>OY728140.1:543636476-548436476 GCA_963277665.1 Viscum album
TTGATATAATTATATCATATTTTCATTTATAAGAAGAATAAATTTTATTTATACTTTACTAGTTGAGGTTACTATTGAATTGGATATATTATTATTCTCAATGGTCATGTTACTATTCTTAAGGTAAAGGTGCTATTCAACTAGTATAAATTCCTTAATTTCTAAAAAATACCCTTATTTAATTTTATATTTATAATTAATTTAATATCTTTATTCCTGAATAAAAATGAATTATCTTATAAACACATGGGTTGTTACAAAAACATTTATTGTGTTTCAAATTTAAGTGTATAGTTTGAAGGATACATTCAATTTTGGATTGATTGAAAACTATATTAACCTAATTTTTTTATTAAATAACAAAAAAAGAATAATGGAAACGTACTTTTTACATAATTTAAATAATAAATAATTTTCACCAATAAATCATGCATTTTGCAAAAAAAAAATTCATTATTATTGCGTTATTATATAAAAAATAACATATTACACATATAGAAATTGAATTTGATAAAATCAATTCCATGTTGGGAATCAATATTTTCAAAGAAATTTAGATCACCCTTTTTATTTTTGGTCATATAATTATTTTATAATTCTATAAAGTTTTTTTTCATGGTTAAGGATAAATTGGGGTTAAAGTAGCTAAAATAAAATATAATTCTTAAACAATATCCAATGCTTTTATATATGTTATTGGATGAGGTAATTTCAAACCTATCACTAATTATCTTATAATTTTATGTTTACTTTTTTCACTTAACATCATTATGATATATATTATTTAATCATTATTGTGATTATATTAATTTTATTACCCTACATATAAAAATAAAACACATCTTTTATTGTCCTTGCACTTTATCAAACTAAATGAGTTGTGACATGAAAAAATACCTCCAAAACATACCAATGTATTTAATTTAGGTTATTGTTTCACACAAATACTACACCATCATGGGTTAAAGTGTATTATAAATATGTTATCGATGAGAATATAAAAGTCATAATCAACCAAATTCCTAATTATTATTTTTACTACCTCCATAAAATCATTTTTAACCATGATTAAATAATGACTTCATTATCTAATATTTAATTAATTTTTTTTTTTAATCCCCATTTCCATATACTATTCAATCAAATAGGAAATGAGAACATCACTCAAGCATATATGTGGATTAACACTCCCACAAAGTAATGTTTTTTCACCTCCTCCTAAAGAATAATGTAATTAATATTAATTTAATTACGTTTTATGATATTTATAAAATTAGTTTCATTATTTGAATATAGTTATTATTCTATTGTTTATCCTATTAATCAATTGAAATTTGATAATAGAATTCAGGAATACACGTGGAATACCACCTCTGTGAAGCGATTTGAAACATTTGACTTATATCCCTCTCATGGATGGTTCTCTAAATATTATTAAGCATTTAAAACGATATTAAATACATTACTATGATTTTTTAAATTTAAAAGTTTCCCCTTTCATCAAATTAAACCTACCAAAGATACTTTGGGATTATTTACCTCTGTATAGATACTTTGAGTGGGAAACCACTGATAATTCTTATTATGGAATTGAAATGTCTTATTATGATATTTAACTCTTTGTTTTAGCGGATGAGGTAAATTCCCTTTTCTGAAGTCCTTCACCCCTCTACACTTTTTTGATTATTTTTAATAAATGGTCAGATGCTTGGCTTCTGGATGGACTTGATTGGTAAATAATTATCATTAATGAAAGAATTTGTAAAATGATAAGTAAATGAGAAATAATATGATTATTAATCATGTAAATAAATTACCATAGTTTTATTATTCATGATTTAACAAATGTATGACGGTATAAAATATTTTTAGTATTGGAATTTTCATTTAAACATTAATTAAAATCTCTAATTTTTTCATATTTATCCCCCTTCAACAACTTCATTAAAATAATTATAGTATGTTTTTATTATTATGATATTTGTGATGAATGTTAATTAAATCCATGTTTTACATTCGTTATTAATTTTTCAAAGTTAAATTATTAAATAAATGAAAAAATTACATTTTAACCTTTCTGTAAAGAAAATGTATAAAAATATGATTTATTTTCCCTCCAATATCACTATTATTTTATATTTTTTATGACATTATAATAATTAATGTTTTATTCAGTGAAACATATTCCTTCCTTTTATTTTGGTTTCTTTAGTTTTAAAAATGAATATTTAATAGAATAGAATTATTCAATATCAAAAAATTATTTACATAGGGTCCAAATGTATATTTTTATGATTTTGGTGATTCAAATGATATATTTAATATGTATCAAATATGTTATGGTCCTTGAAAATTGTTAATGGTTATGTGTGAGATTGAGATAGATCTCACTTGTTTCAGGTAAATATTATGTTCTACAAAAAATACTAGAATTAACCAAGTATGTTATTCCATTTAAAGGGTTCCTGTTAGGTCACTATTATTATTATTTCTTAAGTAACATATATGATTTTCTATGATTTTTAATTATTTAGGTGAAATATTTTCATTTCACACTACAAGATAGTGATATTTTTACTGATGGAATGATTATTCCATTTAACTGTATAATGTATGTTTCTAAGAATATATTTTTTGGGGGTTCTAATGTTTTCTAAGAAACCCTAATGATTTTAATATTCCCATTATACATTCATAAAAATAGGTTTATGAATAAAATTTTTTTAAGGAATATTTCATGTGTAATACAATAATTATTTTAGACGAATTTATATTACATTAATGGAAAAATATCTTCTATGACCACATTGTTTGGAAATGGAATAAAGGGAAAATTTTTATTTATATGTTTATTAATGATATATTTATGTTAATAAAATAGTTTTCAATGTATTTCATGAGGTTTATATGTGATTAGGAACAATTATGTAGTCATGTATAAAATCATGATTATTTTTCATGAAGAAAAAACCTGTATTATTTTGGATTTACATAATTTTTTTAAAAATAAACACTGATTATAAGTATCCACTTCATAATATATGGTTTATTATTTTGGGGTTATGAGAAATTTGTTAATTTATTAAACAATACAAATCATTTAATTTTATGAAAATGATTTCATGATTAATAACAAAAGATTTTGTAATGTCTTAAGATCAGATCCTTATAGAGAGTATCCAAGGAATTTTTTATATAATATTAAGTTTTAAGAAAATATTAGTATAATTGAATTTGAAAAGTATTATTAATGGTTATGATGATATGGAATGTAATTTGAATATGACCTTATTTTATCACAAAATTTATATCTATTTTGAAGGGTTTTAAAAATAGGAAATAGATAAGATTACGTATAAAGATTCCAAGAGGAAAACATCCTTCCAGATTAGTAACCCTGTAAAAACTAGAATTATAACATATTATTTTTTTATTACTGGCATAGTTAACATTAGATATTAGTAGATTGTGCATTCATGTGAGAGAGAGTCAATGCAAAACACTAAGTGATCATTTCATGAAATAATACCAATTGATATTAATTGGATCATATGACCCTGTGTTAACTCGTTGATGGGTTCAAACCATTTAAAAGGTATTCCAATTCATGGGTTATTCCAAACACAAAACGATTACTATAGATACCTATTATTATAAAGGAGATTCCAAGCAGTAGTGGTCAATTTTTAATTATATCTGTGATAGTGAGGATATTGTTGAAATCAAATGTGATAGTTTTAAGAATATATTACATGAAAATTATTTTCTAAAAGATTTATGACATATAATGGAAATGATGGTCATATAATTAAGGCATTAGGATGACTATTTAGTATATATTTATAAAGAATCCTTCTTTTTATATATAAGTTTTGAACCATATTTCATCAACAGTACTAATAATAAAACAAATCAGTATAAATTTGTATTGAAACCAATATTTAAATGAGCATAATATTCTCATGAATTCGAATGATTTGGGATAAATTATTTTTATATGGATTATTTTGTAATTGTTTTTCATTCTAATCATTTTTCCTATGACAAAAAAGGAATAAAGGTCTAGGTGGTTGGTATTATAGAAATACTATTCAGATCCCAATTTTTAATAAATAAATATTAATTCTAAATAAATTGATATTCATTACATAACATAATAATCTATTTCATAATCTAGTTGGTCATATTCCTGTAGAAATATGAAAAAATAAACAACTTGTTAATATGTGAACTACATCTTCTCCCAGTAATTTCTTCATATCAAGAACCCATCGTATATTTGTCAGGCATAAATTGATTATTAATTATCATGAGAAGAAACATAATAATGGATTAGATAATATTTTTAATAATGGTAATAAAGGGAGATATCAATTATCACAAAATAATAACTTGTTTATAAGATTATGTGAACATTATAATACAATTTTAAAATCATGCCCTTCATATCATAGATAAAAAACATGAGTAATGACAAAAATCATTGAAGTTCATAATACTTTAATCATAAAAGAATTATTTTATAGATGTATGACAACACAAAATTGACATAATACATATATTTATTGTGTATACATATGAATATAACAATATTAACCTTTATAAATTAAAAAAGGATCACTCATTATTTTTGTAAGATGAAATCAGGTTATTGTATAATGTTTTGTACATGTACAAAGGCCAAATCATAATAATTTGGAGTAGAAAAAGTATAAAAAAAATTAATCTAATGGAAATGAAAACTAGTACCATGTTTAATATTATGGATATTAATGAATGTATATGCATAAAAGTTTGAACATGAAAACCTTATCACGCATAAAATAATTATCTCATGAGTAATCCATCATTGACCAATTCATTTGAGGAATATATATTATCCACTCATTACATAATTAAACTAATAAAAATTTTATCTATAAGATCATAAAACATTCCTCATGTCATAACCAATGAAAATAAATTCTATTAATAACACATTATCATATCAGAACCAATAAAAATAAATTTGTTTCGCAATGATTTCATTATCGTATAACCCATGTAAATGAATCTAGTTTCTTAAAAATAGTGTAATTAAAAATATACTCTATAAAATTAATTAATAAAAAATATATCATTGGGTTAGGTCCCTAGTAAATCTAAAATTACAATAATGAATGTGGGCTTATATAGAATATTTTTTAAAAAATAAAATCTTGTGGAATTATTTTTGAGAAAAATGTCGATTATATGAAAATAATTTTTTAAATATACTTTCACAAATAATTTAAAAAATCTTATTATTTTAATATAACATATTATTTTTCTAATGTAATATTTCAAACATTTATGGGTATGTGGGGAGGGAAATTTCATTCATGTTGTAGATATGAATGAAATATTACTTTTAAATTTTTAATTTAATCTAAATCATCCTTTTTTTATAAATGAAATTATGATTAATTTTTAAAAATAAAAAATTACTAAAACGAGTTTAGAAATGAAATTTCATAATAATAGAGGGAAATTAAATTAGATTTTAATTTTTATGAAAACATTGATATTGAAGAAAACTGGTTCTCAACCAAAGAGAGAAATAATGATAAGTTTAATTAAAATCATTCTTTAGGGATATTGAGTATAAAAAGCTTGGAAAATGAATCTAAATTTTTTTTCTATAGAAATAAAAATATTAGAATAAAATACATGATTGTATTTAGAGTAACATCCTAATATCTAGTCATTGGAATCATATCATAAACAATCCCATTAAATAATAAAATTATAATAATGAACTGTTTCCACTTGGATATATTTTGAATCATAAGACTCATGAATGAAATCACATTTTATTTATTTATATCCCAAAATTATCATGAGAATAACCATAAAATAAATTCATGTTATTTTTATACACAACATAGTTTAAAAAAGTGGGGCATAAAACATGTGTCCCACATAAATATAAGTGAGAGGAAAATACATTACTACTTTGGTAATATGTTGAAACATAAGCCAAAAGTATTTAAAAAACTAAAATGAAACATTTAATTTAAAAATAATAAGAATAATAATGATATATAATGTCACAAGGGATGTATATTCACCAAAAAAATAAACATGTTGTGAATACGGAATATATCTCCCATAAATAAATGAGAGACTATAAATCCCTTATCATAAGTATCGATATCATTCATACATGTTTGAAAAAACTATATAAAAAATATAGTATTATTAAAAATATATTATATAACATTAAATATATATATATCAAACAATATATGATTTAATTATGTCCTTTTATTTCCCATTATTTTAGTGATTCCTTATTAAAAGGACAATTTACAAAATATATACATTTTATTTCATGTATGTTTTCACATAGTAATTTTTTTCTCCTACTATTATGAAGGATAAAGAATATAAATAATGATTAAAATGATATATATATATATATATATATAATATTTATTTATTTATATTAATCAATAAAATTTATAGACACAAAATGAAATACACAGTTCTGGTGATGGTATGTCATACGTACACATGAATGGTATTTTCAGTTTCTAGATGAATATAATGAAATAATGTTAAATAATAAATATAATTTCCAGAATCATTATTATTTTATATATATCACATATATTCATTAAATTAATACTTATTACCTTCCATGTAAATCATAACTGAAAAAACCAGCCTCATCACTTCATGAGGTGTTAATTTGTCGTATACACGCGAGAGAATTATACTCCCATGATATGAAAATAAAGAAGATAAATGTAATATTATAAATTCATAAGTACAGTTATTTCAATTATATCACATAAATATTATGTATACATCAAAATATTCATTTGTGAGAGGTGGTGGTGGAATACGAATTACATCAGTTCGTGAGGCGGTAAGCCGATGTACACATAAGTAAGGGTTTATTTTTCTATTTAATGTAATATGAGATGGATACCAGTTATTCCATTAAAATTATTTTTTAAATTATATATTATATATTTTAATTATTTTATCATCATCTTTAGATAATATTTTATGGAGGAATAAGATGATTTTAAAAAACTTGTTTCACAATTTTTCCTCTTCTTAAAAGAACCTTTTTATGATTAAACATAAAGATATCATTAAAAGGTTTAAAAATAAAAATAAGGCCCCTATAATGTGTATATGAAATTAGGTAATGGGTTTAGGTATGTATCTATTTAAATAAATGGGTTTATAGGTGTTAATAAGGGAGGAGAGTGGATGGCCTTTTATGTTGGGCCCTCTATGGTTTTAATGGTTTTAATAATCACAAATCTTGTTAATTCATGTCCAATCATTTAAATAATATTTACATATGTTTAATTATGTTTAATTATGATTATATATTATCTTCTATGTATTTATAACATTCTGTGTATATTCATTATATAAGATAGTTAAAATAGAAAAATTAGCTATGTATGAGTCACTAACACCAGAATAACAAGAGTGACACCGACAACACAAAATGACTCATGGATACCGACAGATTAAATTTCTCATTGATAGTTCAACTGAGATACTGAAATAAAGAATCTATCACCAATAGTTAAAATTAGAGACTTAAATAGTAAATTTCTCACTGACATTTCATCTTAGAAACCGATAGAAGGAATGTCTCACAGACATTATAAATGAGACACCAACAAAAGGAATGACTCGCCAACAGAAAAAACGATTCACCGGTACATTGAATCACTAACACATGGAGATAGAAATATAATGACTCTAAAATAGAATGAGTCACTGATACCAATAGATGGACTCATTTATAGAATGATTTAGTGATAAAATGACTCACCTGTGGAGGATTCACTAACATACAGATTAAATTTCCTTTTTTTTAAAAACAATTATATCCAATGGTCATATATGACTATTTTAATGCTAATGATTAAATTAATAAATATTTAAGAAAATATTAAAGAATATTTTAAGGGAATTTTCAAGGAATGAGGTACATTGACATGCTCATTTTAATTCGAAAAAGGATACCTAAAATAAAATAAAAGATCGGCACATGAGCCGTATAGAAGAAGAGAACCAAGGAAAAGAGCATATGAGTAGAGATACAAGACCAATAAGAAGAACACATGAGGAACTCTCATTCCTACTATTTGTGAACTAAAGAATTATTTTTTTAATCAAAGCAACAATCATACTTTCAATATACAAACACTAATAGTAGAATCCCATCCTTTTGGAGATCAGGACACACTACTACAACAAAACACTATTTCATTGTCTATTTGTAGAATAGGACTCAATATTAACATATGATACATCTAAGGAGTCTAGAAATGTATTTAACTAGTCACAGAGACTTCAAAAAACTATCTCTTTATCCCCTACACTATTATGTTCAATTATACTACATTTCAAGAAGTGTGTGCATCTGTCTATTAAGTAGACACTATCTCCTACACTAAACTAAATGATATTAGATATCATAACACAAGAATATTTTTATCCTTTTTGTATCCCACATTTAACTTTGACAGAGGTACAATGTGACTTTGTTATTTTAGTTCCCACATATAACTGTGGTAGAGGTCTTGTAACCTAGAATTTTTTCATATTGTTGCATAAACCCCGATCCAAGGTGTGGATTAAAGAATTATATATACTACATGGTGGAAAGTGATCACCAAGTAGAGAGGACTATGTCTTGACTTGAGACTAAACAACTTTTTTTAATCCACTATGTTTTTAAATTATGTTTACTATGTTTTTACTCAGATTTCGTAAAATATTTTTCACTTTTATAGTTATTCTTGGATATTATTAAAATCTATTTTGTTTTTTTAAATTAGTTTCCAAAGTTATATCAATATATAGTATTGTAATAACTAGGAAATAATAATCTCTTGAGAAATTAATTGAATAGAAAAACAATTTTGAATTAAAAAATTGGATTAACTGACCTGTATTATTTTTAAAAATTGTGGATTTTTATAAAAAAATGTTTTTAACGTAATTTTTTATGGTAACTAAATTCAAACCTCTTTCGTGTCCTACTTCAATCAACATTTGGTATCAGAGGATGGTTTAAAATATTTTTCAAATATTTTAAACTAGGATTTTAGTTGTGTTTTAATGATCTATAAATATCTGTTAGTTCAAAAAAATTATCTCTTTAAATTGTTATATTTATATATTAGTATGGATAATATATAGGAAGGTGATGTTTCCAATAGACCTCCCTACTTTGATAGTAAAAATCATACTCAATGGAAAATAAATATGAAAAAGGAGATAGAATTCATAGGGTTTTATATTAGGACTGTAATATATGATAAATATCAAATAATATACACTCAAATAACTACATGGAGTGTTTCCTCAAATACTAATTATGATAATAATTGTTATTTAATGAGTACATTATATTTTCATATAGGGGATGAATAATTTATTAGAATATCTTCTTGTAATATGGTTATGAAATTTGGAATAAAATAGTTATTAAACAAAAAGGAACAAATAATGTAAAAGAAATTTATATTAATACCTATACAATTAAATATTATAACATTAATATTATCCTAGTTAACCCATTTCTAATATCTATCACAGGGTCAATGAGATAGTCAATATAATGAGCTCTATTGGGAAGCCAGTGGATTCCAAAGAACAAATAATGTGGCTACATAGATGTCAACCAAAAATCTCACAAACCAAATCAGGCCTCCATCAAAAGAAGTGCCAATCCTAGCCCATGACAAGGAATGAAGGGTGTTACCAATCCCCATAGGCTGGCACAAGTTCCTGGGTATCATAAACAGAAAATTGGGAATGATTTTCCTGGTTTTATAAACTTAAAACAACCAATGATCCCAATAAAATGAATCTGGATTTTTCAAACCAAACAATCTTTTACAAAAATTCATATTTGAATTACATAGATTAAAACATCTTAGAATGACTATAAATAAATTAAACATCCAAAAAGTAACATCCCAAAAACCCTCCTAGAAAGGGGCGCTGCCCTCAAGGCATATCTATAAGACATCACCACCAAGGACCTGCTAGAAACCCGAACCACTAGAACGAAAAACTGTACCCAACCTACGACAAAAAAATAACCAAGTCCACTTACACCCAAGGGTGTAAGTAGTGTGTAAGCCAATTCCCTATAAGATACCACCACTAATAGATTCCATGTGATAAACATTGAATGATGAAAATCTTGAAAAATTTGATAAAAAGGAAATGCTACTTATAATTTCTAAAAGATGCAACATAAAAATTAAAACAGTTTTCAAGTAGGATAATTTAGAAATCAACACTTTTAAAATAAATTCCAAAGCTACTAAATTTTCCAGCAAAATATACCGTATGATGATGATATGTATAAAAGATATAATGAGCACAAGCAATTGGAAAAAACCAATAGGTACTAGCTATATGTGGGTCTCAGTTACCTTGTATCTTGGTTAGAGTAACCATTACAAATATATGTTCTCATGCACATGCCACTAGTAGGGAACATACCCCTAACCTAGTGGTCCCAAATCATCATCATCCTAGTTTAGTTATTGTTGTAAGCGTAAATCTTTCTAAGTGAATCTAAGGCCAAAACCCATAGATTCATTAGCATACTAGTACACATCCACCCACCAAGACACACATGTTTTCCCATTGTGCTCAAACAAGTTCAGCATGTCAAGAAATATAATTTTCAAATTAAAATAATCATTCCACATCAAAAATTCTCCAAATATCCAACATGTATACCACACAAGTCACAAAAGTCAACTTTTCATTCAAATTGATTTTGAAATCTTACTCAGATTAAAATAGCCCGCATCACTTTACACATTTCTTTAACACTTCAAAAAATACATAAAACAATATTATAAAACCTTTACAAGATATTCCATCTCACATAATAGCCCACTCACATGTTACATAATACCCTTTTCATAACCAAAATCTATTTTTCACATCACACTCACAGAAAACATCCCACATCACTTTTACATATCTTACACACTTTAGTAAATCCTTCAAACATTGTTATAAAACATTTCCAAGATGGAAAACATCAAAAAACAGCCCTTTTCACATTTAAAATATTTCATTTCAAAATATAAACACTCCAAAATAGTTTTCCAACATGGTTTTACTTCTTACATAAATCATTAAATCATTCAAAACATTTATAATACAATTCCACAGAGTGTAACCAAGATTTTCACATAAAAACCATTTCAAAACCATCTTTCAAGGAAAAAATCACACCAATAGAAAGTAAAAACATTACTTTCCACCCAAAAATGATTTATTAACCCCCCCCCCCAAGTGTTATACAAATACCTCAATAAATACCACAAAATATCCACATGGAAAACACACGTTTTCAAAATCACTTTCAAGAAGTATAACATGGTTTTACACCTTAAACCCATTAAAAACCCTATTTCAAACCCAATAGCACAACAAAACCATACCAAAACATAAATGGAATCCCAAAAGAGATTTAGTAAACCAATTTATATGTTCTAAAATACACCAAAATAATACCCCATTGTTATACATGAAAAACACCCAATATCAAGCTAAAATGAAACTATAAAATTAAAATCTTAACCAAATAAATGATTAAAAGTATTCACACCACACCCAATATATGAGTAATATTAATAATGAGTAAATACAGAAATATAACTCATCAATATTTTTTTACACATGGAACCACCTACTGAAAGTGTTGTATCCATCATATCATGGTGCGAAACATCGGCCGCTCCACAAAGATGTGAAGAGGAACCTAAAACCTCAACATTAGACCAAAAAGACACAAAATAAAACCATAGGTTCTAACCCTAACTTCTAGACATTTTATAAAATCAAGAAAGAGGGTGGAAACCCTAAGGAAATGGAATAAATCAAAGATAGAAACACTTACTTGAAGAGACCTTGAAGAAATCACCCCAAATCAACCAAATTCTTAATCTCCAAGCATCCAAACCTAATAGTGAGGATTGAATAAGGCTGAGGAAGTCATGTGGGGAATGAAATGGGGGATAAAAAGTAAAAAATTAATGATTTATGAAGGAGGAAATATACCTTCTCAAATCTGGAAAGTGTGAGAAGCCCTGAAATTTTTTCCCCTAATTATCGGTCCAATGAGCTCTAAAAATGAGAAACCTATAATGGGGGTGATCCTATGGATATTTTCTTCGAGAGGGAGGTGGAATCAAATAAAAAAAATAAAAATTGAAAGATATATTAATGAATTAAAATAATAACTTAAAGTAGAAATTGGGTTTATGCACAAGCCCAATTACTTAATAAAACGCCCAAATACACAATGATAATGGATTTCTAAAGGCTCCAAATAGAAAGGGTACTGTAAATTGGTCATGGTAGGGCATGTATAAATTGTAAGGGATGAGAAATTTTGAAAATTAAGGAGTTATAAAAGAAACAAAATTTGTTTTTAAATATGGAAATGGGCTCACGGTTTGGCCCAAAATTTAAAAAACAAACATTTCCACCAAAATGCATGAGAAACCCCCAAAACAAAGAAAGAATAGAAATTAAATTTAAAACAACTTTAAAAAAATTATGAATGTGACAATTATCCCCAAAATAAAACTTTTTGTCCTCAGAATTCCATAATAAGGCCAAAGGAAAAAAACCAAACCCAATCGAAAAGGCCGAAATGGACTCCTTTGCATTGTTTTTCCCACCCCCAAAAGTCCAAAACACCACAAATTGATTGATAATAGAAGGAATATTCTCACCAACCAAAACATACACCACATCCTGAAATTATAAAGTATATTTAGATTTTATCCCAAAAGAAAACTCTTCAAACACTATTAGAATAAGATTCCAGCAATTTACCCTAACGAACAAGAAGAACGAACAAGGTTAAACATACCTTGCTTTAAACAGACTGTTGGTCATTCTCCACACCCAAAATTTACCCAAGGAATATATATGTAGTTAGATATCATTGAAGGAGACTACCCACTTCCTAGCCAAGACCAAGGAAAAAACATCATTACTAATACAGGGAGACACAAATAGGCTCCCCACCATAAGAGACGGCTCAAATGTTTCCCGATACAGAATCATGACACTAGTAGGGGAGGCTTTAATGGACTCCCTAGTACAAGGGTAGACTTCCATTGAATATTCCCAAAGGATAATTCATGAGAATCATAGTGGGCCTCCCCACCATAAGAACCATCTATGATTCTCATGAATGTTCCTTTGGAAATTTTGAATTGACGTATACCTTGGTACTGGGGAGTCTATTCGGGCTTCCCCTATTAGTGTCCTGATTCTGTCTCGACAAAAAACTGAGTTGTCACTTATGGTGGGGATACCATTTGTGTCTCCCCATACTAGTAATGCAGTTTCGTCCTTATTTGTAGCATGGAAGTGGGTAGTATCGTTTAGATATATTTAACTACCTATATCTTCCATGGGTAATTGTTGGGAGTGGAGAATGACCAACTATCTGGTTAAAGCAAGGTAAGTGTAAACTTGTTCGTTCTTCTTGTTCATTTGGGTAAATTGCTGGAATCTTGTTCAAATAGTGTTTGAAGAGTTTTTTTGGGATAAAATCTATATATACTTGATGATTCTAGGATGTGGTTTATGTTTTGGTTGATGAGAGTGTTCGTTCATTTATCGATCAATTGGAGGTGTTTAGGCCTTTTGGGGTGGGTGAAATGTGGTGAAGGACTCCATTTTTGTCCTTTCAGTTGGGTTTAGTTTTTTTCCTTTGGCCTTATTGTGGCTTTCCGAGGACATAAAGTTTTATAGTGGGAAGAATTGGCATATTCATAAATTATTTTAAAGGAATTTTTAATTAAATTTCCATCCTTGCTTTTTTAGGGGGTTTCTCATGCATTTTGGTTGAAATGGTGGGTTTTCAAAATTTGGGAAAAACCATGTGTCCATTTCTAGATTTAAAAAACAAATTAGTTTCTTTTATAACTCATTCATCTTTCAACATTTCTAATAAATTCTAATTCTTACATGGCCTACCCTAAGATATTAACACCACCATGTCAATTTGGTGCCTTTAGAGATCCAAAATAATGGTGTATTTGGGTTTTTATTAAGTAATTAGGACTATCCATAAGCCCATTTTATCCTTTAAATTATTATTTTAATTAATTAATATATATTTAAATTTTTTTAGTGATTACTCATCCCTATTGATTCTAATATCCCTAGGATCATCCCCATTATTGGTTTTACATTTTTTTAGCTCATTTGTACTGCGAATTTGGAAAAACATTTCAGGGTTTCTCAAACTATCCAGATTGGAGAAGGTAACTTTCTTCCTTCATAAATCATTCATTTTTCACATTATATCCCCCATTTCAATCCCCACATGACGCCATCAGCCTCATTCGATCCTCACTATTAGGTTTTGTTTCCTGGATATTCAAAATTTGGTTGATTAGGGGTGATTTCATCATGTTCTCTTCAAGTAAGTGTTTCTCTCTTTGATTTCTTCCATTTCCATAGGGCTTCCCCCCACTTTCATGATTATTTAAATTTTCAAATGTTATGGTTTGAACCTAGGGTTTGATTTGGTGTCTTTTTGGTGTAATCTTGAGGTTTTAGGTTCCTATTCACTTCTTTGTGGTGCGACAGTGGTGCAGTTGATGTTTCAAACCAAGATTTGAGAGTTTCAACACTTTCGGTAGGTGGTTCCATGTGTAAACAATTATTGATGAGTTATCATGTTGTATTTACACATTATTCTTTTTCATTATATGTTTTTTGTGGTTCAAAAACTTTTCATGATTGATTTGGTTAAGAGTTTAATATTATAGTTTCATTTTAGCTTGAAATTGGGTGTTTTTCATGTGTAACACTTGGCGTATTATTTTGGTGTATTTTAGAAAATATGAAATTGGTTTACTAAATACTGTTTGGGCTTCCAATTATGATTTTGTAGTGTCTTGTTGTGCCATTTTTTTGGAAATTATTTTTTAATGGGTTTAAGGTGAAAACCCATGTTGTACTTCTTGAAAGTGATTTTGAAAACGTGTGTTTTTCATGTGAATCTTTTGTGGTATTGTTTTATGTTTTAGTAAAACACTTGGGGGTGGTTTAATAAAAAAATTTCGGGCTTCCAATTTTATTTTCAATTGGTATAGTTGTGATTTTTTCCTGAAAGATGGTTTTGAAATGGGTTTTATATGAAAATATTTGGTACACTCCTTGGAATTGTTTTATAAATGTTTTGAATGGTTTAATGATTTATGTAAGAAGTGAAACCATACTGGAAAACTATTTTGGAGTGGGTTTATTTTGAAATGGTACATATTAAATGTGAAAGGTGTTGTTTTGTGATGTATTCCATCAAGGAAATGTTTTATAATAATTTTTTAAAGATTTACTAAAGTGATTATGATATGTGAAAGTGATGTGGGATGTTTTGAGTGACTGTGATGTGAAAATAGATTTTGGTTATGAAAAGCATATTATGTAACATGTGAGTGGGATGTTATGTGGGTTGTAATATATTGGAATGGTTTTATAATTTTTTTAATGTATTTGTGGAAGTGTTAAAGAAATGTAAAAAGTGTTGTGGGTTATTTTAGTGTGAGTTGTATTTCAAAATAAATTTGAATTAGAAGTGAAATTTTTTGACTTCTGTGGTATACATGTTGGTTATTTGGTTAATTTGTGATATGGAAATGATATTTTCATTTTAAAAGTATATTTCTTGACTTGTTGAAATTTTTTGAGATCAAGGGGAAAACCTAGGTATCTAGGTGGGTGGATGTGTACTAGTATGCTAGTGAATCTGTGGGGTTTGGACTTAGTTTCACAGAGCAAGATTATCACTTACAACTATAACAAAATAATGATGATGATGATGATTGGGGATTACTAGGTTAGGGGTATTTTTCCTTCTAGTGGCTTATACATGAGAACATATACTTTTGATGGTTACTATAATCGCTACTTACCGTTGTCATATAGTATATTTGGATACAAAATTCAGTAGATTTGGAATTTATTTTAAAAGTGTTGATTCTTTAAATTATCCCACTTGAAAACTGTTTTAATTTTTAAGTGGCCCCTTTTAGAAATTATAAGTAGAATTTCCAGTTTATCAAAACATGAAATATTTTTGTCTTTGAATGTTTATCATATTAAATATCTTAGTGGTAGTATACTAGTGGGCATTGGCATGCACCCTACTTACACCTTTTGGTGTAAGTAGTCTTGGTTTTTTTTGTCACAGGTTGGGTATAGCTTTTAGTTCCAGTGGTTCGGGTTTCTAGCAGGTCCTTAGCGGTGATTTCTTGTAGAGAAGGCTTGAGGGCGGTGTCCCTTTCCATGAGAGTTTTTGGGCTGTTTCTTTTTGGTTTGGTACCATTGTAATAGTCCTTGTGATTTTTTTTAAACTATGTAATTCAGTTCTGAATTTTTTAAAAGATAGTTTGGTTTGAAAAATATAGATTCGTTTTATTTGGTTCATTTGTTTTTTTACATTTATAAACTTGGGAAAATTGTTCCTTATTTTCAGTTTATGATACCTGGGAACTTGTGCCAGCCCATGGGGATCGAGAACACCATTCAGGCCTTGTCACGGTATGGGTTTGGAACCAGTTTAGATGGTGGCCAGATTTGTTCGTGACACAAATGGTAGTGAGGAGCCTCAGTATCAATTATATAATCATGTGATATTATTACTTTGTCATTCATGGAGATAATAGGTAATTTTATGATGTGTTATGAAGAATTAAATGTTAACAAGGAGGATGAGGATGAACCAAATAAAAATTCAATGGATTTCAAACCACTACATCCAATCATAAAGAAAAGGAAAGGATAAAAACTTCTTCTGACAGAACATGTGATGTTGATTTACCATTACATAGTGATGAGAAATGGCTCAGTTATCCATAAGTTTTAAGATTATTTACATAATGAAAAAATTCATCATAAATCCTAGATACAACTGTAAATACGATAATAAGGTATACATGAGAATGGATTAGATAAAGAATGACTACTCGAATGAAATAGTTTTTTCTGAATGTAATAGAAGAGGATATTTTAATGACAATTGTCCTAAGTTAAGATATAAGAAAAAATATGAGGACAAAGATAAATGATACAAGAAAGAAACGATGTCCGCCTGGAGTGCTTCTGAGTATAGCTCCAGTGTGTCAAAATCATTACATTGTGAGAAAGGTGGCATGGAAATCATCTATTTCCAAACAAAAACATCTAAGGTAACCCTTGAGTATCCTATAAATAAAACTTTTTATTATAGAGATGAATGTGATTTGTAAAATAAGAGTAATGAGGAAATATTATAATACTTACTAATTATTGAAGATATATGAAGTGAATTAAAATATAAATATCATGATTAAAATAAACAGCATGATCTTACCTCTACTGTTAAATATGATATTTCCATAGAAAAGAAAAATAATTCTCATTTCTTTATAGAAGGAAATGAGATTAAATTGAAAATGATTAATTGAATAAAATATTTAAAAAACCATACCATTGGAAACAAAATAATGGTTCACATTCTTTATAAACAAGTTTTAAGAAAATACACTAGTGGTATTAGCAATTAACTAGGATTTTTTTTGTCTAAACCATTTTTTTATCAAAATATGGAATATACTGTTTTATTCATAGTTATGGATTTTTTTTTTCAAATTCTGTCCAAGAAACAACTTCAATTGTTTCATGTTTTTCTAAACCAACTAATGTTTATTATTCCAATATTTTACAAACTATGTATAGGAAATCCATGAAACATATTTGGGTTCTCAAAGATAATATTATTAATGTTACTCGACCCAAACAAATTCGGGTACCAAAATATTTTGTTGTCAAATAATTTTTTATTGGAAAGATTCTTGATGAGCTCACATAAAAGTCTATGGCACTTGGATAGTGGATATTCAAGACACATGTTAAGATATTATTAATTCTTCAATAATCTGATAGTTATTAATGATGGAAAGGTCACTATTAGTTAAAATGATAAAAGAAAAAATAATTTTCTATAGAAAAATTGGTAACTCTAATTCATTTTTATTTCCGAAGTACATTTTGTTGATGGATTAAAGAAAAAACTTATCAGTATCTATCAGCTGTGTGATGATGGTTTTAATGTTCAATTTAAAAATTATTCATGTAATATTTTTAATTCTTAAAATGAATTAGTATTTACTGGTTTTAGAAATGAAAATTATTATGCTATAAACATAGATTCCTTAGTTTCTCAAAAAAATTACAACTTACATGAATTTTGTAAAGTGTTATTTCTATGGAATTAATGATTAAAAAATTGTAATATTCATTATCATAGAAATATTACTAGGAATGAACTTGGTAAGGATCTTCCCAAACTAGATCTTCCAAATGATGAAGTCTGTAATATATTTCAAAAGGGTAAACATCATAAAATATCTTTCAAATGAATGAATTATGTTTTAACTTCTCAACATCTTGAGTTGGTTCATAGGGATTTGTTTGGACCATCTAGGGTTTCTAGTATTAATGGGAAGCAGTGTGTCTATGTTCTAGTACATTAATATTCAATATATACTTCAAATTTCTTTCTTTCTCACAAAAGTGAATCATGTTCTCATTTCACCAAGTATGCTAGAATATTTGGAAACCTATGTCATCTTAGAAATATATCCATAAGAAGTGTCCATTGATGTGAGTTTAAAGCTGAAGAGTTTGAATATTGTTTCTCACAAAATGGATATAGTCATATATTCTCTCCTCTTATGACATCGTAACAAAATTTTGTTGTAGAAAGAATGAATAGAACCTTACATGACAAATCCTGAACTATGCTTAATGAATATTACTTATATATCAATTTCTGAGAAGAAGTTGTCACCACAGTATGTAATATAATTAATTGAGTCTTTAACTGACTTATTCTTAAGAGAACCCCATATGAGCTATGGAACAATAGGAAACCCAATGTTAATTACTTCAATGTATTTTGTTGAAAAGACTATATCCATAATAAAAAAGTTAATCTTCAAAATTTTCATGAAAAGATGATGAAAGAATAATTCTAGGTAATTCAATCACTAATAAAAATTATAGGGTATTTAATAAAAAACTATATGTGTGGAAGTATCTGGGATTGTCAAATTTGATGAAACATACCCACATGAACCAAAGACCTCTCTAGAAAATTTTGAGGATGATATGTCAAATTGGAACATAAATGAAAGATCATATGACCCTTCTATTAATAAATCTTTTAAATCATCTAGTTATGTAAATTATCTAGACTATAGTCATGATGAACCCGATATAACTAGCCCTTCTTTTTTTAGACCCACAATAACTCTTAAGAACCATCTTTTAGATTCTGTAGTTGGATATATAGATGAAGGGACAAAAAATAGAGTTTCTATGAAAAACCAGGTAGGACATGAATCCTTTTGTAACATCTTGATCCTAGAGGCATTAATGATGCAGTAAATGATGAATTTTGGGTAATTTCTATGCAAGTATAACTACATTATTTTTATAGAATTAATGTTTGTAATTTTATAGACATACCCTAATATATCTTGAATATAGGAACTGAATGGTTTTTTATAAATAAAGTAGATGAAGCATGATATATTGTAAGAAATAAATCTAGATTGGATGCACAAGGTTATAGTCAAGAAGGGAATGACTATAAGAAATAGTTTTCTAAAATTTCTAGACATGAGGCCATTAGAATCATTCTTTCATATATAGCACATCAAAAATTCAAGCTATATTAAATGGATGATAATAGTGCATCCCTAAATGGGTATATAGTTGAGTATATTTTCATTGATAAAGCCCCTGATTTTACAAACACTCATTTTCTAGATAAGGTTTTTAAATTAACAAAGGCATTATATGGTTTAAAACAATATCCATGATATTTATATAGTAGAATATGTAGTTTTCTTATTTCCAATTGTATTACAAACAGTATAGATAATATTACTCTTTTAAAAATGAATTTATAAAGATTTGATAGTAGGTCAAATTTATGTTGGTGATATTATTTTTGGATCTTCAAAAAAATCACTTACTATTTATTTTTTATAAATGAGGTAACGTGAATTTGAAATGAGTTTAATGGGGGAACTCAACTTATTTCGAAGATATGAAATCATTCAAAATAATGAAGGTATTATATTAAATCAATGTAAATATACTAATAATCTTTTAAAATGGTTGGAATTTTATGGTACAAATATTAGTGATACTCCAAGGAGTACCACCTATAAGTTAGATCTTGATAAAAATGGTAAATCTATTGATCAAACCACTTATAGAAGAATTATTGGCAGTTTACTCTACTTAACTACTTGGAGGCCTTACATTATGTTCAGTGTGTGAATGTGTGCATGTTTTCAAGATAACCCTAAATAATATCATCTATATTCTATTAAATTAATTCATAAATACCTCATATATACTACCAATATAGGATTTCACTATCCTAGAGGATAGCCTTTTGATTTAGTGAGTTATTCTGATACAAATTTTGGTGGTTATAAGTTAGATAGAAAGAGAACCTTCAGAACATGTCATTTTTTTGGGTATGTCTCCAGTTTCATGGTGTTGTCAGAAGAAAAATAATGTTTCATTATCTACTACTGAAACATAATACATATTAAGTGGTGGTGGTTCTTGTATTTTGGGGATGAAACACACATTACTGGACTATGGATATCAATTCAGACATGTCCCAGTCATGTTTGATAATAAAAGTGCAATTAACATTTCAAATAATCCCGTATCTCATTCTATAACATAGTATATTGACATAAGATATCATTTTTTGAGAGATCATTATCAAAAAGGTTATATAACACTATAGTTTATTGGCACTGAACATCATCTTTCTGACATATTCACAAATCTATTTAACATTGAAAGAACTAATTACAAAAAACCCGAATTAGGGATGATTAATTTTTAAGGACCTTATGTTGATTACTATTTATGAAAAATGAGTGTTGAGTTTATACAGAAACTTACACATGTGTCATGCTGACACATGGTCATGGTGACACCAACACAATTGTCATACTGACACTGATAGTTTCAGGATAACACCAATGAGGAGAACACACTAATAAAACATGTCTATATTTATTTTATTTTTAATTAAAATGATGCTATTTTATTTCTCTCTTATAAACATGTTCACAACTTTATGATTATAAATGAACTAAATGATTATTTTAGTTGATCCACTCTATGTATTACCCTTTCACATTAACCCTTACACTCCTACAAATTCCCTCTACACTCAGACCTTTCACAATATATCCTTTAACTGATCCTGGAGATATTTTGTGAATAAAGTGCACACTCGAAGGAGGATTTGGATATGTGTTTAAAACTGTAAAAAAATGATAAAAGGAGAGTCAAGAAGATCTCATCTTGTCAATCTAGCTCTTGTGAACTCTGTAGTAACACCTGAATTGGATTTTGTTGCATAATGGCTGTTAGAGTGTATGTATCACTTGTAAATGGTATTGAAAAACCAATTATGGATGGACTTACTTTCAAATAATTAAAGGCAAATCTATCTTAATTTTTGGTATGATGTCTACATAAACTCTGAATTTATTTTTTGATGTAATTAGGAATGTTTTAATGGGTAAATAGTTAAAGAAAATAGAGTTATTTTTATCTTCTATGATTTGGAATGAATTCATCAAGGTTCCACATGAAAGAATATATAATGATTATCATAGAAGTATTCCACCAAAACGATACATTTTTTTATTCATACAACATTGAAGGAGCTGAATGGAAATGGAGTGCATAGAGAATCAGTAGCTATAGAGTTAAATGGTGATAGAATATATGTGTTTAAGATCATTCAGCACCAGTTCTTTCCTAGGAAAAGGTACTTTGTATCTTTTATGTATCAAGATGTAAACTTGTTATATTTCTGGAATAAAGGGCACAAGGTTAATCTATGTAGATACCTAATTGTTCACATCATTGAAATTGAAAATCCCTACTGTAAAACAAATTATTTATTCTATCGAAGGATGATTTATTCCTTGTTAAAGTATAAAGATGAGTTACATAAGATGAATATATTTTATATACTTATAGTTTAATTTGTTTGAATAATGCAATTTAAAAAATAATGATGACTCATTGGAATACATGGGAGAGGGAATGGGTTGGTGATGAGGAGAAATTTTATGAAATTTTTAATTATGTTGATCATACAAGGCCTTGATATGTAGCTGGTCCTAGTATAAGAACAGATGACTAAGATGAGTATTCTAATGATGGGGATAAAGAATTAGAAGCTAATACTTCTAGAGAGGAATAATCTCCTAAATATGATAGGATTTACCCATACATTGATGAAATCCTATAAAGAATGACATTTGGACCACCCAGTCCACATCCAAATCTTCCATCAAAAGAAATAATTTTTGGGGATGATGAAGAAATGGAATAATTTAGAAGGGTTTAGAATAAGAGAAGATCCAGGGATTATGAAGATTAATCTAAAAGAGATGAATAAGCAAAGATAGAAGAGTAAGAAGAATGTGGTAGTAGTTCTAGTAGAGAGTCAGATGAAGATGATAACAAAGTTGAAAGAAGTGGTAGTTAATGAGATGCATCTAAAAATGAAAATCATAGAGATGATGAATGAAGTTTGAGTGATAGTAATTTGGATCATCTTAATGATGATAAATATACTACTACAGATCTTCCTGATAATGTGAATTAGGAACTCATTATATAACCTCATGGATCTTTAGTAGTTGATACTAAAGAAGAGGCAGCGGTTTAAGTTCAAAGAGATGTTCAATCTCAAATAATCCCAGTTCTTAAGTTGGTTTATTATAGAAGAAGATATCAAGATGAGTTAGAGATTTATGTAATAGGATATTTAGTTTAGTGGAAGATTAATGGTAGAAAAGTTCAAGTTGAGGTGGAACCTCAAACTAGAATAGTGTTTGTTAACACACTCACTCCTTTGGAAGAATATGTGTTGTCTGAAAGGAAAAGGTGTCCCAGATATGTTATCACAAGCTTGGAAAATTATTATTCTGATGTTGAAGCTGATAGAGTAGTACCAACAAGACTAGTGGAGGAGGAGAATGTACTATCTACGACACTTATTATACGTATATATACTTCTTCTTCTATACCTTCTATAGTTCAAATTCCAGGTTACTATGTCACTAGAGAATATTTTGACAGTTTAAAGGAAGAAGATTTCTCCACCATTAAGAATTTTTCATTTCCTATTTCCAGGTTAAGAATGAGTGAAACTGATGCACATCTTCTCTCAGGCATTGTTATTGTTCATGTGGAACCCAAGATGATTGCACTCACTAAATCTATTTTCATAGATAATCAAAATCTAAGATATGAGTTGACTACATTGGTTTCCACTATCAACAATTTGACCTCTAAGTATTTGACATCCATGTAAAGAATCATGAATGTATATGAGGATATTCCTTCACACATTCATGTTCTCGTTTGTACTCGGTTTAGACAGGATGTTATAGACACTGTACAAAAGGAATATAGCTCAACAGCTCATGAATCTCACTCACTAGATGTTGAGGCAGCGAGGAATGTGATTAGAGAAGAGTAACGAGCTCTATTTGGTGGAACATATCAAGATACATTTTTCAAGCATATGAAAAATAGTAACCATTTTACTGATATGGTCTGGCTCTACTTCATGTGTGCAAAAACTAAAAATGATTTTTTCAAAGAAAAAATGGAATTCA
The DNA here is from genome assembly GCA_963277665.1 of Viscum album. Lineage (NCBI taxonomy): Eukaryota > Viridiplantae > Streptophyta > Magnoliopsida > Santalales > Viscaceae > Viscum > Viscum album. The sequence goes on from OY728140.1 coordinate 543,660,269, forward strand.
ATTTTATGTAAATTTATTCAAAAAAAACCATTTGACAACTCCCTTGAAATATTTGGTGAGGAATATCATGTTTAATATATTTACACAGGCATTTAAGGAAAAATTTATGAAAATAAAGAACATCACACCTACATAGGAAAATATTATAGATAGTAAGGATGATTTTGATAAGGACCTAGAATATAGTGGTGAGATTGTCAAGGATTTCATTAATCTCTTTAATACATATCTACTTGTTCAAAGCTCATCCATAGATGTTTTAGCTGTTGTAGCTCTCAGAACAATAGTGAACTATTCAGCCTATCCTGGTACCTTTATTCTGCATCCTCAAATGTGTATGTAAGTTTTTCAGGATTTGATCCAGATCTGACCTATCATAATAGAGCATATCCAGCCTCTTTCTTCAACCAAACCTACCTTTACCCCTTTTATTCATAAATCCATTATACATTCTCTTAGGATAATTCATCTAGAACCTTCAATCTCTCATCCTTAAGACACTAGACCTACTATTTATCCTTTGGAAAAATTAAATGAAAAACTAGATCCCAATGAGTAGTTTGGATCACTTTTTGATTTGGATGCTTGATTTTACATTTATGGTATTCCACTGAAAGGTATTGTACAATTTTATAAAATTCAATGATCTTCAATTTCTATTCTTTATGTTATGTATTTTTCCTTCTTGTATTTTATTATATAATATTTTTATTATTTTTTATAATCCTAAAAGGGTAATAAAGGAAAAGGAATTATTCCATACATTAATAAAGGGAAAAAATAAAAGAATTATTTTTTTACCACTAATTATGTATGAAAATTATCTATTATTATTAGGGAAATATGAAATTGGATATAATATTTAGAATTACTATATTATTTATAAACTAATTGTACATTATAATTCCATGACTTTTGGTCATTAAAAGGGGTTTTATGGCCCCTCTCTAGTTTTAATTGTATTAATAATTGAAAATCATGTCAAATAATGAATAATCATTTCAATAATTTTTATTTAATTTTAGATATGTTTTATTATGAATATATATGATCAAATTTGTATTTAACACGTTATGTGTATATTTGTGTTATAAGATATTAGAAACAGAGAAATTGACTAAGAATAAGTCACTGAAACTGACATATAAAGTGTGACACCGACTACACAAAATGACTCACTAATACCGAATGGGAAAATTTTTCACCAATAGTTCAACTTAGACACCAACAAAAAGAAATGTTTCATCAAATGTTCCACTGAGACACTAAAATACTATCGTTGATAGTTCAACACAGACACTGATAGATGGAATGTCTCACAAAAAACACAAATGAGATGCCTACATATGGAATGACTCACCAACAATACAAAATGAGTCACTAACTCATTGATTCACCGACACATGGAGATACAGAAAAAATGAATTGTTGATAGAATGAGTCACTGATACAAATATAAGGACTCATTGATTGAAGGAGTCAATGATAAAATGACTCACTGATGGAGGATTCATCAAAAAATTATTTAAAATTTATATTACTTAAAATTCTCTCTAATGGCCATATTTGATTATTTTAATTGTACTGATTATATTAATGAATCTTTTTAGAAAACATTAATAGATATGTTAGTGTATAGTACGATGCATGAGGTATGTCTACATGCTTCTTGTCAGCTGATACAGGACACTTGAAATAAAATGAATTATTGGTGCATGGGTAGTATAAAAGAAGAGAGCAATAGAAAAGAACATACGAGCAGGGATATTATACCAAGCAGAAGACCACTCAAATAACTCTCATTCCTACTGGCTTAGAACTATAGGAGGATTAATGGGCATTAGTGCTTCAATCATCCTTACTATAGAAAAAATACTAAGGAGGAGAATCACATCGTTTTAGAAACCATAACAATGATCTTTATCAACACTCTATTTCAGTTCCAGTTTCCAGAAGAGGACTCAATCGTCACATTTTCTATATCCAAAGGGTCTAGAGCTGCATTTCACCACATAGAGAGCCTTCTAAACACTATCTCATTATCTACTTATCTGGTGTGTGTATTTTTACTATATTTTGGGAAGTGTGTGCATATATCTCTTAAGAACACAAAATCTCCTCCACTGAACTGAAGGATACAAGATATACTCACAAAAACATCTTTTTTTCTAGTTATATCCCATGTAGAACTATGGTAGAGGTAATGTGTGACCTGACTATTTTAGTTCCCACATAGAACTATGGTAGAGGTATTTTGACCTAGATAGTTTTTCTATTGTTTTGTAAACACCGATCCATGGTGTGGATAGAAGCTTTTTATATATCTCTTAGTGGAAAGTGATCACAAAGTGGAGAGAATGATGTCTCGACTTGAGACTGATCCTATCATTTTAATCCACTGGGATTTCAAATTTAATTTTCTCTATTTTAACTTATATATCAAGAAACTAAGTTTCACTTTGATAATTAGTCTTGATTAGTATTTAAAACTATTTTTTTTATAAAAATTATTTTCACAGGATATGTCAATATCTCATATTTTTATATCTAATAAATAATCAATATATAGAGAAATCAATTAAATAATCAAATTATTTTGAAGTTACTACTTTGATTAACCGAGCTTTATTGTTTTAATAATTGGGATATTTTTTCAAATAAATTTTTTAGAATGTTTTTAGGAACTTAATTCCCCCTTCTTGAGTGTCTTACACCGACCAATAATTTGTATCATATAAAGGTTTATAATATTTGTAAAATCATTTCAACTTTGATTTTAGTAGTGTTTTAAAGATCTCTAAATTTCTATTAGTTCTAAATTTTTACCTCCATAAATTATAGTATTTATCTTTAATTATGGATAATAGATAGGAAGGTTCTTATACCTACTTAATTCTCTACATTATTGGTACACATTATTCACAATGGAAAATAAAGATAAAAATGTACCTAGAAAGAATGGGGGTTGATATTTCGATTTAATAAAAGATAAATATGATATACCAAACACTCCATGAACTTCATGGTGTGATTACACAAAAACAACTAACAACATTAATACTAAAGATAAGAATTCATAATTTTTTCTCTAGGGGGTGAATAATTTAATAGAATATCTTCTTGTAAAACTGATTATGAAATTTTGGATACCATAACTGTTTCACACAAAGGAATTTTTTATGTTAAATAAATAATAATTAATACCTATAATAATTAATATGATAACTTTAAGATTAATCCTAATGAACCCATTTCTGATTTATATCTCTGGATCAATGAGATAATCAAAACAATGAGATCTATTGGAAAGCCAGTGGATGCCCAAAAAAATCATTCCACTACTTTTATGTCTACCCAAAATGTGGAGAGGAAGCTCAGTATCAATTATAGAATCATGTGACGTACGTAAGTTACTATTCAAGGATAGTATAGGTATGTTTATGATTTATGAGGATGAATTAAAAGTATACAAGTAAGAGGAGGATAAACCAAATAAAATGTCAATGGTTTACAAACCGCTCCTTCCAAACAGAATGAAAATGAATGGATAAAAACTCATTCAGATAGTACAAGTGATGAATAATTACCACAAGATAATGATTTGGAAATAGATTAGTTATCCAGATGGTTTATGAAGTTTTATAGAATGAGTAAATTTTTTAGGAATCCAATTACAAAGTTAAATATGATAATAAGGGAAACTAGAAAAAGGAATGGGAAAGGAATGAAAACTTAAATAAAATACTTTATTTTTAATGTAAGAGAAGAGGACATGTAAAGGCTAACTGTCATAAGTGAAGATATAATATGACATATGAGAACAAATATAAAAGATACCAGAAGTCAATGAAGGAAACCTGGAGTGCTTCGAAGCATAACTCTAGTGAGTCAGAATCATCCCATGATGAGAAAGGTGATAAGGAAAACATGTGTTTCATAACAAACACATCTTAGGTAACCCTTGAGTATCAGATATAAATTTATTATTATTCTTGAGAATAAATATATTATGAAAATATTACAACTCTTTAAATGTTTGAATATCTATAGGTTTGAAAGATACATGCAATGAATTAATAAATAAATAAAAACATTTAATGAAATGTCATTATCTTTACTCTACTATTAAATCTGAGATAACCATAGAAAATTAAAATACTGGTCAATTTCATTATGAAAAAAATGAGCATTAATTTTCTAATGCACAATTGAAACAATATTTAAAAAAATTAATAAATAAAAAATATATCTTGGTTCAAATGCTTGGTAAAAAAGTATCACCCAAATAGAATAGTTTTATGGGTTATTAAGCTGGTAAAAGAAATTTTTTAAAAGCCATTTTTGTATCTATATCTAGAAAACCAAAATTTATTCCTTGTTATGGAAACTAATTTTTTAAAATTTCATCCATTAAACATCATCTATTGTTTCACGTTTTTCTAGACCAAATAATTTTGACTTTTCCAATACCACACAATCTATGTATAAGAAACCCATGAAACAAATGTAGGTTCCCAACGATCTTATTTCTAATGTTACTGGACCCAAATAAATCTAGGTACCAAAATATTTCCATACCTAATATATTATTATTGGAAAGATTCTTAAATATGTCCTGTAGAAGTCTATGGTACAATGGTTGTTCAAGGCACATGATAGGAGATTATTCAAGCTTCAATTATCTGTTAAAGATTGATGGTGGACATGTCACCTTTGCTGACAATTCTAAAAGAAAAGTTATTGGACATGCCCTAATTGGTATCTCTAATTCAGTTTTAATTTCCATAGTTATTTTTGTTGATGGATTAAAGTACAATCGTTTTATTATCCCTCATATGTGTTATGTTGGTTTTAATGTTAATTTTTAAAATGACATGTGTAATGTTTTTAATTATAAAAAATATTTAATATTTACTACTTTTACAAATGATAATGTGTATGATGTAAACTAATATTTCTTAATTTCTTGAATATTTTTTTTCTTATGTTCCATTCACAAAGAATATTGTCTATGTAATAGAATATTAGGACATTGTAACATTATTTCTTAGAGAAATCATATTAGGAAATGACTAGTTAAGGATCCACCCAAACAAGAGTTTCTAATTGAAAAGGTATGTAATTTTTTTTCAAAAGTGTAAAAAACATAAAATATCTTTCATACAAAATAATTAAATTTCATCTTCTCAACCTCTTGTGTTGGATCGCATGAATTTTTTTGGACCATCTAGGGTTTCTAGTTTTAATGGGAAGCACTATTTCTATGTTATAGTATATGACTATTCCAGATATACTTGGAATTTCATTCTTTCTCACAAAAGTGTAGCATGTTCTCATTTCACCATGTATGCTATAATATTAGAATACCTAAGTGGTATCAGAATTAAATCCTTAAGAAGTGACCATTATTGTGAGTTTAGAAACCAAGAGTTTGAATTATTTTTCTCACAAAATAGATTTATTCATAACCTCTCTTCTCCTAGGACACCACAATATAATGGTTTTGTAGAAAAAATAAATATAACTTTACAATACATAGCACAGACTATACTTAATGAATATTACTTACCTATTGTTTTATAAGAAGAATCTGTCAACATATTGTGTTATATAATTAATAGAATCTTAATTAGACCAATTCTTAAGAGAACCCCCTATGATCTGTGGAAAAATTGGAAACCCAAAGTAAGTTACTTCAACATTTTTGGTTGTAGAGACTATATCCTTAATACAAAGGACAAGGATGAAAAGTTTTCTTCCAAAAGTGATGAAGGAATATTTCTAGGTTATTCAATCTCTAGTAAATCATATATAGTATTTAATAAAATAATTATGTGTGTGGAAGAATATATACATTTCAAATTTTATGAAAAATCCCCACATGAATGCACGACATCTCTAGAAAATATAGTGAATGATATGTCCAATTTGAACATAAATGAAAAATAATCTGGCCCATCTATTATGATATCTGTTAAAAAATCAAATTATAGAAATTCTATAAACTCTAGTCACAATGAACCTAAACATGTTGATGGACATTAAATAAGAATCCATTCTTTTTCTAGAGACAAAATAACTCTTAAGAACCATTCATTAGATGTTGTAATTGGAGACCTAGATAAAGGGACACAAACTAGAGCTTCTCTAAGAAACCCGGTTGAAAATTATTCCTTTTTGACATAGCATGAACCTAGAAGCATTAATGATTCAATCAATGATGATTTTTTGGTAATGGCTATGCAATAAGAACTAAATCAGTTTGATAGAATTAATGTTTGGAATCCTGTAGATAGAACCAAATACATCTTGACAATATGAACTAAAAATTTGTTTAGATATAAAGCAGATGACAATGGAATTATTTTAAAAAATAAAGCTAGATTGGTTGTAATAGGTTATATTCAATAATAATGGATTGAATATCAAGAAAAATTTTCACTTGTTTCTAGACATCATTCCATTATAACCATTCTTTCATATGTAGCACATCTAAATTTCATACTTTATCAAATGTGTTTTATGATTTAATTCCTAAATGGGTATATATTTGAGGATATTTTCATTGGAAAACCCTTGGTATTACAAACCCTCTTTTTACAAATCTTATTTTTTAATTTAAAGTCTTTATATTTTTTAAAACAAGATCCATGTTCTTTTTATGATAGATTAAGTAGCTTTCTTATTTCTAATTTTTTTACAACTCGTACAGTTGATCATGATATTTTTATAAAACAAATTTATAAAGATGTTTTAGTAGTTTAAATTTATGTTGATGAATTTATTTATGGATCTTCAAATAATTAATTATATATCAATTTTTCAAAATTAATGAAAAGTGAACAATAATTGAGTTTAATGGGGGAACTCAAATTCATTATTGGAATTCATATATTTCAAAATAAAGAAGGCTTTGTTTTAAATCAAATCAATATACCAAATATATTTGAAAAAGGGTTGGATTTTATGGTAAAAAAATTATTGATACTTCAGTGAGTACCACATGTGAGTTGGATCATGATAAAATTGGTAAATTTGTTGATCAAACCACTTACTGAGGAATGATTGGGAATTTACTCAACTTAGTCTCTAGTAGGCCTTGAATTATGTTTAGTGTGTTTATGTATTCCCATTTTCTATATAACCCTAAATAATCTCATCTACAAGTTGTTAATGATTTTTCAAAAACCTAAAATATACTGCCAACATAGGATAGTTTGGTCATAGAGGAAAACAATTTGATTTAGTGAGTTATTTGGATATATATTTTTGTGGTTGTATGTTTGATAAAAAGAGAGCCTTTTTGACATGTCAGTTTTTGGGATAGTATCTAGTTTCATGGTGTAATAAGAAGAAAAATTATATTACATTATCTAATACCAAGGATGAATACATAGCTGTGGGTAGTTGTTGAAAACATATTTTGTGTATGAAACACACTTTAGAAGACTATGAATGTAAATTTAGACATGTTACTATACATTATGATAATAAAAGTTCTATTAATACTTCAAATAATCTTGTTTCTTATTTTATAACAATTTACAATGATGTAAGACATTACTTTTTGATAGATAATTATCAAAATAGGTGATATAACACTAGAGTTTATTCTCAATGAACATCATCTTGCTGATATATTCACAAATACATTGAACACTGAATAAATTAATTACATAAAAAATAAATTTGTGTTTATTAATTTATAAGGACATCATGTAGATAACTCTATGAAAAAATGAGTTTAGTTGTCATGCTGACACTAAATCATTTTCCTTGCTCAAGGTTGATCTGGCCAACACCCACACATTTTCCATGCCGACACACTATCATATTGACACTGATAGTCTCATGCCAACACTGATAGTGTCATGTCGACAACGATGCTGAAAACACACTGATAAAACCTATGATCTGTATCTCTATTATTTTTTTATTAAAATGATACTGTTTTATTTATCTTACTAAACATTGTTAATGAATTTACAATCTCTAATACCCTAAATGATAAATTTGAGTTGATCCACTCTATTCCCAACCCTCACGGTTTTACCCTTACACTCCAACTATTTATCACTACCCACAAACCATTCCCCATCCAACATTCAATCGAACTATCAGAAATGGTGAGAATGAAGTGAACACTCGAAGGAGGATCTGGAGACATGTCCAATCCATCAATAAGGAAAAAAGATGATTCGAGCTAATCTCATCCTATCAATCTCGGTCTTGTGAACCATGTATTCACACTAGAAAAAGGATGTTTTTTCAGAATGGTTGTAAGAGAATAAGTAGCTTTTTTTAAATGTATTTCAAACCCAAGGTTGGGAAGAATTTTTTTCATATAATGAAGGGCCATTTTATCTTATGCGTGTTCATGAGTACTTCATAAATTCCGAGTTCCTTTTGGGTGGTAGTGAGGTATATTGGATAAATTCTGTAGTTAAGGGTAGGAGAATTTTTTTTTCTTTTAGGAATTTGGAAGAATGCATCATGGTTCCAAAAGAAGGAATGTTTGATGACTGTTAGGAATGTAGTCCAAATAAATATGAAATATATTTCTTTGAGACAACGTTGAAGGTGATTTCTGGAAATGAAGAGAACATAAGACCAAAAGCTACAAAGATTGATGGTGATAGAGGATTGTTGTTTATGTTCATTCAGCACCAGATTTGTCCTCCGAAAGGGGAATATGCAACATTGAAGTATCAAGATGTATACATGTTTTATTTTTTGAATAAAGGTCACATGGTGAATACATGAAGATACCTGATTGTTCACATTAGTGAGATGGTAAATCCCTTTAGTAAAAAATCCCTTGTTCAATGTATGGATGATTTATTCCATGTTAAAGTAGAAATTAAGTGTTAGTGAAGGTGATTAGACGGTATATACTTGTAGTAATATCATTTTGAATCAAGAATTTTGAAAGTAAGGGATGTTCATTGGAATCCCTGGAAGAGGGAATGGGTTAGAGACATGGAAAAATTTTATAAAAATACTCATCCTATTGATCATCTATCTCGACTAGGATATGTAGGTGATCTTAGTCTTGGAACATATATAGAAGATGAATATTTTGATGATGAGGATGAAGAAGATGATGTAGGATCGGCTAGAGAGGAAGGATCACCTATAGATGATAAAATTGACCCAAACATTATAGAAAGAACAAGGAGAATGGCTTTTGGAGCAATCGGTCTACCTCTTGCTCTGCCTTCAAAATAAAAAAAATAGGTAATGATGATTAGGCTAAATAATCATACAGTTTTGAGTATGAGAGAAGATATAATGATTATGAAGATGAATATAGAAAAGAAGATAGAGAAGATAGAGAATAATAAGAGGAATATGCTGGTAGTTTTGGATGTGAGGCTGATAAGGATGTAAAAAATGTTGAAAGAAGTTCTATTGAAGGAGAGGCATATAAACATGAAAATTATGGAGAGGATTAATCAATTTTAAGTGATAGTAATTCAGACCATCCATATGATGATCAAGATTCTTTTGTAGAGCTAGCTGGTACAAGGAATCTAGAACCCAATATAGACCCTCCTTGTTCATCAGTAGTTGATATTACAAAAGAGGTAGCAGTTGAAGTTCAATGATAAGTGAAAGATAAAAAAATCACAGTCCCTAAGTTAGTTTTTTATAGAAGAATATCTCAAGATAAGTGGAGTAGAAATTAAGAGGAGATTTAGTTGATTGGGAGCCTCATGATAGAATATTTTAAGTTGAATCAAAGCCTCAAACTGGATGAGTGATATTTAACACACTCACTCATACGAAAGACACTATGTTGTCTAAATGGAAAAGGAATCCTTTATATGTTGTCCAAATAATGAAATACTCTGATGCTGATGATAATATTGATATAATATTTCCAAAGAGGCAAGTGGTGTAGGATCTTGTACAGTCTGAGACCCTTCTTTTAGTTGTATCTTCTTCTTCTCATGCACCTTCAATAGTTCAAATTCTATGTGAATATGTCACTAGAGCGGAATTTAAAAATTTCAGGGAATACATTTTATCCACCATTAGGAATTTATCCTTTCCAATTCACATGTTAATATTGAGTGAAAGTGATTCAAATCATATCTCAAGAACTATTATTTCTCTTGTGGAACGTAATAAGATTTCACTCATTGAGGCTATTTTGAATGTTAATATGAAGTTGAGAAATGAGTTTACTACATTATTTTCCACTATCAACAGTACGACCTCTGAGAATCAGAAAACAATGGATAGAATCACGAATGGACATGAGGGTATTCATTCCCACTTTCATGTTCTTAGGTTTACCCAGTTGACATAGGTTGTGATAGAAATTTTACATGGGGCATCTAGCTCAGCATCTCTTGTATCTCACTCACAAGATTTTTATGTAGTTAGGAATATAATTAGAGAAGAGTTTCATGCTCTGTTGGGTTGAAAATATCAAGAGGCACTTTCCAATATTATGAAAAATATTTACTATGGTCATGATACTGTAAGAATTTACTCCAAGTGTGATGAAACTACAAATGATTAGATAACAGAAAATGTGGGCTTCTTTTTTAAGATATTTTTTTTACCAAAAACTAGTTGGAAAGTAACATTAACTATTTCATGTAGAATCTCAGTATTCCTCTATTTAAAAATACATTTAAGTAAAATGATACAAAACTAAAGAACATCACACCTATTATATAAACTTTTATGGATAATAAGGATTATTTTGGGAAGTTCATGATATATTTTGGTGAGATTATTAGAGAATTCATTAATCACTTTTAGCTATATTGACTTGTTGAGATCTCAACCATAGTTGTTCTAGATAATACACCACTTAGACCACCGATGACCTCTTATGAATCTTATGGAACCTCTACTCTACCTCCCCCCAATGTCTATGTCAGTTCATTAGACATTGTGCTAGATCTGTCTTATCATAAAAGAGTAGATTAATCCTCATGCTTCAACCAAACCTACCCTCACCCCTTCTGTTTCTAAATCCATTATAATTCCTCCATTGATAATTCCTTATGATCATCTAGTATCTTATAATCTATGCACTAGATTTAATATTGATCATTCTGAAAATGGAATAGAAAAACTAGATCCTAAGGAGTAGTTTGGATCAGTTTTTTATTAGGCTTCTTGATTGTACTTTTGTTGTATTTCACTAAATCGTACTGTAAATTTATTGTGTAATTAAATGATCATTCATTTCCATTATTTTTGTTATGAATATTTCCTTATTTAATTTAATTCCTTGATAACAATACTCTTTTTTATAATAAAAAAAATTGGTATAAAAGGAAAAGACATTATTCCTTACATTATGAAATGGATAAAAAAACAAATCATTATGCCTTTTTACCTATAATTATGTATAAACACTTTCTATAATTATTATTGAAATATGAAATTTTAGATAACATGTAAAATGGCTATATTATCCATCCACTAATTTTAATTTATAATTCCATGATTTGTTATCATAAAAAATGGGGTGATTTTTGGCCCCTCTCTAGTTTTAATGTTGTTAATAATCACAAATCATTTTAAATCATTTCCATCAATTTAAATCATATTTATTTAAGTTTAAATATGTTTAATTATGTTTATATATGATAAAATATGTATATAAAACATTAATTTTATATACATGTTATATAATAGTTAAAAACTATTAATTGGCTAAGTATGAGTCCCTAACACTGACAGAACAAACGTGACACTGATAACACAAAATGACTCACTGATACCGATATAGTAAATGTATCACCGAAAATTAAACTGAGAAACATATAGAAGGAATGTCTCACCAAATGTTCAACTAAGGAAATGATTGATTAAATGTCTCACTGATAGTTCAACTAAGACACTGAAATAAGGAATGTCTCATTGAGAGTAAAAATGAGACACTGACATAAGTAATAACTCACTAATAGAAGAAAATTATTCATGAGTGCATTAAGTCAATGATGCATAGAGATACTGATAAAATGAATCGATGATATAACTATTCAACAATAACAATAGGTGGACTCACTGATTGATGGAATCACAAACAAAATGAATCACCAATAGAGGAGTCACCAACAAAATGTTTAAATTTTTTTTATTTAAAATTATCTTTAATGACCACATTTGATTTTTTAATTATACTAATTCAATTAATTCTTTTTATTGAATACAAAATTAATTTCTGTTTTAATGGACATTACAATATACAAGGTACCTCCACATACTCTTTGTTGTCCAACACATAACATCAGGAATGAAATTAAAGCATTGCACATGAGATATATAGGAGAAGAGAACAACAACAAAAATATATAAGAAGAGATACATGACCAAGCAGAAAAAATACTAAGAACACTCATTCCTCTTAGTTGTGAACTAACAAAGTATTTTTTTAAATCAAATATTCAATAATTCTTGAAGTAGAGAAACACTAAAGAGGACAATCCCATCTTATTTGAAATATGAACACAGAGCTCTAGCAACACTATTTTTCAGTGTTTGCATACATATGAGGACTTAGTGTTCACATCAGCTACATAAAAAGAGTCCAGGGATTCATTTCACCACACACATAACCTTCTAAACTCTATCACTTTATCTCTTTATCTGTTGTGTAAATTTTTACTACATTTTTAGTTTTTTGTGCATCTGTCTATTGAGAACACATTGTCTCATGCTCTAAACTAAAGGAAAAAATATATGTACACACAAACATATTTTTATCCTTATTATATAAAACATATAACTATGGTATAGGTCCTATGTGAACTGGGTATTTCAGTTCCCACATAAACTATGGTTGAGGTATTGTGAGCTGTAAAATTTTTATACTATTGTGTAAACCCCGAACCGGGGTGTGGATCAAAGATTTATATATATTTCATGTTTTTGGTGATCATATAGAGGATATTGTCTCTCTTCTATGTTAACAAGGTGAGTGGAATATATATTCAATATAAAGCATCCAAAAAATTCGATCATATCAATAAAATCGAATACAACTTCTTATCATAGTCATTGTTGTTGGTATGGGAAAATGTTCAAAAACATCGATTATTGATGTTTCCATAACATAACCTCTTATAAGATTATATAAATGATTATTGAACCCTTTTGTATCCAAAAACACACTTTTTAATTTTTTTCATATAGTTTATATTTGTGTAGGGTCTTCATGAAAATCCTTTTGTGATCTTCATGCACTTTATTTAAGTTTTAAAGGATAAGAAAAAATCTATAAATACTACCATATATTGATTGAGGTAATCTATGAATGAACTATTCATTAAATCATTAAATATAGTAGGGGAATTTTTATGATCTAAATAAATCATAATTTTCATACCATTACTACACCTTATATGGAATGATTTATATTATAAAACCTATTTAAATAACTTTAATTTCTGATTTCCATAAAATATTTAAAACCTAGATAAGTATTGAGCTTCATAATATTTATCAATAAAGTCTTTTATAAGTGGTAGATGATACTTTTTCATTATTTTGATATTTTTTATCTTCTGATAATCAATGCATAGTCACATCAATAAATCATTTTTTATAAAAGAAATAATAGGTATGCCCAAAGTGGATATAAATTTCCAAATGAATCCCTTATAAATATTCACTTGAAGATTCTAAATTATTTCACCAAACACAATTGGGATCATTCCTTATGGACACTTTGAAAAATGTATTACATAGGGTATAAGGTTTATTAAAAACTCTATGTCATTTTTCTATGTATGACAAGGAAACTCTTCCAAAAAAACATACACAAACTCCCATAAAACAAGAATATCACCGATGATGATATTCTCTCCAAACATATGAGATAAAAAACCCATTGGAAAATGAATCATGTCTCATATAATTGAAGTTATTTCCATTACTAATTCATATTTATTTTCATGATGATAGATTTTAAAATCACGTTTTTAAAAGGAAATGGTGGATTCCCTTCATTGGAAATTATTGCGGTAGTATTTTATATAAATCTAATACATGCATTATATAACAGAAAATTCAACTAGAGGTAGTTCAATGATATTTATAGGGATAACATTCCCAAATATCCCACTTAATGAATAAATATAGACTTGAGTTTTAATAATCATTCCATTTGGGATTCAATATGTTTATTTAGTATCTAATACCTGGGGATAAGAATTAGAAGTCCTGAGAATTCATATAAATATTCTCAAATAGGGTACTCAAAAATTTAGAATACCTATCACCACCCCAACATTATCATTTTATATTAAATTCTTTAATAAAAACAATATGTATAGTATGAAAATCAGGAATCTATGACTAGAGTGATCAACTATGGAGAAATATACATAGGATTTCTAAATCATTAAACATTATTTTCAATATATAAAACCTCATGTTTCAAATAGGTCATTCATAATCATTATGTAATTAAATACTTAATGATGGTTTAAAAAGTGGTTGTGTATTTTTAAATCATATAACCATGTAATGTTAATCTAGGAATGTAGAAATGCCCATTTTCATGAACAAATTCACAATCATGTCCATCTCAATATTACAATTTGAGAGTTATTAACACTATGTAAAATGTTTATAGATCCAAATATATTTACAACATCTAAATAATTACATTATATTATAGAAACCAAAATCTATATCCTTCACCAATATTCAGTGATAGGTTTCTGTACTTATACTTATCCTAATTATTCCTACACACATTTTCATATCCATGATTACAATTGGTAGAATGTCCTTAATATAATACAAAATACATGGAATGAAACTATTCACACATAATAATTACTTCTTAATAGATTAATATTCAATTCATAATATAACATTCAATGTGAGAATAATTTTGGAAAGTGACTTCCAAAACAAGGAAACTAAAACAGCTTCTTCACAGATGAGCTAGATCTTCTCCCACTAATTTCATCCTATCTATATCAACTCAAGGAAAAATCATATAACAATACTTTAATCATCAATAAGAGATTAATACATAATAATGGTTGATCTCATATTCTTCATATGTTTAAACAATGGAGATATAAATGATCACATAAGAATAACATAAGATTAAGTGTATGAGATCATGCCACTAACATTTGAAAACCCTTTAACATATGTCATAGATCATAAAAATGAGTTTTGGAATACATCATGGTAGTTTATAATACATAAATGATTATAAAATAAAATTAAATATACCCTAAGCATATTAAATTGACACATGACATATATTTTTGGAATACAAATAATCTTATAACATTGTGAACATGTATAAATAGAATCATTTCCACTAATTGTGTTAAGTACATGACATCAGTCCCTTGGATACACCAAGAGTCATATAATTAGGCCCACTCATAATCATAATTACAATACAACTAGAAACATGCTTAATTTTATGAACATAAAATCTAAGTCCACTCTTAATCTCATGGAAATAAATATAGTTTTATGCGAAATATTATAAATATGAAAATAGGTTCAGGCTTATCACAATCAAGACAAAATTTATCCCTCATTACCTAATGAAATAAAGCAGAATATAGGTCCCAACCATTAAAAAATTATAATAATATGTTTTTGTTCCACAAGATATTCAAACAATCATCATATCAAAAACCATAAAAATAAATGATCTTCATAATAAATATTCCATATCAGAACCCATGATATGAAATGGGTTTTATTAATATTTCATCATCTAAAATTCTGTGAAATATAAATGGGTTTCACAAACATCTGGTCGATATAAACAAAGAACATCCATTTAAATAATATGTATGTTATCATTGTATTATATTCATAGTATAACTTATGAAATAATGTTGGATTTCATCATATAAGCAAAATTAATTTAAAAATAAAATAAATAAAAACATTTCATTTGAAAATTTTGCATTCAATAAATATAATATTTATAAAACATAACATTCAAAATCATATTTAAGATGAAATTAATTGAAATTAACTGTAGAAAAATTTAATTTAATCGATAAAAATATTGACTGGTCATGAGGTTAGAAAATTTTGTACATTTCATAAATGTTAAAATAAGGATTCAATTAATTTTTTTAAAAAAAATTCAAATAAGCCTAATTTGTAATATTATATTATTATTAATTTTAAATAATTTTTTGAACACTCTAGGAGGGGTAAAATTAACAATAAAAAATAATAAATCGACAGAAAATTTTATGATTTTTTTAAAAACATAGATATGGAAAAACCAAATTTCTTCGACCATTGGAAGAAATAAAGATGGTTGTTGCAAATTATTATTTTGGAATCATGAGTATATAAAGAGAAGAAAATAAAGGGAGCAAATATATTCTCATGAAATAAAATGAGGTGAATAAAAATATTTATAATCCGAAGTGTTATATCATAACATCTCATCATTGGAAGGACTTAAATGCAATCTCATTAGACAAATAGATTGCAACATTAAATATTTACAAAATCAGTATCTTTTAAATCATATGAATCATGGTAGAAATAAAGATATATTGATATTTATATATCATAATTATTAAAAAAATTGATCATTAAATACATTCATTTCATTTATATACACTAGAATAAATAAACAAGTTGTGTTTATATCATTTATCCTATATAAATAAAAGTTAAAAAAATCCCTTAGTGGATTTGTAATATTTTTAATCATACATCATAATAAATAATAACATCAAATGAAACATTAAATATCACTAAAATATTTAGAATTATTATATTGTATTTCAATGAGGTGTTATATAAACCACACGCAAAAACAACTAAAGAATAAGGCATATGTCTCCCAAAAAAAGCGAGACTAGAAATCCCTTACCTTAAGTCTTGACATCCATTGTACACATTCAAAAGTACTAGAAAATTATTAGTGTTATTATAAATATATCTTTATAAAAATAAAAAATTATATATTTCACAACATATGTGACTTATTTATGGCCATTTATAACCCATTTATGTAACATTCCTTGTGAAAATCATGATTTATTTAATAAAGTTTTTTTTCATAAATTAATCATTTTTTATTTTTGTTCCTCTTTCATTAATCATGGTTCAATAATATATAGAATTATATAAATGTTTAAATTGTAATATTTTTTCATTATACATATATTTTGAGTAATTCATAAAAGTTAGCGATATAGAATAAAATATATCATTCCTGGAGACGGAATGTTGTCTGTATGCATGAACATTGTTTCCATTTCCACGATATGTGTAATAAGAGGAACATAAATAATAATGCTCCCTTAAAAAGATACAATATTTGGTCACATATATAAAACTAATTTAATAAATATATTCTTATTAACATCCATGTAAAACGTAATGGAAAAACAAATTACCACACATTATGAGGCTGTAGTCTACAGTGAACACATATAATGTTATTTTACTCCCATGAAATAGAATGTATGAATTTATATGATATTTTATAATTAAAAATTAATAATTATGATATAAATAACATATAAATATGTCAAATACATCATTATATAAGTCCTTGAGAGGTGGTTTTAAAAAATTAATTACATCAGTTCATGGTTTTTTATTTTGTCGTATGCATGATGAACTGTTTTGTCTTCCATTTGATGGGAAAAAGGAAGATATAGGTTATTAAATAATTATAACTTAAACTAATAATATTATATATATACATTTTCATATCAACATGTTTTTGAAAAATATGTTTTGTGATTTTATAAAAAATATAAAAAATAACAAAAGTTAATGAATATAGCCTCTTCTTTAGAGAACCACTTTAGGATTATAATTAATGACTTTAGTAGAGGTTCTAAATATCAATGTCAATCATATAGAATATTGGTATATAATTATGTATTTACTTTTGGATATTTTTGCAAGAACCAATTGGTTTTGGAAGTGTGGAGACGATAGGGGAGGAGGTTGGATTCCTTATATGGGGGAGACGATATACCTTGAATTTTGGGTAAAATTATTTTTTATCGATATTTTTCAATATAAAAAAGACTAAATAATTGTAAATTATCATCATTATAGGTGATAAGGTCGAAATATGTTCATATAATGGTATATTGATGTGCTTATTGTCCATTAACCTCTTATTATTTTAGTTTATCCTATCTTATCCCTATCTATAGTAACTTAGATTTAAAATTTTTAATATTAATTTTCATGAAATTTTTATTTAACCATATGATATAATATTTATTTTTCTGATTATAAATAGTGAATATTTTTTTTGAAATTACTTTAAGGGAATCAAAAAAATTTATTTTCAAATAAAACCTGTAGCTGTGGTGAAAATGATGTTTTCAAATGACAAAATTTTAATAGTTATAGAATGATGAAAAAAATTCCATATATAACTGATTGAAATAACAAAAATTGGATTAATTTTTTTAATTAAACTATTTAAATTTTAATTACATTTTAAAAAAATATTTATCTTGTTAAATTATTTATATTAGAATTTTGTTTTCAAAAAATCATTACTTTTTTTACTATTTATAAATAAAATAATCATTTGAGAGATATCAAAAATTCAGTAAAATATAATTTTTAAATAATGATGTGAAAAATAAATTTTATTTTTAAAAAATACATTTTTGATAAGTGGAACGAAATACATATATTATTTTTCTAAAGAACTTTTTATAAACATTTTGAAAAAATAATATTTACGAAATATATAATGACTTTACTAAATATTAAATAATATTCTATAGATATATTTTCTTTCTATAAAACAATTATTTATATTATTCAAAAAAAATTATTCCTATCCATACCACAAGACTTCATGACTATGTTATAATGGTATTTTTTAAAATTTATTAAATAATGGTTTTTTAAAACTATGTGTTTCAGGTAAAATAATCTATCAAATAATTTAAATTTATTTGAAACAATATTTAAAAAAATATTAGGTTATTACATGAAGTAATCAAATAAATTATATTCTAAGAAAATAATGTTTCAATCTTTTGATATGTGTTGGAAAATCACGATAGTGAATATCTTATTAGATCTTGGATGTGATTTCCTTATGGAATGTTTGGAAATGTGGCTTGTGAAAAAATTTTAATGGATCACATTAATGATTAGAAAAATAATAAAAATAAGGTATTAATATGTTTTAATAATAAATAAATGGGTCATTATATGATTACTTCTCTGAATATATGGATTATGTATTGAATTCATCATGAACACAAATTAACTGTTGTGTCTATATCCTTTTCAAATAATTTTTTAGATGTTGGACCATCCCTTGATGTGGTTTCAGTTATATTATTTTATTATTTAAATTATTACAATGTATTTCATGAATCTGCATCTACAAATTCATTTATTTATATGAAATTTTTATGTAAATTTAAAATTCCACCTCATGAAATAAATAATGTACATTTGAAAAAAAACAGAAAGGGATAGTAATAATTTAAAATGAAATTATAAGAATCTATATGTAATATTTGTTATGGGATTTAACTACAAACTTTGTTATATATTTTAGTATATAAAATGATGTTATTCTGGGAATATATTGGTTTTTTATTTATTATTTGATGATAGATTGTATAACTGAAGATGTTTTTTGGAAACTATTTTAGTTTTTATGAAATTAATAATTTCTATGATATAAAAAATACCAAGACAATGAAAAATTAATGAAATATGGAAATTAATGTAATCTTATATATATTTTTTAGAACAATGAAACTCATTGAAAATATGATATTCATATAATAAATGAATAATTGTATTTATTTACGGATGAATTTTTTATCACTATACCTAATGTAGATATTGATTTTACTACTGGCATAGTTCATGATTTTTATATATTATAAAAACCTTATTATTTTATAAATCAAGAAAAGCTTTAGGAATTTCAAAAGAAGTTAATGTATTTGGATAACAATTGTTTCATTCATCTGAGTACCTCACCATGTGGTGACCCTATTTTATTTAAAATATATACAGTTCCATGAGGCTTTACATTGTGTATAAATTATTGAGTAACATCATAGTTTTGAATATTTATATGTTTTCTCATATCGATTACTTGATTGATCAACACATGGGAGATTAGAATTTTTTAATGGATAATCTAGTGTTTGAGATCAATCAGCTAAAGTTAAATAAGAATCAATTTCAGATGATGGTGTTTCATACAAGGATTGGGTACTCTGAGTTAGTTGATTCTCCAATTGGGTTGAAAATTTATTCAGATTTATTTATGGGTATTAAAAATAGTGTATTACCTAATTTCATGGATAAATTTGTTGTTTTGTTTATTTATTATATCCTGATATCTTCTAATTATTATGGTGATCATGAAAAACATTTCACAATTATACCACAAATATTAAAAGAAAAGAAATAAATTATTTTGTTTGGAATATGTGGACTCTATTTGCGACCTATTTCAATCCATTAACACATGTAAAAAATGATTTAATATAAATAGATTTTTCTAAAATATAGTTTTTTATGAATATTTATTAATTGAAAATGTAATTGATATTCCTATATATAATGGATTCACATCTTACTACCGACATCTTAATATCCCACAAACTAAGATAACTAAAACATGAATTATATTCATCCTCAAGAATGAATGAGATGAATGTTTCAATGATTTTAAAAAATAGAGTAGACAATTCTCTATTTTTCCCTTCCATTTAGAAATGGTGTGTTTTCTTGACAAGAATTATGATACATTGTTGTGACCTAGTGGTGTTTCAAAAACGAATGATCTACTAATTTCATATGAATCACAAAAAATGAATCTTAATGAGATAATATATCCTACACATGACTATGAAACTGAAACATTAGTGATTAATTTAAATATATAGATTACTCATTTATATAGAGTAAAATATATATTATTAATAAAAAATTACTTATGTATATATTTACTAGGAACGATTTGAACCTGAGTAATAATAAATGAATAAACCAATAAATGATTATGATGGGAAGATTCATAATAATACATAAAATGATAACCAGGAATAATATACATTAAGTAGAAATGAAAAATCATCATATACTATGATATGTTTGGAACATGATCATTTGAAAAATATTTTGATTAATATTGATCATGAAATTGTTCATGCACGTGCGTCATCTAATTTTTGGTTTCATTATAGTTGTATTTGTTATAAAGAATTAAAAAATCATCTAATTAATGATAATTTTAAACAAGAATGTGTAGAATATAATAGGAATCCTAGGTTTTATAAATTTATCTTTGGAAAAAAATGTTTTGAGTTTTATAAATTGATAATGTGTTCCTTGTGATTTCTATATCTAAAATAATTGTTGAATGAATCTCATTACCCTTTATTTCTTGTTCATCCTAATTGAAAAATGATGTATAAATACATTCAAGAAAATTTATCATGGGAATAAATGAAAACATATATTATTGACATTACTATGATATGTTTGAAATGTCACCATGTTTAAGTGGAATGAAAATAACAGTAGGGGTTTCTTTATCTATTTTAGTATCATAATTGAAATGGGATAATATACCAATGCATTCCATGGTTAAATTACAATAGATATTTCATGGTAATAATGTTATATTCTTTATAGTATATTAATTGACTACATTTATTCATTTTATTAATAATTTAGGTAATATGTATTTAGATCAAATTTCTATAGTTTATTTAATCTGATAACCCGATTTCACGAAGTCCCACTTTTTCTGTATTTGATCATGACCCTATATTTCCATCAATTATTTTTAAAACCTTCAAAATTCATTCAGTATTAAATTAATTTTTTTATATATTTTCATCCATAATATTAATGAAAATCATAGAATATGATTCAAACATTTATGGATATTCTTTGAAAATTTTCATTAGATTTTCATGGATTCTGGGAAAAATATATTTCACAAGATGGATTTTTTTTATAATAAAATTATATAATATAGTATTAAAATGGGACTATTTAAGGGATTATATGTAATGAAGTGTTAAAATACCACTTATTTGGATGAATTTAGATATATAATTTTTTTGTGATCAAAATTTGTAGAAAAAATTGTTAAAAACAAAAGGTATTTCAAAAATGAATGAGGGTAGAACAGAATATGATGAAATTATATATGGATAAACAATCATATATTTATTCATTCAATGATGGTGACCATGTTTTTATAGTTTAATTTTATGGAAAATTGTTATGAATTTTTGTAACAAGGGAATATTAAGGACAAGGTACAATGTACCATATAAAATTATGGAGAATATTGGATCATATTTTTATCAAGTGGGATTACCTAAATTTTCCCATCCTAATCTATTTGGTCTAAACCATAATTCCACATGATCATATTTACTCCTACAATTGTTTAAGAGGTTTCTAAATATTAACAATGGTCTATGTGAATCGGTGAGAGGATATACACTCAAAATCATGCCATAAGACATATAAAACCATAATTGAAAATAAATTCATAATAAAATAATTACATTAAAATTGAAAACACTAAGGAGATATAATGTTTGATGGAATACATGAAATTCAATTGCAAATAAAAATAAATTCCCCCTTTGTCGACATTCAAACAAGTGTGTATCACGTATATAAACTAAATGAAAGCCTAATAGTTGTAGTATGTCCCAAGATCACCTCTATCTTAAAGACTAAATCTAATCAAATCCCAATAAAAGGGCCCCATACCCTAGTTGTATTCATATTGATGAAGTCTAGACATGAATAGAGATTCCTAGATAGGGTGAGAGTAAAAAAAATATTAGGACACCACTAATGACTGCAAACAAATGAAAAATCTAATCAACCGTGCATGAAATGACATAGTCAAATACTAAAATAAACATATTTTCACACATGTTCCAAGTCATCATGTGCTAACAAGACACCAAAAACATCGACCCCGTGTGCTTTGGCTCTTTACCATTAATAATTTTGGGGTTTTTCAAGACAGGTTTTTCATTTAAGGATATTTCACACACCCCTCCACGATGGTGGAAATTATCAATAACATAAAATATCCTATGTTGATGTTGGTAGACATATATAACTCTTCAAACCATACATTATCAGAGGTTGTTATCAAAAATGATTGTATTTGGAAAATTCCATGTTTTATGTAATTGGTTTACTCAAAACCCATTTTATGAAATTTTCCCACATTATCCAAATCCAATGGATTATTTTAACATGAATTTCCTAATATTGTATAAGTAAGAATTATTTTTATCCAATCCATACTTCCAATCGATCCACAACCATTTACCCTCATAAAATCCCCTTTCTTCCCCTATAATGGGCTATCTTACCAAGTATGAACAAATTGATTACCATGATACCTGATGCATGATTCCATGGCAATTGAAACACAATAACAAATAAATGTAACAATACCTAAAAAGGAATTTCCAAAATAAATATCATGATTCTATAAATAATCATGTAGTAATAATAAAAAAAGACTCAAGTCCACTCAGACACCAAGTTAAAAACCCATAAACAAAATGATTTATCAATAATAAATGTACAGTTCATGATAATTTTATATATGTATCCCAAAATGGTAAGGTACTTCTTACCTAGATGATTTATTTATCATCCTCATTTTCCCTCAAGGTATCTTTACCCAAACCATGTTTGTGTATTAGTTAGTATAAAGTATACTCTAAGTATTCCTAGAACCAAATACCAATATTATAATTTCAAATTAAATAAAAACACCATATATTATAAAAAGTTTTCTCTCCATGATAATTTTATTTATTATCTATATAATCCATTGCATCTATTAAAAGATAATTTAGTAAACAATAATTACAATTCCATAAGTGATGATAATACCTCACTCTATAATATTACTATGTAGAAAAAAGAATTAATATTTTTATATTAAATAATTATGGGAACTTATAAATATAATAATTATATATCTATTTTCTATACATCTTCAAAAAAAATCACCAACCAATATTTAAGTGATTTTATCTAAAACTTACCTTTTTTATCATTGGAAAATATATCATGTAATAATAAAAAAGACAAAACAATATAATGAGGATAGAATTGCATTAAAATTTTGTATTGTTCAAATAAATCTTTAGTAATCATGAAAAAGGTAAATCATGTACTACCCAGACTGATGAAAATATATAAAAACCAAAATTAATATGGGTAGAATAATTTCTAGGAGGCTAACTCCATACTAGTTTGCAACCTTAAAATACAAAATTTAAATATATCCTTAATTTTTAATTTAAGTTATATATTAAAAACTCCCATAATATGATTAATGAAGCATATATGGGTCAATTATTTTATTATAATAATTATATAATTTTATAATATTTAATAACATGTTACAGATTCGAACATAGAAGAAGATAAAAAAATTGAAAAAGTAAACCCTTATGTAGAAAAAAGAAGTATGTAATAGTAACATAGTTATTCCTAAACTGAGTTCAAAACCACATGTAAACACTAAACTTGATTTGAAACCCTTCACCTATCCTTAAAAATCAAGATAAACCTTTATTTATCCTTATATGAATCCATACACACCCTTATGCATGTAAACAAAAACCATAGGATACAGTTAACAAACTCCAATGTTAACCTTACAAAGGATACCTAAACTATATCTTATCATTACATGTTTCTTATGACACCTTGATTCATCCATGGATGGTAAATATTTAAACTAGTGGATCTCTTATAAATAGAGTGTTACCCTTATAAATCCTGTGTACTACCCTTACATAGTGCATAAAAAAATCACTAACCCTTATATAACTCAGCAAATTTTAGGGTTAACCTTAAAAAATATGAAACATTGATATTACAAAACATATTGTATTTAAAATAACCTTTCCCTTATTTATCTCTTTTATATCTATGTCTAACATTATAAATCACTTTAATGAACCATGTAAGGAATATTTTTTGGTGAAAAAGAGATTCTCATTTAAAATTTCATCAAAATCATATTCGAAATATGGTATTAAAACAACTAAATAATGACTATATTATAATTCAGTACATATAATGACTTATAATCCCCAAGAAGTTTCTCTGGATGTATTTATTAAATAACATAGTCCAATGAGAATGGACATCAGACTCTTTCTCCCATGCATCCTCCCTTATTCACCCATGATTCTATACTATCCAGACAAGTAGTGATGCCTTTTATAAAAGTACACATTCTCTCAATTAAATGATCCATACTAGTACCTCTTAATATAATAAATCTATATTTAAAAAATAATCCATATATTCACTAAAATTCAAAAATATAAGTGTGTACAATAAAAATATGAGGAAATTTGAACACATCATTCATTCCCTGAAAACATTGTGGAAGGTCCAGATAGTATTCCAGTATCCTATAATTTTTTTGAGATTTTTAATGGTTCAAAAAATAAGGGTTCTAGTTTCCCTTCATCCATAAAAATTGGTTCCCTAAACAAGGTGAAAAATATAAGGTAACGTGAAATCTAATAGTGAAGTCTAAAGGATATATCCTCATGTATTCAAACAATCACATCCTTTTCTGAGTTTCTACAAACCCTCACCTAATACATTTCACCCTATCCATAGTATTATTCACTATACTAGTCCAAAGAATATTTGATCACATTCCTTGTTCCAGCATAACAATGATCAAAATAACCATTTATTGAGATAACTGAATAGGTCCATCTATATAAAAACATAGAAAAAATTGATGTATGGGAACTGCACAAATGTTTGGTGCTCATCCCAAGTTCCACTGATGCATATAACACATACATTTTTAATAACATATAATATTGTATATGGTTCAATCTAAAAATATATCCATCTATTAGCTGTATAGTATCCTCAATTATAGCTATGTAACTAAGAAATTCGGAATTCCCTGCCTTAATTGTTTAAAAGGATCATCCTTATAAGAAACAATTCATTGAGTAACTCAATGTTATCATACTAACACATTGACATAAAATTTTATGATCTCATATAGTGATTGAGTATTACATATTGGAAATATGATAGTAACCATTTTTAGGTATTCATCAAACACTAAAAAAATTTATGATGCCTCAAAATGACAGGTTACACCATCAAAAAAATAAACATGAAATCCTCCCTTTTCAACGAAGACTCTAGAAGACTTCGGGCCAATCAAAAAAAATGTTCATGCTAAACCATTACCCTATAGTAGGTAAGGTACCAATAAGAAAAACCAATGACATCCCTCCTCACTCCAGGCCACTAGAAATATCACTTTTTGTCTTGGTATATCTTTTTTCACACAAAGATATACCTTCTATATTGGGGATTATAATTCCTTCTTTATATCTTATATGATGGATGCAAGGAATCCAAATATCCAATTAAGAAGTATCAAATTGTAATCTCCCAATGACCGCATGAATATCAAGTCACTTTAATCAATTTTTTCTCACATAAAAACACACTCTAGTTCACTAACCAATCGATCCTTTACCTAGTCTACAAGAAACTATAGAACAACAATGGATCAAATATCATCGATCCCTAATCCCCATAATCATCTATCATCCAATTTTTCAAAAAAAATCATCAAGTTTACTTCTCTTCAAAAGGTTTCTAACCATGATGTTAATCATATGAAATCTTATGGATAAGATAATATTCAATGACTTTACCTAACCTAGATGTATATGTCGAATAATATTTTAATGTATAATGAGACTCTACCTAGATCCTCTAACTTAAGATCATTTATTAATGTGTGAATATATAAAAAGGGTTATTTTGGTTAGTGCAAGAGAAAACCCTATAAAAATGAGATAGTCTTACAAACAAATTAGATCATAAACCATGGCCTCCATTTCCAATTCATGAGTTTTTGAGTTCCACTCATGGGGTTATATTATATGTGACTCATAATCTACTAACTTTTCCATAAAAATTAGTAAAACACCCAATATAATTCCTGATGAAACAGTATGCATAACACATCCAATCCCTAGATCAGGTAGTAATTTCAAAAGAGTTGTAGTCAACATCTTGTATCAGGATGATGTCATATGCATTAATTAGGTATGACATCTATATAGATATCCATGTATTTGTAAAAACTCAAGGGGGATTCCACTAATATTAATGAAAGATACATGATCCCAATTTCCATCTTGATCATCCTAAGATGGGTCATGTATGAAAAAATTATTAAGGCTCCTAATTATCATTCTCCTATCATCATGTTTATCTCCCACTTAAGTGATTTGAAACATACATTCCACTAATAAAAATCAATGAATACATGGATGTTGGACAAGTATCCTCGAATAAAACCACATCAATGCTCTTTATCTCTAAAGTTACCATCACACAATGTGTAGGAATTCTAGTGTTCCTTTACAAAATTCATGGGATACTATTTCCCATCTTTGGTAGTCGGGAACTTTCTACATTTTAACCATTATTAATAGGCTTTCACCCTTACACATATAGAATACTACCCTTAAATAATGTATGAATAGCTCACAGAACCTAAGGAAACTCACATAATTATAGAGATAACTTTATACTGGTCGTGGTATCTTGATATTTCCCTTATATAGGGTCATTAAAACCTCATCACCCCAATGTAACCCTTTCAAATATAGTTTCATCTATAAAAAATCATAAAACCACAATTAAGGGGTAATTTTTATTGAAAAAAATTATATTTTCAAATAATAATAATTAGAAATTATATCCCAAATAGGGCTTAATGAATAATTAAAAATTAATCATATGAAATTAGTTTTGATTTTATCTCTGTTAGACGATATGATTCTTATATTGATAATAAATATGTATTTGATGGATCATTACCATGTATTCAGTCTTAACTTAATTATGTTTTAAGAAAACCTTTATTATGAAGAACAGATGGTTAATATTTAATACCATAATGAGAACATCATGTTGAATAATGTGGTTCACTAGAATATTTTTTTTCTAAAACCATGTAATTAAAGAGGTTGAATGGGAATAAAAAATGATATGATGAAAAAATATCCCAAAATTTTCAAGTCATGAATAAAATTGTGAAGACACTATTTATTGATAGGGTTAGAATTATTGAAACCTAGAAAAATTTATAAAATATAAATTTCATTCCCTAAAAATATATATGAGTTGAATTATATATATATATATCCACTATAATAATATTATGTTATATTCCCTATCAAAAATAAAATAATTGTATTCAAACTAAATTGAGTTTCATGTATTAGACAGTTTTATTGAATATATTAATATCAATATATTATAATCTATATTGGGAAATTAATAATTATTAGTAATATCAAAAAGTAATAAATTATTATAGAGTGATATTTTTTGGAATTCAATAAATGAATATATATTTATGTTAATATTGAAATCTATGTTTTTTTATTAAAGTTTCATTTATTTTCACTGACCAATGAAATTCAAAAGCCCTGGTTTTTTATATATTATCATAAATTAACAAAAGAATAATTTATTTATAAAATATATAATTAGTTGCATTGGAATCAGAATTATTCATGATTTTGGTATCTACTAAGTTTTCAGTGAATTAAATTTATCTAAAAACATTTTTCAATTTTTTTATATATTTATATTAAAATTTGTTTTATCCAAATAAAAAAATAAAAAAATAAAAAATGTATTCTATATTTTGAAATAAGATTTTAATAATTGGAAAAAAAATTTCTTACTATTTTATGTCATTATGAATAATAAGCGTATTGAATATTTTTCACATCATAAATGGTTAAAAATGTATAATTTAGTTTAAATTATAGGGAAATTCATTTAAATATCACTAAAATATATCAGTATTTAATTTGATGAGTGTTTTTGACTAAATTTATATATTAAAGGAGAGAAATAATATATATTTCAATAGTATTTTTTATTTTGGAAGCCATGAATGACTTTTGTGAACGTAAGTTATATTTTATAAAATTTAGATACATATATTGGGGTGTTTTATTTTAATGGGTGGGAGGATTATACCTTTTTAGGGGGATGAATTGTGGTAGAACTCGGGGAGAAAAGGCAAAACCAAACACCATTATTAACATTTATCATCACTAGATCAATGTACTATAGCTTCTGGGTATGGTGTTGGACCTGAACATTCATCATTTATCCTAAAGGTGTGTGGATTTATGTTTTTTACATCATAATATGAATTTATGCATTATTTTATGATTATAAAAACCTATTAAAACTTATATGGCACCCCTAGTGGATGATTTATGGGTTTAAGTAATAAATCATTAGTTTCAGAAGGATTGTAGGGATTTAAGGTCAAGATATCATTATCCCACAACTCGTAGTGAAAGAGGAACAAGCCATGTGTTCTTCCAATTTTGGGAGGATAATATTCTTAGACTATATTCTATATAATGGTTCCATTCTATATAGTAACCCAGGTCATGAATCCAAGTACATGGTTTGTCACAACATATAAGGGGGCATGGAAGTGCCAAAGTTACACAACAATATCAAGGGTGTACATTATCTAGGGACACAACCACAGATATGCACACAGACTTTGGGAAAGGAATAGAACAACATGCCATGTACTGGAAGTACAAATTCTGCATGGAATCATAGAAATCCATGTCATATATTTCTAATTACATGATTGGGTTTTAAGAAAAAGTTACACACTATGTGACCTAGTTCACATTCCTTGTATTCTCCTTATACACTCAGAGTATGAAGAGGGAACACATCCATGGTATAGTTATGAGCGACATGTTATGTGCTGAGGGTACATTCCCTGAAATATTCTTTTTTTCCCCTCAGAAATTTCAATTTATACAAATATAATAGAATACCAAAAAAATCCATATCATGAGTATTTTTCATCACAAAATTTGATGGTGTCCAAGCATTTGGATTTCGAGATATGATTCAAGGTGTTTCTATCAGGATGCTTCTTCAGTGTTACGTAGACCAATATCACTTGAGTGGTATCCCTTTGTCAATTAAATATTTTCTATAATATATAATTACATCATCATTACATGATTATAATCCCCTATGTAGGATTATTTCATCTATATTTCGTGTATACATCTATGAGATCTAGGAAGGATTCTCAGTAAAACCATATTACATTGGTATCTCTCATGGTATCCACATGACTATAATACAAAAATTGGTGATCCGGTATATAGTATGTTATTATATTAGGGTTTGATTTATCAATTTACATATTATCCCCTGCATAGATGGTAGTTTCAAAGGTCTTTTTGGTATCATCTTATATACGATCCACTACCCGGAGTACTATTCCAGATTGGATTTGATTAATACACATGTGGTTTAGGATGTGACCACCTAACAATGAAACATTCTTAAAATTATAATTAGATGATTCAACATATAACCAAATTCATAGTATTTATCTCTATCTAATCTTCAATATCTCCATAATTTTTTATTGTGTTTATGGTGTCCCCCATACATCTTGGGTTGGATACCCTATATAGGTGATGGGAAATTCACGGCTTCCAGTAGGTTTATTAGAGTCCCCCATCATGGATGGGTGGAATCCCTTATCCGTGTAACCAGATTTACTAGGTTATAGATATAAATTATTTATGGTGTGACCTGGTGGGAAAGAACTTTCAGATTTATTCCATCAGGTATTGTAGGGATATTCCATCAGCTTAGTGAAATCATATGATTTAGATCTCTTAAGTTTATACCACTAGTGATTGAAGAGCTATACCTAATGAGTTATAACTTTTGGATAATTTCCATGAGGTAAGGAAAGTAGTTTGGAATCAGTACACCTCTTCTATCGATTCCATCATTGCTAATTAAGAATTATGTAGCAAGTTATGTGGTTGAGTCCATAAGAATTGGAGTTTGGGATGATTATATTTGGCTCATTCTAGTATTCCTTGAGGATATATATCATATTTTAATTAACATAAAATTTATATATGTGATGACTGGTCTTGAATAGCCAACCAATGGAAAAAATAGATTTCCCTATACTCATTCCAAGGGTTTTCTCCCCTATATTAAGGTCAAGAAGACTTATTCCATATTGTTTCTCCATTTTATTTTCAATCTTTTTGGTTCCAAATTCTTATATTAATATTCAACCTTGAATGGGAGCTTCCCAAACATGTCATGTATTAAACATATTAAAGGAAACACGATGGAGTTTGAGAAGGACCTAAATAATTTGGATCAAAAAGATTTATACAGATCCATTGCACACCAATGGTGTTATTTAATAGCAGCTCCTACTACTGGAATGGATTTTCACTTTATTCAGTTTCTGGTTGGATTTTATATTTAAATTTTCATGATTTAAATGACTTTTTATAATATAATTATTTGGATAAATGTATTCATGTATTTTTTTATGTTTTATAATTATCTTTAAATTATTGTGATGAGATGGATAAGTCTGTGTTCATGTGTATAGGTACCACGGGACAAGGCCTCCCATGTGAGTGATATGTTTACTCAGAAATGTTCACAGTCTCATAGCCTATTTTATGAGGGATTGGGGTTGTAATATCATGGAAATATACATACCAGGTAGGCCTTGTTAGGATGGGTTGTTATATAGTGTTATCAAAGGTTCCATTCATTGCCACACGAGTTAGGAGTTCACTCGCTTTCAGCATGGTTTTAGATTTGTGTAAATAGTGTTAACAGTGTCAAATTCAACTATTAGTCTAAGGATGCATGTGTCTATGTGGAAGAAAATTTTTAAATTCAATAATAATATGGTAACATTGTTATCAATATAGAACATGTAGGAACTAGTTATAGGGAGACTATGGTGCATAAATCAAATAAGACTGCTATATGGTTCCAATGTTTTTATGGATTCATATCCAAAATTATATTCATTATCCTTATTTCATCAGGATTCTATTTAGTATTCTACCATGAAAAAATCTAGTAGGGGTTTCATGACATGATTTTGATAAATATCTTCCTTTAATTGGGATTTGGTGTAGGGGTCTACATGGGAGGCCTTATCTCCAAATGTTTTCTCAATCGATCCACCAACTATTGAGAAAGTAGTTAGTACCTAAAGTTCTATCCAATGATTTTCATAGGCTCAGTTCACAAGGTGAATTTTAGATGAAGATACCTTTGAGGTATTAGAGATATCTAGATCTGCAGGTAGATGATCACTTGATTGGGGTAGCAACACATGTTTTACACCATGTGAGTACACCTACCAATTAGTTGGTGTTCCTGGTTGAGAGTCTTATGTAGGTCTCACCTGTGTGATGGTGGATTCTAGTGTCTTAGACACACAATGAGATGGAACCCACAATGATATTGTTTTATTGGATCTTTCAGTAATTGGTTTATCTAGACATGGTGGGATTGATGTGTATCCTACAACATTTTTATATAGAGAAGGGTTTCATGATTATGGAAGATTCATGTAGAATTTCTTCGACATTTCTTGATACTGACTTTATATGGCTTGAGATCCTTTTTTAGTACATACAAAGGAGAAGAGATTATACAGTGATATTGTGGACTCAGTGATATCTATATGAATTCCCAGTAATGTTGGAGTGCTATAAAGTGGATTAATAGTGGAGAACATTCTAGCTAATCATATTCTAATTGATAGTTATGGTTGCACATGAGATGATGCCTTGATAGTTGGTAGTTGATGGAAGGATGGAGTATCCATGCATAAAAGTCACATAAAGTGGTTATAAGGGGTTGGAGGGGATATGGATCATAACTCCTTGTTCAGTTATAGTCATTTATGAGAGAGGTTTTGTTTCTCTTATGATAGATGAGGATATCATTTATGAGAGTTTATGATAGTCCATACTTACAATAGTGAGATGGTTGATGGGATTTCATGGGATTGAAAATGAAAATATCATGGAGTTACTTGTGATTGTGTACATGGAAAAGGTTTGAGGATAGAAACTGGATGTCGAAGAAGGTATACTCTATTTTTATCTCTACCCATATGTGGTCCATGACATGCTCAGAGAGCTTAATGATGGGGAGAGGAGAGCCTTTTGTCATTGATTCAAATTACCCAATGGATTAGAGGATGATTGGATGATCAAACATTGTCATATCAAATTGTTTTGTTGTATTTTTAAACATAGTTTCAATATAAACTTTTTTTCAATTATTTACTGAGGATTATCTCCAATTACATAAGTCATTGGTGGAGCCCTGTGATGGTGATTTTTTAAGATGATATAAACTATCAAGAGAGGGGGACACTTCCCCACCAAGAAAAATTCTAGATATTCCAAACAAACTATGAGTGAGAGTCAGTGCTACCAAAAGATTTTAGTGATGATGATTTTTAGATGCCTTTATTTTTCTTGTGTGTTTCACCAAGTTTCTAAAAAGGTTTATATTATTTCAATTATTATAGAAGACATATGTTCAAGTAAAAAGATGATCAGTAGCCAATATGGTCTTATATCTTAGAGGTTTTGGCATTGTTCAGGGACCAACATGAGACTTTTCTTCCCCAATTGTAGTCATCTTAGAGTCTTGTTCGACATTTCAATACTTGTATCTCCTATTTGAGGCCTAAACATACTGGTGGATCCATTTTAGATTGAATCATTTTCTTAGATGCCTAAACAAACTGAACACACATTCATGAACATATATTAGTATTGTGAACCAAAATTGATAGATATATCATCTTAGATAATATTTCTATAGTTGAAATGATACCATAAAATTATTTATTCGACGTAGATTTTTTTCATACCATATGTTCATAGGTGGGTATTCCTAGAGGGTGTGCAACTATTTCAAGGTTATGGGATTTAGTTTAACTCTATTTTATATGATTGTTCCCTAGATGATCATTATGAGATAATGTGTTGGAGGATAAATCCAACATATATCATATTTTTAGCATGACATTTAGAGTAGGGGTTTTGTGAGAATTTGATTACCTATATAAGTAGTGGTTATGAGAACATCACCCTACTGATGTTTCTATTTTACCACCCCATTAAGAGATACAATTATTCATAAACTGGAATCAAGGAACTAACGAACTATTTTCAACAGCATATCATCTGACATATGTGGAGAATTTGGAGTGGTAATTAATTTATAGTATTTCAAAATGTGGTCCTGGTAAGACTATGTGTGATCACTTAGGAAGTAATGTGTTTACCTAAGAGACAGACGAGAGACTTGCAAGATGGGTCTAAAAATATTTTTTATTAGTTTATGATATTCATTTATATTTGTAACCTCATGTTCATTTATTTTTTGTTTCATCACTTGTTGAGGGATTCTTCACATGCTCTAAGTGTATATGATTCATGTATAACACTCATATAGTCAACTATTGTTTTAGGTAGTCCACTTCTTCTGATTAGATTATTTAGACATGTGAGTTATAATGGACTTAGCCAAGATTGAGGTAATGATATCTGAATTTCCACATAATGGTGTGGTTTTAGAAAAAAAATTCTCACAATATTGTTTGTATTTAATATTTTGGACAGATTTTATGAAGTAGTTGGCCTAACACAGTTTCCCATTGTGGGAGTGGATGACACAACTTGTCTATAGTTTTTAGAAGTAACCCGGAATCATTTTCATTGATAAATTGGGGAATAACTATTTGTTTTTTATATTTCCTTACATGGTTGAATTTCGACTAAACATGTTCTTAGTGTATTCTACGATGATTGGGAGTATGTCGACCATTCGATGTTTGATGATGACTGTAGACACAGTATGAGATAAAGTATTTATTGGATTTAATTTACTCATTAGTACACCATAGTATTTAGTGGTTGTTCTATATAGAGTGATATTTTTATGTTCAGGATAAAAGTAATTTGATTTCTCATGATTTAATAATACATTTTCACTAAACTATTAATAAAGAACCTTCAAAGCCATGATTGAGAGGTCATGTAGGTTGTCAATGTAGTAGTTAGAGCCAGTAAGATACAAAAATAGTAGAAAATGTTTTTTTTTCTAGTAGTGGATATTGAGAGTGATTGTTGATCATGGGATGGATGTAGAAGTATAGGTTACATAATTATTTTCCTTAGGTTCATGAGGTTATGTACAGTTAGGCCCTATGATTACATTTAGATTGAATTCATAGTGTTCATCAACTTATCACATCCGAGGATCCATGTTCACACATTATTTAATTATTTTATCCTAGTTAGAGCTATAGGGTAGGAATTGAGGGTCCAATTGAGTAAGTTAGTGGGTTCTTATCTTAATAGAGAGGACCCCTTCTCAGGATTGATGTTCCCCTGATTTTGTGATTGTAGATAACACGAGAATCCTCTAGAGAGATCACATGTGTGGGAGATTGACTTGAGGGAAATGCTTTCCACCTTTTTTGAAAATTGATTTTTTGGGATGCAAATAATGATTGAGGGGAGAGGGTAAATTGTTTTGTTTTTTCCTTTCAATACATTGAATCATTTATAGGAATATTTTTTTTATGTCAATTTCTGGGTTGACATTGGACTCAAGATCCACGATTTCATTGGTAAAAAGATATTAAAAATAATAAATATTTCATATTTCTGAATGTGTAATGTTACTCTAATGGTTATTTAAATTCTATATAGAGTTTCAGATAAAAGAATTCAAAATATGGATGAGTTCATAATTCATGTTTTACCCTAGGTGAAGATAAATTTGGTTTTCATTGAGTTCCTAGTTTAGGGAGATATTTTTTTGAATATAAAAACTATATTTATTTATTTATAAATAAATAAACTAATATATCCTCACCCCTAAGATCTATATTAATATATACGGTCATAATTTTTCTTCCTTCTGTGATTGATGCACCGAGGAGGAATCATTGGAGAATAGGAATATTATGACCTTGATTTTGAAGCTGATCATTATTGGATTGAGGTGAAACATCATTCAAGAGTCCTTTTGGCCTCAAATAATCATAAACTATAATTTATGTTGTAATATTTACATACATTAAATTCTAATAACCATTTACGATTATATTTAAGGTTTTAGAGACCTATTATGACTACTTGAGATCCAATGGGGGTAGATCAGTGGGTTACATTTTAAATAAGGTGTTTCAAGAGGATTTCTATGATTTTAGGACTACACATCATGTACAAAGATTACAGGTAGTGTAGTAAGAATATTCTATTTGGATGAGGACATAGGAAGGACTTCCATATAATGAGGCATGTCCATGTTTAAGTACACAACGTGATCCAGGGTGTACACTAGTAAGGTACATGGGAATGGGTAAGGAAATAGGAATGGGATAGTCCATAAGGAATAGGTTATGTAATAATGATAAATTCTATGTATGGATACATGGATATGAATTTCATGTAATAAGATATAGTCATTTTTAATCACATGGATAGATCCTAGGTGTACATGGGATGGGGTCAGACTAAGAGGAACACTCCCTACACCGAGGATATAAATCATGTATGGAGGCATGACAAAAAATGATGTATATGGTAAAGGAAATTACCAAATGTTTGGAACATGTCACGCATCATTTGACATGGAGTTCGCACTATGTATTCTACGTATACACACTGATTACAGTGGGGATGGATTGGGGCTTGTTCCATTAGATATTATATATGCATTGGGTAAACCCCACGTACTACACAAAGAGGCTTATTTGTAACGAATCTCTATTTTCAGGACATGAATGTAGGCCCATTAATATCTTATTATCATCTATTTTCTACATAGGACGCTATATTTTCCATGGATTTTGTATTTGAGATGATATGTGAGGTGGCACTTACAATATGATTTTTCACTATCATGTGGAGTAGTATCAGTTGAGCGGGTTCCAAAGGCCCATTCCAATTAGGGTATCATATGGAATTACATAATCAGTAGGGCATTGTGTCCCCTCTATAGGATGAGTTCAGATAGTGTTTGGGTACCATCTAAGAGGCCTAGGAAGGATCCTCTATCATTAAAACTTCTAAAGATGTGGTCTATGGTTTTATCATTACTATAATATGGAGGAATGAAATCCCCAATATATATGTATAAAAAGTAGTTTTTTTAATTACCAATTTTCATATAATAAATATATAGAGGGATATTTTAGTAGGGTATTTGTTTAGTCACTTATATGATCTTTTATTTGGTGGTGAGTTCTAAATTGACTTTATTGTGTCCCCCAATTGTCATATGAGTGATCCCTTATATGAGTATCATGTTTATAAGTCATTTTAGGTGTTTTCCCCAAAATTCCCTAGATGTGGTCCCATATATGATAGTTATGATCTCTATAATTTGATATTGGGTCTATGGTGTCCCAAAGATGTCCTGGGAGTGACCCCATATCCATTTGATGAGAGGTTCTGGGTTCGGTGCACAGTTAGTAGATTCCCACATTGGGGATGGGTGGGATCCCCTATCTTATTATCACAAGATACTTTGTATCAATGTTACATTCTTCATGGAAAGACCCAACATTAATAATTTATTAAATGTATACCTTCATGGATAACAGATATGTTCCATTGGCTAAGTGCTACATGATGTGTACAATATCTTTGGAAAGTTCCATCAAGGATGTGAGAGATATACATGATTATTGAGATATAATAGATGATTTTTATTAGTGATTATATGGTTAATTGAGTTATTAATATGGGAAGACTGATACCTTTAAGCCATGATTAGAATCATGTGGCTAGTTGTATTCTTGAGACCACAAGACCTAGAGACTAAGACTAGTATTTTTGGGTAATTCTATGATTCCTTTCAAATATTTCTCATATAATTATTGAAAAACCATGTGGATATGAGATAAATACTCAAGTATATTCAATTAATGGTCTTAGAATTCCCTACACACTGTCACATGGATTTCCCATCTACATTGGGGACAAACGTAATAATGTTTTGTGGTTACTACACTTTATTTTGTGTTTTTGTTGTTCCTACAAAGAATTTTTATACTCACACCTTCTTGTTCTATACCTATTAATGTCATTTATTATAAAGATTATAGGTCTCATGATTGATTCTTAGGAGGACCCAAAGTAGGTAGAGCAAAGAGATTTGTACATACCAAGGTGTTTACCGGTAGTTTTGTTAGATAAAAGTCACCTACTATAAAGAATATTGTATGACTTTATCTTTTTCTAGATGTAATATATTTTTTCCTTTTCATTATTTAAGGATGTTAGTTAATATTTTATTGAAGGATAGATATATGAATTCATTTTATTATTAGTTTAATTATTATAAAAGCACTATTTCATGGATATGGATGTTTGTGTGTGAATATAGGTATAATAGTCTAAGCCATCTCATTTATGTGATATTCCTACTCAGCACTGGTCCCCATCCCCTACCCTATTGGTGGTGACCATGGGGTCATAGCGGCATTGGCATCCACCATCTAGGAATACCCTGTTGTGTTGGATCATTAAATGAATGATGTTTCTACATCATCTTCCAATGACCTAAATACACTTCAAACAAAATCAACTAGCTTTAATATGGTTTATTCCCTAATAGAGATAGATTATTCCCCTCCGCTATGATGTCATTCCTAAAAACAAGGGAAATATAATAAATTAATAAGAATATACATAATCAAAAAATAAAAAAACATTGTAATATATATTCATATGGTTCTTTCGATGATCACTACCACACCACAATTTAGAAAATTTGGAGATAAAAAAAACATATTCCATATTCCTCTACTTTGATGGAATTATATATAACAACATACTCCAATATTATCATCCCTTTGAGTCTTCGGTTGATGGTTTCCATGAGTAAACACAATGAATTATATATACCACATAAATTGAAATAATTAAAAAAATGAATCTAGTATGGTCTCTGAAGGAATTTCATTTGAGGCTAAGAAAAAAATCTGACATCTTCTATTGTACAGACCACCAATAATGGATTTGAATGATAAATGATGATGAAAATGTCCTATAAATGAAAAAAACCCAATATAATGCTCTATGTTGAGGAATAATATCAATAATTTATAAATAGGAATGAAAAATTACACTATCCCTGATACATTTCAAATTGAAACCTCAACTACCCTGATATCTAAGATCATTTATTGATTTTTATACTCTTTATGAACTTCAGATAACTACCCTCTCTAAATTACTTGTAACATTACTATTACCTCTCAATATTATATAGCATAATTGGAATCTATATATAAGAAAAATAAGGGTGGAATTTCATTTCAAAAATCAATACAAAAAACTAATAAAAACTACAGTGATCTAGCTATCCATTTTTAGAAAACACTAGGGTGAAAATAGATATAGAAAAAGAATTACATCTGGGTATCTCAAATTCTCATAAAATTTAACTAACGTGAAAAAAATCCCTCCACTTTGTAGAAAAAAAATTGATAAAATAATAAACACATTTAATACATCGAAATAATCCACCCATGAATTGTTTGACTCATTATGCTCCCTAATCATTGAAACCAACTCTAATTGAAGATCCTCTAAATTAAATAACAAATTATAAGGTCAAATTATACATCATAGAATGGTTGAGAAAAAAAGATATCTCTAAATTATAAAATTATTTCTCCATATATTTATCTAATACAGAAGATTCATACTTCAATAACCATTAATAGTTAAGCCTAGGTAGTGACTTCATTTATGGGTTAACCACCCCAAATAGTTCAACCCTTCTATAATCAAGAAGATCATATTGTTTTACTTCACTAACCTGAACCACACAAGGATGATAACAATAATACAAATCATTAATAAAAATAAGAATCCATTATACCAAATAGATGTAAATTAATTAATGACAATTTATTTAACATAATTTTAATTCCTTTCAATCATAATAATTAAATATTAATCAAAATGTATGTATGTATCACACCAATGATTATAACTTTTCAATAAAATTAATCTTATATAGATTATTTACCAATACCATGGACCATGTATAAGACAATCTAAGATCCTAAAAAACTTATTCCTAACTAGGAGAACTAGAAAAATCACGTAATTGTTTGACTAATCCATTTTCCTCACCCGATACATAGAGTAATTAATAGTGGATAACTCTGATATCCATCCCAGATACCATTGATAGTATATAAACAATTCTATAATTATGTATCCCAATATGGAACCCCTTTACATTCTCTACTAATGGAAACAATGACTCTTGAATCCCACCACCTATAGACTTGAAGTTGAAAAATAATATTTTGGGTATAATTACACTTAAATGAGAGCGATTACCATCACAATAACTGGAATAAAATGTGAAAAAGGAATCATATCAATATACAAAATAATCCAAATCCATAGAAGATATAAATATTATAAGAAAAAATGACTAGAAAATAGAACAGTGAAACTCAATTCATTCGATAGTGCAACAACATCAATCATGAACTACATGAGTTTTTTTGTTCAAGATCAATCATTAACTACCACCAAGAATCAAGTATAATTGATAAATTTATACATTATAGTGAGATTAAAAATATTTATAGTAAGATCCTACTAAAAATTTTCATTACAATATAAATATGATTAATAATGCCTTTTTTATAAAATAGAAGAACACGCATGCCCAAATTCTTGTTCAACAATAACCCAACCCCATCAATGATCACTCACCTAATATAACAACCAAGTCAAGTAAAACAATATCAAAAAATAATAATTCCATATAAGTTCCTTTATAACCACTCCTATACTAAAATGGTTGCTCTCACATCCCAATAATGTATATCATATCCTATAGTTTCTTCCATAGAGACACATTTGAAACTGTACATACCACAACATGGCCATAAAAACATGTCCAAAACTGTATACCATATATCCATAGACACATAGAGCATCACCATACCACTACCATGTATTCAATCTTCATCAAATTATGGTATCATAATGGATATCAACTTCACTCTCTTATTATAATATGTGATACCCCATCCATATATCAAAAACATAACCAAACACCATATCAATATATATCCTACAACCAATAGAAATTGTATCCCATATATATACCTATTTTCTTAATAAATCACATATGTTACCATATCTGAAGGGAGATTGGGGAAGGGGGAAAACCACCATATATTCTCTTAACATCCTTAACATTATAGAAAACATAAATAATAGAAAACTAAATGTGTTTCAAAACAGTTACCTGAATCGGGTTGATTACATAAAAAAATATCATAGAAATATATAGTGTATAGTAGTGTCAAAGAAACATGAACTTATTGTCCATACCAAATCAACACAATTATATCCCATATCATGAAGCACCCCATTACTATTATTTCTAAATATACAATTCAATAACTACCCTAATAACATGAACAGTCCATTAAAAAAATTCCATGTAATTAATATATAGATTTTTCTTTTATTAGTTATTTAAATTTCTATAATTTCTATCACTATACAAATTATATTCTTCTATCATTATTTAATATCAAATAATTCTTCATAAAAATTTGAATTTCATGTATTTCAATAATAAATAGTAAGATTTATTCTAGAATTGAATGTTTATTTGAAATAATAATTCCATATGTAATGATTAAATATTTAGTATCCCACAATATTTCAATTACAACACTTATAGGAGGAATATCTCATATGGTGGGTGGTAAAAGAGCTAGGTGTATAGAGGTAGTTATTGAAAATGAAGTGTCTATGTGGTCATTTATTCACACATAATTCACTCCAATACCCTTTAGTGTGACTGCATGACCTATTGGTAAATAAAATTGGTATCATAGTGAATTCCAACTTTGGTTTGATCTACATTAAATTTCTAGCTGATTATATAAAAAGTATATGTTGTAGTTATTTTATTTTGATGAAATCGGATATTTTCATTAGTGGGTAAAACCCGACTATACTACTAATGGTAGAATTGTAGATGTTTTTAAGAACCACTCATAGATAAAAGAAGAAAAGAGTTTCAAAGATGATGAAGAATAATTCAATGATAAATTTTAATTGAATACTATATAAAGGAAATCAAATTTGTAATCTTTCACTAAAATAATATGATTATAATTATGATAAATCTATTTCATGATGTGTTAAAGATTTTATCAATTTTAAAATTAGAGGTAAATTGAAAAGAGTTCAAAAATTAGTGGTCACATGTATGATCATATTTTTCTAGGAACATAGAGATGAAAAATTAACTCATTGAATAGAGTCTAATTAAATTGAAGGGGAATTGAATAAAAAGGATTGAATATAAAATTTTATCACAAAAAATGTGAATTAAAATACATCCCATGTACCAGATAAAATAAGTAGAAATGATTATTCATCTATTATTTTTATATTCCATTAAAACAAAAAAAATTATTGGAAATAAGAGATTGAGATTTTTACAAGAATAAATATTATGCTGGATCAAGGAATAATATAACCCATTTAGATGATAGATATGGGAATCCTAATATTGTTTTGTTGACTATTGTAGATTAAAATTATAAATCAGGACAAATGTGAGTGAAAACCCATTCTTAGGAATACAAAACATCGTTACAATTGGATGTGAAGATGTGTGAAAAATCTTGATCCGAAATGAATGTTTCGTAGAATAATAAATCAATATTTCTTGGATACTATTATTTCTCTCATATGTTTGTGAATCAAAAAATTTGTGGTAGGAATAATATTTAATTGTGTGAATACTATAGAATGATTTTATTTAGGGGGAATAAATTTTAAGAAAATTTTAAACATACCTGATTGATACTGAACTCATAGAATGAGTATCAGTCTGTTTAAGAAAACATTCTAATATATTTGATATTCTTGTTATTTTTTACCTATAAGTCAGTATTTTTACCAAATGATTTTTTTGGTTTACAGTTTTATGTAATTAGGAAAAACAATTTCATATTAAACTCATAAATTAAAAGATCACACATATAATCAATTTCCATTTTTCATCAAAAATAATGGGAAATGTTTTTAAAAATAAATAATGGATTGTATTTATGAAATATCATCACAATTTTTACCCTTGATCTCATCCATATCCCAAGCCTTCCTTAAACAAAATGAAATATATTTTAAAACTTATGATGAGCACAAATTAAATGTAAGGGATATAAAAAAGGACATCATTAGTCTTGTTAAAACCCATAAAAAATATCCTTCTAGATATACATTTTTACCATGAAAAAGGAATCATCATATCATAAAGTTCACTATTTTACCATCTAAAAATAAAATTATATTAATGAAAAATAATAATATGTAATATAATATATATGTATGTGCCTTGGGATGTAGTTATATTGATATGTAATAACCTTGTTTTCAAATTTCATATATGTTAGTCTTATAAATAGAGTAAACACACATTCGACATCTATACTCATTCCATTATAGGGATATCATAGACCCACTCATAGTTAGTTTATCATATAATTAGCCATCATTGTATTGTCATGTTATATCCCATAAAATTGCAATGTAATATTATATAATCAAAACACATAAAATCATTCAATTTCTAACATGTCACTACTAAATTTCATTTACACTTGTAAGGAAACATTTTATGGTATTGAAATAATCAATACATTTCCAAAACAAATTTTCAAAAAAAAATACAAGAAAAGGAAAAAAATGTATCTTTTTCTTTTAAAAACATGATGTCTTATAGGGAATTACAAATAATAAAAAAATTCACGGATTTTTAGAAGATATTTTCACCATATGTGTTTAAATGAAAATTGTTTTTTTCATTTTTAATGAGAGAAAAAGATCCAGTATATAAAATATTAAATGATTAATTTTTAAATTAATTTGAATGGAATTAAATAAAAGTATA
Source organism: Viscum album (assembly GCA_963277665.1). Taxonomy (NCBI): domain Eukaryota; kingdom Viridiplantae; phylum Streptophyta; class Magnoliopsida; order Santalales; family Viscaceae; genus Viscum; species Viscum album. The sequence continues at coordinate 543,704,195 of OY728140.1, forward strand.
AATAAAATATCATCATAATTAATTTATTAAATAATCATATAACCTAATATTAAGAATACTCTTATGGTGTAAATGTTTTTTAAATTAAATAATTAAATATTTAAATGATGATTTATAATGCAATGTTTCTCATACTAATTTCAAAATATTGAATCATAATCCCCATAAAATAATAAAATGTAACTAAACATTAAATAAAATTATAATTTAAAAATAATTATATAATATATCAATGGGTTTGTTTATAAACCAATTAAAATAAGGTGGTATATAATAACAAAAAAATCAACAAAAAGGATATTGAGATTAAATACCATACCTTGAGTCTAACTCATCATGTATAATATTTATATTCTGGAATAATAAAATTATATAGATTATTTAATAGATTTATAAACTTATTAAATGTAATTATTCTTTTTATATGAATTATTATCATGTTATAATAATTACCTAATTATTCATGTTCATATCTGATATTTTGTCGATATGTGGTACTTGAGTCTAAAATGAATTTTTGAATGATATAAATAGTTAAATTGGACATATTTCAACCATATATATAAAAATATGCATGAAATTATAATCCCACTTATATATCAATTATAATTTTAAATCCATTCATTAAATATGGATATGAAAAATGAAATATGTTATAATTTTGGAAACCATATGTCATATGTACGCTTGAGTAATGTTTCTATTTTTCAATGATAATAATGGAATGAAGGTAGGTATTATATTACCTTAAAATAATTATCATAATATGTTTACCATAATATTAATCATTTAAATTCACATATTTATATTTCATCAATGTGATGTGGAGATGAAAAAAGAATCAATCGCATCATGGAGGTAATAGTTTACATTTACACATGAATAACATTGTCATTTTTCATTAAATAAAAATTAAGAAAATAAAAGTTATATTATCATATAACAATGATAAATATTTAATTTATATCATATATAAGGTCTAATTCAAAAATTATAACTAGTCTTCAGATACGGTGAAGGAAAAAAATTATACTAGTTCATAAGGCTGTAGTTTGATGTAAAAACGATCGATAATTCTTCTACCATTTAATAGAAATATATATATATTTAATTTAAAATATTAGTATAATAATATATAATTATATTTTGGATACTTTAGTTTTTATTTCATAATGTTTTATGAAGATTTGATGTAGTTGGAAGAAAAAAAGTATACAAAATCACATATATAAGAACAATAAATTTTCTTCAAACTATCCCATTTTCATAACACCATAAGACCATTAATGGTAAAGTTTCAAAAAAAATACGAGCAATATAATGTGGATAATAATTTTTTTAAAGATATTGGTAAATTAAATTATTGAACCAAATAGTTTTTGAATTGTTAGGAAAATAGAATATTGGGTTCCCTTTTATTTTAGTGGTGAGGAACACTCTTGTAATTATTACTATTATTAAATTAATAAAAGTTAATTTTATATTCCAAATAGAATTAAAATAACTTAATTATAATATAAAATTATTATTGGTTGAATTACATTAATAAAAATAAAAATTAGAAAGGTTTTGGTTACTGTTTTAATACATATTTTTAGTTTGAACAATAATTTTACCCCTTTAACTCAAAAGTGATATCATGTAATTTACACTATAGGGATTAATATAATTAATATTAAATTATAAAGAAATAATAACTGAGCCATTTATAATATTTTGAGACTAATAAAAATAAATTTTATGAATATAATATTTTTATAAATTTTATATCATCTAATAAAATATTATTTGTTTTAAAATATATTTAATGTCAATTTTGAAAATATTCATTACATGAGTTTTTAAAAATATCATAAAAACATGATATCTTATAAAAAACATTTAACTCATCCCTATAATTTTAATATAGTCCAAAATTTTAGTTGATTAAATTTTTTATCTCATATTGTATTTATTTTAATATTTGTAATATCATTTATTTGATATTACAATTAATTAAAAAATTGCTACACTGACATGGTGTAATCCTTTAATTTAATAAATTTTCTATAAAATTTAATAATCCATTATCATGATAAATGTAAAAAATTTGTGTATTACAAATAAAATTTATAGTTAAATATATCCCTTCTATTAACCCATTTATAAAATATTTAATTTATTAAAAAACATAAGCTAGGAAAAATTGACTTTTTATTTAATAAATAACTATAAAAAATTATAAGTCATCCAGGTGGCTCTAGGCACTCATGAAATTGTCCTAAGGATGATTTTAGTCAATGTTAAGTCATCAAATAATATTATAACAAGTTTTATCATAATTTTATACTATCAATAATATTTTTACACATAATTACCAGATTTACCCTTAACCATCGTAATTTAAAAAATACTAATGTTACAATTAATATTTTCCAAAAAATAAATGGGCCTATTTTAATAAATTTCAAATTTAAAATTCCCAATAGTAAATATGTTTTCTAAATTTCAAAAAACAGAATGTAGAAAAATTATTTTAAAACTAATATCATTGATCGAATAAGAAAACATCTTTAAAAGGATAAAACGTACCACAAAGTGAAATGTTTTTATATACATATTAATTGTGCAATTGATTCCAATTACATAAATTGGATTAAATAATATAAAATATATATATTTATTCTATAAAACTAATAAAAATATAATTTAACATTATAAACTATTTAGATGAAAAAGCGTGTTACAATTAAAATTCTGTATTTTTCAGTATTCATTAAAAAAATTATCAGCAAAATATAAAAAAATTAAAAAAATAATTTTTTATAATAATCATTAAAATCATTTTTTATTTATATAAAATATAATTTATAAATGTTTATAAAATAAATTTAAAACAATTTTTCCACCAAAAGGTGGTAAAATTCCTTTTTGAAAAAATACTTCTTTTATGCGTAAAATTGGATTTTTTTTCTTATATCATGTCTAAGAAAACATAATATGAATGTTAGAAATTAAATTGAATATTATATATAAATATATTTCATTAATATAATCCAACAAGAGTGATTTGTTTTTTTATTTATACAAAATATTTTTTTGTAATTTTAAATTATTTTTCTCATAAAAACATTTAATTTTATTTTAAAAAATATATACAATAATTTATAATTTATTGTTCCGAAAATAATTAATACTATATACATGTGGGAAAAATATTTTCACAATTCAATGAATAATTTTCATACTCTCCATTAAAATGGCTAGGTTATAATAGTAACATTTAAATAATAATATTTAGATGTTCTCTTAATATTGACGTGGTGTATAATGTAAAATATTAAATTTTATTTTTCTAATTAAAAAAATAGTTATTTACCTTCTCCCAAACCCATTTAAAAATTTCTCTCTTTCCATTTTGAATTTTGGATTGGTAACTAAGGATTTAATTTTCAAAATACCTTTATTGAAATCCCACATTTGGAAAAGGATTAATGAAACTTACACATTAAAATAATTAAATTGAAGTACATTGGTCACATGAGATAAATCATTATAGCGTTCTGTATAGGAAAAAATGGACATTTAGGAGAATAAATGATCAACTTCTTATGGGTAGTGATAGAAAAAAATTTCATGTGAATGTTAACAATCACAAAGCCATAACTATGTGATTGGTTAAAATATTCATTGAATTTTCAGTAATAGAAGTAAACAGATAACATTTTCTTCCAAGATTATTTTCATAGTGTTATAGAATTATTTTACTATCTATACTATGAACATATGTAAATATGCATACGTGACATGTAGAGTTTCATTCGTTAATCAATTTCCACAAAATATTATAATTTTCTAAAAAATAATGAGTATTCAAAATTAATTCTTCATTATTGAAGCACTAGAATCAACATCAAGATAATAAAATAAATTAAATAAGATTAAATATGCATTTCACATATCATGAAACAATAAAAGAACCAAAATAGTATGGATAATATATGTTAATTTCCCAAAAGAAAAAAGCATTATTTTATAAAGAAACTACATTAATCTCAAAAATCCAATAGCAATACTTAATGGTCAACATAGACCATTCAAAAAATAACTATCCTTAGAATTACTTAATAATAAAAAGGTATTATATCTACATTCATCTTATAGTATTCCAAAAATAGTGAAAGACAATCGAAAAAAACATTAATCACATAATCCGAAAATCATTTCCAAAATCATGGCTTTCTACAAAATATATTTTTCCAAAAATAAATTCACCTTTATGCTTCATATAATATAAATACAGACAAAATACATTATAATAACAAAGAAATCATATTGGCATGTGGTAGGTGATGCACCCTTATCTCCATTTTGGTAGTTGGTTCAATGTAAGCAGACATTCTGAATGTGATGGGTGGTCACCCATCCAATGTGTTGTCATTTTTCTAAAAATATATTACTATAAATCTTATAAGATTAAAAAACATGAGAAAAAAACTATAAATATCATTAACATGTCCTAACCACAATGGTTATCTAATACCTTTCCTTCTGAATCCTAAAACTTATTAACACATAATTACCTCAAAAATAAATTTCCAAAAAAATACTATTAGTTACCTTAATCATTCATAACTAAAATCTTAAATATGTATTTATAAGACACTGAAATTATGATCATCCTAAAAATTATAAACCATTATCATATCAATAACTCTTAAGAAAACCTCATAATATCAAAATTTCTCTAAACACTTCTCTGATACAAATAGTGTGGACATTGGCTTAAATATTATATATCCTAGTTTTTTTTAAAACTAAAAATAACAATATTTTCACAAATATCATTTAGAATCATATTTTTCGTGAGGAAAGATAAAAATTTACATATTAATCCCAAACATTAGATCTGGAATCTTATACTCAGTATCATTTTTTTACAAAATTTAAGTAATTGTTTTTAAATAAATCATGATATCTTTTTATGAATATTCATACTCATTTTCCTTTGATCTCATATATATCACAATTCATCCTTAGACACTAAAAAATAAATTTTAAAATATGGGATAAGCATAAAATATTATCAAGTTTAATAAAAGAAATGAATCAATTAGTCATATGAAAACCCAAAACAATATTTCTTTAAAAAATAATTTTAACATGAAAATGGTAGCATCATTTCATAAATATAATTATTTAAATTTTTAAAATAAAAATTGTTTTAGGATAACTCATAAGAAAAAAATATATATAATATTTTTACATGGAACATAATTATACTAAAATGGAATAACAATTTAGTTGACTTACATACACAGTGCTCATACAAATGGAATAACCATATAGTCGACTTCTATACTCTATACATTGGATTGATATCATTGAACCGCCATTTTATATTTTGTCTAACAACTATAATCCTTGGTTTATCATGTAACCAACCATCACATGTCTAGGTACCATTATATAATTACAACACCTATATGCTTTCAATTTCAATATTTACACTATAAAATTTAATTTCCACCCATATAAAAATCAGAAATGTTATTGAAGTAATTAATCTATTTGCAAAAATCAATTTTAAAAACTCATAAAATGGGGATAATGAGTTTATTTCTATTTTAAAAAAAATTCATAATTTATAGGAATCCAATTATAAATTATTTTTCATGGCTTCAGAGAAAATGTTGTTATCGTTTTAGTAAAAAAGAACATTCCTTTTGTATTTTGTAAAGATAGAAAAATATTTTGTAAAAAATATATAAAATATTCAATTTTGAAATCCATTTAATGAATTTTATAAAATATAAATAAAATTGGATTTATAATTCAATTATAAAATAAAAATTTAAAATAATATCAAGAATACTCACATGGAGAAATGGTTTTTTAAGTTAAATAGTTAATCATTTAAAAGAACATTTTAAAATAAATGTGTACCATACCACTTTGAAACATTTGAATCATAATCCCGATGAATAAATAAAATTTAATAAAATATAAAATAAATTTATGATATTATATGTCAATGGGGATGTTTATAAACCCCATGAAATAGGGTTAGTTTATTATATTAAAATATGGATCAATGAAAGATGATAGAGATGGAGTCCCATTACTTAAGTCTAGCTCTTCATGTATAATATTTATAATAAATAATTATAAATTTAGAATAAATAGAATTATTTATTAAAAACATATTAAATTTGATTTATCCTTTTATTTCACTTATAATAATTTTATAATAATTACTTAATAAGTCATGTTCATGTCGGACGTTTTGACGATATTCTATACATGAGTCCAAAAAGAATTTAGTATGATGTTAATAGTAAAATAAGACATAATTAAATCATTTTTATAATAATATTCATGAAAAATTAATAACATTTATATATAAATTATACTTTTAAATACATTATTTAAATATCTATATGAAACAAAAACTATGTGACAATGATGGAGAAAAAAAATTTGTTTATGCATAAGTAACATTTCCATTTTTTTATGATTATTATGGAAATAATTTACGTGTAATCTTGTCTTCCAAGAATTATCATAATATCATTAAAATAATAATAATAATTTAAATTCACATATATATATCATCCTTGTTATGTGGTTATGAAAAATGAATCACATTGCTTTGGAGAGGTGATAGTTCGTAAATACACTCCAACGATGTAATAATTTTTATATTCATGGAATGGTAATAAAATAAATGATATATAATCATTTAATAATGATATATATAAATATTTCATAAATAACATCTATAAACATTAATAACCTAATTATGAGTATTCATGAGAGATAGTGATAGAATATGTATTATATCGGTTTGCAAGGCGGTAGTTCACTGTACATATGGATACAAATTTGATTCCAATTCGATGAAAGTGGATATAGATTTATGTGATGATTCTCAAATAATAAAATATTCATATATTGAGTATACTGGAGTGATTATTTCGTCATTTTTGAAGAATAATTTAAGGATATTATTGAAAAACAATACTATAACAATTAAATAAAAACAATACCTTTTCTTCAAACAATCTCATTTATTTAGCACCTTAAGACAACATAAGGTGGTGTTATGTATAAAATAATAGCTCTAGAATGTGAGGATTTATTATATAAAGGGATATGGGTATATATTAAATGAATTATTTTTTATGTGTCAATCAATGAGAAAAATGTGTGTTCTTTTATTCATTATGGGAGGGGAACTCTTGGAATTTTCCAAATTATTTAATAAATATAAATTTATTTTATATTAAAAATAGATCCAAACTAATTTATTTAGAATATTGAATGATTGTGGTTTTAAATAAATTCAACCAATGAAAATTATAATGGTATTGATAATTTTGTAATCCTTTTTTGGTTTTGACCCTTATTTATCCCTTTTAACTCTTATCAGGATATCATGTAATTTACTTTTTGAGGGTTTACATAATTACAATAAAATAAAAAAATAGTACTAAATGTGTTATTTAGTATATATTGAGTCTTATCCCATTTAAGTGAACAATATTAGTATTTTTATAAATTTGAGATCATTTAATTAAATTTTATTATTTTTAAATAATGACGACATCGTTATTTTGTAAGACATTAATTTTTCAATTTATTCCCTAAAAATTAAAAATAATTTTTCATAATTAATATAGCCATTTTATATTTCATAATATTATTTTCTTTTCAAACATTTCCCTTATATGACACTATATTGAAAATAATTCATTTGTTAAAAACAGAATATGAAAAAATTGACTTTTGATTGAATAAAATACATTAAATTTTTTAAAGGAATCTATTTGCCTCCATGATCTCATAAAATTTGAAAAAGGGTGATTTTATTTTAAAATCATTCATCCAATAAAATTCAGACAACTCTTAAGCTAAATTTGTATTATTTATAAAATTATTTGAACCCTTAAATCCCTGATTAATTATTAACACTGGTAATAAAAAAATACTGATGTTACTATTCATATTGTCCAAAAAAAGAAATGTGTTTACTAAATTTTGAACATACGATTCATAATTTGGAATACATTTATAATGATTCAAAAAATTATAATTAATTAAATTATTTTTAAAATTATTTTTGTTGATGGTACAAACAAATAGGGGTTTCAGGTGAAAACAATCAAATGATTTAAATGTTATTATATCCAAATTCAATGTGAAATAGATTCCAATTATCTAAATTTTATTAAATGATATAAAATTGATATGATTAAACTAAAAATAAATTAAAAATAAAACAAAACACTATATAATTATTTATATGAAAAAATTCAATTATTGTGCAATATTTTTCATTATACATCAAAACATGAATCTTATCAAAAATATAACAGAAATTAAAAAAATGTAAATTTTTACATTCTAATTTCATATAATATGTTCATTATTTCAAATAAAATTAATAAAATAATAAAATATTAACACAAAATATGTCCTTCATCAAATGGTGAAAAGAATAATTTTTTTAAAAATACTTCTTTTGTGTGTAAAATTGATTTTTTTCTTATATGATGTCTTGATAACACATAATATGAATGTCAAAAATTAGTCTAAACATTTTATAAATATTTCATTAATATAATCTAATAATTGTGATTTATTTATTTATTTTTATATAACAATTGTGCATGTTTAAATAGTGTTTTTTTCAGAAAAAAATGTTTTCATTTATTTTTATAATGATTTTACATTAATTGAATATTAATTAGACCAAAAATAATTAACTATATATAAAATTTTAAACCATTTTTCCATATTTCTATTAATCATACCCAGAACCTCCATTCTTATTGATATATTGTAATAGTAACATTTTAATTATAATATTTAGTTTTTTGCTGAAGATCGATGTGGCGTATCATATTTTCTATTGAACATATTAATTCCTTTTAAAAAATCATTATGTTATAGTATATCAAGAATATATATTATTACATTGAAAATTTATGTGATTATTTCAATAATTTAGGACATTATTATAAGGTGTTCGTGTATGTACCAATCACACGGTAATAATCTATTTCTATGAATATAAGATCACACAAAAAAAGTGAAGTTGGTAAGGATAGAAGATGATAGTTCAACCTTGGTATGTGAAAAAAAGAATAAGTCTAGTAAACAAATAACTCTAAAGATAATTCTAAATCATGATGTGAATAGTGTCACAAAAAATAAAATATGCTTCTATTGTGGTAGGAAATGTCATATTCTAGACCATTTTCAATTGCCATGAAGATTCAAGTTATGGATGAAATATGGAATTGATGAATAAATCAATATATAAGAGAAAAAAGTATAAATGATTTTTTGAACGATGACCCTGGTGAAGAATGTAAACTTTTTTCTAAAAGGGTTACCATGATGAATGATAATATTATGTTTGAATGGTGTAATATATGTATAAATTTTGCTAAATAATGTTTAACAAGGCTTCTTGGACATGAATAATTCTTTCTGAGTAAAGAGAAAATGCATGTTACATATATTATTGGAAAAAATAAGTATACAAACAATGTGATCAATGAGAATGTTCCTAAATAATGACTTATCATAGGTTCAAAATAGTTGGTAGAGGAAAAAATGTTGAGGAAGCACAAAACACTGAAACTACTCTATTAGAATGCTTAAAGAGGCATTCTTAATCTAATAATTTTTTTGTGTTGAGAAGAAACCCTCATCCTTGTTTTTCTAACTATAGATTATTTAAGAACCACATTATTCCCATATATACATTGTGTTTTTTTAATATTCATGGATTTGGTGGGGAATCATATATTTAGGGGAGAATTTATTTTAATAAAATATGTGAACATCATAAAACTAGATGGTTTAACTTCACATAATACTATTTTCATTATGTGGTCTGTTCATAGTATTTCAAAAACATTATCTAAATATTCTTTTATTTTATTCATATACAATGTCAACAATGATGATGAAGTATTGAGTTTATCTCTTTATAGTGAAGACAGAAGATCAATCACTCTATATTTCTATCTCAGATTGTATATTATGAGTATAAGAAGTTTTATTGAGGTATTAATATGAGAATTATATTTTCTAATGTTTCGGAATATTAATATTGTCATCATTGAGGTATTATGGTTATTATCCTACTTTTAGGATGATATATTATTTCAAGAAGGAAGATACATATTATTTGATGAAAAAAAGAAAATTTTAATATTAATTTGGAAATAAAAAACAACACTTGAATATATTAAATTGGTTTGTTTAGGTGTATAAATAATATTATATGATAATCAGTTGAACAGTCCCTAATAAAATGCTTCAATGTTGGTTATAAATGATAGAGATTCAACATCAACATTTATGCTAAAATTGAGCACTCATGTTTTCTACGTAGATAATTTATCATGTAGAATTAGATATGAATAATTTCAACTCTTTTTTTGTTAGTGGTGATTGAATCTATCACTTGAGTGAATTAGATTTCATGTTATAGATGGAAAAAAATTATTAAGTGTGATTTTTGGAAATGATGATTCTTTCTCGAACATATATTTATTTTTATTTCCAATTAGGGTGATAATATTTTTTTGGAAGAAAGTGTTTATTTGGATACATAACCAAGGCATTATAGAAATTAAAAGTCACGATTACATGAATTGAAAATATGGGATAAGATTAAAATATTTCACATGAAGGGGAGTAATTCTTCAGGGTGATCCTTCAACCACATAATTCCTTGACTTACACATTTATTGGAAAATCCATCCATTACTGAGTTCACTTCACGGTAGGTATGAGTGGTATAATGATTGATATAATGGATTGAATGAAGGCACTCTATCCATCGAGTAGTGATTGACTAGTCCAGATGAACTAACACATTCCAAATAACATGGACAATAGTAGTTGAGTCACTCTCAATCCATATATTGTTCCAACCTTAGTGTTTGACATAGTAGATATCATGAATGACACTCATCAATTTAGTTTCTAGAGAACATGCATTATCACATCCTCCATGAATACACATAAGTATTTGACAAATATGGTTCCTGATGATGGCCCCACATTGTATAGGTACCTAAGTGCTTTTAGAAGTGCCATCAAAATTAACATTGATTCAACTAGAAGGTGGGGGTTTCCAAAAAATGACAAACATGCACCATGGTTGGAGAAAAATTCCATCAACCTGATGTCTTCTCAAAATCATGAAATTTTTAGCTATGTTGTTGTAGTTTTACTTATGAATCAAGGTAGCATTGTGAATATCAATGAGAATTTCAATCTGACCTACAATGAATTATAGTGAGAAAATATTGTGAAAATTCTCATTTATATCATACCATATCACATGAAAAATCACAGTGACGACGGCGTGGAAATGATTATGGATTTTTTGAGAGCTATCCATATCCACACAATGATTTAGATAAGAATTTTCAAAGTCAGGAATCATTCATATGCCATCAATGATGTTAAAAATCTAAATACAAAGGGTAGTGGCAGTGGCACATGAAAGAAATAAGTGATTGGTATCCTCTCTATGTAGATTACAAATATGACATTTGGATTAAATGTGAATTCCAAAAGACTATAAACACGCATCAGTTGGGATCCTGTGGTAGGTGACACACCAAATAAGAGTAATTTGTGAAGGTTTTATCCTAGTCTGGTCAAAAATCTTGATCCAACTAAGGTTATTTACATCATCATGAAAGTGATTATTATAGAAATTCATTGAATCTGTCATGCCATTATGAGCATGCTCCCATACAAGAAAATCATCCTTGTTTGAGAAAGTATAGTTGGGAATCACATGAATTTCATTTGCAGGGAGACTATCAAGTTTTTAATTAGTGACATATCATATAGTCATATTGATATTTTTAGATATTTGATCTCATATTAGAGTAAATATAGGGTCACCCATCCAGTGTTCTAACAAAAATCTCCTGGAGGATTCCCTGGAGACCATCCATCTATAATTGGTCATTAGGTTGGTATAAGTTTTTTTAATGGAAGGCCAAATAGATAAATCTAGAAAATTCATGTTTCCTTTTTATCATTTTATCAAGGAACCTGTTTTTGATGAATGAAATTGCATGAGAATCATTGTGAATCAGGTTCTAAGTAATTATTTCTTGAAGCGATTCATTAAAGAGGATTAAATTAGTAATTCCAAGACCACCCTTGTCAAGATTTTTTCAACAAGTTAACCAAGGAACTATTAGAAGATTCCTTTCCAAAGTACGACTAGACCAAAAAACATTAATGTAAATATACATTTTTTTTAAAATATTGACAGTCCATTTATAAACCATTAGGGAGTATAACATTTTAGAAACAATAATTGTCTTCACAAGGCAGATTCTCCCCACTGTATAGAGAGTCATTCCCTTCAAATTAGAGTGTTTATTAACTATTTTATCTACAATGTTAGTTAAATATCATGATTCTTTTCTCACCTCAAAATATGGGGACTCCAATAAATAAGAAATAATATGATCTGTCCTTGTTACCTAAATCATTGATAATATTTTTTTCTATTAGTTGAAATGTTCTTCCCAAATAAAACAAAGGATTTGTTCTAGCTGATGACCTGACCTAAGACCTCTTTATAGTGAGAAAGATCAATTTTTAGAGTTTTGGTTTTTATTTTGTCTCCTTGTAAAAAAAATAATTTCATCTGCTTATAAAAGATTTGTAAGGACATTGAAATTACATTTATCATATATTGGGGTAAGTTTATTTTGATCCACCAAGAGAGTGAGCATGTGACTTAAATAATCCTCGACAATAGAAAAAGGAATGGAAGATGGGGGAACACCCTGTCTGACACCTTTAGTGCATTTGAAATTGCCTATTGGGGAGCCATTTATTAAGATAGTAATTGAGGTTGAGTAAAAAAAAGTTATTATATTTGTTATGAAGGATTTATTGAATCAAAAACCTTGAAGTATTTTATAGATAATCATCCAATCCATGTAATTGAAAGCTTTCTTAATTTCATGTTTAGTGGTAATATTCCCACCTCTATTTTTAAATGGTTTTAGTGGATTCTGGGGAAATACATATATAGTCCTATATGAATATTCCCAAGAAGAAACCAGATTGATTCCAAGAGATTATTTTTCTCAGTAATATTAGAAATTATGTTGGAATGAAATTTTTAAATGATTATATAAAGGGTGTTTATAAGGTCTTTAGGCTGAAAAGGGTGAATCTGATAGGCATTTTCACCTTTGGGAATCAAAGTGAGGAATTGTGCATTTTACCCATGTGGAAGAAAACCACTAGAAATGAAATATTTTATATATTTACAGACATCAGGTTGAATGAAATACCAGTGTTCTTGGATCCATTATTAAAACCATCTAGCCCCGATGCACTATCAGGATTGAAGGAGAAGATAATGTCTTAAATTTTAGGATCATGAGGAATGGATAATTGAGAAGTGTTATCTTTCTCATTGTCCCCTATCAGAATAATTTCATGAAAGAGATCCTTGTTGATGGTTGGTCCATTAAATAAAGATTCTATATAGGAAAAAACATGATTAAAAATGTCCTCTCCCATATCCAAATGATTATCTCCCTCTTTTAGAGAGGTTAATTTTCTGTATACTTTTCTAACTCATTGGATAGAATTATAAAATTTAGCATTTATATCACCACTAGTTATCCATTTCATTTTGAAGGAATATTTACACATGTCATCCATAAAGGTAAGGAGATAGTTGTGTTTCACTGATATGATAATCTCATTAGTTTGTATAGAAGCAAAGGCTGAGTTAGTGTTGTTATTTTGGAGTTGTTGAAGGTCATTCTCAAGAAGAAAATTGTAATTGTCAATTTTTTTATATTTCACACTAAAAAAACTTTTAAGATTTTGTTTTTGAATATTGAGATTGAGAGTATAAGAAAAAATTTAATTGGATTGAGTCACAGAGGACTAAAAGCTTTTAATTAGTTTAAAACATTCCAAGTACAATGACAAAGATTTGATGAATCTAAAGGGTAGTGGTAGTTTCATAGTTTTGTGAGAGATATTAACCATAACAGGATGATGGTCAGACTGTATTTTGGGGAGAGTTGTGATAGAATTATTGTCCTATTTGTCTAAATCACAAAAAATAATGAGAGATCTATCAAATTTTTTAGTGACAAGTCTATTATAATTCCATATATACCATGCATATTTGACACTAGGGAGTGTGATTTCAATAATTTTGTTGTTTTCAATAGTGGCCTTAAATTATCTCATAAATATTTTTGTTTGGGATAGACCAGGTATCTCACAAGTAATTGGTAGAGAATTAAAGTCTCCAATAACAAAATAGGGGTGATTTATGTTAGAACATAGATTACAAAGTTCAATCCATACATGTCTCCTACCTTGATACATCGTTTTTGGAATAATCAAAGGAATAGAAAATATGTGTATTGAATTTCAAAAATCACAGTTGAAAATTTGGTTAGAGATATAGAATATTTTTATATTGTTAAAAGAATATAGAGAAAAAATCTATACAGTTTCACTTGTGGAATTATTATGGTTTTCACCTATGAAAGAGTAATAAAAAATGTGGTATCATAGTAAATTTGTTAAAAATTTGATCATAGGTTCTTTAATAGAAAAAATTGAAAGACGTTGAATACTAAGCATTATTTTTTAATGTGGTTACTTTATTACTAGGAAGAGAATCAATAACATCCTTATTGGAGGAATTATTATCATTAACAGTATTAAATGATAAAGCATTGGCATCATGAGAACAATTACCTTTTTCAGCATGAAATTTATCATTAGCAATACTTTGCATTCCTGTATTTTTTTCTAGGATGTACCTATTGTTAAAAGTTTTTTTCTACACCCTCCATAGTCATAACATATTCAATTTTCTGGTTAAAAGAAATGAAAGCACTAAATACATTGGTATCCTTACCTATGAAAACTATGGAGGGGGATGTCTATCAAAAATTTCACACCATTATTCAGCAATGTCATCATAAATTGTAGGTTATGACAGTTTACCATCCCTATCCATGTCCAAATAAGCATTGAGTGTGCTCCTCACTTTAGCAAACTCAATGATTTGATTAGTGTTATTTTTATAGTACTAGTAGTAGTATAAATCATCTGTTGAAAGACAATATCTAAACCAGAGGTAGGGAATGTAGTTTGACCAAAATTTTTAACCTTCTTACCTTTATTTCATTCATAAAAATTCAAGATATGATCTACCTTAATATCATTAGCTTGTACCTACAATGATCAGATCATTCCAGAAACATCTAAATATCTAGGTTCCAGATCCTATTCAGTATTCATAATTGGAGAATGTTAGGGGTCAACCATAATATTGTTTGTCATAGTGGAGTCTGTGGCTCCATCAGTTCCATACCAAGGATCACTAAAGGTGATTTTTTGAAGATCCTCCATTGATGGCTGAGATATTACAAAAACCACCATAATCAGTTTTTCAATATCATTTAAAATATCCTACTCAACTTTATCATTCTCTTAAATTTAAAATAGTTAAGACCATGAATGACTCGATCTTTAACCTATATGGTTTGTGCGGAATTATTTCACTACTCATATTTTATTCCTCTTCATATGTGGGTTAGGTTTGTCAATAACAATATCATTTCCTCTTCTGTTTCTATCCTCAGTCCAGTAATTTTCTTTTGGGTGGACTGATTGGATTTTTACCACACTATAGTTATGAATATAATGTCTAAATAATCTAATAATTTTCACTGAAAGGTGTCTTTTTTTCATATTCAATTTTTACTTCTATTTTTTAGATGTTTGATTTACATTTAACGGTAGTTGTAAGTTTAGAGTCTAGGTTGATTTCTACCATAACCCTCACAAACAATCCTAATTCTGCATTAAGGGTATGTTGGTCAATGAAATGCGGGGTACCTATATATGAGACTTTGTAATTTAGGATCTTAAAATGCTATAAAAACTAGTTAAGACCATGCAACAAAATGAAAAGGATATCCATTGTGTTATTATGAGTGAGAAGATTAATGGTTCAGTACAATTCTTGCATTTGGAGGAGGCCATGGTTAAGATTAATGTTTCTTAATTTCCAGAAATGATTCATTTACTCTTGTGATTTAAGTAAAAAAGGAAAATAACCATGCCCAATTAGAATTAGTTTCAAATCAGTGAATCCCTTTAAGTGATTGATCCTCAGTTTAATATCAGAGTAATTCCAAGGTTTATCACTATTAATATTTGAAGTGTTCCCTATAACATAAAATCTACAGAGTTATATATGATGTTGAAGGGCTTTAGGATCATCCTCAAATAAGAAACTGATATAATCTAATTACATGAAAATGGTGCCTTCTAAAGAGTAGTTTTTTACAGATCTGTATCATTCATAGATTCGAGGAAGGAGATCCATATTATTCTTCCATTTGATGTGTAAACTACAATATATTATAGAGGAAATGCCTTGTTTTTCATATATTCAAGATCATCGATATTACATCTCTGTTTCTATATAAAACTGTGGGATTAAAATCTCCCAGGAGTGAGGAATAAGGCGACCATTTCAATAAAAGAAGAAGAGTGAGATCGTGAGGCCTAATTCATCGAAGGATTCTAGAGAGAGATGGTCTGAAATCTCGTTAACCTGTCAACAATTATAATTGTATATGATTAGGTGAATAAGATAACATTATTCTTTAAATGAAATTGATATTGAAAAAAAAATCAACTTTAACAAACCACATTGGTTCTTTAGAAAACATAATGAAAGTCATCACTATAGACCACAAAATGGAACTGAATCTAATGGATTTCAATAATCCATTTGAGTGGCTCTAGTTAAAATGATGTGACATTTCTAGTAAAAATAAATTTTAGAGAATAAATATATTTCACAATTAATTACTTAAATGCAGGGGGACCAACACATTATACAATGTCATGTTATTTTATATCATTCATCTTAAAATATATTTGATGTGTGACTAATTCAATTGTTTTTTAACTATTTTCATCTAAATTGGGTTGTTGGGGATAATATAGTTATCTAAACATTATATTATCATGAGTTAATCATTCTAAATTAATAATTTCTGAGTTGTAAATATTATTTCTAAAATGAAAAATATATATATTTTTTATTGTGTTTTCGATAAGAATTAAAAGAGAATATTTAATTATAACTATTCTTATGAATTAATATATTTGTGATGTTTTTTTTAAAAACCCATTAAAATATTGATCAATCATGAATATTTATACCAAACCATGTTTATAATTTCATTTATTATGTGTAAAATTGGGGTCATGTTTGTAAAAATTGATTTTATAATGATCTTTATGAGAGTTGTGTGGGGGAAATTTTAATAAGTATGATCCATATTCTTAAGGATGCAAGAAACTTATGTACGTACTATTTTTAATGGTTTTATAAAACAATTATAATGGGGATTATAAACATAAGGATCAACATGTACACTTAATAAGTATATGAACAATTTCATTAAAAATAATCTTATAGACTATGTAAGGATGAAATAAAATGATTATACGGGTATGATGAATTTGTTTTGTGATGATCAGAATGTATTTAAGTGTTGTTGATGTATATAAAAATAGTTTCTCAGGAAAATTATTTTTTAAGAATAATAATATATATATTCTAAAATATAGAAAAAAGATGAATTAAATATATTTAATTTAATTTCATATAATTAAATGATTATTTTTTTATGTTAAATCATTGAAAAATAAATATTATACTTAATTTATTTAGAATAAATTAAAATTTTATTATAATCATAATGCTTCACTATTAACGAGAAATCTATTATTTTCTAAAAAAACTATTTAGATGAAGTTAATATCGATATGGTTATTTCAAAAATATCATTAATATTTAATATCATTTTTCTAAAATTGGTAAATATTAATTTCAAATTACGTTTTCATATTACAACTAAACCACCTATTAAAAAAATAATTTTTTTAGAAAGCCTTTTTTCATTCAAAGTTTTATTATTTTATTTCTATGTATTAGATAACCATAAAATATAGTTTATTAATTTTTATTTTATATAATTTTCATAATTAATTTATTCTTATTCATACATTCAAATTTAATGTAATATTTATAGTAGTAAACTATATTATGCTTCATGTAGATCTGGGGTTGTGTGTTCTAAATGTAATAGAAGAGATTGAATTTATTTTTAATGGAATATATCATGAAGTATCATGGTTTTACATTATACTATATTATTAATGTTTTTTATAATATAATCTACTAAAAATGATGATCATATTTTAATATATAGGGTTGTTACATTCTATAACAGCCAGAATCCATACTGTTAGATCCAATACTGAAATCATAAACATTTCATTTCAATATTTAATATGGATAATTATAACACATTTTTTCACATCTAGTAATTACAGTATATAAAGTAGAAACATGATCATATAAATTCCCATTTATCCATTAGGTTAAAAAAATTAAATAATTTTTATAAACTACTTTATAAACAATACCCTTGTTTTCAATTGATCATTTCTCAAACTTAAACAAGATTTTCTTATTTCACATTAAGTTATCATCATCATCCAAAAAAATATATTAATTAGACAATTCATTCAACCTCATTCATTTTAACCTTGGAGAAATTAGTCGTAATAAGGGTTTCTTGAAATTCTAGGTATGGGCAGACCTATTCTTTAGTGATTGAATTTCCGTAATGGGAGTAATAAGTTCATATAGATATGATGACATAATAAAAGTACATGGGGGAATAAAAAGTGAACTCATACCCATAAATACTTAGATAATTAAATTTTAAAAAATAAAAAATTAAATATTCATTTGATGAAATAATCCTTATCCATTTGATATCATTCTCAATCATTACAAACATTATAAAACCAGAGAAATAATTGAAAACATGTTGGTATCATGGAATATTTTTATTTATAATTTAGGTTAAACTCATTTCAAAAATATGTTGATCCCAATATAAGACATAAGAGAAACCCATTGGAAACTTCCTACTTACTTCCAATAATTACAATGTTCTTTACCCAATAAATTAGAGTGTTATTTGGCGCACCCATCATATAAGATATAACGTCATCACCCAACACTATCTGGGTTTCCCCATTATATATGTTGTAATATTCCCACCCAGCATTATCTGGGATTTCCCATCATATAAGCTCTAAGAGGATTACTGAACACTTTATAGTCTACGCCATTACATAGGTATGGTATAAGAACCACAACATGAAGAATATACAAAAATCATTTATATCTTCATTAAAATAATAATAATATTAATTATTATTTTCTTAAATTGTTTAACCAATGAAAATTAAATTAGTTCATTATTGATAATTGATTAACTCTTGGAATAGAAATGACTTCCATAATAATCAGTTTCAAACATTATTAACCTAGTGAAAAGAAACAAGTTGTATACAAATATATTTGTAAAATATTAAACCATCTATATAAAACATTATGATAAAATAATTAAATAATATCTCTATTGGAGCGTAAATAAAAACTAAGGTTGTCTGTGTTGATAAATAAAAATTCAATGAAAATAATATTTAAAATATTCTTGAAAAAAATATACATTTAATTTTTGAAATCACTAGGAAAAAACTTAAAAGTTATGGAAAACATTTTCTCTAAAAAAATTATAAAAATAAAGATATAAAAAATTTATAAAAAACATTCATTTGTCACAGTAAAAAGATCAGAAAAGATCTTTGTCTATAAAGTTAAAAAAAATATTCCATTTAATTTTTAAAAAAAATAGTGAAATGTGTAAAGATATACTTAAAAATTATTTTGAAATGATTAAAACATTTTGGAAAGCATTTTTAGAAAACATTGAAGTAAAATGATTTCTCTCTGAAGAGAGAAATAAAGATTTATCTTCTAAAATAAATTTTTTAAATTAGTTTGAATACCAAAGAGTTGAAAATAGTAACATTACTTTTAATTAGCATGAATTCATATTTTAGAATAAAACAAATGATTTTATTTAGATATTTATTATAATATGTCGTCATTTGAAGCATAATTATAATCAATCTTGATAAACAATGAGATATGAACAACAGACTGTTACCACATTTGTAAAGTTATATTGTAATTCCCATTGAAATATTAAAATTAAATTAAACATACAATAACATAAAATTAAGGAGATTACTAATATATCATTTCTAGGGGCTTGTAAATAGACCTCATGAAATAAGATAGGTTTATGAAGTCACACAAATATCGAACCATACCTTTATGGAATCATTAAAGCCATAAACCATATGAAATTGAGTTACTCAGATGGATATGTAAATACCCATAAATATATGAATATTTAACATAAAATACATCCATGCGAAGTTTATACACTTCATAATTAATATAAGAGGTGAATATGGAATATTTCTCACCAAAAATAAAAGTGAGATGACAGAACCCATACAATGAGTCCGACATGTCACATGTTTATTATCTTAATTAATAATAATATATTATTTATTTACTATCTAGAAAAACTATTCTATTTTTTAATTTATTTTATTTCAATTATTATCCGGGTATATAAAATTACATATTCAATTTATTTTTTATCATATGTTTTGAAAATATTCAGCATGTGTGTCAAAAACGATCGGGGTGGGTTGACTATGGTCAAATATGTCATTATTTAATCATCACATAAAACTTATCATGATATAATTATCATATTTTTACAATAATGATAATTTTTAAACCAATTGTGTTTTTTTTATGAAAAAATCACTAATTTTACGACGATGGAGATAGTAGGTCGTACTAATGATTGAGTTACATTTTAATTTTTTCAATGATAATTATGGAAAAAATAAAATAAAATATTATATTTATGGATTGATAATAACATAAGTAATATATTATTATATAGTTATATATATTTATATATATAATCCTTTGATGTCATGGTGAAAAATTAAATCTCATCAAGGAGGTGGTAGTACACACATCCACAAACAGTGTTATCATTTTTTTCTTTGACTAATAAGGTAAGATGAAAATGATTTATTATTTTTAAATAATGATAAAAATTTCAATAATATCATAAATATTTAATTTATATCACATATAATCATTATATTTACCCTTATTACCTTCCATGTAATGTGTTACTGAAAAATAAATCACATCACTTTATGAGGCAGTACTACACCCTACACAAGAGTGATATTATTTCATCCCATACGGAAATGAATATAAATGTTTATATATAATATATTGAACATATTGGTACAATTATGTTGTAAATATCATATATAAACATTATATTCATCATTATACCCAACCATGAGAGGTGGTAATGGAAAAATAAATGATATCATTTCCAAGGGCAGTTGTTCTCCACACATATGAATGACGATTGTTTACTCATTTGATAGATGTTTGTGTGTTTGTTGGTCATAAAACTAATAAAACTACATCTCATTATATGTGACATACTGACATTATTATATAATCATGATTTTGGATAAATTTAAGGAAATGTATAAAAAAACGAAACAAAAATTATCATTGATGAAAGTTACATCTACTTTAGGTATCATCCATAGGAATCCACCAAAGGGATTCCTAAGTTGGATTTTTCCAAAATAAAGGCTTATAGGATGAGAGGATTGAAGTTGAGAAGTGATAAGGTCTGTTATTGGATGAGAAAATAGGTTTGAATATGTTAAGAGTGGTGAATATGTGGTGGTCTTCTATAAGTGGGTTGAGTGGGTCCCTTGTAATTTTTTGAATGAATGAATTCCAATGACATTTTTTTCCTTTCACCAAGACCCAATAATACTTTATTAAGAATAATATAAGGAATAATGTATAAATAGGACCAAAAAATACGTTTTTGGTGATTTTTAGTTAATATGTTCTCCATATATTCTAAGATTAACCACAAAGAAAACATGTTTTTACAGTAATAGTGGTAATTTATTTTAACTGTTTTAAATAATTATTGTTGTAAAAAATTATGTTTACCTTATAAAAAACTAAAAAAATAATTCTGATTCCAAATATTTAAATCATATGTCCAAATTCAACAATCATAATTTATAGAATATAATTTAAAATTGATTCTTCAGAAGCTACGAGACATGAGGTTTTTAAGATAATTATTTTATGATGAAAAGATGATTATATATTAATTCAATGGATAATATTATTCATTTTTTGGTAATTAATTAATATTTAAATATATATATATATATATTATTTATTTTATTTAAAACATTCAACATTATGTAATATTTTAATTAATTATTGTTGATAAACGTTATGATTAATAAAAATTTATAAAAGAACATTTCTAATCCAAAAAATGACTATATTAATCACCAATATAATGTTCATTAAAATTAATTTAGTAAAATAAAAATAAATGAACAATAATTAGGTTACATTAAAACGAATTAAAATAATATTTTTACATTGAAATTAATTAATTTATTAAAAATAAAACACTTTCTACAAAAAAAATTATTTTTACTATCCACTAAAATATCAATATTTTACGACAACAATAAAAATTTCAACCAAAGTAAATTTTTCTATTAAAATAAAAAAATAAATTTTATTTTATGAAATAAATTTTATAAAATTTCCAAAAAATTATAATAATATTTTTTTCATGATAAGAAATAACAGTGTCATTTTAATTAAAATTTATTTCCAAAAAATATAAAAACATTATTCAAAAGTGGTTGATTTTTTAATAAATTTTTTTAAATAATTTTATATGGAGTATGAAATATTAATATATATATATATATAACATAAATTAGTTAGTACTATTCACACCCACCAATTTAATGTCTATGTTATAACAGTTATATATATTGTACATCATTTATGATTAGCATTGAATGTTGAATACACACTTGAACATAAAAAAATATTGATGATGCGTGTACCAAAAGCTATGAGAGGGATTATATTAAAAAAATCATAATGTCTTACAGAGTTATATTCTTTTCTATGTTCCAATTTTCATTTTAGTTATTCAATCAAACTAAATTTTCTTGTTCTAAAATATTTGGGTGTTATATCCTATATCCTTTAATAAATTGTATCCAAATAATATTAAACATCTCTTGGTAACAAATGTTTTCACATTTTAAAATACTTTTTTCATAAACCATTTTCATAAAAATTCATAATAAAACATCTTCATAAAAAATAGAAAGGGAAGTGCAATGGGAATATGGAAATAAATTACTAGGCTTCCAAATAAGATAATATAAGTGGGAATGGAAGAAAATAGTAAATAATTTTGTTGATTTATTGAGGTTATTGATGAAAATAAATTTATTGTTCAATGGAAGGATTAGGTCATCGAAAACATAAATTTGTGGTGATCAAAAAAACCATCAGTTGAATAGAATAGAAGGTACTAAGATGTTTTTTTTTCAAGATCATTTTTCATAGATCTGGTGAGATAACTTACCATATGTACTAAGATAATATATAAATATACTTAATTTATGAGTATAAATTTTATCATTATTTATTCCTATTTAAAAGACTCTCATTGTTTTCCAGTTATTTTTATTTTGGTTGAATATTAAATTTCTAAAGAACAAAAATAAATTTTTTAAGACCACATAAATATTAAAGGGATAAAAATACATTAATCCTATCTATGAAATTTAAGAAAAACAAAATGGAAATAACATTGTAAAATTATTACTAAAATGAGTAAACCTTTATATGATATAGTAATCATTAATATTAAATAGTAATATAAAATTTTTAAAATTCATTATTCTATAAATAACTATAATTAAATTTATTTAATCATTTATTTACTATGTTCAACAGAAAATTATTAGATTGATATGATCATATACTCTTCTAATATAAATCAACCATTATTCCTAAGAAATCAGATATATTTCAGAAAAAACAAAATCATTATCTAAAAAACATATTAACTTGGATGTCGGTTTGGATAGTGGTGTGTTATACACCCTTATCACGCTTCAGTTGTTGGTTCATGCCTATAAGCCTTAAAGGATATGATATATTGTCAACTAAAATTCAGGTTTTAATTTTTTATAAATATTAAAAAATAATTTCTCCCTAAATTTTACTTAATGATGAGTATATAGGTTACAAATACCCCTAACCAAATAAAATGTCTCCCAAAAAGTATTTAAAAATATTGAAATTGGTTACTACTTAAAACATCAAATTTTGGGTATAAGAATATGTACTTATGATCATACTTATATTATATTCCTATGATGGTATCCATAACTATTAAGATAACCTCACATGAAAAAAATCCAAATCTATATTGTTATACAAACAGACCAATAATCCCAACTATAATATCCCAGATCCCATAGTCTATAATCCATAAATTTAATTGTAAAAATTACCATTCCACCATTGATACTGATAATATTGAACCTATTTCAGATCATCCAAACTATACACAATCAAAAGTAACAAATAAATCTCTTATATTATCATGATACATTTAAGTTTTGAGTTATAAATTATTTTAAAAAACTCATACATAAACAATAACCATGTCATCAAATGAGAATTTATCCAACTTAACACAGTATTATTTATTTTGAATTAATTCATCATCATCATCCATATGAAATCCCATCGTGAAATATTTCATTCAACATCAATTTTTACCACATGGGGAGAATGGATTATAGGAATGTTGAGATCAAATTTAGAGTAAGTGTAAATATAGTAATTATCAATTGAATTTCATTAATGATATTATGAAGTACATAAGGTTATGATAATAAGACCACAGTGCATGAGATAATAAAAAAAGAACTCAAACCAATCAATTCTTAGATCATCAAATATATAATGATCGCAATGGAAAGAGTAATCAGAATTTATAATCATGATCCATGTGATATAATTCTTAGTCATAAGAAATAATATATATCCATATTAATAATAACATAAAAAAGTTTCTATCTTGGATCATTTTTCTTCATAAATCATATAAAAGTCATTCTCAAAAAAATAGAACCCAATCAAATTCATAAGTGAAACCCTCTTGTAACTCCCTCTTTATTCATCTCAAGATAGTGTACATTACCCAATAAATTAAAGTTCTATCTGGGACCACCCATCGTATAATATATAATTTTATTGCTGTCGCCTGGTGGTATCAATGGATCCCCAAAGTATATGTCGTAAAGGGGTCACTAGACACTATATTTCACAAAAAATCATATAACTTCAATCCATAAACCATATCATCAATAAATTATAATAATAAATCATATCATCATTAATCCCAAAAAACCCATTACTACTTTTCAATCATGGTTTATCTTTGGCATATAAATGGGTTCCCTAAAAATCACTTTCAAAATTATTTATAATATGGAAATGAATTGGTTTTTTAACAATCTTATTGAAATATGAATAAATCATCGATAAGAAATGAGTTTGATAACAATATATTTGTAACCATCATAATACATTAAGAGAAAAAATGAGGATGGTATCATCAAAAAATATAACCGTTGGATCATATGTGACAACAAATATGTTTCATGTTGATGATTAGAACTACACTTATAAAAACTTTAAAAACCTTCTTCAGGAAAATATCCAATTTATTTTGAAAATTACTTTTAAAAACCAAAATTGATGAAAATTATTTTCTTCAAATCCATTTTTAAAAAATATGAGTTCTTGAAATTTAATAAATTTTTTTATTTAAAAATAGTTTTTTAAACATTAAAATTAATATTAAATTAAATGAATGTCATGTTGGAAAATAATTCAATACATGTTGTAATGGACATTCCTTTTGGACAGTATATGGGATTTAAATGTTCATAGTTCATTAATGGACAAAAAATCATTTCAGAATAATTTTTAAAAAAATACCAAATTCTTAAAAATATATTTAATATACCATTTTTTATGGTGAAATATATTTTTTAAAACAATTTACGAAAACATGGAGAAAAAATAATTTCGTAATAAATAGATAAATAATGTCAAATATGGTTATACTTTTTTCATGAAATTGTATGTATCCAAGAGTTATAAAATAGTAATATTAGTTTTAATTGTCATGAGTATATTGAGCTGAATAATTTTCATGTGTTTCCCCAGATATAAATCATTATATCTAATCATTGTATGCCTAATCATAAACAATCTAGATAAATAAATATACTATAGAAAAAGACTCTTACCTCTATTGTAGCACTGAATAATAATCTCCATGAATGTATAAAATTATATTAAATTTTATGTAACATGAAAATAAGGATATGTTAGATATAAAATTTCAATGGTGTAGTATATACAATACATAAAATATTATATTCATATAACATTAATATTCATCTCAAAGAAGGAAAATTTTTACAAACCTACTTTACTGTATTTGAATCCTTGAATACATAAAACCCTTGAAAGAGATGTGATTATTTTTTTTAAAATACAAAAAAATATTTTAATACCTATAAATTAAATTCATGGAAAATATATACACCTCCCAATAGAAATAAGTGTTGAATATGCTATATATCGCCCAGAAATAAAAGTGAGATGATAAAATCATTACATTGAATCAGACTTGTCACATGTTTCATTATGATCAAGAATA
The DNA here is from genome assembly GCA_963277665.1 of Viscum album. Taxonomy (NCBI): domain Eukaryota; kingdom Viridiplantae; phylum Streptophyta; class Magnoliopsida; order Santalales; family Viscaceae; genus Viscum; species Viscum album. The sequence continues at coordinate 543,730,885 of OY728140.1, forward strand.
ATTAAATTATAGTAATATTTTTCTTCTATAGAATTATAATAAAATCAAAATAAACATATTATATAATTATATAAACATATATATATATATATATCATTTTTGTGATTTCATGGTGGAAAAATAAATAAAATCACTTCAGGGGGATGTACTCTACACGTCCACAAATGGGGTTATTTTTTTCAATAAGTGAAAATGTAAAAATATGGACATATCATATTTAAAGAACGATAAAAATTTCATAAATATCATAAATTTTTAATTTTTATTACATATATTTATTATTATTACCATTATTACCATCTATGTAATGTGTTATGGAAAAATTAACTGTATCGCTTCACGAGGCAGTAGTCCGTCGTACGAATGAGTGACATTACAATTTTTATTATGGAATGTAACATAAAATGTTATGTACTATATATTGTCCTAAAAGGTATAAATATTTTATAAATATAATATATTGACTTTATATATATCTTTATAACCAATCATGAGAGGTGTTAATGGAAAAATAATGGCATCTTTTTGTGAGGAAATAGGTCACCATAGACAGGAGTGATGATTTCATAACTAATTAGATAGAATGATGTTTGGTTTTTTGTTGTAACATTAAAATACATACTAATATGTATATATAATATATTTATGTTATTATATCATCACATTTTAAGAATAATTTATAGAGGTGTACAAATAAATAAATCAAAAATCCCCATTGATGAATGTTTCCACTCCTTCACATATACTCCTTAGGCTTCCACCAAAGGCCATCCTTGGATGGATTTATTAAAAAATTAAGTATTCTAGGATTTGAGGACTTTGGTTGACAAGATATTTGGGTATGTATTTTTATATCCATATGGTTCTGAATGTGTGAATATGGGAGGAGAGATGGTGGCCTTTTATAAGTGTGATGAGTGGAAGTATTATAATTTTTTAAATGGGTTAATTGCAAAAAAAAAATTATTATTTTTCATGTAACCAAGGACCTATAATTTTTAATTAATGTAAGATATTGGATAATGTCAAGATAGGTCTATAACATGGGTTTCAAACTAGTTTGGGTCGTTTTTACACCTTATATTATATTCTGGACACTAATTAAACATATTTTTACCTTAATCACAATAATTAATAATAACTATTTGAAATAATAATTATGGTAAAAATTTATTTTAGACATGATATATATTATATATTATTCTAATTCAAAATATGGAATCAATTTTCCCAATTTATCCTCATATAAGTGTCCTAATTATTTTAAAATTAATTATAAAGATGATGTGAGACAACATGTTTTTTAGAAGTGTTTTTTTAGAAAAGAATGTTATATTTTAACTTTCTAACAAATAATAACAATTTTTATGAAACGCCAATAATTTATATATATATATATATATATATTATAAAATTTTCATTTAAAAAATTCCAATGAGGGGATTATTTTATTAATTTAAATGGAGAATCATTCTTCATTTTACAAAAAGTTTTATAAAAACTAGTTTTTTTCTAATAGAAAACTTATAATGAAATTCCATATAAGGTTTATTCAATGTAATTATTTCAAATTAATATAAATAAATAAATAAAAATTCTTTAGAAAATATTCAAAATATATTGCTATTTTTAAATCACATAACTAATAAAAAAACCGTCCTCTTACAAAAACTAGTATTTTCTCTCATCACTCAAAAATTAATATTTTCTAAAAAATTTAAAAAAATGAACCTATGTATATTTTATTATTAAAATTCAAAAATTGATGTTAATTTTATACACTAATTTTATTAAATTTTTGTAAAATATATTATAAAATTCAACTCTTGAAATGAAATAAAAATTATTATCAAGGAAAAAATATTTTCATAAAATAAAATCACTTTACACAAAATTGATAAGTTATTTAATAAATATTTATCAATGTTTTTATTTCGAGTAATATATATATATATACATATATATTTCATGAAGTAAATAATAATATTCATACTTTCTAATTATATCATATTAATGACATTAAAATGATTTATAGATGTTATGCTTGGATATGTGTCACTTGTACCTATTATGGTAGAGTTAATGAGAGAATTCAAGTAACAATATCAATCTACCTTTTCAAAGGATGGCAGAACCCTGGTTTTTGAGTCATGCACAGAGGCCATGAAATCAATATTTTATTATCTGAAGATACCTTGGGAGATGAACTTCATGATCTAAACCTTTATGATGTGTGAACCTACTATGTTATGGTGGGACATGATCACCAAGACTCATCATCAATAGAGCATAGTCTAATTAGACATTCAAAATGCTTTCTAAGATTAATTATTTTCATTAACACAAATATAATACCATGATATAGAGTTTACGAACCTATATAAGGAAAATATATCTATGATAAAGTATATATAATGTTAATAAAACCATAAAATCATCACATTAACACTTTCATGTCATTAGTTGATGTAATCCAGATGATTTGAGGAAGGGTTTTTATATTCCATCATATAAAGGATAAAGTCCTTTCAGTTTTCCACCATTTATGAAATAGTGAACTTTACCCTCATCAGTGATAAAAACCTAATGTATGTCTATATTGTGGGCATGATGTTTCTATTATAGAGGCTAGGAATTTTCTCATCAAGTATCAGGAAATATCACATAATATCTTCTAATAGGGGAAATGATGGTTGGATAACAATTGAAAATAGTATCTTGATTTGTCACCCATGTAGAATTATAGGGAGTAAGATTCACTAGGGCCCTAATGAACCTATTGAAATAAAAGGATGTGGTTGATTTAGGAATCTTTATAATTTTTACAGGACCTTCCCATATGAGTCGTGTGGGTGATGATACATACCATATCCTCCCCCAGGAGAAAAATGAGTGGCACATCAATAGTCATGAAGATGGGGTAATACTATTCAATTAGGATGAGGATGTTTTTTTGGATTAGGTATCTAGGATTTAAATATTTAATACCTATTGGGTGGATCTTCATTGGGTTTTCATGTTTCATATCAAGGTTCTATAATGATCTAGTTCCATTGAATGCATCATATAATAGATGATCCCAGTCTCTGTCATTTTATTGTTCTATGTATAATTATAGTAGCCTCTACCATTGTTTAATACTTATTTAATAACATATATTCACATTATATCATATATAAAAAAATTATGGAATGTTTGGGTATCAATAGAGAGTTACTCTATGGTGTAATACCCCTTGATAATTCAATTGAAATCTGATTTGAACGTGAATAATGGTGTTAAAAATATCCCCAAGACATTGGTGGTTATCTTTTTATTTAGAATATCATCATCCATGGAATGGAAAAAATTTATGTAATCATCAATATGGATGAGATAGTTCCCAAAGACACTCGGGTTGATTTATATAAACATAGGGTCTCTTTTACAACCCTATAAATAAGTTTCATTGTACATATGTGGGAATGGAATATCCATGATAGTTTTTATTGTCCTGGTCATCATGGAATGGGTGGTTTTTAATCCCAGATTAGAATCTACTTTTTTTATTAAAAAACATGATGTATATATTATTCTTCTTTAGTAGATCAATTTATAGACATCCTTCTAGTCATCATTTATTCTCTCCACAGTAATTGGTGGGTGGATTTTATTTTCTATATAATTACAGGATTATAACATGCTTTCATTACTCCTTATAGGATTTCCATTACTAAATTTCATTAACACCATAAGTAGCTAGATGAAATTTAAGATAATGGATTTAAATAGCCAAATAAATCACCATGGGGTTCCCCTATGCTTTTCCTCATGATGGTGGACATTACCCATATGCATTGTATGGAATACATTAAATTTAATATGAATATAGTTATAAATGGGTATTCCATTCCGTGTGTTGTTAAGCTAATCAAACTAATTTGAGGAGTGAAGGTTTTATATAATGTTGGATTATAGTCGAACTATATTAGGTGCATTTTAGATAGTTCTAAATACTCTGGGCAACATTCCTGAGTAGAAAAATCAAGTATGAGTCCCCAGTTATGTTTTTAGGTCTCACGGATCATCCGTATGTTTTCATAGACCTAATAAATTCGGTTTTAAACCAATATGTGTATTCTTTTATGTTTATTTGTTTGATAAAATCATAGTGTACTGATATAATTAAGACTATCATACTCTAATATTGAATATCATTGTGAAAAAATTATGAGAGCGAAGGTTGCATTAAAATATCACAAAATATTATTTTTAGATTGATATGGTTCACTTTATGGGTAACATCATCTCAAAATAGTGAATACCAGTTTACCTTTAAATGATAAGAGCTATTGTTAAATAGCACCATACCAAGATCATCATTGATATAAAAAGATTATAGGGGATATATGGTTATCATATGTATTTTGTTCATGAAATTTCACGCCAAGAATTTACTTTTATGAGATTAATATAAATGGTTTCATGTTGTTTTTGGTATGAAGAATATATAATATATTTTTATGTGTTTAAAAGAAGGTTGAATTACATTTGGTAATGCCCCGAACCTATTTCACATGTAAAAATAATATTATGATTTTATTGTATTTAATTTTCATAATATCCCAATAATACATTCAAATGAACCCAATATTTTCTTTATTAAAATAAAACACTAAGAATGATTACATTACAACAAGATCGAGGAACCTCACTACCCTATGTTACCCACTAAAAGACATATTAGGATTATAGGGAGACCACCCAATAAAACAAAGAACCCAAGATAATATTAGGGGTCCTTTGGATCCATCACATTGATCATCAGTATTGCCAGAGCCACCAGTACCATGCTAACCATGAGGGGAATGATGAGCACTATCTTCTCTGTCCCAATGTTTGAAATTGGAATACACTAATTTATGTTTTTATAAGGCCTATGTAAAGCCAACAGTTACCTCCTTTAGGTGACCGTTGAGTCTATAATGACCATAATACCATATATCCATTGGGTTTTCTAGTTTTTTAAATTAAAGTATTTAGGTATAATGGTTTTTCTAATCATTTAAAATGTGGATTGAAGTTAAAATAATAAACATGTTTTTAATCTCTTTTATTTATATATTAGAAATATAATGATTTAAAGTTTAAAAAGGGTTCAAATCATAACCCATGGGTTTTAAAAAAATACCAGGATAAGTATGTACTTTATAGTATTTGGTTTTGGTAAAAAGAAACACATTTTTGTGATTGAAATTATACCTTGAGAAAATGAAAATAATGACTATTGTTGTATTTAATATTTTATTCATACATAGTGAATTAAGTATTTAAATATTTAAAATGTCTGTAAAACATTTATAAATTTTTTTTCCTTAAATATATATAGAAACAAGGTTTTAATTAAAAATATTTATTGGATTTTTATAATAATAGTATAAGACACTTTTTATGATGTACTAAAACATTGATTTATGCCTTTATATTTTAAAACTCAAAATTTTTGTAAAAAAATGAGATGTTTGGTTAATGGATTTTTTGTAACCCTAATAAGGAAATTATATTCCTTGTTTTTAAACATAATAAATATATAATATTATGTAAAATAAAAATAAATTGTATTTTTTCCAAAAAAATGGGTGAGTACCCCACGTAGCCGAGGGACACCTAGTTGGTAGCCACTCAAGGGCTTGGTGGTAATCTCACCCAAAATCCCTAGAAAATGGTGGAGGGTGGTGCGCACATATGGTGTGTGCTATTTTGTGCACACAAGGGTCATCGTAAGCCTTAAGCCGGCACGAGCTTGCATTTTCATGGGAACCACAGTGCACCACCGTGCGGGGTGACATAGTGGTAGGGGTGGGGCCATAGCACGCCAACAGAACCCAGTATGGGTCGGTACTGGGAGGTGGGAGGGAGTAATTAGAGCTATAGATGGGAGCTCCCCCATTTCGATGCTGGACAGTAATTTTAATGCGGGATCACATTTGGATTGTCAGATCATTTCATACACAATCTGACCTGTCTGTTTTAGTTTGGTCCTCGATTCCCAGTAGCTGTAGATTTCCCTCTATGTTTTTATCAACCATCTGATCCAACGCAATCTAATTGTGACCATTAAAGCCTTTTTAAAACAAATAGTGTTGCTAGAAACCATCTGATCGATCCTCCATGTTAATCACGACCATCCATCCATTTTTAAATATTTGAATCATTTTCAGCTGTCTGATCATATCTCAGCTGATCTGAGTTGTTCATCAATTTTCCTCACCTTACCCTTCATTTTCCTCTTTTTATTCTCATGTTCAATGAACCAGTATCTCAGGCTACTCTTTCTTTTTTTCTTCCACACCTGTGACCCTGGGTGGCCCCTCTTCTCACTCATTTTCCACAAGATTGACACCCTTGGTCTTATATTAAATATAATATGCCTTAGTTTTACATAAAAGTGGAATTAAAAATATATTATATATGATTTATGTATAACATAGTTTATATAACCCGCATTTTCATCCCTAACCTCTCGGTGTTTCCTTACTCTCAAGCCTCTAGTGAGCTCTCATCAACTCCACATTGATTTTAAGCAAGGTAAGGGTTTAATAAATATTTTCTTCCTTGTGAAAACCCTTTTATACACTTTTTATATTTGGTTATATATATATATATAATCACATAGTTTAAGATGAACCTCTATTATTCTTTATTTTAAGACTCCTAAATTTTAGTGTTAAAGTTTAAGTAGTATTTTAAAATGTAAGGGACCTAGATTGTCTTTCCATGATTGGGTTTGGATATTTATATATATGTGAACATATATTTATAGACATATACATCTATAAATATGGTTGAGTTAACCTCCAAAAACCTCTTCTATGATTGGGAATCTTTAGTCTTAAATGTTTTCTTAATCCTTTACCAAATAATGGGTTGTGGAATTATATGTTTGATATATATATATATATATTGATGTGCACATAATATATATATATATATATATATATATATTTGTGTGTGTGTGTGTTTCATAACGGAACCCTTTATATCTTATGCGACGATTTCAAATCAATGAACCCATGTTTAACTAATGTTCCTCATAGTTTTCAAACATGTAAGTGTTATTAAATGTTTTTGTAAGACCCTTAAATACACCATGTGTTTTCAGTTATACATATACATAAAAATGGATACAAAATCTAATTTAGATTTTCCAAATATTGGTGATAATGAATTGAAAATGTTGTTTTTAAAATAATAAAGAAAAATATTTAAAAAAAGAAATTTTATATATACACCCTTGTGTATAATGGGTTACAAAACACTAAACCCTAGATAATTTTGGATTTTCCCAATGTTATACTTTTGATGCATTTAGTAATTTTTTAGAATTCATAAGTATAATTTTTGGGGTTTTCCACTCCTATATAAATACGTCTAATGTGGGAAAAATGTGTTTTTGCGTAAATAGATTCCTCAACCTGTTTCAGAGAAGAATTATCTTTAAGTTAAAAATGTTGGTGTATATCTACCCACATGTTTTATGTCAAGATTATTCTAATTATAAAAATTTTGTATATGAATATATATGTGTGACATACTTATTTTCATAAATATTAAATGGAAATAGTCTTTTCTAGTAAGTGGTGTGGATGATTGGAATGCTTTTCAATTTTTAACATTGTGATTAAATAATTTAAAAATACCCTTATGGTATGTTAATAAATGAATATGTGAGTGTTGGGTTTTTAGACAACTATGTGTTTAATGTTTACAATTAATATTTTATTTAACCTAAATCAGTTATATAATCAATCCATGATGAATTTCCATTATGCATTTTAGGAACCTAAATTGTTTTCTCTCATAGTAAGAATTTCAGAATTTAAGGGTTATCATTTTATGTGACAAACCTCTATTTTATGTGCTTTATTTAATGTCATGTGGTATAATATTATTATCATACATTCCATTTATTTCCATAGTGATGTAGTTCATAGTTTTTTTATTAACACTTATATGCATGACTAACTTTGTATATGTAAATTCTTACGAATGTAATCAAACTCAAATGGCATTTTATGGAATAAAGATATCAAATTATTCAAAGTGGTATGGGACACATTTAATCATATAAAATGAGAAATTAAATTATTCAAAGATGTATGGGACACATTAAATAATAAGAAATGACAAACCAAGTAATATGTGACCAGTGGAATGATAAGTGATAGGAAATTTAATAAATCATAGTGGTTGATGCATATTTATTTAATTAAATGAGGAATGCATTGGACTTAGTAAGTGTTGGGTGGGGACCACTATAGCCCCTCGGTGCATCAGTATGTCTCATGAGATGAACTATGGTCCTGGCCCGAGGCCTTGAAAAAATGATTATTTATAGTCTTGGAAGGAGGCATTGACAATAATTTTATGGTCTTGGAACGACGCCTTGACATAGTTCAGAATATGAACTTCCCTCATTAAGACTATGAAACTTAATGAACCATGTTAATATTCGACTAGCAGAATATTCATTTTTAAAGAGATTGTACTTATGAGTACAAGAAGAAGTAAATGTTTATGTCATAATGTGTATTCCGCACCCAGAGATTTATTCTTCAATTTATGATTTACAGTTAGTAAGGGAAGATTCATTGTTAGTATTTTATATTCAACTCTAATTGTTTAGTTCTCTCAGTTGTAAATTTTGTACATGTACTATTTCATTTAATTCTTATTTAATTTATAATTATTCTTACGTTATATGTTGCACACCAAATATTATGAATGTTCATGCTTATATTCACAACATATTTCATTATAACTCTGATTCTGTTCCTAGAAATGTTCACATATAATTCTTGGACCAATGCTATGTTATGATTCATGTGTTACAACTTTCATTAAGAAAAAGTTTTATGATAAATATTAATAGAATGTTTTTTAAATGTTTTCATTTGATATATTACCTAATTTTAAAACCCCTTTAATGGGCATTCGTATGCTCACACTACATTTTATGTTAAAATTTATAGGTTTAATAGATTTGAGTTACAATGATTGGTGGAAGCATTGTGGAGACTCTTGCTCTTTATGTTTTTGAAAAATTGTAATATTTGTATATGATACTCTAGGACCTAAACCAAAAATATCCCCTTTAGTGGAACAAGATGTGTAATAACAATCATTCCATTTTATAAATAAAAAAATTACACACTATGTTTTAGGTAAAACCGCACCGGCTCCGGGGTAGTCTAGGGTCGGGGTGTGAAAGTTGGTATCCAGGGATTGGTTTGGACAACCCAAAAAATTTAGAAAAAAAATTTAAAAAAAAAAACTTTTTTATGTCTTACTAAGTAGATGTTTTCATAGAATTTTCATATGGAAGACGAATAAAGTCGTCTGTCCCTTCCAACAGAAATATTAGAAACTATAGTGTCCAGGGAATGTTTAGAAGGATATGAACCTTTTGGGAACCTTCGTTTATTATGTCAACACCTCTTCCATGTTTCTAATTCACCTCACATACTCCAACTTAAACGAGGATCTGGCTTTGAATACTTCTTAATGATGCATGCCCAACTTACCTTTTTTTCAAATAAGGGAAAGTATTATGAAGGTCTATTCTGATACCTTACATTGGCTGACAATTTTCAATCACTAATGAACTTCCATAAGGCTCCACAATAGGGTGACCTCCGGGCAGTATACCTTTTTCAAATCATGACATACAGTCTTATAGTTCAGGTCATGGACTTCAAAATTCTCAAACATGAGTCTACCCATTTTCATTATAGACATCATGTTCAAGATTCTGTTACCCAACTCTATACCCATCACACATTCCTTTGTTGGAACATCAGATGTAAAAATCCAATTGATATGAGATTTTCATGCTGCATCTGGACTAAGGATATTTAGAAGTCTGGAACCACTTTAGGGACCCGTTTAACTGGGAATTGGGGAAATCGCCAACACCAGTAATACTGGGGAAGAGTCATCTTGAAGGTAGTGTGTGGCTGGTTTTACAAGTGTGTTGTGTACAAATATTTTATAATTTCAAGGATGCAATTCTTTGAAGGGGGTTAATGTGATGCCCCAAAACCATTTCACATGTAATAATAATATTATGTTTAATTTTTTTATTGTCCGAATTATACTTCCAGATGAACACAATACTTTCTTTATTCAAATAAAACTATGAGAATGATTACATTACAATGAGTCTGAAGAAACTCACTACCCTAGTATAGCCACTAAAATAACTATTATGATTACAGGGAGACTGCCCAATAAAATAAAGAACCCAAGAAAATAGTATGGGTCCTTCATAACCTTCACAAAGAACATAATTATAGCCAGAGCCACCACAACCGTGCTAATAATTAGAGGAATGATGAGCATCATCTTCTTTGTCCCATCATTTGAAATTGGATTTCTCTAATTCATGTTTTTATAAGGCTTATTTAAAGTCAATTGTTGCCTCATTTAGGTGATTTTTGACTCTCTAACTACAATAAGGCCATATATATGTTGGGTTTTCTAGTGGTTTAAATTAAATTATCTATGTATAAGAAGTTTTTTATGCCTTTAAAGTGTGCATTGAAGTCACAACTAATAAAATGTTTTTAAAATCATTTAATTATATATTAGAAGGATAATGATTTAAAGTATAAAATGGGTTTAAATAATAAACCTTATGTTTTAAAAGAAATACCAAGAGAAGTATGTACTTGATACTATTTGGTTTTGGTACAAAGAAACATATTTTTGAGTTTGAAATTTTACCATGAGAAAATGAAATTAATGGCTATTGTTGAATTTAATATTTTATCCATACCTAGGGAATTAAGTATTTAAATATTTAAAATGTCTTGGAAATAATTTATAAATGTTTTCATCCTTGAATATTTATGAAAATAAGGTTTTAACTAAAAATATGTATTGTAATTTTATAATACTAGTATAAGATGTTCTTTATGATGTACTAAAACATTGATTTACAACTTTATATTTTAAAACTAAAAAGTTTTAAACTAATTAAACGTTTGGTTTAAGGATTTTTGTGTAACCCTAATAAAGAAATAATATTCCTTGTTTATGAACACAATATATTTATAATCTTATTCAAAATAAAAATAACATTTACATTCCCAAAAAAATGGTTGAGTACCCCACCTAGCCAAGGGCCACCTAGTAGGAATCCACTTAAGGCCTCGGTAGGAATATCTCCCACAACCCATGGAAAATGGCCCAGGGTGGTGAACATGCATGTTTGATGCTATGTCGAGCGAATAGGGTGAATATTAATCCCTAAGGGAACAATGTTGTATGAGTGCATGGGAACCAGAGTGTGGCACCGTGAGAGGCGTCGCGACAGGGGTGGGCACATGGCGTAACTGCAGAACCCAGTACGGTGCGGTACTGTGTGGGGGAGGAAGTAATCAGATCTATGTCCAGGTTCTCCGAGGTTATAAGGGATTCGCGATACCCATCCCATTTCAATATGGGGAGGGAATTTTAATGCGGGATCACATCTGGACCATCAGATCAGATCGTGCATGATCTGAGCTGTCCGTTTTGGTTCGGTCCTCGATTCCTAGAAGCTGAAAATTTTTCTTAGTGTTTTTATCAAATGTTTGATCCATCACAATCTAATCGTTACCATTTAAGCATTTTTAAAAGATACAGTGTCTCTAACAACCGACTGATCGATCTAGCGCTTTAATCGCGACCGTCCATCTATTATTAAATCTTCAAATATCTCTTAGGTGTTTGATCATGTCTCGGCTAATCTGAGCAGTTAATCCTTTTTTAGCACCTGACCATTCACCTTCCTCTTCTTCCCCCCGCGTGCATTGAACTAGTAGCTCATGCTACTCTTTTTTTTCTTCCACAACCATGACCCAAGGTGGCCCCTCTTCTCACTCTTTTTCCACATGACCGACACCCTTGGTCTTATTTTAAAATTAGGATGCATATGTTTTCCATCAAAGTGGAATTAAATAGATATTATATATTATTTATGTATAATATAGTTTATATAACCCTAGTTACACCCCTAACCACTCAGGTTTTCCTTCCTCGGAAGCCTCCAGCAAGCTCTCCTTGATTCCAAATTGATTTTAAGCAAGGTAAGGGTTTATTATATCTTGTCTTCCTTGTGAGAAACCTCTAATAAACATTGTATATTCGGTTATATATATATATATAATCATGTAGTTTTAGATAAACCTTTTTTATTCTTGATTTTAAGACTTCTATATTTGAGTGTTAAAGTTTAAATAGTATTTTAAAATATAAGGGACCTAGATTGTCATACCTTGATTCAGTTTGGATATTTATATATATATGCATATAGATGTATACACATGTAAATCTATAAATACGATTGAGTTAAGACCCACTGACCTCTCATATGATGAGGAATCTTTAGTCTTAAATGTGTTCTTAATCCTTTACCAAACAAGGGTTTGATGTATTGGGTGTTTGATAAATGTGTGTGTATATATATATATATCTGTGTGTACATAAGCACACATATATATATATGTGTGTGTGTGTTTCATAGATTAAACCTTAATATCTTATGGCACGATATGAAATCAATGAACCATTGTTTAACTAATGTTCCTCATATGTTCAAAACTTGTATGTGTCTTTAAATGTTGTCATAAGACACTTATATACACCACATATTTATGGTTATATATATATATATAAACAAGGATCCTAAATCTAATTTTTATTTTCCAAATATTGTTGATAATGAATGGAAATTTTTGTTTTTGGAATATGAAAAGATTTTATTTAAAAACACAATACTTTATATACACCCTTGTGTATAAACGGGTTACACAACACTAAACCCTAGGTAATTTTGGATTTTCCAAATTTTATTCTTTTGGTACCTTTATAAATTATTGAGAATTCATAAGTATATTTTTTGGGTATTTACACTACTATAAACATATGTCTAAGGTGGGAATATGAGTTTTATCATAAACATATTCCTTAACTTGTTTCAAAGAAGATTTATCTTTATGTTAAGAAAGTTATTGTATATCTACCCACATGTGTTTTGTCATGATTATTCTAATTATGAAAATTCTATATATGAATATATATTTATGACATACTTATTTTCATTAACATTAATTGGTAATAGTTATGTTCTAGTAATTGGTGTGGATGATTGGCATGCTTTTCAATTTTTAACATTGTGATTAAATAATTTAGAAATACCCTTGTGGTATGTTAATACATGAACAAGCGAGTATTGGGTATTTAGACAACTAAGTGTTTATACTTTAAATGAACATTTTGTTTACCCAAAATTGGTTATGTTATCAATCAATTATGAATTACTTTTATTCATTTTTGGAACCTAAAATGTTTACTCTCATAGTAATAATTTTAAAATTTAAGGGTTATTATTCTATATGGAAAACCTGTATTTTATGTTCTTTAGTTAATGACATGTGGTATAATATTCTTATAATACTTGTTATTTATTTCCATATCCATGCAGTTATTATTATTTTTATTAACATTTATATGAATGGCTCACATTTTATATGTAATTTCTAAATAATGTAATCAAACTCAAATGGAATTTATGGAATAAAGAATTTAAATTATTTAAACTGGTATGGGCACATGGAATAATATTAAATGAAAAATTAAATTATTCAATGTGGTATGTGACACTTTAAATAATATGACATGAGAAACCAATTAATATGTGACACATTGAATGATAAGTGATGAGTAATTTAGTAAATCAAAATGGTTTATTTACTTATATTTAAAAGAAATGAGTAATGCATTGGACTTAGTAAGTGTCGGGTGGGTCCCGCTACAGCTTTGTGTATTAGTAGGTCTCATGAGACAAAATAAGGTCCTGGCACGAGGCCTTTACAAGATGATTATTTATGGTATTGGCATGAGGCCTTGACAGAGATTTTATTGTCTTGGCATGAGGCCTTGACACCGTCTGGCATATACATATCACTCATTATGACTATGAAATTTAATTAACCAAGTGAATATTCGACTAGTAAAATATCCATGGTTAAAGAGATTGTACTTATGAGAATCAGAAGAAGTAAATGCTTATGGCATAATGTTTATTTAGCACATAGATATTTATATTCCAATTTATTATTTATAGTTAGTAAGGGATGATTTAGTGTTATTTTTTAGGCGCAACTCTGATAATGTATTACTCTCAGTTATAGATTTTGTACTTGTACTTTGGCATGGAATAATTATTTATGTTTGAATGAATCTTATATTATATTCTACACACCATATATTCTGAATTATCATTCTTATGTTTGTAACATATTTTATTGCAACTCTGTTATTGTTCCTGGAAATGTTCAATTATAATTCTTGGACAAATGTTATGTTATTATTCATGTGTTACAAATTTCATTAAGAAAACATTTTATGAAAAATATTAAAGGAATGTTTTTGAAAGGTTTTATTTGATATGTTAACTTATTTTAAAACCCCTTACTGGGCATTCTTATGAACACCATATGTTTTAACATAAATGTTACAGGTTTAGTAGATTTGAGTTACACTGATTGGTGAAAGCTTTGTGGAGACTCTTGATCTTTCATTTTTTGAGGAATTGTAATATTTGTATCACATTCTCCATGACCTAAACCAAAAATATACTCTTTATTGTAAAATGATGTGTAATAATCATCTTTCCTTTTTATAATGAAAAAATCCGCACACCATGATTTATGTAAAACTGCACCGGCTCTAAAGAAGTCTGGGGTCGAGGTGTGGCACATATAGACTCTAGTTATTCTAGAGTAGGTTAGAGGAGATATATTATACTATGATGTGTGATATTTAATACTTGAAACTGTTTTTATGGAATAATATTGGGTCATGGAATACAAGTATCAACATTTGAGGCCTCATGATAGGAATTCTCCAATTCAGGATATCTCACCTATAGATGTGGTTTGTTCCTTTTATTTGTAGATGAATAATATATTAAGAAAGAATTTTATGGTGTGGAATGAGAACAAAATTGTTGTGTATATATCTACCAAGAATAGAATAATTATTAGATAGTGAAGGTTTTTGGAATACATAATGTACATCAATTTTGAGATTCCATATACAATTAGAATGGTAAATGTTGTTGTTGATTCACTAGGCAATCTGACTAAAACATAGATAGTTCTGGAGGATTTTATTGAGTGGTAGTTATCAGAACAATTTTTTATGATTTACTTGGGTTTCAAGGATGATCACAGTAATCCTATGACTAAATATTTAGAAGTGATCAATTTACATATTTATAGATTAATGAGGAGGTAGATATCAGATCTCATGGGTTTTTTCCTTTGAGATAGCATCATTTTGGATAAACCTTTAAATGGATGGGTTTTTTATGATGATTATATATTATGAATTCATTAGAATATATGGGTTCCATCAAACATTCAGGATGATTTTTTGCAAGAATATCATGCCTAATCTTGGGTAGTACATTTAGGAATCAACATAATGTACTCAGAATTATAGCTCCAGTATTGGTGGTCGGGATGAAAGCTTAGATAACTAGTTTCATAAATCAGTGCCCCACATATTAGGTGGTGAAAAAAGAATAGTTGATACTAGTAGAGATTTTAGAATCATTTTCCATTCTAGAGTGGAAATGGGATGAAAACACAATATACATTATGAATTATTTTCCCAAGAATCCTAAAGGATGTGTATTAATATGGGTATCCTAGACAGGTTGAAAAGTGTGACACATTTTTTACAAATCATAGTGACATTTTCAATGGTTGACCATGGGAGGATTTAAATACAAGATTTTATTTTCATTCATTGTGTTCCCTATTCTATTATATTAGGTAAAGAAACTAGGTTAACATAATGATTTTGGATGGTTTGGAAGAAGGAGATGGGTATATAGGCTCTTATGAGAATAACCTATCACCCACATATAAATAGGTAATTTGAACATATGATTCAGATATTATAGGACATCCAAGATGTTATATGAATTCATGGTGTTCCCTATTCTCTTATATTGGACAAGGAAACTTGGTTCACATCCTGATTTGGGAAGGATTGGTATAAATAGATTGATATATAGGACTTTTTAAGCATAGTCTATCACCTACATTCCAATAATAAATTTGAGCGTATGGTTCAAATATTAAAAGACATGATCCATGCATGTATCCATGAATTTGGGGTTTACTGGGAGAAACACCGACCTATTTCTATATATTCATATATAACTATATTTTAGGAAACTATAAAGATTTATCATTGTGAGTCCTTATATGGTAGGAAATGTTGTAAAACCTAGTGATGGATAGATGAAATATAAGCAGCACTAATGGGTTCCCGTAAAAGTTATGTAACTTCAGAGAAGGTATAATTTATCAAGAAATTAATGGATACACCTTTTTATAGGAACAATTCTTATATCAAACATCGTCGAGGACTTCTAGAGTTTGAGATTTAGGATTAGGTATTGTTATGTGTTTCCCCTAGACTAGGGCATAAATGGAATAAAATATTGAAAAAGATAGACAATAATTAGGTCGGTCTATTCGATATCTTACAGAGAATCAATCCAGAAGACTATCTATTGTAGTTACCTCTAAGGTAATATCCTATGAACATTGTCTTCCATGTATCATAGCTTAATTATTATAATGAAAACAGGCCTCATGTTCTTTAGTTATATATATATAATTCTATTGATGTTCACCCAATTGGTGTCACACATTGAAGCATGGAGGATCTATGAGGAAGGATAGTTAGTCTAGTTTGGGTTTTAGGAAAGAAAAACATGGTATAGGATGAGAATTTATATTGAGAGGATGAAAAATGTTCTTAGTTGGTGGAACAATTCACAGAGGATGCTTTACAACCATTAGAAGGGGTAAATTAAGATGCATTGTTTTAAGGATGGGAGATTATAAGTTCCACTATTTTCCAATGAGATATGGATCCTTTAATTAATGGTTTGAACCATTATTTTTATAATTATATAAATAAATAATATAATGAGGCATGTTTATCTAGTTCCCATGGCTTTCTCAATGATTTGATCATGGAACACTGGAGTGAAGTTGGGGGCCACATGGTTTGTTTAAACCATGCACCTAAGGTCACATGATTCAATAAAACCATGTGGGGTGTTATAGACATATATAGTGGGGAACATGGGCAACACTTTTTTTTCCCACACTATCTTTCAATATCATATGACTAGTTCCCTTTATGTAGAGGATGTTTAGAGGTTACACATGGTTTATACAAATCATGCAACCAACCCAAGAAACCTTTAATTTTTGTTTTTTAATTTCCATTTTCCCAACATTAATTTTTATTTTAACCCTTTTTTCCTCTCCAAAATTTTTCAACACCACCCATATTCTGAAGATCCATCACATCGATCACATGTAGGCTTTATCCCCATCCAAAATATAATGTTCAATTATCTCTCCATTAGTTTCATTATATTTATATAGGTATAATCTTTAATCCTCTTTTGTACATTACTCAATCATACCACCCCCATGAATGCAATTTTAATGTGAGATAATATTCCATATATTCAAGTAATTTTTATATTTTTCCAATTTCTCATTCAATTCTTTGAATATAAAGCTTCTACTAGATGAGGATTTATCTACAACCATATGTTAGGTCATTTAGACCTATTATTTAAAGGAATAGGCACATTATATCATGTGTGATGATGTCAAATGACAAACCTTCCACCCATTGCCTCAAAAACCTAAATTATCAAAAATTGAATAGTTATCCATTTGATCAAAGTCTTTATAAACCATTTCCATGATGTAGGATTTACCATTCGACTAGTTACACCTATTTTCTTTTCTTATTAAACACCCTAGACTATTTAATTGTAAACATCCCTAAAAAATGTTCTATGTTATCTCAGTTTCCAACATAATTGAATATATTATGGTAATTAAATAGAAATTTAGTTTCCTGGACCTGTTAGATGACTCTAATTTAAATATTGGATTATTGCCTTAACAAACCGAAATTAAGAATGCTTGGAAACCATCACATGGATTATATTAAAGCATGACTAACTATTATTATAAAAGGTGATACTCAAGAGTAATGCCTGTTTTGATTCAATATAATAGAGAATGACATCCATTATTAAATGTGATACATGGGAATGGAATGCCATATGATTAATGATACTCTCAAAAGGAGTCCCTTATGAAATTTGATACTTTGAAATGGTGTCCCTTATTAATTATGATACTTGTTCATGGAATCCCATGCTACTATATGTGACTCTTATAACTATTCATGGATGTATGAGTAATGCTTGGGTCCTTTCTATCATTGTGTATATATATGGATATATATGTTATATATATTAAGTATATATATAAATATATATATAAAAATAGCTATATATATTCTCACACATGTTCAAATGAATTAGGAATTAGGCCAAAGATGGTATCGTTAGTCAGGTGTTCTATAGAAACAAGATCCTATATTTTTATATGTAACATTTCAATATTATATTGTGATATTTGTACATTGTAATTTTATTTAAACTGGATAAATAATTGTATAATCGTTTTTTGGACTAATATGTGTATCTCAAAACCTATTTAGTCTCTTATTGGTATGTAAATTGATCTTACCAGGGCATGTATAGATAATCGAAAGAGCCTAACATTGGATGCATGGTAATATGTATATTTATAGAGTATGAGTGTAGAGGAAAAATAATATTCTTATGATTTATGGGAGTTATATATTCTTTATTTTTTTTATTTGTGTAGACCATGTTGTATAATTTTATTACTCTTCTTCTACTTATTCCATTTTGTACAGATTATAGTAAATATATCATTGTATATATGATATTAGTTCTTTTCCACATGTTTTTATATATATGGATGACTTATTATTTTGAAATTTAATTGTTATATTTTTTCCACTTATTTATTATAGAATACCTATATTCAGCACTATGGTTATGATTGTATTGTCTTCGAACCATACCATGATAGACCCTCATTACTAGTTGGTAGTATCTATCATACTTGGAGGTGTGCTTTAGGCCATATTGTCCACTAATTTATATTACATATGAGTGAACCAAGTTATGGCACATTAGAAAAAAATGTCTTTATATTAAAAACCATGAAATAAATTAGGTGAATACCATGATCTAAATGCATGAGGGAAAACTGTAAATTTGGATTACATAAATTACATATAAAAATAAAAAAAAACTATTATATTTTTCAAAAATAAAGGAAGAAAAAATAGGAAGAAAAACACATCAAATATATTATTGAATCAAGCTATGAAGGAATTCACAATAGCATATTTCTCAAGGAATATTTTTAAAAAATCATCTAATAATCAATCAAATAAAAGCTTTCTTGTTAGAATCCTAATCCCACACTACTTAGTAATATTCCATTATTTGAGGTCATTACTAGGTAAAAAACTATTAATAAATTATGTATCATACATTTACCAAAAAAATACCACAAAAATGGAACTAAATAATACAAACTCCTTGGTCTAAGAAATGATATAACAAATCAAGAATAAATATTGATAATTACACTATGAAAAAATAAAAATAAAATAAATGATAACAAATTAAAAAATAAATATGAAAATGATAGAATGTAAAACTAAATTAAATACATTAAATGTTCACCATTGATATTTTAAAATCTATATTATATATATTCTTCCATATGTAGTAATTTAATATATACAATTTATTTTTTCACATAAAAATATCTGTTATTATAAATGTTATGTAATTTCAGAAATATTTATCTAAAATTTCAAAATTATCCCACTTATTAGAAAAAATAATGTCTAGAAATATTAATTAATGAATAAGAACATCCAATTCCGATACTTTATTCAAAAGAAAATTTTGAAAATTACATACAATACATATTATTCATGAAATATGGAATGATTTTTTTCCAATAATTAGTCAACACTCATCAATATTTTTTTACAATACTTATAGATAAAATGTATATAAAAAAAATAAATATATTAATGGAACAAATTGAAAAACAAATAATCATAATGTTATTAATTTTGTAAAAAATGATTAATGATTCCTGTCAAATATATCATAATGCTAAATTTTATAAAATTATTAAAAAATGTATAATACATATCAATCAATGTTATCTTTTCATACTCCATTAATATGATAATTCAGTCTCTTGATATATTTTAATTGTTGGATCTCATATCATGAATATCAATTTGGTCTTGCACTCAATGAAATATATCTGTAAACTATATTAAATAAAATGAGGTATATTTTTCACTCATTTTGGTAGTATCTATTGATATATTGATCATTAAATGGTTCCACCACATTATTTCATCGTTTTATTTTAAGGATACTCCTTTGGGATAAGATTCAATATAAATATTTTAATAAAATACATTATAGAAATTTAATCTCAACCTATGTCTCAGGATCTATCCATTAGATTGATTCAAAACCTATTACACTAGTATCTTGACAATAATTTATTTGAATGTATGAATGTTTTCATTCTAAAATATCCTCACCAAGTCCACATTCAACCCCAAAACATCTATTACATAAAATCACTAAACACATATTTCCCTTTAAATATTATAGCGAGTTTATATTAGAGACTGATATTTCATTCTATCATATTCGGTGTATCCTCTTGTAGATCTAATACATCACATTCCCCATTTTTTCCTTGTGTGATCCTTATTTTATATAACATATTAGAAATTCTATTCTCTTGGATCAATCCCAGTATATTTTTCTCTTGACATAATCCATATAAGCTTACTCCCCAACCCCATTAAATCATTATTAACCATTAACCATTTCCTCAATTACCTAATCACTCTCCCATATTTCTTAAAATAAATTTTATTCTCATTTCTCCCTCCCATCATCCATATTTAAATCCTAATATATCTTTTTTAAAGATCATGTCATTATATTATATTTTATAATATTATAATAAAAAATACTAATTAAAGTATGAGTTAAGATCAATTTTTGAAGACCACAGTAAGGGGTGAATCAATGTGAGGAAAAATTTATTATTATTAAAAAATTATGGTTTTATTTAACATTGATACTTATTCATTAAATTTATCTATTTTTTATTCACCTAAAATTAGTAACCATTCATTTAAAATATCAATGCAAGATGGACACCATTGTTTTTTATAATGGTTTGACCCTAATGAATGTTACTCTATCCTTCGTCTATAGTGGTTATTATCCCCATATATCAAAGACACATTTTTAGCTATAAAATAATTTAAAATCACTGGTATAACCATAAAATTGTTATTCTTACACTGAATAGATTCCAATAATTCTTTATCCTTGATGCCCATGATTACAAGATATCAATATATCCTTCTTGAAATGATCAACAACATATAACATGTATTATTTAAAAAATTACAGTAAACACTAATCAACTTCATAAAATTTCAACAATCAAAACTTATACCCCAAATTCCAAAAATCAATGGGATTTATTAGATATTTATAAATCTAGAGGCATACTGAATATATTAATCACTAAAAAATATGAATATGAAACAAATAGAAAATATCAATTTTCATCTCTAACCCAAATAATCACAGAAATATATTATCTCGATCACAAAATTCTAATTGGGTCTTTGATATTCAACGATAAATATGAGATATTAAATTTTAGTGTTTTATCCCCAATTAAATCATCCCAATTTCATTTCAATTATGTATTTATTATTATTGAACATTAAAACATAATGAAAATATGATTCTATAATATCAATTACAATATAAATCAAACTATAAACGTGTATTCCATGCTCCCATTCATGTATGTTATTCCTTAATTGTGCTAAAAAAATATGTAATTGATTTTAGTTGAATGAGAAGTAATTCTATTAATAAATTAAAATAGTGAAAACCAGATATACTCCTTCACGTAGACTAGACATGGAACTACCTTTTCATTTGTTTGAGAGAAAGATATGCATCAAGGTATCCAAACACAATATTTTATTTGTTTAAATTTTAAATACATTAATCCGATATATTATTCTTCATGTAATTCTAGATTGTTCTTCCAAATGTAATGTTTTTGTAGATCTTCATTAAGAAATTATTATGGGGAACCTACTATTAATTCATTTGAGTGGATAATATATCATTTTCAAATTAAATAAGAGTTTAAAACATCTCCATCATGAAGTCATGTGACTTGTAGTTACACTTTTTTCATTATTGATAAAATCATAGATCTATATGAATAATTAATTGCACCTAGATCATGGGGCTAAATTATTTATTGATGAGCTTATCTATGATGTATTTGTTAAGAATGATTCATCCAATATCCTAATAAATATATATGATTATAATATCATTTCCTGTAATGAAAAAAATAAATAATTCTTTTATTAATATAATGTTCATATTGGTTTCTATATTCTTTTTTAATACACTGAGAATCATCATGTCTTGATGTAATAATCATATTATTCTATGTTGAATCACTCATGTTTATATAAAAAGATAAAATGAATCTCCTTTTCTTATGCATTATAAAAATTTATATGAATTAATGGTATCCTGTGACATATTTTGTAGTCATCCATATAATAATCTTCAAATTATCACATTTATATCACGTAAGACATTAATGGTGATTCAATTAATTTTTTCCACGAGATTGAATCATAGCGATGAACTCAACTTGATGACATCTAGTGATTAAATCCATTTTTTGTTTTCATTTTAAAAACATAATGTTAATTTAAAACATTTGAAAGTGTAATTATGTGCACCTTTTCCAATATATGGGTAACATTCGTAATCCAATACATGTTCATGGGTATTTTGAGTAAGGGTATACTGTATAACGGTATTATACATGACATATTATGTTAGAAAACATTTATTGATCAGATATAATTACATACAATATATGATTATCATTGAAGATAAAATAATATTGTAATGTTCATAGCATGTCTCCCGTCAATATTCATTGTGGGTTGGCTCCAATATATAAAAAGTTTTTTCCATTTGTCACTCAAATCGGCCCTTGGGATAGCACCTGGATCCAATTTGGAAAACCCTTTTTACCTTATGTGATTGAGGTAGGTTCCTTGGGTGTCTATAGTGGGCCATATTTTTCTAAAAAGGGCCTATCATAGTGATTAAATGAAATTTAAATATAAATATACCAGGTCCAATTCCCATCCTAATACCATATTCTCAAAACATTATTATATATACATATAAATTTATTTTCAATACCATCAATATTTTTTGAATGTTTCATTAAAAATAAAAAAGAAATCTTCCCAAATACTCAGGAAAACATTATATTTTCATGGTCTTCAATAATGTCCATATGTTAATAGTTATTTGACTAGTTTTTTTCACTTTTAAAAAATATATTATATTTTCCAAACTCCATTAAGACATGACTTTGTACATAATGAAATTTAATCATTCATTTGAGTTAAATCATCTTCATAAAAAGTATACCATATTAATATTGAACATATCCTGGCTGGATCCCCAATATTCATCCAATATTTGTGGGTATAAGGATTAACTTCTAAAAATTTCATTTCTATGTTCATATCAATATCATTTAATTCATCACTTCTAAAAAATTGACACCAGTTACAATTTAAACTCAAACATGGATCAACTATCTCCCCAATCTTATTCATTACCAATGATAATGTATAAAATGGTATGTAAATGTTATATCAATATTATCTATTAAAATATACATCCAATTTTTATTTTCTATCCCATACTATAGATAAAAATTGAAATATAAATGAGATAGGTTTGTATCATTTATTTCTAATGAAATATTCCATAAATTAGTCCACTCTATATATACATGGTATAACTTGGTATAAAAATTAATAGTAACTAATATAGACATAAATGTTGTGCATTCTCAATTCATATTATAATAGAAACTAATATACCTCAATTTTTTCTTTCATCATATAATTATAAACAATTTTTCTTGTTGAAATTATTTTTTTGATATATATTTATATAATGCATCTAAATACTATCTAAACCACTACTCAAGAAAATTATCAAAATACATTAAAATTATAATTATTTAACACATCTCAATAAAGATATAAAAAATATTAAATTATAATAGGATGTTAATGTCCTTGATTTAAATCATAGAACCACTTCATTATTATTTTGTCCAGTAAAATTATTTATATAATATTTCCTACTATAGATCTTATATCAATTAACATTTTCAAATAAAATATTTATGTATACCAACATACCTTGAAAATGATATACTATAAAAGTACCTTACAAATATAATAGTTTTGTTTTTTAGATTTTATACTCTCGAAAATACATTGGATACACCCCCTAGGGAATGATCTCTAACATCAATTCATCAAAGTGGATATTTCCATTCATGGTTTATCTAAATTAAAAATTATTTGATTATCGATTATCATGATCATATCAATAATAGTGAATTAAATTTATATTAGCTATTCTTTATTGATCATCTTCATCAAGATTTATATTTGATCAATTTTAATAAATAATTTTAATGATATAAGTGGACAGATCAAACCATGACTATGACTTCCATAAATATTTAAATGAAAATAAAATCATGCTTGTATAGTAAACAAAATTAACTATGTTCTCTCCAAGAGATTGTGAATCCACATCATTTCCTTTAATGTAATTAAAACCGACAATGTAGATTAGATCAAGGTGGATCTACATTGATTTCATGTGAGACCAATAGGTTTGAAATTTTTTTCATAACTATGAAACTCTATTATTTTATTCTAGCTGTTAGGGTGAACTAATAATGTTGAATATTCTAAATTTATTTTCAATTTGGGTTATTTTGAAAATTAATATTTTTATCAAAATATTTTGTGAAATTTAAATTTTCACTCTATAGATTAAGGAATATTCCTAACTCTATGATTTATGATTTATAATTATTATTTCTTCTAGATTGTTTGTTATGATCTAATCATGATATTTTATATGTCTATCCCTTCATTACATTCTATCTAGTATATATATGATTATTTTATTATTATTTAATGATAACCTCTCATTAAATTTGATATCTTAATGTGGAATATTATATTTCCCTATGCAATTCACTTTCACATATTCATAAATAAATTTTTATTTATCATTCCACATTATCTATCCAAATTATAGGTATGTAATTTGTAATATGAACACATTACATAGAGGTTCCACATGGCATTTAATTTGTTTCCATTTACAGTATATTCCATTTATTTTTTCTTAAATTTTTCATCCCATTTTTTTATATTCATTCCATTTCATATTCAATTTATTACTTAAATATAAAAACTAATGGTGTGACCTATTATTCCACAATAGACACATATTAATCTATTTTTTCTAGCATTCCATCTAAATATATATATTTTTTATGAGAATTAGGCTTCTACTAATTTTAACCTAAGATAGCCTTACATATAATAATAACCATCTATGTTGTTTTCAGATTATTTCTTATTTTCATGATTTAACGTTTTATTTATTTCTACCTCTTATCTAATACCATATTCATTGTAAATTTGACATTAATGTTTTAAAATTATAATATCTACATATTATAGGAAAATTATTTCCATTAATATGTATTATTTTCTTATTATCTACAATTCTCTAACTAAATGTAGTAATCCTATTGTTTTTTAAAAAATTCATATTATTAACATAAACATATTCTATTTTCAAAAATGTTTCATGCCACCAAAAATACCAAATAAATATATAACTTTTAAATTTTAGTAGAAATGTGGAAATATTTTCATGAATTTTGAATTATTTATCCCTTTATTCATCTATTGCGATTCATTAAAAGAATATATCATTTAACTAATTTCATTCACAGCATCAGATGTAGTTATAAAAAATCATTTGATTTTTATATCTAATTATTAATAAGTTTTTGTTTTGATCTATCAGTATACATATAACACGAATTAGTTCAAACATTAAATAAAAAGGATGATGGTATATTTCTTTAGAGAATTATTTAAATATTTTATTACATAATTTTAACATATTCATTAAAGATGATGAATGAATTCTAGGATAATTTTCCATAATATAATATTTTGCGGTTGAAAATCATAGAGTAACATGTAATATTTCGTCGAGTTTTGAAAACTCTACATTGAAGTTTTTATTATTTAACAGATGGAATCCATATTCATGTGATTTCATTATTATTATGAAATTATCATCCTCCATTATTTTCATTCCTCTTCAGATTCACTTTTTATTTTTATATTATCAACATCATGCAATATATGATTCTCTTATGTCAATGTGTCAATAATGATACACTTAATTTCTATGATATCAATTTGATCCTTCTTAAAATCAATGGTGGCCTTCTATTTTTAACAAAAAAAAATTGGTTAGTTTCTTAAATTAACTTTGAGGATTAATATATTTATTGAATATTATTTAGCAACTGATTCTCAAAACTATAACACATTGCCTCATGTTCAACAATCTTTTTTACGTGATGCTCTTTACTTAAAGAGAATGATATTGACTAGAATTATTTCTAAAAGAATTACATTTTTTTAACCAAGATTTTTTTATGTTCCTGAACAATATCACTTGTGGAATTACATTTTACTAGTGAGATCAATACATTTTGTAACAACTGAAGCTTCCACAGTACACTTTTTTTAAATAATTCAGTGGCTTTCATTGTAGGCAACCCTGAGTTCAAGCATACCACGACCTATCAAAGTAGCAATTTAAAAATCATTTATGAATAGTATAAAGCGCATTTTAAAATTAAATAAACATTATTTTTCAAAATATACTTCGTTTTATAATTATTAATATTAAAATTACCTTAGTGTGAATTTTTGGTAATTTTCTAAAATGTTTGAATTTTTTATGAATATTGAACAATAGTGCATTTTAATTCAAAACTGACTTTTCATATAAAATATTTGTATAGTTATATTTTCAATTGAATTGGGTTTAATTTTTAAGTTTATTAACATTTTATCAATTAATTTAGTTATGGTCATTGGATTTAATTTCACATTTTAATTTTACATAAACACAAATCAATCTTTTGATAGTTTTTACTTCATAAAACACGCTTTTTGGTTTTGATGATGGTAATTAAATTTAAATTAATTAATCCAAATTCTGTATTTTGATATTGGGAAATTGTGTTTTATGTTTGGAATCGGAAAATCCATATTTTTTAACTAGGTAACTTTTATTTTTTTGATATTGTGAATAGTAACATCAGTAATTTTTTACCTTGGTTAAAGGGTAAATCAGGTAAATAAGCGTAATAAAATAATATTTTATTAATATAAAACAACCCTAAAAATGTTATTTTACTATTTTTTAAGATATGTACGTCCATGTTCATTCTTGGGTCGATTTCTTGACCCCATGGGACCACTTGGGTGTGATAATTACTTGTTTTAAGAATTATGTTAAAGTATAGATAAATATAAAATAAACATATATCTTTTACTAAAATAAATTTAATATACAGTTACATTACTGATATATTTGACTATAAATATTAATTATAAAGATAAAAAAATTCCTACATCATGGTATTTTATTTCTAATTTTTAGACATTATAAAAATAAATTTATTTATGACACAATAATGATGCAATGATTACCTTATTAATGAACGATTCAAATAAATTATATTATAAATATAAAATGATATGTAATTTGAACATTTTGATCCCATACAAAAACAATTATAGATAATATTGGAATATTATATTTTTGTTAAATAATTTGTTTTTAAGTAATCAAGTTCTTATGAATTTAACAGAAATCAATTCCTAAATAGGGACAAAATTGACATAAATGTGTTTTTAAAACAAATATTATTTTATAATATGATATAATAGTACTATAAATCTATGATTCGGCCAAATGACTTATAAAATGTTAAAATTTTCATTAATGGTCTACTTTTTTCACTCTTGGAATTTTATTTTAACTATTGTAACCATATATTATGAAAATACAATAACACATGGTAAGAGTTAATGTTTTTAACTACGGGTTAATGTGAAATGATAAGGTTCATTTTGTGTCCTAAACTTGTCTAAATACTATTTTTTGAGAGTATTTAAAGTCATTATTATCTTATCCTAAAACTATATCACTTTTTAACAAATATAATTCAAAAATCAATTTATAATAAAATAATATTTCAAGACAATCCAAAAGTGTCCCTCCTCCTTCTTATAAAAGGCCACCAACTATACCAACGTTATCACACCTTCAAACCCATGTGACTCAGCTAAACCATGCCCAAAAATCAACCCAACATCTCTAACATCTTTCTAGAGGCCACCTGTTGGTCATATAACCATCTTAAAGAATCTGTTTGTACAAATCAAAAGAAGACACCCGGAGAAGAGGTAACCATTTTATCCATTCTTTCAATGTTCATTTATTATTCTACTTCCTCCCAATAATTTGTTATCGTACTAAAATAATTACTCCAGAATATAATATATTCTGATTTTTTTTATTATGGTACAACCATGTTTCTTTATTACCCATCATATGAAAAACAATACCATTATTCATGCATACGTACGGCTTACCGTATCCACGCCGTAGTGTAAAAAAAATTTCATCTATACTTTATTGCAATGGGTATAATGATGAATAAAAATGTCTTAAATAAAAAATATAACATGATAATATTTTTATATAATTCATATTCCATCCAAATCCATGTCATTAACCCACTAAGGAAATGATATCGTTCCTTGTGCGTACGTAAGACCTACCATCTCCTAGACTGGATGAGACTCATCTTCCACATTCACCATCCAAGAATGATTATAAAAATACATATTATGAATAATTATGATATATATGACATAAAATTATACTATTATAATATATATATATATATATACATATATGTTATTCACTTACTTCCATTCAATACGATAAGAAAACATAAACGTCGTTCATGCGTACGTACGACCTACCGTCTCCATGAATAAAGTATTCCATTTAATTTATATATATATATTATATATATTTATATTATGAATTTATATGATATTATAAATTCTGGAAGTAATTAAATCATGCTCTATGTAATATGATAAAAAATATCAAGTCAAAACGCGTATGATAAATAATGTAATTATTACCCAAAATGTTTCGTAAACATGAAATTTTTATGAAACAGGTAATAAAAGGTCATAAAAAAAATAAAATATGATATCATAAATATTATTATGATTTTTATATAATTTAATAATATGTTTTAATAATCATAGGTGATTTTTAGACAAATATAGATAGTATGGGACTTAAGGTAAGTAATTTTGTCTCAATTTTATTTCATTGAGTTATATTGAAATGTTGTGAATGTAGTTCCATTTATATGGTGTATATTATAACCTTTTATTTGTTACCATGAATCTCATTATTTTCATGATATTATATTATTTACTTCCATGAAATTAATTATAGATCTATATTACTTATTCAATATGATTATTTGAAAAGGCATATTAATCTTTTTGGTTTTTCAATATGATAAATAATTTGGACTAGCAATGAAGGGTAGAGCTAGGAATTTATTTATTTTCCTCGATGCGTCAACTGGTTCTCATGATATGAATATGTTAGGAAAATGGGTTTTAACACTTAGTTTTAAACTGTCTTGTTAATGGTCTTAATGATAGTAGGTTTTCTTGTGCCTAATACATGACATCCTTAAATAAAGTATTTCCGTCATTTTATTTCAGTTATTATTTGTCCATGATATATTTCATCGATATATATATAATTATTTCGTTCTATGTTTATTGATTTGTGGAATATGTTACAGTTCCTTCCTTTCCATATTTTTTGTGCCTTATCTAGTTTTGTAAATGGAAACTATTCTCATATATTTACCTTTCCATATAGATTGATTATTTTTCCTATTATACAGACCCTTACTGAGCATTTGATCTCACAATTATTATGTTGTTCTCCCCATGTTATCTACAAGATAAATTTGATTATGATTTCAAGGATGTAGTATATTTCAGTTATTTTGTAGCATGTCTTATTTTATTTTCCCAATGTACAATGGGTATCAAGTATGTAATCTGGATTTCCTTGACTGCTAAATTGCACAGTCATTTGGGATTTGTTTCCATATTATAATGCCCATAAATTGTAATAATACACCATCTTCTGATTATTTGAGGCTGAGGCATTATAGTTGGTAACAGATGATGTCTAGAAACCTCCTTGTAACTATATTAAGAGAACATAGATTAGGGAGCATACCCTAGGATATAATTTGGTGATACACTTATGGTAATTCACCCAAAGTAACACAATTTTATGATTTAGGAGGAATAAATTATGAATTTAGGATTAATGTTTTACCATAAATGAAACCCATAATTTTATAAGCTAATATGATATGTTTCATTATATATAAATAAATTTTGGAAGGAATAATGGTATCAATACTCGAGGAAATTTCATGGGTTTCCCTATAGAGGAAACCAATAGAGTAGGTATTGGAATGACGAAAATTATGGCGATTTTAGGGAAACATGATTAGGTTATTAAAAATAAACATACCCTAATGGAACAATCCATTCCACATAGGGAATATCATATTATTTATTTCATTATGTGATAAAATCCCACATCATTTAGTGGGGCTACTAATCAAATTGTAGATAAGCAGAATATTAAGTCTCTGGAAAAGATATTTATGGCCTTGGGATGGAGTGAATTGGAATTGTATACATTATGGGTTTTTTGTCTCAAAGGGGATACTAATCAATGGTGTAAATTGATCCAACATACTATGGATGAATAAGAAATAGAACCTAAGGAATGGTGAACTTTTAAGGAGACATTTTTTAACAAATACTTTCCTCATGATCAAAAAAATGTATATGAAGAGGAAGTTCCATAGAATAAAGAAAAATGAAAAAAGAGAGTTTTGAATATTATTATTCTACCTTTAGAAGGTTATCCAGGTTTTATACGAATTATATACACAACACATAGTTAATGATCGATCACTTATTATAAGTTCATAAGAAAAATATTCTAAATTCACTATTTTCATAGAATTTTTCATCATTTGTTGAAATTGTTTTATGTTCCATCAAGAAGAAAAATGAATTTTCTAGGATCAATATATTCAAAGGAATACAAAAAATGAATAGTCCATCTTAAGACCACGATAAGGGGAATTATTCAAAGAATAAAAATATGTTTGGATATGTTTCATCTTGTGATAACTGTGGGAAAATGAACCATGGGAAATGTTTGATGGGATTTGGAGTTTGTTATATGTGTAGAGATAAGGGGCACCAGGCTCATGAATGCAAATGGAAGAAACAAATCAATGATTTCCATTTCTAAAATTGTTATGATATGAGACACTATTAAAATGAATTCTCCAAATGTTAAGGGAATCTACCATTTTAGAAGATGAGGAGATATGTCCACGCTTTTACGATCACAGCTGCTAAGGTTGATGTTTATAATAATGTGGTGGAAGGAACTTTAATTATTACCTCAAATTCAGATAAATATTTATTTGATTCAATATCATCACATTAATTTATATATTCCTAATTTTCATTAAAAATTAGATATTTCCAATTCACAATGAAAAGGGAATTCTCATTTATAACTAATAGTGGGAACTTAACCAAAACAAAGATGTGTCGAGAAGTTCCTATTTTGAAATATAATTCTACTCTGATTGTTAATTTTATTATCATACCTATGATTTATTTTAATATAATCCTCAGTATGGATTGGCCTCAAAATATTATGTGAAAATCTATTGAAATAATATGTATGTTTCAATTTGAGTGGATGACGTAGAATCAATTATCTTTAGAGTAGAAACATAATTGCCTGATTCTTAATAAAATCCACCACCAGTATCTCTATTGAATGAGATTATTAAGGTGGAAGAGAAGAAAACATCTAGGGATTATGTTGGTGATCTAAAAATTTAGGAAGTACCTATTATAAAGGAATACATTCATTTTTTATTTAGATTTAGTCAGTCACCCTTAGAACATGAAGTTGGGTTTTTTATTGATTTAATCCCCGATACAAGGATAATAACAAAAAATCCCTATATAATGGAAATGGTGGAATTATTAGAGCTAAAAAAATCTAAGTGTTATGTAAAAATAGATTTATCCACCCTAGTGTTTCTCTATGTGATCCCATATTCTCTTTATTCAGAATAATGAGTGATCCATGAGGCTATGTACCGATTATAGGGAAATCAAGGGGATTAAAATAAAGAACAAGTATCCTCTACCTCATATAGATTATTTATTTGATCAAATTTTATAAGATCAATTTTTTTTTCGAAGATTGATCTTCATTATGTTTATAATAAATTATGAGTGGATAAGGAATACATTCCTAAGATAGATTTTCAGATAAGGGATGGTCATTACGAATTTACAGTAATGCCTTTTGGATTGAAAATGAACTATCAATTTTTATGGATATCATGAATAATTTATTTAAGGAATATCATGTTGAGTTATTTGTGGTATTCATTCAAAATATTCTGATATACTCTTTAACCATTTAAGACCATGAGTATCACTTGAGAATCATTCTTGAGACTCTCAGGGGAGAAGAATTATATGGTAAATTTAGAAAGTGAGAATTATGGATTTAGGAAATTTCATCCCTTGGACATATAGTCTCCATGGATGGAATGAATGTTGATCCTTCAAAGACAAAGGAAATTCAAGAATTTCTAGCACCAAAAAGTTTAACTGGGGAATGGATTTTTATTGGTTTAGCAAGATATTATCGGCATTTTCTCGGTTGGCTAACCCAATGACCAAGCTCATGCGTAAAGAGATAAAATTAATTTGGAAAAAAGAGTGTGAATAAATGTTTGACGAATTGAAGAGAAGATTAGTAAATGATCCTTTATTTAATTTACCATCTAGTAATGATGGGATTTTTATTTATAGTAATGCATTAATGAAATTACTTGGTTGTTTCCTTTTTTAGAATGATAGGGTTACAACATATTCATAATGGAAATTTAAAATTCTTGAAAAAAACTATCCAACTTAGGATCATGAGTTAGATACAATAATATTTTCTATGAAGATATGGGGACACTACCTCTTCAGTGAAAAATGAGAGATATATACTAATCAAAAGAGTTTGAAATTTATTTTCTCACAGAAAGAACTCAATATGAGACAAAGGAGATGGTTTGAGATACTCATGGATTATGATTGCACAATACACTACCACCCATGGAAGCCAAATAAGGTTTTGGATTACTTGAGAATAATAGACCATGGAGTTATAACCTAGATTAGAGTTTAAGGGGATCCTATGTTCATGGATCTAGTATAGATAGATAAGGGAATTATCATTGAGGGTGAAGCCTCAATAATTTTTTAAATGGTTGCCAAACCATCTTTACTAGAAAGGATAAAAAGTTCTCAGACTAATGACATGGAGTTTCAAAAGAGAATTAAAGCTATGAATTATAGGAGGTTGAATAATTTCATATTTGAATTTGGATTTTTGTAACTCCCCGACCCCAGTTACCCAAATTCGGTTCATTATTACACAACATTGGCATGATCACAAAAGATCAAGTCTCGAAAGACTGATTAGTTTAGTAGCCTTGGAAACACTAGATACATTAATAAATGTTACATTACATCGTAAAGTGAAAAACTAAAATAACATAGTCTCCATAGTCCACACTCATATCCCCTCCCGACTATCCCTATAGGCCAGTTATAAAATATTTCTTCACATCCTGGGAAAAATTAAACATAGAAAGGGGTGAGCTCAGATGCTCAGTAAGGATAACAATATAGAGGAAACTTTCATAAATAAGCATAAACATTTAAGTCAATGTATAACTAAAACAAAAGCCTTTTAAACTTGAACTTTAGCATAATATGGAAAAGATAAAATGAAATAATTCCATTTACTTATTCACATGGATATTCTACTAGTCGAATAATCACATGGAATATCAATAACCACTTTTATAATGATGGAATGCATAATGCTAGACTATCATAACCACATATTCAAGCCCTTGTGCCAATACTACAAATAATATTTTTTCAAGGCCTTGTTCCAAGACACTAGTTTCTCTCATGAGACATACCGATGCATCAAGGAGCTATAGCAGGCTCCACCCGTCAATTATTAAGTACAATGCATTCCTCATATGAACAGGTTTAAACATAACATAAACATTCGTATTAAAACTAGCATACAAAATGTTAATACTTTATCCATAAACCATGAATGGTATAAAAATAACACATCCATAGTCAAACATATCACAAAACCTTCAATATAATATGGAAGTTTTGTATCATAATAAATCAACTTCAAATAAGCTTAAAATCTATCAAAGGATGTTGACATAGATGAAATCAAAACTATTTGAGAGAAATATCTCTTTTTCTGAAATCTTTCTAAAGTCACATAATTATAAAATAAAACAATTACTTTTAAAATATCCTTATAAGCTTGTATTGTAAGCTTAGAAGATTTTATAACGGCAGAAAATATATGCACCCGCTGTATAAGTTAAAAAAGACATTCTTACCTTAATTCTGTCAAAAAGGTTAAAAAGGACCTTGTTTGGAAAACGACAGAAAGATTACTTTATAAACTTCTTATAAAAAGTCAACAAGGGTATAAAGGGATTTAACCCATAGTCTGTAAAATAGTAATAATGATTTGAAATACATTTTTAAGAAACATGGATGTGGATGATAAAGAGGCCACAGTAGATAATTACGTATAAACAACCTCGGATAATGAAGAGATTGTGAAATAAACCCTTACCTTGTACTTTTCCTTGGTTGAGGGTAGGTTAACCTCTTGTATAATGGTGAAATAATTGTTATTAAATTATAAAAGAATCATATATATTAATATGATATCATATATGATCTTTTAACATTTCTTTGTTAATAATATCTTATTATTATCATCGTTTCAGGTGTTAACTTACTCATTTTCTTTTATATTCTTTGTTACAAAAGTCTTGTTTGTTATGGATAGGTTGTATATTATTTATATACAGAATGATATCAAGTCCTTAAACATTATTTTTAACCATAAAATTAAAATTATTCTTGAATGGATATGATGGGGAATGAATCTCATCGTGTTCGTGGAGACGGTAGTCTGTACGTACGCACGAGCGACAATATCATTATTTTGATATTAAAATAATATATAATTGGATGTTATATCATATATACAGAATCATTATCATGTTATATTTATTATTTACATGAATTACACATCATTATTATACCCATCCAAATAATAATATATTGAATAACAATTACACCACGACGTGGAGACGGTAAGTCGTACGTACGCACGTATGGTGACATGTCATTCAAAGGATGGATATAATACTGAATATGGTTATACCATATTTATAATAACATCATAGTATATTGAAGACACTGGATTTATTATTTTATAATGGAAATAACAAAGAAATAAGAAGCGTAAGAAGAAAGGAACTTGAAAGAGGGTGGTGAAAACATTACCTCTTCTTCGTGTTCTTCCTTTTGATTTGATCAAAAGGGCTCCTTAGGTTGGCTTTATGATCAAAATAAGGCCTCTAGGTTGAATTGGGAGAAGTTGGTAGGATATTTGGGCAGTTTTTGGCAGAGCCAAAAGGCTTTGAAGGTGTGAATTAGAGAGAAGGGGGAGTGTCCTTTTATAAGAGGGGTGAGGGGCACCTTTGGAAATGCTAAAAATATTATTTTATAATAAATTTATATTCAGTTTCTAATGGCTCCAAAGTGTATTATTTAAAGGTTAAGGTGGGGATGGGTCAAAATCCTTTCAACCAACCGATTTTAGATAGTTTTGCGTCACTATATTAACCTTATCATTTATATTTAACTCTTAGTTAAATAGTTTCACATTTACCACGTCCCTTTGTATTTTTATATTATATAGTTAATAAACTTACTATATACCTCCAAGAAACCCCCAAGTAGTCCATTAATGATACACCTATCATTATATAAGTCCTTTTTCCGAACCTTAGATTTTTAGGAATAGCATATCAATTAAAAATATAATATTTGTTTTAAAAACACTTTTTATGTCAATTTTGACACTATTGGGTATTTTGTTTTTGATAATTTTATAACAGCATTATTACTTCGAAA
This sequence comes from Viscum album, assembly GCA_963277665.1. Classification (NCBI taxonomy): domain Eukaryota; kingdom Viridiplantae; phylum Streptophyta; class Magnoliopsida; order Santalales; family Viscaceae; genus Viscum; species Viscum album. Next base: position 543,767,230 of record OY728140.1, read on the forward strand.
AAAGTTTATATAACCAATCCAGATATGTCATATTAACCTAGAAAATTAGTTTAATTCATAAAAAGCCTCAAATTACATTTATTTTGATATTTATAATATCAATTATTTTAATATTTCATTAATTAGGTAATTACTGCATCACCATTGTGTCATAAATAAATTAAATTATTTAATGTCTAAAAATTGTAAATAAAATACCATTATATAGGAAATATTTTTAGCTTAATAATGAATATTTATAATCGAATTTATCTTATTTATAACCCTATATTAAAAATGTTTTAGTAATTAAACTTTGATTTTAACTCTTTTAACTCTTCTTTGAATTAAATAATAATAAATGTCCTAATCTAATCCAAGTAGACCAAAGAGGTTCATATTTTATTACTAAGGTTTTTTTCGGTCGAATTATACTTATCCAATAGAATTAGGACATGTTTTAGGGTAATAATAATATCATTTTTACCCTTAATTACCCTATTTACTTTTAGTCGTGGTAAATAAAAGTAAAAATTTACTATTCACCAAAAATTACTTTTATCTTATTGAACCACATTTTACTCCTTGATATTAACCGCGTCTCTCAGATTTTTGAAATTCCACTCACATAAGCGGTAAAATTAAGTTTTATGTGAATTTCCAAATTCTCCTAGGAGGTGGGTAAAAGACGGTGAAAAATTCCGCAAAATTTTTATATATCTAAAATTATTCTAAACTAACTCCAATGAATTACATTGAACTTATATAGGTATTATATATCCATTTTGACCTTAATTAAATTTAAATATAATAAATAATTATATAAATAAAAATTCGGTTTTAAACTATAACTTAGTGTTTTTTCACTATTCGTCAAAAATTGAAAGTTTTCAGAAAAATACCAAAAATTCACCCTAAGCTAATTTCGATATTATGAATCCAAAAATGGATTCCATTTTAAAAAATAAAATTTCAAAAATTTCAAAAAGTGGGTATTACTATTCATAACCGCTAGTTTGATTGGTTGTGGTGTGTGTTAGAACTCGAAGTTGCGTACAACACACGCTACTGTATTATTCAAAGAGAAGCATACAATGGATGCTTGGGGTGTTACATTCTCACCTCCTTCAAATAATTTCATCCTCAAAATTTCTAGAATACTACCGCATGAAAAGACTCGGGTGATTCTTCATCATAAGTTCCTCGGGTTCCCACGTTGCCTCTTCCATCTTATGGTTTCTCCATAGAACTTTTACTAGGCAAGTCGTCCGGTTTCTCAGCACTTGTTCTCTTGTATCAAGAATCCTGACGGGATCTTCACAATAAGACAGATCAGGTTCTAGTTCCAATTCCTTGTAAGTAAGTACATCTGTTAGGTCAGGCATGTATTTTTTCAATAGTGATACGTGGAACACATCGTGAACTTTGGAGAGATTTGGCGGCATTGCAAAACGATAAGCTACAGCCCCAATTCATTCTAGAATTTCTAAAGGTCATATGTACCTGGGACTCAATTTACCCTTCTTACAGAAACGTATAACTTCCTTCCATGGAGATACCTTCAAGAAAACATGATCTCCTACCTGAAATTCCAAATCCTTCCTTCAGTTATCGGCATAGCTCTTCTTCCTACTTTGAGCTGCTTTGATGTGGTTTTGGATTACCTTCACCTTTTCCATTGTTTCCTCCACCAGTTCTGGGCCTACAAGTTTTCTTTCACCAATTTCATCCCAACAGGTTGGTGTGCGACATCTCTTTCCGTATAACGCTTCATATGGTGCCATCCGAATACTTGAATGGAAGCTATTGTTATAGGAAAATTATACTAGAGGTAAATATTGATCCCACATACCCTGAAAGTCAAATGAGCAAGATCTCAACATGTCTTCTAAGGTTTTAATAGTCTATTCTGATTGTCCATCTGTTTTAGGGTGGTAGGCAGTAATCAAATGAAGTTTAGTATCCAAGGCCTTCTAAAGACTCTTCCAGAATCTTGAAGTAAAATGGGGATCACGATCAGAAACAATGGATAGGGGTACTCCATGAAGTCTCACAACTTCATTAATATATAGTCTTGATAGACATTCTAGTGGTAGATCTTCTCTTATAGCAAGAAAATGTGTTGACTTGGTAAGACGATCAACAATAACCCATATTGCATCGTTCCTTCTAGGAGTCTTTGGTAGTCTCATGATAAAGTCCATTGTGATATTATCCCATTTCCACTCAGGTATGGGAAGAGGATGCATGACTTCTCTAGGATGTTGCCTTCCAGGTTTCACTTGTTGACAAACCATACATCTTGACACAAAATCAGCAATCTCCCTCTTCATGTTGTCCCACCAAAAATGTTCCTTCAAATCTCTATAAATTTTGGTGCTCCCAGGGTGTATAGAGAAATTGTAACTATAAGCATCATCCAACAACTCTCTTTTTAGATCAGGTATATTGGGAACACAAAGTCTCTTCCCAAATTTCAAAATTCCATCTTCATACACAAATTCACTCAATCTCCCATCATTCACAGCTTTAATATTCTTTTGAAACTCTCCATCATCGGTCTGAGAACTCTTTATCCTTTCTAGTAAAGATGGTTTGGAAGCCATTTGAAAAAGTATTGATGTTTCACCTTCCATGGGGATTCCCATATCCATCTTTACTAGATCTATGAAAATAGGATCCCTTTCAACTCTCATCTTGTTCAAAACTCCATGATCCTTTCTACTCAAAGCATCTGCCACCTTATTTGCCTTCCCCGGGTGGTAGTGTATTGCGCAATCATAATCCTTGAGTAATTCAAGCCATCTCCTTTGTCTCATGTTGAGTTCTTTCTATGAGAAAATATACTTCAAACTCAGTATAAATCTCACATTTCTCACCATAGAGATAATGACTCCATATCTTCAAAGAAAAGATTACAGCAGCTAACTCAAGATCATGAGTAGGATAGTTCTTCTCATGAATTTTTAGCTGTCGTGATGCATAGGCAATAACTCTATCATTCTGCATAAGGACACAACCAAGTCCTTTCTTCGATGCATCACTATAAATAACAAACCCATCATTTCCCGATGGTAGAGTCAAAATAAGATCATTGAATAATCTTCTCTTCGGTTCTTCAAAACATTCTTCACACCCTTTTGTCCAAAAAAATTTAACTCCTTTACGTGTGAAATTTGTTAATGGGTTAGCCAATCGGGTGAAATTCTGGATGAAACGTCGATAATAACCTTCTAAACCAATAAAACTACATACCTCGGTTATACTCGTTGGTGCTGGCCATTCTTGGATTGCTCTTGTCTTAGCAGGATCAACAGAGATTCCATCCATAGGGAAAATATGGCCAAGAAAAGAAATCTCTTGAAGCCAGAATTCACACTTGCTAAACTTCCCATATAATTCATGTATTTTCAGAGTCTTTAGGATAATGTGCAGGTGATTTTCATGATCTTCGTAGCTTTTGGAGTATACCAAGATATCATCAATAAATACCACTACAAAATCATCGAGATATTCCTTGAAAACTATGTTCATTAGATCCATGAAAACAGAGGGTGAATTAGTCAACCCAAAAGGCATTACTGTAAACTCGTAATGCACATACCTGGTTCGAAATACTGTCTTCAGAATGTCTTCCATCTTCACACACAACTGATGATATCCATATTGAAGTTCAACCTTTGAAAAGTATTGAGCTTCATGCAGTTGTTCAAATAAATCATCAATGCGAGGTAAGAGATACTTGTTCTTTATTGTTATAGCATTAATCTCCCTGTAGTCGATACATAACCTCATAGATCCATCTTTCTTCTTAACAAAAAGGACAGGGGATCCCCATGGAGAAACACTAGGGAGAATAAATCCCTTATTACTCAATTCCTCTAGTTTTTTCTTTAGTTCCACTAATTCCACAGTGGTCATTCTATAAGGGGTCTTCGATATGGGTCTTGATCCAGGAATTAAATCAATAGAAAACTCAATTTCTTGTTCTGGAGGATGTCTAGGTAAATCTTCTGGAAACACATCAACATATTCTCTCACAATAGGTACATCCTCTATTTGAACATTACTTTCCTCACCCACCGTCATTTCATTCTATTCCTCCCCAATAATTGAATTTAGTTGAGCTACTGGGGGTAGATCTAGGTAAGAATTAGGTGGTGATGATTCCACTCTAAAGATAAGGTGTTCCTTATCATCATCATCAAAAATAGTAACCTCCTTATTCTTACAATAAATTTTTTCATAGTGGTCCGAAAGACAATCCATACTGAGGATTATATAAAATTCAATCATGGTTATGATGATGAGATCAGCAGATAAAGAACATTTATATGCTCTAATGGGGACTGATTCACAGAACTTCGTAGCAATGATACTTCCCTTAAGAGTTTTGACTGACAACTCCCTTGTTAAATCAAATTGGAAATATCTAATTTTCTTAACAAATTGGGATGATATGAAACAATGTGATGATCCAGAATCAAATAATGCATTGGCTAAACTTGAGGAAACCATTAAATTACCTGCCACCACGTCTTTTGGAGCTTCTAACTTTGCAGTAGTGATAGCATAATCTTGGCCATAATCCCTTAGCCTTTTCTGAGGAAAGTTCCCCTGACGCTTAGGAAATTCATTTTCATAATGTCCTATATCCCTACAATTGTAGCATTAAACATCGGTAGCTTCTTTCTTCCCCTTTCAATCACGAGCATGGTGGCCTTTTTCACCACACTTGTAACAGACTCCCATTCCCTTCAAGCAAGTACCAGGGCGTTTCTTCCAACATTTACTGTAGGATGGATATTCAAACCTTGAATTATTCCCCTTATTTCCATTTCCAGAGGGATAAATAGATCTATTCTTCTCTTTCTTTGCTTTAAAGTCGTAAGACTTAGAGAATTATTTTTTTGTCTTGATAGCACATGAGATAATATCTTCGTATGACGAGAAGGATTGTGAGACTAATGCTCGATAGAGAAACGGTTTTAACCCATCAAATAAACGATCAATCTTACTTCTTGGGTTATGTATATAATCTTCAGCATACCTTGATCACCTTGTAATGTTAGCCTCATACTTTGCGACATTCTCATCCTCCTTTTGTCTTAGACTTAGAAATTGCCTTTCCATATCTGCTCGATGGTCATGAGGAAAGTATTTTTCTAAGAAAATCTATTTGAACTCCCTCCATTCCATATTTGATACTTCATCATATTCCTTTGTGTTTTGAATCAATGACCACCATTGGTCGGAATCTCCAGTGATGCGGTAAACTGCCATGATAACTTTTTCCCTTTCACTACACCCCAAGGCATGGAATATTTTCTCTAAGGAATTTATCCATTGCTCAGCTACTAAGGGATTTGTACTCCCATTGAATGTTGGTGGTTTTTGCCTCATTAAGCAGTCTAACATTGATCCTCCACGCTGTGGATCAGGGTGCTTTATATGGGTAAGGTTATTATTCATAACCTGAGTGAGTTGTCCTAGTATAGTGATTAGCTGATCAGAACTAGTTGTATCACTAGCGCCACTATAATTATCTTGATTAGGAGGGAAATCCCTACATAGAGTACGTGCATTGATATAGTTTCCATTTCTTACACTAGGCGCCATTTCTAAACAATGGCATAAACTAGATCAGTTTATGAATCAAAATACATAATTCCATACTTGTAAAACACTTAACATAAATTGAACTATATATGGATATAGTCTATAATCTTAAAAATGTTTTCTTTGAGGAATTATATACTCATAAACCCTTCATAATGGTTTATAAAGAAATTGAGAATTATCCTAAGCATATCCCCCAGGAGTGTCGTAACCAATAGTGCAGCAAGGCCCGTTGTCGTGCACCAGTTCTCATTCGAGTCCAGCTCGAAGCAGTGTTTTTGGGTTTTACCCCTAGGTACATCTATGCTAGAGCCGCCTCTACCTGCTCGTATCCAGACAGGGATGTATTGCTCGGAAAACTCAAAAAATCTCTACAACACCAAAATTCTAGGAAGTTATTCTATACTAATCCTCAAAGTCTATCTTAGGGCTATGTGCTCTAATCAGATTTTATCTAAATCTAGCTTCCAAAGTTTGTACTAAACTTCCTCTGATACCAACTGTAATGCCCTGACTGCAGTTACCCAGAGTCGGTGCATTATTACATAACATTGGCATGATCACAAAAGATCATGTCTCGAAAGACCGATTAGTTTAGTAGCCTTGGAAACACTAGATACATTCATAAATGTTACATTGCATCATAAAGTGAAAAACTACAATAACATAGTCTACATAGTCCACAATCATATCCCCTTCAGACTATCCATGCATGTTAGTCATAAAATATTTCTTCACATCCTGGGAAAAATTAAACATAGAAAGGGGTGAGCTCATATTCTCAGTAAGGATAACAATATAGTGGAAACTTTCATAAATAAGAATAAACATTTAAGGCAATGTATAACTAAAAAAAAGCCTTTTAAACTTGAAATTTAGCATAATATGGAAAATATAAAATGAAATAATGTCATTTAATTATTCACATGGATATTCTACTAGTCGAATAATCACATTCAATATCAATAACCATATTCATAATGATGGAATGCATAATGTCAGGCTATCATAACCACATAGTCAAGGCCTCGTGCCAAGACTACAAATAAGATTTTGTCAAGGCATTGTGCCAAGACACTATTTTGTCACATGAGACCTACCGATGCATCGAGGAGCTATAGCGGGCTCCACCCATCACTTATTAAGTCCAATGCATTCCTCATATGAACAGGTTTAAACATAACATAAACATTTGTATTAAAACTAGCATACGAAATGTCAATACTTTCTCTATAAACCATGAATGGTATAAAAATAACACATCCACAGTCAAACATATCACAAAACCTTCAATACAATATGGAAGTTTTGTATCATAATAAATCAACTTCAAATAAGCTTAAAATCCATCAAAGGATGTTGATATAGATGAAATCAAAACTATTTGAGAGAAATACCTCTTTTTTTAAATCATTTAAAAGTCACATAATTTTAAAATAAAACATTTAATTTCAAAATATCCTTATAATATTTTAAGGTAAGATTCAGAGATTTTATAACAGTGGAAAATAGCTGCACTCGCTGTATAAGTTAAAAAAGACATTCTTACCTTAATTCTGTCGAAAAGGCTAAAAGGGACCTTGTTTAGAAAACGACAGAAAGATTCCTTTATAAACTTCTTATAAAAATTCAACAAGGGTATAAATGAATTTAACCCATAGTATGTAAAATAGTAAGAATTATTTGAATTACATTATTAAGAAACATGGATTTGGATGATAAAGAGGTCCCAGTAGATAATTACGTATAAACAACCTCAGATAATGAAGAGATTGTGAAATAAACCCTTACCTTGTATTTTTCCTTAGTTGAGGGTAGGTTAAACTCCTGTATAATGGTGAAATAATTTTTATTAAATTATAAAAGAATCATATATATTGATATGTTATCATATATGATCTTTTAACATTTCTTTGTTAATAATATCTTATTATTATCATCATTTCAGGTGTTAACTTACTCGTTTTCTTTTATATGTTTTGTTACATAAGTCGTGTTTGTTATGGATAGGTTTTATATTATTCATATATAGAATTATATCAAGTCCTTAAACATTATTTTTAACCATCAAATGAAAATTATTCTTGAATGGATACGATGGGGAATGAATCTCATCGCGTTCGTGGAGACGGTAGTCCGTACGTACGCACGAGCGACAATATCATTCTTTTGATATTAAAATAATATATAATTGGATGGTATATCATATATAAAGAATCATTATCATGTTATATTTATTATTTACATGAATTACACATCATTATTATAACCATCCAAATAATAATATATTGAATAACAATTACACCACGACGTGGAGACGGTAAGCCGTACGTACGCACGTATGGTGACATGTCATTCAAAGGATGGATAGAATACTGAATATGGTTGTACCATATTTATAATAATATCACAGTATTTATAATATTCTGGATTTATTATTTTATAATGGAAATAACAAAGAAATAAGAAGTGGAAGAAGAAAGGAACTTGAAAGAGGGTGGTGATAACATTTCCTCTTCTTCGGGTTCTTCCTTTTGATTTGATCAAAAGGGCTCCTTAGGTTGGCTTTCTGATCAAACTAAGGCCTCTAGGTTTAAGTGAGGGAAGTTGGGAGGATATTTGGTCAGGGGTTTTCCAAGACAAAAGGATTTTAAGGTGTGAATTAGAGAGAAGGTGGAGTGCCCTTTTATAAGAGGGGTGAGGGGCACCTTTGGAAAAGCTAGAAATATTATTTTATAATAAATTCATATTCGGTTTCTAATAGCTTAAAAGTGTATTATTTAAAGGTTAAAATGGGTATGAGTCGAAATCCTTTCAACCAATAGATTTTAGATTGGTTTGGGTCACTATATTAACCTTATCATTTATATTTAACTCTTACTTAAATAGTTTCACATTTACCATGTCTCTTTGTATTTTTATATTATATAGTTAATAAACTTACTATATACCTCCAAGAGACCCCCAAGTGGTCCATTAATGATACACCTATCATTATATAAGTCCTTTGGCCTAAAATTTGATTTTTATGAATATAATATCAATTAATAATATGATATTGTTTTAAAAAACTCTTTTTATGTCAATTTTGACACTATTGGGTATTTTGTTTTTGATAATTTTATAACACCATTATTACTTCGAAAAAAAATTATATAACCAATACTAATATGTCATATTAACCTATAAAATTAGTGTAATTCATAAAAAGTCTCAAATTACATTTATTTTGATATTTATAATATCAATTATTTTAATATTTCATTAATTAGGTAATTACTGCATCACCATTGTGTCATAAATAAATTAAATTATTTAATGTCTAAAAATTATAAATAAAATACTATTATGTAGGAAATAATTTTATCTTTCTAATAAATATTTATAATCGAATTTATCTTATGTATAACCCTATATTAAAAATGTTTTAGTAATTAAACTTTGATTTTAACTCTTTTAACTCTTCTTTGAATTAAATAATAATAAATGTCCTAATCTAATCTAAGTGGACCAAAGAGGTTCATATTTTATTCCAAAGGTTGTTTTTGGTCGAATTATACTTATCCAATAGAATTAGGACATGTGTTATGGTAATAATAATATCATTTTTACCCTTAATTACCCTATTTACTTTTAACGATGGCAAATTAAAGTAAAAAAGTTACTATTCACCAAAAATTATTTTTATCTTATTGAACCACATTTTACTCCTTGATATTAACCGTGTCTCTCTAATTTTTAAAATTCCACTCACAGAAGCGGTAAAATTAAGTTTTATGTGAATTTCCAAATTCTCCTAGGAGGTGGGTAAAAGACGGTGAAAAGTTCCATAAAATTTTTATATATCTAAAATTATTCTAAACTAAATCCAATTAATTACATTGAACATATATAGGTATTATGTATCCATTTTGAATTTAATTAAATTTAAATAAAATAAATAATTATTTAAATAAAAATTCGGTTTTAAACTATAACTCAGTGTTTTTTCACTATTCATCAAAAATTGAATGTTTTCAGAAAAATACCAAAAATTCACCCTAAGCTAATTTTGATATTCTAAATCCAAAAATGAAGTCCATTTTAAAAGATAAAATTTATAAAATTTCAAAAAGTCTGTATTACTATTCATAACAGCTAGTTTGATTGGTTGTGGTGTGTGTTAGAACTTGAAGTTGCATAGAACACACGCTACTGTATTATTCAAAGAGAAACGTACCATGGATGCTTGGGGTGTTACAATTTTGAAATTCAGGAAGCGGCATTGTGTTCCCGCTATATCTGAACTAAAAAGGGAATTATTAGATGATTCCCATAGCTACAATTTCTCTATACACCTCGGTGGCACTAAGATGTATATATATTTAAAGGAAAATTTTTTTGTGGGACCACATGAAGAGAGAAATTGATGATTATGTGTCGAAATGTTTGGTTTTTCAACATGTTAAGTCCAAATGAATAAATCCTAGAGGAGTCATGAAACCTCGTCCTATAACTGTGTGGACATGGGATGATATTACGATGGACTTTGTCATGGGGATACTAAAGAATCCCTGAAGAAATGATGTGATATGGGTTATTATTGATCGTCTCCCCAAGTAAGAACATTATCCTGAAATAAGAGAAGATTTACCACTTGATCTTTTTTCATGACTATATATTAAGTAATTTTTAAGACTTCATGGTGTACCCATATCTATTTTTTTCTAATGGTGGTCTCATTTTTACAACAAGATTTTGGAAAAGTCTTCAAAAGTACATAGATACTGAACTACATTTGAGCACTGCATACCACCCTCAAACAAATGGAAAATCAGAATATACTATTCATACATTAGAAGATACATTGAGATATTGGTCACATGACCTTCAAGGTATATGGGATTAGTATTTACCTCTAGTAGAATATTCATATAACAATAGTTTCATTTCATGTATCTATATGGCACCATATGAAGCATTATATAGAAAAAGATGTTGTACACCGACTTGTTGGGATGATGTTGTTGAATGAAAATATGTAGGTCCAGAACATGTTGAAAAAACAAGGGAGAAGTTTAATATTATCCAAACCCATATCAAAATATCTCAAAGAAGGAAAAAGAGCCATGATGATATCCGAATGAAGGATATGAAATTTCATGTAGGAGATCATGTTTTCATAAAGGTATCTCCATCAAAGGGGGTTAGGCGATTCAATAAGAAGGGTAAATTCACTCCCTCATACATCATACCTTTTTAAATTCTTGAAGTGATAGGAGTTGTTGCCTACCATTTGGAAATTCCTAAAACTCTCTTGAATGTTCATGATGTGTTCCACATATCACTGTTATGGAAATACATTCCAGACCCAACTCATGTACTCACCTATGAAGAAATAACACTCGAACCTCTTTTTTCATATTTTGAAGATCCTATCATTATTCATGATATTAGAGAACAAGTGTCGAGAAATCTGACAACTAATATAGTATAAGTTCTTTGGAGAAACCATAAAAAGGAATAGGCGACGTGGGAACCTGAAGAACATATGATGAAGAACAACCCAAATATTTTTATGTCTTGATATTCAATTAATTTTGAGGATGAAATTTTATGTAATAGGGAATAATGTAACACCCCAATATTCTATGGTAAGCTTCTTTTTAAAATATTCAATTGCATGTGTTGTACGCTACCTTGAATTCAACCACACGACGACCTATGAAAGTAGACATATAAAAAGTAGTTATGAATAGTATTAAACACATTTTGAAATTTTATAAACTTTAATTTTGAAAATATATTTCATTTTTTAATTCATAATATCAAAATTATCTTATTGTTTAATTTTGGTAATTTTCTAAAAAGTTTCAATTTTTTTGAATAGTGAAAAATACTGCATTTTAATTCAAAACTTCTATTTCATCTAATTTATATATATAATTAAATGTCCTATAAAATTGGTTTTATATATTAATTGGATTAATATATTTTCATTTAAGTCAATTACGGTCATTTAAAGTAATTTTACTTTTATATTGAATATAAACACATGTCAATCTTTTGATAATATTTTACTTCTTAAAAACTCTCTTCTGGTTCTGACAATTGGAATTAATTTTAAATTAATTAATACAAATTCTATATTTTTAATTTGGAAAATTGGATTATATATTTTGAATAATAATGTCCAAATTGTGTAAATAGGTACCTTTTATTTTTTAACATTATGAATAGTGACTTTAGTAACTATTTTTATTTACCATGGTTAAAGGGTAAATAATGTATATATGAGTAACAAAATAATATTATAATAATATAAAACCATCCTGACACATGTCCTAATCATATTATATGAGATTTTACCAACCATGGGAATCCTTGGGTTTATTATGTGACCCCATGGGACCACTTTTGTGTGATAATGATATGTTATAAGAATTAATTTAACGTAAAGATAAATATAACATAAACATGTATCTTTTACTAAATAATTTTTAATATAGGTTTATATGACTGATCTCTTTGAGTATCAATATACATTTGAAATATAAAATGATTTACTACATCATTTTATTTTATTTATAATTTTTTGATGTTAAAAAAAATTATGTTTGAAACAATGATAATACAGTGATTACCTTATTAATGAAAGATTCATATAAATTATAATATTAATATTAAAATAAATGAAATTTTAACATTTTGATGTCATGCTCTATTTTTTGAATAATATTGAAATATTATATTTTATTTAATCAATTATTTTGATGTAATCATGTTTTTATGACTTTAACAAAAATCAATTCCTAAATAGTGTCTAAATTGACATAAATGAGTATTTAAAACAAATAATATTTAATTGAATGATATAATAGTCCTAAATATATAATATTCAGCCAAATAACTTATATAATTCTACAAATATCATTAACATTCCACTTGTGGTTCTATTGGCATTTTATATTAACTATAGTAACCAAATATTATTAAAATACAAGAAAACATGCTAAGAGTTAATGTTTTTATCTAAGGGTTAATTCTAAAAGATAAGTTTAAATTTTTGACCGAAACATATCTAAAACCTATTGTCTGAGAGTTTTATGAACCATTATCATTTTATCCTAGAACTATATATCAATGGAACTATTAACATTCAAAAATTATTTTATAACAAAATAATATTTAAAGATATTCCAAAAATGGCCCTCCTCCCTCTTATAAAAGGACACCACATCTACACAATTTTTCACACCTACAATGCCCTCTGGATTAGAAAAATCCTAACCAAGTCTCCTCCCAAATTTCATATATTAATTCAAGAGGCCACCCTTTGGGCAGAAAAACAACTTAATGAGTCCTTTTGTGCAAATCAAAGGGAGACACCCAAAGAAGAGGTAATCGGTTTATCCCTTCTTTCATTGATCGTTACTTTGTATGCTTCCTCTTACTAAGTTGTTACAATACTAAAATAGTAACTACATCATCTAATATATGTTTATATGTTTTTATGATTATTTGAAAACAATATTTTTCTTTTACCAATCCTATGAAAAACAATACCACCATGCGTTCATACGTACGACTTACCATCTCCATGACACGGTATAAACTATTTTTCATCAATACATTATTTAAATGGTTATAATGATACATAAAAATGAATTAAGTAATAAATATAATGTGATATTATTTTTCTAAATTCATTTTCCATCCAAATCCATACCAGTTAATCATTAAGGAAATGATATCATCGCTCATGCGTATGTACGGCTTACCATCTCTAAGATGCGATGAGACTAGTTTTCCACATTCACCATCCATGAATGGTTATAAAAATATATATTATGAATAATTATGAAATATATGACATAAAATTATACTGTAAATATATATATATTCATACATATATTTTATTTGCATACATCAATTCAATGCAATAAGAAAATACAAACATCATACATACGTAAGTACAACCTACAAATTTTTCTACTCTATTAAATATTTATTATTAATATATAATGTTTTTCTTTAACACTAATGTACAGATTTTATTTTATTATAAGAAAAATTTATGATATGTTGTTATTTTTTTCAATGATGATGAAATTCAGGGCCTCTTTAATTAATAAAATTCCTCTTTGATATTGAAACACTGTCATACATGTAGAAAAATCTCATACACCTCTTTTTTGTGAAATAATTATATATCCAGATTCATTATTAGAATCATGATTTTTTCAACTCAATAGTATCATAATCATTTGATTACTTCATACATTTCTTAGAAGCCATTTTTTATGATTTGAATCATTTATTAACTCCATATATCAATAATAAATAAATAATGACATGTTGATATCTAGAAATGGAGGAAATCAACAATGAAGAGTTTTCTCACATATAGTTCAATTATAGCTTTCGTAAGGTTACCAGCATATCCCCATTCACATATAAGGGTGATTGACATAAAACATTACCAATATAATGTTACAATTCATCTAACTAGAGAGAATTTTTTTTATCTTGATCGTATTAGATTACATATGTTATATGAGTATAATTTAAGATAAATGAATAGTTTAATGTGTATAGTGATTCCTAAATTAATCATCGGCATAATTGCGATCTTCAATATAATAATCTCTGTGTCATCATTCACTCAAATCGTCATCAATGTCGGTACCTAAAATACCTTCACAAACTATCCCCCCCACTGGCCACACCACACCGTTTGTTGGTACATTGGGATTCATCCACCACAAAATGTCTATGTACATGTGTGATACTTGTAGGTGTTATTCTATTCGTCTTCATACCATTCCCTATAAGTTATCCCATATACTTCAATGGTTACCTCGTGTGAGATGGCAACCACATTGTGGATCTTTTCTCCCATATGTGGTTGAAGCGGCCTCTTTGGTTGGATGTTGTTGGCCATAATTTTTTAACAATGGCCCATATAAACACTTAAAAAATTAAAAGATAAAGATTAAAAATCCAATTCCCTTATCAATATCATCATTTGAAATCATTTTCACATTGAAATATAAATATTATTCTATATGAATTCAATATTTTAATTATTATTCAAAATCTTATGAGAATTATTCACTACTCCTATGAAAAAATATATATTATCATTTCATGGTCTTCAATCAATGTGTTATGAAAATAGATATTCTCATGGTATTTTTATCTTGTATTAATAATTGTGTTTGTTCAATATCTACAGTAACAAATTATTTTGAAAATAATAAATGTTAAACAATCATCATAGTTTAATCAAATTCATCCAAAATATATTATGTAAACTTTGGAAATCTCATTGTTGCATTCTTAATACTATGAACCCATTATTAGGAACACTAACTAAATTATATACATTCTTTGTTGAGTTCATTTTGATTTGATTTTATTCATCACATAATAATAAATTGGAAAAAAAATAAAACACAAACAAAATGTTTGATAATCACTATGTTTTTTGAGAACTTCTATTGGTGAAACATCTTTTGAAACATGATTGAAAATAAATAATTAAACTTTAAACTAAATATGTGGGAATAGAATATCAATAGTAAACTTTTATTCAGTATTTTATTGGTATGGTTTTTTGTTTTTTATGGATCTTAGATGAGCTCTCTTCTAATTACTAATATTGATTCTAAAATTTATATTACCTTGGTATTTTGGTGGACACTATTGTATGAATTTTAAAGAAATTATATAGTTCCATTTTATATTGGGTAGTGATAAGTATAGAAACTATTCTCAGTAAAGGATTGGGTTACTTGGCCTCCAAGATAGTTTACATGATTTTTTAGTATATAAGGATAATTTAGTTTCTCTAAATTTCTTAAATTTGGTTGGAGGAGATAATAATCATATTTCTTAGTGGAAGATCATAAACTACTATGCTCACTAATTCCCAGGATGTACATATTTGGTGGGGTAACTAATTTTATGATGTTTTTAATGATTATTCTTGATTTTTCCAATAATTGGGGTAGAAAATAACATAATCCTTATACAATCTCAATTAGAGTGTATTAACATATTTATCGATGTATATACACATTATTGTTTTTTATAGTTAAATGAAATATATCAGAAATTGAATAATATATACTCTTGATTGTATATCATTTATTAATCACCTCTTAATGATCTAGGATTATCATAATTTTTTTATATGATAACTAATTATTATGAATTTTATATTAAGAAACCTAATATCTAATGAGGATAACACCTGGATGTTTGATTTTAATTTGTGCTAATAATATCCACATCTATTTTTTTGGAAATGTTTATCATTGGTGGACGACCTCTGGTGGAACACTTTGCCAAGGTCGTCAATGAGGATTGGGGCCTGGAACATCGCGCGCAGGTAGGTATTATGGGTCCTCGTCAATTTCTTATTTTGTTTGCTGATGAAGACGACCTGGGAAGGGCTTGGTCGAGAAAGAGGGAAACTTTCTCCGGCCTTCCTTTCCACTTGCTCCGCTGGTCATTTGATGTCCACATGAACCGCGACTCTCCCCTTACGGCGATTTGGATTCAGTTGCCTGGTCTTCCTCTCCCGTTTCAGAATCTTGGGCTGCTGAGATCAATAGGTAATTCCATAGGCCGATTTGTGTGTAGTGATCCTAGAACTGCATCCCTGTCGCATCCCATGTCGGCAAGGATTTGTGTTGAAATGGATATTTCAAGAGTTCCACCGGAACTAGTATGGATTGTTGTTGAGGAGGAGTATAGGTATGCACAGCCGATTGTGTATGAGTCCTGGACTGACTTCTGCTCTTATTGTCGCAGACAAGGACATGGTGAACATGGTTGTAGAAGAAAGCCTGCAGGTGGTCGACCCTCTGTGATCACAGATGTGCCCACTGATGTATCCCCGAGGGGTGGTGCAATCTCCACGGATGCTGGACATGGTGGTGCCCAGGCCACCCTTGCAGGCCGACCTCACTCCGATTCGGACCTCCCTAAGTCAAGTGAGGTCGGTGTCTCAACAGGGCCGGGGGTGTCTCAGGAGGAGGCTGGTGTGGATAAGGGTAAAGAGAAGGTTCCTGTTTCTGAGGATGATGTAACTGTTTCTTCTTTTGTTTCTGAGAGGTGCAGGAAGGATACTGGACACTCCAAAGTTTTGAACCATGATGCTGCGTTCCAGTTTATGGGTAGGGGTCTTGAGATGCCACACAATCATGTTGCCAGTTGCTCCATGGAGGCTGGTGCGGGGGACAAACGGTGGGAGAATGGTCTGGTTGTTGCTAGCAGTGCAGAACAGGCTTTGCAGAAGGGGATAGGGGATGACGAAACTGGTGTTATGCAAGATGAAACCTTGGAAATTCCTGGCCTTACCATTGTTGGGGAACTTGGGGACTTGAGTCAGGCCATACAGGTTGGGGGAGCAGCTTCTTCAACTCGAACCCCGGTCAACTTGAGCAACAGATTTTCCAGCCTTGCTGAGATAGAGGAGGAAGAGGAGCCTTATGAAGATTCTTTGGAGCTCAGTAAAGGATACTCTGAAGGAGAACAAATTAGGGATAGCAATAGGCGTGTCAGGAGGAGGAGGGGTAAGAGAGACTACTCCTCTCTTCCACCTCCTATGAGGACTCGGTCAGCAAAAAGGGCAGTGGCTGGGGAGCTGGACAGCGGTGTCGGCTGCCAACTAATTCCATCTGGCATGTCTGACACATCCTTGGACTTGATACTGTCCTCGGATGAGGAGGTGAAAGAGCAGGTTCTATTTCTCAATGCTTCGGAGGAGGATGCAACCAGGTTGATGGGGCGGACCCTTGACGTGAATCTCAATGACGAGCAATATAAATGGGTTGACAAACAAGATATGATTCTGGTTAGCGGCTTCAACAAGGGGGTGATCAAACTGGAGGAGTATATCCAGGTATGGAACAAGATGACTTCCTCACTTGAAGATCTATTAAGGGAGGATCCACATTACCAGGTATCCACTTTATCTTGGAAGTTATTTAGGGGTATGGGTTCTGGAAGAATTAAACTGTTTGTCAATGAATCTGCCATTTCTGTGGATGTGGGTGGGAATGTCGGAGGGCCAGATCGGTTCTGATGGGCTGGAGTACACCCCTTTCCTCTTTGCAGGCCATTTGGGACTTGGTTGTATTAGAGGTAGGGCTTTGCCCTCGGGAGGGACCATGCTTGCATGAGATCGCCGAGTGGTGCTGCATTGGGGTTGGCGGTTGTTTTCTTTGCTTGGTTAGTCTATTCTGGTCTGTCTGCTTTGTTTTATTTTTGGTGTATGTTGAACTTTACGGTTTCACACTTTTTCCACAAAAGTGTTTATCTTAATAAAAAATAATTTTCAGATTGAATGAAACTTATCTATGTAATGTTGAGGTTTTTTTGAATCCTTATTTTCCTTTATAATTTGTATTTTTTATGAATGGATTCTCATGTGGATCTTCAAGGGTCAATATATGGATATGATTATTTTGATAAATCTTGTATATATGGTTAGATTGGTTTTCTAAAATTTTGTATATGTATCAATATAAATTTTATCATAATAATTGTATATTTGATGTGTATAAACATTTTTGGTGTTTATTATAGTTACACAATATTATATCGAATGGATAAACCTATTTAATAATGGACATTAAAATGTGAAATTGTGTAATTTTGCTTACTTTTGTGATTGTAATAGTATATATCTATAGAATTTTATATAAATAAGATCTTTTGGAATTAAAAATTATAATTCATTATTATTTTAATGTAACAACTTATTATTTTTTGATATATTTATATTCAAATAAATGTTCTTTTATATCTTATTATACATGTAACAACGAATCTAAAAGAACCATAATATAATTAAAAATTACAATATATCCATTAAATTGGCCTATATGAATAGGGAAGACAAAATTATGAAAATTTTATGGTTTATAAAAAATATATTGGTTATCAATAGATTATTAATAAAAATACAATCCATCAAATATAAAAGATGTGTTTTTTAGGAAAACTATTTAAGGGACCCAATGTGTTTTTATCTTGATAAATTAAATTAATATCAAATGCTGAATGATTTTAATGAAATTTATATATTATATATTCAACCATTAGTTTTAATAGCTATCTATATTTTTTTTGGCATAAAATCAAAAATAAGTCATGTTTTATTCTTAAAAACATGAAAATTATTTTCCATCATATTTTGTGAAATTATTTTAAAATGAATTATTTCATCGTAAAGACGGCGCTCTCACGAAATCACACACTGGCTCTCTCAAAGCTTAGCTCGCGATTTTCAGTAATCGGGTATGGTGAATCCTCCACCTTCTGATCTTCAGCATGCATGGACTCGTTCAACCCATATTGGGAATTTGCCTTCAAAAAGGTTAATAATGAGGCTCCAAACACTCGAGAGGCTAATCGATGCCCCAGATCCAGAGCTATCACGTTTCTGGAGGTTCTAAAAGGATCGGATCTTCAGAGCATCTCTTCCACCCAGACTCACATAAAAAAGGCGGACAATGGGAGCTACTCCGTTTTCATGGATCCAGATGCACTTCAGCAATGACTTGTCCTATGTCGTTTCTCCTAGCATTGGCGTGTAGTCTACACAAAATGGGACAATCTGTGGCCCCATTCTTAAATCAAACTAAGAATCTCTCATATTTGGGGCTTCGGGAATTGGAAACTTATTTTGATCGGGAAAGGATACTTCCACACTGTACTGGGAAGTAAAGAAGATCTAGAATCCACCTGGAAATTTGGAAATCTTCATCTGAAGCCGAGAGTCCTACAGATTGCAGATTGGGATATTAATTTCAATCTCTTCTCGCAAAGACTCGCCTCGGAACAAATCTAGATCAGATTACATGGCCTGAACTGGGTTTATTGGCACCCTAAAATTCGAAGTGGCATGGATTCATGGATTGGGATTCCTCTAAAGATTGATCAACACACCCAATGTGGTGAATTGGGCCTCTATGCAGGGATACAAGTCAAATTCATCAGGGAATCTAAGCTCCCTGATGCCATAAGTTTCATTTTAAATGATCGCAAGATGGAGTTCAAAGTCGAATATGAATACAAGCCACCATTCTGTGAGGTATGTAAAATTGTTGGCCACTCTTTTGTTAATTGCAGGATTGTACAAAAGCAACTGAAAACAGAATTGGATCCAAATGTCTGGACTGAAGTGTATAATGGTAAGAAAGGGATGGAAAGAGGCATGGAAAAAGGGGAGGTTTCAAAAAAGATTTATGGACATAAATTGGTTAAGAAACAAGCCCCTAATACTATTACCAACACTTCTTGGGCTGTTTTAGTGGCGGATGAAGAGAAAGCCATGGAAGAGGCCATCTTTTCTGCTGATATTACCCAGGATATTTTAATGTCATCAACTCCATTTCATCCGCAGATTCTCTGAATATGGCTGGAAGCCCTTCTACATGCATTGAAAATTCTGCATGTTTCTTGCAAGCTGCTACTGGATTAAGCTGCTCCTATGAGGTGAAAAATAGCTCTGAAATCGGTCCTGGTTTCTTAGATATATCTGGCCGAATAGAATCTAATCCCAGAGACCCAGAAAAGGCCATTGTCTCCAAAGAAAACAACACAGAAAATGTCTTGTCACTGCAAGTGCTGAGTTGCTGGTGCAAAACCACACAAAATTGAACCCCACTGATAAAGGTGACAATTGAATGCCCAAACAGATAACTACAGGCTCTCACTCAACCACTTCTGATATCACAATGAGCACCTGCTCTGACTCATTGGGACTGGTACCTAAAAACACAATAGAAGTTCTTAACAGCATTCAAAATAATGACTCGCCATAGGATGATGAATTGGCTACTGCAAATGGACAAAAGCACCAGTATCCTCTCATACTCATGCTGATCAATCTGAAAAACCTGGTAAAGACTGTATACAAACTAGAAAATCATTTAGAAATTTCGAATCAGGTGGAAAGAAAAAGGGGGTTCTCCCTCCAAACGTAAATTCAAATGAATATATTCTTTAGGAACTATCAAGGAGTGGAAAACCATGACACTGCCACTTCGCTGCACAGATTTATTCATGTTCATAACCCAAATTATTAGGCATTGCAGAACCTAAAATCTAATACTCCCCAGGAGCTGCTAGTCTTGAAAACAGAGAGTACACTTTAATAGGCAGCACCAGTACATCTAGGATTACTGACACCATATGGGACTTTGTTCACACCTTTTTACCAAGTGCCTCAGTCTCCATCGTGGATTATCAAATGATCACCTGCGAAGATATCATTGATAATGCTCAAATCTCTTCTCCTTTGTTTATGCTATGAACAAATATCAGGAAAGATGATTGCTCTGGCAACACATTGTGCTCAATAGACAGAAGATACATGATCCTTGGATTATCCTTGGTGACTTTAATGACATCCTATGCCCCAGCGAAAGATTGAGAGCTGTTCGCCCCACTCTTTCCTCAATGGAGTTTAAATCCTTCATTGATAATAGAAATATGACTGAGATCAACCCGGTGGGAGCTACGTACACTTGCTACCGAAGGCACACCACTGAAATGGTTGCTAGTATACTTTTTTTTTAGAAAGCGGAGGGCAAAGCCCTATTTATTAAAAGAAAAGAAAGTTGCCCTTTTTAATTGGGAAAGGGGAACCCATTACATGCCCAAGGACCAGAGCCAAACACCCATAAAGATTCAAAAGACAAAAGCCCAAAAACAAATAGTCCAACAAAGCAAATCCAAATGGCCATGGCCCAACAAAGCCCTTGAGATGATTGATGCTATTGCAAGTATTACCTTGTCAAAGATAAACCATGATCATCATCCTATTTTGACCAGAATTACCAACAGGGCTTGTAAACCATGGTTTCCTTTTAGATTCAAGAATTTCTGGCCCTCTCATCTCGATTTCAGCAACCTGATTAAAAATTTATAGATTTCCAACAGTTTTGGCAGCGATGTTTATTCTTGCATCATGAGGCTAAAGCACTTAAAGCATATTCTTAAGAGCTGGTGCAAAAATAGTTATCACAGTATAGAGAATGAAATCGCTTCTGTGGAAGCGAAGCTCAATCAGATCCAATGCGACACCACACGCTCTGATTTTGAAAGCAGGATGCATCAAGAAATTGACCTATCCTCCAATTTGACTGCGCTCCTCTCCATGAAAGGCAAACTTCAAAAAATGTTTAGGGTTAAATGGTTAACGGATGGAGATAGAAACTCTAAATTATAAAATGCGCTGCAATGAACAAGAAAATCCTATAGACCTCTAGAATTCTTAAAAGATGGTGACATAGTTCTTGAAAATGAGGAATCCCTTGCAGAGCATGTTGTTTCTTATTTTGAGAATCTCTTTAATGGTCCTAATATCATCAAGGACCTCCAAGCAAGAGTCATCCCGAACATTGTATGTGATGATGATAATCACAAGCTGACCTGCAGACCGAATGATCTTGAAATTTGTGAGGCGGTCTTCAGTATTAAAACCGATAGAGCTCTGAGTCCAGATGGCTTTACCAACACCTTTTTTTAAACTTATTGGGAGGTTATACAAACTTATGTTTTCAGAGTTCTTCAATCTTTATTCTCTATAGGTGTGTTACCGCATGGTCTCAATGCTCAATTCCTTGTGCTGATCCCTAATGTTGAAAATGCTTCAGAGATGCATCAATTCAGACTCATCGCTCTCATCAACAATTATTATAAAATTATCACCAAGATTCTCACCAACCATCTCACCACAATTGCCAGAAATATTATTACCTCGAACTAGTTTGGCTTTGTTAAAGGAAGATATTTGCAAGAGTGTATTAGTACAGCCTCTGAATGTGTTAACATCCTTAACATATCACGAAGAGGTAGCTGTATTGCTCTCAAGTTGGACATCAAGAAAGATTTGGACACCATTGATTGGAACTTCAATTTCAACGTTCTCTGCAGTTTCGGCTTCAATGACGTTTTTGTGGATTGAGTGAAAAATCTCTTTCAGTATGCCCACATCTCTGTGCTTATCAATGGCTCTCCTAAAGGATAATTTACCTACTCGAAATGTGTCAGATAGGGAGGTCCTCTCTCTGCCATTCTTTATTCTATAACAGATGACTACGGAAGTAAACTTCCCACCTGCATGGTGGATCCGGGCAAGTTCAACTCTATACATGCTGCTAAGAATGTTGCTGCTCCCACAAATATTTTGTATGCTGACGACATTATTCTCTTCTTGAAAGGTACCAAAAGAAGCATACATAACGTGATGTCTTTCCTCTCACACTATGAGGAGGTTTCAGGGAAAACTATAAACTGGAAAAAATCTTCAATATACTTTGGTAAAAAATTTCCCACTAGGAGAAGATCACAAATTCTCTTAGACCATGGGATTAAGGAAGGATCGATGCCCATGAATTATATAGGCATTCCTCTATTTTGGGAGAGACCTAAGAGTATTCACTTCATCTAAATTGTGGATCAAATAAAAAAAGCTATCAACATGGAAAGGGAAGACTCTATATATGGCAGGAAAAATCTGCTTTGTCAAACAAATTATTGTAGCTAAACTCGTTCATTTCATTATGATTTATAAATGGCCTGTCTCACTGAAAAATCTTATTAACATATATTTCATGAACTTCGTTTGAGTGTAAATATTTTGGAAAAGAAATTAGTCACGGTTGCTTGGAGTAAATGCTGCAAACCCCTTGATAGGGGAGGATTGGGAAAAAAAACATCAAGCTCATCAATGAAGCCCCCCTTGCAAAGTTCACTTGGAATCTTATCAGAAGTGACTCGACGGCTCTCAGCTTTATTAGAAATAGATTCATTGACAAATTGAAGAAGGGACACAACTCACATATAAGCTCCTATATTTGGCCCGCTAACAAATCCTCTTATAATAACATTATGTCTCACACAAGATGGATTGCTTGCAAGGAATCCGCTCTGAACTTCTGGCATGACAACTAGACAGGCTCCCTCTCATATCTGTTGTTGATCCTCAATATGATTCTATTGACACGGATGTCTTAATCCAAGACTTCATGGTACTTCCCAACACAAATATGTACAGAAATCATAGTGATCTTCTCAACAACTATGTCTTCCCACCGGATAAAGACACACTCATCTAGGAACATACTCGGAATGGAACCCTTGACTACAAATCTTAATACCACTCTAATATTGTGAATGACATTGATTTTTCTTGGATTGAGCACTATGAAAAATATTGGATAAGAACCTCCAGGCTGACCTTGATTTGGCATCTTGCTCATCAAAAAATACCTACTGATGACTGCTTGCAATCTCATGGAATTGTTCTATGTTCCAGATGTAGGTTCTGAAGCCAGCATATCGAGGAAATTGCACACCTGTTCTTATCATGGCCATTGCATCTGTACTCTGGAATGCACTGCAGGAATTTTTTGATATTTATATCCTGGAGATCCATGATATTGCAGCTCGCCTGCAATACTGCGCAACTGCCCAATCCTCTCCGCAAATCAAACACTATTTTTTGGCCACCATTGTAGAACTTTCTCATGCTTTTTGGACTGTACGGAACGATATCATTCATAAAAATTCATGTTTCTACCTTCCTGCGGCTTTGGTCCGTCTCTTTACAACTGCCAAGGAAGCTAATTCGCTAAAAACAAGTCATTGCTATAATAATATTCACGATTTCACTGTTATAAAGAGAACTGGTGTGCAGGGAAGCTATATGAAGCAGTAGGGGCTCTTTGAAGTTTTTTGGCAGGCTCCAATTCAAGGTTGGATCAAAATCAATGTTGACGGAGCCTCAAAAACAAACCCAGGTCTCATGGACTGTGGTGCTGTCTTTCGAGATCATAATGGAAATGTCCATGGGTGCTTTTTTAGTAAGTGGGAATTACTTTTACCCATGAAGCTGAAATGCTATGTGTCATTCAGGTAGCCCACTTCGTCCGACATAAAATCATGCACAACATCTGGCTCAAAAGTGACTCCACTACTGTCGTGCAACTATTAGGAATGGTGTAATTCACATTGCTTGGGAATTCACTACGAGATGGATGGATTGTCTCGCGTTCCTCTCAAGATGCATCCTCATCGTCACACATGTTTATCGTGAATCCAATGCGGTGGCGAACGAGCTAACTAACAAAGGGGTCAACACTGAGCTTACATGATTAGATGATATCACTCTGGACCAGGTTCCCCTTCTCGAAAAAGACTTTAATAAAACCCCCTCTTTCTGCCTTTTGTAACTCTGATTTGTTTTTTATAATAAATCATATTAGCCCTTTGGCCAAGATACCATTTCAAAAAAAATTATTTCAACTTATAGAAATTGAATCTCGAAATATAGAATCCATAATTTGATCTAAGTGGATCAAATTTTCTACATAGGTCACATTATTTATGTAATGACCACAACCCAATGTCCAATTTCTAGTGTCCCATGTTTGGGGAAAACATGACCTTAGGCATGCCTCTTTATACGCTAGAAGATTCTGAATAGATACTCGGGTCTATGAATGAAAATTGGGGATACTATACCCGCATGAAAAAGAAATCTCATAAAAGGAATAATATCAAAACATATAATAACCAGCAGGAACAAATAAAAGGACTTTACGCGACAATGCCATATATTAACCATAAAACACATGTAATAAAAATATAATGAATACACTACATGTCTATAAGTCATAAAAACATAAACCAGAACCAAAATGAACATAAGACCCGAATATAGATGTAATTCCCAACCTGATCTAGAACTACCACGCTTCAACCTGATATCACAAGCATAAAAAACACTATGTCCCTATCTTGAACCTATACTACAAAACAAGTTTCATATTCTCGGTTACCCAAGTGCCTTGGCGGCCTAAGCTGGGTGTGAGTACAACTCAATAATCCATGATCCATAATACCTAAAGTAACCATTATGTGCAATAGTGATTCCAAAGTGGAAAGTTAAATAAATAAACAATTCACCAAGGAAATCATTTCAATATTTACCTAATATCTATTTTATCCATTATGTTCTCTAGACTCACCCAATCAAAAAAACTAACTGATGTTACATTTTTAGTATGAGACAAAGCACAAGGGGTTACACACACTTTTAACATCAAGGGTTGTTCACTAATCCAAACTATCACATCCCATTTTAACATCATTTACATGATTATTGTCATCATTTTCCTCATTGGATAGGTATTTAAATAACTTACACAATGAGCTACTCTAGAAAATTACCATGCATTGGGGAATATGTCAAGTTACCTATCTCTCATGGGATAAAAATTTCACAAGAAAAAAATAACACTTGACATGGAGCATTAGTCTAGTTAGTCTCATCAACTACATAAAACATAACATGGTACGAAATCTATTTAGTCTCATCCAAATATACATTTAGGGGAAAAGAGAATGGATATGGCTCTTTAAACGTTGAATTACAGGGTTTGCATTTAGAGCCTTAGTCCAACCTGACCGGAGGGAGGAGCCTCAATCCATTATCCCACACCACCAAGCCATGCGCATATGCTTATTTTTCCACTTACCATATACACCAAATCACAAACCATACATAATAAATTAACATAACATTAACATATTATAATTATTCAACATGTTAATTAACATCAAGCCTTAACCCATTAGAACATTTTTCAATTCACAAGCAATTACCCGTATAACATTATCATTATCCCACATGCATTAACCCACTTATGCATTTCAATTAAAATTTATAAGTTACATAGACAATCACATCATTACACCTAACCCATTTCATATTATTTGATCTAATCCCTTATAATATGACATCTACTATTCACATTCATTATTTAGTTCATTTCGTGACAATGTAAACATGCAAACCTAATAACCAAGGTTCTATCTTAATAACCCATAGATCAATTCAACAATTATGGCCCTAGTGGACCTTTAAACCACATCATGGAATATAAACAAAATTTTTAATACTTATTAGAAATCATCTTGAAGCCACACTTTAAAACATGGCTCTTAAACTTTTAAGAATAAAACATACACCAAGGATTTTGTTTCCATTTCAACCATCTGAAAAAACTATTAACCCATTTTCACAAAAGGGAACTTTCCATCATTTAAAAAATAATTTAAAATTTCATAAGAAAATCATTTTTTGAATTACATTGAGTTCAACACCTCCTTTTAGTGGAATAATAACTTTAATACATCATCTTCCTTTAATAAATACATAAATGGATCCTATCCCTGAAAAACAACATTAAAACCATTTTAATCATCCTAATAATTTACAAAATATTACTTTTAATTGTTTTATTTAATCCATAAACCCATCCCACATAAGCAATTACACATTTACTACCCATTCCCTCTCAAAATTACTCTATCTTAGGGTTTTCTAATTATTTTCACCAGTCAAAAGGGTACGAGTTACCGCATGGTTAGCTCTAGCTTTGGTCTCACTCACCCACAGACCCAACGTGGCCCGTGAAGGGTTTTAAACTTCAAAATGTGGCCCTAATAATTTTCATGAATATGAAATAGAAAAACACAAAAATGCAATATAATGGAAGAACAATTTATACATATATATATGAATGTGACTATGGTAAAAAGATTTAAGACCACCTACCTCATGATCGAAGATGATTACTATCCCAAAAAGCGCCCCTTGATTTGAACTCAATCATTAATCAAGGAATAACCATTGAATATGTAAGAAATGAGAGGATTTTAGGGATTCAAAAGGAGATAAGTGATTCTACAGGCTGAAATCAATAAAAATAGAGTAAAGATGAGAGTTACACAAACCTGGTTCTTCGATTCACACCCAAACACACTCCAAATGCATAAGAATTGAAGGACGAGCCTTTCTTGGAAGTATGTGAGGGTTTGGTATGTTATAAAATCTATAGAAGTGTTGAATTGGTTGAATAATTTGGTAAGAAAGAAATATTATCAAGAGTAAAAAATTGTAAAAACCTGTTTTTAAGGCCGCAAAGTTTAGCCACATAGTTATAAAAATCATGCAGCAACTGTGTGGATCCCTCAGTCCAAGATGGTCCAAGATGAACCATTTATTAGGAGTAACCAAAAATTTTGGTAAACCATGTGGAAACTGGTCAATACCCTCTATCCAATAGGCCCCCAAACAAAATAGTTTACTAGGTTAGGTGAACAGTTTCTACTTACTGTGTGTTAACTGTGAACTTCACACTATTTCGCCTCTTTTCCCCACATTTCATGTCCCAATCCCCCTAGGACTATCCCAAAACACCTCATTAACCCATGAACCAAATCATTATCCAATGAAATGCATGTTTAACCAAAATTTAAATAAGGACATACATTCATGATTGGTTAGGATCATACAAACTCTCCAACTTATAATGGATCATCCTCATGAAATTCTTTAAAACCATATTGGCACACCTATTAACATTCATTTCTCATCCTTTCTCATAGTCACTACTACACTTACATAACTCTTGGTCCATGGAAACAGTCCAACCCAATGATACCTTCTCCTCCACAAACCACAAAAGTGAACTTAAGAGTCCTTTAGGACACAACAACCCCGTCCTCATCACTACAAACATCAACACAAGGGAAGGGTCCAGGTAGCATCGTTGGTGCACCATTAAATGGATACCAATAAGGAACAACATTGCCCTTAAAGATCTGACTAGAATGCCCTTAGTATGATCATCTCCACAATTGACATCCCAAATCACTTGGCATCATACACCCCACTCTTTCATGGCTTTAACGGTGTCCCAAAATCTATGACACTTATGGGATACACAAATTCCTTCCACACTCTCTGACTGACATTGCTCCGCAACTCAATGACCAAAAGCCTCACCCCATTTCCAAACTTCCAATGTATTCCCAAGGATAACCTTAATCTCATGGAACTCAACTAGTTGAAGCCTAATCCCATAATTATTACAAAAACCAAAAAACCAAATCACGCTCACCCAATCCCATCAGACTCATACTACCACCCTCATCAGTGACCAACCACTTTCCCACCATGGGGATCTACATCGAACACTTTATCTTTCCACCACCATATTTTGATGATGATAAATCCCATTATAATTATTTAGTTTTCAATGCAACATTAACTGAAGGGATTTTACAGCCCACTACATTCGTCCCCTCTTAACAAACTGAGTTGGGAAATACTAGTAAAATCACTCCATTAACCCCCAAATTACACTGTTTTCATGTATTCAACTACTTCAACATCATTAATTCTTACCAAAGTAATATCACATAATATAATCACACCCACTAGTGCTCATTCTTGACCTCTACTGAAACATTACCACCCTAGAATCTGCTTCGCCATGAACGATTCTCTGCTCTACAACACCCACAAATGTATCCCATTGAAAACACATAGATCAACACTAAAACTATTATGAATTTTAATTCATCACACAACATGATCCACCACTACTTATGTGTCCCACATAGACATCCCAAGAAATCCAAACATGACCTTATAGGCCTCTCATTATTATCCCAATGCCACCAAGTCTACTATATAGGCTCCTCCATTCCCATGTGTCTAACCTACCACTCAATACCTTCGGGGTATCATTAACATATAATTATTTAAGAGATTCAAATCTTAGAATCCCAATATGTTTTTCTATTATGGGCCACCAAACATTGACATGGCCATATTTCCTTTCCCATAACAAGAAAACCATTATCACATACAATCTATTCTCATCTTTAGGGAACATCAACCCTCACATTCATTGATACCCAATCCATCATGTGGAACTCAAACACAACCAGTCAATGAGGTAATCCCCACCACACAACTAAAAATATGTTACACCAAGGGAATAAAATTAATGATTTCCCATATCCAATTAGGACACAATAATTATGCTAGGCCTATGTCAGATACATCTTAGTGCACCCGGGATAGTGGTATGATATGGGACATGATAGTCACTAGAGAAAATTCTTCTAAGATGTCATCAATGAATACCTTCACAAACTACTCATCATTGATGTTGCCTCCCAGTATGGGAACATCATAACCTTCTGCAAGTCACTGTATTACAAGAATTCCATCACTCCATCCATATAAAAACACCACAGCTCTAATATGATTTACGACCAAAACTCACTTCCACTCGAAAACACTCTAACAAGTATTTACATCTAAACCTTCCCCTTGGAATCACTATCATTACTCCACTGGAGTTCTTCTAACCCGACATGTGATATTTACGTGGAACGCATCGTCTTCCACACTGAACCATGAACCAACTGCCACAAAAATAACCTACATATTCCACTATGATCCCAAAAAAACAAGAAAAGTGTTTATCCTAAGACTCATGTTCATCCATACCTAATGGTATCATGTATTTCCATAGAAATCCCACATCTGGACCTCCTCAACGAGTTCTTGGTCCCACACATCACTATGACTAAAAAATAAACCTTGACATGGGCTACCCGGAATGTATATCACCATAGATAAGTTAATCATGTGTTTAATCATCTACACTTTCCTCTGGATCCATCAGCCTCATTTTAGTTGGAGATTTCTCAGCATCACCATCAAACAAAATAACCATTCAAATAAGAAAACCCAACCTCGTGACAACCCTTACCCTGGGGGGAAACATCCCTAACAGAAGTGCCAATCCTTGTAGTCATTAATCATCTGCCTATTGAACAATATCAACATCATTTCCACCATCAACCACCATCATAGACATAGGGAAAGGCTCCTAAAAAACGTTCCACTACCCAAATCATACCGTACAACCAACCTAAATAACTCAGATACCGTCATCGAAATGAACCATTACATAACCCTAAAAGTTTACCAAACCTTAAGGAAAAAGTTTGGTATCAATTATGCATCTAAATAACACAATCCTTTTTCTCATATTAGAGAAACTTCATCAATGGGCCATCTATCCTTGAGGCTACCCTCGATATCCCGAAACAATCATCTCATAACCACCACTCAATTCAAATTTCCAAATCCATTAACTTTCCTACTCATCGATTTTGGCTAATCCAAATCTAGGGAACACAATTTGTGATCCATTTCAAGGTCCATAATGTATTCATGTGAAACACACATCCAAAATCACTAACACCCCAACCAACCTCTCTCACCGGTCATCCTCAAAACTCAAATGATACGAACTACCCAAAATGGAGCCACACCAAGAAAATCTCACATGATTTGTCAAAGGCATACATACCAAACCTAAAAATAATGGCTACCCATGGAGGTAATACTAAACATGTTCCAAACACACTACCTCTAATGAAAAAAACCCATTTACAATATATCCCACACCCATGTTACTGTAACACATACACTAGAACCACGAGTCAAAAAACTCACTCTAGGGTTGAAAACTCAACTCGCAGGGTCTCAATAAACAAGATTCACAAAATTACCATTAACAGAATTCATTTCGAAACATCTTGGTAACAACTTAACCATATACACAACATGAAACATACCGTTAACTATAACATAAAACTCATCAAGGTCCCACATCCCATAATATGGGGTCTCAAAACTGGGGCACACTCACTACCAAAACCACCTATACATAATGTACCAACCATCACAATGGATAACCAACACTGGTGTCCCTAAAAAATAAATTATCATACCATATACCTTTATAATTAATGTTTACCATTTAAACCCATTATTTCTCTTTTTATAAATTCTCATTTTCAAAACCCATGCATTTACACTTTCAAATTATTTTTCATTATTCCACCATTTCAACAATCACTTCATTATTCAAAATCATAATTGAAAAAATTTCTCTTTTCAAACCCAAAGATATAAATTTTAAAACCCTATTTATCCAACTTTTCAAATCCTATAGTTTTATTCAATTTCAATTTCTTACACACATTTGGAATTTCATCACGTCATTCATAAGTCAATCACAAGAAACAAGTGGGTAACATATCAATCCTATGTTTATAGCATGATGCATGAACTCACACACCCTCCTTAACAATATGGTCCAACAGATAAAAACCCACAAATAAATAATATAGCATACATGTACAAAACTCAAGGTGGAAATAACAATCATCTATAAAAGCACCAACTAAACATCAATTCCCACCCATGGACATATAGACATTCCCTCTTATGTGGGGCTGGAGGAACCCAAGCATGAGATCATTACCAGGACCCATCGTGATCCTCATATTTTATCTAACATGACCCAAAAACTAAGGCAAATGAAAACATATATGATACCACATAGAAACATCCCTTAACTTGTGGCCACATTCTAGTGTCCCGAGTCAGGTCATCACATGTCCCCATGCACCCTTCCTCATATGCCAGAGGCTTCCAACTAGTAGCTAAGATCTATGAAGGAATGTTAGGGAGACTATACAAGAATTTCAATGATATTCCACGATAAAAATAATATCAACAAGCATAATAACACGTAGAAACAAATAAATGGACAATAACCAAGAATTCCAACTAGTAACTAGGAAGAACATTATCTAGAAATATGATGAATGAACTACAAGTAAATAAGTCAAACAATTATAAAATAAAACCTAATCTACCACAAGAACCTGAATATGGACTTGAGTCCCAATGTGGTTCAGGCCTCCCAAGCACCAACCCGATATCCCATGCATAACCAAACACCAAGACCCTATCCTAAACCTAAATCACAAAACAAGTAGCCTCTTCTCAAGTTCCGAACTCTCATGGAAGCTCAATCTTGGTGTGAGTATAACTCAATAGGCCACCACAAATGTTGTATAATGTAATAACCATTTGTAAAAAAATATATGTAATGATAGAACTGCAATAAATTAGTGAGGAAATAATTTAATTATTTATATAATATCAATTTTATCTATTATGTTCTCTAGATTTACCAAATCAAAAAAAACTAACTCAAGTCACACTAAGAGTCAAATCCTAGCAATATGGGGTTACACACACTTTTAACATCAAGGGGTTTCCAATAATCAAAAACTATCACATATCCATTAATTAACAACATTAACATGATTATTCCCTTCATTTTATCAATGGAATAGGAATTTTCATTCATTACATTATGACCTATGCTGGCCAATTACCATGAATAGGTGAATATATCATGTTCCCTATCTCACTACAGATAAAAATTTCACAAGAAAATACATCACACTTACCTTGGAGCCTCAGTCATGGTAGTCTCAACCAATGACACTATTAATGGCCCAGAGTATCATTTTGAATCCAAATCCTATGTGTTATAGGTCTGGTGTTTAGATCCTCAGTCTAACACAACCCATGGGAGGAGCCTAATTCTGGTATCCCACACCACCATGCCATGTTCACAAGGTTATTTATCCATTTTCTACATATTCCATATCACAAACCATACACAATAAATAAAAATAACATTGACATTTCATAATTATTCATCATGTGAATTTCTAGAAAAACGTAATCCATTATCATAGTCACCAATTCAGAAGAAATTACCATTATAACATGCTCATTATATCACATTCATTATGAAAATTTTTCATTACATGTACAATTAATAATTCATTTATAACAATCACTTAAAAAGTATCCAACCCAATTCATGTTATTCCAACAAATCCCTTATGATATGTCATAAAATATATGTATTCATCATTTAGTATATTTTACAAAAATTTTAACATACCAAAATATTCTTTACAATCCTATTTTATTATCCCATAGATCAATTCAATAACTATTCTCCCATCAGAAATTTAAAACAACATCAAGGTATAAAAAATTGTTCCATATAGTTATTTGAAATAATTTTTAATCCATGGATTAAAATACAAGTCTCACTCATTGAAAAATAAAACACGCCCTGAGGATTTTGGTTCTATTTCAACCATAAAAAACCATTATACCATTTTCATCAAAACCTAGGCTACTAATTAATTTGAAACATCATTTTAAATTTCTTTAGAAAAAATACTTTTTAATTACATTGAGGTCAACACCTCCTATTAAATCATTACCCACTTCCAAACACCATCTTCCTTCAATATTTTATTAATAGTTTTACCATTTTTCTTTAAAAATGCCATTTTCTTCCACTTTACTTCCAGAAACCATTTTCAATTAACCCATTAACATAAACCATGTAAAAAAATTATAGTTTTACTATCCATTCGCTCTCACAGTTCCCTGATGCTAATGTTTTCCAATTATTAACACCAATAACAAATGTCCATCTTACCCAATGTTTATCTCTAGCATCGGCCTCACTCCCACGTAGATCCAATAGGGACTGTGAAGTGTTTAACACATCAATATGTGGCCCTAATCATTTTACTCCATCAGATACATAATTACCCAGTAGGGAAACATATTGGAACAACTATATACTCTTATATTTAACATTGTGATTATGATAAAAAGCATTAAGACAACCTACCTCGTGCTCGAAGATGATTACTAGCCCCAATCACATCCCTTGGTTTGAACTCAAACACCCTTTAAAGCCCCATCAATGAATATTTTTGAAAAGATATGATTTTTGGGATCCATAAGAAGAGAAGAGATTTTAAATGCCCTAATACAAAAAACAAATCAAATAGGATTGTTAGATTCAACCAGATCTCTGATTCGCACAAAAACTCACTCAAAATACCGATGAATCAAAGGAGAATAATCTATTGGAAGTATTCTATGGATTATATTGTCACCAAAGATATATTAGGTCAATTGTGAATGAAAAATGGGGAAAGAAGAAATATTATTTAGAGGGAAAATTTAAATAACCCCATTTTTTAAATGTCACACGAGTTGCCCACACTATTGGCCAAATTGTTCGTCAATCGTGCGGCTCCATCAATCTAAGATGGGACAAGAGTTACTATTTATTGGGAGCACCCACATGGTTTGGTTAAACATGTTGTAAGTATTCTCTATCCTCTTTCGAAAAGTTACCCATAACAACATGATTTACTAGGCCAAGCACATGATTTATATAAACCATGAGCTAAACATGTTCATCACACAATTTGGCCTCTTTTCCCATAATTTCATGATCTAAAAGCTCATGTGTAACACCCTGAGATTTTATGAGATATATTATTTTTTTCATATCTTCTGTTGTACGCTACACCAAGATTACATTGTGCTATACACAACATCGTATTAGCATGCAGTATACACAACACTATTCTTGGATCATGTTACACACAATTTCAAGTTCGTTTGATAGTTGTTATTCTATGAAACATTGAGTGTATATATATATATATTCAATGTATAAATGAAATATGGTTGGATTCTGTTATATAAAACAACAAAGGAGTCTTGCACAACACGCAACCCTGACTTGGCTTGCATTACACGCAATCACGACCTTCCTCGATAGCGTGTGTTGTACGCAATACCAAGTTTCACTAAACAACGATATATGGTTATAATCTTATTATGAACTAGACGTTTTGAATAGTATCAACTAAATTTTTAATTTTATAACATTATTATTCATCTTACACATTTTCTAGAATATGGTATGAGAACAAACTAATTTTTTTCGGGTAAAATAAGTAATTTTCAAAAAATGCAGTTTTGCCGCCTTTTGATGGCACACCCACTTTAAATCTAGTTTTTGAAATGTTTATAAGTTCAATTTGAAGAAATAAAATTTTTCTTTGGAATCATAATATAAAAATTTAATTTGGATAAAATTTTCATATTATTCTGATAACTAACATATTTTAATGAATAGTAAAAACACGCTATATTTTAATTAAAAACAACTTTTTTTATCACAATTATTTATATGGTTAGATTATCTTTTTTTATTGGTTTTAAAGTGTAATTAGAATATATTTTTACCATTTAAGATAATTTTGGTCATTGGAATTAATTTCACTTTGAATTTAGACATAAACAAGTGTCGATCTTTTGATAGTTATTGTTTCTTAAAAACACGATATTTGTTTTCATAACAAAATTTAATTTCAAAAGTAATTAATTCCACTTATATGTTTTTAATTAGGAAAAATAGAAATAATTTTTGAATTCAGAATATAAAATATATTCCATTTAAATGAAATTTTACCACTTCTTTGAATTAAATTTAAAAAATCAGACATACATAGTTGTTATCAAGAAGTAAAATATGGTTCACTAAGATGAAAATAATTTTTGGTGAATAGTAACTTTTGACTTTTATTTACCGCGGTTAAAGGTAAATGGGGTAATTAAAGGTTAAAAGAATATTATAATAATTCAAAATTACCTTAACACTTGTCCTAAACTTATTGGATGAGTAGTGGCTGACCATGGGCATCCTTGGGTCGATTTTGGGACCCCATTGATCCACTTGGTAGTGATAATGATAATTTGGATTAATTAATTTAACGTAAAGACAAAATTGACATTACCAAAAATCCTTTAGTAATTAATTTTTATAAGGAGTTATATAAATTATATTTTAGACTATAAATATTCATTGGAAAGATAAAAATATTTTCTACATGATGGTAGTTTTTTTTATAATTTTTAGACATCAAATAAATTAAATTATTTATGACACAATAATGATGTTGTAGTTACCTCATTAATAAATGATTTTAAATAAATAAGATTATAATGATTAAAATATTATCTAAAACAAGTCCAATTCTGATTGGATGATTTTATTTATACCATGAGTTATATTATCTTCATCTTTAATTATTTTTGGACCTTTTGAAACCGAAGATAAGTTTATAATAAAATAATATTTCACACTTCCCAAAGGTACCCCTCTCCTCCCTTATAAAAGGGCACCTCCTCCCTCTCCTCTTTACACAACTTTGAGCCTTCAAGATCAGCCAAACCCTGCCCATTTACCTTCTCAAAATCCCTAAAAACATAGTAGAGGTTATGGTCTTCTCAAAAGACCAACTCTAGTCACTTAAGTGTAAGTTTAAAGGAGGCACGTCGAGGAAGAGGTAATCTCTCCTACCGATTCTTTCAAGTTTCTTATTTCTTATACTTCCTCTTATTTAGTTGTTTCATTATAAATTAATAACATAAATATCAATAATATACTGATATGTTATTAAAAATATGAAACAATCCCATTTCATCTTCTATCCATCCTACGGAAAACGAAATCACCGTGCGTGCGTACGTACGGAATACCGTCTCCACGCCGTGGTGTAATCTATTTTCCACCACCACCTTACTTGGATGAGTATAATGGTGTAAAGAATAACTATATATGATTATTATAACATTATAATGATTCTGAGATATTATATCATCAACTCCAATTCCATTCATATAATTATGGGAATGATATCATCGCTAGTGCGTACGTATAGACTACCGTCTCCACAAACGCGATGGGATTCATTTTCCCTGATTAACCATTCAAGTATGATTATAAAGTATATATATAATAAATAATCATGAAATATATTACATAATAATGATACTGTATTTATGTACATATATGTTTCATTTACTTAATTCTATTCAATTCAATAAGGAAATGAAAACAGCGTTCATGCATATGTACGACCTACTGTCTCCATGAATGGTGTATTTCATTTCATTTATCGATATATCATATATATTTATATACTGAATATATATTATATATAAATAATGTTTTAAATTCTGTAATTAAGTAAATCAGGATATGAGTAATAATATCAAGAACAACAAATCGAAACACATACGATAAATGAATCGATTTTACCCAAAACACTGCTTTAACATGGAATTTACAAAAGAACGGGTAATATAAAGTCATAAGTGAACCATATATGATATCATAACAATTAATATGATTTTTTAATAATTCAATGACATTATTTAAATCATTACACAGGAGGTTCAGATACATACGAATCATATCAGACATAAGGTAAGGGATAACTATTCCAATCTCATTCTTATCCGAGATTATTTATTCGTATGTATTTATTGGGGTTATTGTTATCATCCATGCCCATGTTTTCAAAAAAATGTTTTCATGTATATTTAAATTCCCTTTTACCCATTTTTAAATTTTACCACATGTTATGAAAGGAATCTTACTTTTGTTTACCACACAAGGAACATTTTACTTTTCCAACAAAAGTATGAGGAGAATGTTATTTTTAACTTATATGGTGTGAATGGATTTTTACAGTTTCATAATGCCTCATTTTCATGATGATTCCTCTACAATATTGCATGATTATTTTCAACAAAACCCTTTTCTTTTAAAATCTCATATCATTTTTTGAAAATAAAATGATTTTGAAGAAAAAAAGATATTTTCCTCAAGAACTCATTTTAAGTGTTTTGTCAAAACTATTTTCCATCTAAGATGACATTATTTAGTATGATTATGTTTCAAGTATAATTTCTCTATTATTTACATGGTTTGATTCTTCTTATGATGAAATGATATCCATTTGTTTTATATGGATTATGTTATAATGGGATGATGTTTATGAAACCCATTTTATTCTTTGGTTTATGATGAATGATTTATGTTTATTTTGTGGAACAATTAAGAATGATTTCATTAGTCTATGGGTGAGACCTATATCTCCCTCCAATGCATTGGGTAAAGATTTATATCTCATGAGATAAACATGGCTGGAACAGAAAGTTAATCCGATTCAGTGATACCGGACTGGAACGAGGAGTGAACTCAATTCAGAAAGGGACTTTGTCCACTAAGATGGTCTTGGCCACGATGCCTTGGCTATGAAGGAAACCATAACATGTGCTTAATGGTTTCCACAATTACATGTTTAATTCCCATGATATTTTATCATGATTAATGTTTTTTTATGATATATTCCTTATGTACTGCCATGTTTTATGTCATTGCTCAATATTTTGATGTCCAA
Source organism: Viscum album (assembly GCA_963277665.1). NCBI lineage: Eukaryota > Viridiplantae > Streptophyta > Magnoliopsida > Santalales > Viscaceae > Viscum > Viscum album. The sequence continues at coordinate 543,805,717 of OY728140.1, forward strand.
ACATTATGTTCATGTTTTTAAGTTCAAATGTATATGGTTTGATTTATTTGCTCCATGCTTACCCTTACTGAGAATTTGAGATCACCCTTTATATGTTTTCTTTTCCCCAGGATATAAATAAAGGTTTTTAGGTAAGAAAAAAAGGGAAGATCTTTATAAGAGATGTTGAAGATCTTTCACCATGATTAGCAGATTATGTTTCGAGTTTCCAAAGACACTAAACTATTACGGTCCTTGAGTGTTGGTTTTTATTATGTATTAAGTATTCCAAAAATGTAATGTAATGTCCATGTACTTCAGGTACGAGTCTCTAATGTTGGTATCAGAGGGAAGGTTTAGTTATCCTTTGGAAACTAGGATGCGAAAACTTTGGTGAAATCCCTAGAGGTATTTCTAAGGTATGTCTAGGGATGTCCCTAAGGTTTAGTATAACTATAGGTTACAATCTTTGAATTATGTTGATGATCATGAATAACCTAGGGTGAACCTAGGATGTCATAGATTAAAGAATGTGTGATAAGTTAGACATCCCATAAGTGGCTTTTTATAATTATGTGGTTCCTTGTTATTTCAACTGTTTCTTACACCATGGTTTTTGGTTTTAGTCAATGGAGGGAACCAGAAGGAATTGGGTCAACATTGAATCCAAAGGACAGATTGGTGACTATGAGCAACGAAATTGTGTAATGCCTAGAAAGAATGATTTTGTGATTATGCCGAATCAGTCATCGCGTTATATGATTAATAAGGTGAACTTTAGTGGTATTACTAATTCATAAAATAAGAGGAAGATGGACTTTGATGCATGTTCACATGGTGAGGAGCATAGAGAAAGGAATATTGAGATTTCTAAAGAAGAGAAGAAGAACCTTGATGAATACATAAAATGGAGGAGAAGATTTTATCTGTGTGGGGAGAAGGGTCATAGAGTGACAAACTGTTATGGAGTTCAATATCTTATCTGTGGAGAACATGGACATTACCCAACTCAATTCCCTAACCTAATAGGTTAATTCTAAATCAAGGAAGGGCTTATTCCATGACAATCCTTGAAGAGGATGTATTGAAGTGTTTATGTATTGGTATTCAAGAATAATGTTTTTGAGGTACTTTTATGGTATATTGGAATATCTATGTATTGGTCCATTGTGGTTTTCCATAAGAATATGGTACCGGTAACCATGAAAAGTGATTGACATATTTTTGGAAAGCAGATGATATGCGCATAATGAAGGGATAATAAGAAAATAATATGTTTGATAGTATTCATGAGCTCATGATTGAGATGAGGAAAAATTGATATCAAGGTTTGAGTATATAGAATTTTTGGAATTTTGGTATGTGGAAAGAGTTAACTTTTTATAGCATTCATGTTTTCACTAAGGTTCTATGGTAAAACATGTTTCAAAAGAATACATGATTAAGGTAATCACATGTTTGGAATGTGACCAACAAGATATATCTTCTGATATATGAGGGATAAATGATGGTATTCATGTGCTTATTATATGACCTTTTTAGTAATCGTTCTCTTTATACTATGAGATTGGAAAGAAGTATTTTGGATAAGTCTTAAGGTTGGAATGGATTAAGTTGAAAATCAAATAGTATTATTTAAGGTTAGAACTTTTTTTTTGATTTTATTTCTGGAATGTTATAATAGTATAGTTTAAGAAAAGGGACAACCTGTAGAACATGCGACAACCCATCACATCAGACAAGGTTGCGGGAATCGAACCCACAACTGAAGTGCGACAAGCCTTTATCGCATACCACTGACCTACAAGAATTCCCTGGTTAGTATAAATTAGTTTTAATTTATTAAGTGGTATGATATATGAAGTATAAGTCCATTTTAGGAACCATGTACAATTAATATCACTATAGATGGACTTATGTATATTTAATAACTTTTTATAACCTTTTGTTTGAGACAGATGGAATGACCTATCATTCTATCGCATGATCTACTAACACTTCACGAATGACAAATTCAACTTCATTTCTTTAAGATATGAAGTGGAAATTGTTCAAGGAAAGAACAACGGTGATATTATACCAAAATCAAGTAAGTATTTATTTTAATTCAAAAATTATTCAACATTAAATAAATGATCTTGAAAACCAAAAATGTTGTCCTAATGGCCTCATATCTGATGAATCAGATGGTACCTTAGATCATCACAAATTTATGGCTTTGTGATTGTTGGATTTTTCATAGCCATGTTCTCTACCACTCTCCTTCAGAACTTGATGGTTAGGTTTCTCTTCCATATCCATATTTTCACCTATGTTCTCCTATGTGGAAACCCAGTGATGAGTTAATTTGGGTAACTGATATGTTTCATACTTCACTTTTTAAAATTATGTTTTATTATTCCTTTTTACGATGTGGGTTTCTATGAAAGAAACTCTCATGTAATAAACCATTCATACCCCCGACGAATCTCGAGGGAGAAATTCATTTTAAGGGGGGTAGAATGTAACACCCTGAGATTTTATGAGATATATTATTTTTTTCATATCTTCTGTTGTACGCTACACCATTATTACCTTGCGCTATACGCAACACCGTATTAGCTTGCAGTATACACAACACTATTCTTGGATCATGTTACACACAATTTCAAGTTCGTTTGATAGTAGTTATTCTACGCAACATTGAGTGTATATATATATATATATTCAATGTATAAATGAAATATGGTTGGATTCTGTTATACGAAACAATGAAGGAGTCTTGCAAAACATGCAACCTTGACTTGGCTTGCATTACACGCAATCGCGACCTTCCTCGATAGCGTGTGTTGTACGCAATACCAGGTTTCATTAAACAATGATATATGGTTATAATCTTATTATGAACTAGCCGTTATGAATAATACCAACTAAATTTTGAATTTTATAACATTATTACTCATATTACACATTTTCTAGAACATGGTATGAGAACAAACTAATTTTTTTGGGTAAAATAAGTATTTTTCAAAAAATGCAGTTTTGTCGCCTTTTGATGGCGCACCAAATTTAAATATAGTTTTTGACATGTTTATAAGTTCAATTTGAAAAAATAAAATTCTTCTTTGGAATCATAATATAAATTTTTTATTTTGATAAAATTTTCATATTATTCTGATAACTTTCATATTTTAATGAATAGTAAAAACATGCTATATTTTAATTAAAAACAACTTTTTTCATCGCAATAATTTATATGGTTAGATTATATTTTTAATTGGTTTTAAAGTGTAATTAGAATATATTTTTACCATTTAATCCAATGTTGGTCATTGGAATTAATTTCACTTTGAATTTGGTCATAAACAAGTGTTGATCTTTTGATAGTTATTGTTTCTTAAAAACACGATATTTATTTTCATAACGGGATTTAATTTTAAAAGTAATTAATTCCACTTCTATGTTTTGAATTTGGAAAAATAGACATCATTTTTGAATTCGGAATATCAAATATAGCTTATGCTGAATGTTTGGTATTTTTCTGAAAAATCTCAATTTTTGATGAATAGTGAAACCACTTAGTGGTAGTTAAAAAAACCGACTCTTCCATTTAAATGAAAATTTACCACTTCTGTGAATTAAATTTCAAAAATCCGACAAAAATGGTTGTTATAAAGAAGTAAAATTTGGTTTAATAAGATGAAAATAATTTTTAGTGAATAGTAACTTTTGACTTTTATTTACAGCGGTTAAAGGTAAATAGGGTAATTCAAGGTTAAAAGAATATTATAATAATTCAAAATTACCGTAAAACTTGTACTAACCATATTGGATGAGTATTGGCTGACCATGGGCATCCTTGGGTCGATTTTTTCACCCCATTGAGCCACTTGGTAGTGATAATGACAATTTGGATTAATTAATTTAATGTAAAGACAAAATCGACATCACCAAAAATCTTTTAGTAATTAATTTTTATAAGGAGTTATATAAATTATATTTTCGATTATAAATATTAATTGGAAATATAAAAATCTTTCCTATATGATGGTATTTTTTTTATAATTTTTAGACATCAAATAAATTAAATTATTTATGACACAATAATGATGCAGTAGTTACCTCATTAATAAATGATTTAAATAAATAAGATTGTAATGATTACAATATTATCCAAAACATGTCCAATTATGATTGGATGATTTTATTTCGACCATGAGTCATCTTATCTTCGTTTTTAATGGTTTTTGGACCTTTTGAAACCAAATATAAGTTTATAATAAAAAAATATTTTCACACTTTCCAAAGGTGCCCCTCTCCTCCCTTGTAAATAGGCACCTCCTCCCTCTCCTATTTACACAACTTTGAGCCTTCAAGATCTGGAAAACCCTTACAATTTACATTATCAACATCCCTAGAAACATAGTAGAGGTTCTGGTCTTCTCAAAAGACCAACTCTAGTCTCTTAAGTGGAAGTTTAAAGGAGGCACGTCAAGGAAGAGGTAATCTCTCATACCGATTATTTCAAGTTTATTCCTTCTTCTACTTCCTCTTATTTAGTTGTTTCATTATAAATTAATAATATAAGTATCACTAATATATTTATATGTTATTATAAATATTAAACAACCCTATTTCACCTTTTATCCATGCTACGGAAAATGAAATCACCGCGCATGCGTACGTACGGAATACCGTCTCCACGCCGTGGTGTAATCTATTTTCCACCACCACCTTACTTGGATGGGTATAATGGTGTAAAGAATAACTATATATTATTATTATAACATGATACTGATTCTGAGATATTATATCATCAACTCCAATTCCATTAATATAATTATGGGAACGATATCATCGCTCGTGCGTACGTACGGACTACCGTTTCCACGAACGCGATGAGATCCATTTTCCATGATTAACAATTCAAGTATGATTATAAAGTATATATATAATAAATAATAATGAAATATATTAAATAATAATGATACTGAATTTATATACATATATGTTTCATTTACTTTATTCCATTCAATTCAATAAGGAAACGAAAACAGCGTTCATGCGTACGTACGTCCTACCGTCTCGATGAACGGTGTATTTCATTTCATTTATCGATCTATCATATATATTTATATACTGAATATATATTATATATAAATCATGTTTTACATTCTGGAATTAATTAAATCAGGATATGAGTAATAATATCAAGAACAACAAATCGAAACATGTATGATAAATGAAACGATTTTACCCAAAACACTGCTTTAACATGGAATTTACAAAAGAATGGGTAATATAAAGTCATAAGTGAACCATATATGATATTATAAAAATTAATACGATTCTTTAATAATTCAATGAAATTATTTAAATCATTATATAAGAGGTTCGAATACATACAAAGCATATCAGACATAAGGTAAGAGATAACTATTCCAATCTCGTTCTTATCCGAGATTGTTTATTCATATGTATTTACTGGGGTTATTGTTATCATCCATGCCCATGTTTTCAAAAAAATGTTTTCATGTATATTTAAAGTCCTTTTTACCCATTTTTAAATTTTACCACATGTTATGAAAGGAATCTTACTTTTGTTTACCACATGAGGAATATTTTAACTTTTCCAACAAAAGTACGAGGAGAATGTTATTTTTAACTTATATAGTGTGAACGGATTTTTACGATTTCATAACGCCTCATTTTCATGATTCTTCCTCTACACGATTGCATGATTATTTTCAACAAAACCCTTTTCTTTTAAAATTGCATGGAATTTTTTGAAAATAAAATGATTTTGAAGAAAAAAAGATATTTTCCTCAAGAACTCATTTCAAGTGTTTTGTAAAAACTATTTTCCATCTAAGATGACATTATTTAGTATGATTATGTTTCAAGTATAATGTCTCTATTATTTACATGGTTTGATTCTTCTTATGATGAAATGATATAAATTTGTTTTATATGGATTATGTTATGATGAGATGATGTTTATGAAACCCATTTTATTCTTTGGGTTATGATGAATGATTTATGTTTATTTTGTGGCAAAAGTAATAATGATTTCATTATGAGATGGGTGAGACCTATATCTCCCACCAATGAATTGGGTAAAGATTTATATCTCATGAGATGGACATGGTTGGAATGACAAGTTAATCTGGTTCAGTGATACAGGACTGGAACGAGAAGTGAACTCGATTCAGAAAGAGACTTTGTCCACTAAGATAGTCTTGGAAACAATGCCTTGGCTACTAAGGAAATCATAACATGTGCTTAATGTTTTCCACAATTACATATTTAATTCCTATTCTATTTTATCATGATTAATTATTCTTTATGATCTATGCCTTACGTACTGCCATGTTTTATGTCATTGCTCAAGATTTTGATGTTCAAACATTATGTTCATGTTTTTAAGTTCAAATGTATATGGTTTGTTTTATTTTTTCCATGCTTACCCTTACTGAGCATTTTAGATCACCCTTTATATGTTTTCTTTTACCCAGGATATAAAGAAAGGTTTTTATGTAAGAAAAACAAAAGGGGAAGATCTTTATGGGAGATGTTGAAGATCATTCACCATGATTAGAAGATTATGTCCCGAGTTTCCAAAGACACTAAACTATTACGATCCTTGAGTGTTGGTTTTTGTTATGTATTAAGTATTCCGAAAATGTAATGTAATGTCCATGTATGTTAGGTACGATTCTCTACACCATGTATACCTTTGAATCTCCTCATACACCTAATAATAACCTCATTTTCTTATTGGATTATTTTTTCTATACCATTTACATCTATTTATATATTATATGATCTCTTGGTGGAAAATTATATTTATTATCACCATTATTTTAATGTAAGATATAAATAAATAAAAAATGAAACCCCCTATAATTTAATATCTCTGAAATATTTATATAAGGAAAAAATATGATCTTTATGGATATAAATGATAATTTCACATTGGTATAAATTTTGTAATGGTAATTGATTAACATTATTTATTGATTGAGTAGTTAACATAAATCCTTATGTCGCACTAATAACGCATTTATGGAATTAATAGAAAAATAAAATATTTTTTTCTTTTTTATAATGTAATAAAAATTGGTTGAATTATTATTTTACAATATTTTAAAATATTGAAATAATATAATAGGGTTGTATCAAAGGTTTTCATGACCCGTACCCTAGATCACGTGCCTTGATGACCCAAGCCCACCTTCCATATACTAGGGGCTTGTTACTAGCACTAGAAAGGCATAACCCAAAAAGGAAAGTGTAAGAACCCAGTTCTCCTTAAGAGGTTCTGTTTCTTCATTTTCAGTTCCTTTGTGTTATTTTTTAAAAAATAAGAAAGTTTGCAGAAATGTTATGTTTTAGTTGAACACATCATGTACTCCTATGTAAACTCCATAAAATCTAGTCGTGTAAGACGGGAAGACATAATGTGTGAGGTTATGGCCCGAGAGAGAAAAAAATCCACAACACATGGTGTACTCCTTAGTAAACGATGTGTAGTCATGGCGACAAGGCTAGTGAGGGACACAAAAAGTATGTCAGCAAAGTTATGAACAGTAAAATGATATACACATCGTGTACTACAAAATTCCATCTTAAAAAAGGTAGTAGCCTCATTTTCTCTTCTCCTAAATAGAACAGCCACCTGGTGAAGAACCATGAGCCACGGGAACAAATCCTTATCTCTTTTCATCATATGGAACTTGATTCATGTTTCGTCGATCTTGTAGGATTCCTCTCTAAAAGATCCTTCTTCTCCTTGAGTTGTTCATGATAATTTCTATTCTTGAGGAAGTTATTAAAGGTTGAATATTTTAACATTTTTCATAGATCTACATCGTTCTAGACTGATTCAAGGGCCTTCGTCAGTTTATATCACTCGTGCGAAAACAATGTATGTGGTCTCATGCCTCTCGTAAATTTTTGAGATGTTTATATGCGCCGTTGTGCCACACACCCATGTCTAGGTTGTTGCCTTGAAAATTGACCGATCCTTCTTATTATTAATTTTTTTCATACTAAATTCAATGAATTGAATCATGTTTTGCATCGTTGATTTCTTAAGGTCCACCACGTGGGTGAATTTCCATTAATTTTGGGTTTGGACATTTCTCCCAAGGATGTCGATGGAAATGCTTTTATTTTTTCACATTTCGGGTGGTTTAAAATGAACATGGTTATTGCCTAAAATTTCTATTGTACTTGAATAGGTAGAATTTTATTATGGCTATGGGAATGTGTTTTCCCCTTTTTTCATGAATTGTTTTTGATTGTTAAGCTGTTTGGAATGTTATTTTAAAGTTTTATGGATAAATAGTAAATAGCATTGGGTGATACATGGGTTGATCTTTGAACGCCATGAACCGAATCTCTTGACTAGTGTACATTTCTCCCTGGGTGATGCATGGGTTCAGCATAGAATGCTAGTAATGGACTCGAGTGGTATTTGTTTATATGTATTTAGTGACACTTAGTCTCCCTATTAGGACCTCAAAGGATGAACTTAATTGAAAAAAACTTATTTTCACATAGAGTTATACCATTGGGCTCCATAGTTGGACCACCGAGGAAAAAATCACTTTAACTTATACCAACATCAGGAGTGATACTCAAGCACCCTATTAGGACTACTGCGAATGGACTCATATGATGTCGGTAGAATTACACTTGAAGTGATACTTTAATTCAATCATAGAAATTTCAAGAACAGACTCAGGTTACACTTAAATGATGAAATGGAAGGAATTAAGGAACATCTGAAAAGACAAATCCCAAGCTTTATTTCAGATATTACATACTTGTTAGGAAGTCTTTTGAGACTTTTGTTGTTCTTACATTTCTACGGATAATTTTAGGGTTTGGAAGGATTACAGAGATAAAATGGCTCAAGTAAATGAACTACTAATGAATGTAGTAAATTTTATGAATGAATACTAGTATTTGTAGGGTTGTGTTACTTTTTAGTGCATACTACTTACTACATTAATTTACTATACACAACTGTTGTATATACTCACTGACAGATTGACAGAGACCTTTGGTGGTTTCCTTTAGAGATTCATTTCTCACACCCTGTTTGGGTCATGTTTTGGGGCTAAAACAGAATATATTATTGTAGGTGACGATAAGGGAAAGGCTCCTTTTTAGGTACTTGATTGTTGCTAAGGAGTTGGAGAGCATGGGACTGAGCCTTGGCTTACGACGCTGCTGAGTATAATTTTGTTTTACTGTACTTTGTTATTGTATTGTACTTGATTCAAGTGTATCTTGTTTTGGTTGTTTTTGTAGAACATGTAACATGTTGAATTATCATTTGAATGGCTGAGACTTGGATATTTATCTATCAAACTTCCTCTATTTTGTTTTTGTTGCATGTTGTTTACTGCTTCTGCTAATTTTTACTATTTATTCTGTTTTGTTACACACTACCAATGAGGGCATAGTTTCCCCACTATCACATCCTGGGCCCTCGCTACTTGTCTGTTGCCTCTGGAACTTGGGGAAATGATCTTGAGGCCATGTGGTGAACCAATCCCGCTTCAGTTTAGTGGTATGTTGGGTCGGGACATTACAGGAATCCATTTAATTTAAACATGTACACACACAAACAGGGCATTCCACACAACAAAAACCACAGAGGAAAGAAAGTAGTAAGACCACAAAAAAGTAAAACTATTGAGAGTAAAGTGTGTAAACTGAATGTAAAGGGGCCAGAATACATTCCCAACTGAATGGAAAGTACAAAAAAGAAGTAAAATCTCGGGAGTTCATCCTTCAGGGATACTATCTGAATGGTAGGTATAACTCCCTATCAGATGTTACTATTGGACACCATGTCAATCAGTCCACCTTCATGCCCCATCCAGTCCCAACTCCCCAAAGTCCCTATCAAGGATGTTCATCGTCTTCACAAGACACAATAGGTACTAGGAAATCTCATGTAGGGGTGAGTATAATAGTACTCATTAGGGACCTAGAGACCCCCGAATGCCTCTCAGTAATCCATGATGGAAAACAATATATTGAAAAATACCACAGATGTAACACCAAACAAAAATATCTCAAACACATCACAATGAAAAAGACGCATCTCACACTAGGTATATCTTATGTACAAAAGTAAAGATGATTAGTTGTAAAACATGATCATCTTATTTTGTCGAGAGGCTCTGCTGCTTACCCACATAGGGTGGCTAGGTGATGACCCAAGAAGGATCGCTAGGTGCTAACCCATAGTGATTCACTAGGTGCTGACCCACATTAAATCTCTAGGTGTTGACCCACACTAGATTTCTAGGATCTGACCTACAAAGAATCACTATTCTTTCATCATGTTGCATCCAGACACTGGATTCTGGCACATAATATGCTTGATTTTTAGAGGATCAACACCTCAATCCATTGGCCGTACCTAAACCACAATGAAGTTCATAATAGAGTATAATAAAATGTTTTTCTTATCGTAAGGGCCTCAATGCAATAGACAGAGTGTCGATTGGACCCTCGGTCTTTAAGTTATGATATTTTTAGTAACAATGGACTGGGTGGATTGGAGTCAGATTCAACCAGGACATATTCCAAATTCCTCTAAAAATTATGAGGATTATCTCAAAATGACTACCTTGTCACATGGGTGCTCACACCATAGATGGTGCGTTAATCATATGTCGGGTCTACAAGTAATTATCATTTCAGTAAAACGAGGTCGGTTCAGTCCAGTTCTGGGTCGACCCGGTCGGACCGACCTGAACAAATCCTGTTTGGGGGTCCGGTGTGGTTCTCACTTGGTTCAGGGCTTTAAATCCCATTAGGATCACATGTGTATCTTTATAGGACTGGTCCAGCACGTTGGAGGGTCTAGCCTGACATTGAGGTTCCAGCCCGATCTCGTAGGTTCGGTCTGAGAATGCGGGTCCGGCTTGTTGGCCAACCTGATTTTCCCCACTAGGATGTGGGAGACAGTTGTGTCCAGCATTCCTACCACCCCGCAGTCTCCCTGGGATGGTCTCCTTACTGCGGTCAAGCGACTGTAGTGGATCCACGGGACCTTCCATGATGGCAGACTCTTTCACACACACGCAAAGAGGGTCAGTGTGCCTCCATCATGCCCGAGCGGTCCATTCCTCCATGTCTTGCCGATGAGAACCGGGCATCCCTGAAATCGCGATGCACTGATGGGCATGCCACCATCCTCTTCCCGCATCTGCCACCGTGGGCCACCGTCGGTTCACTGGCAGCACCTTCGACCGGCCACCAAAGTCACTCTTGTGGCCCGTTTCTCAAAGTGATTGCATCTACGCAATCACTAGGTAATCACACTCACTAAGATGACCTCAAAATCTATTTTCCAACATCCTAATAATTAATTCATGAATTTGGTACAATAAAAAATCCTGTCATACGGTCTGGGAGATTTTTGCGTCAGCTCGCGCCCTCCACGTTAGAGTTTAAGCATGAGGGAAAGTATTAATCCACACATCAACAATGAAACCCCAATTCAAACCCCTACAAAATCCCCCCCCACAAGAATGAGTGATTCATGGATCATCCCATCATTTATTTGATTCCACATTTATCTTTTAATCCCATGAATTGGGAAGTACTCAGTAAAAACATAGAATGGATAACATCAAAACTTGTTGTTGTTCGATGTCGAAGCGTTCTTCCTTGAGGTTTCACAACATCGACATCGATTCTAGATATGTTCCCTGAGGCATGTCGATGATGATGAAGTCTCACTGAAATTTATCATTTTTCATTGGAGGGGAAAACAAATGGTAGTTTATCAGAGAATCCCCATAGTTTAATTCCCCATTCTTCCAACGAGCCACACTATAAAAAGGTAACATGTTGCAGCACTCCCGCTGAGCTGCGACATCACGTCATTACAATGTTTCATTTATGAATCAACATCACTATTATGCATCATTAAAGCATCATTACACTATTAGTTAAAGATCCATTAATTAGTTTCATTAATGAACCTCATTTCTGCCTCATCGATGCATCGTAGCATCACTGTCCTCAATTCAATGGTGAGAAAAAAATAATTGTTTTAAATTATATTACTATTTTTCTTGAAAATTATGAATTATAATTTTTTCTCTCAGTCCTTTACAGTAGAAGTAATTCCATTTCTAGGTGAATCCCGGAGTTCCTAGATCAATGATTCCCTAGTATTTTTGATCTAATCACCGATACAAAAGTTATAAAAAACCACTCGCACATTTATCTAAATTACCCTTAAAAAATGTTCAAAAATTAAATCTCACCCTCGACCAGCATCGGTCGTGGTTACAATATTTCTCAGTGAAACACCACCTCATGAGCTCAACGGTACTCTCTGATTTTCAATTAGAGTTATCATTTAGGAGTTATATGGAATGGACAATAAAATAATTGTTATTTAATTATTTAATTTATGAAAAAATACTGGCTTCCATTGTTGGCTTGTGCCAACCAATGTTAGGATCTTATTTGGGAAAGCATACAGTCACGAGAGTAGCAGTGGTATCATAATTTTATAATGAGTCACCATTTATGAGTTATAAGTATTTGAAAAATAAAATAACTTTATTTAATTATCTTATTTACGGTTACTCCATTTTTGAGATTTCCCATTGGAGGCCTGCGCTGACTAAACATATGTTGCACCTAGGGTAAAACCGTCATCCTTAATGCAATGGTTCCCTCAGATTTCTCATCCATACTATCATTTAGGAGTTATTCCACATTTTTAAGAAATCCATTCACTGGGGATATTTAAATCTTAACATTTTTTGACCGATCATTTTGGGAACTACAGGCATGAGAATCACGTGTCGTCAGAGCGTGTAGTCTTGAAATAATTCCATATAATTAAAAAAACCAGGGAATTTACAAGACATTGCAAAGGTATACATTATAATTCCAATGTGGTCTCCTTGTCTTTAAATATGAATTAAATTAATTATGTTGAAATGAAATTAGTGATATTTTGTGCCAATAATATTGTATTAAACAATTTTATAATAATAAAAAAATAATATATGAAAAGTTTGATAAGATATGGTCAAAAATAATATACAGTGTCATATATTTAGACAAATTTAAAAGTATAATTATTATTACAAATCCCTAATAATAAAAATAGTTTAATGTGATTATGGGTAAAATTTGATATGCAAGGGTTTAATCAAACTTAAATCATATAAGATGAAAAAACCTATAAAAACTTAATTGGATAAATATAATTCAAACTAATACTATTTTTATTAAAATATATTTTTGTTTTTAGAAAATTTTCATATCAATTAGTCAATTATATTTAAAACAATTTTGTAATTCAATGTCATCCCCTATTACTTAACATTGCATTACATTTTACAAACTGAGGAATGTTAAGGTTTAGTGTTTTGGAAAAATGTAAATAATACATGAAAACATATAGAATTATTATAATCCACTTGATAGGATTCTTAATTTTTTCATTCTAATTACAATTACTCCAACCCATAACATGGGGACATATACCAAAGAAAATGTTGAGCTGAAGGCCCAGTAAGAAAAAAACAAGAGAAATTGTTTACATGTGAACGTGAGAGACATCAATATAAACACGATGAATGTGATAAAAGAATGATAAAGATGAATATAATAATAATAATATCATTATAATTTCTCTAAAAAATTAAAATAATACATTCATAATCATATCACCATGGTCCATCCCAAATTTTTCATAAAACTTTCCAAGGTTATTCACCAAGGTATCATAAAAATTTTCATCTCTAGAGATTAAATTTTAACACAATGAATTAATGTTTTATCAAGGTAATACCTTAATATATATTTATTTTCTTGTGATCCACAAATATCACGATCAAGAAATTAATAAATTAACTATAAAGAATAAATGAAATGGGTGTAATATAAAAATAACATCATTTTAAAAAGTGCTTAAAAACAAGACCATTTTCCATTTAAATACCACGAAAAATATGGATTTCATGTATTTTAATCCAAAAATTAAAATATATAATTTTTAAATACAGGTTAATACCCCCATATAAGACTAAGGTTTAGGGATTTAGAAAAGAAAATAAAATAATTTCAGGATAAAAAGAGGGAAATTTCAATACAAAATTCCAACAAAATAATGGGTATAAAACATGGATATATAAAACATTATAAATTGAATGTAAAGTGGTCTACCATTATTAAAATACTCATAATACAGTATTGTTATTTAATAAAATAGATATAAGAACATGATATGGAAATTTGGAAGTCACATAACATAATGGGAACATGAAAGGAAAGGTGTAGTTGATATTTCCATTACCTTTAATACTTACTCCTAAAACACTAGGATTGGGACCTTGAGTCCTGGAGGGAACCTTGGTAGGACACCTTTGGAGGAAAATATATTAGAGTTTCTAGGGGAATGATTTTAGAATGAAATAAAGTAAATTAATGTCTTGGTATTTATTGTAAAGGGGATGGAGTTTTTTTATTAATTTCATAGGACACCTCATTAGTGATATTGGAAAAACCATAGGATTTCTCTTGGTATTTTCCATTTATTTTGGTCACATGGTACATATCATATTTTTTTATCTACATGAGTTTACTATAATTTTAAATGAAATATTACATCATTATGAATCATAAAACACACTGGAAATGAAAAAACTGTATTTTTACTAATCACTGAAAAAATTTATAATATTCTTATACATTCAGCCTAACATAATATAGTGTTATAAATTCAATAATTAACTCCACTTTATGACAATAATTTTCTAAATATGATATTTTTTTGTAAAATAACTATTTACTCAAAAAATACTAATACTTAACGAATAATTTCTAAAATAGATATTTACTTATATCATTATATCACATTACTATTAAAGATTCCTAAATTAAAATTTTAATTCCCTATGTGAGATTACAATTACATTGTTCATATTACTATTCATAAGGGTAATATTACTATTCATAAGTTAATATTCACCAAAAAATATGTTTCCAATATCAAATTATAAATTTATTACTGATCAAAACTATATATGTCTATTTTTTAAAAGTCATTTCAAGGTATAAATTATTTGAAATTAAAAAAATATTTTTTTACAATATTTATCAATAATTTGAAATTTCTTTGAAAAAAACTAATAATTCAACATATATTATTTTTAACATCGGAAATTCAAGAATGATGTTTATTTTACCATAATAAGGAATTAATACTTTATTTATACAGATGTATTACACAATGTAACTATGGATTTGTTATATTACCCCTTATAACACCTCCATAGGACCTAATAGTATGGTGTGAAATGGTGACAGAAGGTTGGGGAAGCTCAGACAACAGTGCCAAAGTGATGATTTCTATCACCTTGAAAATCTCCTATTGTAAATTTTGTTCAAGCACAACAAATTGAAGCTCATCTTGAGCTTAGTCCAAATAAAATCCTAGTGATGCTATCTCCTTATAAAGCTCCGACAAATGGGATTTGTAAGGATTGACTCTATTGGATGAGTCCATCGACTCTACTTTCTTCATTAATTATCCATTATCATTTCTATTTTTAAAAAATAATTATAAAAATAAAATTATTATTTTTTCCAATGGTAATATTAACCAATGGTCATATAATGGTCAAAAATAAATGGTTACATTTAATTTACACTTTTATAGTTATATTTATTATGACATAGAAAGACACAAATTTTCCAAGAACAAAATTTTATTCAAATGTTTGTCTCATTACATTCTTCCCCCTTTGAGAAATTGTTTCCTTAAATATCAACTCATACCCTCAGAAGAGAAATGGTGTGGGTACATCTGCATCATAGTCTCCTCTAGTTCTCATATGGCTTTATCATATATGTGGTTCCTTCAAAACACATTAACAAGGTTGGTATTCTTGTAATGTAAAATCTATAATATACGATCCATGATATCCATCAGCTACTCCTCATAAGATTGGTTGTGTTTTAGTTGAACCACCTCTAGATTTTGTACTTGGAGGGGTTCAGGTATTTAATTTGTCAAGAGTAATTCATGGAATACATCATGAACTTGTGATATATTTAGTGTAGAGACCCAAAGCTTGACGTACATAGACATTACATTACTTTTGCAGAATATCTAATACATAACAAAAACAGACACCAAAGGACTGTAATAGTTTAGTGTCTTTGGAAACTTGGAATATAATCTTCTAATCTTGGTGAAAGATCTTCAACATCTCCCATAAAGATCTTTTTTTTTCTTACCTAAAAAATTTCTTTATATCCTGGGGAAAAGAAAACATATAAAGGGTGAGCTCAAATTCTCAGTAAGGGTAAGCATGGAGAAAATAAAACAAATTATATACATTTGAACTTAAATACATGAACATAATGTTTAAACATCAAGATCTTGAGAAATGACATAAAACATGGCAGTACATAAGGCATAAATCATAATGGAACATCAATCATGATAAAATAACATGGGAATAAAACTTGTAATTGTGGAAAAACATTAAGCACATGATATGATTTCCATAGTATCCAAGGCATTGCCTCCAAGACCATCTTAGTGGACAAAGTCCCTTACTGAACCAGGTTTACTTGCCGTTCCAGACATGTATTACTGAACCGGATTTACTTGCCGTTTCAGCCATGTCTATCTCATGAGATATAAATATTTACCCAATGAATTGGAGGTAGATATAGGTCCCACCCATCTCATAATGAAATCATTCTTACGTGTTCCACAAAACAATCATAAATCATTTATCATAACCCAAAGAATAAATTGGGTTTCATAAAAATCATTCCACGATAACATAATCCATATAAAACAAATGGATATCATTTCATCATAAGAAAAGTGAAACCATATAAATCACAAAGACATTATACTTGAAACATACACATATGAAATAATGTCATCTTAGATGGAAAATGGTTTTGATAAAGCACTTGAAATGAATTCTTCGTGAAAATATTCTTTCTTCTTAAAAATAATTTTCTTTTCAGAAAATGCCATTCAATTTTAAAAGAAAAGTATTTTGTTGAAAATAGTCAGGAAATATTGTAGAGTAATCTTCATGAAAATAAGGAATTATGAAACAGTAAAAATCCATTCATTCCATATAAGTTAAAAAAACATTATTCTCGTACTTTCGCAGGAAAAGTCAAAAAGTACCTCATATGGTAAACAAAAAAAATATTCCTTACATACCATGTAGTAAAAGTAAAAACAGGGTAAAAAGGACTTTAAACATACATGAAAACATTTTTATAAAACTTAGACATGGATGATAAATATAACCCTAGTAAATACTTACATATAAGCAATATCGGATAGAAAACAATTGAGATTGCAAAATTATCCCTTACCTTAGTTCTGATATGATTTATATGTATCTGAACCTACATTATAATGATTTAAATAATGTCATTGACTTATTATAGAATCAAATTCATTGTTATGATATCATATATGGTTCACTTATGACTTTATATTACCCGTTCTTTTGTAAATCCATGTTAAAGCAGCGTTTTGGGTAAAATCGTTTCATTTATCGTACATGTTTCGACTTGTTGTTCTTGAAATTATTACTTATATACTGATTTCCGCAATTTAATAATGTAAAATATGATTTATATATAATAAATATTCAGCATATACATATATATGATAGATTGATAAATGGAATGAAATACACCATTCATGGAGACGGTAGGCCGTACGTACGCATGGAAGTTGTTTTCGTTTCCTTATTGAATTGAATAGAATTAAATATATGACATACATATATGTATATAAATAATTCCAGTAGCATTATTATGTCATATATTTCATTATTATTCATCATATATACTTTATAATCATTCATGAATGGTTAACATGAAGAATGAATCTTATCACGTTCGTGGAGACGGTAGTCCGTACATATGCACGAATGATGATATCGTTCCCATGATCATGGAATTGTATTGACATGTATGTATAATATTTCATAATAAATATCAATTTACAATAATCACATATAGTTATTACTTACACCATTATACCCATCCAAGTAAGGTGGTGGTGGAAAATAGATTACACCACGACGTGGAGACGGTATTCCGTACGTACGCATGCGCGGTGATTTCATTTTCCGTAGGATGGATAGAAGGTGGAATAGGTTTGTTTAATATTTATAATAAAATATCAGTATATGAGTGATACTGATGTTATTACTTCATAATTAAACAACTAAAGAAGAGGAAGTAGAAGAAGAAATAAATTTGAAAGAATCGGTAACAGATATTACCTCTTCTTCGACATGAATCTTTTAAACCTCCTCTTATGGAAATAAAATTGGTATTTGAAGAAGGAAAGGACCTCTAGAATATTTCTAGGGAAGTTTAGAAGGGAAATGGTTAGGGTTTGGCCGAGATTTAAGGCTCAAAGTTGTGTAAAAATGAGAGGGAGGAGGTGCCCTTTTATAAGGGAGGAGAGGGGCACCTTTGGAATCCTAAAAAATATTAGTTTAATATAAATTCAAAACCCACATAAAAACCTCCAAAAATAACTCAATTATAATATTATATGATATAAGTTTGTAATATTATCAACCAATCAAATTTAAACATGTTTTGATCTTATTTTAAACCTTATCATTTTGATTTATCCTTATTAAATCTATTTAATTTTATTTTTGGTAATACAATTATAAATTTTAAATGGTTATAAATAATAACTTATGTGTTGTTAATTTTCCATATTTGGATTCTTTATGACATTATAGACTATATAAATTTCAATTTATAATTTTTAAATATTTTTTGTGATTTTTAAACAATTTAATAATATGTTATTTTTATAAAATAACAATAGTGTCAATTTTGACACTATTCATTTATTTGAATTTAAATAAAATCCACACAGTGGATATATTCGAAATAAAATATTTAATAGGTTTATAACATGTCATATTAATCTATAAAATTAGTGGAGCACATTAAATAGTTCATATAATATTTATTTTACTATTTGTAAAACCTTTTATTTGATACTTCTCTTAAAAAAATAATTTCTACAACATTTTTGTATAATTATTAAATATAATTATTTGTTGCATAAAAATTAAAAAATAAAATACTAGGACGAAGATAAATCTTATATATTTCATAATAATACTTTTAATCGGATTTATATTCTAAAACACCAAACTTTTAAAATGTTATATTTATTAAATTATGAAGGTGACAACTTTGACATCATTTCAAATAAAATAATATAAGTGTCATAATCACTTTTATAAGACTCCAAACAGTCATATATTCGGTCATTGGATGATTATGATGTATATATACACTAAAAATAAGTTTTTTTCAGGTTTGTGATCCTTTTAATGGGTATTATTATTTCAATAAAAACTATATTACTTATTTTTCACTAAATAAATAATTTCTGCATCATTAATGTATAAGCTATTAAGGTAATTAAATATCTCTTAAAAATTATCAATAAATTATCATGATAAAGAAAAAAATTTTAACTTTC
Organism: Viscum album; assembly: GCA_963277665.1. Lineage (NCBI taxonomy): Eukaryota > Viridiplantae > Streptophyta > Magnoliopsida > Santalales > Viscaceae > Viscum > Viscum album. Next base: position 543,825,248 of record OY728140.1, read on the forward strand.
AAATGAGTATTTATAACCGAATTTATATTCTGTATAAACATATATTAAAAATACTTTTATTATTAAAGTTGAGTGAGACATATTTCACTTTCCTTTAAATAGAATAAACTAAAGGTCTTAATCACCTCCAAGTGGGTTCCAATGGATTCCATTTCGACCCAAATATTCCTTAGGACGAAATATATTCATCCAATTATATTAATACAAGTTTTAGGGTAATTTTATAATATTATATTTACCCTTAATTACCCGATTTACCTTTTACTATGGTAAATAAAATTTACCGTTGTTACTATTCATAATGACCAAAAATAAAAAATAGCCTATTAACATAATTTGGACACACTGATTACAAATATGGAATCCATTTTTCTAAATTCAATACACAAAAGTTGTAGAAATTAATTTAAAATTAATATCGTTGTTAAGAAAACGAGTTTTAAAAGTTAAAACATTGCAAAAGATTGAAATGATTTTACCTATGAATTCAATGTAAAATCAATGCTAATGAAATACATTATATTAAATGGTAAAAATATATTTTATTTATACTTTAAAACCATTCAATATTATAATTTAACCATATAAATTATTACGATGAAAAAAGTTGTTTTTAATTAAAATATAGCGTGTTTTTACTATTCATTAAAATATGAATGTTATCAGAAAAATATCAAAACATTATCCAATGTAAATTTTTATATCCTGATTCAAAATAAGAAGTTTATTTTGTAAAATTTAACTTATAAAATTGTCAAAAATTATATTTAAAATGGTTGCGCCATCAAAAGGCAGCAAAACTTCATTTTTTGAAAAATATTTATTTTACCCGAAAAATTTATTTTTTTCTCATACCATGTTCTATAAAATGTGTAAGATGAATTATAATGTCATAAAATTCAAAAATTATTTACTACTATTCATAACGGCTAGTTTATAATAATATTATAACCATACATCGTTGTTTAGTGAAACCCGGTATTGCGTACAACACACGCTATCGAGGAAGGTTGCGATTGCGTGTAATGCAAGCCAAGTCAGGGTTGCGTGTAGTGAAAGACTCCTTTGTTGTTGCGTATAACAAAATACAACCATATTTCATTTATACATTGAATATATATATTTATATATACACTCAATGTTGTGTAGAATAACTACTATCAAACAAACTTGAAATTGTGTGTAACATGATCCAAGATTAGTGTTGCGTATACTGCAAGCTAATACGGTGTTGCGTATAGCGCAAGATAATATTGGTGTTGCATACAACAGAAGATATGAAAAAATTAAAAAGAATATATCTTATAAAATCTCAAGTTGTTACATTCTACCCCCCTTAAAAGGAATTTCGCCCTTGAAATTCGTCGGGGTTATAAATCGTTTACTATTCATAGAATCCCACATTGTAAAAAAATACCAAAACTTATCTTTTAAAAACTAAAGTATGAAATGTAATGGTTACCCAAATTAACTAATCACTGGGTTTCCACATAGAATAACATAGGTGAAAATATGGATATGGAAGAGAAATCTAACTATCATGTTCTGATGGAGAGTGGTAGAGAACATGGCTATGAAAAAGCCAACAATCACAAAGCCATAAATTTGTGTTGTTCTAAGGTAACATATGATTCATCAGATATGAGGGCACTAGGAAATAGTTTTTGGTTTTCAAGATAATTTCCCTAATGTTGAATAATTTTAGAATCAAAAGAAATACTTACTTTATTTTTGTACAATCTCACCATTGTTTGTGCCTTGAACAATTTCCACTTCATCTCTTAAACAAATGAAGTTGAATTTGTCATTCGTGAAGTGTTAGCAGATCATGTGATAGAATGATGAGTCATTCCATCTGTTTCAAACAAAAGGTTATAAAAAGTTATTAAATATACATAAGTCCATCTATGGTGTGGTTAATCGTATATGATTCCAAAAATGGACTTATACTTCATCTATCATACCGATTAATAAATTAAAACTAGTTTCTACTAACAAGGGACTTTCTATAGGCCAGTGGTAGGCGATAAAGGCATGTCGCACTTCGGTTGTGGGTTCAATTCCCGCAACCTTGTCCGACGCGACGGGTTGTCGCCCATCCCGCAGGTTGTCCTTTTTTTAAAACTACATTATTATAACATCCCATCAATAATATTGAAAAAAAGTTCTAGCCTTAGACAATACTAATTTATGTCCAACATAATCCATTCAAATCTTTAGGCTTATCCAAAATACTTATGTCCAATCTCATAGTATAAAGAAAATAATTACTAGAAATGTCATCTATCAAGCATGTGAATACCATCATTTATCCCCAATATATCATACGATATATCTTATTGGTCACATTCCAAACATGTGAATCATGTATTCTATTGAAAAATTAATACCCATTGAACCTTAGTGAAAACATGAATGCTGTCAAAAGTTAACTCTTTCCACATACCAAAATCCCAAAATTTTGATATACTCAAACCATGATATCACTTTGTCCTTATATCAGTCATGAGCTCATGAATACTATCATACATATTATTTTCTCCTTATCCCTTCATTATGCACATATCATCTACTTTCCAAAAATATTCGAATAACCTTTCATGGTTACTGGTATCATTCAACATATACTATCAAATACATATAAAAAATAATAGTGTAACAATCCTTATATTTGTATTTATTCCATAGTACCATTACCTATACAACATAACTCTTGATAAAAATAAATAATTCCACTACCTTCTTAAACCATTGACCTAGCTTAATCATTGTATTCCTCAACACTTATTTCATCTCATATACCATTTGTAGTCTCTTCATCATCATCAACATAAATACTACCCATACAACCATGCTGGTTCTCTTCATGAGATTTTCCCTTAGGGAATTGGTTTTTATAATTCCCGTACATTCCACATTTAAAACATTTAACCATTGTTGATGTCTTAACAATACCATTATCCTTGTCCATGGTGTTAACTAAACATTTTTCTTTGAAATTACTGTATTTGTGTCCTTATTTTCCACACCCAAAGAATCTTCCAGTTCCTTTGAAACATTCCCCTTGATGCCTCTTCCCACATGACTTACATGAGGGAAATTGAACTTTCTTTCCTCTATCATCATCATGAAACTCCATCTTTCTCTTATTAGCTGAGTCAGGAATCTTACCAAAGTTGAGATTATTGATCATATTATAAGATTGCTAATTAGGCATAATAATGATGTTTCGCCTTCCAAATTCCATTTCATTTGGTAGCTCATGAATAATATCATTCCATTGTCCATCATATCATCCATTATCATGAATCCTCCTATTTCCATCCATTTTCTAAAACCTAAAAAGAATAGTGTGAGAGGCAAAAATCATGCTAGGAAAACAACATAATAAAGAGGTAGTACCTTCAATATCTAACATCTTAGGTTTAATTATAATATGTTTCTGTAATTCTAGGACTATAACTTGTACTTATACTTAACCTTAGGGACATACCTATATATACCTTAGAAATATTTCTAGGGATCTCACTAAAGTTTTTGCATCCTAGTTTCCAAAGGTTAACTAAACCTTTCCTCTGATACCAACTATAGCGGTCTAGAATTACTTCCAATGGACTACAATTGATACCTATCAGGGCACTCCATGGGTGGATACACCCCCTAGGTGGGAAATACCACCATCCCTAGTGGCAGCCGTTTCCTCATAAAGCCCTTAGGCGGAGAGCCATGCTTTGTCCAATGCTCACATGTGAGAGTTCCCAAGGATCGGATTCATTGCTACCTCCTTTTCCTCTGATACCAACTTTAGAGATCCAAAGCTTGACATACATATAAATTACATTACTTTTTCGGAATATCTAATACATAACAAAAACATACACCAAAGGACTGTAATAGTTTAGTGTCTTTGGAAACTTGGAATATAATCTTCTAATCTTGGTGAAAGATCTTCAACATCTCCCATAAAGATCTTTTTTTTCTTACCTAAAACTTTTCTTTATATCCTAGAGAAAAGAAAACATATAAAGGGTGAGATCAAATTCTCAGTAAGGGTAAGCATGGAGAAAATAAAACAAATTATATACATTTGAACTTAAATACATGAACATAATGTTTAAACATCTAGATCTTGAGAAATGACATAAAACATGGCAGTACATAAGGAAAAGATCATAATGGATCATCAATCATGATAAAATAGAATGGGAATAAAACTTGTAATTTTGGAAAAAAATTAAGCACATGATATGATTTCCATAGTAGCCAAGACATTGCTGCCAAGACCATCTTAGTGGACAAAGTCCCAGACTGAATCGGGTTTACTTTCCGTTCCATCCCTGTATTACTGAACGAGATTTACTTTCCATTTTATCCATGTCTATATCATGAGATATAAATATTTACCCAATGCATTGGAGGTAGATATAGGTCCCACCCATCTCATAATGAAATCATTCTTACGTGCGCCACAAAACAATCATAAATCATTTATCATAACCCAAAGAATAAATTGGGTTTCATAAACATCATTCCATCATAACATAATCCATATAAAAAAATGGATATCATTTCATCATAAGAAAAGTGAAACCATATAAATCATAGATACATTATACTTGAAACATACACATATGAAATAATGTCATCTTAGATGGAAAATGGTTTTGATAAAGCACTTGAAATGAATTCTTGAGGAAAATATCCTTTCTTCTTGAAAATAATTTTCTTTTCACAAAATGCCATTAGAGTTTAAAAGAAAAGTATTTTTTTGAAAATATTCATGAAATATTGTAGAGTAAGATTCATGAAAATAAGGCGTTATGAAACCGTAAAAATCCGTTCATGCCTTATAAGTTTAAAAAAACATTCTTCTCGTACTTTTTCCAGAAAATTCAAAAAGTACCACGTATGGTAAACAAAAAAAAGATTCCTTACATACCATGTAGTAAAGGTCAAAAATGGGTAAAAGGACTTTAAAAATACATGAAAACATTTTTATAAAACTTGGACATGGATGATAAATATAACCCCAGTAAATACTTACATATAAGTAATCTCGGATAGAAAACAATTGAGATTGCAACATTATCCCTTACCTTAGGTCTGATATGCTTCATACGTATCCGAACCTCCTATATAATGATTTAAATAATGTTATTGACTTATTACAGAATCATATACATTGTTATGATATCATATATGGTTCACTTATGACTTTATATTACCCGTTCTTTTGTAAATCCATGTTAAAGCAGCGTTTTGGGTAAAATCGTTTCATTTATCGTACGTGTTTTGATTTTTTGTTCTTGATATTATTACTTATATAATGATTTCCTTAATTTAAGAATGTAAAAAATTATTTATATATAATAAATATTCAGCATATACATATATATGATAGATTGATAAATGGAATGAAATACACCGTTCATGGAGACGGTAGACCGTACGTACGCATGAACACTATTTTCGTTTCCTTATTGAATTGAATGGAATTAAATAGATGACTTAAATATATATATACATAAATCCAGTAGCATTATTATGTCATATATTTCATTATTATTCATTATATATACTTTATAATCATTCATGAATGGTTAACATGAATAATGAATCTTATCGCATTCGTGGAGACGGTAGTCCGTACGTACGCATGAGCGATGATATCGTTCCCATGATCATGGAATTGTATTGAAGTGTATGTATACTATTTCATAATCAATATCACTTTAAAATAATCACATATAGTTATTCTTTACACCATTATACCCATCCAAGTAATGTGGTGGTCGAAAATAGATTACACCATGACATGGAGACAGTATTCCGTACGTACGCACACGCGGTGATTTCATTTTCCGTAGGATGGATAGAAGGTGGAATAGTGTTATTTCATATTTATAATAAAATATAAGTATATGAGTGATACTGATGTTATTACTTCATAATGAAACAACTAAAGAAGAGGAAGTATAAGAAGAAATAAATTTGAAAGAATCGGTAACGGATATTACCTCTTTTCCGTCATGCCTATTTGAAACCTCCTCTTATGGAACTAAAATTGGTCTTTGAAGAAGAAAAGGACCTCTATAATATTTCTAGGGAAGTTTAGAAGGGAAATGGGTAGGGTTTGGTAGATCTTGAAGGCTCAAAGTTGTGTAAAGATGAGAGGGTGGAGGTGCCCTTTTATAAGGGAGTAGAGTGGCACCTTTGGAATCCTCAAATATATTAGTTTAATATAAATTTAAACCCCACATAAAAACCTCAAAAAATGAATCAATTGAAATATTAGATGATATAGGTTTGTAAGATCATCAAACAATCAAATTTATACATGTTTTGATCTTATTTTAAGCCTTATCATTTTGATTTATCCTTATTTAATCTATTTAATTTTATTTGTGGTAATAAAATTCGAAATTTTAAATGTTTATAAATAATCACTTATGTGTTGTTAATTTTCCATAATTGGAAATTTTATAACATTTTAGACTATATAAATTTAAATTTATAATTTTTAAATATTTTTTTTGGATTTTTAAACAATTTAATAATATGTTATTTTTATAAAATAACAATAGTGTCAATTTTAACACTATTTATTTTTTTGAATTTAAATAAAATAAAAACAGAGGATATATTCGAACTAAAATATTTAATAGGTTCCTAACATGTCATATTATTCTAGAAAATTAGTGGAGAACATTAAATAGTTCATATAATATTTAGTTTACTATTTTTAAAACCATTTATTTGATACTTCTCTTAATAAAATAATTTCTACAACATTTTTTGTATAATTATTAAATATACTTATTTGTTGCATAAAAATTAAAAATAAAATATTAGGATGAATATAAATCTTATATATTTCATAAGAATACTTTTAGTTGGATTTATATTCTAAAACACCCAACTTTTAAAATGTTATATTTATTAAATTATGAAGGTGACAACTTTGACATTATTTAAAATAAAATAATATAAGTGTCATAATCACTTTTATAAGACTCCAAACAGTCATATATTAGGTAATTGGATGCTTATGGTGTATATATACACTAAAAATAAGTTTTGGTTAGGTTTGTGAGCATTTTAATGAGTATTATTATTTCAATAAAAACTATATTACTTATTTTTTACTAAATAAATAATTTCTGCATCATTAATGTATAAGCTATTAAGGTAATTAAATTTTCTCTTAAAAATTAAAAATAAATTACTATGATAAAGAAAAACATTTTATCTTTTAAATGAGTATTTATAACAGAATTTATATTCTGTATAAACATATATTAAAAATACTTTTATTATTAAAGTTGAGTGAGACATATTTCACTTTCCTTTAAATAAAATAAACTAAAGGTCTTAATCACCTCCAAGTGGGTTCCAATGGATTCCATTTCGACCCAAATATTCCTTAGGATAAAATATAAGCATCTAATTATATTAATACAAGTGTTAGGGTAATTTTATAATATTATATTTACCCTTAATTACCCGATTTACCTTTTACTATTGTAAATAAAATTTACCGTAGTTACTATTCATAATGCCCAAAAATAAAAAATAGCCTATTAACATAATTTGGACCCACTGATTCCAAATATAGAATCCATTTTTTTAAATCCAATACAAAAAAGTTTCAGAAATTAATTTAAAATTAACCCCGTTGTTAAGAAAACGAGTTTTAAAAGTTAAAACATTGCAAAAGATTAAAATGATTTTACCTATGAATTCAATGTAAAATCAATGCTAATGACAATAAGTATATTAAATGGTAAAAATATATTCTATTTATACTTTAAAACCATTCAATATTATAATTTAACCATATAAATTATTATGATGAAAAAAGTTTTTTTTAATTAAAATATAGCGTGTTTTTACTATTCATTAAAATATGAAAGTTATCAGAAAAATATCAAAACTTTATCCAATGTAAATTTTTATATCCTGATTCAGAAGAAGAATTTTATTTTGTAAAATTTAACTTATAAACTTGTCAAAAATTATATTTAAAATGGGTGCGCCATCAAAAGGCGGCAAAACTGCATTTTTTAAAAAATACTTATTTTACCCGAAAAATTTATTTTGTTCTCATACCATGTTCTATAAAATGTGTAAGATGAATTATAATGTCATAAAATTCAAAAGGTATTTACTACTATTCATAACGGCTAGTTTATAATAATATTATAATCATACATCATTGTTTAGTGAAACCCGGTATTGTGTACAACACACACTATCGAGGAAGGTTGCGATTGCATGTAATGCAAGCCAAGTCAGGGTTGCGTGTAGTGAAAGACTCCTTTGTTGTTGCGTATAACAAAATCCAACCATATTTAATTTATATATTGAATATATATATATATATATATATATATATATACACTCAATGTTGCATAGAATAACTACTATCAAACAAACTTGAAATTGTGTGTAACAAAATCCAAGATTAGTGTTGCGTATACTGCAAGCTAATATGGTGTTGTGTATAGCGCAAGATAATCTTGGTGTGGTGTAAAACAAAAGATATGAAAAAATTAAAAAGAATATATCTTATAAAATCTCAGTTTTTTACATTTAGAGCAAGTGCAAGCTGATTGATCACTACTCCTACACAATCAATGATTTACTAGGGGCCAATGTTCCTAGGTTTGAGCTTTCCTTTCTTCCCAAACCTCATGAATATATTCCAAGGATAAATTTTATGGAAGAAATTTTCACCAACATCAAAATACAAGACCCTTTTTCGGTTGTCGTTATATATATTCTACCAACTCTGAGCATCCTTAATGTGTTTTCGAATGGCATGAACCTTTATTTCCATCTATTTTAAAAGTTAAATCCCATGAATCATTCTCTCACCAACTTTATTTCCCATGTAGAGCATCACAGGGTTCCATTTGAATACTCAAGTGGAAGTTGTTGTTGAACGAGAACTGAACTAATGGAAGATATTGATCCCATCCATAGTTAAATTCCAGTGAGCCTCTTCTAAGTATTTCCTCATGTTTTAAAATTGCCCTTTTAGATTGGCCATTAGTTTTGGGATGATAATCCATAATGAAATTCAATCCTGTACCCAGAATATGTTTAAGTCGTCTCCTAGTTTTTGATGTGAACCTTCGAACACGATCAGATGTGATTGAAAGTTTAACTCTTTACGGCCTTACCACTTCCTTTACATAAATCCTAGAAATTTGATCAAGAGAGAAATCATCTAGAATAGATATAAAATGGGAAATCTTGGTTTGATGTCCCATTATAACCAATGTTAAATTGTTTCCCTGTAGATGTTCTAAGAAGACTAGTGAAAAAGTATATAGTGACATTTCCCCACTTCAATGCTAGTATGGGTAGTGGTTATAATGCCCCTTTAGTAATTTTTTACTCTTGAATCACTTTCTGACATTCCAGTAACCTTGTATTTTAGTTTTCAATCTCCCTTTTTCATATTATCCAACCAATAATGATCAATAAGATCCCTATACATTTATTTACTTCTATGATGTATAAAAAATGTAGATCTATGAGATTCATCCTTCATATCCTTATTTATTTTTTGAATATATGGAACAAATATTCATGTATGAAATTTCAGTACACTGTCTTGATCAATATTGTACTCAGGAATATTCTCATCCTTCACGTCCTCAAAATTCTTCTATAATAAAAGATCTTATTTTGTAGCATTCTTGATCCCATCTAGTAATGAAAATTGAGAAATCATTTAGGATAGGGTTGATTATTTCCCTTCCCTTAAATTTCCCATGTTTAGTTTCACTAGGTCTTTAACTAAGGGATATACATGAATCATGCTCATTTCCATAACAAAACAATATTTCCTACTTATTGCATCAGCAACATTGTTTTCTCTTCCAGTGTGATAATGAATTGAACAATCATAGTCTTTAAGATGTTCCAACAACCACCTCTACCTCATGTTCAATTCATTTTGTGTTAATATATAATTAAAATTTTGATAGACTATTTATATATCACATTTCTCCCCATAATTATAGTTCCTTCATATCTTCAAAGAAAACACAACTGCATCTAGTTACAAATCATGCGTAGGAGGTTTATGTTCATGTGCATTAGACTATTAAGATACATATGCAATGATTGTTTCATTTTTCATGAGGAATCACCCAATACCTTTAATAGATGAATTTCTAAAAATAACAAATCCTCATCTGATTGATGGTAGAGTTAACATGGGTGTAGTAAAAAATATATTCTACTGGTCTTGGAATCATTCCTCACACTCCATTGTACAGATAAACTTGACCCATTTTCATGTAAAATTTGTAAATGGTTTAGAAAGTTTTAATTTTTTTTACAAAACTCAAATAATATCATTCTAAACCAAGGAAACTACAAATCTCATTTAATGTTATAGGATGATGCCACACCTCTACAACCTTTTTCATTGTATGTTCAACTGAGATTACATCATAGACTATAATGTTCCCCATGAAAAAAACTTGTTTCACCAAAACTCAAACTTTATAAACCTTCCAAAAATCTTTTCCATTCAATGTGTTTTCAAAATAAACTATTGATGATCCTCATAGTCCTCGTGACTTTTATAATATATCATAATATCATTAATAAAAACTACCACAAAATTATCAAGGTAGTCCTTAAAAACCCTATTCATCAAATCCATAAAAATAATAGGTGGATTAGTTATTTTGAAGGGCATAAAAATAGACTCATAATGGTAATATATTGATTGGAAGTAATTATATGAAATATCTTCTTTCTTAACCATAAATTGATGATAACTGGATTAAAGATTAGTCTTGGAGAATAATTGAGCTCCACAAAGTTGGTCAAACAATCATCAATTATTGGAATATGGATGTTTTTGTTTTTTATCTCATTCGGTACTCTATAATAAATGAATATCCATATTGATCTATCCTTAATTTTCACAAATAGAACATGTGATCCCCATGTAGTGTCACTCAGTCAGATAAACCTCTTATCTAAAAGATCATGGATTTGTTTTATTAATTCCTCATGCTCCATAATTTCCATCCTATACATGGTCTTTGATATCTAATGAGATAAAGGTATGATTTCTATGGAGTCCTCTAACTTTATTTCTTGGGATGATCTCGGTATCTCCCCAAGATATACTCAATGTATTACTGGACGATGTGGAAATTTTCTATCCTTATACACTAATTTAGTTATTTATACTCACTGACCAACTCGATAAAGAAGGCTATATGAGGTTCTTTAAGATAATGGCTAGGTTGAGATATCTCTCCTTAGAAGATAACTATAGGTTTTCTGTTCAAGAATAATTATATTTTTATGATTTTTTATTTGATAATAGCAGTATACATTGAGAGCCATTACATCCCTAGTATAATGTCAAATCACAGCATGGGAATGTCTATTAGATTTGCGATACGATTGTTCTCATTAAAGTAAATACTAGATTTTTTAAACACTGATGATTCTTGGATAACCCCCCAAGAATATTGACTAATATCTCTACTTTTTGAAATTCATTGTTTAATTTTAAATTCCATCCAAACACAAAATAAATAAATTAATTCATAGAACTGGAATCAAATGAAGTACTTAATAGCTTTTAGAGAACCACAAGAGTACCATCCACCATATAATTTGGAGAATCAACATCAACCGTTGTGATATAAAATGCACAACCTTGCTCCCATTGGCTTTGCTGAGGTTGATGTAGATTTTCCTCCACTTCCCTCACAGTTGGAAAATGCTTGGAAAATGGCCCAAGTTGTACAAACATGAAGAATTGGACTTTGGGTAGGGCTAGAACCATCTTCCCTTTTTCATTAGTGTTTTGAAGTTGAGGCTTCACCTCACTATGAAAATTCTAGGTTATATGGACCTCTCTTCTACACTTGTAAAACTTCTCTCTCCTGAGTAAGAAGATCCCAAAATGATTCATCCCACATTTCTTACACGTGGGATGTTTCACTTTCTTTCCACATCTTCCCTAATCAAAGCACCTCCCCAAGATTGGCGCCATTGATATCTCTTTTTCATTGGATTTTTGGGACCATTCCATCTCACTGAACACCAGTTCGACCGTCATATAACTCCACAAGATCTCCTTATAGATATCATAGACTCAGTTTTCTAGATTCTTCCACATATGATGTCTTAGTACAAGAAATAATCTATCAACTATCCCATTAGGATCCATGACATAGATTGAGGTGTAACAGGAAGGTCTTGTTATGTTAACTTCATATCTTCCAATAGATTCATTCTCCTTCTTCTTGATCTTGAGAAACTCTTTCCCCATTTTCATTCTCATCGAACAAGGGAAATACTTATTGAAGAAGATCCCAATGAAATCTTACCACCCCATATATTCAATCTCCCATGATGACCTCCTATTTTTAATCAGTTCCCACCTTTTATCTGCTTCTCCATCTAAGAAAATAAATGGCATGAGTGAATTTATCCAATTTTAAATAGCAGAGTAAAAAAAAGATTTTTTCTATAGAGATGACCCATTATTAAAAAATCAATGGGTTGGTAGATCCACTAAGTGATGGTGTTCTATGCATAAATGAATTAAATATAAATCTTTTCTCTTCATGGTGAAATTTGTCTCTCATCTTGATTCAAGTTATTTCCCATAACAAGAGTCAGTTAGTTCATCATTATCATAAAAGTTTCAATTTCAGCTTGCATCCTAGGGCGGTCAATGAATGGTCCATTATTGTCACTATTTGCATGGTTCCTACTATTGACCTCCATTTAAAAAAATAATAAAGCCTTAGTGATAAACTTATTTCATTTATGAATCTTTTATCTATAAAGGATTTTTATGTCTTAAAACATCATGATTATATAATAATTACATTTCTATATAAATCTTTCATAATTATTCATAAAATTCTTCTAATTAACCTAACATATCCACAAGGAGTGTCAAAATATAAGTGAATCAAGGAATGTTGTTATGCATTAGTTCCTATTAGATTCATGTTCAAAGAGTTGATTTTGGGTTTTACCCCTAGACACATCTAGTCCAAATCCACACCCACTTGTTCGTATCCAGACAAGGATTTATTTGTTCAGAAACCACTTACTTAATATTTAACCAAAATACCTAGTTGTTTGACTATATTTTATATTATTATTAGGGTTATTACTAATAATTAAAATTCATAATTTAAAAAAATAACTAAACTATCCTTTGATAACAACTATGAAATCCCATTTTTTTATTACATATCATTTCATTACATTTTACCAACAGAGGATCATTAAACTTTAGTATCTTTTAAAAAGATAGATAATACCAGAAAACATATAAAAATTTTATAATACACATTAAAGGACTATTAATTTTTTCATCCTTTGTAAAAATAACCCAACTCATAACCTGGGGAAATACATCAAATGAATGGGTGAATAGATGGCCCAGTATGTGAAAAACAAGAGAAATTTTTTATATGTGAACTTGAGTGATATCTATAAGAACATGAGGAATATCATAAATGAATGATAAATAGTTAAATAATCATAATAATAACTTCAATAATAACATTAAAATTTGTCTACATCATTTAATTTAGACATTCAGAATCATACCACAAAGAAACAACCTAATGGTGTCATAAAAGTTACTAAGGTTATTCACCAAGGTATCGTAAAACATGTTATCTCTAGTGATTAATTTCTGTACCCAATGAATTAGAGGGATATCAGGGAGAACCCCTAGTATTTATTTATTTTAATGTTATAAAAATATATCATAATTAAAAATATCATACATTACCCATATAGAATAAATTAAATTGGTTTTATATCAAAATCACATCATTTTAAAATATTCTTAAAAATAAGTTCCTTTGGTCATTATAATCCCATGAAAAATGAAGTTGGTTTCCATATATATTAATACCAAAATTAAAATATATCATTGATAAATTTATGCGAATACCCTTGTAGATGATAGTGTTCTGGGTATTCATAAAATAATATAAAATAATTTCATGATAAAAAGAGGGAAATATCGAGATGAAAATACAGCAACATAGTAGGTACGAAACACATATTTTGAAAACAATAAAAATAGAGGGAAAAATGGTATACCATTAATAAAAAAATCATACTAAATTTTAGGGATAGAAAAAAATGTATAGAAGAACATTATTTGGAAATTTGAAAGACACACAACATAAATAGAACATGAAAGGAATGGGGAAGTTGAGATTTCCCTTACCTAGAAGAGTAACTTCTATAAATATAGGATTAGAACCCTGAGGGACTTAGGGAACCATGGGAGGACTTCTTGGAGGGTGATACTATAATATATTCTAGGGGAATGATATTGGAATGATATAAAACAATAGAATGTCTTGGTATTTATAGGAAAATACATGGAGTTCTTTATTAATTTCTGAGGACACCTCATCAGTGGTATTTGAAAAACCATGGGCTTTTCCATGGTATTTTCAAATTAATTTTTCCACTTTGTGCACATAATATAATATTGGAAGCCACATGAGTCAAACAACATTTTAAATTACATGTTGCTTCATTATGATGTAATAAAACACACTAAAAACACAAAAAATGTATTTTAGTATTCAATGAAAAACAAAATATTTTTTCAAAATATTATAGAATCAATCTAACCTAATAATTATGTTCTAAATTCAAAAAATGAACTCCATTTTATGAAAATAAATTTCTAAATATGATATATTTAATTTTTATGTAAAATCACTATTTACTCAAAAAATACTTATACTTAACTAATAATTTCTAATACAGCTATTTACTTATACTCTTTTATCACATGACCATTCAAGGTGCCAAAATTACATTAATACATCCTTAGGTGAGGATACTGTTATATTGTTCATATTAAAATTCATAAGGTTAATATTACTATTCATAAGCTACTATTCAATAAAAATTATATTGATATTATCATACTCTAAATTCCTTATTGATCACAACCTTATATGTTTATTTCTCAAAAAACATTTTACAGTCTCAATTATATAAGGTATAAAAAAATATTTTAAAATACTCTTTTTTTCCATAGTCATAAATAATATGAATTTTTTTACAAAAGAAAATTCAACCAAGATTAATTTTGACATTGGAAATTAAAAAATGATTATTATATTACCATAATACAAAATAGAAGTTTTATTTATAAATATGAATTATACAAAGTAACTAAGTCCCCATTACATGACCCATATAACAATTTCACATTACCCAAGACTATGTTGTGCAATGGTGATAAAATCATTAGGCAACATGGAAAACATAGCCTGAGTGGTGATTTTTATCAACTTGAACTTCTTCCATAGGCGATTTCGTTCAATATTATCATAATGAAGCTCAACATGGGCTTGGTCCAGAGAAAATCCCAGTGAAACTATATCCTTCCCGAGCTATGCCAAATGAGATTCATATGGATCAAGTATATTAGATGAGGCCATTGGCTCTTTATTCTGCATTAATTATCCATGAACATTTAAATTTATAAACAATAATTATAAAATTAAATATTTTTATTTTTCCAATGGTCATATTAACCAATGGTCATATAAAAGTCAAAAAATGATGGTTGCATTTCAATTATACATAGATAGTTTTAGAAATTATGACACAGTAAAACATAAATTTTCAAGAAACAAACTAGTATTCAAATGTTTGGATCATTACAGCCCCCTAACTTATGAAATGGAACCTCATCTCCTATATTAGACATGACTTTTTATCCTTATAAATTATTCAATAAAACAATAAAACTTCCATATCCCCCTTCAAAAAATATTTAATCTTATTTTCATTCCAAAGGATTATCCTATCATGCCTTATTATGTAAAGAAAATGTTGGTTATCAACAAAGTGGAATAATACTTAAAAAAATTAAATTTTATTATATCAAAAAACACATATAAATTGATGTTATATATTATAAAATTATTAATTGACTAACATAAATATAGTTAATTTTTATTATAATAATTTAAAACCCATTATTAATATTCCTTCCATCCTACAAAAATACAAAACAGCAGTCATGAAGATGAAAAAATTACCATCTCCATGTAGTAGTGTAATTAATTTTTGATCACCAATATAGTAGAATTTTTATAAAGGGATATTTAATAAATATATATTTTATATATGATATTATTATCATTATTTAAATTATATTTATTTTTGACCTTTCTTTTGGTCCATCCATTGATGAATGGAAACAATATTCCCATATACATATGAATAACCATAACCATGAATGGTGTAATTCATATTTCTGAATTTCCCTTTTATGGATGAATATATATATATATATATAATTAAATTATTATACTAATATCATGTTAAAAAATATATATATTTTTGAACCTTGATAAATATATAAATACTAATATTATTGAAGAGAAACATGAATGAATAAAAAAGTAGTTTTCAACTAGAAAAATACTTTTATTAATGAATTGATATTAAATTGATGATAATATGTTTTAAGAAAATAATTTATGGTGAAATATTAATTATTTTTTATTCTAATTTATCTATAATAATTATTTATTTAATATACATGATATTCGAACAATTGTGAAAAAAGATGATACTGAAGGAAATGGTTTTTTGTTACAATCTTAGTATTTATTAGGATTGTTTCAAAGACTTTTTTTTATTTATAGTTATTATAATTTTTGCATTTATTTCTCCCTTTTGGTGTACATATATGGGTGAAAGCATGTTTTTATGTAAATATTTCATTATTTTATTCTTCAACTGATCCACATTTTTCTTCCTGGTCTAGGATTTGTAAAAATGATTTCATGAATGATTTTAAGATTATCCAATGAGTTTTTTATGTATTTTTAACCATTTTAAACTCTCTTTTTTATTTATAAATTAAATGTTTGTATCAATTTATGAATAAGGAACTGTTGATTTTTTTTGTACAAAAATTTAAAAGAAACAATATTTTAACAAATAAGGCCAGAACTGACATTCTAGCAATCATGACTACTCAAAATTCTAATGAATCAATTAAAAGTATTCATGTATCATTTAAAATTAAAATTTAATCAATAATAGTTTTCAATTATTTAGTTTTAAATAAGTTATTTTAAATGAATATTTTATTTTTATCGTGAAATGTTCCAAGTGATATTTTAGTGTAATTATCATATATTGTGACATCCATGGATGTCACATAAACATTATTAGGTATATGATCCAATGATTGCATAATTATTACTTATATGGATGGGTTAAAAATATTTTTAAAATATATTAATGAAACCAAATACATTTCCATGAAATATGCTAGGATGAATTGGGGAAATGATTATGTAACATGTTTTCCATCAATTGTTAATTCTATGGTGAAATATATATATAAAAACTGTTTACTTTTCTTGTGTTTTCCTATGGGTATTATTTTATGATATTTTGGAACACATGCATATGATTTTCATTATATGGTCGTTGGTTATGTATAATACATCCCTTTAATTAATCTAGTAATTTTCGACTCCTCAGGTGATAAACACGACTGGAATTGGAGTTAACTAAGTTCTTTAATGGAGTATTTCTATGATTTTAGTATTGTGAATGAACCTTTACTATTATGATTGAATGGTGATTCAAACCAATACAATATTATAGTCATGTAATTGATAATTTAGCAAAAAGTAACTTATTTTCTATACATTTTAATAAAAAATCTATATCTTTTTACAATGATATGTTGTCATTGATAATGTTCAATGATTTTATTATAATCATTGTCTTATAAAGAACCACACTTTATTCCAAGACTCCTTATTATGATCAAGGATATTTATGTTCTGATTATCAAATGATAAGATCAAGTTTTCATATACATATGCTTATGTTATTCTTATGTGGTCATTGATATACACTTGACTACCCTTATATATCCTATGAGAACACACATTCTAATAATTCCCTTAATATTTTTATGGAGTTTATTTTTACATATATTTTATATAATAAGATTAAATTTACCGAATAATCATGTGGCATATGATATAGATCTTATATGAATAAGTACATTATATATCTTCATTTACAAAGGCATTTTACCTATATGATTCTAATAAGGATCGTTATATAATGTAATGAGTATCAATCTAATAATATGTAATCTGTATATAAAAATCGTATGGGTATCTAAATGTTAGATCGCATCAAGTATTAGAATTATTTAAAAACTATAAATAGAAAACAATAGAGGGATCCATTAGGATAATACTACGCATGGTAAAATATCCAATATAATGGTAAAATAAATGACAATGGTTTTTCTAGAAAAAATACTTATGTGAAAAATATATGTGTATGTTGTTTTCAAATAGATGAATATTGGGGAATTGACCTTGAAAATATCTTGGTGGGAACATCTGGACCATTATTCTATTACATAGTGATTGTTCCCTTACTATGCACTTGGTTTGAAACTCCGAGGTTAAATAAATTAGTGATTCTGATTTTCATTGTAGAAAATTTTTATGTATTTTAATAGATAATTAACATGGATGAACTAATATATACATGAGGTTTCATAGATGAAAAATATGATTTTATGATTTAGAAATCATATGAATGATTTGGCATGATTAACCACTCTGATCAGTTATGCATGATTTTTATGAAACCTATTATGGTTTTAATAATGAAATGAGTATATACTGATGAAGATTAGGTTGTAATTGATATTATAAATAATAAAGCTACATATTTTAGATTGGTTTTGTGAATTCTATTATATCATGTAATATCTCAAGTAATTTCAATTCAAATCCTTAATGATTATATTATGAATTAATAGTGAAAACCCTTAATAGTGAATTGATAAAATCTTAGGATCAAGATTATTCACTAATTTATTATTATGGGAATTTTCTTGGAAAATATATCATTATTCTTCATCATGTTGAAATTAATATTATCTTATGGGGGGATTTAATTTCTATACCTAAATCCAATATTAATTTTCATGGAAGGGAATTATTGTTTAGATTTCTAAAAAAACCTATAATTTACATTGGTTTAATGATAAATGTGAAAATATTATATTAATTACATCACTTTTATGGGTTATAATTCCATATAATTTTTTAAATATAAAATGGTTTTGGAGTAACAGAACATCAAATTTATTTCAATTTTGTTGGATTTTTTTGATGTTTTTTTCCTAGAGTGTTTTCTAATCATCAAAAAAATAAGGATGTTTATTTTTCAATAGAGATCAAATATAGTGCTACAAAAATTTCAATGAATTACTATTGAATAAAATTGATTATGTTTTAGGAATTAAATAAAAAAACTCCAAGATAATCTTAAGAAGGGATTCACTCGACTATGTACACCACCTTTTTTTGGGCCAGTAATTTCTATTAAAGAAATGATCTATTGGAGCTTCTATATATTGATTATATAGAACTATAACAATCAAAACATGAATTAATACCATCTTCTCAAAATAAGGGATTCACGTGATCAATTATGTGGATAAAAATATTTTACCAAGAATGGTAGTCAATCTTAAGACAATCAATATAGTGTCAAAATTGAATACAAAATAATGTTAGTCTTTAATGTGAGGCTTAGACACTCAGAATTAATAGTGATGTTGTTTGGTGTAAATATTTATCCTTTTATCATCAGGGAGTTAATGAATACAAACTTTATATATTATCTATATCAGTTTCTATTAGACTATATTGATGATATTATTAAATATTTAATTATTTCATAAGAGAATTAATATAATTTCAGGATTCTTCTAATGACCCTTAGCACAAATAAGTTCTTTCAAATAATTATCATGTGAGAATTTTGGATATATAAATTTCCATTTTATAGTTATATAATATCATGATAGGGTATATTTTTGGATCCATCAAAGAGGGTGGTTATTTAATGTTATCCATGACTTACCACGGTGATGGGGATCTATAGTATTCACTATTTTTATATATAATAGAAACGTTTTTTTGTAAAATTTATCATGACTATCTAATCCAATAAACATAGTCACTTATATGTTAGTAATGTTCTATTTTATAGATTAATTTGATGATATTTTCATTGAACTGAAGTGAGGTGTATTAATCAAATTTATTCTTACACCGCCCTATAAAGGATAAGGGACTTCATATAGAGTGATTCATTGAATAAGGTACTAGAGTTCCACCTTCAGGTGAATGATATTATAACGACCTGACCCCAGTTACCTAGAGTTTGTGAATTATTACATATCAATGGTATGATACAAGGAATCATGTCCCAAAATACTGATCAGTTTAGTAACCTTGGAAGTACTAGATACATACATAAGTTTTATATTACATTAGGAATTGAAAAAAACAAAATTGTGTTGCTAAATAACACAATCAAATCCAATATCCTATCCCTGCAGGTGATTCATAATATACTTATTCACATACTGGGGAAAATAAAACATTAGAATGGGGTGACCTCAGATGCTTAGTAAATATAACAATATAGTATATACTTTCAGAAATAAGCATAAACATTTAAGGAAATTTATTATACTAAAACTCAAGACTTTTAAAATTAAACATAAGTATAATATGGAAAAGATAAATCAAAAAATGAAATTTACTTATTTACATTGATATTATACTAGTCGAATAATCACTTGTAATATCAATAACTAATTTCATAATGATGGAATACATAATACTGGACATCATAACCACATAGTCAAGGCTTCGTTACTTGTCTGCAAATAAGATTTTGTCATGGACTTGTGCCAAGACACTAGTTTGTCTCATGAGACCTACCGATGCATTGAAGAGCTATAGGGGGATCCACGGGTCACTTACTAAGCCCAATGCATTCCCCATATGAAAATATGGAAACATAACATAAACATCCATATTAAAACTACCATATGAAATATTAATACATTAACCATAAACCCTAAATGGTATAAAAATAACACATTCACAATAAACATATCAAAAAACCTTCAATACAATATGAAAAATTTGGTCATATTAAATCAACTTCAAACGTGTGTAAAATCCATCAAAGGATCTTGATATAGATGAAATAAAAAATGATTTGAGAGAAATATATCATTTCTATATTGAAATCATTAAAAAGAAAAGTAATTATAAAAGAAAACATTTATTTTGAAAACATTTTTATAATCTTGTATGGGAAGCTTCAAAGGTGTTATAAGGATAGAAAATAGCTGCACCCTTCATATAATATAGAAAAATATTCTTACCTAAATTTGTCAAAAATTTCATAAAGTATGATGGAAATATTCTATTGAAAACATATTATAAAAATTCATACGGCGGTATAAATGACATTAACCCATATTCTATAAAATATTAAAAATGTTTTGAAATACATTTTTAAGAAACACAGACGTGGATGATAAAGAATTCCTAGTAGATACATACGTATAAACCACCTCGGATAAATAAAGACATTGTAAAATTAACCCTTAAATTGTACATTTATTCAATCGATGGTACGTTAAACTCTTGTATAATAGTTAAATAATTTTTATTAAATTATACAAGAACCACATACATGAATATGATATCATATATGATTTTCTAATATTGTATTATTAATAATATTTCAGTAGTATCGTTGTTTCATGTGTTAAATGATTCATTTTCCTTTATATGTTCTCTTACATAAGTCATGTTTTTTATTTATAGTATGTATTTGAATAAAATCAATAATGATATTAAGTTCTTAATCATTGTTTTTATTCATAAAATAAAAATTATTCTTGAATGGTTACGATGGTGAATGAATCACATCGCATTCGTGGAGATGGTAATTCATACATACGCACAAGTGAAAATATAATTCTATTGATGGTGATATAGTATATAATTAGTTGTTATATCATATATACAGAATCATTGAAAGGTTATATTTATTATTTAAATCAATTATTTTCATTATTATACCCATCCAAATAATGAAGTGTCAAATAACAAACTATAATATGACATGGAGATGGTAAGCTGTACGCATGCATGTTTGGTGAATTTTTCATTAATAGGATGGATAGAATAATGAATATGGTTGTATCATATTTATAATAAAATCTCATCTTGAATAATTTATTGGATTTATTATTTTGGTATGGAAACAACAAATAAAGAGGCTGTGGAAGAAGAAAAGAACATTGAAAGAGGCGATGAAATTATTACCTCTTCATCGGGATCTACCTTTTGATTTGTTCAAAAGGGATCTTTAGATGGTATTATTATAAAAGTAAGGAATCTAGGATGATGTGAAGGTAGTTGGGAGGAAATTTGAGTATGGGTTGGCTGAGCCAAATGGCTTTGGAGGTGTGATTTTGAGAGAAGGGGAAGTACCCTTTTATAAGAGAGGTGAGGGTCAATTTAAAAAATGATTGAAATATTATTTTATTATACAATAATATTCATTATATAATGGATATAAAAGAATTTATTTCTAGGATAACATGGGGTTGGGTCGATAAACTCTCAACTAATCGGTTTTATATTGGTTTAGGTCAAAATATTAACTTTATATTTTATATTTAACTCTTAGTTAAATAGTCTAACTTTAACCATGCATTCTTGTATTAATATAATAAATGGTTAATAAACATACTATAAAAAGTATAGAGAACCTAAATTTTTTTATTAATGAAATATATAGTATTATATAAGTCTATTTGTAGAACCTTAGATTTTTAGGAATATTATATTATTAAATAATATAGTATTTGTTTAAAAAGCTCATCTATGTCAATTTTAACACTATTTTGTATTTGGTTTTTTTGAAAGGAAAAAAAACATTATTATTTAGAAAAAAATACATTAAATAAACCCCATCATGACATATTTACCTCTAAAATTCATGTAATGCATAAAAAGTTTCAATTAAAATTTATTTGGATATTTATAATATCAATTATTTTATTAATTCATTAATAAGGTAATTACTGCATCGTCATTGTGTCATAAATAAATTTAATTATTTATTTATAAAATTTATAAATAAAATACCATGATATAGGAAATATTTTTATATTTATAATGAATATTTATAGTCGAATTTATCTTATGTAAAATTATATATTAATAATTGTTTAGTTATTAAACTTTGAATTTAACACTTTTAAATCTTCTTTAAATAAAATAATAATAGATGTCCTAATCAAATCCAAGTGGAAAAAAGGATCATATTTTTTTCCTAACATTGATTTTGGTTGAAATATACTTATAAAAAATAATTAAGAGATGTGTTAGTGTAATTATAAAATCCTTTTTACATTTAATTACTCTATTTACTTTTAAATGTGGTAAATAAAATTCAAAAGATACTATTTACCAAAAGTTATTTTCCTCTTATTCAAAAAAATTTCACATAGAGATTCTAACCGTGTCTCTCAAGATTTTGAAATTCAATTCATAGAGGTGGTAAAATTATGTTTTACGCAAATTTGAAAATGAGCCTAAAAAATTTCACATACTGATGCTAACCATGTCTCTCAAAATTTTGAAATTCAATTCACAGAGGTGGTAAAATTACATTTTATGCAAATTTGAAAATGAGGCTAGAAGTTGGGTAATGATGTTAAAAAGTTCAAAAAAATTTTATACATCTATTCTTATTTTAAAATGACTCCAATGAGTTAAATTGAACTAATATAGGTATTATGTATCTATTTAAACATATAATAAGTATAAATAAAATAAATAATTATATAAATAAAATGTAGGTTTTAAACAACAACACAATGTTTTTCACTATTCATAAAAAATTTAATGTTTTCATAAAAATAAAAAAATTACCCTAAGCTAATTTTGAAATTACGAATCCAAAAATGAAATCCATTTTGAAAAATAAAATTTATAAAATTTCAGTAAGTGGGTATTACTATTTATAATGGTTTTTTTATTGGTCGGGGTGTTCTAGAACTCGATGTTGCGTATAGCGCAAACTATTTCATTATTCATATAAAAATGTATCATGGAAGCTTGGGGTGTTACATTATTCCCTCCTTCCAATAATTTCTTCATCGAAATTTCTAGAATACTACTGAAAAAAAATTCGGGTGGTTCTTCATAATATGTTCCACAGGTTCCCATGTTTCCTTTTCTATCTTATGGTATCCCTCTAGAATATTTACAAGATGAGTCGTCCGGTTTCTCATCACATGTTCTCTGGTATCAAGATTCCTGATAGGCTCTTCACAATATGATAGATCAGCTTCCAGTTCTATTTCTTCATAGGTGAGTAAAAGTTTTGGGTCATTCTTGTATTTTCCAAACATTGATACATGGAACACATCATGAACATTGGAGAGACTTGGCGAAATTTCCAAATAGTAAGCTACATCTCCAATTCATTCTTGTATTTCGAAAGGTCCGACGTAACTGGGACTTAATTTATCATTCTTACTAAATCTTATAACACCCTTCCATGGAGAAACATTCAATAAAACATGATCACCTACTTGAAATTAAAAATCCTTCCTTAGGTTATCGACATAGCTCCTTTTCCTATTTTGACCTGCTTTGATTGGTTTTTGGATAGTCTTTACATTTTCTATTTTTTCATTAACAATTTCTGGGCCTATGAGTTTTCTTTCACCAACATCATCCCAACAAGTTGGTGTGTGAAATATCTTTCCATATAACGCTTCATATGGTTACAATGGAATACATGAATTGAATCTATTATTATAGGAAAATTCTAACGGAGGTAAATATTGATCCCAGATACCTTTAATGTCATGTGAGGAAGATCTCAACATGTCTTCTATGGTTTGAATAGTCTGTTTGGATTGTACATCACTTTGAGGGTGGTACGCAGTGTTGAAACAATGTTTAGTATCCAAGGCCTTATGAAGACTTTTCCAGAATCTTAATGTAAGATGGGGGTCATGATCAGAAAAAATCGATGGGGGTACTCCATGAATTCTTACAAGTTCATTAATATATAGTCATTCTAAAAATTCTAGTGGTAAATCTTCTGTTATAGTAAGAAAATGTTCCCACTTGGTAAGAAAATCAACAATGATCCATATTGTATCATTCCATTTAGGAGTCTTCTGTATCCCCATGACAAAGTCTATCATAATATCTTCCCATTTCCACTAAGTTATGGGGAGAGGATTTATGAATCCTCTAGGATGTTGTCTCCCAGCCTTCACATATTGATAAACCCTACATCTTGACACATAATCACCAATATCCCTATTCATGTTTTCCCACCATAAAGGATCCTTCAAATCTCTAAAAATATTAGAACTTCTATGGTGTACAGAAAAAATGAATCTACGAGCATCATCCGACAATTCTATTTTTAGATCAGGTATGTCAGGAACACAAATACTCTTCCTAAATGTCAAAATTCCATCTTCATATATTAATTCCATCAATCTCCCATCATTCACAGCTTTAATTTTTTTTCAAACTATTCATCATCAGTCTAAGAACTTTTTATCCTTTTCTAGTAAATATGGATTGGAAAAAATTAAAAAATGTATCAATGTTTCACCTTCCATGATTATTCCCATATCCATTTTTACTAGATCCATGCACATAAGATCCCTTTCAACTGTCATCTTGTTCAAAAATCCAAGATCCTTTATACTGAAAGCATTTTTCACTTTATTTTCTTTCTCGAGGTTGTAGTTCATAGTGAAATCATAATCCTTTATTATATCAAGTCACCGCCTTTACCTCATGTTAACTTCTTTCTGTGAGAAAATATACTACAAACTATTATGATCAGTATATATCTCACATTTTTTCACCATATATATAGATTCTATATATATTCAAATAAAATATTATAGCTTCAAACTCAAGATCATGAGTTGGAGAGTTGTGTTCATTAATTTTTAGCTGCTGTGATACATATGAAATAACTATATCATTTTTATAAGGACACAAGCAAGTACTTTCTATGAAGCATCACTATAAATAAAAAACCCATCATTCCCTGATGGTATATTCAAGATAGGAGAATTGACTAATATTCTCTTCAGTTCTTCATAACATTCTTGAAAATCTTTTTTCAAAACAAATTTAACCCCTTTACGTGCGAGCTTGGTTAATGGGACAACCAATCGGGCAAAATTTTGGATGAAATGCCAATAATAACAAGTTAAACAAATAAAATTGCGTAACTTATTTATACTCATCGGTGCTGGAAATTCCTGTATTTCACTTGTCTTAGAAGGATAAATATAGATTCCATCCTTAGTGGAAATATGGACAAGAAAAGAAATATCCTGAAGCCAGAATTCACACTTGCTAAACATTCCATATAAATCATTTCTTCTAAGAGTTTTCTTAATAGTGAACAATAGGTTTTCATGATCTCCATAGCTTTTAGAGTATACCATGATATCATCAATAAATACTACTACAATGTCATTAAGATATTCCTTAAAAACTCTATTCATTATATCCATGAAGATAGAGGGTGCATTAGTCAGTCCAAAAGACATTACTATAAACTCGTAATCTTCATACTGGGTATGAAATGCTATCTTTAGAATGTCTCCCATCTTATTAAACAACTGATGATATCCAGATCGAAATTCAATCTTTGAAAAATATTGAGCTCCATGAATTTGATCAAATATATCATCAATGCATGGTATGAGATATTTATTCATTATTATTAAGTATTAACCTCCATGTAGTCAATGCAAAACCTCATAGATCTATCATTCTTCTTAACAAAAATAAATGGGGTGCCCCATTGGGAAATAATAGGGTGAATAAATCCTTTATTACTCAATTATTATAGTTGTTTCTTTAGTTACACTGATTCTACAATAGCCATTATATAAGGGGTCTTCGATATGGGCCTTGAACCAGGAATTAAATCAATGGAAACCTCAATTTATCATTCTGGAGGATGTCCAGGTAAATCCTCTGGAAACACATCTACATATTTTTTCACAATAGGTACATCCTATATTTGCACATTATTTTCCCCACCGATAGTTATTTCACTACCTTTCCCCCCAATAATTGAATTTAGTAGAGCTACTGGGGGTGGATCTAGATGAGAATTAGATGGGGACGTTTCTGCTCTAAAGATAAGGTACTCCTTATCATTATCAAAAATTGTAACCTCCACCATCTTATAATAAATATTCACATCATGGACTGAAAAAAAATCCATACTGAGGTTTATATCAAATTCAATCATGGGTATGATTATGAGATCAGAAGTTAAATCACGTTTATATACCCTAATGGGAGCTAATTCACAAAACGTTTTTTCAATGATACTTCCCTTAAGATTTTTGACTGAAAACACCCTTTTTAAATCAAATTGAAAATATATAATTTTCTTAGAAAATTGGGAATATATGAAATAATATGATGATCCATAATCAAATAATGCATTGGATAAATTTGAGGAAACCATTAAATTACATACCACCATGTCACTCAGAGCTTCAACCTCAGTAGTAGTGATCGCATAAGCTTGGACTTGCTACCTTGTCCTTTTTTGAGGTATGTTTCCTCGATTAATAAGATATTAATTTGTATATTGTCCTATTTCTACACAATTTAATCATTCAACATTGACAAACTCTTTCTTTCCCTTGCAATCATGATCTTTGTGGCCTTTTTTACCACACTTGTAACTAACACCCATTCCCTTTAGGAAAGTACCGAGGTGTTTCTTCCCACATATATCATAGGAATGAAATTAAATTTTTCCATTATTCCCCTTATTTCCATTTCCATAGTGTTTTGAAGATCTCTTAATCACTCTCTTTGCTTTAAAGTCATAGGGCATAGAGAATAACTTTTCTGTCTTGATAGCACATGAGAAAATATCTTTGAATGATGAGATGGATTTTGAGTCTAATGCTCTACGGAGAAATGGTTTTTACCCATCAATGAATCGATCAATATTACTCTATGGATTATGTATGTAATATTCTGCATTCTTTGCTAACCTTTTAATGTTTGTCTCATAATTTGGAACATTATAATCCTCCTTTTTTCTATGACATAGAAATTTTATTTCCATATTTGCTAGATGGTCAGGAGGAAAGTATTTCTTCTAATAAAAGTTCATTAAAATCCCTTCATTCCCTATTTTATAATTCTTAATTCTCCTTTTTGTTCTGAATTAATGACCACCATTGATCTGAATCTTATGTGAGGTGATAAACTTCCATGACAACTTTTACCCATTCACTACTACCCAAAGCATGACATATTTTCTCTAAATAAAATTTACACCTCTCATCTAAAAATGGATTTGTAGTCCCATAGAATGTTAGTTGTTGTTACATCATGATGATTTATAACATTGATCCTCTGTGTTATGGATCAGGGTCCTCTATATGGGTCATTTTATTATTCATAACATGAGTGAGTTGTACTAGTATGGTTATAAGTTGTTCATCACCGGTTGCATCACCAGCTCCACTATAAATAATTATAGTAAGAGGTAAATCCATAAATGGATTATGTGTGTTGATATGGCTTATATTCCATATTCTAAGCACCATTTCTAAACAATGTCATACACTAGATTAGTTTTTGAATCATGATTCATAATTCCAAACTAGTAAAATATATAACATAGTATGACATGTTTGTACATATAATCCATAATATAAAAATGTTTTCTTTGAATATGAATTTACTCATAAATCCTTCATAATGGGTTTTAATGAAAATGTGAATTATCTTAAGAATATCTTCTAGAGTGTTGTAACCAGGAGTGCAGTAAGGACTGTTTTCATGTACTAGGATACCTCAGCTCAAGCTCGAAACTCTTTGTTGGAGTTTTCACTCATATATACATATTTTACATAGCCAACTCTACCTACTCATATCCATACAAGGTTTTATTGCTTAAAAAAATCACAAAATCTCTACATTACCAAAATTCTAGGAAGTTCTTTTATAATAACCCCCAATGTCTATCTTAGGGTAATGTTATCTAATCATTGTTTTTCCTAAATCTAGTTTCCATGGTTTGTACCAAACTTCCTCTAATAACAATTGTAACTCCCCAGCCCCAGTTACCTAGAGTTAGTGCATTATTAAATAACATTGACTTGATACACGAATTCATGTATTGAAAGACCGATCAGTTTAGTAGCCTTGGAACTAATAGACACATACATAAGTTTTTCATTTCATTATGATTTGAAAAAAAACATTGTGTCTCCATAAAACACACTCATATCTATTATCTTATCCCTACAGGTCAGTCATAATATTTTTCTTCACATCCTAGGAATAATAAAACATAAGAAAGGGGTGATCTTAGATGATCAATAAGGATAACAATAAAGTATAAAATTTCATAAATAAGCATAAAAATTTAAGGAAATGTATAATACTAAAACACTAGCCTTTTAATCATAAGCTTTAGCATAATATAGAAAATATAAATCAAATAATTCCATTTACTTATTTACATGGATATTTTACTAGTTGAATAATTACATGTAACATCAATAGCTAATATCATAATGGTGGAATGCATAATGTCGGTCATCATAACCCCATTGTCAAGGCCTCGTACCTTGACTACAAATAAGTTTTTTTCAAGGAATTGTGCCAAGACACTGGTTTGTCTCGTGATACCTAATGATGCATTGAGGAGCTATAGCGAGCTCCATTAGTCAGTTACTAAGTCCAATGCATTCCTCATATGAAAATATTGAAACATAACATAAAAATTCATATTAAAACTATCATATAAAATGTTAATACTTTAACCATAACCCATGAATAGTATAAAATTAAAACATCTAAAGTAAAACATATCAAAAAACATTCAATACAATATGAAAGATTGTATAATAATAAATTAACTTCAAACAAGTGTAAACTCCATCAACGAATGTTGACATAGATTATGTCAATACTATTTGAGAGAAATATCTCTTTCTATTTTGAATTAATTTAAAAGACAAATAATTATAAAAGAAAACATTTATTTTGAAAATATTTTTATAATATTGTAAGAGAATCTTTGAAGGTGTTATAATGATGGATAATAGCCACACTCGTCATATATGTTAAAAAACATTCTTACCTTAATTTCTCGAAAAGGTCATAAAGTATGAAAAATTATTCCTTTCAAAAAATATTATAAAAATTAAAACAAGTGTATATATTACATTAAACCATATTTTAGGAAATAGGAAAAATATTCAAAATACATTTTTAAGAAACATAGATGTGGATGATAACGAAGTCCCATTAGATACATACGTATAAACAACCTTAGATAAATAAAATGATTGTAAAATTAACCCTTACATTATACTTTTCCTTGATCATATTTATGTTAACCTACTGTATAATAGATAAATAATTTTTATTAAATTATTCAATTACCACATACATAAATGTGATATCATATATTATCTTTTAATATTTATTTGTTAATACTATTTCAGTAGTATCATTGTTTCATGTGTTAAATGATTCGTTTTCCATTATATTTTTGTTATATTAGTCATGTATGTTATAGATACAATTTATTTGATTCATATCCAAAATTATATTTAGTTTTAAAAAATAATTTATAATCATAAAATGAAAATTATTCTTAAATGGTTACGATGTTGAATGAATCTCATCGTGTTCGTGGAGACGGTAATCCATATTTACGCACGAGCGATGATATCATTTAATTGATAGTGAAATTATATCTAATTGGATGATATATAATATATATAGAATCATTAACATTATATATTTATTATTTAAATCAATTATAGACATTATTATACCAATCCAAATAATTATGTGTTGAATAACAAACTACACCATGAAGTGGAGAGGGTAAGTCGTACGTACGCACGTATAGTGACTTTGTCATTCATAGGATGGATAGAATAATGAATATGGTTATAGAATATTTATAATAACATCAACGTAAGTATAAGGTAATTAAGTTATTATTTTTCTATGGAAACAACAAAGAAAGTGGAAGTGGAAGAAGAAAAGAACATTGAAAGAGGTGATGAAATTATTACCTCTTCTTTGGGTTCTTCATTTTGATTTGATTAAAAGTGATCCTTAGGTAGGATTATGATAAAATAATACCTTTAGGTTGAACTTAGGGTATATGGGAGGATATTTGAGTAGGTGTTGGATGAGGAAAATGGATTTGGAGGTGTGCTTTTGTGATAAGGGGATGTACCTTTTTTACGAGAGGTGAGGGTCACTTTATGAAATGATTGAAATATTTTTTTATTATACAAAAATATTAAAAATATAATGGAACCGAAAAAAATTTATTTAGAAGAATAGATGGGTTTGGGTTGAAACTTCTCAACCAGTAGGTTTTATACAGGTTTAGGTCACCATATTATCCTTATCATTTAGATTTAACTCTTAGTTAAATAGTTTATCTTTTAGCATGTATTCATTTATTATTATAATAAATGGTTACTAATCATACAATATAAAGACAAGAGAACCTAAAGTTCTTAATTAATGACAAAAATATCATTATATAATTCCTTTTTCCGATAATTAGATCCTTAAGAATATTATTTCATTTAATAATATAGTATTTTTTTTAAATCTCATTTTTGGCAATTTTAACACTATTTCGTATTTGGTTTTTGTGAAAGTAAAAAAAACATGATTATATAGAAAAACTTTAAATTAAATAAACCCTAAAATGTTATATTAACCTATAAAATTCATGTAATTCTGAAAAAGTCTCAATTTACTTTTATTTTTATACTTATAATATCAATTATTTTAATCGTTCATTAATAAGGTAATTACTGCATCATTATTGTGTCATAAATAAATTTACTTATTTAATTAATAGAAAATAAAAATAAAATACCATGATGTAGGAAATCATTTTATATTTCTAATTAATATTTATAGTTGAATTTATCTTATGTTTAACCCTATATTAAAAATGGTTTAGTTATTAAACTTTGAATTTACCACTTTTAACTCTTCTTTACATAGAATAACAATAAATTTCCTAATCTAATCCAACTGTATAAAAAGGAATATATTTTATTCCTATGGTTTTTTTTGATGAAATAAACTTATCCAATAGAATTAGGACATGTGTTAGAGTAATTATAATGTTCTTTTTTATGTTTAATTACCCTATTTACATTTAACCATGGTAAACAAAATTCAAAATTTATTGTTCACCAAAAATTATTTTCATCATATTGAACTACATTTTTCCTACTGATGTCAAACATGTCTCACTAATTTTTTATATTCAATTCACAGAAATAGTAAAATTACTTTTTTTTGCAAATTTGCAAATGAGACTATAAGTTGGGTAAATGATGATAAAAATTTCAATAAAATTTTATACATATAATCTTATTATAAAATGACTCCAATGAATTAAATTGAACTAATATAGGTATTATGAATCTATTTTGACTTAAAATAAATTTAAATAAAATAAATAATTATATAAGTAAAAAAAGGTTTTAAACAATAACGTAATGTTTTCCAATATTCATCAAAAATTGAAGAAAAATACCAAAAATTAACCCTAATCTAATTTTCATATTCCGAATCAAAAAATGAAGTCAATTTTAAAAAATAAAATTTATAAAATTTCAATAAGTGGGTATTACTATTCATAATAGCTAGTTTTATTGGTCATGGTGTTTTAGAACTCGATGTTGCATACAACGTAAGCTACTGAATTATTAAAATAAAAATGCATTGTGGAAGCTTGGGGTGTTACAGATATGGTTATGAATTTTAAATCACAATAATTTTTGGTTCTTGATTAATAATACCTAACAATTTATTTTTAATTATCTATTGTAATTATTGAATAAAAAATATGGAGGCATTATCATTACAGATAATGTTTTGAAAGGTATACTGATCATAAAAAAACTAAATTATATATTTACATAGTAATTTATAATTATGATCCATCTATGATAGATATAGTTGTTTAAATATTATGTTTTATCAATAAATTTCTTCATTGGTTAAGTGAATATGGTGTCAAATTCTTTGTGTTGAAAGGATGATTTTCTATTTTCAATTATGATGGTCACAAAACGTCCAATATTTCTTGATTTTCAAAGGATAGATCTAAAAAAAGATGAATGATGAATAAAAATATTATCATTATTAAATTAATTAACAACCATATATACAAATGTGTATTGAATAATCATATATGGAAGATACGAAACTATATATGTTACTTATAAATTTTATTGAGTTCACCATTAATTTTGATGGAATGGTAGGGTTTAGAAAATGTGTGTATTTTTAGTCAATAATAGAAATGAATAATGATATTTTGGATATAGATTATAGTTCATCATCCTCTATTCATCATAAAAGTATAAAAATTTATAAAGATATAAAAGAGAATTTTAGGTTGGACAACTTGAAGAGAGATATTTTACAGTACATATCATAACTCTTGGTATTCCAGAAAGTTAAGGCCAAGGGATAGAACATTATGAATATTTTATAACTATTACATATGATATAAGGAAAATTTGATAATATAACTATGTATTTATTCATTGGACTCCCCAAAATGCCTAAATACAATAATTTTATTTGGGTTGTAGTCTATCACCTTACAGATCCACCAAACAACATTTCTAATAGAGAATATTTTCCCATAGATTATATTATCATAATATACATTGAACATTTTGTAACATTCAATAATTTAAAATGATATATTATATATATTTGGGATCTGTGGTTTTCCTTGATGATCGGGTGATGTTCCTAGCTTGCTATAGATGAAGAGTTTAATTTTAGTACTTATTATTATCCACAATATAATGGTATTTCATAGAGAACCAATAAAACCCTATATGATATGTTATGAACTTTTTATATGGATTTAAAAGGTTGTTGGGATCCAAATATTCACAAATACAAGTTTTATGACAATTTAGCCTTTTATTAAAACATTTCGATGAATTCATATGTAGAACATTTTTAAATAACTATTGAACTATAATATGTTGGGGTGAATTTGAAGAATAAAATACATTGATACCTTATTTTTATAATGAAATATAATGTAATGTAAGAGTTTTTAAGTATCACATCTAGGTGTCTTAGAGACAATATAAAAATTATGCTAACAATCAACAATAAAATATGGAATTATATGTTGGTGATTTTCTAAAAATATCTCCATGGAATAAGGTTTTGAGATTCAGAAAAAAATAATGGTTAAGCTCATGTGTACTGACAAAAATGATATTCTTGATTGAGTAAGGATGTTATTTTACAACTTAGTTCTTCCACTGAAGCTCTCCGATGATCAAAATGTAATTTAGGTATCTCTCATGATGATGTGCGAACAAGATCCATCACATTTATTGAATATATATGTTTTACTATAAGAGAATGATTATTCCAATGTCTGAAAATGACTATAAATATTGGAATTTTGAGATTATTTTATATGAAAAAACACTACTCACATGGATAATGTTTTCTAGATAGATTAGAAATTCTAAAAATATTCATAGTAGAGTAAGCATGAGAAAAAAGTAGATAAAATCATTTTTTTTATCGGAGTGAAATTATTTCTAGGAATAAATTCTTTTTAGATAGTGTATAATTTAAAAACCTAATATTTTATATTAACCATCATTTCAAATAAAATTTATTGGATGATAGTTGATACCCACAACTACCAATCTTAATGAACATTAATATATTTTACCATTATAAATTATATATTAAATTATTTATTATAAATATCACTAACTAAATTATGATATTTTTTTGTTCACAATAAATAAATGGTTATAAAATTTCATATAAAAAAATAATAACATTAGAATTTAGTAAAGATAATTTTTAGAAAGGAAATATTTATACACCCAATTTTTTTTTCTTAATAAGTTATTTTCATCAATATGAGTGAATTATTTTAATGAAATATAAATTTTATATTCAAAAAAAATTATCATTCATTTAATTTTTTTTCTAGGTATTGGATAAGACTAAATCATGTTTTATTCTACAGAATATATTTTTCTAAAAAAATGTTTTCATTACATTTTTAAAACATATATTAAAAAGTATTGCAGCTGCATATTTAAATTTATGGTAAAAAATGGATACATCATTTTGAATCATAATGATCAGTTTTTTAAAATTAATCATTATTATTTTTTCCCATTGTGAATTGTAACATATTAAATTTTCCTCATCGTTGTATGGGTGAAAGTGTAAAAAGGGACTAAGACTTTGAGATAAGGCTTTAAAATATCAGTAAACCATTCCATTATCATATTTTATGAGCAGAGTTTATAAATTTCCATCCATGTAATTAATATATTGTTACATGTTTCCACATTTATTGGACTATTATCTTAATATAAATTAAATATGAGAATAAATAAAAAATATCTCACTCCAGATTATTATATTCATAATAGATTTACATAAGGATTAAATAGATTAAGATATTTTATAAATGTTTTTTGAAATATCCATTATTTTTTATAATTTTAATTAATTTTTAATTTTTAGTAATTGAATATTTACGTTAAATTATTTCTAAATTATAAAAATCTATCTATTTAATTAAAAGAAAAATATTTTATGTTATTTTAAAATATTAAATGTAATATAGTTTTGGTGAATTGTTATGTTCTAGGACTATTATTTATTGGTATAACATATTATAGATTTTGAATTTTTATATTCATATTAAATTACTTTATTGTTATCAATAATGAAAAATTTAAAAAATAATGACGACAATCAAATTAATCATATTTTATTAAAATTACATTTTATTAAAATTATATTTCATTAAATTTCATAAAATCATAAAAATATTGATAGGGTATACAGTGGGTGATATATAATTTAAAATTTAATCCATTGGCCATTTTTTATGAAATTGATAACTTATATGTAAAAAAACCATTAAATTTTGAAGACATTGTTACTACAATAGAATTAAATATTTTTTAACAAAGGTGTTAATAAAAAATACAAGGTCTTAAATAACACCAAAATTTTCATAAAATTATTTGTAAGATGATATTTGAATAATTTCTTTTTTATTCATATTTATATCTATTTAGAATTTCTTTTCCAAGAGAATGAATCAATTATATTTTTTCTCTTTTGTAATTCCAAGAGTGCCCCTCCCTTATAAAAGGCCACCCATTCTCCTCTCATTTTCAAAACATTTTATAATTATTTCTCTACTAGAGCCTACCATATTACCATTATAAAATCCTCTAACCCATTATTTTTTTTTCTTTCAATAATAACACCCCTTCAACTATTATTGTGAATTCCAAAATTATGTTCTCAAAGTAGAGACATAACTGTTAATTGAGCTTTTTAAATATTATTTCTTCATCAAGCTTTACTAAATCCATAAGATCCTAAATAAAATATTTTATTAAATATTTTTAATGTACTTAATTTTTATTATTATAACTAAACAAACATTATCTTTATTTTTTTCCTCCTACAAAACTGAAAACTACACTTCTGAGTAGGTAAATCATATAGTCTCTACATTGTATTGTAATTCATTTTCCAGCATTGAATTAATTCAATAGTAATAATGATATAATTAATAAATATATATGTTATTTTTTATATTAATATTATAATTTAATGTTCAATTATTTTTTATCTATCATTCATTGAATCCATAAAAAATGTAAACATTGTTCAGGCTTTTCCATGACATATTATCTCCATGAACAATGACATACATTTTTCTATGTATATATAATGGATGACTATGTGTAAAATGAATATATATTATATATATAATATTATTAATATTATATAAATGATTGAAAAATAATCAATGTATAAATATTTGGAATATCAAACCAAAACCTGCATCGAAAGAAGAAAAGTAGTTATCTTAAGGAATAATGATTTTAATAATGAATTTATAATAAATAAGTGATCATAAGATATAATATAATAATATTTTATATTCTTTATTTGAATATTATTATGGAATAAATATTTTATAAATATATATTTATTAAACATGTGTTTTGAATCCTTAAAAATAATGATGAAACTTGGGGTAACATTTTTATATTTGAGTATCAATGGTTATCAACATTTTTTTTATTAATACTAAAAGATGAAATTCCCTAACATAAATCTAAAATAATTCTCCATAATTCTATTATAATCTTCTTATTTCATTTGATTATATTTTTCACATTAATTTTCCAATTTTTATATATATAGGATATCAAAACAATATTTTTATAAAAATATGACTTAATTTATCTCTTTATTAAAAATCAGTTTTTCTTCATTTTCAAATATTTATAAAATTATTTACAAGAATGATTATAATATTAATTAATTAATTTTTATTTTATTCCAAAACATTCAATACGTTTGAAAAAAATCAAATGGTATCATATTTCTATTTTCCGAACAAGTTACATTTGTATTCCCACCGAAAATTTGAAAAAAATAATTATTTTAATTCATAATACAATAATTGAATTTCAAATAATTATGACTTTTAAATGTTTTAAATTCTTTGTTAAAATATTAAAATGATATGGTAAAATGGATTTCTTTTTATATTATTATTTAAATATTTATATTACAATGAAATGATTCCAAAATAAATTTCTATCTTTATGAGGAAATGATTTCAGTGATATTTAAAAATCAGTTTTAATTTAAGATATGATCATTTAATGTAAGCTAAACATTAAAATAAAAATAATCCAATGATACCATCCTTATTATATATCTAGATTTTTTGTTAAATTTATTACATTATTTATATGAAATCCATTCCTTTTCCAATTTTAATTCATTGATGAATTGATGAAATGTTTATATTACCCGTTTTATTTCCATATGTTATTCCATGATGGAATTGTTAGGAAAAACATTTCTATTAAACTATTTGTGGTATGATAAATAATCTATTTTTTGGTGGAAAATATTTCTATGATATTCATTATACTATTGGTGGGTGAAAAATTACATATCTTTATTATACATTGGGTAATGATGGATATCTATTTAGATAGTTATGTCTAAAATAAGAGTGTTTCCAATTAATAATGGGATTTTTTTACAATTATAGTCTTTGGTGTGAACCATGGATAATACGATAGGTTGAGAGTTAACCTAATCCACTATGATATACTTGGATGTGAACCATTAATATAAATTAAATGATTTTATGTTATTATATTTCTGTCAAAAATCTATTTCTTATTCCCCCATTATTCTTTAATGGATCAAAATATTTTCTTCCTTTATGATTCATGTATTATTAACTTCTAAAAATTACGTTATGAATTACAATTATGATCTTATGATATTCTTGCTATAGCTTTAAAATGTAACTATTATATTTTCATAAACTTATTCTTATGTCATGATTATTTGATCATTGAAAACCATCATGTATTCACTTACTAAGAATATAAGATCACCCTTTCACATGATTCAATTTCTTTGAATATGAAGGATGTTTTTAAGTTTGAAATTATTATTACCAGTTAATTTTTTTAATAATTGAGTAGGAGATGATATAAATATTGTATATATAGGTTTTCCTAAATTTTATGTTACCATTGGATCCAAAAATATATTCTTATTACATGGATCATCATATTATACAGTTACTATTAAGTTAATAATAAGTCATATTTATGAAGAAATGGTATGGGTTAATATATATAAATGAATATAAATTATTTTATATAAACTAATACTATGTCCTTGATTATGATGAGGTCTTGAGGGGTGGTGGAGTGTCCATCCCGACATAGAATGTTTATAAAAAGTAACCATATTTTACCATTAATCATATTTACCATAATGATGAATATGTTCCCACTATGTGTAGCAGCACTGTTTAGTAGATGTGAGATAATCAATGTGATATTATATTATTGGATTATCAAATTAGAATAATAATATATTATAACATACTATTCTTTAATTAGAATAGGATATATTTAAAAAGAATTTAAATCATGAATAGATGTTAAAATACATTTTTACAGTAATTATTCAAATTTGGTTTAAATCCAAGTTTTTTGGACAGAATTGTACACCCACACATAGCCAAATATTTTTACTAATTCAGTTATTATATTTTGGATATCTCACCCATAATAAAAAATCAGAACAAATTTAATCTTATCAAATTTTGATCATGGCCTTTAGGTTCACATCAAAATTATATTACAAGAATGTAATTGACTAAATGTACATGTGTTTCTATGTGGTAGAAAATTATCTCCAATACAAACCTTTAGTATCCACTAAATATCCACTAATTTTTTATGTATTTATTATTTATTATATATTTTATTATTATCTCTATGCATCACATCAAAAAATAATAAATTCATATTATAGAATAACTACATATTCTATTTTTATTTTATCACCATTAGCTTCATTCACATTGATGAAATCATATTCATACTCTATATTATGTGTATGATATTAGAGTGTGGTTCACTGTGTAAAACATATGACTATTTCATATGGGAAATGCAGTAAAAAACAATTATACAACTTTCCAGTTTTTTCCTTTCATGTATTCTATCTATATATAAAGAATTATAGAAGCCTTTTCACATCTCAACCAGAATATATATATATATATATATATATATATATATATATTAATCGACCAACCACATGTAGTGTAGTAGACACTCTAATGTTTACTTTATAGTCATTTTTCATGTGAAAAATATATCGAGTCATTAAAATTATTAAATTATACTCATTCGATTATATCCGTCATTAATGATACCTTTTAGAATCATTGGTAAAAAAATCTAAGAGTTCTTTTTAGTTTTATAACTCCATGATTCATACCATAATTTTATTTAATTATATTACATTTTGGTATCTTATTTGTTATCTATAAAAATTTATTAATGGATTTACAATTCCAATAAAATTTATTGACACCCCAAAGTTTGAATATATTATTAAAAAACAATTGAATCACTCTAGACCAAATATAAATCATATAAACTAATTCAACTTCTTTTAAATGTAAGATGTTTCGAAATTCCTCTATCAATCCAACAGATAAGAACAAAAACACTATTTTCCATAATAGATGTAGTTCAGTTTGATCTTCATTGTACATTTATGAAAATAAGTATTGTTACATTAACATTATCTATATAATTTAATATTTTATGTTATATATTATTTCACTATGAGAATTGTTATAAATCTCGACATTAAAACTTTATTCTCCTCTATGTTATAACCCTAAATAATTTATATTATTAATTGTGATACTCCAAGTATATTTTTCACTAAAAATATATATCTATAACTTATATAATGATATCCAAAAATTATTTTTTTGAACAATACTTCACTCATCTCTATCAAATATGAAAATATTTCTGCATCATAATATATGATTTACTATATGAAAATGATATAACCTATGATAGGACCTTTAATTAAATATGTTATTCCATAGACTAATGTGTTCAAATAAACATTATATTATGATATTATAATAGGTATATTAAAATATGTTTTATAATTTTTATAGTGATATATTTCCATTTACAATGTATTATCATTATATGATTTGAAGACGAAGTCAGTGATGATGTTATTTTGATAATTTATAATCAATAGAAAGGTAATACCATAAAAATAAGAATAATAATAGTATAAAAAATACATAAACATAAAAAAATTATGATAATTAATATCTAGTATTTTAATTTATCAAGAATGAATGAATCCAATTTATTGAATTGTTCGTATTCGATGATTAACCAACCCAATCAAGAACAAGTTAAAATCAATGGGTGAGTGTTGTTAAAAAATGATTCCTTTGTAATAATGTCATTTTTCAGAAGAATAATGATATGTTTTCTTATTTTTTAACATGGCTAAAAGGGATATAATATATTCTTATAAATATATATTGAATTGCGTGGAAACCCATCTTTTTCACTTTCGTATAAGTGGTAGTGTGTAAGCTTGTAGAAATGACAAATTTGTTTTATATAGATAAAAATTATGAAAGGGAATGGTTTAAAATTTTGGAATCTTAATAATTTAAAAAATAATAATTTAATGCTTTAAATATTTCTTTAGAAGCATATTATTAATTTATTAATGAAAAATTAAGCATGGTCTTCATTGTGGTTGTAGTATGCACATACCCATGAAGACATGTCCCTTTTTCATATGATTTTAAATTAATCTAGAAAATTGATACGAAATTAGTTTAATTTTTTTATAATATTATTAACACAGATGATATAATAAATTCATTGATTGATAAGGTTTCTAGGAATAGAAGAAGAAAATAATTGATTGAGCTATGTTGAGGATATTGCCTCTTCCTTTGGATGTTTTCCTTTTGGAAACCATAAGGATTTATTGCATGTTATTCTATTAAGGAAAATCATTATATAACAAGGGGAGAGATTTTAGAAATTATAGGTAGATTTTTGATTGAGACTATTCATTTTAATGGTTCTAAAAGTGTGGTTTATGTGATCACCAATCATATGTGATTAAAATAGAATTCTTGTAAACTATCATTACTTGTTTAATGATGTAATGAAACTATTACAATACCAATGGAATTGAAAGTGTGAAATTATTAATTTTTTGTGATATAATGTATAATAATACTATAAATATAATTCTTAATCATTTTTCAATAACTTTTCTACTCTTGGACCGTTATATTTTGACATCAATCAATTTTTTTACCTCATTAACTAGTTTGTACCTATGTTATTTGTATTTTATAAAACAAATATATGTTAAAATCTCTTACCATTGTTTGGTTATAAAGTTAAATTGATTATCCAAATAATATTATGTAATTACTAATGAAATTATAATAAATTTCCAATTAAAACATTAAAAATATAAGAAAATTGTTTCGTGATGAAATTTTGTTTTGGCCAATTTGTGTTCTTAAACATATGAAACTAAATTTCCCATTATATAAATAATAATATATTTTCATATATATGTGTAAAAATAATATAAGATTTTTTGTATAAAATATATCAATCTATGTTATTAAAAAATGTTAGTAAAATTAAATCACTTAAATTACCATTATACTATAATCTTTGTTCTTGTCATTAATATTAGTAATCATACTTGTATTCCTAAAAATGAATGTTACATTATTACATTACATGAAAAATATTATATAAAATATTAAATGCTTTTTTATTTAATTTCTACTTGAAATAAAAAATAATTATTTATACAACTTTATGAAATCAATATTTAGATAGAAATATTACTTTAGTTTCCAAAATAATAAAAATGGTTTTTTTATATTCAACATAATTATTATAAATAAATAATATTACTCTCTATATATAATATTTTCTAAAAAAATTATAAATTTGAAATTAATACTTACATTATGAAAAATCTATAAACATTACACTATTTGAAAAACCTTATTTTTTTACTATTCACCATAAAATAATTTATTTTAATGAAATACAAAATATTTACCCAAAGATTATTTAAACATATTGATATCAATTATTTATTTTATTTTATAAAATTAAAATTATATTTTTTATAAATTTATATTTTAAATGAAAATAATATATAAAGAAATCTACTTTTATTGAAAAATTATATTTTAAAAAATTATGTGTTCTTATTCATATTATTTATGAATCTATGAAGGATTAAAATATCTTTCTTTACTATAAGTTTTCTGATTCCAAAATTTTCTTAATAACATTCATATAATATGCCACAGTTTCTTTTTTCAAGTTTACTGTGGAAAAAGCTACTGAAATCATTAAATTTATTTAAATTAAATATATATAGTAAAATCATGGGGTGTTAAATCTCCCCCAATAAAATTAATTGAACCCTCACAATTTTAATTTTCACTTACTAATAAAATATATAATTGTTTATATAAGATAGACATAACTCAATATTAAATTTATTTAAAGATACCAACATATACATCTCACGTAATACTAGAGAACTCATATTTTACTAATTAATAAATATATATCTATATTCTGATTTTTTACAACCATTTATTCCAAGTATGTTTCCACAAATTGATTGTAATAGATTCAAGGGAATTACCTTTCACACCTTCATTTTCATGATTCTTTTTTCAAAAAAATACTCAATCCAAAACTAGATATGATAATATCAAATAAAACCATTTTAAATTATCATATCACTATGAACCTTAAATCCTAATATGTATACTATAATTTTAACTTTATTTAATCTTATATTACTTTCAATTGAACTATAATATAATTTGTTCAAACTTTTATATCATTAGATTAATTTGGGTTTTCTATAGTCATATTCGCATTAGGTTCTCTATCAATATCAAAAAGATCTGATGAAATCAATTTTAATGGTTAACACATAGAATATGATCAGTCAAAACAAATCCTTTAAGAGTTTTATGTTAGTTTTATATTCTTTCAACATCTCCTAGTTCACTTAGTGATTCATTAGTTGATAATCAACAATACTTTTTTATAGTGATTACCCCTTCGTGCATATATATCACAATCATATCCACGCAACATTATTCACACAAGGATGTAATTTCATTGAGAACCACATATTCCATATTTTGAGCAAAGTATTGTTTTCAATAATATAAAATGTTATATAAATGGGGAGATTATTTAAAATAATACTCTATCTATTTATGATAATTTTGATGCTCATAAATACCCTTAATTATTTTCTAATGATTTTATTTAGTATTTTGCAGGAATTTATTAATTTATTTTACTCTTGAAATAACGAGGATTTATTACTTTTTTGGAATCTTCTTTAAGCGAATCCTAGAATCACTGTTAATACCATACGTGGATAAACACAGCGTAAGGATAAAAAGTGTGTATATTTTTTGTGATAAGAGAAAAGTATGGTTAAACAACCATAATTTTTCAGAAATGTATGGAAGAAGAACCTTACGTTAGGAAGGAACCTTACGTTTTGGTTTTTAGAAAAGTATGGATGGAGAACCGTATGTGGGTACTAAACATTATGTTTGTTTCTCAAAAGTATGGTTCATCAACCTTACTTTTGTGAAAAACCATAAGTTCTTAGAAAAGTTTGGATTAAGTAAAAG
Organism: Viscum album; assembly: GCA_963277665.1. Lineage (NCBI taxonomy): Eukaryota > Viridiplantae > Streptophyta > Magnoliopsida > Santalales > Viscaceae > Viscum > Viscum album. The sequence goes on from OY728140.1 coordinate 543,869,432, forward strand.
TTTGGATCTTTTACGATACATTTGAGAGTTGAAGAAAAAGTATGGATGATCAATCCTACCTTTATGTTCAACCTTACATTGTGAACCTTACTCTTGAAACTATGTTATCAACCCTACGTTTGGAGGCCATGTCATCAACCTTACGTTTGGCGTTAGAAAGTTTGAAAGACGATATTTTTTCCCAATGGTCAGCAGGCTGATTATTGGGCGGATTTCAAGCAGGATTTGAAGTCCTTTTTAAAGTAAGACATTGATCGATTCAAAGCCGTATTATCATTGGATTAATGTTCTATTTAAAAGGATATATTTATGATGAGTTTTTAGTGAAATTACTACTACTCTGTATGTTCAAATTTTTTAATATTGTGAATCCGAAGGCAACTTTTATGGATCTAACTGTGTAGGAGATATGCTCAGCTTTATTATATATGTTATATCTGTAAAAAAATATATACACGAGAGAGTGTTGATGAATCGTCATTATTATTAAAAAAGTGGAAAACAGATAATTCATAAAATCACGTTGATCTACTGATCCAAAAAAAAACGTCAAAGCTCTATTCATTTAAGAAGAAGAAGGAACTCGATAGAAGATTCACTTGTTCTGCATCGAATATTTACTGTGGATCTACTACTGCTGAAGTTGTGAATTTTATATATATATCTACTGCAATCGGATCGACTCAGAATTTATTTTTTTTGAAAATCAATATTTCTAAAGATGACGATCCATCTTCTGTCAATTGCATTCTGTTGCAATTGAGAAAATCATCTGGAAATGTTCTTTCTGAAATTAATTTTATCTTGAGTAACTATCTTCTCGTTATAAGCTGTTTAGGTTTGTGTTTGTACCAGAAGGATTTTTTTTCCTTGGATTGTAAAGTTTTCAACTGCCTATATTCAGTTGTGGACCGGTCTGTTGAAACAAGGGCCAGATTGTGAAAATCATCAAGCTCATGGAGTTGAGAGTTGGTGGAGTGGACTAGGGGCCTTCTGTTCCCCGAACCACTGTACATCTTTGTGTCCCTGCTTTTATTTATTTCTGCTGCATGATCAAATCTGATAAAGCATAGAGGACAGAACTCATTCAATTTAAGAGTTAACGAAAAATCTTAAAGATACATTTCACCCCCCTCTTGTGAATAATCTGTATATTCAAAATCCAACACCATATATTCCAAAACATCATGATATAATCATATATTTTTACGTATCCCTTATAATTATACTTATATATTTCAAAAATGTTCTCTTATCCAAATAAAAAATTACTAAAAGTGTACCTAAAAGTAAAAAAAATATCCCCAAAAATAAATAAACCTTCTTCTAATACAAACTAGGGTCCCATATCCCTCATATTAGGATCATGTGATAAAAAAACATTCCATAAACATTGTATTCAACTGAAATTCATATTTATCAAAATAAACTTATATATATTTAAAAAATTTAAACATTATATTTGTCAAAAATAAAATAATCCCAAGAATATGAGTTTTAGTTTCCTTTGGGATTAGTAATATATGAAACATATTTTATTATACTGGTGAAAATTTCTCTATAATCAAACTACAATATACCAGTTTATATACTACTCAAATGTTATAATAATATTATTTTCATAGGGAATGGAAACACAGGAAAGGAACGAGCTCAAACACAAAGTAATGGAAACCCATTTGTATGTCATTAAGGGTTATATCATAAGATTATGAGAAAATAAATATAGGATAGAAATATATTATTAAAAAGATTTGGAATAATAAGATTTCTCCATTCATCATTTTAGACGTACATATTCTCAAATGAACAAAAATATACCATGTGATAAGAATGTGATATGATAATATTGATCCAATGAGCATAATCATAGATACTGAAATAGGGATCATGTAACATCCCAACCCAAACCCCCAAGTCTGAGATAAAATGCCACATGACCTCATGCATGCCTCCCTATACGCAAGAGGATGCCGACTAACAGTGACGTTTTATGTCTGATAATGGGGAGACTATACCCTCCATGTCATGTATTCCAGTAGGATAATAAATAATAATAACATGATAATGAATAAAATAATCTGGGTAAATCATGCGGAAGGTAAATGACATACATTTTATGAAAACAAAATAAGCTCCCAATGAGGAAATACTATAACAGATGAATAAAATAGATGATAAATAAAAGTACTGTATTGTCCTCCATTGTCTATCCTATTCTGCCCCAGCTTCATGCTCCAATTTTTCAGCCTTCAACTGCATGGCCCATTCCCTTCACAGGGTCTTTCATTAACTATAAAAGAAAATATAAATGTCCGAGTTGGGTGTGAGTACAAGAATCAATATAACACAACCAATGAAAACTTAAACTAATGTGATCAAGTGTACATGTGTGTTGCAAGATAATATATAAATTAGGATGTATATTAACATACAATCCAAAACCAATAGGTAGTGCACTAACCATGCTTCCAAATACCCTGACCATACTTACTCCGTATCCATTACTAAAGATAAATTAATGAATAGTAAAAAGGTAAACTTACCTTGTACGGTGTCCTCACAGTGTTATGAAGATGATACCCGACAATATGTATCCCATATGGTGACAATGTCGCCCAAATCCTCTACACGTGGTCAACAAGTGTACTCACATCGACTAGGATATCTCGTGGTGAAATTAATTTTGTATCAAGCCATCCTTGAGCACACCCTTATCATGACACTATGGATTTCTCTAACCTCCACCCTATAAATCATCACCTCATCATTATCATTACAATCTATAATTCACATCCACTATGAAACAAATATGTCATAAAGGTCCACCTATCTCAAATACCACTAACAACCATAAGTCATGGTAATACGTATACAGAGAAAGCACACAATTAGGCATAGTATATCAACATTGGTATATTGCAGCATTCACAACAATATGTGATAATAATAAATGGGGATAAAAACAACACTATCATCACTCAAGGTATCCTAATAGATTTTAAGGGCTACACATACATGAAATCACAGTCATGAACGGTCAATAAAATGCCACATATACAGTCATTCTGGAAACAAGGATAATAATGAGACCATTAAGGTAATAAACTTCCTAAAATAACAACTGGAAAAACTGTCATAGCATTCCCTAACGTCAGAGTGGTACATTATGGTCAAAAGTTGTTGTCACAAAAGTGCTCAATGTGTGTCAAATGTTTTCCTAGAATTATAACATTTAATTTTACTTCAATAAAATAAAACATCACATGAAGTGATATGATTTTTTCAGGAGCATTGATAACATAAATTATCATTTTATAATTTTTAATCTCTGCATAAATTGATTAAAATTTTTCATATTTGTTCATAATTTTAATTATAATTTTATCATTTTTAAAACATATGTGATGATAATTATTTTCATTTGATAATTAAAAGTTTTTGATTATAATGATTTCCAAAAGATAAATTTATCTCTTACGCTGAAAAATTAAATTTCTATTAAATCTGTAAAATTATCCTTTGATTGTGTTGATAATCATGTCATGTGATAATTACATTAAAATAATCATTTTGTTAAATTGGTATATCTGCAATAATAATTCAACGAGGGTTCATCTTAAAAAATTTGTAATTATATCTTGATTATTCAAGGTTGGTCATCTTTTTTTAAACATAGGGTTATTATATTGAATTATAGAAATTATGGAATAAAATATATATTTAAATAAAAGAAATAAAAATAAACTACAAACACGTCTCTCTCTCTCAGGCACAACAAACAAATCATGCAGGTCCACCATCATGGAATAATATCGGCTTCCTGGAACCAATCCTATAACAATAAAACTTAAGTAGAAACCATGGTTACTTGAACTTGATGATATCCACCATAAATGGGAGTCGAATCATATATGAAGACCAATTCAGACCATTTAAAATTATCCAAAACCAAGAAATTAATACCCAATTGTAGTTGATTATTTCATCTTGAAATTGATTACAAAAGGTTTTAATTCGTGTTATTATGTCATCTCAAATTTAAAATCGACATGAATTAGATGATTTTCAATACTCCAGTTTCATCTGGCATAAAAAATGTTTGTTTCCACGTTTTGGATGGAGAATATGTAAAATAGTCACATTAATTTATTAAAATAATAAAAACGATTATTATTATTTTATATGAAAATTAAATAACTTAATAATAATTGCGATATGACCAAACACTCATTGAAAAAAAATTAATTTTGTTCTCTAGTAAACTACCTGTTATGGACCCAATGGTGGCCTCATATTTTTTATACAATGAAACGTTTGAGAGATATTAATGATTTAATATTAAAAAAAGGAATAAGTAATAAATAAAAAAACCGAGATAGGTGTTTTAACGCCCAATGATAAAAAAAATATACCATGTCTATGGTGAAACCCTCGTTATGGACCCATCGGTGGTCTCAAATTTTCCATTCGACAAACCATTTTTTTTGTCATTCTATTATTTTGATTAAATTTTGTGCACATAAGAAAATATTTAATATATTTTTTCATCTTCATTGAGGTTTTGTAGACCTAAAAACTCATAAATAAACATTTTTAACTCCAAAAATAATTAATTTAATATTCCAAAGTAATAATTGGTGTTTTAACCATCTGTGATGCATTTAACAGAAAATCATGATTTTTTCTAATAAATTATTATTTCTTCTGAACAATTTAACATAAGAGTGATTTATAAATATTGTTAAAATAATGATGTCAAAATTATCCTCCTCTATCAACTTCTCTTCCATGTGAATCATCTCTAGTTTTCTATTTCAAACATCTCAAGCCACTGAGGTTAAACATTAGACTCACGCTCTTACATCTCTTCCTAGATCCTCGCATTATTCCAATCAATCCGGACATGTGGTATTATTTTCTTCTGTTGCGTACCTTATCCCTTTGATTATTAATCCACAGTAGATAGACATCATAATATGAAATAGGTTCCAAATCAACATCCTTGATATCAAAAAAATCATAGGACTAGGCATGAACCTCCAAAGTTGAAAAACATGGAATATATTATGCATAACTTAATAGTGATTAGGGGGTTCGAGATGATATGCCACCAGTAATAACCTCAAGGTGAGTCTCTTTTCAGTATCCCACTGAAGTAATCACTGAATACAACTCTATCATATACAAGGGTTTCATGTCATTTTTCAATGATGTATTATAGGAAGGTAAGTTAAGGAAGGAAAACTCTATTCATAAGACACGTCTCGATAGAGCATGCAGAAACAAGGTAAAAATAAAAAAGGCAGATGATCAGAAGGACATGCTCTAGACCATACCTTGTATTTTAAAAAGATTTTTTATCACTATTAATTAGTGTTAGATCCATTTCTTAGACATGGCATGCACCATCTCCTTGATCATATCCTTGTCTTTCCTTAGTCATCATCAAGGGATTATGGATCTCGTGTTACGGTTTTCCACATGACCTCTAGCCCAATGGCTGTGTTGGCCTCACTCTCTTAGAGGATACTATAGAATAAAACTACTAAGGTGTCCTATCAACCTGTATTGCTGACACTAGTATAGAGGTGTCATTCACATTAGGCTTTAGTGTCCAAACATCCCACAAATAAAATAATTACGGTTCACCAAAAGATGGAATTTAATAGATAGAGATTTTCCTCACTTTCTTCCACTACTCGGTTGTACTCACATTCCACCGATCTCTTGTACTTTCATGCCACTACTCTGTTTTGTGTTTGTGATGTTCTTCTTATTTTATTTATTGAATGTATTCAAAAAAAGATTTGTAGGTCCACCTGTATGAGTAGTGAAAGTTGGGTAAAATCCATCTTTTCATCCATATTCTAAAGTCATCTCAATGGTCAGGGCCTTACTCAGAACCTCTTGGTATGAAGCTAGGTCAAATATCTAGACCTGCTATTTATGGTTGGTAAGATATGGAGAGTATGATGATACTATGATGGAACTCTAATGGGGATCCTTGAACTCATGTGCCCGATCGATCTTTAGTGTGTGAGGGAAAAACTCCCTAAATACAGGATCTTGAATGCCTCCAAGGTGGGATCCTCATGTTTTCTATCCTATCCCATAACTACCCACCCATTTCATGTAGGCCCTTGTATCATGTAGGCTGCTAGTATCAACCTCCTATCTGATGGAGACTCCACGAGTTCAAATATACCTTCTTTAATATCTACGTAATCCACTGTACCCTGTGGTCCACCGGTCTCCTAACATGCTAGAGGATGATAGAGATAAAAATCCATCATATTTTCAACCATGGACATTGGTGGTTACTGATAAGGAAGTACTTCTATGACCACTAGAGTTGGTACGGGGACATTATCAGGAGTAGCCTTCTCAGCCTGAGGTTCCACCAAACATCAACATGGTAGAATCTTATATAAAAATGGATTGGGAACATAAAAATTTCTAAAAATATAAGGGATCAAATAATATTTTTCTCTATACCTGTCTATGGTATCAAAAAATATTTCTCTATGGAGTATACCATTATCCCATGGTATACCTCTCCTAGTACTAAACCTTGTCTTCATCCCAACACAGTAGTTACATTCATTATATATTCACTAACACGAAAACATGAATAATTCAACTAATTGGAGCCAATAATGTTATATCACAAAAAATAAACTATCCCAAAGAGATAACACAAATCAAGGAATAAAATTAATGAACTACTATGTTGTACAAGAAAAATTATATATATGGAATGTGAACCTATGTACCTAGTCGTGATGCGTGAACATATGAAAAAAAATATTTAATCAAATATAACATCATGTACTTTGCCCAAGGTGAATCAATTGTAATAAAAGAACAACAGTTCCCCACATTATAAAAACTCAGAGGGACACATTTCAGTTCTGGCTAGGAAGGGAAAATGTTCCCCTACCCGAGTCCCAACTATCCAAACTTTATCCTACTATGTCCAAAACCATGATAAGAGAAGAAACATGTTATTTAGAACCTCCTAAGATAGAATTATATAATATCCCATCCCAAACCACGAGGTATAAGATGAAATGTCACATGCCCTCATGCTCGCCTCTTTATATGCTAAAGGATACCAATTAATAGTGACGGTCTATGTCCGATAGTGGGGAGACTATACCCTCCTAGTCGTTTCACCGAGTAGGTGGAACATGGAGTTGGCGATGACATGGAAAAACATTGGATTTCCCTACATGTCTTTTATTTATCATCTATTTTATTCATCTAGGATAGAATGTCCACTTTGAGAGAATATTTTTTCATAACATGTATTTCATTTACATTCTGCATGATTTACTCAGATTAATTTATTCATTATATTTTTATTTTTATTTATTATCCAACTCGATGAAATGAAACATAGGGTATATTATCCCCATTTTAAGTCATAAACCCCCACTACTAGTCGGAAGCCTCTTGCATATGGGGAGGTGTGCATGATGTCATGTGACATTTTTTTGGACCCGATTGATTGGGTTGGGTTGATATAGTACCTCATTGAAATATTTCATTAAAACGAAACACTGTACAAATAAAATCATGGGAAAAAATTTAATATTGTGAACAAACAACATGTCCACACTTCTTCTTTTCCACAAAAATTTTCACACTTTATATTGTATACAAACAAAATATGCATACCTCATGTTTTGAATAAAAAATGCACACATTATATGTTATGAATAAAGGAAATTCATGTGAGGCATATTTTTAACAGATGAAATCACAAATCATTATATTTCCAACAACAAAATGTATTTACATTAACATCATGATCACATGTGATATCAATCATTATTAAATGATTTCATGGAATTATCAGATAAAAATTAATCCAGGTATTTATCAAACCCAAATCATCACATAATAATAATCTATACACATGTGTTCCACACCAACACATAATATAGTATTATAACATGAAGTACCAATGGATGGAAAATGTGTTACATTTCATTTAAAAATTTTTCTGTGTTACATGATATCAAAATTAAATCGGTTGATACAAAAAATTCAATTGATCAAAATGAGTTTTTAATAATGAAATTTATAAGCTGATTCATAAAAAACCAATATGAGTTAGATATTATATATTTGATAACAAAATGGAAGTTAATAGGTTATAAAAGAATTAACATTGAATAAAAACCAATAAATATCTTCTTTCAAAATTCTTTAAAATTAATTAAAAATGTGTTCTATGAAATTAAATACATTTTTCTTGATAGAATAAATAAACAAGGTCCCTTAAAAAACATTTTTCATAAATATAAATTTATAAAAATTACTATTAATTTAAAAAATTCTTTATGAATCCATAATAATAATTAATACTTATTTCCTAAAAATAAAATCCATTAATACCTCTTTTCAAATCACATAATACTTTTTAATCAATGTTCTTATTTTGAAAAATAATGAATCATTTAATTTAAATGTAATAATAATAAATAATTTAATAAATTTTTAAATTCCATTTTCAAAAATGGGAAAAAAATATTTTTGAAGAAGAAATATTGTAATGTTTAAATAAATGATACATTAATTTCTAGAAATCATTTTCAAAGTAATTTTAAAAGACTATGTGCGGGTCACATTAAAATATTATTTTAAAAAATGTAAAGTGAATGATTTTGAAAAATTACAATTATAAAAAAATTTATAATAATATATCAATAGAAAATGACATAGTAATTTCTCAAAGTAAATGCGTTGTAGAAGAAATAAAATATGATGATGACAGGAAGAACTTTTTCAATACTTCGAAATAAATATGTTAAAAACATCATAAAAATGTATAACAAAAATTAATTTTGAAAAAAAATTAATTGTGAAAGTCAAATGATAGAACAAAATATTATGTTTTCAAATATAAATAAGAAAATTGTATTCAGTTGAAAAAGTTGATACAAAATACAAATATATTATATGAACCCTATGGGAGTTATTTTTCACAATGTCATACATTTATGGTTCATAGTTTCACTGAGGTGGTATATTTGAATAAAAAATGGTATTTTACATAAATATAAGTAGGAAATTCACTTAAAATTCATTTTTAATGAAACAATGAATATAATTAAGTCATTAAATATGAGAAATTATAATTGAGGGTTATTCATCTTGGTCTAAAAAATCACATAGAACTTTTTTATATTTTTAATTACAATTAAATGATATGTATAACCTAATATGGATTCGTAGATATATTATATTTTGTTAAAAATCATAATAAAATAATTCCATGTAAAATATATATGGCACAATTTGGAATCATTTTATGAAAATGCCTCATATCCAGGGATAAAAATTGGAGATGCACAAACACTTACCTTAAATAAGACCCATCAGAATGTTTTCTAAACACTAGTATAAAATAATAATGATCATAATAACCTATTATATAGTATTATCTATGACTATAGTCCTGGGCAATTTTTATTTCTAATAATTTTTTCTGAATTTATTATTTAGCTATACTTTATTTCGATCATCTGATGTTATAGGATTAGATTACTTGTTTATTAATAGTTTCCAAATGGTAGTGTCAAATTATTATTCTTAATGAATTATAGATAAAAATTATAATAAAATTATACAGACTATAATTAATATTTTATAATGATTTATAACTTAATAATTTCTTTTAATAGTTATTATTTTTTATATTTTATTATCATGATGTTGGTAAGAATCTTGTTTTGGTAATTTATAATGAACAAAAACTTGTATGATAATTATAAGTATAATATTTGTATAACCATTAAAAAAGCATAAACAAAACATTATTTTGTCATTAATATCTAATAATATCATTAGATACTTTTTCATATTCTTCCAATATAGAATATTGATGCACTATTCAAGAATGCGGTTAAACCAACCCAAAAAAGAACTAGATATATTATATGGGTGATTATGGTTAGTTATATGATTAATTTATAAAATTATCATTATATTATATGTATAATAAAGTAATTAATACATTATTAATGTGTTATATTATTTTATATAATATTTTTATACATAATAAGTTAATTGAGTGAAAAAATAAATATGCCACTTTCAGGGAGGTGGTAGTCTCTACATGCATAGAGGTGACACATTTATTTCCACATATAGGGATGAAGATAGGGATTTTTTTAAATTTAATAACATTAAGAACATTATATTTATTGTATGAACACATTAAATAGTCTTTTAGTTCCACCATTGTAATGTGGTGATGAAAACATAGGCATTTTATTCATAGAAGCTATAATATGCATTTTTGAAAGAAAACATCTTGATTTTTTAATTTTTTTGGAAGAATATAAAATATGGATATTATATTTGTGTAATAAAATATAAAAATATAAATGATACTGATTTTATCAGACATCAATATATATAATTGTTTTAATGGGGTTTATGTATACAACAATTAAGTGACCTTGTTCGATAAAATTATCTATCATGTCGGATATTTCATGTTGTGTAAAACCAAAAGGAAACATTGATCAGTATTTCTTACAAAAAAACTACTACAAGGAAATTGGGGAGAGTTTACTAGATATCTAGTAAGACTAGTTTTAAAATAACAATTTTTAATGTGTATATATATGTGTTGGGAGTGATCACTCTTTATGAGTGAATAAAGTTGTATTCTCAAAAATAACCATTACATTTTAAAGTATTTAGTGGAATTATTCATGGTCAATGGATAAAAAATTATGATTTAATGATTTTTACTGATATAATATAAAACGAGATTCTACCATTCAATTTCACACAATTATTAACATGTTTTGATTTTTTACCACAATATCATTATGTTTTACAATTTTGGTTTTTTACCTTGGTAAATATTTTATTTCCAAATAATTTCTATTTTATTTAAAAGAAAAATTTTCCCCTTTGAAAAGATTTATATATAATAATCATTATTATTTCATTAATTTAATAAAATTTAATTTATAATTTTTTTAAAATTAACTTCTAAATTAAAAATATTTCCTCTGAGAAAATGGCTCTATAGAAAAAAACACTATATTAAATGTTCTTAATCATATATAACATTAATTAACAATTAAATTAATTAATATATAATTTAATATATATATAAAATGTATATTTAATTCATTATATAAAATTTTTGTATTTAATTTAATACCTAAATTGATATAATAATTATTTTAAATTTACCTTATCACAATTATCATGGTAATTCTATTAAATTTTATATATAACAATTCAAAGTCTAAAAATAAAAAATTCCTTATTGTAAGACATGAAATTTTTTTCTCAAGTATTAAATAATTTTATATAAATATAATTTTTATAAGTGATCAAAACAAATTTTTAATATTAGTGAATAATTATATTTATAAATGTAAAATATTACTTAGGTTTATAAACTATTACAAATTGGTTTTATAGTGATCCTGTCTTATCATACACATAACTTTTTTTAATATTCCTTACATTACAAAAACAAACCCCTTTGGACTGTAATATTTTAGTGCCTTTGGAAAAAAGAAACACAAACAAATGGTCTATAGATAGAATACACTATATTCCATTATGATCTTCATAACTACCATTATTCATTGTCATATCATATGTAATATGTTTCCTAATAACCTTGGGAACAAAATCATTAGAAAAGATGATAACAGATTCTCATTAAGGCTAATAACAGTATAATAAAAAGCATGACATTAAAATAATTTTACATCATCATGAGAATGGAATTTGAAAATCATACACTGCATATCAATGATCATAATCATGATTCATTGAATATGGATTTGTCCTTCATAAACATGAATAGTAGTGAATAAATGCATATGATACATGTGAAAATAACATTGGAATATGACATATATTTAAAGAATAAAAATAAGAATATAAAATAATTTCAATATTTGTTAAATATAATTGTCAAAGATATCATAGTGTAAGGTGTTTAGTCCCGCAAAACAATCATTGTAGTCAAGGTTGACTCCCAAGACCATGATAGCTGAAAAATTCCCCCACTAAACTGATTTCACTCCAACATCCTTTCATATCCATGTTTTTTGATATAAATCAATTACCAATGAATTATAGGTATATATAGGCTCTACACATCAGATAATTAATATCATATTAATATGTGAAACATGATCATAAAACATTCATCATCTCATTTCACATTAAAAATATGTGTAACCTAAAAATTTCATCATATAATAACATATATAAAATGGACATATTTCAAAATAATTTCATCCTTTCATTATTGAATAACCAATGGAATCATAAGTGGGTTTCATTAGAATGTTCTCATGTTATAAACCATGGAATAGAAATAGCATTGAAAAACATAATTCTATAATAATGATGAACAATTATGGAAATGGATTAAAATGGTTTCCTTGGATCATGTCCCCTATAGTGTATACTTAACTATATTGGATGTCATCTTATTTGTAAATGTATCTTAATAGACAATTTAAGACCTTTCTTGAAGTAAATATTCTTTACACTTTGAGAAACACATTTTAAACAATAAATAATTTTAATTTATTATTTTTTGAAGATATCCTTGAAGACCTACATTGTATGACTCAAATAATAATAATTTTTTTTGATAATAGGAAGCTTTTTCTAAGCCATATAAGATAAAAAATGATTCCATTCACAATATAAGTTAAAGGAATCATGCATTTTTTGGAAAAAATACATAATAGACCCTTCTAAAATATTCTTATGAAAATTAAAAAATGGTCAAAAATGTATTTTAAAATCATATGAAATGAATAATACTTTTTTTGAATAATTTTAGAAAATCACTATTTTGGAAGAAAAGTTATTTATGACTAAAAAGAGAAATAAATTCAAATTTTAATAAAACCATTTTCTCATTTATGTTATGTTAAAAAGGGTGCGACAAAATTACAGTTACATGAAAATGTCTTGAATAAATTGAGGGGAAGAAAATTGGATAGTTTATTGAGTGATGTGTGATACAATTTTATTGACTGAAAAATAATTATAATCAATCCTGATAAATGATGATATTGTAACAAAAATATCATTTCCCCATGGGAAAAATTTTATCATAATCCCCAAGTAGAAATAAAATAAAAAGGAATTAAATTTTTTTGAAAAATAAAGCTTTGATATTTCTTATCTAAGGGTCTTTCTATAAACATCATGAAATAATATAGGTGCATAACACAACATATTTTTCAAGGAATGAAAATTATTAAAAAATACCTTACTTATTGGGTTTATTTTGATTCCTAATTCCCCATAAATTATAAAATTAAATTTATCATTAGTTTTAATAAAAGTGAGTAGATCTATGAAATAACATTTCAAAGGGTTTGTAAATACACCACAAAAAATAAGTGAGTTGTGAATTGGTATATGTCTACCCGAAATAAAAGATATGCTATTAATCCCTTACATTATGTCTTAAATTTCATTATACATTTTAAAACTGCATTAATAGTACAAATAAATTTATTATATATCTATTAAGGAACATTACTTACATATATACTATACAATATATTATTTTTTTATGACTTTTATTATCCTTTTAATAAAAAATTCATGCTAATGTTAGGTTTTGGGTTATAACCTCTTTGATTTTCATATATGATTTGATTTATTATTTTTTTTCCTATTAAATATATCATTATTTCATCATATATATAATTTTATCCTTGGTATTAACATCATATATATTCCATATATACTTATTTAAATTAATCCATAAAATTTACTCATAGAAAATAAAATACACAATTTATAGACATGGTAGTTCAGATATACGTGTGAATGATGCTCCCATTTTTATGCCAAACTAAAGAGGGTGATGCAAAAGAGATATTACTATAATAGAATAACTTCTATTTCATATATTGATCATATTTTAATTAATCCCATCCTTATAGCCTTATATTGAAAATGCGAATAAATCATATAGCTCCACAACACTGTAGTTCTCCATACACACGATACATGTTATTGTATTCCCAATAAATATAGATTATAAAGGTACGATTTTTATAATAAATAAATTAGTAAAATAATAACATTAATATCATATATAAATTTTTATTCCACCTTTATATCCAACCATGTGACGGGGTGATAGAAAAATGAATAACATCATTTCCTAAGCCAGTAGTCCACCGAACACATTAATGATAATTTCATAACCTATTTAATGGAATAAGTGATGGTTGTTGGTTTTTATAATAACATAAATAATATTATAAAATTAATCATCCATTTTTAATTAAATAATCATGGAATAATAATAATTGAATGGTGTGCGTCTTCATCAAGTGTCCTCTGTAGGATTGCAACAAAATCCACCCTTGATGGATTGCATTCCTAATTATTGTTTATAGGAAAAGAGGAGGTAATTTAGGAAGTGATTTTAATATGTCATGGCTGAATAAAATGAGTCTGACTATGTGAATAGTATATTATAGGGGGAGGCCATTTACATGTCTGATGCGTGGCACACTTGTAATTTTTTTGAAACAAAAAATAATACCCATGTTATTTTTAATTCACAAGGTTCCAATAATGGACCATTCTCAAGGCTAGAAGATATAATTTTGAACTATGGATAAAAAAATAGTGTTATAAATGTACTAGTAAATTTTTAACACTTATCATTTTAGAATAACCCCCAATAATACCATTATTAATTTACCCACATTGAATAATTTTTATTATTTTAAATATACATTTTGGTAAAAAAAATTTACTGACTTTATTAGAGAATATAAATTATAATAAATTTAAATGTATAATTTAATCTTCCAAATTATATTCATATAAATGGATGTTTTTTAGGTTTATCCCACAGGAACAAGGAGAAAGAAGGTTTTTAAAGAGAAAATGTTCAAATGATTACAAAGGACATATATTTGAATTCAATATGAAATCGATTATGATGAAAAAATATTTATTACTGGATATATAATTGAACTAATTTTACAACATACCAGATTTATAATATAATTTAAAATTTCAAATTATTTTAAAAAAGGAAAATATCATAAAAAATGAGTAATTTTCACTATTTATTAAAAAAATGAAACTTTTCAGAAAAATAACATAAAGAAACCCTAATAATAATTTGAGATGGTGATTTCAAAAATTAAGTATTTGTTTCAAATTTATTTTAGATAGGTGTGGAAAAAAGAATACGGTTCAAAAAAAGAAAGAATTTTTTATATAAAATAGTTTTTTTTTGAAATATGTAAAGACTTTAATGAATGATAAGTATACTTTAATGTTGATACATTTATATAAATCAATTATAATCAATATTTAAAAGGTATTTATTACTATTAATTATATTTATTATAATTTTTAAGTTATAATAGTCATATTTAAATAACTATATTAATAGTATATCATGGTTTTGTAAAAAATCAATGTCATATGTAAGGCAAGTTGTCCTATGAAACATGTAGCACATGATTAGATTTTGTTTTTCTATAATTAAATATATAAATGAATTTTATCTTATATGAAAAATAATAATACATAAAAACTAGGGTTGTCATATTCTACCCCCTTAAAATCAATTTCTACCTTGAAATTTTCACTCTAATATAATCAAATGATGATATTTATACCTCATTTTATATTAAATATAGGACATATATACTTAAATGGGTTTTTTTCACAACATAACCTTTACTTGGTGAATGATACTATTTTAATGAATATTAACTATTTAAAATAGAATATCCAATGGGTTTTCCTAAAAAAAAGACATTCAACTAGTAATATAACCTCTAATTTTAGTACATGTGATGATTTATATAGGTACATCCCCACATGAAATACATGGAACATGTCCCAGACTTAACAGTGGGATTGTAGAAGTTCCTACTAATATAATTCTAAAATGACACAATTAATAATGTCATATGGATCGATCTTCCTAGGACTCAGCTTTCCTTTTTTCCAGAAATTGATTTTTTTAGAAACACCATGACACCAAATTCAAAGTAAAGATCACATTACTATTTATCAATATATATTTTCAGCTAAATCTATGTTTCTAGGATGTGTTACTAAATGAATTTATCCTTATCTTCCATTTCTTCATCTATATCATCTCCTAATAAAATTCTTTCTCCAAAATTATTCATGTACATTGGATCTTTATGATTCATTTCATATAGGGATTGATAAGGATCCATGTTGATTTGTTATTAAAATATATTCATTGTAATAAAACAAAACTACATGATTTTTTAATCCCAACAACCTTTAAAATAAAAATAATAATATCTCAAAATAACATATTGGTTTTGAATTTTTCTCTTAGGAAAATCATCTATCAGCGGAAGATTCACATTTCTGAAACTAAAATCCATATCAAGATCTTGCTAAAGACATCACTAAAACATTTAGGTAATGATCATATCCCTATTAGAGAATTCATCTCTGATACTGATGAAGTTTTCTTATTTAATTTGGTTATCGACTACAACCCATATATCATTATTCCCTTCGGATGTTTTTGGGATTCTAATATAAAATAAATGGTGATGTTTTCCCATTTCCATTTTGGTGTAGGTGATTGAGGTAACATCACCATAGAATTTTATCTTTTATCCTTAACTTGTTGGAATACCAATCACAAAAAGAATTTTTTTTGATCTCTTCCTTCATTCTTGTAACGTCCTGGTTCTGAGTGCCACCTAGAGGGGCCCCGTAAACAGTTATTCAAAAAGCCTCAAGCGCATTTCCCCAAACCCAAGAGGATGTCAACTAGAAGTTAGGGCCTTGGATGTGACAGTGGGAAAACAATTCTTTCATATGAAGAGTAATGCAACAGAAATAAAAAAATAATAATAACGGAAGCCCTAATAATAAGAAACAAGTAAACAACAGAATAATAGATGTAATAAGAAAATGGAGTACACATATATAAATGATGCATGATATATATATCTACGAAAGCAGCCGAACAAGTCACAATGCTGGAATACAGTACCAAAATAAAGTAAAAGGCCGACAAATAAACTCTGAGAGCATCATAAGTATCATCTTGGTCCCGTGATCTCTAGATCCATAGAAATAATGTACCTAAAGTAGAAGGGTTCTTGCCCTTATCTATACTTTCCAGATATAATTTCCTTGGTCCCAAAAGCATGACCCAAACATAGTGTGAGACGAATCCCAGTAAGAAACCTCCCAAATATCTCTATATAACATTTATTGATTATATATGGAAGGAAATAAGAAAAATGAAGAAGTAAACAAGGATGTACCCAAAAGTAATCAATCCAATAGTTCAATTTCATTCATTTCCAAATATCATGAAATAAGATAATAAGAAACAAGTAACTCTATGGTAATTACTCACAACATTTTCCTTCTGTTTCAAACTATCAAACACAAGCAACCCTCTGGGAAGTACACACAGTCTAACCCCTCTACTTTAGATTTAGCAAAGACTTTCTGTGGAAGCTGTCACTGTCAATTCCTCTTGTGGTCTTTTATGGGTAAGCTACATACATTCTGGGGAATCACTCAACATCAAATTCCCCCTATGTTCTCACAACATGGAACAAAAGAAACTCTATGGGAGAATTCACGTCCATCCCCACTATGGTCTTGCAATTTGAATAGTAAAAAAACACTCTGGAGAATCCCTCAACGTCCATTCTCCCTATGGTATACTAAATAGGGTTTCCACAATATTGTGTAACTAAATCATGCACAATGATTTTTAGCAGCCATTGTAATCCTTAGAAACTAGTTGGATAAACGATTTCAATATCTACATGTCAAAACAACTATAAGAATAAAACATCATTTGATAAATTAGTCCATCCTATCAAATCAATTCATGGAAAAAAGTATCCTAATAGGAAAAGATAGACCAAATGGTAAATATAAAAACAAAAATGGAAACACATCCATAGCATGAAAAATAACCCTATTTACAATCAAACAATATCTACTCAATCACACAAGTCATATTAGGCATTAACAGGGCAAAAATACATAAACACCCCATACTCTGTTTTAGGGTATTGGGCACTTTTTCACATATTACTCAATAACTAACTATGGAAAGGCACAAACCACCTACCTCAGTGTTATACAATTGATATACTCCATTATTGTGCCTTTATGTAACCTAGGACTCAGTAGATCATGGTGATTCCAATGAAATCAACGTCAGTTGATTTGGAGAACAGATGATTGACCAGGGGATCTAGGAAGAATCTTCTATATACATTTCTTCTAGATGAGATAAGCTAAGAAGAAGATGTTTATATTGATTAAATGTGACCCTACACTATTTAATAAATTAAAAAATATACATGATGTGTCCTTTAAAATTACATGGCGTGTATATGGCTTTACTTGGACCCACAATGGGCAATCTTTCAATGTCATCGCATGGTCATGTATGCGGCCGTGACACAGCCAGACATGACCTGGACTAATAGGCAGGGTACACAGTGTGTACAAGATGTACATGGATTGTACTCCTAAATTTTTTCATCATTCCATTTTTCCTCAAAAACAATATGAAATGAAAAACATAACTAAAAGGAAGAACTGGATCATACAGACTTCCCCCTTAAAGAAATTAATACCCCAATTTTTCTAGCAAGGAGGCATAGAAGAATAATTATTTAACAGCTCCGTCCACTACGATCGTACATCGGCCTCCCTCTCCCATGTCGCATCTTGTACTCACCTATGCTGCCATATCACTCATACTAGTGGAACAGACCAGCCACATAGAACCTTTTCATTGTGATCAACAATTCGGATAGAATGATTTTCAAATGATGCATCACCTCCAAATCAACATCCTCAGGTTGAAAAACATGAGACAAATATGAGATATAATTTTGTAGGTAAGAAACATGGAGAACTTCATGCATATCTCAGTACCCCAGAGGTAACTGCAACTGATAGGAAACCAACCTGACTCTCTCAAAATCCTTAAACAGTCCAACATATCTCGGCGAAAGACTGCCTTGTCTCCTTGTACTTATGTGTCCCAACCTCGGTGTGAAACAAAGAAAAAACTAATATCCGACCTCGATCTCCAGAGGTCGTCTCTGTCAATCAGTATAATAATTATATCGTGACCGACTAGTAGTCATCCTTTACAAAATCAACTCCATCTACTTTGTGGTCTCTTGTACAAGACGAGGTCCTAGCATAGATGGTTGTCCTGCCTCTAGTCAACATAAGGGTGATCAATATGGCCTACCATACAAAGCCTCAAAATTCTCCATTTTAATTGTTTCTAATAACTATTATTTTAGGAAAAATTCATAAGAAGTATGTGCATCTCTCAAGAACCTCCAAAATCTTGGATGCATGCTCGATGCATGTCCTCCAACACCTATATTGTACACTTGGACTAGCCATCTATCTGGGGACAGTACATTATACTCTGAAGTACCAATGTACCCAAATACCTTTATACTCCCTTCCAAACCAGAGAAGTAAAACGGGCATCCCTGTATGAAACAATGGAGTGTGGAACTCCATGTTAATTTCTAATCTCTCAGATGTATAACATTCCCAACTCATCAACACTGAAGGTCTCTTTGATCAGTAATAAGTGTGAAATCGTCATGATAATGATAATGACAACCCAAACTACATTATTTCATCAATTAGAACTCAATAATCCTATCACGAAGTCCATCACGACATCATTCCACATCCACATGGGATTGGGTAACTGCTACAAAATCCATACTGGTCATTGATACTCCACCATCACCTACTTATAGGTGGAATATATCATCACAAGACTGGCAACATTTCTCTTCCTACTAGGCCCCAAATACTGATCGTGTATATGTCAATACATTTTGGTGACACTTGGATGAACTTCCCAAACTGAGGAATGAAGGTCCCGCATCAAATCCTCGCATATGTTTGCGGTCACCCATACTCGCCCATGAAACACAACATCTCTTCCCCACCTACAGTCTATCCAAGAATAGGGTCGTCTCCTGACACACCCACCCGTTGGACTAGGACTTTTAAATTTGATAGTTTCCTTATTAGAACTTGATGAGGTAGTGTCTAGGTAACAACAACAGAAGAAAGAAATGTCTCCCCCTGTCTGTCATTCACCTCCAAATGCATCTCAATGAACAGATCCTTAAGCTAGCACTCACTACTGGCCTCCTGAACTTTATGTATCTGAGTCCTCCTTCCCAGTTCATTAGCCACTATGATGTCTTTCCCTATTGTATAAGCAAGAACAAAATCAAAAGACTGAAGGTACTCAACCAACCTCTTCGGCATCGTTCCCTCTCATGTGGCCTCAACTATTGAGACTCGTACATAACGAATCCTTCCCCCTGCATTATAACATATACCAGACTGATACCATATGCATCATAGAAAACCATATAAATCTTTAACTAATCTAGAAATACTAATATAGGTGCTGAATTCAACCACCCTTTCATCTCTTTAAAGGATGATTCATATGAATGTAACCACAAGTACTTCACACTTTTCTTATTTAGGCCCCTTAGTAGTGTTGTTAGGAATGATAAATCCTATATGAAATGTTTGTAGTAACTTGGAATCCTAGAAAAATCAATATCTCAAAGGAATTAATTGGATGCTCAATTGAAACTACTACCCCCAGATTCATATGGGTCTACTGATACTCCTATCTCTAAGATATCATGACCCAAGAATTAAATTTGTTCCATCTGAAAGTGTAATTTTGAGAGCATATCAAATAATTGATGCTCTATCATTGTACTCAAAAAAATCTCAAGATGGGTTTTATGGTCGTGTTGATTGTTATATTATAACAAGATATCAACCAAAAAACCACCACAAAGGAATCCATGTTTGGATGGAACACTCGGTTCATTAGTGCCATAAAAACTAGATGCAAGTTTGTTATGGAGAACAACATATCCACATACTCGTATAGACTATACCTACTCAGAAATATTGTAATAGGTATATCTAATGGTATAATGCACTACTGATTGTAACTGGATCTCAAGTAAATCTTTGAGAACACCTAGGATATTGAAATACGATCAACGATATCATCGTGTCTTGTTAAGGGAAATAAATTTATTGACTGTCAAATGGTTCATTGTCCGATAATCCTCACAATGTCGGAGGTTAGCATCCTTCTTCTTCAAAAACAATATAGGAGAACCCCAAGGAGAAGTGCTGGGTTGGATAAAACCCTTAGCATGTAACTCCTCAAACTTCTTCTTGAGCTCCTATAACTATCGTTTACCCATCCTATGAGGAGGAATGGACACTAATGCCACTCCTAGAACAAGCTCAATACAAAATTCCAGGACATTCTATGGGAAAAACATGAAAAGTCCTCTTGAAAGACATCCCTGAAATGATCGACCAATAGAGGAATGTATCAGTATAAAGTCCCATAGTCATCGAGATATAGACTAGCAATATGGGCTATAATTCCTCTAGGCCCATGATTCTTGGGTCCCACTCTACTCACCTAGACATCCCATTCTCCCTTTTGTAGAAACAAACAGCCATGTGGTAACATGAAACTCACCCTATAAAGATTAAATTAAAAAAAATACTAGAGGAAAACCAACCAGTCCATTCTGAGAATGAAGTCATAACCCATCATCTCTATGATATAAAGTTCCCACAGGAAGTGACACCCACCAGCCTCAAGAGAGAACTCCTTGCACTTGGCGTACACTAGCCATTCTTGTCCCCAACAGTGTTTCCTACATCCCAAAATCAGTATAAGTAAAGATACCGAGCCCAAGGTGTTCCACAACAAAAATAGATATAAAACTATGGGAAAAACCTATATCAAAAAGTGCAGAAGCTAGAAATGAGGCAAGTAAAATTGTACCTCGAACTATAGAGGGTTCAAGATCCCTCTCCTGTTGGGACTTCTCCACTACAAATGTAAGGCATGTACCATATCTTAGTAACCATGCATAACTACCCTGAGCTCATCCACCCAGTAGTCACTGAAAGCCTTCCGACTGGCTACCATGGTCGTGACCTTCACCTCGGCATGAATGGCCAGAAGAACTCTAGTTCCATAACTGATGAGAAACTGGTGGCCCTGATCCTGTACGAGGAGTTGAAACATAACCTCAATCACTAGCTAATGCTGAGAAAAAACATATAAAAATGCTGAATATGATCCATCATTCCATAATATTAGTACTCAGTTGGATCTCTCCGAAAATTTGGCCTTGTTTTCCCTCTGTTCCCACATTGGTAGTACACCACGTGGCCCCCAGAAGAAGTAGTTCTCACACTTTGATCTCCACGCACAGACACCATGTGGCACTTCTTGCTTTCAGTTAGTGGGGGTACCAACTCAACATTCCTAGATTCCCTATGTCACAGCTATAGAATCCCATAGATTGTACTCTGGGGTTAGCAAATGGTTGACTATAGAGGTGATTTAAGTTAACTAGAATATGCTCACCTAAGATCAGATCTAATTCTTGAGACCATCCTCAAACATCCCCACCTTGAATAAATCATCTCCATCTGTAATGGGTGTGAATAACTACACATGTCTGAACCAAGAAGAATACTCCCTGACTGAGAGAGCACCATTCTCTAGAATCATGAACTCTTGGCCTCGATTGGGCCTCAAGGTCTCTGGGTAGAAGTTACTGTATAAGGCACGTTGGAACTCATCCCAAGTCATAACCTGCTATCCTCCCACCTGATATACCACATCCTACCATCTAATGGCGGAATCCCAAAGAATATATGTAGAAATCATCACCCACATATCTGGAGGCATCTCCAGATGATCAAACATACAAATCATGTCCTCTAACAAAGATTTGGCATCCTGAGTTCCTCCATCCACTGTGAAGGTGGGAGGATGCTGATACTGAAAACCTACTTCAATTCCCCCATATATGGGGAGGATATGGTACTCCTCATAAGGTCTAACTAAACCTCATAATTCTCTCTTGGAATTGTTCATCTACACCTATATTCAGGATAATGGCTGGTGCCAAGATGGGCACGACCGGAGGGTTAGCATGCAGTTCTTGATCTTCCATTTTCAGTGTATGGGTATGCCCTGTAACTGGCATAAAATTGGAGTACATCTCGATGGCATGACTCTACATGGTCTAATGCATACCATAGATCAATATTAACAAGTACTGAAGCATATAACTGCAAGAAATGAACTTGATAAAGAAATTATTCAATATTTCAAAAAGGTGGATACACGGTGTGTACAGCTTATAAACTGTGTGTTCCCTAAAGATTTCACATGAACATGTACTTTTTCTATATCAGGTCATGTAACACAACATACACATAGAGTGTTATCCCAAGGCAAAGTGTTTACTTCAATTGTTGTCCCCTAACAAAGATCTTCTACATGACTATCCCTCATGGTTCTCCTATATCATGATTATAAGGCATTTGTTTCCAAAAAAAGTGTGTACTAGAATGATTTCACCAACCCGTGTCATTAGTTTCATGTCCAGTTACATGGATGACTATACACATCATATTTGTGCTAGACATAAAATTCACTAACTACAAAAAATCCACATGTATCGTTGGTTGCACGGCTGGACACAAGGTCCCAACAACACGGGGTGTATGTTAGGTACACGAGGTGTTCCTCCAAGGATTTACCAACCCCATGTATCTTCCCACACAACCAATGACATGGTTAGAGACAACATGGAATAAAAATAATGTACATGGCATGACTAGAAGAAAAATATTTCCTTCTTGAACAGAAGGACACATTACGTGTAATCTGTAATACACATTGTGTATTTTGGGTTTTCATGGATATTAAGCCTCAGAAACTACTCCCGAATCCCAAAAAACACTAAAAACATCAATGTTCCTAATTTAGATCTGTGGGGGCCCACACACCCCGCAATCAATGCTTGGCTTCATATTCATTTCATATATAAGGAGTAACAATGAAATGATTCACAAAATACTGATCTATGAGGGCCCATAACACCTCAAGAACAAATGTTTGGTTTTCATTCAAATAAAAACTTACACAGTCCAATACCCTATACAATATAAATTATTCTATCAAGGTATTTATCACAACAACATGAATATCTAGGACAACATCTATCATGATAATGCACCCTCAACAGCATGGCATGAATGCATGGCATGTGATCTCTAGTCTGTGCCTATATGATGCATGATATGACATACCCTCATATCATCGGGTTAAAATAAAAATAGATCCTCTATTATATCAAAATTAACAGCACAAAACATGTGAATCACCCAACTATGAAATCAAATCAACCATAATAATTGAAAAACCAGAAAAAAATTAATAATCAAGGTTAATTGGATTTTCCCTGTACACAGCTTAGCTACACCTAGGAATATCATATTAACAAGTACCTATTCATTCCTATCACTATCTATAGGTTCCAAATACTATGTCAAGAAAAAAATAATCCTTCTAATACCACTTTGTAACTTCTTAGTTCTAGGTGGCACTCATAGGTTCCTCGTACCCTGTTGGTCTCATGGCCTCAAGTGCATTTCCCAAGAGCCAGAGGCTTCTGACTAGTAGAAAATTCTTTGGGTGTCATAGTAGGGATATTATTTCCACATTGTAATAGTAATGTAGTGAAAATAAAATGATAATAATAGTAGAAGTAGAAATAACATGAAATATGTAAACAACAGAGGACTAAATGTAACAAACAAATTGAGCACACCTATATAAATGATGCATTATACAGATGTCTAGGAAAGTATCCAAAAAAGTCACAATGATGGAATATAGTTTCAAACCAATGTAAAATGAAAAAAATAAACTCTAGAAACATCCCAATCTGTATGTTGGTATAATGTTCTCTAGCTCCATAGAAATCAAGTACCCGACGTAGAGGGGGCTTGCACTTATCTATACCTGTAGCAATATAATATATTTGGGCCCAAAAGCATGACCCAAATAGAGTGTGAGAGGAATCCTTGTATGAAACCACCCAATGATCTATTCCTAATAGTTAGTGAATATATATATCAGTCAATATGAAAAATGATGTTTCAAAAAAGAATTACTCAAAAGTAAACAATCATATAGTTTAATTGAATTCATTTTCAAATATCCGGCTACAGCTAATAATAAACAAGTAACCCTCTACGAAGTAATAACAACCTATACCTTATAGTTAAACTTATAAAATACATGAAACCCTCTAGGATGTACTCATAGTCTAACCCATCTAGTTCAGTTTTAGCAAAGACACTATGAGGTAGCACTCACCGTCAATTCCCCCTTTGGTCTTTTATATGTAAAATGCATACACTATAGGGAAGAAATCAACATAAAATTTATAATGTGGTCTCTCAACATGGAACTAGAAAAACACTAAGGGAACCCTCATATCCATCCCTCCTATGTTTTCGGAATGTGAAAAGTAAATAGTTACACTAGAGAGGCCCTCAGCATCAATTCTCCATATAGTCTACTACAAAAGTCTCCCGCATCCCTCTGTAAGTAAATAGTGCACAATGATGTTTAACTGCCAAAGTAATCCTTAATAACTATATGGATAATAGATTTTAATAACTACTTTTCTAAATAGATAAAATTATAAAACAACATTAGATAAATCACCCCATCTTTATAATGCTAGGAATGGAAAGAAATCATCCTAACAGGCAAATCCAGAAAAACAATAACTATTAAAAAAAACATGGGAAACAAATCCATATCATGGAAAATAACCATATTCACAACAAAAAAAACTATACTAAAGCATCCAAGTCATATCATGCATTAATAGGGAAAAATCACTAAACACGCAATACTCCCTTCTAGAGTATTGGGCACTTTTTACATAATATTCAAAGAATACCTACAGAAAGGCACAAACCACCTAACTCGGCATTTTTTGATAGATATAATCTATAGTTGGTCCTTGAATAGACAAATGACATGGTAGATCATGGGTATTCAAACACAATCGACAATAGTTGATTCCGATAATGGATGGCCGATCAGGGTCTCCATGAAGAATTAGTGATATCCATCGCTCCTGGATGAGATGAACCGAGAAAAAAGATGTTTCTATTGATTATACACGACCCTAGTCCCATTAATAAATTAAAATGAAATATAAAAGATGTGTACATTAAAATTACATGGAAGATTTATGCATTTAACGAGCCCCTCTTTAGGCGGTCTTTCCATGTCATTACACAGTCGTGTATGGGGTCGTGACATAGCCAGTCATAGTCTTGATTCGGAGGGAGGGTACGCAGTGTGTAAAAGGATGTACACTGAATGAACTGTAATATTTTTCCTTCTTACCACTTTTCGTAAAAAAATGAAATAAAAAATATACCTATATGGAAGATCTCATTTCTTACAATTCTAACCCACCAGAAATACAAATTCATATCTCTATATATCTTATTAATTACCTAATAAATGGGGAATGAAAAACTATGAGATTCTTCTAACAACTCATTCCTCACATCTATTATCGTTGGAATACATAAACATTTAGTAAAACATATTATTCCATAATGATCATGGTTTAACTCATGAACATTTCTTACCATAGTTTGATGTCATAAATTTTCAATCTACGCCCATTTAATATTTACTTTGTAAATGATTGAACATTAAGTTGATAATGATATGATTTTTCTCCTTCTTTTAGTATTTCTATATCTATCCTTTGAAAATTATTATATAAAAATTATTTTCTAATATTCATCATGGATAATATAGTTTAGTCCATATAGCTCATATAGTTATCCACCATGTTTTCTTTTCTAGTGTTTTTATTCATTGAGCAGTCATTGTAATTAATTATCTCTAACCATCTTCGTTGGTGAATATTAAAATCCATATATGTGAACTTATAATTTAATATTTTATGATTGTTATATCAATCATACATTTCTCTAGAAAGATAATTCTTTATTATCATTATTGAGAAATTTACAACATCTAACTCCAAGTCATGAGTTTGGTCATTTTTCTCATTGATCTTAAATTATCATGAGGAATAATATATAACTATTTCTTTTTTCATAATAAAAGATCTTATTAAATAATTGTATAAATCAAAAAATATTTCAAACCCTTCTCTAATATATGGTAATATAAACATAAGTGCACTAGATAATATTCACTTCATTTCCATGAAATATTTCTCACATTCATCTATATATATAAAATTGTTCCCTTCTTACATAATATAGTTATAAAGTTATATTGTCATTAGTAATTATCCAAAAATTGTTGATAATATCTCGATAAATGAAGATAAATATGGATCTTAGTCACCATAAATGGTCTATGACAACATTTAATAACTTTTTTCGTTGATGTATCTGAAGATATACCCTCTCTTGATATTTTATGACCCAAAAATGAAACCCTTTTCAACAAAAATTATAACATTGTTAATTTATCATATATTTTCTCCATCCATATGTACTTTATTATAGTTATTATGTGATCTTTATGATCTTCCTTTACCATTGAGTAGATAATAATAGTGTCCACAATGATTTATGAAAATAGTTCATGGTAACCTCTAAAGATACTATTCATTAAATCCAATAAAAAATCAAAGGATTTTTCCTAAGCAAATGGGATAACTATATATTCATATTGTTCATACAATTAATAGAATGTAATATCAGGTATATAATCTTCATTGAACCTTAGTTGATGTTATCCTGATTGAAGGTAAATCATTGAAATTTATTTATCATTGTGAAGATTATCAAAACATTCATCAATATGGGGAAGTGGATATGTTAGAGTTAATGCCTTCTTGATTTATTACATTGTATGCTTTTGTGTATGGGTGTGTTTTGGGGAGGTTGAGGGATTTTTTGGGGAGGCTTAAAGTGCAGCAGAGCTAGTGCAAGAAATATATTTCCTATAAATTTATTATATGTTATGTGATGATGGTTTAAGACATGTACATGGATAGTTAATGATGTTTAATAATTAAGATGATTTATCCTTTAAGGTAATTAATTTTTTAGTAGAAATTAATATCATTAAATTACATGATTTGGAAGGGGATTACGTGTCCTGTAAATACCAAATGCGGTTTAGTTATAATGTTTTATTGCTCAGGGGTTTTCTAAAAACTTTTGATTGACACCCCCTACCTCATTTTTGGTGACCATAAACACACTACCATAGATTTCTTTGATTCCTTTCGACAATTATTTTTCCATGGATAAATGTCTTGTGTTGGTTCTAAGATCAACACTCATTCTCCTTAGTTTCCTTCAGTTCTTCATTAGTGTTTCACTCTGATGGTGAAATTTAGTTTTTTGTGGTATTGGGATGTGTTTTGTGGATATTTTGGTGTGGTTTTTGTTTTGGATATGTTCATAAGATATATTTTGATGAAACTTTGATGTGGATTAGGTAAGCCCATGGTATCTCATGGTGTAGTTATTGTAGAGGAATTTTATTCCCTTTTTGATGTTGAATGTGTCGGAAAACATTCTTTTATGTAGGGAAGACCATGTTTCACATTATTGTGTATCATACAATAGATGTTTATACTTGTTTGTCAAAGATTTATGTTTATAATGGCTTATTAATAGACAAAAAATTAGTTATTTTTAAATTAAATGGTAAAGGTATTTTTTTCACACAATTTATAGCTTCGTGATTATTCTGATATTTACTATTATAAGTTCATGAGGCCCCACAGTGAAATATGGTTGTTAAATGATTTTTTATACTGGATTATCAATTTTGTGATTAACACTTTTATATTTATTTTTATATCACACTAAAATGAGATTTTATTAACCATTTATATGTTGGAATATAAAATGGTTTCTTCAAGATTTTGATTTTTCTTATAATGTCCCTTGAATAAATTGAAATATGATAACCTCTACTATTAAAATATATAAAATTCTCTTGATTTGTTCTGATTTGTGGTCATTAATTAAGTGGGAGATGTGTGGTAGAGGAATTTGTGGTAGATGGTTTGCTGATCAAGCATCTGGGGTATTGAGGTGGGTTTTTGTCTTTGATTTTGGGGTAATGAGGTGGTTTTTTGTCCATGATGTTCGGGAGATGTGTTTTTTTATTTTCCATGATTTTTGGGAAGTGATGTTATTTCATGGACATCATTTTGGGCTTCTGAGGTTTTTTTATTATATGATCTTTGGGTGATGAGGTGGTGGTTTCTTTGATCATGATTCCTAGGTAGTGATGGAATAAATGATGAAATAATAATGGTTTATATGTCAAGGGATAGTTGGGTTAACATGATAATATTGGTTAATTAATAAAAAAATGATGGTTTACATGATTAAATGTGGTTTAATGTAAATAATAACAACAATGGGATGATTAAAATTAATTGGATGGAAACTCGAAATGGGAATTCTGTCTTTTTTATGTTGTTTTGAATTTACAGGTGAAAACAAAATTGATTTCTATGTGATTAGGTTAATGTTTTTTTGAACATATAGGTTGGATATTTGTGTGTATTTATGTTCATAATTGTATATACATTGTGATTTATACACACAACCCACCCACATTGAGCATTATGTGTCGACACCTGCATAGTGTTATATGGGGGTTTGTTTCCTAACATCTCGTGGGGATGATGGATTACTGTGTAACCACTCATTCATGCATTCTATTATATATAATATAGGTATTTAATATGTTGCGATGAATATAGGATTTTTATTTCATTACATGGTAGTTGTGATATCCCAGGTGTTTTCAAGTGATATATAATAGCCTAGGGTTTTTTGGTGGAGTTGTAATGTGAACATGCTTATTGGGAGACTACAGGTGTGCATCATAAATTTTAGGAATAGGGAACTAGATTCATGTCATACATGTTTTTTTTATAACATGCAACTCTAGTTATTGTTGTGAATGTTTTGTGAAAAAAGACTTTTTGAGAGACATTTGTGGTGGTTGTGCTTGTAGTTCAGTGAACCCAGGTGTTTGTAGGCTTGATGTGATCAAACAATATATGTGGGGAGGTTCGGTATATGAAAGAGATGATAGATATAGGGAATACCTTGTTGGAGTGTGATGATGGAATACCATCTTGAAAGTGGTGCATGGTGCCAGTTATCAATGTGATTCATGTTGTAGTATTTTACATTGATTATGTCATTTTATGATTGTTCCTATTTGAGGTTGGGATGGATAGTTGACCTGTATTGGTGTTGTTTGGTTCAACTTTTTTCTCATGGGTGTAGAAGTTTTATTTTTAAAATGTGCATGAGATACTTTTTTTCTACTAAGTATGTGTATGCACACCCTATGTATATAAAACCATTTTATAGTTTCCAATAGAATTATGTGCACTATGATGTTAATTACATTCATGGTTCTTAGATAGGAACTATGTCAATGTTTTTTTTTTGTATTTACATCAGACAATTTTATCTATAACAGTTCAATTTATGCATGCACTATGGGATGTTTTTTCTTTTTTACACTATGAAGTGAATTTTTTTGAATGATCCATTTTATCTTTCGATCCTAGATTTTTATACAGTTCAATGCCACCCAATTTTTTATATTTTTACTCCCTAAGTTATATTCTCCAATCTAGTGCCTATAAGAGGTGGGACTCGTAGGTCATTTTACCCCTACCCTTATTTTAGTATCACTAGAGGGAGGTTAATATAATAAAGTAGTATAAAATGCATTATTTTAGATATAGGATTGTACATGTAGTTTTTAACAATGGGGGTTGGAAGGGTTGGAATGAAAATAGTTCTAGTTTACCTTGGTGCATGACAGTGTCCAGGGAGACAAGCTTGGATATGAGATTTTCCCCCACCATGATCCGGGGAACGAACTATGAGTTTATTGAATTATCATCTGAGGTCTCCCTAGTTTTAGGGTAGAGTCCTAGGAGAGGTACATGAAACATGATGACTTGTGTTATTATTTTATTTTGGATGTATTTATGGTTAAATTGAATAATGTAAATTAAAACTGAATCATAATAAAATCCATACTACTAATATTAGTACATTCTTGTTTAACATTCATCTTTGGATCTTATTTGTTTTCAATATGTGTCTTAGGCAGTATTGGAATAGTAGGATGATTCATTTTATCACCACTAGGATGATCTTAAAGTAGAGGACAAGTTTTATCATATTTTATTCATTCTTACTATTAGCAACTGTTGGGAATGTTTGAGGGAAATGTATTAGATGTAGAGGTCAAGAGATAGATGGAGGAAATTTAGATTGCATTATTATTTATATGGGCCATGGTGGAGTACTGGATTCCTTTAGAATTTTTTCAGACATAAACACAGTCACCAAATTATAAAACCAAAAGAAAAAATATATGGTTGATACTGTGATAAAATACCCACCTCAGGTTAGATATATATATCTCAATCATGGAACATGTCCTGAAAATTATAAAATCATATGTGTGCGTGTGTGTATTTGTGTGTGTGTGCATGTGTTTTTGTGTGTGTGTTGGTTAGAATACATGTATAATCTATAGAATCATCAAAGAAACCGCCCATGAAAAATTATATGAAGAATATTAATGCCTCAAAGAAAAAAATTTGAACTACCTCATAGTTATTTGAGTTCATTTATCACCCAATATTTCATACATGTATAATATCATAGTGTTGAAAGAATAAAAATAAATAGGGAATGCAAAAATACATCCCTAAATTTTTTTCACTATCATTCAACTTCTACATATGTTATATTCCTTACATCCACTCCATATTCATACTACCACTAATTATATAATTTTCATAATCATATAATTACCTCATATCACACTATATACATTCATTATAGCATTATCCTAGTAGGGTAATGTGAACATGAAGTATAATATCTTTGGGACAACCTTCATCCTTTCATGCCCCCCAAAATTATTAATCATCACAATGGAATTACCAAATCAATGAGTATATTTCACAATGAATAATTATGAAATTATAGCCTGTATGAATATACAGAACAATAGGGATATCATCCATTAATATTCTTGGAATATATAAAGGGTATGGAGGAGTCTTCCATCCATCATTCCCACATTAAGAGGATTTTTTTTGAAAAAACGCAAAACTGAAATCCATATGGGCATCGATAATGACTTCTAACATGAAGGGTGGTGTTCAGGAAATAAAAAAATAAAATGATTATTATATATAATCACTTTCCCAAACAAGTATTACGCACTAAATTTTCATTTTTAACACCTATAACATCCACTCGATCATGATTACTTCTCTCAGATAGCATATGTCATCACCATTCCACAAAACAGAACCAAAAACAGAAAACAAATAACTATAAAAAAATATAATTACCTATTTTGCCACATCATTCATTATATTATAAATTTACCACTTATAGAAATCATTATGTTAACTATTCTATTCATTTATCAATAATTTAAATAAAATAATTAACCACTTCACATTTCAAACTGTTCATTTTCACGCTATTCATATTTATCTAATTCTTCCACCCTTACTGGTGACAAATATTCCAACAATATCTATAGTACCATATATGTAAATTCAATCTCTTTTGGTTACCAATTCCATGTACTCCAGCCATGTTATATGCCACCAAGAACTATAATACCACCTCACATCAACAAAACTAATAAGTATAATAAACACAACACATCCCATGTTAAAAACCACCATAAAATACATAATACCACATATTATCCACAAAACTATCCTTTCCCCCATAAATATAAATTCCCAAAAAACCCAAAAACCACAACCACATCAACAATACCCTACCATTACCCCAAAACATACCATAATAACAGTACACACCCATTTACAACACCAAGACCTGCCATGTTTGACAACAACATAAAAACCTTCCCCCCTTTAAATATTTTTTAATATTTATTTTTACATGTCAAATATCTAAATAATAATTTTTATTCATGATTTCCATGATATCCTTATTCCTTACTATATTCATGTAATTTATCTTATTATCTTGTGAGACACATATCAATAATGTTGTTTAATATTATTCCACCATCATACAAAATACCAAAAATATTTTAAAGGAAAAAAATCAAAAAACATAGTATAAAACAACATTTAGAAACTCCCCATATGAATACTCTAGTAACTATTTAATATGTTCTTAATCATTAATTTATATTAAATTATAATTTCATACTAAAAAATTAAAACCATAATTACATATTTCTTTATCACTAATTTATTAATACATTTATGAGATTAACCCATTTTGGATGGGGATTGAAATATACCGAAAGGAAAACAATTCATATTATATAAAGAAAACTTAATTAATCTACATAAACATCAAAAAATTAATCAAAAAGTTAGCTATACCTTGAATTTTCATAATTCATGGGTGAAGTAGTCTCTTCACATTGATTTAATTTCTTCCAATTAATTATATTATTGTGGTAAATATATAAAATTTTACCATATTAAAAAAATTATAATAAATCCAAAAATATACACAAATAATTTAATAGAAGTTATGAATACACTTAATTAACCTGAAATTCAATAGTCATTACACAAGAATTATGAGTATTAGATCATTACAAAATTTATAACACCCAAGGGAAACCCAAAGAAAACTACAAGACAATAGTAACCATATAGTGTCACACAAAAAAACATAATAACACTACCAAAATCTCCATATAGGACGAATAAATTATGATTAAGAATAAGAAAATTTATCCACACCTCAGGTGACTAAATCCATATCTCCTAAATTCATGAGTCAAAAGTAACAAAAAGGTATCCAATATAATCAATGATGCAACATAGAATTAATATGTTTTAGGAAAGGTTAATGAAATTTTGAATAATTTTTTGGAATTTTCAATTTTAAATAGTAATAATCTATGAATCATGGAATGACAGGTTTTGATCATGACGCATTGAGGATAACATAACTGTACCACAACAAGTCACACTATCACCTCTTCTTATATTTCCATCAATCCTGTATTAAGAATTTCTTCACTTAAGGAATATAGATTTTAAGGATTAGAAAAGGTGGAAATTTCATAGTAAAGAATCCTTAAAAATATATAGAGAACCCAAACATTATGACCACAAACATGATGGAATATAGACCATACAATAGTGAAATAAAAAGTGATGTGTTACAATGAACTCTTGATATAAAAAACCATTAAATCAATCACACCAAAATTCAACCTATGGTGGGTATATCCATGATGAAATTCCCACTCATTCTAGAATGACCAATTAGTCAAATAATATTAATCCAAAGGACCCCAAATGATATCCAACCTACAAAAGTTAAAGTCGAAATGTCTCAAGACCACTATTATGTAGCTCAAAACATCACAACATGATCAAACTCGGGTGATGTTAAAAAATGTGAATTATGTCACTATAACCCATAGAGGCACCTCGTATATTAATTAAATTGGATAAATTATACCAATACCATAACTATTCATTGAATAACCATGAACTAACCATAAAACAGCATAACACCAAACATTGATGAATCACACCATAATATACAATATATTTACAACGGCATTGAAAAATGAATTATGACACCTGAATATAGAAATATTGTATCCCTAGATAACTCTTAATCATGATACTTATATAAATTACATTATAATCCACCCTTACAATTTAAATTACAACTCTAACTCTTTATTTTCCCCTCTATCATTCTCTTTACAATTATAACACCTCAGATACATAATGTAATTGCTTGAAAATGTTTAAACCATTACAATAATTGAGAGGAATTACATATAATTAGGTAGAGAGAGAAAGGGATGAACATGGTATTGATAATATTAAAGGATGAAGTTTAAGAGAGAATGGTCCTTATCATAAATTGGATGGTGAGTAAACCATACTCTTTAAGAGTTTCCTGGACTACATTCTTGGTATTTTAATAGAATATTTATATTTTTGATAATTTGGGATTCTTACAAAATATATTTTTTTAATTGAATATAGTTTTGTTTTATGATTTTAACAAAAATAAATTTTTTTATTCTAAAATCAAACATTATAACATGATATCAATTTGGTCATAGTAATTTCATCCCATGTGTGTTTAATTTAAAAAATTAAGGTTATGTTTACCATAACACATATGGTAATATAATCATTATATAATTGTGAAACATGAGGGTGGTAAATAGAAAAAAACTGAGCTTCCCCTAAACACATAGGTTAGATAATTTCTAAATTGTATAGGGAGATGTGGGGTGCAACAACCAAAAAATTAACTGTAGAAAAATTATATAGGGTATAACAAACTGAAACTAATTTCCCACATAGGAAACTGTAGAGACAATATTCCACATCCTAGTGTAGTAGAACAAAAATTTTCTTATTAGGTATAAAAAATAAATTATACGGTGACCTGAAATATAATTATAAATTAAATAAGATGTTTTGAGGGAGATTTCTAATGCACACTATGATGGATGATCATCACATTTGTTTGACTGGTTAGGAGAATTGTTTAGGGTGAAGAATTTTTAATCTTTCTTGGAAGTTTTTCCACTCATGGTGGAGGGAAAATATTTTTGTTAATGTATATTAGGAATTTTATGTACCAGATCTTATAACCATATTTATACATCAATATATCCTTATTTTGACTGCTTTCATTAAATTTTCAGTAAGAGAAATTGTGATTACACTACTATTTTTGTCAAGTTGACTTCATTACTCATCGATATTGTGTTTCAATGAATATGGCGGAGTGTTTACTGTTGATTCAATAATGGTTTCCTTATGAATTTTCCATTCCTTTATACATGGGGGAGATTGTTAAGTCAATAAGGTTTCCTTATGACTTTAACATTCATTCTTGTTTTGAAAATCAGGAACACCTTATCTCAAGGAAAATATATTTTTACCCAGTGTTTTACTTCTATAAGGAAAAACATCCTTCCCCAAGGAAATTTATCCTTACCATGTATTCATTGTTTATATCAGAATTGTTCATAGGTGTAAAATTCAGTTTGTAACCAAAACCTCGGAATACAAATTTAGGTTATGAACTCTTCTAAGTTCTGAATCTAAATTCTAAGAATTGTGGTTATGAAGTCTTCTGATTTCTGACTCCGAATTCTGAATATGAATTCTAATTACAAACTCTTCTATGTTCTGAATCTAAATTCTTAGAATTATGATTATGAACTCTTCTGAGTTCTCACTCTGAATTATGAATACTAATTCTGATTACGAACTCTAATAAATACTAACTCTAAATTCTTGATATGAATTTCAATGAGTCATGACACCGAATTCAGGTAATGAATTCCTATGAGTTCTGACTATGAATTCTAATGAATTCAGACTCCGAACATTGTAAGTCCAGGTTTTGAATTCTTGTGAATCCAGATTTTGAATTTCCTTGAAACTCAAACTCCAGAATTCCATAGAGTATAGGTTCCAAATTCATTAAAATACAGAATCTGAATATCCTTGTATTATAGACTCCGAATTAATTTTTTTAGACTCCAACCACTTATATGCTTACATTCTGAATATTGGATTTTGGTTAGGTAATAATATTTTTTTTACACTTGTTTATCGTTAGAAAATGATTTCGTTCTTTCAGTTACTAACTAACCATTGTTTTAGTGACATTGGTACAAGTCCCTCCAAAACTCAAGGAAAAATTTGACCATTGGAGGAGGGAGCTGACCGTTGGTTTTGTGCCAATAAATAGGACCTCTTTTAAAAAGATCTCAACAATGTTCTAAGAATATAGAGATCACATGTTGTTGATGTTATTTATAGATATAT
Organism: Viscum album; assembly: GCA_963277665.1. Lineage (NCBI taxonomy): Eukaryota > Viridiplantae > Streptophyta > Magnoliopsida > Santalales > Viscaceae > Viscum > Viscum album. Next base: position 543,906,301 of record OY728140.1, read on the forward strand.
ACTTTCATTTCTTTGTGCATACTGAACATCTTGTTCAGTTTTTTTTGTGCGACTCCGAATGTTGCTGAGTACATTCAAGGGATTCCGGGGATAAGAAGATATAGGTTCCGACAACCATGAAGTTGAGGGCTTGTGGGGATAGAAACACAGACACTAATCTTCGTATCAAGGGATTACCCTGGTGTGGGTAAGACAGACCTTATTGAATGTATAAATCAAGGGTCCTTTATCCAGAGTTGTTGGATACCCTTATTTTTGGGTTAAAAGACTTACTACTTGTTACTTGTTTGTTTCAAATTTTCTACTGCATTTTGTATTATTGAAAAAAGTATAACTATCATATAATTCCTTATACTTGTACTATGATTTAGTAATATTCTATATGCTTTAAGGTAGAATCTTTGTAGTTGTAATCTTTCATTAAGTTTTATTTTCCAGAACCATCTTTCTGGATCAACTTTCTTGAAATCATATTTCCAATATCTTGCATGTTTGTAGAACTAAAGGTATTGTGAATTACATTGTTTAACCTTTTTAAACATAACCTTCATTAAAAGTCCCGAAGGGATTTGTTAATGTATAAAATTCACCCCCCTATTGTATTTTGAGAATATTTAGATACTCGATTCAGTATCTCTATTATTTCAATCCTAAATTTGGTATTATAGAGTATATCATACTCCCATACCATCTCAACAATTCGTATCAGAGAAGGTTACCTTGTATCCTAAAAATAATTAACAATTGGATTCAAAGTTTTGGTTCAATCTGAAATAAACTCATGATTAGATTCAGAAGAGAATTATTTTTTTGGGAATCATATTTTTTTGGACTCATAATGTTCTGATTCATATTTTGCTTATAGATACACTAGTTTTATCTTCCTTATTGAGGAATTTTTCCTTGTTTATAAATTTTTTCTATTAACATTTATTTGAGGAAAAACTTTCATTAAGATGGAAGGAATCAATGTTGTTTCTATTGACAACATAAATCCAACAAGACCACCTATTTTTGCTGGAAATGATTTTGAGTATTTGGGATATCGCATGAAGACATTCATTATCAATACTTGAGTTGACAATTTTTTCATTCTTACAGGAGGATATATAATCCCAGTCAAGGAAGTTAGTACCTTTACAAATCATGAAAAGCATGAATATCAACTTAATTATAAGGTACGCAATACATTCCATTGTTCCATAACTAGAAATATATATATATATATATATATCCAAATTTCATATTGTGAATCAGAAAATTGTATATGGATGAAAATTGAAGTGAATCACTATGGAACATTCAAAGTCATTGAATCTAGAAGAGCCATGCTTAGAGCTAAATATCATGGTTTTTGATTTCATTATAGAGAACCCATATGTATGGTGTAACAAAAGTTTATGACTATTGTTAATAGATTATAGTCTATGAGATAAATAGGTTTGGATGATGAGGCTCATGTAGAAAATATCATATACATCATTCCAAATGAGTGGGAGTCCAATAGGAAAACAATTTATGAGAACAGAAAAGTCATCTAGATTTCCCTAGATGAGTTGTTTGGGACTCTTCTTCAGCATGAGAAAAGAATGAAGAGAGATACTGATAAGATTAAGGAGAAGAATGGTCATGGAAGTGATTCTTTTACTACCACTTCAAATCATATGAAATATAAGACGCCTGAGAGAGTTACTATATCAAAATCTAATAAGGTTTTTATTCAATATGAATCCAGTGGAAGTGAATCTTCAGAAAATGAGTTTTCCAATCATGATCGAAGAATGATCAAGATTGTTGGACAGAAGAACATTCAACATAGATATATGAAAAAGTAATAAAAAGACAAGAAATATTCAGAAGCTACATGGTATGAATGCAAGAGATCTGGACATATAAGGCAAGATAATCCTATTCTTAAAAGAAAATAAAGAAAAGAAAAACATTCTGAGAGAAATAGAAAGATGTACTATAAAGCTAAATATAATAATTTCTTAAAAGAGAATGAAACCAAGAGTGATAGTGGTGGTGACTCTTCAGATGAATCATGAGATTATGAATCTTCTGTATAGAAGAATCTTGGTCTAATATCCAGACTGCCTATTGAGAATCTTTGGTTTATGGCTATGGTACAAAATTCTGAATTTATGACCAATATATAATTGAATGATAATGATATTAAATATTATAACTCTTCTGATGAAGAATCTTCTTCTGATGAAGATAATACATTACCTGCATATGAAGAAGTTTCTAGGTTTTCCAAACTCCTTGAAATTGAGAATTCAAAACTCATTAGAAAACATGATATGGAAAATTCTGGGAATATTATTCTTAATAAGGATATATCAGATCTTTCTAATGATCTTGATAAAAAGATTGTTGATTTCGAAAGTATTTCAAAAAATCATGAGGATGTAAATTCATAGAAGCATAAACCTCTTAATGATATAGAAAACGTAATCTGTGTGTGTGTGTGCATGTGTTTTTGTGTGTGTGTGTGTGTGTCTTTGTGTTTGTGTGTGTGTGTGGGTTAGAATACATGAATACTCTATAGAATCATCAATGAAACCTCACATGAAAAATTATACGAAGCATATTAATGCCTCAAAGAAATAAAAATTGAACTACCTCATAGTTATTTGAGTACATTTATCACCCAATATTTCATATATGTATAATATCATAGTGTTGAAAGAATAAAAATAAATAGGGAACCAAAAACTACATCCCTAAATTTTTTTCACTATCATTCAACTTCTAAAGATGTTCTATTCCTTACATCCACTCCATATTCATACTACCACTAATTATATAATTTTCATAATCATATAATTACATCATATAACACTATATACATTCATTATAGCATTATCATAGTAGGGTAATGTGAACATGAAGTACGTTATCCTTGGGACAATCTTCTTCCATTCATTCCCCCCAAAATTATTAATCATCAAAATGGATTTACCAAATCAACGAGTATATTTCACACTGAGTCATTATGAAATTATAGCCTGTATGAATATACAGAACAATAGGTATATCATCCATTAATAATCTGGGAATATATAAAGGGTAAAGAGGATTCTTCCATCCATCATTCCCACACCAAGAAGTTTTTTTGTGAAAAAACCCAAAACTGAAATCCATATGGGCATTGATAATGATTTCTAACATGAAGGCTGGTGTTCAAGAAATAAAAAAATAATTATTATATATCAACACTTTCCCAAACAAGAATTACGCACTAAATTTTCATATTTAACACCTATAACATCCACTCGATCATGATTACATCTCTCAGATATCTTATGTCATCACCATGCCACAAAACAGAACCAAAAACAGAAAACAAATAACTATAAAAAAATATAATTACCTATTTTGCCACATCATTCGTTATATTATAAATTTAACACTTATAGAAATCATTATGTTTGTTATTCTATTAATTTATCAATAATTTAAATAAAATCATTAACCACTTCATATTTCAAACCATTAATTTTTCACGCTATTCATATTTATCTAATTATGCCACCCTTACTGGTGACAAATATTCCAATAATATCTATAGTACCATATATGTAAATTCAATCTCTTTTGATTACCAATTTCATGTACTCCAGCCATGTTATATTCCCCCAATAACTATAATACCACCTCAAATGAACAAAACTAATAAATATAATAAACACAACACATCCCATGTTAAATACCACCTTAAAATACATAATACCACATATTGTCCACAAAACTATCCTTTCACCCATAAATATAAATTCCCAAAAAAACCCAAAAACCACAACTACATCAACAATACCCTACCATTACCCGAAAACATACCAAAATAACAGTACACACCCATTTACAACACCAAGCCCTTCCAAGTTTGACAACAACATAAAAACCTTCCACCCTTTAAATATTTTTTAATATTTAATTTTTACATGTCAAATAACTAAATAATAATTTTTATTCAACATTTCCATGATATCCTTATTCCTTACTATATTTATGTAATTTATCTTGTTATCTTGTGAGACACATATCAATATTGTTGTTTAATATTATTCCACCATCATACAAAAAACCAAAAATATTTTAATGAAAAAAAATAAAAAAACATAGTATAAAACCACATTTAGAAACTCCCCATATGAATACTCTAGTAACTATTAAATATGTTCTTAATCATTAATTTATATTAAATTATAATTTCATACTAAAAAATTAAAACCATAATTACATATTTCTTTATCACTAATTTATTAATACATTTATATGATTAACCCATTTTGGATGGGGATTGAAATATACCGAAAGGAAAACAATTCATATTATATAAAAAAAACATAATTCATCTACATAAACATCAATAAATTAATCAAAAAGTAAGATGTACCTTTAATTCTCATAATTCAAGTTTAAATAAGTCTCTTCACATTGATTTAGTTTCTTCTAATTAATTATATTATTGTGGTAAATCTATATAATTTTACCATATTAAAAAAATTATAATAAATCCAAAAATATACACAAATAATTTAATAGAAGTTATGAATACACTTAATTAACCTAAAATTCAATAGTCATTACACAATAATTATGATTATTAGATCATTACAAAATTTATAACACCCAAGGGAAACACAAAGAAAACTACACGACAATAGTAACCATATAGTGTAACACAAAAAAACATAATAACACTACCAAAATCTCCATATAGGATGAATAAAGTATGATTAAGAATAAGAAAATTTATCCTCAACTAAGGTGACTAAATCCATATCTCCTAAATTCATGAATCAAAAGTAACAAAAAGGTATCCAATACAATCAATTATGCAATATAGAATTAGTAGGTTTTAGGAAAGGTTAATGAAATTTGCAATAATTTTTTGGAATTTTCAATTTAAAATATTAATAATCTATGAATCATGGCATGACAGGTTTTGATCATGATTTATTGAGGATAACATAACTGTACCACAAAATGTCACACTATCACCTCTTCTTATATTTCCATCAATCTAGTATTAAAAATTTCTTAACTCAAGGAATATAGATTTTAAGGATTATAAAAGGTGGAAATTCCATAGTAAATAATTATTAAAAATATATAGAGAACCCGAACCTTATGACCACAAACATGATGGAATATAGACCATACAATAGTGAAATAAAAAGTGATGTGTTACAATGAACTCTTGATATACAAAACAATTAAATCAGTCACACCAAAATTCAACCTATGGTGGGTATATCCATGATAAAATTCCCACACATTCTATAATGACCAATTAGTCAAATAATATTAATACAAAGGACCCCAAATGATATCCAACCTACAAAAGTTAAAGTCTAAATGTCTCAAGACCACCATTATGTAGCTCAAAACATCACAACGTGATCAAACTCGGGTGATGTTAAAAAATGTGAATTATGTCAGAATAACCCATAGAGGAACTTCATATATTAATTAAATTGGAGAAATTATACCAATACCATAATTATTCATTGAATAACCATGAACCAACCATAAAACAGCATAACACCAAGAATTCATGAATCACACCATAAAATACAATATATTTACAACGTCCTTAAAAAATGAATTATGACACTTGAATATAGAAATATTGTATCCCTAGAAAACTCTTAATCATGATACTTATATAAATTACATTATAATGCACCCTTAAAATTTAAATTACAACTCTAACTCTTTATTTTCCCATCTATCCTTCTCTTTACAATTATAACACCTCAGATACATAATGTAATTGCTTCAAAATTTTTGAACCATTAAAATAATTGAGAGGAATTACATATAATTAGGTAGAGAGAGAAAGGGACGAACTGGGTATTGATAATATTCATGGATGAAGTTGAAGAGAGAATGGTCCTTATCATAAATTGGATTGTGAGTAAACCATACTCTTTAAGAGTTTCTTGGACTACATTCTTGTTATTTTAATAGAATATTTATATTTTTGATAATTTGGGATCCTTACAAAATATATTTTTTTAATTGAATATACTTTTATTTTATGATTTTAACACAAATAAATTCTTTTATTATAAAATCAAACATTATAACATGATATCTATTTGGTCGTAGTAATTTCATCCCAAGTGTCTTTAATTTAAAAAATTAAGGTTATGTTTACCATAACACATATGGTAATATAATCATTATATAATTGTGAAACATGAGGGTGGTAAATAGAAAAAAAATGAGCTTCCCCTAAACACATAGGTTAGATAATTTCTAAATTGTATAGGGAGATGTGGGGTGCACCAACCAAAAAATTCACTGTAGAAAAATTATATAGGGTATAACAAACTGAAAATAAATTCCCACATAGGAAACTGTAGAGACAATATTTCACATCCTAGTGTAGTAGAACCAAATTTTTCTTATTGGGGATAAAAAATAAATTATACGGTGACCTGAAATATAATTATAAATTCAATAGGATGTTTTGAGGGATATTTCTAATGCACACTGTGATGGATTATCATCACATTTGTTTGACTGGTTAGGATAATTGTTTAGGGTGAATAATTTTTCATCTTTCTTGGATGTTTTTCCACTCATGGTGGAGGGAAAGTATTTTTGTTAATGTATATTAGGAATTTTATGTACCAGATTTTATAACCATATTCATACATCAATATATCCTTATTTTGTCTGCATTCATTTAATTTTCAGTAAGAGAAATTGTGATTACACTACTATTTTTGTCAAGTTTACTTCATTACTCATCAATATTGTGTTTCAATGAATATGGGGGAGTGTTTACTGTTGATTCAATAAGGGTTTCCTTATGAGTTTTCCATTCCTTCATACATGGGGGAGATTGTTAAGCCAATAAGGTTTCCTTATGACTTTAAAATTATTTCTTTTTTTGAAAATCATGAACACCTTATCTCAAGGAAAATCTCATTTTTCCTAGTGTTTTACTTCTATAAGGAAAAACTTCCTTCTCCATGGAAATTTATCCTTACCATGTATTCATTGTTTATATCAGAATTTTTCATAAGTGTAAATTTTAGTTTGTAACCAAAACCTCGGAATACTATAATCACCTAGATAGGAAGTATTCCGTTTTAGGATCCAAATTCTTAGAATTCTGGAAATGAACTATTCTGAGTTCTGACTCTAAATTCCGAATACAAATTTAGGTTATGTACTATTCTAAGTTATGAATCAAAACTCTAAGAATTGTTGTTATGAACTCTTATGATTTCTCACTACGAATTCTGAATATGAATTCTTCTGAATCTGAATTCTTAGAATTCTTGTTATGAACTCTTCTAAGTTCTCACTCTGAATTCTGAATACTAATTCTGATTACAAACTCTAATAAATACTGACTCTAAATTCATGTTAGGAATTTGAATGAGTTATGACACCAAATTCAGGTACTGAATTCCAAAGAGTTCCGACTACGAATTCTAATGAATTCAGACTCCGAACATTGTAAGTCCAGGTTTTGAATTCTTGTGAATCCAGATTCTGAATTTCCTTGAAATTAAAACTCCAGAATTCTATAGAGTATAGGTTCAAAATTCATAAAAAAAAATAGAATCTAAATATCCTTGTATTATAGACTTCGAATTAATTTTTTTAGACTCCAAACTTTTATATGCTTACATTCTGAATATTTGATTTTGGTTAGGTAAAAATATTTTTTCTTTCACATGTTTTTCATTAGAAAATGATTTCGTTCTTTCAGTTACTAACTAACCATTGTTTTAGCGACATGGGTACAGTTCCCTCCAAAACTCAAGGAAAAATTTGACTATTGGAGGAGGGAGATGACTGTTGGTTTTTTGCCAATAAATAGGAGATCATTTCAAAAGAGCTCAACAATGTTCTAAGAATCTAGAGATTACATGTTGTTGATGTTATTAATAGATATACACATTCATTTTTTTGTGCATACTGAACTTCTTGTTCAGTTTTTTTGTCCAACTTTGAATGTTGCTGAGTACATTTAAGGGATTCCGGGGATAGGAAGAGAGAGGTTCCGACTACATTGAAGTTGAGGGATTGTGGGGATAGAAACACAGACACCAATATTCGTATCAAGGGATTACCTTGGTGTGGGTAAGACAGACCTTATTGAAAGTATAAATCAAGGGTCCTTTATCCAAATGTGTTGGATACCCTTATTTTTGTGTTAAAAGACTTATTACTTGTTACTTGTTTGTTTCAAATTTTCAACTGAATTTTTTATTATTGAAAAAAGTATAACTATCATATACTTCCTTATACTTGTACTCTGATTTAGTAAGATTCTATATGCTTTAAGGTAGAATCTTTGTAGTTGTAATCTTTCATTAAGTTTTACTTTCCAGAACCATCTTTCCGGATCCACTTTATTGAAATCATATTTCCAAAATCTTGCTAGTTTGTAGAACTAAAGGTATTGTGAATTACATTGTTTAACCTCCTTAAACATAACCTTCATTAAAAGTCCCGAAGGGATTTTTTAATGTAAACAATTCACCCCCTCTTGTATTTTGAGAATATTTAGATACTCGATTCAGTATATCTATTATTTCAATCCTACATTTGTTATTATAGAGTATATCATATTAACATACCATCCCAACAATTGGTATCATAGGAGGATACCTTGTATCCTGAAAAAAATTAACAATTGGATTCAGAGTTTTGGTTCTATCTGAATTAAACTCATGATTAGATTCAGAAGAGAATTTTTTTTTGGAATCATATTTTTTCAGACTCATAATGTTCTGATTCATATTTTTATTATAGATACAGTAGTTTTATCTTCCATATTGAGGAATATTTTCCTTGTTTATAAAATATTTCTATTAACATTTATTTGGGGAAAAAATTTCATTAAGATGGAAGGACTCAATGTTTGTTCTATTGATAACATAAATCCAACAAGACCACCTATTTTTGCTGGAAATGATTTTGAGTTTTTGGGAGATCGCATGAATACATTCATTATCAATACTTGAGTTGACAGTTTTTTCATGCTTACAGGAGGATATAGAATCCTGGTCAAGGAAGTTACTACCTTTAAATATCACGAAAAGCATAAATATTAACTTAATTATAAGGTACGCAATACTTTCCATTGTTCCATAACTAGAAATATATATATCCAAATTTCATCTTGTGAATCATCAAATTGTATATGGAAGTAACTTGTAGTGAATCACTTTGGAACATTAAAAGTCATTGGAACTAGAAGAGCCATGCTTAGAGCTGAATATCATGGTTTCTGATTTCATTATGGAGAACCCATATGTATGGTGTAACAAAAGTTTATGAATATTGTTAATGGATTATAGTCTATGAGATAAATAGGTTTGGATGATGAGGCTCATGTAGAAAATATCATAGACATCATTCAAAATGAGTGGGAGTCCAATAGGACAACAATTTATGAGAACAGAAAAGTCACCCAGATTTCCCTAGATGAGTTGTTTGGAACTCTTCTTCAGCATGACAAAAGAATGAAGAGAGATGCTGATAAAATTAAGGAGAATAATGGTAATGGTAGTGATTCTTTTACTACCACTTAAAATCATATAAAATACAAGACTGTTGAGAGAGTTACTATATCCAAATCTAATAAGGTTGTTATTCAATATGAATCTAGTGGAAGTGAATCTACAGAAAATGAGCTTTCCAATCATGCTCAAAGAATGATCAAGATTGTTGGCAAGAATAACATTTAATACAGATATATGAAAAAGTAATAAAAAGACAAGAAATATTCAGAAGCTACATGTTATGAATGCAAGAGAGCAGGGCATATAAGGAAAGATAATCCTATGCTTAAAATAAAAGAAAGAAAAGAAAAACATTCTGAGAGAAACATAAAGATGTACTAAAAAGCTAAATCTAAGAATTTCTTAAAAGAGAATGACACCAAGAGTGATAGTTGTGGTGACTCTTTGGATGAATCATGAGATTACGAATCTTCTGTATAGAAGAATCTTGGTCTAATATCCAGACTGCCTATTGACAATCTTTGGTTTATGGCTACGGTACAAAATCCTAAATTTATGACCAATATATTATTGAATGCTAATGATATTAAATATTATAACTCCTCTGATGAAGAATATTCTTCTGATGAAGATAATACTTTACCTACATATGTAGATGTTTCTAGGTTTTCCAAACTCCTTGAAATTGAGAATTCAAAACTCATTGAAAAACTTGATATTGAAAATTCTGGGAATTCTATTCTTACTAAGGATATATCATATCTTTCTAAAGATCTTGATAAAAATAATGTTGATTTCGAAAGTATTTCAAAAAATCTTCCGGATGTAAATTCATAGAAGCATAAACTTCTTAATGATATAGAAAATGTAATTTCTATGAAAAATTTTCTCGAGCCTAACTCTAGTTCCAAATAAAATGTTTTAGATTACAAGAACTTAGTTATGAAATTAAATTAGAAATTTTTACCTTGAGGAATTGTTTGTTACACTTTACATTAGGTATGGAAAATTTTGATATAATGTATTCTCAAATCCTACCACTAAGGAATAATTATAGTTTTTCTTATACTAGTTCTAAACTATTTTTTAGTAGAAACTATTTTGTTTCTCAAAGTGCCCCATCTTTCACTAAGTGTCACTGTTGTGGACACTAGGAAACTTTTTTCCCCATAAATGATACTCAATATTTAGGATTTCATAAAGCCTATTTTTCTAAGAAAATGTGGGTTCCTAAGATTTTGTTTTCTGAAATTTCTGGATCTAATAATTTTTGGGTTCTGAAATCCATACTCTTTTATTTTTAGGAAAATATAGAGGTTACCAACAGAATAACTTGGTACATGGATAGTGGATGTTGTCGGCATGTGATTGGTAACAAAAACCATTTTGAAAATATTATCAAGATGAAAGGAGGAAATTTAACTTTCAACTATAATGCTCAGGGAGAAATTATTGGTATAGGTAACATCATTCTTCTTGGAAAAACGTTTATTTCAAATTTTTTGTTTGTAAAGGGTTTTAAGCACTACCTCATTACATTATTTAATTATGTGATGAAGGTTACATTGAGAATTTTAAGAATGATAAGTTCTTAGTACACAATTCTAATCAATAGTTTATTATTTATGCACATTGGCAAGATAATGTAAACACAGTAAACATATAAGACCTTAAGAGCCAAGATCAACCTTTCTTTAGTGAAATTGAAGATCATTCATGGTTGTGGCATAGAAGGGTAGGTCATTGTAACCTTAAGAACCTATGAAAACATTCAAAGAAAAGACTAGTTAAGGATCTACTGGAGCATAGATTTGATTCTTCAAATTTTTTTGATCCTTGTCAATATGGAAAGAAACATAAATCTAGTTTTAAATCAATCCATGAAGTCTCATCTACCGATACATTCAGTTTTTTCATATGGATCTTTTTGGTCCTACACAAACAGGAAGAATTGAAGGAAAGTATTATTTATTTGTTTTAATTGATGATTACACTAGATTTACGTGGGTTTATTTTCATGCATTGAAATATGAATCTTTTTCGTATCTCAAATTTTTTAGATCCAAAGTCAAAAATTAGAAAAACCATCCTTTGATAACTATTCATAGTGATTATATAGGAAAATTTCAAAATTCTGATTTTGATACTTTTTATAGTAGAAAAGGCATTACTCATAACTTCTCATCACCTAGAACACTTCAACAAATTAGTGTTGTTGAAAGAAGAAATAGAATTTTTCAAGAAAAAACCAAAACCATGTTGACTGAGTATTCTATAGCCAAAACTTTTGCAGCTGAAGCTGTAAGTACTACTTGTTATACTATAAATCAATTTTTAATTAGGCATTTTCTTAATAATACACTTTATGAGTTATTTAATGGAAGAATACCTAGACATTCATACTTTATGGTTTTCAGTTTCAAATTATTCATCTTGAATACTTAAGATAATCTACTTAAATTCAAACCAAAATCTAATGAAGGAATTTTCTTAGGCTATTCCACAACTTCTAAGGCTTATAGATTTTCAATAAAAATGCTAACACTGTTGAAGAGATAGTGCATGTTAAATTTGATGAAACTGATCCTTTTGTTATTAAACCACTACAACCTAGATCTTCATATGTGTTTTCAAAAACTGATTATCAACCTTTGATAGAATATATTTCTGATAAAGAAAATTTCCAAGAAGATAGTTCTAAAACATTTAACCCATAATATTTCCTACCCTATATTGATGAACAGGTTTTACAAAACCCAAATCAGTTTTATCTAAAGAATCATACTTTTGATAGTACAATTGGTGATGTGAATCAATTTGTGAGGACTAGAAGTTCCTTATGAAATGAAGTATAAAATCTAGCATTTCTTTCCCAATTAGAACCAAAAAGCACTGATGAAGATTTTGGTGATGATGATTGGATAAAATCTATGCATGTTGAGCTAAACTAAATTGAAGGGAATTAAGTCTGGACCTTGGATGAAAGACTGATGGAAACTTCAGTTATTGGAGTAGAATGGGTCTTCAGAAAGAAGTGTGATGAAAATGGAATCATAGTAAGAAATAAATCTAGAATACATGCTAAATCCTATAATCAATAAGAGGGAACAGACTCTGAAGAAGACTATGCTCCAGTATCTATACTTGAATCTATTTGTATCCTACTTTCCTTTGCATCATTATTCAATATCAAAATTTTTCAAATGGATGTGAAATGTGATCTCCTTAATTGTTATGTTGAAGGTGATGTTTTTGTTGAAAAACCACCTGTTTTTGAAGATTCAAAACATCCTAATCACGTTTTTAGACTTACCAAAGCATTGTATGGACTTAGGAAATCCCCTCAAGCCTGGTATGATATACTTACATGATTTTTGCTTCAAAATAATTATGTCAGGGGAAATGAAGATACAAACCTTTTATAAATAAAGATAAATAAAATGTTTTAATTGTTCAAATTTATGTTGACAATATTATATTTTTTTCAACTTAGAAATCTTTAACTAATTCCTTTGCAGATCAAATGAAATCTGAGTTTGAAACGACTATGATGGGTGAGTTAACTTTTTTCTTTGGTTTTCAAATTTCTCAAAAACGAGAAGGAATCTATATATTCTAACATAAGTATATTAAATATACTCTTAAAAAGAATGGATATGACAACACTAAGAGTATTAGTACTCATATTGGTTCCTCAAACACACTTGACCTTGATGAAGCTGGGAAAACAGTAGATCAAACATCATTTAGAGGTATGATCGGAAGTTTACTTTACTTGATTGCTAGTCATATGGACATAATGTTTTCAGTATGCTTATTCTCAAGATATCAATCTAATCTTATGGAATCTCATTTTAATCCATTGAATAAAATATTTCTATACTCAAAGGAAACCATGGATCTCGAGTGATTTTATTCTTCTGGAAATTTTTTTGTTTTGAATTTTTTTTCAGATTCTGACGTTGGTGGATGTAGAATGGATAGATAGAGTACATTTTGAACCTTTAATTTCTTAGTATTTTCATTAGTTTCTTAGTAATATAAGAAGCAACACTTAGTATCACCTTTCACTACTGAAGCTAAATATGTAGCAGCTGGATGATTATGTTCTCAAGTTTTGTGGATGCAACACACACTCAGAGACTATGGTATGAGTTTTTCCAAAACACAAATTTGGTGTGATAATACAAGTTTCACTTCCATTAATAATCCCCTACACATAAATCTTGTGAAAAAACATATAGATATTAGGAATCACATTCATATGTATCACACACAAAATGGAGACATCATTCTTTAATTTATCAGAATTCAAGATCAAATTGCTGATATTTTCACAAAATCATTACCCTATGATAGGTTTTAATAGATTAAAGAGGATATCGTAATGACAACAATAAGGTAATTTTCCTTGTCAACTTTTTGTTGAAACCAATCTATTTATAATAATAAACACCCTTTCATAGGGGTAGTACATTTCCATGATGAATTTTTTCATGTTTTTCGTAGTGAATATTTTGTTAATGAAGTTTTTCATATTTTTTTGTAACGATTTTTTTCATGTTTTTCAGGATGAAGTCTTTCATGTTTTCGTAAAGAATTTTTTCATGTTTTTCGTAATAAATATTTTTGTAATGAAGTTTTTCATGTTTTTTGTAATGATGTTTTTCATATTTTTCTTGATGATGTTTTTCAGGTTATTTGTAATGATGTTTTTAATTTTTTTCGTAATGATGTTTTTCATGTTTTTCAGGATAATGTTTTTAATGTTCTTTATGATGATGTTTTTCATGTTTTTCATTATGATGTTTTTTATTTTTATCATGATAATGTTTTTCATAATGAATTTTTTCATGTTTTTAGTAATTAATATTTTTATAATGATATTTTTCATGTTTTTTCTTAATGAAGTTTTTCATGTTTTTTTAATGAAGTTTTTCATGTTTTTCATGATGAATTATTACATGTTTTTCAAAATGATGTTTTTCATATTTTTCATAATGATGTTTTTCATGTTTTTCATAATAATGTTTTCATGTAGTTCATAATGAAGTTTTTCATGTTTTTTATAATGATGATTTTCGTAATTAAGAATTTCATAATTGAAATTTGTGTAACGGAGGATCTGTAGTTTTTTTCTAATGTTCTTCAAGAGTAATATTACAAATTTCAAATTATCTTCCTGGTAATCGGAAGGGTATGATTTCTTTCTTAATCTTTTGTAGTCATCATTTACTTACTGGTATTTTCTTTTGTGTTTTAAATTTTTAGGATTCTAGTTTCCTTAAATCAAATTCGTTTCCGTTAAAAACCTCAAAATATCGGATCCTACCAAATTTTCCTTGTGGATATCATTTCAACCATCAGATCTAATCAGAATGATTTTCAACCATTAGATTGAGTTTAGAAGATCAATCGTCACATCAATGCCTATATAAGGCACCCCCGAAGGGTGATCCCAGATTAATTTTCAAGCCTCTATGTATGGAAGCTCTGCCCCCCTTTCAAAATCCCGTTCTGAATCTCTTAAACTTTTCTCAAATCAGAATGCATGGTGAATTTCCTTCTCCAGAAATTTTAACTGACATGTCCATTTCAGAGTGGAAGATTTATAGAGAGAGGTCGGTGCATCCCAATTTCTACAACAAGTATGATTCTATAATATCTAATAACATCAAATGGTTGGGAGAGTGTCTGTATATCAAAGCCAGGTGCTCAAGACTTGGTGTATCTGGATTTTCATGTAGAATTTTATGATTAAGCTAATTTCATTAAGGAATAATGCGGGGAGAAATTTTATTTCAAAATATATGAAAAAACTTATGCCCTATCATACCCCAAGGATACTAGCTTGGTTGTAATTTTATATAAAGGGGAAGCCATGTTCTATTCTCTAAAGATGTCGGATGTTCAAGGATGTTTTGTAAAGGTGAAAGCAATGGAATGTCTTGGACATTCATATATAAAGACTGCAATGATGGCTCATCTGACCAAAAATAATCGGATCCATGAATTGTGGGTTTCGGGTATTATCATACGAAGAATAGGTGATAAGGACACTTCCAATAAGAGTGACATGTACATTTCAGATTTTCTGGTGAATCTGAGTAAGTTAAACCTGATAAAGCATATTGTCCTTATGATACAAAATAATAATAATGGGAACATGAAAGCGAAGATTATCAAGTACCTGACCATTATTTCCAAGCATATTGTTCGGTGCTTGGAGTACTTAAAAATCTTTTGTAGTTCCAAGCCAAGGAATTGCAATGTAATTTTGGTAAGTGATGACACTTTGAAGATAATGAATGTTCGTTTCAATAAATAATCTGGGGAATTATACGACTTACCAGAGGAGGAAGCAGTAGTCATTTCAGAAAATCTAAACGTACAGAACCATCGAATAAAGGATGAAAGAAGAGGAATTTCAAAGAATTTGAAGAAGTAGAGAAAACCTCTAAACCTAAAGATACTCGATACACACCTACAAATCCCATGATGCAGAAATATTATCTGGATTATGTTGTTGCCTTGTGGAGGGAAAACAAAAATAATTGGAAAGAAGGAGATCCACAGTTTGGAATGGATACCGAAGAGGAAAAAGCTTTGAAAGAGAAGGAAACTGATGAGATTGATAAGAAATACAAGGAAAATAAGCAAAAGAAGAATGTGTTTGAGTTCAAGGATGTTCAATACTTTCTAAGGGATTATGAAATATCTTCCGAAAAGAATTTTGTACCGAAATCATTCTTGGTTGAGGCTTTACCTGAGACTCCGGGGAAGATGTAGATGACTCCGGAAAGACCCCAAGAGATGGTTGTTGAAGAAAAAGAAGTTTTGGAATAAGTTAATGAAGAAGAAATTAGTGCGGACATAGAAGACCTCATTCAGAAAGTTGAAGAATTTCATGGGATGGAAACTACATTTGAGAAACTATCAATTCAAACTTCTCAATCAGATTCTTCAAAGCTCCCAACCCCTACGAAGGATGCAGAAGTTGAAGATGAGAAGGGTGGAGAAGAAGTTAACAAATTTTCTAAGGAAGATAGTTATAGTCAAGATTTTATACACCCTGAATATGTTGAGGCTAGATATGAGAAGGAGAAAGTAGAGGAAGATAAGACTGTTTATCTGTATGACGGTGAACCAAAATCTCCAAATGTAGAAGCTGTTCTAAAAACTGATAAGGTGAAATAGGTGGTTGTTGATACACCTACAAAAGCAATATTATAGAATAAATAAGTTGGTCGATCATCAATGAGAAATCTTGTTGATCTAGAGAATGATCCCTCACCATGAAAAGTTTCATATTCAGTATCATCTACTTTGGGACATGATTTTATAGTCCAAACCTTGAAGAAGCTTGTTGGGAATATTCTGATTTTCCCAAGAACAGATTCGAGATGCCAGATGATTTAACGTACTTTGAAAAAAAATTGGATCTAGTGTCCATGGTGATTGAAAAGTGTGTCAAGCTGGAGACAGACATCAAATCTTTCTTTATCTACTATGAATATCACAAAAGAACTTGAAATAATATAGTGAGTTGGTCAAAGAATATAGTCGAAGATTTGAGAGAACTAGATGAGTTTCAATATGATGTTATGGAATCCTTTGATACAGAATACAGAAATATAAAGTATCTCACAAATATCTTTGAGGAAAAGCTAAATCTTGAGTAGAATACTCGGATTCAGGAGGTTATGGATCTGAATGGGACGTTGTACTCTGTTGCTCAATGCTGGAAAAGAGAAAGGGATCTTCAGATCGAGATTAAATAGAAGCTAGTAAAGCAAGATGACTTGTTGAAGGCTCTAAAAGCTCAAGAAGAAAATATCAAAGCCTTATAGATGAAAATAGAGGAATACCACAAGGAGCTAGAGAATCTGAAAACCATAGTGAAGAAATTGATACCCAAGGAAAAGGTAGAAAAATAGATCTAATCCAATCTTTTTTTGTATTTTCTTTCTTTGTACTAATTCATCTTTTCTTAATGAAATTTTAGTTCTTCATTTTTTTCATGATTTTTACTAATATTTCAGGTACTATAATTTATTTTCCATTCCGTCAAATTATTTTTAAAAATCAAAAAGGGGGAGAAAGGAAAAAATAATTCCATGTAAACAAGAAATATCTCTATCTAAGGGGGAGCTTATCTAAGGGGGATTTTTCATTACAGAGATTTCTTTTCTCATGTGAATAAAAAATATCATTTCAAAAATCTAGAATATGATCCTTAGTGTTCCAAAGACTAAGGAAGAGTTAGTCATATTCATCTTTTCCCATATTATAAGGGTGATATATTTTATTTTCAATTTCTAGAAAACTATTTCAATGTCCATTATTATTTTTCGTAAGGATGTTTGTGCTTTCCAAAAGGGGGGAGATTTTTGATTCAATAAGGTTTTCCTTATGAATTTTTATTCCTTCATACTTGGGGGATATTGTTATGTTAATAATTATTCTTTATGACTTTACAATTTCTTCTTGTTTTGAAAATCACAAACATCTTATCTCAAGGAAAATCAATTTTTACCATGTGTTTTACTTCTATAAGGAAAAACATCTGTCACTAAGTAAATTTATCCTTACGATGTTTTAATTATTCATATCATATTTTCTACTAATTGTAAAATTATTTTTGTAACCAAAACCTAGGAATCCTATAATAACCTTGATATGAAGAATTCTGTTTTAGGATCCGAATTCTCTAAATTCTGGTTACGAACTCTTCTGAGTTTTGTCTCCGAATTATGAATACAAATTCTGGTTAGGAACTCTTCTATGTTCTGACTCCGAATTCTCAAAATTCTGGTTATGAACTCTTCTGAGTTTTGACTCTGAATTCTAAATACAAATTCTGGTTACGAACTCTTCAATGTTCTGAATCCGAATTCTCAGAATTTTGGTTACAAACTCTTATGAGTTCTGAGTCTGAATTCTGAAAAAAAATTCTAATTACGAACTCTTATGAATACTGACTCTAAATTATCATTAAAAATCCCTCTATGTTCTAACACCAAATTCATGTTACATATTCCTATCTCTTATGACTGTGAACTCTAATGAATTTAGACTCTGAACATTATAAGTTCAGGTTCCGAATTCTTGTAAATCCAGATTCTGAATTTCCGAGAAATTCAAGTCCAGAATTCTATAGAGTTCAGGTTCCGAATTCCTTAAAAATACAGAATCCTAATATCCTTGTATTATATAATCGTTTTTAATTTTTTGTTAAACTCCAAACATTTATTTTCTTCCATTCTGAATATTGGATTTTGTTTAAGTAACCATATTTTTTCATACACTTGTTTTTAGTTATAGAATGATGTCGTTCTTTCAGTTACTAACTAACCATTGTTTGAGTGACACATTTACAGGTCCCTCCAACATTCAAGGAAATATATGACCGTTAGAGGAGGGAGCCGACTGTTGGTGTTGTGCGTATAAATATGATCTCATTTGAAAAGATCTAAACACTATTCTAAGACTCTAGAGATTAAATGAAGTTGAACTAATTTCTAGAGAGATTCTTTCATTTATTTGTGCGTACTTAACTTCTTGTTCAGTTTTGCTTTGTGTGACTCTAAATTTTATTGAGTACATTCGAGGGTTTTCAGGGATAGTAAGATAGAGTTGTCGACTACCTTGAAGTTTAGGGCCTCCTTGCTATGGAAACCGAAGGTGTCATCTACCTTGAAGTTGAGGGCTTATGGGTATAGAAAGACAGAATCTGATCTTCGTATCGAGGGTTTACCCTAGTGTGGGTATGATAGACTTTATTGAAAGTATAAAACAAGAGACCTTTATCCAATGTTGTTGGATACCCTTCCCTTTGGGTTAAAAGACTCACTACAAGTTACTTATTTGTTTAAAGTTTTCAGCTTCATTTTGTATTATTAAGGGAAGTATAGATATATTATACTTCCTTATACTTGTACTATGATTTAGTAAGATTCTATACACATTAAGGTACAATCATTGTCGTTGTAAACTTTCATTAAGTTTCATTTTCCAGAACCATCATTCCTGATCCACATTCTTGGAATCATAATTCTGGAATATAGAATGTGTGTAGAACTAGAGGTTTTGTGAATTACCTTGTTTAACATTGTTAAACCTAACCATCATTAAAAGTCCCAATGGAATTTTTTAAAGTATACAATTCACCCCCCTCTAGTATTTTGATCATCTTTAGATAATCGATTCAGTATCTCTATTATTTTGATCCTACATTTTTTATTATAAAGTATATCATACTCACATACCATCTAAACATTTAAAATAATTAAATAATTATTCAATATAAAATTTGAACCAAATCCATTGATAGGTTGCGGTATTCATGTATATTAAAGGTAAAACAAAACAATAAATTTATGAACCTAATAACATAAAAATACGAAAAAATTTAAATAAAAAATTTAAATGAATTTTATTTTTTATATTCATTATGGTTATTATATTATTGATTAAATTATTATATTATCATTAATAAAAATTAGTATCCTACCTAAATCCATATAATTCTCTTTATGTAATATATTTTTATAAATTGACATTTCACGGTGAAGATAATGGTAGGTGATCATTTATAGGATATACGATACAACTGGAATTCTATTTTAGGACTTTAATTGATCGAAACTATGGATTGAACCTTCATATACCAAGACCATACTTCATGGTCCAATCATAGAAATGTATTTTCAATTTGAATTAAAATAAGATTAAAAAACAATATAAGTGACAAAATGATGTGAAAAACAAGTATATCATAAGGTGGATACCCTGATCCTTGCACCACCCTCCTTGGATTTCACATAAGTCAAAATCATCATGAAGATTTGTGAATAGATTATTTTATTTAAATATAAAATGAAAAAGAGAATATTATATAACATGAATATGTTAGAATCATTTGGAGGGACATTTATAAAATGGTAGAAGAATCATACCAAGGATTATTGGAGTATTGAATATTCTAGGGTTTCGATTGAGGAATGTATATCCCCCTTCTTATTTGGTATAGATTTATAGAGACTCATATATTTCATACATATATGTCACATATTGTTCGATGGATATTCTATAAATAAAATTTATATACATGATAGAACCATAAAATTATTGTGTCTTTTGAAACATGTATATAAATACATCTTATTCTCTAAATATCTACATAGTCTCCCAATAAGTTCTTCATAAATAGAACCACTATTATATAAATCATACATAAAAATTTTCATCACATTATGGGTAAAATAAAACATTATAGGTGTAAGATCAAATTTTATATAAGGGAAATAATAGTGATATCAATTATCATTTAAACATAACATCAGTATAATGTGTATGAAATCATCAGGATGACCTTTGAAAATTGTACCTAGAAATTACAAAATCATAAACATTATTCAAGTCATCAATATTGTCATTTTATATGATATTATTCATAATGTAATAAAAGAACATGATCCATGAGAACATAACATTGGCCTAAGATCTTGTAAACAATGAGTGGCAGAATGTGTAGAATACTAATAATCAATGAAACATCATCTCAAGGATAGCACCAAGACATTCATAAAATAATAAGCTTTAGTTAACCACATGTATACATTATTTGGGATTGGGATAACATTTGTTTCACCCTATTTTATACATTAGATATCCTCAAATTTGACCTATTTTTTTAGTCATGGGATAAACTCATATATTTTGTTTAATTTCATTGAAGACTAATAATTAACCAATTCACTACAGGGATTAATAATTTCATACACAAAAATCACATAATCATAAATAAATTCACATTTATTCCACAACATCATAAAACAATTCATCATAACATAACATTTGGAATAGAAAACATGTTCCATTGATATATTATAATCATAATCATACACCATATAGAGAAATAATAAAATTTTTATCATTTTAATATATCCCAATTAAATAATTTTTGATAATAAATGATTTCATAAATGGTGAAAAATTCATTTAAAATATCACTGGAACATTTCAAGAGTAAAATACCCTTTTCAATTTTGAAAACACGTATTTCATAACTAGAAATTTACAAAATATTATAAAAAAAATTATCAAAAAATATTGTAAACTATTTATGTAACACACATAAATTTTATTTTTCATGATGTTTCGAAATTTTTTTCATATCAAATGGGATAAAAATGATTTCTTTCAAATTTTTGATAAACATTCATAAGTACCTCTACTGGTAAATGAAAATAATATCCCATTATAACATTATTATAAAAAAGAATAATATGGTTTGAAATGAACTCAATAAATCATAATAAAATAGTAAAATCATTCATTAAAATATATTTATAATTCATGGACATAAAAGAAAAATAATTTCTAGCGAAAGAGAGAAATAAACATTGTTTTATTTAAAATTCTTCTTTTTGTATCTTGTGCACTTAAAGAGTGTAAAATTAAACGAAAAAATATATTTTTAACCGATAAATATAGGAGAAGATATCTAATGATATTATAGATACATATATAATGAAATTAATTCATTTTAATCTTAATAAAAAAATATAGATAAGGATGAGAGTGTAACAAAAATCCCTTACCACATGTTTGACTTTCCTCAAAGGAAATATAAAATACAATATAATAAATTTAAACTTATTATTATTATATATAATATTAATGTATTACATAATTATATCATCACTAATTCACTTATAACATTTTAGCGCCAATTTATTATTAATACCTTATTAACAATATTATTTAAAAGTGTTAACTGTTCTGTTTTTCATGGGAATATTTGGTCATTAGTTCTAGTTGTTATACTTTCATCATGGTTAAGTTAGATATATAATTTTAATAATGATATAAATATAATATATTTACATTATATATATATATATATTATAATAGATAAAATAAATCATTATAAATATTAATTACACAATTCATGGAAACGATAGGTCATAAGTGTGCATGAATTTTTTTTAAAAAAATTCTAAAAATGGAATAAAAGTAAGGTAAATTATAATTCCCCAATATAAAAACATTACTATATATGTATATATTAATTCATATAAATTTATTAAATCCACAATTATTAAAATCCTTGTAATTTGTAAATGAAATACAAATATAATACCCTCATGGAGGTGGTACTACACACGTATTCATGAGTTTCATTATCATTTACCAACATAATGGAAGGTAATATGGTAGGTATGATATTATAATTCAAAAATTATAATAATATCTTAAATAAAATATATCTATATTAAACACATCCCAATACCCTTCCGTGAAATATGGTGATTAAAAAGTAAACTGTACCGCTATATAGAAGTGGTATTGCACAATTACGGAGAAGAAATACATTAACATCAGATTTGATGGAAAGTGGGTGGATAATGATTGTTTAATGATTACAATTTCATTTAAATATATTTTTTATATGAATAATGTTATTTTATATTACTTAACTATATTTAGAGGAGTTATAAGATAAAATAAATTGAAATATGTTGGGTGATAGGATTACCACTTCTTTTGAGGACCTCATTCTAATCCATTATTATGGCCTCTTAGAATGATATTTAAAGAAATATAGCACTCTAGTTTTTGTATATGTATGTTAATAAACTAATATCACACATTATATTAAACTATATTTCTTAGAGTGGTGTAATGAAAATATATTTATGGTGTTATTTTATACAGGAGTGAAATGACACACTTGAAATTGATAAAAAAATATTAAAAATATGAATAAGTCATTCTTGAGAAAAATGATTCCAATTAACAGAGATTTAAATTCTAAGATTTTAACATTGAAATAACATCATAAAATGAAATTGAGATAAGTTTCAGTGATATTTGGTTAATTATAGTTATGTTTAACTACATTATTAACCAATATTAATATTAATGATGGTAATTAAAGTTTAAATATTATCGGGTTATAATTTTAAAAAATTATAAAAATTCACTCCTCAATGGAAAAGAACCAAATTCAAGAAAATTTCTCATTAGAATATTCGACATTAAATATTTTTATTAACCTAAATAATATAATAATTTATTAGTTTACAAAAAATATAATTAATCTCATTTTCACAAAGTTGATTTAATTTTACATTAAAGACAACATGAATGTAAATGATTTTGACTTACATTCAGAATATGGAATATTTTTCTATAAATGTCATGTAATACAAATGATTACCCATATTTTATTACTATTAGTGTATTAAAATATTTTATTTCATTGTTCAATTAATTGAATATATATTGTATCATTGTTGAATAATAATTTAATAAAATTATTAAATAATTAAAATATATTAAATATTTCCAATTTAAAAATTATATTTAAAAAACATTTATAAATTAACATATCATCTTTTTTATAGATATAAATAATTTCATGTTATTGAAGTCATGAGTGTGATATTTTGTATTTATCATTTTCTTAAAATAGTATAGAGGTCATAATCAAGGAAAAATTTAACCAGTTGGGTCTATTTTTTCTACTTAGATGAGAATGGTGAAACTCCACTTATCAAGAATGACAATTTTATGTGTTTTTTGAAGATTAAAGACTTAATATAGTTTTTTAATGTTGTTTTAAAAGACCCATAAAATTAAAGGAAATTAATTTTCTTAATTTTCTTTGAGATTTTACAAGCACGTGGTTTCTGTGGTCACTTGATTCCTAGGCCCAATGTGCCCGGAATTTCTATCCAAAGTTTAGCTCGGGTACGTTCAGTGAACGAACGAGCGGGTTTTTCTAATTTTTGAATCGGTGCTCGGAATCGAATTCCTAGGGCACCGATGGATCCACAGTGCTGGTAATTGCTCAGGAACACCTTTTCTAGAGTTTCGTTTTCACGTGAGAAGTTGATAAAAATTGTGGAAGTTAAAATAAAAATTTAACTACAATTTTTATTTTCAAAGTGGTTAAAACCTTTGAGTGGAAGTTGGGGGATACCACCCAACTTCCCATGGGAGGTTATGAGGGAGGTAGGGCCCACACGAACCCCACCCCTTCATATTCTCTAACTCCTTCATCTTGCCATTAATTTGATTACTTATGTTATTTAATTAATTGAGTTTAATTTGAATGTTTGAAATTCAAATACTTAAGTTATGTTAATAAAATGAGTAATGAACTTATTTTATTTTGGTTGATTGCTTCTTGGGTGAGTCTTGGGAGAAAAGATGAAGAGATTAAAGAACTTCCTCTTCGATGAAGAACACGAAGAACACGAAGAGCGCCAGATTCCTCAGAGATTGGCGATGAGACTCCATCCCCGCGATGCGACATCCTTTTTCCATGATGGCTTCTTCCGCGACGGTTATCTACATGATGAACCCTCGCTCACCGTGTTTGACGAGGTAGGGGTTTTATGCGTTTCTATTTCGTGATTACTTCCGTCATTTTCTTCCTTCAAAATTGAACCACATGTTATCGCAATAACAGGAGGAGGTCGGCCTGAACGAACACGGCTGACACTCCTCCCCTTTTTGGTTGTTTGATATTGATGTGGCACAAGCAAGGCAACGCGGTGCCGAAGCACCGCGTGGGAATTGTTAAAGGAAGGGCAGAGAAGTGTGGCGTCGTCGCACTACACCATTGGAAACAAACTAATCCGCGGCGCCGTCGTTCCGTGTCGTAGAAGACGAACCAAATACACGGCCCCGTCGCGCCATGCCGGAGGACCTCTAAATCACCGCGGCCGGAGCGGGGCCGCGGCGGAGCAGGAGAACCGGCGGCCTGTACTGGGCTGCCGGCGTCGGAGTAGGGGGACCGGCCTTGCCGGTCCCGTGGCGGCAACAGCCGGCCGGCCGGGCTGGGCCGGCCGGACAGGGGAAAAGTCGGGGGTTACAAACCCCCGGCTGGCCAGCTGAGCAGCCCCATAATGGGGTCGTGGTTTCAAAATGGGGGGCAGCCCTCCCCCACCCACTCATCTGCTCGCCCAAACGGCCGAGCCACCTACTGTTGCCAGCGCACCAGCGCACTGGGCCGGCTGCCCCGGCCGGTCCGCCCGACAGGGCCGCCGGGCCAGGCCGCACCCAGGTTGGGCCGCACCCCGGCCGGGCCTGACCCGGGCCCATGTTGGGTCGACTCAGTTTGGGCCTACCGAGGGGGTACCGGGATGGGTCAGACCGGGCCTGAACCCCCCCTAATATCAGACTTTTCGGTCTGTTTCCCATAACATGGGCTACGAACCCCTAATCAAGGCACATTCAGTTGTGTATAGATCCTTGGATCGAGATGGACATTTCAATATATTACACACAAGGGTTAGGAGTACTTTGGGTTCCTCCGGGTTGGTTCGTACACGAAACCAACCGGGCCCTCGGAGTGGAAACACTTACAACTTGAGAGCTCCGGAAGTCCGATTAATGTGTCGTCAAAATTTTTGGATTCCTCTAAGTGAGACAGACCTTTTGGATTACTTCGCTCAAGGATTGGATACAGTTGGGGTACGGTCGGGTTGGTTTTGTCTTAAAAACCAACCGGACCCCTGGGACGAAAAACCCAATAACTCTTAGACCGGGCGTCCGATTGATGCGTTGTCTGTGACGTTGAGTTCCTTTTTACAATATGTAACTTTTGGATACATCAACTCCGGACTATGTGTCAGATGATGTATCTGCCCTTCGGCTCGTGGAGAGGACCCTCTCGAACGAGCTTGCTGTGTGCGGGAACCCTAGATCTAGCTGCGACTACGACGACGATGATGACTGTGCAGGAATCCTCTGTGGATTCGACGACGATGACTACAGCACTCAGCGATCCTACATGGATCATTGCTATCGATCTTGTGTGGGTCCAATCCTGTGTGGGTCAGCGCTCAGCGGTCCTGTGTGGCCCAACACCTACAGATCTTGTGTGGGTCCGATCCTATGTGGGTCATTGCGGGGGTTAGTTATCTATCAATATTTTGTGGGACATTGCGGGGGTTAGTACCTATCGATCCTTTATGGGTCCGATGGCTTAGATGAATCAGTGACTGTATCTAATCATCTCTATCATCATTCGAAGAAGTATACTTGTGTGAGCTGAATCTCGTTATGGTTTCCTATGTGGATTGTGTTTTTCTATACTGTGTGGACTACTTTATGCTTTCCTATGTCGATTTGGTTGTGTTGTCCAGTGTGGACTGGGTTGTACTTGAGCTCGGATGTTGGAGCTGAATGAGAGTTGGTAACTTAGGTATATGTATGGGAATATACCTAAGTACATTCAAATGTTACTTCAAGATTGTGTCTTCCTTTGTGGATTATCCTTCGTGGCTTCTGGGAGACCTTCAGGGGTCTCGGGGTCCCTAATAAGTATCTTATACTCACCATTGCATGGGCTATTCCTGGACTACATTGTGTTGGTTGCAGATGACGGACATGGCTGATCGTGATTGAGGCATGCGGAGCAGGCCGGTACCCGGAGGTGGACCACTGGGCAGGACGTACTCGGAGCGGACGGCTGGACCAGATGAGCGGTGGAGGCTATCTGTACTCACCCTTAAGGTGGGACTTCCAGTGGACGGCTCGAGGATGCGGCTTTACATTCAGTTGATGTTTATCCTTTCAAGTTGTACTTAACTTTTAGTTTGGGTTTGTATACTGCCTCACTTACTTTTCCGCACTTACTTTTGTATCAGTTTTCACATAGTGTTTACTTCTACTGCTTTCTTGCTCTATAGTGTTTGTTTACTTTACAAAGGCAATGCCTTCCCTTTTTATCGGGAATTACGCCTTTTTACTAGTCTCTAGCCCCTGGACTATGGAAGGTGGGATTGGGGTATTCATGGCACGGGCCCCGAGGACGGGTCGTGACAAATTGGTATCAGAGGAGTTCGATTCTACCACAGAACATTGAATCTGATCTTTTTCTATGTGAAGTAATAGTGTTAAGTGTATTGGGTGTGGTTATCAGTCCAGGGAGTCCAGTGTTGGTGCGGCGGCCGACGTATCCGTACACTAGGACCCTGACTTTTGATTTCCGACTTAATGCACGGAAACATTGATTGCATATGTGTTTCAAGTTTTCTTTGTGATTACATTGTGTCAGCTCACCAGGTATACTATTCGACTGTGGCACACCTGTTTATTTTCAGGATGGACACAAGAAGGCAGCCCGCTAGGGTTCTGAGAGTTGTGCATGGCAACAGACCACCGAGCGATGAGACCTCGGAATAGGGCCCTTTGACAACTGAGGAACCGACGGTACCTCTAACCGTCGATCCACCGATTCTTCCGGCCCCAGCCGCTGATGATGCACGTCTTCTTAGTGCACTGCATGAGTTTCAGTGCTAGTGACTGCCCAGGTTTTGTGGGGAGACGGACCCTCAGGCATCCAGGGATTGGATGGAGTCAGTTGTATGGGTTTTCAGGTTAGTGAGGACACCATCGGACCTCATGGTGATCCTTGCAGCAAGCCTACTGCACGCAGCAGCAGGCAGATGTTGGATCATGATGCTCAAGGTGCACGATGAGGCATCTCTACTCTGGACGGACTTTGAGAGCCTCTTTCGCTCGATGTTCATCCCAGCTACCCTCCGTGCAGTACGCATCCATGAGCTTCTTCAGCTGCGGCAAGGAAGCTTGACGGTCACCCAGTACTCAGCAAGATTTACCGATCTCTCGCGCTACTCGACAAACATGGTAAGAGACCCATTCTTCCGGGCCCAGACCTTCGAGCAGGGTTTGAAGTAGGAAATAAGGGAATCACTGATCTCCCTCAGCATTTCGACCCAGTCAGGGGTACTGGAGGGAGACCTTATGATATAGAGCTTCCTTGCTGAGCCTACATTAGCAGCGAGACCTACCGTAGGGCGGCACATAGTAGAGTCTTCTGTAGCAGGCAGTCGTCAGATGACTCATGGGTCTAGGAAGACCAGAACCTCAGGCAGACGACCTCAGGACACTAGCTCAGCAGTGTGGGGCACACAGCGCGGAGCCAGTCTTTCGAGAGGTAGACAGTGCTACGCATGCGGCGGGCAGGGCCACATCGATCGTGACTGCCTGACCCACCATACCGAGGAGCAGCAGACTGTTGAGGGACCACCCAGGCAGAGAGAGAGGGTCGACCGTGGCAGTCTGCAGGGAGCAGGTGGACGAGGCAGTGGAGCTGGCCAAGCAGAAAGTATTGGGTGACACTTTGAGGCTCTACCACCACCACCACCACCAGGAGGTCCACCCCAACCATAGGGAGTTGGCGGGTAGAGACAGGCATAGCTTCAGACAGCGGATCCCTACGACCACGGTGTGCCCGAGATGATTTGAGGTACTATCTATGTCTATTCCACCCCTGCTTCAGTTCTTATAGACATAGGAGAGAGTCATTCTTTCATAGAGGCTGCCCTTATTCGGAGCTCGGAGATTCCGACAGAGCCGTTGGTTCGATCTTTACGGCTAGAGACTCATACGGGAGCAGAGTCGACGATTATACACTGGTGCCGGCAATGTGAGATTACTCTAGGAGGCGATAACTTCAGCTAGGATCTTCTTGTAGCGGCGTCGATGCCTTACGACGTCATCTTGGGCATGGATTGGTTATCTACAGCCCATGCTCAGATCGACTGTATTAGGCGCACGGTGCGATGTGTATGCACCGATGGGAGCAGGTTCACCTTCACTGGTGAGAAGGGAGCCTTCGTAGCACAGGATAGACTCTCGCAGAGGAGAGGACAGCCCATCACTAATCAGTTGGCTAGCCTCATCCTTGGAGCAGTTGACGTGCGGAGTCCAGGTTTTCCTGCAGTGGTGGATCAGTATGCGGACGTTTTTCCTGACGACATTCTGGGACTACCTCCTCATAGAGAGGTAGACTTTTATATTGATCTGTACCCCGGGACAGTCCCGATATCGAACCCAGCATATCGAATGGATCCCACTGAGCTTCGAGAGCTACGGGTACCGTTGGAGGACTTTCAGGGCAAGGGATTAATCTGACCCAGTGTTTCACAAGGGGCTTCCCTGATATTGTTCGCAAAGAAGGCGGATGGGAGCTTGCGACTTTGTGTCAAATATCGTCCCCTGAACTAGGTGACAGTGAGGAACATGTATCCGCTACCGAGGATTGACGATTCCTTCGATCAGCTCAAGGGAGCACAGTGGTTCTCGAAGATAGACCTCAGATCATGCTATCATCATCTCAGAGTTTGGGACGAGGACGTGCAGAAGACTGCCTTCAGATATTGGTACGACAACTATGAGTTCTTGGTTATGCCATTCAGTGTAACCAATTCTCTAGTAGTGTTCATGGATCTCATGAATAGGATATTTCATCCATACCTCGATTGATTTGTGGTGGTCTTCATCGACGACATTTTGATTTACTCGACGACTGAGGAGGAGCACGCCTACCACTTGCGGGTTGTACTAGACACACTCTGAGAGAACCAACATTATAGAATGCTCTCAAAGTGTCAGTTCTGGATATGTGAGGTCCACTTTTTGGGACACGTCATCTCTGAGGTGGGAGTTGCGGTGGATCCTGTGATGATCGAGGCAGTTCTAGCTTGGGAGCCACCCAGGAGTGTGATGGAGGTGTGGAGTTTCATGGGACTAGATGGTTACTACCGAATATTTGTGCCAGAATTCTCCAGAGTTGCGGCACCACTCTCAGCATTGACAAAGAAGGGGAAACCCTTTGTGGGGTCAGACAGATGTCAGCAGAGATTCTAGAAGCTGATATAGAGATTGACTAGTGCGCCTATCTGGAGGTTACCGGAGGAGGGAGGAGGGTACGCAGTTTACTACGATGCATCAGGAACCGGACTCAAATGTGTCCTGATACAGGAGCAGCCCGTGATCGCCTATGGATCACGTCAGTTGAGGAAGCATGAGTAGAACTTCGCCACCCATGACCAGGAGTTAGCTGCAGTGGTCTTCGCTCTGAAGATGTGGCGACACTATCTGATGGGAGAGCGCTTTACAGTATATTCTGACAATCAGTGTCTCAGGTACATATTCTCGCAGAAGGACCTGAACCTGAGACAACGGTGATGGCTCGAGTTCCTCCAGGACTATGAATATGAGATAGTCTATACTCCTGGGATGGGGAACGTAGTAGCCGATGCTCTCAGTAGGAGGATGGGCATCCAGCTACTCGGGGAGGCGACAGAGTAGCTAACCGCTTTGTGGATATCCATCATGGATAGAGATGGAGCAGCCTTCCTTCAGTCACTCACAACCACTCCTCCAATACTGTAGTGGGTCAGAGAGTCACAATATGGGGACGCCGACTGTGAGACGCGGAATGCACAGATATCCTCAGGACAGGCACCTGATGGTTTCTCCATGGGAGGAGAGCACGACGTCCTTTTTAGAGGATGTACCTTGGTACCAGTTGCATTACGAGAGCAGGTTCTGAGATAGTTTCACACTTCTCCTTTGGCGGTACATCCTGGAGTGGCGAAGATGTACCAGGATCTCATATGACAGCACTGGTGGACGGGAATGAAGAAGGATGTGGCAGAGTTCGTTTCTCGATGCCTCACCGCCCAGTAGGTGAAGGCAGAGCACCAGGTACCAGCAGTCTTGGTACAGCCCTTGGAGGACCCAGAGTTGAAGTGAGATGGGATATCTATGGACTTCGTGAATGGACTTTCATACACTTATAGAGGTAATGACTCCATTTGGGTGATTTTCGACCGACTCACCAAGTCGGATAACTTCTTACCCATCAGAAAACAGGGCTCAGTGGAGATCTTGGGACGCCTCTACGTTCAGGATATTGTACGGATTCATGGTGTTCCATCATCTATATTCTCCGATCAAGATGCTCACTTTACATCCTGGATTTGGAAGGGGTTGCAGGAGGAATTCGGGAAGAAGTTACGTCTGAGTATCACCTTCCACCCTCAGACAGATGGTCAGACAGAGAGGACCATTCAGACTCTCGAGGACATGCTCCGCGCATGTTTCCTCGACTATGGTTGAAGATGGGAGGACCACCTTCCCTTAGTGGAGTTCGCGTACAACAACAACTACAACTCTAACATTGGGATGGCACCACACGAGGTGTTGTATGGCCGACATTTCTAGTCACCTCTGTGTTGGACAGACCCTGGGGAGTCAGCACTTGTGGGACCCGAGATGGTTCAGGCAAAGACAGAGAAGGTCCAGGTCATCGACGAGTGGATGAGGACATCTCAGATCCGGCAGAAGTCTTATGCTGACAGGAGGCGGAGGCCAATGGAGTTCGAGGATGGCGACTATGTATTCTTGAGGGTCTCTCCTTGATGTGGTATACAGAGATTTGGGCATGGTGGAAATTTGTCTCCACGCTTCATCGGAGCATTCCAGGTCCTCAGTAGGATTGGCGAGGTGGCTTATCACAGGGCTCTACCACCTCAGTTGCACAGAGTGCACGAAATCTTCCACGTATCTCAGGTGAGGAGATACGTTCATGACCCGATGCATATCATTGACCATGGGGAGCTGGACATTGATGATGCTTCGACTTTTACTGAAGTCCTATTAGAAATCAAGGATCGACAGGACCAGGTCCTACGTGGACGGTCGATTCCTCTAGTGCGCATCAGATCGCAGCACGGGAACCTCTATGAGAGCACTTGGGAGCGGGAGGCTCAGATGCGTGCTCAGTACCCACATTTTTTTCCCTAGTTTTCGATGTATCTTTACGGGTATGTAAAGCCCTGAGGTGGGAGTAATGTAAAGACCCATAAAATTAAAGGAAATTTTTTTCTTAATTTTCATTGGGATTTTACATGAACTCGATTTCCGACGACACTTGATTTTGAGGCCCGGTGTGCCCGAAATTTCTATCTGATGTTTAGCTCAGGTACGTTCAGTGAACAAACGAGCGATTTTTTATAACTTTGGAACCAGTTCTTGAAATAAAATTCTAAGGGAACCGATGGATCCGCAGCGCCGGTAATTTCTTAGGAACACGTTTTCTGTAGTTGCATTTTCACGTGATAAGTTGATAAAATTTATGGAAGTTAAAATAAAAATATAACTAAAATTTTTATTTTCTATGTGGTGAAAACCATTGATTGGAAGTTGGGGGAAACCACCCAACTTCCCATGGGAGGTTATGAGGGTGGTAGGGCCCACACGAACCCCACCCCTCCATTTTCTCTAACTCCTTCAACTCACTATTAATTTGATAACTTATGTTATTTAATTAAGTGAGTTTAATTTGAATGTTTGAAATTCAAATGCTTATGTTATGTTAATAAAATAAGTGATGAACTTATTTTATTTTGGTTTATTTCTTGTTGGGTGAGTCTTGGGAGAAATGTTGAGGAGCTTGAAGAACTTCTTCCTCTTCGACGAAGAAGGTGAAGAACGCGAAGAGCGCCAGATTCCTCGGAGATCGATGACGCGACGTCGTCCCCGCGATGCGACTTCCTCCTTCCGTGACATCTTCTCCCGTGATGGTTATCTCAATGAAGAACCCTCGCTCACCGTGTTCGACAAGGTAGGGGTTTTAAGCGTCTCTATTTCGTGATCGCTTCTGTCGTTTTCATCCTTCCAAATTGAACCTCCTGTTATCGCAATAATGGGAGGAGGTCGGACTGCAAGAACACAGCCGACACTCCTCACCTTTTTGGTTGTTTGATATTGATGTGGCATGAGCAAGGCAATGTAGTGCCGAATAACCGCGTGGGAATTGTTAACGGAAGGGTGGAGAAGTGTGGCGCCATCGCACCTCGCCATTGGAAACAAACTAATCCACGACACCATCGCGCCGCGCTGTAGAAGATGAACCAAAGACGTGGCACCGTCGCGCCGCGCCGGAGGACCACTAAAGCACCGCGGTAGGGGTGGGGCCGCGGCGGAGGGGCACGGTGCTGTCGCGCCGCGCCGGACGAACCAAGGTTGCGATCGGTTTCGGGCTGTGGAGGAGCAGGGGAACCGGCGGCTAGAACCGGGCCACCGGCATTGGAGCAAGGGGACCGACATTGCCGGTCCCGTGGCAGCAACAGCCGGCCCGCCAGGGCGGGCCGACCAGACAGGGGAAAATCCGGGGGTTAAAAACCCTCGGCTGGCCAACTGAGCAGCCCTATAATGGGGCCACAGTTTCAAAATGGGGGGCAGGCGGCCCCCCTCATCCGCTCGGCCAAACGGTCGAGCCACCAACTGGCGCCAGCACGCCAGCGCTCTGGGCCGGCTGCCCCGGCCGGTCCGCCAGACAGGGCCGCAAGGACGGCATGCACCCAGGCCGGGCTGGGCCGTGCCAGCCAGGCCGCGCCGCGACCAAGCGGGCCGGACCCGGGTCTGGTCACCCAGTTCGGGCGGACCCAGGGGGTACCGGGCTGGGTCGGACCGGGCCCGAACCCCCCCTAATACCAGACTTTTTGGTCTGTTTCCTATAACATGGGAAACAGACCCCCGATCGACGCACCGTCAGTTTCATAGCGATCCTTGGATTGATACGGTCATTTTGGTATATTACACTTAGGGTTTCAGATTACTTTGGGTTCAGTCGGGTTGGTTCGTACACGAAACCAACCGGGCCCTCCGAGTGGAAACGCTTATAACTTGAGTCCAAACGTCTGATTAATGTGTCGTCGACTTTGTTGGATTTCTATAAATGAGACGGAACTTTTGGATTACTCTGTTCGAGGTTTGGATGCAGTTGGAGTACGGTCAGGTTGGTTTTGTCTTAAAAACCAACCAGGCCCCTGGGACGAAAAAGCCAATAACTCTCAAACCGGGCGTCCGATTGACGCGCTGTCTGTGATGTTGAGTTCCTGTTGACAATACGGAACTTTTGGATACATCAACTCCAGACTATGTTTCAGATGATGTATCAGCCTTTCGGCTCG
Source organism: Viscum album (assembly GCA_963277665.1). Lineage (NCBI taxonomy): Eukaryota > Viridiplantae > Streptophyta > Magnoliopsida > Santalales > Viscaceae > Viscum > Viscum album. The sequence continues at coordinate 543,940,622 of OY728140.1, forward strand.
TAGAGAGGACCCTCCCGAACGAGCTTGCTATGTGTGGGAACCCTAGAGCTGGATGCGACTACGACGACGATGACGACTGTGCAGGAATCCTCCGTGGATTCGATGGAGACAACTACAGCACTCAGCAATCCTACGCGGATCAGGGCTACCGATCCTGTGTGGGTCTGATCCTATGTGGGTCAGCGGTCAGCGCTCCTGTGTGGGATAGAGCCTACAGATCCTATGTGGGTCTGATCTTGTGTGGGTCATTGTGGGGGTTCGTTATCTATCGATCCTTTGTGGGTCATTGCGGGGGTTAGTAACTATCGAATCTTTGTGGGTCCGATGGCTTAGATGAATCATTGGATATATCTGATCATCTCTATCGTCATTCGAAGAAGTATACCTGTGTGAGATGAATCTCGTTATGCTTTCCTATGTGGATTGTGTTGTGCTATCCTGTGTGGATTACGTAATGCTTTCCTGTGTGGATTTGGTTGTTTTTTCCTATGTGGAATGGGTTGTTCATGATCTCGGATGTTGGAGCACAATGAGAATTGGTAACTTAGGTATATGTATAGGCATATACCTATGTAGAGTCGGACGTTACTTCGTGATTATATCTTCCTTTGTGGATTATTCTTTGTCGATTCTAGGAGACCTTCGGGGGTCTCGGGGTCCCTACTGAGTAGCTTATACTCACCCTATATCGGGTTATGCCCACACTACGTTGTGTTGGTTGCAGACGACGGACAGTGCTGATCGCGATTGAGGCTTGCGGAGCAGGTCGGTACCCGGAGGTGGACCACTGGGTGGGACGTACTCAGAGAAGACGGCTGGACCCGAGGAGTTGTAGAGGCTATCTGTTCTCACCCTTCAGGTGGGACTTTCGGTGGACGACGCGAGGTTGCAGCTTTACTTTCAGTTGCTGTTTTTCCTTTCCAGTTGTACTTTACTTTCAGTTTGGGTTTGTGTAATGGCACACTTACTTTTCCACACTTACTTTTGTATCAGTTTTCACTTAGTGTTTACTTCTACTGCTTGCTTTGTTAGTAGTGTTTGTTTACTTTACAAAGGCAATGCCTTCCATTTTAACTGGAAATTACGCCTTGGTGCTAGTCGCCAGCCCCTGGCCTATGGAAGGCGGGCATGGGGTAGTCATGGCACAGGACCCGAGGACGGGTCATGACATTGTTTTATTCAGTGTACCATTTTATGGTAGATAATTTCTACTAGTTTATTATTCTAAATGACTGAAAATAAAATGGAACTATTTAAAAAAATTTAATTTCCTAATTCTGAATGTTATATCCATTTTCAAAGTTTAATTTTCACATGGCGTAGAAATTAATTATAAAATTACACGAAAAAAAAGCTGATACTAGTTTTTTAGGAAAATGAAATTTTATGCATAATAATTTATTTTTCATATCTAGATCCTAGAAAAAAACATTAAATGAAAGTAAAATAATATTATCTAATATAATATATATATATATATATTAGTAAAATAATTGACAAATAGATATTTAAATAATTTATCAAGAAAAGAAATATATTTCATTATAAAAACCATTTTATTAATCCATCACTTTTAATTTCAATGTATTTCTATTCTCATTTCTATTCAATTGATAAATAATTGATTCATTTTAGTCATTTTCAAAACCATACTTTTTTAAAATTTAGTTAGTCATACACATACCCTATAATCCCTAGATAATGTGATAAATATAACATTAAATATTTTAATAATATATTATAGTTCATCTAATCTTGATGTTTCACATAATGTAAGCTATCATAAAATAAATTTCTTTTATATAGAACTATATCATAAAATCTTGGGGTGTAACATTTTATCCCCTTAAAATGATTTTCCCCTCCAATTTCCATCCAATTGATATAAAAAATGATGATATCTCAATTTCATCACAACCTTAGGTACCCAAGTGACTTCTTAGATTTTTTATTCTTCTAGAGAACATTTACTTGGTGATTAGTCTTTTTCATTGGATCATTATATCTACAATCCAAGAATTTAACATGTTCATTATAATATGAAATATCATGCTCCAGTGTTATGACCTCTATGTTATGTACATGTGATGGATCTTGTATGTTATTCATTAGGAGGGATTCATGGAAAAGATCATTTAATTATGATCGACCAATTGGTAGTTTAAAGAGAAAATATATTATCCATACCCGATCAAGATCATTAAAGGTTCCAATAGACCCAGGCCACAATGATCCTTTCTTTTTGAATCTCATAACATAATTCCATAAAAAAATTACAGAAATTATATATAACCAACATAAAATTCATTATTTAATTGAAAAACATCAATATGACTTTTCTATAACCTCTAAGAGTCCTTAATATGCTGCTGAATACATATGAAATAATCTATTATTTTCTCAACTACATTATGTCTCAATATCTTTATTTATCAAACATTATACAAGTATGTTGGATTTATACACATTTTCTATAATGGTTCTTCTATAATTTTAAACCACATATTTTTATAACCCCAATGTAACCCAATTTTAATCATAACCATGGTAGTAAATTTTGATGTATTAATGGGTTATATTTTTATCTATAAGTTAAAAATTATAAAATAAATTGAGAATGATGTTATTTTATAACTTTTATCATTATAATTTTCCAATTTCAATATTTTATTTTAAAAAAGATAATAAAATATTATTTAACATAAATTTCAATAACATCTGTTTTTATAATTAACATTTTATTTAACGTTAATGATAAAAATGTAAAATAATTAGAATATATACCATTAAAATATTCCAAATATTTAACATTTATCTATAAAATTATTTTAATACAATAATACATCATAATTTTAATACTTTTATTATATTTTTAAAATCATTTATTTTTTTTCAAATTAATAATATAAATATAGTATAAGAATTTTGTAATCATTTAAGGTAATCTTTAAATAACTAAAAATTAAAAATAAATAAACATAATAAAAAAATTCATATTTCAATAAAATATTTATATCCAAATATATCCTCATATTATCCTTATAACAAAATGTTAGAGTTAATAATGTCTAGATGGTGACATTTTTTGTTTATCCTTTTCATTGAATAAAATAAAGGGCATTATCAATGAAAATTTAACCAAGTGGTCACAATTTAATGATATGGAAGAGAATGTTAATGCTCCACGCATTCAATAGTATAATAATTAGTTTAAGAGGAATTTTAAAACCTTAACCCTATGTGTATCCTCTGTTTTACCCATTTTACCCTTACCATTGTGACAAAAATATTCTGAGGTTATTATTTATAATGGAAAAAATTAAAATGGAAATTTTTACCAAATTTGAACCTCATAATTCCAAATATGGGATCTAATTTTCAGGATTAAATTTCAATATGTGGTAGAAATAAATTTTAAATGATACCAGAAAACACAATGAAAACATATTTTTAGGAAATTTATTTGTAAAAATTAAAATGGAATTATTTATATCTAATGTCTTGAAGAAAAATTAGACAAATGTTAGATCATTTGTTTTAATATAATATGTATACATATTTAACGTATTTAAAAAATAGTGATTAATTTAAATTATTAACATAAAAACATATTGGGAACAAAAACATTTTCTTTTAAGAAAATTTAATCCCCTATACATTCAAAATATTTTTATTTTTGTTTCCATTAAAGTTATTAAAAAAATAACTTTATTCAAGAATAAACATGTATATTTTATAATTTATGCAATCATTTTTCAAAAAAATAATATAATGTCTAGATGACATATGTCGCATTATACAAAAATATTTTAATACAACATCACAGTTCATTTAAACTCACAGTTACAAATATAACATTCTAAAAAATTATTATAGATATCAATATTATAAATTTTTAGGGTGTTACATTATACCCCATTATAATGAATTTTAGCTCAATATTCCATCTCAGAAATACAAAAAATAATGTCATCTGAATTTAATAACATAATTAAATTCTTATGTAGTATCATTGAATTTCTAATTCCTCAAAAGAAACTTAATCAGGTGACTAGTCTTATTCTGTTTCGCATCATCTCTTCGATCCATGATTTCTACTAGTATTTCTTCATAAGAAATTTTAAGATTCAATGGAATAGACTTTATGTTCTATTGATGTTATGGATCAAGTATTTACATCACCAAGATAGATAAGTGAAACACCTCCTGTACGTTATATAAGTTTGATAGAAGTTCCATGCTATATGATATCATTCATACTCGATAAAGAATCATAAAGAAGACAATATACATAAAGCTCAACTTACCATTCTTTTCAATCCAATAATATTATTTAATGGAATAATTTATATAAATACATTCATAAAAACATCTAATTATATATTTTTTGGTAATTGATAGTTTGTATTTTTTCGACTCTACGCTACCTTCATATGCTGCTAAATGGGTCTGACATTTTCTAATATTTCATTATCTGGATCGGTTCCCAATATAATTTTTTCTGTAACATTATCCCGGTAAATTTTATTTATACATTTCCTTTCATGGATGTATACATAGATGGATTCATATATTATCCACTTATAACAATCCATAACTCATTTATTTATAATTCCGTATTAAAATAATCTTTTGTGGGTGTTAACTATTTCATTATTCATTATAATTTTTATTTAGTAGTTCAATTAAATTCAAATTTATCATTTGTTTCATGATCTAAATAATATTAATAATGGTATAATTGTCATATATATGAAATAAATATAATTATATTATTAATAAATGATATAGATAGAAAAATTAATTACACCACTCATGGTGACGGTACCTCGTACATACAAATTAATGTTTTATTCACTTTTCAATGAAAAGAATGAATGAAAGGTAAATAATTATTCACCTTTATATAAAAATTATTATATTATATATATAATATATATTCTATAAAACCACCATTATTACCATCCATATAAATAATAATAGAAAAATGAATCACATCACATTATGGAGGCGGTAGACCACACATATCTGTGAGAGAAACTATAAATTTCCAACGAAATTTATTCATTTATGTTAGAAATTATAGTATAATTATAGAAGAATAATAATTTCATAAATATCATTTATAACCATTAAATTCATAAGAATGAATATCCAATAATCCTGGTGATGAAAAATTATTTATACCACAATGTGGAGGTATTAGCTCACACGTAAGCACCAGTGATGCATTAACGTCCCATTTAATGGAAAAGAGGGAGGAAGATGGTGGTTCCATTATCATAATAATATTTATATACATTTAGTATATTGATGTTATTATTTTCTGATAAATAAGAAATATTTAAAATATTTTTATGAATAAATCAATTGAAATTCGTTAGGTAAGATGATTATCTATTCATTAGGATCCTTCCTTTAGATCCTTTCTTAAATACCATCAGACCAGTCTTTTATGTGAACCGACACTTATTTTTTTGGACTAAAAAATTTATAAGATAATTCAATAGAGTTTTCTTTTTTTTACTATATGGATAAAAGATGATTTAATTAAGGAGATAATAAGTTTCACTTTACAAGATAGTGAAAAGTCCTTGTTAATGTTACCAAAAAAATATTAAATTATAAATTATTCATTCTCAATCCTAATTATTAGAACAAGACTCATACTCAATTAAAATAAGAAAAGGTAGAAATAAAATCATCCTATGAAATTTATAACGTTTGGGGGAAATTTTAGATCGTTTATTTTGATTTAACACTTTCATAAACCAGTTCTGCACTTATCTATTTTAATGAATTTTTTAATATTAAGCAGTTATAATTTTACATATAAGGTAAAAATTAGATCATAAATTTCATATGGATGAAATTATATATAATTTATCATCACAAATTTACAATTTTAATATTTTTATGGGTTTTAAATAATTTTGATGAAATATTATTTATCATAAAATATCATTAATGTTGTATTTGACATGATTTATTTATTTTGTCTCTTGGAAATACATGATAGAAAATAAAATGGAATATAAATATTTAACATCTTCATAATAAGTTATACTTACAAATAATTTTTCTTAAATTCTATAATTCATCTAAATTTTATTACTTTTTATATTTTAAAATAATTTTTTTATTTTTCTATTAGTAGAAAATATATTGTAACAAGGATGCATAACAATTAAAGGTATTTATTCAATCAAAGAAAATTTATAATAACTTTCAATGATAAAAATAATAATTCATATTTTTAATAAAAAATTATAATTGAAATTATCTTATTTTTCACTTATAATAAAAATAAAGTATTATTATATTCAAGGGGTAAATATTTGGTATTTATAATTTTTAAAATAATATAAAGGTCATAATCAATGAAAAATACATAAAAATTGTCATGTTTTAAATAAAATGATCAAAATGATCAAACAAAACTCATCTAATATTATAATGAAAAGTTTAATGTTACTTTAATATCCTTAAATCAGTGATTAAACACAATTTTACTCATTTTACCATTGGTGTGGTGACAAAAAATTTCCAATGTTACTATTCATTATGACAAAAAAAGTGACATTAAAAAAATTAATATATTGATTATAAATTCATGTTCTATTTTTCATAATTAAATTTTTAAAATTATAAGAAATTAATATTAAATTAAGTTCTCGAAGCTGTATCAATATTATTTTTATAAAAATACAATTTTAGAAGAAATCTGAATGTGTTTTTATCCCATAACTATAAAAACATTACATCAGTAATAAATAATTTTTTTGAGTATAAAATATGTACATTTCATTAAAATAATTTTCCAGTTGAAATTATACTATTTTATTATGATATAAACTATTAAGAGCACAAAAGTGTTTTTTTCAGCAAAAGGCTAATTTACTCTCAAATTGTTTTAATTTTCATTCTTAATCAATTGAGAACAAATGAGTTTATTTTATATGTTTAAAAAAATAAATTTCATATAATTTAGTTAGTCATATTCAGACTCATCAATCCAATGCCTATGTGATAAATGTCACCTTAAATAATAATATTTTCATAATATATCATTATTTTTAAAACATATTATTTTTTTGAGGAAATATATCAAAAAATTAATATTTATTTACAGAAAAATATATAATAAAATCTTAGGTTTTAATAAAAATTCTATGAATCATAGATGAAGGGAATAAAAACTAAAAATGATTCGATGAAATCCCACAAAAAAATAAATAATTTGTGTTTCTAATTAGTTACCCAAAAACATCAATAATTCACATTACACTGCACTGAGGGAATATTTTATTTTGTAGGATGCTGCTAGAAATAGGAAAAAAAGAAGAAAAGGGATAAAAAGAAACTATTATGCCTAGTGTGTGATGGGGTAGTGAATGATCGTAGGAATTATTTGTGAGTAATATAACTAGAGAAATTCTACGAATTTTTCTCTATTAGAAAACCCACTATAAAAAATTTATATTTTATTAAAATAAAAGGGTTGATGAAAGATAAATAGATATATTTTTAAAGGAATAAAAATTGTGACAGGTTTTCACTAGATTTATCTACTCAATCATATGAGAATTTATTTTATAAAACAGTAAAAATTTCAATTTAGCATGGCCTAAAACAGGTTAGTTGGAGCTTCGATAGGAATTTCCTTCGTTAAATTAGGCCATAGTCCACTAGTAATGATAGGCCATTCCATCCTAAATAACCCCCTGAGTTGACTTAAGCCCAGCCTCTCTCAGAGCTAGGATTTTTCAATAGGTCCATGGGATATCCCTTAAAATATATTATTATTTAAAAACAAATATATATAATTAGTTATTTTATGATATATATTTATATTATTTTAAATCATTAACATATATCATCTTAAATTGATAATATATATTCTTACATTCATATATCATATGTAAAAATAAAAAACTATATCTAGAAAACAAAAATAATACATTGATGATAAAATTACATAACAATTCTACATTAATGTATTAAACTATTTATTTTTTTAAGAGAAAATTAAATACAATTGGGATATATATATATATGATAATAAAATAAATTATATATCATTTTCGATGAAAATTATAATTATTGTAAAAAAAAATCAATCATCTGATATTGTTTCTTCAGTATGTCTTAACAACATATCAATGTCATTATAAATATTTACAAATTCTCATTACATATCGTATGTGTAAAAATAATACCTTTTGACTCTAGGACCTTCAAACTTGATCATTGTAAGTCATTTACCATAATTACTAGTAAATCATCAAACATTAAAAAAAGTATACTCAATTTACACAAAATAAATTAGAACAATATGTTCATCATTATAAATTCGTTTTAGTATAGTCTATATTGATTTATAATATCTCCAAAAATATAAAATACTAAAATCAACTACATTATCAACTTGTTATGTTTCAAAAAAAAATTTAGTTTAGATTTGTCATCTTATAAATCTTTAAGAAGGTCAATTTTTTATAGTTCCCCATATACTTCCACCACCATGAGAAGAATGTGTGGGTAATGTGGAACAAAACATGTAATAACTTTATATTCATTATATAGTTGTTATAAAAAATAAAATACACCAACAAATTGAGACTCTTCATAAAAAATAATTTAAAAAAATATCTTTCAGTATAGTGTCATTACTCCTCAGATTAAATATATTCTCTACTCCTAATATTATAGTTAAAGGATCAAAATGGTTATAAATGTTTTATTTAATGGTTTCAATAATTGGAATATAGTATTAAAGAAAAATATATATTATTAAACTATATTTTATATCTATTAAATAATGTAAAAAATGAAGGTAATGTTCGAATGTATACATATGAAATAATTGAGTATATTTTTTAAATAATAGAAACAAATATTTATTTAATTTACCATTATCTAAGAAACATTCATCCATAATAGTAATCACATATCAGGATATTATAAACTGAAAAAATTAATCCTTATCCTTCCACTAATATTAAAATAACATTGAAATATAAAATATGGAAATACATCTATTTTCAATATTTAATTTTAATTTATGTTCCTTAATATTTCTTGTTCATATAAACTTATATATAACATTAAACAATAATGATATAAATCAACAACACTATTTCAGTTTCTAATAATATCTAGAAAATCCTTATAAATAGTCAGACCATCTTTAATAACCATATAAAAATACAAGTAAAATAATGGGCATGAAATATCTTACCATCACATGGTATTTATAACGTAGATATTATATATTGCAAAATATTGTTATAATATGATGTACTATCCATTGTAAGTGTAAATAAATTTTATTAATAATCTATTCAAAAACATTATATATTAATTTAATTCATGATGAATGGTAAATATAAGGAAGTTCAAAGAATTTGATTAAAAAAATTATGTACCTCTAATTCATTTTCAATAAAATTATAATTAACACAGTTATATTCAATATGACAATTAAAAGAGAAAAAATACGATGTTATTAAAACTTGGATACTAAATATTATAAAAATATTTTCAATATTTAATATAATATTATTAGTTATTTATAAAATCATATAGTAAGTCATAAAAATGGAAATCCATGAGGAGAAAATTGTCCATAAATTAATTAGTAAAATATTTTCATTCACTAGTATTATGTGGTTTTTATTTTGTAATTATATAATCAACTATTGTATATTTTTTATTAAAAATATCTTAAAAAAATGTTATATTATTACTTACGATTCAAATTTATGTTCAATGATTTGATTTATTTCTCCAAACTTCTGCATTAGATTTTCATTTTAAGTTTATAAGGTCACCATTAGATTAACCCCTAAGTAATTTATCCCAATATTTTCATTGGTCTTTTAATGTTCTTGTACAGTCAAATTCATTAACATAATTTCTTTCTAAATAATTTCAAAAAATAGATTAATTTTGAGGCCTATATTGTAATGGAACATTAGGATTATGAGAGGAAACAACTAGAGAGGATGAAATATCAGAACTTATCAAACCCATCGATTTAGGATCAATAAATGGATGAGGATCCTCTTAAAAAAATACAATTAATTATAAACATATAAATAAACAATTTAATACTAAATTTAGTTTATGATAAAAAATGTTGACATCTCAATACATGCATGGCATGCAAAAATATAAGAATCCATAAAATGTAATTATGTAGAGTTTAGAGTATCTTAATGAAAAAACAAGACAATTTAAAGTAAAGAAAGTTAAAAAAAATTTGAAGAGGGGTAATATATAAGGAAATATATAGTTATTTTAGTTCTCAAATATTATTATGACCCATTATTTTTATCATTAAATGGTGGGGGAATGTTCATCCAACCCCAAAAAATTTCATATAGTGATTTTACAATTTTTCAAAAAATAATTAATAAGGAGTGGTGCAATATGGTGTGTGTATTAAAATGATGTGTGTGATGTGGTTTTTTTATATTTTTCTTAATAGTTATATTTAAATATTTAAATATATAAACCCTATTAATTTATAAATAGGAAGACAACCTAGAAAATTTGGTCTTAACACATATTAAGAGTCTTGACATAGGTTGTTAGAGAGTCCCTTCCAATAGTTTCCTATATATTTATATGGGGATTTATCAGATATTTATATTTTGGTTTCATACAGTCCAACAGGTGTTCCCACCTAGACCAGCCTATGGGCCTGCCATCATAGGCACATTCATAGCCCAATTAGTCAAGGGCCTTATCCCAAACTGGCCTAAGGAGGGCTCTCTCATTTCATGATTATCATACTTTTGGTACTTGTTAATCATATTTTCAGACCACCAGGACAAAATTACAATCCTATAAAATAATAAAAACACAGGGAGGAAGAATTAAAAGAAATTTTATAATTCATATATTTTCAACAAGAATTATAATTTGGTATTATAATTTAAGTTTCCCATTATAGTTTGGAACACAGATTGTCTCCGTGTGTGCTGAATTAGTATCCATCGTAACAAGTTATGTTCAATATAAGAGTTGGCTGCCCAAAATTTTCAGCCATTCACTAAATATTAGAATGAGCCATTATAGATTCCCATTTTTTTTAGAATGTTTAGTATTTTAATTTTCATAATAAATGAATAACTATAATTTCACATATCATGAATAAAAAAATTCACATATTCCTATGTTTCCAATGGAGATGACTGTTCAGTTGATTACTAAAATCATTTGAGTAAGGACATATGATGTATAACTACTTTATATAATATAAATCAAGGAGGTGTGAAAGAGATCAATGAATAAGAAAATTTAGAGAGATTTAGTTTTTATATGTTTATTCTATTGAAATCAAGATTCTTTTTATTTATAATCTTTTAAACTTTATTGAATAGATGCTAAAATATCAAGTGAACAGGAAAAAAGGGTGAGAATTTATGTATAACATAATTACTTGAGTAAATGTAATCCATCAGGTGTGGGGAAATGTTCTTTTATGATTTTTATCCTTGTGTATATATGTTTTCAGATGTGTTTTGTTTAATTTTGTTTCAATTTTAGTGGTTTATATAGAGTTTTCTAATTTTTAAGAACTCTTATAAATAATCCTCTAACTCAATATAAAATATAAAATTCAATTAAAAATAACATATTTTTTAGAATATTGTATATATTAGAGACTATAATTAATTTTTGATGTCAAATAATATATGGGATCTGTATTTTGAATAAAAATGTAATAAAATCACACGGTTACTAAAAAATACTTTTGTGAGCTTCTGAGAACAATAGGAGGCTAACACATCATTCATTGGGGGTTGAGATTATACCACATTTACAACATATTCTCCTATGAAAATATTTATAGGGATTTCTCAACATTGTGGAAACAACAGAACCACTTAAGAGTATATCAGAGAGCTTTAAGGACCTTCTAGTGATCCACCCCAATATGAAAATTTTGAAACACTGTCTCCTAATAGAACCTCCCCTTAATTATATGATAACTCTACACTCTAATGTCAACACAGATTCCATTAGATTGATATCATATCTGGGTAACACAATTCATAATGTGAAGTCCCACCAATGTACTCTACATTATGATAATATTATTTCAAAAAATTTAATCATCACAACAATGGTTCCTAAAGAGGATCCATCATTACATCAAGTATAATCTTACAAAAATGCTCATTACACAACACAGACTCAACTAAAAATTTTATTACTGAAAAATCCCACACTATATGAATATTTATAAAAACACTGAGATAAAATCATAATATAGAACATGTCTTACCCTATGAATAAATAAGATGATCATTATATATTTAATTGATCATAAGATATATTTATCATTTTCAAAATCCATAAACATAACTCGAACATGGTGTAATAATTATACATTTTAGTAATTCAAGGAATGTTATAGAATGATTTTTTCATCCATTATTCCATATCATATCCTCATGGATTAACTAAAATCATTGGGTATAATCTAGTATTAATCATACTACACTATAATATCGTGAATTTTTAAAGAAAATAGCACCTATAATTGGTACTAAATTAATATTATTTTTATGATAAAATTTAATTTTACAACAAAAAACATTAAATATATATACATAAAATTCAATGAATATTCATAATAACCCATTTAACACCTTATAAAATTAAATTTAATATTTTTAGTGGTAGGTGATTAGATAGATATAGATTTCGAGGCCCATAGATCCTCAGTGTATAGGGAAAAAATTGAAAGATTATCGAAAAATACCAAAAATTAACCCAATGCTAATTTTGATATTCGAAATTCAAAAATGATTCTTATTTTACCAAATTCAAAATATAGAAGTTGTGTTAATTAATTTTAAAAAACATTCTCGTTGTCAAAACCATAAAGCTGGTTTTTTATAAGTAAAAACAAAAAAAGAGAATGATATGCGGTTATGTCCTATTTAAATGTAAAATTATACCCAATGACCAAAATTGTGTTAAATGGTAAAAATATAATCTAATTATACATAAAAACCATTATAATCTATAATTTAACACTATAAATTATTTTTATTAAAAAATTTGTTTTCTATTAAAATTTATTATTTTTTATTAATCATTAAAATATGAAAGTTATCAAAAAAATGAAAATTTATCCAAACTAAATATTTATGTTCAGATTCTATGTATTATATTTGATTTTTCATATTGAATATATAAAAGTACCAAATATTGAATTTAAAAACGGTTTTCAATTGAAAAGAGGCAAAATTCCATTTTTTAAAAAATACTTCTTTAATCTGAAAATATGAATTTTTAATTACATTACATGTAAGAAAAAAATAATATGGATATTAAAATTATATGGAGTATGTAAAATTCAAAATGTAGTTATTACTATTCATAACCATTTTTAATAGCTATTTTTTAACGTCATGGTGTGTTCAAACTTGGTGTTTCGTGTATCGTAAGCTATTGAAATACATTAAAGAAAATAACACACTATGGATTATTGGGGTGTTAAATCTATAGGTTTTCAAATTTCATATGTTTTATTCACATGGTAAGTGTGATTTCATAGTATATTCTCCTATGTGTGAGACATTTCTAAGAAATAGCATGACATGAGGCCCACAAATTAGAAGTTGGGATTAATGAGATTATAGGAAGATTTGAGAATGAATACCTTAGAGGACTGGGGTTCTAGGAATTTTACTCCATTATAATCAAATATTCACTTGTGGACTAGGTAAAGGCTAAATAGATGTCAATATCATATTATTCTATAATAATGGAACAACTTGATGGAGGTGACTCATTTCCTAGATAATCGGTGGATAACAATGATGTGATCACTGTATATGGAATATTAGTAGTCCCGCCTTTCGTTGGAGTTGAGAATATAAAAATTACCATACCCCTCGAAGAGAAGTGCATCATGGTGTGAACAAGATGTATCATGAATTAAAAAAGTAGCTCTTGTGTCCAAGGATGAAAAGAGACATTATTATTTTCATCTCCCCATGCCTTGCCGATCAGAGGGAGATGGATAAGAACCATTGTCCCGGTGGGTTACTGTAGAAACATCTGATACCTATGGGAAATTGGGAACATTTAAAAATGGAATATTTTATGGGATTACCAAGGAACACTAGGAGTCATGATGCAATAAAGTTATTTTTCGATCCGCTAACATAGTTTCATCACTTTTTAATAATCATAGTGAATCACAAAGTGGAGGATCTAGAAAATATCTATCCAGTGTAGGTAATTTTTTCTAAGCTAACATAGTCAATTCTCTTTTTACTAATAGTAGAGACTCACTTCGTATAGACGCTATAAAATATCTATGTATAAGAGAACATAAACCATCACGGAGTTCTGAAGAGATTTTTTTTGAATAGTGATACACTTATTATGTCATGGATTTAAAAATTATTATAGAAATACCTAAGGAATAATTTGAGATTGAGCATGGTTCACCGCACATAGACAAACATGCATTCAATGTGGGTTAAACTCATATTAGAGGATATGATTTGAGCATGTATGATGGAATTTTTTGGAGCATGGTATGATCACTTATCCTTGACTATGTGTCCATAAATGAAAACTTATTACGATAACATTGAAATAGAACATTATAATGATCTTTATGGAAGGATTTTTTTCTCACAACTTTATGGGAAAGAGGTGTTGTTGTCTAATAGATTGTTCAAGAGACCTAAAAGTGAGTGAATCAGTTTTGTAAGAGGTTTATCCCCACTTATAGTAGAGAGAGATCATATTTACACTATATGAGGAGATCCTTGGTGTTCACTATGGTAGATCAGGTTTTCTTGAGGGTGACTCCATGTTTAGGGAATAGACTTTCAGGGAAGTAGGGAAAGCTAGAACATTGTTTTGTTGTACCCTTTGAGATCACAGGGTAGAAAGGGATCATGGCGTTTCATCAACACCTCACTTCTCATTATCAAGTAATGCAGGAGGTGTTCCATCTATCACAGCATCATAGGTACATACATGAACCTATAAATGATGTATATTATAAGTTTCTTCAGCTATATATTGATTTATCTTCTAAGAAGTGTCCCGTACAGTTCACATACTGAAGTGAGATTTAGTTTCTAGGAATGATGGTACCACTATTTTAGATTTGGTGGTACTATGGATAGATCCATGTGGAGACGTGGGAGTGTGAGTATGATATTTAAGCCCAATTCAATTACTCATTTTAGTAAGACTGATATATATAATTATTTGGAATGAGAAGTTGATAGAGGGATAGATTTTTAATATCTTCAATTATTAAATTCAATAAAAACCCATGTTGATAAAAATTTATGATTATTATTTTATTAAAATGTAATTTTCTAATAAAATAAATTTAAAATATTGATTTAAATGTGTTTTAGAATGGGTAGTATTAAAGATTACATATTTAAATATTCTATTAAATTTTTTAGAGTTACCCAATACATTAACATGGGATTCATATCCAAATATAGAATCAACATATATTGAAATAAAAATATTATAAATATTATTTTATTTATATAGTATTATTGAAAACTAATTTAATATCACTCAAATTGTGTCTCGTATCAGAAATATGATACGACATCTCTGTTAGGTATTAGGGGTTTACCTTAGGTATGATATTACAATTATGTGTGTGTACGAAATTTTTTAGCATTTCATGCAAGGCTAAATTATCCCATATATTAAATTGAATATTTTATAAAAATAATATGAAATATCTCAAATTTGGATCCACATATGAAATTTGAGACAACATTTATGCATATTATAGGGGGTTTACCAAAGGAAAGAGAGTAAATTTCATCAGATCAGGTATTTGGTTACATCAAACATGTGGATTAGTTATTTAACCATATAAAGTATATAATTTATAATAATAATTGAATATCTCCAAATTGGGGTGTCACATGGAGAATCAAAGACATCCATTAGATCCAGGATGTGGGGTTTACCCTAAGAAAGACATAATTATTATGTGCATCTGGCATTTGGTCAGATCTTTTAATAGTTAATGATTTTTTATATTTTTATTATATAATAATTTATTTAATTATGGGTTTTTCTATTTACTATTCACTTATTTTATAAACACACGTCACAGTCCTTTATTTCTCATCGGAATGATTTGAAACCATTAGAAACATTATCATTGACCTATTAAAAATTAACAACACCATAAATGGCTAAAAATAAGGCTCTAAATTATATTTTTGGTTCAATAATGTATTTAATTAGGGTTTTCCATTTGCAGTTTTAACAGTAAAATTGGAAAAATACTAAACACTTTTTTATTTTGAGTTTATTTATTGGATTGAGTTTGTGTTAGTCTAGTAGTCCACTACATGTGATGAAATATGTCACATTGATTCTATTTTTTTGTTATTCCTCATGTTTTCATAGTATGGCCTCATTTCCCATAGTGGGTGGGTCCTATTAAAGTGTGAGTTTCTGATTTTTTTTATTTTATATATTTTATTTAATTTTTCCAATAATTTTATTTATTTTAAATTAGGGAAAAATGGTAGAATTTGAATACAAATAATTAAACGGAAATTATAAAATAATTATTCATAAAAAATAATAAAAATATAATTTTTTATGACATGATAATCATAGAAAATGTTAATGGATAATTTATTTCAATTACAGAGTCATTTTTATTGTGAATTATCAAGGGTCTTTATTAAATAAATTATTAAAATATGAATTTATAATATTATCAAACAATAATTAGTAGATTATTAATGGATATAATTAAAATTAGAAAATGATAATCGAGTGATTATCAAATGATAATTATTAAAATTATTGAATGAAAATTGTTATATTATAAGGGGATAATTATTAAAATTTTCAAACAATAATAACTATATTTTCAATGTATAATTAAATGAATTAAAAGTTTCAACAGTTATTCATATAAATTTCTTCTAGTCAATTTATATAATTGAATGATGACAATGATAATGAATTATCAAAGGAAAATTTTGGAAATTATCAAATTATAATTACTGGTTTATCAAGGGATAATTTATTAAAAATTATATTCAAATAATTAATAGGGATAATTTAAAATAAATTATCAAAATATAATTATAAAATGTTTTTTATAAATAATTTTAAAATTATAATATAAAAATTATGTTTTAGGATAAAAAATTTAGAAATACTTACAAAAGAATAATTTATGAAAAATTGTCAATAGATTATTTTAAAAAGACAATTTATGACAAAATAACAACATATAATTATTTATATGGATTATTTTTCACGTACTTTTGATAACCTAGAATTATAATTTGGAAATTTTCAATGAGAGAGAAAGTATAATCGCGTGTGATCCATTACATATTTTTTAAATTAAATAACATATTTTGGTTCTACGAACCCTTGAAAAAACATGAGAAATAACGTGATGACATTTATATTAATATGGCCGCAAATATGTGTTCTTGACTACCGAGGATTCAACTCCAACTATCGAACCACATTGGTTAGTAAATCCTTTCCCTTGAAATCAATTCCTTTTGAGGAAGAAAGTTTATAAACTTTTGGGATTTTGTTACAAATATCTCTATAATATGATTTATGTGTATACATATTTGATGATCATTTTATATTATGATGGAATGTCGGTGTGTGTGACCAAAATATCCCTATGTTACACTTATATCCAAGATTACTTTTGTGCCAATTATTTTGGTTCTTGGTTCATCACTTGTATTGTAGTTCTAAATTATGTTGAAGTTCTATTCCTTCTCAAGTATCCCGCTATGATTTTTTTTATTATGGTGTTTTTCATGGAGAGAAAGGTAGGTGAACCATCATGAAATATTTATCCATTATTGGGTGACTGTGCGCAACATGTGAGGATTGTTACAGGGAACTTGTGCAATGAGTATAGACACAACGATGCCTCATGGATTTTTTCTGATGCAAATGATGCTTAGTGGATTCCAAGTGGTATATTCTATAAGTTTAGTGAATTGTAAGAAGTTGTAATTTCTTAGATATTATAGATAACATGATATTATTGATACCTAGTTTACATTAATTTGAGAGATTAAATTATTCCAAACATCATTATTCCTGTCCCTAGAAACTAGTTATTTATTTTTCTAACACCTAAATTATGCTACTAGCATAGCGCCAAAGTAGGTATATTTAGGGGGTTTATGGAGGTTCTGTTAATTCATGATGGTTGAAATTTGGATATTAATTTACCATTTCTATTAAAAATTTATTTTCATTTTGTCATAAACATGAATATATGATAATATCATGTTAATGATTCCTCGGTGATGTCCTAAGGATTCATTTAGTCAGACTCTACTTAGGAATTATTGTGTGCTTGTTGATTTCATGAGGGGTATGGTGAAGATGGAGGGAACTATGGAAGACTACAAATATGATGAGTGGGGATATTGAGGTGGGCTAGGATAAAAACTAGCATGTGCTATAATATATCCTTTAATTTTCTATCAGCATTATTGACCTGGGACTGACATTCCTCTTACTGAATCAACTTTTATCTATGTTTCATAGTTGAAATTTATTCAATTATTTATCATGTTTATCTAATGATTCTTTATTTTAGTTATTTTTTATTATTTATTTTATGAAATGATACTGAAGGTATAGTATCCCTATTAGCATACTCGGGCCCTTGATAGCAGTCGATATCCTATGGCATATGAGGAGGCCTACATGAGTTTATGTGGTACTCCATCGTTGATTGGGTGGGTCATGTTGGGATGTTATGTAAACATCCAATCCCAGTCAAAAAAATCAATCAATTAACATGACATGTGAATAATTAACCATGATATAGTGGGAATTTGAATTTCATGTGTATAAATACTTAATTTCCTTATAATATGTGTTAAAATCAAGTATCTCACGTGGTAGTGATTCTTTTTTCCACCATTACATATTGAAATGACACCAAATTTGAAACAAATGAAAATTCCTTACTAGGTATATTATGATGGAAAATAAAAAATATGTGGGTAATACTCAAGATGTGTAAGTGATCATGTTGATGATTGAGAATGGAATTACCCATGTTCATATATATATATCAAGGAAGAATAAAATTTTTGGGGAGAATCCTCATTATCAAGTGGAGTGGTGAAGAACACTTTAAATGATTTTTTTAATCTAATTTGACCATATTAAAATTTCATATCTGATTGTGAAATGAAGCATGATAGTTTTAATTTTTAAATAATAAAAAAATTTCAACTTTATTTTTTTACATCCTCATATACTTTTATTCTTGAATCCTCCTTTTGAACTTGATATCATTAAATTAATTTTATCTAAGAGATCTTCTGATTCCACGCTTACCTTCATAGATATGAAATTATTACACACCTATATTGTAGATTTCTAATTAAGGGATATTTTTGTTCCAAAACCATAAAATATCTATATTTATTATCATGACCACACTCCCTGTATAGCCTTTCATTAAGAATATATGATTTTCTAGAATGGAATAAAAATAATAATGTTTTGTTTTAACAATATTTTTATGAAATCAAGAATCCTTGTAACTTCATATCAACTGAAATCACTAAAAAGTAAAAAAATATCATTTATTTTAATATAAACATAAATTTTCTAAAAATCAATATAATATAAAATATATTGGTATTAATTCCATTAAAATTTCATTATAAGTATTCATGACACACCCATTCAATCATTATTTAAGAAATTATTTCTATTATCATAGATTGATAAATATATCAAAACCATTACAAAGTTCATAATTAAATGATAATTGTCCCTTCAAAAAAAATACTCATTAAAAAATAAAAAATCAATAAAAAATAAATATTAAAATTTACACTATTACATTAAAATAACCATTAATGGTAAAAACATGAAATATTAATTTCTTTTCTATTACAAAACAAGGTTATTTTAAATCTATAATACTGGGTTTGAAAGTATTTTTTTAATTATTACGTAATTATATATTCCTGAATAGTTTTTTCTTCAAAATATCAATGATATTTATAATTTTATTTTAGTAAATAAGATGATATATTTTTAACTAAAGGAAAACAACTATAATTCATTACAGAAACTATTGATTAGGAAAATATTGGTTACTTTTAATGAAAATGTTAAATTGTAATCCTTATTATAGTTTCAATGTTATACTAATATATAGAAAAGTGAGTTTTATTTAAAAATAAATGATTTTTTTTCGAATGATTCAATTTCATATGACATTCCAATGTAATTTGAATTCACTATAAAATCCTAAAAACTATAAATTCTTATTTGTATTGAAACTACCATAAAATTTAATTTTTTATAAATTTTAATATCTACTGGTAATTATTTCACATTCCCTACATAAAAAACCACTGGGTATATTGACTAGACATTCATTGATAATAATAAATTGGGAGAAACTTTTTAATAGGGTAGGTGATAGTTATCCTATATGGGTTTGGTATGATGAAGGTGATAAGTATAGATAACTCAATTGTTCAATATAGATTGGTTTTTTTGGTTTTTATTATGATTAATTAAATAGATTATGTTTGTTTTGGAATCTCCATATGTATATCCCATTAATATTTCCTTTACATTTGACAATACAAATTAATGATGTAGTTTAATATGTTCTAGAATATTTTTTTATAGTTATATTTTTTATTTATGGATTATTATTTATTTATTTCATGTGGACATGATATATTTTAATTTTTAACATTATTAAAAACTTCTTATCAAATATTTTTTATTCTCGAATACACAGAATGTTCCTTTTTTACTCTATAATGATTAATGGTGTAAAATATTTTCAAACGGTGTATGGAGTGATGCCCAATACTATTTTCCAACCAATCAAGACCGAGCATGATCCTTAGGACATATACAATGTCATCTTAGATATTAGGCTAGTAAAATATATGATGCGTCATTACATGATATATATATATATAATGTAATTACAATAATTTCAAATGGATTTAAAATTATATCACATGAATAGTGGACTTGTTGAGCTGGATTTTATTAAAAAACCAGAATGTTTTATCCTCAATGGTGATGGTTCACCTGTTTTCATGTTTAATTGATAATTATATAGTCTTAATAAATTCATTAATCATATAATTCAATATTTTACATTTAATAGAAAATCATAAAATTGAATAATTTAATGTTTGATAATAATATAAATGTCTAGGGTTCTGACCTAAACTTACTCAATTTGACTGTTTATAATTATGAATTTATATTAAAAAAAATTTGACGACTTATCAGGATTTTCAACCTCAACATAAAAATATTTTTTAAATGTATGTGATGTGTGAGATGATTTTTTATTTAAATTCATGAACATGTCATGTTATATTTTTCTATCTAAAAAATATATAAATGTTTATATATAATGTACTTGTAAATTTATTTATTGAGATAGGTATCAACATCTATAACACATGGGACTATGTTTTACTTAGATGAAAAAGAAATTAGTGTTGATAAAAATTTGTTTTTTATACTTTTCAAGAGATTAAATTATTTCACAGTGTCTTGACTATAACATTTTTTTGATACTTTATGTTTTTTATCCTAAAGTAAACACACCAAATTATATATTATAGAAGAAAAATAATCATCCAATAGATCAATGGTACACTATTGTTTTCATGAGGTATGACAATTTTGAATCATTAATGATTTATACATTTTTTATAAAAATTTTTTTGTTGTTGAAATGGTGTTTGAATGTATACTTATGGAGGTTCATTCATTTTTTAAAAAGATGTGCTGATTAGATCTCAATGAAGAAAAATTTTGTTTCATTAAGCGTTGTGAATTCTGGCTATGTTGTTTCATAAAAAATACATCTAAATTTATTTGTATTTAATCATAAATTGAATATAACAGAGTAATAGTGTCATGCCCATTGACAATTGTTAGTGAAAACCCACACTTGATATTGTTTTCATTGAATTTAGTATAATATTCATGGTCAAATAACATAAAAATAAAGTAAAAATTTGTTTAGGAGAAGGTTTATAAAATTGATCACACCGTAGAATTTGATTTAAAACATGAGAAAATAATGTAGATATTGATGAGTCCCATTATGAATGATTTCTTCCAGCACTTGTGAGTATTCATGGGGTCTATTAATTCACAAAATCATAGTGAGTTCATTTATTTATTTTATATCTTTCATTTTATTAAATGTTTTGAAAAAAGGGAATAATTTTGTCGGATTTTTTATTCTAGAGGGTGTGATAATCTTGTCACATGTGGAGTTAATAAAGGGGAATAATAGAGTAAAATATTTTCTTAATGGGGTAAGAGATAGGTGTTTGTGGGTAAAATTAATAAAGGAGCACTGTTGTTTTATTATGTTTTTAATAAACTACTGGTAGATTGAATATACTATAAATATCATAATGTTTATAGATATCTCAAGAATTTTAGATCCACTGGATGGTTTAAGTTCGAAAAAATACATGATTCATGTTTTAATAAATATTTAATGTGAATTTTGATCTACATTCCTTTTTTAATTCCCTCATTACTTGTTGATAATAATATAAGTATGTTGGAATCTACATCAATAACATTTGACCCCAAGGATTAATAACTCGATAAAAAGTGTGAGTGAACATTGTAAAAAAATATTTATTTTCTGGTGTGTAACTTATCACTATAAATCTCTCATCATAGCCACTAGGATTTGTTCATTTATCCTGAAATTTTACCAATACATGAATAACAGTTATTAAAGGTATTTTTTTTGAAAATGAATTCAAAATAACACATTATAGATTTCCAGTTTTCATATGGTCCTATTACTCTTTGGTTGAAAACATGGATGATTATTTATTCATTATATATGTTATTGATATTATGGGATATTTTTTATACTGTATGTAAATGGTAATTATATATCCATCTAATTTAAACAATTTTTATCCTTGTGAGAATGTACAATATATAATCTTGAATATGGTCGAGTAGGGTAATCAGTTTCTTTCTTCCTAATAAAATATTATTTACTTAATTATTTGATCAAAAACATAAAATCACATCTAAAATTAATTTTAAAATTCAGGATTTCAATAGAAAACTCCAAACCTGGAATAATATCTTGGTGTTCAACTTTATTGTGGTTACATCACTTCGAAAAGATAATGGAATATAAAACTTTCACCCTTTTCAAAGAGATAAATATAACACATAATCGAATATTATTTAGTCTTGGATACTTAATCATCTTCATGGTTAGTATTAAAAATATTATATATAATACTTATCCATTTATAGAAAGGATTCTTCAATAAATAATACTTCCTAATTGTTGATCTCCGTATCTAATTATGATTCTTCTAGAGTTGGATGTGCTTCCAAAGACACATCCAATATCATTCATTGGATTCCATTTTGAAGAAAAAGTAGTTATTAACATACTATAAAATAATATACCATCTAACCACCCATCTAGATAGAATTATCTGATAAAGAATATAATTCAAGAAATCAATACATTAAATAAATATACCTCATGATATCTCAAGTAATGACCTAAAATTTTCATTAAAAATATTATGATGAGACAATTACTCTTTATTATGGTATTCTTTTTCTAATTTTATAACTTTAATAGAATAATTTGTTGATTAATACTATAATTTCACCAAACATTTTTCTATGTAATTAGTTTATAAATGTACCACTGGAAGGTATCCAAATATATAATAATAAATAATTATTCGATGGGTGGCATCAAGAATGATGAGTGAAAATAATTTTCTTAAGGATGTCAAGTATGATCTAGAAAACCTTATTATTTTTTGTAGTAATACCATTCTTCATATGTTTCATAAAATGAATACACTTTAAATAATGGTTATAAATGACATTCCCAACATTGTTAAGACAACCATGAAGTCATCTTAACACTCAGGGATTCTGAGGTAGTGGAATTTTAAATTTCTATTTAGTTCACTCAGGGTCAACCAAAAGAAATCAATAATATACCCCAAATTTTTTTTTCTAGAAGAGAATCTCTAAAAACACATCAAAGTATTAATAATTATGTACCCATTAATTATTCTATAAATCCCAACCTAGAGATCAGTAATGTTGTAACAATTTTTGAATGGCTTTCCTAATATCTAACCCACATAGCATTCCACTATTTTTCCTCACATGTACATATATATTTATGACATACATAATTTATAATTAAAACTAAATTTTTTTAAGTCAAATGGATTTAATTTATTAAATATATGCTCATTTTTTTCATATACGGTTGTGGCCTCTAAATCTTTAAAGGTTATGCATATTTTATTTTACAATTAATACCTATTCATGTAGGAGAGGGAATGCAAAAAATATCCCATTGATTAGTATCTCTTTAATAATGAATATATAGAATTATTTTTGGATATTTATTAAGACCATTTTAGTATATATAATCTCTGATGAAACCATTTATTCATAATGGGGATATTCATAACTAGCAATCTGGGGTACTAATCCTCTCAAATTAAGTGGTCATTAATTTGATTATCAAATTTATCATACACCATGGGATTAAGTGATGTATTCATCCTTCTATATTACTATTCATATACATTATGGTTAATATTAATACCTAAGTGATATATTGAAAAAAAATTTATTCTCTTAATATTTAAATAAAAATCATTTTAAATGAATCTTAAAATTATTTTTGATTTTTTATTTTCCAGTCATACACATTAGGAATCTTACCTTCAGAAGATTGGATATATATAGATTATTAATAAGGGTATATATTTACATTAATGTTCACATAAACAATTATTGTGACACATTATTTAAAGGAGGTAGGGTTTCATCTATATCCCCCTCATTAGTATCAGTATGGGTGGAGGATTTATCAATTTCTTAAAATATGTATGGTTATACAAAATAATCTTCCATTTTATCGAGGGTAAAATCATCAGAGGTGGTCAAATGGAATTTTATTTTTGTTGAGATGATGAATTTTAAAGATACACCAAAAACCTGCATATTTTTATTATAAAAAATTATTTTTAAAAATATATTTATTCCATTGATTGGATAATAGAACAAAATATTATTTGAGAGATACTCTAGATGTCATTATCAATTCACATAGTTTGTACATGAATAATTATTCATTACATGATATAAAATAATTGTTATAAATCCATATATCATTTCAACTCAAAAGATATATGTTATTTGTCGATCAATAACATTAGTTAGATATAGGACTTGTGTAAAATACCACCCGAACTTGTTGTCTTGAGATGAGGAAAAGGTTCTAATAACCTTAGGTGAAATTCCTCAAACATGAAAGGCTGGTAATATATGCCGATTTTTTAACATGATGTTATAAAGAGATATTATTTTCCTGATATATGCACACAAGAAATCATGAAATGATAAATAGAAAATTATAAATTATAGAAATCTCTAAAAATATGGAATTCACCAACCCCACATTTATAGATATATGATATCTAGTAATAAATTAGGACATAAGGAAAAATATTAGCATGACACTATAGTAGGGTAAAATATAGAACTATATCACTAGATTAGTAAGATACAATAGAACTAAGGAAGAAACACTCTAAACAATGGAAAAAACAATTTAGGGTCCACCAACAGTAACCCATACAGTGACAACATAGAGCCCCCTAGTGAAGAAATAAACTAGTCCCAATCATGTTCGTTAGAAATTGATATCTACATTGGAACCAAAGTGCATATGAAGGGGGTGAGTAACCATACCTTATTAGAATACCTCATGAAAAATTATCTCATGTCAATAATAATTGAAACTTGTTAGTTTAAAAGAGTATCAAAAGGTCAGAATAATATCAAAATCATAAAAAAATTGTTCTCATAATATAAAATATAATATATGAAAATGTTTTCTGAAAGTAGTTAAACCAATAATAGTTCTTCTTTCATGTAGTATAATCAGTTTCTAAATTCTGATTTGGACTTATAATCTATTTTATCCCTCTCATAGACATCCATGAATATTTAATGATATACTTATGCTCATGATTGGTGATACATCATCTTCTAAGTCATTTCTTGGAGGAAATTACTCCTTGTTATTTTTCCAATTAGAACTGTGAGAAAAAAGTATGTTTCAAAGGCCATTATACAATTGAAATCATGAACATACACTAACTATGTTCCTTTCTAGATGAATCATGCAACCTTGTAATTCCAATATCATATATAGAAACATTTTTTATTTAAGAAAAACTATTTCTTCAATTAATAAAACCTATTTTGTCTAATACCCAAAATCCATATTTAATATCCAAAGAGTAAGATATCATTCAAACTAAGTTTTACTAGCGTAAAATAATTTAAAATAATTAATGATTTATTTAATATAAACAAGATTTATCATACACCAACTAAAATAGAAAAATGCAAAAACAACCTACAGTAAATAATTGATTGATGCTTCCATTTCTTATCCATTATAGGACCTTTATTTATAATGGATAAAATAATGAATATCTGATGTAATTGGCTTCTGGATTAAAGATATATTCAAAAATAAACTATGGTAGGGATGGATTTTGTTATAAAAATAAGAAAGTGATACGATATTTTTAAGATAAATAATTTCAAATAAAGTTGATGGAGATAAGCCATTCATGATGTGAATTTAAGATTCACATCATGAATCATCATATCTCCACAGGCATTGAAAAAAAAATCCTTGGCATAAACCCCCTATATTCCGTTCATATTGTGAATAACATCTCAATTCCTGAATTATATTATCTATCCACTCAATTGAACACATTCAATATTTTAATGAACACACTATATCATCCCATGAAACATTCATTTCTAGAATCATCATTCATGGAATGAATAATTCTTGTAGTAATATCAAAGACTCTCTAATATTAATTCCTCCATACTACTCCTACAATTTATCCCAAGGAATCAAAATAAATTATAAGAAAAAAAACAACGTGCTCCAAACAAGAGGTTCAATATTCTCCACACTATTTTTATTTCAATTCGTAGACATTCATAGTTTTTTCCCAAAATTAAAAAAATTAGGATACAATTTTAGAAATATCATATATTTTTTATAAGTTCCTTCTAGGATATTACCATGTATTCATTGTAATAATACTAGAGAAGTATATCTCCCTCCAATAAAATTATCTTCCATATATAGATATTTGACCTGTTCATGGATAAATGTCACATAAAATTCAAGATAAATGTTTTCATAACATACCAAATTACTCGGATTTGAGTGATACATATACCACTGTGAAAAAAAAATTATATATAATAGACCATCTTTTTGGTAAGTATAATTGATGTGAAAATGTGATACTTTGTTCAATAATATATAAATTTAAAAATGACATGGAACCAATTTCCATAGATTCCACAAGAAATAATAGAAACTTTGTTTGAAACATTCAATAAGAAATAATCACCCAAATTTAATGATAAAGGTTACATATAATGATATGTATATGGATTTTTTTATCTTTAATCTATAGCCACCCTTTTTCAGATCATCTATATCTTTTTGTAGTCTTATTTAGAAAAAGTTAATTCAGTTAAGCTTCCCCTATATCCACAATATATAGAGGTGAATGATAAGTAAATACATATAATTTTCCAGACATGTCCATATGCATCATCTCCGGATATCAAATTTTAACAGATAATTCCACCATATGCATATGCTAATCCCATAGGATACCAAAGTCAAGACACATTCTCTATTCATTTCATCTAGTTAATTAAATTTTCATTATGACTACCCATACATATGCGGAAGATATTTCATTCTCATGGAATGTTTATTTATTAGATCCTATTTTAATAATTTCCAAAATTAGTAAGTGAATCATGTAACTCTTTTAGATAGAATTTAAACTGAAACTCCATAAAACATGACCACTTATTGAATATATAACTTTATCAGAACCTCTATCATCGTTGAATCTAATATTTGAATATATATTTCTAACTTGGTGAGTCAATCTACAATCACATAAATTAAACCATGCTTCCATAGAATCATTTAGAGACTTGTTAAAATGAAGATTGAAATATGTTCTCACTTCTATACCGGTGAGAAAATATATTATTTTATACCAGTTGTTCAACGATATTTTACCTATTCCTACTAAAAATTAATAAATTTCATAAACATAAACTATTATAAAATATTTCATACATTCTGATCAAAAATTATTTTTCAATGCATTGTACATTTTTTTGATTACTTGGGTGAATAACCCATTTTTTATGATGATTTGATGAAATAAATTGACAATTAAAAGAATTATGGTCCAAATTTGGTTGTAAAAACTTATCAAATATTATTAATACTTTTCTATTAAGTTAAATTCCTATTGAATTCATATTTATTTCAAATTATTCTGGTCATTGCAGGCTATCAAGATTTCTCCAAATATATATTGCCTCCATGTATTTGTTGAACATTCTACCATAACTAATTTTAGATTGTGTGATAGATAGTTCTTCTCACGTGTTTCAAAATTTCTCAAACCATAGGCCACTAAATGATCTACATATATAACAACATACCCAATATCATATCCATGTGCATAAAAATTTACCAAATTATAGTTACTTGTTTCTAATTATATTTGGATGGGTGTAAATGTGAGATGAGTCTTAATGTTTAAAAAAACATTTCTAAATGTCATTATTCCATGATAAGGGAACTCAATTTCTTATTAGTGTTATCATAATAGTATAAATCCTTGATAAATATTGAAAAAAATGAAAACACATTAATCTATGTATGTTTTGTATCTTTATATCATTATTTTCTGGATTCCAAGAGATGATTTCTTCAATCCTGGTTGGATTAACTCGTATCAATTTTTAAAAAATTTATTTTATAAATAAATAGAACTATTTTATAAATAAGTGACACATAAAAACATATCCTAAAAATTATTATACCTTAATGAAAGAAGTACAATTTCCATGTTCTTCTCATAGGTATTAGTGCATTGAGAGTAAACCAAAATATAGACATCAAATACCTAGAAAATAGAATCATGTAACCTATAAAATATTACCTTCATTAAGAGGATAAAGATTATAGGTTTATTTTATAACTAAAATTCATGATTAAATATTCATAATGGATCTAAAAAATCCAAAATTTTGTCTAAAAAAAATCCCATTTTATGGCATTTAGCAGATGATACCCAAATCATTGATCAATCATAAAGAACCACTTGGATCCCTATAATATATTGAATAGTTCACTCAATTGACGGAGAGGGTATAGATTTTTTATTATATCATGACTCATTTTTCAATAATCATTTCATAATAATATGGAAATCACTACCTGTATTACTAAAAAACTAGTATATACTACGGCGATGTAATGATTACCTTGATCTATAGCTCTTCTGTTTTGACCTTCATTTCCCATAGCTCAACCCAAGCCAATTGGAATGAAGATATTAAATATGAACTATTATCAATATTAGATTAATAAAAAAATAAATTTCTATATCAGGTGTAAACCTATTAAAATAATTTGTAATGAGATTCAAATGTTGATGAATTATGGAAAGAAGAGTCCCATTTCAATTTTCATCTATAGTGACCACATACATTTTTGTTTACTTACTAGAGATATATCTATCTTTATAGACTAATGGTCCTTATAAACAAGAATTTATATATTATTAACCCATGGATATGTGAACACTTCTATCTATAGATCTTAATTTCACTTTTCGAGAATAGTTGTCAATATGGTTATAAAATTCTTATAGATAGTTTATCCTAAGGTTTAATTAAAAACAATTCTTTGTGAAAGTAAACTCCTACAGAAAATGACCTACATCAATCATAATGGAACAAATTTGGAATTTGAATTTTTTACACTCCCTTCCTTAAGGGGGTGTATCAATAATAATGGTGTAAGCATCATTTCCATATGATAGTTATATCTTCCCGTATAAATTTATAAAAAAACAAAAGTTCTCATGGTGGTATCCTAGTTCACCTGGTTCTGTGGATGAAAAATAGTCTGATGGTATACTTCCATCCCATCATATAAAGAAATAGGTTAAGTATATACCGTTCAACCCTGATATTTGAGATGAATACGACAATACTTCCAAAAATTCACTTCATTTTTCTACTGGTGGAAATTCTTTAGTGGTGTAATGGATTCCTACTTCAGTTTTGTATGTTTTTAACTCTAAAAATTATGTAGTTCATTACTACGAGGTGGTGGATAAAATACTAACCTATGAATAGATTTTTTTTTCATACTAACCTAGGAGAAACTCTGCTTCATACATTTATTTATCATTAAAATGCTCTGAACAACCACTGTATAGAAAGAGGTGTCCTTAAAACTAAGATTCCCTAAATGAGAAATCTCTCTACAAAATTCATTATTCAACATATCTATATTGTTTCAAATTTAAATCATTACATCCATTTTGAAATACTCATTTTAGAGACCAACATAAAAAAAATATAATCTTTCTTACTCTTTATCAAAGATAAATTTAGTGTAAATTGAACAAGGTAACTGACTTTAGAAGGATGCATATTCACAAACATACATCATTATTCAGGTTGAATGAATTCTACCATCTAAATTATTTGTATGGTTTCTTGAATTAATTTGGTTTTAAAAATTCCACAAACACCTAGAATGTTAGGTCTCAATACAAATTATATTGAAAATATAAGCCTCACTATTCTAGAACTAGGTCCTCAAGAATATTAATTTCTATATATAAATTCATTTCATCTATAGTCCCCAAAATATTAAAAAAAATCGTCATCCTTCTGAGTCATAACTCTTCATTTTTAGGTCTAGAATTACTATGAAGCATTATTTGGTTTTTAATTATAAATTATATCGACTAATCCACTTAATTATGTCCCACATAATATTCCCATTTTCAACAATGGAGAATGATTTCACTATAGAATAACATAAATCCTGATCCAACTATGTCTTAGGTGAAACCATGTTATCAACTAATTCTTCTCACTAGATTCTCATTCTCCAAACTGGGGGCATTTTTATCAATAAACTACATCTGAAATAAAAAAATCAATTTTAATTTTGATATTTTCATGGCTAAATTTTAAATATCAACATAAAATCAAAATATCCCAGTATAAAAATCGAACGACCATTAGGAAATGAAAACCTAGTGGGAACTCTATTAATGCTTGATACCTAGAACACATTGATAAATTCATGATTCAATGTTGACCACACACATAGAAATATTTTTTATGAATTACACCTAGACCACCATATTAAATTTTAGTTCATCATGAAAATTTTAGATTCATATTTTATTATATAATTTTTTTGTTCTGAAATATCTCCCTCTTTTCAACCATTCCAACTCACAGACTACGAAAATTGTTATCATTTCAAACATGCTTCTCTAACTTGTTGGATTGAATGGTGTTATAAGTGATACTATTTGTAAGGTACATTCCTTGGACACCAAAGTATATAAAAAAAGAGGTTTATCTAAAAGATAAAAGGGTAGAATGGTTTTCCTTATATATGTACAAACATAATATGACACTATAAAAAAAAATTGATTAAAAAAATTTATCTCTAAAAAAATACATATACCAAAAAAACATGAAAAATCCAATAATGAATGATGACATAATGACAAATACGAAAAAAACATAATATAGAGAAGTAGAAAAATAAAATGGAAAAGTTGTAAAATACCCTGGAATGGTGGTGTAATCACTCTATAACATAACATGAACACTCCATGGACCATTCCTATAAATCCATATAGCTATAGAAAGGACCCTCACTGTAATGTCAAAAAAAATACCATTTATATAATAATTGAAGAGTATATTTGTATACTGCCCAATGAGTATATCCCGGG
The DNA here is from genome assembly GCA_963277665.1 of Viscum album. Classification (NCBI taxonomy): domain Eukaryota; kingdom Viridiplantae; phylum Streptophyta; class Magnoliopsida; order Santalales; family Viscaceae; genus Viscum; species Viscum album. The sequence goes on from OY728140.1 coordinate 543,972,631, forward strand.
GTGAGAAATCATGCCCAGTATGAATCCCCCAAGATACATTTCCCACTATCAACTAAGACCATAAATGGCCTATCTCACAAATGTATAAAAAATGAAAGAAGAATATATATATAATATAAAATATTTTCTACAATATAAAATATAACAGATGAATAGGTTTTCCAAATTTAGATAAACCCAAATTAGTTTTTAATTCAATAAGAAGATGTAATTCATAAATTAAAATTTTTCATAATCATTGATGTTATCAAATACACACACCCATTCATGTTATACTAAATCGATATGCTCATGAGTGGTGATAATTCTTCCACCAATATATAACTTTTTAGTAATTCTTACATGATACTTTGTAGTAATCACCAAGCATCATGTTCATTTCAATAATATATCATACAATGGAAATCATGGACAAACACAAACCATAATCAATTATAGTTAGTACCCAAACCCCATTTTTCCATGATATTATTCCCAACATATTTTATTATTTCTAGAAAAACCATTCAGTCAATTTTTTTAACATATTATGGACAACACCAACAATGAAAACCCAATTACAGAGTAGTAATATATCATGAAAACATATCCTCAGTTATCTTCTAATATAAAAATTAGCTCTGGAATATCAATGCATTGATTCCGGAAGATGGGTATAATAATTTACCTTCTCATGGCCATCATTGCCACAAAATTAATGGAAAAGCCCAAATATTTTCATCTTCACCTGAAAATTTCCCCCACAGACTCAGAGATTGAAGAATATTAGGATAACCTCTGAAACACCAATCATTCCATTGATGAAGGCATATCCACCACCATTGATGTGTTTGGATTGATAAATATGGGAACAGAAGAATGAATTTATCCTACTCTGATTGGTGTCAACAAACCCTTCAATGTGAATGAGATACACACTTCATTTATAAATAATAACTAATCTGTATTCTCTTAGAATAATACAGAAATTACTAGATTGAATCCATTTGTATATATAAACCATATCAGCAAACCAAATGATTGTCGAGGCATCCAAAACGACTCTCTAAGGATTTTACCCTCTCATTCCACAAATATAATTGACGAAGATTAAATTTTAGTCAAATACAACTTCATCCAATAAGTGAAATTCCCAAGACGGCCCAACAATGTCTTCCTAGTAATGAAAAAAGAAGTTTTATATTAGAATTTCCATCTATTTTATGGATCCTAATTTTCATTACCCAAAGGATTATTTAACATTAATGATCACAGAACTCTTTATCGATGAAACTGATAACATAAAATCCCTTTCCTTTATGGATGAGTAATTAAAATAAAATTAAATAAATATGGTAAATTAAGATGAATAATGCAATACCTTTATATAAACTCAATGGATCTTCTCCTATCATTTCATACCCATTGGATTAAATAATGAGGTTGATATAGATCGGTGTGTATGATTCACATATTTATTCCATTCGTTTAAAGGATAGCCAATTTTTATGTTGACATCGTAGTATTTAAATATCAATAGGGATGTGATCATTTCAATGACATTTAAAAATATCTGACAACATACGACAACATAGTATGAAGATGATTCTATTAAAATGTTCTTTAGGGTTAACATTAGGAATGATTCTTGGACTTGTTGGACATCAACATGGCATTTAGGTGGACTAAAATAAGACTAATTGTAACACCCGAGACTTTGATGTTATATAAATCATCAATGGAATCTTTTTCTACACAACACTTGCTTGGCTTTCTTTACACGCAATCTCGACCTTCCTCGATAGCTTGTGTTGTACGCAATACCGAGTTTCACTAAACAACAATATGCTATTAAAACTAGCCGTTATGAATAGTAATAACCACTTTTTGAAATTTTATAAATTTTATTTTTCAAAATGGACTTCATTTTTGGACTCATAATATCGAAATTACCCCAGGGTGAAATTTTGGTATTTTTCTGAAAACTTTCAATTTTTTATGAATAGTGTAACCACTAAGTGGTAGGTTAAAAACTGAATTTTGCATAAAACTTAATTTTACCGCTTCTGTGAGTGGAATTTCAAAAATCCGACAGACACGATTGATATCAGTAAGTAAAATGTGGTTCAATGAGATAAAAATAATTTTTTGGTGAATAGTAACTTTTACTTTTTTTACCGCGGTTAATAGTAAATAGGGTAACTAAGGGTAAATATGATATTACTATTACCCTAACACATGTCCTACTTCTATTGGACAAGTGTAATTCGACCAAAAACAAACTTAGGAATAAAATATGACCATTTAGGTCCACATGGATTAGATTAGGACATTTATTATTAATTTATTTAAAGAAGGGTTAAAATAGTTAAAATCAAAGTTTAATAAGTAAATAATTTTTAATATGGGGTTATACATAAGATAAATTAGACTATAAATATTCATTAGAAAGATAAAAAGATTTCCTACATAATCTTATTTTATTTATAATTTTTAGACATTAAATAATTTAATATATTTATGACACAATGATGATGCGGTAATTATATTATTAATGAAATATTGACATAATTGGTGTTATAAACACCAAAATAAATGTCATTAGAGACTTTTTTTGAATTAAACTAATTTTCTAGGTTACTATGATATATTAGTGTTGATTTAATCAACTTTATTCGAATATATAATTCTGTTATGACTTTCACAAAAATAATATATCAAATAGTGTCAAAATTGACACAAAATAGTTTTTAAATAAAATATTATATTATTAATTGTTATTTTATTCCTAAAAATCTAAGGTTCGGCCAAATGACTTAGATAAGGATATATATATTAATAATAAACAATTTGGGGTTCGTTTGGCATGTTATAGTAAGTGTATTAACCATATAGTTAAAGAAAACAAAAAGACACGGTAAAAGTTAAATTATTTAACTTAGAGTTAAATCTAATTGATAAGGTTAAAATAATACCCTAAACTTGTCTAAATCCTATTGGTTGATAGGTTTCGACCCATCCCCACTTTAGCTTCGAAGTAAGACCCTTTGGAACCATTATAAACCGATTTTGACTTTAATAAAAAATAATATTTTGAGATATTCCTATGGTGCCCCTCTCCTCCCTTATAAAAGGGCACCTCCTCCCCCTCCTACTCACACCAATTTGAGCACTCAAGCTCGGCCAACCCCTGAAATGTTCTCCTCTCCACTTCCCTAGAATAATCCTAGAGGTCCTGGTCTTCTTCAAATACCAATCTTAGTTCCCTAAGTGGAGGATTCAAAGAGGCGTTCCAAAGAAGAGGTAATATCCATTACCGATCTTTTCAATTTCTTTCTTCTTCAACTTCTTCTTCTTTAGTTGTTTCATGATAAAGTAATAACATCAGTATTACTTACATACTGATATGTTATTATAAATATGAAACAACCCTAATTCACCTTCTATCCATCCTACGGAAAAATGAAATCACCGCGCGTGCGTACGTACGGAATACCGTCTCCACACCGTGGTGTAATCTATTTTTCCACCATCACTTTACAAGGATTGGTATAATGGTGTAATGAGTAACTATTTATGATTATTATAAAGTAATATTGATACTGAAAAAAAAAATATATATACTCCAATACAGTTCCACGTTCATAGGAACGATATCATCACTTGTGCGTACGTACAGAATACCTTCTCCACGATGTGATGCGACTCGTTCTACATGATCATCATTACATAGTAATTATATAAATGAATTTAATGAATAAATATGATATATGTTACACTAATACCATTCTGTATATAAGGTATCTATAACCTTAAAAGTAGAATAATAATGTATTCGGCAAAACACGCATAAGAACAAAAGGCAATAAAGACCCGAGTAACAAGTAACAATGAAATATTACTAACAAGAAGCTAAGAATATGACCATATATAATATCATATCAATATGTATGATTCAGGAATAAGTCAATAACATTATTTAAACCATTATACAGGAGCTTCGGACACATAAAAATCAAATCGGACCTAAGGTAAGGGAAATATCACAATCTCATTTTTATCCAAGATTGTTTATTCGTAAGTATTTACTGGGGTGTATTTTATCATCCACATCCATGTTTCATCAATATGTAATATTATTTCCATCCACCTAAAATTGTTTAAATCCATTTTTACCCTTCGGTGAGTTTTTAGTAATATGTATGAAAGGAATCTTTTGTCGTACGAGGTACTTTTGGACTTTTCTGACAAAAGTACGAAGAATGTTTTTTTAACTTATACGGCATGAATGGATTTTTAAAACATTATTTCCAAGAAGCTTCCTTTACACGTTTTCAAGTTTATTTTTAATCAACTTCTTTTATTTTAAAGTCGTATGACATGTTATGAAAGGAAAAATGTTTTTGAAGTAGAAAGGATATTTTCCTCAAGAATGGAGTTCAAGTATTTTATCAAAATTATTTTCCATCTAAGATAATAAAAGGGTTCTGTTTTTATCCCTATTATTACATGGATTTGATTATGTTGTGATGGAAACATTTTTATGAATTCATTTATCTTATATGAATTGTTTTATGATGTCATGTTGTTTAAGAATCCTATTTTTATTACTTGGGTTACGCTATGATGTATGGTTTATGATTATGTGGCACACATAAGAAAGGATTCATTATAAGATAGGTGGGACCTATATCTACCTCCAATGCATTGGGTAAGGATTTTATATCTCATGAGATAGACATGGCTGGAACGGTAGGTTATACCGGTTCAGTTAAACAGGACTGGAACGAGGGTGACTCGATTCAGAAAGGGACTTTGTCCACTAAGATAGTCTTGGCAATGAGTCATGACTAACAAGAAATGATTTTCCATGATTATGTGTGCATGACACAATGTATCAAGTTTCATGTTATGATGATGGGGATCTCATTTTCACTTCTATGATTTATTCCATGTTAAGATATTATGATCTCTTTTGAAGGTTATGATTTTCAAAAAGATATGATGTGATTTTTATTTCCTTTATTTGCCCTTGCTGAGAATTTGAGCTCACCCTTTTATGTTTTCTTTTCCCCAGGTCAGGAAGATGGGTATTAAATAGAATATGCCAAAAGGGACCCTAGATATGATGAAATAAATGGGAGACACTATAGAAGATTTATGAACCAGTTGTTTATGTTTCCCAGTTTCTAAAGACACTATACCTATACGGTTCTTTGTGGTTTTGTCATATGTTGTAATAATTGTGCTTCAATTTTGAAGTATTAACAATGTATTTAATGTATGGGTCGTTATAGTTGGTATCAGAGGAAAGGTATAGTCAACCTTTGGAAACTAGGATGCGAAAGCCTTCGTAAGAACCCTAAGGATAAGTCTAATCATAGAACACAATCTTAGTGTTTTAGAAATGGACATGAATAAGCTAGGATAAGACCTTAAGCGTGAAAATTTTATTCTTGAATTATGTGGTTTTCCTATTATAATTAGTGTTGCTCACACTATTCTTCTTGGTTTTAGTCAATGGCTGGAACCCAAAGGAACCGTGTTAATGCGGAATGCGATGGGCAATGCAATGATTGTCCCCCTGAGCAACCAAACGATATGGGAGCTGGAATGCAAAAATCTTGTAGCCATGCTCACACAACTTTCTCAAGCTATGAATCATGAAGGACTTCCAAACGAGAAAAGGAAGGAGCAACATTCTGTTGAATCCTTCATGAGGCAACGTCCACCTTCTTTCAGCGGGTCTACTGATCCATTAGTTGATGAAAAATGGATTAGTACTACTAAAAAGATATTTTCAGTTCTTCAATGTTCTGAGCATGATAAAGTCATCTTAGCAGTGTATCATTTGGAAGGAGATTCTGATCAATGGTGGAATCTTATTAAGAATACGAGGCAAAGGGATGAAATTGAGTCCATGGAACGGGATGAGTTCAAGAACTTATTTTTCAATAAGTACTTCCCTCGTATTCTCCGAAAAAAGATGGAGAAAGAGTTTCTTGAACTGAAGCAAATGGATGATGAATCTGTTGGTACCTATGAAGCAAATTTTACAAGACTTGCAAGGTACGCTTTTGGTATTATTATCCAACCTGAGATTAAGATCGATCGATTATTTAGTGGCTTAAAACCAAGTCTTCGAAGGGCGTTAGCCATAAGGGACTTCAATAGCTAAGAGGAAATCGTTCGATGTTCTCTCAAAGTCGAGATGGAGATTGGAGTAACCCATCAGTCACATGGGTTTGATAAGAAGAGGAATATGGAATTCAAAGGAAAATCTAAAGAGTACACTAAAAAGAAGATGAGCTTTCCCTTATGCTCAAAGTGTGGAAAGAAACATGGAGGGAGTTGTCTTAAAGGGACAATTAAATGTTTTAAATGTGGAAAGGAAGGTCATCGGGCATTTGAATGCCGTGATAATTGGAAGAAGATGTCTAATGACGCAAACAAAGGAAGGGATACACAGAATGAACCTACTACACTTCAATGTTTCAAGTGCAAGGAGATGGGGAATTATGCCAATCAATGACCAAATCCAAGGGTTGATGATGATGGTCGACGTCAACAAAATCTTAAGGCTAAAGACAAAGGAAAGTCACATGCAATTTCTATTAGCGATTTTGAGTACGATAAAGAATTGGTAAAAGGTACACTTACCATCCACTCTAAAGTAGAAAATGTTTTATTTGATTCTGGATCCACCCACTCTTTTATTTCTAAAGAATTTTCTAAGGGTAACACCGTATTACCTCAACAATTAGATTTTGAGTTAGCTGTGACAACACCTAATGGCACAACAGTCGCATCAAAAGTTTATAATTCTTCTCCGATCGAAGTTTGTGGGAAAGTGCTTCCTGCAAATATTGTGATCCTTCCTTTAGTGGAATTTGATGTGATTCTTGGCATGGATTGGCTTTCTCTACATGGAGCTCATATCAATTTCCAAAGAAGGGAAGTCACATTTCATATTCCAGATCAATCTACGATCGTCTATCGATGCAAGGATGAATATAACCTTCCAGTTGAAATTCCTTCCATCTTATGGGTGTTGATTCCACTAAATGAAGGTTATTTATCTCAAACGGTTGGTGAGAAAATTTCGATTGAGAATATTCCCATCGTACGGGAGTTTGATGATGTCTTTCCGGAGGAATTTCCGGGTCTTCCACCAAATCGTGAAGTTGAGTTTTCAATAGAACTCATACCGGGTGATTTTCCTATTTCAAAGACACCTTATAGAATGGCCCCAATTGAGTTGAAGGAATTGAAGAAGCAACTCCAAGAGAATCTTGATAAGGGATTCATACGCCCTAGTGCGTCACCTTGGGGAGCACCTGTTCTATTTGTTAAGAAGAAATATGGATCAATGAGACTCTGCATTGATTATCGAGAACTTAACAAGATCACTATCAAGAACAAATATCCTCTCCCGTGCATTGATGACTTATTTGACCAACTACGCGGAGCTCAATACTTTTCCAAGATTGATCTTCGTTCAGTGTATCATCAATTAAGGGTCAAAAGGGAGGATATACCAAAGACGGCTTTCCGTACAAGGTATGGACACTATGAATTTATAGTGATGCCGTTTGGTCTTACTAATTCCCCTGCTATCTTCATGGATCTAATGAATAGAGTCTTTAGAGACTCTCTTGATCAATTTGTGGTAGTCTTTATAGACGATATTCTTGTCTATTCAAAGAGCAAGGAAGAACATGAAGATCACTTGAGAATTATAATGAAGACCCTGAGAAAGGAGAAGCTTTATGCCAAATTTACCAAGTGTGAATTTTGGCTTAAAAAAGTTGCATTTTTGGGTCACATAATCTCAAAAGAGGGGATATCTGTGGATCCAGAAAAAACAAAGGTTATCGAAAGATGTTCGAGACCAACAACAGTAACTGAGATCCGAAGTTTTCTTGGTTTGGCTAGATATTATCGACGTTTTGTAAAAGATTTTTCATGATTATCTAATCCACTCACCAAGTTGACTCGGAAAGGAGTTAAGTTTTTCTGGAAAGAGGAATGTGAAGAGAATTTCAAGGAGTTGAAAAGAAGGTTATCCAGTACACCTGTGCTCACACTGCCTTGTAGTGGAGAAAGGTTTGTGATCTACAGTGATGCATCCAAGAAGGGATTGGGGTGTGTTCTTATGCAAAATGATATGGTGATAGCTTATTTCTCACGACAGTTGAAAATCCATGAGCAAAATTACCCAACACATGATTTGGAGTTGGCTGCGGTAATCATTGCATTAAAGATTTGGAGGCATTACCTTTATGGTGAATGGTGTGACATTTATACTGATGATAAAAGTTTAAAGTATATTTTCACACAAAAGGAGTTGAATATGCGTCAAAGAAGATGGTTGGAGCTGATTAAGTATTATGACTTCTCAATCCATTACCACCTTGGGAAAGCAAACAAGGTGGCAGATGCATTAAGTCGACAAGAACATGCTAGTTTATCCATGATGAGGATCACAAAAGATCCAATATTTATGGATTTACAAAGGATGGATCTTGGAATTATAATGGAAGGGGAAAAATCTTATCTTTCTCAAATGAATGTTCAACCATCTATACATTTGAAGATTAAAGAGGCACAGAAAGAAGATGTCGAGTTACAAAAGAAGGTGAGAAATGTTCCTGAATTCAACCTTGATTGTGATGGGATAATAAAGTTCAGGAATCGGGTTTGTGTTCCTCCTATCCCCGAATTAAAGAAGGAGATTCTGGATGAGGCTCATAGTTCATCATTCTCTATTCATCCTGGAAGCACGAAGATGTATAGGGACCTGAAAGAGTACTTCTGGTGTGATGGCATGAAAAGAGATGTTGCTGAATATGTCTCTCGATGCTTGGTTTGTCAACAAGTTAAAGCTGAGAGACAGAAGTCTAAGGGGATGTTACAACCATTACCCATATCCGAATGGAAATGGGAAAACATCACTATGGACTTTGTCACAGGATTTCCTAAAACATCCAAAGGCAATAATTCTCTTTGGGTCATAGTTGATCGTCTTACAAATTCTACACACTTCATTGCTATTAGAGAGGATTTCTCTCTAGATCAGCTTGCCAGGATATATGTAAAGGAAGTGGTAAGATTGCATGGAGTACCACTTTCTATTATATCTGATCGGGATCCGAGATTTACCTCGAAGTTCTGGAGAAGTCTTCAGCATACTCTGGATACAGAGTTGAGTTTCAGCACTTCTTATCATCCCCAGACAGACGGTCAGTCTGAGAGAACAATTCAAACCCTAGAAGATATTTTGAGAGCTTGCTCTATGGATTTCAAAGGAGGTTGGGATCAACACCTACCTTTGGTGGAATTTTCTTATAATAATAGCTTTCACTCCAGTATTCAGTTGGCTCCTTATGAAGCTCTCTATGGAAAGAAATGCAGAACTCCAACTTGTTGGGATGAAGTTGGGGAAAGAAAGCTATTAGGACCTGATCTCGTTGATGAAATGGCAGAAAAGGTCAGATCTATTCAACAACACATAAGAGCAGCTCAGAGTCGACAAAAACGTTATGCCGACAACCGAAGAAAAGACCTAGAGTTTGAAGTGGGTGATAAAGTGTTCTTACGAATATCTCCCTGGAAGAGGGTTATGAGATTTGGAAAGAAGGGGAAGTTGATCCCTAGATATATCGGTCCTTTCGAAATACTGGATCGGGTTGGAAAGGTAGCTTACCGATTGGTGCTTCCACCGAATCTCTCTCAAGTTCTCGATGTGTTCCATGTATCTATCCTGAGAAAGTACATACCTGATCCTTCACATGTACTCAGCTCAGAAGTTGTACCGCTGGAGCAAGATCTTTCTTATGAAGAACAGCCGATAGAGATTCTGGATCGTAGCGAAAAAGTCCTACAAAATAAGACCACTCGATTGGTGAATGTTTTATGGAGGAACCACCAACTTGAAGAAGCTACATGGGAGCTTGAGGATATGATGAGGGAGAAGTATCCTCATCTGTTTGTAACAAAGTGACGAATTTTGAGGGAAAAATTCTTTTTAAGGGGGGTAGAATGTAACACCCGAGACTTTTATGTTATATAAATCATCAAAGGAATCTTTTTCTACACAACACTTTCTTGGCTTGCTTTACACGCAATCGCGACCTTCCTCGATAGCTTGCGTGGTACGCAATACCGAGTTTCACTAAACAACAATATGCTATTAAAACTAGCCGTTATGAATAGTAATAACCACTTTTTGAAATTTTATAAATTTTATTTTTCAAAATGGACTTCATTTTTGGACTCAGAATATCGAAATTATCCTAGGGTGAAATTTTGGTATTTTTCTGAAAACTTTCAATTTTTGAGGAATAGTGAAACCACTAAGTGGTAGGTTAAAAACTGAATTTTGCATAAAACATAATTTTACCGCTTCTTTGAATGGAATTTCAAAAATCCGACAGACACGGTTGATATCATTATGTAAAATGTGGTTCAATGAGATAAAAATAATTTTTTTTGGTGAATAGTAACTTTTTACTTTTTTTACCGCGGTTAATAGTAAATAGGGTAACTAAGGGTAAATATGATATTACTATTACCCTAACACATTTCCTAATTCTATTGGACAAGTGTAATTCGACAAAAAACAAACCTAGGAATAAAATATGACCATTTAGGTCCACTTGGATTAGATTAGGACATTTATTATTAATTTATTTAAAGAAGGGTTAAAATAGTTAAAATCAAAGTTTAATAAGTAAATCATTTTTAATATGGGGTTATACATAGGATAAATTAGACTATAAATATTCATTAGAAATCTAAAAAGATTTACTACATAATGGTATTTTATTAATAATATTTAGACATTAAATAATTAAATTTATTTATGACACAATGATGATGCAGTAATTATCATATTAATGAAATATTGACATAATTGGTGTTATAAACACCAACATAAATGTCATATGAGACTTTTTATGAATTAAACTAATTTTATAGGTTACTATGATATATTAGTGTTGATTTAATCAACTTTATTCGAACATATAATTCTGTTATGACTTTCACAAAAATCATATATCAAATATTGTCTAAATTGACACAAAATAGTTTTTAAATAAAATATTATATTATTAATTGTTATTTTATTCCTAAAAATCTAAGGTTCGGACAAATTACTTAGATAAGGATATATATATTAATAATAAGCAATGTGGGGTTCTTTTGGAATGTTATAGTAAGTTTATTAACCATATAGTGAAAGAAAACAAAAAGACACGGTAAAAGTTAAATTATTTAACTTAGAGTTAAATCGAATTGATAAGGTTAAAATAATACCCTAAACTTGTCTAAATACTATTGGTTGATAGGATTTCGACCCATCCCCACTTTATATTTGAAATAAGACCCTTTGGAACCATTATAAACCGATTTTGACTTTAATATAAAATAATATTTTGAGATATTCCTAAGGTGCCCCTCTCCTCCCTTATAAAAGGGCACCTCCTCCCCCTCCTCCTCACACCAATTTAAGCACTCAAGCTCGGCCAACCCCGGCCATTCTCTCCTCTCCACTTCCCTAGAATAATACTAGAGGTCCTGGTCTTCTTCAAAGACCAATCTTAGTTCCCTAAGTGGAGGATTCAAAGCGGCGTTCCAAAGAAGAGGTAATATCCATTACCGATCTTTTCAATTTCTTTCTTCTTCAACTTCTTCTTCTTTAGTTCTTTAATGATAAAGTAATAACATCAGTATTACTTACATACTGATATGTTATTATAAATATGAAACAACCCTAATTCACCTTCTATCCATCCTACGGAAAAATGAAATCACCGCGCGTGCATACATACGAAATACCGTCTCCACGCCGTGGTGTAATCTATTTTTCCACCATCACTTTACAAGGATGGGTATAATGGTGTAATAAGTAACTATTTATGATTATTATAAAGTAATATTGATACTGAAATAATATATATATATATACTCCAATACAGTTCCACGATCATAGGAACGATATCATCACTCGTGCGTACGTACGGAATACCGTCTCCACGATGTGATGCGAATTGTTCTACATGATCATCATTACATAGTAATTATATAAATGAATTGAATGAATAAATATGATGTATTTTACACTAATACCATTCTGGAGAAAAGGTATCTATAACCTTAAAAGAAGAATAAGAATGTATTCGGCAAAACACGCATAAGAACAAAAGGCAATAAAGACCCGAGTAACAAGTAACAATGAAATATTACTAACAAGAAGCTAAGAATATGACCATATATGATATCATATCAATATTTATGATTCTGGAATTAGTCAATAACATTATTTAAACCATTATACAGGAGCTTCGGACACATACAAAGCAAATCGGACCTAAGGTAAGGGAAATATCACAATCTCATTTTTATCCGAGATTGTTTATTCGTAAGTATTTACCGGGGTGTATTTTATCATCCACATCCATGTTTCATCAATATGTAATATTATTTCCATCCACCTACAATTGTTTAAATCCATTTTTACCCTTCGGTGAGTTTTTAGTAATATGTATGAAAGGAATCTTTTGTCGTACGAGGTACTTTTTGACTTTTCCGACAAAAGTACGAAAGAAGGTTTTTTTTTAACTTATACGGCATGAATGGATTTTTAAAACATTATTTCCAAGAAGCTTCCTTTACAAGTTTTCAAGTTTATTTTTAATCAACTTCTTATATTTTAAATTCGTATGACATGTTATCAAAGGAAAAATGTTTTTGAAGTAGAAATGATATTTTCCTCAAGAATGGAGTTCAAGTATTTTATCAAAATTATTTTCCATATAAGATAATAAAAGGGTTCTGTTTTTATCCCTATTATTACATGGATTTGATTATGTTGTGATGGAAACATTTTTATGAATTCATTTATCTTATATGAATTGTTTTATGATGTCATGTTGTTTAAGAATCCTATTTTTATTGCATGGGTTACGCTATGATGTATGGTTTATGATTATGTGGCACACATAAGAAAGGATTCATTATAAGATGGGTGGGACCTATATCTCCCTCCAATGCATTGGGTAAGGATTTTATATCTCATGAGATAGACATGGCTGGAATGGTAGGTTATACCGGTTCAGTGAAACAGGACTGGAACGAGGGTGACTCGGTACAGAAAGGGACTTTGTCCACTAAGATAGTCTTGGCAATGAGTCATGACTAACAAGAAATGATTTTCCATGATTATGTGTGCATGCCACAAAGATTCAAGTTTCATGTTATGATTATGGGGATCTCATTTTCACTTCTATGATTTATTCCATGTTAAGATATTATGATCTCTTTTGCAGGTAATGATTTTCAAAAAGATATGATATGATTTTTATTTCCTTTATTTTCCCTTGCTGAGCATTTGAGCTCACCCTTTTATGTTTTCTTTTCCCCAGGTCAGGAAGATGGATATTAAATAGAATATGCCAAAAGGAACCCTAGATATGATGAAATAAATGGTAGACACTGTAGAAGATTTATGAACCAGTTGTTTATGTTTCCCAGTTTCTAAAGACACTATACCTATACGGTCCTTTGTGGTTTTGTCATATGTTGTAATAAGTGTTCTTCAATTTTGAAGTATTAACAATTTATGTAAAGTATGGGTCGTTATACTAATAATATTTTATAAATTTCACAGCCTGAAATATCAAATAACTAAGGGTCTCCAAGGGAACCTCACCTACATTTAGAGACTCATATCCATGATACGTACCAAATCAATAAACTATAAAAGAATAATGTCAAAGAGAACCAACTATCAATGGGATTATGACTACCAAAAACATGTGAGATTATAATTTAGTATCTACTAAACCAATCATTTTATATGCCTCTGGTCGAAGGGAATCAACTCATCTTGCATCTGGATGACATGAAGGACTCACTAGGATCCCTTTTTAGATAGATTAACGATGATGGGTGTGATAATAGTCTCTACTACCTCAACTAAATGATTATTGGTACTAAAAGTATATATTTTGATGTTTAGAATAACTACCATTAACTCATGTTTGTAGTATAGAATATGATGATTTACTTGCAGTACCACAATGTCAATCTGGCCTCTCATATTAATCCAATCAATTAAATCATTGGCTTCCCTATATTGAATTTGCACTTGTGCGGATGGAAATTAATTTTGCAGTAATATGAAATTTAGTTATTATCACAAATTTCATTGAATGTGAATTACAAAATGATTTCCTCACTGCACAATCTGCCCTAGAAAATACACCATAAGACACTATGTAATGATCGAAGCATTCATTAATGGAAATTACTCTTCATATAATTAAATGTCTTAATTTGGTTATATAAAATGTCAACTTAATTGGTTTTATGTTTTTGGATTTTATAATACCATTATGGATTGTGATAGTTTCTAATATATTCATTGAATAGTGATCACATGGTTAGTATAAATATAGGGCATTAACAAATCCAATTTACTCAGACAAAGAAAGTGGTGGCCTCATTCAGTAGACTTTCCCCATATGAATCCCATTTGTCAAAACTTGAAAAGGAGGTGGCATCATTGGGATACGCTCATGGGCAAGACCAAGCTGAGCATGAACACTTTATGCTTGAGTAGAACATATTACAAGATAAGTGGATGTTAATAAAGATTACCACCGGAGCGATCTTATCCGAGCCACCCCAAGAGTCTATCACCATCACGCACCTTACCATTTAATCTTATGCTGGTGTTATAAGGGGTTATGTAACAAGATTTTATCACTATTAATATGTGATTTTTTATATAATAATGAATATACATTCATTTTGTTATTGTTACTTTGTAAATAGTTTTTAAAGCACAAATAGTATTTTTATTTAATATTCAACTAAGAAATATATTTTGATGAATTAATGGATAATTTGAATTAAATAATATTTTAATAAAATATTATTATTATTATATTAGTTTTTATTAATTATAAATGATCGTATAATTTTATGAATGAAATTGTAATTTTTATTAATGTTTGAAAGCTGATTTTGTCAAAACCCATCATTTTTTGATAAAGGTCTTTTTTATATTAAAAGAAAAAATTCAAAAAATTAAAAAATTATTTAGATAAAATGAATGTTATTTTTGGTATTTGGATGACAAAATTATCCAACATTGAATTTTTCATAATTTTCTGAGACCGTCAAATTTTTGGGAAAAAATTAAATACCATTTAAATATATAATGTGTTTTATGGCATCATAATGACCCAATAATGATGAAATAAAATAATATAAACATTATGTTCTGCCAATATTTGTTTTACCATTAAAATAATGTTATTTTAGATTTGTTTTATTTTTTTACAAAGCTTTAGTGGTCCCTTCAATGCTTATAAAACATTTTGTCTTTTTAAATTGGTTTCCATGAAAGTGTGACTCACCTCCACAAAATCAACCATATTATTTTAAGAGGTTTTTCCATTGTAATTATATAATATTTTTTCCCAATACCCTTTAGAAAAAACCATGGGCCAAAAACACGGGCTGTTTTGCGGTTTTGATTAGTTTTATGTGAGGTGTCCCAAACCTAATTAATAATGAATTCCTTATCCTTTCCTATATAAACCCACCCAAGCTCTCACATCCTCTTCAATAAAAGCCTTTGGAGTTCATCCAACCCCTTCCATCCTATATCTAGAATCCTCGCAAGGTTCCCCAAGCTCCCATGAATCCTCTCTCAAGCCTCTCCCAAGCCTTTGGGATCACACATCCAAGTAAGGGATTTTTTCCATTCTCAGTTTAGTCCAATTTTCATTATGTTTTTATGCCCTTATTTCAATTAGAAATGTTGGGTTTTATTGTGAACCTCCCCCATACATTCCTTTTTATATTTGGATGATGGGAGACCCCTGTATTTTCTTATTAATGCCGCCCATGTACACCCGTAACCATGCTAAAATTCTCTGAGGGATTTTTCTCTCTCTTTTACAACCTATTAATTATTTTGAATTATGCATCTAAAATCCATTAAATTTTTTGGAAATTTATTTATATGATCCCTTACTTTCCATTTAATTTAAACGTGATGAGAAACCCCTTTATCTATAATCAACCAATTTTTATGGGTTCTTATTGGATGTTGTTATGTTATCGAAATTACACTATTATTGTCCAAGACAAGTTAACTGTGTTGTGAATACCATTCACATTTCTCTATTAAGGAAATTCATCTTTATGAACATTTAATTATTGATTATAAAGATTTATGTAATTATTCCACATCACTTTATCAGGGAATTAATGATGATGATTGATTCATTGTTGTATGATCTATGTGGAACACTTATGCATGAAATGAAATGTTTAAGAAGGGTGTACCATGATAGCGCTCCAATTCATTGGGGAAAGTATAGTAACATGATACATCATGTGTAATGGGTATTTACTCATGTGAATTCCAGTGCAATGAGTTCTTACTCGTGCTTCATGTGCAATCAGGGTTTACTCATGCTCCATGTGCAATGAGCCTTGGCTCATGCTAATTCCATGTTAGGTGTTGTTGCCACATTTCCATGTTATGATAATCTTGTTTTATTATTCCTTTATGTTCATTTTTCTATTTTTATTGATTAATATTCCTATTTTATATCATTTATTGTATTCCTCATGTTATTCATTGTTTATTCCCTTACTGTGATTTATAGCTCACCCTTTTCATATGCATGTCCTCAAGTAATCCCATTCTATGCTATGTATGAGGGAATGCAGTGTTCATGTAAAGGATGTTTTCAATAAAAATGTTGTATTTCATGTTTTAAGTTGTTATGTAATGATCCTACCCCCGAATACACTAGACCTCCCGATTTTCCATGTTGTATCAAGTGAAGATATTATGTAATAAATCGTGTTTAAGTGTGTAAAAAATAGTAGGGTTGTTATACACTTTGATTCCATATGGGGAAGTCCTCTACACCAATGAATCCCACCAAACATGGGATATGTTCATTAATTGAACATCCCTATGTCTTATAGAAATAATGATCAAAAACTTGAGACTCAATCTAATTGTTCTAGGGGATTTAACTTTTTTACAAACTAACTTGTTCATCCTTATTCTTTATCACTATCTGATGTCTTCACAATTATTGATGAAAAATAACAAGCACTCGTCGATGGGTAAGAACATTCCCTAAAACTGTATATAATGTTCTTAAATAACAAATGGGAAATAGAACTGGTGATAAATTATATAAAATATTAATATTCCATCAAAATTGAATAAATTTACCCTTTCACTTACTACATCAAGAGACTGATGTCTGAGTTCCCTTTTTCCCACAAATGTATCATGTTACATGATAAAAAATTCTCAATCTAATGCACTATAAGATGTAGCTACTATCTTAGTTAAACCTGATCAGGATAAAGCATTATTCTATATCACACATAAAAGAGTTGTCTCATCAGTCACTGTATGTGATGTGGAAGAAATCAATTAGGCCACGACACCATCCTAAAGTGTGATGGACCAAAAACCACCCCATAAGGGAGAGAATAGATTTAGAAATGTTTAGAAAGCATCACTCGGTAGGATGTTCCAATTAATATGAATGACCTCTAAAATTGAAGCATTGATGTAGAGATCCTTAGATGCAAACCAAATGGATATATTTATGCCATTATGTATTAATTATATTCAAGATCCTGTAGCACCCATCAATCCTGCGCCAGTCTCTACCACCGAACAATTAGTTTTGGATAGTAGTGGAAACCCATGAACAAGATTGTATGGAATTAAAAAAGAAATTTCATGAAAGCTAAATCCATGATTACATTATCCATCATCACTTGGAATTTCTACATATAACTAAATATTCCTAGACATTTTCTCTTTTGGGAATGGATATTGTGGGGAAATATCCCCCAATAACAACTAATCATTTCTAGTACATTATTACTACATCCCACTTATTTTTCAATGTGTGATGAGGAAATACACCCTGGATGAAACCAGGACAAGGAATATTATAAACATCATGATGTATTATATCATCACCAGGTTTGGGTTCCCTCATAAAAATTTAAGAGACAATATCGGCAACTTCAATTCTACATAGTGGAAGAAACTATACAAGGAGTACAATATCAAGTCCAATCACTCATCTATCTACCATTAATTGGAAAATGGATACATATATTCCTTCCATAAGAATTTATATAATATACTCTATAATATCGAGAATAAGGATAAGATATTATTGTTGGAAAATTTCATCCATGTTTCATGGGACTACCGTACCACTATGCATACCACCAAACATGAAATTACATACTCATTGGTATGTAGGGCCGATGAAGTGCTACCCATAGAGATCCATTTGCATTATATTTGAATATGCATTTGTCGATATCTCTCAAGTAATGAAAAATTACAGAACATGCCAGACGAATTCGGACATCCAGAGAACAACATGTTGTGCACACTACACAACCTAGATGACCATCAGAATCGGATCACATGTGCCTTTTATATGATGGTTCACATCCATCCATTCCTCCAAGGAGAATTTGTGATGTCACATAGAACCCCGTTGATACTAGAAAAAAGACTCAAAAACATGAACCAAAATGGGAAGGGGCTTACATCATACAAAAGGTCTATCAAAATGGAGCCAACTCATTGTCCACAATGAATGGGGAGAATGTTAGACACCCACCGATGCTGGGTTTCTCATGAAATATTTTTCAGAGCTATCATCATATAAGTTTTCACATTAGAGTAATTCCCTCCATTCATCCTAACCACGTGATGATTATCACTGTGGTTTGTTCCTTCCAGCAGGGCATTGCAAATGTACGGATTGTGTCCAATTTGCATGACATTAAACTACACATGTTTTCTAGAACCATGTATGGTTTGATTCCTACCACTGAAGAATACATAGTGACACTCAAAACTCCCATATTGGGTCCCACTACAGTCTTCTTTTTCCTTTTTTCTTCACGTCGGGTGATCCATGTTATTAGTGCAAGATGTTAAACTACATGGATGATGTCGTCACTACATAAAATTAAACTGTGCATCTAAAATACACACCACATGACATGAAACTTCATACCTCATATATAATTGTGTACTACTTGATTCCCATTTTTCAAAGGGATATGAAAGGATGCCTTGATCTTATATCTTGTTTAATCCACTATATGATACAGATTAACACATTATTACCAATAAATTCTGTTTTATTTTCAGATAATCCCATTCTATTCCTTGTTTATTACACCGAGTGAAGATCACCTGATCTTAGGAATTTTATTAAGGTCCTACCTATATCCATAAAGCATGAAATTACACAATGGGTCAATCTGTATCCTTAATTAATGACCATAAATGACACACATGAATCCTTTACCACATGATGTTAAACTACATAGTCTATGTCCTTCCCATATGGCCTAAAAAAGACATTATCGATGCAGAACTACATGTGTCTTGATTTCTATCATCACAGGATATGTAGTGATTCATGGATCCTTAATCCTTGGCCCAACTTCAAAAACCAATTGAAAAATGTCCACCCCTATGTATGGTCTAGACCGGAAAAGAAGCAGTTTCTCATTAATGAACTATGTGTTACATGGTTCATGTCCACATAGGATACGTAGTGATGCAGTTATTTTTAACTCTAGGCCAAATCACAATAGATAATACTAAAAATCCCCACATCTTTTTTTCGAATCAGTGATGCATACGAAACTTAATTAAGAACTATGTTACACCCATAAGTGACACCCATAATTCAATTCCTGGGACATTCTGTGATATAACTATTTTACATTGAGGCATCCACATCTTCATTATAAGATGTTAAACTATATGATCCTCCAAAAATACATGTGGTTTGATTCTCCTTTTCATGAGATACATAGTAATACCCGATCTTCCACCCTTGGGCCCAACCAAAACATTTCTGTTCTTCCATATATGTTCCCACATATTTATCACATGATTGTAAACTACATAAGTGAACATCCATACTGAAAAATTATAAAATACACAGGAGAACATCCTTACCCCCATGATGTTAATCTTTTAGGAAAACACATTGGGTTCATGAAATTAAAACTACATTAAAATACATCATTTCTGCATGAGGTTAAAGTAGAGTAAAATGAATGTTCCCCTAATACATGATGATCATATATGTAAGAAATTTTCCATTTCTGATCCCCTATCTAGGGACAACAAGATCCTTATCTTTGTTAACAAGTGTATGATTTTATTCCATAATATTTTAGAAGAACCTCAATCTATGTACCACAATTCATGTCTTGAGTCCCAAGAGATGATTCAAGTATTTCAAATCCATTTTAAAATAAAATAAATCTCTTGGTTAGACTATGATATTAATGTGGAATGGCTAAAGACCCACCAAATGAAAGAATCTTGGTCCAATACCATGGGATTTATAATTATTGTAAGCAATACATTTCAATGGAATAACACAACACATAAATCTATTTTCGTTCATTCCGGTGTGAATGTCCCATATCATTACTCATCACCTATGAACCTCGATATATTATTTTCAACATTTTAATCTACCTCAAAGAATGATTTGGGGGTGCTCTTGACCCAGGGTATCCTAATTAGACTCTTGTGTAACATCCACCAATTTAGGTACATGTGTTTCATAACATAAACTATCCATAACATTGTTAATTATTTCCAATGTTACGATGTAACCTAGGATGTCCAAAGTCATAAGAACTTAAACTAGTAAAGAAAGAGATAGAAAAACATGTTAGGTTCAAAAACACACATATAGCATCCTGAGAAAAATTCATATTCTCTTCACACTGAACTATTTACCCCTAAAGATAAGGTAAAAATCCTGGCACAAATAAATAAGGAATAAAGCTCATATGGACAATATTATAGACCTAATAAAATCCCATCTATTCTCAATGGACCTCTTGGTTCTTGAAAATATGAATGAAATGAATTTTCATATCTCCTCACAATGAGAATATGTTTTCATAGTGATAACACAACATTTAGGTTGGTTGATCCCTTCAAGGATATTACATTCTCTATAAATAACACTTCATTATTTGGGTGATATGGGTCACCAAAACCTCCTATATTTCTTGGAATGGAAATGAGACCTCTTAGTCTAGATATTATATTGATGTAGAGGGTCTTAGACCCACAAAATGGTGACATCTTGGACCAATATTTAGGGATTTCCAATCAATTTGAGCCTGAAATCACCATGGAAAAGGTCAGCACCAAATGGTGTTTTTGGTCATCCCTAGTATGATTATCTCATAACATCCTCATGAAATTAACACTTTGTAACATGATTTATAATCCCCATACCAAACTATTAGATCATATTCAATATCATTATAATTATATCATTGTGTTATTAAACCGTTTCTTAAAGAAATAATGTGACACTTCACTCAAGAACCTTTTGTGGCCCACACCTCGTGATTCAAATCCATTGGGAGTATAGATCAATCAACAAAATCATGATAAAAACGTCCATATATTTCCATAACCATCCAAAATATATTTCATTCAATATCCAACCACATAATCTAGAAATTTTAGACTATATAAATCAACTATGATCCTTGAAAATAAGTGAAGATTTCTTTTTTGAACATCAAATATTTGAATAAGGGATTTGGAATACCAACTAAAGGAACATACATCTTGAATGAAAGGATCATGAATACTTTTGAGCCAAAGTAATGTTTTCATAGAACCTGACACCTTAGAGTGTTGTAGGTAATCCCTAGTATGACTGCTCCAACCATTTTTCACAAGCTCATACGTTGGGGAGAATATTTATATCACCCATATTCTAACAATCCAACAGGACATAACATCCCTAAAATTTTTCCATCAACAAATATTAATTCCATAAATCATCCCCAACCCTTGTAAAAGAGTGGATATCAACTTAAAAGATCCTTGTTATTGATAAAAATGTTCTTTATCCCACCAGCTATAGGTATGCCCCCCCAAGATGGGAAAGAACTCCAATTCTCATGAGTCCCAGAAACACCATATATGAACCCATCACCTCTTTGTGTTTTGGGTCATTCGTGGAATTTGTTACCATATTACATGAAATAAATATCTGGTCAATGATAATAGATGATAATATAATGAAATATTAGGTATGATATAAAATATTTTAAACTTAAAAAATATCAGGTTTGAGAAAAAAGAACATAAAATAATGTCATATCAGTTCCAAGATAAATGTATTTTATGTAAATTTATATATTTTCCATGCTAAAAGGCCCTAAAATATAGCAATAATAGGTCCGAGCTAAAAAAATCAGACTAATGTGATAGTAGGTCAAACTAAAATACCCTATACAAAAGCAATAGAAGGCTCGAGCTAAAAGTCCTTTATCCATGGGGATACCATGTTTGAGATAAAATAGTATAATCTAATGAAATATAAAATCCAAGGTAAAAGGACCTGAACTAAATAAATAGTAGGTTTGAGCTAAAAATATCCTAAACATAAGAAATAGAAGGTCTTATCTAAAGACATTAAACTATATCACAACAATAACAATTTAACTTTCCAGAATGAAAAATCATGTAAGTTCCATCACATTGCCTTATCATAATCAAGACGATCTAGTCAAGACATTGATATTTGGAAAAAGAAGAAAACACTCCCTCTGAGACATTATTCCTACTTAAGAAATTCTTTTGCAAATCATGTGATCTCAATATGGAAGGAACAGATTGTCAATAAAGAATCTCATGTTTGGGGGAATTCATGAGAATCAATCATCCGGAATCTATTAAAATTCAACAATCAGTTCCATGTATTCTTGTTTATTTGGTATAAAATAAGGTATATTTATTGTTATAATGTAATATAAGATCAATGAAATACCATGCATGTAATGGATGAAAAGAAAATTGGTATTTCATATAATGTTTATGAAACCAATTCCTCATGAAATCATACACTGTGATTAATCTCAACATTTTGGAGTCTCTCTAAATTCTCCCTAAAAATTCATCAAAAGGGTCTGTATATAATAAATGTAAATTTTCCACACAATATGGTTTTTAAAGTATTTGGTAAGAAGCATCAATCGAACATTGAAGTATCTCTCACCCCATATCATTATCTTATAATTCGGGACAAGGAGTTAGGACCAAAGCCTTAAACTCCTTAGCCCTCTTTCAGGAAATTTACATGGAATGTGATAATGTTGAATGATCAAACACAATTTTATCAATGATTTACTTAGATCTCCATATCATTCTAGTCCAAAATATATCTTGGACTAAAATTTGGATATCAAATTACAACCGTACTCTAATGAAACTAATATACCTCTCTCTTATGTTGCAATAGTAGCATCATCTACAAGATCATGAAAATATATTTCACTAGTGGGATGATCTTGTCGAATCAAGATGATTTTATTCATAAATTCATATAAATAATGTTAGTCAATACCACATGCTCCCACGTAATGAAATAACTATTGGAGGAATTCCCCTTGGTCACATCATACATCCAAGTGGGTCTCAGTGATCAAGGAATGAATCTGTTTCCATATCATCTGATGTTTCTTGTGCAACTGATGGAGTAGGTGAAGTAGGAGGAGGAATAAACTATGGAGTTCTAATTTAATCTATAGTTTTTGTTTCACAATCACGATACTAATCACCAAAAAGAATTTTATTTCATTAAATATCACATAGATCATCGATCAACACCATCATCGACACTTAAAATGGGATTCATGAGGTGATTGGTCGGTCCACATGATAGTCCAGCTAGCATAGTGAACCATCCTGATAATGTGTTACCCATTAATATTCATAATAATAGGCTTGTAAGGAAAAAGTATCCAAATATAGAAGTGATATATAAGCCTTATTATCATCACATGGCATCATCATCCACAATTTATGGATTACTCCATGATTTCTCTTTCCCCAAAATTTGTCCAAATGAAGATGTGAGTCCCATTTAGAAAAAAATGAACCAGTGAGTGAATCGATAGGGTGTGTAGTGTTCGTAGATAATTATCTCTCCTACATGGATATAATAACTCTATATCATGGAGAGATCATATATTAACTTAAATCAAGGGAACTACAACCATTATAAATATTTGGCCCAGACAGTGAAAGGAAATGGGTAAAATAGAGGCTATCAAAATAGATAAGTGCTTCCTTAATCTCTTCAAGGCTTAGATACACGGATAGAACCCCTAATTTGTTAAAAAAATAGGGATGAAATAGGGTGAATGGGATCCTTATTATATTATACAATTCATAATAATGGAAGTCCTCTCATATATTACGAAAAAAAACTAGAGGGGGCACATATCATGTAAGGGGTGATACCTTGTTTAATATGGAACAAAATTCAATATAGCTTTGCAATAACCAGTACTTCCAAATTAATGAACTTTACTCTCGTATGATACACCTTTCTCACCACTGTCCAAACACTAATCCCTAAGCACACATCCTCAATTGGGAAAAGAAATCCATTTAAAAAAATGTCTATGATTCCCTTAGGCCTTTTTCCCAGATAGAAATTCAATTTCTCTAGGTATACCTAATAAGTATAGTCTCTAGAATATAAGATGACCCAATAAGAGTCAAAGATTTTATAGACCTCCTATTAATAAAAATAGTGATGGCATATGATAGCTGACCTCGCCCCAATACACCATACGAAAATATTGATCCAATACATGGAAGAAATGAGTGTGCACATTATCTTCACCTTCTATAGTTCAAATTTTACAATGATTAGAAATTGTTTCTCCAAGAACTAGAGTTTGAATTGGATCATCCCAAACAGACCCATTCTGGTGGAAATTATCATACATATCGCAAAGTATTGGAATTCCACCCATTTGGAAGATATACCATTGGATAATTACCACTTAACCTTGGATTATATGGAATGTGTTGGTTCTAAGACACAAAAATCTGATAATATCCCTAATAATATCAAGCTGGAGGAAGATTATGAATGGGTAAATTCACCCAACTTCCTAAATTTGAACTCTGTATAGCTAATCGGAATACAATATGTATTTTTCCACAACATTAAAAGTCCATTCTCATTTATCAACTAAATTTATGTTGGGATGGATATCCAACATTTAATGCCATACAGTTACAATATTGTTTTTATATGAATAAAATATACATGAATAATCTTATTTGATATGATGTTGAGTGAAATTAGAGTCATCCGGACCCAAATGAGTGTTCACTATCAAATAAGACAAACACTTGGGTGGAGCTACTACCATTTATGCTTCTTCATTAATTTTCATCAGAATACATTAATAATAAGTTAACCTCTAGTGAGATGTAAGATTCAAATACAATGGACTGATGATGAAATCATCCAGTAGAACAAAACCATATAAATGGATTTATTAAGGAAATGGATAGTCTTGAATCTCATTTGAGAGGAATCCTTTTAGAAATTCATTAACAGAATACACATGATAGTAGGGCTCAACTTTACGATTCCTAGAAATAATTTCCCTTTGATTGGATACATCTAAATATGATCGATGAGAACTATAATCCATAGAAATAACAAAATGTTTCATATTTCAAAAAAATATAAAATAAAGCATTTTCAATTTAAGGACACAATAATCCAATAGCACCATGAAAATCACTTCAATCAGGAATGGATTCATGAATTTTAGTATTGGTTTCTGAATCAACTAACCTCAAAAGTTATGACGGGATGCATAAATCCCATATGTCATCGTGCAATTTCATAAACCCTTGTAGATTCGTGATCATGTGAGCTGAAAATGGAGACATAAATTTCATGATAATAAGTGGATGGAATGTTCATTCCAGCAGATCCTAAAAAACCCCACGTCAATCATAGAACTTATGGATAAAGTTAAAGCTATTACCAATGTATTGTTTGTATTTTTATTAGATACAAACCTAATTAAATGAGGTCTTGTAGAGAAATTCTCCTGAAATGGAATCATGATGAAGGCACCTAAATAGGTCTCATGATCAGGTCTCATGGAAGGGTCTCACGATGATGGTGTGTGATGGAGGAGAGGTGATGTAGCTATGAAGGATGAGTATCATGTAAAATTAATGGCCCCCACCCCAATATATAGGGTATTTAAATTAATACCATTCGTCTCCTCATAGAAAAAATGTTTCCCAAGATACCAATTCGTGAGACCAAAAATTATTTTGGTGGGCATTTACATTCCTCAAAACTGAGACCTTTTCCCCATGGACATCATTCATGAGGGGTGGGGCATCTTTTGATGCCTCTAAAAGATAATTTAAATATTTAAAAAGGAATGAATCCATGAATATTGTTATTATTTAAAATATAAAATGTAATGGAAGGAGGAGGTCTTAAAAACTCGTAGATCGTGTAAACCACCAAGAGAATTATGATGACATGACTAGCATAGGGTCATGTGAAGAAACTAGGATCATTATATAGTTTGTAATTGATACACTAAAGAACATCTCAAAATTTCCTTCTTCTTTCACAAAGGATCCTCAATCATCTGGTACTCATGCAGTGATAGCAAAATAAGCTCCCCTTGGCCACATGGTTTGACATCATCTTGTTGCAAACAACACTTACAAAAATCATTTGATAATGGGATAATATTTACCAAAATGTGTAGTCATATATTGGTGGTAAAGATCATGTGACACATCATCGATGTGAATGATAAATTTAGTTGATATCATTCATGTGGTCTTGAAAGAGCCCCGAACCATGTGAGAAAAAACAAAGGAAATAATATAAGAGGATGCAGGAGATAATCACGGTCATAAAAGAAATTAAACACACCACTAGTGACCTAAAAGTCACCATGAGCCCCTAGTGCTATTTCAATCTCATCTCATGAAATCCCGTTGGCTTTTCCTACTCATCACGCAAAAGGCCTTAGTTATGTCCATGAACCCTCACTCTCCCACTATTGCTCCATAACAAAAAATAGATGTTGTTTTCCATGATATGATCACACACGTCCATAGGAATTTTTTTGTTCATGATATGCATCATCAATAGGTAGAGTAATTTACTTTGATTTTACTTATTAAATCACACATGATTCCTGGTCCTTGAAAAATTAGAAATGGAAATAAAAATAAGATGTTGTGGGATTCTCTTATAGTCCTTTAAATCCTGTTAATGTGTTATGGACCTCCACAATATGGATTTATGATACCCCTTAACAAGACAACTGCATCCCATGAAGCACATTGAAAATTTATCATTTCTGCATGAAATTTCCTTGGCAAGGCTTTGATAATATCCCGAATACCATTCAAAAAGTAATTTTATATTGTAAAGGCCCTTGGATAAGTCAATATGACAACACAAAACTCCATCGACATACTATCATGGTTCAATGAGTCCCAAAGAACAGAAAATAATCCAATATTGTGAGAATTTATTTTAAAGACTCACAATCACTAAAAATTAGGTGAATCCTATAGAGTGATACCTATTAGAGACTCATAAATATGTGTGCCACCAGAGACCATAGTTGAATCTGACCCATACTACTGGGATGCTCTGGGCAAAAACTGGTGAAGAACCAGGGTGGTGAGGTGAATAAATCCCTCACCCCAGCAAGAAAATGTCATGAGGAAAGCAATGTGAGGATGATTATAATATCTACATGGATAGAAAATCTCTTGTAACATTGCACCAAGACTATAGTGGATTTCAGGGATTCATTGATCTCTAGACCTACAAGTCTTTTTTCCAGAATTATACCAATTAAAAATCCGATTGATCATGTGCCATTAATAAGTCACATCACATGATCACTCATAAATCATGTTATATGATTTCTATTAAGACACGTGATAAACATGACACACATCTGATAGATATAACAAGACATTATATAAAATAAAATTTATGAAATCTGAGGCATTCGATTGATAATGGATGAAACTAAGACTAATGAATTTTGAACCTCAGGTGAAGACATATTAGAGGATTCTCATGAGATTTGTGTGAACAACATTGGTCTCATGACAACCCTTGGGTATAATATTTGGGTAATTCTTAAGTCTTCTCAACATGTATAAGTAATTCATACGAAACCCCTCAGCATGTGACCCTTGTCTCATGAAGCCCATCGTGCTTTCCACTAAAGCCTAGAGATGTATTCATTTTATGTCACCTGACACATATAATAGAAATTTCATAGGTCCTCCCAGTCTCATAGTAGCACCCAGACATGTCAAATGGATCTCGCGACAACCTCTAGGAACATAATCCATGTCTCATGATGGCCTCCAAAAATATAATCTAGGAAATGATATGTTATCTGAGGAATGTATCATTAAATATAATGAAACCCTCCATGTGTGTCAAAACCCTCTTATGATAAAACTATGTGAACGTTAATGTTTATGCCCTAATCACTATTGACAATCGTTAGTGTGTATTCCCTGATCAAGTGAACTACAATGAATTAGATTCCTACCATAACAAAAAATACATAGGTTCCCTTTTTTTAAATTCCAAATCCCAATATCAAATGATAATCCAAATAAAATATAATTCATTTTATTTCAACCTTCATTACTATATAATACCCATGGGATGACCACTCTACCTCATCTATCCATGTCCTAAGAGATCAAATTTACAAAAAAACTCTAATTCCATCAGATATCGGGATACGTAGTATTCCTCCATGAGTCCCAAGATCCATATTAATCACCTCAATAGTTATCCTAGTGCATAAACCACAAACACGTGTGCAGTGATACTGAATACATTTTATCCCTTTTTTCTCACAGGGAGCACATCTCAAGTGATCATAGTGAATTGCAGTAGTCATATCATTCTCATCACAAATCTCCAAAGGAAAAGGCAACATCATCATATAAGACCAAATGGGTGTATTGATATATTCACCAAAAAAGGTATCTATGTTGGGTCCATTCTCAAGGGAATAACTGAATTATGAGGACTCTGATTCCTACTATAACCTAGATAGTAGGATACATTTGTAAGGCCCAAGTCCGAACTGAGATGGACATCCACCTCAATGTGGATCCCTCCATATCTCAAAAATAAAAAACATTGCGACCAAATAATTTCCATGGGTTGATCACTCTACCACATCCATCAATGGACAGATAAATTAAATGAAATATGACAACTCTAATTCTCTCTATAATAGGTACATGTAGGGAGTATCCCAGGGACTTGATTTTGAATACATGGTGCCTCAGAGAACCTGTATATGTATTTTCTATACGAAATTAAACTACATAGCTATAAGTAAATACAAGGGTTTTGATTCTTGAAATAAATACGATATATATGATTCTTCAAAATGGATCAATCCCCTCTTTGGAATATTATCGTTTACCTTTCATTGCATAAAAGTTTGATGCTATTAGTTATATAGATTTACCACACAAGCATCCATCCATTACTGGAAAGAGGTTGATAAACTATAATACATATAGATGGATTTACAACTAACAACCCAGTATTGTGAAAATGAAACATCATTTTCCCATGATCATTTTAGGTTAAATAGCCATGTATTATGATTATGAAGGGACTCATTAACATATCTTCATTCTATAACAGTGTCCTAGAATAAAGAAGATTTTCCACCAAAAGAGGGTGATGATCCCAAACTCCCATCCTCTTAACCAACACATGTACATAAGAATCATTGTTTATGAAACCCCAAAGGAAAACCATCCATTTAAAATCAAGTATGTTCTTAGTTATATTTACATGAGAAATTTTTAGTTTCTATGGAAGAATAAAAAAATGGAATACCATATTTGAAAGATTGAACAGGGCCTTATACCCCTATAATAAACATTTTAAATCCCAATGAAACACCTACACTAGAACTTTATATATTGTTTGCATGATCATGAAAATGAGGAACCTTCTTTGATCATTTATCCCCACTATATTCAAAGTAGAGAGAGGTAAACACCTCCAATGATTTTTCACGAACAACATTTTCCAGCGATCAAAATTTATAATCCTCACTCCATTCAAGATACTGATATAATTGTACATCAACAATACAACCATTAGGGGATAAAATGTGTTTTTTGTTTTGAATGGAAATGTGGTTGGATGAAGTGTAATATATTTTCACCCAACTCATATTTTTAGTCACATAATTTCTCAAACTAATAAATAAGGAATTATATATCGAATAGTTGATGGAATTTATAATAATTTGGTTTTATCTTGTAGGTGACCCTTGGGTTTTCCTTACACATTTGGTAAGATCTTGACATATAATAGTTATTAAAATGAAAAATCTATAGAGGATGAAAATAATATGAATATATTAACAAAAAATGAATGATATTACAATTATAACAAAATCTAGATGAATATACTAGTCATGAACATCGTGATGATTTCTTTATATATTGGTTATCGCCATCTATTTATACATAGTTCATTCTTATTTTATTCATTATCTTGAATCATTCATGTGAAAATATGTGTCACAACATTCATCCCATGATATACTCCATAAGAATGAACCAATATGAAAGGATTTACATATAAAAAAATGATTAAATAATTCAAGAATCAATATTAATTCACATGATCCCTTCCTCTATTGATAATTGCATGAAATTTTTTAGACTAAAATAACAATTTTATGATTTGGGAAGATATATAGATTATGGAATTGGATTTTTATATATTATATGATTTCTTTCTGGTAAATTTTAGTTTATTATCCAATAGAAATAGAATCATCTATTTTTATATAACATATGTGGAATCCCTTTTGTGGTAATCACATATATTTCTTTTCCTATTATTGTACATTCAACACAACCAATTTATTGGATATTGTATTCTTATAAGAGAAATCAATGTCAGTGTTTATCCTAACACAATTGACATTGTATTATTACAAATTGAAGTGGAAAAAAATCATATTATTGACACATATCTTCTATATAGAATATGAATTTATCAATTGAATCAGAGACATACATAGAGTAAATCATCTGTACCACTTACAGATGATCAGTTAATAATTGATAACCTTTTGAATTACTTGCCTACCAAGCTGAATTTTGTATATACCAAGATGAATTTATTGAAGTTCTAATTGACATATATATATAGAAATAGGGATCTAAAAAATATATTATGTATTATAGGGATGTTTGAAAATTTTAACCAAGTATCAAAGGAAAATTTCCCATTTTTCATGGTAAAGTCCCTACAAATGATGGATGGTTCCTTAAATTTCTTCTATGATCCCATACGAAATGTTTACTCCATTACATGAAAAAAAACAAATAAAAAATTAAAATAATATGTTATTGTCTAAATATGTTATTTAATGAATTAAATCAATCCAGAAAAATTTAGTTCATATTTATAATAAACTCCAAATACTCCAAAAAACAAATATGTTTCACATTCCTGGTTATTATGAAATATATTTTTAATAATATATCAAATTAAAAAAATAAAATTATGAATTTAAATGTTCTATTACCCCCCCCCCCACAAAGACACACAAAAACAAAAACATAAATATTTCTCTCACGGGATATCAATGAATGAATTTATGCATAATGATCAGCCTGCAAAAATTTAATATATACAATAAATAAGTATAAAGCAACAAATATATCCCACATCATGTATTATCATGATTAATATATAAGTTAATATTACTAACATACTTTTTATTACTCATGTCTTAAATCGTTATACTTCTTTACATTCTACTACAATAACTACAAAAACAAAATTATTCCCCCATTACTCTGGTAAAATGTGATATATAGGATTTCACATTCCTAGAATCCATGTGATCCATTATAGAATTTCGACAATCATAAGTTCAAAATAAAAAGATTAATGTTTACTAATTTTGTGGTATTTCAACAAGTGTATATGGGGTTCCAAGGTAGGATTTAATTATTAAATATACCTTCATAGAATAAAGATTTTTAATCTCGATGAATAATTAATGTTAAATTTCATCCAGCATCACATTATTAATGTCACTCAACTCATCAATTCCATGTTTAAAACAATAAATAGCTTTACCACTTTTATTTTTATGGATCTCATCTATACATTGAACATAAATTATAAATAAACCCTATTATCTCCATTTTATTTTGAATATATTTTTTATTCATTCAATTTCATAATGGAATTGTTTAATATACTAATTTTTCACATGAAAAATAAGAGGAAAATATTTTAATGAAAAAATCAGGATTTTCACCCAACATCCCATAACTAAAACAAATTTTCCTTAACATTAAACCCAAAACATTGAACTTATAACAACCCACTATTGATAAGAACTAAAATTACATCACTTTTTTAGAATACATAAAACATTACAGAAATATACACCAATGACCGTATTAGTCTAGTTCCTCTGGAAACAATGAAATATAATCATTTTTACATAGGTGACCTATATTAGATCCAACCATGTTCTTATTAAATAGAATCCTTATTAAGAACATCAAACATAATATTTATCTTTATAACATGGGGGAAATAAAACAAAAAAGTGGTGATATTAGATTATCAGTAAGGGTAATCAATAGAATCATGTAAATGAATAATTTTCATAGGGGTGTAAGAACGTGGTAAAAACATTAGAAGATCATACCCTTCAAATCGGAAATTACAAATATAAATCATTGAATATTTCGTAAAAGTTCAAAAGGAACAAGTTATAAAGAAATAAGGAACATAAGCCATTAATGCACATCCTAGGAATGAAACATGGAATGGTGGAAAACATATTAGCATATCATATTATTTCTATTGTATCCAAGGCATCACTACCAAGACCTTCATATTGGGAAAGGTCATTTACTGAACCCTGTACACCCCTATTCCAGTACTATATTAGAAAATCGGTTATACCAGTATTACATCCATATATTATTTAACTGGGTAACCCACATTCCAGCATTTTATTAATGAATCAAGTTCATTTCTTGTTCAATACATGTATATATTAAGAGATATAAATATTTACATAACGCATTAGATGTATATATAATCTCCATCATATCTCATTGAAAAATCATTCTTGTGTGTTCTAATGTGTTATTAAAAATCATATCAGAACCCATGAAATGAAATGGGTATTATAACCATTTAATCACAATATAAACATTGTAAAACTATTGGTTTCATATTTATTTCTACATAAAACTAAACAAAGAAAAGAAGCATGTTTCAAAATCATATGACCTGTGAAAGAGAAATGGGTTTATAAAAATTATGCATTGAAAACATTATACATCCATAAAAAGAACATGAATATAAGGATAAACTGATTTACCCAAAATTTAATGATTAAAACCAATAGATATCTAAATATATGGTAATTAATTTTGAATGATCTTTTAATTAAATTTCTTGTGGAACATAATATTTATTCCTTGAAAATATATTTTTATAAGATAACTAGTTTTCCAAAATATTTTCCCTGAAAATAAATTTGAAAAATTATAAAATATTATTTGACAAAAATAAAACACAATTTAAATTTATTTTCCCTTTAATATTATTTTCAAGGATTCATTGAAAAAAAAATTTATAACCAATTCAAAAAAATTGTTTCGGACTATAATTTATTTCTTACTGAAGAGAGAGACATCCATATTTCACATTAAAATTTACCTTAAGTATAAGAGAGTGGAAAGGTGGTACTAATGAATGGGGATATATTTACAAATATAGGATAATTAAACTTATAAATATTCATAACAGAAATATCATAATATGTCATTAAATATCTATAATCATTAACAATCACAAAATGTGATGATATTGTTTCAATAAACTCTTACCACTTATGTAACACTGCAATGATTTATGAAAAAATTTAATATTGAATGCATGAAACACTAATTAAATAAAAAACAACAATTTGTAATAACCTATCCACTAATGTTAATTTTCCCACTTCTGTAGTTTTATTTTCAAAAAACTGAGAAACATAGTTCCGTTCAGGGTGATATTTAGAGTCGGATAGAATCAAATTAAGATTTGTTGAATATTAAAATACCCTTGTGAATAATAATATACCCTTATTAATAGTAATATGACTTATATTAATAGTTAAATCTCACATCAATTAATAAATAAAATGTAGGCGCGTTATAAATGATGTCGTTTATTTTGTATATTATTAATTATATATTCATATTTTTGTAAGTGATAAATATTTAATTAAAATTATTAATTAATAATATAATTAACTAAAAAACCTAGGTTCCTGAATATTGTTTTTTCTGTTCTATGATTTTATAATAATTTAATATAACCTTTGATAACTTTTTAGGATATTATAAATTCTGTTTTGGTTTTAAAAATGTATTTTTCGAGTAAATAATTATTTTTGTTAAAAATAAACTTTATCTTATTTATAATTTTTTTTGATAAAATGGATTTCATTTATGGATTATAAATATTTAAATATGTCTATGGTAAATTTTTGGAATTTTTTTGTAACATTTGAATTATATTGAATAGTGAAATGTGGTAATTTACTTTATATTATCATTAAAGGTTAAATACAATATTCCTTGCATCGTGGATTATATAAGAAGATATTATTGAGAAATCACAAGCACATATATGTATTCATGGTAACAAGTATTAATAATATTCCATGACTTTATAAAAATAATAAAATAATAATTAATAATATACTCAAAAATCACACCTTTCCTCTATTATAGAAGCTCCTCACTCCCTCAATGATTCACTTCTTTAAAGCCTTGAGCCTTTTATGAATTCTACTAAATTATTCACAAAATCTCTTCCCCCACATCCAGTAGAACATTTTATCATAAAAAGAACAAATAATATAAACTAATGTGGCTCTAAGAATGATAACATCAAAAGGGAAATTCATCATATCATTTCTTTTATTTCGAGTTACTTTATTTCTTTTTTCCCTTACCCCCCCCCCTTAATCCAAATGTTATGATAACTATATTATCATACATTTACTATATTTTTTTGATTATAAAGGAATAATTAATCATCATCTCTCATTTCCAATTATTTTATAATAGAAATGAAAAAACCACTCAATATGTGTTGATTTATCAGATTCAAGGACGGCGAGTTTTCAATTTTTATTACTATATTCAATTGTGGTCATAAAAATATTTTTATGGTTCAAAAAGACTATATTATTTGTATTATAATTTATTTATAGTTATATAATATTTGTTTGACACATGACATTAATTTATATGTGTTTTTTGTGATAAAAAACATCCAATTAACCCAAACAATTATCATTATGGTTTTATATAACGATCTATTTTCACTCAAAATAAACAAATGAATTGTATAACTATGTAATAGTCAATATGATAAAGAATACCATAAAACATATATTCTAGAAAATCATTCTCAACTTACAAGTATGTCCTTACATGTATTTAAGTAAACCGGTCATGAATACAAATGAATAAGATACTCCTAAACAATAAAATTTAATCTCTTAAACAAATCCAGAAGGCCATAAATGTTCTCAATAAGGATATACTAAATAAATTACATAATTATTAGGTTATTTAAATATTAAATATTGAATTTAATTTGGTTAACCATGACACAAATATTATTTGAAAATACCATTATACCTAAGGTAATGGTTTCTACCCGAACCTCAATTTTCATTCGGGTTACACTTATTCTATACTAATATCAATTAAATTATTGTTTATTTATATATAATCCTCATAAATTCAATATAAATTTTTTATATATGTGTACTAACCAGAATCCTACTTTAATTTATGGTGATTTATATGTTTTAATGGATCTTTCCCAAATTCCTCCCGAAATACTGTCCCTGATTCATAGGAATTTCACAAATACATTCTAATTAGTACGAGAAATATATTATATGTTATTCAAAACCATTATCTTTCAAAAATATCTATTATTATTATTAAAATACTATGTTACATCACTTCTAGTTTTAATCAAATATTTTCCCAAAAAGAACTCTTATTTTTAAAGTAAAATATTGTTTCTCTCGAGAATTACTCGATGATTTTATAAGTGTCTCTTCATCTATTTCAAAACCCATGTGTATTAATATTTATTATTTGTATTATTATTCTATGATATCATCTAACATATTTAATTTAATGTTCTATGATTAGTTTTATATGGATGTTCTATACTAAGTCCATTAACATGTTTACTCTAAATGTTTATTGTTTATGATAAATATTAAGGGAATGTTATTTATGTTTCATATGTTAGTTTAAATATGATTGTATATGTTGTTTATGTTTATCCCCATTATAATGAGGAATTATTTGGAATTATTATTTAATTGTTTGTTCCCGCTATAGCCCCTCATTACATCCGTAAGTCTCATGAGACACACTACAGTCATGGCATGAGGCGTTGAAAAAATGGTCATTTACGGTCCTAGCACGAGGACTTGACAGTATGGTTATTATCTGAGACATTATGGATTCCATAATTAGTAAAATATTAATCAAATTTCCATTTGGTTAATCTACTAGTAGAATACCCATGACTATGCTTAATTATGGAATTATTTATTCAAATCTTATTCCTTCCATAGTGTGATCAATTTTATTTTTAAAGGAATTTGTTTTTAGTAATTAACCCAGACTAATGTTTAGGATTATGGTATCGTTCATTTTATTTATTAAACTTACTATGAATTTAATCTTACCCCTTTCTTATGTTTCGTTTTCAGATAACATGAATAAGTATATTATGAATGACTTGTAGGGATAACCTTGGAGTTTTTTATGTTTCCAAAGGATTTTGTTTATTGTAATTCCTTTATAAATTTAATGTTGAACATATTTATGTATCTCTTTTTTCAAATATAATAATCTATATGTTTCATTGAGATACAAATTTCTTGTAATCATGACAATGTAGTGAAATAAGGCCCCATCTATGGGCAATCAGGGTTAGGGTCTTTACAACATAGTTACATGGGATCATACTCTTAATGTAAGAAAATTATATTACATAAGTAATTAAATATCATGAAAAGAATTATTTTCATCATATAACGTGTAAAATAGAAGTATATTCACCTCCAAATAGAGTATAGGTTCATTACAAAACATGATTCTCAAACAAAGAAAATCATGACAAATCATTTTTACTGATTTGGTATATTTTTGAAAATAAATACCCATGAAAGAAAGATCATAAATCTAATAAATGAATATCGAAAAATTTATATATAATAATCATTGAATAATAACATGGGTATTACATAACCACAAAAAATTAAAGTGTGTAGATAGTAGAAAGAATCTCATAGAAATAAAAATTGAGATGAAATCATCGTACATTGTGCCTTGACTCTCATCATACTCATTCAGAAAACCTAAATAATAAATATAAATTAATTATACATACTTCATTGAAGCATATTATTATTTATTATACCATATATGGTTTTATTATGACCATATATTACCTACATTTTAGCCATCCTATGTTAATGTTTCATTTTTGTTAATATTCACATGGTTCTTTGCATGTGTCTTAATTGGTTATATCATTGGTCCATATAATTATATAATGATTACAAAATTAAAACCATTATATAAATTATATTTTTATTATAATAATTCATATAATATAGATTTATTAATGTAAATACATTATTGATGGGGATGGAAATCCATACATACGCATTAAAGTTATTTGTGTTTAATTGTGTTGTTGAGGGAATGAAATTAAAAGACACGTATATGTATATAAATAATTATTAAATTATATTAATTATATAAAAAATATATATAATATTAGTTTTATCCATCCTTCATACATTCCATGTAGTGTTTGAACGAATCACATTGCTTTGAGGGGGTGGTAGTCCTCACTTCCTCAAACAAAAAATCATATTAAAAAGAAATGGAGAGTATAATGATCAGTGTTTTTAAAATAATTATAGAAGCCTACATACATAACAGATAATATATATATATATATATATATATCATATATAAACATTATTTCCACCATAATTTCCACCATCAGTGGGGATAAAATAAAATTGAACCTTCATTATTTAGCGTGGCGGAAGTTCGACTACATGTAAATAGTATGTTCTTTATCCATAGGATAGTTGTGTGTGTAATTTCAGGTCTAATTATTAACATTAAAATATCCATGTATATTTAGGATACTGGATTTGTTATATTTTCAAATAAAATGTATATTTTATGAACTATAGAATGAAAACAAAAAAAAAGGAGTTTGATGGAGGGTGTTACCTTTTAATCGGGTAACTCCATTTTGGTCTTCATCAAAGGGTTACCTTGAAGGATTTTCCCCAAAATAGGGTCAAGGAGGAAGGGCAGGATTCTAGGGATATAATATGGTAGCATTTTGTTCACTCAAATGTAGCATGAGGGGTGTGGGGAAGTGGGATGATAAGGGGCCTTTTATAATAGTAGAGGGGTGGAACTCTTGTATTATTTTAAAGGAAAGGAACCCCCCTATGATATTTATTTTAATAGGATAGATAATAATTCAAATTAGATCCAAGGGGGGAAATAGTCGAAATATTTCCATACAATAGATTTTGGACAAATGTATCAGTTGTTTTGGGCCTTACGGTTATTTTTTATTCCCATTTTAAACTTAATTTAACATTAATCATTTTTTTAATTTTCATTAATTCGCTAATAATTTTGGTCAAAAGAT
The DNA here is from genome assembly GCA_963277665.1 of Viscum album. NCBI lineage: Eukaryota > Viridiplantae > Streptophyta > Magnoliopsida > Santalales > Viscaceae > Viscum > Viscum album. The sequence continues at coordinate 544,011,408 of OY728140.1, forward strand.
AAACTGACCTTGTTATTAAATTTAATTTTTTTTCATTCCATATATGGACACCATTTTATAGAGGTACAATAAGAGAAGTTATATAAATTAATTTAATTATAATCTAGCAATCGGGTCGACAATGGGGTTTTTTAAGTCAAAATATCAATGTTTTCTATGTTTTTATATTAAATTTAAAGGTGGAATTGATTATAATGAACTAAATTGAATTAATTGGTAAAAATATTATATAATTATTCATTGAAACAAATTTAAAATATAATATATTTTTATTAATGAATTAAATGATAAAGTAGTTTTGAATTAAAATACAGTATTTTTAACAATTCATTAAAAAATGAAACCTTATAGGAAATTACCAAAATTCTATAAAAACCAAATTATTATGTTTCATATCCAAATTTAATCTTTATATTGACATATTAAATATATAAAATAAAAAAAAATTGATTTAAAATGGTTTCCCAATTAAAAGCCAGAGAAACTCCATTAATAAAAATATTGGTTCTTTGTGTAAAATTGGTTTTATTATTATCTTGATCTTATAAAATCTATTGGGTGATTGTAACATCCCCAAATGACAAAGGTTATAATGAATAAATTATATGACTCATGTAAAAAAGTTTCACCTTCCTTTTCGAGAGCCTGTCTGATTAGAACTCCACAATTAAGCATGCTTGGCCTTGAGTAGTGATCAGGATGGGTGACCTTCGAGGAAGTTTCTTTGGGTGTGTGTGAGTGAGGACAAAGCTCATTGGAAAGGACATGTGTTGACCTGTGGGGACTATCATTATTCAGATGACCCGTTCAGGCACGTGGGTGGACCCTAGGGGGGCCACATGTCTGCGGGGAAACTGGTGGTACCTGGTGGGTCCGGACCGAACGACCATGTTAAGGAGGTGTGGTTGTGCTATCACTAGGGACCCAGTTCTCACATTTGGTATGAGAGGTGGTAACCATCCTTAAGTGCGGTGCACTTCCTGGGTTTAGTTGTAGGGCCCACAATAAGGAAGTTGTGCTCTAAGGGGGGGGGGTGATTGCAACATCCCCAAATGATAAGGGATTAAATGACTAAATTATATTACTCATGTTAACAAGGTGCACCTTCCTTTTCGGGAGTCTGTCTGATTAGAACTCTATAGTTAAGCGTGCTTGGCCTGGAGTAGTGATCATGATTGGTGACCTCTTGCGAAGTCTCTCTGGGTGTGTGTGAGTGAGGACAAAGAACCCTGGAAAGGACATGTGTTGGCCTGTGGGGACTATCATTAGTCAGATGACCCGTTCAGGCACATTGGTGGACCTTGGGGTGGGCCCTACGTGTCTACTGGGCAACTGGTGGTACCTGGTGGGTCAGGACCCAACGACCATGTTAAGGCGGGGTGGTTGTGCTATCACTAGGGACCTGGTTATCACAGTGATTATAAAAAAAATTACATGTATATATATCTTATATATTATATTAAATTACATAGTAATTTTTTTAATCTATCTTATTAGTATTAATACAACTTTTTGAGTATAATAATAATTTTATATAAAAATATGCCCCTTAAATTTAATTGGTTCTTATATTCATTTCTAAATAAGTTGTAACAAATAAATTCATTTTATGTTTTATTTAATACATAAATTTACATAAATTAGTTAAAAATATTCATAAAATTTAATTTAATGTCTAGGTTATATAATATTATATTTTTTTATAATAAATTATTTTTTGGGAACACCTAGCCATGTGTGTTATGCATGCCATCCTAGAAAGTGATTACATCGTGTAATGTATGATTAATTCAGTGTTCTCTATAGATCAACATAAATTTGATGTTTTATTTAGTTCTTGTAAGATAAATAGATCAATTTAATATAAAATGATCTATTTTTATTTTTTTGTTGGCCTATGGGGACTATCATTAGTCACATGACCCGTTCAGGCACATGGGTGGACCCAGGGGTGGGCCCCACGTGTCTTCCGGGCAACTAGTGGTACCTGGTTGGTCAGGACCCAATGGCCATGTTATGGCGGGGTGGTTGTGCTATCACTCAGGACCCATTTGTCACAGTGATTATAAATGATATTTACCCGGATATATAACTTATATATTATATTAAAATTACATAGTAATTTTATTTAATTTAACTTATTAGTAATAATAAAACTTTTTAGCATAATAATAAATTTATATAAAAATATGCCCCTTAAATTAAATTGGATCTTATATTAATATCTAAATAAATTGTAACAAATTAATTAATTTTATATTCTTTTTAAACAATAAATTTACATAAATTAGTTAAAAATATTCATAAAATTTAATTTAATGTCTAGGTTATATATTATTATATTTCTTTAATAATAAATTATTGGTTGGTAACACTCGGCCATGTGTGTTATGCAATCCATCCTATAAAGTCATTGTATCATGTAATATATGATTACCTTAGTGTTCTGTGTAGATCAAGATAAATTTGATGTTTCATTTAGTTCATGTAAGAGAAATAGAGCATGTTAATATAAAATAATATATTTTTATTTTTTTCTTCAAATGGGAAAATATCAAAATAAAAAATTAATCCAAAATAAATAATTCAAAAAATCACGGGGTGTTACATTCTCCCACCCATAAATTGATTTTATCTTCAAAAATTAAACTAGGTTATCGAATTATTAATAAATAAAAATTTTAATCATAGAAACCCTCAACATTAAAATGAATACTAAAAATCCTTTTAAATGAAAAATGTTTGAACCATAATGGTTACCCAAAGTAACATAAATTTGAGTTTCCACCTAGGAGAACATATGTTTAAAGTTGATACATGGACACAGAAAACAAATATAACCATAATGTTCAGATGGATAATGATAGAGAACATGTTCAATGGAAAGTTAACAATTATAAATCCATAAATTTGGAATGATTTAAGGGACCATAAGACTCATAATAAACATAGGTATTAGGATAAATTTATCTGTATGAATATCCATTTTCCTAATGATAATTTTTTATGAAATTATATACTTAAATGATTTCATGTAAACCTCACCCTTTTTTTCATTGACAAACTTCACCTCTTTCTCCAAAAAGGAAGATGGATTTATCATTCTGAAAGCAAAAAACAGGTCATTAAGTCCTTGATATGTTATCCCATATGTAAGAACTTATCATCAAAAAAAATTATAACAAGTTATCCAATATTAATAAATCCTCATGTTTTAAGAGAATAATTTATTCTAAAAAAATAATCCAAATTTTCACTTAATCTTTCCCTAAATGGTAAACCTTATAAAACATCCAAAAGATGAATATCAAGAACATTAGAAATATGGTCATAAAATCAAATTATCATTGATCCCTCATATATAATAAATTATCTCTTGGTTTTATCATTCCAAACCTGTTAATACACTCATTATATATCCCCCTGAAACATGGTAATAACATAAATGACAATAAATAGTTTTTGAAAACATGTATTCTTTATTATTCCAAAAGTTATTGGATATGTTCCTTAAATGATAGAAGTTGAAAACTTCATCCATGATGAATTAGACCTATAATTCAACCAATCAATAATCAGATCTATAGTAATAAATGTTATCCAATATAAATTATCCAAATCAATCAACTCTTGATCCACATGACACACAATTTCCTCGACATATTGATCACATTAAGGGTTACCTTATCATAATAAAAATACCACATTTATAAGTCTTCATCACAGTCAAGCATATACTTTTCAATCAATAATGAAAACTTTTACTGAAGATACTTATAATTTTTAGGATTCAAATAACATAATCTTGTAATTCAGAAACATAAGTACTTCATCAATCCAATATTATTATTAATACCTTACATATGGTTCATCAACATATTCCTTTGTACCACTTTCCTGGAATAAGACATATGAATCATGTCTTAAGATTCCTCAACATCAATCTGAACAATCGTTATTGGATTAATGAAAAAAATACAAGAAGAACATTACATACCTTTCACATTTCATTTTTTATCTCTTTATCTTCAAAAGTATAACCAATAATAATCACACCTTATAAATTATCATTATATTATTTACACTTAGGAAAAAAAATTTCATAGTTCCCATACTATTTCATTTGAATTATTCAATGTTTACCCAGTTATTTCTATTGGTCTCTGTAGTACCCCGGGTTTCTGGTATGTAACCTATTATTGATACTTTTAGTGGTTTTATAGTTATGGGTGATGAATGGGAGAGTTGGGAGAACTTGGAATGAGTTTTGGGGAAAAAGGGAAGTTGTATGGGCAGAAAACGGTTTGTCTAAACCGTGTGGCCAAACCATGCACACTAGGTCTTGGAGGCATTGGCTTATGCATGGTCGGCGCACGATTTGTCTAATCGTATGTCCAAACCATGCGAGAAGGGCGGTCGAGGTAGTAGCTAATGCACGTTTAGCATGTGGTTTGTCAAACCGTATGAACTAACTGTGCGGGCACTTAAATTAGATCCTTAAATTGGGGATCTCAGGAGTTTTCATATCGAAATGCCTTTTTTAGGCACATATGTGTCCCAAACTCGTGATTTTGGTTCTGTTATGGTCACGGAGTGTTCTCCCATCATTTCAGAGGCGATCTAAAGGCTTCTCTTGTCGAATCAAAGCCGTATTCTTGAGGTTTGTGATCGTTATTGTTTGGTTTCATAGATCTAATTCTTCTCTTCTCTCAATTTTATAGATCTAAGACTGTTATGGGTAGATCTAAGTGTTTGGATGCCATATGTGACTATATTTGATCTTATTTGTGTTAGGTGAAGAGATCGAAGGAGAATCATTTGTGAATCGGCCCATTTTTCTTATGTGTTCTCCATTTGTTACATTTTTTGTCAAAACGATAGATGTTGGAGGCTTAACTCTTGAATCCTATTATTATAATTGATTGTCTTAGTTTCAAATTTGGTTGTTGGAATGGATTTAATTGTAAAATGCATGGAATAAATCTTCTTTAGTGATGATTTATGGTTTTAGTGAAATTGTGAAATCCTTGATAATATTTGTTTAAAGTGATTTGGATTCGTGATTTTAAATTTTTTATTTTAAATTAAGGATTTTATGAAATTGTAATTGGTTTGATGAAAGAAAAAAAAGGTGTTTTATTGAAATGGTTTGAGATTGAAATGGTTTTAATGAAATTGGATTTCAATAAAATTTTTTTTTATTGAAAGTGTGTTTTGGAATGATTTATGGACATATGTGGTGTGTGTTCATATTTTATTTGGGATGAATAAGTGTTTGGAGTCTCCCCCATTAGTGTTGGGATGTATAAGGGTTAGGGCTCTCTGTCATCGAACATTTATATTGCATTTGGGACAGATAAGGGTTAGGGGTCTCCCCCATCAGTGTTGGAATTGATAAGGGTTAGGGATCTCCCCTATTAAGCATTCATGTGCATTTGGGTTTGATAAGGGTAAAAAGTCTCCCCCATCATTGTTGGTATGGATAAGGGTTAGGGATTTCCCCTTATTTCCAGGTAGCATGCATGGTCAGTTGCATGGGTTTGTGGAATGGTTGGTCATTCCAAAATGGAATGTTTTTGAAATTGTTATAAATCTTGTTCGGTTATTTTTATTGAAAAATAACATTCTAGAAAATTGGTTTCAATTGCTCTTTGATTCTTTTAGTGAAGAATGGTTTTGGAAACTTGTTTATATTTAGTTATAAACCCTTTTTGAGAAAATTTTTTATATCAACTATTTTAATATAATAGTTGCTAACTCTTCTATCCTGGTGGCGTGAGTATGGAAGTCATTGGGGAAATCCTACTGTGTTTTATACTCACCCCTTCTTTGGGATGTTTTTACTTTTCCAGATGTCATATTTCGAGACAGAGGTAAAGGTAAAGCATACTATTACAAGAGGTTCCTGGTGATGATTGGGAGATGTGGTGGTGCTAGGTGCATGGAGCTCAGTGTGGATCTGTGGAGTTTGTCATGGATTGTTTTGGGTTTTTTAGTCTTCCTATTAGTTCTATGATATTGGTTTGGTTATGTATTGGATTGTGGAATAGTGTAGTTCTCTTTTGGTAATGCATGAGTTGGTTGTTTCATTAACATACATTATATAGTGGTTGTTAGTGACGTTTTAGTTCATTTATTTCTCAAAGGGTAAAATATCCCCCACTTGCATTGAAACCCTTAATCATTTATTTATAACCTTTGGCACCTTAGGGATGTCTCTTAAGGCCTAGTAATGACTCATTGATGTCTCAATCCAATGAGAATTGGCGGGTTATTACAAATGGTATCCGCTTGTTCAGTCATTTCCTAACCAGTGGTCACCATTGTTCTTGGTCTTGGAGTTGAAATTCATTCTTGTATATTCCTTGGGTCGAAATCTTATATAGGAGTAGGAATGTAAGAAATTGAAATGTAAAGAATAAAAGGTCATAGCTAACCCATTAATGCTGAAAATCAAGGTACCAGGGTGTTGGGTACATAAGTGTTTTGGATACAGTTCTAGAATGTTGGAAATATCATTGTCAGGGGGTTAGCCAATGAGATGAGCATGACATGCATTGTAGAGGAATGAATTCCCACTAGGATTTCATATATCATTGTGAGGAATGAGTAAGGATTGTGCGCAACATGTGAATTTTTGAAAAAAAAATGAAAAAAAAATGTTTTCATGTTTATGATTTGGAAAATTGAATATTTGGTGTATTTTGAAAATGGGTCGATTTTCAAAAATCAAGGTGAATGTTTTCAAAAATGGTTGAACATGGAAAAAGGTTGTTTCGGAAAACAATGTTGTTATTTTTGATTCCATATAATTTGAAATGCTAAGACATCAGTTTCTAGAAAGTGAGATTAACAGAGTTTGTTGTAGGTTTAGTAAATGGAACATGGTAGGCGTCATAGAGACCAGTCGTAAGAGTACAGTGAGAATGTGGATTCACCTGAACCACAGGTGAACCAAAAGTTGGTCCAAAGCATCGCTCAAGAATTTAAAAACATTGAGTTGGGACTGCAATAAGATTCTTTGTTTGCGATATCTATCACTGCTGAAAGTCCAAGTGGAGAAAGTATTGTTATCTTTACTAGAGGAGCTGAGAAATCTAATAGTAAGAAAAAGTGGAAATCAGACACCTTTTCTCAAGGAGGAAGAAAATATCGTAATGACATGACATGAGAAATTATCCTTTCTCCAAGACCCTAAATCAAGCTTGGATGTTTCCAGTGTGGCTCTACGAGCCCCATCAAGCTAGACTGTAAGGCACACCTGAGAGCATGCTACAATTGCAAAAAGATAGGACACCTTAAGTGATTTTGTCACACTGCTCCAAGGTCTGGTGTCAGGGACACTTCCCTAGTTTAACAAAAACCATATGGTTCGATGAAACGAGTGCAATCCATAAACAAGGAGCAATGTGCAACAACAAATCAATTGTATGGAGCTGAGCAGATGGTTGTCGATGATCAGGATGAACCATCTATACTGTGGGGTACAATTATTTTTAATTCTATCTTTGTGCAAGTGTTTTTCGATACTGGTGTGTCACATTGCTTCATTGATTCTTATGATGATGACATGCTATGTTAAAATAGGTAATGATGCCTTCTGTTTTGAAACTAAAAACTCCTCTTGGTGAAAGAGAATGTCAAGCCTTTGTGTTTAGAGAATCTTCTATAACTGTTCGTGGTGCTAAGTTAAAATGGTAATTCTCAATGTTGGACATGGATGTCTATGATGTAATCCAGGGTATGAATAGGTTGACAATGTTAAAAGCTCACATCGACTGTTATAGGATAACGGTAAGTTTCACGATTGTGTATGGCATCCACTATCTCCTCAGGGGAGAGAGAATGGTAAAGAAAGGTGCAAAGGGATTTTTGGCACAAATGGTGGGAAACATTTTTCACCAACTGCCAACGTTGACATTGTCATCAATGGAAGAGATCGAGCGAAATATTTTTCCAGCTATTGTGGATCAATTTCCAGATGTCTTTCCCAAGAACTTCTCTGGGTTACCCCCTTTATGGGAAGTAGAGTGTACAATTGATCTCCTTCCATGGACCAGTACTATTTCCCTTACGACTTATAGGATGACACCAATACAGTTACAAGAATTAAAAGTATAGTTAGAGGAGCTGGAAAGGAAGGGTTTCATTCGACTAAGTACTTCTCCATGGGCAGCACCAGTGTTGTTTGTGAAAAAGTCATATGGAACTATTCGGTTGTGTGTTTATTATCGTAATAATAACCAAGTAATGATAAAGAATAGATATCCACTTCAACACATTGATGATTTGTTCGATCAATTAATGGGAGCTTAGTGGTTCTCCAGGATTTACATGTGATTATGATATCACCAATTGTGACTTAGAAAGGACGATATTCCAAAGACAGCTTTCAGAAGAAGATATGGACACTACAAATATGTAGTCATGCCTTTCGGTCTAGGGAATGAAACAACAGTCTTCATGGATTTAAGGAATCAGATATTTCAATGATATCCAGATTCTTTTGTTCTGGTGTATTGTGATGCTTCACGATTAGGGTTGGGTTGTGTTCTCATGCAAGGATACCATGTGGTTTCTTATGGTTCATGTCACTTGTTGGTGCATGAGATGAATTACCCAACACTTTATTGGGAGATGGTTTTAGTCATCCATGCTTTGAAAACATGGAGAAAATATCTATTTGGTGATAAATTTATTGTTTTTATGAATCAAAAAATCTTGAAACACATTTTCTCAAGTTATATTTGAATCTGAGGCAATGGTGTTCAATGGAGTATCTCCAGATGTTTGACTTACTAGAAAAAGGGAATTCGGTGGAGGATTCATTGAGTAGAAAGTCATATGTTCAGTTATCAAAAGATGCTTCAAATGAATGGATGTTGATTTTGGTCTTAGAAAACATGCATGTGGAGTGTGGAGATCGAGGTGAGTTTTCTATTTCCGTTTTAGCTACACATTTTCTCGATTTAGTAATGATGATCAATGAAGAACAAACATATGACGCAGAATGTCTAGTTGTATGTTCAAAACTCAATTGTGGGGAAACCATTGATGGCGGGAAAAAAGATGGAGGGTCAGTTTTTTGTTTAAGAGATTGGATGGTTGTACCTATGGTTTATCAGGATCCACTCCTTCAATCCTACCACCATTCAAGATGGGTCATACACCCTGGTACACGAAATAATTATAAGGTGTTGAAGGCATAGTTTTGGTGGAGCGGCATGAAAACGAAGGTGGCAGAGTTCGTCACGCGGTGTTTGAATTGTCATCAAGTTAAAGAAGAGTATCAGAGACTAGCTTGTATGTTACAATATTTACCTATCCCAATGTGGAAATGGGATCAGATAACAATGGATTTTTTATAGTTCTTCCAAGAATGGTCCATAAACATGATTCCATTTTGGTGATAGTGGATTGTCTAACAATGTAAACCCATTTCATCTGTATTAGTGAAACTCATATGGTGGGTTATATTTCAAAAATAAATATCCGAAAAGTGGTAAATAGGCATGGGGTAATAGTTTCTAAAATATCAGATAGAGATCCGAGGTTCACATCTCATTTCTGGAAATCATTACAGCAGGCCCTCGGAACTCAGTTGATAATGAGTGCGGCGTATCATCCTCAGACGGATGGGAAATCCATGCGGACTATAAAAACATTGGAAGATATGTTTCAGGCTTGTGTAGTTTATTTTTATGGATCATGGGAGGATCATACACCCTTAGTGGAGTTCTCATACAATAATATCTATCAATCCTCGATACACATGGATCCGTTTGAAGAATTGTATGGGCATCCTTGTTGTTCTCCACTATGCTGGGTTGAAATTGGTGAAACATCACTAGTTGGTCCATTCCTTGTCCAAGAAACAATTGAGAATATCCAGTTTATTAGAAACCGGATGGAGATGGCTCAGAGTCATCATAAATCTAATGGAGATCACCATCGAAAACTGTTGTCATTCGTTGAGTGTGATCATGTCTTCTTGAGGATCTCTTGAAGACATAGACATCATCGTTTCAGGAAGTAAGGAAAATAATATCCCATATACATTGGCCCTTTTGATATACTGGAACGTGTTTGAGAGGTGTCATATTGGTTGGCATTACAACCACGGTTTAGTTTGGTGCATAATGTGTTCCATGGATCTGAATTGAAAAAGTATCAGCCTGATCCTGACCATGTGATCAGAAGGGATCACGTTGACCTAGAGCTAGATGCTTCGTTGATACATATCCTAGTAATGATTGTGGATAGGAAAGGGAATATATTGCGTGGATAAAGAATCTTTATAGTGCGGGTTTTATGAAGCATGTTCATATTTAGGAAGAGACTTGCGAACGTGAAAAAGGAAATGAAGGAGCAGTGGCCTGAACCTTTTTAGTTTCCTGATGGTTTTTTACATTCCGAGGACAGAAAGACCAATGGTGGGGAGAATTTAGTACCCCTGGTTATTGGTAGGTAACCATTTCTTGATGCTTTTAGTGGTTTTAAAGTTAAGGGTGACAAATGGGAGTGTCAAGAGAACTTGGAATTAGTTTTGGGGAAAAAAGGGAAGTCGCACGGGCGGCGCACAGTTTGCCAGGACAGTGTTGTCAAACCATGCGCAGTGGATCTTGGAGGCAGTAGCTTCTACTTGGTCGGTAGATAGTTTGTCTAACCATGTGGCCAAAACATGCAAGAATGGCGGTCGATGCAGTAGCTAACTCACGGTTAGCGCACGGTTTGTCAAACCGTGCAAACTAATACTGCGAGCACTTAAATGAGATCCTTAAATTATGGATCTCACACATTTTCGCCTCTAAATTCCTCTTTTAAGATTTTAGGTGTCCCTAACTTGGGATTTTGGTCCTCTTATGGTCAAGGAGGGTTCTCCCATTGTTCCGAAGGTGATCCAAAGGCTTCCCTTGGAAAATCGAAGCTTAATTCTTGAGGTTTGTGATCTTTCTTGTTTGGTTTCTTAGATCTACTTAGATCTAATTCTCCTCTTCACTCAGTTTCTTAGATCTATTCCAGTTATGTGTAGATCAAAGTGTTTGGATTCCAAATATGACTATATTTGGTCTTGGTTGTGTTAGGAGAAGAGATGTAAGGGGGGTCCATGGTGAATCAGCCCTATTTTCTTGTGTGTTCCCCGTGTTTTTGGGTTTTCATCAAAACCATTGAGGTAGGTGGATTCACTATTGAATCCTATTGTTATAATTGATTTTATTAGTTTCAAATTGGGTTGTTTTAATAGATTTAATTGTGAAAAGCATGGAATAAATCTTTTTTAGTGATGGTTTTATTGAAATTGTGAAATCATGTTGAATTTTTGTGCAATGTGATTTGGGTTCTTGAATTTAAAATGTTGATTTTAAATAATGGGTTTGCTGAAATTTTAGACGGTTTGATGAAAAATTGGTTTTCAATAAAATGGGTGTTTTATTGAAATGGTTTGAGATTGAAATGGTTTTGATGTAATTGGTTGTCAATAAAAAGGCGTTTTTATTGAAAGGGTGTTTTGCATGATTGATGGAAAGATGTGGTGTGTGTTCTTATAGAATTATGGGTGGATAAAGGTTATAATTCTCCCCCTTAAGTGTTGGTATGGATAAGTGTTAGGTCTCTCCCCTGTCAAACATTCATATTTCAATCGGTGTGGATAAGGGTTTGGGCTCCCCCCATAAGTGTTGGGATGGATAAGGGTTATGTCTCTCCCCCATCAAGAATTCATGTGCAATTGAGTTGGATAAGGGTAGTAAGTATCCCCCATCATTGTTGGGATAAATAAGGGTTAGGTATTTCCCCTTCTTCCTAGTTTTATGCCAGGCTGGTTGCATGGGATTGTGGAATGGTTGGGTATTCCAAAAATGAAATGTTTGTGAAATGGTTCTAAAGCTTGATTGTTTATTTTTCTAGAAAAAAAACTTTCTATAAAATTGGTTTCAATTCCCCTTTGATGCTTTTGGTGAAAAATGGTTTTGGAAACAAGTTTATATTTAGTTATAAACTACTTTAGAAAAAATGTTTTATATCAACTATTTTTATATAATTACTGCTAACTCTTCTATCCTAGTGGAATGAGTGGGGAAGTCATTGGGGAAAACCTACTGAGTTTTATACTCTCCCATACTTTGGCATGTTTGTGCTTTTGTAGATGTCGTGTTCTGGGAAACAGGTAAAGGTAAAGCATCTTATTACAAGTGGTTCGTGGTTTTTCTTGGGAGATGTATTGGTGCTTGGTGCATGGAGCTCAGTGTGGATCCGTGGAGTGTGTCTTGGATTATTTTGGTTCTTTTTTTTAGTCTTCCACTTGGTACTAAGATATTGTATTGTTTATGTATTGGTTTGTGGAACAGTGTAGTTCTCTTTTGGTAATGCATGAGTTGGGTTTTTCATTAACATGCATCATATAGTGATTTTTAGTGACATTTTAGTTGGTTAATTTTTCAAAGGTTAAATCATCGCACACTCGCATTGAAACCCTTCGACATTTATTGATAGACTTTGTCACCATGGGGATGTCACTTAGGGCCTAGTAATAACTTTTTGAGCACTCAAGACAATGAGAATTGGCAGGTCATTATAGTTTGCATTGACATAAACCGGAAATAATGTGGTGAGAAATACATATCATAGATGAAATTCACTTAATCATGAAAAATTACGTATTGGTTGTCTAAATCATGATGCATGCCTTTTAAATTATGATACCATATTTTTATACTAGCTTAATAATAGTCATATTCTATTCAATCAATTTATAATGGTTTCTGAAGATTTCATGAATTTATAAGGAATATCATCCTAGAGTGTCAGACTAGGTGTGAAACATGACTCGTTGTCATGTAACATATTACCCTCTGTCAGGACTAGAATATCATTTTAGAGTTGATACTTCTAGGTACATCTCTGTTAAATCCATGTATAGTTGTAGTATCTAGACATGATGTATTTCTATGAAACCATTCACTCAATCCTTTACAAAAATCCTAGGATGTTTTCCTAAAAATTGACTCACCCTTTTAAGCTTCCTTAGAGAGATCCATAGACATATCCTTAAAAATACTACTGGGGATCTCACAAATGTTTCCCCATCATTATTTCACAGGGATAACTAAACCTTCAATCTAAAACCAACTTTTACAACCCATAGTTCACATTCCTTAATATAACATCAATTTTGCAGCATATAGAAAACATTATAAACATATATTTTTAGATAATTTCATACTATAGTGCCTTTAGAAACATGGAAACCTAAACAAAAATACATTAGGGAGATACATTATCTCCCACTATATTTATCGTGAATAGAACCCCTCAAAGGCACATTAAACGTAATAATTATCATCATAACCTGGGGGAAAGGAAACATAAAATGGGGTGAGATTGGATGGTCCGTAAGGGTAAACAATGGAACCATCTAGACATTAACATGGGAATAGGGGTTTGAGAATGTAATAAAAAATTGGAATATCATAACCTTCATATATAAGATCATAAACATAAACCATGGAATGAGGAATGACATTTTATAAGATATAAATCATAAGTAATTAAAGAACATATTCCATGAATGAATATCATAGGAATAAAACATGGAATTATGGAAAAACATAAGCATATAATATGATTTTCATAATATCCAAGGAATCACTACCAAGGCCGTGTTAGTGGATGAGGTCTTTTTATAAACTGTGTAGACCCCTATTCCATCCCATTATTACTAAACCAAGTATACCCCCATTACATTAATATATTACTAAACTGAGTAATCCCTAGTTTTTGTTAGGACCAAGTTGATGGAAGAGAAGGTTCTCACGGATTTTATTTTGTTGATCTTGAGGAAGTTTTCATAAATGAACGACACCTTGAATTTCTAAGAATTCGGAATCTAGAATTTAGAAGTTCGGAACAAAGAATATTGAACATTTGTAACCTAGTGTTCAAAGAATTAAGAGTCAATAATTCAGAGTCTGGATATTGAGAAGTTCAGAACCAAGAATATTGAACATTCAGAACCTGGTGTTCGATGAATTCAGAGTCTGCAATTCGAAGTCTGGAAATTGAGAATATCAGAACCTAGAATTTGCATATTCTTGAAAGCTGGATGATAGAAGATGTGAAGAAATTTACTTGTGACGATGCTTTGCTATTTTGTAACTCTAAATTTTGAGTATATGCAAGTACTCACGATTCAAGAAAAATTTGGTACAAGAAGTCATTCCGAGAATCAGGAAGAGCTGATTTGAGAAATGGTCAAGTCGCAACGAGGAACACAATTTGTGGAGTCTACTTCCTGAACAGAATTTGCGGAGTCTACCTCCTGAATAGAATTTTCAGAGTCTACTTCCGGAACAGATGTGCGGAGTCGACTTCTAGAGTCTGAAGTTCATACCGGAACGTTCGGAGTCGACATGCTGAAGAAGAAGTTTGTAGCGGATATTTCGGAGTCGAATTACTGAAGAAGAAGTTCGTAGTAGGATGTTCAGATTAGACTTCCTGAACCTGAAATTCATAGCCATATGTGCGGAGTCATGCCAAGAATTGGTGAAGTCATAATGAAAAGCCATACCGAGAAGTAATGAAGATTCATACCAAGAATTGAAATGGTGTCATGCCGAATAAGTGGGGAATATTCATGCTGAGAATTGGAAGTGATGCTGAAGACTCAAAAAGAGTGGATCCGAGAAAGTGATGCCGAAGACTCGTGAACAATGGATCCAAGAAAGTGATGTCGATGAATCAAGAAGGGTGAATCCGAGAATTTGATGCCAAGAAGATAGATGAGTGGATCCGATAATGTGACTCCAAGAAACCTGTGTAATAAGGTTGGATCTAGGAATGGCCAAAGCTCTATATCACGTTAAGGGGAAAAAGATTCGAGAAGATTCTAGAAGCGTTGACAAAGTCTTAATTACTTCGAGATTTCAGGAGAAATTAAGATTCGGGTGAATTTAAGTGAGCGGGAAAATATTTTGGTTTCTCACCTATTCTCACTTTGGAGAACATATTGAAGGAGATCAGGGTTCTATGTAAGTGTGTAATAAAAAATTAGAGAAAGAAGCTCTGGTAATCTAGATAGAGGAAGAAGTGTTTTGTCGACATAGTTTCATTTATGTTTCAATCGTAATGAGAATTTGATACCGGTTGACACTGTATTATGTTTATCTGATTGAAGAATTCGGAGTGCATTATTTGGTGTGGGATATTCGGAATGGGGAATCAGTATTGGTTTTCACCGTATTGAACTTCTCAGACTGAGGAAGACTCAGATTGAATAATTAGAGTGAAGAAGAAAGTTTGGAGTGATGTATTCGGTGTGGATATTCGGAATAGGGAATTAGTACTGGCTGTCACCATATTGAGTTTCTCAGACTGAGGAAGACTTGGATTGAAGAATCAGAGTGAAGAAGAAATTCGAAGTGAAAAATTTAGAGTGGAGCTTCGGTGAAAAAATTCGGAGTGAAGATTTCGGATTAGTGATTTGGAATGGGGAATCAGTACTGGATTTCACCATATTGGGTTTCTCATACTGAAGAAGATTCAGATTGAATAATCGGATTGGGAAAATTCGGAGTGGAGATTCATAATGGGATGATCGGACTATAATTGTACTATCTCAAGTCCAATGAGTCCATGCCGTTCTTATGGGTATGGAAGTGAAGATTTGTGCTGAAATTTACTACTCTTGTGTATTTGAAAGGAAGTTCCGGTAACATAAGTTGTTATAAGAAAAGAGTCTTTACCCAATTGTGTTAAGAGGGTTCACATGCACTGGAGAGATTGTTTCACAGTGCTTCACAAGTGTAAGGGTATATCCTACTCATTGTAATCCATGGATTGTTTTCTTAGTAGATTGTATGGTGCTGGATTGTTTCCAACCATACTAATGACATAGCTATTCTTATTGAATAGTGATCCTTGTAAATTTTTATGTTCCTTTGGATGTGTGCTTGTTTGTTTCTCAGCAGGGAATTATATATTTAACAGGAGACAAAGGATGTTCTCAACATTAAGGGAACTTAAAATAAAATAAGGGATACCACTGATTCACCCCCCCCCTCAGTGGTTCATTACCCTAGCTGGGTCCCTACAAGTGGTATCAAAGCGAGGTTGCCTTTATTTTCTTGATAATGGAGAATCTGAATTGTGTGAACAGTAAAGGCATTACGGTATTGGAGGGGATGAAATATCACATCTAGAAAGATAGAATTCTATTATATCTCATGTATATTAGTTATGAGGTTATTGAAGCTGCAACAGTTGGGTTTCCCCCCATTGAATACAATGTTCCACTTACACCCGTTGAATAGAAGTTTCTTGAGAATGATGGAAGAGCCAAGAATGCTATATTGTCTTCACTTTCTAAAAGTGAATTCTTGAGAGTTAAAGGAGTGGGCACAGCCAAAGGTATATGGGAAAAACTGAATAACATATACGAAGGCAATATAAAATTCACGAAGTAAAAACATCAAATATAGAGATTGATGTATAAAGACTTGGTGGTGGGAGAGCATGAATCTATTGGGGATTTATTCACCAGGGTATACGATATTGTTAGTACCATCAGATTTCTTCGTGGAGAGCTAAAAAACTCTACTGTGGTGGAAAATATCTTGAGGATTCATCCTAATAAATTTGATGCAATGGTATCTTTATTAGAAGACAGAGACTCATAGACTCTATCTCTTGATGATTTTATAGAACACTAATTACTTACGAGATGAGAAGGGAAAAGGCTATGTAGACCAAGACAATGGTGGAAAGAGAATTATGTTTCCAAGCCATAAAGAAGGAAAATTCTAAGAAGATCTTGATTTAAGAAGATGGTGGTGACTCTGACTCTGAAAGCGAGGTATGTAAGAATATTAACGATATTTTATCCTTGTTTTCTTAGAATGATAAAAGAGGCACAGGTAAATACAAGGGAAAACTTCTGTTGAAGTGTTTTGAATATGGAGGCATTGGCCACATTATAGCTAACTTTCCTCGAAGGCAGAATGAAGAAGACATTGATGACGAACAAAGAAATCCATGAAAGTTATAGAAAAATCAAGGTGGAAAATGATGGTCAGGGAGAGAATATAAGTTCTTCAAATCCAAGTGAAAAAATTTTATATCCTTAAATGAAGAAAATGAAAAAAGTGATGCTGAATCCAAAAAGATTAGTTGAGAATGGTGTGGAAAATACTTTCATTGCAGCAATGAATGATGAAAAATTTAGAATTTGCAGCTCAGAAGAAGAAGAAACTCATCTTGAGATGCATCTGAAAGAAGAATTGAAGGAATGTTTAAGGAAGATCCCAAAACTGGAGAAGATTAACAAAAAGTTCGAAGATGAATGTTCCATAGCATCCAATCAAGCCAATGATAAATAAGAACTTTAGAAAGATCTTGAAGGCTTGAAGAAGTCTCTTGAAGATGAGAAAAATCAAAATGAGCACATGAGAGTAAAGTTGATGGAAAAAGAGGAAGAATTAGAGATTTTCAAAAGAAGCTCTCAGAAGCTGAATCAAAAAACATTTGTTTTCAAAACTCAACTATTGATGTTTCTGAAGGCTCTCAACAAGAACATTCTGAGAAAATTCAATAGAAGAATAAAGTGGTTCTTGTGAATAATAAAGCTGAGAAAGTTGCTTATGTGGTCAAGACTAGCGTTACTGGGAACTCTGAAGTTTCAAGGAAACCTAAGTCTAACACTAGTGAAAAGCAACCAAAATCATAAAAGGCATAATTCCAGCAGAGCAATCTTTCTAACAAAAGAATGGTTGGTAGGGCTGAAGAAAGAGCAACAAAGAAGTATCAGAACAAAATCTTTAGAGGAAGATACTCCTTCTATGGGTACTCTTAGTATTGTTGTGGATTCGGGCATACAGTGAATATGTGTTGTCTCAATCAAGATTATTACCCCCACCCCATAGGTTATGAAAGGCAGATATTGAGGGGGATTCAATCTCTTCAAGGGAAGAAATGTGAAAAGGTGTTCTTGAAGAAAGGTGAGAAGTATGAAGTCAAGACATGAAATAGGTTTCGCCATATAAAGACTGTTTGCAAAAGGTGTGAACAAACTGGACATCATAAAAAAGGATGTCTTGTGTCGTTGCCAGCTCAACAAAAAGTTCTTATTTCTCAAAAGCTGAAGGAGAAGAAATCAGTGAAAGAAGAAAAATCTATTGTTGTTGAAACTGATCTAAAAGATACAAAGGAAGTACGACCCTGAATACTTGACAGTGGGTTTTCATCACATATGATTGGATACATGCAGTTACTAAAGAATGTGAAAAAGTTTAGAGATGGCATTGTGACATTTGGTAATGATGAATCTTTAAAAATCAAAGGTGTTGGATCAGCCATCATTGGGAAGGAAAAATCAAAGTCCAATAAAACTCTAAATGTTGACAGACTGAAGCACAACTTTCTGAGTGTATCACAATTGTGTGATTAGGGTAAAATATTTATCTTCAAGAAATTTGTATTTTTTGTGATAAGTGAAGAAGATGGGGAGATTGTTACAAGAGGACAATGAACTAAAGGAAATATATTTCAGGTTAGAAATTCACAAAACTCTTGTTACGTGAGAATAGTGGAAGAAAATCAGTTAGGGAACAGAATACTTGGGAACATGTGTCAGAGAAATATGAGGAAGTTATCTCAAAGGGACAATGTTCAAGATATTCCAGATCTTCCAAGAAGAAGATATTGGTGTTGCACTACCTTTCAGAAAGGAAAGATTACAAGTGTTGTGCATAAGAAGGTTGAGATTTGTTCTAAACAACCCCTTGAACTAATACATTTTGATATATGTGGTCCGATGTGAAAAAAATTAACAAATGTAGACAAGTACTTCATCACTTTCATTTATGATTTTACTCACATTACATGTGTTATGTTTATGAAGCACAAGTCAGACGCCATGAAAATGATTAAAAGCTTCAAAAGGAAAGCTAAAAATTAATGTCAGTACTCTGTGAAGAAGTTGAGAACAGATAATGGTGGTGAGTATAGAAGTGATGAATTTGAAGACTATCTTGTGAAGCATGAGAATTAAGCATGAATATAGTGCAATATATACACCTAAAAAATGGCTTTGTTGAAAGGATGAACAGAAGTCTGGTGAAAATGGGAAGAACCAAGTTGCTTGAACATGGCCTTAATCATTACGTTTGGAGGCATGATACAAGTACAAATGTTTATATTCAAAATAAATTTTTCTACATGCCTTAATCAAACAAAACTCCATATGAAATTTTATATGGAATAACTCCATGTATGAAGTATGATAATTTTTTTGGGATCCCATGCATTATAAAGAAGAAAGGAGGAAGTAGTGCAAAATTCGAGCAGAAAGTAGAAGATGGAATTTTTCATGGATATGCACAAGAAGGAAGAGGTTGTTGATGCTTTATCAGAGAAAAATTAATAATTTTGGATGTAGTTGATGTAGAAGTAATTAAAACTCTGAGAAAAGAAAGGCATATCCAGACAGACAAGGAATATGAGGAAGATGAAGTTAACAATTTTGATAAGGATGCAATGAATAGTAATCCTTGTCAAAATGAAGAATCGGATTCAGCAATATCAAGTGATGAGGAAGGCACATGAAAAACCTATCCAAGGATGATGAAACAATTGCAAGCTCAAAATATTATTTTTGATCAACGTTACACAGTTCAAATAAGAAAAACAAGTAATTCTATATCACTTACATCCTTGTATTCCAAAGTGGAACCAAATGATTTTAAAGAAGACATTGAGCATCCCGAATGGGTTCAAGTGATGAATGAAGAATTGTATTAATTTGAAAAGCATAACACATGGGAATTCATACCCAATCCTGAATGTAAGAACAATATTGGTACCAAATGGGTCTTCTGGAACAAGCTAAATGAAGAAGGTGAAGTTATCAGAAATAAAGCACGATTGGTTTGAAAAGGCTACTCTCAGATTGAAGGAATCGACTTTGATGAAACTTTTTCTCCGGTGGCCAAATTAGAGTCTATCCGAATCTTTCTATCTATTACTGCACAACGAGGCTACAAAATATTTCAAATGGATGTTAAATCTACATTTCTTAATGTTGATCTCAAAGAAGAAGTTTATATTGAGCAACCATGTGGCTTTGTTGTTGGGAAGAGTGAAAGTTATGTGTACAGATTGAAAAAAGCTTTGTATGGGATAAATCAAGCTCCAAAGGCATGGTATTCAAAACTGGATACTTGCATAAAAGAGATGAGATTCATGAAAGGAAGTGCTTACAGAAATATGTACATCAAGGAAAGCCAACATCATTCTCTCATTGTCATTGTCTTTGTTGATGACATTATTTGTTATGGAAATGATGAAAGAAGTTGTGAATGGTTTGCTGAAGAAATGAAGAATTTCTTTGAGATGTCCATGTTGGGTGAAATGAGATACATTATTGGGTTAAAAAAATTTCAACATAAAGAATTCATTGTTCTCTCCAAAGAAAAGTATGCTAAGGAACATCTTAAGAAGTATGGGATGGAAAAATCAAAAACCTATATCAACTCCTATCTAAGTGGGAATGAAGCTTTGAAAATATGATGAACGAAAATAAGTTGATCAGAAAGAATATCAAAAGTTGATTGGAAGTTTTTTATACCTGACTACATCAAGATCAGATATTGTTTTTGATGTTATCATATGTGCAAGATTTCAGAGTGCTCCTGAAGAATCACATATTGTTGCTAGAAAAAGACTTATCAGATACATAAAAAGAACAACAGAATTTGGAATCATGTATAGTGGTTCAAATAAAATTTATTTCTTTGGCTATTCGGAAGCAGATTGGGAAGGAAATTTTGATGACAGAAGACCCACATCTGGTGGAGTTTTCATGATGGGAAAAAGTTATGTTGGCTGGAACTCGAAGAAGAAGAATTCTATGACACTCAGTACAGCTGAAGCTGAATATGTTGCTGCAACCATGGATTTTACTCAACTTATCTGGATGAAAACACAGTTGGAAGATTTTTTAGTTGAAGTGAAGTTTCCCTTTGCTCTTGGGCTGTGATAATCAAAAAATAGTTAATCTTACCAAAAATCTAGTCCAAAATTCTCGATCGAAGCATATTGATATCAAATATCATTTCATCGAAGAGCATGTGGAACACAAGGAACTGAAACATGAATATGTTTCATCTACTGAACAAGTTGCTGATATTTTCACGAAACCCATGCCAAAGGAATAATTCTCAATATTGATTTTGAAAATGGGTGTCCAACCTCTTTCTCTTCAATGCTATGGTATGTTGTTCAATCCCCTCTCTCTTCTTACCTTTGGATTGCTTCGTCTAGGGGGAGAAGTTGTTTGTATCATAAATCTATTTATTTAAAGAGAGAGTTGTGGGTAAGCTGTGAACACATAATTTTTTGTGTACGTGATCTATTCTAACTATTTGTTGGAGTGGTTGTAGGAATGAACTTGAAGTTGTTTAAAAAATTTATGAAGCTGGAGGTGTATGACATTGAAGATGTCATTTTCACTACCTATGGATAACATGGTTTTTCTGTCAATAATTCTTGTTTCCTACAATGAGTTAGCTCACGTAGGCTTAGAATTATTGATAAGTAATCCATTTCTTGAGGATACAAAGTTTGATGATTTATGAAAACTTGGTTGACATCAAAATCCAAAGGGGGAGATTGTTAGGACCAAGCTGAAGGAAGAGATGGTTTGCATGTATTATCTTTTGTTGATCTTGAGGAAGTTTTCAAAAAGGAAAGACACCTTGAATTTCTAAGAATTTGGAAGTTATAAGTTAGAAGTTTAGAACCAAGAATATTGAATATTCGGAACCTAGTGTTCGAATAATTTGGATTATGGAATTCAGAGTTTGGAATTCGGAGTCTGGAGATGGATAAGTTCAGAACCAAGAATATTGAACATTTAGAACCTGGTGTTTGAAGAATTCGGAGTCTGGAATTCGATGTCTGGAAATTGAGAAGATTGGAACCGGTAATTTGAATATTCTTCAATGCTGGCTGATAGGAGACGTGAAGACATTTAATTGGGACAATGCTTTGCGGTTTTGTAACTCTAAATTGTGAGTATATGCACATACTCATGACGCAAGAAAAATTTGGTACGAGAAGTCATTCTAAGAATCAGGAAGAGAAGTTTTGAGAGCCGGTGAAGTCACAACGAGGAACATAATTTGTGGAGTTTACTTCCTGAACAGAATTGGCAGAGTCTACTTCCTGAATAGAATTTCCAAATTCTACATCCTGAACAGAAGTGCGGAGTCGACTTCCAGAGTCTGAAGTTCATAGCAGAATGTTCAGATTCGACTTGCTGAAGAAGAAGTTCATAGAATAAAGTTCAGAGTCGACATCCTGAAGAAGAAGTTCATAGTAGGATGTTCGGAGTTAGCTTCATGAACCTGAAGTTCGTATCCAGAAGTGTGGAGTTATGCCGAGAATTGGTGAAGTCGTAACGAAAAGTCATACCAAGAAGTGATGAAGAGTCATACTGATAATTGAAATGGTGTCATGATGAAGAAGCTGTGAAGAGTAATGCTGAGAATTGGATGTGATGCTGAAGACTCAAGATGAGTGGATCTGAGATAGTGATGTTGAAGGCTCAAGAAGAGTGGATCCGAGAAAGTGATTCCGAATAATCAGGAAGGGAGAATCTGAGAATATGTTGCCCAGAAGACAGATGAGTGGATCCTAGAATGTGACTCTGAGAAACCTGCGTAATAAGGATGGATCCAGAAAATGAAAAATCTCTAAATCAAGTGATGTGGAAGAAGATTCAAGAAGATTCTAGAAGCATTGAAAATGTCTTAATTACTCCGATATTTCAGTAGAAATTAATATTCAGGTGAATTTAAGTGAGTGGGAAAATATTCTGGTTTCCCACCTAATCTCACATTGGAGAACCTATAAAAGAAGATCAGGGTGCTAAGTAAGTGTGTGATGAATAAGTATAGAGAGAAGTTCTAGTAATCTAGAGAGAGGAAGAAGTGTTTGGTTGACAGAGTTTCATTGCAGTTTCAATCGTAACGAGAATTTGATACTGGTTGACACCGTATTAAGTTTCTCTTGTTGAAGAATTTGGAGTGATGTACTCAGAGTGGGATATTCGGAATGGGGAATTAGTACTGGCTGTCACCGTATTGAGTTTCTCAAACTAAGGAAGACATAAATTAAAGAATCAGAGTGAAGAATTCAGAGTCTATATTTGGAGTGAAAATTCGGAGTGAAGAATTAGGAGTAGAGATTTGGAATGGGGAATCAGTACTGGCTGTCAACATATTGAGTTTCTCAGACTGAAGAAGATTCAGATTGAAGAATTGGATTGGGAAAATTCAGAGTGGAGATTCGGAATGGGATGTTTGGACTGTAATTGATCTATCTTAAGTCCAAGAAGTCCTTGCCTTTCTTCTGGGTAAGGAAGTGATTATTTTTGCTGAACATGATTACACTTTTGTATTTGAATGGAAGTGCATGTAACATAGGTTTTTATAAGAAAATAGAATTTTCCCTATTGTGCTAAGAGGGTTCACATTCACTGGAGTGATTGTTTCACAGTGATTCATGAGTTTAAGGGTATATCCTACTGATTGTAATCCAATGATTGTTTTTATAGTGTATTGTATGGTGCTAGATTGCTTCCAACCATACCAAGGACATAGCTATTCTTATTGAATAGTGAACCTTGTAAATTGTTGTGTTTTTTTGGATGTGTGCTTGTTTGTTTATCAGTTGGGAATTATATATTTAATAGGAGACAAAGGTTGTTATCAACATTAAGAGAACTTAAAAGAGGAAAAAGGGATACCACTGATTCACTCCCCCTCTTTCAATGGTTCATTACTCTAGCTGGGTCCTTAATGTTTCAATCCAATAATACATAACTGATTTCATTTCACATTCCATCCATGTATATCTCATTAGATATAAATCTTTACCCAATTCATTGGAGGGATATATAGGTCTCACCCATCTCACAGTGAAATCATATATACATATTCCATCATATCATTATAAATAATATCATAACCCATGAAATTAAATGGTTAATATAAAACTATTATCATATCATAATCTGTGAAAAGACACATGTTTCATATTCATTTCATCATAAACAGAACCAGTGAAAAGAACATGGTTTCAAAATCATATAACCCGTGAAATGGAAAGTGGTTTATAAACATCATTCCATAGAAAAATTATCTATCCATAAAAAAATTATGAATTTAAAAATAGAATAATTTCTCTAAAATGGAATGAGTTAAACCAATTGATGTTATCTTATATGGGATATAATTTTTAAAGATCTTTAAAAATAATTCTTGAGGTAAATCATTTTTATTTTTGGAAAATTTCTTTTTATAACAAAAAAACTTTTTAAATCCATTTTCATTTAAAATAACATTATAAAATTATAATATATATTTTTTAAAAAAAATATATAAATTCATTTTCCTTGAAAATTAGCTTTTAGTATCCTTGGAAAAAAAATTAAAAATATATTCAAAAACATATTTTTTCAATATAATATATTTATGATAGAAAAGTCAGTTGGTCAGATTTTACATAAAACATTTCCATAAGAACCAAATTGTGGAAATGTGGTACCAACACATGAGTATATCTTTACCGAAGACGGCATAATAAAACTCGTGAATATTAATGAGATATGGATCGTAATATATCATCAAAGACGCATAATCATTAAAAATATCAAAAAGCGGTTAAACTGTTTCCATAAACTCTCACCACTTGGATACATGGGATAATACTCTACATATAAGAAAGATAAATTAAATCATGATTAAAATATCCTGAAAATAATTATATTCATTATATTTAATGTAAAATATATTTTTATTTTCCTCTAAATAATTTTTAGGTCCATAACAAAACATGAGTATCAATGAAGTAAAAGTGAGACAATTGTTTTACCGATTTGGTATCATTTTAAACATAAAGCTAATGAAATAATGATTGTACATCGATATGTAAATATCCATAAATTTATTTATAAGAATCCTTTTATACAATCATGGTAATTACATATCCCACACAAAAGGAATGAGTAGCGAATATATCATGTATCTCACAGAAAGAAAAATAGAGATGAGATCCCATTACTGTGTGTATTGACTCTCATCATACCAGTTCGAACCACATGGATAATAAATATAAATTTATTATAAAAATATTATAGAACAATTTTCCTATATATTTTACCATATATTTTTTTATTATCACCTTATATTACCCACTTTTTATCCATCATATGTTAAGGTTTAGTTTTGGATAATATTTGTTTTGTTCTTGGCAAGTGTCGTAATTTGTAATATCATTGGTCATTTTACATAAATCATTATTCTAGAATGTAATAAATTATATGAATTTAATTTATATATTTTATATTTTTATTATAATAATTCATATAATATATAAGTATTAAATACATTACATTATTCATGAATACAAGAATCCATACATACACATGATTGTTATTTTCATTTTACTATAATTTTGAAGGAAAT
Source organism: Viscum album (assembly GCA_963277665.1). NCBI lineage: Eukaryota > Viridiplantae > Streptophyta > Magnoliopsida > Santalales > Viscaceae > Viscum > Viscum album. The sequence goes on from OY728140.1 coordinate 544,036,928, forward strand.
AATGTTAAAGTAATATTAATTTATATATATATATATATATAATTATTAAATTAAAGTGATTATATCATATATCTCATATATATTCATTACATCCATCCTTAAAATATTCCATGTATTGTATGAATGAATGAAATCTCTTTGAGGGGGAGGAAGTCCTCACTTCCTCAAACATAAGTATCATATTAACACAAATTGGAAAGTAAAAATATGTGTTATTATAAAATAATTAAATAATAATAAATATTTCATATAAAATATATAAAAATACTTTCTACCATAATTTTTACCATCATAGGTGGTACAGATAAATTGTACAATCATTTTTTTGTGAGGTTGTAGTATGCCTACACATAAATAGTATTATTGTTACCCATTAGATGGATGCGTGTGTAAGTTCTAGTCAAAATCATAACATAAAAATGTAATTTTATATTTATGATAATTGTTTTGTTATATTATAATCTAATAGTAATATATTATTTAGTGGAGAAATAAAATAAAAGAGAGGAGTTTGAGGGAGCATGTTACCTCTTAATCAGGTAACTCCATTTTGTTTCCACTAAAGGGTTCCATGGAAGGGTTACTTCCAAAAATATTCTTCAAGGTGGAAGGTAGGTATGATTTGGATATAATTTGGATTATTTTTGTTGGAGACAATTTTTATTGAGAGGTGAGAGGAAGTATGAGGAGATGATGCCTTTTATAATGGAGGAGCGGTGGCATTCTTGTATTATATTAATCGAAAGGAACCACACCCACATTTTCTTATTGAAAGTGGTTCAATAAGGGTTAATGTAATAAAAAATGGATTATAGGGTAAAAATATTTACATTCTCTATATTTATGAAAAGTTTATCGGTCGTTTTGTGGCTTAATGTTATGGTTAAGACCCATATTAAGATTAATTTAACATTAATCATTGTAATTATTTTTAATTATATCACTAATGGTTTTTGTCAAAAATTATGGTGGCCATATTAGAAAATATAAATTTATCTGAAACAAAATATGAAACCATTTTCTAAAATTCTAATCATATATGTTTTTGGAATTAATTTAAATATAATCCCAGAGTCGGTTTTATAATACAGGTTTTTATAGTCATAATGATCAAAAGTTTGCTATGTTTTTATATTTAATTTCAATTCGAAATTGATTACAATGACCTAAATTAGATTAATTGGTTATAATATTATCTAATAAAACATTTTAAAAAATTTAGAATATAATTTATCATTATAAATTAATTAGATGAAAAATTAGTTTTTATTTAAAATCTAGTATTTTCAACTATTCGTTAAAAAATAAAACCATGCATAAAATTAAAAACAATATTATCCTAACCTAACTTTTATGATTTTATTTTTCTAATAATGTATATGTTGATATATTAAATATATAAAAGTTAAAAAATTTATATTTAAAATGGTTTCTCTATTAAAAGGAAATAAGACTACCTCTTTAAAAATATCTGGTCTTTTGTGATAATTTTTTTATTCTTATCTTAAGATTATACTATCTATTGGATGATTATAAAAAATATTTACTTGTATATATAAAATATATATTATGTTAAAATTTATTACTAATTTTCATTATTTTAATTTATTTGGATTAAAACATGTTTGTGAGCATAATAATAATTTTTAATAAAAATACATATTCTATTCAATTGTTTCTTATATGGATTTATAAATATTATGTGACTAATTAATTTAATTTATATTTTTATAATTCCATGTATTTACATAATTTTGTAAATAATATTAACAAAATATTATTTAATTTATAGTTGATATATTATACTATATATTTCAATAATATATTATTGTTCAGTAAAACTCGGTCATGTGGGTTATGAAAGCAATTGATGAAAGTCATTGTTGTGTATAGCACAAGATAACATTAGTGTTATACGTAAAGAAATATAAAATTTATATTTAATTTACATAATCTCATATAAAAATATTAAATTATTATAATATAAACTATTTTTAGTGTCGTGTGAAATAAAAAAATACCAAAATAAATAAATAAACCCAAAAATAAATCAAAAAATATTGGGCGGTTACGTTCTACCCCTTTAAATGAATTTCACTCTAGAAATTAGTCTTAGTTATCAATGTTTTAATACTTTAAAGTGCCATTCATTCCAACCGTCATCATAAAAATTAATACTAAAACTTACTCTCTAAAATTAAATGTGTGAAACATAACGGTTACCCAATGTAACGTATAACTTGGTTTCCACAAGGGAAAACATTGGTGGAAAGTGAAAAAATAGACCAAGAGGTGGAATATAGCCATAATATTATGATTTATAGTGATAGAGAACATGGTGAATAGAATGTTAACAATCAGAATTCCATAAATATGTGGTGAACTAAGGGATCATGAAATTCATCAGAAATAGGTGTACTATGATAATATTTTTTTTCTTCAATGTTATTTTCCCAAAAGTTAAATAATTTTCATGAAATGATATAATTTAATGATTTTAGGGAAACCTCGCCCTTTTTTGTTCCTTGATCCACTTCTCCTCTTTCTCAAAAAAGGAAGATTAATTTTTCATTCTTTAAGCACTAATAGATTATGAGGTACATGATATTTTATCCCATCTATAATTAGTTATAATCAACACCAAGATATTATATATGGTTTTATAGTAAACATAAATCATCATATGGTGGGATAAAACATTACTCTCCTAAACTTTATCAAATGTATAACTTAATCATTCACTAAATGGTTAACCATATAACCCTTCAAAAATATTAAAATAAAAAAAATTACAAATAATGTCAAAAAAATAAACTTAACATTGATCCCATATATTTCAAAAATTAGATCACAGTTTTCTCATTCCAAAAATTGTTATATCCTTATATTATATTCCATGGAAACATGGAAATAACACGAATTACAACATATTTATTGTAAAATAGGCATGCTTCCTTATTCGAAATGTTACTGGATATATTCCATAAATCCAAGAAGTTTAAAACTTCATCCATGATGACATAAACATCTTTTTTCTACCAATAAATAATCAGATCTATGCTAATTAGTACTATCTAATTTACTTTATCAAAATCAACCATCTCTTTATACAATTGAAACACAATTTTCATAGCATTTTTATAAAAATAATTGATACATTACCTTTATCAAAATATTATATTTATATGTCTTCATCACCATTAAACCTATTCTCTTCAATAATTAAAGAAAACCTATATTAAAGATACTTATAAATTTCATGATTCATATAAATTGATATTTGAATTCCCAAACATAAAATCCTAAATCATCCTATATTATTCATATATTATTACTCAGGCTTCATCAACTTATTCCATTTTACATATTTATTATAATATGAAAATGGAATCATTTCTTAGGATTCTTAATCCTCAAAATAATCATGATTTATATGATAAATGGATACAATGATAGAAAAAAATCACACACTATTAACATTTCATTTTCAATATCATTATCCTTATATGTATAAAAAATAATCATAACACCTTCATGATTCTATTTATGAGATTTTCACATGGGAGATTTATTTGAATTGTTCCCATACATTCCAAGTATGACAAATTAAATATTGACTATTTTAATTTTATTCTCTCCATTTAATTAAACCCGAAATCATGAGGTTTGATACAGAAATCATGGAAGAAACCTATATAATCCTAAAATAATTACTTATAGTATGTCTAAATCAGGACACATACCTATTTATTGGTGGAACCTTCATATTATATTAGGTTATTCATAGTCATATGATATCCAAATATATTATAATTGTTTGTGAATAGTTTGTGAATTTCCAAATAATATCCCTCAGGAGTGTCAAACCTTGTGTGAATCATGGATCATTGTCAAGTACCAGATTACCCTAAGACAGTGATGAAACATCTTGTCAGAGTTGTCACTTTGAGGTACATCTATTCTAGGGACACATACATATGTAGTATCTAGATAGGGATGCAGTTCTAGGAATACACTCACTCAATATTTTACAAAAATTCCAATACATTTGCTAAAAATTTACTCATCCTTATACTTATCCTTAGAGACATCAAAAAACATATTTTTAGAAAAACAAATTCTGACATCACTAATGTTTTATAATCCTATTTTAGAAAGGTTAACTAACCCTTCACTCTCAAACCACATATAACTACCAGCTCGTAACATAAATTTACATTCCATCTCTTTTAAAAAAAATATAAAATATTATACAAACATTTTTCAAAATACTGTACTAGTGTAGTGCATTTGGAATAAAGGAAATATAATCATTTTTACATAAGGAAGATAAAGCTTCTCCCACTTGGTTATTTTTGACCAGAACTATTGTTAGACACAAAAATTTAATACATATCTTCATAACCTGGGTCAATGGTACCATAGAAAAGGGTGACTTCAGATTCTCAAAAAGGATATATAATGGAATCATGTAAACATAAATAGGATCATTGGGGTATGATAGAGTGATCAAAACATTATTAGATCATACATTAACATATAGAAGAACATAAAAGTAAATCATGACAAAAGGCATGATAGTTCATAAGGCATGAATCATGAGAAAATAGAGAACAAAGACCATAAAATCATATCATATGAATAAAACATGGAATTGTGGAAAACACATAATCTTTAAGTATTATTTTCATAGTAGCTAGGGTGTTTCTTTCAAGACCATATATGTAGACAAGGTCCTCAACTAAACTACTTATACACCCATTATAGCCCTATGATAATCAACCGAGTAAACCCCTATTCCAACACTGTATTATAGAAATGAGTTCGCTTCCCATTACATCCATGTCTATCTCATGAGATATAAATCTTTACCCATTTCATTTGAGGGATATATAGGTCTCACCTATCTCATAGAAAAATAATACATATGTGTTCCACAAGATCAATACAAATCAAATAATAACCCATTAAATGAAATGGATATTATAATCATGTAATAATATCATAACATGTGGAAGGATATAGGTTTCATATTCACTTCATCAAAAACATGACAAGTGAAAAGAATAAGGTTTCAAAATAATATAACCCATGAAAGATAAATGGGTTTCTAATCACCATGCCATCAAAATAATATTTTTTTCATAAATAGTGTATTAATGGAAATATTGAATAATTTCACCAAAAAGTAAATAGGGCCACCAATATATGTTCTCTTAAATGGGAAATAATTTTTAAATATCATTTATAAATATTTATTTATCAAAATATCCTTTCTTCTATGAAAATCTATTTTTATAACATAAAACCTTCTAAAAATTTTTAATTTGAAAATATATTTAAAATCATATATTGTGGTTTTTTAAAATATAAAATTAATGTCATTTTTTCATTAAATTTACCTTCATAGATCCTTGAAAAAAAATTAAAATGTATTCAAAAAAATGTTTTTTTAATACAATAGATTTCTTACCGAATAGATAGAAAATCAGATTTTACTTAAAACATAGACTTAAGAACCAAAGAGTGGTAAGGTTGTACTAATAGATGAGGATATCTTGAAAAAATTTAGGATAAAGAAACTCACAAATATTCAGGAGCTATGGATCCCAATATTTCATCAATGATTCATAATCATTAACAATCTCGAAAAGCGATGATATTTTTGCAAGAAACACTTACCACATAGTTACATGGGATCATACTCTTAATGTAAGAAATAAAAATTTAAGGAATATTAAAATATAATGGAAAGAATTATATTAATGATATAGAATGTAAAATATATGTATATAAACCTCTAAATATTGTTTACTTTCATAACAAAACATGTGTCTCAAATAATGAAAATAGAGAGAACATATTTTTACCAATTTGTTATCATTTTAAAATTAATCCCCTTGAATGAAATATCAGAATATTAATATTTAAATACCCGTAATTATATTTTTAATACTAAATGTATAAAATCATGTACATTACATACATAACATAAATGGAAACAATGGAAAACATATCATGTATCTTACATAAATAAAAAGTGAGGTGAAATCGCTTTACCTTATGTCTAGAACCTCATCATATTCTTTCAAACCAACATTATAATTAATATAAATTTATTATAAATATTTTAAAGAACCATGTTATTATATATTATACCATAATATTTTTGGTCACAACCATATATTTCCCAATTTTTAACAATCCTATGTTAAGGCTCTATTTCAGATAATATTAACTTAGTTCTTCGCATGTGTCTTAATTTTTTATATCGTTGTTCCTTATATATATTAGTAATATTTTAAAAAATGATATAAATATCATGTATATCAATTATATGAGTATTATAATAATCTATATAATATAGAAATATGTAACAAAATACACCGTTCATGGAGACAGTAAGCCGTATGCACACATGAAGATTATTTCCATTTAATTATGGTGTTAAAGGAATGAAATTAAAATAAATATATATAAGTATATATATAGAATATTTAAATTATATTTCTGATATAATATATATTAATTAATTAAATCATTAATACATTCCATGTTGTGTATGAATGAACCACCTCACTTTGTGGTCGCAGTAGTTCACACATCCTCAAAAGAAATTATCTTATTATCAAACAATTGAAATGGTAAATATGTGTGTTTATAAATTAATCAAATAATATAAAATGAATAATAAATATTACATATAAGATATATAAATTTATTTTCCATCATAATGGACACCATGGGAGGTTGTAATGGAAAATTTAACAGTCATCGTTTAGGGAGGCGAAAGTCATCCTACATGTAAACCACATGTTTGTTACCCATTAGGTGGTTTTATGTTTATGTAAAGGGTGAAATATTAACAGAAATTATTACAATTATATTTTTTATATTTTTTATAATATTATAATGGAATAAAGATATTTGAGGGTGTGGAGAAATAAAATAAAAAAATGGATTTTGAGGGTGGGTGTTACCTCTTAATTGTGTACTTCCTTTTGGTTTCAAGAAAATTGTTTAATTGGATGGAATAATGCCCAAAAAGGGATTCAAGAAGTAATAAAATGATTATACAGAAATAATTGGGTATATTTTTGGTCATGCCAATGTGTCTGGAGAGGATTGATGAAGTGGGAGGATATGAGGACTTTTATAATGGAGGAGGGTCGTACTCTTATATCATTTTAAAGGAAATGAAAACCACCCACGTTCTTTAGTGAAAGTGGTTAGATAATTGTTTTTATTTGATAAAATGGATGTTATGGTCGAAATATGTCCATAAAATGGCTTGAGGAAATGTTTATAGTTATTTTAGGGCCTTAAGGTTATGGTTTAAACCCATATTACGCTTAATTTTACCTTAATAATTGTAGTTAATTTTAATGACATCACAAATATTTCTGGTCAAAAAAGTGAAAGTTATCAGAAAATTTAAATTATTCTAATTAAATATATTAAAAATATTTTTTAAAATTCCATTCATAGAAGTGAAAAATATTAATTAAAATATAATCCCGTAGTCAGGTCGATAATGCCGGGTTTTAAAGAAAAAATGATCAAAAGATTACTAAGTTGTTATATTCAATTTCAAATTTAAATTTATTATAAAGACCTAAATTATATTTATTGGTAAAAATATTATCTAATTAAGGTTTGAATCAAATTTTAAAAATAATTTTACTGTATAAATTAATTATATGAAAAAGCACTTTTTAAATAAAATCCTGTATTATAAATTGATCATTAAAAAATGAATCCTTACAGAAAATTACCAAAATTTTAACATTTCTTAATTTCTATGTTTCTATGACAAAGATAAAGATTATTTTCATATATTAAATCTATAAATTTACAATAATTAGATTTAAAATGGGTTCTCTATTAAAATTATGTAAAACTACCTTAATTAAAAAAATTGGGGTTTTTATATTATATTGGATTCATTCTTATGATATGATTATAAAATTTGTTAGATTATTAACAAAAATATTTACTTGATATATTTGATATATATTATATTAAATGTTCTTTAAAATATTAATTAATTAAATTTTTTTAAAACAATTTTGTGTGCAAAATAATAATATTCTATCAAAATACGCCCCTTATATTCAATTAATTCTTATATTCATTTAGAAATAATTTGTAATTAATTAATTTATTTTATTTTATTGAAAACAATATATTTAAATAATATAGTTAATGAGAATCATAAAATCCAATTTTATAGATAGGTTATATATTATTATATTTTTTAATAATAAATTATTGTCCGTTAACACTTGGTTATGTGTGTTATGCAAGTAATTGGGCAAAGTCGTTCCCACGTGTAATGAATGCCAACATTGGTTTTATGTATAAAAATGACTAAAATTTATTTTAATTTTATATAATATAAGCCAATAAATGTTCATTAATATAATATAAATTATTTAAAATGTTTTGAAATGCAAAAATACCAGAGAATATATTGACTTGAGAAAAAATAATTCCAAAAATATCATGGTGTTATTAAAATCCAACCAATAATTATCCTGAACAAACCCTCTCCAAAAAAAACTGAAAATATAACATTACTTTTAATAGGTATAAATTGATAGATCATATAGAAATATGGCTTAATTAATAGAAAACTTGTGGCTTCTAATGTTTATAGGAGGTCAAATGTAAGATTTCTCTTAAAATATATGTTACAGGGGATTTTAAATGACCAATGGACTTATTCATTACTAATTACTTGTGAACCCAACAGATTCAATCATAAATCCATGGATTTTCTATTTCCATACAAGTTTTGATAATGTCACGTAAATTAATATATTAAGTGATTTATAAAATATTATGAAAATTTCTCTTGAGTTGGGTAAAATGAATTTGAAAGAGTCGGTTCATGGAATGGGAATTTGTATACAAACTACTAACATGATTTGTATTCCATGAAAGTAGTAAAAATCTACATCAGTGATCATATAAAATAAATTATGTCTATGATTGTTAATTTTCATAAAATGAAACAGTATATTAACAAGGAAAGGGGCATTAATTCATAAATTTCCATTCAATTTGAAGAAAAAAATTATATATTAAATAAATATAGAAATTATCCTCTAAAATTTTATTCCTCTAGAATAAATATTATAAACTATCCAATTTATTCTTATACATGTGAAAATGGACAAATCAATTATCACAAAAATGATAAGGAATATTTCCAAATAATGTTTATTAAAAATTGGATGATTTAATTTAATCTTCTATTATTTTCATATGTAAAATTATTATGACAAAAATACAAATATTTTTTAATCTATAAATATAAAATTAATTATTAAAGAGAATATATATATTAGTTAAGACCCCCAAGAGAGGATTAAGTTTTAGTTCCTCCTGATAGGCATTACCACTTTTTATCCCTAGTATGAAGGTTGTTGGGTTACATTAATATAAACCCCCACATTTTTCCCTTTTATTTTGATCATATTTGAAATTCTAATATAGAATTCGCTACTTAGAGTTCTAGTGATCCAGCACATTATAAATTTGTTATAAAGTACTAGGTGGTGGTGTTGGTAGGTGAAAATCCTTTAACTTTCTCAATTTTACTAGATCTATTATTGCATCTTCCTCTAGTTCCATCTCTATTAGAGCTATAGAAATAATATATAATTAGAAATCATTTAAATGTACAATTTTAAATGATCTAAAATAAGGACTACAAAATATTAAAATTTACCCCTTCATATAACCATTAATTACATTTGTGTCTTCATGTAGAAACATTATGTATTGTAATCCATTTAAAAAATATTTCAAGTATTAAAAAAGATTTATATATTCATTTAAAGTTGAACATTCTCTTTCATTAACAGTCATATTGAATTCATGTTTTGGTATAATTTTCATGTTCAAAATTTTATCACTTAGTAACAAATTAATTTTTTGTGAAATTAACGAAAATTGAGATTGAGAGTAATATGTCTACAAATATTTGATTAGCCTAAATTTACTCATCTTTTTAAAGTGACTCTTCGACGTTTATTGTTTGAGATTGAGGAATGTAAACAATTACCTCTATCATCTCTTAAAATTTTACTAAATCAATGGTCTCTTATTCTCAGAAATATAAATATAGTTATATTGTTATTGACTATGATTCTTTGTATATTGGTTGATCTTTTGGAATTTCTCATCTTATAAAATCACTAAAAAATTCATCCAAATATTCTTGATATACCATAGTAAATTTATCAAGTGTTCGTTATTCATTGGTATCCTACATTAGTGGTATACCGTGGTCCTATAATAATTTTTCTTGTTATTCATTCTTGGACACATTTGGTTCTTTGACATAGAATATAAGTGTGGAATGTTCTTCCCCCACTTTCTCATGTTGTGATTTCTCTAGATACTTTCAATCATATTCTTGGAGGTACTATAATGATAGTGTCATTTATTTCTAATTCACTATATTTACTCCTTGGTCACTTGATAATAGGTATTACTTTAATAAAAAAATTATTTCACCTATGATTATTGACTCCATAGAAGATATTTTTCATTATAAAAAATTATCATTTACTTATTTAATTTCATAAAAATTTATGATACAAATAATAAAGGAAATATGGGTTGATATTTTTATGTTGGTGTGATAATAATATTTACTAAATAACTCATATCATAGGTAATGGTACTAAATAGTGACCTCACCAATCTGTGTCTAAGGGTTTGATGCCACTTTAGAATTTATAAACCTACAATATAGGAATGGATATAACCATGATCATCTCACTTGAGGAGATATTAAAACCATTCACTGATCATTTTCACTTGTTATTATATTTTGTATTTTTAATAATTATGAAATTAATATAAAATAGGGGTTCTATGTAATAGAATGAAAGAAATAAAATCAATATGTAGATATAGATATAAGTATAATGATGATAGGATGACAGGAGACACCCCTAGTTTTAATATAAGGGATCCTTTATTTTCATACTCCCACTATTTCTATTATTATAACTCACGTTGTACCACTAATAGGTTACAAATACCCACACTACTTTATTATGTCGATGATAATGGAACCAAGGAACCTCATATGTAATCATTTTATTAATATCTCTTAAATAGAGATTTATAATTACGTCAATTAAAGTGTATCCATCACTTCCTCACTGGATGTGAATTTTTAATCCACACAGCACTCAAGATAATACTCCCATTATACTTTAGTAACTCATTATTTCATAATTATAATGTATATTATAGTGTAAAAGGAAATGTGGTGAATGAAGTGTGGTGTATTTTCACACAACTCAACTTCTGGATATCCCATGTATACTTGGTATCAAATATGGAATTCATAAGGGAAAGGTCACAAAATTTGGAATCATATGGTTTCATCAAAGAGGATACACTCAGGTTAGTTACACTCTATTGGTGATAACATTTTAGATCACTATTATGAAAAATGAAAATATAGAGATTAATAGAAGAACAAATACATATTAATATATAATGAATTATATTTGAATAACTATAAAAAATAGAATTTTTTTTTCTATTACCTATAATAGAATACATTAAAAAGTGGTTAAATAATTCCATTTATACATACTCCCTTTCCATATTCATTCTTACCAAGGCTCAATCATGTGAAATTCTATTCTGTGACCTCTATCCCTTAATATTTTAAGCATGGATTAGCCATGTATTTTGTATTTCCCCATGTAATCATAATACATGAATCTTAAAAACATCATAATTCCTTCAACTAAACATTTCCTCTATTTATTTCTAGATATAAACCCTAAGGGAGTTTCATATAAAAATTTCATAATTTGGGAAGGCATTGAGAATTGGGAAATTTATTTTAGGACAATTTGAAATTTCTATTGTGAAAATAAAATTATCATCAAGATTCAGAATTGATTCTTGGATTTTAATCTTATGTAGGATGCATTCCCATAAACATAATATTAAATAGTTAATTTTCAATGATATCTAATATGAAGTTAGTCATGTTCTATTATAATTATTATTAACTCAGAACTTATTGGTAGGGGTTTATCGTAATATAACTCTAATTTTATTATCTTGGTAATGATGGAAATCATATTAAGTTTGTTTCATATTTTCTCTCTTGAAGATACCTTTATCCTATATATCTGTTTAATTCATGAAGTAAATGGTATATAACTCATCCATCTATTTACTAAATCTTATGTATCTTTGTGATTATCTTATGTTTAGTGTTTAATTCCTTCTATATCCAGCAAAATTTCAAACGTGGAACATAAAAGATCATAAATACATATTAAATTTTTTTGGGAACATGAATCCATGATATTAAGAGAGAAATAAAATTCCTCAAATTTCAAGCTAAATTCTCTAAATATTAAGTAAATTCATTTTTTTCATCCCTTATATCATATGGTAGGTTTACACCTTTACATTAAAATCATAACACACACTTTTAAAATTCTATGGCCATATCTATATTTTTTAGGAAATAAAATAAATCAGTAACTCACCATTTTTTCTATATTTATAATTCATTCCAAAATTATACTAAAATAAAAATATATTATAATTTACCTTTTATTATAAATTTTTTGGATTAACTAATTGAATTAAAAAGTCGAAAAAATGAATAATCTTTTTCATTCACAGATCTTGGTCTATTATTCCATTGATGGGTGGGAAATTTTGATTTAAAGAGTTAAATAATATCAGAGTAATGTCTATTCACACAGGGTATGTATTTTTATATAGATTCACTAGCCAGTTTTAAAATTCCAAGGATTATAATTGATACATAATGTAATCAATACTCCCCACTATGATATGTTCCCATAAAAAACATTTCCCATATATATCACCTAAACATTATATAGATGAATATTGATGGAGAAACACCTATGAATATTTGAATTTGGTTTTAATCACAAATATTGGATGGTTTCTTCAGTCAAAAAATGAATTTTATATTTCCATATTTAGTAATGTTTTATTTTCAATTTTTATTGGGTTAATTAATTAAATTGGTACTTTTTATTTGGATTGAGAATCATACTTGTTGACAATTCACATTGATCTATTCATCATGTATTTGTTATAGGTTTTCTAATACCAAGTTCAATTGAGTATTGTTCTCACTAATAGAGGAAATATTGACCACTTTTGGTGGCCATTATGTAGAATATTTTGGGAAACTCTTGAATTAGTTGATAGTTCAAAAAAATTATACTACAACCAATGTAAAATAGAGGGGTCTGGAGTGGTAAAGTTATCCTTTGTTGTCAGTTCTTGTTTATATAATTTAGTATGATAGAAAATATATACTTATTTTAAATCCTTGACTAACCCATTATCACCATATTTTTATAATTTATCATAAGGATTCGAGTAAATGATGAATACCCAAATTATTCAAGAACTAGTCCATCATCTACATCCATGGAATATAGTGATTTAATGAAATCAATGTATCTATATAGAAAATCATATTAATTATCCAGATTTATTTATTTATTGAGGTAACTAAATCATTATGCCCAATTAGGAATTTATCTATGTCATATTCATGCACTTGTTTAAGGGAAATAAGTTGTTCCTCATGATAAGTAATCATGAGGGCATTTCCCCAAACATTTGTTAAACATGGAACACGTTAAAGTCCACATTACTCAATATCTATAGATACAGAACTAGTCTATAAAATAAATAATTATTTGATGGTGGTTTAAATTAAATGAGGAATCCTTTTATATAATTTATTTTATGAATATCATATTGATATTGAAAATAAACCTAACCCAATGGGTTGGGGAAAACCCTATGATGTTATAACTATAAATTCATCACATATTCTCTCATTATCATATTCTATCATGTATTGTATTTAATATAAATTTTATAAATAATAACTAATGAGAATAAATTATTAATGTTTATTTTCCATTAAAACATTTTACTACCTTAATATAGAATCATATTATACTATTTTCACATCTTCCTGAAAAATCCTGTCAAAAAATCAATTAATCCATAAAATCCTCATTTTGGATCTATAAATTGTGTTGTACCACATACCTAACTGATTTTTATTTCAATTCTTGACATTCAATAATTCATAGGTATTGATGATGATGCGGACTATATTTAATGAACGGTTTATAAGAGGAAGCATGATGGAGCTCTTAGATACTCTTAGGTGATATATGATAGGGGTAAAATATACTGAGGCAAACATACCACATACTCAAAAAAGTAAATAGATCTAATTGTTTACAACAATTTACTATATTTTCCAAATTCAATCCATATAATTTAATTTAAAATTCTCGTGTTTCCTACCAATGATGGGATTACATGCAATAAGAAGGGTATTTGTGCCAAAATTTCAATATTATTCATCATTTACATTTATGTGGTCTGTATACATGTTATATATATTGAATAAATAAATTATGTGATTGAAAATTTCATATATGTTGAGATATAGGAATGATATTTTCTTACAATTGGTGGTCTTTGGTATAGTCAACTATAATGTGGTAGGGGATAGTATATGGAATGTATTTTATCACTATCCAGCTTCTCCCACAAGTTATAAAAAGAATCATGTTCCATTTAATGATTATTTGTCTATTTTGACAACATCAACCATTTTCTAAGTGTGTTTTCATGTGATCCTAATGACATTTGAGCATATTTAACTTTAGTCAGGTTAAAATAAACAAAAATAGGTATCAATGATGATAATTATTTTAGTATATCATCAGATAGAATTAAAGTGTCATCGATTAGAAATAAGGACTTTGGGAAAATCTAATACAATTTTTTTGACAATTTTCTTTACACCATTGAGAAATATATAATCTATATGAAAAAATTTTATGAGATCAAGGAAATATTTAATATTGGAATTCCTTTAATTTTTAGTAAAATATATTATCGGAGGGATTATAGAATAAAATTCATTTAATCATATCTTATAATATAATTCACGTATCTAATAGCCTACTTAAAAGATATGGGTATTTCCCCAACTGATCATTTTATCTTCATTAAAGGGAGGACCTCTATGGAAATTAATAGTTGCACTAACATTAAGAGGATATATATGTAATTTTTCATCATCATTTTATGAGGAAAATATAATATGATTGGCCATAGAGCCACCTTTTAAAAGGACATTATAGAAATTATATTCTTTACAATGTGGAGGACTTTAATTTTGAATTTATTTTTATTTTTTGGGTGGACCTCTAAAGTGGTTGTTTGAGTTATTTTATAAAGGTACTCAAAAATAATTCTTATCAATACCATATTGGGGTGTACCTCATAGGAACATGAATTCGTTATTAGAAAGAGGATGCAGTGTTCCATGAATTATATTAAAAAATATGACTTAATATTATGTGAATATACAATATATCTCTTACTAACACACCCCTAGCACCATAAAGGTTTAGTTGTTTTCTTGATACAAGATAAAAATTAAACATAGGTCAAGAATTATATTCAACATACCCCACAAAAGTTCTTCTCAAATTGAAAAAATATAGATTATCATAATTAAGACCCTTCATCATATCCTTGAGAAATTGAAACATAATAAGGGTTAATCATAAATGTTTGGTAAGGGAAATCATGAGGGGAATTCATCAAAAATAATAAGTGAACATAATGTATTTATAAGGTTATGAATCCATACAGATAGTGCACATAGGTCATACTTGAATAAATTAATATTTATTCATGATTCTTGGAAGGGGAATTTTTTTCATAATTTAATTCATATTTCATAAGAGTTTAGAGAATCAAATAATCATAAAAAGTGAGAACATAGTATTGGTATAATAATATAGAATATAAATATTCAAAAACTTGTGAATTTAAATCATCAATAAAGGATACCCCTTAAAATATTCATCATATTATATTTCAAGGCTACCCCAATGACATTAATCACAATATCTATCAGGGATAACCACTAAGACATTCATCATAGTGTATAATTGGGATAAATAATTTTATACCCTTTAAGATATATGACAAACATCTATATACACTATTGGAATTTTTCTTTCCACTCATGTACCCTTAGAAATCATAAAACAATACCCAATGCACTGGAGGATAATATTGGACCTACCTATCCCATAATAATAAATCGTTCATATATATTCCAAGATAAGATAATAGAATTCATCATTCCTTAATAGATTAATTAACATATCTGAATAAAATGGGTTTCATGAAAACAAAATTATAACATAGAAACCATAAATTATCCAAAATAATATCATTATACCATATCCTCTATGATGTATAAAAACATTTAAATGATCTTTACATTTATGAAAAATATATTTTAAAAAATAATTAAATGTATGATTTGAAAATTAAGAGAAAACATAAATATATTTTGGTAAAATTTATAAATAACATGTTCTTAAATAATTGAAATATATTTTTATTTGAAAAATGGTTTCTAATTTTATTCGAATATTTAAAATGAATAAATTATATGATATTGGGAAAATATATTGATGATATAAATGTTTAAGAAAGACACTATTTTCCTAATTATTTAAAAAGTAAAAAGTGATGTATTTGTTAAACATATGAAAGTATTTATTTTAATATTTTTTGAGTAATGAAAGAGTAATAATTATATACCTTTATAAATAAATATTAGTTATGAATATGGATATAGATGAAAAATATTCCAAAAATGAGAAATGAGGTTTAATTTTATTGAAATTGCCTTTTTTGTATATTTATATTATAAAAGGGGGAAAAGAAAGGAATAATTTAAAAAACTAAAAATTGCAAGAGGATAAGAGAGAAAATTTTGTTAAAACTATAAATATCTGATAAGTTTTTTCGATGGAAATTTAATTTATACAATCATGAAAAGAAATGAGAATTTTATGTAAACCCTTAACTCAAGTACAATTTTTCATCACACACCCCCTTAACATAATGTAAATTATAAATATATTTTTTATAAATATATAACCTAATGATATTTATAAATATATTAAAAAATATTATTCCATCATTATTTATAATCATTTATTATTCTCAATTTCTCATTAAAATTAAAATTTGGGTTTTTAAATTTTTTGTTTCCCATTAATATTTTTGTTAAATGGTTATCATCCTTGCACATTGGTCATAGTTTAATCATATAAATAATATTAATAATGTCACTAATATCATATTTATTCAATGTATATACTTTTATAACAATCCATATAAGATAATGACAATAATGAAATATATCACATCATGGAGGGGTAGTGTGCATATACAGACATGTGATGTTTTCAAATTTTCATCAATGGAATGAAATAAAGGTAAATGATAATTTATTTTTCAATATTAACAATAATATCATTTATATTATTTAAAAATATCCATATGATCATCCATATAAAGTGGAAGCTGAAAATTAACTGAATCTCATTGTAAAAGTGGTATTCCACATGTACACACAAGTGATGTTATCATTTTACAATTGAAGGGATGTTATGATTTTTGAAAATATTATATATTTATACAAGGAAAATTATTTCATAAAAATAAAACATAGAGATTTTATCCATATATATAATAATCCATGAGAGGTGGTGATGAAAAATAAAATACATCACTTCACAGAGACAACATTCCTTACATATTCATGAAAGATGTTTTTATATTCTATTAGATTTCAATGAGATATAAAATATTTATAAAATAAAAATAAAACATTTAAATATTTTAATTATTATTTAATAATTTTAATATAATTATATTTTATTTCAAGGAGGATATGGAAGAAATAAACATCATATATTTTGGTGAAGAAAATTACCTCATCTTCATATATCATTTTTTTAATATTTAGCATTCTTGAGATAGTAATATTGTGCAAATAATATCTATAAAAATGGGTATTAAATTAGTGATGGTATTTTGTTTGGTATGGTATGAATATTATTACTCTATTTGGGTGGATAGTTAAGGTTGTAGGTGCCATTTTAAATGTAACGTGTGTGGAAGCCTTAAATAATGTCAATCTCTTGTTAAAGTGGATCAAAAACAAAATATTTTATAATATAAGGAGATTAAGTATAAAATAAACTCAACTAATGTGATTTATAAAATATTATTTGTTGATTTAAACCTTACAGCTTGGGTTAACCTCCGGGTTAATAATTTTAGTCGTTACCATGGGCACATGATTTTTACAATGTTAATTATTCATTATGGTTAAAAATTAAATTAAGCTTGATGCCTAGTTTTAATTTTTTAATTAAAAATATCAAATATATTTTACTAAATTCAATTCCAAGAATTGGTAAAAATTCAATTTATTATATTGATACAAAATTCACAAAAAACTATTTTTTTATAAAAATGTTTCTTATTGTTAAAAATAAATTATATTTATTTAGGATAATGACTATTGATTAGTGGTGCTTCTTATTAATTTTTTATCTCATTAATTTTAAAATAATTGTTAATTGAAATTATTACCATGCCAAAATAGAAAATAATCCTTGATTAACAACATTAAATGTCATGAATAAAAAAAATTATTAGAATAAAATATATTTTATGTACGAAACGGTCTAGAATGGGTTTCAAAATTTAACATTATTATTTTGAAATATGTTTTTCACTCTTAAAAAATATATTTTTATAAAATAGTTTTACATTTTTTAAGCCAATGTTATATCAGAGTGATGTCATTATTGTTCTTGAATTTGTAAAAACAGTTTTTTTCTCCAATCACTAAAATAATATCATATTTAGAAAAATTCAAAACATTCACCATAAGATAAATTTTAAATGGATAATTCAAAAATGAATTTATCTTTTTATAAAAAAATATATAATTTAGAGGTTACCCATTAAAATACAATATATATAATATATAATAAAAACATGTTTATAAACAAAACAGTTTTGTTGAGTTGTGAATAAATAATTTATGATTTCGTATAATTTATATTTTATTATAAATTTTCCTTTAATTTTATCAAAATATATTTAAATCTATATTATAAAAACTAATTATTATCATTAGTATAGTGATTTGTGAGTCGAAATCTATAAAATAAAGCAAAATGATTAAACATAATGTATTCGAAAATATGAAGGTGTTAAATTCTTCCCCCTAAAAAGAAATTTTATCCTCATAATTGGTTTCTCATGTCTACATTACATAGGTAAAAAATATATCATGATTAAAATGAACGAATTGGAAAAAAATATTCATATGTTTTAAGAAAAACCATTTCATCCACAACTTTTACATTTCCTTTTGAAAAGTAGTATAATTTATATGTTTAGACTATGAAAATAATAATTAACTATATTTTCGATAAACAATGTATTTATAATAAAAAAGAATAATTGGTAATTGGATTCCAATATAAAATCATGAAAACTAAGTGATATTTCTATATATGACTTCATATAATTTTCATCCTCATGTTGGAGTGTGAGGAATTCATTTACTATTGAGATAGATAATACGAGAAAACATAATTACTTGATTTATTTACCAAATTAAAACATATATTTTTGTTTCCATAATTTTGCCCTTTTCTTCATGTCATATGACAAACATGATAAATTTTCCATCTTGACTAACTAAAATTAACTTTTAACAGATCATAAGACCCACAAATGGATGGAAATTTATGCCTCCTATAATGGTTAATTTACCCAAAAAAATCATTACATCCAGTTGAAACAATCATATATAAAAAATATTAAAAACCAAAATAATAAAATATAAAGATAATTTTAAATAATTCAATAATTATTTTTCCTTAAAAATATTGCAGAATAAATTTGTATAAATTCAAAACCCAAAAAAAGAAATATTTGATAATATATTTTACCAAAATATAGTAATCTTCCAAAAAAGTAAAACTGCAGAAAAAAAATATAATTAATATATTTCTCTAATAATTAACTCAACTTTTATTTCTAAAATGAATTCCCTTTTCAAAATTAATATTTTTATACCAAAATTATTTAATTTTCCCAATATTTTTATCTTCTATAAAAAGTGGCCTTACTCACTTAATCCAAAAATAAATTTTACATACCATTTGTTTCTAAAATTCAATGACTATATTATACTAATTAATTGACCTTTCCCGAATATAAAATGTCACATTGACCCTAATGGTTATCGATAACATTCTTCATTTTCCCAAAAACATTGAAATCATTTTTCCTTGAAAAACTTATTACTAAAACATATATTAAAATTATTCGTTACACACACCACAAACATATATTAAAACTCAATATAGGTATCCCAAAAGTACACTCATCATATAAAACCTCAAAAGGGTATAATTATCATTATTCTTATGATAATAATTAAACAATTCATCCCATAAATTATTTTATGGCCTAAAAAATCCTATATATTGACACTCCAGTCATTAAACATTAATTATAATGAATAGAACAATATTTTATAACTTAATATTTTATATATCATTCCCATTTTATGTTATCTGTAGTTTCTTTATCCTCAATTATAATTTCATCTTTAGTTGTTGAACCTTTTTTCAGACAAACTTTATAATCCCTTTTATGGGATTTACTTTATGGGAATCAATTTTCATAATTCCCATTATCTTTTTAATTAAAGAATTAATGTTTGGGTAGTTCATTTTTATAAGATTTATATTCACCAATATACTCCTAGTATTCATATACAATATTACATTATCTTCAACACTTGAAGAAGTAACATGAACCTTGGAGAAAATTTCCATAAATTTTTATGCACATTTTTCATAAAGGTACATTTATTTTCTTTCCTCAATATTATTTATTAATTGAATCTCCCTGAAAATATACTTTTCTCTTATCATATCTAAAACAATGGGAATAATGATATATTATACATGCCATTTTTTCCTTAGGAAAAAATAGAACAATTTCTTTGTAGCTATCATTGTCCCGTATAACCAATGCATTTCATAAGAATTACTTTTATCCCAACCAATATATTATAATTTCATGATCGGTGAATATATTACAAGCCTAACGTGAAATTACAGTGACATTTTCATCATATATACTAATGGATTCCTCATCCATATGATTTTGTTTAATAAATTCCCCTCTTCATTTTATTTTGAAGAGTTTGAAGAAAATAATTTTTGAATAATACCATCTTGAACTCTTCCCATTTCATGTGGTCAATTTCTTCCCCTTGCATTATATTCCTAAAAAGATTCCATAATTAATAAAATTTTCCTTCTTAAATATATATAGATGAATAATTCTCATAGTTAGAGAACTATAGAGTAGACAATATATTTTTTATATCAATGATCCATTTCAAAGAGAATTTTATATCAGAGAAACCATCGAAGGAATGTGCACATTACTACATTGAATAATAAATAGTGATTTGTTCATAATATTGTTTGTTTGGAACATTATAATGACTCATTATACCATTCATATCCTGATAGAGTTGGGTGAGCATACTCATAGGATTTCTCATCCCATCTCCAATTTTATTTGGTTGTTCAATAAGATGATTATTTCATTGACTATCACATTCGTTGTTCACACACTCCTTATGGTTCTAATGATTAAATAAAACCAAAAAAATTGTTTCAAAATCAAACATATTTAATATCCATGAGGAATCGTATAATTATTAAAAACTTCCAAATATATCATAAATCACGAGAACATCATATCAACGAATGACACATTTGTTTCATAATATATCACTAGGTTTTATCATAGGATTTCATACGTTCTATCCTATAAATAGATATATAAATATATAATGTTTCATCAATATAATTTCCATTAACCAAATCATATCTCTTGGGATAGTTAAACTAGGTGTGAAATTTCATCAATTTATCATGGAAATGGTTAAGATCAATTTAATACCCATCTAGTCTATTCAGTTTTAGTAAACCTAGGTAAAATAATTTCTGAACCAATATCCTTTTTTTCTAGATATGTATATCATTGATAGGATAGAACATAATATTTACCTTACCAAAACATCAGGATATTTTATTATTCATAATCTAATCCACATGGCTTCTACCAAATTATTTGAATCCTAATATTAAAATATAACTAAACCTTGCATTGATACCATTGGATAGAACCTTATAAATACATATATAAATATGAAATCATTTCAGATGAATATTTAATACTTCAACCAATAGTATAGACCCGAAACCATAAATATTATTTTTATTTGGTGACTTGGTACCCAATGATATTATTTCATGAAACAACATTGATATCGTCCTCAAAAATTATTCTCATATGGTACACTTATATACTCATCTGAAATAATACCCTTCATCATACACTGAGGAAATGAAAATCTAAGAATGAGTATGATAAAATTATTTGTTATGGTAAACAAATATATATCCATAAAATATAATAATTGAACATAATATATTGATAGTTTATGGGAATGAAATCATCATATATAAAGCTAACAACAAATGAAATAAATCATGAATCACGAAAAAGGGAGAAATATATTTGAAAATATATTACCAAATTCAATAGTGTTTGGGGCATGAAATAATCAATAACCAAGATAACATAACATATGAGTAAAATTAAAGAATAAAAATGTGACATTAACATAATTATTGAAATAATATTTCAAGGATATCGACTAATAAATTCATCACATCATAGGTTTTTGATACCCACCAAGACATTCAACCAAAAATATTTCAATGCTACCTACTAATACTTTTTCACATAGTAAGGTTTGTCTAACCACCCATAAACTGTCATGGTGTGGGGATAAATAGTTTTATAACGTCTTCTGATTTTTAAAACCATCCATGCACTCTTTTAGATCACAAAACATTACCAAATGAAATAGGGGGCTATAATGGGACCACCCTTTATATAATAATAATTGATTAATATATATTTCATATGAACATAAGAGCATTTAACATTCATTAATTACATAATAAACCGATGATAGGGAATATGGTTTCATGAAAACATATTAATTTTTTTTATCATAATCCATCAACAAAAAGTAAGGAATTCATATCATAATATTATATCCCTTGTAAATAATGGATATCCATAAATAATATTTCCATAGATAAAAAAATTTATAATAGAAATAATAGTATGATTTGAAAAAAAGAGAAAACGTCCTTTTAAATTAGAAAATTTTAAAACAAAAATATTATAGAAAAATAAAAAATGACGTTATATTGATAATACTTAATGAAATTTAATTGAATAAACATGTTGACCGAATGACATGAACTTTTTAAGATCCATTATAGTTATAATGAAAATTAAGTGAAAGTTTTTTTATTACATTGTAAAATGTGAAAAGTGGGAATTACGGGAGTGTTGAAAATATTACATTTAATCATTTTTAAGGACAATAAATTTTACCCAAAAATACCTATATTAAAAATATTGATTAATATTAAACATCCATGAAACTATATTCAAGAAAATTCATATGGAGGAAAAATATTCCCAACAACTGAATCAAATCTATGGTCGTCCATTCATAAAAATAATAGTTCAATATTTTTTAATATCAAAGAGTTCAGAAATGAAAATAATACAATACCATCCATGAAATATAATTATGATAATAAATTTTTGAGGGATTAAAAATGATATATCATTATTATATTAATGGTGGAATAAAATGGAATCGATGGGACTTGGTTGTACATCATATTCTTTTATCCCATGAAAGGGAAGACATAGTTTATGGACGTCATGTCCTATTCAATATTTTTGTTTCTAGAAAAATTGGGACTCAAGGACTGATTGTGGGTGATGAGTATGGTTTCATAGTTATTCAAATTGGGTTTATCATTTTTTTGTCCATTAAAGGTTGAACAAATGTTATGACAAGGACTGGGAAATCCATATTTTTCATCTATAATGTGAAGGGTATGAAAAAGTTAAAATATTTCATTCAAGGTTCCCAATTTTTATTTTGGATGAAAAATGTGGGTTGTTTATTTGATTGTGGGGTGCTAAGTATGGTTTCAAAAAAATCATGTCAGTTTCCCCATTTTTATCACTCACGATAACAATAATTAGATCCCACATCTGTAATAAGTTGCAGAAATTATATATAATGTAATGTGTTAATTTGGGGTTTCAGTAAAAAATAAAACATAACTCACATTGGTAGATAGAATGGGAGGTTAGTCTTATAATAATGTTTAGTGGGATTTATTTAATACAATATTAATCTCTTAAAATTTAATATATTTCATGTAAATATTTCCAAAGTCCATATATTAAACAATTTTCTGTTTAAAAATAATCCATAGTTTATTCCCTATATATGACATATGTTTTTGTATCGATGATTCCATCTACATCTTTCAATTTGTTTCTATTTAGTTCTCATTATTACTTAACCATGTGTGACTGTTATTTGACTGTGGGGTGCTGAGTATGGTTTCAAAATAATTCATAGCTGGTTCACTATTTTCATCACATTCCAAAACTCTAATTAGATCCCTCATTCATAACAAGTTGCGAAAATTATTACCAATGTAAGGTTGTTATTTGGTGTTTCAATCAAAAATAAAACATAACTCACATTGGTTGAGAGGATGGGATTTTTGTTTTTATCACACCCTTTAGGGGGAATTATTGCATACAATATTATTCTCTTATAATTTAAAATATTTTTTAAATGTTTCCAAAATCTATATATTTAATTTTTTACCATATAAAAATAATTGACTGTCAAATATATATATATATGAAATATTTCTTTTTATCAATAATTCACTTTATATCAATCAAATGTTTTCTATCTAGTTCCCTCCTATCTGCATGTGGAGGAATAACTAAACTACAAATAACTATAAATCACATAATGTGATCTCTGAATAGGTCCCATGAAACACATTACCCCTTTTCATGTAGAGATTTTTATATGACCTCACATGAAGT
The DNA here is from genome assembly GCA_963277665.1 of Viscum album. NCBI lineage: Eukaryota > Viridiplantae > Streptophyta > Magnoliopsida > Santalales > Viscaceae > Viscum > Viscum album. Next base: position 544,061,942 of record OY728140.1, read on the forward strand.
TTGTTTATTTATCATCCATTTTATTATAAATATCTCAATATTTTATAGATTCATTTCTATTGAGGCATCATACGATTAAGTATACATGATTAAATTATTCCACATGATCCAGCCTATATGTTACTGATCCCTTAAATGATCATTTATATGAATGTATATAATGCATACACATATTATTTAATATCTTAAGATACTCAGAAAACATTTTCATTTGAATGACACTTGAGATCACATCATCCTTATCTCCAATAATTATTCCATCTCCTCTATATGGGTGTTCTCTATGATTCCTAGAGGGAATTTAAAGGAAGTTATACCCTAAATAGATGCCTATTTATGTTTTTATTAACTCCTATAACTCATATTGTAGTTGGTAGAGGGATTGTTTGGGTATGTATTTCACATAATCCCCTACATATCATTGATGAAAATATATTCATGTCGCATTATAAATAATGATCATCTGACCACTCTATTATTATGAAATTTTATTATCTTATTTTTTTCTAAATGGATTTAGACTAATGAATCTATGAATTGAAAACCTTATTTTTATAATCAAATCTAGATTTTTATAGACTTTTCATGGCTGAGTAGATAAGACATACAATGTCACAAGATAAGACAGACATTTATGGGCCCTTCATGAGAATAATCATGTATTTAAAATGGTCTTCCCATGATCTATGAACTATTTATGCAAACTACATAACACTTTCACATGAAAAATAGAGTTACACTTCTTTTCTTATGTTTCAGGTCGTTTTCATATTTTCTTTATATAATCCCCTAGTGTTATTTTCTTTTTTTTATTGATTGAATTGTTTTCATGATCATAGGTACTCATTTGAGATCCATTTAATGATTATTAGGGATCATCTAGAAGCCTTCATGAGGTCATACTAAAATTTCAAAGGGCCTTTACATGATCAATTAACTAATCACGCAAAGTGCATAACAGGTTCACCTGAAAAAATAACAAAATTAATATAAGGATCCTATCATTTTTTCACTATTATTGTATATAGACATTTACATTCACCCATAGGTTCCCTATTAGGGTTATAAATGATCAAATAAACATTAAGAATTGCTTTTTTGAGATCATGTCACTTTTAAAATTGGCTGGTACATTATCTAGGAATGATTTTATAAGGGGATTCACATGATCAAGAAGGATTCCTAATGTAAATTTTCAGGATTAGGAGGAATTTTAAGATGGGTTTCGCATGGTCATTAATTGTTCACATGGATCCCATGATCCCTTTTCACGATGTTCTATGGGTTATGTGATCACGAGTCTCATTTAAAGTATTGTTTGCCCATTTAACCCAACTGATTAATTTCTATATAGTTATGTTACTTCGTTCATTCCACTATAGAGAAAATAGTACCAATTATTTGAGTATTTATTTGAACTTACAATTTTTTATTCTCATTTGGTGGGTTTCAACATAACCCCCTAGAAGAAAGGCCTAATGGAACACATACTATTTTCTGTGGAATTAAATTCTCACTTGATTATCTAGGTATTTCATTGGATGGTATTATAAGAATATTTTTGTATACTTGAAAACTATTTTTATTCTATTAGTTTCCCTTTATCTAGTTTCGTGAGTTCAATAATTTCACTTATGACCAAAATATCCTTATCTCTTGTGATTCCATCTATCTCATTATTAATTCAGATTATGGATTCATGTAACACCATCCCAAGAAATGTTCAGGAAAAAATTTTCTATTATATAATAAATTTAACACTTCATAATATTTCTGTTTATTTACATCATGCTAAGTCAATACATGGAAAAAATAAATTTAATTTATTTGAGCTATGTAAAATAAACATGTTTTTGCCTATATTTTGTGATTCACATGTCTCTCAAGCGATGTCATATGATCAAATAATATTTATGTGATTCACAAGAAATTTATATAGTCATTTGATCTCAATACTATTTTTATATCAGATGTTAATGAGATGTTACATGGGATAAAATATTTTTGATACTTCTAACTGGTTATGTGATCGTGATCCTTTCAATGGGTCACACAATTCATGTGGTGTCGCCTGATTCATGCACTGATTTTACACATATTGAAAAGGTTATTTAATTATTTGAAATATTCTTCAGGTAATTTGGTCCACATGTATTCAAAAATAGAGGCCAAACCTATTTTCCTGATAAAAATACCATTGTTATATTTGGGACCCTAATCAACCTCTAGTCATCCAGTCATCTTATGTGAGGCTATCAACCCTACTGAGAAAAAGATTCTATTATATATTTATTTAGACTCCTTACCTCTATACAATTTTGTACTAAAAACTAACTCCCCCCTTCGTAAATAACAATTGAATATCATTCCTTCTTTTGGATTCTTAATGTCTCATAATATATTTTGAGTAAATATCTCTCATATTGGGAACTTCATCTCTATCAAAAAATGATATAATGGAAATATGATATAGTTTATGTAAAAAATAATTTAAGAGGTCGATAATTTATGTATTATAGAGATTATTATGTACCATTTGGTAATGTGAGAAATTGTTATGATTTAGATGTATGGATGGTTGCCCCTCTAACAAATTCGATCAGAAGGAAGCATTGGGATTGACTAGGGATAACCTTTCTGGGTGAATCATACTACCACATAATTCACTAATATGTGAAAAAAAATCATGTATGATGCCTCCAATATATAAAAAAACCCTCCATTACTATATAAAATATTATAAGGAAGGAATTATTCCGCCGATGAATTTTGAACAAAAATATATTTTATCTAAAATGTGGTGAAGACGACATCATTCACTAGGATGTTGGGAAAATCTATGGTGTAATATTCATTAGTGAGATATTCAATAAGTTTATCCATATATCATCTTCCTTAGAAGATGTGTAAGGGACCTATCCCATTACTAGTGATTTTATAATTTTGGTTGAGAATTCCCTTTTGATGTCCCAAACCCTTTGGGTAGAAATCCCATTAAAGGGATTACCATGTTTTTATATCCAGAAGGTTTATTTACACCCAATGTCCAAAAGCTTAAGGAAATCCATTAACAATAGACTCATAGGGAAGAAGGTGTTTATTGTCCTATGTTTGAAGAAGTTTTATTTTATAATGGGGTAGGGAGGTCATTCCTAACAATTACATGCCCATTCAATTAGGTGAATTTCAAACAATTTATCAAATAAGGTACCCTCTCCCATGCAAGGAAAAGGATAGAGTCAGGTTTTATACTCTTATGATGAACATTTCTATATAAATTGGGTGAAATTTAGTTTTGTATATTCTAGTATTGGACACAATATATAATACATTACACCATATGTATATAGATATACCCTTATATAATGTTTTGTCTATTTCAAAGAGTTTGAGGGTCAAATGGGGACTCACATTAGAATATATGAGTGTGTCAATGCCAAGAATATTCCCAACATCCAACTTATTCCTTTTCTCAATTTATTTGCATTTCGATTACTGTAATGTTAAAGAGATGGTAAATTAATTCTCACCTAAGTCATTATAATCATTAATATTTCATTCCTTAAGAAGCAACCATAGGTGGTATAATTGAAAGTAGTAATAGAAACCATGATGCCCAATATTATTTTCTTTCTATTATTAATGGAATCATATCCATGTAGATTAATTGAAAATTAACTATGAGTGGTGTCCGCCTTTTTATTTTTGGAATCAATTTTTATTCATTAAAATGAGGTATCATACTCTTCTCTACAGTTGACATGAATTCCTCCCAAGGGTGGATCACTAATTTTGGTTGATGTTTGTTAGAGTGGAAACTCATAATATGGTAGTTTTACCAACAACTGAAGCTATGATTTCTTCATCCATGACCTATGAGGTTATCTGCATTCTCTCATACCCAAATGGGAAGATTTACACCATGGTATATAAGTCCATAGGGCTTCCACCAATGATAGAGGTCAATACAAGACCTATAATGAATTCTTCCTCCAGCAAGACCATGACGTCATAGATTCCTTATGATGAACTCATATTTCAATAATTATTTTTTTATTAGGGATGCGGTCAGATAGCATAACTAAAATGATAAAGTTGCATGTAAGTGAATTCTAGACATGGAATTTGTTTCCCATAGTATATCAGCAATGGAAAATTTAGTGTAGTGGTCACTCATCCATTTATATATGTGGTTTGTTACGTAAAGTAACAATAGGGTTCTTGTAAATTGTATACATCAATAATCCTAAGGAAATCACCATTAAATACTAGACTACTGAGGTCAAGTCCTTTATAAAGACCTTGATTTTGGGGGTTCAAATTTTGAAAGGATAAGTCCATTATTCACCTTGAGAGAAATAGATTATGGTTCCCAATACAATAATGGATATTTCAAATGATGTATGAAAACATATCCTTAATGAGGAGTTAAAAATAATTTTATCAATATCCATAGATGAAATAATCACTATCATAACCATGTTGACATATTTCGTATCTCCCTAAGTATGGCTGGGTATAAAGGGTCCCATCCTCCCTTGGAATCTCTAGTGTCTTTGTCTAGGGACATATCCAATAGAGTTCACCATAATGATCACTAGGAGAATGAGGATAAAGGATCTCGAAGTTGTGTGAAATTTATCTAGTTAATTGTTTCCAACCCTAATACATCACAACAAAAATCCTCCATCAACATCATCTTCTACACAATCTGCATCATCCCCATCTATAGATCTTTCCTATAAAAGGAAAAAATAGTGGACTCTAATACATTGGTTGTTTACCACATATAATAATCTAGTAAGGGTCACACATTATTTCTCCTTTGTTACAAACTATCATAGAATCTTCTTCCAACCTATAAAAATGTGTAAGTCCTTGTTGATGATATGTGGAGGAATGTACATTTTTTAAAAATAATATTAGTGGGATATCTACTACTCTAGAATAAATTTCTATTATGGGCCTAGTATTTCAAGGATTGGAAATGGTCAATGTGAGACAAGGTAGGACCAGGCTCCTTCTACTATCACTTTATCCCGAATGTTGGATTCTATGTAAGGGTATAAGACCTTCATTAGAGAAAAATCATATTTTCAATTTTTTATTAAATTTATAAACATTTAATTACTATTTTGGTCATCAAGGGTGGTGCATATACTATGTTTTTGGGGAAAACATATTTGGTTTTTTGAGGTCCCTCATCTTAAGGGGGTGATACTTATTCCTCTAAAAGTTATATTGTGTTGACAAATATTGAAAGTTATAAAATTGAAAAGAGTTAATTGTCCTTACTAATTACTAAAATTTATTATCTGAAAATATCAAATTATTTATCTTCTAATTTATAATACTTTTTAAATCTCATTGTAGTACCTTCAACTCGATGCTCTGATTAAATCACCCCATCTTCTTTAGGATTTCCCTCAAATGGGTTGATAATTGTTGAAGTCGGATCTATACAAATAATTTCAAATGATTTGTTCTTGAGTCTCCCAACTTGTGACATAGTCACCAAATATATTCATCTACAAGGAATAGGACATGACGGAGGCTTGGAGTACAAAACACTTCATCAAATAATGGGTTGAAATGTGTGGGGATATATTTAGAGCATGATCTCAGAGGGCCCTTTAGAAGTGATAAAGGACATGAGGCATCATAACATATGTATTCTTACAACCCTTTATTTTGAGTGATTCAATTATAATGATCATCATTACATGTTTAATGAAATTATTTCTCTAATATTATAGTGGATGGACCTTTAATTAAATGTAATAGTGGAGTATGCCTCCACTTTAGTCAAATGATGTCGGAAAGAGGTCGTGGATAAATTTTCATAGTGTATAAAATGTTCATATATCAAAAAAACCTAATCACTAATGGGAATGATGTTGTTAGAAGACTATAGTTAGAAATTTATTACCATCAACATGGGTTTCCATATTAGTATTATATGACATAAACCTGAAATAAAATTGTGTTCGAGAAATATGGCCTACTTGGACTATGGGGGAATCATATACGTGATGTTGTTTCAAGGGTGGAATCATTACAGTGGGTTGAAAAATAGGAGGCATAATTGGTCGATCAACTGATCTATTCCTAGTCCTCCCATGAAAAACAGTTATAGGATCTCAAGGTATCCTCTAAGAAAATATTTTAGTGGGACTATATTTTTATAAGTCTCATTGTTTTATGTATTTTTAAGAGAGAATCTTGGATACATAATAAACAAAAAAATCTCCAAACCTTACATGTTTTCATTATCTGTTCTTTCATTCATCATGTGAGATGAATTTCATCATATCAATATCATAGTGAATTTAAAATACGTTAATTAATATTTTAGGACTATTAAAACACAAATTTTGAACTAAAATTATCAAATCATGAATTCCATTTATAAGAACCATCCATAAAGGAGTAACATCATAAGAATAATCATTGATATATCTTCCTCATTCATTATAATTCCATTTGTCTAAAGAGGATAATTTTAAAAACTATTTTCCATATGAAAATTGCTCTAACTTTTCCTATGTTAGTGGAATTAGTTATAATATCATGACATTTTGTATAAAAGATAATGATCCTTGAAATAAATTTATCTTATTTTGTACAATTCTTTGATGTTTATTTCAGTTTTATATGGGGAAATATTAGTGGTCAAGGACATTAATTTTTCTTAGGCCATTGTTTAGTGGTTTTTATCCTAAATTGTAGTTTTCCTATTCTACTTCATAAATTCTACATGTTTTCTAAATCACCCAAGGTGCGTGTCTAGTGAAAAGAGAGTCAAATTTTACGAAGGGTTTTTTTCATATTTTCAAACTAGTGAATAATGTTTCTCTATTAATTATATATTTAATTTATTTTCATAATTACTATTAAGTTTCTATAGTTTAAAGACTTCTATCTCACACATGTCATTTTTCATAGTTAAGGTTATTCTATCATAATGTTAATTTTTCTATAGTTTAAATCTTATAGGGAAACCTCTTATTAGTTTATAAACCTAAGATATAGAATGAGAAAAATATTTTTATTTGCAAAGGGTTTATAAACCCTTAATACTTTAATGAAGATGATGTATGGGTATTCATGAATTATTTGGACACCTCAAACCCTTACTATAATGATGAAGCATGGTTATTCATGATGCTATTCAAAACCACAAATCCATACCGATTTTTTGAAGGCTAGTTATTTAGGATAGTTTTAGAAACACTTCTTCTTTATTGAAATATAGTATGATTTATGGTGAGATAATTTTAGTGAAATAAAAATCATTTGGAATATAATAATACAAGTTGTGTATTACATATCTCAGGATCCTTCGTTGGATCTTCAGTTGACTTCGTCTTGAATACCCTAGGTTCAATGCCATTGATCTCGTCCCCCCTCTACATTGAAGGGGAGGGGGTAGAACCTATTATTACCTATATGGAGGATAAAAATCATGACTTTAATCCTTTCTCATGGATGGAAATTATTCCTCTACTTATTTATCTATAAATTAGTCTAAAGTTTCTTAATCTTCTTGGTAGCTTTCCTTAGATCTTTAATTCAATCTCTTTGTTCACAGAAGGACCAGACCTTTTCAATCCTACTAAGATTGATTAATTTATTAAATAAAGACCTTAATTTGAATTCTTATATATATTTTCATTTAGATTTTTGGGATTATATGAAAATTTGATTGAAGAATTACTTGATAAACAACATCTTCTGATCCACATTGCATCGACAGAGGATGTGATCCAATCCTAGTATGTAGAACTGTGATTCTATAATTTATTAAATTTATATCTAAATTAATAGTCTAATAAATTTAACATGATATAGAATGATACTACCAAAGTGATAGGGTTATGTTTCCTTGAACTCCCATTACACTTTCCAAATCGTGGTATGTTGTGTTTGCTGGGAAATCTGATGGGTCGGTATTTAGGCTTGGATTTAAGGAAAAAAATTCACATGATTTCACCACATATGTGTGTTGATGTGTACGTATCTTGCCCAAAGATTTAGTTGGTCTCTATATCTATTTGGGAAGAGTTTCACTATAAATAAGAAACGGTTTCCAATTACAAGATGGATATTTGTTCATCATGTAAGCATATGGGTCACCTTCATACAACATGTCAATAAGGAATTAATTTCCATAGGACTCTGGTGTCTATGATCGAATAGATAAATATTTATTTGAATTAAAATGACCAAAAATAGATCCAATCGGTCAATAGTAGTCATGATTTCGATGACCCTATCCATAAAATGCATGTACTTTAAATTTGAATCCCTCAATCATAAATATTTACAATTAACTGTGGATGGATCTTGTTGTAACTAATAAAATTGTATGGTTTTATTTTGTACCTATTATGGATTATGGTGTGTCTATTATATTTCTATATAATTAATACCTAAGAATTTTGATACCAGAATCATACACCGGAGAAGTTCAATCTAGAAATAATCATATTCATGAAACATAGAGCTCGGTGGGAAATGAGGGAGGCATTACGGGATATACGGAATGGGAGGCCAGTTTTTATTTTAACAATGTTTATTATGTTGGTCTAAAAATTGTAAATTCAATGAGATTGGGGATCATACCCAGGATGATACTGAATGGGATGATATCATCAAGGAAAGGAAATACTTGATTTTTTGGATAATGGATAAGAGGCAGGGAACATAATTTCCACTTGTACTGATCATACCAAATTATAATTTATATTTGTTCTTAATTATCATGATTTTTCATTTTTTAATGGAACATTATTTCCAAGACCTTGGAATCATGACCAACATGAACCCCAATACACTTTTAAGCTCTAAAAACAGTTTTATTATTTGAATAAAAATGGAAAAGAGATGCGTATCCTTAATGTAGGAAAAAATATATATTCCATGAAATAAATTAATGTATGTCATGTAAAGGTATTCTAAGGATCTCAAAATACATTAAAATTATTTAGGCTCCCAACTAACTATGGATTATGAGAAGAACTCAAAACAGGACATGACGAGAAGGTCTATCTCAAGGAAGGTTAATTAAAGAAATCATGTGTTAGTGAATTTATTAGTTCACAAGTGGGGAACCGGACCATGAAAATACGAATATAATATTACAAAAACAATTATGACTAGATCTCCAATTAATGATAATAAAAATGGGGCACAAATATTTTTGTGGGAATCGTTCATTATAGAAGGTGACAATTAGTTTTATAGTAAGTCATGAATTACATCCCTAAGTGGGGGAATAATTGAATATTAAGGTGAATTAATTTTTTAGAACATGGAGAAAACATTGGGTGAATCCTTATAATGAATGGAATGAATGGTTTTTGGAGTGAATTATGAACAATTAGATCTCATTCTACACTCTGAGGAAATGTTAGAAAAATATTTAGTATCAACTATTTGAAGGATGTTATCAAAATAATGTAAGAGTTTTCAATTTAGGGTTGAAATGAATGAAGATAAAATGGTTTGGAATAACAAACATGACCACATTTTAGAGTGACATTTCACTGAAAGGATTATCCACATAGTGTAATACATCATGTTCTAGGACAAGATGGATGATTATTTTAATTATCTTCTAAAAAATGACCCTCATATGAAGGTAACCACACTTAGTTGGGGGATTTATAGGGTGGATGGTTATAATATTTTTGATATTCTATTTAGTGTTTTTTGGGCTCCATTATGTATTACATTTTGGTTTGGGACTTATCTTGGATTCCTACATTGTAATGAAATGTACTTTTGGAATAAAAATATAATTTTCTATTAGTCTGTATCACATATCTAGGAGGAAGAACTATGGGTGATGGAATTTGAAAGACACATTGGGAATTATCCTAAAGAACTCTAGGGTGTTGAGAACCACTACGATGTTTTTAGTTCTCATGTGGATAGAACATTCTTTAAAACAACAAAGTGATTCCTCTATTTTATGGTTCTAAATCCCTTATGAAGATCCAACTCAAACATGGATAAACATAGGGGGATCCACTAAAATTGAAGGGATGTAAAAGCTTTATGAAGATCCAAACAACTGTATGGTGAGGTAGAGTAATAAAAAAGGATTATCCAAGGAGGTTTCTAGCACACTATGCCTTGTATTGTTTATGGTTGTAATGGGCAGGCCTCGGAGTATGTGGATTTGGGTCATGTCGTGTGGGCTATCCAAACATTTGATAATGGAATATCACATTCAATGATTGAGAATGGGTGTTAAACATGGTCATGTAACATCGAGGATGTTGCAAAAAATTTGATTATATAGTTATATGAATTACAAATCATGGTATTGGAATATTTGTTTCAATTGAAAATAGAGTATAATGGGTACAGGTCGTCCAATAAAAATTTTAGAAATCAGTATCTCACATATCAAGGAAAATACCTCATGGATTTAAGTGCGAAATTTTCTCCAGAACCAAGACATAAACGAAGTTAAATTTCTAGGGTGTTGTGTTATTCATATGAATATCCAAATGTGGTCACTTCATAATAGATATACACTATTAATAGTATTTTATAAGTAAGAACCAATTGATGTAACTCCTGGCTTTGGGATTCCAGGAGAACTGTATCAACTCAAGGAACTAGGGAGTGTCAACTCCAAACATAATTATATTTAATTTATTGGTGTGAAATTTAATATTTTAGAAGTATTGGTTTGATCTAAAAATAATTTCACCAGATATTGAACACAATATCATGATAAGAATATGCCATGAATCATTAATCTTACTTTTTCCAATACCATGGGGGAAAGCGAGTGTGGCTTAGATTTTACTTGAGTCACAATATTGGTACATTTATATTTGTTCCTTCTTTATTTACACTATAACATTTTCATGAAATCAAGATATGTAGTATTTAATTATGGGAGACCTTGATTTTTCATAGAACTCCCTTTATAGGATATCCTCCTAAAACATTTTACGTTACTTTTATGCCATGTTTACAGTCATGAAATTTAGACCTTGAATAATGGGAATGTTACTTATTAGCCTAATTAGGATTCCAATGTTTTAGAATAAAAAAATTCCCGTACGAATGGAGGATGGTGGTAAATTAAATTTTGGATCAATGTTCTTGAATTTTGAGTGATGATATTTGATATTCATATCAATGATGATCATGAATAATTATATGTTGATGAGTTCTACTCCAATAATATTGGGAGCACAATGAACACAATATTTTTTTCAAAGAAACTCTACATTCATTTGACCTGCAAGAAGATAATATCATGGATCCATGGGAATACATATATATTCAAAAAATATGTCACTTGAAGATGGATTTTACTTTGTAGGGATAATTAAATAAAATTGTTCTGATCCACTAAATATATGAAATATGATTTTTGTGATGATATTATTTAAAATATGATAGAAGTACCTTGATATGTATTTAATTAAGGGATGTTTATTTTATTCAAATGATAAGGAGTGATGATAGAAGTTGGTATGAAAATTTTAGCATCTTTTAGTGTGGTTGTATCAATAATTCCACTTAATGAAATGTGATAATAATGTATCACTTACACGCTAAAATAATGTTGTTAGGATTTGTAAAATCAAGTGAAATTATGGAGTATATCCTTTCCAATAATGTTCACCATTTAGTTTCATTTCCATAATCTCATGATCAACTGAGTTTTTCAGATTTGAATATGTATCAAGATCGTGGTAAGTTTTTGATAGTTGTAAACCTATAGCTTTACCTTGGTAAATATAACTAAATTTCCCTACATATCATGATCTGCCATAAATCAAGCAACATGGAGCTATTAAAAAAGGAAAAACCTTCTATAGATCTGGATCAAATGCCGTGTGGGAAAATCTCTGTTATCTTCCCTTTGTGAAATTCGACCTCATAGTTAGATAATGGGTCATTTGCGTAAATAAGTATCATATGATGGTATAGGGGAATATCTATATTTTATTTCCATATGTATATTAAACTTTAATATCAAGAATATATTTATAGATGTAACAGAACACTCAATGAAATTTTTGGTCTTTTAGGGTGAAAAATATTTCATGTTGTTTATGGTCGTGGGACTATGACATTGTCATGTAGTTTAACAACAAGTAACTATGTTTTTTCAGTGTATAATAATTATATGAGACCCGAAATTTGTTTTTTAGTCTAACATCATATGATAGGGATGATGTAAATAAATTAAATATCATGTGACTATGATATATTACAAAGATAAATTACTAATTCAGGGCAAATGGTTCATCAAAAGAGTTGTATTTACCTAGATTGAGGGGGGTACTAGAATATAATACTATAATCGTTCTATGATTATGGGTATGATTCACCCATGTGTAACACTGATGGTATATGAATCCACTTGAGTAATTGGGTTGTGGGAAGTGTAAATAAAAGACCAATGACATCTAAGTCAACAGGAAGTAGAGAATTGTGGGTATAGGTCAACCATTAATAATAAAGGAGGGCCTATATCTCACACAGTCTGGAAAATAGCTTCTTGATTTAAAGGGTTCTATCTTCTAAGACTATAACATCCAATATGATCAATCTCTAAGGTTTTGTTTTATTAACTAGTGAATATTAGTCGGGGGACTTTGGATTAACCAATCCCTATTACCAGTTTGTTAAAGGGGGAACAAGGAGCATGGTAGCCCATAGACCATGGGGTTCCAAGAGAAGGATATGAAATCATTCAATTCATCAGAATCAACTCAGATATTAAAGATATAAACTTTGTTAGTTGAGAAAATAATATTCAATAATGGATCTAGCATTATAAAGTCTATTCCAATGTGTTTAGAATACATTTCAAGTTTCAGGGATAAAACTTGTGACTGTCTAATACTCTGTTATCAGAAGGGATTATCCCTTCATTTTGAATACCTCATATCATGATGTTTAGAGTCTTTTTAAAAATATGTGTTTACTTTTCTTTGTATATACAAACCTTAATCGTGTTGGTTAGACAATATTTTTGGGTTCCAAAATCCCACATTAGCCATGCATAGCATGAGAAAAGAGATACAATTGGAATGTCAATTGTGATGTGTGGGGGACAATGACATGGAATATTCTAGTCTATTAACACCTCAGTATGGGTGTGTATACCCATACCAATTTGGTTATATGTGAGGGACATTGTTTTGAGTGATGATAATTCTTGGTTGGTCCCAAAATAGTTAATCCAAGAATTACTATGTATCCTAGAGAATTGGAATAAATCCACACATAGTTCATATTATAAAATTCCCTATGTAAAAATAGACCATAGGCAATCGAAATTTGAATTTTAATCATTACAGATGGACCACAAATTGGAGATCTAGGGGTCACTACATATCCTCTGAGATCATGGATCAATCCACACATTGTTCTTTAAATGAAATATTTCTACACTGATAAGGGTGATTTTTATACAATGGAGAAATGTAATTCTTAGGAATATACTGCTAATTTCCTGAAGTCTTTTATATGGATGTATTTTTCATATAGGGAATTTTTTTTATATCCTGAAACTAATGTACTAGAATCACTATAAATATAAAGGGGATAAGAATCAACACACATGTTTTCCATGGATGTGAAATTCCTTTTGTAGGTCTAATCCATGTAATGAGATGGGTATTATCCATTTGTATTTTATTTGTACCTATGATTTTAGATATGATAATCACTACATATAATTTAGTAATATGAATCAATCAACATATAATTCTAATATTACCCTCCCAAATAGATCAATCACATATGAGTAAAAGGAACTTTTCATCATTGCTTTATTTCTAGATCATGGATTAGAGACTCGTGATTTAATATATATGATGTGGTAATATGAATCAAGACACATGCAATTATGATAAATACTCTATGTATTTTAGATTCTTTCTACCGTGACTTTGAAATGAAGGCATAAATCATTGATTGGTTCTAGGCCCATCATGAATGTGAAGAAAATAGATGAAATCATGTCATTGAATTCCTTTGTGAAGGATGATCATTCACTAATTGGTGGTTCTAGAATCTGAAAATTAGAAAAATAACTCATTTTATTAATGGATTTCCTCTAGGACTACCCCTAGGAAGAAGCTCTTAGGCATTGCGTTATTCACCATCGAATCCTAGTAGGGTCCCTTCATCAACAAAATAATTCCCCTAGGCATAATCTCATAAATATTGGGGGTATTCACTAAAAAATACTAGTGATGTCCCTTTAAGATTTTTCAATCCTTATTACCATTTTTCATGAAATATTAATATGATATAAAGAAAACGTAAATTTTAATTTAAACCATAAAAGGGGGAATGATGTTTTTATAGTGGAAAATGAGGGATTTCCTATAGGATTTGGAAACAAAGGGAATGTAGGTATTTATAGGGTATACATACCCTAGAAATAATGGGTACAATAATGTGATGTCATAATCATTATTTTTGAGCTAATATGAAGAACATATGAGTAAAATCAAGAGATTCATAATAATCTAGAATAGTTGGGTTATGGGATGTGTAAATTATAACCAAAGAAAATTTTAGTGAATGGGAGATGAATAAATGCGTTTGTAGGTCTCCCATAATAAAATAATTAACCCAAAATTAAATTAAATTAGGAAAATAGCTCCAACATTTAAGGGAAATTTCTTCAAGGACTAGAACATCCACTAGGGGAAAGCTCTAACACATTGTGTTATTCAACAGGGAAACCTAGATGGGTCACTTTATATTATCCAATACACATTACTAGTTTCATATTGTGAGAAATATTAATAAGGGATCACAAGGTCTATGGGGTTTCTATATAAGGATATAAACCCAAGAAAATGGATGGTTTAGTTCAGATAATGATGATTTCAAGTTGTTTCTTAGGGAATTAAAGATTCATGATGGGTTCGATAACCATAAAGTTTACTACAGAATGTACTTAACATGGTTTTTGGGACATGGTATAAACCATGAAATTCTTGAACACACATTCATCATGTTGATGACCAGTTTGGTATGATGTATTCCTATCTTGTTGTTTAACATCATGTGACAAGAACATTGCAGTACATTTTATCCTCATTTGACTATTTCATTTTCATGAACATTGACATCAGGTGACTGGGAAATTTTCATGTAATTTATTTTTATTATATAATGTTTTAATTCACTTACATTGGAGAGAATCTACATCAATCACATTATTCTGAATAACATTTATGTAGCTTAATATCACATGATTCATTCTCATCATGTGAAATAAAGGAACACTATAAGGTATATTGTGATACGTGAGGGTACAAGATATGATATTTGATGGGCTATTCATAATAATATGTGGACTAGAGCCTCTACATGTATCAAACTACCAATGAGATACATGTTTGAAAGTGATGAAAATTCATGGATGGGACTGAAGAAGAGCATCCACGCATCGCTATGTATCATGTGGAATCATGTATTAGGCCTCACATTGTTCTACAGAAATATCCATGCATAGGTTTAGACCATATGTAGATTGGGTTCATTTCTTTATCTCTCGGTTTCTATTATATTATGGTTGGACCCATGATTTGAGATCTGTGCATCACTATGTATCCTTTGGTCAATGTAATTAAGCAATATGTAGAACATGCATGGGTAATTCACAACACTGTTTTATTTCTTATATGATAGATTGAATGTTATCTTATTAAGGATAATACCAAAATTTGGGATTGTGGCATCATTATGTACCCTATGAAAAAATTAATCAATCCACGTATAATTTTTACATGAAAAACACCATGTGATGTTCTGTCCTATACACAGAGAGGGGGTGTCCTTCTAATTTATTTTTGATGGTCCTAAGATTTGATATCCTAGTGTCGCTATGTATCTTGTATGAATAGGGTTAAAGCCATACAGAATTCATAAGAATGTACCAAACATTGATTCCGAATATATGTACGAAGGGGTTCATTTTTATATAATCTACAGCGGGTCCTAGGTTTTGGGATCTACGTTTCACAATGTATCCTATGATAATGGAAATCAAGCCTCACATAGTTCTCATATTGAAAATTATACGATTCATGTGTTTTACATATGTATGGAGGGGAATTTTTTCAATTTAAATTATGGCTAACCCAAGATTTGAGATTCATGAATCACTATATACCATATTTCTATAGGGATAATTCCATATATATTTATTATATAGAAAATTCATTGTTCAATTTTGATCCATAAACAAGGAGGGAACATTTGTGTATTTATATTGTGTATGTGCCCAAAATTTTAGATCTTGGTGTCATTATGTGTCTCTTAAACATATGAATAAATCATCCAAGGTTTACAAGAAAGCCACATATGTGGGTCTAAATCACACATAAGAACATGGATACTCTGATTTTTCCACTTCTTGGGTCTAGCTCATGTATAGTGAATAATTCATGATGTAACAAATAGTAAAATTTTTAACATCATGTTGTAATATTTATTCCATGATTTTTAATGTCATGTAGAAAGGATATAAAATATTTTTACGTTAAGTCTTCATGTCATTAATTGTATTTTAATATTGTAGTTATGTGAAGTTTGTTTTTAATAAACCTGTATAATGTGTTTCCCACTTATCAATTCCAATGAGAAAGATTTGTTCGAATTGACCGTATGTATCATGTAAGTCCATTCCCAATTTGGATCCTGATTAATAAGATTATTCCCTACAATCATTAGGGTTATGAGAACAGACAGTAATTATAATTTTATTAATGAAATGTGGAAAACATTCTTATTTAAGGTGCATGAAATTTAATTCTAATGAACATAGAGGTTGTGTAGCGAATGAACCCTTTTCAAATTTAGCCATTATAAGTCATATTGCTACTTCTTGGATTATTCATCATCATATATTTGTCCATGTACATCAGTTTAACGTGATGGAGACATTACATTGATGGGGAAAACATATTCATTCCCATAAACCAATGAATATAGGGTCACTTATATGGTAATTCATGTGGTCGTACTATAGGCCAATAAATCATGAAGGAGAATATTCAGTCAATAATTCTTGTCATTCTCTACAAATTTATCTAGTATATTTTATATAAAATCTTATGAAATACCTCCATAGGTCCAATTTTTCTAGCATGATAGTGGGATAAATGAATGGACATGATGTTGTACTCTTGATACAATATCTTCAAATTGAAAAAAATATCTGACTTCTATTTTACATTAATATCCTATAACAGTGGCTGATTCTATTGATAATATTGGACTTTACAATATTCATGATATTCTACATCCTGATATCCATTAGATTTATGACCTCAACCTATTTGGAAAAGTATTATATAGTAGTAAGGATATATTTAAACTGCATAGCTATAGCATGGAGATATGGACCCACAAGATCCATTCCTCGTATAGAAAACATCTATTAATACAACGCTATATGTATAAACTATACGGGATGATGGATGTATTTTTATTGAATCTCAAATGCATGACACTTCCTAGTGAATTCCATTTATTCCTACATCATTGTCTATTAGTTGTATCAAAGCCTCTTAATTTAGTGGGAGATTCTAGTTATAGACCGGTGAGCACCATAGTATTCTACATGGAATTATTCCATGATTGTGGGAATAACTCCACCTATAATGCATTTGAGGAAGATTTAATTGAATTCTCATTTTTAGGGGTTTCATGGACCCATTGGCCCCTCCAAAATGGTTAAACATCACTTCTAATCTTCAAATTTGGTCACTTTTATCTCATTTTTATGGGAAGGTTCAATTTAAGAGGTAAAATATAATGGGATCCATCTATCTAGAAAATAATATTGACTCTTAATGATCTAGGGAATCTTTGACCTCGTTGATTTACCATAAGTCATATATGAAAACTAGTGAGACAAACCTTTGGTGTGTGAGGTATAAAAATACCACTTCCAAATATGGATTATCTAGGACTATGGTTTCATTATCCATTGAATCGGCATGGGAATTTTGTGATTTGGTTTTATGAGGCAGTGTTTCATTAAAAGAGAATTTTTCTATTAATCCTTCGACATAACCGATGATAGGGAAACATATTCCCTTTTTATGGAATACTCACCATTTATCTTTTTGATTACTAACTCTGAGTCACTTCGATATTTATATATGACATTTAAAAATTCATGGTTAACTCTAATTCAAAAATAAAGACCTGATATTCTAACTCATTATTTTTGAATAGTATAGATAATAACAAAAAATATAAAAAACTAGGTTTACTAGGTAAATAAATCCGTTCTCTAGACCAAATTTGATGAGATTTTTATTTTACATCTTCTTTACAGTAAGAATTCATGAGAAACCATTAAAATACATCTAATATATTTGGGGAGTATTACCGGCAACAAAAACATATTTTTCAATATTTTCAATGTCCACCAACTTGTTTGATGGGGTAGGATGTGTTGCAACGAAATGAACAAAAGAATTCTCTATAATTTATTAAAGTGACATGAATTGGATTTTCTACATTTCATATATAAATTTTCATCAAGTCAATTTCCTTGTTAACATAGGGAGTCAGAGAATATTCCTTAGTAGGTAGACATGAGAGACTATGAGGACATTATGATTTTGTATGTAATTTTTAAACATTTTCAATGTAAATATTAATGTTATGTAGATATTTTAGATATCATATTATAAATTCCTAGTAACTATCATCATTTTGATGAGATAATAGTGGCATTTATCATTTACCACATTATATAACTGTGTGATTATATAACCAAGTGATAATTCAAAGTAATATATGTATATGAGAAGTGTATTTCTGTCCTCATGTGGAATTAATAACGATTTATATAAAATATACTATTTTATATTCTCATACCCTTATTATATGGGTTTATCTCCTCATTAGGTGACACTTTTCTTCACTAACATAGTTATGGGGAGAGACTTTTTGTCTATGTTAGTTATGAACCACTAAATATAAGCTATGTACCCTTGGATCCACTATAGTTCTTTAAGATTATGAGGGAATGGCATTACTATCATTTCAATAGTATTTTCTAGAACATCGTCTATACTATAGTGTGATAACAAAAATCCAAGGAATTTCTATGACATTTAACCTAATGCACACTTTAGAGGGTTCATATTCCAAATATACTACTAATGTTTACTGAATATTTCATGAATATCCATGACATGATCAAGAAACTCTCAAGATTTTACTATAAAGTCATCAATGTAGTATTATTCGATTCACTACATGATGGGCTTAAAGATAATATGAAAGGTGTGTTGATAAGTAAACTTATAGCTCATAAATCCCAATTTCATGAACTAGAAGAACTAGATCCCCTGCAGTTCTCTAGTGAAGTTTCATCCTCATCATAGGGGGTATATATTTTTTTATTACATTCTGTATAACCATCAACAAAATGAAAGGACATGTAATATACTAGTTTCTTCGAAAAAAAATATTTTTAATTGTAATGTTAAATATTCTTTTTGGAAGTTGCAATTAATGTATCTGAATTCAATATTGACCATGATCTATCATTTATTATTATTGATAGGTATGATGTTGGAAATCCATTTTGTGTACTTTAACTCTACGGAAAAAGAAGGATTTATTCAATTAAACAACATATGATTATATATTTATAGCTTGAGTGTGGATAATTGTCTTGTATAACTAAACAAAACCAAGATTCTCATTATTAAATCACTGTTTATGAGATGTCACATTAGTAATCTACTCAAGAGTATCTATAATATTTCAAGAGAAGATCTATTGATTCTACATGAGAAATATAATATTCATATCCTGCTCCATGAGTCGAATGTAGGAACTAAACAATATAGGTCTTGGGAATTTTTATTTTACTAGATTCACCAACCGGAGATCATCAATGGTGGTATAGATTCTTTCATAAAATGTACGATAATTGTTCATTGATTCATCCTATTGATTTATATTTATATGAACGTATTTCATTTTCAAACATGGTGTGTGATTCGTGGGAATCACATTCCTTATTAAGATAATAAGAAGAGCAAAAAAAGATACATTGATAACCATTAATAACATATTCATCATAAATAAATTCTGGGAATGATTTTTTCCTTCAATAGTTTCCAAGGATAGAAGTGGTATGAAATATTTCATTTTATTTAATTTCATGGGTGCATATTCATTTTATACTAATAGGAAAAGAGAATTTTAAGATCCATATATAAATTATTCTGAGTACACTTTAACAAATCCACTTTACTTGATGCTTTTTCCATACCATATACTGGTTCCATTGATGTTTTCTGTTTACAATAGCTTTTTTGGATTGAGTATGCTACCTTGGTCATGTTTATGGGTAGCACTAATCATTTTCAAACATGTTATAGGGATTCATATGGGTGGTTCACAAGATAGTGTGTGAAGAAATATATACATCACTATCCTCCATTTGAATCTTTCATTCCATCATGTAAAATCGTTCCTCAACATATATGGATTAACATGACTCAAAGGGGGAAATTTTACCATATATTATGTGGACCTTTACATTGATGGGTTATTTCATGCATTAAAAAATATTGATGTTACCACCTCATGGATGTAAATACAAGTATTATAGAGTATTCCATTATACACTATTTACTACTAGATAAAAATGATCTATTTATTTGATGTAGGATTTACAACACGATCCTTAAGAGTCCCATTCCCATATCCCTAAACTCACTCTTTTCGTACACCTACATGGTAATTTTTTTCAAAAAAATAACCCTATATATATCCCAAAAACCAAAGGTTAAATAATGGGATAATATTTATCCTAGAACCATTTTAAGTAGATACATTTGTATATTTTTATTAGTAAGATTACATGAAACATATTGGTGTATGATATGTCCAACGATAACATCTTCCTAGTCCTTAGATGTGAATGGTATTATGGTTAGAAAATCTACCAGAATTGTGTACACATGGTAACCCTCAGCTACAATGACTTCTGTCTTGAATTCCTATAGGATCTAGAGGTCCTCGACGAGTTCCTCTCTTACTTCTTTTGTATGTTGGATAGAATATCAAATTGAGTGTTTGGTTGGGAAAAAAGTTAACTATTTTTGAATGACGAACTTTTCTACTAGAGGTCTATGATTCAAAAAGTGAGGTACTCTTTATCATATAGATTAGTATATGAGGTGGTCATGGTATTAGAACCTCATGTTTAGGCATGGGATAGATGATCATATGTCACAAATTGAGTATGTCTCACTAGATTACTTCTCTGTTTGGGTTGATTATTCAATTACACCCAATCCAGTCACTCAATTAAAATTATTAGGCTCCAACAAACCTGAAAGGGACTTAAGGAATCTTCGTGATTCTATTGAGATTTTTAAGAAAAAATGTTTTGGAACCATTGAAATTTTCAACAGA
Organism: Viscum album; assembly: GCA_963277665.1. Lineage (NCBI taxonomy): Eukaryota > Viridiplantae > Streptophyta > Magnoliopsida > Santalales > Viscaceae > Viscum > Viscum album. The sequence goes on from OY728140.1 coordinate 544,083,407, forward strand.
ATTTGAGTTTAACGATTTGGTTGAGGAGTGGAATCAAAAACTGATCCAAGGATAAAAAATACAAGAGTCTAAATAAATAAAATAGATTTTTGTGGATGTGGTTTTACTATTAATAATTGAATTATAAGTATGGATTAGTTTTGGAGTCATAAGTCTCTAAAAACTCACTTTTTAAGAGAAAATGATTGGGTATCATGGTTTTCATAAACTGTGTGGAACTTATATGAAATTATGTGGGATTATAATGTATGTCTCGTAGTTTATAAAACTAGGGAAGGTAGGACACATATCCATGTAATATGGATTCAATATTTTTTATAGGTGGGAGCATGGTTTGTGAATGGTTTTAAAAAATATATGCCCAACATCCATGGTTAGTTCCACATAACTAGTAACATTACACAATTAGTTCATTGTTATATTAAATTATGTGTACAAACCATTAGGGGTGTAGATCTTATGATTTGAGTGCTACATGGTTATATAACATTTAAAAAAATTGTGTGTCCTAACCATGTGCCTCATTTTAAAGGGAAAATGAATGTTTTAGCCTCTTTTATTAAATGGGATTTTCCCATTTTTCCCTCTTCTTTTCGCAAGAGTACTATCATGTGTAAACCTCTCCTCCTCCTACTTATATGATGGGATCTTCTCTATTCAAGGATCAAATAAAATGTCATGGTGGATGACTATTGTTATTTATACTATTCCTCATGCCTCAAATTTTAGTTACTATTCTACCTTTTTTATTATATTTTGTTGAGAAATTTCACCCTATTTTCAAGGTATATTTCTAATATTGGGATTCCTCTAAATCTGTCTCAAATCCAGGATCAAAGATGGATGAGTGAACAACCCAATGAAAGATATATTTGTTCATGTTTCTTTTCCATAAATTCTCTTTTGTTTGTCTAACCTTTTTTGTTATGTCTCACAATGATCATTCCTCTCATTGCATCCAAAATAAAAAAAATATTAAATTATAAGCATTGATAATGATATTGATGATCCTTAGACCACTATTATGGTTGATATTCAACATCCATAACCTGAAGCAACCTGATGAGATTATTTGATTAAATATTATAAGAAATTTTTAGTTTCATATGATTATAAGGCTCCCTTAAACAACAAATATTCTTTTAAGGTGATAGGAATTATCCTTTATAGTGTATATGATTAAAAAAATAATGAAATGGAATTTAAATAAAACTTATTTTTATAAAAAAACAACCTTTAAAGAATGTTGTCTTTTAAAGGAAATGAATGTCTAAAACATGTGATAATTGTCGTATTATGGAATGATTACTTTCCATGGCCTCATTATTATATGGGAACTATATAATTTTTATTAATATCATATTTTTTCATGATAAGTTACAAGTTATTCATTATCATGAATCATGTGGTCTTGATGATGTGTAATATAGCATTGATAAACTCACGACCACTGATTAATTGATAAATTCATTATGATGATAATGGTATACTACACCTTGGGTGATTTTTGGTTCCTCATTATGTAATTAGTTGGACAAGGGATCATAGGGTAATTGAGAATAAATTATTATTGATTACTATAGGGAGCCAGTTAGGGTTGTGGACATAGTATATCAATCCACCTTGTTTGAAGATGTTGGATATAGAGACTTACAACACTTGGGATATTAAATTTTACATTCCCCACCCCCTCGAGTAGGATATTGGAAATGACCCTTATCATTATTTTTTATGATACACCGACATGGTATCCCATATTTTATATGATATTTTAGCACAGAATCCGTTTTGAATTATGATACTCAAGAATAGTAATTTATATAATTTGTGATACATGGCCATGGTGTCCCATTTTATTTATGGGCATGGAATCCTATTTTATATATGTGAATTGAATCCATTATTATTGTGGTAATAACGTCACCTTACCCTATGTGAATCATGTTAATGGGGTCCTTATTTTATTATGATTATCTTTCATGGTGTACCTTTTCATTCTTTGATATTCATACAACTATGCATGGACTCCTTAGTTATGCATCGGGTCCTATATAGTCATAGTATCAATATATATGGAAACATATGTGGCTAAAATATTGTCCATATATATACATATATATCAACATAATTATATATCTTTCATGTTTAGGGGTGTTTCGTCTTAGGTTGAAGAATGTATGGTCGACCAGCTGTCCGTTGCGGAACCCAAACCAACCTTGTTTCGTATTTTCATTACATCCTATATATTATACTCACACACTCATGTAATTTACACTCAAATCTAGGATATGTATTAAGCACAACTAGTGGGGGAATACAAAATATTGCTTTCAGCTTTTCATGACCACTAATTTGTATCATAATTGAACTCATTGTTATAGGTTTAGAATTTTGGATTATTATTGCATGTTGTAGTCCATCAAAGATATGATGTAGAATTGGATAATATGACATTTCACTGAAAGGATTATCCAAATAGAGAAATATATCATGTTTTAGGACAATATGGATGATTATTTTAATTATCTTCTAAAAAATGACCCTCATATGAAGGTAACCATACTTAGTTGGGGGATTTATAGGGTGGTTGGTTATAATATTCTCGGTATTCTATTTAATTATTTTTTGGATCCATTATGTATAATATTTTTGTTTGGGACTAATCTTGGTTTCCTACTTTTTAATGGAAAGTACATTTGGAATAAAAATGTAATTTTTGATTAGTCTATATCACATATCAAGGAGGAGAAACTACAGGTGATGGAATGTGAAAGATACATTGGTAATTATCCTAAATCACTCAAAGGTGTTGAGTACCACTACGATGTTTTTAGTTCTCATGTGGATAGGACATTATTTACAACAAAAAAGTGATTCCACTATTTTATGGTTCTAAATCCGTTATGCAGATCCAACTCAAACATGGATAAACATAGTGGGATCCACTAAAATTGAAGGGATGCAAAAGATTTATGAAGATACAAACAACTATATGGTGAGTTAGAGTAATAAATAAGTATTATCCAAGGAGCGTTCTAGAACACTATGACTTGTTTTGTTTATGGTTGTAATGGTCAGGCTCGGAGTATGTGGATTTGGGTCATGTCGTGTGGGCTATCAAAATATTTGGTAATGGAATATCATATTCGAACATTGAGAATGGGTATTAAACATGGTTATGTAACATTGAGGATGTGGAATCCAATTTGATTATATAGTTATATTAATTACAAATCATGGTATTGGAATTTCTGTTTCAATTGAAAGTAGAGTAAACTGGGTACAGGTCGTCCATTAATAATGGTAGAAATCCGTATGTCACATATCGAGGAAAATACCTCATGGATTTAAGGGTGAAATTTTCTCCATAACCAAGACATCAACTAAGTGAAATTTCTAGGGTGTTGTGTTATTCATATGAATATCCAAATGGGGTCACTTCATAGTAGTTATACACTATTAATAGTATTCTACAAGTAAGAACCAATTGATGTTACTCCTAGCTTTGGGATTCTAGGAGAACTATATCAACTCAAGGAACCAGTGAGTGTCACCTCCAAACATAAATATATTTAAGTGATTTGTGTGAAATTTAATATTTTAGAAGTGTTGGTTCGATCTAAAAATTATTTCACTAGATATTGAACACACTATCGTGATATGAATATTCCATGAATCATTACTCTTACATTTTCTAATACCATGGGGTAAAGTGAGTGTGGCTTAGATTTTACTAGAGTTACAATATTAGTACTTTTATATTTGTTCCTCGTTTATTTACACTATAACGTTTTCATAAAATCATGATATGTAGTATTTATTTATGGGAGACCTTGATTTTTCTTAGAACTCCCTTTATATGATATGCTCATAAAACATTTTACGTCACTTTTATTCCATGTTTACAGTCAGGAAATTTGGCCCTTGAATAATGGTAATGTTACTTTTTAGCCTAATTAGGATTCCAAAGTTTCAGAATAACAAAATTCTCATACGAATGGAGGATATAGGTAAATTAAATCATGGATCAATGTTCTTGAATTTTGAGTGCTGATATGTGATATTCATGTCAATGATGATCATGAATCATTATATGTTGATGAGTTCCACTCCAATGAAATTGGGAGCACAATGAACATAATATTTTTCTCAAAGAAACTCGACATCCATTTGACATGCAAGAAGATCATATCATGGATCCATATGAAGACATATATATTCAAAAAATATTTCACTTGAAGATGGGTGTTCTTTTGCAAGGATAATTAAAAACATTTGTTAGTCTGATCCACTAAATACATGAAATATGATTTATGTGATTATATTTTTTAAAATATGATAGAAGTTCTCAGATATTTATTTAATTAAGATAAGTTGATTTTATTCAATTGATAAGGAGTGATGATGGAAGTTGGTATGCAAATATTAGCATCTTTTAGTGTGGTTGTATCAATCATTCTACTTAATGTAATATGATAATAATGTATTACATATATGATAAAATAATGTTTTTATGATTTATAAACTCAAGTGAAATTATGGAGTATATCCTTGCCAAAAATGTTCAAGGGTCAGTTTCATTTGCATAATCTCATGATCAACTGACTGTTTCAACTTTGAATATGTATCAAGATCTTGGTATGTTTTTTATAGTGGTAAACCTATAACTTCTCCTTGGAAAATATAACTAAATTTCCGTATATATCATGATCTGTCATAAATCAAGCAACATGGTGCTATTAAAAAAAAGAAGCACCTTCTATAGATATGGATCAAATGCCGAGTTGGAGACTCTTTGTTATCTTCCCTTTGTGAGATTCAACATCATAGTCAGATAATGGGTCATTTGCGTAAATAAGTATCATATTATGGTAAAGGTTAATCTCTATATTTTATATCCATATAGATATTAAACATTAATATCAAGAATATATTTATTGATTTAATAGAACACTCAATGAAAATTTTCATCTTATAGGGTGAAAAATATTTCATGTAGTTTATGGTCGTGGGACTATGACATTGTCATGTAGTTTTACAACAAGTAACTATGTTTGTTCAATGTAGAATAATTATATGTGACCTGAAATTTAGTTTTTAGTCTAACATCATATGATAGGAATGATTTTATGAAATTTAATATCATGTGACTATGATATATCAAAAAGAGGAAATACTAATTCCGGGAAAATGGTTCATCAAAAGAGTTGTATTTACCAAGATTGAGGGGGTACAAGAATATTATACTATAATCGTTCTCTAATTATGGGTATGATTCACCCATGTGTAACACTGAGGGTATAGAAATGCACTTGAGTAATTGGGTTGTGGGATGTGTAAATAAAAAAACAAGAATATCTAAGTCAACAGGAAGTGGAGAATGGTGGGTATAGGTCAACCATTAATAATATAGGAGGTCCTATATCCCACATAGTCTGTAAAATAGCATCTATATTTAAGGGTTTCTATCTTCTAAGACTATAACATCCAATATGATCAATCTCCAAGGTGTTGTTTTATTCACTAGTGAATCTTAGTTGGGGGACTTTGGATTAACCATTCCCTATTACCAGTTTGTTAAAGGGGGAACAAGGAGCATGGTAGCCCATAGACCACAGGGTTCCAAGAGAAGGATATGAAATCTATCAATTCATCAGAATCAACTCAGATATTAAATATATAAACATTGTTAGTTGAGAAATTAATATTCAATAATGGATCTTTCATTATAAAGTCTATTCCAATGTGTTTAGAATACATTTCAAGATTCAAGGATAAAACATGTGACTCTCTAATTATCTGTTTTCAGAAGGGATTATCCATTCATTTTGAATACCTCATATCATGATGTTTAGAGTCTTGTTAAAAAGATTTGTATACTTTTCTTTGGATATGAAACCTTAATTGTGTTTGTTAGACAATATTTTTTGGTTCCAAAATCCCACATTAGTCATGTATAGCATGAGAAAATAGATACAATTGGAATGCCAATTGTGATGTGTGAGGGTCAATGACATGGAATATTCTAGTGTATTAACACCTCAGAATGGGTGTGTATACTAATACCAATTTGGGTATATGTGAGGGACATTGTTTTGAGTGATGATAATTCTTGATTTGTCCCAAAATAGTGAATCCAAGAATTACTATGTATCCTAGAGAATTGGAATAAATCCGCACATGGGACTTATTATAAAATTCACTATGTAAGAATAAACCACAAGAAAAGGAAATTTGAATTTTATTCATTGCAGATGGAACTCATATTGGAGATCTAGGTGTCACTACATATCCTGTGAGATCATGGATCAATCCACACATTGTTCTTTAAATGAAATATTTCTACACTGATAAGGGTGATTTTTATACAAGGGAGAAATGTATCTCATATGAACATACTGCTCATTTCTTGAATTCTTTTATATTGATGTATTTTTCATATAGGGAATTAGTTTATCTTGATCCTAAAACTAATGTACTAGAATCACTATGAATATAAATGGGATAAGAATCAACACACAAGTTGTCCAGGGATGTAAAATTCCTTTTGTTGGTCTAATCCATGTAATGAGATGGGTATTATGCATTAGAATTTTATTTGTACCTATGATTTTAGATATGAGAATCACTACGTATCATTTAGTAATAGGAATCAATCAATATATAATTCTAATATTACCCTCCCAAATAGATCAAATGCATATGAGTAAAAGGAACTTTTCATCATTGCTTTATTTCTAGATCATGGATTAGAGACTCATGATTTAATATATATGATATGGTAATACGAATCAAGACACATGCAGTTATGATAATTACTCTATGTATTTTAGATTATTTCTATCATGACTTTGAAATGATGGCATAAATCATTGATTTGTTCTAGTCCCATCATGAATGTCAAGAAAATAGATGAAATCATGTCATTGAATTCCTTTGTGGAGGATGATCATTCACTAATTGGTGGTTCTAGAATATTAAAATTAGAAAAATAACTCATTTTATTAATGGATACCTTTCCTCTAGGACTAACCCCCCTAGGAAGAAGCTCTTAGGCATTGCATTATTTATGGGAGAATCCTAGTAGGGTACCTTCATCAAAAAAATAATTCCCCTAGGCATAATCTCATACGTATTGGGGGTATTCACTAAAAAATACTAATGATGTCCCTTTGGTATTTTTCAATCCCTATTAACAATTTTTCAAGAAATATTATGAGAATATAAACAAAATGTACCTTGTAATTTAAACCATAAAAGGGGTAATGATGATTTTATAGTGGAAAATGGGTGATTTCCTATATTATTTAGAAATAAAGGGAATATAGGTATTCATAGGGGATACATACCCTAGAAATACAGGGTACAAGAATGTGATGTCATAATCATTATTTTTGATCTAATATGAAGAAAATATGAGTAAAATCAAGAGATTCATAATACACTTGAATAGTTGGGTTATGGGAAGTGTAAATTATAACCAAATAATATTTTAGTGAATGGGAGATGAATAAATGTGTTTGTAGTTCTCCCATAAAAAAATAATTAACCCCAAATTAAATTAAATGAGGAAAATAGCTCTAACATTTAAGGGGAATTTCATCAATGACTAGAATATCCTCTTTGGGAAATATCAAACACATTGTGTTATCCCCCAAGGAAACCTGGATGGGTCACTTTATATTATCCAATACATATTACTAGTTTCATATTGAGAGAAATAATAATATGGGACCACAAGGTCTATGGGGTTTCAATATAAGGATATAAACCCATGGAATTGGATGGTTTAGTTCAGATAATGATGATTTCATGTGGGTTCTCAGGGAATTGAAGATTCATGATGGATTTGATAACCATAATGGTTACTACAAAATGTACTGAACATGTTTTTTGGGACATGGGATAAACCATGAAATTCTTGAAAACACAGTCATCATGTTGATGACTAGTTTGTTATAATGTATTCCTGTCTTGTTGTTTAACATCATGTGACTAGATCATTGTAGTACAGATTATCCTCATTTGAATATTACATTTTCATGAACATCGACATCAAGTGAAAGTTAAATTTTCATGTAATTTAGTTTCTTATATAAGGTTTTAATTTACGTACATTGGAGAGAATCTAAAACAATCACATTAGTTTTAATAACATTTAATTACATTAATATCACATGAGTCATTCTCGTCATGAGAAATAAAGGAGCACTATAAGGTATATTGTGATATGTGAGGGTACAAGATATGAGATTTTAGGGGATATTTATACTATTATGTGGACTAGAGCCTCTACATGTGTTAAACTACCAATGAGAGACATGTTTAAAGTGATGAAAATTCAAGGATGGGACTGAAGAAGAGCATCCATGCATCGCTATGTATCATGTGGAATCATGAATTAGTCCTCACATTGTTTTAGGGAAATATCCTCGCATAGGTTTAGACCATGTGTAGATTGGGTTCATTTCTTTACCTCCCAGTTTCTATTACATTATGGTTGGACCCAAGATTTGAGATCTGTGAATTAATATGTATCCTTTGGTCACTGTAATTAAGCAATATGTAGAACATGCATGGGTAATTCACAACATTGTTTTACTTCCTTTATGATAGATTGAATGTTATCATTTAAGGATAATCCCAAAATTTGGGATTGTGGCATCATTATGTACCCTATGAAAAAAACTATCAATCCATGCATTATTTTTACATGAAAGACTCACTGTTACGTTCTGACCCATACACAGAGTGGGGGTGTCATTCTTATTTATTTTTGTTGGTCCTAAGATTTGATATCCTAGTGTCACTATTTATCTTGTATGAATAGGGTTCAAGCCACACTACATTCATAATAATGTACCCAGCGTTGATTCCGAATATATGTGCGGAGGGGTTCATTTTTTTATAATCTACAGCGGGTCCCAAGTTTTGGGATCTAGGTTTCACAATGTATCCTATGATAATGGAAATCAAGCCTCACATAGTTATCATATATAAAATTACATGATACATGTGTTTTACATATGTATGGAGGGGAACGTTTTCCATTTAAATTATGGCTAACCAAGGATTTGAGATTCCTGAATCACTATATACCATATTTCTATAGGGATCATTCCATACATGTTTATTATATAGAAAGTTCCTTGTTCAATTTTGATCCATAGAAAAGGAGAGAACATTTGTGTATTTATATTTTATATGTACCCAAAATTTTAGATCCTAGTGTCATTATGTGTCTCTTAAACATATGAATAAATCCTCCCAAGGTTTATAGGAAATCCGCATATGTGGGTCTGAATCACACATAAGAACATTGATACTCTATTTTTTCCACTTCGTGGGTCCAGCTCATGTATGGTGAATCATTCATGACGTAACAAATAGTAAAAAGTTTAACATCATATTGTAATATTTATTCCATGATGTTTAATGTCATGCATTATGGATATAAAATATTTTTACTTTAAGTCTTCATGTTATTAATTATATTTTAATATTATAGTTATGTGAAGTACTTTTTAATAAACCTCTATAATGTGTTTCCACCTATCAATGCCAATGATAAAGATTTGTTCAAATTGACCGTATGTATCATGCAAGTACATTCCCAATTTGGCTCCTAATTTATAAGATTATTCCCTAGTATCATTAGGGTTATGAGAACAGACAGTAATTATAATTTGATTAATGAAATGTGGAAAACATTCTTATTTAAGGTGCATGAAATTTAATTCTAATGAACATAGAGGTTGTGTAGCGAATGAACCGTTTTCAAATTTAGTCATTAAAAGTCATATTGCTACTTCTGGGATTATTCATTATCATATATTTGTCCATGTACATCAGTTCAACGTGATGGAGACATGACATTGATGGGGAAAACATAATCATTCCCATAAACCAATTAATATAGGGACACTTTTATGGTAATTCATGTGGTCATATGGTAGGCCCATAAATCATGAAGGAAAATATTCGGTCAATAAATCTTGTCATTCTCCACCAATTTATCTAGTATATTTTATATAATCTTATGAAATACCTCTATAGGTCCATTTTTTCCAGCATGATAGTGGGATAAATGGATGGATATGATGTTATACTCTTGATACACTATCTCCAAATCGAAAAAAATATCTGACTTCTATTTTCCATTAATATCCTATGACAGAGGCTGGTTCTATTGATTATATTGGACTTTACAATCTTCATGATGTTCTACCTCCTGAAATCCATTAGTGTTATGAGATCAACCCATTTGGAAAAGGATTCTATAGTAGTAAGGATATATATAAACTACTTAGTTGTATCATGGATATATGGACCCAGAAGATCCATTCCTCGTATGAAAAACATCTATGAATACAACTCTATATATATAAACTACAGGGGATGATGGATGTATTTTTCATGAATCTCAAATGTATGACACTTCCCAGTGAATTCTATTTATTCCTACATCATTGTCTCTTATTTGTATCAAAACCTCTTAATTTAATGGGATATTCTAGTTATAGACTGGTGAGCACCATTGTATTCTACATGGAATTATTCCATGATTGTTGGAATAACTCCACCTATAATGCATCTGAGGAAGATTTAATCGAATCCTCATTTATACGGGTTTTTTGCCCCATTGGCCCCTCCAAAATAGTGAACATCACTTATAATCTTCAAATTTTGTTTAATTTTATCTCATTTTGATGGTAGGGTTCAATTAAAGAGGTAAAATATAATGGGATCCATCTATCTAGAGGGGAATATCAACTCTTAATGATCTTGGGAATCTTTGACCTCATTGATTTACCCTAAGTCATATATGATAACTAGTGAGACAAACCATTGGTCTGTGAGGTAGAAAAATACCACATCCAAATCTGGATTATCTAGGAAAATGGTTTCATTATCTAGTGAATCGACACTGGCATTTTGTGATTTGGTTTTATGAGGCAGTGTTTATTTAATAGATAATTTTTCTATTAATCCTTAGACATAACCGATGACATGGAAACATCTTCCGTTTTTATGGAATACTCACCATTTATATTTTTGATTACTAAATCTGAGTCTCTTCGATATTTATATATGATATTTATAAATTCATGGTTATCTCTAATTCAAAAATAAATACCTGATATTCTTACTCATTATTAGTGAATAATATAGATAATGAAAAAAAATATTAAAAAACTAAGTTTACTAGGTAAATAAATCCATTCCCTAGACCAAATTTGATGATATTTTCATTTTACATCTTCTTTCCAATAAGATTTCATGAGGAACCATTAAAATACATATCACATATTTGGGGAGTATTACTGGCAATGAAAAAATATTTTTTAATATTTTCAATGTCCACCAACATGTTTGATTCGGTAGGATGTGTTGCAAGGAAATAAACCAAAGATTTATCTATAATTTATTAATGTGATATGAATTGGATTTTCAACTTTTCATGTATAAATTTTCATGAAGTCAAATTCCTTGTTAACATAGGGAGTCCGAGAATATTCTTTACTAGGTAGACAAGAGAGACTATGAGGACATTATGATTTTTTATGTAATTAATAAAAAATTTCAATGTAAATATGAATGTGAGGTAGATATTTTAGATATCATATTATCAATTCCTAGTATCTATCATCATTTTTCTGAGATGATAGTGGCTTTTATAATTTACCACATTATATAACTATGTGATTATATAACCATGTGATCATTCAAAGGAATATATATATATGAGAAGTGAATTTATGTCCACATGCAGAATTAATAACGATTGATATGAAATGTACTATTTTATATTCTCATACCATTATTATATGGGTTCATCCCCTCATTAGGTGACTCCATTCTTCACTAACATAGTTATGGGGAGATACTTTCTGTCTATGTTGGTTATGAACCACTGAATATACGCCATGTTCCCTTGGATCCACTATGGTTTTTTAAGATTATGAGGGAATGGAATTACAAGGATTGCAATAATATTTTCTAGAACATTGTCTATACTATAGTGTGATACAATAAATACAAGGAATTTCCATGAAATTTAACCTAATGCACACTTTAGAGGGTTCATCTTCAAAATATGCTACTAAATTTTGCAGAATATTTCATGAATATCCATGACATGATCAGCACACTATCATGATTTGACTATAAATTCATCGATGTAGTATTATTCCATTCACTACATGATGGGTTTAAAGATATTATGAAAGGTGTGATGATAAGTAGAGTTATGGTTCTAAAATCCCAAGGTCATGAACTAGAAGAACTAGACCCCCCTCCGGTTCTCTAAGTGAAATTTCATCCTCATCATAGGGGGTATATTTTTTTTATTACATTTTAAATAACCATCAACAAATGGAAGGACATGTAATATACTAGTTTCTTCAACAAAAAATATTTTTACTAGTAATGTTTAATATTATTTTTGGAAGTGGAAATTATGGTATCTGAATTCAATATTGGCCATGATCTATCATTTATTATTATTGATAGGGATGATGTTGGAAATCTATTTTTGTATACTTTAACTCTACGTAAAATCGTGATTTGATCAATTAAACAACTTATGATTAAATATTTGTAGCTTGAGTGGGGATAATTGTCTCGTATAACTACACAAAACATAGATTCTCATTTGTAAATCATCATTTCTGAGTTGTCACATTAGTAATCTACTTAAGAATATCTATAACATTTCAAGAGAAGATGTATTGATTCTACTTGAGAAATATAATATTCATATCCTTCTCCATGAGTCGAATGTAACAACTAAACAACACAGGTCTTGGGAAATTTTTTTTTCCAGATTCACCTACCAGGGCTCATCAATGGTGTTAGAGATTCTTCCATTAAATGTAGGAGAATTTTTCATTGATTCATCCTATTGTTTTATATTTATATGAATGTTCTTCATTTTCAAACATTGTGGGTGATTTGTGGGAATCACATTCTTTATTAAGATAATAAGAGGGGGAAGAAGACACATTGAAAACCATTCCTACCATATTCATCATAGATATATTCTAGGAATTATTTTTCCCTTCAAGTGTAACCAAGGATATGAGAGGTATGAAATATTTCATTTTATTGAATTTCATGGGTGCTAATTAAATTTATACTAATAGGAAAAGAGAATTCTAAGAACCATATATAAAATATTCTGAGTACACTTTGACAAATACACTTTACGTGATGATTTTTCTATACCATATACAGGTGTCATTGATGTTTTGTGTTCACAATAGCTTTTTTGGATTGAGTATTCTACCTTTGATCTAGTTTATGGGTAGCACTAATCATTTTCAAACATGCTATACGGATTCATATGGGGTGGTTACACAGAAAGTGGGTGATGAAATATATACATCACTATCTTCTATTGGATTCTTTCATTCCATTATGTCAAATCGTTCATCAACATATATGGATTCACATGACTCAAAGGGGGAACTTTCACAAGATATTATGTTGACCTTTACATTGATGGGTTATTTCATACATTAAATTATTTTTTGATGTTACCACCTCATGGATGTAAATCCAAGTATTATATAGTATTTCATTATTCACTATTTACTACTTGATTAAAATGATCTATTTATTTGATGTAGGATTGCTAACACGAGCCTTAAGATTCCCATTCCAAAATCCCTAAACTCACTCTTTTCGTACACCTACATAGTAACTTTTTTCAAAAAAATAACCCTCTATATATCCCAAAAACCAATGGTTCCATAATGGGATAATATTTTACCTAGAACCATTTTAAAGTAGATAAATTTGAATATTTGTATTAGTAATATTACCTGAAACATATTGGTGTATGATATGTCCCTCAATAACTTCTTCATAGTCCTTCGATGTGAATGGTTTTATGGTTTAAAAATTTACCAGAATTGTGTACACATGGTAACCCTCAGCTACAATGACTTCTATCTTCAATTCCTATAGGATCTAGAGGTCCTCAATGAGTTCCTCTATCACTTCTTATATATGTTGGATAGAATATCAAATTGAGTGTTTGGTTGGGAAAAAAGTTAACTATTTTTTAATGATGAACTATTATACTAGAGGTATACAATTCAAAAAGTGGGGTACTCTTTATCATGTAGATTAGGATACGAGGTGTTCATGGTATTAGACCCTCATGTTTAGGCAGGGGCTAGAGGATCATATGTCACAAATTGAGTAGGTCCCACTAGTTTACTTCTCTGCTTGGGTTGATTATTCAATTACTCCCAATCCAGTAACTCAATTAAAATTATTAGGTTCAAACATCCATGAAAGGTATTTAAGTAATCTCTATGATTCTATTGAGATTTTTAAGAAACATTATTTTGGAACCATTGAAATTTTCATCGAAATTTGAGTTTAACTATTTGGTGGAAGAGTGGAATCAAAAACTGATCCAAGGATAAAAAATCCAGGAGTCTAAATAAATTAAATTTATTTTTGTGGATGTGATTTAACTATTGAGAATTGACTTAGAATTTTGGATTAGTTTTGTAATCATCAGTCTCTAAAAACTAACTTTTTAATAGAAAATGATAGGGGAGCATGGTTTTCTTAAATCGTGTGACCCTTATATGAAATTATGTGGGCCTATAATGTCTGTCACACAGTTTATTAAAAAATGGAAGGTAGGACACATATACATGTAATATGGATGCAATATTTTTTATAGGTGAGAGCGTGGGGTGTGAATGGTTTTCAAAACTATATGCCCAACACCCATGGTTAGTTCCACATAACTATTAACACTGCACAATTAGTTCATTGTTTTATAAAATTATGTGTAAAAATCATACGGGGTGTAGATATTATGATTTGAGTTCTACATGGTTTGATCACATTTAGAAAAATCATGTGGCCTAACCATGTGCCTCATTTAAAAGGGAAAATGAATTTTTTAACTGCTTTTATTAAATGGGATTTTCCCCATTTTCCCTCTACTTTTTTCAAGCGTATTATTATGTGTAAACCTCTCCTCCTCCTCCTCATATGATGAGATCTCCACTATTCAAGGTTCAAATAAAATGTCATGGTGGAATAATATTGTTATGTATACTACTCCTGATGCCTCAAATTTTAGTTACTATACTACCTTTTTCTTTATCTTTTCGTGAGCAATTTAACCATATTTTCAATGTATATTTCTAATATTGGGATTCCTATGAATCTGTATCAAATCCAGTATCAATGATGGATGAGTGAACAACCCAATGAAAGAGATATTTGTTCACATTTCTTTTCCATAAATTCTCACGTATTTGTATAACCTTTTTGTTATGTATCACAATGATCATTCCTCTAATTTCATCTAAAATAAAAAAAATATATTAAATAATAAGTATTGATAATGATATTAATGATCCTTAGACCACTATTATGGTTGATAGTCAACATCCATAACCAGAGGCAACCTGATGGGAGAATTCAATTAAATATTATTAGATATGTTTAGTTTCATATGATTATAAGGCTCCCCATAAACATTAAATATTCTGTTAAGGTGAGTGTAATTATCCTTTATACTGTATATGATTAAAAAAATAATGAAATGGAATTTAAATAAAACATCTTTTTATAATAAAACAACCTTTAAATAATGTTTTCTTATAATGGAAATGAATGTCTAAAGCAGCGATAATTGTCGTATTATGGAAAGTGTACTTCCCATGGACTCATTATTATATCGGAACTATATAATTTTTTTTAATTTAATTTTTTTCATGATAACATACAAGTTATTCATGATTATTAATTATGTGGTCCTGATGATGTGTAATATAGCATTGATAAACTTACGACCACTAATTAATTGATAAATTTATTATGATGATAATGGTACACTACACCTTGGATGATTTTGGGGTCCTCATTATGTAATTAGTTGGACAAGGTATCATAGGGTAATTGATAATAAATTATTATTGATTACTATAGGGAGCCAGTTAGGGCTATGGAAATAGTATATCAATCCACCTAGGTCGAAGATGTTGGATATAGATATTCACAACACATGGGCTATTAAATTTTACATTCCCCACCCCCTCGAGTAGGATATTGGAAATGACCCTTATATTTAATTTTTATGATACTCTGACAAGATATCCCATATTTCATGTGATATTTGAGCATGGAATCCATTTTGAATAATGATACTCATGAATGATAATTTATATAATTTGTGATACATGGTCATGGTGTCCCTTTTTATATAGAGGCATGGAATCCTATTTTATATATGTGAATCGAATCCCTTATTATAGTGGTAATAGTGTCACCTTATACTATGTGAATCTTGTTAATGGTGTCCTTATTTAATTATGATTTTCTTTCTTGGTGTACCTTTTCATTCTATGATATTCATACAACTATGCATGGACTCCTTAGTTATGCATCGGGTCCGGTATAGTCATAGTATCAATATATATGGAAACATATGTCACTAAAATATATTCCATATATATACATATATATCTAAATAATTATATATCTGGCATGTTTAGGGGTGTACCGTCTTAGGTTGAAGAATGTATAGTCGACCAACTATCCGTTGAGGAACCCAAGCCAACCTTGTTTCATATTTTCATTACTTACTATCTATTATACTCACACACTCATGTATTTTACACTCAAATCTTGGATATGTATTAAGCACAACTAGTGGGGGAATACAAAATATAGCTTTCACCTTTTCAGGACCACCAATTTGTATCTTTATTGAACTCGTTGTTACAGGTTTAGGATTTGGATTGTTGTGGCATGTTTTAGTCCTTCAAAGCTATGATGGAGTATGGGATAATATGACTATGATTTTTATGCTAATTCTATTGGATATACCTACTGATTCTTATATTTATTTATTTAATAGTCTAGATTTATATTTATTTATTATCTACTATATTTAATTTCAAATATACATCATATCATGTTCTTTGGTGGTTTGATTATTTTTATTTTCCTAATTTTTTGTTTAGAATTGATTTTAAGTTATTATATCATGATTCATTTCCATTTATTATATATGATTACACTCGAGTTATTATTGATCCAGAAGGTATAAAATCCCTTTTCTACAAACTTTAGACCCTCACTGTTAATCAGCGGCCTCTTCTGTATGGGGGACAATGATTGTGGTCATGTGACCAACCGACTCAGTCCACCATTTCAGTTTATCCCTATTTAGGATGTTACATAGTGGTACAATACGGTTCTTTTCAATATTTATTACTATTTTGGTATTTTAAGTAAGATAATATGAATGTGTCGGCACTTGGTAAATAGCTCGTGTCTGGGATTAGCCATCTTATTCCTGAGGGAATGATCATGTTTCTAGGTTTGGAAATATTTATGCTATTATTATTATAGTCGATTGATATTTCACCTTTGGAGTTTGATTTATTTCCACTTCCTATTTATTTATAGATTTTAACCGTTGAATTTTTTTGAATTAAAGTCTTACAACCTGTAATTTTTTAGTGACATAGAAATTCAAATGTCATCCATTGTCACGCCATGTATGTTATATTTCATTCTTGACTGGCCCGATGACCTTCTTTTTTATTTTTATTATAGATCATACCCCTTTTAAGGGAGGAAGGGGAACCAATAAAAATCCTGTAGGCCCAAGCCCCAAGGACCTACATGACTTGCAATCCATGAAATGAAGGCCCAGATGTAAACCATGCCCAAAACATGACCCGTAGGGCCAATGCACAAGAACTGCCCCCTCCCCATCTTCTGCGTCATTTATCGCCTAGCTCCCCACCTTGCATTGCTGATTGGATATCTTTTCCATGTACAATTCTGCACATTACTGGATCCCGATGGAAGTTTCCATACACTCTCATTCTTCCAATCTGATTAGCTATGCGTATATTGAATTCCACTCTTGTTGCTCTGATCCTCTTTTTGGGCCTTGTCTGTGTAAACTAGGCTACTCCATGGTCATTGTGGATCGAATTGTAAAGACCCTTAAATTTCAAGGAAATTTTTTTCTGAATTTTCTTTGGAATTTTACAAGAGCGCCGTTTCTGACGGCACCTGATTCCGAGGCCCGGTGTGCTGAGAAATTTTTTTCGAAGTTTGGCGCGGGTACGTTCAGTGAACAGACGAGCGAGTTTTTCTAACATTTGAACTGGTGCCCGGAATCAACTTCTGAGGGCACCGATGAAATCGCAGCGCCGATATTTTCTTAGAAACGCCTCTTCCGGAGTTGCGTTTTCACGGGTGTGGTTTTTTAATTTTCGGGCTTAATATTAAGGAATAAAATAATTTTACGACAACTTTATTTTATTTCACATAAGCCACTTGAAGCCACTTGGAAGCCACTTAAACTGAGTTGAAACGGATAGGGGACTATCCAGAAATATCTTACCCTCTCGGTATGATATTTGTGAGGTGGGGCCCGAAAGAGCCCCGTCGTTTCTTTCCGCTAAGTAACGCACCCGTGAAAACCCGTCATTATGGAAGTCAACTGACGCGTTTTCTTAAATTCTTAACAGACCATTTAATTGGGCGGTTTATTTCGTAAATTAAATGAGTTGTTTCTTTTGTTGAATTAATTCAACAGATTGATGGGTTGTTACTTACCCGTTTTCGTTGGTTGGCATAATAATAAAATAAGACCAACCAGTCTTTTTGGAGGATTACTGGTTGAGAGGTTTGACAGAGTCCTCATGCCTTTATGATTTTCGCGAAGAACGCGAAGAACGCAAAGAACGCGAAGAACGCCGGCCTCCGACGAAGAACGCTGAACCCGGAAATCGACGACGCGACGCCGTGTTCCGCGACGCCGACGTTCCCTTCCTGCAACGTTCTTCTGCGACGTCTCTTCCTCCGCAACGGATCTTCGATCAGCTGCTTGAGGTAAGAGTCTTGGATTTTCTTTTTAATCTCCTTTGTGGTTTTTACCAAAAAACGGATTTAATTAATTAAATTAAATATGCTATTTCATGGTCCGTTGAGTTCGCCGACTCAATGCCGGTTTCCGCGACGACGTGACGCCCTTCCGCGATGACGCGACGATCCCCTTCTTCTGTGACGAACAATTCCGCGAAGAACGCTCATGCGTGATGACTACGAGGTAGGGATTTTATTTTTGGAATTACCCCTTTTTATATTCCCGTATTTGTTTCTTTAATAAGTTAAAGATCCAGATTCATATGAACAATTTTAATTTATTAAAATTGTTGTTTCCTGTGTGGAATAAAAATTCTTCTGTTGTTTATATCTAACACGGAGGGTACGGGCCAAACGAACACGGCCCGACAACCCTCCGCCGTTCTTCGTGATTGTGAGGATTTGACGGGCGACGACGGAACGTGTCGCAAAGGATGTTTGACGATCCCGCAGTGAAGAACGGAACCCGGGAGGAGCAACGGCGCAGACGGGAAGAAAATCGGGCCACCGGAGAGACTCCAGCGGCCCGCGGAAGACGGCGGCGGCGCCCGGCGCGCCGCCGGACGAGACCGCCACGACACCGGTCGCCAGGGAGACACCCCGCGGGTGTCGCGGGGGTGTCACCCGGGGGCGGCGGCTCCCCCCCGCATCACTCGGGACGTGGCTTCAGCCACGTCCGGCTGTCTGGCCGACACCCCGCGGGTGACGCGGGGGTGTCACGCGGGGCAGCAAATCCCCCCGCGTCAGCCGCTCGGCCGCTCGGCCGAGCCGGGCCGGGATGTCCGAGCCAGACCGGTCGGACCGGGTCGGACCGGGTTTGGCCGACCCAGGGGGGGTCGGGCTGGGTCGGCCTGGGCCCGGACCCCCCGTCTTCGGACCGTTTTCGGTCAAATGGCCGTAACTTGAGCTACGGGCCTCCAAACGACGCACCGTCAGTGGCAACACGATCCTTGGATCGAGACGGTCTTTTTGGTATATCGCACTCAAGTTTTTGGAATACTTTGAGTTCGGCCAGGTTGGTTCGTACACGAAACCAACCGGGCCTTCGGAACGGAAACGCTCATATCTTGAGCTACAGACGTCTGATTGACGTGCCGTCAGCTTTGTTGAATTCCTCTAAGTTAGAAAAATATTTTGCATTACTCCGCTCGAGGTTTGGATTCCGTCGGAGTGTGGTTGGGTTGGTTCGGTCACGAAACCAACTGGGCCCCTGGAACGAAAACGCCAATAACTCACAGACTGGGTGTCCGATTGACGCTTCGTCTGTCTCATTGCATTCCTCTTGATGAGACGGAACTTTTGGCATCCTCTTCCCCAGTTTTGGATATAGTTGGTTAGTGGCCGGGTTGGATCGCACCGAAATCCAACTGGGCCCCTGGAACGGAAAGGCTGATACCTTTCTGACAGAACGTCCATTTGACGAACCGTCTGCGGTGTTGGTGATATCGTTGAGAAATGGTCCATATGAGTATACCCTATGAGTGTTCGGGGTATAGTTGACTTACGGCCGGATTGGTTCGCACACGAAACCAACTGGGCCCCTGGGACGAAAAGGCCAGAAACTCACAGACCGGGCGTCTGATTGACACGCCATCTGTTGCGTTGAGACCCCTACGACGAGGTGGTCCTTTGAGATATTTCCGTTCGGGACTTTGTGATACTTGGAGTATCGACCAGTAGCTCGTGGAGCAGACCCTCCTGGAGACGAGCGTGCGGAGTACGGAGACCGTGTAGCTGACTGAGACCTGACGACTGATGATCGAGCGACCCAGTGTGCTACAGAGGTGTGCTTGGTTGTAGCAGCACAGGGGAGTGCTTGGTTGTAGTGGAAGACCCACGATAGAGGTGCGTTTGGTTATAGCGGCAGACCCACGACAGAGGTGCGCTTGGTTGTAGCGGAAGACCCACGACAAAGGTGCGCTTGGTTGTAGCGGCACAGGGGAGTGCATGGTTGTAGCGGCAGACCCACGACAGAGGTGTGCTTGGTTGTAGCAGCACATGGGAGCACTTGGTTGTAGCGGCAGACCCACGACAGAGGTGCGCTTGGTTGTAGTGGCACATGGGAGCACTTGGTTGTAGCAGCCAGCCTGCAATACTTGATAGGTGGAGTACTACAGCAGTCTTAGGTTAGTGAGCAGTACCTCGGAGTCGTGACAGGACCACTGTACACTCCAGAGATGGAGCTCTTCAGCAGTAACGGTTTCGATGACGAAAATCCTGGTTTGAGCTGAGACTTTTGACATTGTGTTTGCCTCATGATTGAGATGGGTTACTTGATAACTTAGGTATATGTATGGGCATATATCTAAGTAGAGGTTATCTGTTGAGATCTTCTTGTGGTTATCCTTGTTGGTTTTAGTGAGACCTTGAGGGTCTCAGGGTCCCTACTGAGTATCGTTATACTCACCCCTGCACGGGCTATGCCCGCACTACGTTGTGTTGGTTGCAGACGACGGACAACGTTGATCGTGGTTGAGGCTTTCAGAGCAGGACGGTACCTGGAGGTGGACCACTGGGCGAGACGTGCTCAGAGTGGACGGCGGGACCCGAGGAGCAGTGGAGCTATCTGTACCCACCCTTCTGGTGGGATTTCCAATGGACAGCTCGGTGTAGTGGCTTTTACTTTACAGTTTCTATTTTCCCTTTCGAGTTGTACTTTACATTCAGTTTGGGTTTGTATACTGGCCCTTTTACTTTTCCTCACTTCAGTTGTACTCTGTTTTTACTTAGTGTTTACTTTTCTGCTGGCTTACGCTATGGTGCTTGTTTACTTTACAAAGGCAATGCCTTCCCCTTTTTACAAGGATTTACGCCTTAGTTCTAGTCGCTAGCCCCTGGCCTATGGAAGGCGGGCTTGGGGTAGTCACGGCACGGGCCCCGAGGACGGGTCGTGACAAATTGGTATCAAAGGTGGTCAGTTCTACCGCAGACTCTGATCTTTATTCTATATGAAGCAATAATGATTAGCGTATTGGGTGTGGTTATCAGTTCAGGGAGTCCAGTGTTGGTGCGGCGGCCGACGTATCCGTATACCAGGACCCTGAATTCTGATTTCCGACTTAATTCATGAAAACATTGATTGCATGTGTGTTTCAAGTTTTCTTTGTGATTACTTGTGTCATCTCACCAGGTATACTGTCCTGACCGTGGTGCACTTGTTTCCTTTTCAGGACGGCCCCACAATGATAGCCAGCTAGGGTTCCGAGCGATGTGTGTGGCGAGAGCCCACTGAGCGTCGAGGACTCGGTACATTGACCTTTGATATCTGAGGCACCAGAGGTACCTATACCCACCGAGGCACCGATGCTACCAACCCCAGCCGCTGACGATGCACATCGCCTTAGTGCACTGCATGAGTTCCAGCGCCAGCGACCGCCCAGGTTCTGTGGGGAGATGGACCCTCAGGCCGCCGAGGACTAGCTGGAGGCAGTTGTACGTGTTTTTAGATTAGTGAGGACACCAGCAGACCTCATGGTGATCCTCGCATCTAGCCTCCTGCATGCGACAATAGGAAGATGGTGGAGCTTGATGCTCCAGGTGCATGACGATGCGTCTCTCCTCTGGACGGACTTTGAGATCATCTTCTGCTCCGAGTTCGTCCTAGCCACCCTCAGAGCGGTGCGCATCCAGGAGCTACTACAGCTGCGGCGGGGCAGCATGTCAGTGGCCCAGTACTCAGCAAGATTTACTGATCTCTCGCGCTACTCCACAGATATGGTACGGGACCCGTTCTTCCGGGCCCAGACCTTCAAGCAGGGACTGAGGCATGAGATCATGGCTTCGATGATCTCCCTAAACATTCCGACTCAGGAATGGGTGTTGGAGAGAGCCCTATTAGTGAAGAGTTTCCTTGCTGAGCAGTCTCCAGCAGCAGGACCCACCACTTACCGGCATGCGGCAGAGTCTTCTACAGCGGGCAGTAGACGGATGACGTAGGGGTCCAAGAGGACTGGACCTACAGGTGGTCGACAACATGACTCTTGATCGCTTGCGCGAGGTACTCGGGGTGGGCAACGACTTTCCATGAGGGGGCAGTGTTACTCCTGTGGCGGGGTTGGTCACATGGCTCGTGACTGTCCGACCCGCCATACGAATAACCAGCAGACGAACGAAGGACCCCCCAGGCAGAGGAAGAGGTTCTATCAGGGCGGGCCGCAAGGAGCAGGCGGCCATGGCAAGGGAGCTGGACGTGCAGCTGAAGGTGGACGAAGCTTCGGGGTGTTGCCACCACCACCACCAGGAGGTCCACCCCGACCGCAGGGGACAGGAGGACATGGGAGAGATCAGCTTCTGGCAGCTGAGGCCTACGATCATCGGGCTCCGGGAGCAGATGGACAGAAGCGGGACTAGCTCCAGACCTGGAGACTTTTGTTCATGTTGCTTCTAGTTTTGTTGATGGATGTTTGTATATGCTTTGTGTCTTTGTACTTGAGATGTAGTAATAAAAGACACCTTTTCTTGTGGCATTTACTTCCCTATCCTCTCTTGTGTTGTTACTAAGAGGTTCTGGTTTAGACCGTTGACATGACCCTCACTTGAGAGGTACCTACTAGAGGAGACCCAGTTACCACACACTGATGCCGACAGTGTGACTCAACCCCTGGAGGCGAGAGTAACAGTTGGATCTCTTTGTAGTAGCGTCGAGGCCTTACGACTTAATCTTTGGTATGGGTTAGTATCATCCATGTCGGGATTGAAAGTATTAGGAAAAGAACGTGGTTCATCCAGGGGATGAGACCAGATTTCTCTTATCGGCAAGGAAGAAATCATAGCAGCTCTTGTGGGACCAGAGGTGGTCTAGGCCACGATAGAGAAGGTCCAGGTTATCCAGGAGCGGATGAAGACAGCTTAGAGCTGACAGAATTCTTATGCTAACAGGAGGCGTAGGCCACTAGAGTTTGAGGATGGAGACCACGTCTTCTTGCGGGTCTCACCTCGACGTGGTTTGTGGAGATTTGGCAGAGGCGGCAAGTTGTCTCCACACTTCATCGGGCCTTTCCAGGTCCTAAGAAGGATTGGTGAGGTGGCTTATCTCCTGGCTCAACCACCTCAGTTTCACAGGGTGCACGACGTCTTCCACGTATCACAGCTGAGGAGATACGTGCACGACCCGACGCACATCTTTGACCATGGGGAGCTGGTCTTTGTTAATGGGGTGACTTTTGCAGAGGCCCCGGTAGATATCGAGGATCGACAGGAGCGGGTCCTACGTGGACGATCAATTCCTCTAGTGCGCTTCAGATGACAGCTCGGGAGCATCCAGGAGAGCACTTGGGAGCGGGAGGTTCAGAGGCGTGCTCAGTACTGCCTTTGTATCCCTAAGTTTGTAGTGAAGCTTTACGGGGACGTAAATCCCTGTGGTGGGAGTAATGTAAAGACCGGTAAATTTCAAGGAATTTTTTTCTTAATTTTCTTTGGAATTTTACAACAGTTCAGTTTCTGACGGCACCTGATTCCGAGGCCCGGTGTGCCCGAAATCATTTTCTGAAGTTTGGCTCGGGTACGTTTAGTGAACGGACGAGAGAGTTTTTCTAACTTTTGAACCGGTGCCCGGAATCGAATTCTGAGGGCACCGATGAAATCGCAGTGCCTGTATTTTCTTAGAAACGCCACTTCCGGAGTTGCATTATCTAGGGTGTGGTTTTTTAATTTTCTGGCTTAAAGTTAAGAAATAAAATAATTTTACGAAAACTTTATTTTATTTCACTTAAGCCACTTGAAGCCACTTGGAAACCACTTAAACTGAGTTGAAACAGATAGGGGACTATCAAGAAATATCCTACCCTCTCGGTAGGATATTTGTGAGGTGGGGCCCGCACGAGCCCCGCCGTTTCTTTCCGCTACGTAATGCACCCGCGAAAACCCGTCATTATGAAAGTAAACTAACTCGTTTTCTTAAATTCTTAACAGACCTTTTAATTGGGAGGTTTATTTCGTAAATAAAATGAGCTGTTTCTTTCGTTGAATTAATTCAACGAATTGATGGGTCGTTACTTACCCTTTTTCGTTGGTTGGCATAATAATAAAATAAGACCAACCAGTCTTTTTGGAGGATTACTGGTTGAGAGGTTTGATAGAGTCCTCGTGCTTTTATCCTTCTTCGCGAAGAACGCGAAGAACGCGAAGAATGCGAAGAACGCGAAGAACGCCGGCCTCCGACGAAGAACGTCGAACCCGGAAATCGACGACGCGACGCCGTGTTCCGAGACGCCGACGTTCCCTTCCTACAACGTTCTTCTGCGACGTCTCTTCCTCCGCAACGGATCTTCGATCAGCTTCTTGAGGTAAGAGTCTTGGATTTTCTTTTTAATCTCCTTTGTGGTTTTTACCAAAAAACGGATTTAATTAATTAAATTAAATCTGCTGTTTCATGGTCCGTTGAGTTCGCCGACTCAACGCCGGTTTCCGCGACGACGCGATGCCCTTCCGCGACGACGCGACAATCCCCTTCTTCTGTGACGAACAATTCCGCGAAGCACGCTCACGCGCGATGACTACGAGGTAGGGATTTTATTTTTGGAATTACCCCTTTTTATATTCCCATATTTGTTTCTTTAAAAAGTTAAAGAACAAAATTCGTATGAACAATTTTAATTTATTAAAATTGTTGTTTCATGTGTGGAATAAAAATTTTTCGGTTGTTTATATCTAACGCGGAGGGTGCGGGCCAAACGAACACGGACTGACAACCCTCCGCCGTTCTTCTTGATTATGCGGATTTGACGGGCGACCACGGAACGTGCCGCAAGGGCAGTTTGACGATCCCGCAGTGAAGAACGGAACCCGGGAGGAGCAATGGCACAGACCAGAAGAAAATCGGTCCACTGGAGCGACTCCGGCGGCCCGCGGAAGTCGGCGGCGGCGCCGGACGAGACCGCCGCGGCGCCGGCCGCGGCGGCGACGCTCACGGACCCGCGGCCGCGCGGGTCTGGCGCGCGCGGGACGCGGCTGAAGCCGCGTCCGGTCGCCAGGGACACACCCCGCGGGTGTCGCGAGGGTGTCACGTGGGGGCGGCGGCTCCCCCCCGCGTCACTCAGGACGCGGCTTCAGCCGCTTCCGGCTGTCTGGCCGACACCCCGCGGGTGCCGCGGGGGTGTCACGCGGGGCGGCGGCTCCCCCCGCGTCGGTCGCTCGGCCGAGCCAGGCTGGGATGGCCGAGCTAGACAGGTCGGACCGGGTTCGGCCGACCCCGGGGGGGTCGGGCCGGGTCAGCCTGGGCCCGGACCCCCCCGTCTTCGGACCGTTTTCGTTCAAATGATCGTAACTTGAGCTACGGGACTCCAAAAGATGCGCTGTCAGCGGAAACACGATCCTTGGATCGAGGCGGTCGTTTCGGTATATCGCACTCAAGGTTTCTGAATACTTTGAGTTCAGCCGGGTTGGTTCGTACACGAAACCAACCAGGCCTTCGTAGCGGAAACGCTCATATCTTGAGCTACGAACGTCCGATTGACGTGCCGTCAGCTTTGTTGAATTCCTCTATGTGAGACGGATCTTTTGGCTTACTCCGCTCGAGGTTTTGATGCCGTCGGAGTGCTGTCGGGTTGGTTCTCTCACGAAACCAACCGGGCCCCTAGAACGAAAAAGCCAATAACTCACAGACCGGGCGTCCGATTGACGCGCCGTCTGTATCGTTGCTTTCCTATTGATGAGACGGAACTTTTGGCATCCACCAACTGACTTTTGGATATAGTTGGATAGTGGCCGGGTTGGATCTCACTGAAATCCAACCGGGCCCCTGGAACGGAAAAGCTGATACCTTTCTGATAGAACGTCCGTTTGACGAACCGTTAGCGGCGTTGGTGATCTCGTTGAGAAACTGTCACTATGAGTATACCCTATGAGTGTTCGGGGTATAGTTGTGTTACGACCGGATTGGTTCGCACACGAAACCAACCGGGCCCCTGGGACGAAAAGGCTAGAAACTCCCAGACCGGGCGTCCGATTGACGCGTCGTCTATTGCGTTGAGACCCCTACGATGAGGTGGTCCTTTGAGATACTTCCTTGCAGGACTTTGTGATACTTGGAGTATCGACCAGTAGCTCGTGGAGCGGACCTTCCTGGAGACGAGCGTGAGGAGTACAGAGACTGTAGCTGACTGAGACCTGACGACTGCTGATCGGACGACCTGGTGTGCTATAGAGGAGCACTTGGTTGTAGCGGCATAGGGGAGCGCTTGGTTTTAGCGGCAGACCCACGACAGAGGTGTTCTTGGTTGTAGCGGCACAGGGGAGCGCTTGGTTGTAGCGGAAGACCCACGACAATGGTGCGCTTGGTTGTAGCGGCAGACCCATGACAGAGGTGCGCTTGGTTGTAGTGGCACAGGGGAGCGCTTGGTTGTAGCGGCAGACCCACGACAGAGGTGCGCTTGGTTGTAGCGGCACATGGGAGTGCTTGGTTGTAGCGGCAGACCCACGACAGAGGTGCGCTTGGTTGTAGCGACACATGGGAGCACTTGGTTGTAGCAGCTGGCCCGCAATACTCGATAGGTGGAGTACTACAGCAGTCTTAGGTTAGTGAGCAGTACCTCAGAGTCATGACAGGACCACTATACACTACAGAGACAGAGCACTTCAGCAGTTACGATTTCGATGATGAAAATCCTGGTTTGAGCTTAGACTTTTGACCTTGTGTTTGCCTCATGATTGAGATGGGTTATTTGATAACTTAGGTATATGTATGGTCATATAACTAAGTAGAGGATATCTGTTGAGATCTTATTGTGGTTATCCTTTTTGGTTTTAGTGAGACCATGAGGGACTCGTGGTCCCTACTGAGTATCGTTATACTCACCCCTGCACGGGCTATGCCCGCACTACGTTGTGTTGGTTGCAGACAACGGACAACGTTGATCATGGTTGAGGCTTGCAGAGCAGGACGGTACTTGGAGGTAGACCACTGGGCGGGACGTGCTCGGAGCGGACGACGGGACCCGAGGAGCAGTGGAGCTATCTATACCCACCCTTCAGGTGGGATTTCTAGTCGACAACTCTGTGTAGCGGCTTTTACTTTACAGTTTCTGTTTTCCCTTTCGAGTTGTACTTTACTTTCAGTTTGGGTTTGTATACCGGCCCTTTTACTTTTCCGCACTTCAGTTGTACTCTATTTTTACTTAGTGTTTACTTTCTACGCTTGCTTACGCTGTGGTGCTTGTTTACTTTACAAAGGCAATGCCTTCCCCTTTTTACCAGGATTTACGCCTTGGTGCTAGTCGCCAGCCCCTGGCCTATGGAAGGCGGGCTTGTGGTAGTCACGGAATGGGCCCTGAGGACGGGTATGACATGAATGCCCAAAGGCCTGAAGTACATTGATTACCCCAAGGCCCTTGGGAGTTCTAGGCCCAAACCAGTGGCTCAAAGGCCCAAATCAAGAGAATCGTTACAGTAGCTAATGTACCTGCTACAGTACTGGTGATGTAACCACGAAATTCACCTCTACCCAATTTTCTCAAAATGCATACCTTTACATTCCATTATTCGTATTACACCATGCTTATCAGATTATTTGGCATTCATGTCTATGCTCCACACTTCTGTGATTGTCTTAATAGTGGCCTACATTATTACCATGAATGTATTATGAAATATAATTATGATACAACACTAGTTATTATTGTTTCTACAAAAAATAAATGGGTTTTTCCTACATACTAACCCTAATTAAATAATTATGACATGTTTCAATATTGGATCATTTTATTGGCCGAGACATTACTAGTTTCAATTTAATGGGAACCAATTATACAATTTGTATAGTTTATGAGCCATTATACATTCCTGAATGGTGACCCATATAATTGATCCATATTATATGAAATTGTTATATTTTGAGATCAAAAATGAAAACCATTAGTAGTCACATTGAATCCAATTTTAATTTATAACAGAAAGTAACATTATAATTTTGGAATTCTGATTCGCCAAATTGAACCAGGATATATATATCCAAATGATGAATTTCAATTTCTAAATAAAATTAATGAATTTATATGAATTGTAAATTATGAATCATAAGAATGTACCTTTTTCACATATGCATGAAGGATTATATGATTAAATCCCTAAATGTATAGTTAGACCCAAGTAAGCCTATTAAGGAATGTAGATCACGACATAAAACTATTAGGAGTATGAATAAATCCTGCGAAATAATTATTATTGGTTTCATTTAAATGGGCTGTCAGTTTTAATTTATAGGGACTTGAATATTTATATTTGGAATGACTTACCATATTCCTAACCCATATTTATTTGTATGGACCCATGTTTGTCACCCTTTACTTCTTATTCCTTATTACTTAACCCCCATGGGGATATGTTTATGCTAATGGTATTTTCATTTAATATTTCTAAAACATATTATTAGGTATGGTGTATAAACTTATCATATTATCTTACATCACAACATCCCTTTAATAGTTAAAGACCAATTTTTATTATTTTGAACCTTTTTATGAGAAGGAGTAAGTTAATTAAAATGTAAATTTCGGCCAAAATATTGTTTTACTCAATATCATGGAATTGAAAATTTATTTATTAAACATAGTGTTATGAACCTTTTATGTATATAATTTTTAGAAAAATTAAAATTCAGAAAAAATTGAAAAATCGTAAATTGATTCATCTAAATTATGTTCTTATTGTAGATTTCTATAAAAAAATAGTCCTTAATAATTATTATACATATAAGTTTCATTAAATGTTTTAATAAATGAGTTTCATTTAAATGAATTAAAATGATACCTTAATTTGTTTCTATTTGTTTCAACCCACATGTAAGGGTTGATTAACATTTTTTACCATGGATGAGAATACACACATTTCATATTTATCACAAAATACTTATTTATAGGTTGAATTAGAAAAAAAGGTTTTGAGGAAAGACAATGTTTCTTTTCATGAGTGAACCTATTTTAGATCAATTCGTTATGTAAGATTGTTTCTAACTTAGTAAAAATATCACCCTTTATAATGTAAATCATTTTTGAATTCATAAGAAGTATTTCAAACATGTTGTCATATTCAGGTGGCATTTCCCCATGTATGACCCATAATTATGAAACAACACCTTTGAGTAGATGGGTGGTTATTTAGTAAGTTGGAAATTTAGGATTTATTACCTTATGTTGATACCTGGTGAGTGGTAGATCTTTGGAATTTTATGTTCATTTTGTCTTCCTTAACAAATCACCCCTATTAAGATGCCCAATAATGATCAAGGCCGAGTAGGCCACTCATTATTTGGTGATTTTATTTCTCATATTGATAACATTTTACAGTAATATATCGATACTCTATAACTCTTTTAATGTTATTTTATGGGCATGTTAGATTATGTGTTATAGAAGAACTTATGTGGCATATGGTTGTCAAGTGAGATACATTAGCACTAGGTGGAACAAACTAGTGGGATAATTTTATATTAGATCATTAGGGAATTTTGGAAGAACAAGAGGCCCATATAACTGAATCAAACCCTAACAAGACATCATCATTTCATTTGATGGAGGAAAACCGAAAAAGTGTTTGGATCATGGTTTACATTTTCCATAATGTCAATATTATTGGTTTTATACACATTTTGAGATCGATGCATATGATGTTCTTAGGTAATTTTTTATGCATCTTTATTCCTTGGATTACAAGAAAACAGTATGATTTAATGATATTGGAACTAGCATCGATTTGTATGAATGTTTGGGTACCTATCCCTTATGAAATATGATTGTGTGGTTTCCCATATAATTTTTGAAAAATGATTCCTTAATTCAAGTGGAAATTTGATTATCCATGGCACAGGTAGGTTCCAAAATTTAAAGATGAGATATAAAAGATTATTTCGATTAGTGATTCCTTCAGTCCTTGTATCAAAATCATATTATCATTCATGAATCATAACTCATGATTCGGGTCTTGAACTAGGTGGTTTGGGATATTAAACCTATGATGAATGATAATTTAGTTCATTCCATATTAATGTTGTGTCTATTTAAAATTCATCATTAGTTAATTGAAGACTAGAGGCAATGAATTATGGTTTAAAATAAAAGTTTCTTATGAGTATGGTGGCTTGGAACATTGTGATAAACTAAATGAAACACCCTTTTAGGATTGTAATTTTGGATGTATAAAATGTTATTTGAGATGTTTGACCCATGGGAGCACCAAGAAACACATCATTGGGAGTAATTTTGTTAGGACATGGAAAAGGAAAAATTCTCTGGTTGAAGTGATAAAGACTCAAGGGAGTCAAACATGATTATCGATGAAATATTAGTGTAAAACTAGTCTAGAGTCAATCATACCCCATATCTTGACAACATCCTTAGTACGCTGAGAAGACATCAACTATAAACTAAAATATACATCTAAATATATTTTTTGGTTTGAGGTATATACCCCTTTGAAGAATTCTAGAGATGTTTTTATACTAAAATATATAGATCATTATACTCCATTGGAAGGATGAGGGTGGTGACCCACATTATGATTAAAATTATCCAACCACTTTGGGAACTATTCTATAGATGAGAGAATGGGTGAAGGTTCACATATACACAAAAACAAGGAGATGAGTAGGGCGTTAACAATTATAGGAATATTTCCTAAGAGGATGAATCATAGATTATATTAATCCACAAATTGTTTTCATTAAATGTGATGATGAGTATTATCTTAAGGTGTGATCAAGATGTCTATTTATAGATGAAACCCTTAATGTGAGAATATATGAGTAATTGAGAGGTCGGTCATGTGATGGATTTATTGGTACTTGTATAATGATTAATGGATAGTATTTTTAATGGATGGATTTATTAATACATTCATGGTATGATTCGATAATGGAATTAGGTGAATTTTCAATGGTGGTAATTATGCTTGGATTATGTCATACTGGTCCATTGATGTTAGATAAAGATAATATTATTGTTTCAAATATAGAATGGTGATTTTTATCTTTGGATGATGGTTCATTTATAAGATATCACAAGAATTTGGGCCCAAGCGTTAGTAAATGTACTCAGAATGTTCTTTTTACACCTTGGGATAATGTCTTTATAATCTTTTTAATTAGAAAATCATCAATTAGAGTCAAGTGTTTTAAAATTTTATTCTTCCAGATGGGGTCCAAATTTATTTTTCATAGTTAGTTCTCTATTTTTGTTGAGTAATCACATTCGGTGCGTAGTTGTAATGTGATGGGTGGAACATCATCATCGTGTTGTGTTATTCAATGAAAATTCAAAATAACTAGTTTGAAATGGGTCTATTTATGGTTAGAAAATATAGATCAATTCATGTGACAATGATTATTCCATTTTATTTTATTTAATTAATATCCCCCCACGTTTTATATGAAGGAAAATGGGTGTGCATGGTATGGTTAACTTTCAGAGAGATTACTTGTCTTTCCACTCCAGTACCATCAGGTGTAAAATTTATTAATATGTGGTTTGAAGGTGTGTATAATAAAATAATTGAGATGAAGAAGATAGTGTATATTCATGCAGTTGTGTCTTGTTTTATTTTACAAGTGAAGAACAAATCTCTATATGTGGGTATCACTTAATCCGTGTTGGCCCTTGTTTTCATTACCAAAAGCTAGTTGCTTGATAACTATCAAATTATCGATAATGAGACAAATTAAACATCAATAAGATTCCTCATGTACACTGTAATATCCCACCCTTCCTACTATAGTTTCTTCTATGGTTGAGGGATTTCTGGTGCCCTGACTATTCTTGTTGCAAACTTAATACCGATGGTTCATGAGTGTAGGGTACGATTCAATGTTCTGGATTTCTTTTGAGATACTAGAGGAATTTTTATTCTCAAATTAAATACATTCATTGGGAATTTATATTCACTCTAAACTATGTCAAGGGTGATGTATATGGTTGTTCAGCTGCGTAATCAAAACAACATTGACCTACCTCTATTTCAAATGGACTCCAAAACAAATCATAAATACTTTCATATTCTTTGTGGTCTACCCTAGTCTCACCCCAAATATAATTTTCTATTTTATAAAATTATCAATAATAGCATTTATGTCCTTCACACATAGAGCGAGGGAAATAAATTTGTCGATTTTCTAGCATCTATGTCCACTCAATGTGTGGTGGTCACTTTTTTCTTAGTGTGCAATTTTTCGCGAGACATTATTTAATTCCTATGAGGGGATACCATCCTACATTAATATTTTAGACCCCCATAGTATCTATTATTTATTTTACATATACTATTCCTTTATACTTTTTATAAAATCATTTTATGATGATTATTATCATATTTTGAGTGTTTGGGTGACAATTAGGATGTTCATAAGTAGGAAACATTGAGGGTGGCAGAACCATGACTTAAAATTGGACATGATAAATCTATACCCAATGATGGAGAGAACCATATTCCTATTTATAAAAGATATTATGATGTTATCATGTATTATAGTAGACAATCTTATGTATGAATTGTATTTATGTTCTGTTTTGTTTGTGATAGATGGATTTGGAATTTTTAGATTAAATTTTGATTGCTTTAAAACTCTTAGGGGTTTATTAGGTGTTGAGGAAAAAAGTGCATGTTTTAGTATAAAATACATGACACGCGTAGTTTTTGTGATGTTTTATTCTTACCAAGTACATCAAAGGGATGATAGTTTTTGATGTGAAAAGATAGCAAGAACATTGAACTTTGGCACCATAGAAATTTTCAATGTAATAACATTTTTACCATTTGGTGGAAATTTCAAATCATAAACGTAGACACCAAATTAGAATATGAGAGTTTGAAATCATAAAAAAAATTTATGGGAATGATTTTATGATTCATAAGGATATTATATTTTTGGACTTTTTTTAGAAGGGTTGGGTTATGAAAACACATTTTCTAGAAGGAACAAACTGGGGTCCACAGTTTCGTAAAACCTTGTAGCACCTAATGGAAACCATAAATTGTTTTAAATGGTTCCATATTGTTTTATTAATCATGAAATTTGGTGTTAATATTAGGTAATGTGTATGTAATAATTTTCATATGTGGGAATATAATCTGTGCAATGTAATCCAAACCATGTGTCTTGCCCGTATGGTCAGTTTTACTTAACTAGTTTCACTACATGATTGGTAAACAGTAAACCCAAAATATGAGGCCAAACCATGATGAAAAACCTTGTATGTTATGGCTCTTAGAAGTGGGAGATTAACTGTTAGATCATGGTTAGGAAAACTATGTGACTCATTTAAAGAGAAGATGAACATTTTCCCATCCTCTCTTAAAGGGATTTTCCCCATTATTCACCACCCCTAATTTTCCTAGGTGGCCCCGCATGTTCACTCAAATACTCCATTTCCCATGTTGGGATATAATCTCTGATTGTTCTGAAAAGAGATTAATTTTTTACATTGGAATTGTTTCAACAATTATATGACTCCTCATTCCTTTTATTTTAGTTTCCCTTCTTCTTTTTTTGCACTATCATCACATGAGGTAATTATCCCTATTTTACATGTGTTTTAATAATATTATGATTTCTATCATTCAAAAATAAAATCAATCAAAGATTTCGGATGAGTGTACTATCCTGATCATGAAGAAGGTGGTTTAGTTTCCTTTCTATAAAGACTCACTCCATTACATGATATTGAATTTGTTGCACCAGATGATATTTCCATTTGTTCAATCTAAAATAAAAAATGTCCTATATTAAATCCTTAGACCATGACATTAATGACACCTTGTTTCTTAGATTGGTTTTTGGTTGATGAACCAAACTCAAAATACCCCATAGGGAGATTTGGATTGAATTTTATTTGAAGTTATTTGTTTTTAAGGATTATAATGATAACCCCTCAGATGAAATCCATTTTTTCTTTGGAGAATTATCCATAATTGAGTAAATGATTAAACTAAAAATAATTAATTATTTTTTCAATAATGACCCTTTTTATCATAAAACAAAATTTGAATTACTCTATCTTAATATGTAAATAAATGATTAAATTCATGATGATTATTTTTCTAGTGCATGAGCACTTGCAATGGACTCTTTTTTATAGGTTAATTTTATCCCTTATCCTTGATTCATATTATTTAATTATTATGTATACGGATCATCATACTAATTATTCTTGTAAATAAATAGTGTTTTACTAATGACATATAATATCGAATGGATAAACTCATGGATTTCAATTAATTTGGTAAATAGATTGTAATGATAAAGGCACACTGCACTGTGATAGATGGTGGGTTCCTCCTTGCAGAACTCGTTCAATAAGTGATCATAGGTTAAGTGAGAATACATGATTCAAGATTATTTTAGAGGGACCATAGTTTGAGTTTATGACATGGAGTTTCAACCAACCCTCCCCCCTATCAAAGGAATTGGATATGGCGATTCACGTCACATGGGATTCTAGACATGAAATCCAACACCCCCTCATTTAGGATGTTGGATGGACTGTTATCATTATTATTTATGATACGTGGGTATGTAAACCTATATTAAAATTATTTATTAATAATTTAATCCCTAGTGAACTATGATCCATAGGAATGGAATCCCTTTAAATTTTTGATACATGTGCATGTAATCCATTATTTTTTATGGTCATGGAGTCCCTAATTATTTATGGGTATGGAATCCCTTATTATCATGGTCGTGTAATCCATTTATAGTTTTTGATACTCATGAATGGAATCCCTATTGAATTATTATATTCATGAATAATGTCCCTTGCAACTCGATTATAGTTTTACAACTACGCATGGATGCTTGATTTATGCCTCAAGTTTAGGAAATTCCTAGTGTTTGTATATATATATATATATATGGATACATATGTCACTAAATATCCAGTCCAATAAATATACATATACATATATATATATGGGGTTATGTTCAGTGGTATTCTGGCATAGGCCTAAATTTGTATTTTCGGTCACCCATCCTTTAGGGAACTCAAAACTATCTTCTTTAAGTTTATTCATTACTTTATTATATTGTATACACTTAGAATGTTATTTTTTATACTCATAGATTTGATATGAATTTTACACCATTTATGTTGGCCTAATTATTATGTCCCACATCACAATTGGGCCACCATTTGGTACCCAAACAGACCTCATCATATTCAGTTCATGAAATTAGATTGTGTTTTCTTGTTGTTATCCTTCTGGGATTGAATGGAGATTGGAAGAAATTGATTAATATGGTTTGTGTGATGATATTGGATGTTCTTTAGTATTTTATTTATTTCATTATTTTTCGATGTATCTTCATTTTTATTTATGTTCTTATGTACGTATTTTTTCAGTATATCATAGCTTGTTCTTGTATGGTGGGAATATTTATTTTTTGAAAATTTTCTATTTATTAATAGTTATTGATATAATTTAATATTATTTTTAATTTCATTAATGATTTTTTTCTCTAGTTATTATTAATCAAGAGGTTATAGTCTCCCCATTGTACCATATCAATACCCTTACAACTAATCGGAATCCTCTAGAGTATAAAGATATGTGCTTGATGTAACACCCCAAGCTTCCACGATAATCTTCTCTTTCAATAATGCAATTGCTTGCATTGTACGCAAGTTCGAGATTCTAACACACCGCGACCAAACAAAATAGCCATTAGGAATATTAATACCCACTTTTTGAAATTATATATATTTTATATTTCAAAATGGACATCATTTTTGGATTCGGAATATCAAAATTATCTTATGTTGAATTTTTGGTATTTTTCTGAGAACTTGAAATTTTTTATGAATAGTGAAAAATACTTAAAAATAGATTTTTTAATAAAAATAATTTATAGAGATAAATTATAATATTGAGTGATTTTAAAGTATAATTAGAATATATTTTTACCATTTTATCAAATGTTGTTCATTATAATTAATTTCCCTTTGAAATTGGACATAAACAATTGTCAATATTTTGATATATATTGTTGATTAAAAACACGCTATTTGTTGTGAAAGTAGGAATTAATTATAAAATTAATTAATGCAACTTATATGTTTGGAATTTTGTAAAATAGATATCATTTTTTAATTCAGAATATCAATTATAGCTTAGGGTGATATTTTGGCATTGTTCTGAAAAACATCTATTTTTGATGAATAGTGAAACCACTAAGTGGTAGTTAAAAAACTGATTTTTCGTTTAAATGAATCATTACCACTTCTGTGATTTGATTTAAAAAAATCAGATATACATGGTTGTCATTAGGAAGTACAATTTTTTTCAACAGGATTAGAATAATTTTTTTGTTGAATAGTAACTTTTACATTTAATTAATCGCGATTAAAGGTAATTAGAGTAACTTAAGGTATATATAATGTTATAATAATATGAACATATCATTACACTTGTCCTACACTTATTGGATGAGTAATTTACGACCAATAAAATCAATGGGTCAACATGGGGACCCCATGGAGCCACTTGGGTAAGAAAATGACATTAATAACTTTTTATTTAAAGTAAAAATAAAATTGTCACAAACATGTAATGTTTTACTAAACCAATTATTACATGGGATTAAATAATTTAACATTATTACTATAAATATTAATTGAAAAGATAAAAATATTTTCTAAATCATTGTAATTTTTTTTATAATTATTAGACATTAAATAAATTAAATTTATTAGTACACAATGATGATGCACCGATTACTTCATTAATTAACGATTTAAATAAAATGAAGAGATAAGGTAAAATATAAGGCTTAAACTTGTCAAAAACCTATTAGATGAGTTGATTTAGAACCCTTACCACCGTATCCTCAAAATATATCATTTTGGGACCT
The DNA here is from genome assembly GCA_963277665.1 of Viscum album. NCBI lineage: Eukaryota > Viridiplantae > Streptophyta > Magnoliopsida > Santalales > Viscaceae > Viscum > Viscum album. Next base: position 544,121,163 of record OY728140.1, read on the forward strand.
TCAAAATCCGAAAAAATTTCATTATAATGTAACATTTCATGACTTCCCAAGAGTGCCCCTCCTCTCCTCTTATAAAAGGCCCCCACCTCTACCACCTTACTCACACCATAAAGCCATTTGGCTCGGCCAACCTCTGCCCAAATACTCTCTCAACTTCTCCCTCATACTCCTAGAAGCCTCACATTGGGAAGAAGTCTTCCCAAGGAATCCTTTGGCTCAAATCAAAAAGAGTTACCCGATTTTAAGGTAATGTCTTCTCTTGTGTTCTTTTGTTTTATTTTTCTTCTCAAACCCCCTAAAATATTATCATTACTTTATTTTGTAACAACACCATTATCCTCAATATACTTTTATGTTTTTATGAGAAGGATTTTATTTACAATTACACACACCTTCGTCTAATGGTTAAAGAACATACTGTTTCTCTGGGTAGCGAATTACTACCTCACAAAACGATGATTGTTCAATCTTCTTTTATCACCTATCATGGTGGCCATTATAGTGAAAATATTTTTATATATGATATATATTATGTTTTTTATTCCTTATGATTCTGTATTTTTCATTTATGGAATACCTTTATGATTTCCATTATGGGTAAACACGATCATTTCATTTTAGGAAGTGCGGACTACCACCCCTTCAAAGTGATCTGAATCGTTAATTCCATACGTCGGATGTATAAAGGATGGATTAAATGGTATTATACATTATATTATACTATAATTATAGTATAAATTTATATAATTATAATTTCATTCCATTAAATATGAAATATAAATGAAAGTAGTGTTCATGCATACGTAAGACTTACCATGTCCATGAACGTTGCATTTCATTTATTACCTCTAAATGTTATGTAATATTATGAATGAATATATATACTGGATATATATTATATATATGATATCTACATCATGAATATAATTTTGGATATAATGGATATTTTGCCACGTGAACAACTTGTAATTTTAAGATGTTTATTTTTGACTCAAGTACCAAAGATCGACAAAACGACTATTATTAACATAAATAATTACATAATTTCCATAACATGGTAATAAGTGATATAATATGAATAATAAACCTGAAAAAGGTTCTTAAGAAATTATAAATTAACTCTAGTTTATTATTCATGAAGTTAAAGAACGGTCGAGTCAAGTCAGACACGAGGTAAGGGAACTTCTTAACACAATTCATATTCTTTGGGTTAATATCCTATTTTCAAATTATGTCATGATATTATTATGTCCTATTTTGTATTTATACTTTATTTATGTGTATATAGTGAATCTATTTTATTTAAAAAATGATATTTGTAAGGTACTTCGTCTCAATCTCCTTTCATTGAGACATTTTTTATTTTATACACAACTTTCATTTATACGGTGTATAATCCCCTTTGAATTTTACGTTTATTCAAAAGGAATCTTTTTATATGGAGCATTTTAATAAATGAAAAAAAGAATTTTTTTCTTGTTGTACATATGTGGCGACAATGACTTCACCACCATGACCATTATTTGAGTTTTGGCTTCCTCTATAAGCCATAACGTTTTTTTAAATAAAAAATAAAAACCATGTTTTAATTTTCATTTATTTTTCTATTGAAAAAGGTTTTTGATAATGTTTTATTATATAAATGTGTTGTATTAATATCTTGTGATTGAAACGTGGAAATGTTATATTTCAATTATGCATGTTTTATGTGATACGATTACATTATGGTTTATTATATGTATAAACCTATTGATATGAGGAATGCATTGGACTTAATAAGTGATGGGTGGAGCCCGCTACAGCTCCTCGATGCATCGATAGGTCTCATGAGACAAACTAGTGCCTTGGAACTGGGCCTTGAAAAAATATTATTTGTATTCTTGGCACGAGGCCTTGGATACGTGGTTATGATAGTCTGACATTATGCATTCCATCATTGTGAATGTTGTTATTGATATTGCATGTGATTACTAAACCTGTAAAATATCCATGTGAATAAGTAAATGGCATTATATCATTTTACTTTTTCCATATTATATTCATGTCCAAGTTTAAATGGCTTTTGTTTTAGTTATACATTGCCTTAAATGTTTATGTTTATTTACGAAAGCTTCCTCTATATTGTTATCCTTACTGAGCATTTGAGCTCACCCCTTCCATTGTTTTCTTTTTTACAGGATGTGAAGAAGTATATTATGAATGACCTGTTAGGATAGTATGAGTGGATATGAAGACAAGATTTTGTTGTAGTTTTGTTTTACTTTATGATTTAATGTAAGACTTATGAATGTATCTAGTGTTTCCAAGGCTACTAAACTAATCGGTCTTTCGAGACATGATCTTTTGTGATCATGCCAATGTTACCCAATAATGTACCGACTTAGGGTAAGTGGGGTTGGGGCGTTACAGATGGTATCAGAGGCAGTTTAGTACTAACCTTGGAAGCGAGATTTAGATAAACTCTGATTAGAGCATGTATTCCTAAGATAAACTTTAAGGATTAGTATAGAAGAACATCCTACAATTTTGGTATTATAGAGATTTTGTGAGTTTTCCGGTCAATAAATCCATGTCTAGATACGAGATGGTAGAGGCGGCTCTAGCATAGATGTACCTAGGAGTAAAACCCGAAAACACCACTTTGAGCTTGACTCGAACGGGAACTGGTGCACGAAAACTGGCCTTGCTGCACTCTTGGTTACAAATCTCCTTTTTGATTTGCTTAGGATAAAATCATTTTCCTTAGAAACCATTATGAAGGATTTATGAGTATATAATTCCTCAAAGAAAAATATTTTTATGATTATGGATTATATCCATAAACCATTCAATTTATGTTAAGTGTTTTACAAGTACGGAATAATGTATATTGATTCCTAAACTGATCTAGTTTATGCCATTGTTTCGAAATGGTACCCAGTGGAAGGAATGGGAACCATATCAATGCACGCACTCTATATAGGGATTTACCTCTTTATCAAGATAATTATAATGTAGATGGTGATACAACTGGAGCTGATCAGCTTATCACTATACTAGGATAACTCACTCATGTTATGAATAGTATCATTACTCTTATGGAGCACCCTGATCTGCAGCATGGAGGACCAATGTTAGAACACTTCATGAGGAAGCAACCACCAAAATTCAATGGGAGTACAAATCCATTAGTAGCTGGGCAATGGATAAGTTCCCAAGAGGAAATATTTCATGCCTTGGGGAGTAATGAATGGGAAAAATTTATCATGGCAGTTTACCGCCTCACTGGAGATACCGATCAATGGTGGTCACTGATTCAAAACACAAAGGAAGATGAATAAGTAAAATTATGGAATGGAGAGAGTTCAAAGAGATTTTCTTAGGAAAATAGTTTCCTCGTGACCATCAAGCAGATATAGAAATGGCAATTTCTGAGTCTGATACAAAAGGAGGATGAGAATGTCACAAATTATGAGGCAAACATTACAAGGTTAGCTAGGTATGATGCAGATTATATACGTAACCCATGAAGTAATATGGATCGTTTCATTGATGGGTTTAAACCATTTCTCCGTCGATATTTAGTATCACAATCATTCTCATCGTACGAATATATTATCTCGTGTGCTATCAAGATAGAAAAGGAATTCTCTAAGTCTTATGACAAAAAAGTAAAGCAAGGGAAGAAGAGAATGGTCGAACAAGAGGCAGATAAAGGGAAAAATGGAAAGAAGGATTTTCCATTATGTGATAATTTTGGGAAGAATCAACCTCATACTTGCCTAAAATGAATGGGAGTTTGTTATAAATGTGTAGAAAAAGGTCACCAAGCTCGTGGTTGCAAGGGAATGAAAGAGGATATCAATGTTGAATGCTACAATTGTAGGGAAATGGGGAATTATGCAAATGAATGTCCTAAGCATCATGGAAACTGACCTCAAAAAAGGCCAAGGGATCAAGGCCAATCTTATCTTGTTACTACAGTTGAAGTTGAATAATTAATTTATTGGCGCTTTCGGACTCAAGGATTATATTCTGGTTATAAGATTAATGTTATATATATAAGTATTGTGCTGCAGTACTTGTTGTTTTCATTAAGGTTTTAATATGATGAAGGTAATCAAATTTTTAGTATGTGACAATAAGAGAAAATTTACATTGTTGGGGAAATATGAGGAATTGATTTTGGAATTTAGAGACCTTTTAGAGAAAGTCTGGACAGAGGTATTTTGGATAACTATAAAGGTTGGAATAGATTATGTTGAACTTTGGATAGTATTTTTTTAAGGTTAAAACACTTCTGAAGATTATTTTTGGAAAATTATAATACTATAGTTTTAGGAAAAAGACAACCTGTATGTCGGGGGATAACCTTCCGCGTCGGACAAAGCTGTAGGAATCGAACCCACAACCATAGTGAGAAAAGCCCTTATTACCTACCACTACCCTACACGATGTCCCTAGTTATTACAAAATGTTTTTCCTAATATAAATGATATGTGGTAATATTTGGAACCTTATAAAATTAGGATAAAGATAATATTTTTGAGTTCTGTTACCATATGGAGTGAAAGACGGGTTTGTGGTAAAAATTTATTAAAGAATGAATGTCTACATTACAAGATAGAATATTTCCTTACGTTCTTAGTAAATCTGTTAAATAAATTCCTCAACTTTATGAAAGGTAACTTAAAACAAAAACGTAGTCGGTTAACTTTCCCTACTGAGGAATCAATGATCGTTTAACCAATCACAAGTTTGTGATTTTCTTTTAGTTAAACATTCTATTAGTCTGGTTTTCTACAACTCTCCATCAGACCTTTATGGTTTGTTTTTCCTCCATATTCATATTTTTATAGAATCCTATTATGGGCTATCTCGGGTGACCTTTGTACTTCTCTTTCTTTCTTTTAATGTTATATTTTTATTAACCCTATTTTCGATGTGGGTTTTCCAAAAAGGTATTTTCTATATTCAACCTTTTATTTTCAATGAAAAGTTTCAAATTTCGAGGATGCAATTTATTGAAGGATGGGAGAATGTAACAGCCTGAGCTTCCACAATACGCTTCTCTTTCAATAATGTAATAACCTGCATTGTACGCATGTTTGAGATTCTAACACGCCGCGACCAATCAAAATAACCATTATGAATAGTAATACCCACTTATTGAAATTATATATATTTTATATTTCAAAATTGACTTCATTTTTGGATTCGGAATATCAAAATTAGCCTGTGTTTAATTTTTGGTATTTTTCTGAGAACATCCAATTTTTATGAATAGTGAAAAATACATAAAAACAACTTTTTTAATAAAAATGATTTTATAGTGATAAATTATAATATTTAGTGGCTTTAAAGTATATTTATAATATATTTTTACTATTTTATCCAATGGTGGTCATTATAATTAATTTCACTTTGAAATTGGACATAAACAATTGTCAATCTTTTGATATATATTGTTTCTTAAAAACACGCTATTTGTTGTGACAGTGAGAATTAATTATAAAATTAATTAATGAAACTTATTTGTTTTTAATTTTTTAAAATAGGCATCATTTTTTAATTCTGAATATCAATTATAGCTTAGGGTGAAATTTTGGCATTGTTCTGAAAAACCTCAATTTGTGATGAGTAGTGAAACCACTAAGTGGTCATTAAAAAACTGATTTTTCATTTAAATGAAACATTACCACTTCTGTGATTTTATTTTCAAAAATCCAACATACATGGTTGTCATTAGGAAGTAAAATGTGGTTTAATGGGATTAAAATAATTTTTTGGTGAATAGTAACTTTTAAGTTTAATTAATCGCGATTAAAGGTAATTAGTGTAATTTAAGGTAAATATAATGTTATAATAATATGACATTACCTTTAGACTTGTCCTACAATTATTTGATGAGTCATGGACGAATAATAAAATCCATGGGTCAACATGGGGACCCCATGAAGCCACTTGGGTAAGAAAATGACATTAATAACTTTTTATTTAAAGTAAAAAGAAAATTGTCACAAACATATACTGTTTTAATAAATAAATTATTACATGGGGTTAAATAATTTAACTTTTTTACTATAAATATTAATTGGAAAGATAAAAATATTTCCAACATCATGGTAATTTTTTTATAATTTTTAGACATTAAATAAAATAAATTTTTATGACACAATGATGATGCAGCGATTACCTCATTAATTAACGATTTAAATAAAATGAAAAGATAATGTAAAATATAAGACTTAAACTTGTCAAAAACCTATTGAATATGTGGATTTAGAACTCTTACCACTGTATCCTCGAAATATATCATTGTGGGACCTTCAAAATCCGAAAATCATTTCATAATAATGTAACATTTCATGACTTTCCTAGAGTGCCCCTCCTCTCCTTTTATAAAATGCCCCCACCACTACCGCCTTAATCACACCATCAAGCCATTTGGCTCAGCCAAACTCTGCCCAAATACTCTATCAACATCACTCTAATACTCCTAGAAGCCTCACTTTGGGAATATGTCTTCCAATGGAATCCTTTGGCTCAAATCAAAAAGAGTTACCCGATTTTAAGGTAATGTCTTCTCTTGTGTTCTTATGTTTTATTTTTCTTCTCCAAACCCCTAAAATCTTTTTATTAAATTATTTTGTAAAAAAACTAGTATCCTCAATATAATTTTATGTCTTTATGTGAAGTATTTTTTTTAAACATACACACACCTTCGTCTAATGGTTAAAGAACATACTTTTTCTGTGGGTGGAGAATTACTACCTCACGAAAAGATGATTGTTCAATATTCTTTTAACACCTCTCATGGTGAACATTATGGTGACACTGTTTTTATATATGATATATATTATGTTTCTGTTTTACTTATGATTCTTTATTTTTCATTTATGGAATACCTTTATGATTTCCATTATGGGTAAACGCGATGATTTCATTTTAGGAAGTGCGGACTACCGCCCCCTCAATGTAATTTGAATCGTTAATGCCATATGTGGGATGTATAAAGGATGGAGTAAATGGTATTATACATTAAATTATACTATAATTATAGTATACTTTTATAACATTATAATTTCATTCCATTAAATATGAAATAGAAATTAATTTTGCGTTCATGCATACGTACGGCTTACCATCTCCATGAACGGTGCATTTTATTTATTACCTCTAAATGTTACGTAAAATTATGAATGAATGTATATACTGGATATATATGATATATATGATATCTACATCATGAATATAATTCTGGATATAATGGATATTTTACCAAATGAACAATTTGTAATTATAAGATGTTATTTTTGACTCAAGTACCAAAGATCAACAAAATGACCATTATTAACATAAATAATTACATAATGTCCATAACATTGTAATAAGTGGTATAAAATGAATAATAAACATGAAAAATGTTCTTAAGAAATTATTAATTAACTCTAGTTTATTATTCAGGAGGTTAAAGAATGGTCGAGTCAAGTCGAACATGAGGTAAGGGAACTTCTTAACCCAATTTCTATTCTTTGGGTTAATCTCCTTTTTTCAAATTATGTCATGATATTATTATGTCCTGTTTTGTATTTATACATTCTTTATGTGTATATATAGTGAATCTATTTTATTTAAAAAATTATCTTTATAAGGGACTTCGTCTCAATCTCCTTTCATTGACACATATTTTATTTTATACACAACCTTCTTTATACGGTGTATAAACCCCGTTGACTTTTATGTGTATTCAAAAGGAATCATTTTATACGGAGAATTTTACTAAACGACAAAAAGGAATGTTTTTCTTGTCGTATGTATGTGACGACAATGACTTCTCCACCGCCGTTACCATTATTTGAGTTTCGGCTTCCTCTACAAGACATAAAATTTTTTAAAATAAAAAATAAAAACCATGTTTTAATTTCCATTTATTTTGGAATTGAAAATCGTTTTGATAATGTTTTATTATATCAATGTGTTATATTGATATATTGTGATTGAAATGTGGAAAGTTTATGTTTTCTTTATGCATGTTTTATGTGATACGATTATGTTATGGTTTATGATATGTTTAAACCTGTTCATATGAGGAATGCAATGGACTTAATAAGTGATGGGTAGAGCCCGATACAACTCCTCGATGCATCAGCAGGTCTCATGAGACAAACTAGTGTCTTGTAACGGTTCCTTGACAAAATATTATTTGTAGTCTTGTAACGAGGCCTTGGCTACGTGGTTATGATAGGTTGGCATAATGCATTCCATCATTGTGAATGTGGTTATTGATATTACATTGGATTATTCGACCAGTAGAATATCCATGTGAATAAGTAATTGAAATTATCTCATTTTACTTTTTCTATATTATGTTGAATTCATTTTTAAAAGGATTTTGTTTTAGTTATACATTGCCTTAAATGTTTATGTTTATTTATGAAAGCTTCCTCTCTATTTTTATCCTTACTGAGCACCTGAGCTCACCGCTTCAAATGTTTTAATTTTTCCAGTATGTGAAGAAATATATTATGAATGACATTTAGGGATAGTATGAGGGGATATGAAGACAAGATGTTGTTGTAGTTATTTTTACTTTATGATGTAATGTAAGACTAATGAATGTATCTAGTGTTTCCATGGATACTAAACTAATCAGTCTTTCGAGACATGATCTTTTGTGATCATGCCAATGTTACCCAATAATGCAGTGACTCAGGGTAAGTGGGGTTGGGGCGTTACACATGATGTCATGTAAACAACTGGATGGAGGCACTATTTGTGTGGATCCTTGTTTGTTATATTATAGGATTAAATTATTATTACCCATGACTCTCATCCATGAATATGGATTTTCTGATAATTTGATAGATGTATTTGGTTCAACCACACCTGTGTTGTCCCAAATAGCATCAACATACATTTAACAGGCCTTTGACTCCATAATCAAGTATGGGGAACTCATTTTATTGGGATTTTTCTTGATAGTAGAAGGTGTCACTTATGTGAACTTTGTTAACATAAACAAAAATGATCTCTTTATATGATGGGGGTTCTTTTTTGGTTGTTGATTCCCATTCTTTGAACATTAAATAAAGGAAATATACTAGTGTCACCACTTGTGTGGAAGTTGGAATTGACTCTTTATCTTATGTATTTTATTGTATTTTATGATCATGTATGACTCTAGTATGATAATTAAATGGATTATCCTTATACCCTGGCATTGTTACTAGTTTTCAAAGTCATTCCATATGGGTGGAATTATTTTGGTCGAATATTTTTTATGTCTTACAATTATCAAAATTCATTTCATGCATATAAAAAGCTTTCTCCCAGCCATCATATCCATCATGTTCATCAATTTTCACATAGGTAATCTATGTTTGCGACTTTCCCAGTATCACATTTCCAAAATCTTCCTTTCTTTGGAATATTTATTTAATGAAAATGTATTCTTAAATTGTGTAACCTTTTATCCAATAAATATAGAAATTATTCAGGTTGTTCACAAGGTTTATTATACTTTGGTAGACTAAGATTGTTATTTTCCATAGCTGTAATGAAGTAACTAGGATAAAATTTATTTTGGAAGGAATTCAATTTGTTCATTCGTTCCATAAATCACAGGCAACACTGATATCTCTCTACATCCAATCGATGTAGGTTTTTCTACTTCTTCTTCTCAATGAGAGGTTCCAGGTGATCCTAGAGCAACATTGGTTATTAGATAGGAATTGTTACTAGTTTTAGGGAAATATAATTTATATTACTTCTATTAATTCTTTAGGTTTGTGGGTGTGGGCCGATATTTGTCCCATGTTCTCTGAAGGGAGTCATCGAGGCGTTGTTCAATTTCATCTAACTCACAAAATCCACCCTGATATTTCATTAGGATCAATGGTGTTTCAAAATAATATATAACTTTCATGGTGGAATATTCCAAATAATGTTCTTGTGAATGTGGGATACTATGTAAATATTTTAAATACACTGTATATAGAGATGAAGTAATATACCGTATCATTTTCTCATTTTTTATTATTTCTTAGTTTGATAACTTTTTTCTTAACATCATGATAATTTTATAAATTAATTTATGAGTATTTTATTACAAACTTGAGATAGATCCTATAAGAATTCAGTTGTACAAAACAAAGGCTGGTCCTGCTATAGTCTATGAATAACAACACAATTTTTTCAATTTCATCTATTCATGAGGTCTCATAATTAATATAAATTGTGAAAAATAAGTGTGTGAGATATTTTTATAGATATCTCCTGTCATAAATGATTGAGAAGATAGGTTTTCAAAAAAATTTAGGGAAAACTATCATAAAAAAATTAATATGCGACATCATTTTAGGTTTCATGGGGGAACACCTCCCCTCCATGATTTCCATTCAGGCGGTTAGGGAATTGATGGTCATGAAATGTTATAGAGTTATCTCTATATAGACCACCTCTAATCTATAAGGAGTGTAAATGCATTGGTCAAAAGGAACCATTTTTATATCCCAGATATTCTCGATCTCTGTTTTGGATTAGATGATCACCAAGATAGGGGAGGGTCATTGCATTAATGGAAGAATACTGTGATCATCCTCAACATCCACATTTATATATATTGGATTTCTAGATAAATAGATGGCCCCATGATCAAATGATTATGTTGATATAAGATTACCTTTAACATGATTTGTATATGGAGGGATACATGTTTCTTCGTGAAGGTGATACATAATGGGAATATTGGCCCTGGGTATTTCATTATTTACTTGTCGTGGATTCTATATCTCTTTATCACATTATTAAAATATTGACATTATAGGGGAGATTTTAGACCTACTAGGTGGCTAGTGGGATATACCCACACAATTCACATTATCCTTGGTAATGTTCGATTGAGTAGATGGTGCTCATCATTTGGATGTGTTGGGTTCAAGGTCCTCCACTAATTTAACATACGTGTTACCTCAATATGTGTATCCAAATCACTTACCTCCTGTGGTATGGTTTCATCATTTCATCCCTCTGTAATTTATCTTTGTATTTATAAAATTTTCAGATTTATGGTGACCTCATTAAATAAATCATATGATGTGATAGTAGTTACCTCATTATGCTTCACATAGTATGGTGGTTATGTATTTTTTTCTCTTCCTTTGAGAGTTTCATTTGGGTCATTTCTCTAACCCCTGGTCATATTAGACCATCTTGATTTATGATACTTTGGGGATTTTATTTCCAACTTTAGATATTACCCATGTCTTTTTCTATGAATAAAAACCTTGAATGAGTCTCAGTTTATATTTTCGGAGTGGTCCAAAAAATGAAAGAGGTGTGTCTCATGGAAGGAGAATAGTTGGGATTCTGACCATCGATATTTAACTCCATTCCAATATAATAATAATACACTATGGGGTTTTTATAATTAATAAATTCAAATATATTTGTGGATTGGGGTTGATTCAGGTCCATTATTAGAATATTATAATCCCACCATCAAGAATTTGATTACTCATTGGATGGAAATTAGGATAAAAATACTCCTTGACCTATGGGATAAGGTTTATATAGAACAACCATTGATTTCTATAGTACCCTCTTAGGTTTTTATAAACATAGTGGGTGATATTGACATAAAAATTTTCTTATACATAAGGTTTATGAATTTTTGTAGATGGAATTCATGTCATTTTGTAGTACAATATACCTAATTTAGAGCATTCTCTTTCACGTATGGGCTTTGAGCAATGGATTCTCATGATGTGAGTCACTTTGAATTGGAATCCATTGAGAAGTTATTGTAATTGTCTTTGATTTTTGAGATGTGTTCCCATTCTATTCAAAGGACCACCATAGGAGATTTTTTCATTGCTCTCTCTCTCTATTCAATATGTCTTTAAATCCACAAATATGGGTATCTTCATTTTATTGACCAAATAGAGAGTGAGTTACGGAGTACCCTGATCTCTCTTATGGCTTTGAAACATCATGATGTCATATATAGGTAGATTTTATGTCCTTGGTGTAGTATAACGTGCAATGAATTATAATTAATTCATCATTGAATTCTAATGTTTGGTATTTCTTTGAAAATAAGTCACATGGGTCACTTCATGATATTGAGAAAAATAAAGAATAGACATTTGTTTTTCTGTTCTAACCCTAGGTCCCAGGAAATGTAGAATGTGTCTTTATCTATATAAAAATAGAGTGTATTTATGATTGGGAGGTGACCCTAAAATCATTTATAAGTAAGGTCTCTATGTAATTTCGTTATAATTTCACACATGACTATTATATAAATTTTAGGATAAACATCATAATAATGATATAATTCAAGATGAAAAGGTTGATTTCCTTAGGAAAATTTAGAGAATAGATAAATAATACATAATAAAAGTTAAAAATAATTTAAATTCTTAATCTTTATCATTATTTATCTCTGATAATATCCGTTTTATAGGTTGTTACCTCTGGATATACAATAAATAATGGGGTGAGATAATATCCTAGTTAGTGGAGGAATAATGGACATGAATAAATAGAAAATATGTTAGCATCATAATTTTTTTAAGCATAGTAACATCATAAAAACCATGAGGGGATAAGTGGATAAAGTCATCGAATGGGGTATATTCATAATAATAAAATATCATTACATAGTGGTCAGATACCACACACAGTTGAAAACAATGCTATATCATGTATACACATAACATATATTCATAATTCATAACATCATAATTTTTAAAAAGATATAGAATCATGTTCATAAATAATAAACATTATATAATGAGGTATATCTCATTAACTACTACATTAGAGGGCTATATAATTATCCCCCCACCCATCACATCTTAAAATGCTCATACTCATGCATTCCAGATTAAAGGATGAGAATCATAGTCATGAAATACCCCATGAAAATTTATGAGCTTCATAGAATATTTCACATATAATTCATCATTATATTCACTTTAATACTCTGAAATTAATAACATAAATTGTTATTTTTCATTTATAGTCATATTATTTTTTAATGGAGAAGCAACTCAAGAGGAATAAAGATATGTTTTGAAAATTGAAGTCTTTAAAAATATTAAATGGACTATAAAATTTTTTCTAAGGGTAACAAATTTATATGCTTGAAATAATATTTAAATGAAATTATTTGAATATTATAGGGATTATCATATAGAAATCAATTTGAACTATGAGATAACACAAATGAATGTGTTTTGGTATGAGAATCCCCTTAAGTAAAATCCATTATTATTTCACATATTTATCATATACTAAGTAATATAGATAGGTTAAATATATCATTAAAACGAAATTTAATTATGTTAAGTTATTTCAAAAAATTTCAGTTGAAACAATTTCATTATATATATTAATTTCTATTGTTTATGTTGAATCATTTGACATCTTGTTTTCATTAAATCAAATGTTGTAATTTTATTTTAATAATTTTTTTTCAAAGACGTATATACGTATGTAAAATAAATTATCGAATTTTAAATTAAAATATTTAAACATGTATATGTCATAAATAATATTTTACAACAATATGTAATTTTATTTATAATGAGATAAATTTAATTTTTTTGTTGGCAGTAATTTGGTTGTTAGTGAGACATTGTCAAAACTAGAGGAATGAGGTGTACAATATATAATTATATTAAAAATAAATTTTTATCGTATATTTACAATATCATGATTATTCTAATAAAATTTAGAATTAGTTTATGTATGTTTTGATTATAAGATATAACCAGTCTATCAAATTATAAAAGGAAAGTAAAATTAATGGATGAAAGGACATTACCTCATTTATGAAGTGGTTCTGTTTCTACGGGCATTAAAATATTGAAATATTGGATTTAGGTTAATCAAAAACGTCTCAATGAATTCTAAGGGGCTTAAAAATATTATTTTGGCAGATATTGGTCTTTGGGAAGGTGTAATTGAATTGGTTCTCCAAGGGTAGGGACATGGTTTATTTATACTTGAGGAGGGGGGATTTTTTTGAATAAAATACGATTTCAATGTTGAACCCAGTAATACTGATACTTTTTTAATAATTAATAATAATATATATATATATATAATACTTATTTTAGGTCTTCAAACCCCTTTTAAATTCAAATTTTTTAGTCAATTAAAATGGATCCTGGAAAAATTAAAAAAATAGGAATACATTTGACATTACACTTTTGAAAGTAATTTTTGGGTTTGTAAAACAATTCTATTTAATTTAAATGAGTGATTTATAATATTATATATTTTTTGGTTGAGTCAAAATTTCTTCAACTGATTAGTTCTTCATTACTTATTGAATTATGTAATTTGAAATGCACTAATTATAGAGAACCTATATTTTTACTATCCATATAAAATTAAAGTATTTCAAAAACAATTCCCAAAAATATCATCCCTCGACTATCTCAAAATTCCATATACAAAAATTAAATTCATTTTAACAAAATAATTTTATGTCAATGGTTATAATTAATTTTTATTATAAAAATTATTATTTGTATGAAATACCAAAAAATACAATATATTATCAATGAATATATATTTTACATTGGTTTTTAATCTCGATATTTATCTTTTATTTCATTATAATGTTTATTTGTTCATAAATTACTCATGATAAATATTATTTCAAATAAATTTTATTATTTTTTTAAAAAAACCACAATTCTAGTGGTCATGTTACTTTTCAAAAGGGTTAAGTTACCATTCCCAATAGTTATGTTATTTTTCCAATAGTAACATTACAATTCTAATGGTCATATCACCTCATACAGATACAAATTTATGTCTTCATTTATTGTTTAGCTAAATTGCATTCATGCTTCAAAATTTCTATATTCTAGAGTGTATATTGTTTGAATAAAATTCTATTTATTATTTATAGTTTTAGTCAATGGGTGATGATTCTAGTAGATTGGGGAAATCTATTTTTTCAAATTCTAGTTATTTTAAATTATATTTTTTCCATTGTAATGTTTGAAATTTTCATGGGTTTAGTTGCTGCTTAATTTAATTATATTTATTTTGAAAATTAATTTATGTCATTTTAATTATCTATTTTATATGAATAATACTATATAATATAATATAAAACATATTTATATCATGAAAAAATATCATTACAAAATGTTGGGATGTTACATTCATCCCCCCTTTTGAAATTACTCCACCAAAAATTGACATAAAATTATCATTTGATAAATGGTCTAGTTACTTTTGTTACATTGCTTCATCTATCTCCCACATCACCTCTTCATATTTATGGTTCCACAAAAACAATTGGACAAGGTTAATTTTTTGGTCTCATAATACTTTTTCTCTGGTGTCTAAGTGTAAAAACCCAGGTAAATCAAGAATATGACATTTTTATATTTATCTATATTTGTGAATAAAATATTAATATTACTTTTAAGGGAACGCTATGCTCGATGGTGTACCTAATACGCAACAACGAGTTCCTTTGAAATCATATGTTTCACTCTAATTATAAAATAATATTGTTTTAAATGGTAGTTAACGCCTAGCCATTGTAATGGCGGGGAAGAACGGAACTAACTACAAAATGATTATATATATATTTCAAATTTTTTTACTTTTATCCAATAAATGTTAGAGGCGTAAAATGCAAATGAATCCAATTTTAAGCATAAATCTTCTAATATTCTTTTAAAGGTTAATTGACCACCTTTTGACGGAGAACACTTTTTAAATACACTTTTGACAATTATATATGTCGTATTTGAAAAAATAAAATCTTTCTTTAGAATCTGGACATCAAAATTTTCTTTGTGTAAATTTTTGTTATTTTTTTGATAAAGATCATTTTTAGTGAAAATGTTGCATTTTAATTAAAAACCTCCTTTTAATCTGATTTATTTGTATGGATAGATTATATTTTCAATTTATATTAAAGATTATTTAGAAAATATTTTTACCATTTAATCCAATGGTGGTCATTGGAATTAATTTCACTTTGAAATTGGACATAAACTAGTGTTAATCTTGTAATAGATATTGTTTCTTAAAAACACGCTATTTGTTTTGACAGCAAGAATTAATTATTAAATTAATTAATGCAACATATATGTATTTAATTTTTTAAAATAGACATGATTTTTGAATTCAGAATATCAAATATAGCTTAGGGTTAATTTTTGGTATTTTTCAGAAAAACATCAATTTTTGATGAATAGTGAAACCATTATGTGGTAGTTAAAGAAACTGATTTTTCATTTAAATGAATCATTACCACTTCTGTGATCTGATTTTCAAAAATATGACATAAATGGTTGTCATTAGGAATTAAAATCTGGTTCAATGAGATTAAAATAATTTTTGGTGAATCGTAACTTTTATGTTTTATTGATTGAGATTTAAGGTAATTAGTGTTATTTAAGGTAAAAATGATATTATAATAAAATGAAAATATCTTGAAACATATCATAACCCTATTGGGTGATTCATGGAAGACCAATACAACCCATGTGTCGATTTTTGGGACCCCATTGAGCCACATGGGTAAGATAATGACATTAATTCATTTTCTTTAAAGTAAAAGTAAAAATGACACAAACATATATTGTTTTACTAAAACAATGTTTAAATGGGGTTATACAAGTCAAATTTTTTACTATAATATTCATTGGAAATCTAAAAATATTTCATAAATAATTGTATTTTTTATAATTTTTAGACATTAAATGTAGAGACCTGAAGCCTGACTTACGTGGATATTACATTACATTTGCGGAATACTTAGTACATAACAAAAAACACACACACAAGGATCGTAATAGTTTAGTGTCTTTGGAAACTCGTAATATAATCTTCTAATCCTGGTGAAAGATCTCTGATATCTCCCATAAAGATCTTCCCTTTTTTTTAACTAAAACCTTTCTTTATATCCTGGGGAAAAGAAAACATAAAAGGGTGAGCTCAAATGCTAAGTAAGGGTAAACAAAAGAAAAATCAACCACATCATATTCATAAGAACATAACTTTTGGAAATCTTAACCTGCAAAAGAGATCATAATTTCATAATCATGGGATAAATCATAGTAGTGAAATGAAATCCCAATAATCATCACTTAAAACATGAAACTTTGTGGCATACATAAATAATCATAAATAATCATTTCTTGTTAGTCAAGACTCATTGCCAAGACTATCTTAGTGGACAATGTCCCTTTCTGAACCGAGTCACCCTCGTTTCAGTCCTGTTTCACTGAACCGGTATAACCTACCATTCCAGCCATGTCTATCTCATGAGATATAAAATCTTTACCCAATGCATTGGAGGGAGATATAGGCCCCACCCATCTTATAATGAATCCTTTCTTATGTGTGCCACATAATCATAAATCATACATCATCGCATAACACAAGTAACAAAAATGGGATTCTTAAAACATCATGACATCATAAAACAAACCATATAAGGTAAATGACTTCATAAAAATAATTCCCTCACAGCATAATCAAATAAATGTAATAATAGGGATAAAAACAGAACCCTATATTATCTTAGATGGAAAATAATTTTGATAAAACATTTGAACTCCATTCTTGAGGAAAATATCCTTTCTACTTCAAAAACACTTTTCCTTTCTTAAAATATCATAAAATTCTAAACTAAAAGAAGCTGATTAAAAATAAACTTGAAAACTTGTAAAGGAATCTTCTTGGAAATAATGTTTTAAAAATCCATTCATGCCGTATAAGTTAAAAAAACATTCTTCTCGTAATTTTGTCTGAAAAGTCAAAAAGTACCTCGTACGAAAAACGACAAAAGATTCCTTTCATATCTTTTACTAAAAACTCACCAAAGGGTAAAAATGGATTTAAACAATTGTAGGTGGGTTGAAATAATATCACATATTTATGAAACATGGATGTGGATGATAAAATACACCCCAGTAAATACCAAATTATAAACAATCTCGGAAAAAAAAATGAGATTGTGATATTTCCCTTACCTTAGGTCCGACTTGCTTTGTACGTGTCTGAAACTCCGGTATAATGATTTAAATCATGTTATTTACTTATTCCAGAATCATATTCATTGTTATTATATCATATATGGTCCACTTATGACTTTATATTACCCGTTCTTTTGTAAATTCATGTTAAAGTAGCGTTTTGGGTAAAATCGTCTCATTTGTCGTAGGTGTTTGGACTTGTTGTTCTTGACATTATTATTACTTATATCATGATTTACTTACTTCCAGAATATAAATTATGATTTATATATCATATATATTCAGTATATATATATATAATAGATAGATAAATGAAAGGAAACACACCGTTCATGGAGACGGTAGTCCGTACGTACGCATGAACGCTGCTTTCCATTCCTTATTGTATTGAATGGAAGTAAGTAGATGACATATATATATAAATAAATCCAGTATATTTAACATGTCATATATTCCATTATTATTCATTATATATAATTTATAATCATTCTGGAATGGTTAACATGGATAATGAATCTCATCGCGTCGTGGAGACGATATTCCGTACGTACGCACACGCGGTGATTTCATTTTTCCGTAGGATGGATAGAAGGTGAATTAGGGTTGTTTCATATTTATAATAACATATCAGTATGTAAGTAATACTGATGTTATTAATTTATCATGAAAAAACTAATGAAGAAGAAGTTGAAGAAGAAAGAAATTGAAAAGATCGGTAATGGATATTACCTCTTCTTTGAAACGCCTCTTTGAATCCTCCACATAGGGAACTATGATTGGTATTTGAAGAAGACCAGGACCTCTAGGATTATTCTAGGGAAGTGGATAAGGGATTTTGGCAGGGGTTGGCCGAGCTTGAGTGCTCAAATTGGTGTGAGGAGGAGGGGGATGAGGTGCCCTCTTATAAGGGAGGAGAGGGGAACCTTAGGAATATCTCAAAATATTATTTTATATTAAAGTCAAAATCGGTTTATAATGGTTCCAAAGGGTCTTATTTCGAAGCTAAAGTGGGTATGGGTCGAAATCCTATCAACCAATAGGATTTAGACAAGTTTAGGGTATTATTTTAACCTTATCAATTAGATTTAACTCTAAGTTAAATAATTTAACTTTTACCGTGTCTTTTTGTTTTCTTTCACTATATAGTTAATACACTTACTATAACATGTTAAACGAACCCCAAATTGTTTATTATTAATATATATATCCTTATATAAGTCATTTGGCCTATCCTTATATTTTTATGAATAATATAACAATTAATAATATAATATTTCATTTAAAAACTATTTAGTGTCAATTTTGACACTATTTGATATATGATTTTTGTGAAAGTCATAACAGAATTATATGTTCAAAACAAGTTTATTAAATCAATACTAATATATCATAGTAACCTAGAAAATTAGTGGAATTCATAAAAAGTCTTAAATTACATTTATTTTGGTAATTATAATATCAATTATGTCAATATTTCATTAATAAGATAATTACTGCATCATATTTGTGTCAAAAATAAATTAACTTATTTGATGTCTAAAAATTACAAATAAAATAACATTATGTAGTAAATCTTTTTATCTTTCTAATGAATATTTACAATCTAATTTATCTTATTTATAACCCTATATTAAATTGTTTTTAGTAAATAAACATTGATTTTAACTCTTTTAACTCTTCTTTGAATTAAATAATAATAAATGTCCTAATCTAATCCAAGTGGGCCTAAATGATAATATTTTACACTTAAGTTTGTTTTTGGTCGAGATACACTTGTCCAATAGGATTATGACATGTGTTAGGGTAATATTAATATCATTGTTACCCTTAATTACCCTATTTACTTTTAACCGTGGTAAATAAAAGTAAAAAGTTACTATTCACCAAAAATTATTTTCATCTCATTGAACCACATTTTACTTACTGAAATAAACCGTGTCTCTCGGATTTTTGAAATTCCATTCACAGAAGCGGTAAAATTAAGTTTTATGAAAAATTCAGTTTTTTTAACTACCACTTAGTAGTTTCACTATTCATCAAAAATTGATGTTTTTCAGAACAATGCCAAAACATCATCCTAATCTATATTTCATATTCCGAATTCAAAAATGAAGTCTATTTTACCAAATTCATAACATATATGTTGCATTAATTAATTTTATAATTAAATCCCACTGTTAAAATAAATAGCGTGTTTTTAAGAAACAATATCTATCAAAAAATTGACACTTGTTTATGTCTGGTTTAAATGTAAAATTACATCCAATGACAAACATTGTATTAAATTGTAAATATATATTCTAAATATACTTTAAAACCACTCAAATTAATAATTTATCATTATTAATTATTTTGATTAAAAAAGTTGTTTTTAATTATAATTTAGTAATTTTCACTATTCATCAGAATATGAAAGTTATCCGAAAAGTACCAAAATTTCACCTTAGGCTAAATTGGATACTCCGAATCCAAAAATGAAGTCCATTTTGAGAGCTAAAATTTCTAAAATTTTAAAAGGTGGTTATTACTATTCATACCGGCTAGTTATAATAATATTTTAATAGCATATTGTTGTTTAGTGAAACTCGGTATTGTGTACTACACACGCAATCGAGGAAGGTCGCGATTGCGTGTAATGCAAGGCAAGTCAATGGTGTGTGTTGTGCAAGATCCTTTTGGTGTAGCGTACAACACAAGACATTAATAAAATTAAAAAGAATATTTTTCATAAAATATCGGGCTGTTACATTCTACCCCCCTTAAAATGAATTTCGCCCTAGAAATTCGTCGGGGTTATAAATGGTTTACTATTCAAATGTTTCTTTAATAGAAACCCACATCGTAAAAAAATACCAAAACATGGCTTTAAAAACTAAAGTATGAAATGTAACGATTACCCAAATAAACTAATCACTGGGATTCTACATAGGTGAAAATATGGATATGGAAGAGAAATCTAACCATCATGTTCTGATGGATAGTGGTAGAGAACATGGCTATGGAAAAGACAGTAATCACAAATCCATAGATTTGTGATGATATAAGGTACCATCTGATTCATCAGGTATAAGATCACTAGGACAACATTTTTGGTTTTCAAGATCATTTCCCTAAAGTTGAAAATTTTCTTAGAATAAATACTTACTTTATTTTGGTACAATCTCACTGTTGTTCGCGCCTTGAACAATTTCCACTTCATCTCTTAAATAAATGAAGTTGAATTTGTTATTCGTGAAGTGTTAGCAGATCATGTGATAGAATGAAGGGTCATTCCATCTGTCTCAAACAAAAGGTTAGCAGAAATTATATACATAAGTCGATCTATAGTGAGATTAATCATATATGGTTCCTAAAATGGACTTATACTTCATATATCATACTGCTTAATATAATAAAACTAGTTTCTACTAAACAGGGACTTCCTGTAGGCCAGTGGTAGGCGATAAAGGCCAGTCGCACTTCGGTTGTGGGTTCGATTCCCACAGCCTTGTTCGACACGATGGGCTGTCGACCGTCCTGCAGGTTGTCCTTTTTATAAAACTATATTACTATAACGTCCCATCAATAATATCAAAAAAAAATTATATCCTTAAAAATTACTAACTTATGTCCAACATAATCCATTCCAATCTTTAGGCTTATCCATAATACTGCAATCCACTCTCATAACATAGTGAAAACGATTACCAGAGATTTAATACCATCGTCGATCCCCATATATCATAAGATATGTTTTTTTGGTCCCATTACAAACATTAAAAGTCCATAATCATGTATTCTCTTGAATACCTTAGTGAAAACATGAATGTAGTTAAAAGTTAACACCTTCCACATACCAAAATCCGCAAAATTCTATATACTCAAACCATGATATCACTTAGTCCTTATATCAATCATGAGCTCATGAATACTGTTAGACAATTAATTTTCTCGTTTTCCCTTCATTATGCGCATAATATCTCAATCACTTTGAATACCACATTAGACTAATTCATAAATATTCCAATACTACATGATACAACATTATTTTGGAATCCCATTACATAAACACTTAATCATTCCACCACATCATTGTCATATTCAAAATCTCTAATAGTGATCGCATGTGACTTCCCTTTCTCCTTTGCCTTCAGTGGTCGCTCATGTTGATCATCACTAACCCTTGGATTAGGGCATTTATTAGCATAATTCCCCATTTCCTTGCACTTGAAGCATTGAAGTGTTAGTGGTTCGTTCTCTGCAGTGTTTGCTTTATTCACATCATTAGAATCCCTTTTTCCATTACTTCGACACTCAGCTGCTCGATGACCTTCTTTTCCACACTTAAAACATTTTCTAGTCCCTTTAAGTCAATCTCCACCATGCTTCATTCCACACTTTGTGCATAAGGAAACATTCATCTTCTTTTCACCATTATTCTAAGATTTCTACTTGAACACCATCTTTCGTTTCATGTCAAAACCATGAGATGGATATGTAACACCAACTTCCATTTCTACCTTGATAGCACAACGCACAATTTCTTCATATCTACTGAAGTCTCTTATAGCTAATGCCCTTCGAAGACTTGGTTTTAAGCCGCTGAAAAATCGATCAACTTTACTTTCAGGTTGGATGATAATGCAAGATGCATACCTTGCAATTTTTGTAAAATTTGCTTCATATATACCAACAGATTCATCATCCTTTTGATTTAGTTCAAGAAACTCCTTCTCCATCTTTGTTCGAAGAATACGAGGGAAGTACTCATTGAAAAATAAGTTTTTGAACTCGTCCCATTCCATGGACTCAATTTCATCTCTTGGCCTCGTATTCTTGATAAGATTCCACCATTGATCAGCTTCACCTTCCAAACGATATACTACTAATATGACTTTATCATGTTCAGAACATTGAAGAACTGAAAATATGTTTTCAGTAGTACTGATCCATTGTTCAGAAACAAGTGGATAAGAAGACCCACTAAAAGATGGTGGACGTTGCCTCATGAAGGACTCAATAGAATATTGTTCCCTTCTCTGCTCATTTAGAAGTCCAGAATGATTCATAGCTTGTGTAAGTATAGAAATAATATTTTTCACTCCATCTCCAATAACATTTGTTTGTTCAAGAGGACAATCATTGCATTGTCCATTGCATTTATCAACACGGTTCCTTTGGGTTCCAGCCATCGTCTAAAACCCAAAAAGAATAGTGTGAGAGGCAAAAATAATGCTAATGAAAACAACCTAATAAAGGGGGAGTACCTTCAATATCTAACATCTTAGGTTTAATTCTATGATCGTTAGCGTAATTATAGAACTATAACCTATACTTATACTTAACCATAGGGACATCCCTAGACATACCTTAGAAATTTCTCTAGGGATCTCACTAACGTTTTCGCATCCTAGTTTCCAAAGGTTGACTAAACCTTTCCTCTGATACCAACTGTAGAGACCCAAAGCCTGACTTACATGGATATTACATTACATTTGCGGAATACTTAGTACATAACAAAAAACACACACACAAGGATCGTAATAGTTTACTGTCTTTGGAAACTCAGAATATAATCTTCTAATCCTGGTGAAATATCTCCAATATCTCCCATAAAGATCTTCCGTTTTTTTACCTAAAACATTTCTTTATATCCTGGGGAAAATAAAACATAAAAGGGTGAGCTCAAATGCTCAGTAAGGGTAAACAAAAGAAAAATCAATCACATCATATTCATAAGAACATAACTTTTGGAAATCTTAACCTGCAAAAGAGACCATAATTTCATAATCATGGGATAAATCATAGTAGTGAACTGAAATCCCGATAAACATCAATTAAAACATGAAACTTTGTGGAATACATACATAATCATAAAGAATAATTTCTTGTTAGTCAAGACTCACTGCCAAGACTATCTTAGTGGACAATGTCCCTTTCTGAAACGAGTCACCCTCATTTCAGTCCTGTTTCACTGAACCGGTATAACCTACCATTCCAGCCATGTCTATCTCATGAGATATAAAATCTTTACCCAATGCATTGAAGGGATATATAGGTCCCACCCATCTTATAATGAATCCTTTCTTATGTGTGCCACATAATCATAAATCATACATCATCGCATAACACAAGTAACAAAAATGAGATTCTTGAAACATCATGACATCATAAAAAAACCATATAACGTAAATGACTTCATAAAAATTATTCCCTCACAGCATAATCAAATCAATGTAATAATAGGGATAAAAACAGAACCCTATATTATCTTGGATGGGAAATAATTTTGATAAAACATTTGAACTCCACTCTTGAGGAAAATATCCCTTCTACTTCAAAAACACTTTTCCATTCTTAAAATGTCATAAAATTCTAAACTAAAAGAAGTTGATTAAAAATAAACTTGAAAACTTGTAAAGGAATCTTCTTGGAAATAATGTTTTAAAAATCCATCCATGACGTATAAGTTAAAAAAACATTCTTCTCGTACTTTTGTCGGAAAAGTCAAAAAGTACCTCGTACGAAAAATGACAAAAGATTCCATTCATATCTTTTACTAAAAACTCACCGTAGGGTAAAAATGGATTTAAAAAATTGTAGGTGGATTGAAATAATATCACATATTTATGAAACATGGATGTGGATGATAAAATACACCCCAGTAAATACCAAATTATAAACAATCTCAGAAAAAAATGAGATTGTGATATTTCCCTTACCTTAGGTCCGACTTGCTTTGTACGTGTCTGAACCTACTGTATAATGATTTAAATCATGTTATTGACTTATTACAGAATCATATTCATTGTTATTATATCATATATTGTCCACTTATGACTTTATATTACCCGTTTTTTTGTAAATTCATGTTAAAGTAGCGTTTTGGGTAAAATCGTCTCATTTGTCGTAGGTGTTTGGACTTGTTGTTCTTGACATTATTATTACTTATATAATGATTTACTTACTTCCAGAATATAAAGTATGATTTATATATCATATATATTCAGTATATATATATATACTATAGATAGATAAATGAAAGGAAACACACCGTTCATGGAGACGGTAGTCCGTACGTACGCATGAACGCTGCTTTCCTTTCCTTATTGTCTTGAATGGAAGTAAGTAGATGACATATATATATAAATAAATCCAGTATATTTAACATGTCATATATTCCATTATTATTCATTATATATACTTTATAATCATTATGTAATGGTTAACATGGATAATGAATCTCATCGCGTCGTGGAGACGGTATTCTGTACGTACGCACGCGCGGTGATTTCATTTTTCCGTAGGATGGATAGAAGGTGAATTAGGGTTGTTTCATATTTATAATAACATATCAGTATGTAAGTAATACTTATGTTATTAATTTATCATGAAACAACTAAAGAAGAAGAAGTTGAAGAAGAAAGAAATTGAAAAGATCGGTAATGGATATTACCTCTTCTTTGGAACGCCTCTTTGAATCCTCCACATAGGGAACTATGATTGGTATTTGAAGAAGACCAGGACCTCTAGGATTATTCTAGGGAATTGGATAAGGGATTTTGGCAGGGGTTGGCCGAGCTTGAGTGATCAAATTGGTGTGAGGAGGAGGGGGAAGAGGTGCCCTCTTATAAGGGAGGAGAGGGGAACCTTAGGAATATCTCAAAATATTATTTTATATTAAAGTCAAAATCGGTTTATAATGGTTCCAAAGGGTCTTATTTCGAATCTAAAGTGGGGATGGGTCGAGATCCTATCAGCCAATAGGATTTAGACAAGTTTAGGGTATTATTTTAACCTTATCAATTAGATTTAACTCTAAGTTAAATAATTTAACTTTTACCGTGTCTTTTTGTTTTCTTTCACTATATAGTTAATAAACTTACTATAACATGCCAAACGAACCCCAAATTGTTTATTATTAATATATATATCTTTATCTAAGTCATTTGGCCGATCCTTAGATTTTTAGGAATAATATAACAATTAATAATATAATATTTGATTTAAAAACTATTTAGTGTCAATTTTCACACTATTTGATATATTATTTTTGTGAAAGTCATAACAGAATTATATGTTCAAACCAAGTTGATTAAATCAATACTAATATATCATAGTAACCTAGAAAATTAGTGGAATTCATAAAAAGTCTTAAATTACATTTATTTTGGTAATTATAATATCAATTATGTCAATATTTCATTAATAAGATAATTACTGCATCATATTTGTGTCAAAAATAAATTAACTTATTTGATGTCTAAAAATTACAAATAAAATAACATTATGTAGAAAATCTTTTTATCTTTCAAATGAATATTTACAATCGAATTTATCTTATGTATAACCCTATATTAAAAATGTTTTAGTAAATAAACATTGATTTTAACTCTTTTAACTCTTCTTTGAATTAAATAATAATAAATGTCCTAATCTAATCCAAGTGGGCCTAAATGATAATATTTTACACTTAAG
Organism: Viscum album; assembly: GCA_963277665.1. Lineage (NCBI taxonomy): Eukaryota > Viridiplantae > Streptophyta > Magnoliopsida > Santalales > Viscaceae > Viscum > Viscum album. The sequence goes on from OY728140.1 coordinate 544,147,625, forward strand.
GTTGTTTTTGGTCGAGATACACTTGTCCAATAGGATTATTACATGTGTTAGGGTAATATTAATATCATTGTTACCCTTAATTACTCTATTTACTTTTAACCGTGGTAAATAAAAGTAAAAAGTTACTATTCACCAAAAATTATTTTCATCTCATTGAACCACATTTTACTTACTGACATTAACCGTGTCTCTCTGATTTTTGAAATTCCATTCACAGAAGCGGTAAAATTATGTTTTATGAAAAATTCAGTTTTTTTAACTACCACTTAGTAGTTTCACTATTCATCAAAAATTGATGTTTTTCAGAACAATGCCAAAACTTCATCCTAAGCTATATTTCATATTAAGAATTCAAAAATGAAGTCTATTTTACCAAATTCATAACATAGATGTTTCATTAATTAATTTTATAATTAAATCCCACTGTTAAAATAAATAGCGTGTTTTTAAGAAACAATATCTATCAAAAAATTGACACTTGTTTATGTCTGGTTTAAATGTGAAATTACATCCAATAACCAACACTGTATTAAATTGTAAAAATATATTCTAAATATACTTTAAAACCACTCAAATTAATAATTTATCACTATTAATTATTTTGATTAAAAAAGTTGTTTTTAATTATAATTTAGTAATTTTCACTATTCATCAGAATATGAAAGTTATCCGAAAAGTACCAAAATTTCACCTTAGGCTAAATTGGATACTCCGAATCCAAAAATGAAGTCCATTTTGAGAGCTAAAATTTCTAAAATTTTAAAAGGTGGTTATTACTATTCATACCGGCTAGTTATAATAATATTTTAATAGCATATCGTTGTTTAGTGAAACTCGGTATTGAGTACTACACACGCAATCGAGGAAGGTCGCGATTGCGTGTAATGCAAGGCAAGTCAAGGGTGTGTGTTGTGCAAGATCCTTTTGGTGTAGCGTACAACACAAGACATTAATAAAATTAAAAAGAATATTTTTCATAAAATATCGGGCTGTTACATTCTACCCCCCTTAAAATGAATTTCGCCCTAGAAATTCGTCGGGGTTATAAATGGTTTACTATTCGAATGTTTCTTTAATAGAAACCCACATCGTAAAAAAAACCAAAACTTGGCTTTAAAAACTAAAGTATGAAATGTAACGATTACCCAAATAAACTAATCACTGGGTTTCTACATAGGTGAAAATATGGATATGGAAGAGAAATCTAACCATCATGTTCTGATGGAGAGTGGTAGAGAACATGGCTATGGAAAAGCCAGTAATCACAAATCCATAGATTTGTGATGATATAAGGTACCATCTGATTAATCAGGTATAAGATCACTAGGACAACATTTTTTGTTTTCAAGATCATTTCCCTAAAGTTGAAAATTTGCTTAGAATAAATACTTACTTTATTTTGGTACAATCTCACTGTTGTTCGTGCCTTGAACAATTTCCACTTCATCTCTTAAATAAATAAAGTTGAATTTGTTATTCGTGAAGTGTTAGCAGATCATGTGATAGAATGAAGGGTCATTCCATCTGTCTCAAACAAAAGGTTAGAAGAAATTATATACATAAGTCGATCTATAGTGAGATTAATCATATATGGTTCCTAAAATGGACTTATACTTCATATATCATACTGCTTAATATAATAAAACTAGTTTCTACTAAACAGGGACTTCCTATAGGCCAGTGGTAGGCGATAAAGGCCAGTCGCACTTCGGTTGTGGGTTCGATTCCCACAGCCTTGTTCGACACGATGGGCTGTCGCCCGTCCTGCAGGTTGTCCTTTTTCTAAAACTATATTACTATAACATCCCATCAATAATATCGAAAAAAATTTCTATCCTTAAACAATACTAACTTATGTCCAACATAATCCATTCCAATCTTTAGGCTTATCCATAATACTGCAATCCACTCTCATAACATAGTGAAAACGATTACCAGAGATTTAATACCATCGTCGATCCCCATATATCATAAGATATGTTTTTTTTGGTCCCATTCTAAACATTAAAAGTCCTTAATCATGTATTCTCTTGAATACCTTAGTGAAAACATGAATGTAGTTAAAAGTTAACACCTTCCACATACAAAAATCCGCAAAATTCTATATACTCAAACCATGATATCACTTAGTCCTTATATCAATCATGAGCTCATGAATACTGTTAAACATTTCGTTTTCTCGTTTTCCCTTCATTATGCGCATAATATCTCAATCACTTTGAATACCACATTAGACTAATTCATAAATATTCCAATACAACATGATACAACATTATTTTGGAATCCCATTACATAAACACTTAATCATTCCACCACATCATTGTCATATTCAACATCGCCAATAGTGATCGCATGTGAATTCCCTTTCTCCTTTGCCTTCAATGGTTGCTCATGTTGATCATCACTAACCCTTGGATTAGGGCATTTATTAGCATAATGCCCCATTTCCTTGCACTTGAAGCATTGAAGTGTTAGTGGTTCGTTCTCTGTAGTGTTTTCTTTATTCACATCATTAGAATCCCTTTTTCCATTACTTCGACACTCAGCTGCTCGATGACCTTCTTTTCCACACTTAAATCATTTTCTAGTCCCTTTAAGACAATATCCACCATGCTTCTTTCCACACTTTGTGCATAAGGAAACATTCATCTTCTTTTCACCATTATTCTAAGATTTATCCTTGAACTCCATCTTTCGTTTCATGTCAAAACCATGAGATGGATATGTAACACCAACTTCCATTTCTACCTTGATAGAACAACGCACAATTTCTTCATAGCTACTGAAGTCTCTTATAGCTAATGCCCTTCGAAGACTTGGTTTTAAGCCACTGAAAAATCGATCAACTTTACTTTCAGGTTGGATGATAATGCCAGATGCATACCATGCAATTCTTGTAAAATTTGCTTCATATATACCAACAGATTCATCATCCTTTTGATTTAGTTCAAGAAACTCCTTCCCCATCTTTGTTTGAAGAATACGAGGGAAGTACTTATTGAAAAATAAGTTTTTGAACTCATCCCATTCCATGGACTCAATTTCATCTCTTGGCCTCGTATTCTTGATAAGATTCCACCATTGATCAGCTTCACCTTCCAAACGATATACTACTAATATGACTTTATCATGTTCAGAACATTGAAGAACTGAAAATATCTTTTCAGTAGTACTGATCCATTGTTCAGAAACAAGTGGATCAGAAGACCCACTAAAAGATGGTGGACATTGCCTCATGAAGGACTCAATAGAATATTGTTCCCTTCTCTACTCATTTAGAAGTCCAGAATGATTCATAGCATGTGTAAGTATAGAAATAAGATTTTTCACTCCATCTCCAATAAAATTTGTTTGTTCAAGAGGACAATCATTGCATTGTCCATTGCATTGATCAACACGGTTCCTTCGGGTTCCAGCCATCGTCTAAAACCCAAAAAGAATAGTGTGAGAGGCAAAAATAATGCTAAGGAAAACAACCTAATAAAGGGGGAGTACCTTCAATATCTAACATCTTAGGTTTAATTCTATGATCGTTAGCGTAATTATAGAACTATAACCTATACGTATACTTAACCATAGGGACATCCCTAGACATACCTTAGAAATTTCTCTAGGGATCTCACTAACGTTTTCGCATCCTAGTTTCCAAAGGTTGACTAAACCTTTCCTCTGATACCAACTATAGAGACCCGAAGCCTGACTTACATGGATATTACATTACATTTGCGGAATACTTAGTACATAACAAAAAACACACACACAAGGATCGTAATAGTTTAGTGTCTTTGGAAACTCAGAATATAATCTTCTAATCCTGGTGAAAGATCTCCAATATCTCCCATAAATATCTTCCTTTTTTTTACCTAAAACATTTCTTTATATCCTGGGGAAAAGAAAACATAAAAGGGCGAGCTCAAATGCTCAGTAAGGGTAAACAAAAGAAAAATCAATCACATCATATTCATAAGAACATAACTTTTGGAAATCTTAACCTGCAAAAGAGACCATAATTTCATAATCATGGGATAAATCATAGTAGTGAACTGAAATCCCAATAATCATCACTTAAAACATGAAACTTTGTGTCATACATACATAATCATAAAGAATCATTTCTTGTTAGTCAAGACTCATTGCCAAGACTATCTTAGTGGACAATGTCCCTTTCTGAAACGAGTCACCCTCATTTCAGTCCTGTTTCACTGAACCGGTATAACCTACCATTCCAGCCATGTCTATCTCATGAGATATAAAATCTTTACCCAATGCATTGGAGGGAGATATAGGTCCCACCCATCTTATAATGAATCCTTTCTTATGTGTGCCACATAATCATAAATCATACATCATCGCATAACACAAGTAACAAAAATGAGATTCTTGAAACATCATGACATCATAAAACAAACCATATAACGTAAATGACTTCATAAAAATTATTCCCTCACAGCATAATCAATTTAATGTAATAATAGGGATAAAAACAGAACCCTATATTATCTTAGATGGGAAATAATTTTGATAAAACATTTGAACTCCACTCTTGAGGAAAATATCCCTTCTACTTCAAAAACACTTTTCCTTTCTTAAAATGTCATAAAATTCTAAACTAAAAGAAGTTGATTAAAAATAAACTTGAAAACTTGTAAAGGAAGCTTCTTGTAAATAATGTTTTAAAAATCCATCCATGACGTATAAGTTAAAAAAACATTCTTCTCGTACTTTTGTCGGAAAAGTCAAAAAGTACCTCGTACGAAAAATGACAAAAGATTCCTTTCATATCTTTTACTAAAAACTCACCGAAGGGTAAAAATGGATTTAAAAAATTGTAGGTGTATTGAAATAATATCACATATTTATGAAACATGGATGTGTATGATAAAATACACCCCAGTAAACACCAAATTATAAACAATCTCGGAAAAAAATGAGATTGTGATATTTCCCTTACCTTAGGTCCGACTTGCTTTGTACGTGTCTGAACCTCCTGTATAATGATTTAAATCATGTTATTGACTTATTCCAGAATCATATTCATTGTTATTATATCATATATTGTCCACTTATGACTTTATATTACCCGTTCTTTTGTAAATTCATGTTAAAGTAGCGTTTTGGGTAAAATCGTCTCATTTGTCGTAGGTGTTTGGACTTGTTGTTCTTGACATTATTATTACTTATATCATGATTTACTTACCTCCAGAATATAAAGTATGATTTATATATCATATATATTCAGTATATATATATATATATAATAGATAGATAAATGAAAGGAAACACGCCGTTCATGGAGACGGTAGTCCGTACGTACGCATGAACGCTGCTTTCCTTTCCTTATTGTCTTGAATGGAAGTAAGTAGATGACATATATATATATATATATATATATATATATATATAAATCCAGTATATTCACCATGTCATATATTCCATTATTATTCATTATATATACTTTATAATCATTCTGGACTGGTTAACATGGATAATGAATCTCATCGCGTCGTGGAGACGGTATTCCATACATACGCATGCGCGGTGATTTCATTTTTCCGTAGGATGGATATAAGGTGAATTAGGGTTGTTTCATATTTATAATAAAATATCAGTATGTAAGTAATACTGATGTTATTACTTTATCATGAAACAACTAAAGAAGAAGAAGTTGAAGAAGAAAGAAATTGAAAAGATCGGTAATGGACATTACCTCTTCTTTGGAACGCCTCTTTGAATCCTCCACTTAGGGAACTATGATTGGTCTTTGAAGAAGACCAGGACCTCTAGGATAATTCGAGGGAAGTGGATACGGGATTTTGGCAGGGGTTGTCCGAGCTTGAGTGCTCAAATTAGTGTGAGTAGGAGGGGGAAGAGGTGCCCTCTTATAAGGGAGGAGAGGGGCACCTTAGGAATATCTCAAAATATTATTTTATATTAAAGTCAAAATCGGTTTATAATGGTTCCAAAGGGTCTTATTTAGAAGATAAAGTGGGGATGGGTCGCAATACTATCAACCAATAGGATTTAGACAAGTTTAGGGAATTATTTTAACCTTATCAATTATATTTAACTCTATGTTAAATAATTTAACTTTCACCGTGTCTTTTTGTTTTCTTTCACTATATGGTTAATACACTTACTATAACTTGCCAAAAGAACCCCAAATTGTTTATTATTAATATATATATCCTTATATAAGTCATTTGGACGAAACATAGATTTTTAGGAATAATATAACAATTAATAATATAATATTTGATTTAAAAACTATTTAGTGTCAATTTTGACACTATTTGATATATAATTTTTGTGAAAGTCATAAAAGAATTATATTTTCGAACCAAGTTGATTAAATCAATACTAATATATAATAGTAACCTAGAAAATTAGTGTAATTCATAAAAAGTCTTAAATTACATTTATTTGGGTAATTATAATATCAATTATGTCAATATTTTATTAATAAGATAATTACTGCATCATCTTTGTGTCATAAATAAATTAACTTATATGATATCTAAAAATTACAAATAAAATACCATTATGTAGTAAATCATTTTATATTTCTAATGAATATTTACAATCGAATTTATCTTATGTATAACCCTATATTAAAAATGTTTTAGTAAATAAACATTGATTTTAACTCTTTTAACTCTTCTTTGAATTAAATAATAATAAATGTACTAATCTAATCCAAGTGAGCCTAAATGATAATATTTTACACTTAAGGTTGTTTTTGGTCGAGATACCCTTGTCCAATAGGATTAGGACATGTGTTAGGGTAATATTAATATCATTGTTACCCTTAATTACCCTATTTACTTTTAACCGTGGTAAATAAAAGTAAAAAGTTACTATTCACCAAAAATTATTTTCATCTCATTGAACCACATTTTACTTACTGACATTAACCGTGTCTCTCGGGTTTTTGAAATTCCATTCACAGAAGTTATAAAATTATGTTTTATGAAAAATTCAGTTTTTTTAACTACCACTTAGTAGTTTCACTATTCATCAAAAATTGATGTTTTTCAGAACAATGCCAAAACGTCATCCTAAGCTATATTTCATATTCCGAATTCAAAAATGAAGTCTATTTTACCAAATTCATAACATAGAAGTTGCATTAATTAATTTTATAATTAAATCCCGCTGTTAAAACAAATAGCGTGTTTTTAAGAAACAATATCTATCAAAAGATTGACACTTGTTTATGTCTGGTTTAAATGTGAAATTACATCCAATGACCAAAATTGTATTAAATTGTAAAAATATATTCTAAATATACTTTTCAACCACTCAAATTAATAATTTATCACTATTAATTATTTTGATTAAAAAAGTTGTTTTTAATTATAATTTAGTAATTTTCACTATTCATCAGAATATGAAAGTTATCCGAAAAGTACCAAACTTTCACCTTAGCCTAAATTGGATACTCCGAATCCAAAAATGAAGTCCATTTTGAGAGATAAAATTTCTAAAATTTTAAAAGGTGGTTATTACTATTCATAACGGCTAGTTATAATAATTTTTTAATAGCATATCGTTGTTTAGTGAAACTCGGTATTGCGTACTACACACGCAATCGAGGAAGGTTGCGATTGTGTGTAATGCAAGGCAAGTCAAGGATGTGTGTTGTGAAAGATCCTTTTGGTGTAGCGTACAACCCAAGACATTAATAAAATTAAAAAGAATATTTTTCATAAAATCTCGGGCTGTTACATTAAATAAATTAAATTATATATGACATCATGATGATACATCGATTACCTCATTATTAAACGATTTAAATAAATTATGTAAAGATAATGTATAATCTAATACCTAAAAATGTCAAAAATCTACTGTATGGGTGTATTTAGAACCCTTATCACCATATCATCGAAATATATCAATTTTGGACCTTTAAAATCCGAAACTCATTTGAAAATAATGTAACCTTTTTTGACTTTCCAAGAGTGCCCCTCCTCTCCTCTTATAAAAGGCCCCACCTCTACCACCATACCCACACCTCTGAAGCATTTGTCTTGGCAAAACCCTTCCCATTTCATCTCTACACATCCCGATATTCATCATTGAAGCCTCACCTTTAGGCAGAATCCTTTCCAAGGAAGCCTTTGAGCTCAAATCAAAACGAGTTAATCGATTTAAAGTTAATGTCATCCCTTGTGTTATTTTGTTTTATTTTGCTTCTCCAACCCTTTAACTCTTTTTATTACATTTTTTTGTAACACAAATAGTATCTTCAATATAATATGATGTTTTTATGAGAAGTATTCTAGCTACACTTACACACACCTTCGTCTAATGGTTAAATAACATACTATTTCTGTGGATGGCGAATTGCTGCCCCACGAAACGATGATTGTTCAATATTCTCTTAACACCATTCATGGTGGCCATTATTATGTCACTATATTTTATATATGATATATATGGTATTTATGTTTTCTATATTCTTCTGAATTTTATATTTAAAACATGCCTTTATGCTTTTCATTTTGTGCAAATGTGATAATTTCATACGAGGAAGTGTGGACTACCGCCCCCTCAAGTGATGTGACTCGTTCATTCAATACATGGAATGTATAAAGGATGAAATTAATGAACATATGTGACCTATATAACATATATATTATACTGGAATTATAATATATAAATCTCTCAATAATTTTTAATTCCATTAATATGACAAAAAAATGAAAGTAGCATTCATGCGTACGTACGGCCTACCGTCTCCATGAACGGTGCATTTCATTTATTTTTATCTCCAAATGTTATGGAGTAGTATAAATTGAATATTTACTGGATATATATGATATTTAAATCATTAATACTATTCTGGAAAAGATTTACTTATAACTACATGGACAATCATTTTCAAACAAGTTCAATTTTGACTCTTGTACCAAACATCAACAAAAACGTCTGATATGAACTCACATTATTAACCAATTATTATAACATTATAATATGTGATACGAACCGAATAATAATATTTAAAAGAAGTCCTTAGGAAATTAGAAATTGACCAAAGTTTATTATTCAGGAATATAAAGAAACAAACAAGAGAAGTCAGACTTGTGGTAAGGGATCCGACCTCTCTCTTTCTTTTTAAGTACTCTCTTTTATGTCATTTCTTTTAAGCTAATTTTTATTATGTTTAGGGATGTTATTTTATATTCCTCATACTTTAATTTTTATGTTCATATTATGAGAATCCCTATTTGATCTCATAAATCCATTTTTGGATGTTTTAAGTGGCGTCGTTAGGCTGCCGAGTTTTCGTAAGGGATTTTTCATCTCACATTTATTCCTATGAGATTTATGCAACATTTGGAACCATTTATTTTGAGTGGTGTATGTACTACCCATTATTATACTATTTTTATGATATATTATAGTTTATGGATATTTAAATCAATTTTGTATAGTCTTTATTTCATGGGGCGTACGTTTTGAATGTTACCTAGATCGGTAAGGGAACCTTTCTCCCTCCTCTTTCTAAAAGACTTTTTTATGTCTTTTAATTCACATACTATTATGCTGGGATATTTACTTCTATATCCTTATTGATGTAAATTTTATGTCCAAGTAATGAGATACCATTTTCTCTCTCATCAACTCATTTTCTGAATTTTAATGTGACGTCGTTAGGCTCTCAGATTTCTGTAAGGGAAATTCTTAATCCACTTTAAATTCTTTGGGTTAAACCTCTACTTCTTGATTTTATTATGCCAAGATTATGTGGGGAATCTCTATGTTTTAATTTCCACAAACCCATATGTGGATGTACTATTTCTACACATAATCATCTCATTGATAAATTCTTACGTCATTTAGACGAACTTATATGGGAAATCATAACTCAATCTCATTTCATTGAGTTAAATATCTATGTCATCAGTTTTGTTTTTCCATGATTATGTGTGAATGAACTTTTATTGTTTTACACTTAATATCCACATATATTTTGTGTATTCATATTTTTACACATAATCATATAATTGATTTATCCTTGATCTAAGGATACCGACTTTGTAAGGGACTTCGTCTCAATCTCCTTTCATTGAAGCATATTTTGTTTTATACACAATATTCTTTTATATGGTGTATAAACCCCATTGACATATACTTTTATTCAAAAAGAATATTTTCTATACGAAGCGTTTTACTAAATGACAAAAAGTATGTTTCTTTTTAATGTATTGGGTGACAATGAACTTTCCGCCACCGTGAGTATTATTTGATCTTTGGCTTCCTCAACAAGCCATTATATTATTAAAAGTAAATAAATACCATATACTCTTTTTTGGTATTGAAAATGGTTTTGATAATGGATTTTTTATGTCAATATATTTAAGTGATATATTGTTCTTGAAATGTGGAAATGTTTTCTTTCCTTTATAATTGTTTTATATGTTATGATTTTATAATGGTACTTGGACATTAGACGGGTGGTTACGTGATAAACCATATGACAGGTGGTGCCGTGAATACCAGAACGGGTGGTTACGTTCTAACCTCCAATGCATTGGGTATGGAAGTCATCCGTATGGCTATTCCATTAAGTATGTGTGGAATTCGACCATATGGTAATTCCATTTAAGTATGTTTATGTCCCAAGTTACCTTTATATGTTATGTGTTATTTATATGGGTTTTATTGTAATATTTTGGTTAAAAAAGGGTAAGTAATGGTATTTTATTCAGTGAAGACTTTTTAATACATCATAAAGGTGAAATGTATTACTTTGGTAAAGTACTCATGGTTTACTTGTTGTTTTAAAAAACTAACAGTTTTTCTTCTTTGTGTATCCTTTACTAGGATTTTTATACTCATCCCATGTTTTTGAAATGTTTTCCACAAGACTTAATGATGAATAGGGTCAAGTATGGGATGAAGGAATGACATTTTATCTAAAACATGGAACTAGACACGTTTCTTTTTAAGTGTTTCTTTATTTTATGGAATCTTAGTATAAGATTCTACTATGTAATCTTTTGAGATGTAATAGTTATGACCTAATTCTCTAATACTCTAATCCTGAAAAGATCCTCTATGTTAATTATTCATTTAATTCATGATTAAGTAATGTTTAAGGTCAGGTCCTTATAGTTGGTATCAATGGTTGGTTTAGATAACTTTATAGTTTAGGGTATTCTCTAATAATAAGTGACTTTATCATAATGGTTAGGATTTCAGAAAGAGTCCTAGTTTAGATAAAGTGAATGAGTAAGTATATCTTAGTGTTTATCTTCCTCTATAGTACATGATGATTTTTTTGATATACTCACAATGACTTTTTTTCGTTTTAGTAAATGGATGGATCTAGCATGAACCAAAGTGACAATGGGTATGAAGGAAACTATGGTGTTTCTTTGATTAAGAGACTGGATAAAATAGGCGATTCAATGAGGAATCTCATGGTTATTCCAAACCAACTATTAATGAGTTGTGACTAACCACATGAAATTTGGTGATTTCTCTAATACATTGTGTATGAGAGAACCAACTCAATGTGGATGTTCAGGTAATAATTATAAAGGTAACCATTAGGGTTTATATGATCCTTACATTTAAGTAATTATTGGTTACTACATGATATGATAGAATAAGAAAGGCATGATATAAACTTGAGGTTAAAATATGTTATGGTTATTTTTGATGAATTTATCTATTTTTGAGGAATGTTATAAAATTATATAGTTTTGGAAAAAGGAAAACACGCAGACCATGTGACAACCCGTCGCGTCGGATGAAGCTGCGGGAATCACACCCACAACTAAAGTTGAACTGGTATTTATCGCCTACCACTGGACTACGTGAAGTCTCTGGTTATCTTGACTAATTCTTTATAGATAGATGATTTTATGAATAAATAATAAGTTTATTTTGGGTTATCTATGGAATGGATTATCCTATCATGGAGAATATGTGATTAAGCTAATTACTTTTCAATTTGAGACTTTAAGTGTAACTGGTATTATTTGGAGATAAATGTTAAGATTTACTTGGGAAGAAAATGTGATTAAATCCTTTAGAGATTTGGGTTTCAATCATAGTTTGGATTACTTTGAAGAATTTTATGGATTGTTGTTTATTGAATGGTCTTTGTTGAAATTTGGGTATTGTTGGTCAAATTTTGGAGATTAGGAGTAGTTTTTCTCTTTGTAAAAAAATAACCTTTTTGGTTATTATCCAATCTCATAGTAAACTTTTTGGTTTGGTTTTGGTTGATATCTAAAGGCATGGGAAATATATAGTTCTCTATTTTGGATTAGGTTATTCTCAAGAAGCTGATTATAGGACTCTTAATGCGAACAAGCCTTCCTAAATACTCATCTTTTGGAGAAAATATGAGTTTGATTAAGGAATCTAGTAAGAGTTGAAAGTCTACGTTACAAGTAAGTATGTTTCATTATGATTTAGTTAAGCTCAAAAATAAATTCCTCAATTAAGAGTAACATAAAACAAATTTTTTTTCTGTTAACTTTTCCTACTGGGGAATCAAATACCGTTTAACCCATCAAAAGCTTGTGATTTTCTTATGGTTAACTTTCTCCTAGACATGTTTACTATCACTCTCTATTAGAACATGACCCTTTGTTTTTTCCTCCATATCCATATTTTCATACTTGGAATCCTAGTATGGGTTAACTCGAGTGACCTTTATACTTCCCTTTCGTTCTTTTAATGTGATAGTTTAATTTACTCCTTTTCCGATGTGGGCATTCAATGAAGTTTCTGAGCCCAATTTTAAAATTGCGAGGAAGAAATTACCAAAATGGGGGAAAAATATAACACCCCAGGTGTAACATCCCAGGTAAATAAAGAATAAATAATTTTCATATTTATTAATATTTACAAATTAAATATTAATTTTATTTTAAAGGGGTTGCTATGTTCGATAGCGTACCCGATATGCAACGATGAGTTTCTTTGAAACTTACGTAGCACACTAGTAATAAAATAATATTATTTTAAATGTTAGTTAACAAGTAGCCTTTGTACTGGAGGGAATGGATAGAAATAACTAAAATATGATTAGATATGTTTTTAAATGTTTTTACATTTACCCAATAAAAGATAAAGGCTTAAAATACGGAAAGAGTTCAATTTTATGGCATATATACTCTAATTTTCACTAAAGGTTCATTTATCACCTTTTAATGGTGAACTGTCATTAAATATAGTTTTGATCACTCTTATACTTTATTTTTGACCAAATATAACTCTTTTTTAGAATCGGGACATCAAAATTTACTTTTTGTAAATTTTTGGTACCTTTCTGATAAAATTCATTTTTTATGAATAGTGTGATTTGTTGTATTTTAATTCAAAACCTCTTTTTAATATAATTTATTTATATGATTATATTATCTTTTGAATTGGTTTTAAAGTGAAATTAGAAAATATTTTTACCATTAAATCCAATAGTGGTCGTTGGAATTAATTTTACTTTGAAATCGGACTTAAACTAGTGTCAATCTTTTGATACTTATTATTTCACAAAAACACGCTATTTGTCATGACAGCGGGAATTAATTAATAAATTAATTAATTTTACTTATATGTTTTGAATATTGTAAAATGGACTTCATTTTTGAATTCGGAATATCAAATATAGCTTAGGGTGAATTTTTGGTAATTTTATGAAAAACTTCAATTTTTGATGAATAGTGAAACCACTAAGTGGTAATCAAGCAAACTGATTTTTCAGTTAAATGAAATTTTACCACTAATGTGTATTGAATTTTGAAAATCCGACATACATGGTTGTCATTAAGAAGTAAAATGTGGTTCAATGAGATTAAAATAATTTTTTGGTGAATAGTAACTTTTAAGTTCTTAATCGCGATTAGAGGTAATTAGTGTAGTTTAAGGTAAAAATGGTATTATAAAAATGTGAAAAAACCATGACACTTGTCCTACTCCTATTGGATGAGTCATGGCCGACCAAGAAAACCCATGGGTCAACTTGGGGACCCCATGGATCCACTTTAATTGGAAAATTACATTAAAATATATTTATTTAATGTTAAAATTAAATTGACACAAACATGAGTTGTTTTATTAAAACAGTTTTTAAGTGGGGTTACACAAGTCCATATTTTGACTATAAATATTCATTAGAAATATAAAAAGATTTCCTACATCATAGTATTTTTTTTATAATTTTTAGACATTAAATAAATTAAATTATTTATGACATCATTATGATGCAGCGATGACCTCATTATTTAACGATTTAAATAAAATGAGAAGATAATGCAAAATCCAAGGCTTAAACTTGTCCAAAGCCTATTGGATGAGAAGATTTCGAAACCTTATCACCTTAGCCTCGAATTATATAAGTGTGGGACCTTTAGAATCCGAAAAGCATTGTGAAATAATGTAACATTTCAATCTTTCCAAAAGTGCCCCTCCTCTCCACTTATAAAAGGCTCCCACCTCTCCCACATAATTTACACTTTCAAGCCATTTTTCTCGGCCAACCTCTGCCCAAATACTCTCCCAGATTCCCCCTCTTACTCCTAGAAGCCTTACATTGGGCATAACTCTCCCCAAGTAAGCCTTTGGCTCAAATAAAAAAGAGTTACCCGATTTTGAGGTAATGTCTTCTCTAATGTTGTTTTGTTTTATTTTTCTTCTCCAACCCCCTAAACTCTTTTTATTCATTTCTTTTGTAACAACACCAGTATCCTCAATATACTAGGATGTTTTTATAAGAAGTATTCGATCTACACATACACCCACCTACATCTAATGGTTAAAGAACATACGGTTTCTGTGGATGGCGAATTTCTGCCTCACGAAACGATGATTGTTCAACACTCATATAACACCTTCAAAGGTGGCCATTAAGATGTCACTATTTTTATATATGATATATAATATGTTTATGTTTTACTTATGTTTCTGTATTTTTCATTTATGGCATACTTTATGATTTCCATTATGGGTAAAACGGGATAATTTCATTTTAGGAAGTGCGGACTACCGCCCCCTCAAAGTGATTTGAATCGTTAATGCCATATGTGGGATGTATAAAGGATGAATAAAATGGTATTATACACTATATTATACTGGATTTATATTATACATTTATATCATTATGATTTAGTTCCATTAAATATGAAATTGAAATGAAAGTAGCGTTCATGCATACGTACAGCTTACCGTCTCCATGAACGGTGCATTTCATTTCTTACCTCTAAATTTTACGTAATATTATAAATGAATGTATATACTGGATATATAAGATATATATGACATCTAAATCATGAATATAATTCTGGATATAATGGATATTCTACCACATGAACAACTTGTAATTATAATAAGTTTATTGTTGACTCAAGTTACCAAAGATCGACAAAACGACCGTTATTAACTTAAATAATTACATAATGTTCATAACATTGTAATAAGTGATATAAAAAGGATAATGAAATTTAAAATGGTTCTTAATAAGGTAGATATTAACTCTAGTTTATTATTCAGGAGGTTAAAGAACGGTTGAGTCAAGTCGGACACAAGGTAAGGGAACTTCTTAACCCAACTTCAATTCTTTGGGTTAATCTCCTACTTTCAAATTACTTCATGATATTATTATGTCCTATCTTGTATTTTTACATTCTTTATGTGTATCTATAGTGAATAAACCTAATAGATCTATTTTGTTTGTAAGGTAATTTCTTAACCCAACTTCCATTCTTTGGGTTAATCTTTTACTTTCAAATTATGTCATGATATTATTATGTCCTATTTTGTTTTTTTACATTCTTTATGTGTACCTATAGTGAATACACATAATAGGTCTATTTTATTTTAAAAATGATCTTTTAAGGACTTCGTCTCAATCTCCTTTCATTGAGGCATATTTCGTTTTAAACACAACTTTCTTTTATACGGTGTATAAACTCCTTTGACTTTTACATTTATTCAAAAGGAATCTTTTTATACGAAGCGTTTTGCTAAACGACAAAAGGGAATGTTTTCTTTCCGTACATATGCGGCGACAACGACTTCTCCGCCGCCGTGACCATTATTTGAGATTCGGCTTCCTCTACAAGCCATCATTTTTTTAATAAAAAATAAATACAAAGTTTTAACTTTCTTTTATTTTGGTATTGAAAATGGTTTTGAAAGTATTTTTTATTATATCAATGTGTTGTATTTATATCTTGTGATTGAAATGTGGAAATGTTCTATTTCCTTTATGCATTTTTTATGTGATATGATTATGTTATGGTTTATGATATTTTTAAACCTATTCATATGAGGAATGCATTGGACTTAATAAGTGACGGGTGGAGCCCGCTATAGCTCCTCGATGCATCGGCATGTCTCATGAGACAAACTAGTGTCTTGGCACGAGGCCTTGACAAAAGCTTATTTGTGGTCTTGGCATGAGGCCTTGAATACGTGGTTATGATAGTCTGGAATTATGAATTCCATCATTATGAAAGTGGTTATTGATATTGCATGTGATTATTCGATCAGTAGAATATCCATGTGAAGATATAAAGGGCATTATCTCATTTTACTTTTTCTATATTATGTTGATGTTCAAGTTTAACAGGCTTTTGTTTTAGTCATACATTTCCTTAAATGTTTATGTTTATTTATGAAAGCTTCCGCAATATTTTTATACTTACTGAGCATCTGAGCTCACCCCTTTCAATGTATTAATATTTTCCAGGATGTGAAGAAGCATTTTATGAATGACCTGCAGGGATAGTCAGAAGAGGATATGAGTGTGGACTATGAAGACTTTGTTATTAGTTTTTTTTTTACTTTTTGATGTAATGTAACGTTTAAGAATGTATCTAGTGTTTCCAAGGCTACTAAACTAATCGATATTTCGAGACTTGATCTTTTGTGATCATGCCAATGTTACGAAGTAATGCACCGACTCTGGGTAGCTGGGGTCGGGGCGTTACAGTTGGTATCAGAGGAAGTTTAGTACTAACCTTGGAAGCTAGATTTAGATAAACTCTGATTAGTGCACATAGCCCAAAGATAGACTTTGAAGATTAGTATAGAATAACTTTCTAGAATTTTGGTATTATAGAGATGTTATGAGTTTTCCGAGCAATACATCCCTGTCTGGATACGAGCAGGTAGAGGCGGCTCTGGCACAGATGTACCTAGGGGTAAAACTCGAAAACACCGCTTTGAGCTAGACTCGAACGGGAACTAGTGCACGACAACGGGCCTTGCTGCACTCTTGGTTACGACACTCCCTAGGGATATGCTTAGGATAATTCTCATTTTCTTTACAAACCACTATGAAGGGTTATGAGTATATACTTTATCAAAGAAAACATTTCTTTTTATGATTATGGATTATATCCATAAATAGTTCAATTTATGTAAAGTGTTTTACAAATATGGAATTATGTATTTTAATTCATAAACTAATCTAGTTTATGCCATTGTTTAGAAATGGAGCCTAGTGGAAGGAATGGAAACCGTATCAATGCACGCACTCCGT
The DNA here is from genome assembly GCA_963277665.1 of Viscum album. NCBI lineage: Eukaryota > Viridiplantae > Streptophyta > Magnoliopsida > Santalales > Viscaceae > Viscum > Viscum album. The sequence goes on from OY728140.1 coordinate 544,165,131, forward strand.
GTAGGGATTGCCCTCCTGCTCAAGATAATTATTGTGGATCTGGAGATACAACTGGTGCTGATCAACTTATTACCATACTAGGACAACTCACTCAGGTTATGAAGAATAACCTTACTCGTATGGGGCACCCTGATCCGCAACGTGGAGGATCAATGCTAGAACGTTTCATGAGGCAACAACCACCAACCTTCAATGGGAGTACAAATCCTATAGTAGCTGAGCAATGGATAAATTCCTTAGAGAAAATATTCCATGCCTTGGGGAGTAGTGAAAGGGAGAAGGTTGTCATGGCAGTTTACCGCCTCACTGGAGATGCCGATCAATGGTGGTCACTAATTCAAAACACAAAGGAAGATGATGAATTAACAAACATGGAATGGTAGGAGTTCAAAGAGCTGTTCTTAGAAAAATACATTCCTCGAGACCATCGAGCGGATATGGAAAGGCAATTTCTGAGTCTGAGGCAGAAGGAGGATGAGAATGTTGCAATGTATGAGGCTAACTTTACAAGGTTAGCGAGGCATGCTGCCGATTATATACGTAACCCAAGGAGTAAGATTGATCGTTTCTTTGATGGATTAAAACCATTCCTCCGTTGAGCTTTAGTATCACAATCCTTCTCATCATACGAAGATATTGTCTCGTGTGCTATCAAGACAGAAAAGGAATTCTCTAAGTCTTATGACAACAAAGTAAAGCAAGAGAAGAAGAGAACGGTGGAACAAGAGACAGATAAAGGGAAAAAGGGAAAGAAGGATTTTCCATTATGTGATAATTGTGGGAAGAATCACCCTGGTACTTGCCTAGAAGGAATGGAAGTTTGTTATAAATGTGGAGAAAAGGGTCACCAGGCTCGTGATTTCAAGGGAAAGAAAGAGGCTATCAAAGTTGAATGCTATAATTGTAGAGAAATGGGTCATTATGCAAATGAATATCCTAAGCGTCAGGGAAACTTACCTCAGAAAAGGACAAGGGATCAAGAACAATCTTATGCTGTTACTACAGTTGAAGAGGAATAATTAATGTATTGGTGCTTTTGGACTAATGGATTATATTCTGGTTATAAGAATAATGTGATATATATATAAGGATTGAACTTCAGTACTTGTTGTTTCAGTAAGATTTTAATATGATGAAGGTAATTATATTTTTAGTGTGTGACAATAAGAGGAACATTACTTTGTTTGGGGAATCTGATAAATTGATTTTGGAATTAAGAGACCTTTTAGAGAAAGTTTGGACAGAGGTATTTTGGATAATTATAAAGGTTGGAGTGGATTAAGTTGATCTTTGGATAGTATTGTTTAAGGATAAAAAATTATGAAGAATATTTTTCGAATATTATGATACTATAGTTTTAGGAAAAGGACAACCTACAGGGTGGGGCATAACACGTCGCGTCGGACAAAGCTGCATGAATCGAACCCACAATCATAGTGCGACAGGCCTTTATTTCCTACCACTAGCCTACAGGAAGTCCCCGGTTATTACAAAATAATTTTTACTAATCTAAATGGTATGTGTTAACATTTGGAACCTTATACAATTAGGATAAGTATAATATTTTTGAGTTATATTATCTTTTTGAGTGAAAGATGAGTTGAAGGTTGAAACTCTAATTGTCAAGCATAAATATATATATACCTATCTCTTATTCAATGAATAAATTAATTCTTAAACTTTAGTAAAGGGATATTAAAACAAAAAAAATGTGTTATCCTAATACCTTATGTCTTGTTGAACTGATGATATTTTAAATCAACATAGATTGAAGGCTTTGAGGCCCTCAATTTGACAGTTGATTGTGATTGATGACCTCAATCACTCCCTACAAATATTTACGTTTTTCCTCCAATTATATGTCTTTAATTGCCACCAATGTTCTCCTAATCGAGATCATAATTGGGTGGTGACTTTTTCATTTCCCTTTCCCTCTTATTAAGACTAAATTCTATTAACCTTATTTCCGATGTGGGTTTTCCACAAAGGTATTTTCTATTTTCAACCTTTTATTTTCCAAGAAAAATTTCAAATTGCGAGGATGCAATTTATTGAAGGAGGGGAGAATGTAACATCCCAGGTAAATAAAGAATAAAGAATTTTCATATTTATTAATATTTACAAATTAAATATTAATTTTATTTTAAAGGGGTTGCTATGTTCGATAGCGTACCCGATACACAACGATGAGTTTCTTTGAAGCTTACGTAGCACACTAGTAATAAAATAATATTATTTTAAATGTTAGTTAACAAGTAGCTGTTGTACTGGAGGGAATGGATATAAATAACTAAAATATGATTAGATATGTTTTTAAATGTTTTTACATTTACCCAATAAAATATAAAGACTTAAAATACTGAAAGAGTTCAATTTTAGGGCATATATACTCTAATTTTCACTAAAGGTTCATTTATCACCTTTTAATGGTGAACCGTCATTAAATATAGTTTTGATCACTCTTATACTTTATTTTGGACCAAATATAACTCTTCTTTAGAATCGGGACATCAAAATTTACTTTGTGTAAATTTTTGGTACCTTTCTGATAAAGTTCATTTTTTTATGAATAGTGTAATATGTTGTATTTTAATTCAAAACCTCTTTTTAATATAATTTATTTATATTATTAGATTATATATTGAATTGGTTTTAAAGTGAAATTAGAAAATATTTTTACCATTAAATCCAATAGTGGTCATTGGAATTAATTTTACTTTGAAATCGGACTTAAACTAGTGTCAATCTTTTGATACTTATTGTTTCACAAAAACACGCTATTTGTCATGACAGCGGGAATTAATTATTAAATTAATTAATTTGACTTATATGTTTTGAATTTTTTAAAATGGACTTCATTTTTTAATTCGGAATATCAAATATATCTTAAGGTGAATTTTTGGTAATTTTCTGAAAAACTTCAATTTTTGATGAATAGTGAAACCACTAAGTGGTAATCAAGCAAACTGATTTTTCAGTTAAATGAAAGTTTACCACTAATGTGTATTGAATTTTGAAAATCCTACATACATGGTTGTCATTAAGAAGTAAAATGTGGTTCAATGAGATTAAAATAATTTTTTGGTGAATAGTAACTTTTAAGTTCTTAATCGCGATTAGAGGTAATTAGTGTAGTTTAAGGTAAAAATGGTATTATAAGAATGTGCAAACACCATGAAACTTGTCCTACTCCTATTGGATGAGTCATGGCCGACCAATACAACCCATGGGTCAACTTGGGGACCCCATGGAGCCACTTTAGTTGGAAAATGACATTAATATATATTTATTTAATGTTAAAATTAAATTGACACAAACATGAGTTGTTTTACTAAAACAGTTTTTAAGTGGGGTTACACAAGTCCAAATTTTGACTATAAATATTCATTAGAAATCTAAAAATATTTCCTACACCATCGTATTTTTTTATAATTTTTAGACATTAAATAAATTAAATTATTTATGAAATCATTATGATGCAACGATGACCTCATTATTTAACGATTTAAATAAAATGAGAAGATAATGCAAAATCCAAGGCATACACTTGTCCAAAGCCTATTGGATGCGGATATTTCGAACCCTTATCACCTTAGACTCGAATTATATAAGTGTGGGACCTTTATAATCCGAAAAGCATTGTGAAATAATGTAACATTTCAATCTTTCCAAAAGTGCCCCTCCTCTCCACTTATAAAAGGCCCCCACCTCTCCCACCTCATTTACACTTTCAAGCCATTTGGCTCGGCCAAACTCTGCCCAAATACTCTTCCAACTTCCCCCTCTTACTCCTAGAAGCCTTAATTTGGGCAGAACTTTTCCCAAGGAAGCCTTTGGCTCAAATCAAAAAGAGTTACCCGATTTTGAGGTAATGTCTTCTCTAATGTTGTTTTGTTTTATTTTTCTTCTCCAACCCCCTAAACTCTTTTTATTCATATCTTTTGTAACAACACCAGTATCCTCAATATACTAGGATGTTTTTATAAGAAGTATTCGAGCTAAACTTACACCCACCTACATCTAATGGTTAATGAACATACGGTTTCTGTGGATGGCGAATTTCTGCCTCACGAAACGATGATTGTTCAACACTCATATAACACCTTCAAAGGTGGCCATTAAGATGTCACTAGTTTTATATATGACATATAATATGTTTATGTTTTACTTATGTTTCTCTATTTCTTATTTATGGCATAATTTATGATTTCCATTATGGGTAAAACGCGATAATTTCATTTTAGGAAGTGCGGACTACCGCCCCCTCAAAGTGATTTGAATCGTTAATGCCATATGTGGGATGTATAAAGGATGAAGAAAATGGTATTATACACTATATTATACTGGAATTATATTATACATTTATATCATTATGATTTAGTTCCATTAAATATGAAATTGAAATGAATGTAGTGTTCATGGATACGTACGGCTTACCGTCTCCATGAACGGTGCATTTCATTTCTTACCTCTAAATGTTACGTAATATTATAAATGAATGTATATACTGGATATATAAGATATATATGAAATATAAATCATGAATATAATTCTGGATATAATGGATATTCTACCACATGAACAACTTGTAATTATAAGAAGTTTATTGTTGACTCAAGTTACCAAAGATCGACAAAACGACCGTTATTAACTTAAATAATTACATAATGTTCATAACATTGTAATAAGTGATATAAAAAGGATAATGAAATTTAAAATGGTTCTTAATAAGGTAGATATTAACTCTAGTTTATTATTCAGGAGGTTAAAGAACGGTTGAGTCAAGTCGGACACAAGGTAAGGGAACTTCTTAACCCAACTTCAATTCTTTGGGTTAATATCCTACTTTCAAATTACTTCATGATATTTTTATGTCCTATCTTGTATTTTTACTTTCTTTATGTGTATCTATAGTGAATACACCTAATATATCTATTTTATTTTTAAGGGAATTTCTTAACCCAACTTCCATTCTTTGGGTTAATCTTTTACTTTCAAATTATGTCATGATATTATTATGTCCTATTTTTTATTTTTACATTCTTTATGTGTACCTATAGTGAATACACATAATATATCTATTTTATTTTAAAAATGATCTTTTAAGGACTTCATCTCAATCTCCATTCATTGAGGCATATTTCATTTTATACACAACTTTCTTTTATATGGTGTATAAACTCCTTTTCAAAAGGAATCTTTTTATACGAAGCGTTTTGCTAAACGACAAAAGGGAATGTTTTCATTCCGTACTTATGCAGCGACAACGACTTCTCCACCGCCGTAACCATTATTTGAGATTCGGCTTCCTCTACAAGCCATCATTTTTTTTAATAAAAAATAAATACAAAGTTTTAACTTTCTTTTATTTTGTTATTGAAAATGGTTTTGAAAGCATTTTTTATTATATCAATGTGTTGTATTTATATCTTGTGATTGAAATGTGGAAATGTTATGTTTCCTTTATGCATGTTTTATGTGATATGACTATGTTATGGTTTATGATATGTTTAAACCTATTCATATGAGGAATGCATTGGACTTAATAAGTGACTGGTGGAGCCCGCTATAGTTCCTCGATGCATCGGCAGGTCTCATGAGACAAACTAGTGTCTTGGCACGAGGCCTTGACAAAAGCTTATTTGTGGTCTTGGCACGAGGCCTTGACTACGTGGTTATGATAGTCTGGCATTATGAATTCCATCATTATGAAAGTGGTTATTGATATTTCATGTGATTATTCGACCAGTAGAATATCCATGTGAAGATGTAAAGGGAATTATCTCATTTTAATTTTGCCATATTATGTTGATGTTCAAGTTTAAAATGCTTTTGTTTTAGTCATACATTGCACTAAATGTTTATTTTTATTTATGAAAGCTTCCGCAATATTGTTATCCTTACTGAGCATCTGAGCTCACCCCTTTCAATGTTTTAATATTTTCCAGGATGTGAAGAAGCATTTTATGAATGACCTGCAGGGATAGTCAGAAGAGGATATGAGTGTGGACTATGAAGACTTTGTTATTAGTTTTTTTTACTTTTTGATGTAATGTAACGTTTAAGAATGTATCTAGTGTTTCCAAGGATACTAAACTAATCGGTCTTTCGAGACTTGATCTTTTGTGATCATGCCAATGTTACGAAGTAATGCACCGACTCTGGGTAGCTGGGGTCGGGGCGTTACACCAGGTAAATAAAGAATATGACATTTTTATATTTATCCATATTTGTGAAAAAAATATTAATATTACTTTAATGGGAACACTATACTCGATGGCGTACCCAATACACAATAACGAGTTCCTTTGAAATCTTACGTTGAACTCTAATAATAAAATAATATTATTTTAAATGATAGTTAACGCCTAGAAATTATAATGGAGGGAAAGAATGGAACTAATTAAAAAATGATTATATATGTTTGTCAAATATTTTTACTTTTATCCAATAAATGTTAGAGGCATAAAATGAAATTAATCCAATTTTAAGCATAAATCTTCTAATATTATTTAAAAGGTCGATTAACCACCTTTTGAAGGAGAACCCTTTTTAAATATACTTTTTACAATTTTATATGTTTTATTTGAGAAAATAAAATCCTTATTTAGAATCTTGACATAAAAATTTACTTTGTGTACATTTTTTTTTATTTTTCCGATAATGATCGTTTTTAGTGAAAATGTTGCATTTTAATTTAAAACCAACTTTTAAGATGATTTATTTATATGTATAGATTATATTTTATATTTACATTAATGTTTATTTAGGATATATTTTTACCATTTAATCCAATGGTGGTAATTGGAATTAATTTCACTTTGAAATTGGACTTAAACTACTGTTAATCTTTTAACAGATACTGTTTCTTAAACACACTCTATTTGTTTTGACAATGGGAATTAATTATTAAATTAATGAATGAAACTTATATTTTTTTAATTTTGTAAAAAAGACATCATTTTTTAATTCGGAATATTAAATATAGATTAGGGTGAATTTTTGTTATTTTTCTGAAAAACTTCAATTTTTGATGAATAGTGAAGCCACTAAGTTGTAGTTAAAGAAACAGATTTTTCATTTATATGAAACATTACCACTTCTGTGATTTGATTTTAAAAAATCCGACATACATTTTTTTCATTAGGAAGTAAAATATGGTTCAATGGGATTAAAATAATTTTTGGTGAATAGTAAATTTTAAGTTTTATTAATCGAGATTAAAGGTAATTAGTGTGATTTAAGGTAAAAATGATATTATAATAAAACTAAAATATCTTTACACTTGTCCTAACCCGATTTTATGAGTCATGGACGACTAATAAAACCCGTGGCTCAATTTTTGGGACCCCATGGAGCCACTTGGGTAAGATAATGACATTAATGCCTTTTATTTAAAGTAAAAGTAAAAAATGACACAAACATGTATTGTTTTACTAAAATAAATTTTACATGGGGTTATACAAGTCAGATTTTTGACTATAAATAGTCATTGGAGATCTGAAATGATTTCCTACATCAAAGTATTTTTTTTAAAATTTTTAGACATTAAATAAATTAAATTATTTTATGACATCATGATGATACAATGATTACCTCAATATTTGACGATTTAAATAAAATGAAAAGATAATGTATCATCTAAGACCTACACATGTCAAAAACATATTAAATTAGTGGATATAGAACCCTTATCACCTTATACTTGAAATATATCAATTTGGGACCTTAAAAATCCAAAACTCATTTGAATATAATGTAAACTTTTTTGACATTCCAAGAGTTCCCCTCCTATGCTCTTATAAAAGGCCCCCACCTCTACCACCTTATCCACACCTCTCAACCCTTTTTCTCGGCCAAATCCTTCCAATTTCATCTCTACACATCCCTTTCTTCATCATTGAATACTCACCTTTTGGAATAATCCTTTCCAAGGAAGCCTTTGAGCTCAAATCAAAAAGAGTTAGCCGATTTAAAGGTAATGTATTCCCTTGTGTTCTTTTGTTTTATTTTACTTCTCCAACCCTCTAAACTCTTTTTTATTCCTATATTTTGTAACAACACCAGTATCTTCAATATAGTAGGATGTTTTTTGAATTATTCGAGCTACAATTACACACACCTTCGTCTAATGGTTAAAGAACATACTGTTTCTATGGATGGCGAATTGCTACCTCACGAAACGATGATTGTTCAATATTATCTTGGCACTTTTCATGGTGGCCATTATTATGTAACTATATTTTATATATTATATATATGGTATTTAGGTTTTCTATATTCTTCTGAATTTTATATATTAAACATGGATTTATGCTTTTCATGTTGTGCAAATGCGATAATTTCATACGAGGAAGTGTGGACTACCGCCCCCTCAAGTGATGCGACTCGTTCATGTAATACATGGAATGTATAATGAATGAAATTAATGAACATATATGACCTATATAACATATATATTATACTGGAATTATAATATATATATCTCTCTCTCAATTATTTTTAATTCCATTAATATGACAATGAAATGAATGTAGCGTTCATGCGTACGTACTACCTACCGTCTCCATGAACGGTGCATTTCATTTCTTTTTATATCCAAATGTTATGTATTAGTCTAAAATGAATATTTACTGGATATCTATGATATTTAAATCGTTAATACTATTCTAGAGATGATTTACTTATAACTACATGGACAATCATTTTCAAACAAGTTCATTTTTGACTCATGTACCAAACATCGACAAAAACGTCTGATATGAACTTACATTAATAACCAATTATTATAAAATTATAATATAGGATAATAACTGAATAATAATATTTAAAATTGGTTCTTATGAAATTATAAATTGACCAAAGATTATTATTCAGTAACATAAATAAACGAACAAGACAAGTCAGACTTGAGGTAAGGGATCCTACCTCTCTCTTTCTTTTTAAGTACTCTATTTTTTGTCATTTATTTTAAGCTCATATTTATTATGTTTGGGGTTGTTCTTTTATATTCCACATAATTTAATTTTTACGTTCATTTTTATGTGATTCCCTATTTGACCTCATAAATCCATTTTTTGGATGTTTTAAGCGGCGTCGTTAGGCTGCCGAGTTTTTGTAAGGGATTTTTCATCTCACTTTTATTCTAGTGAGATTTATGCATCATTTGCCAAAATTTATTTTGATTGGTGTATGTATTTCCCATTATTATACTATTTGTGTGATATAATATAGTTTATGGGTATTTACATCAATGTTGTATAGTCCTTATTTCATGGGTTGTACGTTTCGAATGTTACCCAAATCGATAAGGGAACCTTTCACCTTCCTCTATCTAAAAAACTTCTTTTGATATGTCTTTTAATTCACATACTATTATGTTGGGATATTTACTTAGATATCCTTATTGATGTATATTTTATATCCATGTGATGAGATACCATTTTCTCTCTCATCAACTCATTTTCTGAATTTTAAAGTGACGTCGTTAGGCTGTCTGATTTCTGTAAGGGAACTTCTTAATCCACTTTTAATTGTTTGGGTTAAACCTATACTTCTTGATTTTATTATGCCAAGATTATGTTTGGAATGTCTTTGTTGAAATTTACAAAATCCTTTATGTGTATATACTATTTATACACATAATCATCACATTGATAAATTCTTACGTCATTTAGACGAACTTGTATGGGAAATCATAACTCAATCTCATTTCACTGAGTTAAATATCTATATCATTGGTTTTATTTTTCCAAGATTATGTGTGAATGACCACTGATTTTTTTACACTTAATATCCACTCATATTTGGTGTATTCATATTTTCCTCACATAATCATGTAATTGATTTATCCTTAATCTAAGGATATCGACTTTGTAAGGGACTTCGTCTCAATCTCCTTTCATTGAGGAATATTTTGTTTTATACACAACCTTCTTTTAAATGGTGTATAAGCCCCTTTTACTTATACTTTTATTCGAAAGTAATCTTTTCTATACGAAGCATTTTACTAAACGACAAAAAGTACATTTCTTTTTAACTTAAGCGGTGACAATGACCTTTCCACCGCCGCGAGTATTATTTGATATTTGTCTTCCTCAACAAGCCATTATATTTTTAAAAGTAAATAAATACCATATACTATTTTTGGTATTGAAAATGGTTTTGATAATGTATTTGTTATGTCAATATATTTAATTGATATATTGTGCTTGAAATGTGGAAATCTTTTCTTTCCTTTATAATTCTTTTATGTGTTATGATTTTATAATGGTACTTGGACATTTGACAGCTGGTTATGTGATAAACCATATGACGGGTGGTGCCATGAATACCAAGAAGGGTGGTTACATTATAACCTCCAATTCAATGGGTATGGAAGTCGGCCGTATGGCTATTCCATTAATTATGTGTGGAAGTTGACCGTATGGTTATTCCATTTAAGTATGTTTATGTCCCATGTTACATTCAAATGTTATGTGTTCTTTATATGGGTTTTATGGTAATTTTTTGGTTACAAAAGGGTATGTAATGGTCTTTTATTCAGCGAATCGTTTTTTACTACATCATAAATGTGAAAAGTATTACTTTGGTAATGTACTCATGGTTTACTTGTTGTTTTGAAAAACTGACATTTTCCTTCTTTGTGTATCCTTTACAGGGGTTTTTATGCTCATCCAAAGTTTTTGAAATGTTTTCCACAGGACTTAAATATGAATAGGGTCCTGGATGGGATCAAGGAAAGACAATATATCTAAAACATGGAACTAGACATGTTTATTTTTACGTTTTTTTTTATTTTATGAAAACTTTGTAGAAGTGTCTACTATGTAATCTTTTGAGATGTAATAGTTATGACCTAATTCTCTAAAACTCTGAACCTGAAAAGATCCTCTATGTGAATTATTCATTTAATTTATGATTAAGAAATGTTTAAGGCCGGGTCCTTATACCAAGATTCTCCCTAGCCTCTAACCCTATGAGAACAGATTATCTATTTATACAACCACTGTATTATGTAAATTTCAGGGGTCAGTTAAGTTGTTCCTCAGGATATATATGTGGAAAAAATCATGAACATGAACCATATTTGGTAGATGATTATGTCAATAGTACACTTATCCAATACTATTGAGGATCTCAAAGGGGTTAACTTACCTAAGGATAACCTTAAAATTGTTTGCAAAGTATAGGTGTATCTTACATTGTGATATTCCTAGGAAAAATTTCTCTCCAACTTTAAAATCCATGTATAATTGAAAATTGTATGCAAACCTATTTTTAAAACTATGAGTAGATATTATATTATAATAGATGTCTTAAACATCCAATGTCTTATCTTGTACAATATTGGGTCTAAATAGATTTTATTCACAAACATCATCACAACAAGTAAGTGTTCTACACCAGTTCCCAAGAAAGGCTTTATATGGAGTTATTTGAATACTTTTTTAGAATTTTTTCCTATATGATAACTTATAAAATGTGGGATGTCGATCCCATAATCCATTAAATTCTTTTGAGTCGGCTCTCAAACAACCCCTAAGTATCAGAATAATCCTTTCCATTTAGCCATCAGTTTGGGAGTGATAGGTCACATTGAGATAAAATTCATGATTCAGAAGAAATTGGATAATTCTATATAATTTATAAATTAACCTTGGATCATCATCATATTTGATTGAAATTGGTTCCATATGTTGCCTCACTACATCCATTATATATATATTGGAAATTTTTTGAAGCAACAAGTCTTCCAAAATAGTGATGAAGTGGGTAAGCCTTGTAGGTTGATCCACCACAACCCATGTCAAATTTCCTCCCTTGAATGTATTCAAAAGACCAATTATAATGTCCATCATGATGTTATCCCATTTCAATATGGGTATAATAAATGGTTTCATCATCCCCTTAAACATCCATCATTATTCTTTAACTCTCTAAAATGACTATCACATTGACCAATATATGGAGATCACTCTCTCTTTATCTTGTCTCATTAAAAGTAATCCACGAGATCATGGTTCATCGTGGTGCTTCTAGGATGTATGGAAGAATTTGAGCTATGTTAATTATTGAATAGCTAATTATTTATCTCATGTGATGATGAAAGAAAAAATAATGTCCCAAATATATAAAAACCATCTTCTTTAGTGTTCATAACATGTAACCTTCCTTACTTTACTACTTTCACACTCTTCAAAAGCTCTAAATCATCTCAGTGTATCATTGTGTTCTTATATTTAATATATGGTTGGGAAACTATTCGAGAAAGGATGGGTGTGTTTCCTACCATTATGATTTACATATCTACGCATTTCATATACATTAATATTGTGTCTTTATCAAACAACAACAAGGATATAGTAGTAGGTTATTTTCTTCTAAAAGTATCTGCTATATTGCTTACCTTTCTTGAATTGTATTGAATATGGCATCATAATCCTTGATTAGCTCTAACTATCGTTCCTGAAGAATATTGATCTCCTTCTGTGTGATTATATACATTAAAAACTTGTGATATATATATATATATGTAATAATTCTTACCCTACAGGTTATTCTGCCCATTATTAATTGTGATTATTATAGATGTTGACACCATATCACGAGTTGGCCATTTTTTCACATGTAACATCAAATTTAATGATGAAAATTCTATTTATTTATCATTTATCATGATTAAACCACCCAACCCTTTCTTTACTGAGTCACGATATGAAAAAATTATGTCTCCAAATTATAGTTGTCTGAGATCAGGGAAAATGATTTTCTTCTTCATGAGCACTATAAAGCATTCCTTGCATTCTATTATCCATAAAAACATTACCAAATTTTTAGTTAACTTAATTAGTAGGAAAAATTATCATGAGTAATTTATCTAAAAACATTGGTAATACATGACTAAGATAAGTAAACTACATATTTATATGACACTATGGGGTTTGATTTCCTCAATTTCCATTATCTTTGAAGGGTCCATACAAATTCCCTTCACATGTGATGACATTCCCAACGAATGTGACTTACTATATCAAAAAGTCAAACTTTTTGAACTTTTCATCAATTTCCTCCTTCTATAATGTCCCCAACACAATATTTATATGCTCTTAATTTCCCACAATTATCATGGGTTAAATTATAATATCGATGATAAGCACTATAAAAATTTTTCGTAGTCTATGAATATATTATTTATAAAATCCATGAATATTTCAAGGTAATTATTTTGTCGGACGGGAATCAATATTGACTAATATTAATCATATCTTATATAGAAAGATGTATTTGGAATATCTTCCTTCTTCAACCTCAGTGGATGATATATTAAATAATGATCCACCATTGAAAAGTAAAGAGCTCTTCATAATGTTTTTAATAATCCTTAAATCCTAGGAAGAAGATACTGGTTATATACTATGATATTTTTCAGCTCTTAGTAATAAATACACAACCACATTGATCCATCCTTTTTCAATACAATGAGAATTAGAACACCCTATTGAAATTCACTATGCTATATATACCCTTTTACCCAATGATGATAGGTTAGTCATATCCAATCCTTTTGAGTGAAAAAATTTTCTGCGATAATACACTCTTATGGATATAAAATATATTCATGAATCATTACAAAATATTGATACTAGAATGATTACCATAATAAAAAAAATTAATTTTAGAATCTATGTATGTAATGATGGTGTTAAATAAATGATACCCTCTATAAATATCAATATCTCTCCATATAGTTCCCATTATTTATTTATCATGAGGAAATACTCATGTTTTTAATATATATGGGTTAGAAATCTGGATTTTACTATCCTCAAAGAAGATTATTGGTATTTTTAGAGTAAGTTCGAACCTCAATGAAAAATACTACATAACCTATGATAACATGATTAAAATCCCACATATTTCATCATTATAATTATTATTTTTATTATATATAAATGTATAAAAAATAGGAATAACAAAAGAAAAATGATATGGTTGTCTATAATAACATTACATGAGGGAATCCACTCTCACAATATTCATCCCCTAATTATAAAAAGATGTCCAACTAGTAATGAAAATGATGTTGGTCTCTAGGTTTTTAATGAAGGCTAGGTGGTTAGCATCAATATTTTCCTCACGCTATGTTTGAAGAATCATAGTCATGTCGCAGATAAGTTGAGTACCAAATAACATTTAATAGATGATACACCAAGGGGTTATACCTCTATGTTTCAGTTCATTAAAGATAATCAGGGATTCAGTTTCTATTATAGCTAGCTCAATTCTTATTTTTCTGAAATGTTGTTGTCTAGATAGTATAGAGATGGCTTGGGAACCTTGAATGGTCATTTCATAATTCATGGATGGAATGAGGATCTCCTAATACATGTGAGGTAATATAAGTTCCCATCCCTAGTTCATTGGTAAAAATTCCCATATAAAGGGTGAATGCTCAACCAAAGGCTAGTGGTTGGGGATTCACATGGTTTGAGGGTACGTGTCAAAGAATTATTTCTAGACAAGGATGACACTCCTAGGTGTATCTTATGGAAACATCTAGGGTTTATGTAGTAGTTTTGTTGTTGAATGGTGTTTTCCTACAATGGTTAACATGTGAGAGGGAGTCTTCATAACATGGATGAGATGTCAAAGGGTGTATACCTAATATTTTTGAAATTTATAGGAATCATAATCTGACAAGGTATAGATTTCCTAGGGTGGATTCCTACCATGGTTTACATGTCTAGGGGTCATCTATGGAAGGATTAACATGTCCAAGGGTATTCATATGATCATGGATGACATTTCCAGGGTGCATTGCATGATATAGGTAGACACATTTTATGGGTTTTTCATGATCCAGATACATATCTAAGGAGTGTCATGTGAACCATTCTCACATGTATGAGTGATATCACGTGAACTTGAATGACATGTATAAGGGATTTTCATATACCTAGTGATATGGAAAGAGGTCATCATGTGAAATGAAATGAATGTCCATGGGTTACTATGTAAACCAAGGGACATTTTTAATTTCCATATCATTATCTTATAGACATTTCTGAAATGCTTCCTATGATCAACGAATAGATCATACGAAATGTACGAACCCTTTTTATGAATACTAGTATCTATGCCTTCACGTGAAGCCTCTGTTTTTTCAGTATTTTTTACTTAAACTACACAATATTCGTTAGGTTTTTTCTTATTGAGGAATGAAATAATTATGACTATATATTAAAGGCCCTTTACATGATGCAATTGAAATTTTTTTGACACTTAACATGATCAATGAAATGGTCATGTTGAGTGCATACACATATTGCCACGTAACATAAGATACATTGTATACATTGTTCAGAGTATGAATCCTAAGATTGTGTGATCATTCTGCCAATGATTTTCACTATTTACCCAATGTGTAGTGTTATCTATGATTCAAGGGGTTATTTATAGGCATAATATCTTGTAATCAATTCCTTATTCTATGGATCTAGACTCTTATATATCATCTTTGATTCGGATGAGTAATATTTTTCATATGCGGTTCTCATAATCACCCATATATAATCAATGAACTTTTATTCATGTCACATGATAAAAAATGATCATGTGAACACTCCTTCATTACCATGTTTCATAACCTAGTGTATTGTCAATGTTATTTAATATGTTCTTTCTAGGATACCAAAATGGATTTCACATTATCAAATCAATATATCTGATTGCCTTCACAAGTTTTGAGTTGAGATTAAATTGGGCCTTTATAAAATATGTAAGAGATGTTCGGTGCCTTCTTGAGATCAATCTGGCATGTCAATTGTCCTCATAATGATAGATGAATTGTTCACATGATGTTCCTAACCCCTTCACATGAAAAATATCCAAACATTTCTTCATTTAAGGATCTCGAATGTTTTAGGTTTAAAACCCACGATCCCCAAATTTTATATTCATATGTATTTTGATAAAAATGATTAATGATTATAATTAATCATTTCAGATCCTTATAATTACCCTCAGGACTCTTCTAGAAGCCATCATGAGATCATTCTTCCATGTTAAAGGGCCTTTCCATAATCAGGGAACTGGTCATGCAATGTTCTTAACCACTTCACATAAAAAATATTTTAAGTCCCTTCCCATAAGTGTCCAATCGTTTTTTCTTGTATTATATGAACCTAGTTATTCTCACACATCAATTATCTATCTTCGAGTCACATTATAAAATATACATGTTTAATGGCCTTGGTGAGATCACGTTTCTTTTCAAAATTGATTTTTTGTTACCATGGAAGGATTGGGCATAAAATAATAAAGCATTAAATCTGATGGGACTTTCAATTATTAGGAGGACTTGTTAGTAGGGATTTTCATGAGAATGAATAGATCACATAGAACACATGACCACTTTTCTTTATGTTCATTGTTTCATGAGAAAACAAGTCTCATTGGAGTTCTCATGGTAAATGTGACCCAGGTGATTAATATACTTCTTTCCATAATACTCATTTTGTTCCTTTATAATGAATCTAATTCATATTTTTCAGGTATTTATTTTATATTATTATTATAGATCTTTGTTTATTGGAATAAACAATCATATAACTTCTCTCATTGCATATTTAACAATGACAATCCCATAATGAAATGATATTATAAAATAAACCCTCACCTCATGTCCTAACATTATTTGCATTAATTCTTAACCTCATATAAAAAAATTTTCTATTTATTATAAATAAGTACAAGAATCATATTAATAATTATATTAAATATATAGTTACCTTATAATTTATAATTACATATTATTATAAATTGTTTTTAGAATAAACATTCCTGGTGTTTATTGTTCTTTTCCCCATGAATATTTTAGTTTGACAGTTACAGCCTTTATACCTGGGTTATAGTTTCACCATCTCTATGTTATTAATAATTTAATTAATGTAATATTTTTTATAAAATGCATTAAATTTGGTGATAAAAAATTAATTTCATCACTTCATGATGACATAGTCCTGATGTATGCACATAGGATGTTTTCTCTTTAATATAGATGGAGCAAAGGAATTTTAAATAATAATTCAACTATATAGAAACATACTTATGTAAAATATATAAGGTGTATTTATTAAATAAATCTGCTTATCCATCTATATGAATCAGAAATGTAAAATTAATCACTTCTCTTCATGGAGGTGGTAGTTCACAATTAAGAATGACTGATGTTATTAGTTTCCAATGTACTATAGGGTAAGAAGAAAGATAATAAATTATCATTATAGAATCATAATTGTGTTTTAAAAATATTATTTATCCATTAAATGTATATATATATATATCCATTTATGAGAGTTGGTGATGAAAAATTAAATTCATTACTTTATGGATATGGAACTTCGTTCATACATACGATTTATGTTTTTTATTTTCAACTATATGCGATGGAGATATAAAATGAATGTTCCATAGATGTGAAAAACATAAGTATTATAAATTAAATTATGTAATAATTTTAATATTTAGATATAATATTTTAATGTGGTTTAGGAATAATAAATTTTGAAATAGATTCATAAATACAGTTACAACTTCATTATGTACTTCAATTAGCTTACACCTCAAGCCATCTTGAGATAGAATTCGGGTGATATGAGGACCTATATGATATGGGTATGATTAATGGGAAGATATTTTTTCATGATTGTATGAAATAGAGTTCTAAAGTGGTGAGGAAAAATAAAAATATGAGTTAATTCTTTATAAGTAATTGGAGATTTACCCATATAAATTTTAAGATCTCTAAAATATAATAGTCACTTTAATGGGAAAGTCGATTGCAAAAATAATATTTTCAAATATAAGATGAGGGAGGTAAAATATACTCAAAATAACATATTAAATCAAATTTTATGGTTATTTTAAACCCTTCCTCTTAGGTTAACCACCCCCGAGAACACATATTATGGTGATATAGTTTTAACATTAGAAACAACTCATTATGACTAAAAATTATGTTGACATTATTTACTAAAAATATTTAAAATTATTACCAATATAGAATCCATTTAAAATTATTTCAATTACTATATGTGTAATTAATTAATTATAATAATAATAGTAAAAATACCATAAAACCCATTTTTTAAATTTTTTTTCTATAATAATGAATTAATAATTCTTTAAGCCATTGATTACTGATTATGAGGATTACCATGAATTTATATCCTTGATATTATGTAATTAGAGGCTATTTGACAGTATAATAATGAGTAAAATTATGGAATCATTGAACCACCCAATTGAAGGTAATGAATCAAAAATAGTTTTTATTGGAATAAAATGTTATTTAAGTTCCCAAAATTTAAGCATCAATTTCCAAACTAAACATAATAGTTTTACATGATTTTTATTACTCATTAAATATATATATATATATATGTGTGTGTGTGTGTGTGTGGTCTATCTAATTTTTTTCACATATATTTAAATTAATTTTATATCATAATAATCTTATCAGTTTAACAGTATTTGTAAAAATGATATTTAATTACTATTCAATTATAAAATAAATATTTTCACGTACACACAAAAAATTGACCCTATATTAAATTTTTCCTGATGAAATAAAAAATGATGTTATTTTTTTTGAAATAAATATTCAATATTTATTAATTTATTTATAAAAAAATATATAATATATATAAATTTAAAAAAATGTTTCGTTTGGGTTATGTATAATTAAATTACTACTTCTTATAAATAATTTTTACAAATTATGTATCATTATGTTTTCTCATAACAATATTAATATTATATTATAAAAATGATTCATTATCTATATTTTTTTGTTTTATTCAAGACAAGCTATCAAACAAATAAAATTTATTAATGAAAAATTATTCTAAAATCATGGGATGTTACAGAAGACCTCCATTGTGATTACACATGAAATTATTAATGTAGGAACTCTATGGTAAATAGAATGCTTAAAACATTGAAGAATCATAAGTTATTTTTATTTTAAACCACTGTGAAGTACTCCATGGTAGTTATTTAATTAATTTTAGAGAGTACCTCAGTTGTAATTGTTGTTGGTGCCACCATGGGTTGACCTTCCACGGAATCTTTTACTCTTTATCATAATTAAGAATTATTTTATATTGTTTAGGGAATAAACATGGGAAATATATGCATGGATAATATATTAATTTATATATATAATATACCAATATTGCATTGATTTTTCATCAACTGGGGACCTCCATGATAGTTTCCATATAGAGGACCTCCATGTATATTGTCATTATTTTAAAGGGGAGAAAATGTTTTAACAATACCATGTGGAGGGACTCCATGGATTTTATTGACTTTTTTGTAGAGAGGACCCCTATAGAGTTGGATAAATTCCACCAAGGGGAATTAATAAGTTGACTATTCTAGTAATTTCAATCTGAATATACTTAGGGATTTTAAGTCAGATTGACCATGAATTCCCCTGTGTTACCATTTATATATTATAGTGAACCTCAATGATATCATTAGTGGAAAGTAAATAAATAAAATTGTATATATTATTTTTATGGTTTCTTTAGGGAGAAATTTTTATTAGAAGTTGGGAATACATTATTATGGTAGTCACTGATTCACAAAATTTAGAACAAGTCATGGATTTTTTAGGATGGTTACAAATCTGGAGGTGAGATCCTTCTTAGGAAACTCCTAGATAGAAAGCTTAATTTTTGAGCCATTATTATTAGCCTCTTCCAATGAACGGATGGAATCATTTTCACTCTTTAGGTGGATGATATAAATGTGGTTTCACACTAGGAGTGTGGTTGTAGACCCTCTTCCTACACGGTTGTGTGGTCTTTCATTTTATATAATCACCTCTTCTTGGTTTTCATAGGTCACATTAATGCTTGAAATAACACCACTATAGAGTTACCCTGATACAATCAGCCCTATAATTCAGAGATTAATTCATTAAATTGAGGATATAATAGGGTAGTTTATTAATAGTAAATAATTTATAGATGAGATGAAATTATTTTTACATGGTACTACCATGAATTGAATCTTCTTCATGGAAAATAATGTCACTATCAAACAAACCCCTAGGATTGTTGAATATAGTCAAACCATGTAATATTTTCATTGAATCTAAAATTTGGAGTATATGGGAGATGTAAATTGGAAACCCTTTAGTACATTATCACAATTAAAAAATAATTTTTAGTTAACCCATCTCAAATTTCTAGTTTTCACTTCATGTTCAACATTTCTATTCCAAATTTCATCATCCCCACATCCCATTAACTTCCTTCTGGTAGGGTATTTTTTTCATATTAATATTTATTCTATATAATATAGAATATAGGGGATAAAATTTTCTCAAAATGGACACTATTATCTATTATGATACTCTCTTATACATTTCATAAATTATCATGAATTCAATATTTTTTAAGGATAATTATTGCATTTAGTAAATTTATTAATTGACACAAATGAATTTAGAGGTAATGTATTTGAGATTAAATTACCTCATGATCGAGGAACAATTTACCATATTCTTATTTCATAAGAACATATATTTTTTTATCATATAGATACATATAGGAAGGTTCACTATACTTAAATCCAGCCATAGAGGTATTTGAAATGTTTTGGGATTTAATTTATAGAATGGTTTCATGATATACACCATCAAGGGAAATCAAAATTCAAATAGTTCAAGGTCATTGTCTAAATCCCCATGAAAATCAATATCACTAAAAATTTCAATATCAGGCAATTTATGTTTGTTCAATAATGAACTTATAACATGAATTAAAATTCCATTAGATACAATAATTCATTTATTATTAATGTAACCAATTAACTAGAAAATGTGGGACCTTTTAATGTCTTTTGATAATGAATATTTTCATACCATTTAAGGTCATGAGATGAGGACATTTTTTTGCAATTGTATAAGGAATACCCTTTAAATTTACCAATTTTAATTAGATATGTGTAGAAAGGAATTTTTTTGGGTTGTGATTATGTAATAGTAAACTAAATCATTATTTGACAATAAAATGGTATGGACTAGTGGGAGTATAGAGAGAAATACAATAAAGAATCACTAAAAGGAACCTAGTTATCTATTAGGTGATTATATATATAAGGTTTCACTAAGAAGGTAGAAGGAAACTAATGCATTTAATATATGTGGGTAGAAAAAAACATTCCCATAGTGAATTAGAACCCACACCAACTAACACGATTGAATATCACCTATGAATGTAATTAACCTAATATGATTAGAACATACAAAAAATGTATCCTAGGGATTTGAAGTTAGTTGATGATCAGGATGAATCCAACTAAACTTGGATGAATGAGTCATTATATTCTATCACTTATGTAAACTATAATCATTTAGTTCTGGTGGTGGTTTTAATGAAAATATAGAAATTTTATAATGTAAATAAAATGGAAATTTTAAGACCCTTCCGGAAATTAAATTCTTGATATGTGCACCTTAAAAAAATATAGTCATGTTTTTTGGGTCACATTGGAATAATCGAAGGAATTATATAAGTTAAATGTAATTATTAAAGCTTAATGTCTTGGAAAAACTTTTGGTCTTAATTAAGGAAATTTTTAATTAAGGTCATATAATTGTAATTTATATCACTCATCTTGTATGGGATACTTCTTTGAGAAGTGGTCTTCTCATAGAATTAATATTTGGGCATTTTAGAATCAATAATTGGGAGTTTGTTTTGTATAAAACCATTGAATGAAATATATTCACCCATATTATTCACTCTCCACTTTAGATTTTGATTCATATATCATCCATGAGATTTCATTCCTTCGTTACTTAGAGACATCCTTTATTGAACTAATCATATGGTATCCATTTTTCTATGTCTTTTAATATTCCTCTATGTTTGAAAATAAAAATTGGATAGTTTTATTTATATTCAAAGTATTCTTGTATTACAAGTATAAATCTTTTCACTGATCATTGATTTTGTAATTCCCTGATATTGATGTTAATAGTGTCAATTATTCTACTTGATATGTGTTTATATTTGATATTTTCATCTCTATATTCCCTTAGTGTGGAAATATTATGAATCCCCATTAAAATGAAGATTTTCTAGATCATTTATAGGTATAGGAGAGAGGTTTAGAATTTTTTTGATTTTATCACACATATTTATCTAATGATCTTTTCACACAACTGTAACTTCCAACCTTATATCAAAACATTTTGTCAAACCACATTAATTTAGGACTTCATTTTTTCAATAAATGACTCATTAAAATTTTATGAATGTTAAAGACACAATATTGAGAACCATAATCAAGAGTGACATGGGTGGTTATTACTTCAAAAATTTACGGGGTCCATGGACTACTCTTGATATGATATTTTCATTTCCATTTTTCCATACTGGGATATATAGATTATGCATATTTATTTATAGGTTAATGATAAATCATATTTAAAAAAAGGATACCATATGAAGATATAGATAAACATTTTTTAATTTTAATTGAATCATGTTATCCCTGTTTTAATTTTCTCATGTTCTTTTTGAAAATTTGTGTGCTATATTTTTTTTGCAACAACCAGTTCTCTATAATATGAAATTCAGTATTAAATTGTTTTCAAATTCTCATAAAAATTATGTTTTCTTTAGAAACATATCAAAGTATATGACAATGATCATTTAATAACTAAACCACTGAAATTATTTTATTAAAAGGTATATATAATGGTTGTGGATGTGAAAAATTAAATTACTCTAATGAATTACCATAAAATTTTAGTTCATCCTCAATTAATTTAGTGTGACCATAATAGATATTTTATATTTTAACCAATATTAATTATGATATTTTCAGAACCATAATTTGTATTTAAATTCCATCCAATAATAAACTACTAATGATATTTATTTTATTAGCATCAACCTGTAATTATATTTCATATTTTTCCAATATTGTCACTTATATTATTATTTATGTTAATAAAACTAATAATAATAACAAATACCTTTATACCCATTGATCGATGGCAGTGTGTAATTATACTTCTCTAGAGTTTAAAATTATTTCCATCATTGAGTGTAATAACTCTATTTTTCAATGGAGTATTCATGATTAATATTATCTCTATAATATGTAATTAAAAAATCCAATTATTATGATTTAATACAAATTATAATGAATTTATTAAAGGTCCCTTGATTATATAATATATTGATAGGGGTAAAATGGGATAATGTAATCAATTAAATTAATTATCTATTTCAGTTAATTCTCATATTTTGATGGGGCTTAGTTTTTAATATTATTAGAGAGTGTATGATGGTTTGTTTTTTAACATGTATATAGTTATGAACTGAATGAAAATACATTGCATAACTAAAATTTTATTTAGGATACTAAATGGTGATAATGAAAAGAAACATAAACTATAAATACATTTTGTTTATCTACAAATACTTCATACAATAGTTAATTATGTTTTGTGAACACCACTTTATATTAATTAATGGATTTAGACCTCCTTATTTAGTTTAATGAATATGAAAATAATAGATCAAATATATATGATCTTTATTCTAATCCATTCCTACTAAAACTTGGGAATTAATATGTAAAAAATAGATAGATATTTATTTATTTTATAGAGTACTTGTTGATCACTTACTATCTCAAAAAAGATGATTGATTTTTTACTCATTTTGTAGGACTACTAAAATCAATAAATCGTCTCCTTTGGAGTCCAACTATTTCATAATTATTTGTAGTTAATGTGAGAAATTTTAGACTCTTATAATATTAAATATTAAAAACAAAATTTTGATCTTATATTTTATCCATTGAAACAACACTAGGAACTCTAATAGAAAACAACCCACGATGTGAATATATACATAATAGTAACTATGAAGTGATCATGTCATATAAGGATCAATGAAGGTATATAATTAAAACATAAGATTAGAAAAAACATCATGAATTATAAAAAAATCCATAAAAAACACATCATGGTGATTACCAAAAAAAAATATTTTATGTCTTAGGTAATAGTCCGTTAAATACCCTACTTATACTAAAGCCTCATACTCTTTCTGAATATTATATCATTTAAAAATATGTAATATATATTTAATAAAACTTTCATTTATTTAATTTATACTTTAGATAAATTTTTTTTATTATATAGCCTTATGTGTAACCCTTTAGGCCATTATATCAACCAAAATGATTAGTAATTCTTGATTTATAATTATAAGAAAAGATAATACTCTAGAAATAAAATCCCTTTTCCTCATTCTACAATGGGATTTTATATGATATCTTTCCATCACATGAATATCCATATGAACACTTCCACCATTTGTATATCCATTCATATAATGTATACTCTTATAACATAGTTTATTAAAAATAAAATTTTATCCATAATATATAACGAATTTAAATCTAATATAGTTAAACATATTCATTCCCAATTTATCAAAGTATAATCACTAAATTTTATAAATATATGACATTGTTTATCCATGTATATGATGTAAACATATATAACTCAAGTAAGCATAGCTAGGAATTTCCTTAGTGAAAATCAATTAAGGTATCATATATCTTACCCTCCATACAAGAGGATATATCTCATATTGAATAATGAAAACAGATTTCATGATCATAAATATACTTAAAACCCTTTATTTTATAAATAATGAAAATCAACATAAGAAATATATTACAATTTGAAAGTCTATATTTATGGTATTTTATTATTCTTGGGTATAGGGTATTAATATAATGTACACAACTTGAGTATAATAATCATATATATATATAATTCCTTGATGTATTATAGAAGTGGATTGGGCAATAGAAATATTCAATTTGTTGTCTCATGAGTGACCATTGTATATCTATGCATGAAATCAGTCACAAAAAATAGTAATATATTATAGTAACCTAGTATATTCCATGACCAGAATTGATTGTAAGAGGCATAGGCTATTCCTATAAGGGATTTTTTTTTCAATTAACTAGCATGTAATAAATTCACCTCACATTAATGAATAATAATGTTTATATTTACATTTTTTGTAAAAGTGTTATACATGATCCCAAATATAATATATCAAGAAATAAATTGGTGACATATAAAAACAAAATATAATAGAATCAATCACAAAATTTTATAATATTTAATGAATTTACATTTCCATCATTCTATCACTACTATAATTGTTTTTTCAAAGAAACTACAAAATTATCATTTATAGTTACCTGAAAAATATCTACATCACACCTCTCAATTATTTCTCTATTGAGATGGCACATTATAATTATGAGTTTTTTATATTTGTGATTCAAAGAACTATAGTGACTCAAAATATTTATCCATTGTTATCAAATTTTAATAAATGAATATTAATTATATAAAAATGATCCATGATAGAATTAAATAGGTCTAGTATATTTTTAAACATGGAAACATAAATAATAGGTTCATAAGTGAATTACATTGTCTCCCACTTAGATATTTATAAATATCACCCTTATTATAAAAATCATACATAATACATATCTTCATGACTATGGGGAAAATGAATCACAGTAAAGTGTGATCTCAGATTCTTGGTAATTGTAAACAAGGAAGATTTTAATGACCACATAAGCATAACATGAGAATAAACATATATGAACTTGAGATTGAAATTTTAGAAACATGCCAATAATATCATAAATTACAATCAAGAGTCATGAAAAAAATATCAGTAGTTCATAAGATATATATCACGATAGAATAAAAGAACATGGTCAGAGATGGTAAAATATAAACATAGTAATGGGGAATGGAAAAAATATTATAACATTGTGAACCTTGTAAAATAGAAGTAGGTACACTCATTATGTTAATGATGTCAAAATAGTCCTTCACATTATTTATTGAACAAAAAACCATGGCTAAGAATAATATTATGGACATGAATGTTAAGTCCATGCATAATCATATGGATATGAAAGCTAAGTCCATACAAATTATTAAGGATTCTAAATCAATGTCCATGCATAATCATATTTAAATGAAATACAATTTAATATTTAAAATTATGAATATGAAACTATGTTCACAAATAACATAATTAACTCATGATTTTTCTATCCTTACTCAATTCATTAAGTGGATTTAAAAGACCCAACCATTATATAATCTTAATAAATTCATATAAATGGCACAAGATCATAAAATCATAACCCTTGGAAAATAAATTTGTTTTGTAAACATCTCATAAAAATCATTATAATCCATCAAATATAAATAATTTCATTGGTATCATTGAATAATAACCCCATGAAAAGAATTTAAATTTCCAAGGATTTTATCATAGATGATAATTCCATTAAAATAATAATGAGATATTTCTTCATGAAGAAACCATTTTTTTCTTTGGAATCACATCTTTAAAGAAAAAATATTTCATAAATATTCTGATATATATTTTCACTGAAATGAATATTATAAAGATATATATATTCTTCAATGAATTTAGTGTTCATGATGTTTGTAAATTTCATTCATTTTTCATAAGTTAAATCAAAACATTCCTTTAACACTTTTTAATGGTAAAAATACGACCTCATTCCTGAAAAGAAAATAATATTCCTTTCTAAACCACTTAGAAAAAATAAATCATGTGTAAAAATGAATTAACACAATAATTTTATAATATTAAAACCCATATTTAATTTTTTTAAACATTCTTATGGAAGAAAAAGTTTTTTTGACTCAAAATAGAAATAATGTTTATTTAACATACAAAAATATGTTTATTATCTTTTATACTAAAGATGATTAAAATGAATCGAAAATTTAATTTTATGAAATAAAAATATGATAAAAAAATCATATTCTTATTGTGTGGAATGTCATAATATTTAATTATACCAAACTTAATCCTAAAAATCCCAATAAAAATGATATTACATGATAATCCCCTTTCCTCTTTTGTAACATTTGAAATGTAATCCCCATGAACGAATGAACATTATATGGATATGTAATTACTAATTAAATTTATTATAATTAGAATAAATAGTATTATTTGGAATTATATGAACCTCATAAAATAATAAAGTGATTAATGCATCATGTGTCTCAGATAAATAATAGTGAAGAAATAATCCCTTACCTAGAGTTATGCTATCTTTGAAAGCTCTATGACCTCCTCTTATTTGGAATAACATATTTATATCTCCCCTTATGTGTATATTTGTTAGTAATTATTGAGTACCAACACCTAAATAATGTATCTAATGATATTCTAGAGGGATTTTCATTAGGGTTGATAGAGCTAAATCACTACACCAAAATAAGTTATTAGTGGTGGGTTTTAAGTAGTAGTTTCAGAAACCACCGCAAAAATATATATATGAAAAATTACTATCTATATATGAAAAAGAACCACTAAATAATTTAATTTTTTTAAATCATTTCTTCCCCAGAACCCCCACACCTACCCCCCCCCCCAACTCCCACACCCCTCTCACCTGTGCCTGATCCCTCACCAAAGACAATCTATTCTCCTCTGATCCATCCATATTGGGACCATACTCCCCCTAATCCCCTTAATCCCAACCCTCATCTCTGTTCCCCTTCTCCCCTGATCCCCCCATTCTTAATCCGAAGATGATATACCCTCTCTCCCATAAATCCAAGGCATCACTGCTCTCACTCGTCGTTGCTCTGTCATTGCTCCCCATCATTTCCTCCAACTAAACCCCTCACTACCTCCCAAACCCCTTGACTGTGGTTTCTCAAACATAGAAAGATCCAAAGACATCCTTTCAAAAAACTAATATAATCTCAATATGATAATCTATGTCCAATCTACCGATAATCCCCATGAACACAGAAGAAGACCTAAATCTTAAAACCCTTGTCTCAAAGTTAATGAAAAGCCTAAAATTCACATATCAATATGACTTGGTAACTCCTCTATCTATTTTTTTAAATTCATGTCACTTATATCCTATATATATCACCGATCATCACATAATGTGGTCTATTGATCAAATCTCATAATGATTATTTTTCATTAATCATTGAATCTAATCTCATTTTATCCCTTTATTTAAATCTTTACACACCTCCATAATGTAGTGATAATATCAATGATTTTTTTATTTTTATATAATTTGATTCCATTATTCATTTAATATTTATTTTTTAATTAACATATTTCTTTATATAACAAAGCATAGTTTTACTGTTTAGTTGAGGGATGTTGTCTATTGTTTGGGACTCTCTTTAATGCCTTATTTTTTGGTTAGTGAAAACGTATTAAGGAATTTAATTTTTACTCAAGAACTATTATATCTACTGGTTATAAGTGACTTCATATTGAAAAATTTATTGAATATCACTATTTATGGAAAGACATGCGTTCGATGGATAGAGTTATTTTGTTTGTTATCAAATGTTTTAATTCATGTTTTTATTTGGAATTGGGTGATTTCCTTAGGTTTCACTGCTCATGTAAGCTAAAAAAATTCAAGACCAATTTGTTGAGTCCATTTTTTTATTCATGGTGTCTAATGTTCTAGATCTTTGATTGAGGCAAATCCTTTAAAAACCAATTGATTGACATTAATTTCCATTTATTGTAGGTTGTGTTTTGGTTTGCTATTCCACTATGGATAGTTTTTAATTAGTTTTTTTGGATCTTATGGCCCACTTTGTTCTCTAAGGATTCTTGGATTTTTTTTAGGTGGTATAGTGGAAAAATATCAATGGTAGAATGTTATATGTAAATTTCCTTTACTGGGTCTTCAAATTTTTGAATGATTTTTTATTTTGTTTCTAGACCTTCCTTTTGACATAAAAATATAAAAATAATTTTTTTACAATTGTATTTTTTATGGAAATAAAGTTTCACTTTATTTCGATTTTTGTTATAAGGTTTTTCTATAATTTTATGTCTTCTAAAATCGTATTTTAATTATTTTCACACACTGAATGTTTTTTAAATACTCATACATACTTTAATAGAAAAATTATTTTTAAGAGAGTTTTTGGTTGTCAAATTGGTTTTGTCTATTATTCTAATTTTTTTACTAAATTTATATTTTTTAAAATAATTATAATATATATATATATATCCTCAATGAATATAAATAATTATACTTATATGTTTATTTATGTACATATTCTGTACAGAAAATGTTAATCTCTTAAAAAAGATATATGTATATATGAAAAATGTATAAATTTGTTTGGGTATAATAATAAAAATACAGACATTCAATCTTAATTATTATTATTTATTTGGTCTTAAAAGTAATTAGATTATTTTTAAAGGGAATTCTCCATTTAATTCTTAATGAAATATTTTATATAACCAGATGTTCTTGTTTATTAAAACTTATGAGAAACCATGGGTTATTTGGTAGGCTAACGTAAACAGGAAGAGTTCCTTCACCAATAGAAATTATAATGAAGTATTATATGACACCCCATTCAAATATTAATCTGTTAGAACTCTAAATATACATCTAGGGAGATATATAATTAGTAGGTTTAGCTAGACATAATGACCTTAGAGTGTTTCTCCCATGATGTATTTTTTAAATTATTGATTATATTGTTTTTTTATTGATTCTATTTTATGTAATACTATCCGTGTTTGATTTTGTTTTTTATATTAATATTTTTATAACATAGATGAATCATTTTATAAATACATTTATTGTGTTTCTTTACTTCCATATTTATCTTTTCCTACTTATTAATACATAGGTGTTTTAATTTTCAATAATGAAGAATAAGAAAATTGTGATATATAAGGATAAAAGCTGGATCAAATTACTGAGGATCACACCTTAGTATAGTAAGGATTCGGTGTAGTATCAATATTTTTCAACTTATAATCATTCTATTGATGAGATAATAAAATTCCCATTTCCTAAATATAAATTTAGAATATGGTTGAAGAGAAATTATTTTTAGGAACACTTTATATTATAGAAATTCCATGGAAAATATTTGTGTTGGATTTAACATACACAATAAAATGTTGTAAAAATTTTATGAAGTATTTTCATTCAATAGAATGATATACTAAATTCATCAATAATGGAAAATGAAATGAAAACCAATATAAAATATGATTTCTACATTGGATGACAAAAAAATAAACATAAAAAGTTATCAGAACAACCATTATAGTGTCCTACAAATACTAATGTGAAATGTGATGATATTTAGAGTATATGACAACCTAATCACGATTGTATCATATCATGGTATCCTACTCATGTATTTATAGAGACTAATGTAATAGATAATTTCATTGAGTGAATAAATTTTTTTATTTATTATATGATAATGGAAATGAAGAGTTGTATGGTGGATCAATGAAATATTAAAAAATAATTTTCTAAAGAAGTTATAATATATCAAATGGAGTTTAGTACTCATCCTATTTTTCATTTGGGCTACCTGGGATAATAAGTATATTGATATATTTAACAACATTGTGCTATCCAGTGACACTGATAAATTTATTTTTGCAAGCTCTTATTCTGGTAAATTCTCCCCCAAATATTTTCCTAATATTAAATCATAGGATTTCTCTAAAAAATATTGGGTTGAAGCGATATAGTAAAAAGATATACCCTATATGTTCTGATTCTTGGTGTGGAATATATTTAATGATCATCTGCTGACTGATGTTAATATCTAAATAAGGGGGTTTCCCTGGCCTCGAGGTGTATGTGATGTAGTGTCTTGTATATTGAAACTATTGAGAATCTTTTTTTTCAACACTGAGTGGGCTAACCTGTTATGGGTTTCTTTTGTGAAATTTCATACTTGTCCAATACTTTTTATTACCAATTAAATATAACTTCATCATTTGTTACATGGTGTATAAGGTTCTACCTTTGAATGAATGTCCATATCAATTTTTCTCACTATCGGATGTTGGAATCTCTGGTCTTCTTGAAATTGACTCCATAACCAAAAAATGTCGGGGTCTTCCAAAGGTATTATCATCAACACAAGGAACATAATACGATATATAAAAAGGTTATGTAAATTCATGAGAAATGTTCCATTCCTCCAGCACATTCCTCCCTCTCATGTTTCCCACACCAATAATCATACAGTTAGGGGAGAATGGGTTAGACAGAGGACAACCCCCTTTGGAACTATTTGATCATTGATGGATCTTATGGTATGTGGTTCATCTGTAGTGCTAGTGTAATTAGAGACTCTATAAGCTTTGTTGTGGCTGTGTTATTATCATTCATTGGGAGTGGCTATTCCCTACAAGCGGATGCTTATGCCATTATAATAGACTTTCTCTTATGTAATCATAGGTAAATTCATATTTCGGAGAATATAACAGATTATTTAATAGCCTACAATGTAATCATCAGTAAAGGTGTCACTCCTTAGTCCATTGAGTAATCATTCAGGAAATTAAATATCTTTATGGATAATCACATTTCCATCTGTCATACTTGGTATCAATGTAATATGGTGGCTGACATTATTGTTTTTGGAGCATCTTAGGAGGATCATATAATAATTTTCACTAACATGGGAAGATTTCAGTCCTGACCTGTCCCCCGAGTCCTATTCCATTACTATCCCAAGTCCACCTCTGATATTCAAGGGGCTAGAAACTGGCATCAAGTAGGAATATCCCACAAATGGGAGGCATTTTCTGAAGTACTTGTACACACTCACACAACTCTGAGCCAAAAGTTACATGGAAGTAAAAAATACAAGGAAGCTATGCATGAAAACCACTATGTATAACATAAACATAGTGTAACAAAATTTATAGTACAAGGAGGAAAAATGAGCTAGTATAAAAGCCCAAAAAACAATGATAGAACATAATAAAAAATACAAGTCCCCAAAGCTCCTCCACCTTCAACCATACCTAAAGTATAGTGAATGGGTAGCTGCATGTAGCCGTCAGAGTACACCTCATCTGTCTGATCTCACAGAGCACTACCTGGTCTTGGCACTCATTGGACTTCATCAATGTGGTGATCATCAACACAAGAAATGACTTTTCTGGGAAAAACCCATGCATGGGTGAGTAAAATAATACTCAGTAGAAAACCCTAAAAAAATAATGATAAAGAACATTGGAAAACCCACAGGAAAAGAAAAATCATGTCAACATAGGTATATTACCAAACATATACCAAGAACATACATATATACTCATTTCAAACACTAGGAATCATAACATTCCAACCTCATATCCAGCTTCAGGATTCTCATTATAGGTTTGACAGGCAACACATTAAACAATAGGATCAAACTCCATGAGCTCAGCCATCCTCGATTGCACCCGTTTGAGAGTTACACTCCATCGAGAATAACTCTACCATTCCAAATAGTACCTCTGAGAGAAAATACTCCATCATGAACTTTCTACAAGGTCTAGCTCCAGTTACTAGCATTGATGGTTAAGTCATCATTGTCTTGTTCCCAATGAAAGACTAAAGAAACCCATGTGAAGGGACCATCCCTCACCACTATACAAAAAATAGGGATCCATACTTCTAACCATCTTGATAAACCTATTTCTATCATATAAGGAGTGGCCTACACCTCAGTCCGTTGAGGGAGCACTATCAACTATCTTGGTATTTTTTTCATCATGTGGATGGGCCCTATCCTCAGTACTATATCTGCCAACTGAAAGTGCTCCAACTCCAATTTAGGACCCACACCCTACCCGGGAGGGGAGTAGTACCCAGTGACTATAGGACCCACACTGTGGGGGTGTACCGACATTATCAGTTCATGTGTAGAGGACCCGAGCGCTGGTTAGAAAGGGGAGTAATGACTCTAATAATATATGAACCGAACCCTACCTTGTTGGTGTATACCGACTCTATACGATAATATGTGGAGGACCCGCACCATAGAAATTTAACGGAGTACTAACTCCTATCATAGTGGATCTGCACCCAACACAGTAGGGGAGTTCTAACTCTATCTATGTTTGAGGTGGAGGAACTGCAACCTAGTCTTATAGGGGAGTAATAAATCCATGGATAGAGGAACCTCTCCTTGGTCCCACATGGGATTACCTACTATACATTTGCAAACACCTTCATTAACCCATACACAAGTCCTTTCGGGGAGTGACACCAATGAAAGAAACTAAACAAAGGAAGTGAAACCGCTCCCCATGACTGAAGGGTTTCTATATTTACTAAACACGCTGATTCCTACTAAATCATTCTTGTACTAGAAGAACCATTACCTCAAACCATTAATTTCTCTTCCATCATTCACAAAAAATCACTTAATATATCTCTATATGATTGTGTCTTCGCAGGTGTCCCAAAGTCAAAAACTAATCATAAAAAATAAGTTCTGTTTGAGGGTTATGATCATTTGAGTGAATAGGGGTTCAATGGCCCATGGACCAACCAAGGAGGTCGACCATGGCCGAGTTCCATAGTCCTGTGGAAGCTCCCCCAATCATGGATCACATTCAACTGCTGTAGTCGACCATGGCCTAGTCCGACTTCTCTGGTCTGTCCCGACCCAACGGATCTGACCAGACCCACTAGGCCCATCCCGCTACCGGCCCGACATATCCCGGCTGGTCTCGGATCAGCGTCTCTAGCTTGGCCATCTCATTGTGGCCCAACTCATCCACCCCGGACGCGATTGGTTGTTGCATCCACCTGGTGCCACATGGTGTATTGGGTGTTATCCCCTCATCCCTCCGGTCCAATCAGGTGGGCCATAAATCCCAATATGGTCCCCTGACCGCATGCCACAGGATCAACACATCACTTTCACGTCACTGAACCTCTTCACCGTGGTCCCCCAACACCACCAGTGGTTGGGCTACTATGGGTTCCTCCAACTTCTACCACAACTTCTTGCATGCCGGTGTTCTGTTCCGCGGGCCCCCAGACGTGCTTTGGTGGTCAATTATTTGATTTAGAAGATGTTTTGGAATCCTCAGGCTACATTCATCATCACATTGTGTTCAATTCCTCATTTTGAGACATTTTCGATGAGAATACATGCGCGTGAAATATCTCCTTCACCGCCTCAATCTGATCACCACCATCGTCGTGAGCCATCCGTTGTGTCGTTTCTATTTTAGATCCATTATGTTAGATCGTTGTGCTATGAACAGTTTCTGAACGATCGACCATTCTTCAATCATTAAAGAATGAGCATCAAATGGAGGGGATACCAAATAATAAAATCAAAAAACAAACCTCCACTATCATTCATCTGAGGATTTATCCACTTCTGTTATAATTGTTTAGCAGAACAAGCAAACATATATTCATTTCCCCTAACAGTCATGCCGTCAAGTTCCTCCAGCAAGAACGATTGATCCTCGGGTCAAATTATTTGTCGGATGATACAACTTCATCATCTAACACTAATAATAGGTATGAAAAGAATCAAATAAAAAACCATATATATAATTGGATTGATCACTAATGAATAAGGATTTGGTGATCATTGTTCATCGATCCATCAACACATGATCCAAACTCTGATCATCGATCCGTCATCTCGTTGTTGTTCATTGTTCACCAACGATAGGTTTTTCCTACGCTTTTCATCTATAGAGATCCCAAGGAATTTCTCAATGATTTTCAGTCTAATCCAATACCAATTAAAAGACATTAAATTTATAAATGTGTTTCTGCATTGCTGCATTGTTTCATTTATTAAAGGAAATGGGATGACCTATCATGGAATTGCACCGTCATTGCTAAACATTGAGAATAAATATGTTTATTAAATATTTTATTGATGTTAATGTCCATAAACTAACATTCACCCTCAACTATTGCTAGTTGAGGGTATCCCCCCAAAGGAAATCACACCCTCATGAACTCAATGGTAATCTGGTATTTCCAATTTGAGTTACCATTTATGAGTTAAAGGATTTGAAAATACCATAAAATAATTATTTATTTATAGTCATAACTCAAAAACTACATTCAACATTTGGTTAGTACAAGCCAATGTTAGGCTCCACCTAGGAAAATAACATCCTCGTGATCTCAATGATGGTCTCTTATTTTTAATCTAAGTCATCATTCTTGAGATATAAGGATTTGAAAAATAAAATAAATAAATTTAATTATTTTATATACGGTTATTCCATTTTTGGGTTCTCTCACTAGAGGCCCGCACCAACTAATGTTATGTCACCCATTCAGTAAACCCTATATCTAATACACAATGGTTCCCCCAAATTATTAATATGGGAATCCTTTTGAGATTTATTCTTATTTATAGGAAACCAAATCACATGCACTAATTAAGAACTTATCATGTTTTGACAGACCATTCCGGGCACACCAGGCCTTAGAATAACATTATCTATTTTCACCAAGTCTCAAAATGATAACAAATAATTTATAAGAAAATATATTCTGGAAAAATTCCATTTATTTACATTTTTCTACTTAGGGTACTCTTTTTCGTGAAAATGCCATTGGATTAAATTATTTGGGACCACATTAAGAGCTTTCTTTTTATGCCCTTCAGTGTCATTTTTATTATATAATAAATACAAAGACTTTTGTGGTGGTGGTTTAAAATAGGAAATGCCAATGTAGAATTAAAAATAAAGTGATGTCAATTGTATTCAGAAAATTTCATGATTCATTTCCTAAATCTAATATCCCTAAGTTTTTTTATGGTATGTAATTAGATAACAACATGATTGGCCTCAATTATAAAAAAATTACCTATATGTTTTAATGATTGTTTTTTTATTTTGTAGATCATTCAAGTAGAATGAATTCCAAAAAATGTAATTTTCTAGATGGATGTCAATGGGTTGTGAAAGAGGTCTGAATCAATATACTACTATGGGAAATATGAATGTTAACACACATTTAATTTTTTGTGTTCATTCCCTTTAAAATCTGAATTTCAATTATTAATCGTGAAATGGAAAACATCTAATAACATGAAGAATAATTCTATAGAAAACAAAAAAAGGGGTTAATGATACATTCAAGAGTTTCATCATCATGTATTAAATTTGATTCATTAAATCCAAATATGTAATTTGATCCTAGGAATGTGCACATGGGATAAGATGATGATAGATTCTACCCATTTTGGTCTTTAATCATGGGTTATATCATTTTTCATCTTTATTTATCCCTTACATTCTACCTACCTATAAGTGTTTTAAAAAAATTTATATTATCAATTTTATGATTATTCAAAGGAACCCAATTTCTGTAAATGATATTGATGTATAAATAGAGCCTATAATTGAAGAAAATCAAATGTTATTGATATATGGTGTTGATATATATAAAGAATCTTCTATACATTTGTTAAAAATTCATTCTAATCTAATTTGGACCATAAGTGACTCTCCTAGACATGGAAATATATTTGATTTGAAAAATTACATGGGTTTGGATTTTCTTGTTTGTAATGTCAATTTTGTGTACGAACTAGTACCTTAAAGTAAACATAACTCTTTTTATAGTGTTATTGAATATCTCTCTATGCATATTATAGATTTTGGTTGAAAAAGTTAAAAATAAATTATATTATTGATCGTAGGCCAAATATAATGTTGATGATAGGTTTTAGGATTAAACCATATCATGGAAATGTTAAATTAGAATTGGGGAAAGTTCATCATTTGAATGGCAGTTCAATGTGAGTTTGAAGGGCATCATCAAGTGAAATTTTAATTACACAATAGAAGAAAATATATATATTATTCAAAAGTACATATTAAAATTTAAATTTTATGCAGTATAATCTTGTGGTTATGCATATTTAGAATAATGTTTTTTCTACAATTTTATCCTCACATTGCTTAATGGGATGTAAAATCTAAGGACCATCTCAATTATTGGATGTACTTACAAATGATGATCATAAAGAAGGATCATTATCCAGGTGAGAATGGAAAGTATGCTCCACCAATTTATGCAATGAAAAATATGGATATTGATACATTACATCAAATTATAAAACATATGACGGTATTTGACAGGTATTAAAGTAAAATATTAAATTTTTTCCACATAAATATCAATATTTTACATGAATTTAAAAGTAATGAATTGCATATTTTGTTATAGTAATTACTACCATTGGAGTTTCATAAATTAATACAAAAAGGATATGAATTGTACTCCAATTTGAACCATTATTTAGATAACTATCTGAGAAAAATATATAACCATATGAGCATTAATACCATCATGATATATTTTTATTGACACTTTATGAAATGTATATGATCATTCCTCTATCATTTTTATCTATCATGATGCATCTAACTATGAATTTGTTCGAGGGAACTAAATAATGATGCCATGTACATTATAGATGGATATATTTAATTGAGAGTTATATTATTTATATGTTTTAATTCTAAATTGAAAAATACATGGATGTTTTTAAAATATATAATTATGTTTTATTTATTTTATTTCATAGATACCTTGGTCATTCGAAATCGTATGTGAAAAAAATATCAACCTGAAGGCTCTATTTTTAGTGTTGTTTAGAAGAGGAGTGTCATAAATTTTATACTATATACATAGATGATATTCAGAAAATATTCAATCATATTGGACATTTTAAAAACACATTGACTCAATCTCAAGTACATGGGAAATAAAAAATTCTTATTATTGGTTGATCAGTTTAGGGGATATCAAATGTTACACTATCATAAATGGAATTATTATAGGCAGGTTGATAAGTGCCTCTATATAGTGAAATTATAGATGAATGTTTTGAAGAGATTCGATACATAAAAATAAATGATTTAGAAGTTGTACCTGAAATGATAAAGATGTAATAAAATATATTAACAAAGTCCTTGTTGAATGGTTTTTACATCTTGTAAGCTTTTAAGTATTATAATCAATGTAAATATTTGTTTGAAACATTTATTTTATAACTATATGAATGTATATTAGCTTCTTTAGATAATGAATATTGATAATTATTATTAGTTTTTAGAATATATCAATTTTCTCGCTCGAGGTCATCCGAAATAGGCTTGAATGTTTGATACTTATAATTTAATAGACATTAAATTTCATAAAGTGGATCGAAAAGAGGGATTGAAAACATAGAATACTGGTATATTTATAATTACAAATTTAGGATACTATGTATAGTTGACATATATTATTGAATTTAAATTCCATCTAATTTTTTAGTTGTTTTATTCAAATGCATGTGGCTTAATATTTCTAGGGGTATTAAAAGGAATTCCTTTAAATTTAATTCTGTAAGGTTGTCCCACCTCATGGATTTTGGTGACTATAGAATAAATGATACTAATATCTTCTCATCATAAAAAAGGGATATTATATTGAAGATTTCATGGATGAATGGTAGAGTGTAGTTGTTCCAATAAAACAAATATACTTGTATGTTATGGGTGATGAAGTGGAGGGTTTATGCTCTGATATTACATCTCATTAACAACAATAAATAGAAACATTCCATTATGATATTGAAAGTATTAGTATTGATTGGGTGTTTAAGGTATATGATGTAATGATGGAGTAGGAAAATGACATCATTTAATGAAAAAAATACTATATGTCCATTCATCCATTAATTTATAATCATTATTTGTTATATGTGTAGTCATTCGTTATTATAGCAAAGTATATCTTATTTTTCAGTATGGAATATCTAAAATAAATTTTATTTTTTCTACATGGTGTTTTTAAAATATGAGTTTTGAAGTTAATTTTATTTGATTAAAGGACATGAATTAAAAAGAAGAGTAATTTATCTGATCCCAGTTGACCCCTAGATAATGTTCCCTCAACTAAAAAATATCCGATTATCCATCAGTATTCCTCCCCACAACAATTGAGACCACCTCTATCTGCCCTCCCTCAGTGTCTCTCACACCCTCCACCGTTATGTCTACATCTAACACACCCACCTTCTCCATCTCATCAATATACAATACATTACTTCCATATTCATCAAGTTATGCTATGAGGGAATAAGTCATCACTATTATCTATTCATGATTATTTTGGTGGGTGATAGTAATATATACAAATTTTAATGTGAATAATTTCATTACACAAGTTTTCTACTCCAAGCTATATTGTCAT
This sequence comes from Viscum album, assembly GCA_963277665.1. Lineage (NCBI taxonomy): Eukaryota > Viridiplantae > Streptophyta > Magnoliopsida > Santalales > Viscaceae > Viscum > Viscum album. The sequence goes on from OY728140.1 coordinate 544,204,329, forward strand.
AAAATATGAAAATAATATTTCTAAGGAGAAAAATATGATGAGTTCACAGGTCTGGAATATGAATGGATTTTTGAAAGTTGTCCCATTTGATTGTTGTGGGGTCCCCACAAAGGGTGTTGAAGGAATACCAGGCCAGATTCTAGGATAATTGGAGGAGGAGCCTATTAACCATCCGAATAATGATATTGATTGGTGTAATATGCCTCAATATTGGAAGAAAAAAATAATTTATGCCTAGATAAAGGTAATTTTTATATAATATGTGGTTATTGATTTTAATTAATAAATTAAATTATAATATTTTAAATATTAGTCTGTTTATGAAGATGTTATTCGACAATACCATTTCTGATCTTATCAAATGAAATTCGATGTAGAAAATTATTGGTAAGAAATGAAATGATTTAAGATGAATATTATTGATTGAATGCAATGATATCTCATTGACCATTGATAAATCATTTGATAAAGTAGCTAAATGAATACCTTAAGAGCAATTGAAGTTTTTTTTCATATCCATCACAATGAGAAGAACATACTATTGAAATATATATTATAATATTAATATCACCTTACATATATACATAAATATTAAAAATATATGAAATTGAATAAATTATAGTTAATTTTCATGATATTTATTTACAGATGTTTGAATGAAAAATGCATCAATATGAGGTAAAAAAATCATCCCCAACACTATCGGGTAAAAGAGTTTTTCATTAAACAGTTTTCCTATGCTAATATTTTAATTAATTAAAATATTTATAATATATCCTTATATATTATTTATACTAAATTATTTATTTATCTTTTTTTATTGTAGAAAACAAATTTAGGGTATCAATTATACCAAACAAAACATTGGATAGATGTGCATACAAAACTGATGGGTGTAATGTGAATGATCCTCCCAAAGAAGTCGGTGTTTGTAGTACCCCCAATTTCTGATACATAACCCTCTTTCCTCGCTTTTTTTAATTGGTGGGTCTTTGATTTTGTTTCCACAAAATAAAGTGTTTCTATAAAATATAGAGTTTTGATAATACCATGAGTTCCCATAAAGTGGGGTGTTTTTATAAAATAAATTGTTTCTATAAAGCTGGATGTTTCCATAAATTGGGATGTTTCCAAAAATAGGGTTAAAGTAGAAGGATTGAATAATTTTGGGGGTTTTTTAAATTATTTTTGGTACGAAAAGGAAGGTTGCATGATCCATACATGGTTTTCACAAACCGTGTGGTCATATCTTGCGCAGAGGCCGAATCTAGATCCTATTTTTTAAGAGATTTATAGTTTTTACTCTATTTATATTGTTTTAGCTTCAAAATGCCCTTAATTCGATATTACTTCACCTAGAAGGATGGAGAACCCTCGCCCGATGAGATGAATCCATTCCTGAGCCTCCCCTTGGTGATTCTGAGTCTGATTCTTGAGGTACGTCACCATTCATTACAGATTTGTCATGTTTTCTTAGATCTTCTTAGATCTATTTCTATGATTTTCATTATTTCCTAGATATGAACCTACAATTGATATATCTACGTTTTTGGATTCCAAATATTTATATGTTCATTCGTGATCTTTCTAGGATATGATATCTAAGGCCTCTCTTAGAGAATCAACCTGTTTCCTTCTGTGTTCTTCGACTGTTGTTAATAATTTGTCAAAAACATCTAGGTAGGTGGATTCTCTCTCGACTCCTCTTACTAGAATTTATTGTCTTAGATTTATATTATTTTATTGATTATCAAATTCATAGAAAAATATTCATTTGTGATGATTATGGTTTTTGGGAAATTGTGTGATCTTGGTGAATAGTTGTGCAAATGGGGGTTTAGTTTCCAGAATTTAAATTGATGGATTTAGGTTATGGATTTTTTGGAATTACTAAATGGATGATGGCAAAGATATTTTCCATATAAATGATTTTCAATAAAAAATGGATTTTTATTCAAATGGTGTTGAATTGTTATGTTTTGGCATTGAAATGGTTTTGATGAAAATGGTTTTCAATAAAAAGGTGTTTTTATTGAAAGGGTTGATTTGGCATGATTGTTGGGAATATGTGGTGTGTGTTAAGGTTTCATATATGGGGCTTGGTTTAAATACGACCATTTTCTTGATGCCAATGGATTAATGGAACATGAGAATTTATTACACTAGGTTTGGTTGAAATATGACCTTGTGCTTGGTGCTAAAAGATTAATGGAACATTGGAATTTAATACATGGGGCTTTGTTTAAATATGACCTTATGCTCAGTGCCAATTGGTTAATGGAACATGGAAAACAATTACCCTGTGATGACTAGGTAGATCGATGAGAAACTGCTCATTAGTATGGAATTATCATAATGTAGCATGCATTGTCGGTTGCATGGGTTTGAGTAATGGATGGGTATACCAATATAGGTATATTGGGAAATAGTTTTCAATATTGTTTGGTTATTTTTATGGAAAAATATCTTGCTGGAAAAAATGGTTTTAATTTCACTTTTATGGTTTTGCTAATGAATGCTTTTGGAAACTTGTTTATATTTAGTTATAAACCGCTTTTGAAAAATTGTTTTATATTAACAATTTTATATAATTGTTGATAAATCTTCTATCCAAGTGGCATGACTAGGGAAGTCATTGGGTAAATCCTACTTAGTTTTATACTCACCCCTACATTGGCACTTTGGTGCTTTCGCAGATGCTATCTTCCAGGACATGGGAAAATGTAATGTTTCACACGTGTTAAGCACTACCTCGTGATGTTGGTATTTTCAGAGATTTCGGATCTTAGAGAATAGGGAGAATAGATTCTTGATGTATTTGGAGAGTCTTGTGTAGTTTATCCGTTGGGTACTCTGATACTTGGTTATCCTTATGTTGTTGCTTAATTTTATGTGGTTTTGAGTGCATGAAGTCATTGAGTTGTCTATCATTTGTTCATGAATCATATAGTGAATGTTTTGTTATGGTTTGTATGTTCATTGGTTAATTTCATAGAGGGTAAATCATCCCCCACGTGTATTTGAAACTCTTCAACATTTATTTCCATCCTTTGGCGTCTTGGGTATGTCACTTAAGGCCTTGTAATGACTTTTTATACTCTCAAGCCAATAAGAATTGTCAGGTTACTACAAATTTTATTATCATGTTTGGTCCTTTCCTAACAAGTAGTTATCAATGTTCCTAGTTTTGGAGATGAAATCCCTTATTGTCTATACCTTATGTCAGAATCATAGAAAGGAGTAGGATTGTCCAAACATGAAATGTCTATCATAAAAGGACGTAGATGACCCTTTTATGTTGAACATCAAGTTACTAGGGAGTTGGTAAAATAAGTTTTTGGAGACACTTCTAGGATATTGACATCTCGTGGTCTTGGTTTTATCCAATGAGATGAGCCTGACATGAATTATAGAGGAATGACTTCCCACTAAGAGTGCATACATCTTTTCAAGAAATGATCATTTTTGAAAAGTATGGAATTGGTTTTCAAATGAAAACTTTTGAAAAAGAGAATGATTATGCTATTTTGAAAATGGTTTATTATTTAAAAGAAAGTGATGTGGTTTCAAAAATAATTGAACATGATAAAATGATGATTTCGAAATCATTGTTTTGATAGATGATGTGATAGAATTTGAAATGATAATCCAACAGTTTCTAGAGAGTGAGATTAATGGAGTTTGTTGTTAGTTTAGAAAATGGATCCTGGTAGGCATCATCAAAACCAAACTAAAGAAGATGTGGAGAATTTGGTTACACCGGAACCGCGTGTGAAATAAGAGTTGGTATAGAGTATCTTCCAAGATTTTCAAGTTGTTGACACAGGGAACTAAAGGAATGAGCCACGACATGTTGATCATAACATCCAGTTCATGAAGCAGAATCCACCTAATTTCTAGGGTGATTCTGAATCTATGAAGGCGGAGGTGTTGTTATGTAGGATGAATTGTATCTTCGACGTCATCGGCACACCAGTAGGGATAAAGGTAAAATGTGAGACATATATGCTCGAGGATATTGCATGTTATAGGTGGGATTTAGTAGTGTAGGCTAAATTGGATGAAGGACTTACATGGGAGGATTTTGAGGAATTGTTCAACAAAACATTCTATCCTCACACGTTCAAGATTTAGAAAATTATGGATTTCTTAATCTATAATGAAGAGAGTCGCTCTGACAAAAATTATGATACTAAGTTCATGAGCTTTGTAATCTTTGCACCAGATGTTGTGGTTAGTGAATCTTTGAATGAACACATCTTCAAATCAGGGATATGACAAGAGATTTGACAAAAGATTGTAGTACATTGTATTGTAGACTATTCAGAGATGGTGAAAAAAGAGACTATGGATGAACGTGATATCTCATGATATATGGGAGGAAGCATGATGATACCTACAGGAAACGATGGGAACTCAACCGCTAGGAACAAGAGGAAAAGGGACCCCTTTTCCATAGTTCTATTGGAAATCAGAACTCAATAGCTGGATTAGTAATCCTTCTTCCATGACCCCAGAGCAATGAAATTTGTTTTTAATGTGGTTTTATGGAACACATAAAGCGAGATTGTACAACACAACATAGATCACATCATAAATGTAACAATATGGGGAATATTCAACGCTATTGTTGCAGTGCTCCATGGTCAGGTGCTCGAGACACTACTTAGATATCATAAGCATCGTAGGAATGGACTGGACGATGACAGAAGAATATGTCTCGTCAGAAGAGAATATATATCCACTTTGATTCTATAAATACCATGACTCCTCAACTAGGGTAACCTATTAAAGGTAACAAGGAGAATCATATAGTAATGAATCTTGTGTATGGTGTGGAGAAGATGATGGTCGATGATCAGGCTGGATCATTTATAGTGAGATGTGAAATTCTTTTGAATTCTACCTTTTTGCATGGGTTGTTTGATACTGCTTCATCACATTCCATTGTTGCTTCTTGTTCTGTTTATTTGCTATGTTTAAAACTAGAAATGATGCCTTCTGTTTTGAAACTGCAAACTACTCTTGTTGAAATAGAATGTCAAGCCTTTGTGTGTAGAACATGTGCTATAACTGTTTATTGAGCTGAGATAAATGGGACTTCTCATTGTTGTATATGGATTTCTATGATATAATCCTGGGTATGGATTGGATTACAACATTCAAGTCTCAAATCAACTGTTATTGGAGAACAGTCAGTTTCATTACTTAGGACAGAAATGAGCATCTCTTTAGAGGAGAGTGGATTGTAAAGAGAGGTGAAAAGATCATGTTGGCACCAATGGTGGGAACGATATCATACCAATTGTCAGGGTTGACTCTAGCATCAATGGAAGAGATCGAGGAAAATTGTTTTCCAATTGTTTTGGATCAATTTCTATATGGCTTTCCCAAGAACGTCTTAGGGATACCACCTATATTTGTAGTGGATTTTATGATTTATTTCCTTCTGGGGACCAGTCCTATTTCCAATACATATTATAGGATGGCACCAACAAAGTTACGGGAATTGAATGTGCAGTTAGTGGAGATGGAAAGTAAGGGTTTCACTCGACCAAGTACGTCTCCATGGGTATCACCATTTTTGGTTGTTAAGAATTCAGATGAACTCGGTTGTGTGTTGATTATCATAAGATTAACCAATTTATGCTAAAGAAAATATATCCACATCCACGCATTGATGGTATATTTGATCTATTAAGGGGATCATGGTGGTTCTCCAAGATTGACTTGTGATTAGGATATCACCAATTGAGAGTTCAGAAAGTTGATATTCCAAAGACATCTTTCGGGAGTAAATATCGACACTATGAATATGTAGTCATTACTTTCGGTCTAAAGAATGCACCAGTAGTCTTCATTGAATTGAGGAATCAGATACTTCAAAAATATCTTGATTCATTTATTATGGGTTTTGTGGAAGACATTCTGGTCTACTCAAAGACAAGGGTTGATCATGAGTTTCACCTGGGAAAAGTGTCACAAATATTCAGAGATCATAATTTGTATGAAAAATTATCAAAGTGTAATTTTAGGATATAGGAAGTTCGTTTCCTTGGCCATATCATTTCTGAGAAAGGTATTTTTGTTGATCTTGAAAAGATAGAGGTCATTATCTCTTGGAAACCACTGAAAAATGTGTTCGATATACGATGTGTTCTTAGTTTACATGGTTACTACAGATGCTTTGTGCATGATTTATCAAGGCTAGAATCGCCAATGAAAGATCTAACAAAGAAGAATATTTCATTCTAATAGACAGAGGTATGTCAGAAGTCCTTCCAGGAACTATATGATTGGCTTACATCGGCACCTATAATGATCATTCTAGAATCAGGAAAGGGGTATGTGGTGTATTGTGATGCTTGAAGATTAGGTTTCGGATGTGTTCTCATTTAAATGGATAACGTGGTTTCTTAGAGTTCAATTTATTTGAGGGTTCATGAGAATAATTACCCAACACATGATTTGGAGTTAGTTGCAGTCGTCCATGCTTTGAAAACATGGAGACATTATCTCATTGGTGAGAAATTTAATGTGTTTACAGATCAAAAAATCTTGAATCAAATTTTCTCAGAATGAGATTTGAATCTGAGGTGAATGAGAAGGATTGAGTATCTTCAAATGTTTGACTTTGACTTATTGTACACACAGTGGAAAGTAAATTCGGTAATGGATTCATTTAGTAGAAAGTCGTATGCATAGATGGAAAAAGACACTTCAGATGAATAGATGTTAATATTGGTCCTAGACGACATTCATGTGGAATGTGAAGACTGAGGTGATGTTGCTGTTTTTTTTCTATGATTATTCCTAATTTAGTAAAAGTGATCAAAGAGTCACACACATCTGATGCAGAATGTATGGTTGTATGTTCCAAACTCAATGGTGGGGAGACCATTTAGGTATGAATACTTGATGGGGGCATCGTTTTGTGTTTCAGAGATCAGATGGTTGTAACTATGGTTTTTCAGAAAAAAATACTTCATTCTTACAAAAATTCAAGATGAGTTGTACATCCAGGTACATAGAAGATGTATATGGCATTGAAGGCACAATTTTGATGGAGCGGCCTCAAAAAAAGGTGTTCGAGTTCGTCCTGTGGTGCTTAACTTGTCAGTAGGTTAAAGCAGAGCTTCAAAGACCAGCTGGTATATTACAATCATTTCCCATCCCAATGTGGAAATGGGATCAAATAGAAATGGATTTTGTTACTGATCTTATGAGAATGGTTTGGAAACACGATGCCATTTGGGTGATCATATAACCAAGTAGGCCCATTTCACCCATATTCGTGAAACTCATACGGTGGAGGATCATTCAAAAATCTTTTTCCAATAAGTGGTAAAGTGGCATGGGGTACTAGTGTCAATAGTCTTAGATATAGATCTGATGTTCACATCTCATTTCTGGAAAATCATTACAGCAATCCCTTGGAACTCTTTTGACTATGAGCACCGTGTATCATTCTCAAATGTATGGTTAGTCCAAGAAGATGATACAAACATTGGAATACATGATTCTTTCTTTTGTATTGGTTTTTGGTGGCTCATCGGAGAAGCATATACCCTTAGTAGAGTTCTCATACAATAAAATATATCAATCCTCAATACACATGGCTCTATTTGAAGAATTGTATGGGCATTGATGTCATTCTCCACTATGCTGGGTTGAAATGGGTTAAACATCACTAGTCGGGCCAAGCCTTGTCCAAGAAACAACAGAGAGGATATATTTGATTAGAAAAAGGATGGATACAACTCAAAGTCATCATAAATCATAATCATATAACTGTCGAAGAACATTGCCATTTATTGTGGGTGATCATGTCTTCTTAAGGATCTCTCCAAGGATTGGACATCTTCATTTTAGGAAGCAAGGTAAGTTACCTCCTAGATACATTATCCCATTTGAGATACTCGAATCGGTTGGAGAGTTGGCATATAGGATGGAATTACCACCACTGTTTATTTCGGTGCATAATGTGTTCCATGTATCCCAGTTAAAAAAGTATCACCCTGATCTGGACCATGTGATCCGATGGGATCACGTTGAGATTGAACAAGCTGAATCACATGTAGATATTCTAGTGCGAGTCATGGATTGACAAGAGAATGTCTGGCTTGGGAAAATCATCAGCCTAGTACAGGTTTTATGGAAACATGGTCAGTTTTAGGAAGAGTCATGGAAACCTGATAATTATATTATAGAGAAATGTCCGGATCACTTTTTGGCTAGAAAAGTCTTTCTACCTTCCGAGGACGGAAGTAACAATAGTGGAGAGAATTTTGTACCCCTAGTTTTGGGTACATAACCCCATTTCATCTCATTTTTTTAATTGGTGTTTCTTTGATTGGGTTTCCATAAAATATAGAGTTTTCATAAAATATAGAGTTTCTATAATATAGAGTGTTTCTATAAAGTGGGGTGTTTCTATGAAGTGGCGTGTTTCTATAAAGTGGGGAGTTTCCATAAAGTGAGGTGTTTCAATAAAGTGGATTATTTCCATAAAGTTGGGTGTTTCCATCAATTGGGATGTTTCGAACAAAGGGGTAAAGCTGAAGGATGGATGCATTTCGGGATGTTTTAAGGTGTTTTCGGACCAATAGGATGGTTTCATGATCCATAAATTGTTGGCACAAACCTTGTGTCAAATCTTGCGCATAAGTCAAATCTACATCATATTTTTTAAGAGCATACTTGTTTTTCTCTATTTATTTTGTTTTGGCTTCAAGACACCGCTAATTAATGATTACTATCTGTATAAGGCTGGAGAACCATTCTTTCATGATTTGAATCCATTCATGTGCCTTCCCTTTGTGATTTCAAGTCGTATTCTTGAGGTATGTCACCATTCATTTCAAATTTTTCATGTTTTCTTAGATATTCTTAGATCTACTTCTCTGATCTCTATTCTATCCATTATCTAAACCTATAGTTGGTAGATATATGTTTTTGGATGCCAAATATTTCAATTTTGTTTCATGATCCTTCTAGGATAAGAGACATGAGGCCGCTCTTAGAGATTCGACCTGCTTCCTTGTGCGTTCTTCATCTATTGTTAATGTTTCGCCAAAACCATCGAGGTAGGTGGCTTCCCTATTGACTCCTCTTACTAGAATTTGTTATCTATGATTAAAATTGGTTTATTGATTGTTAAATTCATGAAAAAATATTCATTTTGATGATTATGATTTTTGTAAAATTGTGTGATCTTGGTGAATAGTTCTGCCAAAGGGGGTTTAGTTTCATGAATTTAAAATGATGGGTTTTTATTACAGATTTTCTGGAATTACTAAACAGTTGATGGAAATGATATTCTCAATCGAATTTTTTTTCAATAAAAATGTATTTTTATTGAAATTCTTTGGAATTGAAATTATTTGGCATTGAAATGGTTTTGACCAAAATTTTTTTCAATAAAAGATGTTTTTATTGAAATGGATATTTTTGCATGATTTTTCAGAATATGTGGTATGTGTTCATGATTCATATATGGGGATTTGTTAAAATATGACCTTTTTCTCGATTCCAAAGGTTTAATGGAACATATGAGTTTCATACATGGGGTATGGTTGAAATATGACCTTTTTCTCGATGCCAAAGGGTTAATGGTGCATGGGAAACAATTCCCTTTTGAAGATTTGGTAGTTCAATGAGAAACAACTCATTAGTATGGAACTTCCATAATGTCGCATGCATGGTTGGTTGCATGGGTTTGAGTAGTGGTTGGGTATGCAGATAAATTGATATTGGGAAATGGTTGTAAAGATTTTCTAGATATTTTTCTGGAAAAATATCTTCCTGGAAAATTTAGTTTCAATTGCACTTATATGTTTTTGGTAATGAATTGTTATGGAAACTTGTTTAAATTTATTTATATGATGATTTTGAGATATTTTGTTATATAAACCATTTTTATAATTGTTTCTAACTATTTTATCCTAGTAGCACGTGTATGGATGTCATTGGGGAAAACTATTGAGTTTTATACTCACCCCTTATTTGTCACTTTGGTGCTTTTGCAGATGCTATATTCTGGGATAAGGGAAAAGGTAATGTTTCACACGTGTTTAGAAATTCCTCATGATGTTTGGTTTTTTGGAGATTTTTTATCTTGGATCATGTGGAGTGGTCTCACTTGTTGTTGATTGTAGTTATATGCGTCCCAAATTAATTACCCGTTCGTATAATTTTAGTATATCATTAGTTCGTGGTTGATCCACATGGAACTATGGTGTGCGTGAATTAAATTGAGTTAATACTTAATTACATGAAGTATGCATAATTTATAGTTTGTTGAGTTGATTTTGGATTTTGATTGAAACTAAATTGTTTTTCTTTGAAGAAATGATTAACAGTTTAAAAGAAAACAACGGGTAAATTTAAAGAGTTTAAAATAGGAAGAAAAGACGTGTCGAGGATGTGGTGATTAAGAGTTCTTTTGTAGATTTTTTAAATTGTTGTGTTGTTCATAATAATTCAATCATTCTAGATTTCATTTTGTTACAAGATTTCCTTGGTCTGGTTCCTCTTGTTTGGAATTAGAACAGTTGACTCCTTGGTCTGGTAGTCAGAGTTCTTAATTCATTATTAAGTTTGGTCCATTATTAGAATCGGTGAAATCCTTATAATGGTCATGGATGTTTTCACTGTTACTTCTCTTTTGTATCTCTGAGAATTCATCCCTTTGTCTAGATCATAATTCTCTGTTATATTACACAGTGTTTTAAGAAGAGTAAGATGAATTAAAACAAGAAAATAAAACTACATAAAACAACACACAAATTATGATCCCTTCATCTACATCCCCAACATGAGGGGTTTAGTTACACATAGAAAGTAGGAGACAAACAACACACATGATACCTGATGGATTCATCATGTAAGCATCGAGGAAATGTGTCGGAAGGTGGAATGGAGGAATTGTGGAATGACGACACCTCAGTGGCTTCGGGAATAGTGGTAGCAGAGCTTCTCTCTCCTCCAATGGGTTTGAAACTCTGAAATTCATAGGCCAATTCCTCTTTTTATAGAAAAATAAAGTACACGGAGTGTATAGAAAGTACACGTTGTGTGCTTTTCGTCATTGCGCTTTGGCGCCAATTTCTCCGCTAGCAGGTGGCCGAACACGCCGTCTTTTACTTTTAAACATGGTGCCACCTGGTGTATGGGTGTACATGGCGTGTAGAACCACCATACATGGCGTGTAGTATCACAAGATTGGCCGCCAGCCCCTTCTTGAATAGCAGACACGATGTGCAAAAATGGAACACGCCGTGTCTCCTTCAACGACCACATGGGAATGTGGCCTCTTCTTCGGCAACCACCGCTTCTAAAAAGTTGTACACGACGTGTAACGCTACCATACATGGCATGTATCTTCTTCCTGGTGACATGGGCGTGTACTCCCTCCTTCGGTCCGTGCCCCTGTCAGATTGTACACGGCATGTATAAAAGTACACATCTTGTAGTTTCAAAATTTTCACAGACTTCCCTTGATTCGTGTATTTAGCCAGAATGCTCCTGAAAGTAAACAAATTCACCAAAATCAAAGAATATGTTCATAAAACAACAGATATTTGCTGAAAACATGTTTTTATCTTCAATTATATATATGGAAATGTATACACAAATTGGGTGCATCAAATTCCCCCACACTTAGTCATTTGCTTGCCCTCAAGCAAAATCTCAACATCTAATTAAGAGAGCTTATACTTAAAAAAGAATGCATTTAATTAATCAAATGTATAACTGATAAAGTTACTGAGGAAAAAAACTAAAATGCACAAACAAATTCAATTCATAACATATTAAAATGATGCCTCATATATAATGCAATTAACTACTCTCATCATCTTTCAACACATTTTTCATCCTTTCAAAAATAAGCATTCCATTTTATGATTTTCCTTACTAGTAAAAAACACACTCCACACTCAAGATATTTTTATTCAGAGTTATGCTCAATTAAAGTTATATACACTCTATCCATAGGTTTGCAAGATGCCATGTTCTATACATCAGAAAAATTGAATTAAAAAAATCATGAGGGCTTTATCAATAAGGTTTAGATGTCTCTATAGCTAATGGTTGGTAGGTTCAGATGTGAAAATAAATTCTCAGGTTTGAAAAAGGAAGGATAATTCCTTTAATCAACATTTCAGGATATTCAAAGTAAAGCTCAATGAAAATGCTTCCTTCATAAGCTCAGTCAAATGCTTTTGTAATCATCACCATCTTCCTTAGGCAAGTATGGTTCATCAGCAAATAAGCACAAGGTCCACTTGTTGTTTGTTTGCTTATTCGTTTGTTTTTTTTAATTAACAAAACACAAGGGAAACACTTATGAATACAATGAGTAGATGTTTGGAACCCATTATGCCCCAAATAATCAAGTGGCACTCCCCCACACTATATTTCATTGCTGTACACAAAATATGCCATGTATTTCCAACTCACTCTTTAAATCTCAAGTGAATAATCATGCAATGTTTAAAAATAAATAGGGTAGGATGGGAAATAGGCTTGTAATGTGGCTTCCTATAAAGACAGTTCATGGATTCTATGGTATTAATGAAGATTATATGTAGGGTAGGTCTCAAGATACAGGGATTGAAAAATCTAATTCCTCAATCATTTTAATATAATTCAAAAATTTCTTCATGTTTTGAAAAGAAATCTTGAAAATTCTGTTATTGATTCATATCCTATGAATCTCTCAAGAAATATGGTATTAGAATAGAAATACGAAAAAGTTTTTAGAATGCCTCTCAAGAGTGGAAAAATAATTAAGGGACAATCAAGTCATGACATGCATATAAATTATTAGCATAATGAATTTAATTTAATCAAGGATGAAAGAAGAAACTGAAACTATATCACCAATCATTTTAAAATACATAATAACTAAAATAAGAATGAAACCTTTCCAAAAGTTCCTACTGATAACTATAGAATTTATAAGAATGATTAATCACAATTGCTTTACATTTTCAACTATAGAATCTAATAATTATGTCTCCTAGATTAGTTTAAGTGAAAATACTATGGTGAAATATATAGATGCTCCCCCACACTTAATACAGCACATGGTCCACCATGTGCAATTGTAATGTAAAGGGTGGGCAACAGGGAGATATGGGGGAAGAATTAGGGAAAGCAGTGGAAGAAGTAAATCCAAAAAGAATGAAAATAGAAATGAAAAAATACTCCCCTCGTGAAAAGTGATGCCTAAGGTTCCCTATGATACCTGTGACGGGTGAGAAAAAATAAAACTAAAAACATGTACAACATCACATCATAGAAAATTACAGAAGAGATATATAAGATAAATAAAAATGTCACTATCATGGGGTTACCTCAAGGGAGGCATCATCTTGTACAGAAATGGAAGGTAATGATGGCTCAAGAGGTGTAGAAGTGGGAGGCTCAAACTCTGCATCGGGAAGGGGAGCTGAAGAAGTAGGAGCCGCAGGTGCTGGAATCAGGGTAGGAAGTGCAGCAGCAGGCCCTGGCCTGGCAGAAGTGGTAGCAGAAGGGCTCCCCGTAGTTAGTAGAACAGAATTTGTGGCCAGCACAGGAGATGGTGTTGGAGCAGTAGTAGAAGGGCCCGGAGCGGAGATAGAGGCCGGTGGTGGAGGTAGTGGAACACCAAGATTCTGAGCAATATGTGCCAACAACTGCTCCATCCGGTCCTGGCGGTCATCCAGACGAATCAAATGGCGTGCAACGGTGTCCTGGCGGTCGATGATATGATCAAACTGCTGCTCCATATGATCCCGTCGGCTGTCCAAGCGACCCAAGACCTCCTCCATCGCGACTAGGTGGTGGGAAGGATTAAGATCGACCGAGGGTGTGGGGGTAGGGAGATGGGCGATGGGACAGAAGGAGGAAGGTCAGATGAAGTGGGGTCAGTTAGAGGTGGGTGAGGTGGAGAAGCTAGAGGGGGTGGGGAAGGAGGAGCAAGGTTAGTGGCTGAGGTAGGAGGGGACGTTGGTGGTGGGGCTCGAGCCTGAGCAAGGATGTAGGCACCCCCTACTTCCAGGACAATCCCATGCGAATGAGAATGAGAAAGTCCATCTTATGGGGTGAACCTAGCAATTCATGAGGTAAAGAGGGCTCGAACACCCCTAGGTGGTTTGAAAGACGGGTGGTATAAAATCTGCCGATTAGGTTTCCCTGACTGCTGGTAATCATGGAGTAGAAATAGGAGGCGGCAAGATAGGGGAGGTCTGGGTAGTCGTGCGGAATGACACAGTTAAGAAGGTCCATGTCACGGCCGGTAACGACCCCCATATCCTCATGGCGGGGGAAAAGGACGGCGCTGAAGCACCAGTGGGTGAAGCGAAGGACGAGGTCGCCTATAAGAGTGCTCTTCTGGGAAGTGGGGGAGTATCTGTGGTCAGGCCCAGCGATCTCCTGCCACACGGCAATGAGGTCAGAGCGCTCGGGCCGGGTCAAGGCAGAAACAGGGGGTGGGGGAATAGGATGGGGGTAAAAGCGACACCCTCGGCCAAACTATATCATGGTAAGAGAAAATTGCTGGCTGCCTAGCTGGAATCGAACTACAAGTACCGCATCGCCAGGTGCCTCCCGGTACTCTGCTCTATCAAACTCAAACGAGTCCGTAAACTCCAAAAATAAATCACGGAACACAGGAGTGCTGACCTGGAAAATATCGAGAAGCAAGGTGTGCCCGAGAAGTTCCTCCAAATCCTCCAAAATATCGAGCTGCTATGGAACGCTGCTATCAAAGAACCAGCCACTCAATGGGATCAGCCGATGAGAGAAGCATCAGACCCTGTCGAATGCGAGGTCAGTGGCTAGGAATACCGTGAAAGGATAAGGAGCTCATGCTGGTTCTGGCCCAGGTTCCGGTGCAGCAGTAGCGACAGGCTATGTGGGTGGATCGGCCGAAGTGGAGGGTGGCTCGGTGGAAGGTGTGCTTGAAGAGGGACCAGCTGCTGATGAAGATAGCACAGGGAAAGTGGCATCTAGAGCAGTAGAATTATTCCCAACCTCTTTTGAGGGAGTGAGTGGCGGCAGAATGGCCAATGGAGGGAGCTCAAAGACCGGAGCATCTGGGTCCGGCTTCATAGGAGGTCGGAGTCGGATCCGACGATAACTGGACTCCTCACCCTCAGTGGCGGATGCTGGACGTTTCCTGCGGGAAGGATCATGATTTTCCATATCCTGAAATAGAAAGAAATAGAAAACAAAACAAAAGAAAAAGAAAAAGTAAAGAAAATAACAAAGAAAATGTGAGTCAACTGGAAAATAAAAGTACACGGCGTATACTCCAGAGTACACGTCGTTTATTCAAAAGGGAGAGTATCCCGTTTTCTATGGAATGACAAGCCGAGGGTGAATAATAGACCATGGAAAAGTACAGGGCGTGTATGGAACACACACGATGTGTTCACTAAAAGTGTAGGTGGTCGTGTGGTACAAATGGCATCGCCATGTTTTTATCAGTTCAAAAGAAAAACAATACACGCCATGTAGGTATAGGAAACAGAGTGTACTACACATGAAGAAATTGGTCATGTAGATGGTGATACATGGGCCGTCTGAACCTATAAATTACACGGCGTGTACCAAACACACACGTCGTGTATAAGAACATGGGGTGAGAGGCCGTATAGAGGGGAGACACGGGCCGGATAAATATATAAAGGACACGGCGTGTACCGAACATACACGCCATGTTCTAGAACATGGGGTGAGAGGCCCTGTGCAATGGTGTACTCGGGAACGATGAAAAGGACACAACGTGTATCGAACATACACACCGTGTAAATTCCAATTTCGAAATATTTTGTGTGTGGCCATGTACAGATGTACATGATGTGTGTTCTTTATTTCGTGGTCGTGTACTTTTGGAAGCCTAATGGTCGACCGATCTGAAAAAAACACCCTAAATGATTCTAAAAACTTGAAATAGAGGGTATAGAATGGTGTACCTGGATCGAGGATCCCAATTTGAGAAGAATCATAACTTGAAATGCCCCAAATCGACGGATATGGAGAAGGGCAGTTCGAGTGGCGTTTGGGAGAAGAAAACGGGAAGAGGGGAGGAAATGGGGAGTTCATGTGACCCGGCCTCATGCCGGGTGGACCGCGACTTATATAGACGCGGTACACGGCGTGTATGTTTGGACTACACGCAGTGTATCCTGAATTTCTATTTTAAAAAAACTATATAAATAAATATAATTATTATAGTAAACTATATTATTATTATTATTATTAATTAAAATAAAAAATATATATATCTAAAAATTATAATATAAATAATCATATACACGTCGTATGTCGAGAAATACATTCCGGGTGGTTTAAAATTATAAAAAGAGTAGTACAACCTTTGGTCTGGTGCTTGGGGCGAGATTCAAACCGGCAATCGACCGTTCTGAATGAAAGCCCTCAACCACTGGAGAAAAGGTTTTTCTTCTATTTATATTTAGTTTATATATATTTTTAATCTATACGACCTATAGACACAGAAAGAATTAAAAGCACGGTGTGTGGTTTTTATTTAGTAAAGGATGGGGGTGAAGCGGCGAGATTTGCGTGATTCGAAACAGGGTCTTTTGAACCCGGTGCTGAGACTTTTCTAATCTTCCAACTTCACCGCATGTAATTTCTTATTTTAGAAATGTTTATAATTTATATTTGAAAAATTATGGCAGACACAGCTTATATCGGAGTACACGTCCTGCGGTTTTATTAAAAGAACAAATGATGGAAATGGGACGGTTGTCTGGGTTCGAACCCGGGTCTTTTGAAATCGGATTACGATTCTATCCAACCAGTCCATACCCATCATGGGTTTTATTAAACAAATATATATATATATATATATATATATATATGGAAAATACAACAAACTCCATGAAAATAAAAGGAGGAACCCAATGCTGAAGGTAGGTTAGGAGGATTCGAACCGGGGACGACTTGAATAATCTTTAGGGACTTTACCCTCGGTACTGGCATCATCCCTAGTTATTTATTTATTATTCTACAAATTAATAATATTAATATTACAAATGAAAAAGATAAGTACACGCCGTGTGTTTTAGTGGGACATGGCGTGTAACCTCTGGGATGCCTCCTAGGAAGTGCCTTTGTTTCAGGTCGTTGGCTCGACCTACTTACCTTTCTTACCTAAGGTGTATGGTGGACAACGTTCCCACCATGTTGTCTGTAGGATGGTAAGAATTCAACCACTGTCCGTTTACCTTGAATAGTTGACCATATTCTCCCGAAATTTCTACCGCTCTATCATGGAATACATGTATAACATGGAATGGTCCCGACCATCATGACTTTAACTTCCCTGAGAATAAGCGAAGACGATAATTAATGAGAAGTACTTGATCACCGGGTTGGAAAGATATTCGAGAAATCATCCGGTCGTGAATGGATCTTGTCTTCTCCTTGTACAACTTGGCGTTCTCGTATGCCACTAATCGGATTTCATCTAGTTCTAACAGTTGGAAATTCCGTTTTTCTTCAGCTACCTTTAGATCATAATTTGGGGCTTTGACGGCCCAGTAGGATTTGTGTTCCAATTCTACTGTAAGATGTCAGGGCATTCCATAGACGAGGCGGAATGGGGACATTCCCAGTGGTGTTTTGATAGCAGTCTGATATGCCCACAAGGCATCATCTAACTTCTTGGACCAATCCTTCCACAAATTGTTCACTGTTTTCTATGGGATCTCCCAGAGCTCATGGTTGGAGAGATCTTCCTTTCCACTGGACTGGGGATGATATGGTGTCCCCATCTGATTCTTTACTCCATACTTCGACAGTATTGCTCTCATCAGTGTGTTGTCGAAGTGGGTCCCTCTATCGCTGATCAGTAGTCATGGAACTCCAAACCTGTTAAAAATATTTTTCTTTAAGAAATTTATGACTACCTTGGTTGTGTTGTGAGCTGTAGTAGTGGCTTCCACCCATTTAGAGACGTAGTCGACGTAGACCAGGATGTAAGTGTTCCCAAAGATGGGGGAAAAGGACCCATGAAATCTATGCCCCATACGTCGAAAATCTCGACCTCCAGGATGGGGTGCTGGGGCATCTCAGCTCTACGTCACACATTATCGGTACTTCTGCACCGATAGCAATAGGAAACAAAGGCCCGAGCATCCTTATACATGGTGGGCCAGAAAAATCCAGATTGCATGATCTTTTCTATGGTACGGTCTGGCCCAGGATTTCCTCCTACTGGTGAGGCGTGACAGAACTCTAGGACACCGTGAACTACATTCTATAGGATGAAATGGCGGATCACTCCATCTGCATAAGATCAGAATAGCAGAGGATCCTCCCATAAGTACCTTTTCACATTAGGGAAAAATATTTTCCTTTGCTGGATTGAGAAGTCGGGGTGAACGATACCTGTAACCAGAAAATTAGCGATATCAGCATACCATGGCCTAGGTGTTTCATTGATTGAAAAGAGGTTCTCATCAAGTAAAACCTCCCTAATCTCCCAATCTTTATCCTTCTCCAAATGTGGCAGCTCGAGGCGGGAGAGATGGTCAGCAATGAAGTTCTCACTCCCTTTCTTATCTAGGATCTCCAGATCGAAATCTTTTATGAGGAGTACCTAGAAGATCAATCAGGGCGTCTCATCATTCTTATTGAGTAGGTACTTTAGTGATGCATGGTCAGTATAAACAATAACTTTAGACAACACTATGTAAGAACGAAACCTATCAAATGCCAAAACCACTACAAGCATATCATTTTCTGTGGTGGTGTAGTTGATCTATTTTTCATTGAGCGTCTTACTGGAATAATAGATATGTCGAAAAATCCAGTCAAGTCAGTGGCCCAAGACTGCTCCCACTTCGTAGTCGCTCGCATCGCACATCACCCAAAATTTTTCCTCCCAGTTGGGAGAAATTATAATTGGAGCTTCTACCAGGAACTGCTTTAGATGCTCAAAATATCTGACACATGTCTTATCGAACACCAATATGGCATCCTTGGTTAGAATATTGGTGATGGGATGGGCTATTTTGGGGAAGTCATAGACAAACCGCATGTAAAAACCTGCATGCCCCAGGAAGCTGTGGAGGCTCAGATGAATGTCAGTATAGGTAGTCGTGAAATGAATTTGATCATCACCAGGTCCACCTCTATCCCCTTTGCTGAAATTCTATGGCCATGGACTACGCCACTTTGAACCATTAAATGACACTTTTCCCAGTTCAAGACTAGGTTTTTGTGCTCACATAATTCCAAAACATGTTCTAGGTGTTGTAAACAAATGGTGAATGATTTTCCATAAACGGAAAAATCATCCATGAATACCTCCGGGATTCATTCTGCCATGTCATGGAAGATGTCCAACATACAGTGTTGGAAGGTGATGGGGGCATTAAACATTCTAAAATACATCATTCGATATGAAAATGTTCCATAGGGTCAAGTGAATGTGCTATTTTCTTGATCCTCTAGAGCAATGGAGATTTGGTTGTAGCCGGAAAAACCATCGAGGAAGCAATAGAACTTATGTCTTGCTAGTCTCTCTAGCATTTGATATATGGATGGAAAGGGCAAATGATCCTTTATTGTGGCAACGTTTAGCATCCGGTAATCTACACAGACTTTCCATCCCGTGATAGTGCGTGTAGGGATGAGCTCATTATTTTCATTTGAAATTACAGTGATACCCCACTTTCGGGTACCACTTGGAGGGGACTCACCCATGGACTATCCAAGATGGGATAGATGATTCTAGCATCTAATAATTTTGTCACCTCCTTTTTTACAACTTCATTCATGAGAGGATTCAAGCACCATTGTGATTGTCAAGATTTCATGGAAACTTCTTCATGTAGCACCTTGTGAGTGAAAATGGTAGGGTTGATTCCCTTCATATCAGCAACTGTCCTTCCAATAGCGTGCTTCCGCTGTCTGAGAAACTGCAGAAGGGAATCTTCCTGCTCCTGTGATAGTTCTGTGTTTAGTATAACAGGAAAAGTTTGATTGGGTCCTAAATACCCATACATGAGAGAAAATGGAAGAGGCTTCAGTTCAAGTTCAGGTGCCTTTAAAATCGAAGGCACAAGTGGTTCCACCTTGTCCCGTTCCAAACTACCAAGAACAACTTAACGCTGCCAATATTGGCCACCCTGGACTTCATAGAATTTCAAGTCTTCTGGTGCTTCTTCGAATAGAATATCTGGAATAGTTAAATTATTCTAAGTAAACGAACATAACTGATCATCCCCTTTTTCGCTAAAATGATTAACCATTGTGGACACTGCATAACAGTACTCATGATCTGATAAGAAAGCATGTTTGACGGCCTTGAGGATGTTGTAAGAAACACTTTCATCACCTACCTAAAAAATAAGGTCTCCTTGGTGCACATCGATCAACACCATCATAGTTTCCATGAAGGGTATTACAAGTATAAGAGGTGCTTCCTGGTCATCCTCCATGTCTAGGATGATGAAATCAGCGGGAAGGATCAGCCTACCCACATTTACCAGTACGTCCTCCAGTGGTCCCATTAGGTGTTTGATGGATCGATCAGCAATTTGAAGGGATACACGAGTAGTCTTGACCTCATTGAGTCCCATCTTCTTAAAAACTACGAGGGGAATGAGGTTCACGCTGACCCTAGAGTCGCAAAGAGCCTTCCCAAACTCACATGATCCAATAGTACAAGGAATGGTGAAACTACCTAGATCATGGATTTCGGGAGGAATGGAATGTTGAACCACTGTGGAGCACTCCATTGATAGTGAAATAACGCCCATATCATCCATATTCCTCTTATTAAAGAGGATTTCCTTCATTAATTTGGTGTGTGTAGGCATTTGTGTTAGGGAATCCAAAAATTGAATGTTTATGTGGAGCTTCCAGGACACTTCCATGAATTTGCTAAACTAGGAGTCTAGATTCCTCTACTTCAACCTCTCCGGAAAGGGTAAGGAAGGCTTGAATAGTTGGACTACCTCATTCCATTTATTCTGTGAAACATCCTTCTGTGGGATTTTGGTAGAGGAGGGGTCGATATTGGTACATTCTTCATCATCAAGGGGTGTGGGTGCACCTGGTTGTGCTGGTTGGTTCTGTTGGAGCACTTCTCCTCTCTGGAGAATGATGGCATGTGCCTCCTCCCTCGGGTTCTTCTCAGTGTTTCTCGGTAGTGTACCTGGCTGCCTATCTGATAGCTGGTTTGCTATCTAGCCAAATTGATTCTCAAGTCTTTGGATGGAAGCATCCTGGTTCTGGAATTTTGTTTCAGAAGTTGATATAAATTTTCTCACCAGGTCCTCTGACCTTGATTTGTTCTCTTGTTGAGATGGCTGGGAAGCCGGTGGAGGAGGTGGCTGTTGTGGTTGATGTGGGTGAGGGTTCAAGTACCCTTGCTGCAGATAGGAACCTTGTTGGAACTGCTTTCTCAGAAACTGATTCTGGTACTAAGGGTGATTGTAGCCAGGCAGTCTCTAGGGCAGAGGATTTTTCTGTTGTTGGCCCCAGCCTTGGTTATGATTATCTAGCCACGCCGGGTTTTGGTACTATTGGTATTGATTTGACCCTCGGTTTTGAGCGACAAAGCTCACCTCGCTTTTCGGTGGGTCGGATGGAAGTCCCAGGCATTCTCCCGGATTGTGGCTGTTACCACAGTCGTTGAATACTAGATGGTTTACCACATGAACTTGAGATGCTCCTTTGAGATTCAATGCGTCGATTTTCTTAGACACAATGTCCAACTGAGCAGCTAACATAGAGGTAGCATCAATATTGTTCATACCTCACTTTTGAGTCCCTCGCTCGGAGATCCACTAGAAGCTGTTTGCTGACATGTCTTCCAGTAGTTAAAATAGTTCTTTGGGGGATTTTTTTCATCACCGTACCTCCAGAAGTATCATCCACCATGAACTTGGTAGTCATAGTAAGTCCTCTGTAGATGGTATGGACTTGCATCTAGAGTGGGAGTCCGTGGTGTGGGCATTTTAGTAGCATTTCCTTGAATTGTTCCGGCGACTTGTACAACGACTAGGAGTCGTGCTGCTGGAAGTTATGAATATCGTTCCTTAGCGTCACCATCTTCGATGGTGGGAAGTATTTGGATAGGAACGCCTTTTCTAGCTCCTCCCAATTGAGGATAGATCTTTGTGGAAGCCCTTTGATCCAGTCTTTCACCGTGTTCCGTACAGAAACGGGAAATAGGAGAAGATGAATGGCGTCCTGAGACACGCCATTATACCGAAATGTTTCACAGACTTACCAAAAGATAGAGAGATGGGCGTTTGGGTCCTCGCTGGACAGGCGTCCAATTTGGACAATGTTTTGGATCAGCAGTATGATAGCAGGCTTGATCTCGAAGTGTTGGGCCTGGACCGGAGGACAGACGATACCCGTATCAGCTCTGTGGATCGAAGGAATACCATACTCCATAAGGGTACGTCTTGGAGGTAACTGCTGAGGGGGTGGAGGGTTTGAGATACGGCTTCTCCTGAGAGGCGAAATAAGGATTTTGGAAGATTTGTTGTGGTTGTTGCAGTTTGCCATATGCCGGAGGAGGTTGTTGTGGTGGTCGTTGGTAATCCCTCAGAAGGAATTCCATGAAGCCTACATGAGCATGCTCTGGTAGACCTGCAGTGAGAGGGTGCTGATCCTGGTACTACTACTTAGCCAGAGCATCCACGGCTGGTGCTCCCTCTTCCATGTTTTCCATGGTTTGTGCTTACTGGTTATGAGTTCCTGTCAGTTCATGGTGACATTGATGCAGGGTCCGTTCAATCTCTGGGTCAAATGGAACTAATTCCAAAGAATCAGCGCTTCTGGATCGTGTAATACATCTAAACATACAGTTTAAGCTTCTGCACAACACAAAAATGAAAACAATGTGTAATAAGGAAAAGTGAAAATTTGAAATGGGATTAGAAAAGAGATTTTTGATAATTTTTTATTTTTATTTTCACTTAAATCCATTATTAACCCAATTTAAATCTTATAACTGAAACCAAAAATGTTCCCCAGCAACGGTGCCAAAATTTTGTCTTTCTTGTCATTGATTGAAGTTATATGCATCCCAAATTAATTACCTATTATTAGAAATTTAGTAGAGCATTAGTTCGGTGTTGATCCACAGGGAACTATGGCGTGCGTGAATTCAATTGATTTAAAACTTAATTAGGTGAAGTATTCAGAATTTAGAGTTTATTGAGTTGATTTTGGGTTTTTATTGAAACTAAATTGTTTTACTTTGAAAAAATTATTAACAGTTTTAATGAAAACTATAGGGAAATTTAATGAGTTTAAAATTGGAAGAAAAGATGTGTTGAGGATGTTGTGATTAGGAGTTCTTTTGTTGGTTGTTTAAATAGTTGTGTTGTTCTTAATAACTCAATCATACTGGATTTTGTTTTGTTACAAGATTTACTTGGTCCGGTTCCTCTTGTTTGGAATTAGAGTAGTTGACTCCATGGTCCGATAGTCAGGGTTCTTAAATCTTTATTAAGTTTGGTCCGTTATTAGAATTGGTGAAATCCTTCCAATGGTCATGGATGTTTTCACTGTTACTTCTATATTGTATCACTGAGAATTCTTCCCTTGGTCCGGCACATAATTCTCAGTTATATTAGACAATGGTTTAAGAAGAGTAAGATGAATTACAATGAGCGAACAAAACTCTATAAAACAACACACAAATTACGATCCTTTCATCCACAACCCCAATATGAGGGGTTTAGTTACACATAGAATGCAGGAGAGAAACAATACACGTGATACCTGTCAGAGTAATCCTGTAAGCGTTGAGTAAATGTGTCGGAAGGTGGAATGGTGGAATAGTGGAATGACGGCACCTCGGTGGCTTTGGGAATGGTGGTAGTAGGGCTTCTCTCTCCTCCAATGGGTTCTAAACTCTGAAATTCGTAGGCCATGGCCTCTTTTTATAGAAAAATAAAGTACACGGTGTGTATAGAAAGTACACTCCATGTACATTTCATCAATGCACTTTTTCGCCAATTTCTCCGCTGGCAGGTGGCCTAACATGCCGTCTTTGACTTTTGAACACTGCGCCGCCTCATGGATGAGTGTACACGGCATGTAGTGCCGCCATACATGACGTGTAGTATCATATGTTTGGCCACCAGCCCCTTCTAGGATTGCAGACACGGTGTGTAAAAATGGAACACACCGTGTCTCCTTCAACGGCCACATGGGCCTGTGGACTCTTCTTCGGCAACCACCTCTTCTAGAAAGTCGTACACGACATGTAATTCCTCCATACATGGCATGTGTCTTCAGCTTGGTGACATGGGCATGTACTCCCTCCTTCGGTTCGTGCCCTTTTTTGGATGTACACGACGTTTATAAAAGTACACACTGTGTAGTTTCAAAATTTTCACAGACTTCCCTTGATTCGTGTATTTATCCAGAAATCTTTTGAAAGTAAACAGATTCACCAAAATCAAAAAATATGTTCGTAAAAAAACAGATATTTGTTGAAAACATGTTTTTACATTCAATTATATATATGGAAATGTATACACAAATCTGGTGCATCATGGAGCCTAGAGTCTTGAGGCTTTTGGAGTGTTTTGTGTAGGATATCTACTATGTACTATGATACTTGGTTATCCATCCACTGTTGATTAATTTGAAGTTGTTTCATTGCATGAATTTGTTGAGTTGTCTTTCATTTTTTCATGAATATTATATTTAATATCATTTTATGGTTGTTATGTTTATTGGTTTATTTCGTAAAGGGTAAATCATCCCACAGTTGTATTTGAAACCCTTCGATATTTATTGACAGCCTTTGGCATCTTGGGGATGTCACTTAAGGCCTGGTAATGACTCATTGTACACTCAAGCCAATGAGAATTGGCAGGTCACTATAGTGTATGAGTTCCATTTTCATTTTAATATATTCTTTCCCGTTTTTGATATTTTATTATGTACTTATTTGTATATGAATTATATTTGATTTATTGTTTAAAATAAAATAACAAAGGGATGTAGGTCCTATGTAGTCCTTCTCAGTCTCCTGGGATGTTCTAGTTAGTCCAACCCATACGAAATAGGATCCTAGTCGAATGTGTCGGATGTGGTTAAGACTATTTCCATCTAAGTTCATTGGCTGACCAATATAAATTTTAAAATCAACTACTGTAGGTTTTAGTGAATCCCTACCTTGAGCGGCATAGGGGTATTTTTTTAAATAAGAAGCACAATTCAAGAACATGGGCCACATATTAATATGCAACATGAAAAACTCTTTTATTTATTGGACTTGTTTATTTGATTATATAAGGTGATGAATGGATGTGTCCCTAATGATATTCTATCGATGGATGGTTTGATTGTCAAGGTAAATCAAGACATTCATAATCACTTACTACAAAAAATTAATTTAGTATTAAGTTTAAATTTAAATATACAACACTATTTAATTTTCAATAAAATTCCTGTACATGTTCCTGTAGCATGGAGTGAGTGAAGACATATATAGTGTCATTGAATAATTATCATTCAGTGATTAGGGTTCACTTTGGATTTGGTGATGATATGTTACAAAACTTATAAAGGATTAACAGTGATATGGTGATTTATAAACAATGTCATGGTTTCTTGTATAGGATATCTATATTTTCTATATATTTTATGAAAATATATTTTCCTTGTTCATTTTTAATGTTTTAATGATAATTTTACATTAAAATACTAATTCATAGTCTGTTCAACTTTTGTTTTTTTATAATCTTTGAAATTCAACCTTTTATTGTTCTTTTAAAAATATCATGACTCTTTCAACTATTTGCAATGTTTATTCTAGTCTGGTTTCTATTTGGTAGTTCACCTACTACTACCTAGATAATTAAACATGCTAGTCAGCATGCATCTAAAAATCCCACTAGTATTTTTCTTATATCTGCAATATATAGATTATTACAATTAGTACCCTCTAAGGGATGTCCCAATATAATTATATATGGTCAATATTAATATTACATAGACCTCATCATCAAATTGGTTTCAATATTTATACTATATGAATCACCACCCTTGACTTTAAGAATTTATTATCTATCCATTAGAGATTATGTGATGGTATTTTGGGGGTTTTTAGTCACACTTTTAGATGTTATCAACATATAAATTTTAATGTGATTATTGTTTATTAAAATATATTTGAACCTTTTCAAAAATGTTTTTGGGTGAAGTATTTCATGGACTTTCATTATTCTTTGTCCCTTTTTGTGTCACTTTTGATATAAAGTTATGCTCTTTATAGATTAAGGAATGTCTCTATTTGGAAATTCAAGTTATTATAATCGATAAAAGCGACCTTCTTCCAACTATTAAAGGAAAAAACTGAAGTTTAATTGTTTATAATTGAATCTTCCATATTCCATAAAAAAATATCATTGTTTATAATCTAAATATTTTAGGAAAAAATTGTAATTCCTCCAAATAAGGATGGGATAGCAGTAAGAACTCAAAGTAATTCTTAATTTTTTTTAAAAAAAATTCCTTTTTTTATTTTATCTTCATATATTCATTCATCTTGGATAAAATATATATCTTCTAAAATATCTACATAATGTCATTATACTTATATAACAATAATATTATAATGAAATCACATCACATGAATTCACATCCACTACAAATATTTATGCTACTATGACACGATATAAAACTAACATAAATGGTTATAATTCTTTCCATAATCTAGTTATATAGACCAGTTCATCACATTGATTTTATACATGTTTGGAATGAATTATAGAACAAAAAATATTACGTTTTATAACATCTCATATGTTTATGGTTGACATGAACACCCAACCAAAATTTCCATCAAAGCTCCCAAGATCATTTGCATCATATGACAACCCAATCTGTATAACTATTATATAAAATCAAATTCCAATGGTTGGAATTCTCACCCAACTCATTTCATAAGGAATCCTTATAAAATTTAAGAATAGATAATCTTCAGATAAAATTAGGAACTCACTATTGAAAATGATAATATTAAACATACCAAGAACAAACATAGAAGGACATGGTTTCTCAGATGTTTGCAAAACAACCACCAATAAATGATACTCATGCTATGGTAGCTATAATAAAAATACTAATCCTCTTCCAAATTCCAGTAAATTCATACGAATACCACCACTCTTTCTATAAATTAACATTCTATATTTTTTCATATAGGGATATATGGTTTATGACTTAGTTCACTAGTCCATGACATGCATGAAAGCACCCCACGTGGATTCCTTTATATCATGATGGTCAAATTAATGGTTATATATTACCTAACGATCAAAATAATCTCAATAAGAACATTAAATAACATTATTCATGTTAATTATTTTTTGGTTATTATTCTTTTTATATTAAGTATGTTTTGTGTTATGGTTTTATATAAATTGAAATTGAAGTGTTATATATTTTTTAAATTATTATAGAGTAGTTTTTAATGTATTTATAATTTAATATATATTTTTTTATATTTCTAGGGCTACAATAAATATATATTTCTTTTTTATCTTTTTTATGAAGAAGTGGTATAAATCCCCATTTTATAAGATAAAATATTATTTTGAGGCAGTTTAAATTGCAACTACATAAGGTGAAAAAAATATAAGCTACGGTTTAAAAAACTTATATATATTGTTATTTTTAGAATATATGTAAATCAATATTATAACTATAGTATTTTTTATGAGGTGAAACCTCTATTAAAAATGACAAAATCCTCTAAAATAACTTTTCTCAATGATTTCTAAAACCAAGGGTAAACGGATACAATATACACAAGTTGGAATAGGATGTTAGCTTCAACGGTGGTTTTGGAATCATCGTGAAACCATATGAAAGTTGTTTAAAACACCTACATATCAAATAAAATTATATTAGTTGATTATGTTGTTTTGGATGCATCAAAAGGTACAAAGAAATTATGGGATGAGGTTTATTTTTATAATTTATGTGATAGGCACATTCAGAATTTATTATAATATTAGATTATCATAAATTCCTTATTAAATTTCCCCAAGTGTAAATATTATATAGTATTTGATTTTTATTCCATTAACCAATATAATACAGATTATTTTAATGGGATTTGTAAACCTTATCTTACTGATTATCCCATTTGTTATCATTTTTTAACATTTATGATGATTACACTTTTTCACTCTTAAACTGTTATAATTATATATATAAGGTGATAATTTGCTGAAAAATGTCCAGGGTGTTACATTTTCAACCAAATATTATCCTCATTTTCTTATTACAATATTTTTATGATTTCAAATTAATTTAATAAAATAATTATTTATAAAATATCATTAATATCAATTTTGAAACAATTTATTTAATTCGACATTAAATACAAGAAGACAATCATGTAGTTAAAACATAGTCCATTTACACATTACTAATATTTCATGTGAGTCTAAATATTTTTTTTTAACTCTATAACACCATCATATTATATTACCATTCATATTTTTAAAATAATTTTCTGGTTTTTTATTAATTGGAGAAATATTGTGTGGGTGTTGTGTAAGAATTTAATGCAATTAGATAGTTACTAAAAATTAGAAATAAATTTTCACCATTAAAATAATTTCATTATTCTCATAATATAAATATAAATTTTATCATATCATGTTTTCCCCACGTAAACACATAATAAATATTTAAAACAAGGACAAAGAATTTTTTTATCCTTATTTGATGTAAATAATATATAGGCAGATTTCATGAAAAATTATGAATTATAAATATGAATTTCATGATTATGGATAAATGGGTAGAATATATTTCACCCAAAAGGTATTTTTAAGAAAAATAATTATCTTGGCACATAGTTTTAACTTAGAATATCATGGTTTACCATTTACATAGGTAATAAATTTTATCCCAACTACTATTCATAATGACTAAAAAAGAATTATTTAAAACATTTAATTATAAAAATTAAAAATATACAATCCAATTTACCAAATTTAATTCTTGCAAGGGGAAGAAATTAATTTTTCCAAAATTGATCAACATGAAATGAAAACAACTTTTTAGAAAAATACAATTTTAAGTATAAAAATAAATTTATACTTATACCTTGCATAGGAAAATTATTAGAGGAATGTTAAAACATTTGATTGATTATATAATATGTAAATTTCACTAAAATTAATCAAAAAAATTGGATCAATTTAATTTAACCACATAGAAACACACTGTGTGCATCAAAATGGTCTTCTAGAAAAATTCCTTCTACGTGTAAAAATGTTCCTAAAAAAATTAAATCATCAATTCATTCTAATATACATAATAAGATTATTTCAAATATAAAATAAAAATTTTTTAATATGAAAGCATTTTAATATGAAAACATTTTAAAAAAATTGTGTAATTTTTACTTTCTTGAAAAAAAAATGTTTTCAATAAAAAACATTATTTTCACTATTCATTGAAAATCAATATTTTCAGAAAAATCCCAAATTTTCACCCCAAGATAATTCTAATATGATGATTTCAAAAATGATTAAATTTTATAAAATAAAATTTTTATGAATGTAAAAAAATAAATGTTATATATACTCATAAAAATAACACTATTTAATGGAAATATTTATTTTTAATCATAATATAACATTACATAAAAATTGAATGTTTGCTTTCTATATATTAATTAATACATTTTATATGTATATGATTTATGTTTATTTATTTATTTATTTGTTTCTTTATTTCTATTCATACCCCAAAATTATATATCTAGGTTATAATTTTCATATATAATATTATGTGGATTTTTATGTTCAGTTTTGTGTGTGGTATATTCTATCAAACAAAGTGTGCCTATTTTAAAATCATCAAGTGTTACATTATACCCCCCCACCACAATAAATTTTTTCATCATAATTTTAACTTATGATCGATCATCAAGTGTATGATATTTTAATATTTCTCCTGTTGAAAATGCACATCGTAAAAAGAATTAAAAATTCCTCTTGAAAAAGGGAATCTATGATATGGAGGTCATCTTTAATAACACAAAAATATGTTTCCAAATATAGTGAAATTAGTAGGATATGATAAAAAAATTTAAGATAAAATTATTTCTAAATGAATCAATAGAGATATAGATAACATGATCAGGTGAATGATAACAACCACAAAACCATAAATCTAAAATAAGTGAAAAGACTATCGATTCATTGGAAATTATGGAAAACTTATAAACTTTTTTTGAAGATCCATTCCCTAAATTTGATGTAATCATTTATTATCGAGATAATGATCATTGGAAAAATATACTTACATGATTTGATTCCATACAATAATCTTGATTCTTTCGTTTGGTTATTATTTTAGAAGTTTTTTCTTCATGTCATACACCATGAAATGTATATTAAAGAAAAAAAATTTATTTCATAAGCACTAAATTAATATTTTATTAGATAATAAGATCAATAATGTATTGATAATTAATTCCTATTGAATATATAAATTAACAAAAACAACAAAAATTTCCCAGTGTGTAGGTAATATAAATCCTGAAATGAATAAATCTTCTTATGTATAAGTGAAAACTTAATCATAGAAGCCTTAATTAACTCAATTACATCATCATTAATGAATTTTTCAATCTCAATGTTTTATTATACCCATAAAAATTGATCATATAATATTTAATTTATTCTCTCAAACTAATATTTCCTAGTAAAGAGAATTTTTAAACCTTATGGTTAAACATAACTCACCCCAATAAAACATCCCCCAATAATATAATTAATCAACATAATAAATAGTTTTCTAATATTTTAATATATTGATGTTCTCCAGAATATTATTAGTTATGTTTAGATAATATCCCAAAAGGTAAGAAATATCTGGACCATAAGTATCTCAAAAAATTACAAATTTTCATAAATCAGTTTTGAAGCATAAATATTATCTATATCCCACAATCCAATTGACCATAATTATATTATCATTACCACTAGTACAAAATTTATTTATCTCATCTAGTTTTTTAAACCGGTTATTCATTATCATCATTTTAAAGCCATATATCTCTCTTCATCAAATAACTAATTGTATAACTTACATGATAATTCAGATAAAATGATTTTTCACATCTATTATTATTTATCTAATGTGGAAAATGGGAAATTTGATTTACCACATTTATTATTTAACTAATCAACATGGAAACAAAAGATACCATCTTTATCAAATTGGTTATATAATAAATGACATGATAAATGTACTTTATAATGTTTTTTTAAGTAATAACTACCCTTATATAGCATTTAAAAAATTTTATATCAACATTTTGAATCATTTAGGTGTTACTCCCTCTCCCCCTCTCTCTATATCAAAATTCGTATGTTTTCTCTCTCACAGAATCATAAACCGTCGTTTCTTGGATTTGGTGGACTTAAATTTCTATATATATATAGTTCCTTTCATCATCATCATTTTTTCGTAGTCAATATTCTCAAATTATGTAATATTAAAACATTTCTCCATTATTTTAGTCATTAAATGTGTCCTAATATCTAGCATTCAATTATTAACAATCAATCATTTGATTCTATTTTTTTCCACATTATCCACTCTGGTATACTTTTTTCACATTTAATCATTTTTTTTATATTTTTCACTAATCTGGATATAAAAAATTCAAGGTATTTTTTATTAATATAATTTTTCAATATTATTTTTCCTAAAATATATTGCGATATGTTTCAAAATTATAGTTTACTATGATTAAGATATTTTTTGAATGGATGCTAAATTTTTCTTTTGATATGGGAATTTAATCAATGAGGTTTATATAATTTATCATGAATAGTTTAAAATCCCAAAATATGTCTCCAAGGTATTAAAATTTCAACCGTCTATTTATTGATTGATGAAAACATATCAGAGTAATGATATTTGTAATGTAAAATATTATATAATACATAGTAATGTATGAAAACCAATATATACTCAACTGAATGTAATGTGTAGGTACCTTGAAACCGTAAATGTTGAATCCCACTAATAATGTTTTTAATTCTTATATTTCATACGTTTAAAACCATTCAAAAGATTAAAGTGTTTAGAAATGATCATTTGAGTGACTGTAAAATTATTTAACAATTCAGTCCTCCAAAAATAGTCGATTAGATTATTGTGTCTGACTGATGGAACCATATCAATTAAAATATAATGAGTTAGTGGGGACATCATATATATGTTTTTGGTATATTATTTGTTAAATTTATTCAACAAATGTTTTTATAATTTACTAAATTCATTTAATCTTTTATTTCATTATTTTCTATTAAATATAACAAAACATTTCGAATACCATATATTTGGTTAATATTTCAAAATTATGTTAATTTGAAATTATGCAATCTTTGATATATATTTATACTTTTTTATATTTAATATATATATTTTTGAATTCTTATATATAATAATGAGTTAATGTTGGATTATGGAATTTCAAATAATTGATCAATATGAGGAATGAGTTGATGTTTTTTGTAATTTTCTAAAGGTGTTGTTCCAAATAACAACACGTTTTCTTCATTTGATAAAAATTTTACACCTAATGAAGTTAAAAATTAGAAATACTGATGATAAATTATGTTTTCATGGTTTTAATCTATGTTATAAACCTTCGATTTGGTATGGTAAAACTGGGAATAATTTCAGATCTCCTAATGATAATGCTTTGCATGATGATACGTAAAATCAAATATAAGAAATGGATTATGATATTAATGTATAAAAAATTGAGAAATAATAAAAAATTTACCATCTATGTGGAAATACAGAAACACCATTTTATCATGGTTCTATGGAATTTATTATTTTATCATCTATGATAATATTGATTTAAATGAAATAAAAACATGGCTGGTTTGAAAAATGTTTTATAGAGTTTCTATAATTGGTAAAAGATATTATTTCAAAACAAAATGACTTTCCACAATAACATTATAAATAATATATAGTACAATTATAGATGGGAATAGGTTAAAAAAAATTCATTCATGTTTGAATGAATTTGTTCTATATGAGAAGGAATAGAAATTTCTTTTAGTGTTTCGTGAATGTGGGACATCACGATATACATTGAAAGAAAAATAAAATTATAATTTACTAGTTATAGAGAACCCTACAAAAATATTTTTTTATAATCCTATAATTTCTCATTTGAAATACGTATTTTTTCAATTCACATTATGCAAAAATATTATGATTGAATACTAATGAGTTGATATGAGATTGAAAAATTATTCATCCAACTGATTATCCACGATGGATGAAAATTGGACACTAATTTCCTTTATTTAACAATAATGTATTAAATATCAGACATGAAATTTTCCCTGATGTAATGAATCCATATTGAATCCTTAGTACCCGACATAGTTCCTGGCCCATTTTATTGTGAATTTACAACTTATCTTGTAAAATTTATATGAAGTGAAAATAATTCATGATGATTTTAATGATCTCTGGACCAAAGTAGGCTATAAATTATAATGAAATTTTATTATCACCATTAATTTATGATTTTAAAATGTTACTAGATGATGGAATAAGGTTGTATGATTCTTATAAAATTGAATATTTAAACTACAAGCAATAATTATGTTTAAAATAAATGACTTCCATGTATATGGAAACTTGTCTGGATATAGTGTTGAGGTTAATAAATATTATCTAATTTTAAAAAAATACATTATATTATCAACTACATCATGGAATAAAAACTATATACATGGGTTATTAAAATTATTTACATATGGATCAATATTTTATATGATTAAAAAAAGTTTTCAATGGAAAAAATTATTTTTATATTGCTAAAAAATCTTTATCCACAATTCAGTATTTTGGGAGGGTGAAAATCATTGATGTGAAATTTTGAGACAGAAATTAATCTAGTAATAATAGTAATATTTTAATTAAATTGTCAATATATTTGAGTTACAATATTAGAGATATCGAGAGGTGAGATGAAACATTGATTTTATGCATGTTGAGACGAATATATGTGATAGTTTTATTGGAAAATTGTTACAAATTAATTGAAAGGCTAAATATGGGTTGAATGAAAGATTTTATTTACTCTTAATCGAAATATGTTTGTAGTTGGCTCCCACTCTTAATGGAAGGAGAACATTCCTACCCCCACCTTTTCAAACCTTATCCAAGAGGGATAAAATTAGTTTTTTCAATGTCTTCATGAAATCAATGTGACTAATGGTTATTAATTAAATTTATAACTTAATTTTGTCTTTAACATAATTTTAATTGACAAGTATGATATTTCAATAATGTCGAGTCATGTTGAAATAGTTCCTACCAGTTTCATTATTTTGAATATTTCCCACCCATTTCAGAATGACTATAATGAAGATTTATTGGCTGTTTAATTATTTTTGTAAGATTATTGATTCGAATTCCTCGAAATCTTTAGTGAATTGAGAGATTTATATACATTTAGAATTAGAAATTCATTTTCCACCATCATTTTTTAAATATTGGTACATTTAATGGTCCATATGGAGAAATAAGAAAATCTTTTTGGATCAATATATCTACATTTAATGTATCATTTTGAATGTTATATGAATATATTGTAGGGGTATGTTTTGAATCCATATTGACTGGATGAATTCATTGTTGATAAGTATATTAAGAAGGAGGTTTCAATGTTTTTACATATTATTTTACTATAGTATAGCATATTAGTTTGCCTACATCTCTCCGAGAATGAGTAAATTATTATTGAAATTGGATCCATTGATTGATAATAAAATAATTTAATGGTGAACATATAAAGAAGGTACATTTATAGATCCAAAATAACATATATTATTCTAAACCATATAAAAAATGGCATATTAATGTGTTGAAATAATTTAATCCAAAGATTAAAGATATGTGTATTTGGAATAAGAAAAAAAATGAATTTCTATGGTTTAATGTGACCATTCTGGTAAATAAAATGCATTATAAACATTATGATTGATAGTGGGTAGTCCATGATTAAATTTGATAACATAGACCGGGTATGAAAATAATGGATATACTATCTAGACAAAGATCAGGAGAATAAATGTGTGGTTTAGAATAGTCATGTTTTGGTGTTTGTAGACGCAATAGTTTTTTCAAGTTCTAAAGACAAAAACCTGATATCTGAATCAATTTTAGATTATAGAGTCATTAAAGAAATTTTTTAGGTTTATTGCATTAAAATTAATGTTATAGTGGTTAATTTTAAATGGTTTATCGGAAACAACACTGTCTGATACAATGAATTTCGAATGAGACTTATTAATTTGAATAAATTGGAATAAAAAATTGATCATTTTATAATAGAAATATATGAATTGAAAGTGTCATTTTTTCATATCAATCCAATTTGTTATGGTTAATTTTTTTAAAAAAACATTATATTGGGGATGAAAAACTTGATGAAGATGAAGATTTATATGAGATAACTACTTACATGGAATGATTTAAAAATTATATTCATGAGAACCTTGTAGACATTGTTTGTTCTATACAGAAAGATTTTTTTAAGGAATCTAGGAAAAAAATCCTTTAGTAAATTTCTTATATAAAAGATAACATATTTTTAATTATGGTTTACTTTTTAAAATTAAATGAGCTAGATATTTTAAATTTATTTTATTTTATTAAAACAAGTATTGTATTTAATAAGTTGGTTTTTTGTTTATATTATATTAGTTTTGTCTAGTTTTCAATGTTTACCCTTACATAAGTTCTCTATTAATTTATTTTTTTAGAAAACAAATTATTTAAAATTTATTATTTGAAATTAAAAATAATAATTTTTATATGTGTACTATACATAATTATTCTTGTTTTAAAAAATATTTATCAGGTTGTGAATTTTATTCAATTTCATTTCATCTATAATTAATATTGGGTAGTTATCAATCATTTATGTCATTTCATCTCTCATTAATTTTGTTATGATTTTAGTTAACTGTAAAAAAATATGTCAAAAAGTGTGTTGAGTTTAGTTTATTTTCATTTTTTTAGATAATTGTTGATTTATTATTTACATTTGTTTATAATTGTTGGATTTGTATATTTTTATACTAATTGATGTTTCTTTGAGGTGAAGGATAATGATATATCAATCCTCTAATACACAAAATAATTCTAGATATGATCATACTCCTACCACTTGGGAGGAATGTACATATTCTCTTATTGAGGGTCCTACTCATGCTTCTTTACAAAAGAAATCTACTTCCACGAGGGATAAAGAGTTCAAGGGTTGGTAAACATGGAAACACATGTTTACCAAAATAATCAATCACCCTACCATAGAATATGCGATACCAATAGAATTTGATGGTAATGATATTCATGGATTTCCAAATTCAAAACAATTTAAAACCTTTGTATCTGTACAAACAAAAATCAATGTTTTTATTTAGTTTCATGATTGGAGAAGTGTTAACAAGGTGACATTATCACAATTGTGGGAAACTATTTTTGTAGTCTTATTTTTTCTTATTTTACATATCATGATGTGTTTATAGTAATATATGTTTCCCCCTTCATATCAAAAGACATATGATATACCTGATATAGGAGGAGTCAGGAGTAAATGTTTATCATTTTCTTCTAGGAGATAAGGGGAAGTTAAATCACCCCTCACATTACATTTCATTTTTAGGGATAGAAAACGTCAAAGTAAATATGATATATATCCATTTATAAATGACTATATAATGAATAATGTTTTTGAAATTAGATGAAGAAAAGAGTTTTTGGAATGTCTAATGTTACCTTTTTAGAAGTTTTCAATCATAATAATGACAATGTTAATGATTTATTTATTCTAAATTGTTAATTTACAATAATCAAGGAGATATCATTGGGAGATTCAAGGTAGAAATATATACCCTCATACATTATATCGGGGAGGGTATAAATTATTGGAATTATAAATACTACTGGAAAAACAATAATAATTGAGATTTGAGTCTTCAGGGTCTACATAGGTGTCCCCTCATCCCCCACCATACTTTACAAATGAAAGAGGGTTTAGATGAGGAAAGACGAAAATATATTAGGGTTGTTTCAAGAGTTTTAGTGGAAAAAAATTGTTTAATGTTTACTTTATTTATATATTTAAGTAAAATAAGCACTTTTAGTATTGTGATACATTAAATATTTTTTAAAATATTTCATATATGATTCTCTTGATGAGCATAGCACAAGAAGGGTCTTAATTATTGAGTTTATAAAGGATATTTCAGCAATATTATTGGGAAATACCAAAAACACGGGTCGTGTACATGTATAAATATAAGGGGTATTAGTATAAAAAGTATTTCAATGTTAAAAAGATTATTGAATGGATAATGTTTATAAAAAAATTAAATCATTAGAATCCAAAGTTCTGAATATTCTAGTGACAATGGATGAAATTATCAGATAGTTGATACAGTCAATATTTGTATACATACAAGAACAATTTTGGCATACCGATTTGACTGCTCTACCTCCTCCAACAGATCCCACTCATCCTTATCCTACTCAGAAATCGCTACCTCTAGACCCCAACCATTTTTATCCTACCCCTACACCCCTCCTCCATAAATTCCAAGATACTATGAGTTTTATTGTGATGATCCTCATTATATTATTGTATATGGGACAATATATTATATTATTGATAAAATTACACATCTGAATATTTAGATAGAGTACCATAGGGTCGTTGTACAATATATTTTATATTTATCACCAAAAATACCATGTTCTTTAGATAAGTTTAGTACACTTGGAATAAGTATCGGTAAATTTTTAGTTTTCCCATCATGACTACATCAACCTTTTACCATAGAGGTATGTATATATGTTATTTTTTATTTCATTATGTTACTAAATATGTTTTCACATTTTAAAAGAAAATATATTTATATAAATCTATAATGGAATATTATGAAGGTAGGAGAATACTATATATATAAAAAATCCAATGCTTCAAGACATCAGATACAAATTCTACAAGTCTCGTTTGATTATCAACTTAATCAAATTTTTTAGTACCAATATATGATATTTCAATTGATATTGTTGTTGTTGGGCATGAAATGACTATAGGGAATCTTAAAATTTATATTGTGGTTCATGTATATGGAGATCAATTGGGAATCAACATGATTAGAATTTTCTCCATGCAATTCAATTAACAAAATTTTTTAATTCCATTAATTTATTCATAATTTATAATTAAGTTTTTCCCTATTGTATTTCTATATAAAATTTGTACAAGGCCTGAAACTATGGATTTATATGGATTTATGGACCCACGGATTATTTCCCTTATATAATTGACAATGATTGATGCATAATTAATAATTTATTTTTCTGAAAGAATTCAGAAGAATGTCAGTATTCAGTGTTGGATGATTCCATATCATGATGATTATGACATATTTCATATCACAAATTATAATATATCAGTTAACATATTATCAAATAATAATAAAATTTATTATATATCTCTGTTCATTGTATTTTGGGTTTTTTCTAGATAGAGGACACTGTACTGGGTACGTTCTATCCATGGTGAAGTGAGAGAAATTTTAGAATGTGTTGAACAGGTAAGTTTGAAGTGTTTAATACTTTTTTAAATTATAATCAACAAAATTTATTTTATTCATATTATTTTTCAACATGGCATGGAATGTTTTAAGAGAGACAATAAGAATGAATTCGTCTAAGATTAAATTTTTACAGGCAAAGATGAATTATCATTTACAATTAATAAGTATTTAATATATTGATTTAAATTTAAATTTGGAAATAAAATATCATTGAAAAAGTTTCGTAAAGAATAATGTGGTGTGTATATTATGTTTTAATATTCCTGTATTAAATAATTTAAACTAAGACAATTACAATGATTTAGATGGTTAGATATCTTTATAAATCATTACTTAATATTTCATATTTTTTATTGAAAATTCATGTTAAATTATTTCTATATTATTATTTTGATTTTTGATAACCAAAAACTATATAGTTAAGATGAGTTGAATCATTTAAAAATTTAATAGGATAATCATTTTATTAGTTTAAATGTTTTTTATTTTATGTGTTATATACATTGTAAATTTAGAGGTTCAATTATAAGTGTATTTTTCTAATTTTCTACCTCGTTTTCTACTATATTTTTTCTTTTTTCAACTGATGAGGTGGAGGATGAATCAATGTTAATTTTGTTAAAAAAATTAAAATTTGTTTTTGGAAAAAAGAGATGAAAAAAGGGGTAATTTTCTAACATCTTTTAAAAAATAACAGATATGTAAAAAAAAATTTTATATAATTTCTCAGATAACCAACATGGAAAACTAATATAATTTAAATTTTCAACGTCAATTTTAGTTAACTGAAGGTCAAAAGTAAATTACACTATCACCTCCAAATATTTACCTCAGTAACTACCACGAAAAAGAAAAAACACAATATAATAAATCATTTATGCACTAGTATAAATCATATAATAACCTATAGGGTTATTTAATCATCAATATATTATTCTTCCAAAAACATAACAAAAGACTCAAATCACCTTGACATCTCATCACATAAAACCAAAAAAGGTTGGTTATGACATTAAAATTATGATCATACATAATAATATAAATAAAATATTGTATAAATATCTCCTATGTTATTGGGTTTGAAAAAATATAACATTACAATAATTGACACAATCTGTATTTCAAAAATAAAATCACCTAATATTGAATTAAATTATTAAAACAAAAAAATGAAACAAAATTAATCAAATACTACCTAAATAAAATTATAAAAATATTACCAAATAATTTCAAGGTCACAAATATTATCCCGTCCATTTTAATCATCTCTTTTTCCCATATAATAATTTTAAATTTTCCTAGTTATTTGTATAATTTAATATATGTTTCTAAATCCAAAAAGGGAACAATTATAGAACAATCCTTAAGTGATTAATATTTATTATTTCCAAAATAAAACTAACAAAATTCATGAATCCCAATATATAAATACTTTAATCCTTCCACTTCAATCCTTTATAAAGAATAATTTTTTCTCTGGAATAATATTTTTCCCTTGACATTGGGAATATTCTCGTACAAGGCCCATATTCCACACATAAGAGACAATGAATTATAAATGGTACCTTAGGATAGACATAATTTTCCTCCATATAACTATTTATTATTCATTAGAAATTACTTTCTATATTCCATATATTTCCTCACAAAATTCATCATCCAATTCTAATGAGGCATTACCTTGAGTACTTCATCCCACATTCTCGACGTATAGGAAGTTGAATCTTATTTCTTATATGGTATTCACAAAACTACTTGGGTGTGTTAAGAGACTCTCCCAAATACAGGTTCACAATAATATAATTATATAGATGATTAGATATAAACATATGTATTCATATTCAAATTACCATTTGAATTGATTTCCCATTATAAAAATCATTCCATTATCGGTTTATTAACAATAATCTTATTTATTCGATCAATTAACTAAAACCATAAAGGATAGTATGAGCAAAAAAATTTATGGTAAAGCATATAATCATGAAAAATAATTTATATCATGAAAAAATATAGAAATTTTATTTTCAATCCATGAAACTTGTTTTTAACCAAGGTTATTCATCATAAATACCAAAACCATTTGATTTTATCCATTACATAAGATTTTTCCCAGTGTTCACACTAGTGATTTCACATTCAAAATTTCTATTGTTTATAAAACTATAATGTTATACCAACTATAATGGTATAATTTTTTTATAAAAATATATCACATATTAATATATGAATATTAATCACACAACATAATGATCCCTGTCAGATCAATACCGGTCTATTATATTTGGAAACACAGAAAAAAAAATTCATACAAGAACTACAACATCTCCCACATAGATTTTCAAAACAATATCCATTCAAAGAGATATAAAACTTATTACTTTTCTTCATATCTTGGGAGAAAGGAAACTTAATAATTGTTGATCACAGAATATTTTGAATGTAAATAATAGAGATATCAATTATAACTTAAGTATCACTTCTGCATATGGAAATGAGGTCATGAGTGTATCAATTGAAAACCAAACCCAAAATGATATATATTATAATCATGTTTCATGGAATAAATGGTTGATTTTTATAATACATTTATAATAAACTATTCAAAAAATAATATCTATAAGGTAATAACATAAACATATGATTGTGGAAAAAAATTAATCTCATACCGTTTTTAACATGTTAAAATAGCAACAAGTTCACCTATTTGTGTTAATTCCAAGATACAAGGACCTCAAATATATATATATATATATATATATATATACATAAAACCATGCCTATTTAAATTTTTGTAGACTTGAAAGTAATTTCCATGATTAAATATATGGTAAAGTGTTTTAGTTTCATGCATAATCTTATAGACAATAAAGATAGGCACACACATAAATATACGGACATTAAAGCCATTTCCATCAATTCAATTGTGAACATGATACCAGGTTCACAGATAACATTATTAAATCATGAATTATCCAACCTTAAATAATGAATTATATGGATTTAGCATACCCATCCATCGAATAATCATAATCCATTAAGATGAATTCCAAAAATCATTAAATAATAACCCATTAAAAATAAATGGGGTTTGAAAAAATATTATCACTACAATAGTATAACATAAAATTAAATAATAATTATGGTATAATTTTATAATACTGATAGTGACATATAATTAAAATCAATTTATTTTATCATAAATGAAAATTAATTTAAAATAATACCAAAATATTTTATGAGGAAAATTACTTCTCACTTAGAAATATATTTTTTAAAATAAAACTATTATCAATATATCAAGGAAGGAATCCCCAATGAAATAAATCATGGAAACTTGTAAATGAATCTTTAAAGCCTTTAGTGATCGTGATGGAAGGTAATTCAATTAAAGATGTATAACTTAAAAGAAAACATTCCTTTCATTATTTAATAAATAGTAAAAAATTACATCATTCACAAAATTATAAGGACATTCATTTTTAAACTATTTTTTAAAAATTCAACCATTGGTAAAACTTACTTGAATCAATTATTGTATAAAAGTGAAAAAAATTATTAAAATCTGATTTGATTACATTGATATGGAAGTAATTATATGACCAATGATATATGTAAATATTGATTCCTTTAAAAGCATTTTTTTTGTTTCCTTTTTACTTAAATTGATGAAAATAAAAAGAAAAAAATTCATTTGAAAAAACCAAGATTAAGAAAAAAAATATGATTTTAATTAGAGTTATATCTGAATATTTTATCCTCATAAACCATCAATAATCCTAATAAAAATGATATTGTGTTATAAAACCCTTACCGCTTTTCTATCATTTGAAACGTGCATCCCATAAAACAAATAACATAATAAAGACATGTTAATCC
The DNA here is from genome assembly GCA_963277665.1 of Viscum album. Taxonomy (NCBI): domain Eukaryota; kingdom Viridiplantae; phylum Streptophyta; class Magnoliopsida; order Santalales; family Viscaceae; genus Viscum; species Viscum album. The sequence continues at coordinate 544,246,901 of OY728140.1, forward strand.
ACATAAATTTCATAAGAAGAATCAGAAATAAAATTTATGGGAAGTATGTACCCCACATGAAATAATCATTTTGTGAATATTTCATGTCTCATAAAAATAAATGTGAGAAAAAATATGTTCCCTCGAGTTCCACATTCATATAAATCACGCTAACCTTCCATTTATTTTAATGATATCATTTAGATATCCACTTATGCATCCAAGAGAATTAATTTTTGGAATATAAATAACTATAAAATAGTTATTACGATATAATGGACGGAATTTTTAGGGATTGGATGACCTAGATGGATCAAAATGTATGAATAAGTGAGTTGAGGTGCTACCATTATATAATTTAGGTGAAATTAACATATGTAATTTCATAAAATTTAAAATTAAAAAATTAATTCTTAACAAATATTCTATAAAATGATCAAATATTTAAATATAAGATAGTAATTGGTCATAATACCATCAACTAATTGAATTTGGATAGGTTTATGTGGTGTTTTAATCCTTGTCTTTTGGTACATCCACTTATTTAATATATTTTTATCGTAACCCCCATAACAACCTTCTAACTATTAAAAAATTAAAATTTTACATATAATGTTAAAATTGTCTCATAAATAGAAAATTTAATAACGTTTCATCCAAACATTGTGATCCTTTTCATCTAAAAATATCTCTATAATTTTTTAATAATTTCATAAAAATTATTTTCATAAAATATAATCAATGAATATTTTGAAACAATTTATTTCAATTTAATTTTAATAAAATGAGACTGATGTAATTTGAATCCAATATAATAAAACATTACTAATATTTCATATTAATAAAAAAATTCATGGAACCATATAACGCAGTCAATATTATATTACCTATAATCTATTTAAAATCATTTTTTATATTGTTTTAATTGAAGGATGATTGTGTGACTGTAGCATAAGAATATAAGATAATTTATTAATTAATAAAATTTATAAATGAATATACATTATAAAATTAATTACATTATTCATAAATATATATCTAAATTGATTTATAAAATTATTTTTTCCCTGTCTGAACACCTTTGTGATATTTAAAACTATGTGAGTGTAATTTTGAAAAATTCTTTACCTGAAATATTATATAGGTCAATTTCATGGATACATGTCCCTTAAAAATTATATATTTAGTGTAATGTTACATGGTTAAGATTAACTTCATCCAATATGAATTTATATGAAAAATAGTGACCGTAACACATAGTTTTAATCCAGATTAATCTAATTTTCCCATTAGCAAGGTGAGAAATTTTTCAATGGTTACTATTCATAATAACTAAAAAAACGGGCTTGAACAACCATATATGAACCTATTGGTTAAAATATGGAATAAATCTTCTCATATTCAGTTTTTATATGTATATTAAATTAATTTTAAAATTGTATCTCAAAATTCGATGTTTTTTAAAATATAAGTTTTAGCATAATACTGGATTAATTCTTATCCCATAAATAGAAAAAATATATTATATGAATGTCAAAAAGAATTATGGAATATATAATATGTATATTTCATTAGAATAATTTAACAATAGTAATAGTTTTAGTTTTTTATTGGGAAAATAAATTGTTTATAGGAAAATATTTTTTTACGAATAATGTATTTTACGTATATAAATTGTTTTTATACAAAAAATAATCCTAAATTTAATTCTAATCAAAATAATAGGATTATTTTAAAAATAATAGATATATAGTCACATTAAAATCACCTTAAATTAGAAAATATATTTTTTACATTCCTAAAACAAAAATATAGCTTTTAATAAAAATTATTATTTTCTACAATTCATTAGGAAATGAATATTTCCACAAATATCCCATAAATTGAGAAAAATATAATATTGTTATGATGTCTTAAAAATGATGTTAATTTTGTAATATAAAAATATTAAAATGTCTAAAGAGTAAATATAATATTTTTCCATGAAAATGAATTTTTTAAGGAAATTTGTTTTAGCATAATATAACTTTTTAAAAAATTTAATTCATATTTCATAAGAATTAAAAAATAAATTCTATTTATCCAAAAAATTATAAATATATATATATCATAATGTGGACATTCCACTTCATTCCCATATGTTCAATAATTAGGGTATAATGGTCATATATATTATTATTTTTTTCATTTATGATCTGTGTTTTTTATCTTATACCCAAATGAACATAATGTACTTCTTTTAATATCATGTGTTGTTACAAGACCCAAATTGGGATCTAAACTAATACCTAGAATAATAAATCACAGGACCTTATATCTTCCTCCCCATATAACATTGGCTTCCAAATAATGATGAGTTCCTAATAAAAAATTTTGGGTGACTCCACCCTTAAAAAACATAAAGAATTAGTGTTGTGATTTACCATTATACTTACATGGACCATTTATATATTGAAAAAATTGCCTATATTTAAATAAAATAATGAGACAATAAATGGTGTCCTATATGCAGTATATAAATATAGAAGGTTAATATATATGATATACATATATACAGTTTAACACATATATCACACACAAAAATATGTAGTCAATCATTCACAAATAAGGTGTAAGGAAATAATAAAAATAATTAACATTTGAAAAGAAACAGACCCTGATCAGGACTAATCCTCCCATGAAATCATCAAACATCATGACACCACACATTCTATGCCATAAAATATCTATCCAAGAGTCACATATGAACATTTAGAAATAATATGGTCTACCTATGGACATTGAAACAACACCTTTTCCATTAGTAGTGGTAATTACACCATCCCAATTTGATTTCGTTGATAGCCTCAAGTCACTTTGTGATAATGAATAAAATTGATAATGCTCATATTTATAAAGAGTGAGTGTCAATAAACCAACAAAGAATATCACTAGGATATATATATATATATTAGAGGTATAACTAAGTGATGAATGAGACATAGTTAACTCACACACATTTCCCAAGACAATTTAAGAAATCCAATATTAACTAACACATAACCATATACAACCAAAAACCTAAAAAACATAAGGATACAATCTATTTACACTTGTGACATCTCGGGCCCATTTTCCACTTCACCAGTTCCCCGATCCTGGTTATCCAAATGACCCATTGTGCATCTCCCCATAATCTAGGGGCTTCTAACAAGTAGAATGGGTGTTTAGAAAGTATGGTGGGGAGACTATACCCCCAGTTTAGAGTAATGAATTAGATACAACAAAAAGAAATTGTAGTAGATGAATAATCAAACATCAGATATTATAAAAAGTGGAAGCATAATAAAATATATCCAAAGACAGAATAAATGAATAACATATAAAAATTATCATAGATAGTGTATGATACAAAAATGCATCCAAGAAATGCAAGTAAAAAAATGAGAAATGGAAAACATTCAAACGACATGCAAGACAAAAAGTGAAAAAGTAAACTAAAACCAAAAGAATATTGCTATAATCTCAAACCTTAGCCTGATCCAATGCTCCTAAAATCGAATTAATAGGTGAGAATCAAACACCTAAATAGTTGTGTTTTCCCCAATACATTCATAATGGAATATATTCTTCTCAGGTGCCAAGCATAGCCCATGTAGGTTGTCAGATAAAAATATCTGGAAGACACCACCAATGGTATATAAGTGTATTCTGAGTAGGTTGTCATAAGTAAAAATTTTTCAGTACTAATTTGATATGTAAACAAATTATGAATAAATAAATAATCTCACACACTGGTTCTAATGAATACCAGGAGGGTTTACCTACTTTAGCTCAATGATGGTATATCTAATCAAGTCGCAATATATATATAAATAATAACTGGTTTGGGGTAAGAATTCCTCTTATCTATACATTTATATGGATATTGTAACAAGTGTGTCGTAAGTATGCCTCTCACCCATACATGTATAATGATTATAACTAGCATGGGCTAGGAATTCCTCCCCCCATATACATATCATAAGCTTGCATGGGATATGAATTCTTCCCTCAAATTCACATTCATCTAGGTCCCAAGTATGGTAGTGGCATAAACATTCATATCAAATAACATAAGGAAACACCCTCTCACGTTATTTAAATTTAAACAAACAAACCATTTCATGTAATTCCTTTATAATAATTCCTGATAAGGGAAAGGCCATGATGAAAATGACAAAAAAAATTATTAATAAAAATTCATCTTCATCTAATAAAATGTCTTAATATGTAAAATAGTTATATAAAACCTATTCACATGCTTAGAATTATTTTTTTGGATTTTAAAATACTGTTTAGAACTGTTACAGTTACTAATATAGTCATTCAATTGTGATCATATTATTAGTTTAAATATAGTGGTATAACAAAACAAATTTACCCAGAAAAAGGAAGCGACGACCTTGTCCAGTAGACTCAAGCCATACAAAGATCATTTTTCAGGGATCTCAGAAATAAGGTATCATCACTAGGATTTTCTCTTGACCAAGTCCAAGATGATCTTTAAAACGTTAATCTTGAACAAAATCACATACAGGATAAATGGAACTTAATAGAGATAACCACCTGAGTGATATTATCCAAGCCACCCCAATAGTATGTCACCATCGCACACCTTACCCTTTGGTCTTATGTGGTTGTTCTAGGTGGTTATTAACAATACCCTACAACTATGATTATGTGATTTTTTTTTAAAAAATATACATTCATTTTATTATGGTTACATATTAAATAGGTTTTAAAGCAAAAATAGTATTTTTAGTTAATATTTATATTAAATTATGAAATATATTTTCATAAAATATTTTATTTTTGGATTAAATAATATCTTAAATAAATATTATATCAAATTTATTTTTTATTCAATATAAATGATTATACAATATTTATGAATACAATTGAAATATTTATTAAGGTATGAAAACTATCTTTTGTCAAAACCAATGAATTTTCAATAAATATCATTTTTTATTTTAAAATTGAAAATTCACATAAATAAAAAATTATTTATATAAAATCAATATTTTTTATGGAATTATGATGTCAAAATTATCTAATGATTGATGTTTCCTAATTTTCTGAGACAATTGAATTTTTGGGTAAAAATTAAAAACTTTTTAAATATATTATGTGTTTTATGTAATAATAAGGACCCAATTGTAATGTAATAAAATAAAGTAAAGCTATATTAGAACAACATATTTTTTACCCTTAAAATAATGTTATTTTATATTTCTTCGATTAATTTTATGAACACCAAGTGGACCCTCCAAGACTTAGAAAATATTTTAAAATTTTACAATGATTTCCTTGAGATTGTGACGGACCTCTATATAATATTTTAATAAATTTGTATTTTTTAATTATGTTATAATTATTTACACTCCCCTTTGGAAAAAAATTGGGCCAAAACCATGGGATGGTTTGCTGTTTTTAATATTTAATTACAAGGATTCCAAAACCTATGTTTGTGAAATATTAAATAATTTCCCTCTCATTTCCTATATAAACCAACCCATGCTCCAACAAATATTCACAAAAAACCATTTATTTACATCCCTACTCTACCCCCTCTCTCTAAAATCCTCTCAAGTTTCCCTAGGTTCTCAAGAACCCCCTCTTCATGCCCTTGAAGTCACACACTTCAATGTAAGGGATCCTCACTTTCCTTTATTCCTTATTTATTCCAAGTTTCGTTATATTTTTATGCCCTTTTATTTTCAATTAAAAATATTGGTGTAAGATTTTTAATCCTCCCTTATAATTACCTCCATCTTTATTAATTACTATAGAACCATTTATCACTCAATATTTCCTCCCATGTACACCTGTTAACAGGCTAAAATTTCATAAGTGTAATTCCATTTCTCCTCATTTTCATGTTTTAATTATTATATAACGCCTTATATTTCCAAATTTACTGTTTTTGGACAAGAATATATTTGATACCCCCTTACTGACCTTTTAATGTAATTGTTGTGAGATACCCCTTTCCCTCTCATCAACCATTTTAATGAATCTTTATGTCACATCATTATTCTTCCAAAATTGCACCACGATTTTCTAAGCCGAAATGAATGTGTAGTGAACACCATACCAATATATCTATCAAGGGTATTCAACTTCATGCACATATAATTATTTAATTTTACTTAAATGTATTCATTAAACATTATTTAATCCTGTAATTTCTTCTAATGTAGACTGATTCCATGTTATAAGATCCATTTGGCAGGTTTATGCATGAAATAAAATGATTAAGAAGGGTTTTTCCCGATAGCACTCCAATGCATTGGGAAAATAATAATATCATGATGCGTCATGTGAAATTAGTGTTGAATTATTATAATTCATGTTTAATGAGGGAATAATAATTCTAATTAAATTGAAATGATGGTTTACTCATGCTCCATGTGCAATGAGCCTTGGATCATGCTAATATCATGGTAAATGTTTCTTTCACATCTCAATGTTATGATAATCATGCTATATCATTCCTCAATTATCATGTTTCTATTATTCTATATTGAAATACATGTTTACTAATATGTATATAATTATTCATGTTATTCCTTGTTTACTTCTTTAATGGGTTTTATAGCTCACCTTTTCTTTTGTATGTCCTCAGGTTACCCCATGTAATGCGATGTATGGAGGAATATTTTTGTTCTGTAAAATAAGTTTTCTATAAATATTTTGTTTTTTATATTTTGTTTTGTTTTGTTATGTGCATAATTTCCCAATACACTAGACCTATTTATATTCATAGCAGTATTAAGTGCATGTAATGTAATAATCCATGTTTATGTGTTTTATAAAGGGCAGGGTTGTTTGAGTTGTTATCAAACGATTCGTTTAGTTATTCATAATTTTAGGATTAGAAAACCCTAGTAAAATACATAGGGATAATACTAGTATAATAAAAACATATTTAAATTTTTTTAGTATATATAAAGAGGTTTATTGAGAAAATACTTCCATGTATAGATATAACCAAGTAGATGTGGCTCTGGTGCATATGTGTCTAGGGGTAAAACATGAAGGCAATGCCAAATCTAGACTCAAACAAGAACTAGTGCACGAAAACAGGCCTTGATTCCTTCCTGTCTTGACACTCCCAGGGGATATTTATTTTTGAATTCATAATCTTAGTATGAACTATTATTAAGGGAATAAAAGAATTCCCCTAGGAATATACGTTGGGATGTAGATCATAGATAAACTATATTTAAGCCTATAAATTATAACTCAAGTTAATAAATGAAATTTAGAATGTATCCCTTTTTGTTAATGGATTCCCATATACGTGTTACCCCAAGATTTATTTTTAATCCATCAAATGGTAGGTAAAAGAATGACACATGCTAACAACCCATGTAATGATAAATGTGATTACTGTACTAATGAAATGCCCAATCTAATCGGAGAAAGAATCGTAAACATTCTCACGATACTCTCACAATTATCTAAATTTTTTAATAGAACCCTGGGTTAAGAGGAACGTACAACCCCTCCTCCCCCCAAGAAAGAACAAGCCACAATTGAGTGCTTTAGGAGATAATGGACTTCTCATTTTAATTGGTCATCTTATCCCTCAATAGCTGAACAATGGATCCACTCAATTGAGAGGGTCTTATCCATCCATAAATTATTAGAACAAGATAAGGTTCTTCTAGATGCTTAACGTAAGGAGGGTCAAGCTGATTAGTGCTGGACATTGATAAAAACTACTAATCTTGTGGAAGAGATCGAGGAACTAGAATGGATGGATTTATGGAAAATGTTTTTCATTAAATACTTTCCCCGAACCCTGTGAAATTAGATGGAAAGAGACATCATTTCCCTTATGAAAAAATACAATGAATCCATCAGATCATATGAGTAAATAATTACACATCTTTCATAATACGCCTCAAGCTTTTTCGTTACCCAAGAATGCATGGTTTAGCACTTTTTTGGTGGGATAAAACTTATCCTATAAAAGTTCATAGAGATCTGTGACATTGATAGCTGTGAAAAAAAATTTCTAATGTTCCCTCAAATTCAAAATGGAGATCGAAAAATCTCAAGGGATTCATGGGGACAAGAAGTAGAATGTATACATTAATTTTGGTAGTTGATTTATAAATTCAAAGATGCAATGAAATTCCAGCACCCCACTTCCCAATAGTGAATAATGAAGCACCCATGAAAATTCCTGAAGGGGATGAGGAAATGATATAATTGTGGAAGATAAGGCCACTTGGCCATTAATTTCTGAAAAAATAAACATGCAACTATGACAGAGGAAAAGAATGCTCTATTTGACCCTCAATTCGTTGTTCATTTAATCTAATACAATGAAGTAGGGTACTTTGCAAACAAATTCCCTCTGCCAAGGGGTTTTAGGGGAAACCAAAAACCTCAAAGGAACCAAGGAATAGATAAATCTATCACTACTAAAGAATCAAATCCTATCAATGAATGGGAGAAAGGTATGATAGTTATTTATTCCAGAATAGAGAAATTACATTATTATTCAAGTTCAACACATTCTTTTATCTCTTGAATGTTTAGTAGAAAACACCAAAAACCACAAAAAAATCATGTATGTAAAGATATCTTTGTGAAAAATAAATGGGGACATTATTGCATCCAAAGAATATAACTCCTCCCCTGTCACAATTTTTTGACTAAACATCCTAGAAAACATCATCATACTCCCGCTGGTGGGATTTGATGAAATTCTTGGCATGGATTGTCTTTTCCTATATAGATCCAAAATAAATTTTCTTTGAAAGGGAAATTACTCACCCTATGGTGAATCGATCTATGATTATATACATGTGTAAGGAGGAGGATGAATTTTCTTTACCACCATCATCTCAAGAAAGGATATTACTTCCCTATGATCCTATGTATCTTGCTCAGAAGATTGAGTCAAATGAAGCAACCATCCTTGAATTCATGCATATTGTGATGGAATTCTCTAATGTGTCTCCCAAGTAATTTTTATGTTTTTTCCCAAGAAGAGTTGTTATATTCTTAATTAATCTTATACCTAGGGTGTTTCCAATATCCATGGCTCTATATAGATTGGATGTTTTTGAGATTTATGAGCTAATGAAATAACTACATGAGAGTCCAGATAAAGGTTTTATATGACCAAGTGCTTCACCATGGGGTTCACTAGTCCACTTCGTCAAGAAGAAGGATAGGTCAATGCACCATTTCTTTGATATCGTGAGCTCAAAAAAATCATAATAAATAACAAGTATCCCCTGCCATGAATTGATGACTTGTTCGATCATCTATGTGGATAAAAATAATTCATCCAAGGTGGATCTGTGGTCGGGGTATTACCATGTCAAGGTGAAGGAGGTTATCCACAAGACTTCTTTTTGTACAAGGTATGGGCATATGAATTCATATAAATTCCTTTCATTCTCATTAATTCTATAGAAATCTTTATGGACATGATGAATAGAGTGTTTAGATATTATCTCAAAAAACATTGGGTAGACTTTATTGATGATATTTAAATATACTTCAAAACCAATTAATATCAAGAAGAGAATCTAAGAACTACACTATAGACCATACAAAAGGATAATATCTATGAAATGTATAACAAATGTGTTTTTTGGATGAAGGTAGTCTCGATATTGGGTCATATCATTATAATAAATGGGATATTGGTGGATCCCTCAAATACAAATGAAATTGTGGGATGGTTGAAGAAAACATCAGTGACAGATATCCATAGATTCCTAGGGTTATGTGGATATTATTGTTGATTTGTGAGAAATGTTTCATGATTTTCAAACCCCTTATCCAGCTAACTCTTAAGGGATTAAAGTTTTCTTGGAGTGATAAATGTGATTGTAGATTCATGCAGTTGAAAAAGAGGCTTATCTCTACGCCCGTGATCACACTACAAACAATTGGAGAACTTTTTTGTTATTTAGTGATGCATAAATGAAGGGAATGTGATGTGTGTTGATAAAAAATAAAAAAGGCATTGCCTATGTATCAATATAATTGAATTTTCATGGGAAAAACTATCCAACACTTGATCTGGAGTTGGATGAAATAATATTCACTTTAAAAAAATAGGTAAATCACATCATTGGGACGAAGTGTGAAATATATATAGATCAAAAAATCCAAATGTATATATTAACACAAAAATAGCTGAATATGCATCAATGAAGATGGTTAGATCTGATCAATGACTATGATAGCTCAATCCAGTAAAACCCTCAGAATGAAAATACATTGGTAGATGCTTTAAGTACAAAGGACCCGACGATTATATCATTGATGAGAATTTAAAATGATCCCATCTTATTTGATTTAATGTAGATGGAAACAATAATAATAAAGAAGGGAACACCAACAATCCTTTAAAAAATGATTTCTCAATAGTATCTTTTGGAATGTTAAAAGGATCATCATAAGTATTATGTGGGAATTAAAATGACAGTGGAACCTATAAAAAAGTGAAATCCTCATAGTTCAATGTTAATAAAGAAGGAATTATGAGATTTTGGGTTAAGACTATGTGTTCTATAAAATCTGGAGTTAAAGAATGAACTTTTAGATGATGCACATAGTTCAAATTTCTCCATTCACCCAGGAAACACTTAGATGTATTGAGATATCTGTGATAATTATTGGTGGGATAATATGAAGAAGGATATCGCTGAGTATAAATCAAAGTACCTGGTATGTCATCAAGTGAAGGCTCGGAGGTATATGTTTAAGAGGATTATTCAACCATTATCCATAAAAACATGGAAATGGGATAACATCATGATGGACTTTGTCACCTATCATAAGAAGATATCCAAATGAATCAATGATATCTAGGATGTTGAGGATCAATTTACAAGGACATCATAATTCATTTCAAATCTATAGGATTTTTCATTAGATCAACTAGGTTGAAAATACATCATAGAAGTTGTAAGTTTGAATGGAGTACCACTATAGATTGTATCAAATAGAGATCCAAGATTCGCATTTATTTTCTAAAAGAGTTTCCAACATGCTCTGAATTCTGAAATGAACATCAGTATGACTTATCATCATCAAACTGATGGCCAATCAGAGTGGACTATCCAAACATTTGAGGACCTATTGAGAGCATGTCCAACGGACATCAAAGGAGTATAGGATCAACATCTTACTTTGGTGGAGTACTCTAATAATAAAAGTTTCCACTCAAGAATAAAAAGGCCTCCTTATAAATCCATGTATATGAATAGGTGAAGAACACCGACAAGTTGGGATGAAGTTGGGGAGAGAAGACACATAGGTCCAGAAATGGTTGAAGAAATGCTGGAGGAGGTTAAGACCATGAAGCAGTGCATTAATGCTTCTCAATGTTGACAAAAGATATATTATGATAATCATCATCAAAACTTGGAGTATGATGTCAGAGACACGGTATTCCTCTGCATATCACTGTGGAAGATAGTCATGTGATTAAGGAATAAGGTAATGCTTATTCCAAGGTACATTGGTCCTTTTGATACCATTGATCGCATTGGAGAAGTGGCCAATCGGCTTGCACTCCCAAAAAACCTATCTCAAGTACATGATGTATTCCATGTATCAATCTTGAGGAATGACATACCAGACCCATTCAATTTACTCAATCTAGAGGTGGTACCATTTGAGAATGTCATCTCTTATTAAGAGATGTGGGAAATGATAATAGATCATAGGGAAAATGTTATATGAAATAATACAATACCCCTCATCTAGGTGTTGTGGAAAACCAAAATGTTTGAAGAATCAATGTGGGAATTAGAGGAAGTGTTGAAGTATAGTTACCAATATCTATTTTAGTGTGGGAAAACGAAATTTTGAGTGAAAAATTTCTTAAGGGGGATAATTTTACGACCGAAAATATTATTAATAAAATATACTCTTAAATTATTTTAATATTTTTTTAAATAATTATATAAAAGATATGAACTTCTTTGGTTTTATGTTTTTTGGATTATAAAATACTATTTACAATTTTTACCATTGCTAATATAGCCATTGAAAAGTGATCACATGATTTGATTAAATATATGGCATTAAAAAATCCAGTTTACTCACAAAAAGGAAGTGATGAACTTGTCTAGTATACTCGAGCCATATGAATCTCATTGGTCAAAGCTCAGAAAGGAGGTAGCGTCACTAGGATTTTCTCTTGATCAAGACCAATCTAAGCTTCAAGACATTATTCTTTAACAGAATCACCTATAGGAGAAGTTGAAGTTAGTAGAGATTACCCCTAAGCCATATAATCTGAGTCACGCCAAGAGTCTATCACCAGCTCCCACCTTACCCTTAGGTATTATACCATTGTTATAAGTGGTTATTTAACAAGAACATTGAAATATAATTACGTGAATTATTTCTTTAAGATAATACATTCATTTTATTATTGTAAATTTTTTAAATATGTTTCAAATAATAAAGAGTATTTTTAGTTAATATTTAAATTAAATTAGGAAATCTATTTTGATTAATTAACGGATTTTTAATTTAAATAATATTTTATGAAAATATTATATCTAAATTAATTTTTATTAAATATAATTGATTGTATAATTTTTTTGAATACAATTGAAATTTTTATTATGGTTTGAAAACTAAAATTTTCAAAACCTGGGAATTTTTAATAAATGACGGGGTTTAATTTAAAATTTAAAATTCAAATATTACATAAATTAATTAAATAAATTGAATATATTTTTTGGAATCAGGATTTTGAAATTATATAATGGAGAAATTTTCAATAAAATTTGAGACAGTTGAATTTTTGGCTAAAAAATAAATACAGTTTAAATATATATTGTATCTTATGACATCATAATGAGCCAATAGTGATTTATTAAAATACAGAAAAGGGGTTATTTGGAGAAAATATATTTTACCATTAAAATAATGTGATCTTAGATTTGATTTATTAATTTTATGATAACTTTTTTCACACTCCAAGAATATTAAAATATTTTACTTTTAAAAATTATTTCTTCTAGAGTGTGGCTCATCTCCACACAAGAAGGCCTAATATTTTAAAAAGTTTGGGAATTGGCCTTATAAAATAACTTTTAAACTACCCTTAATAAAAAACCATGGTGTGGTTTGTGGTTTTTAAATATCTAATTTTATGGATTCCAAAACCTATGTTTGGGAAATATTAATGAATTACCCTCTCATTTCATATATAATCCCACCCCAGATCCCACTTCCCATCACTAAAAACCATTGGATAACATCCCTACTCTACACCCTATCTCTAGAATCCTTCATAGTTAACCCAATCTTTCAAGAATCCCCTCCTCATGCTCTTAAAGTCACATGCTTCCAAGAAATGGATCCTCACTTTTATTCCATCCTTATTTATGTCCATGATTACGTATATTGTTATACACATTAATTATCAATTAATAATGTTGGAGAATTATTTATAACCTCCCCTATACTATGATACTAATTTTTTAATGTTGGAATACCCCTTTATCTCTCATTAATTTCACCCATGTACACCTCTTACCATGCATAAATTTCATAAGAGTTATTCCATTTATCCTATTTCTTCAAGTTTTTATATTCTATTACTCCTTAAATTTCCAAATTCCATGTTTTGGGACTTTTATCAACATTAACCCTACTTTTCATTTTATATAAATGTGACGAGATACCCAATTTATATCTCATCATCCATTTTTATGAATCATTATGTCACACCGTTATGGTACCATAATTGTACATCAATTTTCGAAGCTGAAATCATTGTATAGTGAATACCATACCCATTTCTCTAGCATGTGTATTCACATTCAAGAAAATATACGTATTGAATGGTACATAGATGTATTTTTTTCTAGATTCATTAATCATTGAAAATCTTATGTTGGTGAATGATTCCAGGTTATATGATCTATGTGGCACACTTATGCATGAAATAAAATTATTAAGAAGGGTGTTATGTGATAGCGCTCCAATGCATTGGGTAAAGAATAGTGTCATGATACATCATGTGAAATTAATGTTGAATCATGATAATTATATATCAATGAGTTTTTAGTAATTCTAATTCAAGTGCAATGATGGTTTATTCATGCCCCATGTGTAACGGGCCTTGGCTCATGCTAATATTATGTTAAATGTTGATGCCACAAATCCATGTTATAATGATCATTCTATATCATTCCTCTATGATAATATTTATATTATTCTCCCTTAATATTCCAATTCCCTAAAATTTATTTTATTCATCATTTTATGCCTCGTTTACTCTCTTACAGGGATTTTTATCTTACCTTTTTCTTATATATGTCCTCAGGTTGTCCCATGAAATTCTAAGTACGAATTAATGTTGTTGTCATGTAAAATAATTTTTCAATAAAGAATTTGTATTTTCTAATTTAAGTTGTTATGTATTGTTTCTAATTTCTAAGTACACTATACCTCTCGATCCTTATAGTTTTCTTAAGTGCAATTTTATGTAATAAATAATGTTTATGTGTGAAATAAAGACAAGGGTTTTTATAATGTCATCAATTGAAACCATTCCATTAAATCAAATTCATATTTCGGGTTTTAGACATCTCATCATATCCAACCCATAAAATCCAACCATCTTATTTTCATAACATGGAAAATTTATTTCATGGAATGATGTTAAGGCCAAAAGGTCAAGGTCAAATACTGATATGGGAATTTGAAAAATTACAACTCAAAAAGAGATAAGTACTATTGAAGAACCTTGTCATACATCAATTACACATAGGAGAATTTATTTCTGTATTAAAATCTATGCTGAATGATAAATTTGGTTCCTCGTATATTAAATCATTTGGCCCAAATGGGAAATTACAAGGTATAACACCTATAGTTGTCCATATAGAGAAAATTTAATATCTAAACACCTAAAAATATCCAATTAATAAATATCAAGGGTTGGGGGAAATTTAAACATTATGGAACCAACACAATTATGAAGATTATAAAAGGCTTCACATGGAAGAACAGAATAAATACAAAATAGTTAATTGTATAATGGAAAACTACATGACCTCTACCCTTATGGTCATAGGTGATGCCTCCATGATATCAACATCATATTGAAGTAGGTTGGAAGAGATATGAGTCTCAGTCCATCCCCATTGAAATATGGTGAATTATCCTACATTTTAATATAAAAACAATAGAAAATATAATCCAATGAATGAGGGGCACATAGTTTTAACCTTACCGTGGGATATCGAATGCCTCTGATGGTTTGAGAAACAAATATCAGACAAAAGAGTTATGGGAGATAAAATATTTCAGGTGTTTTTAGAAACCTATAGGAGGATGAAAAAGGATGTGTCTAGTTCCCATGGTTTACAATAACCATGCGGCCTAGCCTGAAACCCATTTTTATGTACCTCTTTTCTCCAAACTAGCCACAAAGGCTCCTCAGGCCTTACCGAGGCCATAATATACCATTATCAAGATTAATGGAATGATTCAAAATAACACCCAATGATTAGTACCTTGGTAAAAATTCAGGTCGTTATTACCTCCCCTCCCAAAAGAAACTCATCCCCAAGTTGTCCTTCAAGGGTTAAAGTGTTACTGTTTTCAAAGGTTTACGACCACGGAGTTCACATACCATTTTCCCATTCCATAGTCTCATTGTGTACTCAGTCGTGCATCCATATCACCCGAATGAGAGGAACATGCATGCCTCGGAGTATCTTTACACTTCGATCAACAATACAAAAAAGATACTCTTATAAGGATGAATCTATATCCAATTTGACCTCATCCCACTAAAAGAAATGCATTAGACTTGGATTGTACCAGCAAAGCTGAGATACATTTAAGATATAATTCATGGACCAATATATCAATGGATGTGCCTACTGGTAATCCATTGGTCTGATCCACTTCACAACCACGAAGGGTCCAACAAATCTTGGGTATAGTTTACCCTACTTCTAAAAATGATTATGCCTCAACCTAGGTGAGACATTCAAGAATACCCGATTTGGATCATTGAACTCAAGAGGTCATCAATGTTTGTTTGCATAAGACTAAAACCTATACTGAGAAATCAACACGTGCTTCCAAACTAGATAGACCTACACTAAAGTGTACTACATGACATGAGTCCCAAGAATAGTATCTTCCCTTACCTCTATCAAGCAAAGAGGTGACGGACAAGACCTACCCTTCAAGGCATCATAGGGATCAATCTCAATGCTATCCTCGAATCTAATATTATAAGTAAAATCAATGAGGTAATGAGTTTTTCTTTAGAACCACAAAAGTTGAAAACACATCCATGGAGAATATCCTATGGTACTTGAATTGTATTCTCCATCATCCTATCAATCTAGGGGTGGAATGTCATTTTCAAGAGTACATCCATACTCAATACCTTATGTGACCCCTTTCTGAACTATGATGTGAAACATGTATCTCTCTCTAAAATAATAGAAAGAGGTCCTCCATAAAGACATACCACCTATTTGATTCACTATCTTCCCCAATCATCTACCAAGAAGGTCTCTCACACTGGTAAAAAGTGTGCAACCTTTTTCAGATGATCATTGATAACCCACACATAATTGTTTCGATGAGGAGATATGGGTAAATCATTCATGATTTCAATCAAAAAATCATCTCATTTCCACTCAATAATGGAAAATGGTTGAAGAAGCACAATCAGATGATGATGTTCCATCTTCACATGCAGAAAGGTGTAACATCGAGTGATAAAACTGGATAACTCATGTTTTATGCTAGGACACCAATATTGTATTCTTAGATCTCGATACATTTTGGGGAAATTGGAGTGAACATCCAATGATAAGGTGGGGAAATAACTCATTATCTCCTCTCTAATTTATATTGGGACCCATTAATTCCAACATAATAATAGTGTATAATCCCCATCAACTATCTTAATAGAAGATGCATCTTCATCTAAGACACTTTCTCATAGCACAAGGCATTCATGATCAGATAACTATCTTGTGTTTACTCGTTCCAGATGAGTATCTACCACTGCTAAGGCTAGGAGGATAGTATATCCATGGTCTTTAAAAATATCAATGTGCATCATCAATAATAATTCAATAAGATTCCATTCATCATTGGATTCTTTAACTATCTATGTCTGGGTCTTTCCGCATAAAGAATTATCTACTAAATTACCTTTCCCAAGAGTACAGCCATGATTGAAATCAAAAGAATATTTGTAATCGCCCCACCTATACTATCTAATATTTATATTTTTTGCTATGAAGATGTATTTGATGATTTTTTTGTCTTTAAATTTCATAAATCTATCTCCCATGAAATTGTGTCTCCAACTATGTAAAGCATGCACAATGGGAGAGATATTTAGGTCATGTGTTTAATAGTTCCACTCATGAGGCATCAACTAAGGAGAACCATACACAACAACGCACACAAACTATATCAGAACTACACCAAATCCAATACCTAATGTGTCACAATAGACTTTATAGGACACACCTTTCTCTAGAAGAATAAGTACTGGTGATGAAGTCAATATTCCTGTTACCTCAAAAAAGTATTCATCCTAAGCCTCAGAAATTTTTTATTTCACACCCATAATTATAAATATCTTATGTGGAACCGAAAGGCATGAAAAATCATGTATGAAACATCTATAACATATGTAAGTCCATACGAAACTAAAAATATCAAAAAAATATTAGGATTTTTTCAATAAACTAAATATATCACTTTATCTGGGTCATTAAAAAATCATGAATCTGAGATGATATGACCCAATATATGGATTTTAATAATCTAGAAGTTTCATTTATAGATCTTATCATAAAGCTGATACTCTCTTAGTGTATTTTTCTTGATATTGGGACAGGTTTCATGGTTGTGTACGGAGTTATAATACACTATGATATCATCAATTAAGACAACCAAAAATGCATCCAGTTACATGTGGAAAACCTGATTCATAAGATCCATGAAGTCAGCTGGTGAATTTATAAGTCTAAAAAGCACATATAGGTATTCGTAGAGACCCTACATACCATGTAATGCTATGTGAGGTATTTATAAAGTTCGAACATATACATGATTATAGCCCGACCTCAGATCTATCTTTGAAAACACTTACTCTCCATAGAGATGATCAAATATGTCGTCTATCCTAGGAAATGGATATAGATTCTTAATAGTGAGTTGATTCAACTAATTTTTATACACAAAAATCCTAAGGTTACCATTCACCTTCATGGAAAAGTGGAATAATGAGCCCCATTGATATGTGTTGGGGAGTATAAATCCTTTCACCTACAGATCCCCCAACTAATTCTTGACTTGAAGAAGATCCTTATATTTCATTATTTATGGAGGAATGTTAACTAGTGCCACTTCTGGAACAAGATCAATAGTAAAATCTCCCTCTCACACCTAATGTGGACTAAATAAGTCATCAATAAAATGTCTCAAAAACACTTCACTAGAGGAGGGAAAAAATTGGTTTGAAACCCAAGATCATCGATGTAAAGACTGGAAACCATTTTAGTAACACCACCCAACCTCTACATCTTGTGTCTTTCTTGTGATGTACTATGATCCTATTCTCTCTTATTCATTTTTATAACATCATTTGATGATGTAAACATCGTCCTAAGGAGATAGAAGTCAATATTGAATTTACAGGGAATTAAAACGTCCATCTCAATGATTGCATCAAAACCTAACATGTTGAGAACATACAAGTTCGACCAGAATTGGTTACTACCTATTTCAAGGGAAAAAGACTAATAGTAGTGAAAAACCTCTGAATGGATACCTATGGATGTATCAAGAACCATGAATCCATTTTAAAATCCATGTTGAGGACCAGACTCTTAGTAATTGTGTCTGATATAAAATTGTTATGCACACCTGTATTAATCAAAGATGACACTAATGTATATACTACTAGAATATGGCCTTGTATATTAGATGTTCTAGTGCTCATCTACTATAGTGTAGGTTGAACAAAATGTAACTGGCTTGTATCGTCGCCCTGAGTCACTACCTAACTACCCAGAGTATGACCGCTATATTGATACTGAGAATCATAATTCGGGTTTCCTCTACCACGATATCCACATCGGCATGTTCGATTAGTGGTTTCTAGATACCAAAATTTCATGATCCAACTGACCCCAGTCTTACCTAAGGAGTCGATGAAGATCCCCATTATCTAGGTATTGAAGGGAATGTCCTATAGAAAAGAAGAATTTGGCCCATCCTACCATAGCATATTCATACCACATGCCTGGTGGAAACTGAAACGTGATGTGCCTTGACTATCCACACTGGTGAAATACAAGGTAAATATTAGCAGTAGGATCCTAATTACTGCCTCTTTCAATACAAAACTCAATATTCCTCTTTCAACCAAATGAAGATCCATTAGTTTTCTTAGCTGTTTAAATAACACGGATGCGACTTCAACATCTCTCAAGTTTCTATTTGTAATTAGTTACTAGATGAAGATCTCAAAAAGTTTCATCAACCAGAACACATTGACCTATGATTAAATGGAGTAACAAGACCCATCCTCAAATCACTTAGTGTCTATCATATCCATATCAACTATAGAAGGAGAAAAATGTTTCATTTTAGTGAAACGGGATGAATATTACATAATTGAAATTGTCCACTTCTGTAGCTTTATAAAATCTCTACCTCTATCATCACTCAGATTCTGGTGAAGATGTATTTGTATAACATAGTAATAAAGTAGGCCCACACCATATCCCTATGCTAGACTACATGGGCGGTGACATCCCACCACATATTGGCTGAATTGTATAACATATAAGTAGTTATCTTGAACCTCAAATTTGAAGGCATCTCTAGGTTCTCAATGGTTAATAAGATCACCTCCATCCAAGACACCATATTAGGTGTTCCTAAATCCCTTGATAATGTATGAGGTAGCTGCGGTAGAAACTCGCGAGTTAACTCTCCCATACTCAGAGAAGGTTGTACTCCACCTTGCATATTTTTCTACATATAAAATAATCCCTCACAATAAATGAATCAGTTCCCAAAAAAATGTATAAGGGGAGGAACCAAATGTGTCTTGACTGGAAGAACAACTATAATCTCAAGTCCTTCCACCTCAGGGCCATGATCACCACTATCTTCAGGACGTGGAAAATGAGGTCTTCATGGAGGCATAATGCTATAATGAAAAACGAATACATCATATGATAAAATAGAAAATTTTAGATGATTATACTTAACTAACCAGGATATGTACTAAATAATTCCTTTAATATTGAACACACCTCTCTTCCTTCTTTATGATACATGACTAGATGATATTACAGACCATAACAAGCCATAAGAAAGACGAAACACCCACTACCCACTACTGAGGCTATGTTCGAAAAAATATTTCTTGTTTAGGCACATGAGGAAAGGTTTTTTTCATGTTAAAAGTCATTTACCATATGAAGGTGGGCCCATTTAAACATTTAAACCACTGTGAAGAAGATAAATCCAATGATAGAAAATTTCACAACCCATAAGGGACTATAATTCATATAAACTAAATTTTGGAACTCAGTTGAATTTCATATTCATTTAATATGTTCTTGAATATGTAATTGTACCATTTTAAAATGGTTGATCTAGGTGGTATTACAATGTATGATCTATAAGGGCCCATACAACTTATTATTCAAAGAGAGGTATCCCCTAAACACATACCACAGTATGATCCAAGTCCTATAAGAAGCATAAGAAAATTATATATATATAAGGTATGGAAAAGTGTATATGAAATAGTAAATACATGCATGAAATAGAAAATCACATGGAAAAATACATGGAGTTTTCATATTGTTCCAATAGTGATGAATGTTCTAATAAATAACTCTCATTTTATAGGGTCGAGCAATAAAATTGCAATCCCAAGATCATAAATATCAGTAAGATCACAAAACATGTGAAGAATCCAATAGAGAAATGATATCGTCAATAATATCAAAATCAATAGCATTATCATTTAAGGAAAGGTGAACTTTTCCCTATACATGGGATTCCAATCCCCAAGAAGGACTTCTGACCAAGTACTAAGAATTCGCAATCCCCATTCTTTTGCCTCCAAATTATAAATTAAGAATGTAACCTTCTTTGATACCACTTTGTGATGTCCCAAAACTGGTTTCCAATTAACCCATTCCCCGATACCAATTTGCCACATTACCCCTGACACATCTCCCTATAATCCATTGGCTACCAACTAGTAGTGAACGTGGGGTAGGTAGTAAAGTTGGAAGACTATACCCCCATGTCAGAGTAATTTAATAGATATAAAAAAAAGTGCACAGTAAATGAAGCATAATGAACAATACATATAATATAAAAAGTGGAATCATAATCAAATACAACAGAATACTGAATAATTGAATAACTTAAAAAAATACTTATAAGAAGTGTCTGATAGAAACAAATATGGATGCCATTCTAGTAAAAAACAAAATTAAAAAATAGTAAATATGAATTATAGAAAAATAATTGATTTTATAAAAGGCCAAAATTTCTTTATAGCATCTAAAGATTAATCCTCATCCTCAACTCCTAATCTCCAACTATGTGTTAAGAATAAACTACTTGAAGAGTGGTGTTTTTTCCTATCCATACCTATTGGAAAATAGTCTTCTCTAGTGCCAAGGGAAGCCCATGTTGGGTGATAGATAAAAATATTTTTAGGAAACCACCAACGGTGTCTACACGTATTCCAAGTAGGATATCATAATTAAACAATGTGAAATAATATGAAGGAAGGTAATCCAATGCTGAATAAATAAAAAACCACCAGATCAGGTTCTTAAAGGATACCTAGATGATCTACCTGATTCAACACAATGTTGGTATGTCTACTCACATCACGATATATTTATATATATATACATATATTATAAATGAAATTGGGTAGGAATTCCTCCCATCCATACATTAATATAGATTTTGTCACTAGAGTGGGGTAAGAATTCATCCCACTAATAAACATATAGAGATTATAACAGGTGTGGGGTAAGATTTCCTCCCACCATATAGATATCATAATATGTCATGCGGTAAGAATGCCTCTCACTCAATCGCATTTATCAAGCTCAAGATCATATAACTGGAATAACCATTCATATTGTATAACATGAGGAAAACCCATATTACATCATTTCAATTACAACAAAAAAACCATTTCACACAATACCTTTATAAATAATCATGATAAGGGAATGACCATCCCATATCTTGAAACCATTACATTAAGTAATATTAATATTTAGTGTTCATGTTATCTCATCCTATCCAACGTATACAAGCCAACCATCCTACTTTCATATCATAGAAAATCCATTTCATGGCAAGGTGTTAAGACAAAATGGTCAAGGTTGAATACTCACATGCCCATTTGGACAATTACAACTCAGAAGGGGATATGTACCATTGAGTAACCTTGTTATAAATCAATTAAACAGAGAAAAAGTGTTATTTTAATTAAAGTACAAGCTTTAATATAAATTCTGTTCTTTTTATTTTAAACCATTTGGCTAAAAAGTATAATTTCAATGTGGACCACCTATGGGTGTCCATATAGATAAATGGTAATATATAAACCCCAAAAAAGATCCCATTAACCTATATCAAGGTGCTTGGGTAATATAAACATGAACTAACCAACCCAATTATGATTCTCATCAATGTTCTTCTAATTCCATGGTGGAATAAATACAAAATAGAAGAAATGGAAAAGTATATGACCATCTACCTTAATGTCGTAGATGATGCCTTATTTGATATCGACCTCAGACTCAAATCTGTTGGGAAGAGAAATGAGTTTTAGTACAATCCCCTAAAATAAGGTGAATGGGATTGAATCTAAATAGTGAAATAACATGTGACATTTACTGAAAAAGGAAGGAAAAGAAATGTTATCCTTAACTTAGGCTATTTTATGCCTCTACTGATTTGAGAAACATATGTTGGATATAGGATTTGCAAGAGATCTATGATTTAGAGGAGTTTTGTAAACCTGTGGGATGAATATGGTAGCTACATCTGCTAAAAGGAGGAGAAATGAAATGTCAGGTTAATGGATTGAGTGGGGGTGAATGTAAATTTTTTTCCCAAAACCCACTGTACAAATTTGATGCACATATTTTACAAACCATGTGAAACCCATGAATTAATACTTCGTCACATTTCTTTAGTAGGTCGCACAGCTATGCTCATAGTCTGCATGGTAGTAGAAAAACCAAGCAGAATTAATGATTCCCATGTCTCCATCTTTAGGGTTTACACAAACCATGCAGCATGGGTGCATGGTTTATACAACCCATGCAGTCCATCCTGCAACCCATTTTCCCAAACCTCTGAGTTTCAATCCATCCCTGTATTATCATCGGGTTGTCCCTAGGCAATAGTATAACTTTACCCAGATTAATGGAAATATTCAAAATGAAAAATAAATGATTCTTACATTGATCAAAACTCATGTCGTTACAAACCAAAATTATATCCTTACACCATGAATCACAAAGCATGAGTATTAACATCCTCAATTCATTGAATCCCTATATAACCCATTAATCATCCCATTGACATCTATTTCTCAAACCAAATACATCATCAGATTAACATGATCATAAAAATAAATTCAAACACTAAAATAAAATAGTATTAAGATATTATAAAAAAACTATAAAAGAAAAAAATAACGTTTGGTGGGAAGGCATAGTGGTCCCAAACACAAAAAAAATAATTATTTCCCTCACGTGAAATAAAACTGAAAAAATAAATATCTTGAAAAAATAAATATGAAAATAAATTATGATCACCCATATCTCAATGTCATCTCAACACATATTGTAATGTATTTTAGTGAAATAATATTCAATATTAACCTAATGAATATCAGGTTATATAGTTTATGCTATAAAATTCAATCTAGGGGTTGGCTCCCACTATATATTTTTTCACAATCTAGAACCACTATAACCAATTTAGATTGAATAAAAACAATCAAAAATTGACTAGAATGGATTTATCATCATATATTTCTCCATAGAGTTAAATTATGAGTACGATACCATCATGAAAATATATTTTACAATCATAGATAAAAAATCCTTACATATTATTTTGACCAACATCACGCACCCTTTCATGTCTATAGATTCATGTTTAATCTCTTACACGTGTCTCATAATGAACTACGAATAAAAAACGATAATAACAAGAAAAATCAACAAATTAATAAAATCAACGATGAGACCATGTTAATATACTAGATGATAATAAATCCCATAACACTATTTGAGTTCAATTAGTTATATCCTAGCTAAAAAGAACATTATTCATGTTTCTCTCTTTCGAAAAGAAAACTCAATTAATTAAATAAGAGGGAAGTCACTCTCACCAAGAACCTGTGGATTATAAGATGTTTTATAATGAAGCAAGGGGTCTACGTGAAAACATTATAGCTGAGGTAAAACCACTATGGAACTATAATCTATCGAATAAAATGGATAACCACTATTTTATAAAAGGATCCAAAATTATTTTTGAACACGGGGTTAAAGCCATTAACAAATAATAGGAATACCCCTCTCTCTCATTCTTATTCCTTAATAATATGGAAATTATAATCATCATATTGTTACCCCTTAATTTGAGAAACTCTATGTTAACAAACCATTAAAAATATATATCCACCGACATATTATCTTCATATTTATAGAAAAACTACTATTTCAACACTCTATAATGACATTCAAATCTCCATTACAAAACAACATAAATAAATCATTTCCATGGAATAAAATTCACATAATAACCAATATAAAAATACAATGAATAAGGATACTCTATTAATTAAAAAATATAAAAAATTTATAATTCCCATTCCCCATAAATCTTGGATCTAGTGTGTTACTTTATTACATTGTCATAGATACAAGATTCAAATCCCAAGTGGATAAACAATTTACTAGATTCTGAAAAACCAGATTACATACAAAGTACCCAAATTACATTGAGAAATAGAATATAAAACATTGTACATAATAAAATAAAAGGAACAGAGTCCTTGAAAGATTATTAAGTTATTTCTTCTTCATAACCTTGTAAATATAAACAAAAAAGGGCCAGCTCAAATTCTCATAAAGGGTTTGTAAGGCGGGAGAGAAAAGGAACAAATGATAAGAAAAAACATGAAAATGTAAATAACTAACAACACATGTCATTAAAATAAATAGGTAAGGGAAAATAATTTTGGAAAGGAATAAAATTGAAAAAACATTCCATTTAATTAATGAAAAAATAATCAAATGAATCCATATATATGTCTACCCAAAATCTCATGGATCAAAAATGATAATTCAAATGAAATAATTGCTTTTATTTTAGACATGATGTATCTAGAATATGAACCCATATATCGTCAAGATAAACTATAAAGATAGATTAAACTATGATGATTTGTCCAAATCATCAATCTCATGATACTACCAATGACTCAAGGTTTTATCTATAATTATTCCCCTCTCCTATCTATAATTCTGAAACATTCCACATATGTCAAATATTTGATTTAATTAAAAAATCCTTTTCCTTTGTCACCAAATATCCTCCTTGAAAAGGGGATATAAATTTATCAATAATTTCCACAGTGTTTGTTAGTTAATAAGAATTTTTATTGAAGGTTATGAATGGAAAAATCATTAAAATATCACTAAAACATTCTTGATGAACACAATCATTAAAAATCAAAACTATCCCATACCACTTTCAAGTTTTTGAATCATAATACCCATGAAATAATAAAATTAAATAGAAACTATAATATGATGTAAATATGTATATTCATTATATAACATGATAATGGTTAGTATATACACTATATAAATGTGAATTGGTTCATAATAACAAGTATGTCTCAATGGAATATAAATTACATTGAAATCCTTTACATTAAGATTGACTTGTCATTTGTGTATTTATATTACTAAATAAAAAACATATATTAACTATTTAATTTCTTGTGAACATTTTTCAAAATTGTTATTAATTTTTACATCACTTATTATAGTGTTTCAAACAACTACATACAAAACTATGTTTATATTGAGTGTTTTTACCATATTCGGTTTATGTTTCAAAATGAATTTGGTAGATCGACTATGGTCATAAGAGTAATTATATAAATATATATATAATACTAACAACCATATAATTATCATATTTATAAAGAAAATATACTTATAAAATTAATCATGATTATTGGTTTTGAAAAATGAATCAATGTTACCATCATAGTGATGGCATGTCATATGTACGCTTGAGTAATGTTCTTATATTTCAATGATCGTTATAGAATGAAGTTATGTAACATAAATATTTTTATATTTATAATTTTATTATAAATACAATTTTATTTAATCACATATAATAATATATTTAATTCTTTTGATGTAAAAGTAATAGCATCTTGTCGAGTAAGCGGTAGACCACACATCCACGAAAGAGGTCATCACTCTTGTAATGTGTAAAAGGGTAATAAAGAAATTGATACAAATTATATTCACAGAAATGTATTTATGCCATTAATATAATATATATTTAATTAATTTTACAAATTTTTAATTAAAACCCCATTTTTATGTTCAATGTATAGTGTGAATGAATCACATTACTTTGAGGAGGCGGTCGTCCACACTTCCACAAACGATGTAATCGTACCTACACAAAATGGAATGTATAATGGTGTGGGTTATAAAATAATTAATGATTCATAAATAAATAATAAGTATCATATATAAAAAATATATATAAATATAATATAATAATTCCATACAATTAAAGGGGATATGGGAAAAACAATCATCATTTTGTGAGGCGCTAGTTCACCATAAACATAAACAGTATGATTATTACCAATTAGATGGATGTGTGTGTGCGTGTTTGTGAAGGTCAAAAAATTATCATAAAAACATCATAATATATTTAGGATATTTTTTATATAATAATAGAATAATAATAGTTTATATGGTGTATAATGTAAGTAAAACTATAGACATTAATGAAAGATGAAACACCTTCTTTGGGTAACTCCTTTTGGATTGCACCAACGAGATTCCTTGAATGGATTTACTCCCAATGGGAGGATTCTAGGATTATGGTAGTCATAAATTTGATATATTCTTCTACATATTGGTTAAGATAAAGTGTCTTTAGATGTTTTATTAAGTGGGATAAGAGGGTGCCTTTTATAGTAGAGGAGGAGTGGAACTCTTGTAAATTTTGGAAAAGTAATTACAATATTTTTTTTAAATTTGAAATTGGATCCAATAATTATATATATTAGATACATCAGAGTATGGGGTCTATGTATTGGAATCCATTTAATTTTTTATATGTTTATTGTTCATTAGGCTTCTTAAGATTAGGTTTTAGTCTCTCGTTGAGGTTAATATAACCTTAATAATTGTAATACATTTTTAATACTTACACAAATATTTTTGGTAAAAAATTGACATTATTAGAAATTAAAAATTATTACAACTAAAAATATGTAATCAATTATTCATGATTCCAATCACATATGTGGTGGAAATTAATTTAAAATTAATTTCACAGATGGGATGACAATACAGGTTCTTAAAGAAAAACATCCAAATGTATACTATTTTTTTATATTCAGTTTAATAGTGAAATTTATTCCAATTAAATAAATTGTATTAATATATAAAATTTTATTCCAACTAAAATTTACGAAAATTTAAAAATATAATTTATACATATTAATAAATTAGATGAAACATAATTTCTGAATTAAAAACCATTATTTTTCATCATCTATTAAAAATTGAAACATCACAGAAAAATACAGAAAATTCACGATATGAATATTTTAATGTCTATAATTCAAATATATATTTCAATTTGAAATATATATTCTATATAAATACCAATAATTGTATTTAATGTGTGTTCTACATTCAAAGGATATAAAACAACCTATATAAAAATAGTAGTTCTTGTGATTAAAATTGGGTTTGTTATAAACATATAATTATTAAATATATTGTATTAATGTCAAAAATATTTGATTCAATATATAATGTATATTTAATTTATGTTATTATTTAATATTAATTAATTTAATTTATTAAGGTAAAACATTTTTGGGTGCATAATAATTGGTTTCTATGAAAAACATTCCCTTTATATTCAATTAGTTATTATATTTACTTATGATAAAAAATTTTCTAGTAGATTCATTTTATATTTTTAAACCATATATTTTCATAAGCATGGTATTATTATTAATCACAACACATTTAAGAATTATATTAAGCCTTATTATATAAAATAATTATATTTTTACAATATATTATTATTTAGTTAAGACATGGTATTGCCTGTATTGAAAGTAATAGAAAGAAGTCATTATTTAATGTATGGAATGTTAAAGAAATTCTAGTGCGCATTACACAGTATATAATATATTAAAATTATTTAAAATAGTAAATATATTATCATGTATTGCGATATTACTTTCCCTTACATTCATGGTATTTAATGTAATAAACGATGTCAAATAAAATGTTTTTACTATAGAATTTCATTATGTTAAATTCTCCAAACCTCTATTAAGTTGATTCGTTGAAATTTAAAGTAGACATTTTTTATAAAGGGATTGATATTTGAAAATACTATTGTTGAAAAACCCAAATCATAAATAGTTCTAATAAAAAATATCATTATTAATAGAAAAAGGAAAGTAAAATGGTCACGTAACTAGGTTGTTTAGTGGGAGAACATATGTACGAAATGGAAACATGGATACAAAATAAAAATAAAACAACCATATTATAGTGTATAGTGATAGAGGACATGTTTACTTGAAATTTTTCGACCACAAAACCATAAACCAATGGTGTAAATAAAAGTTCATTGATTACATAAAAATAATGATAATACGACAGTACTTTTTTTCAATACCATTATTTCCCAGAGTTTAGAAATTAATTAACACTCTTATAATATAAGAAAATATAAATTTCTATCAACACAATATTTTCATTTGATTATTCCTTGTTCTATTCCTAGTTTATCTTGGAGAACAATTGTATCATAGAGTTATGTAATACATCATTCTCTAAAAATACAACTGAGATCATCCTAAAACATTTTATAAATGATTAAATTTCTAAAAATATTATGGTCCACCACATTATAATGAAGTTCAATGAATTTCAAAAATTAATATTTCAATATCCTTTAATCGATATGAAGTATCTCTTTAATCCATAAATACTAAATTTTTCAACATATTAATTGGGCATTATCTTTAAATATGGTTATAAATTGAATTACCATAATACTTTTTTATGAACAAATAGTTTTTCTTTATTCTTCGATTAAGGTGCCTGTTATGGGATATATTCCATAAAACCAAAATAAATAAATATATTATCGATGGTATCACAAACCAAATTATCAATTAATCATTACTCAACTCTATTTTAATCATCACTTTTCTTATTTATGTTACCCATACAAATCATTTAGTTATCTAAACATCATTTTATTATCATTAGTAACATATTAAGTGTTAAATTTACCTCAACCATGTTTTTTACAAAAAGTTTTACTTCTTATTGAATTAATTTTCTTAGTACCATTCAATATGGGATCTCAAATATTAAATTTAATAATAATACACCATAATCCCTACATATTTCAAAAATAATATTATGAGATAATCATCTGTAAAATAATTTTAAAATATATGTAAAAGATCAAGACACCGAATTACATTAATCATTCATATTTGATTGTGTCAATAACAGATGCATGACCTTGATCTCTTATCTTCATTCTAGGTATGATCCTTATATTATTGGGAATTAGATTATATGGTTCCTCATCTCTTTACAGTTTTAACACTTAATATTTCCATTTTCCCTATGAAATATTTAGAATGGTTACCCTTATCCCCATACTTATAATAAAATCTCATTCCCTTCATGTGTTTACCTAGGTGTTCTTTTTACTGTCATCAAATTTGGGAAAATCCATCATACTATTTTCCTATGATTTAGTCACTTTTCCTTGGGGCTTAGATGAAATTTTTATATTTTGTATTCCCTTCAATATTTTGATTCTAGGAAATCCCTTCTCCCTCTTAATGGAAAAAAATCATAATATAATAAAAAAATATTGGGATAATAGTGAAATTCGGTGATTTGGATTAATAACTTTAATGAAAAGATCAATATTTCATTTAATGTTACACATGAAAACATTATCATAATTTTATAACCATGTAAAGTTAGATTCATACTATATAACTATTTATTACTCATTTTCTATTAAACTATGTAATCATGTCTTCACTTTACATTTTTTATTATGAGGGAAGTATTTATCAAATAATTTCCCATAAAATCATTTCATTCTATGAGTTATAATTCTCCTTCCAACCCAGTATTATTGTTCAAAAACAAAAATTAATAAGCATCACCTTGGATAAAATTTTCCACCAATTTAACATATTCCCTTTCAACAATTAATAATGCCATAATTATCTTCTCTAGTGAATAAATTTGTTTCTTTATCACTATTGGATTAGTAGTCCGGCTAAATTATGGGGGCCTCTATCTAATAAATTAATTCAAAATCGTATAATCTCATATTTAGAAAGCTTTTTCCATCTAGTGATGCATTTTTTTCATAAACTGACCAATTTGACCTAATATTCCTGTAACATTTTTAGTTCCAATACAAGTTGTATTAGCTTCTTCAAAAGGTCAATCTTTATATTTTAGATGAGGATTGATACCATTATTATTTTTAGGTGCCATTTCTACTAACTATAATATACATGATTAGACCATAAAATTATGAACATTGAGTTATTATAAATATGGCTTAACACATACCATAGATTGAAAATTGTAGGCATAACTAATCCAATAATCATTCAAAAGTTTTATTTTAGGAAATATCTACATTTTACATCATTAGAATGGTTTTTAAAGAAAATTTTAATTATCTTAATCATATCTCACATGTGTTTCCAACCATGTTCACAGTCAGGATCATTGTAATGTACCCGGTTACATCGAGTCATGCCCACCACACCTTGTCAGAGTTGATCATTCGAGTTACATCTATGCCAGTACAACATCCACTTTTGTTATCCAGATTGGGGTGTATTACATGGAATACCCACATAATTGAAACCATAAAAAAATTCTATGATTTTCTTCTATACATATCATCAAAGTCTATATTAGTGTAATATTACTTAATCTGTGTTTTCTAAATCAAATTTCCAAGGATACTTATAAAGAATCTTTGATACCAACTATGATTCCCCCACCCTAAAAATCCCATTGGTGGGGCATTACTTTATTAAAGTGGCACAGAGAGAGGATTCCAATCCCAAGGGACTGAACATTTGAGCATATTTGGAAAACCCATTTTATATTCACCATACCCATATT
Organism: Viscum album; assembly: GCA_963277665.1. Taxonomy (NCBI): domain Eukaryota; kingdom Viridiplantae; phylum Streptophyta; class Magnoliopsida; order Santalales; family Viscaceae; genus Viscum; species Viscum album. Next base: position 544,278,463 of record OY728140.1, read on the forward strand.
ACATTGGGAAATAGAAAATTAATTATTTTACCCAATATAATAAAACTTAAATTATCCTTTAATTATAATTAAATAATTTATTCTTCATAATCTTATGAAAATAATCATAATAAGGGTGAGCTCAAATACTAAATAATTGTCTGCAATGAAAATTAAGTACTGAACTGATGAGAATAATAAACATGGAAGGTTAAAAAAACTATTAACACATGAAAATAAAATAAATAGATAGGGAAAATAAATATAAAAAGGTAATAATATAAAACACATGTCATTTAATCAATGAACTAATAATGAAATTCATTTATATATATGTCGATTAAAAATCTCAGGGATAAAAAATGACAACTAAAATTAAGGCAGTCTATTAATATTAGAGGTCATGTATATTGAACTGAACCACTAAACCATTAATATCTTTTCTTAATATAGTTAAAACTATTTTGATTTGTCCAACTGATTCATCTAATGAATATACAGAGGCATCGAGGGGATATATATAGATCTGACTCACTCGTATCTACCATTCCAAATCATTAATCATATATTGAATAATTGGTTTAATTAATAAAGAGTGTACCTTATCACCAAATATCATTATTAAATAAAGGATATAAATTTTTCAATAATTTAACTAGTTTAGGATATTTAATAACAATTTTTTTACATTGATTGAGGAAAACTCCATTGAAATATCATTAATATATTCATGAGGAATATAATATTTAATCATTATAAACTGTATCACACCAGTTTAAAATGTTTGAATAAAAATGAACATGAAGGAATAACATTAAATGGAACTTATAATATCTTTAATATAATTATATTCAAGATATACTTGGTCAAAGGGAGGTATATAAATTATATAATTATAATTTGGTTCATAATAACTAATGTGTCTCAATTAAAAAAAAATTGGATGAAATCATGTACCTTGAGTCTGACTTATCACGTGAACCTTTATATTCATGAATAATAAAATTATTTTAAATATTTACATTCATGATAAAAAATTCATGTTTTTTAGTACATTTTATTCACCTAGTAAAATTCTGTAAACAATTACTTAGGTAACTACGTTTACGTTGGGTGTTTTGACCATATTTGGTTGATTGACTATGGTCAAAGGGTTAATTATATAAGTATTTAAAAAATAATAAAAATTACATAAATTTCATATTTATACATAAAATATAGTTTTCTAACAAATCATTAAATATTACTATGATAAAATAACCAATATTACAATCATAGAGACAGTAGGTCGTAGGTTTGTGTGAGTAATGTTCCTATTTTCAGTGATTTTTATGGAAAAATATTAAGTGACCTCAATATATTAAGATTGATAATTATATAATATATAAAATTTTATATAGTCATATATAATTTTATATATAATTCTTTTTATGTAAAATGAATCACATCTTATGGAGAAGGAACTAGTCCACACATCCACGAATGATGTTATTACTTTTTAAGTGTGTGAAATGGTAATAAATAAAATGAAATATATTATATTTACTAATTTTTAATTTTTTTTTAATATAATATATATTTAATTTATTTCACAAATTTTTAATTAAAAATTTCCTTTACACATACCATGTACAGTGTGAATTAATAATGTCATTTCAAGGAGGCGGCAATCCATACTCCCACAAACGATATTATGATATTTACAAAAAATATAAATTGTAAGGGTATATGATATAAAAGAATTAAAGAAGAATAAATACATAATAAATAGAATATATAACATATATAAAAATATTTTTCATCATATTTCACAATCGTGAAACGTGTTAAATTAAAAATGAACAATCATTGTTTCATGAGGCTTCAATTCACCGTACACATAAACAAAATGTTCAATACCAATTAGATGCAAGTGTGTGTGATTTTATTTTAAATCCATTGAATCGAAATATAATAGTATATTTATGATAATATTAATTTTAGATAATCATTTAATGAAATGATTTTATGTGGTGGATAATGGATACAAAACTATAGAGATTAAGGAAAGATGTTACCTCTTCTTTGGATAACTCTTTTTGGTTTAACCAATGGGATTCTTTGAATAGATTTATGCACATGTGGAGGATTATAGGACATGTGGAGTGAGAATGGGGAATATTTGTTTTTTGATGTTGTATGATCCTAATTGTATTGATAGATGTGAGGAATTTGGAGGAGAGGAGGTCTTCTTATAGTAAAGGAGGAGTTGCACGCTTGAAAATTTTGGATATGGAATTACACCGATGTTGTTTTATTGAATGTTAAAAAAATAATGGTCCCAATTCAAAATAAGGGAGAATATGGTCTAAATATTTCTATCCAGTTTCTTTTAGAAAATGTTCTAGGTTATTTGGCCCCATATAATTATTCTTTAGTCCATCGTTAAGCAAAATTTTATCTTAATTAATGTAATTAATTATAATTACATTAAATAATATTTATTGTCAAAAATTTAATATTACCTTATTTTATATTATAAATTATTTTAATTAAAAATATGGAATCCCTTTTACCAAATTCAAATCACCTATGTGAATGAAATTAATTTAAATTTAATCCAGCAAATGGGAAGACAATTGATGTTTTTAAAGTAAAATCATCCAAAAGATTACTATGTTTTATATTCAATTTAAAAGTGATGATCGTTCCAATAAACAATAATATAATAATTGATAAAAAAAATAATTTAATTACATTTTAATCCCATTTAAAAATATAATTTAACCTTCTATATAATGTAGATAAGAAAATGGGTTTTAAAAAAATTCATTATATTCCAATATTCATTAAAAAATGAAACTTTATAGAAAAATACCAATAATTCACCATAATATGATATATATATATATATATATTTCCATTATGATGTTCTTATTGACATATATTGTCTATAATAGTTATATTTTTTATTTTAAATGGGTTATCTAATATAAGGCGGTAAATTTGCATTTACAAAATAATATATTTTGAGCATCAAATTGAGTTTGTTCATATCATTTTCCAATAAAGTATTCTAGATGAATATCAATTTTTTTTAATATAAAAAATATATATATATTTTTCATTAAAATCAACCAATATTAGTAATTAATTTAAATCATTTAATTAAAACACATTTGGGTCCTAAAGAATATGTTTTTATGAAAAAAATCATTAATATTTAGTTTCTTATTATATTAATTTATAATAAATTTATAACTAAAGTAGTTATTTTATATTTTGTTTAGTATATATTTTCAAAATATAGTTAAAAATATTTACAATAGATAATTTAACATCCTGATTAAGTTTTATTATTTTAAATATAAATATTTTAAAAGTGTATTGTTGTTTGGTTAAAACATGGTATTGCGTGTAAAGCAAGAAATCAAACATGGTCTTTCTTGAGTGTAAGGAAATATAAATTAGTGTTTTGTGCATTGAATTCTATATAATAATCAAAATTTATTTAAAATAGTATTTATTTTGAAAAGACTCAGGATAATCCATTCCCTTATGTGCTTGGTGTTGCACGTTATAAACACTATCAAATATAATGTTATTAATTTATAATTTTATGGTGTTACATTGTCCCCCCTATAATTAAATTGTAACCTTTCTATTTAAACATTAATTATATAATCAAGGGAATGATATTTGAAAATACTATTGTTTAAAACACCACATTTTATTTAGGTTTAATTAAATATCTTTTTAATATGAGAAAGAGGAATGTGGAATGGTCACATTACTAGGTTCCATATTAGGAGAACATATTTGGGAAATAGAAACATTTATAAGGAATAAAAATATAGAAATAAACCTCTTATGCAGTGTTTTAGAGAACTTGTTTAGATGAAATTTGTTTTCCAAAAACCCATAAACCATAGGTGTGAATAAAGTTCATTGATATCATAAAAATGTGGATAATTGCACAACCCATTCTTTCAATAACATTTTTTCCCGAGAGTTTTAAAATACATTCACACTATATGAGTAAGAAAATATAAATTTATATAATTTTTTTCCCATTGATTATTCTATGATCTTTTCATACATCATTTCTTATAAAAAGTTGTATCATATGGGGATGTAATTCATCTGTCTATAAAACATCATCCAAAGATCATATTAAACAATATAATAAATCGTTATATTTTCGAATAACATTATGATCCAATAACATTGGAAGGAACGTCATTGAATTTGCAAAATGAACATCATGTTACCCTTTAATCAATATGACGTGTCTCTGTAATTTTTAAATAATGAATGTGTGAACAACTTCCTCATGTATTCTATTGAAATATTGTAATAACTTGATTTACCATAATAAGTTATTAGTAACATAAATTATTTATTATTCTTTATGTAAATCACATGTTATTGGATATATTCCAAAAAAACTAATTTTTTTGTAAAATATATCAATGCTATCAAAAACCACTTTTTCTATAATTTATTACTCAATTCCAAGGTAGTCATCCCATATCCTATTTATGTTATACAGACTGATCATTTCATTATACAAATATCATTATCTTATCATTAGGAACATATTAAGGGTTATCATTCCCTCAATGATAAGTGTTCCAAAAGGTTTTAATTTCTAATGAATATATTTTCTTGGTGCTATTCTGTATATGATCACAAATAATTAGTGAAATAGTACTATAAAAAAATCCTTACATATTTATTAAATCATATTAATATAAAATCATCAATAAATTCATTTTACAAAATATTTCATAGATTTAGAAACATAAGCACATTAATCATTCCAATTTAGTTGTGATAATAACATATCCATGAACATGATATATTATCTTCTTTTTAGGTACATTCCCTTGATGTTTGAGGCATTATTTTCCACTATTCTCCATATCCATAAAGTTTTAACCATTAATAATAGATTTCTTATTTTTACATTTGTGTTTTTTATAATGGTGACCCTTATCTCCACCATTATAATAAAATCACATTCCATTGAAGCATTTACTAGGTTGATTCTTCCCTTAGTTATCACTTGTAGTAATTTTAGTCTTTCTATTATTATTTGATTCATTCACCAATTTATGGTTCTGAAATGGTCTCTTCTTTCCTGGTTTCTCATGAATATATTTATTATAGAAAATTATTTCATTGTCTTGATGGTTTGTAGAAACAATTTAATCATATGATGAAATTTTTTGGGAGACATGTTACCTTCAGATATTTGGATTAATACCATCAATGAAAATATAAATATTGAATTCTATGAGGCAAAAAAAAATTAGAAGTCCTTTCTAACCTTGTAAGGGTAGTTTCAATATTCACAACAATTTATTCTGCCTTAATCTTTCAACAAATGAACATTTTCATCAATGTAGTTTATTTATCATGAGGGAAGTATTTAAAAAGAATATATCCTTAAAATTACTTCATTATAAGAGTTATATTTACTCTTCCTCTATAGTATTCTGGATCAAGTACAACCATTGATCAACATCACCTTGATGATAATACACAGTAAGTGTAACCTTTTCCTATTCACCGAATCATAATTCAATAAATATATTCTCCATTGATTTAATCAATCGATCATCCACCATCAGATCAGTAGTAATTATAAATTATTGAGTCCTATGTCACATAAAGTGATCTAAAATAGATAAATATTATTTTCGGATAGTATTCTAAATCCTTGCAACGTTATTTATGGCAACCTGACTAGCCTTCCATAATATTTACATAACACTCTCAGTTCTAATACTATTAGTGTCAGCTTCTTTAGAAGGTAAATCTCTATATTTTCCATGAGTATTGATGCCATTAATCCTTTTATACTTCATTTATATGCAATTTAATATGCTGTATTAGCTTATAATATTATGAACCTTGAATAATTATAAATATTTATTAGCAATTAAAATAAATTGAGAAATTTTTACCTAGATAATATCACAATCATAAAAAAGTTTAAATATTTGACTTATTTACTTTTTTAAATCCATCATAATGGTTTGTAATGAAATTGTGAATATTCCTAATAGTATCCCCTACTACTATCAATCAATGTGTATGGTAAGGCCCATTTTTACATACAATGTTATAATGAGTTTGGCCCAACAAACCTTGTCATAGTTGTTACTCCTAGGTACATCTATTCGAGAACACATTCCACTCATAAAATCATGACAATGATGTATTTCATAGAATACCAACATAATATCTACGTTAAAAAAATTCTAGTATATTTTTCTATTCATATCCTCAAATTCTATCTTATGGTTTTATTCCTTAATCAATGATATCTAAATCCAGTTTCCAAGTTTGTTTCTAAACCGAATCTAATACCTACTATAATTGTACAACATTATAAATATATGATCTAGTGCATTAATTTATTACATTGAATGAGATACTAGACTCAAATCCCAATGGACAAAATAGTTTAACAAATTTGAAAAAACTAGATTACATACAACATACACATATTAAATTGAAAAAAAAACATTGTACATAAAAATATAAAATTAACTAAATCCTTGAAATATAATTCAATGATTTATTCTTCATAACATGGGGGAAAATAATAAGGATGAGCTTAGATGAAATGTAAGGTTATGTAATGTAGAAGAAACAAAAGTATTCATGAGAAAAAATTAACATTGAAAGTTAAATAACTGATAACACACTCTATTAAAATAACTAGAAAGGGTAAAATCAATATATCATGGTATGAAATTGAAACATGTTTCATTTAATCAATAAATTAATAATTAAATCCAACCATTTATATGTCGACATAAAATTTCATGGATAAAAAATGATATCAGAAAAGAATGAAATTATTTAATATTAGACATCATGTATATAGAATATGAAACATCATACCATCAATTATTCTACCAAGAAATATTAAACAATTCAAATTTATCCAATGGATTCATCTCATTAGACGGAAAATGCATCCAGGGGTTATCTAGAATTGGTCATCGCCTACATATTCTAGTACAAAGCATTCTCAAAATATCATATAATATATTTAACTAATAAACAATTTGGATTATAAAAAATTTTCATTTTTAAAATGGTATATAGATTTATCAATAATTTAACCATTTCCAAAAAATTAAAAAAGGGTTTTTGATGATTATTAATGGAAATATCATTAAAATATCATGAAAATATTCTTGTGGAAATTAATATTTAATCATTACAATGTGTCCCGAACAATATTGAAACATTTGAATCAAAATAACCATGTATGAATAAATAAAATAAAACTTATAATGTTATAAAAACAATTATATTCAATATATAACATGTCCTATGTTAGTATATAAACCATATACATAATAATAATAATAGAGAAATAATTATAATATTTATAAATCAATTATAATTTTTAAACCAATCATGAAATATGGTTATGAAAAATGAACAAACATTTCAATCATGGACATAATAGGTCTTACAAACGAGGGAGTATTGTTCCCATTTTTTAGTTATAATTATGGAAAGAGTGTAAGTAACTTAAATATTTCCATAATTATCATAATATAGTAAATAATATAAAATTTATTTATATATACTGGTATATAATTATTTTAATGTAAAATGTATCACATCATGTTGAGTATGCGGTAGTCCACATGTCCACAGATGATGTTATCACTTTTTTCTATGTGAAAGGGTAATAAAGAAAATGATATATATTATGTTTACATAATGTTAGTTATGTAATTAATGGAATATATGTATTTTTTTTATGTTTCATATGTTTAATTAAGACCACCTTTATATGTTCCATGTATAGGGTTAACGAATCACATTACTTTGTGATTGTGGTTGTCCATACTTCCACAAACGATGTTATCATATTTACATAAAATTAAAACATTATGTATATGTGTTATTAAGAAATTATAGAAGCATCAAAAAAAAAAAAAATACCACATATAACATATATTACCTATTTTTACATCATAATTATCAATCATGAATAGTGTTAAAGAAATAATTAATAATCATTGTTTCATGATGCGGTAGTTCATGACACACAAAAATAGTATGTATGTTACCTATTAGATGAAAGTGTGTGTGGGTCTATATAGAAAAATTAGAATAAAAACATCATAGTATATTTATGATAGAGTTTTTTATATATTCATTAAATATGATGATATTAGGGAGTATATAGTGGAAATAAATCAAAAGAGATTAAGGAATGATATTGCATCTTTTTTAGGTAACTCCTTCTAGTTTTCTCTAAAGGGGTTCCTTGGATAGATTTATTCCTAATGGGAGGATTTTGGGATGATGGAAGTAATTACTGAGCTATTTGGGAATATCTCAGTCAAGCCAATATGGCTTGATATGGGTGAGGATTTGGGAGGAGATTATATCTTCCTATATTGGAGGAGGAGGTGTAATCTTTTAAATTTTAGAAAAGGAATTCCACCCATGTTTTTCAAATTATATAGTACACCATAATGGTGAATATTATATCCATGGGATTATAGGGTTGAAAATTAGATAAAAAATGTATTTTTGGATATTTCTATATCATTTGGGGTGTTAAAATTCAGGTTTAGTCCCTTATTAAGCTTAATTTCATCTTAATCATTTTAATCAATTTCAATTACGTTCACTAATATTTATTGTAAAAAATTAATTTAACAACATTAGACAATATTAATTATTCTAATTATAAATATGGAATCCATTTTTCCAAATTCGAATCACATAGTTGGTAGTATTTAATTTAAATTTAATCATATAGGCTGGAAAACAATGTGAGTTTTTAATGTAAAAATAACCAATAGTTTGTTATGTTTTTATATTCGATTTGAAAGTGAAATTTATTAAAATGAAATTAATTTGACTAGTTGATGAAATATTATATAATTATTATTTAAAACCATTTATAAATTTAATTCATCATTATAAATAAATTATATGAAAAAATCATTTTTGAATTAATATTTATTGCTTCCACTATTCATCAAAAAATGAAGCTTTACAGAAAAATACCAATGAATCACTATATGATAATTTTATTGTCCGAATTTAAAATAAAAAGTTAATTTTGACATTTATAGTATATAAAATATAGAAAAATTTGATTTAAAATGGGTTAACCATAAAAAATTCTGAAACAATATTTGTAAAAATATTTTTTTTATGCAAAAAATTAGGTTTGTTATTATATTATGCCTATCAAATCTATTGTATGAATGTCAAAAATAATTAATTGATTATAAAATATATATATATATATATCATTAAAATATTACACTAATAGTAATTAATTTATTTTAATAAGTTAAAACTCTTTTGGCTGCATGAAAATTAGTTTTCATGAAAACATTTCTTTTATATTCAATTGGTTCTTATATTAATTTCTAATCAGTTTGTAACTAATGAATTAAATTTAAATTTCTCTAGAATATAGATTCTAAGAAGTTAGTTAATAATATTCATAACCACTAATTTAATGGCTAGGTTATGTCCTGTTATATTAAAAAATAATATTTTAATAATATTTTGTGTTTGGTTAAAAATTGGTCATTCATGTAATGAAAGCTATCGAACAAGGTTGTTTTTTATTATAATGAAAGAAATATTAGATTTTTCAAGAATTTTACGCTATATAATATATTAAATTTATTTAATATTGTAATTATATTGTATCATCTTAGGATATCGCATCCCCATACACGCTTGGTGTTGGGTGTTACACAGGCTATCAAATACATTGTTCTTACATTAGAATTTATCGGTGTTACAAAAATATATCATAAAAAATATAATGTTACTTTTAAATATAATTTTTTTACTATATTAGGAAATGATTAAAAGATTACATAATTTTATGGATAAAACTATTTTTATAAATGAGAACTATACCAAATCCTATTTTCTTATATAAATATATAATAAAAATGAAAAAAACATAAATTACTGATGTTTATTATTATAAAACATGATAATAAATATATTATTTCCATTTTAAAGAAACATTAATTAATCATATAAATAAAAATCATTCAAAAAATCATAAAAAATCATTTTTAATCCAACCATTTAAACCCAATATTTTAAAAAATAAAATATCAATGAAAAATACATTAAAGGCCACAAAACACTTTATAAAAACATAAAATTTTACAAAAAATAAATATAGTAATATAAGTTAAAAATTCTTTTATTGAGGATCAATGGTTCTAATATAATTAGTTATCCACATAACCAATAGTTTATCCTCAGTTATAGATAACATTTGTTATTTTATAATCCTATGATTTTGGATGATTGTTTGTTTATATGGTTTGTGATATGCAGTGGGTTAGCATTTCCATTTTCTCTCATGACGTCGTCAGTTGCAGCAACGACGTGGAATTGATGCTACAAGAACACCATGTCATTGGTGAGGTTTTGAACTGTCGTGATATGAATTTTTTAATTTGGATTGATGGAGTTTGGTGTATGGGTGTGTATTTGTTTTTGTATTTTTTGAATTATGTTGTATTGTGGAGGATTTTAGTTGAAATTTTGAATATTTGGAAGTGGTTTTTTTAATATGGTTATGTGGAGGAATTGACGTCATAAGACTTGTTGGAAGTGATGATTTTGACTTTGTTTTTTGTCATATTGTGAAATTTTGGAAGTGGATGTGTGGTTGGATTGTTTCTGAAGGTGGGAGGGCTATGAAACCAAACTTGACAACAAGAAATTAGATCTAGAGGAGGATCCATGGATGGTGGTCTAACTTTGTAGTTGTTTTTGGATTATGTTGTTTGAGAGGGTATAACATCAACCATCCGATCAGGAATGTGGTTTGAAAAAGGACACTTGCTTGCTGAATATCCTTGCAATGGTTGTGTTATTCATCTTGAACATATACTAGGGAAGGGCAGCTTCATGTTGTCATTTTGGCTTTACTATTTTTCCTTTGGGTGTGGTTTGTTCTATGTCAATAAAGTCTGTTTCGGTTTTCCCCTTCTTCCCTTAAAAGGTGGATTTATCATATAATAAAAAAAATTAAGGCATTCGAGTGGTTGGTTGGAAGGATCAAGAGAGTAAAATAATCCCATCTCATCACATGCCAATAAATTTATATAGGTTGAATGTTTCCAACAATGATGAAATTTACATAGACTACAATAAAAGACTCAATTTCAAAAATCAATGCATTAAATAAAATCCATGATAAAAAAAAATCATAATTAAAATTAATAGGGATAGTGACTAATACTAAAATAAATTGTGTTAAAGCACTCCTGACCTCTTCTATCCACTATATATAATTTACAGACCAATATATTCGGGTTTTTTATTCCTTGTGAAAACCCAGACATGAATACCGAAATATAAATCATTTATATTCATGATAGGAGGGGGATAGTAATGATTAAAAAAGAGTGGAGGGATATTATAATTACATGGCTAGGGTACATGAATACCAAGACGTCAATTGAATTTCAATAAGGCCTTACTCATGTCCTACAAATTTCTAAAGGCAGGAAAATATTATCAATGGATAAAATAAACTATTGGATAATTATTTTTAACATGAAAATTCAACAAAAATAGTGAAACCATTCAAGTGATATGTAAAAAAAATTATTAAATCCATTTAAAACAATATAGGAAACAAAATATGTTTCATATTAAAAAATATCATATTATAATGAAGCATGAAGCCTTATAGAAATGAAATTCGGCATGTCCCAAAGCTACATAATAATAATTCCTTATCCCTATAGTTGATCTATGACTCCATATTTAAAAATTATGAATCCATTACGTTATTTGTGTCCTGAAAAAAAATGACTATTTTTCCACTGAAGTGCACATTTTGGGGGTGATTATAAAATCAGTTGGATTTCCCCAACATTCCAATAAATAACCACAGATGAGAAAACTAAAAAATTGTCATGTTAACCAAAAAATGACATATAAAAATAGTTTTATTAAAAAAACAAATGTTTATTAAAAAACTATAACAATGATATAATGAATAATAATACCATATCCATTTTCCAAAATTCTATTTGTCTAAAAACACCATAAAATGTAACAATGATCTTATATCAATTAAAAATCATGTTTTAGTTCAAAAATACGACTTCTAGAAAACTCTATGTCTTCATATGAATTCTAGAAAATATCAATTTTCTAAAAATCACAAGAAATAGATTTCTTCTTGAAAATTCACATGTACTAACACTTTAATGATCAAATTTATTCTCAATTTAAATGTTTATTAGCTATATTTTACCTTATATAAACAAATTCATCAGTTCTTAACACATATATCTTCAAACCCCTTGCTCTTCCATGATAATGAATGAGTTTTCCCATCTGACATTCACAATCCTTAATAAAAAATCCCTTAGTCCCACATTAACATAGTAAAATCATAGAGGTTTTAAAAATATCACATGATCCATTTTGTACACAAAAACTCACACAGTGTGAGATTTTTGAATAGAAAGTATTCGAATCATTTTAAAAATAACCCCTAATCCCAGGAATTTTAATAATTATGTTTATCAAACAATCCTTTCTAAAGAAAATTATGGTTAAGAAAAAATAATTTTATAGGAAAATAGTTTCATGATCATAATTAATGATCAAACATAATATAATTATTAACCGTATAGAAAGTATTAATCCCGAAAACTAGATAATCATCATATTTTCTCTACAAAATCTCAACGGTATCTTATTTACATGGTTTTTGTTAAGCCATATCAAAATAGTCTTTTATAAACATCAATTCGGGAATAAAATTTTAAAACCCTACACTATTTTGGAATTTTTCATAGCTCTGTTCATGTCGGTAAATCTCGATCAGACTCTATATTTTAAAGTTCAAAACTATGAATGTTAAATGAAAATAATTCCATTATAATATGTCCCAATCTAACTATTCAGATTTGAATTAAAGGAGGAGGAGAGAAAAAATGTGCCAGTGAGTGTCATAGACCCCATACAAATTTGGAATAGCCTTTTCAAAATATCACAAAAACTATTATTTGACAATATCTAGTGATAGTATTGAAAATGTAAATTCAATGATATATACAATCCTAGGTTAACTTGATATAAATTAACTAAAAGATATAAAAATAATCAATATAAAACAATAATTTCTCATTAAATCCCCCTTCCATAAAATTAGATTAATACAATCCACCAATAAATTAAGCTCACAAGTTATCTCTATAAAATAAGAGAATAATTCTCACCCCTCTTTTCTATAGGAATCATTAACTAACTCCCCTTGATTTCAATATGAAAATAACATTAATTAGTCAAAATACCCTTATTATATTCTCAAATTCTTACACAACATTTATCATTAATTCGAACCATTTAAATCATCCAATGAAAAATAATCCATCCATCATTTATATATCTAGAGAAATATTCCAAATTTAGTCTAAAATGAATTAATTAATTCACATGAAATAAAATACATCAATCTAGATTAACACCTTCAATAATTAACTCAACTAAATATTCTATCATATATGTTATAATATATTTCAATTATAATTCTATCATGTCTCCATTTTACATGTCAATTATGTTATCCTAAATAAATCACTTGAATAATTTATTTAACTCTGGAAATAACACCCAATATGTTTTCTAATATTTGAATATTATTTATTAATTTATTATAATTGTTCTACCAAATTAAAAAAGTAAACTAACTTCTGTGATCTCATTTTGTTAATAAAACATATAGGTAATAACATCCAAATTTTAAATCATATATCCATTACAAACACACATCTATAAATAAATTAATGATATTTCAATGTAAATAAATAAATAAATAACATATGTGTTAAAATTCTTCCAGATGAATGAAAATTTTGCATCAAACCAACAAGATGTTTATAATCAACCTATATTCCTTGAAAATTAAATCATTAAGGACATAATTTTAAAATATACTTATTTATTATTGGGAAAATTCTATTTGTTCAATTTTATGAAATGTCATGGAATCCCCATGATTTATTTCCAAAAAATCATGGTGTTATGACCCGTCCTCAGGACTCGTGTCGTGACTACCCCAAGCCCACCTTCCATAGGCCAGGGGCTGGTGACTAGCACCAAAGGCGTAAATCCCAATAAATATGGAATTCATTGCATTTATAAAAGTAAACCACACAACGGAGTACAAGAAGAAGCTACACTAAGCAGTAAAACTAAACGTGCTGAAAGTACAAGGGGATGGAAATACTAGCCCAAAAGAAAGGTACAACTACAACAGAATGAAAAGTAAAACTCAAAGGACAACAGCTGAAAGGTGAAAAGCATCTCCTAGATCATCCTCCGGCTTCCTACCTGAAGGGTAGGTACATATGTCCTCCTCAGTACTCCACGTTCGTCCGTCTCCTCCGGGTACCGACACGTCATGAGATCCACCTATGGGTACCGACTCATCGTGAGATCCACCTTCAGGTACTGACTCGTCTTGAGATCCACCTCATGGTACTGTACAACTCTATAATCCTCAACCACAATCAGTGATGTCCGTCGTCTACAACCAACACAACGTAGTGCGGGCATTCCCTGTGCAGGGGTGTGTATACGCTACTCAGTAGGGACCCCGAGACCCCCAAAGGTCTCCCTAAATCTATAAAGGATAAAACACAATGTAAAGATACAATAACGAAGTAACAACCAACTCTACTTATGTATATTCCCATACATATACATAAGTCATAAAATCCAGTTAGCCTCTTTCTGTAGATCCCAAGTATAACCCGGCCCACACAAGAGAACACAACTCAGTCCACAAGAGAACTCAATAAATCTACATAGGAGAGCACAACTCAGTCCACACAAGAGAACACTACAAGTCCATGAAGAAGTTCACAACACAGTCCACGCAGGAGAACACAAAAAGACCACACAGGAAAACATGACAATCATATACAAGATAATGATCAATAGTCAAGACTCAGCTCACACAGGTATACTTCTTCGTAAGGTGATAGAGGTGCTCAGATGTATCCACTCATTCATCTAAGCTGAAACCCACATAGGATACTAGTATAGTAGTCATCACCACCGAAACCACGGAGGATTACCATACGGTTTTTTTCATCATCGAACCCATTGAGGATTCCAGAATTAAAGTCTTCACCGTCAAACCCACAAAGGATTCCAGTACGAATGTCTTCACCGTCGAACAAATGGAGGATTACAATACGATTGTCATCGTCGTTGAACCCATGGGGGATTCCAGTATGAATGTATTTACCATCGAACCCACTGAGGATTCAAATACAAAAGTCTTCACTTTCGAACCCATAGCTACTGGGGAACTCCTCCTTTATCGAGTACAGTGGGCCAACCGCTACATCCAAGTGCTTCCCACTAACCTTGGACTGCTGTACTAATCCACATGTCGAGTACTGTGGGCCTGATTCTACAACCATGTGCTTCCCACCATGTGTCTACCGCTATAACTAAGCACTCCCCCTCATAGCCTACAGAGGTACTCCTTCTGTTGAGTACCATGGGTCTGCCTATACAACCAAGTGCTCCTCTGACGTGGGTCTTCTTCTACAACCAAGCGTTCCCCACTAGGTTATCAAAACACTCAGAGTCGATCGATCAGCAGTCGTCAAGTCTCAGCCATCTCTAGGGTTTCCGCACATAGCACGCTCGTTCTAGGAGGGTCCGCTACACTATCCAAGAGGTTGATATATCAATTTTCACATAGACTATAGTTGATGTATCACAAAGTTCATTCATGTCAATAGAACAAAACACGACAGACGACGTGTCAATCGGACACCCGGTCTGAGAGTTAATGGATTTTTCGTTCTAGGGGCCCAGTTGGGTTTTATGTCAAAACCAACCTGACCATACTCCAAATGCATCCAAACCTCGAGCTTTGTAAGCCAAACGGTCTGTCTCACTAATAGGAATCTAACAAAGTCAACGACACGTCAACCGGACGACTGGAGCTCTAGTTATAAACGTTTCCATTCCGAGGTCCCGGTTGGTTTTATGTTCGAACAAACCCGACCATACCCAAAGTTCTTTGAAAACATGATTGTAATATAACAAAATGACTGTCTCGATCCAAGGATCACATTGTAACTGAATGTGCACTGATCGGAGGTTCGTAGCCCAAGTTATGAGCATTTAAATGAACCTGTCTGGTTTTATGGGGGTTTTTGGGCCCGGACCGACCCGGCCCAAGACCCCCTGGGTCAGCCCAAACCGGGTCGACTCAACCCAGGTCCAGGTCTGGCCCATTAGGGAACGGCCCAGCCCGGTGGGCGAGGCCCGACCCGGTGTGGCGGGTTGGCCTGGGGCGGGCGCGAACCGCGCGTCCAGTCAACTCGGCCAATTGGCCGAGTAGGATACGGAGGTGGGGGGAATCCCCTTACATTGATTGAGAAACCCCCCCCCCCCCGCATGTGGGGACCGACCTTTACTAGCTAGGGGTTATGACCCACAGATTTCTCGGTAACCGGCCGGCAGGTTTAGCGGGCCGGTGTGCCACCGCGGGACCCCCCTCGCGGGTCCCGCCCTCCTTGAGCCGGCGGATGGCGGTTCCGGCCGCCTCTCCCCACACCACCGTAGCCTTATGATACGGCCTTGTCTAACCAGCGCGGTGTGATGGAGTTGTGCCCCTTTTCCATGACCCACCTCCGCCCGCGGCCTCTTCGTGGTTCTCTGGCGCGGCGCGACGGCACCGAGCCCCTTCGTCGCGGCCCATCTCTGGCCGCAGCTTTGTTCATCCTCAACGGCATGGCGCGACAGGGTCTCGCCTCTTCACCGTATTTCTCCTTGTTTTTGTGCGGTGTCGATGCACCGTGCCTCCTTTTTTCGAGCCATAACGAACCCAACAACAAAAGGGGGAGGAGAGTCGGTCGTGTTTGTGCGGTCTGACCTCCTCCTGTTAAATTGATAACGAGCGGCCCAATGAAATTGACGATGAATGGAAAGGAAAATTCACAAAACAAATTCAAACCCCTACCTAAACAACTGTGACAGAGGTCGACATCACTGTTTATGGCATCGGCGTACGTCCACGGTGGATGGTGTCTCACACCGGCTGCGGAGAGAAGAGAACCACACATCACACACTTCTTGTGGTGACGATGTTCTTCATTGAGATCTTGACTTTCTTCACGTTCTCCAACAAAGAAGACAGGTTCTGTCTCCTACAATTCTCCACACAACCAACCAACCCCAAATAAAATAAGACTCTTCTTATTTTATTACCCAAACCATGCATTTCCAAAATTCAAAAGTTGAATTAACATAAATTAATTAATCTTGAGCTTGTCAAAATAAAATGAAGTGAAGTTGGCATTATTAATGAGAGGGTGTATCACATAATTAAAGTGGGGGTTTTAGAGATGTTAGGGAATTTGAAGGGAAGGATCTCGTGTGGGCCCCACATCACTATTAACCTCACATGGGTTGTTAGTTCCCCCAAACCTACATCCTTAGGATTTAACCACTTTAAAGAAATAAAATTAGTAGAACAAAGTTTATTTCTCTGTAGTCTTAATCCACAAAATTAAACAACTCTTCTCGAGAAAACACAACTCTAGAAAAGGTCTTTTTATGAAATTTCGTATGCTGTAGTTTCATCGATGCCCTTAGATTTCGATTCCGAGAACTGGTTCAAAAGATATAAAAACCCACTCGTTCATTCACTGAACGTACCTGAGAAAAACTTTAGAAAATGATTCCAGGCACACCGGGCGTCGGAATATGGTGTCGTCAGAAACATTGTACTCGTAAAATCCCAAAAAAAAATTAGAAAAAATTTCTCTTAAAATTTAAGGGTCTTTAAATTACTCCCACCTCAGAGCTTTACGTCCCCATAAAGATACATCACAAACTTGGGAAACAAAATATGGTAATAAGCACGCATCTGAGACTCCCACTCCCAAGTGCTCTCCTGTAGGTACCCGTGCTGCCACCTAATGCGCACTAGAGGAATCTTCTACCCATGTAGGACCCACTCCTATCAATCCTCAATCTCTACTATGACCTCCTCAAAAGTCTCCCCATCTTCAAGGTCCAGCACCCCATGGTCGATGATATACATCGGGTCATGCTTGTATCTCCTCGGGTGTGATACATGGAGGACGTCATGCACCCGGTGCAACTGAGGTGGTAGAGCCAGGCGGTAAGCCACCTCGCCTACCCTACTGAGAACCTGGAATGGTATGATGATGTAAGGAGATAACTTGCCACCCCGGACAAATCTCTGTAATCCATGTCGAGGTGAGACGGGCAAGAAGATGTGGTCGCCATCCTCGAACTCTAGTGGTCTCCGCCTCCTTTCAGCATAAGCCTTTTGTTGGCTCTGAGCTATCATCATCCACTCCTGGATGACTTGGAACTTCTCTGGTCCTACAAGAGCTGCTAAGATTTCTTCTTTTCTGATACGGGAAATATGGTCTCATCCCCATGATGACCGAAGTTCATTGCCTAATATAGTCTATCCCAACATGGATGATACTAATCGATACCAAGGATGACGTCTTAAGGCCTCGATGCTAATACCAAGAGAACCTACCGTTACTCTCGCCTCCAAGGGTTGAGTCACACTGTCGGCATCAGTGTGTGGTCACGGGGTCTCCTTAAGTAGGTATCTCAATATTTATGGTCAAGTCAATGGTTTTTAAACCAGAACCACTTAGTAACAACAACAAGAGGGGACAGGAAAGTAAACACCACAAGAAAAGTGTCTTTTATTACTGCATCTCAAAGTACAAAGACTCATACAACTAGAACATCAACAAAAAAAGCTAGAAGAACCAACAAAAAAGGCCTCCGTGCCTGGAACCAGTTTCTCTCCTGTCCGCTAGCTTCCAGAGCTCTATAGTCAAATGCCTCAGCTGCCTGAAGACGAGCTCTCCCATGTACACCTGTTCCCTACGGTCGGGGTAGACCTCCTTGTTGTGGTGGTGGAAACACCTCTAAGCATTATTCACCTCCAGCTACACGGCCAGCTCCCCTTCCTCGGTCTCCTACTCCATGCGATCTTCCCCAATCGAACCTATGCCTCAGTCTGGGAGTTATTTCATTTATCTACTGATCATCTGTATGGCGGGTCGGACAGTCACGATCCATGTGACCGACCTCGCCGCAGGAGTAACAATGTCCTCTCCTAGTAAGTCATTATCCTCCTTGGGTGCCTCACACACACAATGTTGTGTCATTCAGTCGATCACCTATAGGTCTGGTCCTCTTAGACCTCTGTGTTATCTGTCTACTACACGCTGTAGAAGAATCTGCCGCATGTCGGGTAGTGGTTGGTCCTACTTCTAGAGACTTCTCATCAAGGAAACTCTCCACTAAGAGTGCTCTCTCCAACACCCATGTTTGTGTCGGGATGTTGTGAGACAAAACTAAACCTCTAATCTATTTCCTGATCCCCTTCTCGAAGGTTCGGGCCCAGAAGAATGGGTCTCGTACCATATCTGTGGAGTAACGCGAGAGATCAGTGAACCTTGCTGAATACTGCACCACCATCACGCAACCCTGCTGAAGATGAAGTAGCTCTTGTATGCACACCACTTGATTGGTGGCTGGTACAAACTCGGCCCGAAACAGGCTCTCGAAGTCTGCCCACAGAAGGGGTGCCTCGTCGTGCACCTGGAGCATCAGGCTCCACCATATGTCTGCTGCTTCTTGAAGGAGGCTGGCAGCAAGGATCACCATGAAGTCTACTGGAATCCCTAAGAATCTAAAAACTTGAACAACAGCCTTCATCCAATCCTCAGCTGCCTGAGGGTCCATCTCCCCATGGAACCTAGGCGGTCTCTGATGCTAATACTTGTGAAGTTCACTAAGGTGACGTGCACTGTCAGTGGTTAGGGTTGGCAGCAATGGTGGATCGGCGGGTAGAGGTACCTCCGGTGCCTCCACTGTAAAAGGGCCCTTCACCTAGGCCTCGTCGCTCGGTGGGTTGTCATCTCGCACAATGCTCTGAACCATAGCCAGCTGCCATCATGGGTCCATCCTAAAAAGAAACAGGTGTGCCACTATCAAACAGTATACCTTGTGAGATGACATAAAGTAATAAAAAAGAAAAAATTTGAAACACACATGGAATCAATGTTTTCTTACATTAAGTGAGAAATCAGAAGTTAGGGTCCTGGTGTAGAGATACGTCAGACGCCACACCAACAATAGACTCCCTGGACTGATAACCACACTCAATACCCTTAACACTATTGCTTCACATAGAAGAAATATTAGAGTCCTGAGTTCTGCTGTAGAACTGAACTCCTCTGATACCAATTTGTCACGACCCATCCTTTGGACTCATGCCGTGACTACCCCAGGCCCGCCTTCCATAGGCCAAGGGCTGGAGACTAGCACCAAAGGTGTAAATCCCAATAAAAGGGAAGGCATTTCCTTTATAAAAGTAAACCACACAACATAGTACAAGAAGAAGATACACTACGGAAGTAGTAAAACCAAACGTGCTAAAAGTATAATGGGCCGGAAATACAAGCCCAAAAGAAGGGTACAACTAAAAAAGAAAGTAAAGTACAACTCAAAGGACAACCGCTGAAAGGTGACTAGAAGCTCCTAGATCGTCCTCCAGATACCTACATGAAGGGTAGGTACAAATTTCCTCCTTAGTAATCCACGTCCGTCTATCTCCTCCGGGTACCGAATCGTCATGAGATCCACCTCTGGGTACCGACTCGTTGTGAGATCCACCTCCGGGTACCGTCAAGCTCTACAAGCCTCAACCATGATTAGTGATGTGCGCCATCTGCAACCAACACAATGTAGTGCAGGAATAGGCCTTGTAGGGGTGAGTATACGCTACTCAGTAGGGACCCTGAGACCCCCGAAGGTATTCCTAAATCCAGAAAGTATAAACCATTAAGAAAAGATAAAATCACGAAGTAACAACCAACTCTACATAGGTATATGCCCATAAATATACCTAAGTCATCAAATCCAGTTCGGCTCTATCTCCATCGCCCAAGTAGAACCCAGTGCACACATGAGAACACAACTCAGATGACAAGAGAAGTCAAAAAATCAACATAGGAGAGCACAACTCAGTCCACACAGGAGAACATTGCAAGTCCACGAAGGAGTGCACAACACAGTCCACACAGCAGAACACCACAAGACCACACATGAAAACATGACAATCATATTACAGATAATGATCAAATGTCAAGACTCAGCTCACACATGTATACTTTTTCATAAGGTGATAGAGGTTATCAGATGTAGCCACTGATTCATCTAGGTTGAGACCCACGTATGATACTAGTATAGTTGTTGCCACCGCCGAACCCACGGAGGATTTCTATATGGTTGTCTTCGTCGTCGAACCAACTGAGGATTCCAGTACGAATGTCTCCACCATTGAACCCCTGGAGGATTCCAGTATGAATGTATTCACGGTCGAACCCACCGATCATTCCAATACGGTTGTCATTGTCGTCAATGCCACGGAGGATTCCAGTAATAAAGTCTTTACCGTCGAACACACAGAGGATTCCAATACGAAAGTATTCACCATCGAACCAATAGCTGCTGGGGAACTCCTCCTCTATCGAGTATAGTGGGCCTGCCGCTAAAACCAAGCTCTTCCCACTAACCTTGGACAGCGGTAGTACTCCACATGTCAAGTACTGTGGGCCTACTGCTACAACCAAGCGCTTCCCACAATTGGCCCGCCACTACAACTAAGCGCTCTCCCTCATAGCGTACAGAGGTACTCGTTCTGTTGAGTACTGTGGGTCTGCTGCTATAACCAAGCCCTCCTCCATCATGGGTTTGCTGCTACAACCAAGCGCTCCCCACTGGGCTATCGAAACACTCCAATTCGATCAATCAGCAGTTGTCATGTCTCAGCCAGCTCTAGGGTTTCCGCACACAGTACGCTTGTTCCGGGAGGGTTTGCTCCACGAGCCAAGAGGTTGATAAATCAACTGTCATGTAGAACATAGTTGATGTGTCACAAAGTTCTGTCATGTCAATAGGAACACAACGGGATAGACGGCGCGTCAATCGGACGCCCAGTATGAGAGTTAATGGCGTTTTTGTTCCAGGGGACCATTTGGTTTTTATGTTGAAACCAACCCGTATGTACTCCAACTGCGTCCAAACCTCAAGAGAAGTAATCCAAAAATTATGTCTCACTAAGAAGAATCCAACAAAGTCAACGGCATGACAATCAGATGTCCTGATCTCATGTTATAAGCGTTTCTGCTCCGAGGTCCCGGTTGGTTTCGTGTTCATACCAACCCGACCATACCCAAATTTTTCCGAAACCATGAGTGTAATATACCGAAACGACCATCACGATTCAAGGATTGCATAGAAACTTATGGTGCGTCGATCGGAGGTTCGTAGCCCATGTTACGAGCATTTAAACGAACATGTCCTGTTTTCGAGGGTTTTGGGCCCGGACCTACCCAGCCTAAGACCCCCTGGGTCGGTCTGAACCAGGTCGACCAGAAACGGGTCTGGGTCAGGCCCATTATTGCGCAGCCCGGCCCAACAGGTGTGGCCTGGCCACGCCGGCACGACCCCACCTGGTCGGCGCGGCCTGGCCAGGCAAGGGTGCTTCCCGCGCATCCAGTCAGCTCGGCCAATTGGACAAGCGGGATATGGAGGGGGGAAACCACTTCCCATGATTGAGAAATGGCCCCCCTGCATGGGGACCTGCCCTTTTCCAGCCGGGGGTTAGGACCCCCGAATTTCTCGGAAACTGGCATGCCGGTTTGGCCGGCTGGTGTACCACCGTGGGACCCCCCTCACAGGTCCCGCCCTCCTTGCGCCGGCGGCCGGCGGTTCCGGCCGCCACTCCACATAACACCGCGGCCTTGTCCGACCGGTGCCGCGCGATGGCCCGCAACACCGCTCTGGCCGTGGCCTCTTTGTGGTTATCTGGTGCCGTGGGATGGCACCACACACCGTCGCTGCGACCCAATTCCGGGTGCGGCTTCATTCGGCCTCAACGGCACGGCGCGATGGTGCTGCACCTCTTCACGGCATTTATCCTTATTTCGGCATGGTGTCGTTGCACCGTGATGCCTTCATTCGAGCCGTAACGATAACAACAACAAAAGGGGGAGGAGGGTCGGTTGTGTTCGTGCGGTCCGACCTCCTCCTGTTAAATTGATAACAAGCGGCCCAATGAAATTGACTATGAATGGCAATGAAAATTCAAGAACAAATTCAAACCCCTACCTCAACAATGGTGGTAGAGGTCGGCGTCACAGTTGACGACGTCATTATACGTCCAAGGTGGATGGTGTCTCACACTAGCTGTGGAGAGGAGATAAGGGCACGTCAAGCACTCCTTGCAGTGATGGCGTTCTTCATCGAGGTCTTGACTTTCTTTGCGTTCTCCAATAATGAAGACATGTTCTATCTCCTCCAATTCCCCACACAACCAACCAACCCCAAATAAAATAAGGCCCTTCTTATTTTATTACCCAACCGATGCATTTCCAAAATTCAAATTTTAAATTAACTAAACTTAATTAATCTTGAGCTTGTCAACATTAAATGAAGTAAATTTGGCATCATTAATGAGAGGGTGTGTCACATAATTAATGTGGGGGTTTTAGAGATGTTAGGGGAGTTGAAGAGATGGGGCTCGTGTGGGCCCCACCTCACTATTAACCTCACATGGGTGGTTAGTTCCACCCAACCTCCATCCTTAGGATTTAACCACTTTAAAGACATAAAATTAATTGCACATATTTTATTTCTCTATAGTCTTAATCCAAAAAATTAAACAACTCTTCCCGAGAAAACGCAACTCTGGAAAAGGTCTTTTTAAGAAATTACCGGCATTGCGGTTTCATCGGTGCCCTCGTATTTTGATTTTGAGCACGAGTTCAAAAGATAGAAAAACCCACTTGTTCGTTCACTGAACGTACCCGAGAAATACTTCGGAAAATGATTCCAGGCACACTAGGCCTCAGAATCAGGTTCCGTCAGTAACTGCGTACTCTTAAAATCCCAAAGAAAATTAAGAAAAATTTACCCTTGATATTTACTGGTCTTTACAAATGGTGAAATATTTTCAAAAGAATCATTCAAATGTTTTGCAGGAACCAATATCTAACCTCAATAATATAGCATTAAATTTCTTTCAATTTTTCATTCACTAGTGGTCTCCACATCTTGTATGGATTCATTTAGTCAATAATATTATTTATAGAATAACTATTTCTCTTTAAATTTATATATCCCCATGGAATTAATGTTATTACTAAATAAAAACATCTATTCTATCATTTATTCAACCTATATATTGATTTTTTTTTTCAATAATCCCGTTAATGACTATTTTTTCTTTTCTTCTTTCTCTATCTAGATAGTACTATTGCTACTCAAAGTGTCTATATATGAACTAGTTTTACCATGTGTTTTTATGTGATAAAAATTTAAATATTTAAGATCCTACACCTATATATATTGTTTTAGGATTATAATTCACTATTAAAAAATTTAAACCATATTTTTATTGTACACAAAACCATTCTAAAAAATGTAATAAGCCTAATTCATTGGGTAATAAAAATTATCTATTTCCATTTCATGTTTTTGGAAATTATTCTCATAGTTTATAAATGGCCTAGATCCATATTATATGAATTTATATATTTATATTATAATGAATCCCAATAAAAAAACAAAATCATTACAAAAAACTCCATATGAAATTATCTGCCTATAGATAATTTAAAAATAGGGCTATAATAAATCTCAAATTCAATTCCTCAAATGATACTTGAAACATCATATTTTAATAAATGATCACCCCATTCCAAGACAAGGATTCATTGGGTGAAGATAATCATGATTTAAAAAAATTATTTAATAAAATTCATCCATACCTATATAACTATGTATCTGAAATATGATTCTGGGTTTTTCCCAAAACATGATTTCTTACAACATTAAAAGATCAATAAAAATACCCTTATCTGAAAAAACATGATGTATAAATTTCACTATTTCAATATATAAATGTAATTTTCAGAACATCACGTATATATTATTCTCTCATAAGGTTTAAAATATAATATTTTTGGGATTATCACAATTAAAATTAAATAATGAGTATATTATAATTTCATCCTCTTATAGAAACACAAATTAATTAATAATTATATAAAACAATTGGTTAATAACTTCAATAAACCCAGATACTGTATTGGTGACTCAAAAAGTCTTGACGAAAAAATTCATAATAGAAATAAGAACATTATAAATCCATTTATTATTGAATCTTCTATTAACATTAGTCAATGATACATAATTTATAGGATAATCTTTGAAATCCACAATTCTCATAATGGTTGAACAGAAATATCATTAATTCAGGGAATGATATATTTATTACATATGGTTAAATATTTAAAATTCTAATAATTGATGACTAAATATGAACAAAAATAATATTTCCTTGAAAATAAAATCAGGTATTTTTTAAGGGAAAAACATTGAAAAATAAATCCCTTTTTCTAATGCTTTTCAATTTTCACCCTCAGTTACTTTTAATTTTTTGGATCTATATGGTATGATGAAAACTAAATTGGACATGTTATTGAATATATGTCAATAGAAAATTAAACATCCCTTATTGGTGGAAATCAAAAATAATAATTAGGGAAAACTTCGTATTATTAATTCATTACATTTTGATGTGAAATTATTTTATTTCTCTCAATTGATTTATGTGACAGTCTATCTAATTGATAAGAAGTAAATCTAACATCTATTTCTATTATACCTTCCCCCAAATCTTTAATACCCCATTCTTTATTGAATGTGTGAATTATCTCCAAAGGGGTTATGAAATGGACTCTTCTGCTATAATAGATAATTTATCCCATTAATATACTAATCCAATACATTCAAACAATATCTGAAATTTTCTATGATATTTTCTTTTTTTCTACCATTATATTGTATTTATGACAAAATATGATCAACCCTTTAACTTATTAGGGTATCAATCATAATATAACTTAAAGTAAAAAATTTTCCCAATCCAAATTTATCACACATGAATTTTTATTAAAATTTATAGGAGAATCTTATATCCAAAAAAGATAAAACAGTCATAGAAGTTATAAAAATGTAACCTCATGCCAAAGAAGGACCCACCTCAACAATTTCCCCATATTCATCCTTCTCTGCTATGATATATTTTATTTGAAACTTATAAGACACTAAAATTTCTATTTCAAGACAACTTCCCACCCTAAAAAAAGTCTAAAATTCATTTTTATTTCATTTAATAATTTTCATCGTTCATCCCTATACCAGGTATTATTTTTTTCTAGTTATTTATCATGATAATCTACCAAAATATTCTACCAGGTGTTTCTTATTTATATATTTAAAATAAGGATATGGTTGGGCATGACACATTTTTATAAATCATCAATTTCGTCAGAATAAAAATGTTCTAGTTGACTCTTCACTAGAGAGAATTTTGAATCTAAATAAGTTGGTTTTCATCCAAATTCATTCCAAATCGTTTTTTATTCACTAATGGTACTTCTTCTTTTGTATAGAATGGGAAGAAACGTGCACATATTCCAGGTTGTGTTAACTATTTTCGTCAATAAAAATTATCTAATGACCACTTCCCTATAAGTAATTTAGTTTAGTAGAATAATATTAATCATGTTTCTTAGTGTAGCTTCATCTCTATCCTCTGATGCTTAAGCTATTCATTTTTCACAACATTCCACACATATATCACAAGATTAGTAAAATTATATGTATACTCCATAATAGATGTTCTACCTTCATCGTAATGAAAAGAAACTATTGAGTACCATCAAACTCTAATTAATTCTGGAAATATTATTTGTTAAATAGTTTATAAATTCTTTACCATTTAATATATTTTTCTAGGACAAATTCATTATAAATTTCTCAAAATTTCATATATATTTCATCTCATATAAAACCAAAATCCAGATTTCTATATATAATGATTTCTAAGTAAATAGATATTTGATTTATTATTTCTATCTATATATCAGCGTTCTCTAGCCTGACATTACCTTTAATCACTGATCGAAACTATTTATAAAATTATCATTATTGTATTGTGTCCCTTTACCTATTCTAATTAGTTTTATTTGAGATTTTCTTTGGATATATTATAAAATTTCCTTCAGAAGTTTTGGATTCATAGAATTATTACTAGTACCACCTTTCCCAATTCGTGTCAAAATAGTTTTAGTTAGAATAGTTACATACCTTATCGAACAATAAATTAGGACCACACAGCCTTTAAATTAACCTCATCATGGAAAAAATTCATAATATATCAATGTCTCTTATTAAACATTTCATTTGTATAATAATAAATTTAATTACATTATAAAAATAATTTTGTCATGTTATTAAACCTTTAATTTACAAAACTTCATTGGAAAACTAAAAATCATTGAGACTTTCGAAACAACTACCTTGGAAAGAAAACCCTATTCAATCCAAACCCTAGTCCTTTGATATAATTCCACACCATGTATATGATGATTCATAAAATTTTTTAATTATGAACCCATTATGTTTTCATATGTAAGAAATAACAACATCCAACAACTTCATCATCTATGCATCTATTTTTCCAAAGAACCCGATATCTAGATATTTTCCCCAAAATGTATAGATATGTATTTTAATGGGTAAATTATGAGTTCAAACTTTCTTATTATTCATGTATATAAAAAGTACAATGAAAAAACATATAAACTATTCACTATGACCCAAACCAGATTAACATATGGCCTCAAGTGCATGCCACTAATTTCCTATGCAAGAAGAATTTATTTTGGGGTAACAGAGATCATTATGTAATAATTTTCACTTAAAATGATAACAGAAAAATATAATAGGGAATTTGATATATAAAACTCTTTTATTATAGAATTTTAATATAAAAAATAAAATAATTGAATATTTTTATTAAATAATATCAATGTAAAAATATACATATCGACTCAATGTAAATAAATTTGGCTTCTGCTGAAGCCTATGTATCCTCCCCCAAAGGCGTTTTGGAGTAGACAACTGTTAAGGGGTTTGTGGGAACCCAATCATGATTTATAATCCTATATAAACTGATAGAACCAAAATTGAGAAAAAATAATCACCACTAAAAAATAATTTTTTATCAAATTATAAGGCCTTGTAATTATATGGTTAATAACTAATATCATTATACAGGAATTGTTGCAGTATGTAATTTAATATATATGTAATAAATTTTTATAATAATATGTAGTTATTGAGGATAATAAAATTTGAAATTTCCTAGAAGGAAACGTTGATATTTTGGTAATTTCAAAGCCATTTATCTCTATTATGGTCTTAGAAATTTTTATGACACGGTATTTTTTAAAAACTCATCTAATTTAATGTCGGTTCAACGTATTTAGATACTCCAACATTCCTTTGAATAGGCCGTTACAAACATCATATAGTCATATTTCATCATAATAGAGAAGTTATAAGGGATGAATAATTCCCCAATTTATCCATATAATCCATCATTGTCAATCTTAGTTTCATTATTAAAATTCTCTTATTATGGATGTAGATCTTGTACATGATATATTGTGGGTTTATCATGGTACTTTGAAAGGGCACCATAACATCCTTAAATAACTTTCTGGATGTTTGAAACAATTACTTGGACATGATTAACTTATCCACTAATCTTATGGGCATTAGTTTTAGTAGATTGTGGTAGTATTTAAGTGGCATGTTTTTTCTCAGAGATAACTATGTATTCTCCCTAGTCGATGCCACATTTATTACAATTCTAAATTCCTAATGTATAATTATAATTATTTTATGGGTCCTATAATTAATATATTGATACCTAGGAAGTTGTTTTGGTCACTTAAACACACTGAGTACATTTCTTTTCCTACCAAAAGTCACCCTGGGAGTCCTTTATAGGTCTTCAATCTATAAATTCCTCATATAATTTATTATTTTTCTTCAAGATCCCTTAAATTTTCTTTGACTTATACACATTAATAATATAAGTGTTTACCAAACTGGAAAAATTTCTCTATAACATAATGTCAATGAATTTACCATATAAGATAGTCTTATTTTACGGTAGAGTAGAAGAATGATACTGCCTGATAAAAATAAGGGGTTTCCCTACAACATGTGAAACCCTTCTATTTATTTGTGGTACTCCCCCTTCACAGAATTTGTTCATATAAAATTTATTTTTTCTCCATTTTTGATAACATCATAATGGTAGATAGGGTTGATGCAGTGTTGTGGTTATCCTTCAAAATTTTGTGATTATGGTCTTCCATTATGACCGATGTTCCCAAAGACATGTATCAAACCTATAAATGGATAAAGAATAACGTTTACTCATCAAACTAATATTGAAAACCACATTACTTGTTTATATTAAATAATAACATTTTAGAATCCTATAATGAAATTTTTCTATTAATATTAAATTCTTAATGGATTCCGACATTGTCTTTGAAAGAGACCGAACCTAGACTTCAAGTGGTACCCAGGAAACAATTCATCCACATTATACTAACTCTCCAAATAAAAAATATTCACATATCCATATTTTTTCTAATTTATATATCTATAAACCCATTACACATATATTTAAATTTTATTAAAATGGTACTCAACATCAATTTTCATCTAAAATTATATAGGAAACGATTTTTATATATCAAAATATATGAATATTTTTAGGAAAATATTGTGGGATTGTGTAATGTTTTGGAAATATCATTAAATGAATATAATGAAGGTTTTCCCCATAAATTTAAGAATATATGTTTATTTAATGACAAGGGTAAGAGTTAGGTATTTCAACTATATATTATTTGTAGAATGTTGTCTTCTCAAATTAAAATCAAATATTCTTATAAAGTATAAGAAAAGGGTCATCTTGAAGAATATATAGTGTTAGAACCAACCTTAATGAAATAAAATTAATCATAAATATAAAATAAAATATGATAAGTACCTAAGAAATATATCATTGTGGGGTTCATGAGCCCCCATAATTCATTAGAATATATATAAACAGAGTATACTGGAGACTTAATATGAATGAACCACACAAAAATAATGTAACTAAGAATATATAAATATTCAGTGAACTCATGTAGGGAGAAAATAATTTATTGGAGTATGTAGTAAACACCGGAGGCCATCAGAATGTAAAATATTTACTGAAATTTTGGGAGGAAATTTAGGTTGGAAAAGAGGATGAAAAATGTAATGAGATAATGTAGATTCCCAATAATTATAGAATAGTAGGGGATAAATTCTTCATTTTAATCTTATTATGGAATAAAAAACCCAATCCATCATGAGGAAGTGACTCTTTAAGCCACTATTTCCCAATTCCACGCCTCTATATTGGCTTTAAGGCCCTACATTGTCAAATTATGAATCATTTTTTAACCTTAATTATAAATTATCATGTTTTCATGTCCATCAATGTACAGATGTAAGGGGTGAGTATAAACTGTGTAAGATTTACCTAGGAGCCTAATAAAATTTCAAGAAATATAAATCACAAAAAATGACATGTTAACTAATGATGGTTGATAAAATAATTGTTTTCAAAATATTTATTTATCAAAACCAATTTATATTCAAATGAACATATAATAATTATGTAAAAAAATATCTTAAAAATATATTTTCCTAGATATGATAATAAAATGAAACCATGATTTCATATCCAACATAATGAATATTTTATTTAGGAAAAGTACAATTAAGAATAAACCATATACTATTTAAAAAAACAAATAACTATTTGTTTCTTAAAACCTAGAAGAATCACCATAATACCTTTAATTGCTATCATTTCAATGTAAAAAATATTCTAATAAATTTTTATGTCATATATTTTCTACCTATATTGAATCACCATAAAACATTTCATCACCTATTCACATATTAACCATAAAAAATTCCTATTTTATCGGATAAATAATGATATTTCACTATCTTGCCATCTCTCACCTTAAATCAAATTCCATAAGTTCCCCACATTACCATGATTGAATCATAGAGCACTTCCAAATATACTACACTAAATTTTTTTTTCCAACATGCACTCACATGATGTGAAAATATATAATAATTATCAATTATATCATTGAAACAAAATTCCTTGAACAAGGTATTTTAACAAATTATTTTATCAAAAACTCATTTATAAAACATAATTTGATATAATTAAAATGAAGACAATAAAATCATTTTGTGGTCATAATCATGAATAGATAATAAGTAGATTATTCACCTCATAGAAAGTATAAAATCCACCTAACATGATAAGACATTTTGGTTTCTCTAAATCAACTCAGTGGGTTGATACAAACATGGTTTAATATATAGTACTATTATAATAATACTTTATATATATATATATCAATTCATGAATAAATATCAAACCCCTCAATTTTGGTGTAATTTTGACCATCCAATTCCATATTAGCATGATCCAATACAATACTTTGTTAAAATTTCCTCGACCCTATTAAGTTTGATTACCCCCAATACTTTATTGAATTATTCCTTGTAAATATATAGTTATTACATAAATTATGAAATTATTTTAAAATGAAAATTATCAGGGAGTAGAATAAACTGAATTTCAATATGGCTTGGACTATGAGAAATGTCACAAAATCTGTCTTCGAGGACTCAATCAAGAGAACATTGAAAATGGAAGTTTCATTATGTATATAATCCTTTTAAAAATTATATAACATAATTAAAATATATAAAAAAAGTAATAAATATAAATTAATTATTCACTTATTCCTTTGTCAACATTCATCAACCTCCGGAATCAACCAATTTCACAATATCGTGAGATATATCTCCCAATGGAAAAATGAGTTCATAAATGTCCAATTTTTTGAACTCTTCATCTTGCATTTCATTAATACATAAATAAGTATATGATAATTGATTAATAATCATCACATTATATTCTTCAAATCCCATGAAATAGTTTTCCTTAATTCCACTCATTTAAATTCAATAATTTAAAACCTTCCCTCTCGTACAACCATATCCATGGAAATTCATTTTATTAAGGCTCAAATAGGTCAATTAATTCCCATGACGTACAAAATTTTAATCTCATTCAACACCCCTAATCATTACCTCTAGATAATTGATCATCATAAATATCACAACTCATGTAAAAATTAATTCCATTATATCTCCATTTCATACATCAAATATTTCATCATATATTATTACTTTGAATTATTTCTTTAACTCCTATTATAGACTTCAATGTTTTTTTAGTATGTGGGTCCAGTTGAGTAATTTCACCCAATTGTCATTTGAAAATATAAATTTAGATAAAATTCACAATCACATGATAGAAATAACATTTCCTAACTAAAACAACCAAATATCAAATAATTTATTTGTATCAAAGACACATCCAAAAATAATCTAATTTAAAATTCCACTTCATTAAAAAAAATAAAAAACAAGGTTATTAGAGATATAAATATAATTTTATTTGAATAAATCCCTTTGTTAAACCATTATGAAAATATATATCAAAGGGAAAAGAATTTGGAGAATAGTAGGGATAGAAAAATTATAATTTTATCTCTATGCATCCCTAGTCCTATAAAATGAAAGTGGGGGTCAACCATTAAAATTTAGATTTTACAATAATAAAAAATCATTTTCACTCCAATGTATATGAAGTTATATATCCTAGGTTTTAGTTGGTATGGGTAGTGACGTAAGCTAATGTTCAGTCCATATTCTCTATGGTGTTCAATTTCATGGTATCTGGTGGATCCATGATTCAACCAACAGAAACCATTTACCATGAATTCCCTAAAATTATCTCTTCCAAAGATTGTTAACCCATCCATTTTACATGACACCATTATGTTAAATCATTGAAAAATGATAAATACAATTGTCAAAGTTTAGACCCAAATTCCCACTAAACATTCAATAAAAAATATTTAAGAATCCAATATTAAATAAAACCTAAAAATAAATTTCACTATAAACTCCCAACATAGTTATGTTTCCCTTGAAATGTTAAATCTATCCTTTTATTCTCCAAAAAAATGAATCCAAGTAACTATTTCTTCATAAATATTTAAAGTATTATCCTAAACACCTCAACATAGATTAACTTCACTACATTGGCCTCCAAAATATAATTCTACACACTAGAAAGGAAGAACATCATATGTTGTGTCTAAACAAACTCTTGATTTCATAACTCATCCATGAGACAAACCTCACCTTATTTTTCTCTCTTATATAATGTATATTCCACTAAAATTGAATTCAAGACTTATTAGTATCAAGTAACCAATATGAAATATGGTAAACCATTACATCATGAGGAACAATAATCAAAATCTCATTACTATTTTTATACTTTTTTATTAAATCAGATGATAAATTACATAGGCATAAGTCAATACATTTAAAACCCACTTCATCCATTTTAAAAACCCACTGAACTATAATAGGCCTTTTATAAATACTAAAAAAGTATTTTGAAACAAATATCCAATTATAATTTAACATCATATAAATATTTTAATTCACTCTCAAATATTGAAATGAAATTTCACAGTAATTTGCATAAATAAATTATAATTTGAACCATCTACTTTACATTATGATTTTAAAACCAGCACCTATGATTTATAAGCCTCAATTCTAAGAACATATTTTACAAACCAATTTGAAAATTAATACTCAATATTCATATAATGGTTTTATTATTTTCATAATGGTTTAAATTATGATATCATTATACTATATCATCATTAAAAAGAAATGAAAATTATAAAATATTTTTTTAATATATTTATTATATCACTAATTATCTATTATATACCCATGTCTTTAAAATTTAATAAAATTATGAAACCACAATGTTATGATATTAAAACATTTATACCCAAAATCACCCATGTTAATAAGTTCTATATAAATACAATTGAATAAAATTACACCAATATGTTTTTTGAACATTTTTATGAATATATTAGTTTGTATTTAAGTAATCTCAGAATATTTATTAATAATTATCTCATTAATAACAATGAAAAGTGAAAGTAATATCCCATGTGCATTCCATTGTAATAAAGCCAAAATACTTAAGAAACTGAATCCACATGAATCCATGTGATTAATCTTATGTATTATCAATTCAATATAAGGAATATCCAACAAAAACATCCCTTGTACATAGAGTGAATATTCCCACAAATGACTTCCCTAGTAACATAAGTTGAAAAAGAGCCATGTTGACTATACATGATTTTTTTCTACCTCCTAAGTCCATATATAATATATTCACTTATTACTAAGTCTTTTCTAAAATTAAAATCCCAATAATACTATTTCAAATTCCCCAACATAGATACCTGGGTTGAAAAATGAATGATATAACCAAAATAACTATAATGTGAATCTATATATTATATAAAATGTCATATAGTAGCGAGTTAATAACCTAATAATTGTGGAAATTTTTTTAATTATGATTACCCAATAAATTCAAGTCTTTATTTTTCAAAAATATTATTCGATATGTATACAATTTAAAAAAGACTAGCCAAAAAGTTAATTTTGATCCACTAGTGTGAATCCTATGGTGAAATTCATGATAATAGAATAAAAATAAATTTGATATTTATAAATATCACACAAAAATACATCATACACCAATAATCATAGACATCAGAGGAAAATAAAATAAAATTCTAAAATTCATGTATATAAAAAATATCAAATTAATGATGAATTATTGGATAAAATCATTAGCATTTATGACACAACTCATCTCAATCCACAACCTACCCATCTTACAGTCTCATTCGAACCTAAAAATCATAAGGTATACAAGAAAACACAAAAAAACACACCATGTTCAAGGATAGGGCTGATTACACAATCCTAGTAATATTTCCCCATTTTCCATAACCCTATATATGATAGTGATCACAGTGAATGCATGTTCATCCATGATCTAAATGAATCTCAACCCACCCATAATATATATCATCAGAAAAAGTATAATAGAAGCATAATTTCATGTCTTATGTTATAGGGACTCTACTTGTACTCTAATACACATCCCAAACCAAAGTAAAATTCCAAAACTACATAATCCATAAGTGATCATACTCCAACACAAAAAATATATTTATACATACACACTCTAATAAAATAAGAAACATTCTTGAGATAAAATTTTACCATCCTCTTGTACTATCTCCATAAACTCATCAGCTTCCAATATATCCCATCAATCACCTCACCATATAAAAAAAATAAAAACATATAACATCATTGAAAAAATATATGCAATAGTAAATTAAAAAATAAGGCCACAAAGAGGGACCAACCATTAAAAGTTAAATTTCATAAAAATAAAGAAGAAACAGTGGGACCACAAATAAAACCATATCGTAGAACAAAAATATAATTTTAATTCAATGAATATAACCAAAATATGTATAAAAAAGACACAATCAATAATAGAATGATATAATTGTACCCATCTATCATCTCTTCCCCCAAATCAGTATATAAATTCTCTAAAACCCCCTATATTAGGGAATATTGTTATCATACAAGTTAAAAACCAATAAAGGGTATTATAAAATTAAATATTGGTGGAAAATATTTTTCCACATAAGGGAATAATATATCATCAAAAAATAAATATTACATGGCCAAGAATGTGTCTATTAACATACCTCCCTAGAGAGAACCCACAACTTTGGGATCATCCTGAGAAATCATCTCACTATATACAATAATTAAATCACATTTTACATCAATATAAACCATTCCATCTAACTATTTTTCATCTAAAACATAGCTGAGTTCATCCACATTCATACATATAAATTAATAACTAATAAAAATAATCCAATGTTCACAAAAATTATATTAATGAATAAAAGTACTTCTCATACATTATCCCATAATGATCTATGATGTCACTCTGAATATAAACTCAATATATGATTACACACATTGAAATCCTAGTGAATGATCCCAAAATTTCCCAAAAAACCTCCTTTATGTTCAAAAATTATTCAAATAAATAAAATGGGACCCACTACCTCCATTAACAAAATAACCCCTATAAGTTATGCAATAAATAATGTAGGATATCTCCCACAACCCTAAAAGATGTTCAAACATTAGAAATTTATCTCCAAGGATGTAGTTAGACTAACCACATAGTTTTTCAAGGACCCAAACTCATTCAAAATATAAAATTTGAATTAAACTACAAATTAATAGGGAACTCTCTTAGTCTCCCAATCCCCTTCACTTACCTCTCTCACTAGAATAATAGATTTCTCATTATAATATTAAAATAAATTTTATCGTAACACATGTGTAATCCATAATAAAATTATACTACATACCCATACCCATATTTAAATGGTTAGGAAACACATGTGAACTATAATTTACATTGATAATGAAACATCTATTGGGAAGACAAATGAAAATCAACTTTTTTGGAAATTAATAATCCTAAAAACCTAATCAATATTTTAAATAATTGAGTAACCTCTATTAATTCAAAATAAAAAAACTCATATAATCAAAATTAAAATATATCATTGGAAATATAAATGTGTGAATTAACTATTTCAAGAAAATACTATAGGTTAACCTATTTATCGAACCGAAATCAATTTCAAAAAAATCAACTAAAATGAATTCCCTTTACTAAAAATACATAATATTTAAATAAAAATCATTATAAGTCAAAAAAACTGTTCAATTTTAATAAGTTCCAACCAAGGCTAACTTTTCATTTTACATCACATTTACCTTTTCTTCATAACAGAACTAATATTCTAGATAGATCATTTTCAAAAGAGAAAAAGTAATTTTATCCCCAAACATTCAATTTCATAATTTAAAATAATAAAAATGTTATTTTAAAATCCATTAAAGAACTCACAGAAAATTAAAATAAATGATAATAATCCATCTATATTCATATAATCCCATAAGTAATATAAATCCTTAATGTGTCCTAATGTATATTTTATAATTCAATAACTACTAGAAAAATATTTTAATATCCGTTATATAATTCATTAGTGACATTAGAATTAAATTATTCCTGAATCATTTTATTTATATTTTACATCAACAATTTAACATAAAACTACTTTAATATTTCTATAATAATCATAATAGTAAACATAAAAATAAAAAAAATACCATAAAAGGAAATATTATCCATTTTAATTTATAATAATTAAGAGAATAAATGTCTCCTTCATAGTCACAAGTCCATAAATTTATCCTTGTTTATTCTAACCATCATTGATGCTGTATAATTCCTACTATAGAGAATTCCCTAATTTTCTCAATCTATACGTTAATTAAAATTAATAAAATGATTAAAACATTAAAAATCATAAAAAACTAACCATGTATCCCCCCAATACCAAAACCACACCTAGTATTGTATGTTTATCCTTCACCATCAAAATATGGAAACTGTCTTCAATTCTATCATTAATTGACTTGTTTTTTTCATACATTAGATAAACCCATAACAAAAACCATAAACAGATGTCAATTGACTCAAAAAAATATATTAAGAGGAAATTTAGAAGTTGGTTGGGATCTTACAATTAAACGATGTGAATAAATCACTCATAATAACTTATTGACCAAGGAAGATATAAGGAAAGATAAATGGTATAATATTTGTGAAATGGGTTACCCAATCGCCCCATCTACGTCTCCCTATGCGGACACCATTCAGTGTTTTTTCACAAACAAATTACAATTTTATCCTTTTTAAAAAACATAAAAACACTCCACCGAGTTTCTAGTTTACTATCATTAAGTTTATAGTTGTAGGGATTGTGGCATATATCATTTTTTTCCCACTAACTATGAAGTGCTCTATTATATTATACGTTGTGTCCCATTATGTCCACACCCATGCTCTATTTACATTAAATTCATCGAAATTTATTAATCCCGGGATTTAAAAATTTTCTTTTCAAACTAAAACCAAAAAAGTAAATAAAAAAGTTAATTATTATTTCTAGAGAAATCAAAACTCATATTCCACCAATTTTTTATCCAAAATATAGAAATAATAAATTAAATTAAAAACCATATACATAGGTAATTTCAAGGCATATAGGAATTCTTTAACAAGTATGATAGTCGTATTATTATAATTATATATCTATAAAATATTTAATATAGTGTTAAATAAACCAATTATAGTCTTTTATTTATTGAATAAACTATTTTTCTTTACTACATCAAATACTAGGATTTACTCAAAAACAATTATAGAATCATACATTATTGGTTCCTTGGAACTCAAATGGATATCTTCTACACCAATGAGAGAAAACAATATTTCATATGAAGATATATAATCGTCAATTTAAGTTGGAAGCATATCATGGATGTAAGTCTCTAAAATGATCTCTTACATTACATAAAATAATAAGGATATGCCCTTGATATTTCATAGGTAATTAAGGAAATTTTTCATCTTCATCCAGTTACATTCATTGGTATTTATTAGTAATTCATTTTTATAATCAAAGAATAATAAGAATGAAGATGATTATCTTATATAGTGTTCTTGATGGATATAATTGAAAATTTAATATTAGTAAATACCCCTTTATAAATAGAAAGGTATTTATATGTTAAAATTATTAAAACATTTAATATTTTTAAATAACCCTTTTATAGTTTTTATAATAAATCACATTATTTATTTACTAAAATTATTATCTTGAAATAATAAAAGAAACAATTTATCTATATTTATATATATCCATACACAATATAGAGTCTTATTATCCCTTATCTTTCTCTAAGAATCATTTTCCCATAAAGCCCTTCACATGATACAAAATAGAGATGTCATTTCCAGTAAATTGTATATCATCCACTTATAATACCATATATATAATTGTTCACCCACAATATTAGTACAATATAAATTTATTTTTTTCTATTAATGGTGAAACCAAAAACATTTTTTTCATTATGAAAATGTATTTTTTATCCTTGATAAATTTTTTCAATCATTAAAAAGGAATGTTGAACCTTTCATTACATTTTTTCTCTATTTAAAACCCCAATACCTTCTTGATTGTTTATATACCCTGATTTGAATATAATCTGAAAAAGTGGACATAGTAAATATATAGTCGATTTAGTGATAATATAAATTTAGGAGAGGGAATGTCACTCTATAAAAATTTGCTTTGAAAGGTGTTTCAATGGTACCACTATTCAGGAGGGTTAATTCCCATTACAGCTAACCCTGAAGCTAGTATGTGTTCATTGGGATAGGTTTCCTT
This sequence comes from Viscum album, assembly GCA_963277665.1. Classification (NCBI taxonomy): domain Eukaryota; kingdom Viridiplantae; phylum Streptophyta; class Magnoliopsida; order Santalales; family Viscaceae; genus Viscum; species Viscum album. The sequence goes on from OY728140.1 coordinate 544,317,903, forward strand.
TGAGAATAAATTGTTTATCATTAGTTTACTTAAATGGGTTCTACTAGTTATTTTTTTGATTCATTCATCAGATGTTTCCTTATTTGGGTTATAGTGGTGTGCCTTTTTGTTGTTTTGGTTAGTTCACATCCCAAATCTTAATTATAATTAACATACAAAATTTCACAATGCATTCATTCCTTTTAAAAGAACATACATTTAAAATAAAAAATAAATGTTAATTTTCATGAAAATTGGTGATATTTGTTTTAAATAGTAAATTAATGTATTTTTTATATCATTTTTCCTCTAAGAGAGCCTTATAGTTAGAAACATAATAAACAATATTAGTTTACTTTTAAAAAAAATACTTACCACAATGAGTATTATCACTTCATGTGTATTAATAACGTTCCAAAATTGATGTTAATATATAGATTTAAATTTAAATTTCATTTCCCTTAACCATCTCCAAAAATATAATTATGTTTCATCTTGATAGGATATAGGGTCATCATATGTGAACAAAAATTCATCACCATTCACTATTATATATCTACCACTATCAGTATGAGGATAAATCTTATATGTCCTTCTTTGTTCATGTGAAACATTAATTGGTTTAGTTTTTAAACCCCTTATGGAAAATTAAAATATTCTATATAAGGAACAATAATTTTTTTTTTCAGGAACATCACTAAGATCATTTTTTCATCTATTGGATCCTTGATAAAAAAATATTAAATATATATATATAGCCAAAAATAACATTAAACAATGATGGATTATAAAATTATCTATCCATTATTTCAATATTATGTTTAATAAATAAGAACATATCAAATTTATGTGTAATATTATATTAAATATTACACATTACAGATTTTTTTCAACTTCGAATCTTAAAAAATATTATTTATGATTATCTATTTCTAATATCGCATATTGTGTTTTTAAAATTTCTCAATGATTTTCTTTTGATTAATTTATAAGAGGTAATATCAGGATCATAGACTATAAAATATATTTAATGGTTATATTATATCATAATTTAATAAATAATTTATAACAAGTAATAAATACTTCATTTATATATGCTTTTATTTAGTTTTAAACCTAGAGGATTGATTTGTGATTAAGTTATAAACTATATCATATGGTTAATAATTTGTTTATTTTTTTGTTCACATGATGATTTTTAACAAATTATTTTCTATAAACTTTCTAAGTAGATTTGATATTTTTGAGAATGCCTTAAATATTTCAAAATTTGGAAACTTTTATTTCTTAAAAAACATTTACCCATAATGATTAAATTTTACAATAAATGTTATGATTAAATAATAATTGTTTCTATTATGTGATTTATTTTTTCCCACCTCCACTACAGAAGCACCTTCTCTAATACCAACACATAAATCTACAACCACCATGTAAAATTATTTATTTGTTCTGATTATAAAGCTATCATCATATATAAGAGATTAGTAGTCGGTAATTAATACCCATGAGTAATAATTATAAAAAACTAATTTATATAAAATTTTATTCTCTATTTCCATGTATCATCTCTTTATAATTAAGAACACCACTAATATTATAACTCTAAAATCATTGCTTCAATGAAGTAAAAAAAATTGATCTCATTGGAATGAAATTTTTGTTAAATATCAATTTAATTTGTAATATAAGACCTTTATTGAGTGAGTATCATGTTTAATTAAGTATTAAATATTAATTTTAATTAAATTTACTAACATAAAAATTATGACTCTTTATATAATATTTATTAACAAGAAAAGATATTTATTTTAAAATTTCATAAGAATGATTTAGTGTAAATCCCAATTGATAGAAATTTAGGTAGACAATCATGTCAATTATATCATGCACATATATATCTAATGAATTACACAAGAATAATTCCTTCAGTATGTTTTATAGATATATGTATAATGGAAAACCAAATGATCAATATCAGAAACAGTTACAGAGATTTTTGTATTAACTATAATGTATATTACTTACATTAGATAATTTATCGAAACATAAAGTTTTAGGTCCCACATAAAGAATGATTGAGGTCTCTAAAAGTCCATTTTATGGAAGAAATTTAACACATCTATATTTTATGATATTTTATTGATATTACCATTAATATAAATTTTGCAATGAAATTACTTATATGTATAAATATTTGTAATTATTTACTTTAAGAAACTTCTATATCAAACTATATTAACAAGATCCATTCAAGTTAAATTATAACATTAATAATACTAATAACTTATGATATAAAACTATATTAAAAAATTTATAATATTAAAATCATATTTGAGTTCATTGTGTAAAAATGATTTGTGAATAATCTTCATATAATAGATTACAATAATATAAACCCAAAATATAATTAAATATAATATATGGTGCAAGAAGTAGTCAACCACTACATTTATAAATAGATCATATCCCCCTCTGAATATGAAAATGTTAACCCAAATTCCCACTATCAACAAAATACTTCTCATTATGGATATTAAATTCTAAAAAAAAATTAACATGAAACATTAAATAAAAATTACATTAAGATTTCACATAGTAATTATAACTAAAAAGGCCATTAATTTTGGATGAACTATACTAAATCACATGATATACCTATCATGAATCTATTTAAATTAATTTCATAAAATTTATAAGAAAAAACAATTAAATTTTAGAAAAAAAATACTGACAATATAGAAAAATTAAATTCATGATTATTTTAAATGGTTTCATATAGAGGACCATATAATAGATATAGTATAAGATATCTACATTTGAAAAATATGTTTCATTAAGAATAATAATAATATAGTCTAAATTCATTCGGATGTGTCTTGGTCTCTAAAAAAAATTTAATTTCATTATAACTGATTATGATACCATGTTGTATTACAATAAACTAACTATTGGTTTTTAAATTTATTCTAATGAATTAACGTATAAAAATTATGTCATTTTTTAATTTCCATGATCATTGTGGTAAATATTATATGATGTATAATAAAACATTTTAAATTTTCCACTTCATTTTTCTCGTTAGATGAAATCACTATATTATTTTTTAATCCACATAGGTTTAATGAAATAATTATATGAATAACATAAATCCCATTTACATGCTATAAATTTTCTAAATGCCTCATAACTTTTTAAAAATATAATTTTCATACCCTAAATGTTACTAAAAATACTTCATGTAAAATCATTCTTTTTTAGTGATATATTATCAAAAAAAACATGAGGTTTTATCAAATTATTTCATGATTTGATATAATTATACTAAATTTGGTGTGCCTTGCTTGAATTATATGGTGGTTTAAAATTATTATATCATAATAATTTCTAGAATTATATTTCTCACGTTATTGAATATTTTATTATTTTCCATAACATTATCTAATACAACTTATGATTTTTAGGTTTCAATATACATTAAGATAGTTGAATAAAATAATAAAAAACAAATAAATAGACAAGGGATGAAGTGGTAATAATAAAATGGAACTATATAATATATACACATACAACTTTCTAATGAATACTTAATCCTCTTCTTATTTGTGTTTCATGATGAATAATTAGTATCAGATATAATAATTAAGAATTCTTAGAAAATACAAAGACTCTTCATATCATGAATAAAATATATAATTGTCTTCTTCTACTCATGTCATGATAGAACCTTGAGAGTAATGGATTTATTAAAAATGGAAGAAGATTTATTATATAGAGTTTTGATGATAAATTATCATCTAAATTGTAATTGTGATTTATACCTCCATTTGTTAAGCAAATTAAATCAATGAGGTATCTCCTTGGAACATTAATAATTTCATATACCCTAATGATCAATGGGTTAAATATTAAATTACTATAATGTTTATCATTAAACAAGTAATCATATTTCTTATATTTGAACTCTTCATACATCTTACATGTCTTTAATATATATAATCCCATGATTCATTTCTGTATATAATAGTAAAGTAAAAGAGATCACATCATCAATAGATCAATAGTGATATCTCATATTAGCACAAGAATGTAATAACTATCATGGAGCGGAAACACATATCATAACACTAATCACGTCATAGGGATTAGCAACATATTGTGATATATTTTTAATGAATAATATATTAACAATGAACTTCAATATATTAATGTAAAATTTAACCATTGTAATTTATAAAATAAACTCATGAATATACAGTTAATATTTACATTATTTAACTTCAATGTAGATCTTGTTTCAATGAGCTTCATAGCCTTCCTATAGTGATGTTTTCAAGGATGGGAAAAAGTAGTCTAGAAATGAGGTGTCCACCACAACAAACAAAAGGTAGACGAAATAATACTCGGATTTTCTGAAGTTGGTGTCCACTAGATCCTCTTTCAAGAAATCTTCACAGGAGTTTCTATGTTTGGAGAAATTGAACCTTAGAAGGAAGTACACCAATATCCTAAAATACTATAAAATCTCAGAATGGGAGTCGGCCACTGCGGGGGAAGTCTATCATGGGGTTGGTGATGGGTATTGCTTTTATGATATGTAATTGGTTCTCTAGTTTGTTGGGCATTCATGATGTACTTTTCTTTTCTTTTTTATTAATAAATGGTCAGGTACCTACCTCTAACAGACATTCCTGGTCGATGTTTTTTCTATGAGTGTTATGACATCACAACTCCAACACTTGGATCACTATGAATCACCTCTATTTATAAGGAACATAAAAAATAATAATACTAATGATCACAATATTGTCTCACTTCTGTAATGTTATAAATATAATAAATGTATGAAAATTGAAATATTTATTTCACAAATTTTAGTGAATTAAAAAATACATGATCACCTCATTTATAATGTCTACTATAATGATCCTCTAAAATTAATAGAAAAAATAAAAAATATTAAAAGAGGTATATCTTACAACCCACCCAAACTATGACTATACCTAAGATGGTAATTAGTTAGAGTATTCCTCCAAAGTCCTACCTTGAATATGGTATGAGTTAGTGATGGGATCAAACAAAATATCATCACACATATATTAAATGAATTATTCATTATAAAAAAACTCCACACTAACATAAATAATATTATTATTTTCACAACTGTTTCATGAATTATGTATTTCATTTCATGTAATTACTTTAGGTCCAAGCCATAAGAAAAAATATAACCATAAATAATAACATCATCTTTGTACCTTAATAAAGGTATACTCAAACAACCTCTAATAGTATCTCTATAGTTTCCAAAGATGAGGTCACCTAACAGTGCCATTAATTCTATAGATATAATCAGAAAACTTGTGTATATAATGTAAGGGGGAACATATAAATGTATTCAATTGGTTCTTCTTTTGAACACACTTTTTTCCCTATAATCGAAGAATACTAATGAATTTTTTTTATAGAATAATTAAAAAAATTTCCATTTCCCAAAATTCATCAATCTAATGAATTTTGTTCCATGCCATAAAATTATAACACCTTCTATACCAAACAAGAAATCCCATTATACAACACCACAATAAAACAATTTGAATAATAACAACCACCAATCAATATTCAATAACTAATAATATGTATATTAACAGTATCCTTGGGATAATACCCACATGTGTTTATCTATCTATTAGGTCCTCATTATTATATCACAACCATAAATTAGTCATCTATCCATTAGGAACATACAATATTATATCTATCAGCAAAAAGTTATCTGTGTGAAGGGAACGCACAAAATAAATCTGTTGTTTCAGTCATTTTCTACATGTATGTACTCTTATTGGTTTTCTATGTGTCCATTATCTAGGAATACACCCACCAAATCTCACATTTAATGGTAATTTTTTTACCCTTGGAGAGTCTCATTGTATTACCAGGTTTCAACCTTAAGAACCCTACAATCCTCAACCTAGATTATGAAAACAACACAAAACATGTCCACTATTTCTAGCTATATTATCCCAAACATCATCACCACCATCCATATCATCAACATCATCATCATCATTAAAAACATGTATTAAAATTTATGACCTCATAACTAGTAATAACTCCAACATTGTTATCATATATCCAAAATGGATTCAAACTGCCACTATCAAATTTATTCTCCTACTTAGGACACCACATATACAAAGGTCCTAGGGAATATAACAAAAAAAAATCATGCTCTCAGCAAGTTCCTCCACCACTAGACCCTATAGAGAAATTCACCATCTCACTAACATTCATAAAATACTAGGAAATGATATGTTAAAACCACATCCCAAAAAATCATCATTAAGTACATTCCATAATAAAAAAAGCCACACTATATACTATATATTAATATATATATAAATCCATATTAAAAAAAGGTTTTATCTAATGGTTTATAATAGATTCTTGTTTTACCACAACTACTAACATATTCCACCATTAACTCATCCCACAAACATAAGGCTATATGACCTCTTTTAGATTTTACATTTTCTAGTGCCAAGGTAGCATGACCAATGTAGAAATAACACCACCCTGTTTAAATCCTAGAGAAAAAATCATTCCAGTTATAGAATGTGTGATGACTATATTTCCTTGTAAAATGATCCTTGGGTAACTCATTTTATCTCTATATATATCAAAAAAATGACATCTCAACTATTGTTCTTGTTTCTTAGTATGGTCCCCTTGATGAATTGGAATGTCCCTTATAAAACACACATAAAACCTCACATCTTACCAATTATGATATTATCCACTATATTTTTTTATTCCATGCTCAAAGTTAAATATTGTGAATTTTAATAATATTCCATATTTATATATCAACAATTGATAATACCGATATGTTCCAAAAATAAGTCATTCTATTTTCCTCTTATTAAAATATTTTTAAAAATATATATCATGATAAAAATTTTATTTTATTCCACTACATATCAATTATTTGTTAATTATTTTATCATATAATTATATTTATCATCAATCTATAGATTTAAATTTCACAATTTATTGATTCCAATAATAATACTTCATTTTGTAATAACTTTTATTTTAAATTTTAATATATATAATTATTTCAACAATATCCTCTTTCATGATAAATATTTCAATTATTCTTTTAATCATAAATATATCATATCCATCATTATATTTTTACATTATCAACAATTCCCTTTCTCAAATAATTTTAAATTATCTACCCATCACAAATAAAATATTGTTTGAAGATTCAAATAGATTATTTTAAATGATGAGAATTTTTATTCCCCCACCTCGATTCTATAAGGAATAATATTCATCAATTCTCTGATGACCAATTCCAATCATTCAACTAATACAAATATTTATTCCCCACAATCTTTATATCATTCACCAGAATCATACATTTTATTCTCTCCCTGTTGATAAAATGGAGAGAATGTAGAATAATTTCCTCAATGAGAACTATTTATTTCTGGAATAATAAATCTTATAAATCTTAAATTATATCAATTCATTACAGCTATTAAAGTATTATATTGACTTTAACTCTCTTTATCGTGTATTACCACTCAAATAACCCTTTATTACATTCTCTAACATTACATGTCAATAATATAAAATATTTATCACTTATCCCCCTCAAATAATCATTTGTATTCTCACATGAAAAACTAATTTTCCATGAATATTTTTAAACATTTTTTATGGATTTTAAATAGATTTGATTTCTATATATCCATGCATGCCAATGTATTCATTAATATTTGGGAAATTATGAAAATGTAATTAAAATAAATATATTTTAATAAAAGAGTGGTTATTTTATATGTGTAATTTTATTTATAGAACATTGATATTTTATATGTGTTTTGAATTTTTTTCATTATTTTTCACAGTTAAAATTTTTATTCATGCTCATGTTAGCCCATAAACCAAGGCTATCCTAACACATTTCATCCCACATGGTGGGAAGCTATCCAGTACTAACTTGGGAGGGCCTTCTCATGTACACAACTATATGGGAGTGTTAGGCCCTTGTAGAGGTCCCCACTAGGGGGTCAATCCCATAGGGAGTGTCTTGTGCGTCAATGCACACATGGGTCATGTGTGGTGTAGCCCATATCATGTCTGTGAATTTTAATGTGGGAGAATATCCCCACTACATTCATCTATTAAAGGAATCCCACACCATGTTACTTATTCCAACACATCCACCATGTTCCATTTAAAATGGGACAATATCCACAAATACACTATTCATTTTAACTAATGTGATGTTGTTTCTCCTTAACCCTAATATTGCCTCCCTTGGATATATCTAGTTTCTCATCACCACTATTAAGAATCCACTCAACCTCATTGAACACTCAATTATTCACCCTAGGACCTTCGTGGTATACGACCATGAGCTCAGGATCGAGGTGGATCACCACTACCACCACCACCATGGATAACATCAATCATCGAGACCAATTTCAATGAAGATTATTTCAACTCATCTGGAAAATATTAATCCTAGACCATGATTGATGACGGCAAACACCACCACACTGACCACTATGATCTGGACATCCCATCTTTTTCATGATTCTATATACTCTTTATACTCCATGTTTCCCATACACATGAAGAAGAACACCACACCCAATCCCATGACACTGAATGTTCTAAAAAATGAATAATTTTTTATTATTTTAAATTCAATCTTCACTATTAGATATCTAAAGGTTTAATATTTTGATATTCAAACATAAAAAGAAAGATTTATTATAGATTTAACGGTAAGGTCATTCAATCTATCTATCAATAAAATATGATCAACCATGGAATAGGAGGGAGTTCACATATGGGGGGTTAGACCCAATGAATAGGAGGTTAAGGGATCCATTCTTATACTCATCATTTCTCTCTATTTTTTATTTTCTATTAGAATTATTTATTTATAATTATAAATATTTTAAATAATTTTATCAAAATAATTCATGCATTTTTTAATTTTTGTGTTTCACTAAATTACATCAACTTTATTCTTGTTATCATTCTCCTTCTTCTTTATTTAATAATTTTATAAATTATTCTTTTATTCATTAATGATTTTGTCTATATATTATTTATTTTTACTTTATTTTATTTTATTTTTCATATTCTCTCCCTCTCATCCATTATCTCTAATCCAAATTCTTTTTATTTATATCGTCTTTTATTATTCTTCACATTTTCCTATGCACTAATGTGATATCATACCCTCAACAATGTGGTGTTTACCCGAGGCTTGGCTCGGGGGAGGTAAAAGAGCTCATGAACATTTTATTAATTTTTATTTTATGTTTGTGATAGATATGATTGTAATTCATGGCTGTGAAAATTTTCCTCCATGAAATGAAACTAACATCTATTTCTATTATTTTATTTTATTTCTCATCTCTCTCTTAATTGGTTTTGTTATTTATAGTTTGATGTTCAGCAGATTAATAGATGAAACATCATAATATGGGTACAATTCCTAGAAGTTGTCAAACCATTTGATGAGGTGTTTTATCAACCATGATTACATGAGGAGGTCAAATATATATTCCTTAAGTAATGTTGGATTTTATAACAAAAAATAAAAGGATAGTGATTCATGATTGAGATTTCCTAGTTTTGTTATAAAAAAAAATTTAAATAAATAACATAGAATAATGATTAACCCCAAAACCAATCCAAAAACAAAGTTTATTATTCCTAATCACATTAAATTATCATTTCATGATTTTTGTTTAATTCCCTATTTTCATGTCTTTTCTATATTTTTTAAATTAAATAAAACAAAAATTCAAGTATCTGTGTTTTCATGATTTTCATAAAAAATTATTGTACCTGAATAACATTAAGTATGAGAAAATTAGAATCTCTTCATGTTATATGAACTTGGATAGACTTTGTGCTACATTAGGAAAAAAAATTTCTCTTCTACACCTATCAATAGGATTTCATGACAACTGGCACCATTTCAAGGGAGCTAATATGATTTTTCCTAGTTTATCTTATTCACACTTAGAATATAGTTATTAATTTAAATATTAAAAAATTATTATCTCAATTTAGTTAGTGTAATATAGTGTTCATATTTTCTATAAATACGTAATGGGATCCAATATCCAAATTTCAAAATAACTGGAATTCATGGACCTTGCCCATTATCTTAAAGAGAACCTCAAAAAACCAATTATTGAAGGATTTCCCGATAGTTAATTAAATTCTATGATATATTAATATAATTCTATCAAGAAATTTCTAGGTCACCTAAATGGATTTCTTGTATTCTATCATTATTTTTAGATAGATTTTCCATGGAAAATACTTAGTCAATCTGGCCCACAAAAAACTAAAATATGATATTCAACAGCTAGAACATATAATAAAATATCAATAAGGAAAAATGGATTTGATACCTGAGACCTTTATTGTATCCCTAGAGAAACCTGAACCGAAACCAAAAGATATAAAAATGGAATTTTTAGTCTTTTTTTGAGGACATCCAGGGTATTGAGGCCATTCAAGGGGAGTATCCACAACCCAACCAGCAAAATGATTATATATATGATGACCATGATGAGGTATATTTGTATCGTGATGAGGAAAAACTTTCTAATAAGCTGCATATGGGTGATCACCATTATATGGATGACTTATGGAAGGAATTTGAGGTATAAATTATCTCCCTACTCCATATAAAGTAATAGATCTAGCACTGTTGCATATTTTTCAAGCCATAGAGTAAGAAACCACGCATGTGATGGAATTTGACAAAAATATGGAGGATCTTGACTACTAAGATCCACTCACAACCCTTTATCATTAAAAGGAACTAACTATTGAATAAATTATTGAAACAAAACAAACTCAGTGAGAAGATCTTATTTTAAACTCATTATTTTCTTTTTTTTCAATATTATTTGGGTATCACTCTTAACATATTTGAATCTTTATAGTTGGTTAATACGTAATTTTACATAGAGGTAAATGACAAAACTATAAATATTCTAGCTGAAGAACACATCTATCTCCATCATTTTGACGATCACACATCTTAGGAAGCCCATAAATATTTCCAAGTATATGATATATAGGAAATCAAGATATTGGATTCCCATTATAAAAGGGATAATATTCTAAATTATTCAAATATATTTTTTTCAATTAAAAACACATTCTCACTGTCCCTTTTATCATTCATCTCATGTTTCCTGTCATAACCCCTCCCCAAAAAGTGTACCCCTCCGGGGTCGGTAATGTGAGAAGGGAGAAAATGACCCTCGAGTCCCACCTCTAGTAGGCCCCGGTTTGGCAACTAACACAGAGGGTATAGTAAAAACAAAAATGGGGGGCATGACCCTCTAGGAGAACACATGCAGAAGAGGAGATAATATAGACACCAACTAACATCAAATCTGGAAGCAATATATAATAAATCCCAAGTAAAAATATTTAATGTCATGAAAAATACTACAACTAAAAGGGGAATAGCTTCAAATACCAAAAATAATGTAAAAACAGCAGCAACCACTAGCCAGAACATCTCCTATAACCCCAAGCTTGTAGAAACCAGCTAGATCACTATACTTCTCCAAGTGACATGAAATATTGTTTATATATACATAGGGTGAGTATAACAGTATACTCAATAGGATCATCCCTTAACCCTCTCATTCAAAAGTAATGAATGTATGCTAATGCATAGTGAACATGAAGTGAAACTAACTCGTCACTTAAATCAGTATACTATGTTCGCAACCTCAACATGGCTACTGTCACCAAGTAATGTATACAAAAGTATATAATATGATAATGCATGTCAGGGGTACACAGCTACTTCTTCCAACCGGGTTTTCTGCTTTACCCCAACGTCGCACGTCCTAAGAATATCTCTCCAAAAATTATTTCCTACAGACACCTGGGCGAAGCAAAATAACTTGAAACTCGTGCAACAAAACCACCATGACCACTCAAAAATGTAACTATGTGGTTTTCTTGGAGCCACTATGGCTCAGATAACATGTAACATATTTTGGGAATTTTACCTCAAGACATTATAGCCCACACACTAAGTAAGAATCTTCAAGTCATCACAACCTATACATGTTATGCCAATAGTTGTCCATAGGATATTATATCCAGAATATATTTTTGTGAATAGCCACAATCCATTACTGCCCTCTACACTCATATATAGGGAAGACATACAGGCGTGCCTACTAGAACAAGTAACTACCAAGAGGAGAGGGTGGGTCCAAAGGGGGTAGTAAGACATCCATCCTCCCACTAGAATGTTTTGAAAAACACACCCCCCCCAGGATCAAAATACCTAGGTTGTTAGTTTCCCTAATTGACAGAGTGAAGTAGCATATAGAAACTCAAAAAGTATGGAATTTACGATAGCTCAGAACCACACCATGGGAATAAAATAGTCTTATACTCAACTACAACTAATGTATCTCAGACTCTGGGCTGTCACATCTAATATGAGGTATCCTATAAGCACACAACCAATTTAAGAGCTTTATTACATTACTTCATTACCTTTTTATCAGTTTCACTTTACGGTTATTAATTCATAAAACACTGATTAACCATTATCAATTTCCACATTATATTTCATTTTCATCACACCCAATGTCTGGTATCCCTTTAAATTTAAACCTCAACATTTCAACCTAGCAATATCCAGCCCCATGGGTTAACATAATTTTTTCAATTATTTACTTACAATATTACTTTCCCATAATCCCAAGAATTCTAGAAAAAACATTCTTTTCTACTAAACACATGGGGGGATGAACTCGATGATTAAATGAACTACCTGTCGACTCTTTCCACCAATAGAAAGAGCATAGACCCATTATACCTTAAGAAGATAAACATGGAAATCACATGGAATACCCCATGCATCATTTTCCCTTTCGGAAGAAGGGTTTTCAAAAACAGCTTCCTTGATACGTGGTAAATGTAATAAAGATAAACAACCCTTATGAATCATACGGCATCCAAAAATTCACATATAACCCATTTAATCATCCTTGGTTTCCTCCTTGACACCCACATGAATAATTTGATGCATCTCAACACTATAGGAATCAACGGCTGCCCCAAAAAGTAGGCCCCTAGGCCCCCACATATCACAACAGCCATCCAGGCTCACAACCCAACATAAGGAGTGGGAAAAGAAACATTATACCAATTGGCATCTTGGCCCTTAAACTATCAAGAGGGTAACTTAGAACCCGAAAAGGAATTAACTTTTATCAAATAACATATTCTTTTAATCCATCTATGATTAACCGATTTATTATTAATAGGTTTTGAATTAAAGAAACATAACCAGTAACTATCACAAATAATTAAACATGCTTACTACACCAATTTGATTGACACTAAATTACAACATGAAGAACCATATTCATTTACATGCCTCTTTATCTTTATCCAAAAAATTATCAATTAATTCTGTCTTTATGTTCTATAAAAATATCCACCAAGAACAAAAAGGTAAAAAAGAAACCATAGATTTTACACTATCTAGAAAAAAAAGATGCAATAATATACGATCGATATCAATTAATTATTCATGTTAAAATATTTATTATGTCAGTTTTGTTATAATCTAGTGGGATAAAACATGATAACTATATAGTTGCACGTAAAATCAAATAGAATCAACAAATCTCATAACTCAAACTATTCATGACATTCCTTAAACAAAAACAATCCATACAATGGGTTACGATATCCTCCCCTCGTGATAGCTGTATCTACATGAGGATGCAGAGACACCACCACACCGGTCAACATCCATGAAAAGACCATTTGAAACATGGAGATAACATTCCATAAAAGTTAAAGAAAAATCCAAAGGAGATGAACTCAAATGAATGGTGAAAGATTATTCCTTATATTAAATATTGATCGATACTACTTGGTTGCATAAAAAAATAGAGCCAAAACAATCCGAGGAGAAATGTTTGATTTTCAAACTCTTATAGGAAGGAATGAAATGTTCAAGTGTCTCATATCTAAGAACATGGAGGAAGAATTAGGGAGGAAGATATCTCATCCCATTAGAAGATTTAATGGAGAAGTAGTTTAAGACACATGAATTTTTCCATTAACAGAGGATCTCATTAATCCACATCATTTGACCAAGTAAAAGTATCCCAAGCCATAAGAGAGATTAATATAGGAGATATGACCTTCGAATCGGCCTTAGATTCCTTAAAATAGAGCTTTTAATGCATTTCATGTCAAAGGATACATTAAAGAGGCAAAACTAAAGGAAACTGGAAGCATTGTTCACGAACTCAAAATTTGGCAATGGAATAACACTGTTTCTGAACCTCACTATAGGATCCTTAACATTCTAGAAACACTATTTATGAACTAAAAATTTAGAAAAGTAAAGAGGTTTCCATTGTAACCTAACCATTCTAGAAACAATGTTCATGAAGTCAAAATTTGGAAAAGGAAAGAGGTCACCGTTAGAAACATAGTATTCTGGAAACACTATTCATGGACTCAAAATTTTACAAAGGAATGAGGTCAGCATTAGATCGTCCCCATTTTGGAAACACTGTTCATGAACTCAAAATTTGGAAAAGGAAATAAGTCACCATTAGAAACTCACCATTTTGGAAACATAGTTCATGAACTCAAAATTTGGAAAATGAAAGAGGTCACCATTGGAACCTCACCATTCTAGAAACACTATTCATCAAATCAAAATTTTGTAAAGGAAATAGGTCACCGTTGGAACCTCACCATTCTGGAAACACTGTTCATGAACACAAAATTTGGAAAAGGAATGGTGTCACTATTAGAACCTCACTGTTCTGGAAACACTATTCATGAACTCAAAATTTGGTAAAAGAAATAGGTTATTGTTGGAACCCCACCATTCTAGAACACTGTTCATGGACTCAAAATTTGGAAAAAGAAAGAGGTCACTGCTGGAACCTCACCGTTCTAAAATCATTGTTCATGAACTCAAAATTTGGCAAAGGAAAGAGGTTGCCATTGGAACCACACCTTTATGGAAACTCTATTCATGAACTCAAAATTTGTAAAAGGAAAGACGTCACTGTTAGAACCTTGAAATTATGGAAATAGTGTTCATGAACTCAAAATTTAGAAAAGGAAATAGGTTTTCATTGGAACCTCACAATTCGATAAACACTATTAATGAACTCAAAATTTTGAAAAGGAAAGGGGTCACTGTCGGAACCTTGCCGTTCCAGAGACACTACTCATGAAATCAACTTTTGGAAATGAAAGATATCAATGTTGGAGCATAACCATCGCACTATTCACATAAGGATACTGATGACACTGTTCTCATAAGGTAACTGTTGCAATGTTCACGTATGGTTTCCGATGACACTATTCACCTAATGTTACCAATGACATTGTTCACCTATGGCTACGGATGCACTGTTCAGCTGAGGTTACCATTGGAACTATTCACAGTGGTCTACTATTGGAACTATTCACAAGGCTACCATTGGAACTGTTCCCCGAATTGGTAATTTTGAACATTATTGGGAATAAGTCACTTTGACCTCCTAGAACACCATACACCCCAAATTTTCACAATGGAATGGACTAGAGAGTTCCGGGCCATTACATCAGTTACCTCACAAAACATTCTCATCCTTGCGAATTCAAAACCAACATAAAATGAAACATAAAAGAAGCCTAAAAAACCACCCATCGAGATAACTCTAAAAAGAGATAAAGTCATAAGAATAAACTAAATAAGGCCATCACATAAACACAAAAGTTATATAGTCTAAAAGAAAACATCTCTTTCATTTTTTTAACATGTAAATAGCTAAACAACAAACTAATCTGGGTATTGAGAATGTATCTACGACTCACGCTCCCTGGTACTCTCCTCCATGCAACTATGTCACCACAACAAACAAACCAAGGGGATAGAAGGCACACTCTACACCTTCACTTAAAGGTCGTGAATCTCCATAGGACTCTCCTTTAAGTTCGCATCATCATCAACATTGATCTCTCCACAATCAATGATGTGAGGGTCATCATGAAGATAACAATAGAGATATGATACATGAAAAACATTGTGTATCTGGGTCATCTATAGGGGAAGTGCTACATGATACGCCATACCTCCAACAAGAGATAACACCGCAAAAGGCCCATGAAACCGGTGATAAATCTTACCCCCATGACCAAACCTTTACTGCCCATGATGGGGATTCACCTTCATGAAAGACATGATCCCTAACATCAAACTCTAATGGTATCCTCCTTTGATTGGAATATGATTTATGAAGATCTTGTGTTGTCTTCATCCTCTCACAAATCACCCTAACCATCACTGTTGTATTTCACACTAGTTTCAGTCTGATAATTGACGACTCTTCAACCCCAGTCTAGCACAACATATAATGGCTTGGTCAACCATAAAAAGCTTTAAATGGCGCCATATCTATGGTGGAGTGAAAAATATTTTTGTATGCAACCTCCACCACGGGGAGGTGCCTCATCCATGAACCTCACAAATCTAGGACACCAGAGAGAAACATGTCTTCAAGGTTTTGGATGGTCCGATTTGTCTGACCGTCCATCTGAGGATGAAAAATAGTGCTAAGTCATAGCTGAAAACCAAAATCATGCTAGAGACCTCTCCACACCCTAAATGAAAAAAGAGGATCTCAATCAGAAATGATCATCCTTGGAACCCTATGAAGTCTCACCACCTCCTCTAGATACTGCCACAATAAAACATCCACTCAGATTGACTCCTTGATTTTTATGATGTGGTATTATTTTGTTAAAGGATCCAATACCACACAAATATCATCATGCCCTCCCAGAGCTCATGGTAAACCAGTAACAATTACCTTTGAGATGTCCTACCACTTCCAATGACGAACATCTAACGGATGGAGCAGACCACCAGGAACACTGTGTTCGACCTCTACCATCTAGAAGACCAAACATCGAGACACAAACTCTACAACCACACGCTTCATCCCAGGCCACTAAAACATGATCCTAGAGGCTCGGTACATCTTTTTCACTCTAGGATGCACCACTATTTGAGAACTATGGAACTCTCTATGAATAGTCTCCTTTGACATCAAAGGAATCAATAGCCTTCCATGATACAACACTCGGTGTTTTACATCCTCAGACCAACCATCATGTGCGTCACCACATACTACTCGATCTCTCTAGACCTCCACCCCTAGATCCACCAACTGGGAATATGGCACATGCTACACTATTTAGCACTGTACCATCATCTAAAAAAGACAACCTTTACCACCAACATCTCCCACATAAATATGTAATGCTGATTGTTCTTCCATTACTCTCCAGGAATCACTAGATTCACATTCTATATCACTATGTGATTTTTGAATTAGTGCAACAGCTATAACATTCCCCTTTTTAGGAGTATATGATATTTCAAAGTTGTATTCCCATAAGAAGTCCTTCCGTCGCCACTGTCGTATGTTTAAGCCACACTAGGAGAAAACATACCTCAGCCTCATATGATCGGTGAAAACCACAAAGTGCTCACCAATTATGTAATGTCTCTACAACATTATATCAATAACAACGGCTTTCTACCAAAGATTATGGGTGGCATAGTTACGTTCATGGGGATGAAACTATTGAGACCCATAATTAACAATTGATCTATGCTCCATCAGAACAGAACGTAACCCCGGATGCAACGAATCGTAGAAAACATCAAACTGAACTCCCTCGGTTAGAAGAAAGAGAAATAGAGAACATAATAACTTCTATTTTATATACTTTAAAGCTTCCTAACACAGATCAGTCGATATGAACACCCGATCCTTCCCATTCAAAGGTGTCAGAGGAGTTGCAAATCGTGAGAAATTTAATATAAACCTCCTGTAGTAGCCTATGAGACCATGGAAACTTTGCACCGCTGACACTGCCTTGGGGGTATCCCAATACACAAATTCTTCTTACTTTGATGGATCCAAAAACTAATCCCATATAGGACACAACATGCCCAGTGAAATGGACTTCTCATGCCCAAAAATCACACCTCGATAACTTCCCAATCAATTGATGTTGATGAACCACTCCCAAAATGGCATGCAGATGCTCTACATTCTCCTCCTAAGACGTTGAGTGCACAAGGATTTCATTGATGAAAAACATCATGAACACGTCTTGGAACTCATGAAACACATCATTCATCAATCCCATTATCACAGCTAGAGAAGTCGTCACACCAAACTTCATTACAACGAACTCATAATGCCCATGAGGATAATGGAAAGATGTCTTTGAGATATCCTCATCCTTCCCACACATCTGATGATATCTTGATGGAAAATTAATCTTTGAGAACCAACAAGAACCCTTTAGTTGAGCGATTAAATCACAAATATTTGGAAGAAGATACTGATTCTTCACTGTCACTTTTTTAAGATATTATAATAAACACACAATCGCAAACTGTTGTCAGACTTCTTCATGAACAAAATTGGTTCACCCCATGATGACACACTGGGCTGAACAAAATTGCAGTATAACAGAAAATCAATATGCATATGTATCTCTCATAAATCATAAGGGATCATCCTATATAGAGACATAGATATAAGAGATGATGCTGGTTTTAGCTCGATCCCAAATTGGATCTCCCATCGAGGGGGTGATGCTAAAACCTCTTCTGGAAAGACATCAGGGTACTCTTCTATGACACTATGAAACTCCAATATCAAAACCTATGATGAACATATATTTAGATCACCCATTATGGATTATAAGGATAGAACAAGCCTCTGAACCATCTGAGGTTCTTGCTCGCCAACAGACACCACAAGCTCTCCATCCTCATCGAAGAACACAACATGATTCCAGAAGCAATCCATGATATCTTACACCAAATACAACCAATCCATCCCATGGATGATATAATATGGTTGAATTCGTAAACCCAAGAATTCTCCCCATGAGCGGTGATGCCCCAACTCTAGATCAAAGTCTCTACATACATCAAACAAGTCATCTCGACCTAGAAGTAGCGTAAACAACACCGAGGTCACTAGAAGCCACTCTACCACAAGTCGCAAATCATGGAAAAAGGTATATGATATGAAGTAGTGTGTCACTAATGAATCAAACAAGACATAAACTTTCGTAGAAAATAATAAAAGGGTACCTCGAACGATGTCCAGCTCGCCTAGAGATGGAAATGCTAAATCATGAACCTAACCACAACCTCCTCCATGACCTCTCTGACCCTAATGAAGACCACAACCATGGTCACACTATGATCTTTGAGGATAGGGATCATCACATGGTTGTCCTCTACCTTCCCCATCTACCCTCTGTTGATCTAAAGCTGGTGAAACTTGCTGCTACTACCACAGATGGAACTTCCTCAATGGAGGAACCTGGAGTGGAAAACCTGGTGCATGCGGAATGCTCTGCAAGGTTGGGAACTCTTGTGGTTGATGACCTCGACCACCAGATGAAAAACAAGCACTTGATACCTTGGAATAGGCATGAGAGCTGTTTTCCCCGGAGAAAAGAGGTGATGAGGGATGAGACCTATCCCTGGCCGAATGGAAAATATTCTTCCCTAAAATCCTTGAACCCCGAACCAAAACTATTCTTCATGAGGAATCATGATGACTCCCTTCTCATGATGATTATGTTCTTTACAATGTCTTCTCGATAAACTCTACCCTGGATAGAACCTCAAGATATGTCTTCAGCATAAATGGGGTGACCTCATGTTGGATCTTTGGATGTAAGGCCTCCCCAAAATTCCTCTCCCTGGCATCCTAATCTGGAAACATGTCCGTAACAGATAGAAAAAGGTTCCTAAAATGGATTCCAAACTCTCGCACACCTAGAGCTCCCCTGTCGAAGGGTTAGAAGCTCCTGGAAACCAGATGCCTTCGTAGTTGAAGAAAGAGACTCGACTCCAAACTTGTCTCGAAACTTATCCAATGATATTTCTCACTCCTCGCGATCCCATGGGAACAAGATTCATCACTGCCTCGTTGCTCCGTGAAGCATCATCAAAACCAAGGACCTAATACTCTTTCCAAGAAAGGATCAAACTGAATCCTATCTCGACTGCCTCGAACCAGTCTTCTGTGACAACATCTGAAATAGATCTGTCATACTTCTATATACTCTGGCGCTGAAACTCTCAGAGTTTCCTCCTCTATGTGTCGTTGTCGTCAACCTCTACTCAGTGATGACCTACTTGCAAAACCTTCTAGACATCATCTATGTGAACCTAAAGAGAACGTCAACCTTGATACATACCGACAAAATAAAAAACAATTAGAGATCCTAAATATTGAGTATGGAAGACTCAACATTAATTAATTAATTAATTAATTGTTTTCCTGTATTCATTTTAGGTTCACGTATCCCATGGTCTACCCATTAAAACAGGGGATCAAATAAGAATGACGCATGATCCTTTCCTAGGTATGTACCCTGCAACAAGTATCACCCCATTTAGTAGACTTTGTAAACCTAAAGGTCCGTACATCAAATCATATGGGGCCATAAATTCCAATGTCTTAGCCGGTATCCAGCGTTTATATCACTTCCAAAACATGAATGACATTGTTTCCCTACCAACCCATGCAACCTCACCCGTGCCTAACTCTAAACTCCATCCTATCCCTCAACCAGACCTCTGATACCACTCTGTCAAGACTCCCTCCCCACAATGTGTACCCCTCCTGGGCTAGCAATGTGAGAAGGGAGATAATGACCCCCGAGTCCCACCTCTAGTAGGCCCCATGTTGGGGACTAGCACTAAGGGAATAAAAACACACAAATGGAAGGCATTACCCTCTATGAGAACACATGTGGAAAAGAGATATAAGATAGAAACAAACAAACTCCATATCAAGAAGAAATATAAAAAAAATCCCATGTAAAAAGTATTTAATATCATGAAAACTACTATAGCTAAATGAGGAAATAATTAAAATACCAAAAAAAGTAAAAATAGTAGCAAGCACAAGCCCGAACAGCTCCAGCCACCCCATGCTTGTAGAAACTAGATTTATCTTCAACCAGCACCAAGTGACCTTTAAATAAAGATTATATATAAATATGGTGAGTATAATAGTATAATCTGTAGGATCATCCATGTAGCCTCTCGAGAAAAAACAAAGAAAGCATGCTAAAGAACAGTGAAGAACAAGTGAAACTAACTCGTCAACTAAACATATATACTATGTTCCCAGCCTCACTATGGATACTCCCACCATGAAACGCATGAAAGAGTATATAATATAAAAATGAATATCAAGGAAAACTACTACAACTTCCCCACTAGTTTTCCACTTTTACCCAATTTCGCACATCCTAAGCATCTCTCTCCAAAAAGGCTTGCCTGTAGACACCTGGGCGAAGCACCACAACATGCACCTCGTGCAACAAAACAACCGTTCCCAAACATGAATGTAACCATGTAGTGTGTATAGAGCCACCACATCTTTAATAACATGTATCATACGTCATACATTAGTCCTCAATCCATTACAAACCACACAATGAGTAATAATCCTCAAGTCGTCACAACCTATACACATTATGCCTATAATAGTCCATATGATACTATATCTGGAATATATGTGTTTGAATAACCACAATCCATTAAATCTCTCTACTAACATATATGGGGAAAACTAACCATTATTTCTACCAGCACAAGTGACTACCAAGATAAGGAAATACAACCCATCCACATACATGGATCATATTGTCATTATCCATATGCCCCCAAGGTATTAAGTTGTAATTAAATGACCCCAGAATCCTAGAAATGGTGAATTATTTCAATATATCATCATGATTACATAGAATCAAGTCCTTAAATAGCAATCCATTTAAAAGTCTTGAAAAAATATATTAGATACATGAACGTTCATTACAATTCAAAACATGAAATAGAACATAGATAGTCCTTTGAAAACTCCATTATTATCTTAGATTATCCCTTCATATCAATAATAATTTACATCATAGAATATTGGTAAAATAAAACATAATAAAGGGGTGAGCTTTCTCAGTAAGGTTAAACAATACAGAAAAAATTTCATAAATCACCATAAACATTATGGAATGTATAGAACAAAATCACAATCCTTTTAATCAAAAAATATGAACATAAAATATAAAGAACATATCAAATAATTCCATTTATACATTCATATGGATATTCTACAAGTATAATAATCAGATGTAATATCAATAAACACTCTCATAATGAGGGAATGCATAATGTCGGACATATGAAACATACCTTCAAGGGATCTATCAAGAAATATAAAAACAAATGGTCAAGGCCGCAACCAAATCTATATCTAAGAGAAATGGGTAAGGACTCAACAAATTCCATATCAAGATTGTCTCATGAGACATATTGATGCATCGATGGGCTAGAGTGGGCGCCACATGTAACTTATTAAGTCTAATACATTCCTTATATAAAAATGGTGAAACATGGACAACATAATCATTCAGATTTAAACTAGTAAATGAAATATGAATTCATTTACCATAAACCAAAATAGTATCTAAATAAAACATCCACAATTAAACTGATCATAAACCATTCAATAATATATGGTAAATGATATCATAAGTGATCAACCTCAATTAAACATAAAATCCAACAAAGGATGTGGAAAGAGATATAAATACTCTAATAAAATAAATAAAAATATATTGTGATAGATACCTTTTTTAACATTGAAAGAATTTATTCAAAATTCACGCACATATAAAAGATTAAATTTGAAAATATATTTTTGAAACAAAGATTTCCATAACACTTTGAATCAATTGAAAGGAATTAAAAATTTAAAACATTCATGTCCTTATTAAAACCCTTCAAACACTTTTTAAAACTTGGACATTAATGATAAGTATTTCAAAAGAATAGATATTTAAAACATTTAAAATGATTTTTTAGTTAATGATTCCCTTGAATAAAACCTTAAAAATATTCCCTTTGAAATTCTTTTAATGAAATTCATATATTATAAATAATATTCAAAATGAGGGATTATTAATTCATTAAATATTCAAGGTGTCCCATACCACTTTGTACATTAAAATCATAAGACCAGTTTCATAAAATGAATCATTAGATGCCATGAATATAAATTTAATCATGATTTGATTTATAATAGGAGTAGTAAATACACCGTGAATAAGAAATTTGTGGTGAACAATGATTTTATCCCACAAAAATTAAAAGTGAGATGAAATCCCCTTACCTTAGGTCTAATACTCTTCATATGGGTCTGAAAGTCCTTTGTAATGTTTCTAAACATATTATTATCTCATATCAGAATCATAGTAATATTTATTATATCATATATAATTCTTTTATAACATTATATTAACTTTTTGTTATCAATTCATAGTTAATGCAACATTTTGGTTAATAATCACTTTGTTGATCGTACGCTTTCTGACTTTTATTTCTTGATCATAATACATAGATCATTATTTACATACAACCAAAATGAATATTAGTATTTATATATCCTATAAACTCAGAATATACATATAAATAATAGATATTTATATGAAATGGAATACATCGTTCTTGTAGATGGTTGGCCATACGTACGCATGATTGTTGTTTCCGTTCTCTTATCGTATTCAATAGAAGTAATTGAATGAAATATATGTACATGAATATATTTAAATATTTTTATAGTAGATTTTTTATTTAATATATTTAATAATTATTGAAAATATATATTTTTTATAATCATTCTTGGATGGTGAATGTGGAATATTAGTCACATCACATCGTGGAGACGGTAAACTGTATTTATGCACGAGTGATGATATCATTTCTTTAATGGTTAAATGGTACGGAAATGGATGGTATGTTTAATATAAAAATTAAATATCATGTTATATTCATTATTTATATTCATTACACTAACAATTATACCCATCCCATTAATTTAGAGTGTAATAACAAATCACACAATGACATGGATACGGTAAGTTGTATGTATGCACACATGGTGATATTATTATTCATAGGATGGCTAAAATAAGGAATATAGTTTTCCCATATTTTTAATAACATCTTGATATGTATAATTTACTGGATTAAATATTTTAGTATGGAGAAAACATTGAAATAAGAAGTCTTAGAAGAAAATCGATTTAATTTAATTGGTAAAACAATTACATCTTATTCAAGTGTCTCCTTTTGAGGTTCACAAAAAAACTCCTTAGGTTGGATTTCTGCAAAGAGTGTGGTATATCAGATGAAATTAAGGAATTTTGGAGATTATTTGAGTAGATTTTGGTCGATCCAAGGGGCTTGAGAGTTGTGTGTAAGTGGCTAGAGGTGGAGGCCTTTTATAAGAGGGTGGAGTGGCAGTGTAGGAAAATAATGAAATATAAATTTATTATAAATTTATTTTCATTGTCTAATAGTAAAAAATTTGTTTATATCAAAAATAATATGATTATGGGTCGAAATACACTCAAATAATATGTTTTATACATGATGTGAGAAAAAAATTAACCATCTCTTTTGCTTTCCACCCTTACATAAAAAAATAACTCTTACCATGTATTCTTGACTTTTTACACTATTTGGTTAATATAGTTTCAATAAAATTCAAATAGGAACTAGATTTTATAATTAATTTCATTTATAACACTATATATGTTATTTTTTCGGGATCTTATATTTTTATATATATTATATCACTAAATAAAATATATATTTTTAATCTCATTTATGTCAATTTTGACATGATATTGTAATTTATATTTATTAAATACATAACAACTTGATTCATTATAAAAAAACTACATTAATTCAAATATAACAGGTTTAATCATCCAAAAAATTATTTTATTTAATTAAATGATTAAAATTTAATTTATTTTAATATTTATAATGTCATTTTTTTGAATATTTCATTGATCGGGTAATCACTACATCATCATTGAGTCGTATATAAATTCATTTATTTAATGTATAAAAATTATAAACAAAATACCATGATGTCTGAAATCATTTAATATTTATAATTTATATTTATATTCAAAATTATTAGTTATAAAACTCTGTTTTAAAATTGTTTTAGTAAAATGATACATGTTTATATTATATTTCTCTTTATATTAAATTAATTTTTATAAAATGTCATTATCACACCCAAATGGATCAAAAAAGTAGAAAATTAGGCCTAAATAATTTTTTGGTCTCTCATTAATGATAATATAGTATTATAAAATGTTTTAGGATAGTTTTATATTATTATAATATTACATTTACTCTTATTTACCGAATTTTCCCAATAGTTGTGTTAAAAAACTACAGGACATACTATCAAAAATGTCGAAAAATAAAATTTGTCTATTTATAAAATTTTTAAAATTTGATTCAAAATATGGTATCCAATTTTTCAAATTTAAAACATATAATTTTATGTAATTAATTTAAAAATAATACCAATTGTCAAGTCAAGAAAACTGCTTTTTCAAAAGTAAACCCCATCAAAATACTGACATGTGTTTATATCAATTTTAATGTTAAAATAATTAATATTACACAAATTATATTAAATGATTAAAATATAATCTAACTATACTTTAAAACCATTCAAATGAATAATTTAAAAATATAAATTATTTTGATTTAAAATTTTATTTTCAATTTTAATTTACTATTTTCACTATTCATCAAAATATGAATGTTATCAGAAGAAGCTCCAAAATTTATCCAAATTAATTTTTTTCCCTATTATAAATTGGATTTTTATTTTGTCAAATTAATTTTATAAAATTGATAAATATTGGATTTAAAAATGTTTCTCTTCTAAAAGGCTTTAAAACTATATATTTTTTGAAAACACTATTTGATCTGAAAAAATAAATTTGTTTTTATATTATGTCTAAGAAAACCATAATATGAATAATAATATTATATGGAATATATAAAATTAAAAATTTGGTTAATTAAATTCATAATACTTAATTTAACAACTAGGTTATATATCATATTATATAATAATAATATGTTATTAATACAATATTCTTTTGTAAAACCAGGTTGTGCATGTAATTTAAGACAAATCATTTTGGTGTGTATCCTGAGCATAACATGGTGTTTTGTAAAAAAAAGTGAGAAATAGAATTGTGTTTATTCAGAAATGAAAATATTTTAAATTCTTATGGTGTTACATTCCCCCCCCCCCTCTTTGAAAAATTGTGTCCACACAATCTAAAATCAAGATAAACATATAGGTATTTGACGTTTAAAACAATAGTTGTTGAAATACCACATTGAATATTGTATTAATGAGACCTATTTATTAATAAAAATAAGGGTAAGTATTAATGTTAGAATAAATAACACATACTAGGGTTCTATAGAGGAAAACATAGACATGAAATAAATATCTCACCATCATGTCCTGATGGAGAGTGATAGAGAAAATAATGAGGAAAAGGTTAACAATTACCAAGCAATAGATATTTGGTGAACTAATTGATTGGATTCATCAGAAAAAGTAATAGGAATTTTTTTTCTAAATTTATTTCTTAGAGTTGAAAAATTCATTTACTTTATAGAATAAGAAAAAAGGATTTATACTTACTAGATAAGTATAATTATATTATTTAACTAATTTTTTCTACAAAACCATATTTATTTCAAAAATATAATAAAATTCAAAAATATTATTATCATATAGGGTTTAAAAAATTAAATTATATTTCATCTGTCATACTATTTAACATAAAAAACTATTTTATACAATCTCATACATCATGTAAGCCAGTGGTAGGTGATGAACCCTTATTTCCCTTCGGTTTTAGTTTCAAGTCTCATGGCTTTTCTAGATAGGACGCGTCGTTTTTGGTCCTACGGGTTGTCATTTTCCTAAAACTATAAAATTATAAATTTCCAAATATTATATTAAGAACTATTTGATCCTCAAACAATAATATCCAATGCTTAAATAAATCATTTCCAACCATTAGACTTATCCACAATATTTAAATAAAAAATCATTGTCCAAAAAGGTATCTGTTTTTCTAAACTACATATTAACAAAAGATTCCATAAATAATGTAATGAATATATTATTATAACATTCCAAGTATTTGATTGCCTTTAAACCCAAAATGAAAACTCTATTACATCCAACTGCATAATGAATAAGTACAACAGTAATATCATCCTAAATTATATAACCATTTATGTAATAATTCTTGAATACAAATACAAAATAACCTTAATCATTCCACTTCACTACTAAACTACTAACTACACATCAATATCTTATTCCTTAATACCCCCCTTATCCCATTTTTATATTTCAATATCATAATTATCCATGACATAACCATTACTTTTATAACTATGCAAATTCTATTCGTTGAACAAAACCTGAATTAAAGTCTCAAAAACACTAATCATAGTATCATAGTCTAGAAGAATAATTAATAGTGTCTCTAAATTAATTCATCTTCTTCTCAGTATATAAGATTTTAGGATTAACCTACATTATCTATTACCATATCTAAATAATGATTTCACATTCATAGACTTAACCTCAAAGTCATCCATTGGTTAGTTTTTCTAACCAGTGATTTAGAAATCTAGATTCAATGTTTATTACTAAACATTCTTTGATACCAACTATAACACCCCAAAAACAGAACCCCAGAGATGGATCATTATTTTAATACCATGAAATGATTACAAGGAATGAATTCTTGAAGGATCGATTAGTTTACAAGAATTGGAATATAGATTACATGCACAGACTTTTCATTACAATTCAAAACATAAACAAAAACATAGATAGACCTTTGAGAACCCCATTATTCTCATAGCATTAATCATAATATCAATCATAATTACCATATTTGCATCATATGAAAATAAAACATAAGAAAGGGGTGAGCTGAGATTTATAGTAAGGTTAAACAATACAAAAAAAGCTTTCATAAATATCTATAAACTTTAAGGAAACCGTGAAACTGAAACACATGAATTGTAAACATAAACTTGAACATAATAAGTCATGAATAAATAAAATAATGGAATTTATAAATTCTCAAGGATATTATATTAGTCTAATAATAACATTAAATATTAATAACTAATCTCATAATTATGGAATTCATAATTGTAGACATCTCAAACCTATCATCGAGGCCTTAGGCAAGACATGTATAAACAAATTGTTAAGGCTCATACCAAATCCATGTCTGAAAATAAATGGGCAAGGGCTTCACCAATTCCATATCTACATTGTCTCATGAGATCGAACGATGTGTCTAGGGGCTATAACGGGCCCCTACAATCACTTACTAAGTCCAATACATTCTTCATATGAAAATGGTGAAACATAGACAACATAATCATTCATATTTAAACTAGTTAACGAAACATGAATACATTAAACATAAACTATGAATGGTATCTAAATAGTACTTCCACAATTAAACTAATCATAAACATTTCAATAAAATATGTTAAATTATATCATAAGATATCAACCTCAATTAAGAATAATGTCGAATAAAGGATGTTGACATAGAACAAAATACTTTAATATTACCATTAAAAATCTATTGAGAAAAAGGCCATTTTTACTTCAAAATAATTTCTTCAAAATCCTCAAACATATAAAAGAATAAATTTAAAACTATATTTTCGAATAAAATTTTCCCATACCACATTGAATATTTTTAATGGATTTATCATTTTAAAACATTCATGTATATGTAAATGAATCAATAAAACTAATTTGAAATCATGGACATTAATGAGAATGATTTTAAAAGAATAAATCATTAAAACATTTAAAATTATGTTTTAGTAAAATATTCTCCTATATAAAAATTGAAAATATTCCTTTTGAACACATTTAAATGAAATTCATATATTATCATGAATATTGAAATGGATAAAAGAATAATTCTTTTAACATTCAAAGCATCCCATACCACTTGGAACATTAAAATAATATTATCAGTATCATAAAATTAATATTCAGATATAATTATGGTAATTTTATTCATTACATGAAATATAGTAGGATATTTATATACACCACACCCAAGAAATTGGTGGTGGACATTGCTTATATCTAACTAAAATAAAAAGTGGTAAGAAATCCCCATACATTAGGTATGATACTCTCTATACGTGTCAAAACTCATGTATAATGTTTTTAAAATTTTATTAATACTTATCAATATCATAATAATATTTATTATATCATGTATGGTTCTTTTTATACTTTATAATACTCCTTTATTAACAATTCCAACTTAATTCGACATTTTGGCTAATAATCGCTTTGTTTGTTATACGCATTCTGACTTGATATTCTAAATCATATTACATAGATTATGAATTACATACTTAATTAATTTATAATAGGATTTATATATAATATATTTTTATAATATATATATATATATATAATAGATACATATATGAAATGGATTGCACCATTCATGGAGACAGTTGGTCGTACTTACGGATGAATGTTGTTTATATTTTCATATCATATTGATTTGAATAAGTGAATTAAAAATATGTAAATATATAAATATATATTTTATTTCAATATAATTATTATGTCATATATTTCCTAATTATAAATAATATATATGTTTTTATAATCTTTCTTGTATTGTTAACATGGAAGATGAGTCTCATTGCTTGGTAGAGACGGTACGTCGTAAGTACACAAGAGTGAAAATATCATTTCATTAATAGTTAAATTGTATGGGAATGGTTGGTATATTTACTATACAGAATAATTATCATGTTATATTCATTATTTATATATGTGACTCAGATCATTATACCCATTCAAATAATGTAGAGTAGATAACAAATTACACAATGTTGTAGAGATACTAAGACATACGTACGCACGCTTGGT
This sequence comes from Viscum album, assembly GCA_963277665.1. Lineage (NCBI taxonomy): Eukaryota > Viridiplantae > Streptophyta > Magnoliopsida > Santalales > Viscaceae > Viscum > Viscum album. Next base: position 544,347,905 of record OY728140.1, read on the forward strand.
GATATTATTATTAGTAGGATAGGTAAAAAAATATAGTTTTCCCATAACTATAATAACATATAATTTTCTATATGGTACTATTTTTATTATTTTATTATGTAAATAACATAGAATGAGGATGTTGAAGACCAAATAAAATTGAATTGAATTGGTTAAAAAATTGCCTCTTCTTCAGGTGTCTCCATTTGATGTGCACAAACAGACTCCATAGGTTGAATTTAATTACAAATTGTTGCCTTTATTATAAATTTATAGAATTTTGGGGATTATTTGATCAGATTTCAGTCTATCTAAGGGGCTTGAGATGTGTGTGGAAGTGGATAGAGGTGGTTCCCTTTTATAATAGAGTTGAGGGGCACATTAGAAATGTCTTGAAATATTAATTTATTATAAATTTATTTTCGGTTTCTAATAGCTCCAATTTAATTTATTTTGAGGATAATATGGGGATTATTTTAAATCCACTCAACCATTAGGTTTCAGAAAATATTTTGTCACAAATTTAAAACTATATTTCGTCTTTAACCCTTAATTATAAAAATTAACTCTTACCTTGTCTTGTATTTTTACACTTAATGGTTAATATAGTAATTATAATATTATATTAGAACCTCAAGTAGAAAATGAAAGAAATTTTAACATCATAATGATAGTTGGCTGAATCATATATTTTTATAACTATTATATCATTTAACAAAATATTATTTCTTTTAAAAACTCATTTATATCAATTGTGACAGTATTTATTAATTGATTTTTTGAAGTCATAAAAACATGATTCATTAGAATAAACTACATTAAATAATATATAACATACTTTATTCATCTAGAAAATTTGTGCATGGAATAAAAAGTTTCAAATTATATTTATTTAATATTTATAATGTCATTTATTTTAGTTGTTCGTTAATAAGGAAATCACTACATCATCATTGTTTAATAAATAAATTTATTTATTTAATGTATAAAAATTATAATTAAATTACTAATAAGAATGAAATATTCACAGGGTTCTAATTATTAGTTATAGTCTATGATATCACTTATATTATTCTGTAATAAATTTATCTTTAAAAAAAGATATATGTTTATGTTATATTTCTATTTAGATTAAATTAATTATTATAACTCGTCATTATCACAACCAAGTGGCCCCAAAATGCCAACAATTATTCATATGGATTTTTTCATCTCCCATGACTCATCAAATAATATTAGGACATATTTTAGGGTAGTTTTATATTATTATTATTATTATGTTATTTTTTCCATTATTTACTTAATACACCCTTTAACCATATTAAATAAAAATAATTACTAAAGATTCTATTCATAAGGTCCAAAAATAAAAGATACCTATTTAAACAATTTTGAAATTATAATTCAAAATATAGAATAAATTTTTCCAAATTCAAATTGAATAATATGTACTATTTTATTTAAAATAAATACCCTTTTTCAAAACGAGAAAATAGGTTTTTCAAAATTGAAAACCATCCAAATATTGACATGTGTGGATATGTAATTTTAATGAAAAAATTATTCCAATTAACTAAATCATATTAAATAATAAAAAAATAATATAATTATACATTAATCCCATCAATATTTTTAAATTAACACTCTAAATTACTTCGACTCAAATAATTGTTTTTTTTAGTTTTTATTTTTTACAATTCATATAAATGTGAATGTTATCAGAGAAACAGCACAAATATATCAAAACTAAATTTTTAGGTCATACATCTAAAAAAGAAGTTAATTTTTTCAAAATTAATTTATAAAAGTTTCACATATTTGATATAATAATGTTTTACCATTAAAAGGCAGAAAAGACGCATTTTAAAAAAAATACTTTTTACCTAAAAATTGATTTTATTCTTATATTATGTCTAAGAAACATATAATATGAATGTTAAAATTATATGGAATTTATATATTTTAAAATTTTGATAAAACCACTCATAGCGTTTAATTTAACTACTCAGTGATATATCATATTAAATTTTGATATTTTAATATTATACTAGTGTTCGGTAAAACTGGACCTTGTGTGTAATGTTAGAAAACTCATTGTTTTGTGTGGAATAAGTTTAACATTTTTTTGTGTAAAAATAAAAAAAAATTAATTTAAATTAATGAAGATATTAAAAGAAATTAATTTCTTGGGGTGTTACATTCTCCTATATTTCAAAAAATTATGTCCTTGCAATTTAAACTCGGGATAAAAAACTAGGTGTTTGACATTTCAGACCAACATTATTGAAATCCAACATCAAAAAATGAATTAATGAGACCTAGATTTTATTAAAAAAATTGAATTAAGATGTTTACTACAAATAAAACATAACAGGATTCCATGTACGAAAACATTGATATGAAAGAACAATATAGCAATGAAGTTCTAATAGAGAGTTCTAGATAACATGATGAGGAAAAAGTGAACAATCACATAGCTATAAATCTGTGATGGTCTAAGGGATTTTTTTATTTATCATAATAATTACTTGGAATTTTTTTTGGGATTTATAATTTCCTTCCCTATAGTTGATGAATTAATTTACTCCATAGAATAAGAAAAAAAGGAAGTATACTTACTTGACATGTAAAATTCCATTCATTAACTAAATTCTTCTACAAACTCATCTTTATTTCCAAATGATAATAAAATTAAAAAATATTCTCAATCATGAAGTGTTCCAAAAATGAACTTATACATCAATTTTCATAACATTTAAATAAAAATCTATGTTATACAATCCAATAAATCACGTAGGCTAGTGGTAGGTGATGCACCCTTATCACCATTCAGTTGTGGGTTCAAGTCTTCTGGTCTTATCGGTGTAACAGGTTGTATCCCGACCCATGTGTTTTCCTTTTTATAAAACTATAATATTATAACAATCCAAAAATAACCTTAATATTTTTTTATCCTCAAACAATAATATCCAATGTTCATGTTAATCATTTCCATCCTTTAGACATAACTAAAATAATACTATCCAAAATCACATTCCCAAATGGTATCTATATTTTAAAATTCAATTTTAACATCGTATTACATAAATAAATTAATGAAAATCTTATTGTAACATACCAAATATTTTACCACCATAAAATCCATAATTAAAACTCGCATTCTTCTTAATCTATAAAGAAGATGTACTATAGTACAATCCCTATTAATCTTATAACCATTAATGTAAAAATTATTGATTCCAAATACAAAATAACCTTGAAAATTCCACTTTACTCATAAACAATTATCTACACTTAAAAATATTATTCTTAAATACCTCATTTATCTAATATTTTGTTTTTCAATATCTTTATAATCTGTAGTATAACCATTACTTTATAACTATGTTAATTATAATCATTGACCAAAACCTGAATCACAGTCTCAAAAACACAAATCATATTTTTATTGTCAATAAGAATCATTAATAATATCTCAAAATGATACCATATTCTACTCAATCCCTCTGTCCATAGGATTAACCTAGGTTATCCGTTACCAAATCTAAAGGATAATATCATATACATAGACTTATCCACAATTTCATTCATAGGGTTATATTTTTTAATCATTTATTTCTAAATCTAGTTTTCAAGATTAGTTCTAAACATCCTTTTATTATAACTGTAACACCCAAACCCCAAAATCCAGGAACCTGTGCATTATTTATATACAATGGCATGATTACTAGGAATCAATTCCAGATGGATCGATCAGTTTATCACTCTCAGAAAATAGATTACATATATAAAATTTTCATTAAAATTATAAATATAAAAGACAACATAGATAGTCATTTGATAATTCCATTATTCTCCTATATTACTCCTACATATCAACCATAATTTACATCATTTAATTCTGGGGAAATTAAACATATGAAATTGTTATGCTTAGATGATTAGTAAAGTTATATAATACAAAATAATCTTTTATAAATAATTACAATTTTTAAATAAATCATAAAACTAAAACACAAGCATTTTAAAAATATACTTGAACATAATATGGTCAGAATAAATAATATAATGTCATTTAGACATTCATATATATATTAAAATAGTATAATAGTCACATGTAATATGAATAACTAATCTTATAAAGAAAGAATGCAAAATGTTGGACATCTGAAACATACCATAGAGTCCTAGGCTAATACATCTAAAAATAAATGGTTACGGCCTCATAAAAATCCATATCTAAAACTAAATGGGCTACTCCTCAGCCAATTTCAAATATATTTTGTTTCATGAGAGCTACTGATGTATGAAGGGGCTCTATTAGGACTCATCCATCCCTTAATAATTTCAATACATTCCTTATATGATAATTGGAAAACATAGACAACATAATTATTCATATTTAAACTAGTAAATGAAATGTCAATACCTTACCATAAATCAAGAATGGTATATAAATAGAATATCCTTATTTAAATAGATCATACACCATTCAATAAAAAATGGTAAATGACATCATAAGATATCAACCTCAATTATGTATAAGATCCAACAAAGGGTGTTGACATAGATAATTCAATAAAATCAATAAAAATATATCATGGAAAATACCCATTTTTTACGTCGAACTCATTTATTCAAAATACATACACATATAATATAAGAAATTTTAAATTAGGGTTTTTAATAAAATTTTCGCATTCCACTTTGAATATTTTTAAAGGGAATAGATTTTTAAAACATTCACGTTTTTGTAAATAAATCCTTAAAACCATTTTTAAAACATTACGTTAATGATAAGGGTTTTAAAAGAATAAATCATTAAAATATTACAAATTCTGTTTTAGTTAACGATTTATTTACATAAAACCATATAAATATTGGTCATTAAAACATTCGAAAGATATTCATATATTCTCAAGAATATCTAAATGGAGAAAGGATTAATCATTATAAATTAAAATCCTCACATACCACATTGAACAATTAAATAATACTCCAGGTATCATAAAATGAATCATTAGATTCCATGAAGATAAATGCATTCATTAACTGAAATATAATATGAGCCATAAATACACCATACATAAGAAATAGGTGGTGAACTTTTCTTATATCTCACGAAAATTACAAGTGAGACGAAATCCCCTAATCTTAGATCGAATACTCTCCATACGTGTATCAAACTCATGTATAATATTTCTAAACATATTATTAACATATATCCAAATTATTATTAATATTTATGATATCATATAGGATTATTTTATAGCTTTATATTATCTTTTTATTAACAATACCTTGTTAATGCAACATTTTCTCTAATATTTGTTTTGTTTATCCTACATGTTATAACTTGTTATTCATATTCATATTACATAGATCATAATTAAATTTCTTAAATAATGCATTATATGATTTATATATCATATATAATCATAAAATAAATATATATAACAGATATATATGAAATGGAATAGACTATTTATAGAGACGGTAGGCCATACGTACGAATGAGTTTTTCTCTGTACTCTTATTGTATTAAATGGAAGTAAGTGATTGAATTAAATGTACATAAATACATACAAAAAATTATATATATATATTAAAATATAATTATTATGTCATATATTTCACAATTATTCATAATATATATATATATTTAATCATTCTCAGATTGTGAATGTGGAAGATGCATCTCATCGCGTTGGGGAGACTGTAATCCATATGTAAGCATGAGTGGCGTTATCATTTCCATACTAATTAAATGTTTTAGAAATGGATTGTATATTAATTATAAATAATCATTATCATATCATATTCATTATTTAAATCCATTAAATTCATCATTATACCCCTCTAAAAAAGTAGAGTGGAATAACAAATTACACCACAGCGTGGAGACGGTATGTCTTACATATGTAAGTCTGGTGATATTAGTATTCATTATACGGTTAAAATAAGTAAAATGGTATTAAAATATTCATAATATCATATCATCATGTATAATATACTATAATTATTATAATTTTATGGAAACAACCTATAAACTAGAATTATAAGTAGAAAATAAATTGAATTGAATTGGTTAAAAAAATACATCTTCTTCGAGTGTCTCCTTTTGATGTGAACCAATGGAATACATAAATTAAATTTCCAATAAATTTTCGGCCATTGGGATGATGTGAGGAAAGTTTAGAACTTAATAGAGTAGATTTGTGTCGATCCAAGGGGCTTGATAGGTGTCTGGATGTGGGTAGGTGTGGTTTCCTTTTATAAGAGGGAGGAGGGGTACGTTAGGAATATCTTGAAATATTAATTTATAATCAATTTATTTTTTGGTTTCTAATATCCCCAATGTGATTTATTTATAGAATAAGATGATTTTGTATCCCAATCCCCTCTACCAATAAATTTTAGACAACTTTTGGTCACAAAAATAACTATATTGTTTGGCTATAACCCAAGGTTAAAAAAATTCCCTATTACATTGTCTTCGTTTATTTATACACTATATGGTAAATATATTTACTATGAAACAATTAGAGAACCCAAAGATTGTCATTAATTAACATTTTAACATTCTATAAGTCATTTGGATGAATATTTCTTTTTATAACTATTATACCATTTATTTGTATAGTATTCATTTTAATAACACATTCATATCAATTTTGAGACTATTTTGTAATTGATTTTTGTTAAAGTCATAAAATATTGATTAATATGAAAAAACAAAATTAAATCAAATATAATATGTCATAAAATTCCATAAAATTCGTGTGTGGCATAAAAAATTTCAAATTACCAGTATTTTAAAACTTATAATATCATTTATTTTAATCTTTCATTAATAAGATAATCACTGGATCATCATTGTGTCATAAATAAATTTATTTATTTAAATTATAAAAACTATTAATAAAATACCATGATATAGAAAATATTTTTATCTTTCTAATGACTAATTATAGTCAAAGATATCAGTTATATGACCCTATATTAAAACTTTTTTAGTAAACAAATACATGTTTATGTTATATATCTCTTTACGTTAAATTAATTATTATAACTTTTCATTATCACACACAAGTAGTTAAAAAATACCAAAAAGTAGGGATGAGGATTTACAAGGTCTCCTAGGACTCATCCACTAGGATTAGGACATATATTATTGTATGTTTAAATTATTTTAATATTATTTTTTCATTTATTTATCTAATTTACCCTTAAATTATCAAAAATAAAAATATTTACTGATGATAAAATTCATAATTTCCAAAAATAAAATGTATCCATTTACACAATTTGGACCTTTTGATTCTGAATTTGGAATCCATATTTCCAAATTCAAAACACATGTGTTTTACTAATTAATTTAAAATCAATCCCCGTTGTTAAAATGAGAGAATGAGTTTTTTAAAAGTAATAACCAACAAAAGATTGATATGGGTTTATATCAAATTTTAAATGGAAAATAATTATAATGAAAAAAATTATATTAAATCATTAAAATATAATATTATTATACTTTTAATCGATTCATATTTATAATTTATCACTATAACTTATTTTGATTAAAAAATTCAATTATAATTTAGTATTTTTCCCTATTTATGAATGTATTATAGTTATCTAAAAAATAGAAATAATTATTCCAAATTAAATTATAATAACCCACATATAAATTTGATTTTTATTTATTTCATGTTTAATGTATAAAAGTGTCAAATATTTTACTTTAAAATTGTTCTCCATTATGTGTCTGTAAAAATACATTTTTTTTGAAAAATACGTCTTTTATCTGAGAAATTGAATTAGTTCACATATTATGTTTGTGAAACACATAAGATTAATATTAAAATTATATGGAATATATATAATACAAAATATGGTTAATACTATTGATAAACATTAATTTAATATCTATGTTATATATCATATTAAATAATAATATTTTTTAATATATTGTTGTTCAGTAAAATCAAGCCTTACATGTAACAAAATCCAACCCACTGTTGTGTATATCATAATCTTAACATGGTGTTTCATAAATATAAAGAAATAATTAATAATATTTTTATTCAAAATTGAAAATATTTTATCATTTTCTGGTGTTAAATAGGTCCCCTCCCTCTCGCTGCTTCCACATCACCATACACATAGTTTAATATTCAATATAAACGATAAATCAGACTACTATAGAAAATTATACACCTTTTTGGGAATATGCCAATGATATATTCTCCTAAGAATAATCCAAAAAAAAATTTCTCAACATGATCATCATGTGCCACTATTCCCTAGAAGGATATTCACCACACTCTAGAGATACCTATCTCCAATTGCTAATAGAATCTTCAGAGAAATTACATTTACATAAGATATTGTCCATCTAAAATTCAAACATTTACAGGTACTCTACCCAGTGCCTCTATCTCATATATAGGATTATATAGTTGATGATATATTGGAGGAAATTGTGATTTTTATAGAGATACATCCAATCTATGATAAGGTTTTTTTACCAAAACATCAAATCATAGACCACAGTTTCCAACTCCAACTCATGGGTAGGAGTGTTCTGATCATGTGTCTGTAGCTGATGTGACCCATTCAAGATTACATGAACCCTCTTCACCAGTAATTCTCCCAAACCTTCTCTTATGTCATTAAAGTATATGGAATATATTATCCTAATTCCGGGAGGATCAACACAAAATTCGTAGTCAAAAAAATATTCAGATAATGAAATACCTCTTCACACTGGTCTAACCAATGAAACTTCACTTAATTCATCATAAACAAAATCTTTGGTGTTGATAGAGGATAAAATTCCTTGTTAGATAATTTATTATATATAGTTAAAACTAGAAATTTAGAGATCTGTAACATGTTTTAGGGACACTACAAGGAAAATATTGCTTATACATTATCTTGGTCCACATATATTCTTGTCACAGGCACCATATTCCCAAATAATTTTACATACAACCTCTAAAAGATATAATTTGATAGCTTTGAGAAAAAAACTTCAGGTGCTTAAAGATACTCAGAACTATCTCGAGATTTATGAAATTATACTCTAGGGTTGGAGAAAACATAAGGTTTTCATCAATAAACACTATGTCGGATGATTCAAGATATGGGTGTAATATATTTTTTACAATGGACACGAATACATTTAGTACATTATTTAGCCCAAACATAATCACTAGGTACTCATATAACACAAAAAAAGTATGAAATTTTATATATGGGATGTTCAATCCCATAACCTATTATTATAAACTTCACAATCTTGGATCGATTATAGCGAACCAATAGAATTCCCAGAAATGATCAAATGTATTGTTAATCCTAGGAAAATGATATCTATTTTTCACCATCACCAGATTTATCTTTTTTAATCAATTAATATTAGTATTTAACCATTTTCCTTCATTGATTGTGGAATATGTTCATCCCATAGTGATTTACTAGGCTAGATAAATCCTTTATTCTCCAATCCCTTGAGTTATACCTTCATCTTTTTCAAATCTCTCAAGAATATACAGTATAGGGGAATAGAATTAGATTTTGGAACCAGTATTAGTTTAATCCTGATATAAACTCCCAAATCATGGGAAATTATAATGAATTGTTATTGAATGATTTCATTATATATATTATTAATTAGAGGAATATATTTCGGAGCTACTACTAATCCTACTGAAAGAGATGCGCCTACAATATATGTCATGGTTTTACCAAGTTTAGTCATTTATGAACCCACTCTGCCTACACCCAAATACATGTATTTAGTAATCACATACATTAATCCCATAGGAAATGTTATCTGAAAACATATATTTTATAAATAAATGTTGGATAAAAAACTGGTCAACCGGTCAAAGTTATGAATCATATCATATCTCATCATCTCTAAAAGCATAAAGTCCCACGTATGTATGTAACCAGAAAAAACCAGGTTGAACTCTAGGAATCACTATATAAGATCAAAATTATTGTACAATAGTGTATCAATTGAAATTTTAAACACACCAAAACTATATTTTAAATTAATTATAATATTGATGCCTTTCATAACACACAACACTAATATTATATGAATTTATATATATTATAAAAAAAATATATAAATTTGACCTAGCCATTGATTCTGAGGGTATGAATATAAATAACATCATTATGAAATATATGTAATGTTTTCCTAATAAATAAAAATATATTGAATAATTCTTTGGAAATTAACACTCAATTGTTAGTGAAGTCATTTTATGTTTCAAGAATACATTTTCTTCGATAATGTTTTTTATTTCATTTTGTGCATTATGAATTTAAATAATTTGTGAAATTTTTAAAAATTGAAATTTTTAATAAATATCTTCATTTTTGAAATCATCATGTCAATATTATCATAGGGATAAATTTTTGAATTCTTTTAAATATATTTATTTTTTCATGAATAGTGAAGAATATATATTTTTATAAAACTATAATTTATTTTCATTTGAAAATATAAATATTCTTTGAATTTGATCATGATGTTTCAAAATTATTATTTAATTATATATAATCAAATTAATTTCATAGGAATCATAATTATACTAAATTTTTGTATATGATTGTTTTTTTGTTTAAAAGGTATTTTTAAAAAAAAATGGAACTGTGTTTTATATATTTATATTAAAATTGATTTATGACACTTCTATAAATTTAATTTTGAAAAATGTATCCCATATTTATAATTTGGTTGTCTAAATTTGGTAAATATGCCTCAATTATTCTTGTTCATAATGAATAGTAATGTTTGTAAATATTATCACCTCAGTTTGTGAAAAGCAGGTAATTAAGGTTTAAAATAATATGATAAAGAAAAAAAATATATCATAAACTTGTATTTAATCTATTTTATGGGTGGTGTTCTAAAATATACATCCAATATTATAATTTATGGAAATTTTGTTCTATTTCTCTTTAAAATGATATATTATTTCTATTAAATAAAATGTAAAAAATGTAACTCTATTGCTTTTAATATGTATAAAATTTTTTCAAAGGATAAAAAAGATATTTTTATAAATATTTTTCTAAAATATATATTATATTTTACCAGGATTAATTATGTTTATTTTTTAGTGATCAAATAATTACCATTAATGCTTAAGAAATGCCGACAATGTTCTCATTCAAGCAGTAGAAAATATCAGGTAAATAATTTTAAAAACTCTAAAAGAAAACTTTTCTGGATTATATAAAGTTTAAAATTATGTTTTAAAATAAATATAATATATTATATATGTTTTAATGTTTTATATTATATTTCTATAATTTTTATCTTTTTTCATTGTAAAATTATGTTAATAGCTTATAAGATGAAATAAATTAGATTTTATGTTAAATAATATTTAATTATACTATTTAGAAAACCCAAAAATATTTAATTTGTATAATTAGGATTTTAATGTATCATAAATATTATAAATTGGAAATTTATGATCCAATAATCCCTTATAAATTACATTATATCCCAATAATATTGAAAATTCATTAATACGATTAACATTTAAGATGGTTAACCAATGGGTTATTAAAAAAATATAATTTTTAAAATGAAATCCAAACTGGGAAAAATTGTATTTGGAAATTATACTAAGACCATATATTCCTTATTTTATAGTCTTAATCATTTTTGAACTCTTTTACATGGTGGATATACATGTTATATTATATTATTATGGGTATCTCCAAATATGACATTAATGTTATTTTACAATGAAAATATTTTATTCAATGATTTGTAATTTATAAAAATACATTATCCATCCAATAGAATGGTATATGGTTGATAATATAAAAAACATTTCATTCCTAGTATAATTTTATTTTTATATGAACATTATTGACACATAATGAGTATAAAACATTCATATTATTATAATTCTCAAAAGGTGTAACTGGGTGTTGAAACAAAGAGATAAGGGTGGAATCATAACCAAAACATGTCAAAATATTTTTTTATGATAATATTTAGACTCATTATCATAATATATTCTAAATATCTTAATTTCTATCCACATAAACCAAAACAAATAATTTATATTAATTTAATACTTTATCAAAATTCAAGAGTACCCCTCTCTTTAGAAAATGGCACCCATTCTCCTCTGTTACTCACACCATTTGATCCATATAGCTCCAAATCAATTGTAAATTATCTTTAAAAAAACTATTGAATAATTATATATTTTTTCCATTTTAAAATTATCTTCTTAAGTTATATAAAAATGTATCTAAAAACGGTCTACTAAAGAAGGGGCAATCATCGTTATTGACTCTTTAAAATTTATTTTATATTCTAATAACATAAAATATATTTTATAATTTATAAAATAATAATTCCCCAAGTATATATATACTTGTATTTTATTATTATTCTGGTACAATCATTTTCCATCTCTTTTTCATCCTCAGAAAAGATAAAACGTTGCTTGTGTGTACATATGACTTACTGTCACCACATAGAAGTGAAATTTGTTTGTCAACACCATTTTGTTTGGATGATTATAAATATCAAAATATGTAATAAATAATATCATTATAAAATAATTTTTATTATGTAACTATAATATTATATCAATATTTTTAAAATCCAATCAATTGGAATATGATAATGTCGCTCGTGCATATTTTTGGACCACCAACTCCACAAAGCGATGTGATCTATTTTTTATTTATTATTTATTTGGATGGTAATAATGATAAATTTAAGAAATATATATGATATGTATTATATAATACTCACTCTATAAATATGAATTATAATTTATCTCTTCTCTTGATCCATTGTTCAAAAATTGAAATTGCGCTAATGTGCACGTACGACCTATCGCCTCGATGAATGGTGTAATAATTTTTTTTCAGACACACCTTTAATAGATGACTATAAATTTTTAATTAATGAATATATAGATATTAATATCATTATTATCATTATGTATATTATCTAACCATTATAAAAGTATAATAACTAGATCTACCAAAACAATATTCTCATGAAAAATAAATCATTTGACTTCCAGAAATAATGATTTTATTAAACAATTGTTTATAAATGGGTGTTGAAATTTTATAAGTGGATCATATATTAAATTAAATGATTAAAAATTATTACTATATAAATTTATAATAAATTTATATTTATTAAACATGAGTTTATACATCTTTCAAATAAAGTGGAACTTGAGGTAAGGGTTTATTGTCTCAACATGTCTTCCTTGAGACATATGCTCTATTATGCCCCTATATTCTATTATGAGGTATATATACATACATTTTTACATTTTATATAATGAATATAAATATGATAATTAAATTTAATTTTTTATATGAATTTATTATTTCATTATTCTTATGATTTAAAAGATACCAAAGCGACAAGGGATTATTATTTTAACATGATTGTAATAAAGAATACTTTTACATGAATTTATATTAAAAGTAATTATAATATCCTTTCCTGATAAATAAAAATAATTTTCTTATACTATATTTATTTAATTATAATTCACATTTTCATTTCATTTTTTTCTCTTTATGTACACAAGAGACTTAATGAAATTTATTAATGAAAAATGACTTTATTTCTGTCTTCTATTGAGAATTTGTATTATTATATATCTATGTTTTCAAAAAAATTGTATTGAAGAATGATTTTATAAACTAATAGGACTATTTAATTTTATTTTTAAAGATTATTTACTTTTTTAAAATGGTTTTAAATTATTCTTATTCTCATTTTTTGAACAATGTATGTTCAGATTTTTAACAAAACTGTCAAAGGAATCATTGTTTTAACATAAATTGCAATGCCCCAACCCCTAATGACATGAGCCTGTTCATTACTAATTACATTGGATAGGATAAAAAGAAACAAATACCAAATGAATTATCATATTAGTAGTATTATAGAAACATTATATATATATGAAACTCAAATTACATTGGAAATGGTAACAAAATACCATAAAAAACAAAACCTAAAAAGTTGCATCCACCAAAACTCAATATGTAATCTCCTCTTCATAACCTTTGGAATGTAAATAAATGGAATGGGTGATATCAAATGATCATTAAAGGATAAAAATAGAGGAAAATTGAATCAATATTAATTGAATCATAAACAACTTTGCATAGTCAATATGACACAGTGAAAAAATGAATGACACACACCATTAATAAACTAAGAATGAAAATGTATCCATATATTTTTTTCATTGTGAAACCCTCATTGAGAGTAAAAACTAAAAATTATTAAAGATAATTCATATTAATATAATTTCATTTATTTGTCACATGATACCACAATACCATATAAATGGTTTTGTTCTGTGGGTAGAAACCTGTTTTATTTTTGGAAACAAACTCGAAGGGATTGTCGCCAACTGATTGTCTCATGAGACATGTCGATGCATAATGGGGATATACTAGGCCACACCCTCCACTGGAGGTCTAAATAATTATATATATATTGATTTAATACAAGATCTATATGTCATTTCAATATCTGTATAGATTAGAGGATACATATTCATCAATATTTCCACAGTTAAAACAATATTCCAAATAAACACCATATATAAAATGGTATACGGTGTAGAAAATAAACATGTACATGATATGATAATATGGATATTTAATATATATATAATATAAAATGAAAAAGTTATCTTAATTGGGAAGTATGTACACCACATAAGAATTATTAGGTCCATAATACAAATCAAGTCGTAAAGAAATGGAAAATTGAGACAGCTTGTTACCACATTGTAATCAATCGTTTCCTATGACCATGATTTAATAACCATAAAATGAATAATTTAATACCATGAACTTAAATAGAAACAAGATATTATATATTTAATGATAGTACACATATACCACATATAATAAATAATAGGTGAATGATGGAAATCCCATAGAACTGAAAGTGAGATAAAAAAACACATACAAACATTTCAGCATGGTAACGAGTGTTCTCGGGAGGGATTAATGTGAGGTAATGGGCATACCATTATTAATATATCATAAGGTAAGTATGGGAGAGGTGAAAAAACATACCCCATCATTATGAATTAAATAAAGGGTACAACACAGGAGAAATTCTTGAATAAAAGAGAGAGAGAGGATCCCATACCATGAACGTATCATTAGATGGAGGAAAAATCAATGACATAATTATGTGTGAAAAACATAAACCCAAAAAATATGTGGATATACAGAATAAAACCATAATAGATCATTAAGACAAATTCAAGGAATATACCAAACAAATGACATTGAAGTTTAACTCAATGAATGGAAATTGAGATAAGATCTCCCTTACCTTATGCTTGAAGGTATTTTTGATTATTCATAAAACCGGAATAATCAAATTTAGATTCATTAATTAATAATTATAGATCCTCATCAACATTTAATTTAAATTTTATAACCTTATTTGGATCATTTATGGGCTTTTTATGGGTTTAAGTGGCTCAATTTTATTGTTTTGGAGGAATTTTATTCCTTTGTTTTCATGACTTGTTTAATTGTATTCATGGATTGAAGTTAGTTTGAATTGTGGTTAACCATATAGAAATTTTAATATATATTATTAGTTACATTAAAAAGATATAAATGATTTTATAATGATTTAGGTCATATACCATGAGGATGAATCATTTGATATGGTAAGGATAAATGCTTTTATTTGGCCTGGGGATTTTGTGCACAATGAATTTGTTTGGAATTATTATTCCATATTATGAGTGTGTAAGGATTAAAAAACATTATGAAAAATAAAATACATATATTTTTATCTGTTTCAACTATCGGAAAGGTCTCCTGACCATTATTGAAGATAGTAATGAAAATGGAAAACCTGTCTTCCTTGAGTGTGAATAATTAAGACCTCTCGGACGGTGATTAACGTTATAGAATAAAAGGAAGGGTAAAAGATAGATTATGACTAAAAATTACATTATAATACTGAAAATAAATTATATATATAGTACTGTAATTACCATGGTATTTTAATGGCGTGAGGTGATAAGAGAGAACAAAATAATGGAACTGGTAAGAAAAATTGAATGAAATAGGAAAAGAGGTTCTCCCCTTGAGTACTCCTACTCGAGAAACTCATTAACACCTTATTTTTGTAATTTGGGTTAGAAAATCAGGTATTGGACGTTGGTAGAGGTCTTGAGAAAAGTATTCGGCAGAATTAAGGCAAGGGTTGATGATTGAGTGACATGGGAGGAAGAGGGGGTGAGGGGTTGTTTATATAGTGGAGGGGAGAGGGGATTTCTCAATATTATATTTTTTAATTTTTTATTTCTCCACAAGATAAGGAATAGTGAGTCCTCTATAACCAATAATACTAATTGTATCATGTGAATCTGAATCATTATGGCTTACATCAGTAGAACATCATACATGACTATATAATTAGTGTATTTAGCTTATTTTGAAAATTATTGTATTTCACTATTCAGCAAAATTCATATATTTTAGAAAAATACCAAAAATTCTCCCTAACCATTTTTTGATATGTAGAATACAAAAATAAAGTTCATTTTCCAAAGAAATCTAAATATTATAAATTATATATTTAATTAAAATCATTATTTAGTCAAAAAATATAAACACTTAAAATATTCATCCTCATTTTTAAGGTGAATAAATTTACTTATACATTTCAGGGTATGGATACCATTCATAAGAGTTATATTACAATTCATAAGGGTAAGTAAATATTCATAAGGGTAGGTTACTATTCATAAGGTTAGGTTACTATTCATAAGGGTATGTTATTATTCACCAAAAATTAAGTTATTTCTATCAAACTCTAAATATCATCATGAACACAACCATGTAAGTCATATTTTCATAATTCAAAAGATACTAGTGGAAAATATTTGTTCAATGGATAGGCTATGAATATCTCTTAAAAAACCAAGTGTTGAATCAAAGAAACTTAGTGCTTTATGAATTATAGTGCATGACTAGAATGTATTTAAGAGAAACGTACTATAAATTGTTCTGGGTGTTACATTATTCCCTCCTTCAGAAATTTTATCCTCAAAATTTTATGTATAAAGCCCACAAAAAATAAGTTGGTGGTTCTTCTTCATAACTTCATCAGGTTTCCATGTTGCTTCCTCCATATTTTGGTTTCACCAAAGAACCTTTACTAGACGATTTTCATATTCTCAATACCTTATCCCTTTTTTCAAGAATCCTGATAGGCACTTCACAGTATAAAAAACTAGGTTCGAGTTCTATTTCGTCATAGGTGAGTACATGGATTGGGTATGGAATGTATTTCTTCAATAAAGACACATGGAACATATCATGAACTTTGGAGAGACTTGGAGGAATTTTTAAACGGTAATCCACAGCTCTGATTCTTTCTAGAATTTGAAATGGTCTTAGGTACCTTGGGCTCAGTTTCCCTTTCTTGCCAAACCTTAAGACACCCTTATATAGAGATACTTTAAAAAAGACATGATCTCTCACATGGAATTCCATGTCTTTTCTCTGGTTGCCAGCATAAATCTTATTCCTACTTTGGGAATCTTTAATATGGGCTTCAATTGACATTACCTTTTCTGTGGTATCTTCAATATGTTCTGGGCCTATAAGTTTTTTCTCGCCAACTTCATCCCAATATGTTGGTGTTAGACATAATTTTCCATATAATGCTTCAAATGGAGCCTTTTGAATACTATAATATTAAGTATTATTATAGGAAAATTCCACCAAAGACAAGTATTGATCCCACATTCCATGAAGGGAAAAAGATCATGATCTCAGCATGACTTCTAGAGTTTGAATAGTTCTTTCAGATTGTCCATCGGTTTGGGGGGGATAAGCAGTACCCATATAAAGCTCAGTATTCAAAGCCTTCTAGAGACTTTTCCATTATTTTGTTGTAAACTGGGGGTCTTGATCAGACCCAATTGATAGTGTTGTACCATGAAGTCAAAAAATTTCTTAATATTAAGTCTTTTCCCAGTCTCAACTGTTAAATCCTCCCTTATATCAAGGATGTTTGCATATTTTTTGAGATGATCAAGAATTACCCATATTGCATCATTCCTTCATGGGTTCTATGGTTGTCTGGTGACAAAATATATCATAATGTCATCTCACTTACACATAAGAGTAGGTAACGGTTGCATCACCTCTATAGGATGTTGTCTCCCTACCTTTTCTTGTTGGAAAACTAGTTATCTTGACACGTAGTTAGCAATGTCTTGCTTAATATTATCCATCCATAAATATTCCTTCATATATTTATACAACTTTATTCTACCAGGGTGTATAGATAAATTTGATCCATGAGAATCATCTAATAGTTACCCTTTTATCTCAGGTACTGATGGAAAACATTACCTCTTCCCAAATTTCTAATCTCCTTCTTTATATATGAATTCTTCTAATATCCCATCCATCATAGAATGAATTTTCATTTTCAGATCCTCATTATCATATTAAGATCTTCTTTTCTTCTATAGTACATTTGGTTTAGCAATCATTTGACAGAGGAAATATGTTTCCCATTCCTTAGCAATTACCATATCCATCTTTTGTATATCCATGGGTATAAGATCTCTTTCAATCCCCCTCTGGGTCTGGAGACCGTAATTTTTCTTGCATAATGCATCTGCCACCTTATTTTCCATTCATGGAGAGTAGTGTATTGAACAAACATAATCTTTGAGGAGCTCTAGCCATCTATTTTTCCTCAATTTGAGTTCTTTATGTCTGAATATGTCTTTCAAAATATTGTGATATGTGTATATCTCAAATTTTTCACGCTAAAGATAATGTATCTATATTTTCAAAGTAATGATTATAGATACTAACTCATGACCATGAGTTAGATAATGTTTCTGATGAGTTGTCAACTGCATTGATACATAACGATGCAACCAGGGCCATTCTTTGATGCATCACTGTATATTAAAAATCCATCACTTCCAGATAGAGGAGTCAAAATTGGATCATTGACCAATCTTCTTTTCAATTATTTAAATAATTCTGTATATTCTTTCGTCCACACAAAATTAACTCCTTTACTTGTGATCTTGGTTATTGGGATAGCTAGTCAAGTTAAATTCTGAACGAAATGCTGATATTAAACAATTATGATAATAAAACTTCGTACCTCGACTACATTCATTGGAATATGACATTCTAGGATTTCCTTTTTCTTCATAAGATAAACTAGGATTATATACATTGATACAATATGGCCCAAAAATGAAACTGATTGAAGCCATAAATCTCAATTTTTAAATTTTCCATATAATTCATTTCTTCTGAGAGTATTCAGAATAATCTACAAGTGATTTTCATGGTCCTCATAGCTTTTGGAGTATACCAGGATGTCATTGAAGAATACCACAATGATCCTATCAAGATATTCATTGAAAATACTATTCATTAAATCCATGAAAATGGATGGTTCATTAGTCAGTCCAAAAGGCATCACTATAAACTCTCAATGCCCATACCTAGTTCCAAATGCTATCTTTGGAATATCTTCTTTCATCACAACTTGATTACGATATCCAGATCGAAGGTTAATATTTGAAAAGTATTGTGCTCCATGAAGTTGGTCAAATAAATCATCAATTCTTGAATGAAGATACTTATTATTTATGGTAATATCATTGATTTCCTTGTAATCAATAAATATCCTCATGGATCCATATTTCATATAGACAAACAGGATAAGGGATCCACATGAATAATTACTAGGTCGAACGAATCATTTTAAATCAATTCATGAAGTTGTTTATTTAGCTCCACTAACTCCACAGTGGACATTATATAGGGAGTATTTTATATAGTTAATGATCCATGAATTAAATATATAAAGAACTCAACTTCCCGCTCTTGAGGAAGTCTAGGTAAATCCTCTGGAAATACCTCAATGTACTCATGCACTATATATACATATTCAATTTGAAAATTTATTTCCTCCCCCGTAGATATTGTGTTCACTTCCTCTCCACGAATTTAATTCAATAGAGCTCCTAGGGGAGGATCTTGATAAGAATCAGATGGTGAGGTTTCTTCACTAAAAATTAGATATCCTACACCATATTCAATTATTGTAACTTCCTTCTTCTTGCTATAAATTATTCCAACATAATTTTACAGCCAATTCGTACCGATAATTATATCAACGTCAGTAATTGTTATGATGATAAGGTTAGAAACTTGTAACATCCCACGTAAGTAATGAATAATAATAAATTCTTATATATGTCTATTTATGAATTATATAGTGTTTTAGAGGCTTAAAATGTGAATAAATCCAATCTTAATCATGGAATCCACTAATATTTTTAAAAGATTGCTTTACCGCCCTTTGTTGGCGAACCATTTTCAAATCTATATTTTGACAATTTTATAAGATCTAATTTTCAAAATAAACTTATTCTTTATGATTGGGACATTGAAATTTAAATTGGATAATTTTTTGGTATTTTTCTGACAATATTCATTTTATAATGAGTAGTGAAAAATACTGCATTTTACATCAAAATTAATTTTTCATAGAATTTAATTATATGGTTAAATAATAATTTTAATTGGTTTTAATGTTTAATTAGAATATATTTTACCATTTAATCCAATGGTGGTCATTAGTATTAATTTCACTTTGGAATTGGGCATAAACAAGTGCCAAACTTTTCATAGATATTGTTTCTAAAAAACTCCGCTATTTGTTTTGATGATGGGAATTATTTTTAAATTAATTATTCCAATTTCTGTGTATTGAATTTGGTAAAATGGATTAAATATTAGGAATCATAATGTACAAATTATGCAATAACGACTCTTGTATTTTTGGACTTTGTGAATATAAATGACGTTAATTATCGTGATTAATAAGTAATCGGGTAGTTAAGGATAATAAAATAATATCATAATAAAACAAAATGACACAAACATGTGTCCTAATACTACTTTTTGTGTCATGGCCGACCATGGTATGCCTTGTTCCGAACTTGGGGACCCCATGGAATCACTTTTGTGTGATAATGATTTTTTATCTTTTTAATTTCAAAGAAAGTTAAATATAACAAAGAATGTATCACCTGATTAAAACATATTTAATTTTGTCTACATAAATGATATATTGGACTATAAATAGTAATTGGAAAGCTAAAAATATTTCCTACATCATAGTATTTGTTTTATATTTTTTAGACATTATATAAATTAAATTATTTATGACACTATGATGATGCAGCGATTACCTCATTATTTAACGATTTAAATAAAATGAAAAGATAATGTGATATCTAAGCTCAACACTTGTAAAAAAACCTATTGGATGGGTGGATTTCTAACTCTTATCACTATATACAAGAACTATATAATTTTGGGACCTTTAAAATCTGAAAATAATTTTATAATAATGTAACCTTTTATAACATTCCCAGAGTTCCCCTCCTCTCCTCTTATAAAAGGCCCCCACCTCTACCACCAAACCCACACCACTCAAGCCTTTGGATCTTCCAAACCCTACCCATTTTGTCTCCCCACATCGTAATACTACTCCTATAATCCTGAAATTGGGCAGAAGTCTTCCCAAGAAAGCCTTTGGGCTCAAATCAAAAAGAGTTACCCAATTTAAAGCTAGTGTCTTCTCTTGTGTTCTTATGTTTTATTTTTTTTCTCTATCCCCCTAAATTCTTTTTATTACTTTCTTTTTTAACAACACCAGTATCTCAAATATACTAGTAAGTTGTTATGAGAATGATTAGATCTACACTTACACACACCTTTATTTAATGGTTAAAGAGAACACTATTTCTGTGGATGGTGAATTTCTGCCTCACGAAACGATGATTGTTAAATATTCTTCTAACAACTTCAAATGTGGCAATTAAGATGACAATATATTTATATATGATATATAATATGTTTATGTTTTCCTTAAGCTTATTCATTTTTCATTTATGGCATACCTTTATGGCTTCCATTATGGGTATACGTGATATCTTCATTTTAGGAAGTGAGGACTATCACCCCCTCAAAGTGATTTGATTTGTTAATGCCATATGTGGTATGTATAAAGGATGGAATTAATGATATTATATATGATATTATGCTATAATTATAATATACATTTATATCATTATGATTCCATTCCATAAAATATGAAATAGAAATGAAAGTAGCGTTCATGCGTACGTACGACTTACCGTCTCCTTGAACTGTGCATTTCATTTCTTACCTCTAAATGTTTTGTAATATTGTAAATGCATGTATATACTAGATATATATGACATATATGATATATTAATCATGAATATAATTCAGGATATAATCAATATTTTACCACATGAACAACTTGTAATGATAAAGAGTTTAATTTTGACTCAAGTACTAATGATCGACAAAATGACCATTATTAACATAAATAATTACATAGTGTTCATAACATGGAAATATGACATATAAAAGGATTAATGAACTTGAAAAACTCTCTTAAGAAATTATAAATTAACTCAAGTTTAATATTCAGGATGTTAAAGAATGATCGAGTCAAGTCAGACACGAGGTAAGGGACTTCGTCTCAATCTCCTTTCATTGAGGCATATTTTATACTATACACAACTTTATTTTATACGGTGTATAAACCCCTTTGAGTTTTATGTATATTAAAAAAGAATATTTTTTTATATGAATCATTTTACTAAACGACAAAAGGAATGTTTTTTTGTCGTACGTATGCGGCGACAACGACTTCTCCATAGTCATGACCATTATTTGGGTTTCGGCTTAATCTACAAGCCATAACCTAACCTTTTTTTAAATGAAAAATAAATACCATGTATTAAATTTATCTTATTTTGGTATTGAAAATGGTTTTCATAATGTTTTTATTATATCAATGTGTTGTATTGATATCTTTTTATTGAAATGTGGAAATTCTATGTTTCTTTTATGCATGGTTTATGTGATACGATTATGTTATGGTTCTTGGGAATTGTTATGAAGACGGGTGGTTTTGTGATAAACTAAGGGAGGGTGAGCCTGATATAGCTCTCCAATGCATTGGGTAACGTGAAAGGGTTAAACGTTAAGGTTTTTATGAAGTGATTTAGGGAATATACTGGGATGGGTATTCCAAATGTAACCATGAGGGTTACTACCTACATAAGAATGTTATGAATGCCGCAAGTTACCTTTATATCTTATGATTTATATGATTTATTATTGATTTGATGAGGTATGCCAAAATGCTTATATATTATGAGTGATGTATGATTTCATACATAGACTAATGTTTTCATTTCGTACTTTTATATCCCTTACTGAGCTTTTTATGCTCATCCCATGTTTTGAAATGTATTTCATAGGTCAAGGGAAAGGTACATTATGTGATTATAGTGTCAATGAAGTGTCAAGAATGGATCTATGTTTTATTTTAAAACAATTTCCATTGATGGGAAAATTGAGTACTATCTTTTATGTAACCACTTAGTTTGAATGTGGAATGTAATGCATGATTTGTGATCTAATTCTCTAAAACTCTAATCCTGAAAAGATCCTCAACTTGTACTCTTGATGTAACAGATGATTAAGTAATATTAAAGGCTGAGGCCTTATAGTTAGTATCAGACGTCGGTTTAGAAAACTTTAGGAGTTAAAATTCTATTAAATGATTATCCAAAAATATTTTTTTTGGTCAAATTGAAATTATATAGCATTTGAAGATTACCATGTTTCTTCAACTAATACATGTTTGTTCAGAATGGTTTTCCACAAGGGAAACATGGAAGCAGCTCTAAAAAGGCATACAGATGGAAATAACCTTCCGAATCAGTATCCTTAGATGGTCGGAATTTTAACTGAGCAGTTTTTTGCAGTAATGGTACAGTTGAATCATGCGATAAATAGTGGCGGTATCCATGCAAGAGATCAGCCAGATCAACCGTAGAGGAACATGTCAGTAGTGGAACATTTCATGAGGAAACATCCCCTATGATTCAGAGGATCATATGACCCTGTTCTAGTTAAAGGGTGGATTAAATCACTGGATAATATTTTCGATGTCATGGGGTGTTCAGAAAATCAAATGGTTAGTCTTGCTGTTTACCGTTTGGAGGGTGAAACAGATCAATGGTGGTCGATGGTTAAAAATATCAAGGATGCTGATGAGATTGATGCTCTCGATTGGGATGAATTCAAAGTAATGTTTCTTGAGAAGTATTTTCCTAAGGCTTTTCGACTTATGATGTAAAATAATTCCTAGAATTGAGGTAAGAGGAAGACTCAGTGGCTGCCTATGAAGAAACGTTCACTCAATTGGCAAGGTATGCTCAAAATTTTATCTAAGACCTTGATAGTAAAATCAATCGTTTTTAGTCAGGGTAAAATCCAAAATATCGAAGGGCTTTAGCTTCTCATGAGTTCAAAAGTTATGAAAAGCTTGTTTGATGTGCTGAAAAGGTGGAAATGGATTTTGTCGATGATCAAGTGTTCTATAACAACCAAAAGAAGAAGAGACCGAGGTGGCGGGGGAAAGGGAAGACTTCTTCAAAAAGGTCTGATGGTAAGAAAACTATGTTTCCAGTTTGTGATGATTGTGGTAAAAGGCATGCTAGGGAATGTCTTCTGAATTCTGGAAAGTGCTACCGATGTGGTATGATGGGACATAAGGATCGTGATTTCACTGAAAAAGATCTGGGAGATGGTAAGAGCAAATTTGATTTACAGTTAGTGAAATGTTTTAAGTGCAATGAGATGCGTCACTATGAAAATGAGTGTCCGACAGAGAGCTCGAGTGATGGGAAGCAGTGAGACTACAAGCAGAAAGGGGTGGTGAAATCCTTTGCAACTACTTCAGAAGATGTCGGGCCAACAAATGAAGTGGTATCAGTTACATTGTTTGTCATTTTATATTAAGCCATTTGGTTGTTTGATTCAGGGTCTACACATTCATGCATCTCTGAAAACTTTTCTAGTAAATTGGGAATTCCATCTAAAGAAATGACTCATGGACTTGTGGTAAAAACACATGGGGGAAATTTTGAGGCAAAAATAATTTATATGAATCTTCATATCCTTATCCGTGGAAAGAACCTACTTGCAAAACTTATTGTTTTACCTCTAGTAGAGGTTAATGATATCCTAGGTATGGATTGCCTCTATATTAACCATGCTAAGATTGACTGTAGAGATAAAAAAGTTTCTTTTCATAAAAACATTCTGTTTGTGTACAAGAATGAACCCTTACTGTTGATAACATATCAAAAGGCCGAGAAACATGTAAAAGATGGAAATGAATGTTACCTTGAACATATCATTGAAAACAAGGGAACTGTTTAGATTAATGATGTGCCAGTGGTAAATTTGTATCCTGATGTTTTTCCTTATGAGTTTCCTGGAATAATACCTGATTCGGAAGTTGAATTTACCATTAACTTAGTTCCTGATGCTAATACAATTTCAAAACCCCCTTATATAATGGCTCAAATTGAACTCTTAGTGTTGAAGGAGCAATTACAGGATTTATTAGAGAAAGGTTTCATTTGACCTAGAACATCAGCATGGGGTGATCCTGTTTTATTTGTTAAAAAGTGATATGGTTCAATAAGAATATGTATTGATTATAGATCCTTGAATAACATCACTGTTAAGAAAAAATATCTATTGCCTCATATCGATGATTTGTTTGATCAGCTCCAGGGAGCTCAGTTTTTTTCAATGATTGACCTAAGATCGGGGTACTATCAGTTGAAGGTAAAGGAAGCAGATATTCCGAAGACCGCGTTTCGTACAAGATATGTCCATTATGAATTTGTAGTAATTACTTTTGGGCTAACCAATGAACCTGCTGTATTCATGGAACTTATGAATAGAATTTTCCATGAGTTCTTGGATAAGTTTGTGGTTGTTTTCGTTGATGATATTTTGTGTTTTTCTAAAATTAAAGAGGACCATGAAAGACATATAAGGGTTATTTTTCAATCCTTGAATGAAAATAAATTGTTTGGGAAATTCAGCAAATGTGAGTCTTGGTTGCAACAAATTTCTTTCCTTGGTCATATTGTTTCAAAATATGGGATAACTATTGATCCTACAAAAAACAAAGGTTGTTGAAGAATGGCCAAGACCCACAAATGTAAATGAGATTCATTGATTCCATGGTTTGGTAGGCTAGCACCGAAGGTTTGTTAGAAATTTCTTATTGTTATCTAGTCCAATGACTAATCTAACTTGGATGGGTGTTAGGTTTATCTGGACAAAAGAATGTGATGATTGTTTTCGGGAACTGAAAAGAAGATTTGTGAATGCACCAGTTTTGGAACTTCCTTCCAAGAATGGGGAGATTGTTATCTACAGTGATGCTTTATTGAAATGACATGGGTGTGTCCTTGTGTAGAATTATCAGGTAATTGCATATGCTTCACGTGAGTTGAAAACTCATGAGGTAAATTACCCTACACATGATTTGGAATTAGATGCTGTTGTTTTCGCTTAAAAAATTTGAAGGAATCATTTGTATGGAGTAAAGTGAGAAACATATACCGATCAAAAACGTTTAATGTATATATTCACACAGATAGAATTGAACATGAGATAGAAGAGATGGCTATAATTAATCAAGTATTATGATTTTACAATTCATTACCATCCGGGAAAAGAAAATAAAGTGGTTGATGCTTTGAGTCAAAAAAAATCTTTATTAAGAATGTTGTGTTTGGAACGTGATCCCTTGGTTAAGGATTTGATTAAATTTGGCATAGAAGTTGTTGGTGCAACATTTTCTTCTATTTAGTTTTAGGTATCAGTGAAATCATCTCTATCAGACAGAATTATGAAATCACAGAAGAAAGATAGTGAGTTGCAGAAAAGGGTAGAGTTGTTTTAGAAGGGTAAGTTGCATGAATTCAACATTGATAATGATTATGTTTTGAGACTTGGGAAGAGATTGTGTGTGACTTGTGATTCACAGTTGAAGTGAGAGTTTTTATATAAAGATCGTAGTTCTCCGTTTTCAGTTCATCCAGGCTGTACTAAGATGTATCGAGATCTTCGGGAGTATTACTGGTGGGACGGAATGAAAAGAGACATTGCTGATTTTACTATGAAGTGTTTGAATTGTCTGTAGGTTAATGCAGAGTGGTAGTTACCGAAAGGGATGCTTTAGCCTTTACCAGTGCCAGAGTGGAAATGGGAAAATATATCCATGGACTTTGTTGTGGGATTACAGAAGACATCTCAAGATAATAATGCAATCTGGGTTATCATTGAACTTCTTGACTAAATATATTCATTTCGTTCCTATTTGATATAATTTCTATCTAGATCATCTTTATTGATTGTATCATAAAGAGATATTTAGGTTTCATGGAGTTCCCCTATCCATTGTATCTGATCGTGATCCCATGTTTACTTCTAACTTTTGGAAAGGCCTTCAGAACTCGTTGGGTAGTGAATTAAATTTTAGTACACCTTTCATCCTCAATCAGATGGGTAGTCAGAACGAACAATTCAGACTTTGTAGGATATGCTACGTGCTTGTTCAATGGATTATTAGGGATGTTGGGACCAAAATCTTTCTTTGGTTGAATTTTCATATAATAACAGTTTTCATTCCAGTATATAGATGGCACCGTTTGAGGCATTATATGATAAGCGGTGTCGAACTACAACTTTTTTGGGATGAAGTGGGTGAATGGAATATGATGGGACCATAATTGGTAGAAGAGTTGGCAGAAAAAGTTCAGCTGATACAGAAACACATGATAAAAGCTCTGAGTAGGCAGAAGAGTTATGCTGACAACAAGAGGAAGGATCACTCTTTTGAGGTAGGAGATCATGTTTTTCTCAAAGTTTCACCATGGAAAAGTGTGATGCGATTTGGTAAGAAAGGAATTTTGAGTCCAAGGTTCATTGGATCATATGAGATTCTTAAGAGATTTGGATCCGTTGCATACAAAGTTTCTTTACCTCTGAGTTTGTCTCAGGTACATAATGTTTTTCGTGTTTCGATGTTGAGAAATTATATGCCATATCCATCTCATGTTTTGAGCCCAGAGGTAGTTCAGCTGGAAGAGAATCTATCTTATGAGGAACAACCGGTCCAGATTCATGACCACAGGGAGAATCTGTTGCGAAATAATTTGATTAATTAGGTAAATGTTTTGTGAAAAAACCACAAGATTGAAGAGGCACCATGGGAATCTGAAAATGAAATGATGGATAAAACCCCCACTTATTCAATAAGTAAATAAATTGTGGGGAATCAATTTTCAAAAGGGGCAAGAATTTAACATCCCATGTATTTAATTAATAATAATAAATTTTTATCTATGTCTATTTATTAATTAGATAGTGTTTTAGAGGCTTAAAATGAGAATAAATCCAATCTTAATCACGGAATACACTAATATTTTTAAAAGATTACTTTACCGCCTTTTGATGGCGAACAATTTTTAAATATATATTTTGACAATTTTATCAGCACTATTTGACAGAATAAACATATTCTTTATGATTGGGACATTGAAATTTACATTGGATAATTTTTTGGTATTTTTCTGACAACGTTCATTTTTAATGAATAGTGAAAAATACTCCATTTTACATCAAAACTACTCTTTCATCTAATTTAATTATATGGTTATTTTATCTCTTTTAATTGATTTTAAAGTTTAATTAGAATTTATTTTTACCATTTAATCCAATGGTGGTCATTAGGATTAATTTCACTTTGGAATTGGGCATAAACAAGTGCCAAACTTTTCATAGATATTTTTCCAAAAAACCCCCAATTTGTTTTGACAATAGGAATTATTTTTAAATTAATTATTGAAATTTATATGTTAAAAATTTGGTAAAATGGATTACATATTTGGAATCATAAGGCCCTAATTATGTAATCAAGTCTCTTTTTTAATTTGACTTTGTACATAGTAACGACAGTAATTATCGTTAATTATCTTGATTAATTAGTAATCGGGCAGTTAAGGATAATAAAATAATATCATAATTATACAAACTGACAAAAAAATGTGTCCTAATACTACTGGTTGTATCATGGCCAACCATGGGATGCCTTGTTCCCAACTTGGGGACCCCATGGAAACACTTTTGTGTGATAATGTCTTTTTATCTTTTTATTTTTTAAGAAAGTTAAATATAACAAAGAATGTATCACCTGAGATTTTTTTTAAATTTTGTATTCATAAATGATCTATTGTACTATAAATAGTATTTGGAATGTTAATAAATATTTACTACGTCATAGTATTTTTTTATAATTTTTAGACATTAAATAAATTAAATTATTTATGACACAATGATGATGTAGCAATTACCTTATTATTTAACGATTTAAATAAAATGAAAACATAATGTAACATCTAAGACCTAAACTTGTCAAAAACCAATTGGATGGGTTCATTTCGAACTCTAATCACCTTACCCTAGAAATATATAATTTTTGGACCTTTAAAATCTGAAAAAAAATTATAATAAAATAACCCTTTATAACATTCCAAGAGTGCCCCTCCTCTCCTCTTATAAAAGGCCCCTACCTCAACCACCTTACCCACACCACTCAAGCCTTTGGATCGGCCAAGCCTTACCCATTTTGTTTCTCCTCATCTCTATCTTACTTCTAGAAGCCTCACTTTGAGCAGAAGTCTTTACATGGAAGCCTTTGAGCTCAAATCAAAAAGGGTTACCTGATTTAAAGGTAGTGTCTTATCTTGTGTTCTTATGTATTATTTTGCTTCTCCAACCCTCTAAAATATTTTTATTCCATCCTTTTGTAACAAAAAAAGTATCTTCAATATACTGGGATGTTTTTATGAGAATTATTAGAGATACACTTACACACACATTCATCTAATGGTTAAAGAGCATATTGTTTCCATGGATGGCGAATTTCTGCCTCACGAAACGATGATTGTTCAATATTCTTCTAACACCTCCAAAGGTGGCCATTAAGATGACACTATATTTATATATGTTATATAATATTTTTATTTTTTCCTTAATCTTATTTATTTTTCATTTATGGAATACCTTTATGGCTTCCATTATGAGTATACGTGAAATCTTCATTTTAGGATGTGGGAACTATATCCCCCTCAAAGTGATTTGATTCGTTAATTCCATATGTGGGACGTATAAAGGATTGAATTAATGATATTATATATGATATTATATAGGAATTATAATATACCTTTATATCACTATGATTTCATTCCATAAAATATGAAATATAAATGAAAGTCGCGTTAATATGTACGTACGGCTAACATCTCCATGAATGGTGCATTTCATTTCTTACCTCTAAATGTTATGTAATATTTTAAATGCATGTATATACAAGATATATATGACATATATGATATCTAAATCATGAATATAATTCTGGATATAATGGATATTTTACAACAGGAACAACTTGTAATTATAAAGAGTTTATTTTTGACTCATGTACCAATGATCGAAAAAACGACCATTAATAACTTAAATAATTACATAGTGGTCATAACATGGTAATAAGTGATATAAAAGGAATAATGAACATGAATAAGGTTTTTATGTAAGTATAAATTAACTCAAGTTTATTATTCAGGACGTTAATGAACGATCAAGTCATGTCGGACACGAGGTAAGGGGCTTCGTCTCAATCTCCTTTCATTGAGGCATATTTTATACTATACACAACATTCTTTTATAATGTTTATAAACCCCATTGACATTTATGTATAGTAAACAGTAATATTTTCTTTATACGAAGTGTTATACTAAATGGAAAAAGGAATGTTTTTCTGTCGTACGTATGTGGAAACAACGACTTCTCCGCCGCCTTGACCATTATTTGAGTTTGGGCTTCCTCTACAAGCCATAACATAACATTT
Source organism: Viscum album (assembly GCA_963277665.1). NCBI lineage: Eukaryota > Viridiplantae > Streptophyta > Magnoliopsida > Santalales > Viscaceae > Viscum > Viscum album. The sequence goes on from OY728140.1 coordinate 544,378,846, forward strand.
TTTTAAAATGAAAAATAAATACCATGTATTACTTTTCTTTTATTTTGGTATTGAAAATGGTTTTCATAATGTATTTATTATATCAATGTGTTGTATTGATATACTGTTATTGAAATGTGGAAATGCTATGTTTTCTCTATGCATGTTTTATGTGATACGATTTTGTTATGGTTCTTGGGAATTGTTATAAAGACAGGTGGTTCCATGATAATCTATGTGCGGGTGAGCTCGATATAACTCTCCAATGCATTGGGAAATGTGAAGGGGTTAAACGTTATGGTTTTTCTGATGATATTTAGGGAATATACTGTGATGGGTATTCCAAACGTAACCATGAGGGTTACACCCTACGTAGGAATGTTAAGAATGCCTCAAGTTACCTTTATGTCTTATGATTTCTATGATTTTTTCATGATTTGATGAGGTATGTTAAAATGCATATGTTTTATGAGTGATGTATGATTTCATAGATGGACTAATGTTTTCATTACGTACTTTTATATCCCTTACTGAGCTTTTTATTCTCATCCCATGTTTTTGAAATGTTTTTCACAGGTCAATGTAATGGTACATTATGTGATGATAGTGTCAAGGAAGTTTCAAGAAAGAATCCACGGTTTATTTTAAAACCGTTTCCGTTTATGGGAAAAATTAGTACTATCTTTTATGTAACCAATTTGTTTAAATGTGGAATCTAATGCATGATTTATGATCTAATTCTCTAAAACTCTAAACCTGAAAAGATACTCAATGTGTATTCTTGAAGTAACTCAATATTAATTAATGTTTAAGTTCGGGGCCTTATACAACTAAATCATGATTTTGTGTCCTAAGGGGTACTAATCGGCATGCCTTTTCTTTAATGATACACCCCCTATGAGTTTTGACTTACAACTCAATTATTATATAAAATTGGACATGTCTACATTTCTGGGAAAACTGGGATGATATAAATGAATGCGATGTTCCAGAATCAAATTAGGCATTGTCTATTTTTTAGGAAACAATTTAGGCACCTACAAGAACATCATTAGAAACTTCAACCTCTGTGGTTATAATTATATATACTTTCCCTTGCTATCATGGAATTTCTGAGGAAATATTCTATGGAACTTAGGGCACTAATTCTCATATCTCCCCACTCTATATAATTTTAGCATTGTATATCATTGTATTGTTTCTTCCCCTTGAATTTATTATATTGAAGTTCCTTTTCTCTACACTTATAGTAGACTCCCATTCCTTTCAATCATTTTTGGAGATGATTCTTTCCACAAATCCCGTATAATGGAAATTTCTTAATTCCCTTGTTCTTCATTGGTGCTTTACCTTTTCATTGGTTATCTTAGTACCACTTCTTATCATGGTTTCCCTTGAAAAATTTGATCTATCAATTTATTTATCTGTTTCGATTGCACATGATAAAATTTAATCATATGATGATTTTTTTGAGATTTAAGTGCCCTTCAAAGACTTGGCTTAAGACCATCAATTAAATGATCAATCTTGTCCTTATACTTTGCAACACTATCTTCTTCCATTTTTCTTATTCCAAGTAATTTCCTCTTAAGTTCAGTTCGATTCTCACAAGGGAAATATTTTCGATGAATATTTCCTTAAAAGTCCTCCATTTCATATCTTATATTTCTTCTTCCTCCCAGGTATTCTATATCAATGACAACCATTTATCGGTATCACCATTTAGTCAATATACTTCCACCAATACCTTATAATTTTCATTGTATATTAATGTCATGTATATATTTTCAAAGGATTTGATCCACTTCTTAGCTACAATCAGATTAGTAGTCCCACAAAAACATGCGGGCTTCTGCTGTATGAAATGATCCAGCATAGGTGTAATATTGTTATTCAACACGACCTGAGTAAGCTGTCCCAATATACTAATAATATGATTCACTCCGACATTGACTGTGTTTACTTGCTCAGTGGGGAAATCCCTACATTTTCCATGAGTATTGATTACCCTCCTTCCATTTGGCGCCATTTCCAAATTATGTCATACAATAGATTAGTTTATGAATCTGAAATAGAAAATCACTTAACATAGATTAAAATCATGTTCATAGGTAATCTCATAAACATGGTTTCACTAGGGAAGAATTTCCATTAAACTTCATCAAGATGGATTATAAATAAAATGTGAATCATTCTAAGCATATCGCCCAGTAATGTCAATACCCAGAGTGCAGTTAGGCCCGTTTTCATGTACCAAGATACCCTGGGTCAATCCCGAAACTCCTTTCCGGAGCATTCACCCCTAGGAACATCTATACAAGAGCCACCTCTACTTATTTTTATCTATAAAGGTTTGTATTTTCTATAAATATCAACATAATATATTACCTACCAAAATACTAGGATGTTCCTGTATGTTTGTCCTTAAATACTACCTTAGGGCAATGTTCCCTAATCAACCTTTTCTAATCTAGTTTCCCTATTTGCCGCAAAACATCCACTAATACCACTTGTATCTCCCCAAACCCTCAAGAAGGGAGCCAGTGCATTACTAATTTCATTTTCATGGTTAAAAGGAAAAAAAACCCAAAGTAATGACCAGTTTAGTAGTCTGGAATAAACTACATACATAGATGTAACTCAAATTACACTTTAAAAGGTAACAAAATACAATAGAAAACAAAATCTAAAAAGCTGCATCCACAGAACCACAATAAGTGATCTCCTCAACATAACCTACTGATGATAAAAAAATGAAATGGGTGATATAAAATTTTAAGTAAGGGTTGAAAATAGAGGAACCATGAATCAATATTAACTAAATCATAAATAACATGGCATAGTCAATATGGAATAGTGAATAAATAAAATACACACGCCATTAATAAACAAAGAATGAAACTGCATCTATATATTTTTTCATAGTGAAAACATCATGGATTGTAAATACTAAAAATGATTAAATATAATGATTATTAATTTGAATTCATGTATCTGTAAAAAGATACCACACTATTGTTAAAACGGTTTAGTTTTATGGGTAGAAACCTGTCTAATTTTTTGAAACAAACTCAAAGGGTTTGTTTCCAACTAATTGTATCATGAGACTTGTCGATGTTTTAAGTGGATATAAGGGCCCGAAACACCACTTCATGTCCAATTAATTCCTTATACATTGATTTAATACAAGATAAATATTCCTTTTCAATATCCGTATACAGTAGAGGATACTGATTCATCAATATTTCCATAGTTAAAACAAGATTCCAAATAAACAACGTATGTAAAATGGTATATAGTTTAGACAATAAACATATCCATGATATGAAAATATGTATATTTAATAGATATATAACTTCAAATGAAAAATTGATCTCAAATCAACAGTAGGTACACCACATAAGAATTATTAGGTACACAATACAAAGTAAGTGACAACAAAATGGAAAATTGAGATAGGTCCCATTACCACATTGGAATTAATCATTTCATGTGACAATGATTTAATAGTCATAATCATTGAATACCTTGATCATAAATATAATCACCATATTATATACTAAATGATAGTACACATATACCACATATAATAAATTAGAGGTGAATGATGGAAATCCCATGGAATTGAATGTGATATGAGAAATCCCCATACAATCATTTCGGTATGGTAACGGGTGTTCTTGTGGTTGATTAATGAGAGGTAAAGGGGTATCCCATTATTTATATATCAGAAGGGTAGTATGGGTGTGGTAGAAAAACATACCCCGCTATTAGGAATTAAAAATAAAAGGACACAACATAGCGGAAATTCTTGAATAAATGTGAGAGGGAAGATCTATTACCAAGAATGTTTCATTAGATTGTGAAGAAATCAATTAAATACTTATGTGTGACAAAGATAAAACCACAGAATGGAAGTGTATATAGATAATAAAACCATCATATATCATTCACACATATTATGGGAAAATACAAAACCAATGACATTGATGTTTAACTCAACAAATGGAAATTGAGTAAATATTTTTCTTACCATATTCTTGAAGGTATTCTTGAATATTCTTCATGACCTAAATAATCTAATTTATCCTCATTAAATAATTATTACAAAACCTAATAATCATTTTATTAATATGTTATATCCTTATTAGGATTATTTTTGGAATTTTTGATGGGTTTAAGAAGATCAATTTTATTGTTTTGGTGGCATTTTATTCCTTTGTTTTCATGATTCTTTTACTGGTATTCATGAATTAATGTTCATTTTAATTATGGTTAAACATCTAGAATTTTTTATATATATTATTAGTGAAATTAAATACATATAAATTATTTCATCATGATTTAGTTTATATACCATTAGGAGGACTCATATGATATGTCACTGATAGATTCTTGGATTTGGCTTAGTGATTTTGTGAACATTGAACATGTTTTTTATTATTATTCAATATTCTGAATGTGTAAGGATTACAGAACATTATGGAAGATAGGATACATATATTATGCTATGGTTGATTAATTGAAAAGTTTTAGTGACCAGTCATGAAGATTGTAATGCAAATTAAAAACTTGTCTTCCTTATGTGTCATAAATTAACACCTCCCAGATGGTGATTTCATTTGTAGTATAAAAGGAAGGGAAAAAGATATATTATGACGAAATATTCCCTTAGAGTAATTAAAATATATAATATATATGGTACTATATTTATCATGGAATTTTGATGAGTTGTGGTGAGAAGAGGGAACAAAGTAATGGAACTTGTAAAATAAATTGAAAGAAAAAGGAAAAAAGGTTCACCTCTTGAGTACTCCAGCTAGAGAAACTCAAATGGACCTTATTTTCTGAATTTTTTGTGAGACCATTATGTCATGAACGTTGGGAGAAGGATTTTGAAGAGTATTTGGAAGAATTTAGGCAAGGCTTGAAGCATGAGAGGTATGAGAGGAAAAGGGGGTGAGGAGTGGTTTATATAGTGGAGGGGACGGTGGATTTCTCAATATTATATTCATAAATTTATTATTACTCCACAAGTTAAGGAATAATGAATTTTTCATGACCAATAATAGTAATTTTATCATGGGAATCCGAATAAATTAGTCTTACATCAGAAGAACATCATACATGACTCTATCATTAGTGTATTTAACTTATTTTGTAAATTTTGGTATTTTACAATTCATCAAAAATTCATGTATTTTAGAAAAATATAAAAATTTTACCATTACCATTTTTTGACATGTAGAATAAAAAAATTAAGCGAATTTTTTAAAAATAATTGCCGTAATATGATTTTGTATATATTTAATTAAAATTATTATTTAGTCAAAAAAATACAAAGACATAAAATATACATCTTCATTATTAAGGTGCCTAAATTTATTTATTCATTCATGGGTATGGATACAATTCATAAGATTCAAATTACAATTCAAAATGGTATTTCAATATTCATAAGGGTAGGTTACTATTCATATGGGTATGTTAATATTCAATGAAAATTATGTTAATTCTATCAGACACTATATATCATCATGAAGACAACCGTGTATGTCAGATTTTTAAAATTCAAAACACACAAGTGAAAAAATTATGTTCAATGTATAGTCTATGACTATATTTAAAATAACAAAGTGTTTTTTTCCAAGAAACATAGTTCTTTATGAAATATATGCTATGATTATAATTTATTTAAGAGAATCATACCATAAAAGGTTTGGGGTTTTATATAAATCGTATAAACCGAATTTCCTGATGTCATGACTCCTTAATGATTTTAAGACTATATTGAAATATTCTATGTTTATTTTTAATGACAATTTAGGATTATTGTTGGAAATTTTAGGTTTTTTAATATATGATTTAAAAATGAAAAGTGTATTCTACTAATGAAAAATTCAAGTGATCTATTAAAATAAATTTCATCAATGAAAACATCATTTCATGTTAATTATGTTTTATAGGTGATATGATCTAATAATACTGTATTTATTATTTCTCTAGAATTTTCATGGGAATTATGGTGAAATATTGATGGAACCGATTATATTTTTGATTGGATATGTTATGATGAATGTATTTATAATTTTGTTCAATATATATAAATATATTTATTATTATGTGGTGGGTAGGCTTGGAATGATGTATCCCATTGATAAATTGGGTATTTATTAATGTTATATGAGTTCAATTTTTAAAAAATTTTATATAAAAATAAATGAATATGGTACAAAGGGGGTTTTCTCATGCTCAGAATATGGTACACATGGCTTTATCCCAAGCTCAAATTAGGAACATAGGTAGTTAGCTCAAGCCTAGAATGTTAGGAATATCTTAGTGGGTAACCTTGAAAAAGGATTTATATGATTATGATTATCAAAAACATTATGATTCTCATTTACGAATTGTTCTTATTGAAATGGTATAAACTCATGGGTCATGTTCGTTGATCCCTTTATTATTCATGAATTATGAACTACTAAGATTTAATCCCTAATTCATGTTTACGATATAATAAATTCAAGGTATTATTTTAAAAGCTTAATAAAATTTTTACATATCCTTTATGATCAGGTTACATTTAAATAATCATTTTTATCTCCCATTTATACCCTTACTAAGAATATGAGATCACCATTAATTATGTTTTATTTTCCTCAATATATAAAGAAGTGTTTTTAGTATGATGTGTTTAAAAAGGGATCCAGTTATGAATAACTATGTTAGAGAAATTGAAGATCAATTATGAACATGGTTTTTGTATGAATGTTTCTAAATTCTCTAAACTATTATGCTTTGGGAATGGATAATAGTGTTATGAATTTAATATTCAGTTAATAGGATGTTATATTTATGTGTGAAGTGTATGGGTTATTATAATTTGTAACTGTGTGGGGTATAATCAATCATTATATATTATGATTAATGATCATTGTTAAATACTATAGGGATGTTCTGTATGTTGGATTACATCATCATTTTTTTCTTAGTAAAATTTTATATAGCATTCCTAGAAATACATACATGTCTATATACTAAAAGTGAACATGATTGTGGAATAGATGAAGTTTGGGGTATTAAATCTAAAAAGAGTTTGTTGGGTATATCTCATACATCATTATTGTTAATGGTGAGTGTTACCTTACTATTCACATGTTTGAAACACCCATGTGATATGATTAGGTTAATTCAGTTTTTATTTTTTATCTATTATAAATGATTTGACTAGATATTGATAAAAAATGTCTTATATTAAACATAATATTTAATAGATTAAAATTATGGATTCCTGATTTAGAAATCCTATAAATGATTATTCATCAGTTTGATTAATATTTCTCACCCAATGATTTTTCAATATATTATATGGTTGTAACCATAAGTAATCAAGTTAATATAGAATTTCATGGACAATGTAGTTATTCTTAGAATGCAAATGGGATGATGACTATAATGAAATATATTTTGATTATACCTAATCATTTATCACGATATAGGATTAGCAATATATACTTTAATAACTTTTATAATCAATAAATAATAAAATAAACGATTTAATAGAGATATTGGGTATTGGATTCAATGGAGAAAAGAAAGAAAAATTTAATTCTTGTCTCAAATGTGGAAAGAAATTGTTAGTATAATACCTCTAAGGAAGAGAAAAAATTATATATATAAAATATGATCATAGGGAAACAAATTTACATGTAAAATTATGATTTCTATAGAGTGAATAAAATTTCATATTCGTGATCAATTTATAGTATGTTGTATTATACTTAGGTAACTTGTGAATTATCTGAGTTAACTTCATATTCTAATGGTTATATTCAAGTCCATAGAAGGACTTCTATTATGATAATAAATGAAGTGAATGTCTTGAAGTATTTATGTATTGGAAATTGTGAATTATATTATAAATTTATTTTTATCAAATAATTTTTTGTTTTAATAATAATTAAACAAGTGAGTATAGTTTTTTAAAAGTTTTTTAATGGTTTTCAAGAATATGTTGAGTCCTACTGATGACCTCAAAAATTGATTTACTGGTAAGAATATATTATTGGAAGACAAATGACTGAGGGAAATATAACCATTCATATGTTTTCAATGTTGAGATAATTTTTGTCATTTGATAGAAATACATTATTTAAATTGATATATTAAATATTGTATGTAACCCCATGAGATTTTGTGAATTATTTTTTTCTCAAATTAAATTATTTCTTTTATATTTTTCATTTCACGATACTCAAAAAATTGTTTTCTAAATCACTACGTAAAACATTACCTTCACATAGCAATGAATTGGAATATGTTTTATGAAACAAAATCAGTATATAATATATATATCATTGACTTGAAATATATTACACACAACCACGAATTTTTATTAATTACACACAACATTGACTCGGCGTACATTACACATAACATTGACGTTTCTATGAAACAACCATTTATTATTATAATTATAAAAATGTGATAATTATAATAGAAAAAATAAACAAATTAATATTAATAGAAATAGATAATTATAAAAAAATTATAATGGTTTTATATAAATAATACATATTTATAAGGAATGAAATATTTTTTGATAAAGACCATATATGTTTAAAAATAATACTTTCTCTAATGAAATACATTTGATGTCTTTCTATGAAGAAAAATATAAATACATATATAAATTTAATTTGATAAAATAATCATAATTTTCTAAATCCATAACGTTGAAATTATATTAGGGTGAATATTTGGGATTTTCTTAAGAAACATTATTTTGGGTGAATAATAAATAATACTAAAGTTCAAAAAAACAGACCTTTCAACAAAATAATGATTAGTGTTTAATTATTTTTAAAATTCAATTTTAAATTCACAACAGAAAAATTATAATTATATTAATTTAATGTAGTTAATTTTAATCATTACTATATAATAATTATATATAAACATTTATTGAATATTGGAACGTTTTTACATTAAAAACTCGCTCTTTCACCATGTCTGTAGGATTATTGTTAAACATAATATACCTAATTATATGATTTGATTTTGGAAAAAATAACATACAATGTTGTAATTAGTTTGATATTAATACTTTAATAACATCATCTAATTTTATTACTAAAATTATTAGTAAAAGTGATTAAAATTAACAGTAGTGATTAAGTTCAATTAAATCTTAATTAGGGACAATACATTAATCTTAGGGAATATAATGAACTAGGAACATGTCAAAAACCACATGTATAGAAATATTCTATCCATAAACCTTACATTATTTATTTATGCTGGTTTGGTAAGACTTTTTTATGTATGAAAATGTTTACACATGACTTTTAAAAATTTCTTAGTGATTCATTTTCTTTCCTTATAAAAGGCCACCAACTATCCCCCTACATTACACCTCTAAAATCTATTACATTTGGCCAAGATCTATCCAATTTACTTCCTAGAATACTAATCTTCCTCATATAATAATATTCTTTGGTAGATATATATCTGATGAATTGTTTGGGCATGAAAAAAAGAGTTACCCGATTAAGAGGTAATGTCTTCTCTCATACTGTATTCATTTTATTTCTTTCTACACCCCTCCTCTATATTTTTTTTTTATAAATTATCAACCTACACATACACACACATACATGTAATGTTTAGCTAACATAATGTTTTGTGTATAATGAACTACCATCTCACTATATGATGATTGTTCAATTTTCTTTTTCCACCTATCATGGAGAAAATTATGATGGAAACTATATTTATATATTTCATATATTATATTTATTATTTATTTGATATTATTTACTTATTTTTATATCACATATCATTTTACATTCCATTTTATGTTAATATTACAAGTGCATTTTCCGGAAGGGTTGACTATCACCCCCCTCAAAGTAATATGATTTGTTCATATACTACATGATTTGTTTTAAAGATAGTTTTAGTCAATATAAATGATATATTTGATACAATAAATCTAATATAATAATTATATATATACACAAAAATATATTTCATTTACATTCTATCATTCAAGGTGACAATTATATAGAAATTGTGTTTATGCATACGTACGACCAACCATCTCCATGAATAGTGTTTTTTGTTTCATACGAATATATTATATAAATTGTAACAATACAAATATAATTTATAAAAAATATATTTATATCATGTTTTAAAATTTTTATATCATGATATAAGTAAAAGGACCAGATATATAACAAATTAAGACACTTGTAAAAAATTAATTGAAAACTACCTGAAGTGAAATATTAACATAGTTTTATTAAAAAGAGAGTAATATACTGTCTTAATAAAACCCTATATGTTTTTATATATAATAATAAGGTTATATAAAAGGTTTATAATGAATTTATTTTTATTATACAGGTGGTTTGAAGGAGTACGATGATATTCATGACACATGGTAAGAGGATTTCATCTCACTTTATACTTTCATGAGATACATGCTTTATTCACTACCCATTACTTTTGTGTGGTATGTATACTTAACATAAATGTATTAAATTTTTCTTATAATTATATTTATGGAAATTTGATATCAATTTTTTGATGTTACCTTTAGGGGGTTTAGGTTTCAAAAGATACCAAATCTGTAAAATTGTTTTTTCCAATTTTCATTCATGGAGACTCATGTTTTTTTTCACACTAAATTATTTATGAATGTGTATATACTTTCATTTTACATGTTATATCATGAATATAATTATTTTAATGATATTTTATGCTTCATTAAATATCATTTTCTCTCCTGGAGTGTTTTATCACCAGTAAACCTGTGGTAAGATTTTATTGAAAAAATATCTTCGCTTTTTGAGATTGCTAATAATTATGCTTATTTAATTCAATATTATGTTCTATATCTCATGAAAATTGAGAAGTTTACTTTTCCACATTATATTCAAGATATATAAATTTATTTGTACCATTTTTTCACTTACTGTAACTAACTATAATTTAAAAAGTGATTTCATGAAAACCTGACCATATTTCTCTTTTCGGTGGCTAATATGTTTTACTTCCAAAAATCATGTTTTAAAAAATGTTTTCAAATGAACCTTGATGATAATTCTTAGTGAAAAAGGATTTTAATTATTTTTATTTTTTTCAAATCCACATTTAAATTTTTTCAAAGATATTTTTAAAGGAATAATTTTTCATAAAAATGTAATGTTATAAAACAATTTCAAACATTTTGAATAATTATTTATAAGTTTCCACATTATTTTCAATGAAATATTTTCCAAAAAAATCAAGATTAATTTTTAGTTTTTCAAAGTTTTTTTAATGAAATGTTATTCAATTTTTTTTAATTTTTCCATACAATTTTTGAATGTGTTTTCTATGATTTACATTTTTAAAATGATTTTACTATTATTTTATAAGTTATGAATAAAAATGGTTTTTGAAATTTCTTATATATTATTTTAAATGGTTTTATAGAAAATTGATTTCAAATGGTATTATGTTTTTAAATGACGTTTTTAGATAATAAAGGTTATTTTCCTTAAAAACAATTTCAAAATATCCTTCTAAGTTATTTTGCGTCCAAGAATACATTGGTGGATGTTAATCATGCCCTTATAAGAAATAATAAAAATGTTTTATTAATGTTATTTATTTAATGGGTTCTATTTTCATTGAATTATGATTATGACATAAGTTACCCCATCACATGTTATATGATTTTGAAACGTGAATGTTTTTTCATGGGTTATGATATGATTTTTTATAATTTTTTAGAACATGTATAAGGATTTCATTATGATATGGGTGGGACCTATATCTCCCACCAAGGCATTGGTTAAATATTTATATCTCATGGGATAGAAAAATATTGTCTTGGGAGGGAACCATGACTACTAAGACGGTAATGGGAGTAAACCATGACAACCAAAATTGTGCGAGGAGTAAACTAATGCTACTAAGATGGCTATGGGAGTGAACCATGACTACCAGGATGGTATAGGTATAGAAATAATAGTTCTAATATGGCCTTGGTAAATATTACATAAAATCTATGGATATAATATTATATTATTTTTTGTTTGTCATAATTCCATGTTTTATTCTTTTGTTATTATTTTATGGTTTATGTTCTTTATTATCTTATGATTAATTTCATATGAACTACATGCTCCATGAAATGGTTCATCTATATGATAATTGATATGTGGGTATGATATTATATTTTCTTTATTATGTTATCACACCCTTATGCTCATGGTTATGATTACATATATCCCTTGTCTACCATTACTGAGCATTTGAACTCACCTTTTTTGGTTTCCTTTCCAAGGGTATGAAGAAATGTATTGTATTTGATGTTTCTAAGATGGGTGGTAGTCAAGAAGAAACTAGTGGGAGATAATTTTTCTCATTTATGTACCTGTGTTTATTTTTCCCTTTTTCCAAAGGCACTAGACTAATACTATATTTGGGAATCTATTTGTATAATGTTTTATGTATTTAGAAAACGTTATGTAATGATAATTATTGTTAACACATGGTCATTATTTTTGGTATCATAGAAAAGGATTTGTTTACAATTGGAAACTAGGATAAAGAAACTTTAGTTAGATACCTAGGTATATTTCTATGGATATTTATATGGAAGTCTCTAAATATAAGTATAAGGACATGTTAATATTTATGAACATGTACGGTAATTTTGGTATATTATACAGTATGTGGTTTCATTGAAATATATCCATTTGTTGATACTAAATGTTGGTTTTGATCTAGAAAAGATGTACCTTGGTGTCATAACTCTGACAATATGTTCAGGGCCTGACTCCGGGTAATCGGGCAAATGATAATGGTCCGTGTTGAACACCTAGTTTGGCAATCACTGGGGATATGCTTTGGAAGTTCACAAACTCTTCCTAAATGAGTATGGAGGATTTAAGTAAAGTTAGATACTAAAATTATATGTTTAATGGTTATGGAGAAATATAAATTTGATATTTTGATTAAGGAAAGTTAACCCTTAATGTGATCAAGATGTTAAGAAAATTTTATTTTCCTCAGATAATTAAATGATTAATTTGGATACAGTAATTTTGAAAGATTTTTTTACCCATGATATGATTATTTTGTGGTTTTTAATTTATTCTATTTCATTATGGATGACTTTTATAGCTTATTGTATTTAAGTATTATATCTAGTATCCTCTGGAATAAAGAATCTTTCATTTTTTCCCAATGGATTTATAGTAATTAAGGTTATTAGAATATTTCAAGGGAATATACGATGAGGTTATTCACATTATTAGAATGTGAGAACCATGAAGTACATTTTGATATAAGGGGGATAAATGTTAATCTTGTTTCATGACTTGAAAATTAAATATTCTAATTCTCATCTTTAAGATGGGTTATGAGTTAAAAAAAATTATAGAAAGATCTAGTTAAACATTGGATGAAGTTTTTGGGAATAAATTATTATCTTACCACATGAATATTTAATCATATTTTATAACATTTTATAAAAATGTGGTGTTGATGATAACTAATGACTTATGAAATGGTACATCATGGGTCACATGATCAATCAGTTCTCTAGGAATGAAAAATTTAGCTTCCTTTTTCGAGAAAGAGGTGAAGTGGAACTAGGAATAAAAAATGGTAAGGTTTTCCTAAAATTAATAAAGTATATCTTTTCATGAAAGTTATTTAAATTTTGGAAAAATTATCTTGAAAAAAAATTGTCGCCCTCGTACCTTCATTTTCAATGAATCATTTTGTCCATTAGTCTATCGTAGATTTAAATATTTTTAATTGTTAACTTTCTACTGACCTTTTTATCTACCACTCTCTATCAGAACATGATATTTAGATTTTCATTCCAAGTATATTTTTTCAATTACCATATATATTATACTATTTGGAAACCTACTAATATGTTACTTTGGGTAACAACTTTGATTTCAACATTTTTGTTTAAAGGAAACATTAGTTTTTATTTTTTATGAGGTCAGTTTTTATAAATTAAACATCCCAATATTAAACCATTGATAACCGAGAATAATTTCAAGGGAGAAATATATTTTATGGGGGTTAAAATGTAACAACCTAATATTTTGTGAATTATTTTTTCCAAATTAAATTAGTCTTTTTAATTTTCCATTTTGTGCAATTGTGGTAATTATTTTTTAATCACATAGTCAATATTACATTTCACATGGCACTGACTTGGCGTACAATACATGACACCAACTCAACATAAGAAACACATAACATCGACTCGGTATATTTTATATGCAACCATGAATAGTTGTATTTTACATGTAATAGTGACATGGCATACATTACCCGGAACACTAATGTTTTTACGAAACATAATTATACAGTTATAAATATTTTAATGAGATAATTATAACATATCGATTAAAAATAGAAATATTAATTGTAATAACTTCTTTTAAAATATTTTTATAATGGTTTTATAAAAATATAACATATTGATAATTAAAGATATAATATTTGGTAAAGAACTTTTATATTTAAAAATATTATTTTTTCAAATTAACAACATGTCATGTCCTTCTATGAAAAACAATAAAATTTATTTTAGGGACATCTAGAAATTTAATTTTATAAAATAGACATCATTTTTTAATTATTACTTTTTTTAATTAGATTAGTAATAATTTTTGGTATTTTTCTGTGGAACATAATTTTTGGATGAACATTAAAAATTACTGCAATTCTTTTAAAAAAAGAATTTTAGTCAGAATAAAAATTAGTGATTATTATATACTAAATTGGATTTTGAAGTAAAAAAAGATAAATAATAAATATATTAATCAAATATAGTTAATTACAATAATTAACAAATTAAAATTATATAGAAAAAATAATTTATCTTTTGCATGTTTCTACTTTAAAAACCTGCTTGTCACCACGTATGGGGATTAGAGATTAACATAATCATTCCAATTCATTGATCTATAATTTTAAAAAATGTACATTAATGTCTATAATCTGTATTATATTTGTATTACAATAATATAAACATCAATTTTTTACCAAAATGATTAGTAAAAGTTTTTAATATTAACCACAATGATTAAAGTCAAATTAAGCTTGATTAGAGACTATACCTTATTCTTATTTGTCCAAATAGACTAGAAGCATGTCAAAATACATTTTTATGGATATAGATCGTCATTAAACCTTCCATTTTGGATTTATTTTGGATTTTTATGATCTTTTTATGTAAGAACATGTGTATACCTAACATGATTTAAAAAATTCTGAGTGAGTCCTTATCCTTTCCTATAATGGCCACCTCCTCTCCCACATATTCACAACTATAAAACCTCTTAGGTTTGGACAATATATACCCAATACACTTACCAAAATCACTAAATTTATCTTAGAGGCCTCTCATTGGGCATAAATCTATCTATGTAATCCTTTTGGCATAATCCAAAATGAGTTACCTGATTAATAGATAACATCTTCTCTCGAGCCCCTTTCTATTATTTCCTTTTTCCACCCCTCCACACTCATTATTAAATTATTTTATAATAAAACCTGTATAAAAAATATAATATTATTTTTTTATTATGTTGTGTTTCTTACACTTGCACGCACCTCCATCAAATTAGTAACAAAAATATTGGTTATGTGTATAGCGAACATTGCCTCTCATAACGATGATAGTTCAATTTTCCTCTATTACTTATCATGGTGGACATTATGATGGAAAATGTATTTATATATTTAATATATTATACTTATTATATCATTAAACAAATTTTTTCTTTTTTATATCATTAATCATTTTACTTTTCATTTTTTTAATATGCTAATTTCATTTGACGAAATGCGGCCTACCACCCCCTCAAAGAAATGTGATTCGTTCATACACCACATATATGGTATTAATGATAGTTTTAGTAAATATATATGATATATATGATATAACTAAGATAATATAAATATTATACATTTATATATACATATTTTTCATTTACTTTTTTCATTCGACACGAAAATTAAACGGAAATAGTGCTCATTCGTACATACGACCTACCGTCTCCATGAACTGTGTATTTTTTTCCTACTAATATATTATAGTAATTATTATAATATATATATACTATAAATTAATTATATTCATTCCATGATTTAAATTAAATATTTCATTAGATAAGTATAAGGACCTAAGATATAACAAATTAAGACACATGTAAATAATAAAGTGAATATTACACGAAGTGAATCCATAGCATAGAATTGTTAAAAAAAGAGGGTAATATAAGGTTGTAATAAAACCATATATGGTAATACATATAATAATATTGTTATTTAAAAGCATTCATATTTATTATAATGGTGTTTTTAATGTATACGAAGATAGGCAAGGAAAATTGTAAGGGGATTTCATCTCACATTTTCATTTGTGTGAGATACATGATTAATTCACCATGAATTAATTTTTGTGGTGTGTATACTATACATAGATGTATTAAATGACTCCTATACGTACATTTTTTGGTATTTAAATATCAAATTTTTTATCTTGCTATCACTGGGTTTATTTTTCAAAAGTTACCAAATCGGTAAAATGGATTGCTCCCAATTTTCTTTCTTTGAGACTCATGTTTTGTTATAATAATAAATTCATTTCTGAGGTCTAAATAATTCAATTTTACATTTTATATCATGAATAAAATTCTTCTTAATGGATTTTAATATTAATTTAGTATCATTTTATTTTATGAAAAGTAACCAAGTCCTACGGTTGTACTGAAACAATATAAACTCTTTTTGCGATTATTAATTATTATGATTTATTGATGAAATATTATGATATATCCCTTATGAAAACTCATGAGTTTACTAATACTCTATTTATTAAATATAAATCCATATATTTGTACCATTTTTTTACTATTTATTATATACATAATTTAGAAAGTGTTTTTAAGAAAATATGACTGTATTTCTCTCTTTAGTCGGAAATATATTTTACATGAAAAACAATGTTTTCAAAAATATTTTGAAATTATACTTGAAAATTATTCTAAATTAAAAATTATTACAATAATGTTTATTGTTTTTAAATATTCATTTATATGTTTTGATAACTATTTTTTAAGAAAATTGTTTTTACAAATGTTTTATTTTTAAAAATTATTTTAAACATTTTCAAGATTTATATTTATGTTTTCAAAGTATTTTCAAAAAAAAATTTTATTTTTATTTTTCTATACTATTTTCAAAGAAATGATTTTAAAATCATTTTAAATATTTTTTATATTTTTTAAATATATTTTCAATGAAATGATTTTATAAAAATTTTCAACATTTTCATACACTTTATCAAAGGGTTTTGAAATATAATGGGTTTTAAAATGTTTTGAAGATTATTTTATAATTTTTAATGGAAATTTTTTTTCAATTTATTTTAAATATTATTTTATTGATTTTTATGGAAAATTGTTTACAAATAGTTTTATGTTTTAATAATCCTTTTTCAAATAAGAATTGATATTTTCCTTAATTGTTTTTTTGAAATACCCATCTAAGTAATTTCCAATATAAAATGACATTCATTGATGTTACACATTCCCTTATAGTAAATCATACAAATATTTAATTCATATTACCTATTTAATGGAATTTTATTTGATGTAAGGATGCTTATGACCCCAGTTTCTCATTCACGGGTTATATTCTTTTGACACCATCTTCTATTAATGGGTTAGGATTATGATGAAATAATTATAAAAACTATATGTTTTTTCACATGTTATGATATGATTATATGTTAATGATACATATTTAATTTTAGTTGGGGATTGGCTTACTGGTAATTACCCTGTAATCCTACATGAAAAATGGGGTTCAAAACCCATTGGGCGCAGGTTACTGTAGCAGCACTATAGTGGTACTGTAGCAGCAGTGCTACTTTAGATCAGCGGGTACTGTATCGGTGGTAAGGCACTGTAGCAGCGGTGTTTCTGTGCGAGTACTATAGCAACTGGGTTACTATTCACAGAATGGCAATTGGGCCAAAACAAATTGGGCCTACGTGCTATGTAATGGGCTACAAGCCCACTGGGCATTTGTGCTATGTAATGGGTCTCCCTCTACCCAGTTAAAAGATGTCTTGGATTTTCTTTAATAATAAAATGAGGCTTCAACCCCAACCTTTAAAAAAAGGATACTCATTTAATTTCATGAGTTGTGATATGAATGTTTATGATTTTATGAAACACGTATTTTAGATTTCATTATGAGGAAGGAGGTTACTATATCTCTATATAATGTCTTGGGTAATGATTTATATCTAATGAGATAGACTAAGATGGTTTTGGGAGTGATCCTTGACTACTAATATATCTATGAGAGTGAACCATTACTACCAAGATGGTTAGAGGAGTAAAATAATGTTACTAATATAGTTATGGGAGTAAAAAATCATTACCAAGATGGTATGGGGAGTGAACATGTACTACAAAGATGGTGTGGGAATGATGCCTTGGCTAATATGGATATCATATTATATGATTATATGTTTACCAAAATTCTATGTTTTATTCCGATGTCATAATTTAATTTCTTACGTTCTTTATTTCTTAAGGATTGATGTCTTCTGAACTTCCAAGATCTATTCCATGATTCCTGTACATGATCTTTGATATAAAGGGTATGATCTTCTACTTTATTGGTCATGTTCTCATACCCTTATGCTCTTGATTCTGCTCACATATCTCCCTTTATTACTCTTAATGATCATTTGAGTTGACAATATTATATGTCTACTTCTCCAGGTAATGATAATAAGTATTTTTTTAGATGTTTCTAAGAAGGGTGACAGTCAGGAAGACCCTAGTGGGAGATAATATAGTTCATTTATGTAATATTGTTTCTATTCTCATGTTTCCAAATGAACTAGACTAGTATGGTCTCTGGGAATTTTTTGTATAATTATTTAATTATTTAACAAATAAATTTTAATGTTAATTTATATTAAGGATATTTTGTTATAATATAGTATTGGTGACATTTGAATTATTTTTTGATTTGATAGAAAATTGATTTACGTCACATTTGATAATGTTTATTAAATTTTTATATTTATTTAATATAATTGATATTATGTTATTTGATTTGAGGAATAATAATTTTGTTAATTATTTGATCAATTATTTATTTCATTAATGTTTTTTGGTTACTAGGTTACTAATAATTTTAAGAGAATGTAATATCAATGTATTCACATGTTTGGTAGGTGAAATTTTCACTTACTTTATGTTGTTTGGAGATAAATTTTATGTTCATATTGGAAAAAAAATATTTGCTGAAATATATAATAATTTTTTTTAAAATTTGGTCAGACTTATTTTAGCGGAGTCTTAAGGTTAACTATTTATGAAATGGATTAATTTTCAATTTGGGGATTTTTCCTGTTTTAGATATTAATGTATTATATTGGATAAATCATGCTAAACATTTAGGTTTTCTAAAATATTTAGAGAAATAATGATTTATTTTTCATTATTTTATGGATCATGTTCCATGAAAAGAAACTTGTAGTTCTTTAGGAATAAAAACCTCTTCATGGATTTAGATATGATGTGAAAATTTCTCAAAACAAAACCTAATAATTAAATTTCCCTTATTATATGGACTGAAATAATGTAAGTAAATTTTATCATTTACTTTATCCCAAGAGAAAATTAAACACTCAACATTAATAAAATTATCATGATGTAAAAAAACAAGTTCTTTTTACCTGACATTAGTATGAGTAGATTATTTTTTTCACTAATCAAAAATTTATTGTTTTGTGATTATAAAATTTCCCATGACAGTATTCTTTATCACTATCTATCCTTATTCGACAAAAATTTTCCTTCCATGTGCTAATTTTTTACTTCAATGAATTTTATCATATTTTATGACCTAGTTATGTGTTATTACTAATGACCTTCGTATATCTATTTCCATTAATTTAAGAGAATGGTTTATTAATTCTTTTTATGTTGTGGGATTTCAATAAAGGTATTTTCAAATTTCATGAAATATATTTCTGATATAATGTTAAAATTATATGAATTTAATTTATTTACAAGGGTAAAATGTAACAACCTAAAAAACCATTTCAAAAGAATAATAATCTTGATAATTTTATTAACACGTAACACTGATCTTTAATGGATTTTAGATGTATAGTAAAAATATTATTATTTAAATGAGAAGTAGTCATAAAATTAGAGGGTATGAATATGAATAACAACCTTATAAAATATATTTATATCAAACCTACAAAATACAAGTTAATTGAATAGTTTTTATGAAAGAAGCATTCAATTATTAGTGTCATTCACTTAATAAAAGATTTAAATTAAATTTTCATGTTCAAATTATAAATAATTGATTTTTTTATAAATATTACTTTATGAAAATAATTTATTTTTTTATATCATAATATCAAAATTATCATATGGTGAAATATTTGTATTTTTTTGGAAAGATTTATTTTTTAGTGAATAGTGAAAACATTATATTTTTGTAAAAAGTATTTCATATTTTCATTTAAATTATTCATTATGATTTTAATTTGAAATTAATATAATATCAGTGTCATAAATTATATATATTCAAATTAATTGCATATAAATCTACATTATACCTAAATTTTGGTATATGTTCATTTTTTGGCTAAAAACAAATTTTTTCTCATTACTATTTTTTGTTGAATTTTACAAATTTAAATTTAAATTTATATATTAAAATTTTATAAATTAAATAATGAAAAAATTATTTAACAAAAATATTCAAGACGTTTAATTTTGTATAATACGTAACTTTTATTTTTTTCAAAATAAATTTTAACCTTAGTAAATATTGTAACATCATAAATGGTAAATTGGGTAATTTAGGTTAAACAAAATATGGTTGTCCCTAAAAGTGACCATTAAATTTGACTTTAATATTTTTAGTGGATGGTTTTATTCAATAATTATCCAATATTATAAATAATCTCAATTATGTTCTATTTTATTAAAAAAATGAGTTATATATTATTTTAGGTAAATATAATGTCAAAAATGCCACTCTCTTGTTTTTAATATCTATAAAACTTTTTGATTGTGATAAAAAAATTATATTTGGTTATAAATAATAATTTATAATATAAATGAATTTTTTTACCATATTCGTTTATATATACTTTTTTGAGACCAATTAATCACCTTAAATACTTACCCAACACGAACTCTGTGATCTTGCAAGAAGTAGAAAAAACCAGGTAAATATTTTCCAAAACTCAAAATATAATATTTTTTGGTTGATTTAATGTGTTTCATTATTTTATAAGATAAATATCACTTATTATATTTTTATTAAAGTTTCATATTATAATACTATTACTATCATGTGGTTTTCCATGTCAAATTATGTGAATAGTTCTTAGAATGATATTTATAGAATTTTATGTTAATAATTATTTTATTAACTTATCCATAGATAATAAAAATATTTAATGCTCACAATTATGATGTTAAATAGTCAAAAATATTATCCCTTTTCCTATTATAATTAAATTTTAACATTATATACCAAATTATAAGTCATTAATATTAAAAAATTTCAAATTTAGTTAAGGATGAAATTGGTTATAAAGGGATATTCTTTATGATAATGAATAAAATAATATCCAATACCATGAAAATGTAATTGAATAATTATATTAATACTTTATCAGGATTATATTAAAAAATATTTCATTTTTGGATCAAAATTACATGATTTAGGCACATATTATATTATAAAATTTAATCTTTTTCAAAATATGATATTAATGTATTTTATAACAAATTATATTTTCTTTGATTATTTAAAATTCATAAAATTAATATCTTTAAATAATGTAATGATATATAGTTGAAAATATATAATATTTTTCATTTATGGTACACTTTAATTATTAGGTTAATATTCTTAATCATTAAAGATTAGAAATATTTTACATTGTGCTAATTGTCCAAATTAAAAACAGGGGGTAAAAAAAGTATGTAAGAGTAAAAAAATCCCATAAACATGTATAAATTTTTAATAATTTAATTCTTTAGGTAATTACAATAGTTCCCCTCATTCACTTATAAATAGAACCACTTCTCTTCTATTACTCATACCATTTGAGCCATATATCTTGACAATACCATTTTCTATACATGAAGTACATTTTTTTTTCATAAACTGACTTTAATGTGGTACATAGAAAGGGATTTAAATAATGTATAAAATAAGAAATGTAATCATATTTTCCAACTCCTACAAATTTCATTCTTCTTCTACTTACCCTAAATTTGTTTTTTACAAAATTAAATACTAAATCCAACATCATAAATATAAATTTATGTTATTATTATTATGTAATAATCATTTTCAATATCTTTTTAATCCCTTGATAAGTGAATACATCACTCAGGAGTATATCAACTTACCATATCCACACAATATTGAAATTCATTTTTCATCACCATTTTATTTGAATGGTTATAAAATTGAAATAAAGAATATATATTATATTTTTTAAATAATTATAATTCTATAATTATAAAATCAAATATAATTTCTTACCTACAAATTCATTAGAAAAGAATAATTTCTCTCACACATACATGTGGACTACCACCTCCACAAAGTGTTGTGATCCATTTTACATTTTAGATTTACATAGATGGTATTAGGGATATATTTAATGTATATATGTTATATATATGATATAATAACAGATTTATTAATTTTTTATTATTATTTTGGTTTTTCATTCATTTAATCGAAAATTGAAAATAGTATTCAGGTGTATATACAACCCACCCTCTCCATGGACAGTGTAATTCATTTATCTCTCTCTACCTTTTATGGATGACTCTAAATACAAAAACATTGACTATATATGATATTTATCTCATGATTAATTTTTTGAGACTATATAACCATGATCAAGGGACATGTACCAAAAAAGTAAACATGAAATCTAATGAAAAATGACATAGCTAACACCCATCAATGATGATTTAAATAATTAATTATCAATAAATTAATGTTGACAAGTTGGAAGTTGAAAATATATGAAATTATAATTATGTACATGATTTTGGTATACACATATAATAAATTTAATTTTTATATACATTAGTTTATAGGGATTTACATGAAATTCATACTTCATATAAGGGTTCATTATCTCAAGTTGACTTCCTTTGGAAATCTATTATGTTAAGGAGATATATTCCTTTATGAGGATTATATGCATACCTCATTAATTGTTATATTTTGAATCTATTTATGATCATGATATTCAATGTTTCATTTTATGTTTTTCCTTTATGGGGAATAGGGTTCAAAAGTTACCAATGTGGTATGTTGTTTATATTTCAATCCCAGTTTAATCCGGACTATATATGGTTGAATTGAAATTGAATGATATTATATGTACCATTCATAATAAATCCATATCATTTTACACTCTTATATTACTTTCTTGAGAATATTTCATTTAATTTCATTAACGTCACATTATGTAATTAAAATAATGGGAGAATGATTTTAGGAAAAATGATTTTATTTCTGACTTCATTTAATTTTTTTTGTTTTATAAATATTTTCTATAAATGTTTTAAAAAATGTCTCATATTATTATATGATAGTTTAATTTTATTTTTAACGATGAAAATAATTTTTAAAAATTTGATTAAATATAATCCTCATGTCATATTCCAAACAAGTTACTTATGAATTCTTATTGAAAATGTGAATGGAATCATTATTTTATCATACATGTTATGAATAGAATTTATTACCGTCATGATAAATCACAAATTTGATGTATAATTTACATATTTATATTTTTATTTTGATATAAAATTTTTTTCATAATATTTGGGAAATTTTTCTATTTTAAATATGTGATTAAAAATGGAAATGGTATTTTCCTCAAGAAATATTATAGTTATATTTTATAAGAAATTTTTATCTATGATAAAATAGTTTTATATTTCTCTTTTAGGTATATTTTCCAATGATACCATATTTATTATTTATATAGCTGTTGTTATGGTTATAATGATGAAATATCAATGAAAATCATTTTATTTTACATCAGTTAAGTTATGATTACAGTTTATATTATTTTTATTAAATCAATGAATGGATTTATGATTATGTGACACGTGGGTCTATAATTATATAATCATCTAATGAATTGTTTAATTATTAACATTCAATGGGATCAAAGGGTCAATGGGTGTTTATCCTATGTCTGAAAAAAGTTACACAAAAGATTATCACATGCCTAAAATAGGTTACATGAGTGGTTTTCCTATGAAAAAAAATGTTATATGGGCCATTATCAAAATAATGAAATGTTATGAATGTATTAGTGGGTATTCTTAACAAAATATATTTTATATTATGAATATCAAACAAATTATTCCACTCTTTTAATTCATGATATTTTCCTATGTAATCTTCTCATGGATTATGTTCTTTCATCCCTTTATGATTCCAATCTAATGAATAGGAAATTATTATTACATGACATGTTTTTATTGTCTAATAATTGTTGGGTATGATTTTTAAAGGTTAATATCATGTTCAGATTTCGTATATTCTCATGTTATGTTTAATTAATTATTGAGAACATAATTTATTAACCTTAATGTGCATTCGAGATCATCCATTATTAAAATTTAATTTCCATAGGATATGAATAAATGGTTTCATCAAGATGAGTCTATAAAGATTTCTTGTTTTCATGAACTAAGTAGTAGAAAATTTATATCATTAATGACCCTGTTGTTTATATATCCATGTTTCCAATGACATTGATATATTATAGTCCTATAATGGATCATAATGTTATGGAATGATTATTCAACTAATAAAATGAAATATTTTTGTGTGAAAAGTACATGTCATTTTAAAAGTAACTCATAAGAAAACATTTCTAGTAGGTCAAGTCAATCAATAAATTCTATGGATATAGAGAAAAGGGAAGCAATCCTATCCAAAAAAAGTAATAGAAGGAATAAAAGTGATCAAGACCACACCTCAAACATTTGATGGTCCCTCACCACCACCTTCTAGAGTTTTATCCACTAAATAACTCAGCATTAATCAAATTCATGGTCATGTCCCTGTTATGCATAAGACACCATTATCTGATTTTGTTTGAAATCTCTACAATAGACCCCTTACTAACATATGGTTCAATGTATATTAGTAAATTTAACTCTAGTGACACATTTTTGAAAAAAAAATTTAGGTTTACCATATTCCAATTTTAAATATACATGATATAATGTTTATGGAATAAAGTGTTATAATTCTCTCACATTACATTGTTGAAACACTGAGGACATACTTCCCCCATAGAGTGATCTGGAGATCATCTTCTCACCTCTATCATTCTACCATCACCCTAAAATTAATCATCTAAAATATTGTTACTACGGTAAAAAATTATTACTATGATGTCTAATAAAAGTAGTAAGAATAATTAAAACTCTACAGTCTTATACAGACTTCTTGATTTTTATGGGATTGTAAAACCTAAATATAAGTTATCAAAATCAATGTTACAAACATTGAAACTTTTCTCTGATCAAATCCTAACCTCTAGATTCATGGATTTGTACCCTTCATCAAGATTAAATAAATAATTATAGAAAATAACCTTAGTGGAATGTTTTGAGTAAGAATACACTATAATTATACCCTAAAGAAGTTCCATGAACTCCTACACTCAGTCAAGATTCATCATACCTTGGATGAACTCCTCAAAGAATACTTATTTTTAATTAACCAAAGTGAGAAACTCATATATTCTGTCCTAAATCATAATGTCCCCCATAGTATATAATTTCCCTAATGTGTAAATATTTCATGTTTATCCATATTATCCACCAATGTCTCAACCAATTTAAATATCCTATTGATTATCCATATCCAGTTTCTTGTATCCTGAGTCCTCCAGTGCCTTGGAAAGATGGAGGATGTTATAACTAAAAGACATTAGAGTAGTTTCACATAGTTATGGTGACTCCCCAACCATAGAGAGTCACTAAATAGAGAAATATTAATTTAAATAATCATTCAACTTGATCTATTTGAGAATGTATATAATAATTATCTTGCATTAATGGAGGTAGAACAAGAACCTCCTAGTTAACGAAATATTTTTTGCCTTCTCCACGAATTGGTCGAGTCAATTATCTCAAAGGATAAATTTTAGAAAACATTAGGGAAACATTTAGAATGTATAATATATTTGTTTGAGATAGATCCTAACCAATATATGGGATAAGAAAAGGTTATCATATGTGTCTACCCATAATCAAATTTATAACCCTCCTTTCACTAGCTGATGTCTTAATCAATTAAAATTAGCCGCAATAAAATATATATAGAAAACATAACAAAATTATCTGGATCAATTAATTAATTTCAATATTGAAATACCACAACAATATGAAAAATAGATATATCACTCAATCATAAATAAAACACTATCCAAAATAGATACCTCTAATGAAATAATTAAATTAATGAAATAGAATGAATCACACAACATATGTCTATATATATATGTAATGTTATCCTACAATCCTAATCAAATTTCAAGTATTCACGTAATCCCATAAAATTGTAATAAATATCCCATAAATGTTAAATTGATGGTGTGTTACACATGAGATGCTGAGGAGTATAGATACTACCCTACCCATGTTCCACATAACATATCTTATTTCTTCCATGTCTGAGGTTAGTCTAAAGAAATTGTTTTTTGGGGATATCAATTTTTAATGCCTCATATTGAACCACTGGGTCCATGAAAAAGATACAGAGTACTTCATGCATCCCTCTTCATGCACAAGTTGTTGTCCACTAGTAGTGAGGTTCTAAATGCTTTCAATGGGGAAATTATACCAACAGTATCATATAATTAAATATTAATAAAAATAAAATATAATGAAAATGGGGTTAATCAAGAATAAAAATATAATATCTGAGGGAATAAATTTCAAAAAATAAATAAATTGGCTTCCACGTGGGAAATAAAATCAAAAGTAAAAGTGAAACAAGTTAAATATATAAAATTATGTGGATATAATCTAGTGTTTGTCTTGGTCTAACAATTATATCCATCCTCGACAACTCAACTATCTTTGACAGGTTTATTTCCCTTTCAGTTATCACTATACATGAATTCATCATTTTCATTGAAATACTCATCGCGATTGGGAGAAATAAGACCACGTAGGGAACTACCAATGACTCTTATAAATTTTTGAAAAATAATAAGAGTATATGTCATGATAATATATAAATTTCCATACAGGAAAAAACCATAACAATGATAAATGAGCAAATGAAGATACCACAAACCATAATTGTTAATATTTTGGATCCATGCTAAATGAACATCTGAATGGTCATGGAAATGTCACCAGTGAAGGAACCAGCCTCAAGGATTCTCCATAGATTCAAAAGACCTAAACCACCCATTTAGATCAGAGTAGTATTTCATTCCATGTCACTAACTCTTTGGTAATGACACATAGCTTATCATACCATTTATTTTATCATGGTTCTGATCACATAAGACATCATCTCCCTACGTCAGACAACACTAGACCATCATTCCTCGTCTTTTATGTCAGAATTATCTATATTTCAGATGTAGTGCCTAATTATGTTCTCTCTCTATGGATAATGATCTATTATGGGTCCACCAAACACTTTGAAATAATATATATAATAAAAATAAAAAAATTAAAATTATAACACATCATAGAATATTATATCATATATAGGTACAAGAGAAAATAACATGAGTGAGAAAAAATTGTCAAAACATGAAAAAATGTTATCCTAAAAAACATGGTCTAAAGAATATAATCACAAAATTTTATACCATGTTAAAAAATATATGCATGTACTCTACATGGTAAGGATATTTCTACCTCATGGGTTTTCATGTCAACATTAATGTTTTCCAGGTTTTTTGTCTCCTAAAACATATTCTCACAACAACAATTATAAGATTGTGCACCAAGAAGTCCTAGAACTTGTTACATATAATATAACATTGGTTTGAGAGAAAACATAAATAAAGAAAAATAAAAAGGAAGGTTAACCATATACCCAATGGGTGAAATCATTAATTTTATAATACAAGCTCATTTTAAGATAAATTTCATGGAAATAATAAAAGAGATTCACTATAGAATAATTTTATAAGAGGTTATCCACCATGATAGTGAAGATTACCAATGGTCATAAAGAGATCTATGAAATCTCTACTAAATCATATCAATATTTTTAAAAAACTAGGATGAAGGGAGTGCTTATATATATCAAAGTGAAGAAAATTTCAATCCAAAATGGAAGAAAACTGAGCATAGAGTAAGGATACCAAATTACTCATCATCCTAGCAAAAACACTCCTTTAATAGGAAGTGAATGAAAGTATAGAGAAAAAAAAGGTGAAATCAAGGAAAATGAATGAAAATGGTATCATTTTTTACCATAACATTTGAACATGGTATTAAGTTTAAATGAAGAATAGTAATTCATATCTCATGGGGAGGGAGGTTATTTCATCTGTTGCGAATAAATATGGCTATCTCCACACCCTACCCTATAAAATGACCACGGTCATGGTGTTATTGAATGATTAGATAAAATAGCTTTTTTATAGAGTGTTTCAATACCATAGGATATTTTACCCTTATAATTCCCCCCAAAATTGGCATTGTGGATTCACCCAGTCCATGTCAGATAGAAAGGCCCCTCATGCACCATGGCTTGGCCAATATGTTTCCCCCTTGAAAATTTTTCATAAAAGGGCACACCATGGAAACAACTTCCTGCACTGGTCTATATTGTTACCAATTGTGGGAGGATAGAAAAAATACATTTAAATCCTACATAAGATACACTGATCTATCAAACCATTAATAAATAATATCCTTACATAAAAAGAATATAGATGAAAGTGGAAAAGAGGATTTAATATTTGAATAAAAATTTGCGGGATTTAATAGATTCAATAAAAAATCTGGAATTAGAATAATAAAATAAATCAACAACTCAAAAAGGAATAACTAAGATGTTAAAAAATCGGGAATCAATAACTTTCCCAAAAACATTTTGTTTCATTAAGCTCTACAAGCTTGAATCTCAAAACTGTTATCTAACACCAATCCCAAAACTGATTCACTTTAAGTTTATGAAAGGGGCATCATAGAGACCAAAATTATAATCTTTCACCAAGAATATTATAGGGCATACTAGAAATAACATAAAAAAATGAATCTATCATATCATGTTTCCAAATTCATATCAAAATGTAATAATTCTAACCATGGGAATCACCATATATATAACTCCTCCAAAAAATAATAATTCGGAAAAAATAAACCACCTGCATTCAAATCAGAGTCTAAATTTAATTTTAGAGAATAAATTCATATTGAAATTTGTTTCTCATTTGTGATAGTAAAATATAATTTCACAACTCTATTATATGTTAAAACTTCGACCCCCTATCTGGATTTCAAAACATTTTTAAAAATACACATCCATTTAAAAATGATTTATATATTCTATAATAAAATTAAACATTTAAAAAAACACTTGAGAGGAAAAAGTAATTTATAAATAACCCATTCGATAATATAATTAAATAAAATAAAACATAGTAACATTTTATATTATTCATAAGACTAAATAAAATTTATTTCTAAATTTCTCTACAAAAAACACTTCTGCTTCCCCAATATGGGATCTTAAATAATTAACAAAAATCATTAGGATTTTAAAAATACATTCTATTAAAAGATTTGTAAATTCTGTGGAATATTTTTTCTTAAATACATGTGATTTTTTTGAGTCTGCAAAAATTTATGGCGCATGATTCTGAGGCACAGCGTGCCCGGAATCAATTTCTGATGTTTTGTTCAGGCACCTTCAGTAAACGTACAAGCATATTTTTATAACTTTTAAACTAGTGCTAGAAACTAAAATTTGAGGGCACCGTTGAAGTCACATTTCCTGTATTCAGTTAAGAATACTTTCACCTCGAAGGTATATGGTCGAGAATAAAATTTAGTTTTTTGATTTTTTATAAAATAAAAAAAAGTGTACAACAATTTATATTATTTTGGATCTGCCATGACTGTGAGGGTTTGTTGGTTAAAACCTCCACCTGGGAGTTGGAAGTGGGACTTCCACACCCTAAACTCCCATGGGAGGTTATGGTGGTGAGGACCTCCCGAACATAACCTCCCATGAGAGGTTATGTGGTGGGGACCACACGAGACTAAAACCCCCCAATTAATGTGAGGGTAGAAAATATCCCAACTCCCCTCATTAATGAGAGGGCAGTCCCTTGACCTCCTCTACCATTAATTAGTACCACCTCTCCCTTTTAATTAATTGTGCGAACGCATGTAATTTATTATGGGGATCCTCTTAATTTATTCCTCAATTTTAAAATTGTTGTTTCAATAAAATAATAAATAACTTATATTATTTTTGGCTTGGAAATTCACATTTGGTTAGAACATGAGAGGATGGATTGGGAGAAAATAAGGTCTTCCAACGAAGAACGAAGAACGTGAAGAACACTTCCAACAACATTCTTCGACTTCCTCCCTCTGATCCTATAGATGTGGAGTGTCATCTATGGCTGACGAAGCTCAGGGATGGGAGTGCATGACGAACATGGTGAATTCCGAACTTCATCATCTTCTTTCTACAACACCGTCCCGAAACGAAGAACGTCGATTGATGAATCAAATGTAGGGGGTTTACCTTGGGTTTTATCCATTTTCTTTTCTCACAATTGCGTGAAAAGAAATCATTGCGTGGTTGTAAATAATTGATGTTCATTTTTTCTATATCGATGAACCAATTTATATCACTTTAAATGCGGAGGATGCGAGCCAGCCTAACATGGCCCAACATCCCCCATCGATTCTTCTTTCTTGTGGCATTCTACGACATGGCGATGAGGTGACGACGACCAAGGCTGGAACGACGAAGGTTGCGCTACATGTGGCTTCCTCGAATCCCCCCCCCCCCCCCGTGGCACACCTAAGCTTCCAGTCGAACACTTCGGGCCAGAGAGGCACATGACCCGCATGCCCGCAGCCTCCCCGCGGCCTAACCCGCGTGTGTCCCACCTGCACGCAGACCTTCGGTGCCCTTTCGCACCCTGCCCGGCGCCCTCGCGTCATTCCCGGTGCACCCGCGCCCTTCCCAGTGCCATAGAGCCTTGCCCGACACCCTGTTCGTGCCCACGCGACCTGCCTGGCCCTTGTCGCGGCCTGCCTGGTGCACCCGCGCCCTGCCCAGCGCCCTGCTGGCACCCCTGCGGCCTGCCCGACACCCTTCTTGTGCCCCTGCAGCCTAACCGAACCTTGTCGCGCCTTGCCGGAACACACGAGGCCTGCCCACTGGTCTCCCTACTAGCCCGCCCTCCAGGTCCGAGTTGCCTGAGATTCACCCCTCAAGATGTTCTCCGAACCGGCCCCGGCCATCGGGTCGAGTCGCCTACATTATGACTTCTGGAAAAAACCGGCCTCGCGGTCCCCTTGGAAGGGCCCAGTGGACCGTGTCCAGAAACTCAGCGGGCTGACCCGATCAATAGGTCCGGTCAGACCCAGTGAGTCAGATCGGGTCGGACCGGACCAGGGCCCATTACTGAACCTTTACCTTCAGGGGCCATATCTTTGGCACCAGACGTCCATCTGGAAAACCTTCAGCGGCACCGGTATTCTTGGAGTGAATCTATCCCATTGAGAATACCCCACTAGAGTTTGGGGTATATTTGACATGCAGTCAGGTTGGATCGTATACAAATAAAACTGGGCCTTTGGGACTAAAAGGCTAATAACTAACAGACCATGCGCCCGACTGACGCGCCGCCTATTGCGTTGAGACCCATTTGACATGGCAGACCTTTGAGATAATTCTACGCAGGACTTCATGAAAGTTGGACTATTGACCAATAGTTTTTTGAGATGATCTTCCAGAGATGATCATGAATTTGTATGAGAACCTAGTTGCTGGCTGAGACTTGACGACTGCTGACCGATTCAACTCGGATTGATTCAACTATCCCAGTGGGGAGAGCCTCTATGTGGGCATGGCAGACCCACAGTGGGGAGCGCATCTGTGTGAGAGTGGAAGAAACACAGTGTGGAGTGCCTCTGTGTGAGCACGAAAGACCCACGGTACTCGAAAAATGGAGTACTTCAGTAGGCTACCAGGGGACCACCTTTTTGTCAGCGTAGCAGACCCACAGTGGAGAGTGTATATCTGTGAGCCCATAAGATCCACAGTACTCGACAATAGGAGTACCTCACCAGTCCAAGTTAGTGGGAAGAACCTCTTTGTGACGCAGTAGGACCACTATACCAGATAGAGGAGGAGTTCTCCAGCAGCTGAAGGTTCAGATTAATAAAAATCATGGTATGAGTTGAGTCATTGGATTTTGTGTATTCCTAATGATTGAGATGGGTTAATAGATAACATAGGTATATGTGTGGGAATATACCTAAGTAATTACTATCTGTTGATTTCATAATGTGTGGTTTATCATTGTTCGATTTTTTGAGACCTTGAGGGTCTCGGGATCCCTACTGAGTATCGTTATACTCACCCCTGCACGGGTTATGACCACACATCATTGTGTTGGTTGCAGACGACGGACAGCGCTAACTGAGGCAGAGAGTAGCCAGACTGGATGGTACCCATAGGCGGACCACTCGGTGTGACGATACACGGAGGAGATGGACGGATATAGAGTGCTGAGGAGGCCATCTGTACAACCATTCAGGTAGGAATCCCAGTGGACGATCTAGTAGCTCCTTAACTTTTCTTCAGTTTTACTTGCTTTCAATTGTACTTGTACTTTCCTGTTGGGCTTGTATTTTAGGCCCCTTTTACTTTCCAGCACATCTTTTGTATACATTTTTACTTAGTTTTTTTCTCCCATTTGTGTACTCAAATCTGTATGTTTTCAGTTTTAAAGGCAATTACTTCTTAGTTTAGGGATATAAACCTTTGTTGCTAGTCGACAGCCCCTGTCCTATGGAAGGCAGTCTTAGGGTAGTCACGATACAGGCCCTGGGGGACGAGTCATGAAAAATTGGTATCAGAGGAGTCCGTTCCGCTACAGAACATAGAAATCTGCTCTTTCTTTTCTGTAAAGCAATAGTGTTAAGTGTACTAAGTGTGGTTTTCATTAGAAGGAGTCTAGTGTTGGTGTGGGAGGCCGACGTATCCATATAGCAAGATCTTTACTACAAATTTCCGACTCAGTGCACGAAAATATTTATTGTGTGTGTGTTTCAAAAGCATTTCTTTATGTCATATCAACTTGGTCAGCTCACCAGGTATAATATTTTGATCGTGTCACATCTTTTTCGTTTAATATTCCTCCCCGTAGACGACCAGTTAGAGCCCTGAAAGTTATAAACACTGACAACCCACCGAGTGATGAGGCTTCAGTGCAGGGCCCTTTACCAGTGGAGGCACCAGTGGTACTACTTACCATTGGGCCACCGATGCCACCAACCCCTACATTAGATGATGCACGCCTCTTGAGCTCATTGCACGAGTTCCAGCGCCAGAGGCAACCTTAGTTCGTAAGAGAGATGGATCTGTAGGTGGCTGATGATTTACTGTAGGTTGTGGTGAGAGTCTTCAGGATAGTAGGGACACCAGCTTACTTCATGGTGATCCTTTTCATGAGTCTCCTTCAAGCAGTAGTAGGCAGATGGTGCAGCATGATGCTTTAGGTACATGGTGAGGCAACACTACTCTGGACATACATCAAGATCATGTTTCGGGTGGAGTTTGTCTCAACCACTCTCCACGCAGTGCGGATATAGGTGCTATTGCATCTGCAGCTGGGTAGCATGATAGTGGCGCAGTACTCATCAAGGTTCACCGACCTCTCATGATACTCCACAAATATGGTGCAGGAATCATTCTTCAGAGATCGTACCTTTGAGCAGGGGCTCAGACGGGAGATCAGAACATCGATGATCTCAATCATCATCCCCACACAGGCGGGGGTGTTAGAGAGAGACCTCCTAGTGGAGTGTTTCCTTACTGAGAAGTCTACAGCAGCGAGACCCACCACTAGTTGACATGAAGAGGAGTCTTCTACAGCTGGTAGTAGACAGATGATGCAGAGTACCAAGAGCACAAGACCCACGGGTGGACGATCGCAGTACTCAAGATCATTTTTATATGGGACCTAGGGTATAAGCACATATTATAGGAGTGGTCAGCGTTACTCATGTGGCGGGCATGGTCACATGGCTTGTGACTATCCAACCCACCATTAGTATGATTAGCGGATAGTTGAGGGACCGCCCAGGTAGAGGCCAAGGTTTGAATGAAATCGTCCAAAGGAAGTAGGTTGACATGGAAGAGCAGCTGGTCATGCAGCAAGCGGTGGGTGGCGATTTGAGGTGTTTTCTCCATCACCACCAGGAGGTCCACCCCGACTGTAGGGAGCAGGTTGATAGGGGAGAGCTTAGCTTTAGGAAGCTGAGGAATATGACCATGGCACTTTGGAGATGATTCGTGGTATGATCTGTGTCTACATCTCCTTAGCTGTAGTTCTTATAGACAGAGGTGTCAATCACTCTTTCATTTCCACTCACCTCGTTCAGAGATCAGAGATTATGATGGATCAGTTGGCTAGATCCTTATATCTAGAGACTCCTAAATAATTAGACATTATGATTATTCACTCCTGTTGGCTGTGTGAGATTACTCTAGGAGGCGATAGCTTCGGCTAGGATCTCCTAGTAGCAGCATCGAGGCCTTACGACATCATCATGGGTATGGATTGGTTATCTACATTCCATGCTCAGATTGACTGTATTAGGTGAAAAGTTTGGGGTGTCTTCATGGTTGGGACCAGGTTTACCTTCACCGGTTATAAGGGATCCCTTACAGCACCGGATGGACATACCCAGAGGAGGGTGCAGAAGATCACTCACCAGTTGGCTTGGCTTACCCTCAGAGCAGTTGATGTGGAGAGTCTGACTTATCCTGTAGTGGTGGACTAGTACGCAGATGTTTTCCCTGAAAATGTTTTAGGACTACCTTCTTATAGAGAAGTGGACTTCTACATTAACATATACCCCCAGGATGGCATTGATATCTACTCCAGCATATCAGATGGCTACCGCTAAGATTCAGAAGCTGAGGGAATAGGTAGACGACTTTCAGGGGAAGGGATTCAACTGGCCCAATGTTTCTCCTTGGGAAGCCCAGATTCTACTCACCAAGAAGGCAGATGGGAGCTTGAGGCTCTGTGTCGACTACCGTCACCTGAACCAGGTGACCATAATGAACAAGTACCCACTCCCGAGGACTGATACCTCTTTGATCAGCTCAAGGGAGCATGGTGATTCTTGAAGATAAACTTCAGATCAGGCTATCATCGGATTAGAGTTCAAGATGAAGATGTGCAAAAGATAGACTTCAAGTGTCAGTATGGCCACTACGAGTTCTTGTTTATTCCCTTCGTCTTAACCAATCCTCCAGTCATTTTCATGAGTCACATGAATAGGGTCTTCTAGCCATACATCGATCTCTTGGTCATAGTCTTTATAGAAGACATTCTAATCTACTCGACTACTGAGGAGGAGCATGCCTACCATTTTCAGGTAGTACTGGACACACACCGAGAGCACCAACTTTATGGTAAGCTCTTGAAGTGACAATTTTTCATTCAAGAGGTTCACTTCATGGGACCCATCATCTTAGAGACTAGATTTACAGTGGATCCAATAAAGGTTGATTAAATACTTTCTTGGAAGCCAAATAGGAGTGTGATGGAGGTACGATGTTTTCTGGGTTGGGATGGATACTATCAGAGGTTCGTTCCAGAATTCTCTAGATTTGTAGCACCACTATCAGCCTTCACAATGTAGGGGCAAGCCTTCATGTGGTCAGAGAGATACCAGCAGAACATTCAAGAGTGGAGGAATATGCTGACTTGTGCTCCCCATCATGAGGATTTTGGAGGAGTGTGTATGGTACATAGTCTACTACGACGCATCGGGGTCCAGACTTAGGTGTGTCCTGATACAGGAGAGAGCAGTGATTGCATATGGTTCTCGGCACCTGATACATCATGAACAGAACTATGCTACCCATGACCTGGAGTTAGCAGCAGTGGTCTTCACCTTGAATATGTGGCCGCACTATCTAATGGGAGAGCATTTTACCATATACTCTGATCACATGAGTCTTAATTATATCTTCTTTCAGAAGGACTTGAACCTTAGACAATGACGTTGGCTTGAGTTCCTCCCGAACAATGACTCCGAGATAGTATATTTTCCTGGGAAGGGGAACATTGTTGCAGATGCGCTCAGTAGGAGGACTTGTATACAGTTGCTAGGAGAGGTGACATAGAATTTGGATACTTTATAGATATTCTTTGTCAATAGAGATGGAGCAGCATTCCTTCAGTCTCTTACGGTCACTCTGAAACATCTTTAGTGAGTCAGAGAGTCACATCAAGGGCACGTTGACTGTGAGACATGACGTGCTCAGATATCCACAGGGTAGGCACCTGATGGATTTTCTGAAGGTGGGTAGCACATAATCCTCTTCATAGGATGTACCATAGTTCTAGTATCACTTTAGGAAGAAGTGTTGAGGGAGTTCCACACATCCCCTCTAGTGGTACATCCAGGTGTGGTGATGATTTATCATGACCTTTGATGACAGCACTATTGGCCAGGTATAAAGAAGGTGATAATGGAGTTTGTCTCCCGATGACTCACTTT
This sequence comes from Viscum album, assembly GCA_963277665.1. Taxonomy (NCBI): domain Eukaryota; kingdom Viridiplantae; phylum Streptophyta; class Magnoliopsida; order Santalales; family Viscaceae; genus Viscum; species Viscum album. Next base: position 544,415,730 of record OY728140.1, read on the forward strand.
TCAACAAGTTAAGGAAGAGAACCATGTACCAGCAGGATTGGTAAAAAATTTAGAGGTCCCACAGTGGAAGTGGGATGGGATATTCATTGACTTCGTGATGGGTCTTCCACGTACATCCATGGGCCACAATTCGATTTGGGTGATCGTCGAACGACTCACAAAGTCAGACCACATCCAAATGATCAGAGAGAAGGGTTCTGAAGAGGGCATGGGACACCTCTATGTGAATGAGATTGTGCGTTTACATGGAGTACCTTCTTCTATTATCTCTGATCGTGAGACATTGTTTACTTCCAGTCTATAGAAGGGGTTGCAGGAGCCTTTCGAGACACAACTTCACTTGAGCACCTCCTTCCATCCCTAGACTGATGGTCAGACCGAGCAAACCATTCAGATCCTCGAAGACATGCTTTGTTCTTATGTCCTCGACATCAGTCATATCTAGGAGGATCACTTATCCTTGTTGGATTTTCCATATAAAAACATCTATCACCCCACCATCGGTATGTCACCTTTCGAGCTGTTGTATGGGCAACCTTGCAGATCATCCTTGTGCAATACATACCCAAGGGAGTCTGCACTAGTGGGACCAGAGATGGTATGGGATACCACAGAGAATGTACATGTCATCCAGGAGTGGATGAAGACTACACAGAGCAGACAGATGTCATATGCTGACAGGATAACGAGACCTATAGAGTTTGAGGATAGTGACCACGTCTTTCTACAGGTCTCACCTCGACGAGGTCTACGGATATTTGGTTGAGGAAGAAAGTTATCTCCACAATTCCTCAAACCATTCTAGGTACTCATTACAGTTGGTGAGGTGGGTTACTGCTTAGCTCATCCACCTCAGTTGCACAGGGTGCACGATGTCTTCCGCGTATCACAGTTGAGGAGATACATGCATGACCCTTCCCACATCATCGAACACGGAGAGCTGGAAATCGACGATGGGAAACTTTTACGGAGGTTCTAGTGGAGATTTAGGATCAACCAGAGCGGGTTCTCTGTGGAAGGTCGATACCTCTGGTGCACGTACGCTGGCATCAGGGGAACCTCCAGGAGAGCACAAGGGAGCGGGAGACTCAGATGTGTGCGCAGTACCCCCATTTGTTCCCATATTTTAAGTTATAGCATACGGTGATGTAAATCCCTGTGGTGTGGAGAATGTAATGACCAGAAAATTCCTTGAAATGTTTTTTTCTAAAATACATGGGATTTTTACGAGTCTTTGAAAATTTAATGTGCTTGATTCCGATGCCCATAGTGCCTGGAATCAATTTCTGAAGTTTTGTTCAGGTACGTTCAGTAAATGTACAAGTGGTTTTTAACTTTTTAACTACTACTCAGAACTGAAATTTCATGGCACCATTGAACATGAAGCACCAGTATTTTCTTAAGAAAACGTTCACCATGACGGTGGATGGTCAAGAATAAAAGTTATTTTTTGACTTTTTATAAAAACTAATAATAAAATAATGCGTAGAAAACATTATTTTATTTTTTAGCTACCATGAGTATGAGTGGTTGTTGGTTAAAACCTCCACATTGGATTTGGATGTGGGACCACCACACCCTAACCTCACATGAGAGTTTATGGTGTGGGGCCCACCCAAACATAACCTACTGTGAGAGGTTACATTGTGAGGACCACAGAAGACTAAAACTCCCCATTTAATGGGGGGTAGAAAATCTCCCAACTCCCCCTTATTAATGAGACTGGAGTCCCTTGGCCTCCCCTACAAATAATTAGTGTCACCACTCCCTTTTAATTAATTGCTCCAATGAATGTAATTTATTAAGGGGGGCTCCTTAATATATTCCTCCATATGAATATTGTTGTGCCAATAAAATAATAGATAAACTATATTATTTTTGGTTTGGAAATTCTCATTTAGTGGTAGCTTGAGAGGAGAGATTAGGAGAAAAGATGTTCTACCAATGAAGAACGAAGAATGTGAAGAATACTTCCAACAACCTTCTTCGAATTCCTCTCTCAGATCCTACCGACGTGGAGTGTCATCCATGATCGACGCAGCTCAGGGTTTGGAGTGTGTGAAGAATGCGGAGAATGATGAACTTCATCGTCTTCTTTTCGAAACACGGTCAATGAACGATGAACATCGATCGACGAATAAAAGGTAGGTGGTTTACATTGGGATTTTCCAATTATTTTCTCTTCATTGTTTTAAATGAAATCATTGTGTGGTTTTAAGTAATTGATGTTCATAATTTCTATTTCGATAAACCAATTCATATCCCTTTAAACCCAGAGGATGCGGGCCAACCTAACATGGCCTGATATTCCCCATTGATTCATCTTTCTTATGGAATTCTACAACATGGAGATGAGGCGAGGATGACAAAGGCGACAATAACGAAGGCCACGCTACACACGGCCTCTGCGAATCGCACCGTCCCCCACGACGCACTGAATATTCCTGCCAATCATCGCCGGCACGATCATCATCCAGCCCGCCTGCCCTCTACCTCCCGGCGCCCTGACCGATGCATGGCCCACATGGCCGCTGCCTCTCAGCGCACAACTCGCCTCCCAGCGGCCTGGACAGCATGCAGCCTGCCTTTCCGCGGACCTACGGTTCCCTGCTGCGCCCTGCCCGACATCCCCGCGCCCTACCTGGCGCCCCTGTGGCCAACTCGGCCAGTGCTGCGGCATTCCCAACACCCTCATACCGTACTCGGCAACCTGTCGGCGCCCCCGCGGCCTTCCTAGCGCCCTGTCGGTACCCCCCTGGCGTGCCCGGACCTTGCAGCACCCTGCCCAATGCACCCGCGGCCAGCAACCGGTCTGCCTGGCCTACCCACTGGTCTCCCCATTGGCACTCCCTCCTCGGCCGAGTCGCCCAACTCGCACCCCTCGCGGCGCTAGATGAACCAGCCCCAGCCTTCGAGCCGAGTCGCCTACGTGGATACCTCTTGGCCGAACCACCCTCATAGTCTGCTGGGCTTGGACCAGCGGACATGGCCAAAAACTCTACTGGTTGATCTTCCCAACATGCTGGGTCAGACCCAGCAATACTGACTTGGTCAACCTAGAATGGGATGGGCCGAGTGGGTTCGACCAGGATGGACCGGACCCAGACCCATTACTAAACCATTACCTTATTGGACCATATCATTGGCACCAGATGTTTGTATGATGAACCTTCAGCGGTGCCGGAATTCTTGGAGTGAAGCGGTCCATTTGAGAATACCCCACTATAGTTTGGGGGTATAGTTGAGATACGATCAGGTAGGATCGTATACAAATCCAACAGGACCCCCAAGACTAAAACAAATAACTAACAGACCGAGCGTCCAATTGACGCGCCGTCTGATGTGTTGAGACACCTATGACATGGTGGACCATTGAGATACTTCTACCTGGGACATTTTGACAGTTGGAGTATCAACAAGTATCATGTGGAGCAGATCTCCTAGAGACAAGCATGCATTTGTGCAGAAACCTAGTAGCTGGATGAGACTTGAAAAATGATGACCGATTCGACTTGGAGTGATTCTACTAGCCCAGTGGGGAGTGCCTCTGGGTGAGCACGAAAGACCCACGGTGGGGGAGCCCTTCTATGTGAGAGTAGAAGACCCATGACTCTCAACATGTGGAGTACCTTAGCAGGCTACCAGGGGAGAGCCTATGTGTGAGCGCAGTAGATCCACAATGGAGAACTCCTCTGTGTGAGCAAGGAATATCGATGGTACATGACAGGAGGAGTAACTCAGCAGTCCAAGTTAGGGGGATGCGCCTCTGCGTGACACGGCATGCCCACTATACTGGATAGACGAGGAGTTCTCCAGTAGCCGAAGGTTCAGAATAAAAAAATCATGGTTTGAGATGAGTCAATAACTTTTTTATTTTCCTCATGATTGATATGGGTTACTATATAACATAGGTATATGTATGGGAATATACCTAAATAATGGAAATCCTTTAATTTCATAATTTTTGGTTTATCTTTGTTAGATTTTGTGAGACCTTGAGGGTCTCGAGGTCCATATTGAGTATTTTTATACTCACCCCTGTACGGGCTATGCCCACACCTCATTGTGTTGGTTTCATATGACAAAAATCTCTGATTGAGGTATAGAGTATAGGGACTAGATGGTACCTAGAGGTGTAACACTTAGTGTGATGATAAACAGATGGTACAGACAGACGTGAAGTGGTGAGGAGGCCATCTGTACCTACCCTTCAAGTAGGAACCCCGAAGTATGACCTAGTAGTTGCTTTACTTTTCCTTAGTGGTACTTTCATTCAGTTGTACTTTCTTGTTGGGCTTGTAAATTAGGGCCCATTTACTTTCCAGCACTTTTTTATATATTTTTACGTAGTGTTTTTCTTCTAGTTGTGTACTCTAATGTGTTTGTTTTCATTTTTAAAGGCAACACCTTCCTTGTTAAGGGATTTACGCCTTTTGTGCTTTCTCCAGCCCCTGGCCATTGGAGGGAGGTCTTGGGGTAGTCACGATACGGCCCCCGTGGGATTGGTCGTGACATACTAATTTTTTTTATAAAATAACCATTATTTCAAAATAATCCTCAAGATTAGAACCACTTCACAATCAACATATAAATTTTTTATTTAAGATGGAAAGAATTCTAGAAACATTATTTTTGGAAAACAAAATACATTCAAAATTGTTACTTCATGAAACATAGATAATTCATTAATAAATTTTAATAAATAATAAATTATTCAAATATACATTTCCTAAATTACCTATATTAACTAATTTAATATTATTTATGATGTATGAAAAATATACTATTGACTTTAAAAACTTTTCAAAATAACTTCTTAGGATCACCCATACATCAATTCCATTAAAGGAACACAAAATATTTTCATAAAACCCAACAATCAATCTAATAAACATTCTATACATCCAATTTTTAATAAAAAAAATCCTCAATGGGTCCATATTTTACTTTAAATTAAAATAATTTTCATGATCCTTTAAAATGTAAGATGAAACCACTTTTATGACTCAAAACATATAAAATCCTCTTTTAAAGAAATTATCAAATTTATATCATAAAAATATATCAAAAAGGGATCACATTATGATTGATAATAATGAAGATAATACATTTTACACATCAATACTAAACCAAAATTCATTTTGAATTTATACATTTTGATTACACCTGTTAGAAATTATTAAATCCGTTTATTCCCTTTTAAAAAAATTGAGTGTTTAGATTTAAAATTCAATATTTAATAAATCCGAAAAATGCCAATAATCTGACTTCAAGTCTAATATTTATCACCACTAAAAAATAATGAAAAATTAAAATATTTGAAAAACACAAATAACAAAAACAAAAAAACTATAAAATTATAAATTAGTGGTGGTTTTTACACATGGTCTATTAACTATCTGGACCAACTAGAATCCCTCTTGTCCTAGATGAACTGTCTATGCATCATATTGCAAACCATAAATTGTAAAAAGTGTCACTATATTCCATAAAACTCCACTTCAAAACATGTATTCCCAGTAAATAACCCAAAAAATAATCCATAAAAAAAGATATGTTCTCAAATAAAGACGTAAAACATTTCAAAAAAATTAAGAATGATTCCTCATTCTCAGACCCACCCATCCCTAACATCCATGGTAAAAAAAGATTATTACTAAAAGGTAGTGGTCCAAATGAATTATAGAAATACTATCCCTATACTATAATGCTCCCTATATATCAACTGTTCTCTAATACCATTTGTGAAAACTATCCTCTGTTGACCTGACAAGTCACCCGACATGTCCCTCTACTAGGCCTGAAGGACATTCCTTGTCCACTGAGGTTAGAAACAAGTTCCATGGAACCAACATTATGCACATGGGAAAAATTTTACATTATAAGGTAATAATAAAAAGATGGTAATTACACCAATAATTATTCAATGACCATTACATATTTTGGATAATCCCTTGCCGAATAAAAAAAACATAAGATGGATAATCAAACAAAGAATCATCATGAAACAGTAACTCCTAAAAAATAAATTAGGATAGAAACCAAATCCACCAAATCTAAATTCCAAATTAAAACAATACATTAATTATACTAAATCAAAAACGAAAAAAGAATGGTTTGAATAAGAGATTTTCTATAAAATGATATTATAAAATATCTAAATCATGAAAAATAATAAATAAAAACCACCTCCCATTATCATGAACCATGTGAATCATCCTCAATCATTTACACCAATATAACCAAACAAAAAACCATTAGTATTGACTACTAAAACCTATAGTATCATATTCATCCTATAATATAATATTCATTAGAAAAAAATAAAAGTATGTATCATTACTACACCCAATACATAACCATTGAATGGAAATCTAGTTAATAATTTTTTCAAAATAGAAACATAATTGTAGGTTTAACTATATTATTTAGGAATATATAACATTAAATCTCTATTACAAACCATTCACATTAATATAATGATCTTTTTTAAGAAGAATCAATATGATAAAACAATTAAATTCGAGAAATATTTCTCTATAAGAAAACCCATTCTAATAAACATAATTTTTAAAACACCCACATATTAGGGAATAAGGTCAAGACTTTGCAAACAATTCATTTAAAATGAATAAAAAAATTATAACTTTAAATATAAACAAAACAATGAAAATTTTAATAGAGGATCAATCATAAAACAATCACAATTCCACCATCATAGAAATAAATTCATCATAGCCATTATGACATAGTTTAGAACCACAAATGATGATAGTATGTTGGTTCTCTACTAATATATATTAAAGTAATAAACATAATTCATCATAATCGATGATTATGAAGTAACATAAATTCCCTATAACTTGGTATTTCCCTATATAGACTAATTGATCGGGAAACCCCCAATTGGATAAAAGTCTTCCTTGTAGCCACTTGATGAATGTAGTCATTCACTAGTGCAGCATATGAGTATGGATATCCCATTGATCTATACATCATACCCAATCATCAAAAAGTGTTGGTGAACCGTCAAGATTGTTAATTTCTATGTATACTATATTATAATCATAAATGAAATATTATATCTATACACCCATCATGAACTCATACAATTTTTCTAAAGAAGATAAATAAAAAAAATTATTCGAAAAAGGAAATTTAATCTATTTTAGTTAATTAAAATGAGGCACACTTTAAGAGTTCATTCATCTTCATAAATATTTTTTAAATGGTTCCAACTAGGACATTGAATTATCATTTAAACAAACATTTAAAAAAATCATTTTTGAAAACCATCTTATATAAAAATGAAAGAATCCATTCAAAATATAAAATAAAAACAAAAAAATCATTTTAAACCCTATTCAAATTCTTTTATTAACCAAATTTTTTTGGAATGATTTCTTTATCATTCAAAAACCAACACAAAGTATGGATATTTATTTAAATATAACGTGTCAAAAATATAATTGTGAGGAATCCAACATTCTAAAACAAAAACCATTGAAAATGCTAATTGTAAATATAAAACATCTAATAGGGAATTAAAAATAAACATGTTATCAATGAAATTAAATTTATTCTTCAAACATAGACAACCTATATTAAATAGTTTAATTCCACAAATCAGGTCAAAAAATCTCCATAACAGGGAATAAATAACCTTTAGAAAACTATAGGGAAATCTAAAAGGAATTATCACCAAATTAAAATTTTATTCAAGAAAAACCTCGGGTACTAAGACCATTATAAGGTATAATGGAATAAAAAAAAGAAGATACCTGAGTAAAGTAATTAGTGAAGATTATGATTACTAATTGATTATTAAACATGAATAAACCAATGGACCCTCCAATGAAGGAGATATTTGATGAAGTGGAAAATTAATTGAGATTGTGGGTGTTTAATGAGGGTTTGGAAGGTGGAAAATGTGGGTTAAAACATATAGGTGTATTTACGTGAATTCACACCATTAATAAACCAGGGAGGACAACATGGTTGTATCATATTTCACATAATAATGTGGAAACCATTGGATAGATTCCACAATTTCCTAAAACATTTTCATGTTCAGGTCACATGGTTTTCCCTAACAAAGAAAAAACATGTGAAACATGCATCAAACACCTATATAATTAAATTTTGAAGAAAGTTCAACATCCAATTCAAGCTTATATTTTAAAATAAATAAAACATTAAAATTAAAGTTAAAATGAATATTTTTGTGTTCCAAAACTCCACACCAAAATGATTTAGTCCCCTTGAGTACATAGTAGAATCTGTAGATCAAAGTATCAATGAGGTTTAACATTCATATTCAAAATTTAATTTTTATAATCCAAGGTAAACCATGACATTTACCAAGAAAAAATTGTTAACATCAACTACCATGGAGTAAAAAATAAAAGAAATACACTTCTCTCAAAGAACAAAAAAGACAAAACACAATTACTTGATATTAAATCACCAAAAAGAAATTTGAGAATTGGACATGAACCCAAACATCCCATTATTTTTGAAGTGATACAAAATATGAAACCAAGTTATCGAAAGTAATCAAGTCCAATACAGTTATAATAAATCATACGGATGGGTAGTATTGTTAAAATGTGTCACCCAACCAATCAGTTGTATTCCATTACCATAAAAAGAAAATATGGAACCCAAAGATCTTCCATTATGGTCTTCTAACCATTAAATAATTCTATTAGCATAATAATTCTCTATGTACAACTGATACACCCAAAAATTAGAGGAATAACCAAAAAAAAATCCAGAAAAGAATACTCAAAAAAGGATGGGAGGCTCTAAATGTAATTCATCAACCACAAAGAAATATATAAATTCCATCACCAAATTCTCAAATAAAATTTGATATATAGATACTAAAAATATTTCATTAAAATTAAAATCATAGATGAGATGCTACCCAAAATAAAATAGTAATGATAGTCTGGTGAAATATGAAGGGCACATGTCGAAATGAATCTGGAATGAACATGCCACATATGATCAAAATGGGATCATGCCTTGTGTTATGTGAGAGTAATATGGGTCCTTTATATTAGAACCCCAACTCAATGGGAACCCAACATAATAAATAGAACATAAAACCTATCCCAATTACCTCATCAAACACAACCAAGACTTCCCATGTATTAATACTCAATATTAGAACATAGTAATAATGATGGGATCCCATAAAAATGAAATGATACAATTAAAATATAGCCATTAGTATCCTTAAACCAGCCAACCACTATAAAAGTAATATCTAATGGTATTCCCAAAGAATATATCAATCAATAATTTTCCACAAGAATTTGAATAACCATAAAACTCTATAATCATAAATAGACAAAACTAGTATCCATCACCAATCCCAAAAGTATATCCCACCTAGAAAAAGAAGGGATACATCCTAGAGAACTTCTATCTACCATTCAAAAACACATTTCTAGAGAATACTAAAAACAGAAAACGTGAATCCATCATGTCATGTTTCCCAATTCAAATCAAATGGTCCCAACGTAGAACATGATACATTACCAAATATATAAGTTCACTAAACAAATACACTATAACAAATGTTATTTTATAAAACTAACTTTATTCAAAGAAGGTTTCAGAGAACGTTTATAAAATAAAATAATTTTCAAAAAATATTTCCTCATTTTGATGACTGGAGTTTAATTCCAAAACATCATTATTGGTAAAAATTGAAACCTTTCTACTAGAGAGTTCAATACATTAATAAAAATCCATTTCATATTCAATTTTTTTTTACAAATTCTAGGTGAAATTAATAAAATTTTAAACCCCTCATGAAAGAAAAAACCCCATTTACAATTAACCCATCCAAATTCAGAATGCATGAAATTAAACCATGGAAACAATTCATCTCATTAATAGTACTAAATCATATTCATATAAAAATGTTTCCACAAATTCATCTACTACATACCCAATAATGGAACTCAAATCATTTATAAATAATATATATTATTTCAATATACTCTTCTAATTTCAATATAAAGTTATCATATTTTTCAAATAATCATCAATATTCAATATCTATTCCCAACCAAACCATCCAATTTATCTTTAATATAAAAAAATTTCAAATGATTCATTTTCCCCTAATTAACCTTGATATCATTTAAACTCAAAAAATATCAAACATCCATTATAAAATTTAATAACATTAGAAAATATTCAAATATTATTTTTTCTACATACCCATTAGTTAAAATCTAAATAAAAAATTGACAGATGAAAAAATAAATATGATTTTAAAAATATTTAAAAATAACATATTATGAAAAACTATACATTAAAACCATTAATGGAACCCAAAATCTTTTCATAGAAACCTGGAATAAATCCTCTAAATATTTTATACTTTCCAATTTTTATTAAAAAACATTATGGGTCCACAAGTTACATTCTATTCGAAACATATCCAAGATACATTATAACAAGATAAAAAACACATTTAAAAATCAAAACATCTAAAATCTTATTTTAAAAACATTTTCAATTTAATTTATCCCACATTTATCAAAATGCGATCATATAAATATTTACCAAAAGGTCCTAAAAACATTTCACACATCTTATTTACAATGAAATCCATTTTTTAATTAAAGCATTTTTATAACACACTTTTAAAATAATAAAACCGACTTATTCCCTTTTAAAAATAATACTGAGGATTTAGTTTTAAAAAATATAACGTTAATAAAAAATAATAATAATATTCAAAGGAAAACTATCCAATTCATCTCAAATAAATGACATTTAATTGGAAAAAAATTATATCCTCAAAGAACCAAATCTCAAAATAAGAGTGAAATTAAAAACTACACACAATGTGATCACATATTTTGGAAAACTGTACAATAACATTATGAGTTCTACCAAAATCCCTTCAGTGCTAGATGCATTTTTTCCTTCTTTCTTCCAAAAAAAATCATAAAACAATGCATCATATGGATTCTTCCAAATTAAATGTCAAAATGTGGAGTTTGTATAAATTACTTCTTAATTATAATTAAAATATATAAATACTAATATAAAAACATAAACATTTCCAAAAAAAGTTCATAAGAAAGCACAAAACCAAGAATAACATATCTTTAACATCCTTAAAAACTAATGTGATATATCAAAAGGTGGTTATCAAGAACATACTCATGACTAACCACTTTATTATAACAATTATATTTCTATATTTATAGGCTCCCAAAATGAAACTATAATCTATTACCATTTATAATGAACTCACATGGGATAACCCGAAACGTCACTAGACCCAGCCCACCAATAGTCCTAAAGGGCATTCCCAATCCCAATAGGCTAAAAACTAGTGCTGGGGAACCAAATATAAGTATATAGTAACAATTTTTCATGATAAGGTAAGATTAATGAGAGGGTACCTCCAAATGAAATTATGACATGGACATTTCATTGGTTATATAATGAAACATATAATAAATAACAAAAAAATAAAAAGAAAAACAAATAATGAATAACTATGAAACCATAACTCATAAATAATAAGAAATTCTAGTAACTTCATCCAATACATTTTAATGCCAAATTATGAATATATTCCAATTCAACTATAACACAAATAAAAAAAGAAAGTATCAAAAATCAATATTGACATTGAATAATACAACATAATATTTCAAACACATAATAAAATATATAACCAGTACATATCCTCCGACGCACCATATAAATAATATGAACTCATCTCCACCAAGATAATTGTACTAAATCCAAATAGATAAAACAAAAAATATGTAAATCTAGTTAATATTATAATATAATATGAATGAGAAGAAAATATATGTATCTATCCTCTTCACACCCCATAAATAACCAATAAAAGGAAATAAATTTAATATTAGTTTTTAAATATAAAAAATGATTATTTTATACTTATATTCGAGAATAAATAAGAGGATATTTTCATTCAAAATAATTAAATTTATAATATTAAAGGTGTTTATTTAAAAATGAATCGGATATTTATAACCATTAAAGAGGAGAAATTATATGCCATATAAAAAACATTCGTAAAACCATCCTTTTAAAAACACCCACATAAGAAGGAATAATTCCAAAAATATTTAAATTTTTCAATTTAAATAAATAAATCTTATTAATACCTCAAAATATAAAAATAATAATGCAAGTATAAATATAAGATCTAGAATAAAATAATCATAATTCAATCATCATAGAAATTAATGTTCACCAAATATCCTGACATGACCAAGAACCAATAATAAGGTGGATGTGGAGGAGATTTTGAAGAATATATGATACTGCTAAATAGAGTACGCCATAATCATCATTTTTAATGAAATTCAATAACCTTGAAACTCTATATTTCCTTACCTACTGAAAATGAGGATGAAAATCCCCCGTTTTGTAGAAATACATACATAGGTCCAATACTAGAGAAAAGTTATATATTAGGTCGATATATGAACTAAGAAATCTGATCTTTATATTCTTGGCATCCAATGACATACAATTTGGAGGATTGAAATCAACAAAGGTAGTAGTACCATATATTATATATGATACATAAACACCCTCTCACCTTGAAACTCACATCATATAAATATCCATTTTTTCTCAAGAATATCAATATTACAAAATATTTCTTATAAGAGGAAAATTTACATCCTTTTTATAGAAATAATACATGGGGTACTTTTATGGTTAAATCACATTTAGAAAACATATTTATAATTTTTTTATAATTCCTTGGAAGAAACATTCAGAATTTTTTTTTCTAAAATACATCTTGAAAAAAATGCCACAAATAAATAATCCAAAACATTAAAACTATTAAATAATCACAAATAAAATTTATATAAAAACTATCCAACCCTTTTTAAAATCCAAATAATTTTCAAGTAGATTTTAGGTCATTAAATGTTACACCTAGTATACCAAAATTATATAAAATTAGATTTATTTCATAGAAACATGTTGAAATTAACTTCATCAAAAAATGATCATTAAATAAAATTATTAGAAATTTATAATAGATCCTATTTAGGGTTCAAACCCAATAATTAGTCAATGAATTTAAATTTAAATATTCAGGTATGGACCAACCTATGTTAAACACAATACTTCAACAATGAACTTCACAAACTCACCACAACAAGGCTTGAATATTGTTTATGATAAAAAATAGAATAGTAAAAAAAGGAATCCTAAAATTCATAAATTAAGTAAAGACCATCCTATATCTCTAATGTTATTCTAGGGATTGAAAAAAATGTAGAATAAAGAAAAATGATATGAGAGTAAGGATTCTACTAGAGTTTGCCCAAAATAATTGGCACTAAATCTTGAGGATCCCAATGGAATAAAAAATGGGAATGGAGGAATTAAGGGGGTGATTGTGGTTGAGGAAATTGAATTAGGGTGGGGGTGGATGGAAAATAAGGTTTAAACATGAGTGGGTATATTGTTAAATTAACACTTTTAATGAACATTGGTAGATTTCCCAATTTCCATATGGTTCAATAAATTATTGACCAACTATTTACCCTTTTTGGACAAATATAAATGATAATGAATGGATTATCTAAATGGTCTAAATAGTCGTGGACCAACCATGTGAGAGGTACTCAAATTTACAATAATATTTTTACGTTCATACCGCATGGAGTTCACTAACCATGCTTAAATCATAAAACATTCTATTAACCCACAATTCTTCACAAATTAATAATGAATGAACCTAAAATTGGGGGTTAATATGTTATATGGTAAAGTAATTTTGTGGTTGAATATTTGTAATCAATGTTGCAAATATGGATTTATTTGTCCCAATTAATGAGTTGTTATTCATTGAAATAAAATACATGTGTTGATGGATGTAGAAAAATTTGATATGGTAATTTAGAAGTGATTTTGAGTTATTGAGAAGGAATAGACAATGGATGAAGAGATTCCCAATACTAGTTTATGTATAATATTGAATTGGTTATTCATATATATTATTATTATAGAAATATTTAAAAGTTAAATATAATAAGTTCTATCATTTTTGTAGGCATGTATAGTATTTTAGGCATGTATTACTTGGAAATACATGTATGCAATTAGGGGTTTCTAGAATATTGAAATAGTATTGGTGCATGAATTTCAATGGTTCATGTATGATATTTTTGGAGGTAGTATGAGAAATCTAAATCTCATTGTATGATAATCTATTGTACTTAAAAAATTTCATTTTAGATAAAGTAAATTCATTCCCACTTTAGACATTTTTGTATGTTTATTATATATTTATAATTACATAACAAATATCACTATACATTGATAGAAATATGGGGTATGTGGAAGTATGGAAAATATGTTTTTTAAACTTTTGGAGACTTAATTCATGACCAAAAAAGTGAATCTAAAATACCTATTTACTATATTTTTCATGGGTTTTTTAAAATTAAATTCTAACATGAATAAAATAGTTGATCTAAAATGGAAATAGGACCTTGTTCAATTGAAAACTCGAAACTAATTTTCTCATCGTAGGAATGTTGTAGCTCAAAGGCAATAAATGATACATTCTCTAGATCTTACATGCAAGAAAAAAAACCCCAAGGTTCTTGTTATTTTATTTTCTGGTGTAAATTTGTAAATGGATGGTCTTTCTGATTTCCCATTGATCACATTAAGAACCTGTGATTTATTTATAAGAGTGAATTGACTAGGACTTCTTCTCTCTTTAATTTTACTCTATAAAAATTAAGAGATAGGGGGATATATAAACTCATGTAAGAGTATAACCTCAATTAGTTTGGCAAAAAATTCATTTATATACTAGGGTTTATGTTTTCATTATTTTTTTGGGACTTAAGGAAATGTAACCTTTTAAAACATCCAAAAACAAACTTATGTATCATTTTACTCACCTAAATCATCAATAATATTTTATCAATGAATTTTGAAATTATAAACATGTCATTTCTTGAAATTATAACCACTGACTCTTCTCAAAATCTCCCATAATAATTTAATTATCCTAGAACATTTTACAGTCATTCATAAATATATATTTTCTTATATTCACTTTTATAACTGAATAACTCACGAATACTATGAGAAATAAATTCAGTAATTATTATTATAAATTTTTATAATATAATAAAATTATTTTACATTTTTTCATTATTTCTCATACATTAAAAAAACCACTGATGGAACCCCCTACGTCCTAAACTCTTATTCATAAGAATGAATAGAACTTGTGGATACATTTACTTTATGACTCTCTAGGTCCTTTTCTAGATAACGGTGACTACAAATTACTGACCAGGATTAGAGACAAGAAAATAGTCAGAGGGATTAAATATATAAAAGATTTTATAGCTATTACAGCCTCCTAAGAACATACATCATGTGATATGATCTCATTATCCTAATATATCTTAAAAAGAAGCATGCACTCTCTATGTCATTTTCACTTGTTACATAATTTATTCATTGACCTTGCTAAATTAACTAATCTTTAATCACCTTGGACATGTATTAAATAAAGTTACAACATTCATTATCAACTAGGATCTAGATATATCTTCCATTTAGAAGTGATTTTTTTCACAGATCATTCATTCAATTTCATACAAAAAATTACACACCCAACATAAGCATCTTCTACAAAAATTAATTTCCATTTATTTTGTCTTACATCAAATTATTTAATCAAATTTTAAACATTCATAAAAATCTTAATTCAGGATTCTGAAGAACATTCTTGTATATAGGAAAAACCAATGACATGAAAATATTTTTTCTTTTATTAAAGTGTTAGTATTTATGATCAACTCTACCCAAGACCGCCATGTGAAAACATCATATGATTAATTCCAAATTATTATAATTTCATAACACCTAATAGTTTTACATCATATATGTATTATTATTAATATATATATATATATATATACCATTGGACATGTTTTCAATATTCTTATCATTGAATCTTGAGGTTATCATTATCGTTGGGAAATTATAGGACCTTTTGATATGAAATTTAATATAAGGTCATTATTATAAAAATAGTTCAAAATAAATGTTATGGTGATGTTTAGAGAAACACACACACAATAATATATATATGTAAATAAATCATTATACAAGTAATTTTATTTAAATTCAATACATGTGTTGGGTTGGGGGTTCCCACTCATAACAAACCCACTTGTACTAGAGCCAACTTCAAGAAACATTCATCTAACTAACTATTACACAAGAATCATGATTATACTTATATATGTATTTACTTAATAGGTCCACCATGTTTTTATATTTGGCTAATATAAAAACTATAACTTCACCTCTCTAAGTAAAATCCCTCAAGAGATGAAACATTAGTAGTATATTCTTTCTCCTTTGGTGGGACCTAGGTTCCATGGAGAGTAACACTGCTACGGTATTATGGAAATAAAAAATAATATGGTATGTACTAATAGGTCAACACTATGTTTTTAGAAAAAATATATATACATACTGAATCATTAGTTTCAGGGAATGATAAAATATAATCAGATTCCATTTTAGAATCTGCAACTATATATTACTTCATTCTTCTCCATCTCACTACACCTCTATTTTCTAAATACACATAGACTAAATATGATTTCATATCATCATGATCTATCAAGAAGCTATCATCTAAGTATCCCCTTATTTCTAGACCAACAACTCCACCATACACCCGGAAAAGTTTTTTTGTACATCTCATGTACTTGATAATAGTTTTAAAACATAAACAATGAATTTCTCTTATATTAACTTGATATATTCCCACCATTAATAAAGAAAAGAAAAAAATAAACTGATTATATAAAATGGAATATAGGATAAATGCCACTATCAAAGAACAAATAATTCTACTCATTCATTATATATCCTCATACATCTGTGGATGAATTTTTGTTTTGAGATATTATTACCATGACACATTAGAAAAAATCCTCTCTTATTTGATTTCATCTTATACATTTTTATTAACTTGTCAATGTATTTAATTTTCCTTATACCAATCATCATTTGAGATATATATTCAAATATATTAATCCCAAGAATCAATTATTCTTCCAATAATTCTTCCATGAAGAGAAATTTATTTAAAAAAGTCACCACTAACTCAACGACATGAGATTTTTTTCCATGATTATTATGTCATCAACATATAAAACAAGAAAAATAATTGAATTCCCAATAACCTTATTATAGACACATTTCACTATTTCATTCTTATAGAAATAAAATTTTATTATATTATTATCCAAATGAAAATTAAATGATCATGATGTTTTCTTCAATCCATAAATGTAGCACTACCACGTGTATACTTTATTTGAATTATTTGAGAAAACAAACCCGTTTAGTTTTCTCATATAGTCATATAAAACTAACTTAAAATTTATAAAAGTGGGTTTTACATCCATTTTCTAAATTCCAATATCATATAATGATACAATTAAAAGAAATAATTAGATAGACTTTAGTATAACTACGGTTGAGAAGGATTCATTCTATTCAATCCCGTGTTGTTTTCTAAAACCATTTTTAATCAATTGTTGTTTATATTTTTTTATTAAATAATCCATGTCGTGATTTTTCAACAATATCAATTTTCCACAAGAATGGTTTACACTAGCTAAAGGAACTACAAAAATCTATACTAGATTTATGTATATGAACATAATTTAATAAATCATTAATTATTGAAATTTAGTCGTCTCTATTCCATCTACTTCTTCTTTATAAGATATAGGTTCATTGTCCTCAAAGAGTAATGTGTCACCAAGATTGGTGGAATGAAAAATATATCTCTATGGTTTTTTAACCTCTCGAGTTTATATTAATATTACTTGTTTCTCATGAACTTATTAATATCCTCTAACATTATAGATATTGTTATCATAACAACTCTTATAAATTTTAATCATCAACTTCATTAAAGTAAATATTTTCCCACTATATCCAATGAAAATTTGTTCCCTTTCTGGAAATATAGAATTTCCTTCCACAAAAAATTTATATCTAAAGGATTATAAAAGTAATTTTTGTTAGTTTCCTTTAGAAAACCTATAAATACACAGTCCAAGAATTGAGATTCTAGTATTTATTTGGTATATATTTAAAAAATTCATAACATCCCCATACTTTTATTTTTTTATGAGAAAGTTTATTTTAATACCACACCTTATATATAATACCATATGCTAAATTAGATAATATAGGGCTTAACGTATATGTTATATTATCAAGTGAATATCCACAAAATCATAGTATGGGAGTTTCTTGACTAATCATAAATCTTACTATGTTATACATGGTATGATTCTTCATTTCACAAAAATTATTACACTGAGGTGTATAATGAATTAGCTAATAAACTATCCCACACTCCTAAAAGTTTTCATTGAATGATTAGTTTATATATTATCGACAACGGACAAAGTTTATATTTTAAAAAAATCCCCATATTATTAACTACATTATTTTCATACTCATTAAACATGTGAAACAAATATTACTTATAACATACTATATTGATATAACAAATCCTACCAAATATAATGGATAACATAAAGAAAAAATAGAACCCACCCCTTTCCAATATTAGAAATTGACCACCCATATATGTATAAATAAACTATATTTGGTCTATAGCACATTATCTATTCACAATGAAAGCTGCTTTGGTCAGTTTACCTTGTAAAAAAGTGTGGCATATATCCAATGGTCTCACCTTAATATAGTCGAAGACATTTACTGATGTGTGTTTCTTAATCTATTTTCAATTACTTGACTATGCCTGAAGTTACATAGGTGTGTAGTATACATCTCATTCTAGTTGGGTTTTTCATTGATTTCAATAATATGGTTTTCAAGTTCATGTATATATAATCCATTATTACAATGTTCCATACCATAAAATATAGTATACCAAAAGAAGAGAAATCATTTATTTCCAAACCCGAAATTAAAAAACATAGTGTCTAATCTTGAAACTGAGATTATAATTTTCATAATATACGGTATATATCATATATTATTTAATATAAGACCCAAACTATTAAGAAAAATGATATTGTAATCTTCTACTATTAATGCTTCTTGTCTTGCACCCTTTGCTACTCAGAGATACACCTCACACTTTGAAATATTTTAGAATATAACTTGTAAAAGTATTAGAATACAAAATATGTGATCCTAATTCTATATCCAATGTGAGTAAATAAATTGAGATTTTAAAATAAAATTATTTTCGTTGGCATATGTAACACATAACAATGTGCCTAAAAAATCATGAAATATTATTATTTAAATAATATCATTATAAACTAGACATTGAATAGAATATTATAAATAATATTAACCAAATTATGAAATATATTAATATCACAATCTTAATATAAATTCATTGATTTATTATTTGTAAATGAGTACTCAATTTTTAGAAAAGTAATTTTATCATTTAGAAATACATTTTCTTAAAAAATGATTTGTATATACATTTGAGTTAAAATGTTATAATTAATTAATTGAAATTTCATAAATTTTATTATGTAAAAATTTTATAATTTATAAAAGAACCATAAAAAATTATCTTACCGTGAACTTTTCATATTTTTCTGAAAAGATTTATTTTTTTGTGAAGAGTGGAAAATATCGATCCTTATTGAAACATGTAATTATATTTCAAGAAATAAAAAATTTTCTTTTATTCTAAAATTATTTCATAATTCATTTAGTTCTATTATATTATGAATAATGTAATTTACATAATTCGAAACTAATTCATGATTAAATTTAGTATAAAAATTATACAAGAAAAGACTTTTTTCTGAGATATTATATTTCATAACATTTAGTGCGTTTATTTTAAATTTAATTTTTACTCCAAAATGAAATTATATTCTATAAATTTGATTCAATGTTTTGAATATGTTGATTTATTTTTTCTATATATACCTCTCTATTTTATGTTCAATATGAAATGTTTCCATCATAAAATGTATCATCTATGTAAAAGGTAAATAGAGTAGTGAAGGTTAAACTTAAGATATAAGGTAGAAATTTTTCATCATAATAAATATTGGAGAGAAATAATTTGAACCTTATTATAATATTATTGAAAAAAATTAATGGACACTTTTCCATGAAAATGGACAGTATAATATTTAAATCAAAGAGAGTTATAAAATGTCACTCTCTTCGTTTTAAATATCAACTATTTTTCAACATAGATACAAAATAAAGTAATATATTAATTTCAATGTAAATTTTGTGTGTAATGAAATTATATAATTTATTATAATTTATTTCTAATTTCATGTGATTATATAATATCCTTAAATTCCTCCCTAATTTTAGTTCACAAATTATAGAGTTAAAATAAAAATAAAATAAATGATTATAAAATATTAAAATTGAATAATTTTATTTATTTATATAGTTTTTTAAATTTTTAGATGTATATGACATAATATTTTTTTTAAAAAATTAATTATATTCAAAATAAAACTTTGCCTTTATGTATTTTATGTAAAATTAAATTAAATATGTCAAAATTGTCATTAATGATAATTTATCAAAATAATATTTTATTAAATTATTTAAAAATAATTAATATATTTAAATTTTTAATAGGTTATATAATATGGTCTAAAATCAGATAACTATTATATTTAAGAATCAATAGTTACCTTTTATCTATAAACATATCCCATTAAGAGTCTAAAATATTTTGTCACAGTTAATGATAAAATTGGTTAACAAAGGGGGTTTACCAAAAGATATTATTTTAGAAACAACATTAACTTATTAAAATTTTATTTTATGATTCTATATCAACCATATAATAACATAATATTCGATCCATAACAATATGGATTAATTTTAATTTAGAATATAATTCTTATAATTTATTCTTTTATGAAATTCATAAATTTTCCCTCGCCTATATTTTAAAAGGGAACCTCCTCCCTCACTTATTCAAACCAAATTAATCCTTATATATTGGCCGAAACCTTCAAAAAAACCTTATAAAAAACCTTATACATAGTATAGAGGTTCTATTCATCCAAAAATACCAACCCTAGGATCCTTAATATGAGATTTAAAGGAGTTATTTCAAATGATATGCAATCGCCATAACCAATAACATTCTTTTTTTAATTATTATTTTCCTCATATAAATTGATGATATTTAACATAAATAATACCTGAATTATCCTAAATATAAATAAATCCTATTTCTATTGTCAAATCAAATTTATCAAACCATTTTCTCATCTAATGGTAAGTGATGATATCGCAAATGAATACATACGACTTACCATCTTCACCTAGTGATACAACTCATTCTCCACCACCATATTTCATGGATGGTTATTTTGATGGATTTCAAATTTATATATGATAATTATGATATAATTATAACCATTTATTTTTAATTTCACATATATTTTGTTACCACAAAATATTTTTGAATACAATAATATTTCTCGTGCGAGATTGTAGACTACCACCTCCATGAATCAATGTGATTTTTTTAATTCATATTTCCTTATATGGTAAAAAAAATGGTCTTTTTTAATATATATGAATTATCTTATATAGTATTTATTATGAAAAATATAAATTTTATTTTTCTTTCTTTCAGTCCATCCTCTAAAAATGAAAATAGAGTTCATGCATACATATAGTCCAACACCTCCACGAATGATGTAATTCTTTTTTCTATCTATAAAATTTATGGATGACTATAAATTTTCATATAATAAATATAAAATATATTTATATAATTATTAAAAATATTTATATCATTTTACCATGATCAATGTAAAAGGACCAATACTACTCAACAAAAGCATACATGAAAAAAGAAGGAGTTACCACCCGGAGGAGTAATTTAAATAAAGAATTTTTATTAAATTGGTGATAAAATGTTGTAAATAAATAATATATGGTATGATATATATATATATATATATGGGTATTGTTATATAATATATTTATGTAAAATACATATTTATTATATAATATGTTTTTATGCATAATATGGATGTTGAACATGAATTAAGAATTTATTTCCCTATCTCATCACTATTTAGGATTGTCTCCATTGGGCACATATTTTCTTCCATAACCATATGTTGAAAAAAATTTATATTTAATATTATAAATATCCAAAAACTATATATTAAACAAAATTATTTTTTTTAACCTTTTTGAAAAAAATAATGGAATCTCTTTATCATTTTCTAAAAGAGGTACATTTTGGCTTTTACCTAATGTGGGAAAAAATGTTTTTTATCTAATTTTCCTTAGATTAAATTTAACAAAATAATTATCACTAAATTTATTTAATATTCCCTCATTATATTAAATTATTATTTTTAAAAAAAATCTTTAATATGTGTCATGTTTTTAAATATATATTTTTTAATTAGATATGGTATCTTCGTAATGAAATATTCTTGGTAATATAAATAATGTATTTTCATAATTTAAAAAATAATTTGTTGAATATTATGGTTATGATGTACTCTAGCTATATCTTCAATCTTATTTCTATTGATTTTATATGGTCAGATTGACAAGGGAATGTACTGAAATAATGTATGATATTTTTCCAATTCCAATATTTAAAGATTTTCTAGGTATGTTGATTATGTGGAATTTTAAATTCATATGAGAAATAAATTGGAATTGTTATGTAATGTGTGGGGACCTCTATATACCCCTGACACATATATAGGTCTCTTGAGACAAACTACAGGGGTTTTGGGCTAATGCCTTACCCTTTTATTTGTAGATGACATGGCCAATTCATTGATGATAATTTAAAGATGTCCATCATTATGAATTCTATCATTTTGAAATCATTTAATGATGTTGAGGTGATTATTTGATTTTTTATGATATCCATGTAAGATTTTAAAGAATATGTGATTATTTATATGAAATTATTAATACGATTATTTAGTCTTCTCATATTATTCATGTCCTATTATATTTTTTTATACACATTCCCTTACTAAGCATCTATGATCTCCCTTTTATTTGATCTTTTTTACCCAATATATGAAGAAGGTTATTATAAATAACATTGATTATGTAATAATGATTTTAATATATGTTTTTTTAATTTCAATGTAATATGGTAATCATGATTATATCTAGTGCTTCAATAATACTAAAATATTTGGTTCTTTTGGGATGCAAATACTTGTATCTAGTGCCAATATAACAAAGTAAACACGATCTCTATAAGAATATATTTAGTGTCCTAATAGTTGGTATTTCAGTAATTTTAGTAGAATCCTATAGAATTAGATACAGTAAATAAAATTTATATATACACAACCCTATTATGGACTTTGAGAATATTTAAAAGTAATCTAAGTTAATGATTTTGAGATTAGTTATATCTAAATTTGTAGATTAGGTTATGTGTTTCACTAGTTTTGAAATTATATATTATAATTAAAAATTTAATGAGTTAATATAGTATATTTAATTATTATTAAATAGTTACAAGTTAAAGGAATGGAAACCTTATCGAATCACATAATCTATGTAGATATTTTCCTCATATAAAATAGAATGAATCTTGAGATGGAGCTATAGATAGAGCTGAAATAAATTTAACATATTTAGGGAAGTTGAATAATGTTATGGCTAATAACTTTACTCATATAGGGAATCCTTATAATATATAATGTATTATACCAATATTATACTGATTCATGCATTAGAGACCTCCATTATTTAATAGGAATGAAAATTCATTTATAGATGAGAAATGGATGCGTCCTTTAGAAAATATATTCCTCAATTAAGGATGTAATGAAAGGGAGAATGTCATAATATATTTTTATCATAACTTGTGAGGTTTTTATCAGTGGTGGTGATTGATTCAAATCACAATGGATGAGGAGGAATTAGAGGGCACAGAATGGAATGATTTTTAAATAACTTTTCTTTGAAAAATATTGCCCATGTAAAGAATAAGAAGATATGGAAAGAAATTATTGATTCTGATATAAAAGGAAGGGAAATGTTGATATGTATAAATATAAAATTACAGGGTTATCATGGATTTTAGTATATAATGTTTGTAATCTAAATATAAATAATTACCATTTCTTTGATGAATTGGAACTAAAATTTCAATGGGCACCAGTCCCTCAAATATTCTCATCATATTATGATATAGTATCATTCAACGTCAAGGTAAAGAAATAATTATCTAATTATTATGGTTCGAAAATTTTTAATGATAAAATAGGGTGGAAGAGAAAAAATTGAAAAAGGGAAGAAGGGATAGAAGGATTTTTCCATATTTGATAATTGTGGAATGAAACACCTTGTATATACTTAAAGGTAATGTGAATCAGAATCAAGTGTAGAACAAAAGGAAATCGAGAATGTCAATTTTAGTGTATGAGAGAAGCCTCTAATTTTTTGGTGTTTCATCTGAAAGATGATGGGTCAGTATGAAAATCAATTACCCAATCATCAAGGGAATATAGCTCCAAAAAAGAAAACGTATCAAGTTCAAGATTATGCAATTATTATAGATGAAGTTGAATGATTAATATTCTTATCTATCTGGATTTAATAATGGTGAAATTATTATTATGAGAATAAAGAAATGTGTGAGTATTACACTAAATTACTTTTTATACAATTATTTGAAAGCATATGTACAATGGTACAGATAACCAATAAATGTGATTTTGTGGTAAGGTGATATTTTAAAAAATACACGATTAAGGGATATATAACCCCGAAATTATTCTTAATTTTTAGAAAATAATTTTATGTGGGGAAAATATAACACACCAATGGATGAGGAAAATGGGATAGTATTGGTGTCCATTAAAATAGTTGATGTTTTGAGGAAAATGTAATTTTCGATGGAGTTTACAAAAAAAATGGATTTTTGAAATATACATGATAATGTGATATTTGATGTGTGAATTTATATAATCATGTATGTTTTCATTGATTATTTATGGTAATTACCATGTTTCTTGAGAATGTTTGATCAATTTATTGATATAATTATTATTTGAAAAATAAGAGCTATAATATGGGTTAATTTTAAGTTGATTTTGAAATAGGTCGAACATATTGTAGAGTAGACATAAGTTAATCTATTTATGCAATGAATTACATCGATATTTGGGTGCTATTAGAAAAATATTTATAAATATTATGGTTCAGGTAAATATTTAAAGGAATAAGGGATAACATATGGATCCTTATGATTCCTTCAAATTCATTTCGGTATATCAGACATGAGAATTTTCATTTTAAATATTCATTTCACATAGTAAGAGATGATGTAAAAGTAGATCAAACCACAAGTAAAAGATGATATTATTCTTATGAAATATAAATAAACCTAGAATGATTATTAATTCATATTATTTAACTAGATATCAAAATAATCATTCAACCATAGGAAAAGGACCTTGAAATAAAAATGTTATCTCGTTAATTTTCATACCATGAAATCAATTCTCTCTTAACCCATCATATATTTATGGTTTTTTCATGGTTACATTTCTCATTGACATTTTTTATATCACAAAATATTAATCCCTTGGTGTTATTTTTCTCTTACATGTCTATATTTTCACCTCCCACTAATGTTCACCTAAATGAAAACATATTTTTTTGATCTTTAAAAATCAAAATACCTCTTTTTATGAGGAATATTTATTGAATATTTTAACAAAGTGGGTTTTCCTGATATAAATTTTCAAATGAAAAAAACCCATGATAATAGAGAAACATAGAAAATTTAGAGGATAAAATTTATTTTAGGGATAGAATAATGTAACAGACTAATATTAATGGGCTTGGGAACCTATGAATAATGGTATGCTTTCATCAAAACATTATTACAAGTTTTGTTTTCCCAGTATCTCTGATGAAATTTTGATGACTGACTTGCATAAAAATATTATTATGCCATATATCTCTAATTTGGTGTGGATAATTGCTCAGAGGAAAATTCCTACTGATTCTTACCTTCAGAATTCTGAAATCACTTTGTGTTCCTCTTATTTTCTTTGCCCTCTGCATAAAGATGATGTTGATCATCAGTTTCTTTGTTGTGTTACCGCTGCCTCTATGTGGAAGTCATTGGCAGAAATATTTGATGTTTACATCCCCAAAATAGTCTCATTCATAGATTTTCTTCATTATTGTCATTTTCTTCCCCCTTTACCCCAATTGATGGATCTTTTTCAGTTAGCTACTTCTGAATAATTGCATTATATTTGGTCTGTTTAGAATATAATCATCATGGTGGTCAACATTTTTCTATCAATTCTTCTTTCTCAAGAATCCATGATGTTATTCGTGATGCAAGATTACCTAACAAGAACATCTGCATTAATTCAATTTATGATTTCTCAATTCATACTCGAATTGGTATCAATGGTTCTTTTAGCCCTCTGTATGGTACTTTTGAGGTCTTATGGAATAAAATATTGGTTGGATCTATTATTGTTAATTATAATGGGGCCTCAAGGGGTAATCATAGCCCCTATAGATATGTTTCTATTTTCAGGGATCACCAAGGGTAGGTGTTTTGCTGCTTTCATGGTTCCTATGGTATAACCTCAATAATTGAAGCTCAAATGCTTGGTATCATTATTGCAGTGGAGCAAGCTAAGATCCATGTATGGGATAATATTTGGCTGGAAAGTGACTATTCTTTTATTGTTTCTGCCATCAAAATGGGTTATTATCATTTATCTTGCACGCTTACTAACATATGTATTAACTTCTTGGATTCTCTTATCACCATGAATCATATCATCACCCACAATGGAGTCCGTAGTCCTGATTTCAACTGGTATGATCATCCCCCTAAGGACCTTTTACCACTTCTTAAGAGGTATTATGATAGATCTCCTTTTTTCATAATTATGTAAGATGGAATTTATATTATATTAACGGAACCATTCTTTCTTGGAAATGCTTCACATTTCTAAAAAACACCACCAATCATAAACAAAACATGACATATCATTTTTGAAATATATCAATTAAAACACAGTAGTTGAATTATATGGTTAGATTATATTATAAAAATTATATAATTTATATAATTTACCTACCTAAAAAAATTTTATTGATTAATTTTTATGAAATAATTTTTCACTTTTCAGTAATGATATTTTAGGCTTTTGAAGTATGTTTTCTTCAAAAATTATTTTTGTTGAATTTTTTGGGAATATATTATAATTTATTTCAAAAATATATATAAATTTAATTTTTTAAAAATAGTAACATTTTTAAATAAAAATATCAAAATTATTTTAGGGATAAAAATTCATATTTTTATAAAAATATTGATTCTCCAGTGAATGGTGATAAATATCTATTATTACATAAATTATATTTTGGTTTCATGTATTTACAATGTTCCATTTTATATTAAAATGATTCATACTAACATTAGTTCTATTATATTATGAATAATAAAATTAAGTTCATTCATTTAAATACAATAATTGATATTATTAGGAAAATATTTTTAAACAGATAAAATAATTTTTCATAAAATAATTGTTCTTCAACACATTTTTCATGTGTATTTAAATTTTAATTCATGAAACTAATATAATTTGATCATGAAAAGTAATTATCAATATTATGAATTAGTGTGTTAATTTTTTTAATATATTACCCCTTTATTCATGGTCAATATGAACATTAATTGTGGTAAAATTAATCATCTCGATAAAGGGTAAACCATGTTAATCAAGGTTAAAACTCTATTATAACATCATAAAAATTCATATTAATTATTATTATAATAATTTAATTATAACCTTACCCCCTTAGGGTAACTCCCCAACCCCAGTTACCCAGATTCAGTGCATTATTACGTAACGTTGGCATGATCACAAAAGATCAAGTCTCGAAAGATAGATTAGTTTAGTATCCTTGGAAACACTAGATATATTCATAAATGTTTCATTACATATTAAAGTGAAAAATCAAAATAACATAGTCTCCATAGTCCACACTCATATCCCCTTAAGACTGTCCTAGTAGGTCAGTCATAATTTTTTTTTCACATCCTGGGAAAATAAAACATAGAAAGGGGTGAGCTCAGATGCTCAGTAAGGATAACAATATAGCAGAAACATTCATAAATAAACATAAACATTTAAGTAAATGTATAACTAAACAAAATACTTTTAAACATAAACTACAGCATAATATTGAAAAAATAAAATGATGTAATTCCATTTTATTATTCACATGGATATTCTACTAGTCGAATAATAACATGAAATATAAATAACCACTTTCATAATGATGTAATGCATAATTTCAGACTATCATAACCACATAGTCAAGGAATTGTGCCACGACTACAAATAAGATTTTTTTCAAGGCCTTCTGCCAAGACACTAGTTTGTCTCATGAGACCTACTGATGCATCGAGGAGGTATAGAGGGCTCCACTAGTCACATACTAAGTCCAATACATTCCTTATATGAAAAGGTTAAAACATGTCATAAACCATAACATAAACATATGACATAAAACACTCATAAAGGAAATATAACATTTACACATTTCAATCACAAGATATCAATACAAAACATTGATATAATAAAACAATTTTCAATACCAAAATAAAACAAAAGTAAAACTTGGTATTTATTTTTCATTTTAAAAAAGGTTATGGCTTGTAGAGGAAGCCGAAAATCAAATAATGGTCACGGCGGCGAAGAAGTCGTTGTCTCTATATACATACAACAACAAAAACATTCCCTTTTGTAGTTTAGTAAAACCCTTCATATAAAAATTTTCCTTTTGAATAAATATAAAATTCAAAGGGTTTTATACACCGTATAAAATAATGTCTTGTATTAAAAGAAAATATGCCTCAATAAAAGAAGATTGAGACGAAGTCCATTACCTCACGTACGACTTGACTCGATCGTTCTTTAATCTCCTGAATAATAAACTAGAGTTAATTTATACTTGCTTAAGAACCATTTTCAAGTTCATTATTCCTTCTATATCACTTATTACCATGTTATGAACAATATGTAATTATTTAAGTTAATAACAGTCATTTTGTCGATATTTGGTACTTGAGTCAAAAATAAACTTCTTATAATTACAAGTTGTTCATGTGGTAAAATATACAATATATATAGAATTATATTCATGATTTCGATATCATATATATCTTATATATCCAGTATATAAAAGCATTTATAATATAACAAAACATATATAGGTAAAAAATGAAATGCACCGTTCATGGAGACGGTAAGCCGTACGAACGCATGAACACTACTTTCATTGCTATTTTGTATTTAATGGAATGAAATTATAATTATATAAACGTATATTATATTTCCATTATAATATCATATATAATATCATTTACTCCATACTTTATACTTCCCACATATGGCATTAACAATTCAAATCACTTTGAGGGGGCGGTTGACCGCACTTCCTAAAATGAAATTATCGCGTTTACCCATAATGGAAATCATAAAGGAATGACATAAATGTAAAATACAGAAGCATATGGAAAAAATAAACATAATATATATCATATATAAATATATTGAAATCTTAATGGCCACCATGAGAGGTGTTAAATGAAGATTGAACAATCATCGTTTCGTGAGACAGTAATTCGCCACCCACCGAAATAGTATATTCTTTAAACATTTGACAAAGTTGTGTGTAAGTGTAAATAAAATACACCTCATAAAAACATCATAGTATATATAAGATACTGGTTTTGTTACAAAATAAAGGAAAAAATAGTTTAAGGGGTTGGAGAAGCAAAATAAAACAGAAGATCATAAGAGAAGACATTACCTTAAAATCAGGTAACTCTTTTTGATTTGAGGCAATGGATTCCTTGGGAAGACTTCTACCCAAAGTGAGGCTTCTAAGAGTAATAGAGGGAAGATGAGAGATTATTTTTTCATAGTTTTTCTGATAAAAATGGCTTTGAAGGTGTAAATAAGGTGGTAGTGGCGAGGGCCTTTTATAAGAGGAGAAGAGGGAAACACTTGGAAAGTCATGAAATGTTACATTATTATGAAATGATTTTCAGATTTTAAAGGTCCCAAAATGATATATTACGGGGATAAGGTGATAAGGGTTCTAAATAAACCAATAATATAGGCATTAGACAATTGAATTTATTATATTTTACCTTATCTTTTCATTTTATTTAAAGTGTTCATTAATGAGGTAACCACTGCATCATCATGGCGTCATAAATAAATTTATTTATTTAATGTCTAAAAATTATTAAAAATTTACCATGATGTCGGAAATATTATTTTATTTACAATGAATATTTATAGTCCAAATTTTAACTTATATAACCCCATGTAATAATTATTTTAGTAAAACAACACATGTTTGTGACAATTTAATTTTTACATTCAATAAAAAGTTATTAATGACATTTTCTTACCCAAGTGGCTCCATGGGGTCCCCAAGTTGACACATGGATTTTATTTGTCATCAAAGACTCATCCAATAATGGTAGGACATGTTTAATGGTAATTTCATATTATTATAACATTATATTCTCTTTAAACTACACTAATTACGTTTAATTGGGTTTAATAAAACATAAAAGTAACTATACACCAAAAATTATTTTCATCACATTGAACCAGATTTTACTTACTAATGAAAACCATGTATGTCAGATATTTGAAATTCAATTCACAGACGTTGTACAGTTTCATTTAAACGAATAATTAGTTTTTTTAACTACCACTTAGTGGCTTCACTATTCATCAAAAATTGAAGTTTTTCAGAAAAATACATAAAATTAATCCAAGTCTATATTTGATATTAATAATTAAAAAATGATGTCTATTTTACAAAATTCAAAACATATAAGTTGAATTAATTAATTTAATAATTAATTCCCGCTGTCACAATAAATAGCATGTTTCTAAGAAACAATATATATTAAAAGATTGACAATTGATTATGTACAATTTCAAAGTGAAATTAATTATAATGACCACCATGGGATAAAGTGGTTAAAATATACACTAATTATACTTTAAATCCACTCAATCGTTTAATTTATCTCTATAAATTATTTTGAATAAAAAAATTGTTTTTAAGTATTTTTCACTATTCATCGAAAATTGGATGTTCTCTGAAAAATACCAAAAATTCAACATAGGATAATTTCCATATTAAAAATCCAAAAATGAAGTCCATTTTGAAATATAAAATTTACATAATTTCAAAAAGTGGGTATTACTATTCATAACGGCTATTTTGATTGGTCGTAGTGTGTTTGAATCTCGATCTTGCGTATAATGCAAGCTATTACATTTTTGAAAGAGAAGTGTATTGTGGATGCATGGGGTGTTACAATCTCCCCTCCTTTAATAAATTTCTTCCACGCAATTTCCAATTGTTCTTCTAATATAAAGGGTTCAAAGTAGAAGATCCCTTTGTGGAAAACCCATATCGGAAATAGGGTTAATAAAAATATAACTTTAAAAGAAAGAAAGAGAAGTACAAAGGTCACTCGAGATATCCCATACTAGGATTCTATGAAAACATGGAAATGGAGGAGAATCATACCATCAAGTTTTGATAGAGAGTTGAAAAAACAGGATTAGGAGGAAGTTAACTACAAGAAAATCAAAAAAATGTGATTGGTTAAACGATCATTGATTCCCCAGTAGGAAAATTTAACCGACAATGATTTGTTTTAAGTTACATTCATAAACTTGAGGAATTTATTTAGAATATTTACTAAGAATTTAAGGAAATATACATACTTGTCATGTATACTTTTCATTCTATAATAAATTTTTACCACAAACACATCTTTCACTCAAAAAGATAATAGAACTCAAAAATATTATATTTATCCTAATAATACAGAGATCCAAATATTAACACATACAATTTTGATTAGGAAAACTATTTTTTAATAAATTGGGACTTCATGTAGGCTAGTGGTAGGTAATAAAGTCCTGTCACACTATGGTTGTGGGTTATATTCCTACAGCTTTGTCTGATGAGGCGGATTATCCCCCGACCTGTAGGTTGTTCTTTTCCTAATACTATATTATTATAATATTCCAAAAATAATCTTCAGAATTGTTTTAACCATAAACAATACTATCCAAAGTTAAACTTAATCCATTTCAACATTTGTAGTTATCCAAAATACCTCTATCCAGACTTTCTATTAAGGGACTCTAAATTCCAAAATCAATTGTTACATTAGATTCCCCAAACAAAGTAAAGTTTCTCTTATTTTCACATACTAAAAATATGATTACCTTCATCATATTAAAACCTTAATGAAAAAAACAAGTATTGCAGTACAATCCTGATATATGTCACATTATTCTTATAACCATAATATAGTTCATGAGTCCAAAAACACAAATTCAATAGTTATTCAACTTCATCTGTAGTAACAGCATAAGCTTGGACTTTCTCCCTTGGCATTTTCTGAGGTAATATTTCTTGGAGCTTAGGGAATTCATTTGGATAATTCCCCATTTCTCTACAATTGTAGCATTCAACATTGATAGCCTCATTCTTTCCCATACTATCACAAGCCCGGTGACCTTGTTCTCCAAATTTTTAACAAACTCTCATTCCCTTTAGGCAAGTAACAGGGTGATTATTCCCACAATAATCACATAATGGAAAATTTTTCTTTTCCTTTTTCCCTTTATCTATGTATTGTTCCACCATTCTCTTCTTATCTTGCTTTACATTGTTGTCATAAGACTTCGAGAATTCCTTTTCTGTCTTGATAGCACACGACACAATATCTTCGTACGATGAGAAGGATTGTGATACTAAGGCTCAGAAGAGAAATGGTTTTAACCCATCAATGAAACGATCAATCTTACTTCTTTGGGATATGTATATAATCTGCAACATGTCTCACTAACCTTGTAAATATGGCCTCATACTTTGAGACATTCCCATCCTCCTTTTGTCTCAGACTCATAAATTGCCTTTCCACATCTGCTCGATGATCACGCGGATAGTATTTTTCTAAGAAAATATCTTTCAAATCCCTCCATTCCATATTTGATACTGCATAATATTCCTTTGTGTTTTGAATCAATGACCACAATTGATCATCATCTCCAATGAAGCAGTAAACTGCCATGATAACCTTTTCCCTTTCACTACTCCCCAAAGACTGAAATATTTTCTCTAGGGAATTTATCCATTGCTCAGCTACTAAGGTATTTGTAATCTCATTGAATTTTGGTTCTTGTTGCCTCATGAATTTGTCTAATATTGATCCTCCATGTTGAGGATCAGGGTGCTCCATATGAGTATGGTTATTATTCATAACCAGAGTGAGTTGTCCCAGTATGGTGATAAGTTGATCAGAACCAGTTGTATCATCAACTCCATTATAATTATCTTAAGCAGTAGGGAAATCCCTATATGGAGTGCATGCATTGATACAGTTTCCATTCCTTCCATTAGGCACAATTTCTAAACAATGTCATTAACTAGATTAGTTTATGAATCAAAGCACATAATTCCATACTTGTAAAACACTTAACATAAATTGAACTATTTTTGGATATAATCCAAAAAAATGTTTTCTTTGAGGATGTATATACTCATAAACCATTCATAATGTTTTGTAAAGAAATCATGAATTATCCTAAGCATATCCCCCAGGAGTGTCGTAACTGAGAGTGCAGCATGGCCCATTGGCATGCACCAGTTCTCATTCGAGTCTAGCTCAAAGCGTTTTTTTGGTTATTAACCATAGTTACATCTGTGATAGAGCCGCCTCTACCTGCTTGTATCTAGACAAGGATGTATTGCTCAGAAAATACACAAAATCTACACTTTACGGAAAATTTTGGAAGTTCTTCTATACTAATCCTCAAAGACTATCTATGGTCTATGTGCTCTAATCATAGTTTATCTAAATCTAGCTTCCAAGGTTAATACTAAACTGCCTCTGATACCAACTGTAATGCCCCGACCCCAGTTACCTAGAGTCGGTGCATTATTACGTAACATTGGCATGATCACAAAAGATCAAGTCTCGAAAGACCGATTAGTTTAGTAGCCATAGAAACACTAGATAAATTCATAAATGTTACATTACATCATAATGTGAAAAATCACAATAACATAGTCTCCATAGTCCACACTCATATCCCCATCAGACTATCCCTTTAGGTTTGTTATAAAATATTTCTTCACATACTGGGAAAATAAAACATAGAAAGGGGTGATCTTAGATGCTCAGTAAGGATAACAATACAGCGGAAACATTCATAAATAAACATAAACATTTAAGGCAATGTATAACAAAACAAAAGCCTTTTAAACATGACCTTCAGAATACTATGGAAGAAATAAAATTAATTAATTACATTTACCTATTCACATGGATATTCTACTAGTCGAATAATCACATGTAATATCAATAACCACTTTCATAATGATGGAATGCATAATGTCAGACTATCATAACCACATAATCAAGGCTCTGTGCCAAGACTGCAAATAAGTTTTTTTCAAGGCCTTGTGCCAAGACACTAGTTTGTCTAATGAGACCTACCAATGCATCAAGGAGCTATAGCAGGCTCCACCCGTCATATACTAAGTCCAATTCATTCCTTATATGAAAAGGATAATACAAATCCTAAACCATAACATAATCATATCATATAAAACATGCATAAAGGAAACATAAAATTTCCACATTTCAATCACAAGATATTAATTAAACACATTGATATAATAAAACAATTTTCAATACCAAAATAACATAAAAGTAAAACTTGGTATTTATTTTTCATTTAAAAAAAGGTTATGGCTTATAGAGGAAGTCGAAACTCAAATAATGGTCACGGCGGTGAAGAAGTCATTGTCGCCACATACGTACAACAACAAAAACATTCCGTTTTTTTAGTAAAACACTTCATATAAAAAGATTCCTTTTGAATAAACATAAAATTAAATGGGGTTTATACACCGTATAAAAGAATGTCTTGTATTAAAACAAAATATTCCCCAATGAAAGAAGATTAAGATGAAGTCCCTTACCTCATGTCTGACATGACTTGATCGTTCTTTAATACCCTGAATAATAATATATAGTTAATTTCAACTTTCTTAAGATCCTTTTTCAAGTTAATTATTCTTTTTATATCACTAATTACCATGTTGTGAACATTATGTAATTATTTAATTTAATAACGATCATTTTGTCGATCATTGGTACTTGAGTCATAAATAAACTTCTTATAATTACATGTTGTTCATTTGGTAAAATATACACTATATCCAGAATTATATTCATGATGTAGATATTATATATATCATATATATCCCGTATATAAATGCATTTATAATATTACATAACATTTAGTGGTAAGAAATGAAATGCACCGTTCATGGAGACGGTAAGCCGTACATACGCATGAATGCTACTTTCCTTTATATTTCATATTGAATGGAATGAAATCATAATGATATTAATGTACATTATAATTCCATTATAATATCACATATAATATCATTTAATCCATCCTTTATATGTCCCACATATGGCATTAATTATTCAAGTCACTTTGAGGGGGAGGTAGTCCGCACTTTCTAAAATGAAATTATCGCATTTACCCATAATTTAAATCATAAAGGTATGCCATAAATGAAAAATAAAGAAGCATAAGGAAAAAATAAAAATAATATATACAAATATAAATATAGTGACATCTTAATGGCCACCATGAGATGTGTTAAAAGAAGATTGAACAATCATTATTTCGTGAGGTAGTAATTCGCCATCCACAGAAACAATATGTTCTTTTTCCATTAGACGAAGTTGTGTGTAAGTGTAAATAAAATCCATTTAATAAAACTATCCTATTATATTGACGATAATGGTTTTGTTAGAAAATAAATGAAAAAAGAGTTTAATGGGTTGGAGAAGAAAAATAAAACAAAAGAACATAAGGGAAGACATTACCTTAAAATTAGGTAACCCTTTTTGAATTGAGCCAAAGGCTTCGTTGGGAAGTCTTCTGCCAAAAGTTAGGCTTATAAGAGTAAGAGAGGGAAGTTGAGAGAGTATTTTGTCAGAGGTTGGACGAGCCAAATGTCTTTGAGGGTGTGAATAAGGTGGTAGTGGTGGGAGCCTTTTATAAGAGGAGAGGAGGGGAACTCTTGGAAAGTCATGAAATGTTACATTATTAAGAAATGATTTTCAGATTTTAAAGGTCCCACAATGATATATTTTGAGGATAAGGTGAAAAGGGTTCTAATTCCACCCATAAAATATCTTTATATATGTGTATGTCTTAGATTTTACCTTATCATTCCATTTTATTTAAATCATTCATTAATGAGATAATCGCTTCATTATCATGGTGTCATAATTAAATTTATTTATTTAATGTCTAAAAATTATAAAATATTACCATGATGATGGAAATATTTTTAGATTCACAATGAATATTTATACTCGAAAAGTTAACTTATATAACCCCATGTAATAATTTTTTTAGTAGAACAACACATGGTTGTGACAATTTTATTTTTACTTTAAATAAAAAGTTATTAATGTCATTTTCTTACCCATGTGGATCCATGGGGTCCCCAAGTTGACCCATGGCTTGAATTTGTCTTCCATGACTCATCCAATAAGGGTATGAAATGTTTAAAGGTAATTTAGTATTATTATAACATTATAATTACCTTAAATTACACTAATTACCATTAATCACGATTAATAAAACTTAAAAGTTACTATTCACCAAAAATTATTTTCATCCCACTGAACCACATTTTACTTACTAATGACAACCATGTATGTTGGATTTTTGAAATTCAATTCATAAAAGTGGTAATGTTTCATTTAAATGAAAAATTAGTTTTTTAACTACTACTTAGTGTTTTCACTATTCATAAAAAAATTGACGTTTTTCGGAAAAAAACAAAAAATTAACCCTAAGCTATATTTGAAATTCCTTATTAAAAAAATGTTGTCTATTTTAAAAAATTAAAAACATATAAGTTGAATTAATTAATTTAATAATTAATTCTCGCTGTCACAACAAATAGCGTGTTATTAAGATACAATATATATCAAAATATTGACAATGGTTTATGTCTAATTTCAAAGTTAAATTAATTATAACGACCACCATTGGATAAAATGGTTAAAATATATACTAATTATACTTTAAAACAACTCAATCGTATAATTTATCACTATAAATTATTTTTATTAAAAAAAATTTAAATATTTTTCACTATTCATCGAAAATTGGAAGTTCTTAGAAAAATAACAAAAATTCAAAATAGGCTAATTTTTATATTCTGAATCCAAAAATGAAGTCTATTTTGAAATATAAAATTTATATAATTTCAAAAATTGGGTATTACTTTTTTTAATGGCTATTTTGATTGGTCGCGGTGTGTTAGAATCTCGAACTTGCGTACAACGCAAGCTATTACATTATTGAAAGAGAAGCGTATCATGAAAGCTTTGGGTGTTACACTTATTCTCAAAATTAATATTTTTCTTGGAATCATTTACATTAAAATGTCCAATATAATATTTATATCAAGGAATGTTACAAAATGTCATCCCATTTGGTTTAAATATCCTTTGTTTGTTAAAATATGGATAAAACCAAGTTACAAAATATTTTAAATTTAATTTTTTTCGATAATAAAATTATATTATTGATGATAATTTATTTATAAATCTTTGTTTTTATATAATTTCATTAAATTAATTCTGATTTCTATTATAGTATTTATTTAATTAATAGAAAAATAAAATAAAGGATAATAAAATTATTAAAAGTGATATAATATGAGTGATTTATTAAATTCGAATTTTTTAAATTATTCTAAAATACGATTTATATTTAAATTATATATATTCAAAATAAAACATTTTCTTCATGTATTTGAAGTTAAATTAAATGAATAGTTTCTAAATTTCCAAAAATGATAATTTATCAAAATAATATTTTATTAAATTATATAAAATTTATAAAAAAGATGAATGAATGAAATGAGGGTAATTTATTGTTAATAATTTCATCAATCTTCCATTTATTATTAAATAGTTACCTAATATATAAAACTATATACAATAAATTTTGAAAACATAATATCACTATTGATGTTAAAATATGTTATCTAAGAGGATAAACAACAAGATAAGGTTTAAAATACAATGTTTACTGATCCAAATTTTATTTATTAATGATTTTTAAAATATATAATTACCCATGACTAAAAAACTATCCATTTGGACTCATTTCTCATAATAATTAATTTATTATAATTCAATCTTTTATGAAATTCTAAAACATTCCCTCATATCAATTAAAAAAGGCCACCTCCCCCATCATTTTTACACCACATTTAGCCTTCAATAATGACCTAAACCTACCAAAATACTATATAAAATTTTATATACACATTATATATGTTCTTTTTATCCCAAAATTCAAACCCTATGACTCCATAGAGAATATTTAATGGAGTTCTTTCAATTTGGAGGTAATCACCTTAACCAGTCACATTAATTTTGTTGGTTATTTAACTTATATAAATGTATGTTATTTATCTTAAATAATAAACTATATACTATAAATATACTAAAATTTTATTATTATTATGAAATCCTCATTATCCACTCTCTTTACTATTAAACCACCATATTTCATGGATGTTTATTATAGTCGGATTAATTTTTATATATGATACCTATTAAATAACTATACCCTTTTTTATTATAATATAACATCAATCTTCTTATATTCTAATCCATTGGAATATAATAACCTCCCTCGTACGTAGATATGGACTACCACCTCTACAAAGTGATATGATTCATTTTTTATTTCCATTTTATATAGATGTTAATAATGATAGATTTTATGAATATATAGTATTTTTATGATATAATAATGATTCTAGAAATGAGACATATTATTTAATTTTCATTCACACCATCCATCAGAAAATGAAAATATCATTCATGTGTATGCACAACCTATCATCTACATGAATAATGTAATTCATTTTTCTATCTATAAACTTTATATACGACTACAAATATATTTTGAATATATATGATATTTATATCCTAATAAACATAATTTATGTAATTTGACCATGATCTATTTATAAGGACTGAAACAATTAAAACAAAACATACATGAAAAACAAAGCAGTTACAACCCTGAACTATGATTTTAGTAAAGATTTTGTAATAAATGGGTGGTTAATATTTTAATTAAATAATATAAGTTGTGGTATATTGTAGTGTATATATGAAATATATGTATAAAAATAAATATTTATTATAATGTAATATTACATTCATACCAATTTAGTCAAACTTGAGGTAAGGGTATATTTTAAAATCTCATCACTTTTTGGGATTGTATTCATTTGGGGAGTCTTTTCTTCCATATAGATATTTTCTAAAAATGTATCAAATAAATAAAAAATTATATCCTAACATTACTTATTAAATAAATTTTTTTCTATTTTTTATTTTTCTACAATCATGTTTAATTAATATTCTTGACATTTTCCAAAGAATGTACATTTTTTACCTTAATCAAAAGTATAAAAGAAATGTTTTTTAAAATTTTATGGCATGAATGGAATTTCCTATAGTCATGAATATTCAATTCGGTGAAGATTTATTTATAATTTTAAAATTCTATTTTAAAATACATTTTTTTATGTGGGAAGTTTTCATACACTGAAAACTGATTTTCAATGTGAAATGGGTATTTTCCTCAATAAATTATCTAGTTATATATTTAAATTATTTTCATATATGGAAACATAATTTTTAAATATTATATTTAGGATTTTATCTAAAGATACTATCCATTATATTTCTATGTATGGTTTATAATCATATTTACTAAGGACAGTATTAATATTCTACATTCTAGTTCTTCCAATACGAACAGTTATTGGTTTTTAAGGAATTATGATTAAGATGTATTATTTATTCACATGAGGAATGAATAGGACTTGTTAAGTGATGGGAGTGGACCACTACTGCCCCAAATATGAATCAAAGGATATCAATAGGCAAACTAGATTGGGTTTTTGATGAGGTCTTACCCATTTATTATAAAATTTCATGGCCAAGGCATCGACCATAGGTTTTAGAATAATGGAATTATGATTTACCTCACTATGAAATCAGTTATAGATATCCATGTGATTACAATATTTTTAAAGATATACATGGATGATATTTTATTTCATTTTAATATTTATATGGAATTATTTTTACCATGATTTATTATCATTATATTATATATTTTTTATTTGCTTTCTTCATACGTAATACCCTTACCGAGCATCTAGTCTCCTCCATTTACTAGTTTAACTTTCCCTATGATGTGAATGATGGTATTATAAATAACATTTAGGTTTAATGAATTGTTTTATGTTATGTATTTTATATTTATAATGTAATATTTAAATTATATTTATCTAGTTCTTCAAGACTACTAAAATATTTTGTTCATTGGGATGTGGTTACTCATATCTAGTGCCAATGTAATAAATAACCACTAGCTCTAGGATATTAGAGTTGGGGTATTTACAATACCAAATGTTTTGATTTAGATATATTTTATTCAATGAAAACATATAGCAGAAGAAAAATAATTTATTTTAATCATCTTCTCATCTATGAAATTTTTTTATTATAGCCTTCATTTCCACATGAAGAGAATACTGAATCCATCCCATTTCTATATATCTATTTCTTTTGGTTCCTATATATATATTGAGCTAGTTCTTTTGAAAATAGTATCCTTTGAAACATTAGTCTTATACATATTTTCTTTTGTACTTTATGAGGATTAGATACTTTAATATTTCCAAATATTTATTATCTTGGATAAATAAATATAATATATCTAATACATTCCTATTATGGTAATTTATATTATAATTAAGGATCAATATCGAGAATCTAGGTGGAAAATAATAAAAAGTAAGATAAATTTAAAGTTATTGGTTCAATTTGAACCCGTGGGACTCTATTAGCTATATGTACCCAATCATATTGATTATATGACGTCTTTCTTGGATTCATTTTTAAAATTGCATTTGTATAGTTAACTTGACATCTCATATAATTCTTTTTTAATCAATATCATAGTATAAATCTTTGATGCATTTCAACATAATGTAATGCTCTTCATCTAAACGTATATTCTATAAATCATTGAACAGTTATGACAATATGAAACACTACGCAATAATTTAATATTCGATATTCATGTTATAATTATATTTTCCTACATTTATTTCCCCCCAAGGGGGATCAGTGTGAAGTGTGGATTCCATCTCTTAAATATTAATTTATTAGTATTGTACTTTGGGTAATATCTTATACCATTATTGTTAGTTATTTTAAAACAGGATATTATATTTCTCAAATATTGATCATAGTGAGGTAGTATTAGTGGTTTTGAAGGCCATTTTAACTAAAAAATATTATATATTTACTTTTTCTTTTTCCTAAATTACATTTTTTAAATTGATTAGAATTTTAATTGTCTCCCAATATTTTATAAAACTCTAATAACAATCATATAAAAAATTCATAATATTCAATCAAATTATTATTCTAATGTAATGTGACCATCAAAACCACTCTCTGTAGTCGAAGATATGTATATTCCACTACTTGGAGAGTTTTAAGGTATATTCTTGGATATCGATCCTCATTGACTAAAAAATCCTTCATCACTTGATTGGATTCTCGTCTTATAAAATGAATATAGGTTTTTTACTAAATACATTACTCTAAAGTAGAAACAACCTAGATATAGTTACTTATTTTTGGCCCAATACTATTATTTCAACCCAATAATTTTCATTAGAACAATAATTAGTAAAATAAACCCATAGGTAGGGATGATGAGAAACTAAAAGAATTTTTTTTTCAAATTCATGTGACAGATGGTGTATTGACATAATATATATTTTTGATATTTTAATTTATTTTGTAAAATAAAATCTATTTCTCTATATCATGAAACCCCACCCCCACCAACTAATTGGCTGGAATAAGGCTTCCAACATTGAATATAATGAAATCTGATTTATTGGGGTGGTCATTGCATGATATATATGTGTGTGTTTAATCATCTATTGATGAGATGGGAATGATAATGATTTTATGATAATATTCCTGGATTGCATGGAAAGAATTTCCTCTAATGAGCTATCCCTGACAACTAAATAGATATTTGGAAAATAGTACTTCTCATCCTAACAGTAACCACTAAAATATGGTGTAAATAGTTGTTAAACATGTCATAAATATAGAAATATATACCAATTTTAGTATTGAATGTTTAAAAAAACACGTCAATATTTGGTCTACCATATTTTAGTCATATATACTCTGACTGATGCAATATGAATTTCATTATGTTTATATTGAAACCAACTTTAAAAATCCTAGAAAATTTAAGTGATATTTTTAAAATTTTCAACATTTATAATATCAAGTTATATTTGATACTAATTAAAATTACATGAGGCTTTGAGGATGGGTGAAAATTAAGAAATTTAAAATTTTAGGTTTATATTAATTTCAAAAACACTGAATCTTCCTTGAAAAGTTCCCAAATTTTTCACAGGTAATGTGCAATAAAATTTATCCATTAAATAAATAAAATAAAACCATTAATGGTACCTTGTTCATTTGAAAATTACAATATGATTTTCTCACCACTTGGATTCCATAACTCAAATACACCCAAGTATACCTCTACTAAATCGTCCACACATACAACACTACACCTAGGTCATTGTTCTTTGATTCATGGGTTATACTATAGTAAATTGTAGTTATATATGGTTTTCCATTGATCACATGAAGAACATATGATCGATTTATGAGAGGGAATAAATAAAGACATATTCTTCCATAGGTTTACCTCTCTAATACATGAGGGGGATCTAAATTCATAATTTAGGATATATATATATGACAACATATTAATATAATACGGTTTATGTTTTAATGAAATTTTTATGGACCTTACGGAAACCTAAAATTAAAAATCACCCAAAAATTGCCATTATGACCTAGTTAACTCATCATAAGTATCATAAATATTTTATCACTAACTTGTGAAATTATTAACATTCCACTTGATAAAATGAAAACCATTTACTTGGATTAAAATATCAATTAAAATTTTAATTAACCTTGAACATGATATGTTCATTCAAAAAAAAGTACTTCCTCATATTCAATTTTATGATTAAGTTAATTATATATTTATGGGGAAATAAATTCAGAAATTATTATTCTAAACATAGAAAATATACCTGAATAATTATATGTGCTACCATTAATTATTGGATATTGACCAACCCCCACAAATGGAACCCACTACGTCTCAAACCTATATTCATCCAAATATGTGGTTTTTTTGGATACACCTATAGTGTTAGAATCTAAGTACATTTCTCAATAATAGTGAGTGTAACTCACAAAACATGAGTGGATTCTTATAACCCATCAAGAACTATCACATATCATTCTTTATCTAGAATTAACCTTTAACAACAATAGACAAGAAGCACTGATAATGGGGTGAAATTTATCAACACTCTCAAAAAACAATAATAATGTTACCTTTTATTAGTGCTAAAAAAAGCGTTGATAACTTGGTACCCTTTTTCAGCACTTTTTTCTAGAAATGCTAAAAAACCTCCTTATCATCACTTTTCTGGCACTGATAAAAGAGGCGCCTTTATCAGTGCTATTTTCTTGTGTTGATAACAGTCATTGTGAGATATATTATTTATATATAAATATATATATTTTTTAATTTAATATTAATAATACAATAAATATATATATGT
Source organism: Viscum album (assembly GCA_963277665.1). Taxonomy (NCBI): domain Eukaryota; kingdom Viridiplantae; phylum Streptophyta; class Magnoliopsida; order Santalales; family Viscaceae; genus Viscum; species Viscum album. Next base: position 544,459,761 of record OY728140.1, read on the forward strand.
ATAATATATAAATATTTTTAAAGAAATTTTAATAAAAAATAAATCATTTTTTATAATTTTATATGTAATTTTAAAAACAATTAAATTAGTGAACATGTTTAATAGTTTAATAATAATAATTAATTAATAAATGTATAAAATTAAAATAAATATAATATATAAATATTTTATTATAAAATAGTATGATATATAATTGAATCTATTTATTTAAATACATATTTATATTGATATTATATAATTTAAAATATATGTACCTGTATAACTGTATGTATGTATGTGTAACTCTGTATATGTTTTTGTAAGTTTTTTTGTTTGTGTACATATGTATGTTTGTCATGTGCACATGTATGTGTGTGCACAAGTATGTTTTTTATTTTATATTATTTTTTTTCTTTTGTAATATCTTCTTATTTTTATTATTTACTATATTTATACATTTATATTATTAATTAACATTTAATATATATTTATTCAAATTTATTCAAAATTAGAATATTTTTCTGTGTGTTTTATAACTTTTTATTAGATATAATTTAATAATTATATTTTTTGTATTGTAAATATAATTCATTTTTCAAAATTCTATTATATATAAAATTGATATCATCTATTTATTCATTTTTATTCATTTATTATGTGTCTATAATTCAAATATATTTTAAGAATTCACTTTTTAATGTTTTTCTAATTTATATAATTTTAATTTTTCATTCGTAATTATATATTGATTGAAAATGTTAAAAAATGATGAGTGTTTTTGTAATTTTTATATACATATTTATTTATTTATATAATATACATGTAATATTTTCAATGAGTTTTTAATTTAGTGGAATAATATTTGCTTTTTTAAGATTCAAGCATTAATAATTTTTTCAAATTTATATAATTAATCAATATAAAGGGATTTTTCAAAAGAAATTAAATGAAATTGTTAAATAAAAAATTATTAAAAAATAATTTTTGTATAAACATTAAAATATATATATATATATATATATTTAAATAATTATAATATTATAATAAATATATTTATTAAATTTATAATAGCTTATATTATATATTAATTTATATATATATACAATTAAATAAATCATAATAACTATATATAAATTTATATTCTTTTATAAATATATTAATAATTAAATAAAAAATTCCTAATTATATAAAAATATTGTAAAAATATATTTATTTATAATTACATATACAATTTTAAAATTCATAATATATATATATATATATATATTAGCATGGAGTACATTCTCAGATAATGTACAGCTAGGAACCATGAGGATCCATGATGGGGATTTGACATTAATTCTAAATGGTTTTTGGAAGCTTTTGTATGGGTCTAGGATAAAATACATTAATTTAATTGGGTCCATTGGCATCTTAAAATTTTATTACTATTGGATCCATTGTTTTTATTCCTAATCCAATGGGTGCTTCTACAGAACAAGTTATCTTCATACATATTTCTAGAGTTCTGTTTAAGATTGATTTATGTTTCGCCTTAATCAACAAGGTGGGTTTCTCTACGCTAAAGGACAGGGCTTGACTTAGGATTAAATATGAAAGGAATCCTTATTTCTATGATTCTTCTGAAATTATAGGACACTTAAAATATAATTATAGAATTAATATTGTTTACACCAATTGTAAATTAAACAGTCATCATCTTTCTCATTGTTAAAGGAGGAATGATAAGGATGTCGGCCATATTTTTAAGGACCAACATAATGATCAAGTTATTTATGCTGATGTTCTTAATCGTTCCTTAAAAAAATGAAATTCATTCAATATTTTAGCCTCATTTGGTTGTTTATTTCCCTTCCTATGAGAGGGTAGTGATTGAATTATAATTTTCACCTCAAAAAACTAGGTTTGGTTATATACCTCAGTTTGCCTCCCCCTCCCATCAAGATGAGAAGATGTTAGTTTCCTCTAACGATTTGTTAGAATATAATACTTTAGTGATGTATTGGGATGATATTATAGATGAGTCTCATCTTCTTAATATGGAATTTTTTGTTTAAGGTGCTTTGTATAATGTTCTAGTTGATGAGCATGTTGATGAGGCATGTGATGATATTCTTGAATGCCTAGAAATTTATGTATAATATTATGTATATTTCAATTTGTGTAGAGATAATAAAATGAATATAGAAATTATATGAAAATGTAAATAAAATATTGAGGTATCCAACTAAATTAATTGCAAGGGCCAAATAATTCAAATCCCACATGAACTATAGCAATCAAAAAAATGTGTTTTTGAACAGGTTAAAGGAAAATTAGAGACATATTATACTAAAAGTGGTATTCCAATTGATGATAGGGGATGTTCTTTCTCACTCTCTGGTCATTGATATAACTATATCACTAGTCCATGATGTGTCTGAAATGTCCATTGAATATTTTGTCAAACCTTGGTTCCCATAAGTTTAGTTTTTGAAATAGTAGAGGTTTCTACCCTTCTGAAAATTCTGGTTCAAGACTAGACATAGGAGCCGAGGGGTCAGGACCTATATTGTTCACTACATCCCAACCTAATCAATCCACTATGGGGTTTTCATGTAATCATTTTATTTACATCCACCCATAATATAGGGACTGTGGTATGGTGCCTTCTAGGAAAGTACCCACTGAATCTACAAAAAGTGAACATCACGGAGCGGGCATCATAATAGCTGATTCTCATGGAAACGGTTGTCATCCTTATGTGATTGTTTCAACCCTCTCATTAGGTATGGATATATGTGGAAGGTATGATAAATTTTTTGTGACTCTCAAAGCTCCCAAGAGATGGGTTTTGTAAATATTGTCGAGGGCTCAAAATCAACATAAATAAATGTTTATTCTTCGTAACTACTATATAAATAAACATGGAAATATGTTTTCCATGAAGGTAATTATGCATACTACTTTTGAGTAACATGCATCCAGATGTAGTGATGATTATGTTCCAAAAATATATCGTTTTACTGTCGATATGAAGGATGCCACAATTGTTGATCCACTTGATGATGGAGGAAGGACATGGTGGTGAGGGGAGATACAGAAGAGGGGACAACATCATCTAAGAAATGGTAGACTCCCCCATCATCACAATATGAATACTCGTTCAAGAGATTCATGATTTTTTATGTTTTTTGTTTTATTTTGGAGAAATTTTGTCTTATATGTTCCTCCTCTTTTCTTTTATATGTTTTTTAATAATGGTGCCTCTATATCCCAACCATTTAATATATATATATATAGTTAGAAAAATATATATAATTCTATAAATATATATATATAATTATGTATAAGTACTTTTTAATATATATATATATATATATTTAAATAATAAATATATTTATTATATTTATAATTATATATATTTATATATTAACCAATATATATATATATATAATTATATAACTATATAATGTTTTATAATTATATAATTATATATATCTATAGAATTATAGAATTATATATATCTATACAATTATATAATCATATAGAAATATTTATAATAATATCAACATATTTTTAAATATATTTATTAATAATTATAATAATAAATATATATTTTAATAACTGTAACATGATAATAATTACATTTATTATGTTTATAATTATATTTGTTACTATAGTGGTACTATATAAGAATATAGGAGTGGTGGAACTATAGTACCGATCCACAATAGCGGCAGCGAGCACTGTAGTTAGAATGATAGTGGCGACAGTACATTAGCAGCCGAAAAACTACAATAGTATTATTCACTGAAGGGCTTTAAAGGATAAAAATATAGGCCATGAAATCCATATAATCAGTTTTAATGCTCATTGGGCCTATATGACATGTAATGAGACACCTCTACAAAACAATTATGTCATTTTTTCTGTAAAAAATATTCATTTGTCCCAAAATTAAAAAAAGACATATTTTTAATTCTTTAAATATGTATTTCCAATTATATAGAAAATTAATATTTTTAATTATACTTTCTATATAATTTAAATTTGGTGTTTATCAGTAATTTTTTACAGATGATGCACTATTAATTTACTTGAACCCGATGTCTTCTCTCTGGGCTTGTTGGAGCACTTTTTCATATTGACGATGACTTCTATCTTGTTTTCCATTGAACTAAGGAGGTTGTTTTTTTGTTGTCACGTTATATTAAAGTCCGTTGTTGGATAGTAGGTTTCAAAAACATTCCCTATTCATGATATTCCTATAGGACTATCCATGAAGAGAAAATAGTTTTTTCAAATTCATTCGACTCTTTTATTGGAATGGGATTACATAACATGTGTTTTTAGAAATGCATATGTGGCTTTTAGAAAAAAAAATTAAGTGTGTTAAATGTGTCTCCTAATTATGTTCTTTAATATCCGAATATACATTTTATTTTAATCTATTTTCAATAAAATGTTTTTAAATATTCTATAACATCTCAAGTATATATTTGGGTTTTAAAATAAGTCTAGTGCATATTATTGATGTTTTTAAATGTTTCCTTTTCACTAAATGGTTTTCAAACAATGTGTACGAGTGTTTTTAGTTGTTTAAAATAATCATCATGTGTTTTTTAATTACGCCTTGTGCAAATTTTATATAATTTTTTATGAAATTAATATTTATATAAATAATGATCTATGTGATTATTAATGATAGAAAATTATATTTTCACGTCAATATAATTATTTTTTAAAAATTAATTTGTAAATTTTTTTTTATTACATCCATTTAATTTATAAGTAATTATATAATATAATTAGTTATAATTTTTCTTATGTGCATATAAATAATTATAAATAATTTTGATTATGGATAATTTTAATTATACTTAATTTTAATAATTTGGGATTAATAATTTATATAACTAATTTATCTATAATTTTGAAAAAAAATTTAATTAATACGTATTTTGAAATTACAATTTTGAATTAATAAAAATTTTGAATTATTTATTTGAAATTAAAAATTATTTTGAAATAATAATTTGGAATTAATATTTTTTATTATCTACAAATTATTAATTTTGATTTATTAAATTATATGAATAATTAATAAATTTTTTTGATTTTCTTGGATTGATAATTTTGATTACATGTACACAAATAATTTTGACTGAGTGTGTATAAATAATTTTTATTATTTGTATATAAATATTTTATTCAGAGTAATATATAAATAATAATAAGAAAAAAATATTAAATATATTTTAAACATATATTTAATATATTAACAAATAAATATATTTATATATTAATATTATACTAATATTTATTATGAGAGTATATTTATATAATTATACATAAACAAATAAATATATATAAATATATAAGAATATTTGTAAATATATATATATATTTATATATATAATATATTTATTTATTTATATAAAATTTAAAATAATCATATTTTTATTTGGAATATTTGATCATTGGAAAAAAATATCTTTAGTAACGGTTATTTTTATCATATTTCCCTAAAATAATCGTTTCCTTTATTTTAAAAATTATCTGTAAAGAAGATAGAGTGCAATTACATTCATTCTTTTTCTTTTACTAAATTTCAAAACTAAACAAATGGAAGAGAAATCAAAATTATAATCATTTCATTATTTAAACCTCTTTTAGAATTAAAAATATATATCATTATATTTTACTTATATTAAAGTTCGTATGTTTTATTTTCATGAAATTATAATGATATATTAATATCAAGGTATGTCTTCAGTTTGATTCGGTCCTCCCCAAGAACATCTTTGTTTTTAATTTTCCCAACTTGTTTGTTTAATGTATGCATAAGAGATCTTGATTTTCCTTGATCTACCTCACTAATTTTTCACCCAATATCTCTTGCCTTGATCCATTGTTGGTTCACCCTCTCTGTCACCTTTAGAATCATTTTCAATCATTATTCATTATTTCTCACACTAATTAGATGGACCTACTATTTTTTCATCGCAAAACACCCCCAATTTATTATGTAAGGTGGTGACTATATATAGTATGTAGGCATAGTTTTTGTGATTCATATATGTTAATTGGTTCCACATTTATGTATCCCTTCAGCTCTCATTGAATAATATTAAATAATTCTTCCCATTTTCTTCTATGTACCCCTCACACTCCAATGGATTAAAATATCAATGAATTTTTAAAACATGTCATTACCTTTTGTATTTTAGTTTCATTAACCACTGAAGTATCATCATTCAATATTTTTTTTATTAAACCAAATTATAGAATGTATATTATTCTAAACATTCAGATATAATGGTTTAAATCTGATTGAACAATAATTTTTGTATAAAAATAGTTTCTCATCATTGATATAGATAGCTAGTTTTGAAGATTTTTAATAAAGGCCATATGTTGACCACCTCTACGTTGGGTTATAATAGAGGAAATATCATTCTTGGATCATGAATTAGTGAAATGGATGGTATATTATATTCATATGATATAGAAATGATTAATGATAACCCATGTTAGTGAAATCATAACAATTAATAAATTAATTTATGTCTATAAAATCATAACTATTAATAATATTACCTTAAACTAATTTATTAACATAAGTTAATCCTTTTCTATGAAATGGTTTTTATGATTTATTTATCTTATTAAATATATATTTTTATGAATCAAATAACTTGGATTTGAATCGAAAATGTTTAGATTCCACTTGAATGAAAAAATAGTATGAGGATAGGGTGGGATAGTTCGTCAATTCATAAAAAATCATTCATAAGAACCATATCGAATCATTTTTATATGTTTACATAGTTTTTATTAAATACTAATTTGTGTAGATGAGTTGAATAAACACTGTATTTTTTTGTGGAATAATTTGATGTTATTAATGTTGGACTAGACAATGGAAAACCCAGAGGCAGCTAGTAATTGGGATAATAATTCATTTTATAGATCATGTGGTATGATTAAAACTGTGGAAAATGATTCATAATGTGTTTAGGATATGATTATAAGGTTGAATGATGATGCAGATCACATTGAAGAAATGATAATGACAGTAGAAGTTAAACATTTGGAATTTCAAAAAATTGTTTGGGAAGTTAATAAGATGTGAAAATAATCTATTTTTTGTTGTTTGTACTAAATATATTGTAGTTTGATCCATGCCAAAGCTATATATTTTAAAATATAGATATAGATATCAGTTTTATTGAACTAATTTCCCTCCTAAATGATATTCTCCATGAAGATAATGAGCATCAATTTTAAATATATGAAACTAAAATAAATTTAAATTCAATAGTTATGTTCTTTATAAAAACAATTCTTGTCCAAATGAATAAAAAATATTTCCAAAGGACCACAGAAAACTAAAACAATACACAAATTTTATTTCTTCTCAATATAAGAAATATGAATTGGGTCCTATAAAATTTTTATGGTACTTTTCAATCAATCCAAGTTTTAACTCCCTTTATAGAATATAGGAGATTATATGAATAGTAATGTGGTACCCCAAATATACGAAATAAATATATAAACTTCATCACCCAGCATACTCTCTTCACTGTAAGATGATTGATCATGAGTATATTGAATTTATAAATGATCTGAGAAACCTTCATTGTGTGTTATATACAGATGGGGTGAATCTATTTGGTTTTCAAAGAAACACTCACAGTACATGGACAAATATGTTGGTAAATTTTTACATACCACCGTTGTTATAAATAAAACCAAAAATAAATTAAATTATCTGTACTTAAAGTTAGAAAAAAACAACCAATTAATGTTATTGATGTTTTCTTGGATCTATTGATCGATGAGTTGAAATTATTATGGGATTTATGTGTTACAATGTATGATCCTTGTAGAAATAATTATTTTACCTTTAGATCCATGTTTTGTTGGATAATAAATTACATTATTTACAATGAAATTTTTTCATGATATGTAATAAAAATAACTGAGGGGTATCCAATTTATAGACAAGGTATAAAATCAATTAAGTCAAAACATTAATTAAATATTGTGTTTTTAGGACGTCACATATTTCTATCCCAGTGACATATGTATCGATCATGGATGAAATCACATAATGTGAGTTATGAAAAACATACGTCATTATCTCCACTAATATGTGATGATAATTTTGGGAAACGAAATGATATGGACAATAGTTTTTCTAACCCTTTTTGGAAAGACCTTATAAAAATTTGTTGAAAAAAGGGATTAGTTTTTTTATTTACCAAACTGGATTTTCTTTAAGATTTTGTTTTGATGTTTTTTACTGATTTTTTTTAATATTATCATTGTATTCTTACTAAATACACCCATAAAAACAATGTAACGAATAAAGGATAGGTTTGACTTAATTAATATGGGAATATGGAATGTTTTATGTTCAATTAATAGTCCAAAACAAACAGTTATTCCTCCAAATACTTACACTCATTATAATAAAGATTGATGTTAGTTTGGAAGCATCGTGAATGATTTAATGGTTCCATAGGTTTATTCATAAAATATCAATAATTTCTGGACAATGACTACTTTAAAATTAATGTACATGAAATATAATGACTATTAGTTTTTAATACAATATCTAAGGTCAGTATATTTATATTGGATGTTTTCCAAGATAGTCTATTGGTCAGAGTGTGAAACTCAAGAAGGGGTGAATTGAGTTCCCAATGAATAATTATTTTAAAAAAGTTAAAATTAAATCCCTTAATTTAATAGAAAAACATAGTTAATATAAAGAGTAAAATTATATAAATTTGATCATTCATAAAATTTCTCAATTAAAACAATATTTGAAATCTATTTAACTTTTGAAACTAAATTAATTAAATAAATTTTTCTATAAACATAGGTTAAGGCTAACTATCAAAGTAAAGGATTTTTTATAGATTGAAATGAAAAATGCAGTTTTATCTTTGAAATACATAAAAACAAAAAAGAAATCACACAACATAATAAAAAGGGATTTAGTATCAAGATGAGAATGAATCCCCTCCACTTGGAAGTCACTTGTTTCCATGAAGATTGGTATAACAGTAGTCATGTCTAAAAAATGCATCGATTTGAAAAAAAATCACAAAATGTGTCTAGGATCAAAACCTCCTACATATTTATTCATCGGATGAAAAACAATAGAGGCCATATAGGACCTCTTCCATAGTTTCCAAGGGTACATAAATTGAGAAATGTTAAAAGTAATCTCATCAAAACTCATATTTGAACACAGAATATACTTTTTCAAAATTAAAAATGTAATATAACACACTAATATAATTTCAATCATAAAAGTGATAAAAATAATAAGATATGGAAATATGTGGTGCTTATCAGTTTGAAATGATTCATATTCTCTTTGGCCCTTGTATATGACATAGTGATGATCTTGAACATGTCTCTATGAAGTTGTACGTAAACAGAGTGTCGTAATGTTATTATTTCTATCAAAGTATTATTTGAATGAATTATGCATATCCCTCCAGATTAAGCATATGAAATGTTATTGATATTTATTTAATTACACACTTTCCCACTTGCATGTATGTATGTGTGTGTGTTCAATATTTCACCCCACGTACATACAAGAGGATGATATCTATAATAAATATCTATCCATGTGAAAACATCTATTGAATAATAATATTAACGTAATCCCATATCGTCATAATAAGCACTAAATCTGGATCCCTGTGACACTTTATTAAAAGAATACATCGAGTGGTTTAGGAATAATCATTAATAGATCTATCTGTGGTTGTCTATAATAAATCCCATATAATAGCTATTATAGGAATTAAATTCAAATGAAGGATATAACAACTATATTATCACCATGGAGGTATAACATCTTTAATTTTATCATAGACCAATGATAGATTAGACTAAAAGTAGAATTTTCTAGCTATAATATAGCTTTGATGTTTGTATAGTTTTGGTAGAAAATATGGCGGTAGATCATTGGGTAATAGAAGATGTCTAGCTGTAACACTTTTATGCAGTAAAACATTTCTATAGGTAGAACATATCTAGAAGTACAATATGTTATAGTAGAAAATGTCACTAGTAGGTGAATTCACTGGTGTCAGAGTTAGTGGTAGATAATTGTGACCTAAATGTAGATCTCCATAACTATTTGTATCTCCCCACATGGAAAAATATTATTTAATAAATTATATGCTATCAAAAAATAGTTATCTCGGTAGATTCAAATAAATAATTTGTGAGCATTTAAATAATTAGATGCATACAATCTTCACCTTTTTGATGATCAACAATCATTGAATTTTTTAAACCCTGTATACTAATAACAATAATCATTAGTAGATAAATTGGAAAAGAACTAGTCTTCTTAAAATTTGAATATATAAAATAACTAAGGATGAAGGGTAATGATATGTATTTTATGATTATCCTAATGTTTTTAATAATACCTATCTCCACCAGATTTCCCCTTCCTTCAACATGGATCCCTAGAAACTATTACTTACCATCCTTTCTCCAACCACCCAAATATAGTGTAAATTTTTGTCATATATATCTAAATAATAGAAATATATACCAATTTTAGAAATGGATTTTTAAAAATATCTTTAATATTTGATCAACAATATTACAATCATACAAATATAACTAATTCATTATAATTTGTGTTGGGACCATATAAAAACCATCTTTATGATTCTCAGTAAATTTAAATTATATTTTTAATTTGATTGACTAAAATTGTTTTTTGTTTCATTTAATACTAATTAAAATTACATGAGGCTTCTATGAAGATTGAAAAATAAAAATTTTACAGTTTTTGGTTTGGATTCATGTCAAAAACTATGAATCATTAATACCCCTTGCCCATATTTATCATGAAAATAGTGAAATTAAATTTATGGTTGAAATGAAATATAAAATTAAATGGTGAAAGTTACATTGTTCATTTGAAAATGAAAAATATATTTTTCTCACTTTTATGATTTCATAGCACAAATGTGCCCGAAGATATGTCCACTAAATCTGCCACATGTGCACCACAACAACTAGGTCATCATTCTCTGATTCATTCATTATAACATGGTAAATTGAAGTGTTTTATACTTTTATATGGATCATCAAAAGAAATGGTTATCTATTTATGAGAGGTAATAAATTATGAATTGTTCTTCTTGGGGTTTATCTCTCTAAAAAATGACGGGGGTCTAAATTCATAAAGGATGATGAAATTAATATTAATTCAATAATGAATTTATATAATACGGTTTCTTTTTCAATGAATTTTGTTTTGGACCCTTTGGAAACATAATATTAAAAAACACCCAAAAAACAAAATATTACTATAACTGAGGGAGAATCTATTTGTCAGAATGAAATGATGAATGTCATCAGACTTGATTACTATGATGTTTTTCAGACTAACTTCCCAAAATTAGAGAATTGTTTGATTCCATTTCTACATGAGTATCTACAAATCTACTACCTACAACTTTACGATCATGGGATTTTGAGAGATTCCCACATTCCATCATATAAAAAATATTTCTTTAAGACATGGTTTATAAAACCCATCAATTCTCTAAGTTTCTACTTTTCTAGGTAGGGTGTGTCCATTAATGAGGGAACAATACCTATTGGATGCATCCTACATCATAGTGGTTTTTCTCCTAATATTAAGGATCATGTCATAGAGCCAAGGCCTTACTACTATGAATCAACCTTATGTGCTTTAAAAAATCAATTTTATGGTAGGAATAAAGACTAGATATCTTCTCAAGAGGGGGAGTCATCCCTAGATGGATGTGGGAATTTTGGGTATTCCAAAAATTTATATAGTTCATAAAATAGTATAACGATGTTTAGATTTATGAGGTTTTCTGGGTAGGAAACCTTATGTTTACAATAATGACATCATTCCAGAATTACTGATCCTGTGGAGTCCACAAATCAAATATTTTCATTGGATGTATAGTGAGGACGTCATTAGAGTTTGGGATGTCTATCAAAATTTGGGGGCTCCCATCCTTAAGGACATGTATGATTAATTCATCCCCCCAAAGACAACATTGGATGATACTAAGAGGACACCACTATTGGCTCTTGAGATTTTGAAAATAGAAAAGGATGTACATAGAAAAATTATTCATCCTCATCCTAGAGCAAAAATCCATGTGTAGGTGTGGTTGGGGGCCTTCTTAGAACCAACCAAAGAGAAGGGTCCTACTTGCAGACTTCTTACCGTTATCTGTACTATAAATAATAGAAGTTATCCAGGTACTTATTTGGGTTTATTGAAGAAAGTTGATTACATATATTGTTGTTACAATACTAATCTCGTGATTGATGCAAAGGCATGACTAGAAAATTTTATTTCCATGTGCCTAAGAATTTATCTACTTCATGTCGATGAGTCCGGTGGAGATGTGAGACCCGGGACTTCTTTCATTGCGTCCAAGTTATAAATGGGTAAATATTTCAGGTTGGATGGCCCTATATTGGTAGGAATATATCATTTCTTGTGGAATTTATACAATAGGGAGTCCCAATTTGGACATGGAGGACCATACCATGTGATATGTAGATGGATTTCAGCACATTTTAGTTCATATTCAATGCTGAATTCATTTAGGATCCCCAGTGGTCAATTTAACCCATTTTTTCAAAACGTTTCTGGAATTCATCCTTTAATCAAGATGCCTTATGAGGTGCATAAGGCACTGAATGTATCTAGAAATTTCATATCCATCCATTTGGTTACTAAGAAATAGGAACATTTATTGATAATGTTAAGGAATATAATTATGAGTTAATAGGGAATATAATGTCATTCATGGACAATGTATTAGCCTCCCACATTGACAGTGAGATTATCTTTGATACTTATGTTCCTCATAGGTTTTATTTCTAATTAAAATTCCTTCTATAATCAAGAATATTTCCTCCCATGTATGTTATTAATGAGAATCACACAATCGTTTCACATAATTATGGATATTTATTGTTGTAGATTCATCCAAAATGTCTATCACGCTACCTCCATCAGACGCATCAATTGGAATGGAGGCCAAAAATTCTAAGGTATATGTTTCTTCATACCCTCATTGGGGTTTAATGAATGTTACATATTGGGTAGCAGGCATGACAACTTCTCTTCACTAAAGTCAAGGAGTGATATCCAATACCAAAGATGATGTAGAGGCTTGAAAACATTCTCGTAAAAAAGAACTAGGAAAACTACGGTTTTGGAGATAATACCAAAAATTCCATGTCAATGTAGACCTCTTAATCCGAAGGAGATTTTCATATCATCCCCTTATTATTCTAAAGATGAATATAGACCCATTGAGGCTTTCAAATATTAGGGTGTTGAGCTATCCCCACAACAAGCTGCATCAAGATCAACCTATGTGAGACCCATAGAAATCCAGTATTGGGAAAGTACAACTAGCAATATCAGGGATTCATGGGAGTTCATCTAGTTTGGTCTTCAATATTTAGGGTTAGGAGACATTAAATCACCCTATGATTGTCAATCAGACAATAATCTATCTGAATTAATGTATTACACCATGTATCCAGATTATCATTATATATATATATTCAATCAATTATTGAATCCCATCCTCGAAGTGAGTATCCATTATGATGGGTTTAGGAGTACTTGAAGGGGTAATAATTAACCATGAGGATTAATGGGACCTTTATATTAATACTGATTATGTATTTCACTTTTCTTCTTTCACTTTTTTGATTTTTCAACCACCTTCACTAATCGTGATCGGATTTCATATTGCAGCTTGAAATAAGATAAGGAGAAACGAAAGGAAAAGAACATGAATCCCCAAAACACGGTCCTACATGTACCCCTATGGAAATGGTGAATTAGTCCCTTAGATATACAGAACTATTATCCAATGTTAGGACCATGATGGGTGTAATAGTGATAAAAAATTCGCTGATGTTACCTCATATCATTATTACCAAGGACAGTAGTATAATTTCTCTTCTCTCATATGAAAGGAAGTAAAAGAGAGTATTAAAGTTGGTCATGTGAGTATGTAAAAGTGAATATTTTCACAGTCATCTTGTATTACATATTTCTTAACACACATTATAACAATGTTCACCTTCTTGTTGGATTTGTACCACTTTTTACACTTAAGGGATCATGTAATAGTCCTTTATATATTGAGAAGGACACCTTAGGGGAAATAAATATTTGTGCTAATAAATTTTTCACCTTAACAGATAATGTTTTATGGCTTGTGTATGGGTATTATTCTACTTATATATAGATATATATATACATGAGGGTGATAGTAATGTCAAATTTACTTTCTCTAGTTATCATATGATATTTTTAACATTCGTATCCCCTTAATATATCGAGTTAGGTTTTTATTCCTTATGATCCTGTGGAAGTTAGTGATGATATTTCTATTGCACATGGAGAGAGAAATGAGGATCTAGGGAAGTATGAAAGAAGTTTTTAGTGTTGATATTGACTCAACAAGTCCATTTAGTAACATGCTTGTTGAAGAGATGGAACATAAAAATGTCATCGGATCTAATGTGGGCATTTATCAATTTTTTTTGGATATTTTAAATGGTGAGGGTACTATGATATAACAAGATTTATTCAAAAATATTATGGATTACATTAATCTAGATATGTATATTATAGTTTCCATAAATGAGTATGAGGATTTTAATGAGGAACTGAAAGGACATGATATTTCTCATTCGTTCTTTTTCATACATAGTTGTTATTTTATCTGATATTTCACATCAAATTTCATCTTATACAACTTTCTCTGCCGAGAATGTTGTCATTTCCCATCAAGAATTTTGTATTCCACTCCATCTTACCTCTAATGACATTGGTGAAATACTGACTTGGAGTCCAAAAATAGTAGATTCTCTAAATCCTTTCTTCAAGATGGCTACTTATGCTCAGGACAACGTCCCCCACCCAAAAGTATCCATTCAAAATATTGTAATTTAGAATACTAGGGAGGAATCTACAAAATTTTATAAAATAATACATGGAAAATTTCAACGAATATCTTCATCATTCTTTATTATTGATACTATTTGGATGGTAAAAATGATTCAGATTTATTATTTGAGGGTTATCAGCTTTTGTGGCTGGGTCTAAAGGTAATGATTTTTCCTCAGATAAACCAGAAATGGAAGGTGATGTCTCCTCTTATTTTAATGGATAATAGAAAGGAAACTCCATGATTTATTTGATTTTAAAATAAATTAAACCTAGTGGAAGTGACTCTGATTCAGACATAGGTCCCAAGGGTTCCCTTGGAATAACATGGGGAAAGAAATCGAAAATCATTTATAAAATGATCTATGAAACAGATTTGAATAGATACCTCAAAGTTTTCCAACCTCCATCACTATTTAGCATATTTTTATTTGTTGTGTTTCATTGTCATCTAATTTATAATGTGGTGAAAGAGACCATTCAACAATGGGATTAAGAGCATAATATTTAGCAAGACCTTGTAAAGGATAAATAGATTACTAATTTTGAGGTTTTTTGGTTCGCAGTATCCTAGGTAGAGGACAAACATAATAAAAAGTAGGCATAGTTCGTAGAACAAATTAAGAATCAAACATTTCAAGTGTTTCACCATCAAAAATAGGTGTACCTCCTTAATAAAGAGTTGGATACTACTCAATATAATCTCATAAAACTTCATCATTAATTAGTAGATGCACAACATTATAATTTCTACGGTCATATTGACAACCCTACATATATTACATCATTAAAAAATTAGATTTCTTGATAGTTCCAAAACCATACAGAGTGTACGTTTAGTGAGTTGAGACATGACATTTATCTAGATTTGCATTTTTTATCCTACTGTGTACAATGTCACTTTTAATGGGATGTTTGATGTCATGCATGTCAGACTAATAAATCTAGTGTTTTATGTAGAATATGTTTTACCTTGAATTTTCAAATTAAAACAAAAACAAGGATTGATGTCTAGGAAGTTCTTGATATATTTTTAGATAATTATAAGGGGAATCTTCAGTCATGATTTTTATGGTTATGAAATCTAAAACATGATGTATAATAATAGAGGGGCTCTCTTCCAGGAATGAAGTTACCTCAATTTAAAAACCTGTTATCGGGGATGTTTTATAAATTCATATCTAGGGCATATGTTGCATAGCCTAATAGTGGTATCCTAAGGCTGATAAGACAGTTATGTGGGCGACTTATGCATTGAAAACTAAGGCACATACTGCATATTCCATTAAATGATTTTTTTAATAATTGTGACATTATATTACTGATATACAAATGGGTTTTTGATTTTGATGTCTAAAGACTATAGTGGGTTTCTTATCCAATGAAATATTTATAAAATAAAAGAATCATCCATACCGACATAATAAATGAATACTAATCTATGCTTAAATGAATTTGATTTTTGTAGGAGGTTACTTTTTTTCATAAAGGGTATTTCAGATATTATGTTCTGTAGTTTAATGTCTTGCAGCAAGGATATACTGGGGTTCTGCAGTTTACTATCATAGAGAATGGACATTTTGTGGTATGGTTTCAGGACATGAAGTATGGACATTATATAGAGAAGTTTCAAGTCCTACAATATGGAAATTATGGGGCTATGTAGTTTAATGTAATGAAATAATGAAATTATACTATTTAGTTTCAAGGTGTGCAACAAGGAAATTAGGGTAGTAGATTTAAGGTCTTTATCTTTGACTGATGGTTTTAATGGTTCTCCAATTCTTAGTAATCTTTTTGGAAATTTGCTACTATATTTAGGTGTGTAATGGTAGAGTTTTGAACTGTGATTTAGGGATTACCATATTTGAAGAGTGATATGTGAAAAAGGGATAAATGTAATTAGAGGATGATTCCTCCAATAATGAAGATAAATCTCTTTTATAAACCCATTATGGGTGCTATTTTAAAAACGTCTATCTAGGGACAGTATTGAATAGTAAATAATGGTATACATAGGTGTAAAATCCCATTATGTGGGTGACTTTATACATGAATACCTGGGGGAATGCTCTACATAGTCATGTATAGGAGATCTCATGAATTATGATATTCCCTTCCTATAATCAAATGGAATTTTATTGATATTCATATATTCCCAAGAATAAGGTTTTTCTTGTGGGGAAAAATTTTTTGAACATGGAATGGTTTTGTCAAATAATAATTTCCAATGAATTGAGAGAATAGGATCTCCATGAAGGTCTGACCCAAATGTATGTAGTATGGTGACTCTAGTTTTATGTCATATTATTGGGACCATAATATTGTGGAAACATTGAATGATATGTGGCTAAATTACCCAATTTTATTCCAGTATACATTGAACATGTGAAATGGGAAAGTGTAAACCGTGATCTTGGACACTTCAAGGTTAGTATAGAGGATATGGGAAAAATAACAAATTGATGACCACTTTAAAATATGGTTTCAGGTATATTTTCATCATTGATTAAAGGTATGGAATATGCTTCTCTTAAGAATGAAGTTATTATTATTTTAAAAACTCATTATGGTGTTTTTATTCTGTAGAAACAGTTTGAGAATATATTGCATATCCAAATAGTGGTATCATTTGTCTGATTAGATTGTTGTGTGAGAAACTTATGTATGGACAACTAGGGAATGTACTTCATAGTCAGGAAAAATAACTCTTAGTTATGAGACATTATTCCACCAGAAACTGAGGAAAAATTATGAAGATCTGAAATTATTCAATTTTAGTGGTATTAAATGTTAAGGGGGTAATTTTTAATGCACAATGTATGTTTTTGGATCAATATTTTCCATGATTTTGGATTTTGTCACATAGATCAGATTCATATGTAAAATGGTAAAATGGTTTTTTCCTTAGTGATATCTATAAGGAGAAGACTCAGAATAAATAATCCTTCATATATTTTATAATTTTATGCATGATAGGTGATATTTTCTTTTATCATATGGCTGGGACAAGGATTTATTTACTATTTTTCACAATGTATCTCAATTGGATGAGAATCAATCCAACTGTAGATTTATGGGTATTGTGTTGTTTAAGGTCGTGAAATGAGGAAATTGTGTTTTGTAGTTTAAAGTCATGTATAAAAGAAATTAGGGGATTTTATATGAAGAGAAACATGAATATTACAACTAGACTTGGGAATAGGGCTCAAGTGTCAGTACATATCTTGTTGGAGAATGAATCAAGCCGCACATTGTTCTATCAAATAAATTTCATATGTAAGGTGATAAAATTTATTGAATCTGTTCCTGTAGATCTAATTCATGCATATGATAATATAGGCTTTTTCATATCATGATGTGGTTGGGCCCAGGATTATAAATATAGAGGTCACTACGTATCTTATATAGTTGATAATCAGTCCACATTTTTTAGGTTCATTATCATATGGCGAGGATGTGGGAGATTATAGTATGAAATGGAATATTTTGGCTAGAATAAAGGATAATATTCAAGTGTCACTAAATATAATTTTGGGATAAGAATCAACCTTGATGTAGTTCTAGAAATTGGTCTCCCTATATAGGGTTATCCATACATAGGGAGAGGGGGATTTTAAAATGAGTCTGGACCTGAGATAGGAGATTAATATGTCACTACGTATCTCAATATAATGAGAATAAATTCACACATAGCTTTTGTAATTCCATGTAGTTTAATGTCATGTGGTATAGAATATGGTGAAATGATGTGAAGTGACTGAATATCTCATGAAAACGAGAATCAAACCACACATATATTTTTTTATAATATTTTTTAGGTTATTGTCAGGTGACGAGGACACTTTTTATTCCTTTTACAGAATTTTATTTAGGACCATTGATAACTCAAATTAGAGTTGAAATAATTTTTCTTAAGAGAATTCCTTTATCAAATTCTAAATCCAACATAATCTATGATCGGTGTGAGAAAAAAGGAATGGTAAAATCTTCTTCAAAAATACAAAGGTAACACAAATTAATGATAGGGGAATGATGATTATACGATGACATAACTTGGTTGTAAGGCATGGTCTTCACTACATGTTTTTCTGGAGAGATAATGAATCCAATCTTTGTTCTGAATGAATTTTCCCCATACCAATCGAGACGATGTGGGGAAAAGAGATTTTCATAATTTTTTAAGCTAATGGTTGGAACTAATGTATGAAGTCTAGGCATTATTGTGTATCTATTGTAAAGAGATGCAGATCATAATTCTAGAAAGAGTTCTCTTATAAATATCTGATTCATTCATAGGGAAAAAGGAAAAGGTTTTTCTTTTCTAAAATAAGGGCTTGACCTTGGACTGGATATTTGTGTGTCACTACATATCTCAATTGGAAGAGAATAAATCCACATATAGTTCATAAAAATTCTCCCTATCCAGTATTTCTTCATACACATAGGGGGGTAATGTAATTTTATTTAACCATGTATTTGGACACTAGATATGTGATCTACTGTCACTACATAACTTTTTTTGGGAAGAATCAAGACAGACATAGTTTTTGACAAAGTCCCCCACACCAACTAAGGATTGATGTGAGGTATTGGCTTAAACATTCTCCAAATATTTTTTAGGATAATTTTTGGTCTCAAGACCCAAGATTTTATGAGAATCAATACATATTCTCTAGAAATATTACTAGAATAAAATTTGGTGATATTCAAGGAAAGGGGAAATTATTTATTTTATTATTGTGGATGGGCCTGAGATAAATGATATGGGTGTCACTATATATCTCAGTGAATTGAGAGTCAATACACAAATATTTCATAGATAACCATGTATTTTGACATCATGTGGTGTGTATAAAGGACACCTCACATGAAAGAAATATTGAAGATAGACCAGGTGATAGGACCCATGTGTCTATATGTGTCTTGTTGAGTCATGAATCAATCCACACATAGTTTGTGATGTTATATTCCTTATGAATATATGACTCATACACACAGGGAATGAAGGATCATTTGTTTCTGACATCTGGACCCAATATTGGAAATTTTCGAATCACTACATATCTCATTTTAATGAAAATTAATCTATAAATAGTTATTGAAATTATATTCTGTGTGTTGTATTAATCCAATCACCGGAAAAAATGGTATCACGTGTCACTACGGAGTGTCACTGAGATGGGTGATGCTTTAAAATTTCAATTTCCCATTTATTAATAAAATTCCACAAGGGATATCAACTCAAGTTATTTTGGGTAATTAATTAACCTCAAACAAGGGGTTAATTAACCAAACTATTTAATGTCATGTGGTTGGGACAAATGTGTCTTACAGTTTTTGTGTAAGCGACTAGGACTTTATGTCTTACAGTTTATCCTTGTGTGACATGGATGATGATTCCACATAGTTTAACATCATCCATCATGGACGTATATGGTTATGTGTAGTTTAATGTATTGTAGCTAAGATAATATTTTTAGTGCAATTTATCTACAAACAACTAGAATGATCTTTGTGTGATTAACCAAATTATTTCTTCATGAACATTTCATTGGTGAGAGTTGAAATGAGTTCTCCATCCATTGATATTAAAAAGAAGATCCATTAGAGTGGAACTTGTGTATGGAGTTAGGTCCTTCCCACCATTCCTCGTGATTTGGGGTCTTCATTCTAGGTATCATTGGAGTCATAAGGACCATAACCAACACTCCTCAAATGAGTGAATGATGTGTTCCTTTTTGTAAAAGGCTAGTGATGTTCGGTTCTAATAGACATCATAGTGATGCAAGGTATTAAATAATTTTTTATCGAATCATTCCAACTCATCAAGTAATTTCTAAAAATTTCATCAGTGGATAAATAATCACATATGGAAACTCTAAGTGGTGACAACTAAATTTGAATGGGAATAACTACTTATATCTTGTATACCAATAAGTGTGGGGTTGACCATGTGGATGTATGGGTAGTAGTCATGTAATCCCATATAGCATGATAGAGTTTATCCAGCCAAGATTTATTGTCTTTATCCAACATTTTATGGAGTTTGTTGGACATATTATTTTTTAAAGCCTCTATTTTTCCATTGGCTGCAACATGATAATAGGATGAATAGTTGAATTTGATGTTATGTTCTTGATATAGATTCTTTACCTTAATAGAACTAAAATTTGTGTTGTTTTATAAAAATTTGGTATGAGGAACACTGATTCTAGTAATAATATTAGCTTTGAAAATTCTAACAATTTTCTTGGCTCTGAATTCTATATGTGATATTGCCTCAACCCATTTGGAGAAAAAATTGAAAGCATTAAGGATGTACCTGAATTACATAGACATTGCTAGAGGATATGGTATAACAACATCCATTCCCCATGTGGATAATGTCCAGGAGTACATAATTTTATTTACTTACTCTGGGGGTTGATGAATGGAATTGGAACAAACTTGGAAGGGATGACACTTTTTAGGGATTTCTATGCAATCATAAGTAATCAATAGCTAGAATAATCCAAACCATCATATTTTATTAGATATTCTATACCTTGATTGCTGGGTAGTAAAAAATTCTTCCTATAATTCTGCTATAACATCCACAGTGTCTTATCCATCAACACATTTGAGATGGAATCCATAAAATCATTTCTTAAAGTGGAATTTCTGGTAATTTGGGCTATCATAAAGACTGAAATTATCCACTAACCACCTAATATTCTCTCTTATAACTCTATCCAATTTATTTAATCTATCTTGGAGATACTCCATGATGGGTGTCATCCATCCATACATAGGGATATATGTCTTAGGGATGGAATTGTTTTAATTGAACTCCATCGATATGATTTGGACCAATAGTGAAACCATTTGCCGGTGGGAAATTATGTTTACTGTTTCATCACAATTTGGATTTCCCAAAGATTTAGCTTCATTTTCCAATGCATCTACATGAGAATTTTGTGATTGTGTGATGTGATTTGATGTTTTATCTGAAGGAAATTATTCTGTTAACTCTCATACATAATCACACTGGGGAATTAACACTTCCTTTATGATGGAATAATCCTCATTGAATTGCTTTATTATCAATACTGAATCATCATTCACTTTAATGTGATTTACAGGTCTTTGGAGTTCCAACTATAGTTCTTCAGTGAGAGCATGATATTTTACAGCGTTGTTAGTACCAACATCTAATAAGTGGAACAAATATAGAAACATTTCCTTCTCTAGGGAGATAAGCACAATTCATAACCTATATTTGTTGAGCATAGGGTCTTCTATTCTATTCCACTTTAGAATTTTCAAAGTACCATCAATGCACATTTCCCACATTTGGGGACTGTCTTGAATAGAGATGATTTATTCCTCCAAATTTCACTATTCAATGAGTTCTCTCCTATATATATGTGTTCAGTAAGGAATTATCCCATGTAATGGCCTTTAACAACTTTCTTAGGCAGAAACTTTTTATCAAACTACTGTAGAATACCTACCGATCATTCTAGAAATCCTATCAACATAGTAGGATTGTGAATAAATTTGAGCGGGTTATTGTGAAATACCAAGTGGATCTCAGGACGCCACAGGTTTTGAATTATCTCTTAAAATAGTAAAATTAATTCTCGGTAGCTTATCTCAATATATGGATATCATCTCTATACAACAATCATGGTTTGACTGAGATAGTAAATTCCATTTTCGTTCCCATAAACAGTCTCTCACATATAGAAGGTGCCTAATGATTACTCTAAGGTTGTAACATAAATAATGAGTGGAATTCCTTCAATATTTTCTATAAATAATAGTGGGATCATGAGTTATTTATTGAGGGTATCAAATTCCTCGTTGGATTTATTGGTCCGTTGATATGTTACCCCCTTATTCATTAGTTTGCTAATAGGAAAACACATGACCTTCAAATTAGTTATGAAGTTCCAGATATAGGAAAAGTGTCCTTGAATTCCTCTCAATTATTTCTTGTTTTGAGGAGGTGAAATTCCATGTATGTTTTTAGTCTTATCAGTATCAACTTCCCTGTAATTATGATGTAAAATAAAGATAAGAAATTTTTTTGAGCTCACCCCAAAAGCACATTTCAAGGGGGTCAGCTAGATATGAATTTGTCTAATATTTCTGAATATGGTCACTAGTTTCTTTATGTGATAAGAACATTGTCTGTATTTGACCACTATATCACAGACATAGTATTCAATAAATTTCCCAAAGAAGGGTTAGAAAATGTGGTGATTGGTATGTTGGTAGGTGAAACCATCATTCTTCAAGCCAGAGGGCATCACCCAATAACAAAATACACATTAATAGGCTCTGATGTTTATAAATTACTCTTCTTCTATGGACATCTATATTTCATTATACCTAGAGTATACATCCATGATGGAAATAACATCATAGTTAGCCATTTCATCAATCAAGAGCTCTCTAATTGGAACTGATAAGTTATCTGTGGGACAATTCTGGTTGAGATCTCTAAAATTATTGAAAACTCTAATTTTCACAATATATTCGAGAAAACCCAAAATGATGGGTTTCTACATGAAGTTCATGAAATTGAATTTCTGTATAATTACAAGAAAACACAACATATTTTTTCTTCAAAAAGGATGTAAACACATATTTCTCTTATTTATTCATGGATTCCCTAATTAGAGTAGGGAGTGGGTCTTCTTTTATACCCATATTTATTTATTTTAGTTCAACCATGTTTTCGGAGAAACCTTCCTAAAATACTAGGGGTAATCCTTTAGGTCTTACTATGCTTTATGTTATTTATGTGTCATTTTTTCTACCTCTTCCTCAATGGTAGGTGATGAGGAAATAATTTTAGTTCTAGGAGGGGAGTGAGTATTTAGACATTCCAAAGAGGAGGCAACCATATCTATTTTAAGTGATTATGATGGGCCTTATGATGATATGAATGTAATATTATTGGTTTAGAGTTGGTATCCACGTACATTTCTATAATTGTGGCTATTTCTTGTAGCATCACTGATGAAGAAGATACTTGTTGAAGCTTGGTGGATGGAATGAAGAAATCTCCATTTAGGATTTCATCACTACATGTAAAGTAACTAACTTCTCTTGTGATGGAAGGCTCTGTTATATTGATTAAAATAATGGGAGATGATGAAAAAGTTCTTGGATTTTTTTAATAGTTTGAATTTAACTAATGACCAGCATGTAATGTGCAATAGGATACTAGAATGGGTATGATGTGATCTTCTCCAAACCATATGGGGCATTGATTGTTGTAGAATCATCTACCATGGATTGTCTTCCTCTTTTATGATAGATCTACACATAAATGTATTAATATTCACAAGTTTTAAACATGTCCTTAGAATAATGAAAATTACCAATCTGACCATTGATGGAATATTTGTGACATTGATGGTATGATGAAGGAATGGTTGCATGCTGATGTAGCCTTGATATTCTAATTAGAACATTGATATATGTGTTAATCCAGATAACATTGAACTATTATCCCAATATTTGATCCTCAAACTATGTTGTGAGTGTAACCTTGTCGAGAGTTTCGTGCTCATATAGGTCATAAACCTATAACATCAATGTGGAGAGAGACAAGTAGGATTCAGTATACCCCAATCGGGGAAGTGTCTTAATGAGAATAAGGTTGAATCATGAGCCATTATCAATGAATTATTGGCAGATGTAAGTGTCATTAACCTTTCTATATATCTACAGGGGCCTAATTCTTCCATGTCTAACAACATCCTCATCCAGGTCCAGGAAATATCTGACTGCATGGAATTCTGTTGGTCCATTCCCTACAAAGTCAAATTACAAAATAGTAACCTCGGCCTCAAAATCATGTGGACCTGACAAAGCATCGATGAGTTCTTCCCTGAGATATTTTGAAAATCACAGAGTATCTTGTATTGATGACATAGTCGGTACATGGGCCAGTTGCTTCAACAAATTATACTTTTGATCTAGTGAAATATGTTTTCTAGTGTGGATATTCTCTTTTGCAAGTTCCTTAAGAGAAAATTCTCCTATTGTGGATGGACAATCATTTAGGGTAGATGTTGCAAGTACTTTTTCTCTTGGTGGATTAGGATGTCTAGGCCTTCCCACTCACCAAAAAGGTGGTGAAATAGCCTATAGTAGGCTTTCCATGATGATCACGATAGGGTAGACCCTGTCCTATGAGGGGGAGTTCCCTTACTCTGCTTGAGCCTATTGGAGGGCTCTCCCATGAATTTCTGCTACATAAACAATTCAATCATGGGTTTAGTTGGAGTAATGGATTCTATCAAAACCACATCTTCCCCTATATCCTCCACCCTAACTACATCTTCCCCCAATTATCCAATCATGTACATGGAACATAGATTCACCATCAAAATCATTATTCCCCTAGGGACTCATTAATTAAATAACGTAAATGGAGCCAAAGATCTACTCCTTGTTTGATGAATATTCTTCTGGATATTTCAATTCATGTTGTTCCATTTTGTGGGGCGGTGACCATGCATTTGAGGTAGTTACCAGGAAATTTTTTAAGGTTAAGGACAACCTTTTCCTTGACACATACTCATCCTTTTTCATTTTCTCATTCTTCTCCCATCTATTTTATTTCATTCAGGATTGGCTCTCATAGGACTGAGATTTTGATGAAGATAACTTTTCTATAGCATAATCAGAAGCAAGAAAAATCTTCTATTTCAATAATTTTCATTGAATGACATGAGTTGGGATGATTGTTTTCCTAACCATCCAATATTCTAATTTCTTAACATTATTACTTTTGACTTTCATCCATTCTTCTTCCTCCTCGGGATCGGTAATAGTAACACATGCTTCATGGGCTGGTGTATTTTTCATCTTCACTTACCTAGAGTCGCAATATTTTTTAGGAGGCCCTTAAAAAAACACACCTGGATGGGGTACCATAATATTTAATATAAGGTAAAATAGTTTCAGAGGTCCTAATATCCTTTTTTAGGATTATTTAGTCTTGGAAGCTAAAACAAGTTTCTTAAAAAGCTGAGAAGTTATAGCTTGGGACTTGTTCATTTTGAAAAGAATATATATTTTTCAATTCTGCAAAGTACATCATCATCTAATCTCTTTGATCCAACTGATGAGGTGGGTGTTGTTGTTGACCCATAGGAGGTGTGGTCCTACTTTGTGATAAAAACATTCAGGTAGGATCAAGTATAGGGGGTCTGTTTAAGTGTAACTATAGAAGCCTCTACCTTTAATTTTTTTTCTTCCCTAAGCTGATGTGAATTTCCTGGACTTCAATTTTGTTATTTTTTATTGTTATTTACAACGGTTGAGAAATTGAATCCATATAAATAAACACTTATAAGTATTTCCCTTATATAAATGTTTTTTGAAAGTCATCACATATATTTTATACACAAATGGGATTCAATGTTTCTTGAGGGAGAAGTAGGTTTAATTATTAATTCAATACTTTCCACCAGGAAATGAGATTTGTGATGCTTTAATCGTCCATTTGTTTGTAGTTGGGGAGATCAAAGATTTTTTTCTTCTACAACATTGAGCTAAAATGGAATAAGAAAATCTAATGAAGATCTTCCCATCCTTTTTTTGATCAATCCTTCAAGCTTGTGTTCCATAAAAGGCCAACCCTGTAATGATTTTAAAAATCATATGAGTTTCACAGCTTCCTGTTCCTCAGGGATCCCTATTAAGGGATCATAGAGAGAGAGGAAATGTGTCTAGTTCTACTCTGGCTCTCCTAATCCATGAAAATTGGAAATGTATGATTCCCAATTTTTGGTTGGGTAGGATTTAAATCTACCCATTCAGGATAATATTTATTTTTTTGGTTGAACCAGTGCATCTTGTCCTTCTATAGAATCCAATAGACTTGTTAATGACTAAACTATATTAATAATAATTCAAGGAATAACTGGATGAGTCGGGACAAAAATAGTTGTGGTGATGGAGCCTGAACTGGTACAATGAATGGTAGAACCCGCAGTGGTGGCACCGCTGGTATGTGCTATAGGAAACCAATTGATACAAGAATTGAAGGATGTTCCTAACCATTCCCTAGATATGTACCCAATGTTGGGAATTCAATATCTACATCTATAGATGAAATGATCCCTATTTGAGGATTTGATCCTCCTATAAGAGAAAGGTAAGGATTTACAAGTGAATTATATCTGGTTGGAATACTGCTTCAGAGTAAAACTGTGTTTAGTCTTCCTAACTCCATCATTTCCACCACTTGCTGAGAAAAAAAATTCAAATGTGAAATGGATTGACCTTCCCAAGGTGAAAGGTAAGACCGTGTTTGACCTTTACCTTTGCAGTTATTAGGAGCCTTCTGAAGAGGTAGAAGTTTATTATTCGAGGGGATAGCTAAAATTTTTAAGACTTTAAATTTGTGTATGAACACATTCTTCATTTTATTTCTTGTGAACCACATTTTGAACAAGAACATCATCATTTGACTCCACCGAATTGGATTCATATTAAAGAGGATTTTCTATGACGGAATTGACGACATTAACCAATGTATAATGCAATACTGACCTTTTGTTGCTATCTCTATGAGATCACCATATTATATTCCCTCCACAAGACATTTCCCTCCTATTTATTGGTTCCAAGAGAACTGTTTAGGGCATAGTAACCTTAAGATAATCCTCAGATAGTTTAGTTGTCCATTCATTTTGCAGCTTCTTCCATAATTGGTTGAAAACTAACTTCCACTGAGGAGGGGATTGTGAATGTGAATAATATTCTATCCCTTCAGGCTAGTGTTGTTCATCTTCTTCTATCTAAACCCCCTGGTCTATATTTGTTGTCTCCAAGGATTGGGTTAAAATCCCCCAGACCTATGGGATGGGGTGTCTTTTGAACTGCTATAGAGGATATCAAAGCAGCTAGTCTTCTATTTTTTCCATTTCATGTTCGATGTTTGGCTGGATTCATTATCCGACACTCACTTAAATTTCTGATTCAGAATATTATAATGTCATTTCAAACATTGGCACAATATGATGGCTAAAATCCATTAAAGAGAAGTCATGCTCGATGTTCATATTTTCTTGATGCAAATGTATTTCAATATTTTCCTCCCTTTTCATATTAATTTTGTAGAATGTGGTCACGGTTTGTTTTTATTGAACATCCCTACAATCATTAATAGAATTAGTTTATTGTATAGAGTTTGGGGGAAATAACCTTTCATGTGACCACTATTGGTGAACTTTGATCGTTTTTTATCATAGTGAAATTTAATGCCCCAAGTGCGCCTCACCCTCTAATATAAACACCAGATGGGGTATCTATGATCAATCATTGCAACGTCATTAATGATATGAGTCATGCATATTTTAGTGACCTCTATTTATCATCAACGTTTGGGTACTGGGAATCTAGGAGAGATGACAGTCACTTTTATGTTCTAACCCTAATATTACCATAACATAACATGGGTATTCATTATACAATAATATCATTGAATTTAGATGATGAAACGTTTTACACATTTTGAGGAGGATGTATTGCACATAATATTCCA
This sequence comes from Viscum album, assembly GCA_963277665.1. Lineage (NCBI taxonomy): Eukaryota > Viridiplantae > Streptophyta > Magnoliopsida > Santalales > Viscaceae > Viscum > Viscum album. Next base: position 544,488,305 of record OY728140.1, read on the forward strand.
TAATAATCACTAGAATGTTTTATTGAGCAGTGGACAAAGGATAAAACATTACCAATATTTTCTTTTCTACCAGTTGTTTTATCATGTTCAATATATCCTCTTCATCATTTTCTATAGGATCTTTTACTTGATCAGACCAGTGTTGGTTCTTATCTACCATTTAATCATAATAAACATTATCACTAGAGAGTTACTCTATTACATTTTTGAAAAATGGCCCAAGAGTGGCTCAGATATTGGAAGTCACTTTTGGATATCTTTTGGTTGAGAAAAGATTTGACCCACTAGAGATAAGGCATCGGACATGACTGGCCTTATATTTTCATGTACCTCATGATAATAGGGCTCTCTACTCAAAATTTTTTAGTTGGATAATTCATTTCAAAATGTGTATTAGTAATATAGAGAGAACATTCAAAGTGAATTCCATCAGGGGAAAGACCATCATTGTGAATTACAGTAGGGGGTTGGCCCTCTTTCTCTTTATCCTTATGGCCACATGGACTGTTTTCTTAGCTATCATTAAGAGATAGATCATAAATATTGATCAAATTGACATAAATCAAGGGTTAATTATGATTTCTTTGACAAGGAACGTAAGAATTACTAATACTACTCTTGTAGTTTGGTAATATGGGAGTAGGATCATGAGTTGCAATAAATAAATATATAAGAGATTGAAGAACTACATTATTAAGAGAATCTAGATCATTGATTGACACTTTATTCCATAATAGTATTTGGTGAGACTTTTTCTTAGACACATTCTTGCATGAATTTGGATCCACGTTCTAGGAGAAGTGGTTATCATGGGTAGGTGTATGTGCCTTCCTTGGGGTGTCCATCGGAATAGGCTGATAATCTCTAGTTGTAATGGGTGCATGTTTACGATCTGTTTATCGATATGAAATGGGGGAGTCTTCCCCATGAACTTCATGAACTATAGTAGTGTTAAGTACATACTTCAGGGAGATATGATGATGAGTCACGTCAGGTATGATGAAATAGTTATTTTTCCATCCCTTGTGTACTGATGTTGTCAAAATTATGATATTCTAAAAGGCTTCTGAGATATTGGAATGAATTTGAATCACCCCATTCAATATTTATATGATGTTCTTGGTGACTTCATGGATGGTAATGAGAATTTATATCCATTATATATCTATAGTAGGGCTATATAGCCACTCCTATCAACCCTTTCTGTTAGTAGATACTAACAGTACTCATGTATTAGTGTAGAGAAGAGAGTTTAACCTCTACGAGTTGTTGGTAATTTCAATCTGAATTCTTCATGTGCTTCAATATGAGGCTACTGGCAATATTAGTGAGGGTAGGAAGGTGTATGTTCATACTTGAGGGTTTCCACTAAAGTGTTTTGGTGGGCTTCTTTGAATGATTCCATATGATTATGATGGATGTATTAATGATTTTAAGAAAGTGTAGGTTCCTACGTATGTAACTCCACCAGATGTGAATGTTTGGATAGGTTGGGAACCACCACACAAGTCATCTAGATGATGGAATGAAGGCGGATTGTTGTATTTTTCTACTCATTGTTTTCCACCAAAATGGTTTGGTGCGATACTCTGAATGGGGAAATGGTAAGAACCTACTCCGTGTTAGATAGTTTTCATCCCTAGTGGTCTATCTTGAATGCCTAGGTTTGAAGGACATGGGCTAGATGGTTAAAGGTTACACCCTCATTATGATTAGGGTTTACTTCTAGGCAGAATTGTCCACTGTGAATGTTGGAAGGAGCCCATGGGATAGACCCCCCGTGTCTTTGTGACGAGGCCATAGGTGGCCTCCTGGTCAATATCCTTAGAATATGGGAGGCATTAGTTATTTAATTCTATGTATAAGCTCATGAAATGGATGAAAATGGTGGTTTGAACCATCATATTCTAGACCACTAGTCATCATTGATTAGACTACTGTGGCGATTTTTGATCTAGAGGAACTCTCAAGTAGCTGCTAAGTTAGGTGCGGTACCATGTTGATGGTACTCTCAAACCAATTCCCTAGAGACCCATCATTGGAGATGTTTTGTTTGTTATGGTGTCCTTCATGCAGATGAGGAACTATCCTGAGCAACATTCTGGGCATTCGTGGGTGTAAACTGGAAGGAAGTCATTTGGAATGAATGGAGTTCTTGAAAGGAGTACTTAAATATGAAATAGGATTACGAAAAATAACATTATTAAGTAATATCCATTCAAGAGAACACATGTGTGACTTATTACCTTTTTTGTACCTCTATTATCAACTGATAGGGTCCTGACAGTTGGGTAACACTATCTTCGTCGTGAAGGATTCATATTGGGTTCACCATTTTATGTTTCTCTTGGAGTGTGTGTTTTGGTTAGGAATAAATTTTTCTGAGTGATTTCCAATGTATTTTTTATAGAACTAGAAACACCCAATATTTTAGTATCCAAATGGATCATCCTTCCAAAGGTAGGTGTTTGTTAGGTTTGTTTACCTATGATACTTAATAACTCGCATTAGTAAAGAGAATGGGTGGTCAGGATCATCACATCATTTTGGGTGGAATTATTACCTACTCTGTGAATCTATTAAATATTTAACATATTTTAATGAATCATTCATTAATTCCCATGTATGATATGAGTTGTCCCAATACTTGTAATCAATTATGAGCATATGATAATTTTAGAGTCAATAATATGTATTTCAAGTACATTATTGATGGAGTTATATGAATGTATTTGAGGTTATCCATTAATGGTATCCACTCATATACGATTTTAAGATTATTTTTTCATTATTACAATAATGTTGGTATATAATCCATAAAGTGGGGCACTCTAGAGTTTATGGTCATCCAGGTGGAAGAATGTCACTCTGGAATTTATCGTCGTCCAGGGAGACATAAGGTTTTATGATGTTGGGATTGAAATGATAAATGGGATTATGATATATCCTTGTGAAAGGAATTAGAGTAAATGTTGTTTTATTTCGTTGAATTGGGTAAATTATACCCTTTTGGTCATGTTATGAGGAACCAACTATACATTTTAACATCAGGTGGTAAGGACATCTATGTAGAAGGTGCCTAGTTAATGTTTGGTGTTGGAATTACGCTAAAATAAACAAAGGAACATTAAACATGTATGAGTTTCAATGATTAATTAGACTCTGTGAGGGATATGGACTAAATTGAATAGGTTTGATCATGGATGTTGGGTTTGAAACAAAAGGAGGTTTCATATATATCCCTCTTGGATAGGAATAAAATCTCACATAGACAGGTAAGTATTATAGGTAATTATGTCCCTTTGAGAGGAATAGGTTTAGGAATAGTCTGGAAGAGGATTTCTAGATTAATGGGGTATGATTTCTCATTTCAGGGATGATATGACATGAAGATATGGCCTCAAGAACGAATCCTACATATCCTTGTTATAGTTGGAATCTAAGTTCTTGTAGTTCATTCTTCCAGGTGGATTGTGTGGATTTTGTAATCATTACGAACCTCTAAGCCCATGTGAGTCATAAGAATTGTGAGAAACAAGAGGATGTGAAAGATTCAACAAAACATACATGATTTATCTTCTACTGGTGTAAGAGTCCATGGCTATGGCGGAAGTGGAACAAAAACGAACCATTCCACTCTTCACATTACAATGGACATGGGTCAAAATGTATGGAAGGTTTGATGGAAAATGAGGTTGGGATGAGTATTACTATGACCTCATACATGAAGGGATAAGGGAATAAATTATTATGGTTTCCCTAAAATTGGTCCCAAGAGAGGAGGGAGACTTTCCTTTTGTAAAAGGGAAAATCATTTGTGGTTTTTACCCTCTATACCAGGGACCTGAGGCTCTAGGTCATAGAAATGATAAGGGGACGACAAAGTCATAGCCCAATAATCCAATATTTAGAACTCCACAACACTTTCCTTGGGGTAAGGGTCTATGTGACCATAAATGTACAACTATAAATAAATCTTCTAGATGTCAACCCTCTTGTGACACATGTGTGGGAAACATCTGACCATAAAAATATAAACCCAAATGAGAGAAATATTGATTTGAAATTCCCAAAGGAATGATAAATCTAGAGGTCTTAGTGAAGGTGTCAACATGGACCCTTTTTGAAAATTGATCCATTTAAGGAGGATTCCTTCCATGAGTTTCATAAAAGAGGGATTAAATAATGGCTCACTTATGTCCTAGGCGTAAGTGGTCCGCACAAGGTTTTCACATAGGTATGTCAGATACGTCCTATGTGGAACTGAAAAATTATTAATAGAGGGATAATGTCTATGATATCTTGATATTTCTTGTGAAAAATACTACCGTGGTAGAAACACTTGGGTGAGGTTTAAACCTACACATCCTAGGTCACCACTTGTGTATTTGGAAGGGTCTCGTGCAAGTCCTTCCTTAGGTAAGGGGCCTCATGTAGGTGGTTTCTTTTGGGTATGTAATAATAGGTTTTGTAACTTAATCATTGAAAGGAATTTAATACATCATATACCTTTTAATTCCATATTCTATCATGTTTTTAAGAGCTACTAGAGATAATTCAGCGGACCTGTGCGAAGGTGCTGCACAATGAGAGATTTAGGAGTTCTACCAATTTTTCAGTTGTGGAAATGGGGAGTCCATGAATCCTATTTATAGGAAAATAGGAGACTAGGACTGATAGAATTGTCATCATAGTTAATTGGAATATGTCCACAGTGCATATCTCCCTCATATGGGGTAGTAATTACACAGCTGCATAGGCCATTTGTGTTGGTATTCAGCATAGGGAATTTCACCATTGGTCTATACTAACAGGACTTTCACTGGCCTTCGGGATTGTATTTCTTCTTTCATATGTTTCCCACACTTGTCTCGCCAGAGGTTTGGGATCCTTTAGATGAATATAAGTGCATATATCTATAGTCTCGTGGACTCTTAACCAAAGGACAATGTTGTGGAGTTCCCAGCCTTAGATTCCGAGGGTAGGACTTTTTTCGCCCCACCTCATCTCTAAGACTCGGTTCCTCTTGTCCCTAGTAAGGTGGGTAAAGATAACACTTTCTTTTCCCTTTGACATTGGAAAAGTATCCCTCCCCTCTTGGGACCAATTTTAGTGAAACCATCCTAGTGTAATCCACTATCCATTCACATAAGAATTTGGACCCTTTCTCTTCTCTACCTCTTCCACCATTAATCATTCTTTACATTTGGACCCATGTCCATTGTAAAGTGATGAGAGGGAAGTTACGTTGATTATCCCAATTTCTCTATACCCAGGGCCACTTCCAAAATTGGAGGAGAAAGGATGTGTGTTTTTTGAATCTTTTACATCCACGTGTTTCTCACACCATGAATAGATCATGTGGGATTAAAGGATTTTAATGACTAAAACATTGACACAATCCACCAGAAGGAATGAACTATGAGAAAAATGATTCCAACAAATATTAAGATCCACAGAAATCCTTCCTGACGCCCAAGTACCATATCACCTCATCCATGAAATTATAAATCATACCCCCCTTAACCTGGAATACAATTATGGGGTACACCCCAACGACTTCCTCTCAATGGGACAAAATTCCCTGTAAGAATGACTGAACAATGTGGGATTTGATTACCATCCAATAAGGATATGTATGAAACCTCTCTAAGGTTAAAACCCAATATCCATGATCATCCCTATTCTCTCTTGGTCAAATTCCTAGTAGGGTCTAATCAAACATGGAAAATCATATCCTTTCTTGGTTCCTTGGGCATCTTCCGAATAATTCACACACCAAAATTTAACTAGGAACCATCCGCCTACACATCCTTACCACATGACGTTATCCTATATGGTTTGGTCCTCATCACATAAACCTAAAAGGTATGTTTTGTCCTATTATATAGAAACAAACTATGTGGATTCTGATTCATTTCAAAATGATATGTCGGAAGCTCATTTATGGGTTTGATCCCAACAATATAACAAAAATTTTCTCCATATATGATGATAACATCCAGAGTGACATTCATCTACCTAGATGACCATCAACTCTAGAGTGTCCCACTATGAGGCTTAGAAACCAAATTCATTGTAATAAAGAGTAAGTCATCACAAAATAGTATATGAGAACATACCATTGATGAAGAACCTCAAATTGAAACAAATATCTCCTCCAATGAAGGAACAAAAATATATACAGATGATTCTAAATTCCAAAAATTCTAATAATTGATTCCTAATATTGGTATAACATAGAACAGACTTGTTAATTAATGAAGGAATCATCATGATATCATAAATCTATAAGAGAGTCCTAGAGTAATAAATAATTCCCCACAAAAGGGTTTGATGAGCTCTACCTACCATCCTCTTGACTGATTAAATTATTTAAGTATCATATTCAAAAAACCTAATGAACTCATGAATTTGGAAAGAAGATCCAATTCGATATAAGACCATTGGGTGTTTCCAGTTCCATAGAAAAACCTTTTGGAAACTGTTTGGAAATAGTGATTCCTAACCAGAAAACACATTTCGAGGGAAATAAAAAATTGTGAACCGGAAATGTATCCTTAAATAGGATGATATTGTTACAAATATGTTAGGTCACTATCAGTGATAAAAGAGAGATAGACAAGGTAATCATTCACACATTTTTTCCTCAAAATTGATTATTCCACAATAATTTTCGTGTTCATGTTTCTATTACAAGTATAGGAATCCTTTTCAATAACTCCATTAAATCTAAATGGCTACCTTAATGTTTCCACCAATGAATGCCTCACCTGCTGCTCAAACTAGATCTTCATCCACATTAAGAACAATATCTCAGACTGTGTGTCTTCAAAACTGGATCTCTAACACATTGGATTGAGAGTACCATCAACACAGTACCATCATGAACCTAGTGACTTCCCAGAATGCCCTCTAGATCAACAATCACCCCCATTAATCAGGTCATGATGTTCAGTGGTCCAGAAGAAGATATTTCCAACCACCATCTTCAACCATTTCAGGAGCATATCATTGAAACACAATCACCAATACATCCCATATTCAAGGGTGGTCAACCATGATCCTACCTATGACCTTGTCCCAAATAAACATGGGTCCTTCCCCCGGGCTCCTTCTAATAATTCCTTCCACCTAGTCCATGTTGTAGTAAACCCACAACATGATGAGGGTGTCACCTTTTTCCAACCTGCCTGTGTCCCTCAAACCTAGGAATTCAAGATGGACAACTAGGGATGAAAAGTGGATAATATGGGGATGTTTCCTACCTTTTCCTCCTTCAGAGACGCCCATAAACCCAAATTTTTGGAAAATAATGTGCGTGCAAATATCCCCATCCATCCTCATTCCATCGACAAGAAGACTCATTTTGAAACGCCCAACCAATCCTACAATTCAAATCTAGTTGAGTACCATGACCAAGAACATAAGCATTATTAAAATCATCAAACCTATCCTCAAAATGATCTCGCAGAATTTAAAGAAGCCCGCCAGCCAATTTTGGTGGCAACCCACCAAAAGGAAAGTACACATGCCTAAACTCACCAAGGATACTAGTATCATTGTCTAGAATTATGTGGATAATTGAGTAGGAAGGTCCAAAGGACAAGTTGAGGGTAGGCTCAAAATTCTTCCCCAATACATGTGTACTCTCAGTATCCATTGATAGGAATGGGAGTACAAGAGCAGGTATGTACCATGAAGCCAGATACAAAAAGGACTTATATTCCCATTATTGTCGTTAAAGTATCCAAGAACATCTAGGCAATGGTGAAAGGGTGGAAAAACATTCCTAACCATATCTAAAAAATTATAGAAAATCATAACGGTGAAAATAGAAATACCTGAGGGATGGACATATAACATTTTCCCCATTCCTAGGGTGGCTCATCATCATGTCACCTCAGAGTATATATATACCTCTTATCTAGTCTTGGAGGTTCATGACGCACATTCCCACATATCATACGGTCAACCGGATTGGGAACATACACATGTTACAATTGGTGATAATAGACCAATTCTAATGGACACTCCAAAGTAAGTGAATACACCTACCTATGATAACCACTTCTCATTTAAAGTGGATCTAACTACATGTAAGATGATTTCTAAGAAAAATTCTCACAAAAAACTATTGGAGAATCAAGATTCAATCTGCGATATGAAAATTCATAATGATAGAGTTCATCAAGACCTAATAGATTTATTTATATCACCTCATGACCATATTCTTCTGTTACCAAACTACAAGAGTAGTAGCAGTGATTATGATGTTCCATATGAGACACTTCATCATGAAGGATTTTTTTAAGAAAATTTGGCCAATCTTCAGAACCTATCTTTTGATGAGAGATACAAAAATCATTCGTGTATCCAAAAGAAAAAGGAAACGGTGGTTTTACCCCTTGCTATAATTCCCCAGGATGGTACTCCCCAGAGTGGAATTCATTGTAAAAGGTCACTCTATATCCACAATTCACATTTCCAAGAGAATTATCAAAATCAAAATCTAGTTATGAGAAAATCCTCTTATCATGGGGCACATACATATACAAGGCCAATAATTTATGATGCCTTGTCAGTAGTGGGTGAAATTATTAATCTACAAAAGACAATTCAACGTGGAAGTCATTCTATAAACAACCAATGAGCAATTTATTAACTAATCCAATAGAGGAACTCGCTACAGATCTTGTTAATTCTGATGAAAAGGTAGATAAGCACCAAAATCGGTTCGATTAGGTAGAGGAATCTATTAAAAAATAAAAAGATGTTATATTGAGCATGATAAAACAACTTGTTGTAAATAAAATAACTGTAATGTTTTCACCTTTTCCCACTCCTCAATACCATATTTTAGAGATGTTGAGATTAGATTATGTGCAAGACCTCCACCTCATCAAGTGGAAAACTCATAGTCATCCAACAGAAAATATATTACTTTTTGATGAATACCCAAGTCATTTCAAGGTAATAGAGGGCTATAATTCCAAATTGGCTTTGAATATCTATTGGTTTCCCAACACCCAATGATTGAGAACCAATATTTTGAACTATAACATTCATGTCTCAATGCATTAATGAGGTTGTGACGATTGATCACATATACCCTATCTGGTGTTCATATTAGAGGATAAGGTACAGATAGAGAATTGAATTTAATGGTGCTCTAAATCCATAAAATATCCCCAAAATTATTTTCATTTAATGTTATTACCCCATCTCGTCTACAAAAAACAAATTCTATTCATGCCAGAAGAGATGATAAACAAGAATAGGGATTGGAAGAATTGAACCAAAGTCAAACCAAAAGTGAAAAATCTATTGAGATTCTTCTTCATCAAGCATCTAAGAACATAAAGAAGCCAACCTTCTTATAATATGTAATCCATTTGACAGGGAATATGTCTGGACTAGAACAAATACCTTCCAAAAAAGGTGATTTTAGTGAATGTCGGATAATGATCCCATGCAGCGTGCAGACCAGAATTCATAAAATCAGAAGAGAAACTGCGCTGATATAATCCGTAGTAGTATACAATCCACCCTAATATGCAGGGTAGTGAAATTTTTTTAACCCAATACTCGACACCAACAAACAGAACCCAAATGGTTGCGAAAGAAGAACACGAAAAATCCCAGCCCACTGGGATGGGTGCTTTTTCACATTCAGAATCCCCTCCTTAGTAAAAATCTGTTTTTTAATGATTAAGGATGAATTTGAATAGTGAACATAAAAATAAACTATTTGGGGATTCTCTTTAGGTTATTTTTTTCCAAACAATTCCCAAGGAACTATTAAATAAGAGGAAAAGTCCTTTGGAGTGCACAGAAGAAGGCTATCTCACAATGATACCGACAGAATTATTGTAATGCATTATACATTGGTGAATTTCATAAATGTCGTCATAGAAGATCCCCAAAAATATAATTCTATATCAAGGGTGTCATAGGATGAATTTTCTATTCAAAATAAAATACACACTATAGAATATGAAGGAGGTGTACATACCATAAATCTAAGGCTTCCTAAAAATGTAGGTATCCCTTCAAATAATCAACTTGCACATCTTCTAAAGGCACCTAACAAGGGGGGAGACATTGTGTGTGAAACTCTATGAAACTATCATGATAACATTGAATATAAATCACAAAACAAGAGTTGATACTAGTAACCCATCAAGCACTTCCACATATAATTCTTTATCCGACATTATCCCTTAACAGTGCTATAAAAAAAGAGATGATAAAGGAGTCACTTTTCTCAACACTCCCAAAAAGAACCGATAATGTTACCTTTTATTAGCGATACAAAAAGTGTTGAAAAATGGGTACCCATTGTCATTACAAGTTTTAGCACTAGTAAAATACCCCCTTTATAATCTCTTTTTTAGTGCTTATAAATGTGACACCTTTATCAATTCTTTTTTCAAGTGAAAATAAAGGTTATATTGAGTAATTTAATTTTTATATATATAATTATATATTTTTAAATAATATTAAAATTATAATAAGTATATATATGCAAATAAAATATATAATTATGAATTATATAACTTTTAATAACAATTAAATATTATTTTTATAATTTTATATATAATTTTTTAAAAATTATATTAGTCAACATGTTTAAAAGTTTACTATATACATTAATTATGAGAAATGTATAAAAATAAATAAAATTAATATATAAATACTTTATTTATACAGTAAAATAAACTATAATTGATTATTATTTTTTAATATATATATTGATATTCTATAATATAAAATATATGCACATGTATAGTTTTATTTATGTATGTGTATGTGTGTACATGTTTTTCTATACATGTGTGTGTAGATGTGTTTGGGAAAATGTATATGTTTTCACGTTCACATACATGTGTGCGAACAAGTATGTTTTTGAGTATTAGTTTTTTTGTAATATCTCTCTATTTTTAGTGTTTTCTATATATATTAATTTTTATTATTAATTCATTTTTTATATAAATTTATTTTAATCTATTCCTAATGAATATATATTACTTTGAATTTAATAAAATTTTATTTCAGTTAATTTGATTTAATTTAGTTACTAATTTTGTGATAGTTAATATTATTCCCTTTTAATTATTTTATTAGATATATAATTAATATCATATTTTTATTCATTTTTATTCATTTTTTATATGTATATAATTCACATTAAATTTAACAATTCACATTATAATTTTTTAAATTTTTTTATTTTAATATTTAATTCACAATTATATATTCATAAAGTATGTTAAAAATAAATTTAATCATTTTTTAATATATATATATATATATATATATAAATATATACATATTTATTCACTACACATGTAATATTTTCATTATATTTTTAATTTAAAGGAATAATATTAATTTTTTTTGTTTTTTATGTTTCAACATTTAATAAATGTTTAAAATTTATATAATTAATCAATTTAAAAATTGTTTTTTTTAAATAAATTAAATAGTCAATTAAAAAGTTTTAAATATGTAAATAAATTTAATTTTCTAATAAAATTTAAAAAATATATATATGAATAATTATAAAATTATAACAAATATAATTATTATGTTTATAATGACATATATGTATATAATATATATATTTATTTAATTAAATATATATATAATGATACACATATATATATATAATTAATTAAATTTATTAATAATAATATACAAATATTTTAAAATATTTTTATTTAAAAATTTAATTATATGTATATTTTTTTAAATCATAATATATATATATATATATATATATATATATATATATATTAGCATGGAGTATGGGCTTCGCGAATGTATGGCCAAGAACTACTAGGGTCTATGATAGGAATTTGACATTAAATATTAATGATTTTAAGGAAGCATGTCTGTCGGTCTATATTAAAATCCATGGATTTAATTTGTTCTTTTGGTATCCAAAAATACACTTTATAATGGCTCTACGATTTGTTTTATTATTTTGATATGTACTTCTATAGAACAATTTATCTTTGGTCATTTTTTCAGATATCTGGTGGAGATTGATTAATTTTCTACCTTAATCAACAATTTGGTTTTTATATTCCAAATTACATGGTTTGTCTTAAGATATAATGCGAAAGGACTACAACGTTCTATGATTCTTATGTTATTATAGGAAATGTGATATCTAACTATATAGTTATTATGGTTTGACCCAACTCTAATTTAAAAGGTTGTGATCTTTCACATTTTCGAAGGAGGAATAACAATGAAGATGACCAAATATCTGAGAACCAGACTAATGATTAGGTTAGGGATTCAGATGTTATTAATCCTATAATGGAAAATATAATTCCTTCAATGTTTTTTCCTCAATTGGTTATTCCTATCCCTACATCATAGAAGATAAGGATTGAATTTAATTGTCCTCATCAGAAAACTAAGTGTGGCTATATCCCACAGATTTTCTCCCCCTCCCCATTGGATGAGAAGATGATAGTGCTCTCAAATGATTTGTATGAATATACTATTCCCACGATTTACTGGGATGATATTAGAGGTGAGTCACATTTTCTTAATGATGTATTTAATTTTAAATATTCATTGTAAAAAGGTATATTTGATGATCTTGTTGATTTGGAATCTACGGATATTCAGGGTGCCCCCAAAATTTTGACATAAGCTGATGTTGATTTCAATATGTGTTAGGATAGAACGATGATTAATGTAATGGTTTTCAAATGGAAAGAAATTGTGGTAGCCAACTCAATGAAATCTACATCCAAAAGAATTCAAATCACACTTGAATTATAGAAATATGAAAATTGTGGTTTTAAACTAGATAAAGGAAAAACATTGACTTATTCTACAAAAGGGGTTATCCAAGTGTTTGGAGGGGGGCTGCTATTTCTAACTTTTTCATCATTGATACACTTACATTATTAGTCAATTAGGTATTTGAAATGGCCATGTAAAATTTTGTTGGTCCCATAGTGCACATAAGATTGTTCCAGGAAATAGTAGAGGTTTCTCCCCTATAGAAAATTGAGGTTCTAGACCAGAGAGAGTAGCTGAGTTGTCAGTACCAATATTGTACACCACTTCCCAACCTTCTCAAACAACCATGTGGTTATCAGATGAAATTTTGATTTCCATCCTTCATAGATCTAGTGATAGAGGCAAGGTTCCTTCTAGGGAAATACCCAATGAATCTATAAAAAGTGATCATTGAAGAGCGGGATTCATAACAGCCACTCCTCATGGTAGTGGCTGCTACTATAATGTGATTGCATCAACCCTAGAATCAAGGCTGGTTGTATCTTGAAGGTATGAAGAAATTATTGTGACTCTCAAACATCACATGACTTGTGCTCATGTAATTATTTGTTAGTGATGAAAATCATCTACATTTATTGTTTATTATTCAAAAAAATTATTCCGACTAAATAGAATTCTAATTTGGACAGAAAGGTATGTATGCATAATGATTTCATGTTATTTTCTTCTAGAATCAGTGATGAATATATTAAAAAACTAATGGTTTAAGAGATGATATAACGGATGACACCAATGCAGAGAAAATTGATGATAGAGGTAGGGCATGGCCGAGTGTGAAGATAGGGATGTAGGGATGATATCATCATCACATGGGTGGACCCCCCCCCCCATCACAGTATGGATACTAATTCTTGAAATTAATTATGTTTTTTATTTTTTTTATTGTAGTGAAATTTAGTAGTGTATATTCCTCCTCTTTTCTTTTCTAATTATTTTTATAATCAGGCCTCTACATCCCAACCCTTTCATATATATATATATATAAATAAAAATATATAAAATTATATAAATAAATTTATACATTAATAGAAAAAAACATTAATATATTTATATATAATAAGAAGTATATATATATATTTTTAAATAATAAATATATTTTTTATATTTATAGTTATATATATTCATATATTAATATATATAAATATATATAACTATATAATTATATAACTATAAAAGTATATATAATTATAAAATTATATAATTATTTAGATACATATATAATAATATAAACATATTTTAAAATATATTACTTTATAATTATAATTATAAATATATATATAAATAACTGAAAAATTATAATATATATATTTATTATATTTATTATATTTATTATATTTATAATTAGATATTTTATTATAGTGGTACTATAGCATAATTTTGTTGTGGTGGATCTATAGAACTAGTGACACAATAGAAGAGGTGAGCACTATAGTAGGAATGGTAGTGGTGATAATATTGTAATAGGCAAAAAACTGTAGTAGTACTATTCACCATATTTCTGTTAGGGTCAAACATATGGGCCTTAAAAGACATATAATGGGATTTAATGCTCACTTTTATAGTAGACCACATAATGGGACTCCACTACCAGAAAATGAGATCCTTTGTTTTAGTAAAAAATAGTCTTCAGCCACAAAATTAAGATGATATATTTTTGTAATTATTTAAATATTTAATTACATTTATATATATTAAAAAAACTAATTATAATTATTATATTATTAAAATTAGTTCTTTATCCGTACTCTGTTAGTGATGATGTGCTATTAATTTACCAAAATATAATTCCTTCACTCATGGCTTGTTGGAGCATTTTTTGAAGTAGATAATGACTTCTTGGTTATTTTCCATTGAACTGAAGAGGGTGTTTCTATATTGTCACATTATATTACAATCGTTTTATTTCTAGTTAGCTTAAAAGACATTATTTATTAATTATATTCCTATAATATTTGACATGAAGATAAATTTTTTGTTTTTTAGATTCATTCAATCCTTTTATTGGAATGGGATTCCCAAACATGTGGTTTTAAAATGACTATGCTGTTTTTAGAAAATGTTGTATGTGTTTTTTATGTGTCTTTTTATTATGGACATGAATTTCTATATGTACATTCTGTATAAATTATTTTCAAGAAATTTATTAAAAAGAATTCATAGCAACTCATATATCTGTTTGGCTTTGAAATAAGTTGAGGGCATATGCTTGAGATTTTTAATTGTGTTTATTGCACCAAATCATTTTCAAACCAGGTTTGTGAGTGTTTTAATGTGTTTAAAATGATTTAAATTGATTTTTTACATTACCATATCTTTTATATTTTATTCAAAATTTTCTTAAATTAATATTTATACAAATGATCATCTTTATGATTATAAATAATAAAAAATAGTATTTTCACATGCCTATAATTAATTTTTGAAAAGTAATTTGTAAATAATTATTTTTATTACATCAATTTAATTTATAAGTAATAATAAAAATATTTATAAATAATTTTCAATACGTGTATATAATTAATTTGAAATAATTTTCATTATAAATAATTTTGATTATATTGAATTAATAATTTATATCAATGATTATTCAATAATTTTTAATTAAAAAATAATGTAAATTAATTTTTATAAACTAATACTTATTTTGAAAAATTAATTTTTAATTAATATAAATTTTGAATTAATAATTTGAAATTAATATTTATTTTGAATTAATATTTTTTTATTAATATTTTTTATTATTTTTAATTATTAAATTTGATTTAATAAATTCTGTAAATAATTTATAAATAATTTTGATTACATTGAATTGATAATTTTGGTTACATGTACATCAATAATTTTGAATTTGTGTGTATAATTTTTTTTATTATTTGAATATAAATATATTGTTTTAAAAAAAAGTATAAATAATAATAACAAGATGTTGTAAATATATTTAATAGATTAAAAATTATGTATGTTTATCTAATAAAAAATTTATATTATACATCTATTTATTTATGAATGCATATTTATATAATTATATATAAATATATTATATAAAGATATTTGTAAATATATATATATATATAATTATATTAATATTTTCATATATATATATATAATATGTTAAATTATTTTAAATTCAAATATAAAATATAAGTTAATCATATTTTTATTTGAAATAATTGAGTATCAGAAAACAATATCTTCAATAAGGATTATTTTTATCAAATATCCATAAAATATTTGTTTCTTTTAAAATTTACTTCAATAGAAAACTGATGGAAATTACATTAATTTGTTTTCTTTTACTAAATTTTAAATTCAAACAAAATTCAGGGAAATTGAATTCATAATAATTTATTTGAATAAATATTTATTAATTTTTTTAAAAAAATTATTAATATATTTTCCTTAAATTAAATTTTATCTAATTTTTTTCTTGAATTTATAATCATATATTAAAATCAAGGTATGTGATAATTTATTATTTTTTACTCCCCCTCGAACAAATTTTCTTATTTTATCATTTTCCCAGCTAGATTTTACTACATGCACGTAATAGATATTATTTTTCCTTACTCTACCTCATTTAATTTTTCACCCAATATCCATTACCTCGAGCCAATACTGGTTTATCCTCTCCCTCAGCATCAAACTCATTTTCACACATTCATTATTATTTCTCACTCTAATTGCATGGATCTACTAGTTGTGCACCACAAAAACTCTTCCTAATTACCATGTAAGGTGGTGATTATATGTGATATGTAGGCATATTTTTTTGTGATTCATAGATGGTAATCAGGTCAAAGTTTCAAGTATCACTCCTCATCCATTTGAATTAAATCAATAAATTCATCCCATTTTCATCCAAGAACTCCTCATACTCACATGGATTAAAACAAAAATAAAATTTTAAAACATTTTATTACCTTGTGTATTTTATTTTTAGAGACCACTAGAGTATCATCATTCAACATTGTTCGATTTTTTGGAAACAAATATAGAAATTATATTTTTCTAAAAAATGGTATATAAAATTTTTACTCTAAAAAACTATAATTATCTTATAATATATTTATTATGAATTAATATAGATAGTTATTTTTAAAGATTTCTATTAATATACATATGTTGTTCACCTCTATGTTTGTTTTTGATAGGGGATACATCTCTCATAGGACCCAAAATAGTTAAAGTAATAATATATTATATTCATGTATCATTGAAAACATTAATGATAACCCAAGTTAGTAAAATCATTACAATTAATAATGAAATTTGTGTCCTTAAAATCATAACCATTAATAATTTTACATTACACAAATTTCTAATAGTAATATAAACTTTTTCTAGAAAATTTTTTTTATGTTTTATTTATCTTCTTAAATATTTAATTTTTCGAATCAAAGAGGATTGATATGAATTTAAAAAAAATTGGATTCTAATATTATTAAAAACGTGTATAAGGATTGTGTGAGATGGTTCACCATGTTTGAAAAATATCATGTAGATGACTCCTCTCAAATCATTGTTCCTTGTTTATAATGATTTTATTCAAAACTATTATGTGTAGAGGACATGGAAGAACATATTATATTCCTAGAATAAAATGAGGTTACAAACATTGGACTAAACATAAGATAAATCTGAATTTTGATATTCATTGGGATAATAAAACAATTTATGGTTCATCTGGTATGATTACAAGTGTGGATGATGAGGAATATTGTGTTGAGGATATGATTACAAGGGTGAATGATGATAATGGTCTTATTGAGGAAATGACAATTACATTGTTGTTAATCATGTGGTTTTAAAAAAATGATTTGAGAATTTAATGAGTTCTGAAAATATTCTATTTTATTTTAGTTTTACTAAATTTACAACATTATAATATATATTGAAGTTATATTATTAAACATTTAGAAATAGATAGAGGGATATCAGATTTACTAAACTACTTTCTATCTTAAATGATATGATCCTAGAAGGAAATGAGAACCCTTTCCAAATATATGACCCTAAAATAATTCTAAATTAAATGGTTATGTAATCTATAAGAAAAAATTATTGTCCAAATGAATATATACTATTTCCAAAGGATCAAAAATCACTAAACATTCCCCAAATTTTGGTGCTCTCAATACAAGAATTAAGAATTGGGTCCAATGAATTTTTTATGGAACTTTTCAATCTTTTTTAGGTTTAGCTACCTTTGTATAAGTGGGAAGAATATATGAATATTATATTGGTATGCATATAAAGGAAATAAATATGGAAACGTTATCACCCAGTAGACTATATTCAGAAGAAGATATATGATCATGATTATCTCAAAATTGGAAATGATCTGAAAACTTTCATTTTGTGCTATATACAAATGGAGGGAATCCTTTTGATTTTCATATTAGAACTCATAGTACATGGCCAGTTGTGTTGGTAAATTATAACATACCACCATGTTAATGCATGAAATTATAAAACATTAAGTTATCTATACTTATATTTGGTCCAAAAAAACATGGTAATGTCATTGATATTTGTATGGCTCCATTGATCGATGATTTGAAAATATTGTGGGATTTATGTGTTAAAGTTTATGACACTTGTAGAAATAAATATTTTAACTTGAGATACATATTATATGGGATGAAAATGAAGTTCTTTATTATGAAATTTTCCGATGATGTGGAATTAAAATCACTAATGGTTATCCAATTTCTATACAAGGTACACAATGAATTAGGTTGAAACAATCATCAAAGACTGTGTGTCTAGGAAATCACACATTTATACCTTGGCCACATAAGTATCAATCAGGGATTACATGACATGATGGGAGTTTTGAAGAATATACAACATCATCTTCGCTAATAGGTGATCAAATGTTTTTGAAACAAAAAAATATGCTCACTTGATTTGGTAAATATTTTTTGAAAAACATTATAAAAATTGATTGAAAAAAGAGATCAGTTTTTTATGAATTAACATACTAGAATTGTTTTTACATCAATAATTTTCATGATGTGATGCATATTGAATGAAATTGTCATAGATTGATATAAATATTACTAAATACATCTATCAAGATCAAATAGTATAATTAAGGACAGGATATACATGATTTTCATTGTATTATGGGAAGTTTTGGCCCTAGTGAAGAGTGAAAACCAAACATTTTGTCCTCTAACTAATTTCAATCATTCTATGAAAAATAGATGTTAGTTTTTTTACTTCATTAAAGATGTAAAGGATCCATATGTGTAATAATAAAATATCAATAATATCGTTCCAATAACTGATTTAAAATTAATGTTCCTAAAATCACATGACTATCTACTTTAAATGAAATATCTATATTCTATATCTTTATATATAATTTTTTCCAAGAATGTCTATTAATCAGAGTTCAAAACTCAAGACAGGGGTGAATGGAGTTACGAATATAAAAAATCTTTTAAAATTATTAATAATTAAATCCCCCGAGTCAATTAAAAAAATCGATTTTATATAATGAGTATAAACATATATGTTTGAACTTTCATAAAAGTTCTCAGTTAAAACAATATTTCAAATCACATTAACTGCTAAAATTAATTTTCTCAATAAACTATTTTATATAAACATGGGATAATAATAACAATGATAGTAAAGGTTTTTAATAGAATGATAGAAAAAAAGATGTTATCTCTTTTAAATATTGAAAAACAAAACTAAAAACAAACAACAGAATAAAAAGGGGTTCAGTCTCGAGCTAAGACATAATCCCCTCCACTCATAAGCCATATGTTTCCAAGATTATTGCTATAACAATAATCATATTCACAATTTGAATCAGGTTTAACAAACATAATCACAGATGATATCCATGATCATGGCCTGCTCCAAAGTTATTCATTGGATGAAAAATCATACTTCTCATACAGGACCTCTCCTATAGTTCCATGGGAATACAAATTGAGAAATATGAATAGGAATGTAAAAAAACTCATGTTTTAACACAAAATATATTTTGTGAAAATAAAGAGCATAATACAACACACTACTAAAATTTAAAGCATAAAATAGTTAGAAAATAAGAAGATATGGAATGATTTGGTTCTTCTCACTTCAAAATGATTCAGATACTCATGGGACCTGTTATATGACCTGGTAAGGATCACAAAAAAAGTTTCTCTGTAGGTATAGGTAAAAATAATGTCACAACCTTATGATTTATATCAATGTATTATTTCAAAAAATTATACACATATCTCTTGATTCATTGTTTGAATGGTTATTGTTGTTTTTTAAATTACACACTTTCACACACCCATGTATGTATGTATCTAAGTTCATGAATTCAACAAAAGTACATACATGAGGGTGATATCTATAATAAATTTCTATCTAGGAAAAACTATACATTTAATAATAAAACAATTTATCTTGGATCATTATACTAAGAACTAAATATTGAAACATCTGACATTTTATTTAATTAATATACTGATTGGTTTGGGAATAATCATTTTTATATTCGTGTGTGGTGGTTGAAAATGAATTCCATAAAATATTTTTTAGAGGAACTAAATTAAAATGAATGATGGAAAAAGAATAATAGCATCCTATATTTATAATATCTTTAATTCTAGAATATTCCAATACTAGATTATACTAAAAGTATAATGGTTCAATAATTATAGGACTATAATGGTAGCATAGTTCTGAAATATAATATAGAGGTAGACCATTTTGCAGTAGCACATGTCTAGAGATTGAAAATTTCTAGAAGTTACACACATCTGGTTGTAGCACATGTCTAACAGTAAAACATCTTGCAGTAACACATTTCACTAGTTGATGAAGTCTCCAATAATAAAGTTAGTGGTAGATCATTTTGACCTAAATGTTAATCTCTATAACTAACGGTGTCTCTCAATATGGATAAATATTATTTTCAAAATTATATACTATCACAAAATTGTTATATCATTAGAGTCACAATAATTATTATTTTTGAGCATTAAAATATATATTGTCCCATAATATTCTACTTTTAATGGCCAAAAATCATGGAATTTTATAAACCATGTATAAGAATAAATATAGGCCTTTGTACATAAATTAGAAATGAACTAGCCTTCTTAAAATTCCAAAATATAGAATAAATAATGATGAAATTATAAGGATATGTCTTTTATGATTAAATTTCAATATTTCATAGCAAGAATTGTCTCCACCAGATTTCCCCTCCTATCTATAGGGATCATTGGAAACTAGTAATTCCCATCCTTCCTTCGAACACCCAAATATGGTGTAAATTGTGGGAATAAATATCTAACAAATAAAAATATATACTAATTTTAGCATTTTTTTTGAAAGTATCCTCAATATTATATCATCTAAATTATGATCATATAAACACAGACTAATTCATCTTATGTTTCATTGGGACAGTATTGAAACCATCTATCTAAATAATATAATTTTTAAAGGGGGTTTTAAAATTTTTTACTTAAAAATTTTAATTTTCAATTAAATATTAATTAAAATTACCTAAGGAATTGAGGATTCAAGAAAAATAATAATTTATAATATTTTGGTTCAAATTTATGTCAAAAAAACTGGCTCCATAATACCCCATAACCTGGTTTTTCATGGATAACATGAAATTAAATTTATGTATGAACATAAAAATCAAATGAATCCTTGAAAGGTGGCTTATTCATTTGAAAATTTTAATATTATTTCCTCACCACTGGGATGTCATATCTCAAATTCTCCCAATTATATATCCATTAATGTAACTCCCCGACCCCAGTTACCCAGAGTTGCTCCATTATTTTAATACATTGACATGATTACAAGGAATCATGTCCCGAAGGACCGATCAGTTTAGCAGTCTTGGAAAATAGATTACATACATGAACATTACATTACAGATTAGGAAATAATACACAACATAAATGATCCTTTGAGAACACTGTTAATCTATTAGCTTAAACCTGCTTATCAATAATAATACACTTACTGGAATCCTACTAATTTTAAAACATAGAAAGGGGTGAGCTCAGATGCTCAGTAAGGATAACAATATAGCAGAAACATTCATAAATAATCATAAACATTTAAGGCAATATATAATACTAAAAAAAGACTTTGAAACTTAAACTTCAGCATAATATGGAAAAGATACAATAAAATAATTCCATTTATTTATTCAAATGGATATTATACTAGTCGAATAGTCACATTCAATATCAATATCCACTTTCATAATGATGGAATGCATAATACCAGACTTTCATAACCACATAGTCAAGGTCTTATGATAAGACAACAAATAAATTTTTTTTCCAAGCCATTGTGCCAAGACACTAGTTTGTCTTATTAGACCTACCGATTCATCTAAGAGCTATAGAAGGCTCCACTGATCACTTACAAAGTCCAATGCATTCTTCATATGAAAAGGCTGAAACATAACATAATCATTCGTATGAAGAATATCATACGAAATGTCAATACTTTATCCATAAACCATGAATGGAATAAAAATATTAAATTCACCGTCCAACATAGAATAACTCATTTAATATAATATGGAATATTTAATCATAATAAATTAACTTGAAACAAGTTTAAAATCCATCACATATGTTTTCATTGATGAAAATGATGAGTAAAATGCTTTGAAAGGAATACCCATTTTTCTTGAAATCGTTTAAAAGTCTCAAAATTTATAAAGTAATTCATTTAAAAGAGATTTTTGAATAAAAGTTTCCCATACAACATTGAAGCTTTTGAAAAGAGCTATCATTTCAAAACATTGATTTTCATATAAATAAATCTTTAAAAACAATGTTGAAACATTGACATTGATTAAAAGGGTTTTGAAAGATAAATATTTAAAACATTTAAAATGTTGATCTAGTTAAAAAGTCCCTCCCATAAAACCAAAAAAGATCTATTTTGAATTTTTTTTTGAAATATGGGAATCGATGATAAGTATGTCCTAGAAAGTACTTACACATGAACAATCTCGGATAAACAATGAGATTGAAGAAATAACCCTTACCTTGCACTTTCCTTTGGTCGAGGGTACGTTTAACCTCCTGTATAATTACCATTGTATGTTATTAAACTATACCAGAACCATATTAATATTTATAATATCATACATGATTCATTTATAACTTATACTACCCATTTAATAATGATTTTCATGTTAAATTAATGTTTCAGGTTATAATTGTTTTCATTATCGTACGTTTTTTAACATTTTATTCTTGATCGTATCATTTAGATCATGATTTAAATAATTACAGAATATAAAAATTTATTTATATATAAGATATATTTAGAATATAAATATTTATAATAGATAGATATATGAAATGGAAAACAACATTTATGGAGATGGTAGGTTGTACATACTCAAAAACGTTGTTTCTGTTTTCATATTGTATCGAACGGAAGTGAATAAGATATATTTAAGAACGTACATACATGAATATATCCAGTAGAATTATTATTTCATATATTACATACTTATTAATTATATATATATTTTTAATCATCGTTGAATGGTGACCATGGAAATGAAATACATCGCATCGTGGAGACGGTAATCCGTACATTTGCACGAACGAAAATATCATTCTTTTGACATTAAAATCATATAAAATTGGATGGTATATCATATATAAAGAATCATTATAATTTTATATTTATTATTTAAATCATTTATACTCAATATTACACCCATCCAAATGGTGAAATGTTTGAATAATAAACTACAGCCCGACGTGGAGACGGTAAGCTGTACGTATGCATGTGTGGTGATGTTTAATTCATAGGATGGAAAAAAAAATAATGAATATGGTTGTAAAATTTTTATAATAACATCAAAATATATAGAATATATTGGAGTTTTTACTTTATAAAGCGAAAAACAATGAATGTGTAAGTGGAAGAAGAATGGAACTTGAAGGAGGTGTTGAAATATTTACCTCTTCTTTGGGTATTCCTTTTGATTTGATCAAAAGGGATCCATTAATAGGATTTCTGACTAAAGGACGACCTCTAGGATGAAGGGAGGATAGTTTAAAGGATATTTGGAAAGGGTATGGTCGATCCAAATGGCTTTGAAGGTATGAAATTGAGAGAAGGGGGAGTGCCCTTTAATTAAAGGGGTGAGGGGCACCTTAGGAAAATCTAGATATATTATTATATAATAAAACCATTTTCGATTTCTAATGTATAGAAAGGGGATTATATAAATTATATGGTGGTGATGGGTCGAATACCACTCAACCAATAGGTTTTATATTGGTTTTGGGCACTATATTAACTCTATGTTTTAGATTTAACTCTTAGTTAAATAGTTTGACATTTATCATGTATCTTTGTATTTTTATATTATATGGTTAATAAACATAATATAAACTTCCAATCCAACCCCAATTGGGTCATTAATGATACACAAATAATTATATAATCCATTTGGCCGAACCTTATATTTTTACGAATAGAATCATTATTAATCATATAATATTTGTTTTAAAAACTCTTTTATGTCAATTTTGACACTATTTGGTATTCTATTTTTTCTAAATTTATAAATAAATTATTACAACGATCAAAATTAATCTAACCAGCCCTAACATGTCATATTAACCTATAATTTTTTTTAATTCATAAAAAGTCTCAAATTACATTTATTTGGATATTTAAAATATCAATTATTTTAATATTTCTTTAATTAGGTAATTACTGCATCATCATTATGTCATAAATAAATTAAATTATTTAATGTCTAAAAAATATAAATAAAATACCATTATATAGGAAATATTTTTATATTTCTATATAATATTTATAGTATAATTTATCTTATATGTAACCCTATATTAAAATGGTTTAGTTTTTAAACATTGAATTTAACACTCTTAAGTCTTCTTTGAATTAAATAATAATAAATGTCCTAATATAATCTATGTGGACCAAATAGGTTCATATATTATTTCTATAATTTTTATGGTCGAATTAAACTTATCCAATAGTATTAGGACATGTTTTAGGTTAATGAAAATATCATTTTTACCATTAATTATCTTATTTATGTTTAACTGTAGTAAACAAAAGTAAAAAGGTATTATTCACCAAAAATAATTTTTATCTTATTGAACAAAATTTTACTCCTTTATATTAACCATGTATCTTGTAATTTCGAAATTAAACTCATAGAAGCAGTAAAATTAAGTTTTATGTCAATTTGAAAATACTCCTAGGAGGTGGTTAAAAGACAAGAAAAAGATCGATAAATTTTTTATATATCTAAAATTATTATAAAATGACTCCAATGAATTAAAATGAATTTATATAGGTATTATGAATTCATTTTGACCTAAAATAAATTTTAATAAAATAAATAATTATTTAAATAAAAAGTTTGTTTTAAAGAATAACTTAGTGTTTTTCACTATTCATCAAAAATTGAAAGTTTTCAGAAAAATACCAAAAATTCACCCTAAGATAATATTGATATTCTGAATTAAAAAATGAATTCTATTTTACCAATTTCAAAACATAGAAGTTGAATTAATTAATTTAAAATTAATTCCCCTTTTCAAAACCTAAAAGCGTATTTTTATGAAATAACAAATATCAAAAGATTGACCCTTGTTTATGTCCAATTTAAAAGTGAAATTACATAAAATGACCATAGATGAAATAAATGGTATATATATAATCTAATTATACTTCCAAACCATTAAAATTTATAATTCAAAACTATAAATTATTTTGATTAAAAAAGATATTTTCAGTTAAAATATAATATTTTTCACTATTCACCTAAATATTAATGTTATCAGAAAAACACCGAAATTTTTTTAAAACTAAATTATTATGTCCAAATTTTAAATAAGAAGATTGTTTTGTCATATTCAATATTTAAAAGTTGAAAATATTGGATTTAAAAATTGTTCGCCATTAAAAGGCAGTAAAATTGAATTTTTTTAAAATTACTTCTTTCATCTGAAAAAATTTAATTTGTTCTTAAATTATATCTATGAAACACATAATATGGATTCTAAAATTATAAAGATTATATAATTTTCAAAATTTAGTAAACACTATTTGTATCCTCTTTTGAATAGCTGGTTTGGTAAGTCGTGGTTCGTTTGAACTCGGTGTTGCGTGTAGTACATGTTTTTTATTACATTGAATAAATAATGTACTATGAAATATTGGGGTTCTACATTCTTCTTTTCTTCAATAAATTTCATCCTCCCAATTTGAAATTTTTCTTCAAAAATAAAAGTTTGAAAAAAGAAAATAACTTTGTGGGAAAACCCACATCGGAAATCGGGTTAATAAAATGTACTCCTAATAAGATGAAAAGGGGAATGAAAATGTCACCACCAAATTATGATCACTATTACGAGAAAATTTGTGGAAAATAAAGACACATAATTGGAGGAAAAGATAAATATTTATAGGAAGTTATTGTGGTCATCAGTCACAAACGATTTTAGAATTGAGGGCCTCAAAACCATTAATATATGATGATTTAAAATATAATCAGGTCAACAAAACATAAGGTATTTGTATAACACATTTTTTTTAAGATCCCCTACCTAATGTTTAAGAATTAATTTCTTTATAGATTAAGAGAAGGAAAAAATATTTACTTGACAAGTGGAGTTCCATCCTTTCACTAATTTCCACCACAAACTTATCTTTCACTCTAAAAGAAAACATACCTTAAAAAATTAATTTAGCATATTAGTATAGGGTTTCAAAAAGAATTAATTTATAATTCATCTATCAGTCCATTAAAAAAAAATTATTCAATCAAGGACATCATGTGGGATAGTGTTAGGTGATACACACTTGTCGCCCTTCCGTTGCGGGTTCAAGTCTCACAACCTTGCCAGACGCGACGGGTTGCCACCCGACCTCTGGGTTGACCTCTTCATAGAAATCCAAAAATAATCTCAATCAATAATTATCCAAAATACATCTGTATAAACTCATAGTCCAAAATTTATATGGAAGGTAAAAAAAATAAAGATCATTTTTTTCAAGTAATAACATGTGAACACCTACATCATTTACACTTTTAAAACACTGAAAAATCCTGAATTACCATAAAACCATATTGATTAATTTCATTATCCCTTATTCATTATAGAATACTGGATATACTTATTCTATCCAAACATGTTGTAAACCCCAATAATGATGGAATATACAAATCATTAATCAGTTTAATGGTAGTCAAGAATATACAATATAATTTATACAAATCAATCATGTATTATTCCAAAAATCAGTACCTCAGTATCAAAATCATATTATTATTTATATTTCTCTAAACCATATATTTTCAAAAAATTTAACCTGTTATTGAGTCACTTTTCGTGGTTCCAAGCATCTCATGTTCTTAAGGAAATAGTACTACAGTACAATCCTTATCTGCACTATAATTCTTATAACATGTACATCATTAATACAATACTCAAATGTCAAAATACATTAATAAAAATGTAAGAAATCTAACAATTCCTCTTCATGTTCAGTAGTATCATAACTTTATTATTATCCAATAGCAGCATTTGGGGCATACTCTAGTGATTTGTACATTTATTCGTGTAGTGTCCCAACTCTTTTCAGTTGAAGCATTATACATTTGAAACTTTTTTCTTACCCTTGCTATCAGGTACTTGGTGTCCTTTTTCCCCACACTTATAAAAAACTCCCATTCCATTCAAGAATTTACCAAGGTGATTTTTTCCACAGTTATCACATATGGGAAAATCCTTCTTTTCCCTCTTCCCTTTATCAATATTTCTCTCTTCCATCATATTCTGCTCTTTCTTTCCTTAAATTCCATAGGACTCATAGAATTCTTTACTTATCTTATTAACACATGATACTATTTCTTCATATGGTGAGAATATATTGGAGACTATTTCCCTTCTAAATGTTGTCTTAATACCGTGAAATATATGATCCATATTAACTTTGGATCATACATATTGCTGGAGTTCACATTCCTTCTACAGGGCGTCGTTTCTATATAATGGCATACACTAGGTCAGTTTATGAATTGCAATGAATAATTACAAATTGTTAAAATGCCTAAAGTAAATTGAAATGTTTATGGATATAATTCATAATCATAAAAATATTTTCTTTCATGAAGTATATATACTCATAAACCATTCATAATGGTTTGTAGAGTAAATGAGAATTATCCTAATCATACCCCTGGGAGTGTCGTATCCAAGAGAGCATCAAGACTTGTTGTCGTGCACCAGTACCCATTTGAGTCTAGCTCAAAGAAGTGTTTTTAGGTTTTACCCCTAGGTACATCATTACCAAAGCCACCTCTACCTGTTCATATCAATATAGGGATGTATTTCTTGGAAAACTCACAAAATCTCTAAAATACCAAAATTCTAGGTAGTTATTATATACTAATCCTCAAAGTCTATCTTAGGGTTCTGTGATCTAATCAGAGTTTATCTAAATCTAGTTTCCAAGGTTATTTCTTATCCTCCCTCTGATACCAACTGTAAAGGCCTAACCCCAGTTACCTAGAGTCAGTGCATTATTTTAATACATTGGCCTGATTACAAGGAATCATGTCACGAAACACCGATCAGTTTAGCAATATTGGAAAAGAGTTTACAC
Organism: Viscum album; assembly: GCA_963277665.1. Taxonomy (NCBI): domain Eukaryota; kingdom Viridiplantae; phylum Streptophyta; class Magnoliopsida; order Santalales; family Viscaceae; genus Viscum; species Viscum album. Next base: position 544,516,808 of record OY728140.1, read on the forward strand.
ACATGAACATTACATTACACATTATGAAATAAAACACAACATAAATTATCCTTTGAGAAAACAATTAATACCTTAGCTTAACCATGCTTATCAATCATAATTCACTTCTTGAAATCCTGAGAAAATTAAAACAATGAAAGGGGTGATCTCAGATTCCCCATAAGGATAATATTATAGCGGAAACGTTCATAAATAATCATAAAAATTTAAGGCAATTTATAAGAATAAAACAAATGCCTTTTAAACCAAAACTTCATCTTAATATGGAAAAGATACAATAAAATATTTTCATTTACTTATTCACATGGATATTCTACTAGTCGAATAATCAAATGCAATATCAATAGCCACTTTCATAATGATGGAGTGCATAATTCCATAATTTCACAAACACTTAGTCAAGGCCTTGTGCCGAGACTACACATAATTATTTTTTCAATGCCTTTTGAAAAGACACTATTCTTTCTCATGAGACCTACTGATGCATTGAGGATCTATAGTTTGCTCACCCTTCACTTACAAAGTCCAATGCATTCCTCATATGAAAAGGTTGAAACATAACATAAACATTCGTATTAAAACTAGCGTACGAAATGTCAATACTTTATCCATAAACCATGAATGGTATAAAAATAGCACATTAACAGTCAAACATAGAATAACTCATTCAATATAATATGAAATATTTTTTCATAATAAATCAACTTCAAACAAGATTAAAATCCATCAAAGGATGTTGACATAGATGAAAATGATGAGTAAAATACTTTGAGAGAAATGCCCATTTTTCATGAAATTGTTTAAAAGTCTCACAATTTATAAAGGAAGTCATTAAAAAGAGATTTTTGAATCAAAGTTTCCCATTAAACATTTAAACCTTTGAAAAGAATTATCATTTCAAAACATTCAGGTCTATATAAATAAATCTTTAAAATCATTTTGAAAACATGGACATTGATAAAAAGGGTTTAGAAAGATAAATATTTAAAACATTTAAAATGATGATCTAGTTAAATAAACCCTCCCATAAAACCTTAAAAGATCAATTTTAAATTTTTTTATGACATATGGGTATCAATTATAATTATGTCCCAAAATGTACTTACACATGAACAATCTTGGATAAATAATGATATTGAGAAAATAACCCTTACCCTGCAATTTCCTTTGGTCAAGGGTACGTTTAACCTAGTGTATAAGGAACATTGTATATTAATAAATTATACCATTACCATATTCATATTTATTATATTATAAATGAATAATTTATGACTTTATACTACCCAGTTAATAATGATTTTCATGTTAAATTAACGTTTCAGGTAATAATCACTTTCTTTATCATATGTGTTTTAAATTGTTATTCTTGATCGTATCATTTAGGTAATGATTAAATAATTACTGAAAATAAAACTTGATTTATATATCATTTACATTTATAATATATATTTTCATAATAGATAGATATATGAAATGGAAAACACCGTTTATGGAGACGGTATGCTGTACGTACGCATAAACGGTTTTTCTGTTTTCATATCCTATCGAACTGAAGTGAATAAGATATATGTAAGTAAATATGTACATATATCTATATATTCAGTAGAATTATTATATCATATATTACATACTTATTTATAATATATATTTTTATAATCATCGTTGAATGACGAACGTGGAAATGAATCTCATCGCGTCGTGGAGATGGTAATTCGTACGCACGCACGACTGACAATATCATTCTTTTGATATTAAAATAATATATAATTGTATTGTATATCATATATAAAAAATAATTATAGTGTTATATTTATTATTTAATTAATTGATAATCATTATTATACCCATCCAAATGATGAAATGTTTGAATAACAAACTACACCATGACGTGGAGACGGTAAGCTGTACGTACGCACGTGCGGTGACTTTAATTTATTGGATGTATAACAATAATGAATATTGTTGTAAAATTTATATAATAACATCACTGTATATAGAAGAAACAAGAGTTATTATTTTGTAATGAAAACAACAAAGAAAGAGGAAGTTGAAGAAGAAAGGGACCTGAAGGAGGTGATGAAATATTTACCTCTTCTTCGGGTTCATCCTTTTGATTTGATCAAAAGGTCTCTATAGGATTGCTTTCTGACTAAAGGAAGGCCTCTAGGATGAAGGGATGAGAGTTGAGAGGATCTTTGGGTAGGGTTTAGCCGAGAAAAATTGCTTTGATTGTGTGAATTTGAGATACGGTTGAGTGCACTTTTATAAATGGGGTGAGGGGAACCTTTGGGAAAGGTAGATATATTATTTTATAATAAAATTAATTTCGTTTTAGAATTTCCCAAAAGTAGATTTTTTTAATGTAAAAGGTGTGGATGTGTCGAAAACCACTCAAACAATAGGTTTTAGATTGGTTTTGTTCGTTATATTAACATTGTATTTTATATTTAACTCCTAGTTAAATAGTTTGACATTTACCATGTCTCAATGTATTTTTATATTATAATGTTAATAAACTTACTATAAACATCCAAAAAAACCCTAAGTGGTTCATTAATGATCATCCGATAATTGTATAATTTTTTGGATGAAACATAGATTTTTAGGAATAGAATATCAATTAATAATATAATACTTGTTTTAAAAATCCTTTTTTGTCAATTTTGACACTATTTGACATTTTGTTTTTACTAAATTTATAACAGCATTATTACTTTGATAAAAATTTATCTGACCAACCCTAACATGTCATATTAAACTCTAAAATTAGTTTAATTCATAAAATGTCTAAAATTTCATTTATTTGGATATTTATAATATCAATTATTTCAATATTTCATTAATTAGGTAATTACTGCATCATCATTGTGTCATAAATAAATTAAATTATTTAATGTCTAAAAAATATAAACAAAATACCATTATGTAGTAAATTGTTTTAGCTTTATTATTAATATTACTAGTAAAATTTATCTTATATCTTACCCTATATGAAAAATGGTTTAGTTATTAAACATTGAATTTAACACTTTTGACCTTTCTTTAAATTAAATAATAATAAATGTCCTAATAAAATCCTAGTGGACCATAGGGGTTCATATTTTATTCCTATTGTTGATTTTCGTCGAATTATAATTATCCAATAGTATTAGTATGTGTTCTTGGATAGCAATAATATCATTTTTAACATTAATTACCCTATTTACTTTTAACCGTGGTAAATAAAAGTTAAAAATTTCTATTCATGAAAAATAATTTTTATCTTATTGAACCGAATTTTACTCCATGATATTGACCGTGTTTCTTGTATTTTCAAAATTCAACTCACAGAAGTGGAAGAAATATGTTTTATGTAAATTTACAAATTCTCCTAGGAGGTGGGTAAATGATGGTAAAAAATTCGATAAAATTTTCATATGTCTAAAATTATTATAAAATAACTACAATTAATTATATTGAATTCAAATAGGTATTATAAATATATTTTTACCGAAATAAATTTTAATAGGATAAATAATTATTTACATAAAAAGTCAGTTTTAAACAATAACTAAGTGTTTTTCACTAATCATCAAAAATTGATAGTTTTTAGAAAAATACCAAAAATTTACCTTAAGATAATTTTGATATTCTAGATTAAAAAATGAAATATATTTTACCAATTTCAAAACATAGAAGTTTCATTAATTAATTTAAAATTAATTCCTGTTGTCAAAACCAAAAAGTGTATTTTTTAAAAATAATAACTATCAAAAGATTGAGAGTTGTTTATGTCCAATTTCAAAGTGAAATTACATAAAATGACTATCATTTGATTAAATGGTAAAAATATAATATAATTATACTTCAAAACCATTAAAATTTCTAATTTAACACAATAAATTATTTTGATTAAAAAATTTGTTTTTAGGTAAAAGATACTATTTTCACTATTCATCCAAATATGAAAGTTATCCAAAAAACACCAGATATTTATTGAATCTAAATTCTTATGTCCCAATTTGAAATAGGAAGTTTATTATGTCATATTGAATATATAAATGTTTCAAATATTGGATTTAAAAAGGTTTCTCCATTTAAAGGTGGTAAAATTGACTTTTTTTAAAAAAAAACTTCTTTTATCTAAAAATGGATTTGTCCTTACATTTTGTCTAATAAACTCATAAAATGGATTAAAAAATTATAAGAATTATATAATGTTTAAAATTCACTTAATACTAATCATAACTACTTTTGAATGGCTAGTTTGTTAAGTCGTGGTTCTCTTGAACTCAGTGTTGCGTGTAGTGCAAGTTGTTGAATTACTTTGAATAAATAATGTACTATGAAATCATTGGGTGTTACAACTAAATCATCCATTCATGAACCACTACAGCTAGGTCATCGTTCCCTGAATCATGGGTGTTATCATTGGAAATTGATGTTTCATATGTTTTTCCATTGATCACGTGATGAACAAGTGATTGATTGGAAAAAGGGAATCAATCATGACTTGTAATTCTTTGGGTATATCTCTCTAAAACATGAGGGGGGGGGGTCTAAATTCATTTTGGATGATAGCATTCATATTTATACTAAAACACCTTTATATAATAGGGTCTATGTTCAAATGAATTTTGTTTCATCCCCTATGGAAACAATAAATTATACAAACAACCATATGACTTAGTTAACTCATCATAAGTATCATAAATATTTTATCAAAATTTTTTGGAATTATTAACTTATCACTTGTTAAAAAGAGAACCATTTACTAGGCTCATAATCTTTAAAAATAATTTAAATAACCTTGACTGTGTTATGTTCATTAGAAAATATGTATTTCATCATAATCAATTTTATAATAAATGTAATTATGAATCCTTGGAGAAAGAATGTTTTTAATTATTTTTCCAAACATAGAAAATATATCATAATTATTATAATTCCAATCATTCATCCTTGGATTTTAACTGACCCTCGCACGTAGAACCCACTATGCCAAAAACCTATATTCATCCAAATAGGAAGAACTTTTGGATACAGAGAGTGTGTGAAACTCTTGGAACAAATCTTGATAATAGTAAATGTTACTCCAAAAACATGAATGGATTCTAGTAACACATCATGCACTACCATAGATTGTTCTTTATCCAACATTAAATTTTAAATGTTGTAGAAAAGAAGTACTAATAAAGGATTGAATTTTATCAGTTCTCACAAAAAAAAATTGATAGTCTTTACATTTATTAGTGAAAACAAAATAATTGATAAAAGGGTATGATTTTCAGAACATTATTCTGTCACTGATAAAATTCTCCCTTTATGATCTTTTTTTTATTACTGATTATAGTGACACCTTTATTAGTGTTTCTTTCTAGTGGTGATAAAGATCACAAGGAGTAATTTAATTTCTTTATAAATATTTATATATTTTTAAATAATATTAATATTACAATAGGTATATATATATATGTAAATGAAAAATATAAATAGGATTCATAAATATATTAATAAAAAATTAAAATTATTTTTATAATTATATATTTATAATTTTTCAAAAATTATATTATTTAACATGTTTAATAGTTTATTTATACACAATAATTTCGAAATTTGTATATCATTAAAATAAATTTTGTATATTAATATTTTATTTCTACAATAATATAATATATAATTAAAAATAGTTATTTAATATATATATATATATATTAAATAACTTAAAATATATGCCCATGTATAACTGTATGTATGTATGTGTATGTGTGTATATGTGTGTCTGAATGTGTGTGGGTAGACATGTATGTCTAAATATATATGTTATTCATGTCCACATGTATGTGTGTCCACAAGTATGTTTTTCGATTTAATAGTATTTTTCATTGGAAATATCTCTCCATTTTTAGTATTGTCCAAATTTATTCTTTTTTATTATTAATTCATTTTTAATATAAATTTATTTTAATCTATTCAAACTGAATATATATTCCTGGGTTTTTAATTAAATTTATTTTAATATAATTTAATTATTAATTTTTTATATGGTTAATATAAATCATTTTTTATAATTTTGTTACTTATATAATAAATATCTTCTATTTTTTTATATTTATTCCTTTATTATGTGTCTATAATTCACATAAGTTTTTCGAATTAAAATTTTAATATTTGTTATTGTATTTAATTTTATTTAATCACTCATAATTATATGTTCATTAAAAAGGTAAAAAATATATTTAATATTATTTTAATATTTAATTGTTATTTAATTATTTATTTATTTACTATACATGTAATATTTTCAACAAGTTTGTAATTTAGAGGAATAATATTTTTTATGTTCCAACATTTAAAATATGTTGAAATTTATATAATTAATCTATTTACAAGAATTTTTAATAAAATTAAATACTAATTTAAATATTAATAAATATAAAAAAATAATATTTTTTTATAAAATTTAATATATATATATATATCAATAATTATAAAATTAAAGAAACTATATTATTAATATTTATAATTCTATATATTTATATATAAATAAATAAATAAATGTTATTAAATATGTATATATATATATATATAATTATATAAATATGTTTATTGGTAAATAAATATATATTTTTCTATAAAAACATTTTATAATATATTTATTTATAATTATAATTTTATTAAGGTTTAGGTTGAGAGGCCCCTTTTATTGTAAATAAATGTTAAAGGATAGGGGAAAATGAGTGAACCTACAAGATTGAGAGAGTCCAAAAAATAGAAATAAATCGTTAACCCACTCGAGAGCAGTTCCACATGCTATGGTGAAGGAGGCTACCACCCTTTCCTTGAGGGTGTCATCCCCTCCTCTAAGTCTTAAATTGAATCCATGGACCACTTTTATCATCCTAGAGCTTGTTTACCACATCCCTGTTCATCATTTCCACACTAGCCAAATGATCACCTTCTTTTCCTTCATCATCACTGGTAGCAGAAACAATAATCCCAAATGAGTTATAAAAACTAAAATTTTTTATAACCATCTAATTATGATGTTGTACAGTGTCCACTGCAGGATAAAAAACATTAAGATCCATCCTACCGTGATCATTTCTAGAAAAATCACCCTCTTTAGAAATAGAAGACGGAGGCATAACAACTATTATATAAGGGATGCCACAAATAGATGAAATGGGTAGAGACTCCATTGTTAATGGAACATCAACATGAGGTTCAACCATTTCATGGGAATTATTTGAAACAAAAACTAAACCAACATGGTTTTTAGATCCATCTATGCCTAATGAAGAGGCTTGTATATTTAGTTAAGTCCTAGAAAGATCACACATAAATATAAACAATCCTCTGGAGACATTAATGAAATCAAAAGTTGAACTATTGGATTTCAACTCATCCTTACTATATTTTATTGAGTCTATTACATGTAATGACCCGAAGCTTGACGTACATGGACATTACATTACTTTTGAGGAATACTTAGTACATAACAAAAACACACACATAAGGATCGTAATAGTTTAGTGTCTTTGGAAACTCGGAATATAATCTTCTAATCCTGGTGAAAGATCTTCAACATCTCCCATAAAGATCATCCTTTTTTTTACCTAAAACCTTTCTTTATATCCTGGGGAAAAGAAAAAATAAAAGGGTGAGCCCAAATGCTCAGTAAGGGTAAACAAAAGAAATATCAATCACATCATATACATAAGCACATAACTTTTGGAAATATTAACCTGCAAAAGAGATCATAATTTCATAACATGGGGTAAATCATGGCAGTGAAATATAATCACAATAATCATAACATAAAACATGAAACATTGTGGCATACACACATAATCATAGAGAATCATTTCTTGTTAGTCAAGACTCATTTCCATGACTATCTTAGTGGACAAAGTCCCTTTCTGAACTAAGTCACCCTCATTTCAGTCCTGTTTCACTAAACCGATATAACCTACCGTTCCAGCCATGTATATCTCATGAGATATAAAATATTTACCCAATGCATTGTAGGGACATAAAGGTCCCACCCATCTCATAATGATACCATTCTTATGTGTGCCACAAAATCAAAAAAATCATACATCATTGCATAACCCATGTAATAAAAATGGGATTCTTAAACATCGTGACATCATAAAACAATTCATATAAGAAAAATAAATTCATAAAAATAATTCCATCACAACATAATCAAATAAATGTAATAATAGGGATAGAAAAATAACCCTATATTATCTTAGATGGAAAATAATTTTGATAAAACACTTCAACTCCATTCTTGAGGAAAATATCCTTTCTACTTTAAAAACATTTTTCATTTCTTAACATGTCATACAATTTTAAACTAAAAGAAGTTGATTAAAAATAAACTTGAAATATTGTAAAGGAATATTCTTGTAAATAATGTTTTAAAAATCCATTCATGTCATATAAGTTAAAAAAAACATTCTTCTCGTACTTTTGTCGGAAAAGTCAAAAAGTACCTCGTATGAAAAACGACAAAAGATTCCTTTCATATCTTTTACTAAAAACTCACCGAAGGGTAAAATTGGATTTAAAAAATTGTAGGTGAATGGAAATAATATTACATATTGAGGAAACATGGATGTGGATGATAAAATACACCCCAGTAAATGCCAAAGTATAAACAATCTCGGATAAAAATGAGATTGTGATATTTCCCTTACCTAAGGTCCGATTTGCTTCGTATGTGTCCGAACCTCCTGTATAATTATTTAAATAATATCATTAACTTATTTCAGAATCATATGCATTGTTATTATATCATATATGGTTCACTTATGACTTTATATTACCTGTTCCTTTGTAAATTCATGTTAAAGTAGCGTTTTGGGTAAAATCGTCTCATTTGTCGTTCGTGTTTTAACTTGTAATTATTCATATGACTACATAAATCATTATTACTTAATTATAGAATATAAAACATGATTGATATATAATATATATTCATAATATACATATATATAATGGATCGATAAATGGAAAGAAATACACCGTTCATGGAGACGGTAGGCCGTACGAACGCATGAACACTGTTTTCATTTCCTTATTGAATTGAGTGGAAATAAGTAGATGACATACACATATATACACAAAAATACAGTAGCTTTATAATGTCATATATTTCATTGTTATTTCTTATATATACTTTAAAATCATTCTTAAATGGTTAACATGGAGAATGAATCTCATCGTGTCGTGGAGACGGTAGTCCGTACGTACGCACGAGCGATGATATCATTTCCATAATTATTGAATTGAATTGGAGTGGATGATACAATATATCAGAATCATTATGATGTTATAATAACTATTTATAGTTATTCTTTACACCATAATACTCATCCATGTAAGGTTTTGGTGGAAAAAGAGATTACACCACGGCGTGGAGATGGTATTCCGTACGTACACACGCGCGGTGATTTTGTTTTCCGTAGGATGGATAGATGGTGAAATAGGGTTGTTTCATACTTATAATAACATATCAGTATATGAGTGATACTGATTTTATTACTTCATAATGAAACAACCTAATAAGAAGAAGTGGAAGAAGAAATAATGTTGAAAGAATCGGTAACGGAAATTACCTCTTCTTTGAAGCACCTCTTTGAGACCTCCTCTTAGGGCACTAATATTGGTCTTTGAGGAAGACCAGAACCTCTAGGATGTTTTTAGGGAAGTGGAGAGGAGAATTTTCCATGGGTTTTCCGAGCTTGAAGGCTCAAAGTTGTGTGAGGAAGAGAGGGAGGAGGTTCCCTTTTATAAGGGAGGAGAGGGGCACCATTGGAATTCATAAAAATTTTAATATATAATAAATCTAACCCCACTTAAAAACCTCCATAAATGACTCATATTAGAATCTTAGATGATATAGGGTTGTAATATCATCAAAAAATAAAATTTAGACATGTTTGGATCTTATTTTAAACCTTATCATTTTGATTTATCCTTATTTAATCTATTTGAGTTTATTTGTGGTAATAAAATTATAAATTTTAAATTATAACAAATAATTACTTATTTGTTGTGAATTTTCCATAATTGTTTACTTTATAACATTATAGACCACATAAATTTAAATTTATAATTTTTAAATGTTTTTGTGATTTTTAAACAATTTTATAATATGTTATTTTTATAAAATAACAATAGTGTCAATTTTGACAGTATTCATTTATTTGAATTTAAATAAATTATATACAGACGATATGTTCAAATTAAAAGCTTTAATTTATTAATAAAAGGTCATAGGTATATATAAAATTAGTGTATGACATTAAATAGTTCATATAATATTTAGTTTATTATTTTAAAACCATTTATTTGGTTTATCTCCTAATAAAATAATTACAACATCATTTTTGTATAATTATTTAATATACTTATTTGTTGCATAAAAATTTAAAATAAAATCATATGATGAAGATAAATATATTAACTTTCACAATAATACTTTTACTCGAATTTATCATCTCAAAATAACAATATTTAAATTGTTATAGTTATTAAATTATGAAGGTGACAACTTTGGCATCATTTAAAATAAAATAATATAAGTGTCATAATTGCTTGTATAAGACTCCAAATGGTCAAATATTCGACCATTGGATGATTCTAGTTCAAATTTACATGACCAATAAGTTTTGGTTAGGGTTTTGTGCATTTTATGGTCACTATTAGATTAATAAAAACTATATTCTTAATTTTTCACTAGATAAATAATTTATGCATCACTATTGTGTCACAATTAATGATAAATATTTAATCCCAAAAAACTCTAGATAAATTCTCATGATGTAGGTAACTTTTTTATCTTTCTGGAGACTATTCATGTTCAAAGTTTTATGATGTTTATCACTAAGTTAAAATTATTATACTTATAAGATTTAAGAAAGTGACATGTTGTCACTTTCTTTGGTTTTAATAATAATTAAATTATTTTCATGGAGAAAAGTCCATAAAATGAATCTAATACAACCCTTAGTTGATATGAGTTTACTTTTAGCCATCAAATAGAATTTTGGCATGTGTTAAGGTAATTTTATAATTTTATATATTACCCTTAATTACCTGATTTACCTTTAACTATGGTAAATAAAATTTACCGTAGTTACTATTCATAATTCCCAAAAATAAAAAGTAGCCTATTAAAATAATTTAGACCCACTTATTCAAAATATGGAATCCATTTTTTAAAATTCAATTCATAGAATTTGCATAAATTAAATTAAAATTAATCCCATTGTCGAATAAAAACGGGTTTTTGTTTAAAACATTGCAAAAGATTGAATTGATTTAACTTACGAATTCAAGGTAAAATCAATGATAATGACATTAATTATATTAAATGGTAAGAATATATTATATTTATACTTTAAAACCATTCAATATTATAATTTAACCACATAAGATATTACGATGAAAAAAGTTGTTTTTAATTAACATATAGTGTGTTTTTACTATTCATTAAAATATGAAAGTTATCGGAAAAATATCAAAACATTATCTAATGTAAATTTTTATATCCTGATTCAAAAGAAGAATTTTATTTTGTCAAATTGAACATATAAAAATGTCAAAAACTAGATTTAATATTGGTGTTCCATCAAAAGGCGACAAAACTGCATTTTTTTTTAAATACTTATTTTACCCGAAAAATTTATTTTTTTCTTATACCATGTTCTAGAAATGTGTAAGATGAAAAATAATGTTATAAAATTCAATATTTAGTTAACACTATTCATAACAGCTAGTTCATGACAATATTATAATAATATATCATTGTTTATTAAAACCCAGTATTGCGTACAACACACGCTATCGAGAAAGGTCGTGATTGCGTGTAATGCAAGCCAAGTCAGGGTTGCGTGTTGTGAAAGAATCCTTCGTTGGTTCGTATAACAGAATCCAATATTATTTCATTTATTCATTGAATAAATATATATATATACTCAATGGTGCGTAGAATAACTATTATCAAAATTGTGTGTAACACGATCCAAGAATAGTGTTGTGTATACTGCAAGCTAATATGGTGTTGCGTATAGAGCAAGGTAATCTTGGTGTAGAATACAACAAAAGACATTAATGAAATTAAAAGAATATTTTTCATAAAATCTCGGGGTGTTACATTCTACCCCCCTTAAAATGAATTTCGCCCTCGAAATTTGTTGGGGTTATAAATGGTTTACTATTGGAAAGTTTCTTTAATAAAAACCCATATCGTAAAAAGGAATTCCAAAACCAATCTTTAAAAACAAAAGTATGAAACGTAACAGTTACCCAAATAAACTAATCACTGGGTTTCCACATAGGTTAAAATATGGATATGGAAGAAAAATCTAACCATCATGTTCTGATGGAGAGTGGTAGAGAACATGGCTATGGAAAAGCTAGCAGTCACAAAGACATAAATTTGTGATGGTCTAAGGTACCATATGAATCATCAGATATAAGAGCACTAGGACAACATTTTTGGTTTTCAATATCATTTCCCTAAAGTTGAAAAATTTGAATTAGAAGAAATACTTACTTGATTTTAGTACAATCTCACTGTTGTTAGTGAATTGAACAATTTCCACTTCATCCCTTAAAGAAATAAAGTTGAATTTGTTATTCGTGATGTGTTAGCAGATCATGTGATAGAATGATGGGCCATTCCATCTCTTTCAAACAAAAGGTTAGCAAAAGTTATAAGTCCATCTTATGGATAGATTAATCGTATGTGGTTTCAAAAATGAACTTATACTTCATATATAATACCGCTTAATAAAATAAAACTAGTTTATACTAACCAAGGACTTCCTGTAGGCCATTGGTAGGCGATAAAGGCCCGGCACACTTCAGTTGTGGGTTCGATTCCCACAGCTTTGTCCGACGCGATGGGCTATCACCTGTCCTGCAGGTTGTCCTTTTTCTAAAGCTATATTACTATAACATCCCATCAATAATATCGAAAAAAAACTTTTATCCTTAAACAATAATAACTTATGTCCAACATCGTCCATTCCAATCTTTAGTCTTATCCATAATACTGCTGTCCAATCTCATATTATAGTGAAAATGATTACCAAAGAGTTCATATAACAAGCATGTTAATACCATCGTTGATCCCCGTATATCATGAGATATGTCTTGTTGGTCACATTCCAAACATTCAAAGGCCTTAATCATGTATTCTCTTGAATACCCATTGAACCTTAGTGAAAACATGAATGTAGTTAAAAGTTAACACTTTACACAAGCCAAAATCCTCAAAATTCTATATACTCAAACCATGATATCACTTAGTCCTTATATCAATCATGAGCTCATGAATACTGTTAAACATTTCGTTTTCTCGTTTTCCCTTCATTATGCACATATCATCTACTTTCCAACATATTTGAATCACTTTTCATTGTTATCGGTACCTTAAAATTATTGAAAACCACAATAGACCAATACATAAATATTTCAATACACCATAAAAGTACCTCAACAACATTTTTCGTGAATACCAATACATAAACACTTCAGTCCATCCACTTCAATGATTGTCCTAGAATAAGTCCTTCCTTGATTTAGAAGTAACTTTCTAGGTCAGGGCATTGAGTTGGGTAATGCCCATGTTCTCCACAAATAAGACATTGAACTCCATAACAGTCTGTCACTCTATGACCCTTTTCTCCACACAGATAACATCGGTCCCTCCATTTTAGGTATTACTCAAGGTTCTTCTTCCTTTCTTTAGAAATCTCAATCTTCCTTTCTTTATGCTACTCAACATGCGAGCATGAATAATAGTTTATCTTCCTCTTTTTTGATGAATTAGGCATACCACTAAATTTCACCTTGTTAATCATATATCGCGATGACTAATTCGGCATTATAATTATGTTTGGACTTCCAAATCCCATTTCATTTGGTTGCTCAGGAAGAATATCATTCCATTGTCCATAATATCCTCCATTATCGTGAATCATCTTGTTTCCAGCCATTTTCTAAAACACAAAAAGAATAGTGTGAGGGGAAAAAATCATAATAAAGGGGGAGTAAATTCAATATCTAACATATTTTGTTTAATCTAAAATCGTTACCATAGTTCTAGGACTATATCCTATATGTATACTTATCCTTAGGTACATCCCTTAGAAATATCTCTTGGGATCTCACTAACGTTTTCGCATCCTAATTTCCAAAGGTTGACTAATCCTTTCCTCTGATACCAACTGTAACGACCCGAAGCTTGACGTATATGGACATTACATTACATTTGCGGAATACTTAGTACATAACAAAAACACACACATAAGGATCATAATAGTTTAGTGTCTTTGGAAACTCGGAATATAATATTCTAATCCTGGTGAAAGATCTTCAACATCTCCCATAAAGATCGTCCTTTTTTTTACCTAAAACCTTTCTTTATATCCTGGATAAAAGAAAACATAAAAGGGTGAGATCAAATTCTCAGTAAGGGTAAACAAAAGAAATATCAATCACATCATATACATAAGCACATAACTTTTGGAAATCTTAACCTGCAAAAGAGATCATAATTTCATAACAAGGGGTAAATCATGGCAGTGAAATGAAATCACAATAATCATAACTTAAAACATGAAACTTTGTGGAATACACACATAATCATATAGAATCATTTCTTGTTAGTCAAGACTCATTTCCAAGACTATCTTAGTGGACAAAGTCCCTTTCTGAACCGAGTCACCCTCGTTTCAGTCTTGTTTCAATGAACCGATATAACCTACCATTCCAGCCATGTCTATCTCATGAGATATAAAATCTTTACCCAATGAATTGGATGGAGATAAAGGTCCCACCCATCTCATAATGATACCATTCTTATGTGTGCCACAAAATCAAAAAAATCATACCTCATTGCATAACCCATGTAATAAAAATGGGATTCTTAAACATCATGACATCATAAAACAATTCATATAAGATAAAGAAATTCATAAAAATAATTCCTTCACAACATAATCAAATCAATGTAATAATAGGGATAGAAAAAGAACCCTATATTATCTTAGATGGAAAATAATTTTGATAAAACACTTGAACTCCATTCTTAAGGAAAATATCCTTTCTACTTGAAAAACATTTTTCATTTCATAACATGTCATAAAATTTTAAACTAAAAGAATTTGATTAAAAATAAACATGAAAACTTGTAAAGGAATCTTCTTGGAAATAATGTTTTAAAAATCCATTCATTCCGTATAAGTTAAAAAAACATTCTTCTCGTACTTTTTTCAGAAAAGTCAAAAAGTACCACGTATGAAAAACGACAAATGATTCCTTTCATATCTTTTACTAAAAACTCACTGAAGGGTAAAATAGGATTTAAAAAATTTTAGGTGAATGGAAATAATATTACATATTGAGGAAACATGGATGTGGATGATAAAATACACCCCAGTAAATGCCAAAGTATAAACAATCTCAGATAAAAATGAGATTGTGATATTTCCCTTACCTTAGGTCCGATTTGCTTCGTATGTATCTGAACCTCCTGTATAATGATTTAAATAATGTCATTGACTTATTGGATAATCATATTCATTGTTATTATATCATATATGGTTCACTTATGACTTTATATTACCCGTTCTTTTGTAAATTCATGTTAAAGTAGTGTTTTGGGTAAAATCGTCTCATTTGTCGTTCGTGTTTTAACTTGTAATTATTCATATGATTACATAGATCATTATTACTTAATTATAGAATATAAAACATGATTTATATATAATATATATTCAGAATATACATATATATAATGGATCGATAAATGGAATGAAATACACCGTTCATGGAGACGGTAGGTCGTACGTATGCATGAACGCTGTTTTCGTTTCCTTATTGAATTGAGTGGAATTAAGAAGATGACATAAATATATATACACATAAATACAGTAGCTTTATAATGTCATATATTTCATTATTATTTCTTATATATACTTTATAATCATTCTTAAATGGTTAACATGGAGAATGAATCTCATCGTGTCGTGGAGATGGTAGTCTGTACGTACGCACGAGCGATGATATCATTTCCATAATTATTGAATTGAATTGGAGTGGATGATACAATATATAAGAATCATTATGATGTTATAATAACTATTTATAGTTATTCCTTACACCATAATACCCATCCATGTAAGGTGTTGGTGGAAAAATAGATTACATCACGGCGTGGAGACGGTATTCCGTACGTACGCATGCGCGGTGATTTTGTTTTTCGTAGGATGGATAGATGGTGAAATTGGGTTGTTTCATACTTATAATAACATATCAGTATATTAGTGATACTGATGTTATTATTTCATGATGAAACAACCTAAGAAGAAGAAGTGGAAGAAGAAATAAAGTTGAATGAATCGGTAACGGAAATTACCTCTTCTTTGAAGCACCTCTTTGAGACCTCCTCTTAGGGAACTAATATTGGTCTTTGAAGAAGAACAGAACCTATAGAATGTTGATAGGGAAGTGGAGAGGAGAATGTTTTAGGGGTTGGCCGAGCTTGAAGGCTCAAAGTTGTGTGAGGAAGAGAGGGAGGAGGTGCCCTTTTATAAGGGAGGAGAGGGGCACCTTTGGAATTCTAAAAAATATTAATTTATAATAAATCTAACCCCACATAAAACCTCCAAAAATGACTCATATTCAAATATTAGATGAGATAGGGTTGTAATCTCCTCATCCAATCAAATTTAGACATGTTTGGAGATTATTTTAAACCTTATCCTTTTGATTTATCCTTATTTAATCTATTTGAGTTTATTTGTGGTAATAAAATTCTAAATTTTATATTATAAAAAATAATTTTTTATTTGTTGTGAATTTTCCATAATTGTTTAATTTATAACATTATAGACCATATAATTTTAATTTATAATTTTTAAATATTTTTGTAATTTTTAAACAATTTTATAATATGTTATTTTTATAAAATAACAATACTGTCAATTTTGACACTATTCATTTATTTGAATTTAAATAAAATATATACAGAAGATATGTTCAAACTAAAAGATTTAATATATTAATAAAAGGTCATATGTATCTATAAAATTAGTGGATCACATTAAATAGTTCATATAATATTTATTTTATTATTTTAAAACCATTTATTTGGTTTATCTCTTAATAAAATAATTACTACATCATTTTTGTATAATTATTTAATATACTTATTTGTTGCATAAAAATTTAAAATAAAATCCTAGAATGAAGATAAATATATTACCTTTCACAATAATACTTTTACTCGAATTTATCATCTTAAAATAACAATATTTAAATTGTCATAGTTATTAAATTATGAAGGTGACAACTTTGGAATCATTTAAAATAAAATAATATAAGTGTCATAATTGCTTGTATAAGACTTGAAATGGTCAAATATTCGACCATTGGATGATTGTAGTTTAAATTTACCTGACCAGTAATTTTTGGTCAGGGTTTTGTTCCTTTTATGGTCACTATTAGTTTAATAAAAACTATATTCTTAATTTTTTACTAGATAAATCATTACTGCATCACTATTGTGTCACAATTAATGATAATTATTTAATCCCAAATAATTCTAGATAAATTCTCATGATGTAGATAATTTTGTTATATTTCTGATGACTATTCATGTTCGATGTTTTATGATGTTTATCACTATGTTAAAATTATTATACTTATAAGATTTAAGAAAGTGACATGTTGTCACTTTATTTGGCTTTAATAATAATTAAATTATTTTCATGGTCAGAAGTACATAAAATGAATCTAATCTGACCCTTAGATGATATGGGTTTACTTTTAGCTGTCAAATAGAATTTTGGCATGTGTTAGGGTAATTTTATAATAATATATTTACCCTTAATTACCCGATTTACCTTTAACTATGGTAAATAAAATTTACCGTGGTTACTATTCATAATTTCCAAAAATAAAAATTAGACTATTAACATAATTTGGACCCACTGATTCCAAATATGGAATCCATGTTTTAAAATTCAATACATAGAAGTTGCAGAAATTAAATTAAATTTAATCCTATTGTCGAAGAAAAACAGGTTTTTGTTTAAAAGATTGCAAAAGATTGAATTGATTTAACCTACGAATTCAAGGTAAAATCAATGCTAATTACATTAATTATATTAAATGGTAAAAATATATTCTATTTATACTTTAATACCATTCAATATTATATTGTAACCACATAAGATATTATGATGAAAAAAGTTGTTTTTAATTAAAATATAGCGTGTTTTTACTATTCATTAAAATATGAAAGTTATCGGAAAAATATCAAAACATTATCTAATGTGAATTTTTATATCCTTATTCAAATGAAGAATTTTATTTTGTCAAATTGAACATATAAACATGTCAAAAACTAGATTTAATGTGGGTGTGCCATCAAAAGGCGGCAAAACTGCATTTTTTGAAAAATACTTATTTTACCCGAAAAATTTATTTTTTTCTTATACCATGTTCTAGAAATGTGTAAGATGAATAATAATGTTATAAAATTCAAAATTTAGTTAACAATATTCATAAAAGATAGTTCATGACAATATTATAATAATATATCGTTGTTTATTAAAACCCAATATTGCGTACAACACACGCTATCGAGGAAGGTCGCGATTGCGTGTAAGGCAAGCCAAGTCAGGGTTGCGTGTTGTGAAAGAATATTTCGTTGTTTATTATAACATAATCCAACCATATTTAATTAATACATTGAATATATATATATATATACTCAATGTTGCGTAGAATAACTATTATCCAAATTGTGTGCAACACGATCCAAGAATAGTGTTACGTATACTGCAAGCTAATACGGTGTTGTGTATAGCGCAAGGTAATCTTGGTGTATAATACAACACAAGACATTAATGAAATTAAAAGAATATTTTTCATAAAATCTCGGGGTGTTACATTATAAGAAGAATGGAAGGGGGTTCCAACCCACTGCAGACATTTCTAGAAGACTCATCCCCAAAAACATGTGAATGGGAATAAAGAGGATCTATTAAATGAGAAATCATCTTATCATAGAAAGATTTTTGAAGGACCTAGGAGTCCTTTATACAAATGGGAGCTACAATAGATTCATCTATATAACTTATATAGGCAGTCCCCTTGGGAAGAGGGTAAGTTGAAACATGCTCATACATCCTTCTAACTTAACCCAATTCATAGTCAGTATGAGTTGAGAAGGAGTGAGTTACCTACCAATTACCCATCACAAGTATAGGTTTGTAAGATATGATATCATTGGATTTAGTCTTCATAGATGTTTCTACATCCATATTATCTTTACTTCTACGGCTTTTAGAAATAACCACTATCTACTCCTTCCAGATACAGGTGTCCACATCTTTCTAAGGAGAGTGTTCCTTAATAACTCTCCTATAAAACGATTCATTATCCTCATCATTTTCTATACCTCTGGAAAACACATCTTTAATGGAGAAACCATTTATTATGAAATTACGAGACAAACCATCCATATGATGACAGTCATCTGTTAAATCAGCACATTCAAAATGGACTTTCCATTTTAAGGATTCGTTCCTGAGGTGTCATGTTCTATGAATCCATTCTTTATAGAGGGATATTAATCATCATGTATTCAAGTATCTTTTTTATAATCCATCATAATCATTTGGGTTTATTCATAGGATGAATTTTCAATCAAAGTATCAATGGAATGTCAATCTATATTTTCAATAGAGATTATACATTTCTTGTTACAATTTTAGGTAAACTCCAATTTCTTCATCCTCTGAAAATGATGAAATTTGGATCCTTTTATTTTGCAGTTAAAATATACTAAGTCTCTTCTCCATGAATATTTACAGTGTCTAACCATTTGAAAGAAATTAAAAAATAATGGAGTTTTCTTAAACTAAATTCTAATAATGATTTCATCGTATTGTGTGAAAAATATCCCCTATAAATAAGTGGATAACTTAAGTCATCATCCGCCAAAATATGATTATAATGCCATAGATAACAGTCTCAGTAGAATAATACTTCTTTATTTGGATTCCAATCACTGGTGTTATGACAAATAACATCAGAGGATTTAATAAGTCCCAAATCAAGACCATTTATTTTAATCCATACAAAATATCACGTGTCTTTGAAATCATTTATATTGAATTTTAGCTTCCAAACATGATTTTGATGTGTCCCAGGACATAGATTTATGAATCCTAAACTCCAAGAATTCCCATTAATATCCACTTAAGGGAACAAAATATTAAGAAAAACTCTACCAAGGGATACAAACTTGAAGTGGGAAATTCCCAAAATAGAAAATAATATTTAAATAAGATCCACCTTTTTTATGACTTCATACCATTATTCAAAACAAATATGACTGATTATAGTGTCTACACGATTGGTATTCCTAGTCAGGAGGGTAGTTCTATAGAACAAGTTATATTTGTAAATTTTTTGAGAGTTATAGTTGATATTGATTTGTGGTCTACCTTAATCAATATGGTGGTTTACTATATGAGAAATAGAGGGGTTAGTTTCATGGTTAAATAAAAAATGAATCCCCATTTCATTTATTTTTATGGTATTATAGTATACTTGAAATCTTAATATAGATGTAATTTTTTTACTCCAATGTCAATTTAAAAGGTCATGATCCATCTCATTATCGAAGGAAGAATATTAATGAATATATCTAGATTTATAAGAATCATCCTCATGATCAGGTTAGGGATGTCGATGTTCTTAATCCTTCTATAAAAAATAAAATTAGTTCAATGTTTATTACTCATTTGGTTGTTCATGGCCTTTCCTTAGAGAGGATAAGGGATGAATTTAAATGTTCTTCTTATAAAATCGAGTGTGGTTTTATCCAACTAATTTCTCCCTCACCCCTAAATATGTGAAAATGTTATTCTACTATAATGATTTGTTACATTATAAAAAGCCTCATATATATTGGGATGATATTAGGGATGAGTCATATTTTCTTAATTCTAAATTGTTAATTAAAGACTCGTTGGGAAAAGGTATACTTGATGAGGCATGGGTTGACATTGAAGAAACCATAGAATATTTTTAATAGGCTAAGTTTGATTTCAATATGTGTCCATATAAAAGGATGATTACTTGAATGGTTTGTAATGGGAAATAAAACATTGAGGTAATCAACTCAAGGAAATACAAATCCAAAAGAATTAAAATCACACATGAACTAGAGTAATCTGAAAAATGTGATTCTAAATAAGATAATGGTAAAAAATGAAATATTCTACTAAAAGGGTTCATCCAAGTCTTCGTAGGGTAGCTTTTTTTTCTCTCTCAGATTGATGATACACCTATATCATTAGTCAAGAATTTATCTGAGATGGAAAATGAAAATTCTTTTAGGTATCTTAGTGCCCATAAGTTTGGTTCAATAAAAGGAAGAGGTTTCTCCGCTACTGAAAATTGTGGTTCTAGACTCGACATAGTATCTGAGGTGACATGAACTATATTGTAAACTACTTCACAGCTGACTCAAACCACTATGGGGTTTTCAAGTAAACTTTTGACATCGGGGATGGATGTATCATAAAGGCATGATAAAATTTTTCTGACTCTCAGAATTCCCATGAGCTGCGTTCGTGTAATTGTTTGTGAGGGCTCAACATCATCTTCAATTGTAATTTCATCTACAAATAAATTTATTTCGGCTAAACCTAGAGATAATTTGTGTACAAAGGTAAGTATTCATAATGCTTTCCAGTTACTTTCTCCTATAAGTAGTGAAGATGATTTTCAAAAAAGTGATTATGTGACTGATAATATGGAGGAGGACCCCAATGTTGATCTACATGATGATATGTGTGTGTCCTAGCATTGAGTGAAGATAGGTAAGAGGGGATGACATCATCACAACAGGCATTGACACCCCCCTCATCACAATATGAATATTCATTTGAGATGTTAAGGATGTTTTTTGTTTTTTTATTGTGGAGAAATTTGGTCTTGTATGTTCCTCTTATTTTCTTTTATTTTATATTTAACTAATGGGGCATCTTCATCCAATCCTTAACATATATATATAGTTATAAAAATATAAACAACTATAAAAAAATATTAATAATTACAAGAAAATATATATTAATATATTGATATATAATTTGAATTATACATATTTATAAATATATATTTAAATAATATATATATATATATATTATGTATAATTATATATATTTATATATTGATAAATATATATACTTATATAATTATATAATTTTGTAGAAATATTTATAATAATATAAACACATTTTAAAATATATTTATTTATAATTATATATATATAACTATAAAATTATAATAAATATATTTATTATAATTATAATTATATATATTAATCTAGGAAAATATAGAAGTGGTGTAACTGTAGCACTGGTGACAAAATAGCGGTGATGGGTATTGTATTAGGAATGGTAGTGGCGATAGTTCTGTTGAATCCCGATTATTGTAGGAGTACTATTCCCTAGAGGGACTTTAGGGGGAAAATATTCCATCAAAGCCATATAATGGTATTTATTTATCATTAGGTCTATGGGCCATGTAATGAGCCTCCTATACCAAACAAGATGTCATTTTTTTGT
Source organism: Viscum album (assembly GCA_963277665.1). Taxonomy (NCBI): domain Eukaryota; kingdom Viridiplantae; phylum Streptophyta; class Magnoliopsida; order Santalales; family Viscaceae; genus Viscum; species Viscum album. The sequence goes on from OY728140.1 coordinate 544,539,463, forward strand.
AAAAAATATTATTAAACCCAAAAATTAAATAAATACATATATTTTATTCTTTTCAAATTTATTTACAATTATATACATTTAAATTTTTTAATTATACATATTATATTACTAAAGATTGGTCTTTGAAATCATATTGTTATCAGTGAATTTTTATTCATTTACATGAACAAGATGTGTAAGCTATTGGCCTGTCGGAGCATTTTTTACATAGACGATGACTTTTGGCTTCTTTTCCATTGAATTGAGGATAGTGTTTCTGTGTTGTCACATTATATTACATAACTTTGATTGAACATTTGTTTCATCAAAGACATTATTTATTAATGATATTCTTATATGACTATCCATAAAGGATAAATAGTTTTCCTAAATTCTTTCAACCCTTCTCTTAGAGTGGGATTCCATAACATGTGTTTTAAAAAAAATGCATAATTGGTTTTTAGAAAAGATTATAAATGATTTAAATACTTCTCTTGATTTTTCCCTTAAATTTCTAAATGTAAACTTTTTATTTATTTATTTTCATGAAAATATTTTTATGAATTGCATAACAACTCAAGTGTCTTTTTGATTTTGAATGGAGTCAAGGGTATATTCATGAGGTTGGTAATTACATTAATTGCACCAAATGGTTTTCAAACCATGTTCTTGAGATTTTGGAAGTGTTTCAAATGATTGATAGGGTTTTTTATATCACCCCATGTGTGTATTTTATTTAATGTTTTCATAAATTAATATATTTACTAAGGATCTTCTTTGTGATTATTAATAATAAAAAATAGAATTTTTACTTATATATAATTATTTTGTTAAAATTAATTTCTAAATAGTGATTTATATAACTTCGATTTATTTTTAATTAACATTATTAAATAATTATTTTTAATTTTGATTATATTTATATGAATTATTTTGATTATTGATAAATTTTATTATAAAGAAATCATATTATATTGAAATAATATTTCTGAATTAGAACTTATTTTCTAATAATAATCTCAAATAATTAATAATTTTGAATAAATAATTTGGAATTAACAATTATATTGAATTAATATTGTTGAATAAATATTTTTTATTATGTTGAATTAATAATTTTTATATAATTAGTTATATAAATAATTAATAAATTATTTGTAAACCTTGAATTGATAGTTATGATTACATGTATATAAATAATTTAGATTGTGTGGGTACAATTAATTTTGATTCTATGTATATAAATATATTATTAAATGTAATTTGTAAATAATAATGACCAAAAATTATAAATAAATTTTTATCAAATATTTAATATTATAAAAAATATATGTATATAATTATAAATTTATATTATATATATATATTTAGTAATGTATATTTATATAATTATATAGAAATAAATATATTTATAAATTAATATATAAAATTATATAAATATATTTGTAATATATATATATATATAATTATATAAATAAATTTATTAAATAAATTTATTTATATAGTATTCAATGATACAATTTAAAATCATCATATTTTTTTTCAAATAAATGAATATTAGAAGACCATATCTTTAACAAGTGTAATTTTTGTCATATTTGAAAAAACATTTCTTTAATTATAAAAACTGTCTCCCATGAATATTGGGAGAAATTAAATTCATTTTTATTTTCTTCAAAATTTCACGTTGAAATTAAATTAATATAAATTTAATTAGAATCATTTCTTTGTCTAAACATTTATTTAAAATTTTAAAAAATTTAATATATATTCTATTGTCTAATGTTTATGTGATTTTGTTTCAAGAAATTATAATGATATATTAAAATGAAGTTATTTGATCAGTTATTATTCAATTCTCCCCCTTGAACTTCTTTGTTTGTTTTTAATTTTCCCAACTGGTTTGAACAACATGCATTTAGGAGATCTTATTTTTACTCGATCCACCTCACTGATTTTTCACCCAATATGTCTTCCCTCTAGCCACTATTGGTTCACCCTTTCCCTCACCTTCACACTCATTTTCACACATTCATCATTATTTCTCACATAGATTTCATGGAAATCAGAGTTGGTCACCGCAAAAACTCTCCCAACATATCATGTAAGGTGGTGACTATATATGATAAGTAGCCATAGTTTTTGTTATTTTTATATGGTAATTGGATCCAAGATTCAAGTATCCCTCTAGATTTCATTGTTTAAAATCAAACAATTCTTTTTATTTGAATCCAAATAACCCTATTACTCCCATAGATTAAAATTAAAATTACCTTTAGAAACATTTCATTACCATGTGTATTTTATTTTTAGTCACCACAAGAGTATCATCATTCAATATTTTTTCTTTTAAGGAATCCAAAATATTGAATGTATATTGTCCGAAACATTGAGATAAAAAAATTTAAATCTCACCAACTATATTTTTTGTATAAAATATCTATTAATAATGGATATAAATTGATAGTTTTAAATCTTTGTTTTAAATTTTATGGTTTGATGACCTCTATTTTGGGTTCTGATAGGGGAAAAATCTATCTGTGTACCAAAATTAGTGATAAATATAGTATATTATATTAATATAATATATAAAAGATTGATGATAACCCTTGTTTGTAAAATCATAACTATTAATATACCAATTTATGTTCTTAAAATCATAACCATTAATAATATTACCTTACACTAATTTCTAAACCGAAGACAAAATTTTCCTCTGAAATGGTTTTTATGATTTATTTTTCTTCATAAATATTTATTTTTTCGAATCAAATAATATATTTTTGAATCAAAAATGTTTGGATTCTAATTGTTTGAGAAACGATTTAGAGTATGGGGTGAGATATTTCATCATGTTTGAAAAATATCATGCATAAGACCTCACTCAAACCATTTTTCCATGTTTACATTGATTTTATTCAATACTAATTGGTGTAGTGTAGTAGGAAGAACACTTTATATTTCATAGAGTAAATTGAAGTTAAAAATAATGGACTAAAAATAGGAAAAACATAATATATCTATAGTTTGGGATTGAACATCATTTTATTGATCATCTGGTATGATTAAATGTCTAGAAAATGATGAATATTTTGTTGAGGATATGATTACAATGGTGAATGAAAATTAAGGTCATATGGAGGAAATGAAAATGATATTTGAAGTTAAAATTTGTGACTTTCAAAAAGAGTTTTTAGGGTTTAATGAGTTGAAAAAATATTACCTTGTATGCTGGTTGTACTAAATATAAAACATTATCATCCATACATAATCTATATAATTCAAATGTTGTAAATAAATGGACTCATATAGGTTTTTCTGAACTACTTTATCTCTTTAATGACATACTAGTAGAATATAATGATCATCCTTTCTAAACATATGACACTAAAGGAATACTACATTCAATGGTTGGGATCTATATTAGAATACATGCAAATCCAAATGACTATATACTATTTCTCAAGGACCAAAAATAACTTCAAAAATTCCCACATTTTGGTTCTTCATGAAATAATAAAGACGAATTGGTCCTATAAAATTTTTATGTTATATTTTAATCAATCCTATGTTTAGTTTCTTATATAGAAGTGCGGAGACTATATGATAGTTATAGTAGAACATACATATAGGAAATAAATTTAAAAACATCATCACCCAATGGACACTTCTTAGTGAAGGATAATTCATCATGGGTACCTCAAATTTTAAAATGATCTACAAAATCATCCACTTGTGCTATCTACAGATGGGGTGAATCCTTTTGGTTTTCAAAGAATCACTCACAATACATGGCCAGTTATGTTGGTAAATTATAAATTACCAGTGTGTTTATGGCTGAAACAAAAATAAATTATGTTATCTCTACTCATATTAGGACCAAAACAAACATGTAAGGTTATTGTTGTTAATTTGGATCCATTAATCAATGAATTGAAATTATTGTGGGAATCATGAGTTACATTGTATTATCCATATACAAATAAATATTTTACCTTGAGGTCCATGTTTTATAGAATGAAAAATGACTTTCTTTCATGTGAAATTTTTTATATGGAATTAAAATAACAAAACAGTATCCCATTTCTAGACATGGTACACAATCAATTATGGTTAAACATTTATCGATGATTGTGTCTCTAGGACATCACATATTTCTACACCGGTCACATAAGTACCAATCATGGATGACATTTTTCAATGGGAGTTCTAATGAACTTACAAAACCATCTTCAGTAATAAGAGATAAACGTTTTGGGAAACCAAAAGATATGTACACTATTATTGGTAATCCTTTTCTAAAAAACCTTATGAAAATATGTTGAAAAATGAGATCATTTTATGAATTTCCATACAAGAATTGTTTTTACATCAGTAATTTTCAGGATTTAATATATAAAATATTTTTTTATAGTTTCATTTTCAGGTTACTAAACATATCTATCAAAACAAATGATGGATTTAAGGCCAGGTTGTACATCATTAATATGGGAAAATGGGAAGAGGTAGCTTTTGTAATGAGGGGAAAATGAACTATTCTTTCTCCAAATACTTTCACTCATTCCAAACAAGAGAGATGTCAGTTTTTAACATTATGAATGTTGGAAAAGTTTTATATGGATATTCATAAAATATAAATAATATCATTTTAATGACTATTTTAAAATTATTGTTCCTAAAATCACATGACTGTCAAGTTTTAATGCAATATCCATTATCTGTATATTTATAATTCATTTTTTCTAATAATGTTTATTGGTATGAATGTGAAACTCAAGACATGGGTGAATTAAGTTCCTAGTAAAATATTCTTCAAAAAAAATTAAAATGAGATCCCCCAAGTTAATAAAAAATTATTAGATAAAATATTGAGTATCATTATATAAGTTTTATCTTTTAGAAAATTTCATAGTTAAAACAATATCTCAAATAACTATAACTTTTTCAACTAAATTACATAATAAAATACTTTTTATAAACATAGGTTAGGACAAACAATCAAAGTAATGGTTTTGTTTATAAATTGAAATAAAAAATTCAGTTTGACATTTTAAATATAGAAGACAAAAATTGAAAACTCCCAATAGAAAAAAGGGGTTTAATATCAAGATGAGACTTAATCCCCTCCATGTGGGAGTCACCTATTTCCAATAATATCATAATAATAATATTTGTATCAAACACATGGATGAGTTCTAAGATAAACTAACATAGGATGTCTAGGATTGGAGCATCTTCCATAGTAATTCTTTGGAAGAAAACAAATAGAGGACATGCCGAACCTCTTCCATAGTTTTCATGGGTATAAAAATAGAGAAAGATGAAAGGTAATGTTAATAAAACTCATGATTTAACACAAAATATATTTTGTACAAATAAAGAACGTAATACATTACACTGCTCATATTTAAAGCATAAAATAGTTAGAGAAAATTAGAATATAAATAACGGCGTAGTGCATCTCGTTTTGAAAGGTTTCAAGTTCTTGCTAGTCTATTTATATGACATGGTTAGGATCATCAAAAAAATTCTCTAAAGGTGTAGGAAAACAGAGTGATATAAAATTATGGTTCATTTCAAATTAATATTTGAAAAAAAATATAGATAGATCTCTTTATTCGATGAATGAATGGATATCGATATTCTTTAAATATTGTACATTCAAACTCACATGTATGTATGCATATATATTAAATAATTCAACACATGTACTTACATGATGGTGATATCTATAATATATATTTTTCACGGACAAAATATCATTTGAAGAATAATAATAATGTTTTCCTAAATAATTATACTCGGCACTAAATCTATAATCCTCTCACATTTTAATCAATGATTCCATTGACTGGATTATGAATAATAATAATAAAATAAATTTTAGGTTGGGTATAATAAATCCCATAAAATAATTTATGTAGAAATTAAAATTTAATAAAGGATAGAACAAAAAATAGTATCATCTTAGAGGTATAACATCGCTACTAATATCATATACTAACGCTAGATCTGACTACAATTAAAATGATCCATCGATAGTAGAACTTTCCCAGTAGAATAGTTATGGAATAAAAGATGGAGATAGGTCATTTGGAATTATAACTTGGCTAGGAGTATAAATTTTCTATCCATAAAACATGTATGGTGGAAGTAGATGTCTGGAGATACAACAACTTGTTGTGTCACATGTCACTTGTAGATGATGTCACTAGTAACTTAGTTGGTGGTGGATCATTGTGACCAAATTACTAATCTCCATAACTAAATATATATCTCTACATAACTGAATATTATTTAAGAAATTATATACTATCATAAAACAATAATCTCATTAAATTCATAATAATTATTATTTGTGATAAATAATATAACTATTTTTCCAATATATCCCCCTTTTTATGATAAACAATTATGGGATTTTATAAATCATGTATTAGAATAACAATAAGAATAAGTAGATAAACATGAAAAGAAATATTCTTCTTAAAATTTCAATATTTTAAATAACTAATCATAGATATAATTTTTAATGTTGGATAAAAAGTACTCATGTTTAAATTTAAAATAATCTATTTTAAATTTAAATTAAAACATTTAACATTAAATATTGTCACCTAAATTTATCCCCCTTTTTGGATTATAAAAAATACAAAATTGTAAATAAAGATGATTAAGTAAAAAAGAAATAAGAATAGTGGATAAGATTCATGAAAGTATATAAGTAATTTGATTACATCTGAAAATAAATATAAGGTAAAATAATCTGGATCAAAGACTGATCCTAGTATGAATCACACTTAGCTATTTGGAATGAAGGATCAACATGGTATTTTCCTTTTTAAAGAGTTGGGAGGAACAATTGTAGAAGCTGAAGGATAATATATAGTCTGAGGAATATGAAGAATTACCAATGGATGGATATGTAGAACTTCTTCTTCTAGTGACATGTATAATGGTTGATAACGAGGCAATAGAAGAGTAGACGATGGTTCATATGTAAAGGATAACATAGGGATGGCCTCAAGAACCACAAATTCTATTCCATATACATACAAAAATAACTCTATCAGGTTCAAAAAATCCACGAAGATTTTCTAACCACCCACCATAGTAATGAAGAAGTCCTTCTTCTTTTCAATAAATAGTTTGAGTAGAGGTTTTAAGACATTAATTGGGTTCACCTTTCCCATGAAATCCATGATCATAAAAGGTGTCCTTATGTGATTGTCTAGATATATAACATTATAATTAATATCATGCTTTGTATATATTCTAGATAGGTACTATTTTATTTCATTATTGATAGTTTATCAATTACTTCTACCTTAATTCAAACAAACCCTTACAAGTTTATATACATTCTCACTATGTTGTATGATTTATCAAATATCCTCTAAATGAGATGTATAAATATCACACATGAAGACATGAAACTCATCTGTGACTATATATATAATCATCTCACCATTCTAAATAGATAAAAGAGTTGGATTAGTGGATATAGAGCCAACAACACAAGGAATGGTCTACAACATCTCCAAAAGGGATTCCTAGTTAACAAAAAATTTAGTCCCCATCTCATCCATAATATATATAAAAACATCAATCTCATTATATAATATTATATTATCAATTTCAACCTCTTCAATATTTAAAATTATCTTAGTATAAATATTGAATATGGACAACTCAATGATATGTATCATATCATCTTCACTAACTTTAGTAACTCTAGGATCCTGAGACCAAACAACATAGATTAAATCAGAGAGTAACCTCTCTCTAAAATCATCCAAGTAATCTCTATAAAAATTGTATAAATGTACAAAATTTGTATGAATTAGTGAAGTATATTTATTGGGAACATATTGAGAAGCTTATGCATACTCTGGATCAACTAAATGTACATTAGAGGTGTACACTTGTAGCTTCACATATTTATAAATTCATTCAATTTGGGATCACTTATGATATTTTCTATAAAATGATATATTAGGTATTCCATGCTCCCTTGGACTACTATGATCAGAATCACTTTCATCATCGCCATCTGAATTGGGAGAATTATTAACATGAAAAATTCAAAAAGGTGGTGGCTCCCCAATAGATTTAGCTCCATCCTTGGGTGTGGTAAATGGATCATCCCTATGAACTGACGTATGATTGTAAAAATATAGTTATTCCTCCCCATAAATGGATTCTCGTGGCTCCCCTATAATTGAAAAAACATCATAAACTAGAATAAAAATTCAGTCTCTCCAAAGACATAGCATAAACTGAACTAGACTGATCCCATTCAACAAAATCATCGGTATCACCAAGAACATTTGAGTCAATAGGTCCATCACTATATTCAGTCTCAGAACCATTAAGAATATTTACTACTTCTTTAGAGGCATCAAAAGAACTGTGATCTTGTTCTTCTCTAGGGATTTTACTCACTTATTCTTAACTCAATAGAATCTCTCTAATAAAGAGAGAAGTAGGTGGAATTGAAGATCTATGGGATTTTAGAAATATTTTCATTTCTTTCCTATTTAAAATAAATATCCACTTGCACTTCAATATTGGCTAAATATTCTAATTCCTCAATAAAATAAGAATTTACAATCTCATATGACTCTAATCAAGGGACATAAATGTTCTTAGGTCTTATAAGGTGTTCTAGATAATTAAAATTGTCAAAGATATTTTTATTATCATAAACCCATTTATTCATAAATGGATTTTTTATCTTCATTATTTTTTTGGTCTATTTCTGTAAAAAATGAACGCATTTTAAATATAAAGAGTATTCCTCATTAACCAACAACTTTTCATACATCATAGTCGAGATCAGATCAAGGGGAATTAGATAGTTTTCCCCGGATATGTCCTTACTTATCTCTGTCATATGTAGCAGGATATATTTACATATACTAATTTCTCCCTTATTTTAATTATGAATAAAAGAAACAAATCAAAGTAACTAATTTTTATAAAATCACCTTTACTAGGACATCAAAAATGTTGGATAAATCTGGACACGTATCAACACTCACCATTGAGTTTGGTAGTAGCAGGCCTTCTCACTGTACCATTTCTAGTCAGTTCTATTAGTGCATCCTCATACATGAACAACTCAATATTATATGGTATTGATACTTTAATTTCAACTGATACACCTCATTATAGTATATAGATATAGTTATCCCTTTCTAAAGAATAAAATCTAACATCTCTTCCATCGATCATACTTTGAATGGAATATTTATTTTCACTGAAGCTATATTCTACATAGTGTTAAAACTTGTGAACCAACCTCCTATAAAATTCTTGATCATTCATGGAGAACCATTCTAACCATCCATGGTCCACAATGACCTTTATCACCAATGAAATTATTGATAAAAGAAATTCCTTATCTATTTATTTCTCTATAACAACCATACTGTTAGCAATATGGGGATTTGAAGTTAGACTACATCCTAGATTGATTTTTTATGATATTTATTTATAGGACACGGACAATTGAGAGATAACATTGAGGGGTTCTTCACACTCACCATTTCACTGAAATGAAAGGTGATGGTATAGTTAGAATATTTTTTATGGTTGGGAGAGAAGGGAAGTTGAATGGTTTGAAAGGTAGTCTTGAGTGATAGAGTTTTGATAATAAGGATTTATCTTCTATTTTATCATTTAGGGATTTGAGATCTCAAAAATTTAAGGATTATAAAAATAAATAAATAAAATAAAAATTTAACACAATAAGTATGACCTATATAAAATTTTAAACAGAGACTAAACTAGAAGATTCCCAATAGTGGATCTATCCGATGGTGGATTAACCTATGGTGGATCAACCTATGATGGATTAACAATGGTGGATCACCTAAAAGTGGAACCACAATGGTGGATTTCCAATGGTGGATCACCAGTGGAATATCTTTAAAAGGTGGATCTTTTAATGTAGGACCTTTAAATAGAGGAGCTTCCAATGGTGGTTCTTCTCATGGTGGATATTATAATGGTGGATATTCCAATGGTGGATCATTAAACAGTGACACTTCTTATGGTGAGACATATAATATTGTAAAATATATTATTAAGTAACAATGAAAATGTATTATTCTTAGTTAATGCTTTTTATAGTTAAATAACTTATAATTCATTATATTTAGAAAAAATATGAGTAGGATGATGTTCATTTCTTATGAATTCAATAGTTATATCACCATTTTGGAAATGATCTCTCAAAAAGTGAAGTACTATATCAATATATTTTTCTCTGTAATGAGATACATTATTTATGGAAATTTTCATCACAATTGTGTTGTCAAAATTTATAGGGGCGTGACAAATTGATATCCCTAGTCTTGAAAAATGGGTTTAATCAACAAAATCTTGGCACAACAAGTTTATATAACTATGACTTTAGCTTTAGTAGTGGATAGTGAAATATAATTTTTCATTTTACTACAGCAAGATACTAGTGAAATTCCCAAAATATGAAATGGTCTAGATTTTTTTTTCTTACAAAAATTTCCACCAATATCAATATATGAAAAAAATACTAATTTAAATTATTATCCTCTATTATAGAACAATCCAAAATTGGTTGTAAACATGAGGTATTTGATAAACATTTAAAAAAAATGTAATTGAGTTTCATTAGTATTTTATCGAAAACTATCACACATAAGAGCACTAAACAAAATATATTGATGGATATTGGTTAAGTATAATAAATTTAAATCATAATTTTCAACTGGTTTGATATAATGACTTTCTTATTTCACTATGATCCATCTTACAAGTTATAATCATGGTAATATCACTTTTTTTAGTGTTATTCATACCAAAACGTTTTATAAGTTTTTTAGGGTGATTTATTTGAGTTAATATAATTCCATATTTATTCATAATAATTTGGAAACCAAGAAAGAATTTATTTCCTCCCATTAAACTTGTTTCAAAATTACTATGCATAATTTTTTAAGAAGCTGTACACAAAGAATTTTTATAAGACCCTAAAAAATATCATGCACAAAAATTTCAAATACTAAAAAATATTATGAACTTATTTTTATAAAAATATAAAGATCAACTTGAATTTTTTAAAACCGTTAGATTTTAGAAATGATATTAGACTCTCTTACTTAGCACAATGAGCTTGTTATAAACTATAGAAATAATTTTTTAAATTTAACAATGTTTTGGAAAATGAGGATCTTAAAATTTTAGGGTGTTGTTCAACAGAAAAACAAAACTATATAACCATTAAATAATGAACTATTAATGTCAATTTGATATAGTTTGAAATACGACTGTTATGCATAGTAAAGTAGTATTTTAACGGAATAAAGTCTTTCCATGGGTGAAAATGCTTCATCATAGTCAATTCCCTTTTCCAGAATATGTCCTTATGCAACTAACTGACCTTTATTTATGACTATATTTTCCAAATCATCAACATTGATTTCAAACACCCTTATAGTTCAAACATTTATAGTGTATTTATTTCTATTTATTAGTTCCAAATATTTATTTCATTCAAAAATTTTATGTTCTTATTGCATTAACATCACAATTAAATCATCATTAATTGCATCATAAATGTTCTTAGATTTAATCTGTGATAATAATTATTGATGTTCAATCTAATTTATAATAGAAGAACTTTTTTTGTATCTATATATATATATATCTATATTTATAACTAAAAAACATATAAGTCAGTATTCGTGTGTTCTAACCATTCTAGGAATATAAGGGATATATATCTCATTATATTCTATAAGTTCATGTTTAGGTTCAGGTTGTTCCACCAAATATTATGATTTTTCATCTTATTTCAAAGAACTTTTAGAAGGATTGGAATCAACATATAGATCTAAAAAATATTCATTATGGTTTTATAAATGAGTACTTAGTCTCAAAAATATCGGTTTCATGAAATTTTAAATGAAAAAATTCCAAAAAATTATTAGTTCTTCAGTTAATCACCATTTATGATTTACTAGATGTTTAATACCTATGGAATATTATAGAATAACACTTGGAGGAAATTTTTTAATGATTATATTTTGTATTTAGAATAAATAAATTTCTATCAAAAACTATAAAGTCTTTTTCAACCATTCCATAATTCATAAGGATTTTTATTTCAGAGGGGCCTTATTAAATATCTATTAATAATATAACATGTTATATTCACAGCTTCTTCCAAAAAATAAAGTTTTATGAAATTTTCCTTGAGCATGGTCTAGAAAATTTTATGACGGTTTTTATTTCTCCTTCCCACAAAACCATTATACTGTGTGGTCCTAGTAGTAGAAAAGTTATGAATATAGAATTTTTGTGAGAAAAATATTTAGAAATATTAATTTGCTAACTCCATTCCATGATCATTTCTTATGGAATAAATCTTAAGTTCACTATGATTTTCTATAGATTTAGCACACTTTTTAAAACATGAACAAGATTCACAATTGTGATGTAGAAAGAATACAAAAGTATATATGGAAATATCATTTACAAGAACATAAATATAGCTGTTCTTGTTTAACCTATAAACTCTATAAGATCTAAAAAATTCCACTAGAACCAAATCCAGGGGTTGTGAAGGTGAATCTTAATTCGTTGATTTGAAAGTGATATTTTTCATTTCCCTTCTTGACATGGGTAAAATATTTATCATATTATAATTCTAGTTATGTTCTGTCCTTAACTAATCCATTCCTAGTTATCATTGTAAGGGAATGAATACTAAAATTCCCCAGTATCCTATTCGAAATATGAGATTCTTTTCCAAATAATATAAATAAGAAAATTTTTTAGAAAAAAAGGAATCCCAATTAATTTCATAAACATAACGATTTTCTAAATCATTAAAAACAAAATCATTTTTATAATAAAAAACATTACATGATTTATTTTCAAATTTAATGTAAAAATAATAACAATGTTGTGGTATTCTAATTATGTTATACTTTAATAATTCTAAAAGTAAACCTTTAGAAATTATAGTAGTATTAGAGTTACTGATCTGACCAAGGAAATTAATTTTTACTTTGACAATATCAAAAACATTTAAATTCACACCATAAACATTGATCAAGTTATTAAATCTCTCATAATCCCCAATCATGTGTCTAGAATAACCATATTCGAGATACTATAAGGTCAAACAAGTTATTTTCAAGAAATTTTCCCACAAAAAATTTACCTGAAAATTGAATTTGGTATCTGAATCGTGTTAGATCAAAAAATGTTAGTAATAAAGGAACTAGGAATCCATAATTACATTACCAGATTCCTATAATAAGAAGTTATTTATTTTTAATAAATTTTATCATGTATATAATAATAAAAAACTAGTTGTAGATTTACAGTATCTAGGAACAAATCGATTTTTCATTATCCACGTCTATCTAAGTTGATACCCTATTCCAGTAGTGCATTATTTTTGTTTTCTTTCTAAGAATTTTTATAATTGTATTTCTAAAATTTATGAATCTTGAATATTATTTATTTAGTTGTTCAATAAATGTTTTTAACTCATTCATCTCTTTCATCATTTGATCATTTTTTTCCTTTTCAATACTAAGATTGGTTTTAAAAAAATCTGTTATTGATTACTTACCCTTTAAAATATTATATTTATATTTATGTTCACTATAATTATATTCCAAATAATATTGTTTAATGAAATTTCATCATCATACAAGTTCTTATCCCTGATTACATTTTCATAAAAATTGTAAACATGAACAAGAGAAGCAGGAAAAATATTTGATACCTCAAATGTGTTGGTCATAAATCACATGTTAGATCTTTCATGGTAACACTACTAAGATGAATCGAAATCATTCAAACCTTCTTACTAATATCTAAAAGATTCATTCTTTTATTTCCTATACATATTATACTTATCATCATATTTATTCTTGGATTTTAGTTTAGGTATGTCATCTTTGACATGGCCTTTCCTCTTACACTCATACAAGATTATTTCTTTTTTAGTATCTTAAATTTTTCTATCCTTCCCTAATTAATTATATTTTCATACATCCATTTATTACTAGATTTACTATATAAATTTTTCCCTTTATGTAAATTTTTTATCCATATATCTTAAAGGACCATTTCCTCATCTCCATGAATTGGTGACTCTTCATCACCTGAATTTTTATCTTGTATTTTCTCATTTCGGTTTGAATCACACGATTTTATGGCTATGGATTTTCTATTTGGTACATCATCTTGTTTTGTGTTTACGTATACTTCTTCCTCATAAATCATAATATTTACTACCATTTACTTAAATGTAAACTTTATTTGATCACATGAATCTTTGATTAACACTAAAGTTCATCTCCCTCTATCTGCTAAATACTTCAATAGTCACATAACTTGATATTTGTCATAAATAGGTTCCCCCAGTGAATGCATTGTGTTCACGATATCATTATTCCCAAGATAAATTTCAAAAATAGGTTTATGAAGCTTTGTATTAAATGTATCATATTTAATAGTGAAAGTATTGAATCTTATTTCTTTGACATTAGATTTTCCATCTTGAGAGTTATATAAACTATGAAAAATTATAAACACAGTATGATGTACATAAATTATATCAAATTCTACATCACCCCAAGAACAATATAAGGAATTCATGGAGTTATAGTAATTATTTTATTTATCTCTATTATCATCACTCTATGTTGCTGTAGAAGTTCGAGTTTTCTCATATTTATTTTCTATTACATTCCAAATATCAAAAACTATAATTTCTAGATGAATTTTAATTATAATCATACACCGAGCATAGTTATACCATTAAAATATGGAGGTTTATTTTTAGTAGTTCCCCCTTCTTATTATTATTAATATATAATTAAATTTAGAAATAATAGAAATTTAAGATATGTAAAACACAACTAAATAATAGTTGAAAATATAATTTAAAACAAACTATGATAACAAATGTTAGTATGAGTTACTAACTCAATAGGGGGTTGAATTGTGTTCTGAATAAATATTTCTATAAAATATAGTTTAAAATGAAATCCTACAAGTTTTTTTAAAACATATTTTTAATAAAAATAATAAAATTATACAATTAATATCTTTCATAAAATTTCTCAATGTGGGATTAGGGATCAGTTAAAAAAATATTTGAAATCACTTTAACATTTCAAGCAAAATTAATTAACAAAATACATTATATAAAAATTTGTTATGACAAACTATCAAATAAAATTTTTCAAAATGATGAAATAATTAATATAGTTTTAACATTATTATACAGAGGAACAATATTAAGAAAACATAGTGGAATAAAAAAGTGGTTCTGTCTTAAGACATTACATAATCTCGTCCACTTGGAAATTGCCTTCTACCATGAATATAATAATAATAATAATATGATATATAAACTAGATTGGGTTTTACAATAAACAACACACAAACTATCCAGGCTCAAAGCCTCTTCTATATTTATTTAAGGGAAGAAAAAAATACAATCCATGATGGACCTATTTCATAGTTATCGCAGGTATACAAATAAATAAATATTAATAAACTATGTCAAGAACACTTAGTTTGAGTGTATGAGAAAATGTTTGAAGATAAATTGAGTAAAACCGAATACTCCTCAAATTCAAATAATAAAATAATGGTAAAAAATAAGAATAGATGGAAATATTTTGTTTTTATCAGTATGAAATGATTCAAATAATCATAGGTCATTATATTTTGATTGTTTAGGAGGAAAAAAAATTTATTTGAAGGTGAAGCTAAACAAATTTTTGTAAATTTTAGTTTTCAGCCAGTAGATTGTATGAATAACTTATAAACATATCTCTTGATTCAATATATGAATGGTTATTGATACCCTATAAATCCCACACTTTTACACTCTCATGAATGTATATATCTATTTTCATGAATTCAATACATGTACATGTATGAGGGAGATCATATGATTAAAAAAATGTCCCTGTACAAATAACTATTGATGAATAATAATAAATTTAACCTAGATCATAGTACTGAGCACTAAACTAGGAAACCTCTATGTGTTTATTCAATGCATCTGTGTAGTGGTATATAAATAATAATTAATAAATCCATGCATGGTTAATTTCATTAAATACCACAGATGACCTGTTAGAGGAATTTAATTCTAATGATGGATGGAAAATAAGTGGTAGCATTCTAGTTGTATACCATCACTTGCGGTAGCATTGAAAATATGATATTAGACTAACAGTAGAATGGTCCAGTGGTAACACAAGACGTTGGTAAAATATATTTGTAGGTAGCATAGTACTGGTAGAAATATAGGGGTATCCCATCTATCAATAACACATTTATGGCGGTAGAACATGTTTGGAAGTAGCACATATAGGGTGATATAACATGTATGAATGTAGCACATGTCTGGTGATAACACATCTCTGGCGGTACCACATCTAGTTAAAGTACATGTCCCGGGTATATAAAATCACTAGTAAATGTGTCACTGGTAGATCATTGTGAACTATTGTTATATCTCTATAAAATATTGTAGATATACAATCCAAAAATGTAATCTCGTTAGAAGAATAATAATTATATTTTTTTAACACTAAAATAATGTGGTTCCAACAATGTTTTTCACACATTAATCTAGCTATATTTCATTTTCAATGCTACATGTAACAATTTTATCGACCCTGAGGAATTTCTAACAATGGAAATATAAATAACTATCATATTATGTTAACATAATATGTTCTTACTATTGTAAATATTTTATACGATGGTTCACATGGTAGTTAACATGGTAAGAGAGATTTTACTATGATATGTACCCCATTAAACAATATATGAACATTTTTCAAGGATATGTCAAAAAATTATGTTCTCAAGAAGGTTTTATTATGTAATGATATATTTTTGAGAAATCTATTCAATTCTATACCAACTACCTTTTGATGAAAAATTTATTCCTCTACCAAAATCTCATCACACAAGGTGGATTGTGGGTAAATGAATTTCCAAACTATATGTTGTCGATGTTACTATTACAGAGTAGTTGGACACCCTCCTTTAAAATTTTCATAAACTTTTTGAGGTTTCATAAATGTTTAATCCCACAATTTATTTATTATAAATTTTAATCAATCAAGAGATGGAATATGTATATCAAATACAAATAATCAATAGTTTATTGTATGGTTTTGGGACAATGTTTTTTAGGAGTCAACTAAAAATAGAGATTGAATATCATATTGGTTTCTATTGCTAGCTAAAAGAATAACTATGCATTTATTATCTTATAATGGAACTAAAATTAATGTTATTATTTTAAATAAAATTAAACATGATGAAAATAGTAGCATGAAAATAAAAGGAGATACACTTAGATGAAGCGATTCATTTATCTAATACTAAATACAAATATCAAATTTATGTGAATATATCATATTTTGGAATAATTTAACAAACATGGGAGTTGAATTATAATGCATTCCATGTTTTTAGTTCCCAATGAATGTATGTTGATAACATAAGTGTGCGAAAAATATATTAAATAGTATTTTATAAAGTGAATTTCAATAAGGGTACAATGATGAACAACATTAATTATAATCAAGAGTAGTAAAAATATTTTATTTTCTAGATCGCACAAACATAATGTTCTCAAATGTTTTTTTGTCAACCAAAACTACTGAAGGGTCAAATGTCAATTAAATCGAGTGTGACTCTTTCATTGGGATGACATAATCATTTCACGTTGGCCCAAATGTAGGCAGGGTATTCTATGTCATAGTATACTAGAGTTAATGTGTTTGGATACTAAATATATGGGTCAAATCCCTTCCTCCTTTAAAAATAAAGAGTTCAATAATCATGTTATATTTTTTTCATATACATTTTCTTTCCTCATATTATTATTTATTTGCAACTGTATTTAGGCAATCTAAATTAAATGTTCAACCATATATGAGGATATTGAATTCTACACATGTATATGTCAAATTTTTAAGAAATAATATATTTCCTAAATTTATTGTTCTCCCAATATAGAGGAACAAAAACCATTCTCATATGTTGATGCTACCAATCCATAGGAACAACATATTAATAAAGTTTAAGATGATAAAATTATTTGTAGTGAAAGAATTGTTTCCCAAAAAATATAGAGCTCTATGGAATAATGGTGTTAGCAAAAAATAATATGATGAGAAACAATGTTATTGAATTTGTTATTGGATGGAATACAAATGACTATACCATTAACCCCAATAAGGCTATATTCAGTCGTTTTTTGTGCTCACCATACACATACATATGTCGTTTTATGTAAATAAATGGACCAAAAATTTCAATTAACTAATACAATGATTTTATAAGAGATTAGTATAAAATTTTGATATGTTTTCTTTATTTTACTAATAATTAAAATAATGAAACATTGACTTACTCTTTAATATTCCTTGTATATCACATTTATATTAGATGACTCCTGAATAAATTTTTTATTAATGATCACATTAATGGATAATATAGGCTTTCAAAATATTATTAGGTATTATAATCATAATGTTGCTGATGGGAAAATAAACTCAAACCCACCCAAGATATATAAAAACATGACAAACCAAAAAGAATGGGATGAATTTTGTATTCATCATGGGGAGACATGCTTTCAGGTGTATTGTGACTGGTAATACATTTCCTGAAAATACATGTATAATTGAATTTAATTATCAATTTTTAATTTATAAACTAGTATATATGTCTTGAAAATAAGAAATATCCATAATAACCAATGTACTCTTACTATAAAAAAGGATAGGGCATGATTCATTTTAAAAAAACATGTATGTGTTTTAAATCTTCTATAAAACTTTTTTTTGACTTCAAACAACAACATAATTATATCCAAATGTTTATAATAATATTTTTTCAATGAAATCAAAATCCAATTTCATCCCACATAATGTCCTCTAGAAGGAGTCACCTGTAAATAAATAAGGGATAATTATAGATGAAAACACACAAAAAGTGTGCAAATCATAAATAAGTATGAACTAATAAAAATACATTTAAATTGGTATTACCTAATAATGATTAATTATTTTTCTATATATCTTATTTGGAATTGACCCAAGAATCATATTCATCTATAAAAGATTAAATACTTCTATTAGTGGCTTTAAAGCATCAAAATAGTATAGTTGTGTTATTGGTGTATGTTTTGGGATATAACCCTAAACTTAATTTGAGAAAATAAAAAAATTCGAGATAAAGATATTAAAATGGAAGAGTTTTAGGAAAGATTAGATTATCTAGAAGAAAAACAGAGTTTCTAATAATATTTTTTAGATAATGGGATGGAGCCAAAGAGAATAAATAACAAAATATCACCATATATATCCCCACACTCCGACCATCTTTGAGGAGATTCATTCCACTCAAATGCTTTTTATAGATGATATAACTATTATTTTTATAATTATTTGTGTTTAATGAGAATTAGGGATACATTTATACAATTCATGTATTACTATTATATAGGGTGAAAATGGTTGTGATTTATGTCTATCAACACACACCCATTTCCTTGTTGTAAGGGGTAACATGTACAATATAAAAGGACATATTCTTCAGAATAAAACATTTCCTATATATCATGTGATATTGGAGATTCAAAGAGATTACGATCCTAATGTTGAGATATGTATTCAACTTGATGATACAGATATTAATATGGTCAATAATGCTATTGTAACTTTCATATCATTGTCGTTAGATCCTGTAAGAAAACATGTCGATAAAGTGGTATAAATTTATGATTTATTTTTCAAAAAACCCATTTATGAATTAAACAAAAAAGGAATAAGGAAATGAATATTCTTATATATAGATAAATGTAAGGGGTTGAAATGAATGTTTGAATCAAAAAGATATAATGTATCAAAAAACCAATCAAAAAGATCTCCACAAAGCACCTTTACTAAACCCAACCAACATCCATATTTATTGACATTAATATATCATGTGAATTAATTGTTAGGAAGTGGTGATATGATCATAATTTAGTTTGAAGAACAAATTTTTATATTTTCTAGTACATAAATTCTTTCTCTTAAGAATCTAAATGAAATCCTCATTCATGAATGTCTTTAAATCACATAGGTAAATGTATACATGAGGTTGGTTTTCATGTTTTTTGGCCAATAAAATACCTACTATGTTAATAATTGTTTATGTTCATTAATTTCATTAATTGTTTATTTTTTAGGTATCATTATTGACACATTTCATTCAATTTGAATAATCAATTGATTTATTTTTTGGATTCAATTAATGGATACCCAAAAAATTGACCACATGTGATGATTTTTATCAATTTATAATACACTACATCCAGTATTTTACAACATAACATCATGTTATACATTTGAAATTATGTTTTAATAAAAAAATTATTATGATAGGGTGGTGTTTAAATATCGTCAAAATCATGGTATGAGGACATTCTATGATCATAATAAGCATATTTACTTCTAAAAGTGGATAATTATTATGGTATATATAATAAAATTTCACCATTAAAACTATATCAAATAAAATTACATAATTATCTCAACATTTCTTAGTTTGTATAAAACTAAAAAATTTAAAATATTATGGATATTATGTTTTCAAATTTATGAAAGATATCGTATACGTTTATAAAGTAGCATACTCAAAGATATATTTTCGAATGTAATTATAATTTCATTTAAAATATTTATTAATCCATTTTTATGTATATTATTTTTATAGAACCAGTACTATCAGTAATATTTGTATTCACAAGAGGAATATAATTTTTTTAAAAACTAATGTGTTGCGTACATGAGGTCAGATTGTATATAGACATCCTGAATAGGTGACTTTCTACTACAACAGGAATGTTTCGTCATTTTATCTACATTATTTAGTTAATTTCTTTATCATTTTTATTTGACACATTAGTAAAATGTTCGATAATATATTTTCAATATGTATGACTCAACCACAACAGAATATGATATGGGGTGTGTATGATATAAATAAAATGTCATTTTATCAGTTTAAAATTAATATTTTAGTTCAAAACACACATCACATACTCAAAATCAATCAAAAAAATTGGATTGTTTTGATACTTTAAGAATTGGGACATGTAGGAATCAACCACACCACAATATAATACACGGTGTTCCTAGTATGATTCAAAGTACCTGTTTTTAGTTTAAAATAGACAATTTAATTAAAAAACTCTCTAAAAACAGAGAAAAAAATGTCATATTGTTTTGATACATTAAAAAAATGACTCATATGTCATTTTTGATGTTTATGAAATAGTATCACATAAAAAAACACATGATGTAACCGATATGACTCAAAGTGTGTGTTTTTAGTTCAAATAAACATTAAGTAAAAAAGAAAAGTGACAAACTATAAACTAATAAAACACATTTGTATTGACATTATACATTCGTAAATTGATCCACAATTAATTTCTGAAATGTTGGAATAAACCTCATGAAAATATAGCATAAGGTGTGACTGGTTTGACTCAAAGTGTGTGTTTTCATTTTAAAAGTTTATTTTAGTAAAAACCACAAGTGTCATACTCAAAACCATGAAACATATTTTTATTAATTTTAAACTTTATAAAAATGATCCATAAGTCATTTTTAATATGTATCAGTCAACCACTCCTAAATTTGATTCATGGAGTGGCTATTATGACTCTAAGGGTTTCTATTAATTTAAAACATAAATTTTAGTGAAAATGATAACTTGCGTACTCAAAAACAATCAAACACATTCATATTGTTCTGATACATTATGAAAATTATATATAATTAATCTTTATGTATAATAATTACCCTCATATCAATATGATACACAATATTCTTTATATGACTCAAATTTACCATTATCAACTCAAAATTGACATTTTAGTTCAAAATGTGTGTCACACATTGAAAATTTTGAAAACTTGCATGAATTTTATTGATAATTTAGTAAAATATTACATAATTCATTTTTGATGTATTTGAATTAGTTCATGTAAAATTGAAACAAAATATGTCTGGTATGATTCAAAGTGTGTATTTTATGATTAAAATAATATTTTATTCCAAAAACCAAAAGTGACATACTCAAAACTAAAAAAAGTTATTATTATTGTTTATATACTTCATGAAAAAGATCCATAAGTAATTTTTTATGTATGGGAACATTTTAAACCTCAATTTGACACACATTTTTACTAATATTACTCGATGCGTGTCTTCTTATTTAAAATTGACATCGTTGTAAAAAAGAAAAACAACATTCTCAAAAATTAGAAAACTCATTCTACATATTTTGATAATTTGGGAAAAGAATACATATATTATTTTTGACGTACATGAATCAGTTATATGACAATCTAATTCGTGGTGTTAATGATAGGACTAAAAGTGTCCATTATATGTTTAAAATTGACATCATAGTTTAAAACATCTATCACCCACTAAAAACCAAAAAAACTCACTCGAACTGTCATTATAATTTAGCACAATGATTCCTAAGTCATTTTTTATGTGTATGAATATTCTTATGTAATACCAATATAGATATAATTGGTATGAATAGAACAACAACTCATTTTTTGCACAATGATCCACAACTCATTTTTTTTATAATTTAGGGAAATGATCCCTAAATAATCTTTGATGTTTAGGCATCATCTACACATCATTCTGATGAACAGTGTTATAGCTACAACTCTAAGTGTGTATTTTTATTTAATATCGACATTTTAGTAACAAAGAAAAGTGAAAACAGCAAAATTAAGAAAACACATTTGGATGTTTTTTACAATTTTCTTAAATAATACATGCTTTACTTTTTATGATAATAATCAACCACACCAAAATTTAATACATGTTGGTCCCAATACAACTCCAATAGACTATTTTCAGTTTAAAATCTTCATTTTAGTTTCAAACATGTTTTACTAACTAAAAACCAAGAAAAATCACATGGATTTTTAAAATAATATTTTAAAATGATTTATAAGACAATTCTATGAAGTAAGAATTATTCTCATGTCAAAATGATACCTTATGTGTATGGTATATATCAGTGTTATTGTTTTCAGTTTTAAGTGACTTCTTATTAAAAAAAGTGACATACTCAAAATTAAGATAATGAAATTTGAAAGTTTTTAAACTTTTGAAAAATAATACATTGTAAATTTTTTTATGTGTAGGAAATAGTTGAACCTCAATCTGATGCACGGTGTGACTGGTATGACTCCAAGTGTGTCTTTTTATAGAAAAGAGACATTTTAGTAAAAAGTATAATTGAAAAACTCAAAATAGAGAAAGAAAAAATTAATTATTTTGATAACTTATGAAAAGGTTCCATATTTAATTTTTAATGTTTATAAATTAGCCTCCCTATGATCTGATACCTTGTGTTCTCATTATTACTCAAGGTGTATGTTATCTTAAAACTTACATTTTTTTCGTAACATGTGTCACTCATTAGAAACTGATAAAAAATGCTTGGATTGAATTGATAATTTTGAAAAATGATTCATATGTAAATTGTGACTTGTAGGAATTAATTTCATGAAATACCAACTCATGATGTGATCGGTATGACTCTATATGCGTGTTTCCAGAGTAAAATTGCATTTTATTAAAAAATAGAACCATACACAAAACCAAGAAAATGAATTCTGATTATTTTAATACATTAGTAAATGGGTCTATGCATCATTTTTTATGTGTAGGATTCAGATGCACCTCAATCCAACTCGTGGTGTGACAAATATGACTACAGTTGTGCCTTTTTATTTTAAATTGACAATTTAGTAATATAACAAGTGACATAATAAAAACCAAGAAACCACAGTCGTATTATTTTGATACTTCAAGAACATGACCCATAACTCATTTTTGACAAGTAAGAATCATCTACTGCTCAGTCAAATACATGGTGTTCCGTGTATGAATCAATTTGTCTATTATCAATTTAAAATTTACATTTTACTTTAAAATGTGTGTCACTAAATAATAACTAAGAAAATGCGCTCATATTATCATAATAATTTTGAATAACTATTCACAACTAATTTTGGATGTTTAGGAGTATCATTCAAAACTAACACATAATGTGGCTGACATGATTCAATTTGTTTATTTTTAGATATAAATTATATTTTAGTAAAAAACAACTGACATACTAAAAACTGAGAAAAAAATATATGAATTTTTTATAATTTAGGAAATCCATCATTATGTCATCTATGGCTTGTAGGAATCAATAAAACCACAATATAATGCATGATGTAGTCAGTATTACTCAAATTGTGTTGTTTCAATTTAAGAATGACATTTATTAATATATTTGTTTCATCTTTTTTTTAAATTATTTTTTATATTATTATATACATAATAATTATTTTCTTATATAGGTGGATTGGTTTACTTGAGTTAGGGTTGTTAGTTTGGTAACTAATACAATGATTGGGGTTTTTTAAAGAGGGTAGACATATAAATTAAATGTAGCCACTGAATTCTGGAATGTTTTGGATAAATTTTACCTGTTAATGTAATTGTACAAAACTTTATTTCAAATATCTATAATAGTTTCTTTTTCATAATATTTTTTTTATATTTTATATTTCAATTAAATTATAAATTTTCTATATCATGTATTTTCATGTATTTGTTATTGGAGTGTGATGCAATTTTAACAGCACACTGCAGTAGTACATAATTTATTAATAACACTTCTAGCACTCATAAAGGCTCATCTTTATCAATGTTTTTTAGTGTTGAATAAGGCCCCCTTTATCTGTGATTTTCTAGTGCCGATAAAAGGGAACCCCTTTTTGAAGGACCCCGGGACACCCTGAGAGGGGAGGGGTGAATCAGGGTGACCACTTTTTCTTTTAATGTGATGGATCTTGTTCCCACGTTGGTAGGAACGTGTTGAACCTGTATGAAGATTATGATCAGAATGAAAAACATTCACAAGAACATAGAAGACACATCCATTTTTACTTGGTTCACCACTAAGGGCTACGTCCAAGGAGCATACGCCGACAGGTTGTCGGTCGTACCAAAATGTACTATGCTTCACTAGCTGTAGATTACAAAAGTTCGGGTACAGTCGCTCTGTCCCAGGCTCACTGCCTTTACAAAGGTTCAGGGATAGCTCACTGCTTCCATCGGGTCACTCCCGTTGACTCCCCCTGGCTTACTGCCGTTGGTGAAGTCTCACTCAGTTTATAGACGTGAAGGTCTCTTCAATAGATTTGCATTGAAGTCTTTGCCTCTGCTCAGCATGAGACTCTGCTTGCATCGAAGTCCGAAATAGATGCACTAGAACGCACAAAACCACTGAACCGGATAACCAGAACGTGAGACAAACCTTACTAACAATTGCGCGCAACACCAACCCTTTGCGCGCAAAACCTTCCTATTGCGCGCAAAATTAACTTTTCGCGCGGAAAGATATTTCCCGCAAAAATCCCCTTTTTCGCGCAACTCCGAATATATCACGCAATCCCTTTTACGCTATCCTTTTTCGAGCATCAGACCTCGGATCTTCTCTAAGTCTTCCACACACCGAATGAAGGGGGTCACCTCGTATTTATAGGCGACTGAGACCCCTGTGCGCAAAATCCCCTTCGGCGCGGAAAACCTCTCATCTGGCGCGTAATATTTCGCGTAGGTATCGTTTTCCGCGCACCTCTCCAGATATTTCGTGCAATCCATGTCTTTGACATTTTTCGACGGTGTGATTCTGAAACACTATTTGCGTGAAAAACTTCGCTCCGCTATTTCGCGCACCATGCTATTTTTCGCGCCCAGCTCAAGTATTTCGCGCACAACCCTTATTTTCCGCGCAGCCCATGCCTTTGCCATTTTTCACCAATCTGATTTCGAAACACTATTTGCGCGAAAAACCTTGATCCACTATTTCGCGCATCCCGCTGTTATTCGCGCTTAACTTAAGTATTTCGCGCAAGCCTCTTATATTTCGCGCACCACTTCCTTTTTTTGCGAACCTCCTTTTGCAGACAATCCATGTCTTCATTTTCCGATTTTGAGGCCCAAAAATTTGGCAATCACTGGGAAATAGCACCACCTTCAATACTGTTGTCTGCTTGAACTGTATGATCACTTTGCTGGAACACATTTGGAACTTCCACTGAGGATTGACAACAAACACAAACCAAACTACAATTCCTGCATAGAACAACCATGGGTCCAACAATCTCCCCCTTTGGGTTTGTTGGCAATCACCAAATAAAATCAATATATCACCATCCACATGCATACCAAAAATGCAAGGATCAACTCAACCAACACTCTAAGTCTATGTGAGCAATGCTCGGTGTAGAAAACAAGAGAGGAAGCTTGAATTGGGTTCCCATGTTTTGGAATGCTCAAAGACGCTCAAGAAATTTTCTTACACTGGAATGCTCAAAGACGCTCAAGAAATTTTCTTACACTGAACTCTCATCATGTCATAGAAGCATTACATGTCCATAGACAATCCTGAATTCTTGAAATTATATTATTCCTTTCCTTTCTCCCCCATTGACAATAAAACCAAAGGCCGGTAAATTAATCAATGTTCCGCTCAAACCATACTCCCCCTGGATAGTATCTCCCCCATAAACACTGAACTCTCATCATGTCACAGAAGCATTACATGTCCATAGACAATCCTGAATTCCTGAAATTATATTATTCCTTTCCTTTCTCCCCCATTGACAATAAACCCAAAGGCCGGTAAATTAATCAATGTTCCGCTCAAACCATACTCCCCCTGGATAGTATCTCCCCCATAAACCTGCATCACAGCCATAAACAGTTAGAAATAATTACCATAAACGAGGAGAGGGTACTTCCGGAGCCTCCTTATGCAGTAGGAGGTGGTCGAACACCGAGGTTCAACTGATGCTTCTCGAACACAGCCGCGGACAATGTCTTGGTTAGGATATCAGCCACTTTCTCATTAGTTCCAACATGATCCATTTTAATCACGCCTTGTTCAACCTTTTCTTTGATAAAATGATACCGTATTTCAATATGTTTTGTACGAGAATTCTGAACTGGATTCTTCGTAAGATCAATTGCACTTTTGTTATCACAATAAATCACCATTGGTTGCTGCACCTTATCACCAATATCTGTTAGCTGCTGCTTCATCCAAAGAAGTTGAGTGCATGCTTTTGTGGCGGAGATATATTCATCTTCAGCAGTTCTAAGGGAAGTACTTTCTTATTTCTTGCTCAACCAGCCAACACATTTCTTCCCAATATAGAAATCTCCACCACTAGTGGAATTTCTATCTACGACATCACCAGCCCAGTCAGCATCAGAAAATGCTGATAATTCACTGTCCCTGCCTGCATCAAAAAATAACCCGATGTTATGTGTACCTTGAATGTACCTCATGATTCTTTTTACTTCTACCATATGTTCCTCCTTTGGATTACTCTGAAAGCGGGCCGCAAGTCATGTTTCAAAGACAATATCTGGCCTTGTCGCTGTCAGGTACAGTAGGCTTCCAATGATCCTCCTGTACATGGTGGGATCAATAGAGTTCCCATCCAGATGCTTTCCAAGTTTAGTTCCAACTGCAATCGGTGTTGACATTGGTTTGGAGTCTTGCATATTGAACTTCTTCAGCAGCTCTCTTGCATATTTTTTCTGAGAAATGAATGTGTATTCCCTCTTTTGAATCACTTGCAGCCCCAAGAAATATGTGAGATCCCCAATCATAGGCATTTCAAATTCTGATTTCATGTGGTTGGAAAATTCATCCACTGATTTCTTCCTACTGCCACCAAATATGATATCATCAACGTAGACAAGAACCATGAATTGATCTTTTGGAGAATTCTTCACATAAAGATTGTGATAAACTCCTCCTCTTTTGAATTCCAACTTCGTGAGATATGAATCTAGCCGTGAGTACCACGCCCGTGGTGCCTACTTCAAACCATATAGAGCTTTCTTTAGTTTGCAGACCTTTGTTTCATCGGTACCCAAGACAAAGCCCACTGGTTGTTCAATGTAGACTTCTTCGTCGAGTACACCATTCAAGAATGGTGTCTTGACATCCATTTGATATACTTTATATCCTCTTTGGAGTGCCATGGCAAGGAAAAGCCTGATTGACTCCAGTCTAGCCATTGGAGCAAAGGTTTCTTCAACATCAATGCCTTCAATCTGAGAGTATCCTTTACATACCAGTCGTGCCTTGTTTCTGATGACACTTCCATGCTCATCAAACTTATTTTTGAAGATCCATTTGGTACCAATCACATTGTGACCTTCAGGTCTCTGGAAAAGATCCCATGTCTGATTCTTATCAATCTGATCTAATTCATCATTCATGGCTTTCACCCAAGATTCATCTTTTACAGCTTCTTCGAATGAGGATGGCTCTACAACTGATAGAAATGCAGATTTCGTGGTATTCCTCATCCTTCTGGTTTGAGTGGGTGCACTCCTATCCCCAATTATGTTGGATGGATCAATCTCAGCTCTTCGATTTCTCCTGCGAGGTTCAGTATTATTCTCTTCAGCCATAGTTTCTTCTTCAGATTCTTCTTCTGAGTCAACATCATTATGTGATTGATGAGTGTTTTGAACAGCTTCCTCTATTTCTGCATTTGTAGTTTCTTCATGTCCACATTCTTCATGACTTTCTATCACATCAGCATATGACGTCCGTGAAGCATTTTTGGTTTTCTCTTCAATTATCTTAACATCATTGCTTTCCACAATCCTTCCCAAACGATTGTTGAAGCATTTGTAGGCTTTGCTGTTCATTGAGTAACCAAGGAAGATTCCTTCATCTGCGTTGTCACCATATTTCCCCTGATTTCCTTCTTTGTTCCTGATGAAGGACTTACTTCCAAAGACACGAAAGTATTTTAGAGAAGGCTTCCGTCCATGACACAATTCATATGGTGTCTTAGTCTCACCCATATAAAGTCTTGTTCGATTCTGAATGTACACTGCAGCTTGAACAGCCTCTTTCCAGTAATGTCGTGGAATACGACTCTCAATCAGCATAGTTCGTGCCATGTTGTTCACCTGTCGATTCCTTCGTTCAGCAACTCCATTTTGTTGTGGAGTTCTCACAGCAGCTACCTCATGTTGTATCCCATGCTTCTCCAGATAATTTTCAAATTCAATGGACGTGTATTCTCCTCCATTGTCAGATCGCAACACATTGATTGTTCGTCCAGTATCATTCTCGGCGATTAGCCGATATGTTTTCATGCAGTCAAGGACCTGTCGTTTCTGGTGAATGACCATCACACATGCCATTCGACTGTAATCATCTATGAAAAGGACAAAGTACCTTTCTCCATGAGTTTCGGCAAAATTTATTGTACCACAAACATCTGTATGAATCAGATCAAGAAGGTGAGATGCCTTTTTCTTCTTTGGCCGATATGAACTGCAGACCAGCATCCCACGAATACAAGCATCACAGGATTTTTCATGCTCACGCTTCAGGTTGGGGATGTCCATGACAATTCTCAATTTTGATAGTTTCTCCATGTCTTGTTGATTGATGTGTCCCAATCTCCGATGCCACAAATTGTTTTCATCTTCAACAGTCATGTAACATACATTTTCTTCACTATCAACCTGATACAAGTTGCCTTCTGTTCTGCATCCTTTCATAAGTGAATTGCCGGTTTTTCCCTTGATGGTGAAGCCTTTCCGATTAAAAGTAACTATAAGTCCTGAGTCGCAGAGTTGACTCACGCTAAGGAGATTATGGCGTAGGCCATCTACGTAAAGGACTTCAGTCTTCTTTAGTTCTCCATTAGCTAATTGGGTACTTCCACTCCCTTTTATTTTCATAGCCCCATCATTACCAAATCTTACTGTACCATCAACATTCTTTATGATATTCGTTAGTAGGCCAGCATTACCCGTCATATGAGATGAACAACCGCTATCCAGAATCCAAGTACTGTTGTTCTTTGTAGCTTTGAGGGCTACCTCTGCAAGGTTCGATTTCTCAATCTTCTTCCTTTCCTTCCATGATACATTAGATTGAGTATATAGGACTGATGTCCTTTCAACTATCTCTTCCGCATACCCAGGTTCTTCATAGTCAAAGTCTTCTGTGAGAGGTGAGGACTTGTTTAAAAGAGCAACACTGTCTTGCTGACGAGACATGACTTGTCTTGAACTTCGGTATGAGGTGTCTATGTCTCTTATCTGCCTGAAATTAACGGCCTTATGACCAAAGTTAGAACAACAAAAAGAATATCCATAGAAATTATTTCTTCTATGAGAATTCGGATATGAGATTTTTCTCCTTTGTTGAGCATCTATATCTTCTCCATTCAGATATCTTCTTGCCTCTACACAATAAGACATGGTATGACCCAGATAGCCACAGAACTGACACTTCATGAGAGGAAATGTCTTCTCACTTGAATTTCTCCTTATACCTTCTTCCTTGGGAGAATAGTAAGACTGTCTGTCATTTTTGAATGTTTGAGGATAATTTTCAGGTCTCCTTTTAGTTTGGATTGAGGGTTCCTTTTTCAGCACTCTAGGTAACATTTCATCATGTTCAACTTCCATCTTGTCTTTCTTTTGGATCTTTTCACTTCCAGCAGTTGATGACTCAGCCTCACAGCCAATTCCACTCTTTCCCATGCAAGCAGGTCTTTGATCACTCAAGACTTTTCCAACCCCATCTGAACCACACTTGGCTCTTGCAAGTAATTCTGCATCTGAGAATCTTCCGAACTGTATTTTCTTCCTCGATTATTTTGGAACTGATTATGTGTCCATTTTACTCCTTAGAGTAACTACTTCCTCCTCAAGACCCTCAACAGTCTTGGATTTTTCATCCAGTCTGGATGTGAGGTCATTGATGACCTTTGCCTGCTCTTCAATTCTCATCTTCAGATCAACTGCATCATCATTGCTTTCAATTATTTTAGACTGTACCTTCACAAATTCTTCCAGTCGTTCAATTTCAGCTTCAATTTGATCAACATATTCAGTTGATTCTTCTACAATTGATTTCCACTTACTAAAGCTCTTACATTTAATCTTAAGCTTACTAACTGCATCCTTAAGTTGCACCTCAGGATCTACACAAGTTCTCAGTTGTTTTTCACCATCAGTATCTTCTGACTTTTCAACAGTGGCCATCATAGAAGCATGGTTCCCAGTTTTGAATTCTGGTTCTTCTTCATCACAGAATTCATTGTCATCTTCTTCCTCTTCACAGACAAAACTCTTCCTTTGCATTTTCTTACCAGATTTGAATTATACCTTTTTGAAGAACCTTCTTTGAGGCTTCTTGAAGTTTTCATCTTCACTGTCATCGTCATTGATATTCTTCAAGCACTGAGAGGCAATATGCCCAACTTTTCCACAACGGAAACATGCGAGAGGTAACTTCCCTTTGAATTTCCCTTTCCCCTTCTGGATCTTATTTGCAATGAGAGAAAGAATTTATTTCTCTTCGTCATCATCACCGCTACTATCCTTTGAGATTTTCAATTTATCCATGGCCTTGAATTCCATTTCCTTGCTCACCCGAGTCGTAGCATCTTCTGTTTTGACTCTCATTTCATATGCTACCAAACTGCTCAGTAATTCATCTAGAGAAAGTTTGGAAAGATCTCTTTCCTCAAGAGCTGACACCTTCGCATTATACAGAGGTGGAAGTCTTCTTAATATTTTCTTTACAATATCAATGTCTTTTATTTCTTCTCCTAGACCCCTAATTGCTCCAACCACTTCAGTAATTCGATTGAAGAAAGAGTCTGCATTCTCATCTGAATGCATCTTCAGATCATCAAACCGATTGTGTAGCACTTGTAGTTTCGCCCCCTTCACTTTGCTATCACCTTCATAAATATTCTCAAGTTTATCCCACATAGATTTTTCTGAGGTGCAATTCATCACCTTCAGGTAAATCTGATCAGAAAGGGCTGCAGTGAGAGCATTCTGTGCTTTAGCATCTGCATCAAGAAGTTTCCTGTCTGTTTCAGTCATAGCCAGACCTGTTGGATCAGTGACATGTATTCCTTGCACAGTAGAAAAAAGAACTTCCATTCCAAGAGATCTTAGATGAGATATCATTCTGTTCTTCCAGATCTGGAAATTGCTTCCATCGAAGTGAGGGACTCCCCTGACATTGACGGCGTTTTCCATGACGAAGAAGGTCAGATTCAACACCAGCAACCTTTACCCTCTGATACCACTTGAAGGACCCCGAGACACCCTGAGAGGGGAGGGGTGAATCAGGGTGACCACTTTTTCTTTTAATGTGATGGATCTTGTTCCCACGTTGGTAGGAACTTGTTGAACCTGTATGAAGATTATGATCAGAAAGAAAAACATTCACAAGCACAGAGAAGACACAACCATTTTTACTTGGTTCACCACTAAGGGCTACGTCCATGGAGCATACGCCGACAGATTGTCGGTCGTACCAAAATCTACTATGCTTCACTAGCTGTAGATTACAAAAGTTCGGGTACAGTCGCTCTGTCCCAGGCTCACTGCCTTTACAAAGGTTCAGGGATAGCTCACTGCTTCCCTCGGGTCACTCCCGTTGACTCCCCCTGGCTTACTGCCGTTGGTGAAGTCTCACTCAGTTTATAGACGTGAATGTCTCTTCAATAGATTTGCATTGAATTCTTTGCCTCTGCTCAGCATGAGACTCTGCTTTCATCGAAGTCCGAAATAGATGCACTAGAACGCACAGAACCACTGAACCGGATAACCAGAACGTGAGACAAACCTTACTAAAAATTGCGCGCAACACCAACCCTTTGCGCGCAAAACCTTCCTATTGCGCGCAAAATTTACTTTTCGCGCGGAAAGATATTTCGCGCAAAAATCCCTTTTTTCGCGCAACTCCAAATATATCGCGCAATCCCCTTTACGTTATCCTTTTTCGCGCATCAGACCTCGGATCTTCTCTAAGTCTTCCACACACCGAATGAAGGGGGTCACCTCGTATTTATAGGCGACTGAGACCCCTGCGCGCAAAATCCCCTTCGGCGCAGAAAACCTCTCATCTAGCGCGTAATATTTCGCGCAGGTATCGTTTTCCGCACACCTCTCCAGATATTTCGCGCAATCCATGTCTTTTCCATTTTTCGACGGTGTGATTCCGAAACACTATTTGCGTGAAAAACTTCGCTCCGCTATTTCGCGCACCACGCTATTTTTCACGCCCAGCTCAAGTATTTCGCACACAACCCTTATTTTCCGCGCAGCCCATGCCTTTGCCATTTTTCACCAATCTGATTTTGAAACACTATTTGCGCGAAAAACCTTGATCCACTATTTCACGCATCCCGCTGTTATTCGCGCATAACTTAAGTATTTCGTGCAAGCCTCTTATATTTCGCGCACCACTTCCTTTTTGTGCGAACCTCCTTTTGCAGACAATCCATGTCTTCATTTTCTGATTTTGAGGCCCAAAAATTTGGCAAACACTGGGAAACAGCACCACCTTCAATACTGTTGTCTGCTTGAACTGTATGCTCACTTTGCTAGAACACATTCGGAACTTCCACTGAGGATTGACAACAAACACAAACCAAACTACAATTCCTGCATAGAACAACCATGGGTCCAACACTTTTAATGTGCATAGATCAAAAATTATTTTTTTAGAACTGGTAATGGATTTATCTAACCATATTTAAATCATGGTCTGTTGTAGTGAATTATTCTAAGGAGATAAAGAAGGTCATGTTTATGAGACCTAATTATGAAAACAAGACATGTAATATAATCTCTTTATCTCATGATATCTCATAATGTAGGATGAAAACTCTTTTTTATCTTACATTATTGATTTATCTATTAATTTAAATCACTATATAGATTTACCTTTAATCACCATGGTCATGAATTTAACAAAGTTATTGACATCATTCTTTGTTGGGCTCATGATATATCCTCCTTTTAGAAGCACTGACTTTTTCCTTGATTTTTCGACCAATTTCATACCACCAATGACACAAACAATGCAATATACCTCACCAAAACATCAATTACATGGTTTTTCTTGTATCTATAGATGTGATCAAATAGTTAAAATTGATAAACATATCAATTAAAGATACCAATACACATACACATCGATAGGAACAAATAGAGACTCTCAAAACATGTGGTATTCTTATTGGAGAGTCATTCCTCATGATATGTTCTACTTGAAATCACCACTTGCAAACTTCATAAGTAAAATTATCAATGCATATGATTTCCCTACACCTTCGCGTAATAAATCGTATATATCCTATCAATATGATGTATATAGACCATAAGACACGTGTTTAGGATTATTATCATAATATCTTGAGGTTTTTTTAATAGCTGGGAACTAGCATAACCTTTTGATATGAAATTTTGTATAAGTACTTTACCATGAAAATTTAACATGAAAAATAAATATTAATATGATGATATGAGAAACACATGTATATATAAATAAAACATTATTATTATAGTGCTAGTGAAATTAAATCTAAGAGTTGGGTCAAGGGAACCCAATCATAAACATATAATATTTTTTGGGTTGGATATACATCTTTAATGACCAATGTATGATGTTTGAAAAAAGAGTATGAAATTGATTATGTATGAATTCATAATGTCCTATAAATTACAAATGATGAGAAATGATATATTGAATATGCTGATAAATTGAAAAATAAATAAAATAGTTTTTATTTCATTCTATTCAGAGATTCAAAAATTATGATCAATCAAATTATCATAATGAATTTGGAAAATAAAAGGTGGCCATATATTAAAAATGTAAAATAATGATATGAGTTCAATAGTATAATCAATAGGTTCCGCTACATAGTGTGATGAACACATGGATAATTCTACAGAGTTAGATGAATATTATTTATATATATTAAAAAAAAGAAAAAATATTGTGACACTGCAGAATTTAAATGGGGATAATCAATTGATATTTTAAAACCAATTTTGA
Organism: Viscum album; assembly: GCA_963277665.1. Lineage (NCBI taxonomy): Eukaryota > Viridiplantae > Streptophyta > Magnoliopsida > Santalales > Viscaceae > Viscum > Viscum album. The sequence continues at coordinate 544,574,503 of OY728140.1, forward strand.
AAGAACTAAATTCAAAGTATAAATAAATTCCTGATCTAAATAATAATATTATCTCATGTATGGGACATAAGTGAGTTTCCATAATCAAATAAAAATAAAATTCGCATGCTTTATATGAATTTAAAATTCTTGGTATCCAAAAATATAAGTGATTTGTGAAAGTGATCCTGAAAATTATAAGTGATATAATTATGAATTATTGAGAAACTTATACATAACTATATCATGAAATTAAGGGTTTTGATGCCAATATTTTTCCAAGCTGGAAGAATCCTATTTTCACTATGCATTTTAAGTTATCAGGATAGCCAAATTGTGTGGTGATTAGGGAAGATCTGAAAGTCAGATAGCAATGTTTTGAAGAGGACTTGTGCATATAAGAAATTGATTTTACATAATAATATATATTTATCTAACCGATTTGTTGATGAATATCTATATTCAATGGTATTGAAGAAATCCATAGTATAATTGGGACTTCATATATTTGGATTATACATTAGAGAGGATATTTGTTTCTTCTAGTGGGGATTTAGAAGCCTGAACAAATTGGTAATCTATGTTTATAGGACTATAAATGTCTTTGGTTGTATCTAATAGGGAATAAAATGGAAGAAATCATGATTGTGGGAACTAACTAAACATTGAAATTAAAAGGTCTTTCCCACAGAACAACATAAATATTTTTTCATGTTTCTATTATTACTATTATATGTGAGGTGATTCTATGAGGATATATTGAGTGTTCTAGTACATTATCGTGTCTAATAGGTTGACATCATTTGAAAATTTCCATAATAAAATCATTGATTCACCCCCTTAGTGTTTAATCGGGCTAGGGGAATCACAACTGGTATCCATGCTAATTCAGGTTCCCACTAATTATCCAAAAATCTCACTAAAAACACTTGAATTGTGGTGGTTTCTTAGATTGGGTTATGCACAACCCCGTCAAAATTAATTTTAATGGTGATTATGCACAAACCCCTATAAATTGTTTAGAATATTTTTTTAGAATTTTTTTTTATTTTAGTGGTGGTTATGTCAAAACTACCAATAATTTAATAATTATTGTGACAATATATTTGTTTGGATTTTAGTATATCTAGAGATATATATTTTTTTCTAAAGAAAATCGTGGGGATTGAGAACCCCCACTAATTTAGGATATTAGAGGGTGTTCATGAATCATTGATAATCCCATAGATTAGAGGGGGTTTTAGGTCTGTCAAACATATGAAATTAGAGGGGGTTTTATCCCCATCTTATTTGTAATTTTAGAGGGGGTTGTTTACCCCCTGTAACCCCTTTAATTATATGTTGTTTTAAACCACATATTTTATTTATTTTTTAAAATAAATTTCATATATATTTTACTTTTATAATATATATCAGTTTCTATGCATGTTTACTTGTATATATTACTTAAAAACGTTATATATATTTATTTAAATACATTAAATATATATATATATATGTAATTATAAGAATAATTTAAATAAATACTTATACATTTTAAAAATTTAAACAAATATTAGTATTGGTATACATAATATAAATGTAATTATAAATATATTTATTGAACTTTATTAAATTTATATTTCGTCTTATAAATACTATACATTTATATTATAATTTATATTATACATATGATATATTAAATAAAATTTTAATGTATAATTTTGTTTAAATACATTTATACTATATTATGTATATAAATATGTATAATTTAAACCAAATTAAATATATATAAATATAAATATATATTATAATTATATTATATATAATATATAATTATATAATATATATATTATAGCATACCATTTTAATTATAAATTAATGTAGTATATATATAAATTATTTTTTAATATTATATATTTCCAATTATATTAATGTATTTATTTCTTCATATATATGTCTCTGTGTGTGCGCGCATGATATAATATAAATGTATTTAATAAAATGTATTTATAACATAATTCATCAAATATAAATTTGTATTGTATTTATAAAAAAAATATAATTTTAACAGATTAAAAAATAGTTATAATAATAATCATTAATAATATTCTTGATACACACAAATATTAGAATTTTATTATATGTATAAATATTATATAAATACCTAAATGTATACATGCACAAACACAAATATAAATTTATTTTTAAATATATGTATAAATATGTATTTATATAGTTAAATATAATTATATATATATATATATATAATTCACATACATATATAATATATATACATTATACAAAAAGATATACATTATACATAACACAAATATATATATTATATATAAATATTATACACAAATATATTATATATAAAAAATTACATTATTTTAGAAATGTTATAGATAAATATATTTTATATATAAATATGCTTATATTTTAACTAATATTTTGTTATCTAAATTAATTTATAGTGTTGAATATAATTACCAAATCAAGAGGCGTCACACTGGTCTGGTGCTACAGACTCTTCATTGGGATCCCAATTTTGAATATTGGGAGAGACATTTTTATGCATGAATGGTGGTGTGGTTTGGTAAAAATTGTCTACATGATCATGGAGGATCGGGTTTCATTCCTTGATTCTAAAGACCACGAACACAGATTATGTTGGAGGATTTTCCCTTTGGGATGTCTGGGGGGTTGTCAGGCGATGTGGTGTGTAGGGCATCCTAGGGTGGGATATATGTGTCGAAAATAAATAATAAAAATAAGACAACATTCTGGGTGGTTTAAAGATAACCCCCACTAAATTTGGTTTATTGAAGTCAATTATGGGATGTTTTAACCCCCCGTAAATTTGGGGACTCAATTAGAGGTCGTTAAAACCGCCCCTAATAGTCGGTTTCAATCGAATTTTGGGAAAAGTTAGAGCAGGTTTTTACCCCCCTTTAAATTATATGCCACTAATCACTTCTCTCATTTACCATTGCATTATCAAAACTAACTCTAATCATAGTAGGTGTCCACATTAGTGGTGGTTAGTGTTAATCAACTCTAAAATTATTATAAGGGGTTATAAACCCTCCTAAATGAAAAAACCCCATATAATCACCCTAATTTTTTGTAGTGGTTACTAAATATATAAAATATATATTCTCTAGAAATAAATGGTTTCTAAATTTTTAATGGAAGGAATTAACATACATAGAATATTTTGATGCCATTATACCTTATTTAGCTTGTATGGATATTATAGTGGTTGATAATGTGGGATTTCTATAACTTTTTGAATGAGAACCTATGTATCTCTTTTATAAGATAGATTTTAAGGTTTATGGAAAATCAAAAAACAATATTTTTATATCTCATTTAGAAAAATTTTACACAATACTAATATGGATTCAAACTACAAATAATATTCATGAAAAGTTTAGAATCATATTTGAATGTAACAATAAAGAAAATTAATCCACATTAAATTTCTTGGGGAGCATATTTAATGGTCTTAATATGGCTGATGATGAGAACATTGATGAATATTTTAAATTAGGAAATGGGATTTTTAGTAATATGTGGCGGGTTGGTGAGAAGATTAATGATTATTTCATTAATTAAAATTTGAATGGGAATTTTCTAGATCGATTTAATCAAATAGTATCATCCTTGGGAAATATAGATGAATTGAATGTAGATGATCAACATTACATGTTAATTTCATATTAGATGAGAATGACTCTGAATTTAAAGTAGAACTAAAATATATGAGTTAGATTTTGAGTCCATAAAATAGTAAAAGTCAAATAAAAGGTGTTTTTAGATACAACTGTTTCATATTCTGAAGATTATGATGAAGAATTCAAAAAAATGATCTTCAGTTAAAGAGATTCTGTAAAGACCATGTCCCCAATCGCCTATATTCTATGCCATATATTAATTCATTAGAATATATACACGTCTAGAATCCAAACCGACCAATAAATTTACTAACTTTTTAATCCTTTTTATGTAAATGAAGTTTAAATTAAAAATTCAATAGAATAACTGCATAGAAACCCCATTAGTAACACCCAAAAACTCTTAGATTAACTATGCAAGTCAATATAAATATTTTTCATCGTATAAAGAGAAAAAAAATAAAATATAAGAAAGGGGTAAGATAAAATGATTACAAAGGGTATGTAATATAGTGGAATATATTATAAACAATAAGTAATAGTGAATTATTAAGAACACATGTCATTAGAAGAAAATCTGGAACAATATAAAGTAAAGAAAAAAGTTGAATAAATAATTAAATATAAATAATCACATGAGAAAGAATCTAAACCATATATATTATACTATTATAATATTCCCATGGATAATAAATTATTAATATCATAATGAGGGAATGAACATTCCAAAATACTAGAACATATTTTCAAGGCCTTGAACAAGACATCTGAAAATGAATAAGGCCTCAGCGAAAACTATATCTGAATATTAGCAAGGCCTAAGACAGGTCCATATCTATTTTTTCTCATGAGACCTATGGATTCATTGATGGGTAATTTTGGTTCCTACCCAACACATTCAAATTTTAATTCATTATTCATATGAATGTGGTTAAACATAAAAAACATATATATATGAAATGTAAATAACATTCCCCAATCTATAAAAAACCACTAACCATTCTGAGTAACATAGTGAATCGCATAATGATAGCACATCCACATTCAAGATAATAATAAAACATTTAATAAAAAATGGAAAATGATATTAAAAGTAGATAAATCTGAAAAATTTATAAAATTCAACAGATGTGTTGAAATAAATGAAAATAATCGTATAAATCAACAAGGAAATCACGAAAGGAATAACCCTTTTACTTTTCAAAGAAAAGTTATTTTGGGAAAAAAATATAACTATCATAAATGTTCTTATAAAATTTGAAATGAACGAATATAAATTTTCATGAAAAAATTATTTATTTTGTAAAAATAATGTTTTCTTAAAATAGATTAGGGATAGAATATAAAAAATGGGTAAGAAATAGAGACATTCACATTAATCGGTCTTACACATCAGGAAGCATTGAGAATGGAACATTGTAAAACATGTAATTCCCAATAGCAAAGTTAAAAAGATATTTATACATGAGTTTTTAATTTATATATATAATTTATTTTAATTATATAAAAATAATTTGGAATTGCTTTGGGGTATAGTAGGAGAAATCATAACCCGAATGAAAATGGGTAATCTAGATGAAACCCTTACCTTATGTCTGAAAGAGTTTTTCACTTGAACGTAACATCCTAGGTAAAAATATTAAATCCATTAATTAAATAAGTAATAAAATTTTATACATTTATTTTATTTTGTATAATTTTATATGTTCTTTATGGGCTTTTTTATGTGTTATAAGATAAAATTTATCATTCTTCGGTGTTTGTTTCCCCTGTATTCATGATTAGTTCGATTGTCTATATATAAGGAAGTTCTTTTAAATTGGTCTAATTATCTATAATTGGAATTGTATTTTATTAGTGAACATTAATAAGATTTAATGGTATTATATATTATTTTATTTCCATATTTTATGATGATTCATTAGACATAACTTTGTTTTTAATCATTTAGTTCATTTTGGTGGTTTTTTATCATCAAGAAATTGTTTTCTGTTATTAATTAATATCATGTATATATAATGGATCGAGAATACTAAATAACATAAAATATGTATAACAAAATCATTTTATCCCAAATTATATTTTTATGACTATCCTGGAAGGAGTTAATGGAAAATTAAAATTTTTCGTCTCGGATATTGGTAAATTAATGAATTTCAAGTGATGTTTTCATTTAAAGAATAAGAGAGAGAGAGAGAGAGGGAAAAAGAGTTCGATGATGGATCTTACATTAAAAAGATAAAATTATAGTGTATAATTTATACGAGTTTTTTCATGTCTCATTCAATAAGGTAAGTGAGGGATGAATAAGAAAATGAAATAAATTAAAAATAAAATAAAATAAATGGAAGAGATTTTTTACCACTATAATAATCCTCCTTGAGAACCTCTTTGGGAGGATTTTATTTGATATTTTTATGATACCAATAGATATTTTATGTGGGGGTGGTCCTTGGAAGATTATTTGGGAAAATATTATACATTGATTAAATCATGGAAGGTTTGAGAAGAAGAGGTGGTGAGGGATAGTCTTTATAGTACATGAGAGGGCTGTTTTTTAATAATTTATTTATTTGACTATTATATTTTTCAATAAAAGAAATAGTGATTATTATTGTTACTAAAAAGAGTAATTATTGAATTTGTGTTCTAACCAATGGTCACTTAAACAATCCATTACTCAAATATGACACAAAAATTAATTTATTTACTTATACTGCAAATTACGATATTTTAATATTCAGCAAAAAACATGTATTTTAGAAAAAATCCAAAAAATCATGATAATAATTTTTCTACGTGAAGAATTAAAAAAATATTGATAATTTAAAAAAAATAATTTTAAAAATATGAGTAATTTAATTTTTATTTAAAAACATCATTTACTCAAAAAAAGATATTTTAAAATTATAACTGGTTTTATAACAGTTTGGGAAGTTAAAAAATGACTCGTAAAATTATATTAAAATCAAAATAAAACAAAATATTAATTTATGATTTTATTTTATGGAAATAAGTTTTTCTATAAATCATTTTATTAATTATAAAATCAAAATTAAATATTTATAACTTACAAAAAATACCAACAATTAATTAATAATGTTTAATAATATTTTTTTAATTATACTGTGAAAAAATTATATCATATTTTCATTTATAGGATGCCTATATAGTATTTATAATTTCATGGGTCAGGTTACTATTAATTAGGTTGGTTTTTTATTCAAAAGGGTGAATGTAATATTCCTAAGATCAAGTAACTATTTTGTCGATACATGCATCTTAACTTCTAAAAATACCTCATATTTAATTCATTATTCATTTCTTATGTTTTTATTATGTTATTGATGTGATATTTTATGATTTATACTATATTATATAATTATAATAAAGGAAATTTCATTGGTATTGTTCGGGGTCATTACATTTTCCTATCCAAAAAAATTTCATCCTTAAAATATCCAAAATGGGACCCCATGAAAATATTTTGATAGTTCTTCATCATTAAATATTCTGGTTACAATGTCAAATATTCAATTTTTTATTTTTTCCAATGTACCTTCACTAGATGAGTCTTCTGATTCCTCAATGCATGTTTTTTAGTGTTCAAAATAATTATAGGCTCATCACAATAAGATAAATCATGTTCCAATTCCTTTCCTTCAAAATTGATTACCATTGTTGGGTCTATAATGTAATTACATAAAAATATATATGGAGAACATTGTGAAATTTGGAAATGGTATGTATAATTTCCAAATGATAAACCGGAAATCCAACACCCTCAAGGATTTCAAAAGGTTGGATGTACCAGGGGATCTATTTCCCTTTATTCACAAATATTATTACCCCAATCTATGGAGATACTTTCAATAAAAATGAACTACCAAATTAAATTCAAAACCATCCCTCTAATTATATACATAACTCTTTTTTTAATGCAGAGATTATTTATTAAGGGTTTGAACGATATTTAACTTCTCCATTGTTTCCCCAAAAAGCTCCAGGCACATAAGCTTCCTTTCACCAACTTCATCCCAACTAGTTGGTGTACAAAATCTATTTCCTTATAGTGCTTCATATGGTTCCATTTTAATTCTAGAATGGAAACTATTATTGTTAGATAACTCCATCAATATAAAATACTGAACCCACATGCCTTCAATGTCATGTGAGAAAAATCTTCACATATCTTCTAAAGATTGAATTGTCTTTTCTAACTACTCATTAGTTTGAGGGTCATAATAATTATTGAAATGAAGCTTAGAATCCAAATATTTCTAAAGAAAATTTTATAATATTGATATTAATTTTGGATCATGAACAGAAAAAGTTGAATGAGTTTCTCTGTAAAGTCTTATAACATCAATAATATAGAGTCGTTTAACGTGTTCCAGTGGAAAATCCACCCTTATAGAAAGGAAATGTGATGATTTTGTAACTCTATCAACATGTTACCACATTGAATCATTATTTCCTAGATTCCTTGGTAAAACATTGGAAAAATCCATAGTAATTTCATCCCATTTCTATATAGTAATAGGCAGAGCTTTCATGACTTATATAAGATGTAGTATTTTAGGCTTCACCTATTTAATGACTAAAAATCATGATATATAATCATCAATTTAACACTTCATATTATCCCACCAGAAATTTTCTTTCAGATATATATAAATATTAGTGCTAATAGTGTGTATATGTGAATTTGAGCTATGGGAATCATATAATAACTAAATTTTTTCTCAGTTATAGAGGGAACATAGAACCTCCTCCTAAATTTCTGAATTCAATATTCATACACGAGGTCTTCAAAGATCAAATAATCTAGACCTTTCATTTTCTTTTAAAGATTATCCTCATCATTATGGGAAATTTTATTAGGTTACAATAATAATGTTTGGGAAAAAACGTGAAAAAGTAATAATGTATCACCTCCCTTGAAAATAAACTTATCAATCATTGCTAGATACCTGAACTTAGAGTCCTTGTCTATCCTCATTTTATTCCTAACTCCATGATATTTTATGCTAAATGAATCTGCTACCTTATTCTCCTTCCCTTGGTGGTAGTGTATCGAATAGTTATATTCCCTAAGTAGCACATGGCATCACATTTTCCTCATGATGAGTTATTTTTGTGGGATGATATATTTCAAGCTATTATGATTTGAATATATCTCACATATTTCATAATAGATATATTTTCTCCATATCATCGAAGTAAAGATTACTGTTTCTGACTCAACATCTTCGATTAGATAGTTTTTTCCTCAGATTTTATCTTCTTTTTGGCATATGTAATAACTCTATAATTTTTATTAGGAGTCATCATTTTCCTTTCATTGATGCATCACTATAAATAAAAAATCCATCATTTCCTCATGGAAGAGTCTTGATTTGAAAATTTATTAATCTCCTCTTCAATTAACCAAAACATTCTTCACATTCTTCTTTTTATACAATCATTACCCCTTATAATAAAGGTTTTCTAATGGGAAAGATAATTGGGAAAATTTCTAATTGAAAAACTGATAATAACCTATTAAAGAAATAAAACTATGTAACTCGTTTATATTCATTTGGTGTAGGCCATTCTTGAAATTCCATAGTCTTTATTGGATCAATTCATATATCTTCATTATGAAAAGAATAAACAAGAAAAGAAACTATTTGCAGTAAAAGTTTTCACTTTCTAAACATACCATATAAATCTTTTCTTATAAGAGTCTCCATAATAACCTAAAATTGGATCTCATCGTCCTCATATATTTTGGAATATATAAAGATATCACAAATAAATACAATAAAATAAAATGTTATTTTTTGAACACTCTGTTAATTAGATCCATGAAAAAGAGTGTGTATTAGTCATTCTATATGGAATTACTTTAAACTCGTAATGACCATACATAGTTCTAAATGTTTTCTTTAGAATATCCTCCATACTCCCATGTAATTGTTAACATCCTGATCGAAGGTCAACCTTTACAAAATATAGTGCTCCATAAATTTGATAAAATAAATAATCAATGTGAGTCATGGGATACATGTTCTATATTGTAATATATTTGATTTCTCTATAGTCAATCACAACCTCATGGACCCATCTTTCATCATGAAAAATAAGAATAAGGTGTCCCCATAGATAACCACACAGGTAAATAAATCCTTTTTGATTTAATTCCGTTAGTTTTTTCTTCATCTCAACTAATTCCACAGTGGTTATTCAAAAAATATTCTTTAATATAGGTCTTTCAGCAATAATTAAATCAATAGAGAACTCAAATTCTCTCTTAGGAGGATGTCCAAGTAAATCCTATTTAAAAACATCAATATATTCTTCCACAATAAGCCTATATTCGATTTTTTTATTTGTTTCCGCATCTATAAATGATGTTATCTTTCATCCCTAATAATTTCATTTAGAATAGCTACTATAGGTTTATCTTGATATGAATCATATTATGATGTTTCTTCTCTAAATATAAGTGACTCTTTATCATCCTAAAACATCATAATTTACTTCTTATTATAATATATTTTCACATCATATTTTCAAATCCATAATATAAAAAGGATTATAGAAAATTCCATCAAAGGTATAATGACATAGTCAGAAACTAAATCATTTGTATGTTTTATAAATGGGATTGTTTGAACCATATTTTTTGTAATGATATCCCCCTTAATATTTTTTACTAAAACCACTTTTATTAAATCAAATGTAAAATGTATAATTTTCTTGGAAAACTAGAATGAAATAAAAAATTATGATGATCAAAAATCAAATTATGGATTATCAATGTTTGAGGAAATTATTAAATTACCATCCACCACATCATTAGGAACTTCAACCTCAATAGTAGTGATTGAATAAGATTTTTATTTCTCCCTTGGACTTTTCTTGGTTATTTTTCTTTGACACTAAGGACCCTCATTTTGATAGTGTCCCATATCCCATAAATTGTATCATTTAACATTATCAATATCTTTATTTCCTTTGTAATCTTGATAATGATGGAATTTACGACCACACTTGTCGAAAACTCATTTTCCTTTTAACCAAACACTATGGCATTTCCTTCGAAAGGTATCGCACATTGGAAAATACAATTTTTTATTCTATCATGTATCAATTATTTCCTCCACTACCCTCTTTTCTCTTATCTTCCCTAAAATTCATAGGACAAACTGAATTTATTTCATTAATGATTGTACATGAGAATATATCTTCATATGAGGAGAAATTTTTGGAGAGTAGTTCCCTTTAAAGGAATGGTTTTAAACCCAAATAGAATCAATCTATCTTTCTCCTTCGATTATATATGTACTCTGAGGAATTATTTTCTAACCCTGTAATGTTGGTTTCATACTTTGTGACGTTTTAAACCTGTTTTTCTTTCATACTCAATAATTGTCTTTCTATATCCTCTCACTTTTCCGGTCGAAAATTTTATTCTAGAAAAAATTCCTTAAAATACCTCATTTTTATATTTTTTATCCCATCCTCTAACAATTTATTTTTAATTACTGACCATTAGTGATCTTACTATTATAATAGATGATAAATTACCATTAAAACCATCTCCCTTTATTTTATTCCCAAAGTGGGAAATATCTTCACTGTGGAACTAATCCACAGCTCCACTAAAAATGGGTTTGCAGTCCCATTGAATGATAAAGGATGTTTTTGCATAATGAATTTTAACATTTATTCTCCATTTTTTGGAATAGGATGCTTTATATGGGTATGTTTATTTTTCATAACCTGATTTATCAATTTCAGTATAGTTAAAAGTTTCTCAAAACTAGTCACAGATCTGGTACAAATGTCATAGTCATGAATACGAGGTAAATACTTACATGGGTATGTTTGTTGATTCAATTTACATTCCATAAACTAGACACCATTTTTAAATAATTTAATACATTAAATATGGATTTGAATCATAATTAATAATTTGGGACTATAAAAACACACAAAATAAATTTAATTTTTATGCATAACTAATCTCATAATCATATACATTGTTTATTTGGGGATAAATTTTTCTTTTAAATCCTTAATAATATTTTGCAAATAAAATGGGAATCATTATAAGAATATACCCTAGGGGTTTCAAACCAGGTGTGTTTTAAGACCCTTTTTTGTGTATCATGTTACCCAATGTTTGTCTATGTACACCTTGTCAGAGTTGTTACCCCTAGTTACATCTATGCCAGAAATATGTCCACTTGTAGTACCAAGAAAGGTATTTATTTCTAGTAAGCCCCACATAATCTATACCGTACCAATATTTTAGGATGTTTTTCTAGGCTTATGAAGAATGTATATATTCAGTTTATGTTCCCTAATTTATATTTTTTAAATCTATTTTCCTTTTTTTTACTAAAAATCATCATATACCAATAGTAATGACCTCAAACCTAGTAACCTAGAGTTGGTGCTTTATATTAATTCATTTTTATAGATACAAGACTAGAATACCAAATGACCGATCAATTTATTAGTTCTGTAATCCATATTACATACATGAATTGAACATTACAACTTAAATGATAAAAAACAAATAAACATCATTGGTAACACTAAAAAAATTATGTTAACTTTTCAAGTCATTCATAATATTCAACTTCATATCATGGTGAAAAATAAAAATTAATTAAGGGTTGAGCTTAGATGATGATTAATGGTATATAATATAGCTGAACCTAATATAAAAAATAAGGCATGGTGAATGACTAAAAACACATTCCATTAGAACAAAATCATAAACATGATATGGAAAGGACAAAAGGTAAACAAATAATTCCATATAAATAATCACATGAGAAAGAAGATTAACCATGTATATTCTAACATTAGAATATTCAAATAGATAAAAAATTAATAATATAGTCATTAGAGAATGAATATTTTTTATATCTGAAACATATCATCCTGGCCTTGGCCATGACATCTAAAAATAATTAATTCCTCATCCAAAACTGCATCTAAATATGTCAAATTTCTCAGTCTGGTCCATAATTATTTTCTCTAATGAGAACTATTGATACATTTAGGGGTCATAGAAGGCCCCAACCATCACATTTAAAGTCCCATTAATTTTTATATTAATGCGGTTAAATATAAACAACATATACATATGAAATTTAAATAACATTCCCTAATTTGTAAACTAATCACTAACCATCTTGAGTGACCTAGTTAATTGCATCATGATAGCACATCCATAGTCAAAATAATCATAAACAATTTAATAAAATATTTTATATTATATTAATAGGATATAAATATCAAGAAAACATAAAATTAAACATAGGTGTGGAAATAGATGAAAATACTCTTATAAATCATTGAGGACTCCTTAAGAGAAATACGCCTTTTACTTTTCAAAGAAGAGTTATTTTCGAAAAATAATTTATAACTATCATAAATGTTTGTATAAAACCAGAAAACAATAAATGTAGTTTTTAATGGCAAAAATACTGATTTTATTAATGTAATGGGGTCTTAATACAGATTATGGACAGTACTTGAAAAATTCATAACAAAAAGAGATTCTCCCGTTAAATGGTATTTCTTATTAAGAAGAATTGGGATAGAACCTTGAAAAACATGTATTTTCCCATTAAGTAAATATGAAATGATATGGAAACGTTATTTTTGATTGTATAAAAAGAATATATAATAATTATATAAAAATAATTAATAATTAAAATGGTGTATAGTGGGATAAATCATAAACCAAATGAAAATGGAGATTTGGGATGAAACCCTTACGTTATGTTCAAAAGTGTTCTTCACTTGAACTTAATGACCAGCATGATAAAATTAAACCAATTAATTAATTAATAACCCTTTATATATTTATTTTATTTATTATAATTTTATTTAGTTCATTTTGTTAAGTCAAAAGTCCTCTTTTGGCTTTTACATCATGTTTTGGAAATCACAAATATATTCTATATCATGCTTTAGAAATCACAATTCTATTCTATCATGATTATCATATCATACTGACTCTGTCAATCGTATCGTACTGACTCTGTCAATCGTATCGTACTGACTCTGTGAATCGTATCGTACTGATTCTGTTAATCGTATCGTATTGACTCTGTTATTCAGATATTCATTATTTGTTTTGGTACTTAGTCAAAAACACTCATTGCATATGAATTGTACTCATGTTTTACATTTCTATATATCTTATGTCCTAACAAAACGATGTCGTTGAGTTAGTTACAAACTAATCAAAACGATGTCGTGCTTTCTATTTCAATATGACCGTTGGAGGAAATATGACCGTTGGAACCCGAGGCCTATAAATAAGAGGTCATTTGAAGCTGAGAGAACAATGATGAACAAAGAGAACGAATGAAGAGACTCTGTGAACTACAAAGATTTAGAGAGAGATACTGTGACTTCTCTCATCTTCCTTGTGCGTCCGATCATCGTATCGAGGGCTGCCGGGGATAGGCAGACAGACGTACCGATCATCGTATCGAGGGCTGCCGGGGATAGGCAGACAGACGTACCGATCATCGTATCGAGGGCTGTCGGGGATAGGCAGACAGACGTGCCGATCATCGTATCGAGGGATGCCAGGGATAGGCAGACAGTCGTGCCGATCATCGTATCAAGGGCTCACCGAGGTATTGGTGAGACAGACCTTTTATCCTAGGTGAAAGGATAACCCTTCTCTTTGGGTCAAAATAATTGTAATACTTTTACATTTCCGCTGTTACTTGTATTAGAAAGGGATTTGTATTGTTTCCTTTTGTCTTTACATATTCAATTGTAATTGTTTCAATTACAATCATTCTATTACATATTGTATTGATTGGTTCTATACGCTTTAAGGTAGAATCATTCATATTTGTATTACTCTGATTATTGTGTTCATCTTGAATACAATTGTTTTACATTACATTAGTATTACAATACATCATACCTTTTATATTCAATACAATTGTCGGTATTTGTATTTGTATTAGTTTAAGATCATTTAAACTAATATCTTTGTTGCCAAAACTCAAAGGTTTTAAACCTACAATTCACCCCCCCTCTTGTATTGTTCCATCTAATAGATTTACATCTTTATATTCGATCCAACAATTGGTATCAAAGGAGGTTTTCCACTAGCATTATTTCTTATTAATATCTTGAATACTTACTACACTAACGTGTGGAGTGGAAAAGTTGTTTTTGTATTAGATGGCAGGAATGAATATTGGATCAATAGATAATCGGAATCCTTATAGACCACCAATCTTTGATGGGAATGATTATGAGTATTGGAGAGATCGTATGAAGACTTTCGTTATCAATACTGGGGTAGACAATTTTATTATGCTTACTGGAGGTTACAAAATTCCTGACAAAGTAGTTAGTACTTTCACTAACCAAGAGAAGCAAGAATATCAACTGAATTACAAGGTACACAATACTTTATTATGCACTATGACCAGGAATATATATAGTCAGATATCTTCATGTGAAGCAGCCAACTGTATTTGGAATAAATTAGAAGTTACTCATTTTGGTACATCCAAGGTTATAGAAACAAGGAGAGCAATGCTTCAAGCTGAGTATCATGTATTTGTGTTTACTTATGGAGAGCCTGTATGTAAAGTACAACAAAGGTTTATGAAAATTGTCAACAGCTTACAATCTATGGGAGAAAAAGGCCTTGATGATGAAGCTATTGTTGATAAGATTATAGATATTATGCCAAATGAATGGGAGTCAAAAAGGACAGCTATTGATGAAAATAGAAAAGTCTTCCAGATTACTCTTGATGAACTCTTTGGAACTCTTCTACAGCATGAGACAAGAATGAAGAGAGATGCTGATTTCAATAAGAAGAATAATGGGAATGGAAGTGTAGCATTTTCATCTAAAGCTAAAACACCTGAAAGGATTACAGGGTCGAAATCCAAGAAGGTTGTTATATCTGATTCAAGTGATTGTAATCTTTCGGATAATGAGTTAGCCAATCTTTCTCGGAGGATGAACAAGATTGTGGGAAAGAAAGATTTTAAATATAGATTCAAAAAGAAAGATAGGAAAGATTCAGAGGTAACTTGTTATGAATGCAAGAAAACAGGACATATAAGGCCTGATTGGCCTTTACTAAAGAGGAAAGAAAGAAAAGAGAAACACTCTGAAAGAAACAAGAAAATGTTTTTTAAGACAAAGAAAGTCTTGAAAGCAAATGATACGTGGAGTGAAAGTGGTAGTGATTCCTCAGATGATTCTTCAAAATATGAGACATCAGGACAAAGAAATATTGGACTTCTAGCCAGACTACCAATTGAAGATCATTGTCTCATGGCTAAGGTACATAATGCTGAAGCTATTACAAATTGTCTCTTTAAATACAAATTATATTGATAATGGATACTATGAATCTTCAAATGATGAATCCTCATCATCAGAGGATGATACGTTACCTTCTTTTGAAGAGGTCTCTAGATTTGCTAATTTACTTGAAAATGAAAATTCTAAACTTAAAAAGAGATTTGAAAAAGCAAATTCTAGAATTTCAATTTTGACTAAAGAAGTATCAGATCTTTCTAAAGATCTTGTTGTGAAAACTTCTGATTTTGAAAGCATGTTAAAAACTCTTGAGAATGTCAAATCTGATAAGGATAAACATTCTAAGGATCTTGAAAATTTAATTTCAAAGAAAAACATTTTAGAGCCTAACTCTAATTCAAATTCAAATGTTTTGGAAAATAAGAATTTGGTTTTAAAACTAAAGTCAGAGATTGTATCTTTGAAGAAATGTTTGTCAAACTTTACTCATGGTAAAGTAAATTTTTATAGAATGTATTCTCAAATTAGACCTTTGAGAAATCATTCGGGTCTCGTTTATACTTATTTTAAACCTATTTTCAGCAATAACTATTTTGTTACTAAAAAAACCATTTTCTGTTCTAAGTGTCAATGTGGTGGACACTGGAGAAGAGATTGTTCTCTCAACAAAACTCAATCTTTAGGATTTCATAAAGCTCATTTTTCAAAATAAATGTGGATTCCCAAAATTCTTTTATCTAACCCTTCTGGATCCAAACAAGTTTGGATTCTGAAAATCAAATTGTTTCTTTTTTAGGAAAACATAAAGTGTACCAATAAAAACATTTGGTACATGGATAGTGGTTGTTCTCGACATATGACTGGAAACAAAGATCTCTTTGAAAAGGTTATCAAAACAAAAGGTGGAAAAGTTACCTTCGGAGATAATGCTCAAGGAAAGAGTGTTGGTATAGGTAATATTGTTTTTCTTGGAAAAGTTCTTATTTCAAATGTTTTGTTTGTTAAAGGTCTTAGGCACAATCTCATCAGCATAAGTCAATTATGTGATGAAGGTTACCTTGTGAATTTTAGAAATGATAAGTGTCTAGTTCACAATTCCAAGGATTAGTTCATTCTATATGCCCAAAGGCAAGATAATGTTTACACTATTAACTTAGAAGACCTTAGGAACCAAATCATACCTTGCTTAAGTGCAATAGAAGACCAAACGTGTCTATGGCATAGGAGACTAGGACACTGTAATATGCAAAACCTAAGAAAACTCTCAAAGAAAGGACTTGTAAAAGGGATACCGGATCTTAGATATGATTCTTCAAAAGTCTGTGATCCTTGTCAATTTGGCAAGCAACATAAGACTAGATTTAAATCAATTAATGAAGTTTCAACTTCTAATGCATTACAACTTGTGCATATGGATCTGTTTGGTCCTTCACAATCTGGAAGCATTGGAGGAAAATACTATGTATTTGTATTAGTTGATGAATTTACTATATTTACATGGGTCTACATTCTCACAAAGAAATATGAAGCCTTTTTCTATTTAAAAACATTTAGAGCTCATGTTAAAAATGTGAAAAACCTTCCATTGATAACTATTCATAGTGATCATGGTGGTGAATTTCAAAATTCAGATATTGAAACTTTTTGTAGTAAGAAAGGTATTACTCACAATTTCTCATCTCCAAGAACTCCTCAGCAAAATGGTGTTCTTGAAAGAAGAAATCGTATTCTTCAGGAAATGACTCAAACCATGTTGAGTGAATACTCAATTGCTAAGCACTTTTGGGCTGAAGCTGTTAGTACTGCCTGTTATATTATAAATCGTGTTTTAACTAGACCATTTCTTAATAAAACTCCTTATGAGTTATGGACTAGACGAAAACCTAAAGTTTCATACTTCAAAGTTTTTGGATTCAAAGTATTCATTCTGAATACAAAAGATAATCTACACAAATTTTCACCAAAATCTGATGAAGGAATCTTTCTAGGCTATTCTACAACCTCTAAGGCTTATAGAGTTTTCAATAAAAACACTTGTACTGTTGAGGAAACAGTACATGTAAAATTTGATGAAACTAACCCTTTTGTTTTCAAGCAACCCAATCCTACATCCTCGGATGTGTTTTCTAAAAATGATTATCAACCATTAGTAGAGGATCACTCTAAAAAGGAAAATGTTCAAGAATGTATTCCTGAAACATTTACCACAGAAGACATTCTACCATATGTTGATGAACAAGTTTTAAAAAACCCAAATCAATTGTTTCTTAGAAATCATCCCACTGATAACATCATTGGTGATATAAATCAACCTGTAAGGACCAGAAATTCCTTAAGAAATGAAATAGAACATCTTGCTTTTCTTTCCCAATTTGAACCTAAAAGTCCAAGTGAGGCTTTAGGTAATGATGATTGGATCAAAGCAATGCAAGATGAACTAAATGAATTTAAAAGGAATCAAGTCTGGACTTTAGTTTATAGACCTAAAGAAACAACTGTGATTGGTGTAAAATGGGTTTTCAGAAACAAATGTGATGAAAATGGAATCATTGTAAGAAATAAGGCAAGACTTGTTTCTAAAGGCTATAATCAACAAGAGGGAATAGACTATGAAGAAACATATGCTCCTGTAGCTAGACTTGAATCTATTCGTATTCTATTAGCCTTTGCAGCATATTTCAATTTAAAACTATTTCAAATGGATGTCAAATGTGCTTTTCTAAATGGTTTTGTTCAAGAAGAAGTTTTTTTCGAACAACATCCTGGTTTTCAAGACCCAAAACATCCTGATCATGTTTTTAAACTTACCAAGGCTCTATATGGTCTTAAACAAGCCCCTACAGCATGGTATGATAGAATCACAAGATTTCTTTTACAAAACAATTATAAAAAAGGTACAGCTGATCCAACTTTTTTTATCAAAATGGATAACAAAAATGTTTTGGTTGTCCAAATCTATGTTGATGACATCATATTTGGATCAACTTAGAAATCTTTAACTGATTCCTTTGAAAATTTAATGAAATCTGAGTTTGAAATGAGTATGATGGGTGAGTAAACATTGTTTCTAGGTTTTCAAATATCTCAAAAACCAGAAGGAACTTATATATCTCAACATAAGTATATTAAAGACTTACTCAAAAAGTATGGATTTGACAAAACTAAAAGTATTAGCACCCCAATTGGTACCTCAAATACTCTTGATCTTGATGAAACTGGGAAACCAGTAGATCAAACAAATTTTAGAGGTATGATAGGAAGTTTTCTATACTTGACAGCTAGTCGACCCGACTTGATGTTTTATGTATGCTTATGTGCAAGATATCAATCTAATCCAAAAGAGTCTCACTTAAAAGCTGTAAAGAGAATCTTTCGGTATTTAAAAGACACTATGGATTTAGGTCTTTTCTACTCTTCTGGAAATGATTTTGTTTTAAAATGTTTTTCAGATGCTGACTTTGGTGGTTGTAGAATGGATAGAAATAGTACATCTGGAACATGTCATTTCTTAGGAGATTCTTTAGTTTCTTGGTCCTGCAAAAAACAACACTCAGTAGCACTCTCCACTGCTGAAGCTGAATATGTAGTAGCTGGAAGTTGTTGTGCTCATGTTTTGTGGATGCATCACACACTCACTGACTATGGTTTTAGTTTTTCCAAAACTCAAATTCTTGGTGATAATACAAGTGCCATAGCTCTTAGTAAAATCCCAGCACATCACTCACGTGAAAAACACATAGATGTTAGACATCACTTTCTTAGAGATCACACACAAAAAGGAGATATTGTTTTACAATTCATCGGAACGCAAGAACAACTTGCTGACATTTTTACAAAACATTTACCTTCCGATAGATTTGAATTTATAAAACAGAAGCTAGGAATGATTACATTAAAATAATCATTCATATCTACTTCCTGTTTTACATCTCTCCTAATAGTAAGAAACTCCTCGTAGAAAGGGGGAGGACATTTGTTTCTATGTTTTTATGTTTATTTTATGATCTTTAACTATTTACTCTCTTAATATGTATGTTTTAGTTTTCTGTTTATCGTATTGACAATTTTAGTTTTCTGTTTATCGTATTGACAATTTTAGTTTTTTTGTTTATCGTATTGACAATTTCAGTTTTTCTGTTTATCGTATTGACAATTTTAGTTTTTCTGTTTATCGTATTGACAATTTCAGTTTTTCTATTTATCGTATTAAAATTCTTTTCCATCGTATCATTCAATTGTATTGAATCAACCGATGATGGTATTGAGATTCTTTTCCATCGTATCATTCAATAGTATTGAATGAACCGATGATGGTATTGAGATTCTTTTCTATCGTATCATTCAATAGTATTGAATCAACCGATGATGGTATTGAGATTCATTTCCATCGTATCATTCAATAGTATTGAATCAACTGATGA
This sequence comes from Viscum album, assembly GCA_963277665.1. Taxonomy (NCBI): domain Eukaryota; kingdom Viridiplantae; phylum Streptophyta; class Magnoliopsida; order Santalales; family Viscaceae; genus Viscum; species Viscum album. The sequence continues at coordinate 544,594,886 of OY728140.1, forward strand.
TGGTATTGAGATTCTTTTCCATCGTATCATTCAATAGTATTGAATCAACCGATGATGGTATTGATATTCTTTTCCATCGTATCATTCAATAGTATTTAATCAACCGATGATGGTATTGAAATTCTTGTCCATCGTATCATTAAATAGTATTGAATCAAACGATGATGGTATTCAATTTCTTTTCCACCGTACCATTCAATCTTGGTATTGTATCGACCGATGATGGTATTGAGATTGTTTTCCATCGTACTGTTAGTTCATGGTAACAAAATTATTTTCCATCGTACTGTCCGATCATAGTAATGACTTTGTTTTCCAACGGCATCATGATGTTTTTTTTTCTTACGATTGTATTTTATTTTGATTTTTACCAAAACCAACAATCACCTTATGTTCTCCGACAGGTTTTTTTTCTCATTTTTTTTAAATTTTTTCCTATTTGTTTTAATCCTAACCATTGATCTGGTTTTATCTAATCTTGACCGTAGAAGATCAACAGTCACCCCTTCTCGACCGTAGAAGATCAACGATCACCCTTTTATCATCTATAAATAGCCCCCCTCCCCTCCACAATCCCACATTGAATTTTCAGGATTTGAGGCGAAGCTCTGCTCCACCAGCTATAAATCATCGTACGATCTTCTCATCGGCATCACCTTTATGTCTCAATCCTCTGCTAACACTCCCGCTGGAATGTCTTCAAAATCTTTTACAGAGAAAGACTTTAACAGAGAAAGGTTAGTATCTCGAGACTTTTTTGATACGTACGATTCTACAACCAGGAGGATCATTTTGTTGGAAGGTTGGGAACATCTGTGTGTTGAAAAGCCTGATATTCATGATCCAGTTCTTTTTTATGATGTTTTTCAGTTTTACAAAACTGTTTCTTTCAACAAATATATGACTATAAACTTCGCTGTGTACGATAGAAAATTGTATATGTCTGTGAAACAAGCGGCACATTTTTTGAATGTTTCTGTAGAAGGGGATTCTTTTTGTCCATCTCACAAACTACCAGAGGAAGTTGGTACGTTTAATAAAGAAAGTGCTGAAAAGTCTTTGTTTCTTATTAATGAGGAAAAGAGAAAAGTGTCTCATCTTTCACCGGACAATCGTTTTGTCACCTTATGGAAGCAAGGTTTTCTTATACCAAGGAAAGGGGATAGAGAAACTCTGAAAGTTTCTGATATATTCATGCTCGACTATCTTGTAAATATGAGAAAAGTAAATCTCATGGGGTATATTTTTGAAACCATTAAGAATGTCAAGACAGGAGGGATTAAGTCCCAGATGATTATGTATCCAGCTATCCTTACGAAGTTCATTTTTGAGAGTATGAAGTTTTGTAACATTCCTTTTAAAGGAAACCCCATGGATTTGAAGCCCTCATGGATTAATAAGAGTACGATGAAAAAGCTGAATGTTTGTTTTGATCCAAATTCAAAACTTTTTGTCAGAGATGTAGATGCTGAATTGGATCAGAATCAATCCGCACCTATGCCAGCCAAAGACATTCAATCTACCGGTGTTACTCAAAAGTCTGATCTTCAAACCAGTTCAAAGCCGAAGAAGAAACCAAGGTACAGTAAGGAGGTTGTAGCAAAATAGAGAAAGGATAAGGAACAGAGAAAGGAAGGTGACCCGAAGTTTGGTCTTGACCCTGCTGAGGCTTTTGCAGAAAGAGTAAGGGTAGAAGAAACCCTTCAGGCTGAAAAGAAGAAGAAGGTTCTTTTAAAAAGAAAGGCTCAGGACTTTGATGTCTCTAATGTCTTTAAAGCGGTTGAATATGCTAGTGCCTAACTAATAGAAGAAGTGCACCAAGAGCCCATCGTACAGAGTCTTCCTGAGAAATAAAAAGGAAAACAAGTGATGGAAGAAATAGAAGAAGAAGAAGAAGAAGGAGACCTTCTTTTAGAATTTCTTCAAAATTCAAAGAAAAGTAGAGACGAATCGTTTCAAAAGCTGAGTGAAGGTGTTCAACAAACCCTTCATTCCGATCAAGCACAATCTCCGAACAGAATGACTTTTCAAGAAAGGCAAGGTGTTCAATTATCTCATTCTGATAAAGTTGTTGTCATTAGTGACAAAGTGGAACAAGAAAGAAAACAGAAAGAAAAAGAGAAAGGAAAACAGCCAGTTGTTGACTCGAGCAAGTCTTATGAACTACCATCGTATGATGAGGATACTGATTCAGAGCATACAATCTCTCTCAAGAAGAGTGATTACATTGTTCATGTTTTGAGAAGGGTGGAGAAAACCATTCCTTATTTACCGAGGCTGGAAGGGAAGATTGATTTTATTACTGAAAATCAAAGGAAGAAGTTTGGCTCTGAAAAAGAATTGAGGAAGAAAGTTTTTTCAGTAGAAGCCAATTTGAAAGTTCTTTCAGAAAGCTCGGTTGCTCATAAGAAGGCATGAAATAAGATGACCAAGTGGTCGTACAAAACAGAGAGCTCAATCAATGATCATGAAATTGCTATTGAAGATATAAGGAGGTTATCAAATGAGCTTGCAATTGCTTTCAACAATCTTGACAGAGAAACGGTTGAAAGGTTAAATCTTTTGTCTTCTCAAAGAGCCGATGTTCCTTCAGTGAAAGACTTGCAAGAAAGAATGAATGTTTTTCAATCTGAATTCTCGAAGGTTTCATCATTCAAAGATGAAATGGTTTTACTGAAGAATGAAAATTCTGTGTTATCCAAAGATAACAAGAATTTTCAAAACAGGATTGATACCCATGAAGAAGTAATCAGAGTCCAGGAGGAGACTATCAGAAATCAAGATCAGATTTTTGCGGACCAACAAGAGCTTCTCAAAACTCAGGGTGAATCAATTTCTGAAGACAAGAAGGAGATCAAGAAGATGAAAGCTGTTCTTCATGAGCTTATAAAGAAGGAGAAGGAAAGAGAAAACAAATGATTATTGTATTTGTTTTCCTTTGGATCTTTTCTATGTTTTGTAATGACTTTTATGATCCTTTTATTTTATCCATTGTCTTGTATTGCTTTACTAACTCTTTCAGAACATTTCAAGATTACTCCTTTCTTTTTGTAAATCACAAAGAGGGAGAATGATTACAAAGGGGAGAATGTTTTATAATGGGGAGAATTCTTTACAACACTCTTAAGGAAAATCTATGAATACAATCCTTAAGAAAGTCCATACCTAAGGGGGAGTTAGTTGTATTCAATTTCTTATTCAGAAGAGTTTTCAATAACTCAGGAGGAGATAAGTATTTCTTGTTACATTTACTTTGTGTGTTGTGCTTTCCAAAAAGGGGGAGATTGTTAAGTCAAAAGTCCTCTTTTGGATTTTACATCATGTTTTGGAAATCACAAATATATTCTATATCATGCTTTGGAAATCACAATTCTATTCTATCATGATTATCGTATCGTACTGACTCTGTCAATCGTATCGTACTGACTCTGTCAATCGTATCGTACTGATTCTGTTAATTGTATCGTACTGACTCTATTATTCAGATATTCATTATTTGTTTTGGTACTTAGTCAAAAACACTCATTGCATATGAATTGTACTCATGTTTTACATTTCTATATATCTTATGTCTTAACAAAACGATGCCGTTGAGTTAGTTACAAACTAATCAAAACGATGTCGTGCTTTCTGTTTCAATATGACCGTTGGAGGAAATATGACCGTTGGAACCCGAGGCCTATAAATAGGAGGTCATTTGAAGCTGAGAGAACAACGATGAACAAAGAGAACGAATGAAGAGACTATGTGAACTACAAAGATTCTAGAGAGAGATACTGTGACTTCTCTCATCTGCCTTGTGCGTCCGATCATCGTATCGAGGGCTGCCGGGGATAGGCAGACAGACGTACCGATCATCGTATCGAGGGCTACCAGGGATAGGCAGACAGACGTACCGATCATCGTATCGAGGGCTGCTGGGGATAGGCCGACAGACGTGCCTATTATCGTATCGAGGGCTGCCAGGCATAGGCAGATAGTCGTGCCGATCATCGTATCGAGGTCTCACCAAGGTATTGGTGAGACAGACCTTTTATCCTAGGTGAAAGGATAACCCTTCTCTTTGGGTCAAAAGAATTGTAATACTTTTACATTTCCGCTGTTACTTGTATTAGAAAGGGATTTGTATTGTTTCCTTTCGTCTTTACATATTCTATTGTAATTGTTTCAATTACAATCATTCAATTACATGTTGTATTGCTTAGTTCTATACGCTTTAAGGTAGAATCATTCATATTTGTATTACTCTGATTATTGTGTTCATCTTGAATATAATTGTTTTACATTACATTAGTATTACAATACATCATACCTTTTATATTCAATACAATTGTGGGTATTTGTATTTGTATTAGTTTAAGATCATTTAAACTAATCTCTTTGTTTCCAAAACTCAAAGGTTTTTAAACCTACAATTCACCCCCCTCTTGTATTGTTCCATCTAATAGACTTACATATTTATATTCGATCCAACACATTTATGGTCTTTATGATGATTTATAAGATACAATTTTATCAATCAATATTGTTTGTTTCATTGGTTTTCATGATCAGTTTTCTTGTTTACAAGTAATGACGTTCAAGTTAAATTGTTATAATTCTTATAATTTTGAAATATATAGTATTAATGTACATAAATAATATTTAATGGTATTATATATATTATTATTTTTAGATATTAGGATGATTCATAAGGTAGAACATTAATCATGACCGTTTAGATAATTTTGGTGGTTTTTCGATCGTCACATAATATTTTTGCCTTATTATTTAGTATCATGTATATATAATAGATCCATAATAATAAATTAAATATAATTTTTATATGAAAATAATTTTTATCCAAAATTACAGTTTTATGAATATCCTTGAAAGTGTTAATAGAAAATTAAAATGCATCATCCATTATGTCGGTAAATTGACACATTATGGGGGATATTTTCATTTACAGAATAAAAGAATGAGAGAAAAGATTTTGGTGATAGATCCAACATTAACAGGATATAATTTCATTATATAAATTATTTTGTAATTATCGTGTCTGTTTTTATAGGGTATGTGATTGAATGATACAAAAATTAAAGATGTTGGTAAAAAAATAAATGAAAAGGAAGAGGATTTTTACCTCTTGAATTCTTCTCCTTCAGAACCTCCTTAATGGGATTGGTTTTGGACTATTTAGGATGAATAGAACTCCTAGAACTGTTATAGGGTATTGGAAAGATTTATTTATATAATTAACTAAAGGATTAAATCATTTAAGGTGTGATGAGAATAGGTGGTGAGGGGTGATATTTATAGCGGAGGAGAGGGTTTTATTTGAATATTTTATTTATTTATTGATTGTTTTTCTCAATAAATAAAATAATGAGGATTATAGTGACTAAATAATTAAATTATTTCATGTGAGTTCGGTCCAATGGTCACATACATTATACACGACTCAAACATTTCTCAAAAATTCAATTTTTTACTTATATGTAAATTACCATATTTTACTATTCACCAAAAATTCAAGTATAATAAAAAAATCCCAAATATTAAACCAAACCATTTTTTAATGTTTATAATAAAAAAATTAACTATATTTTATGGAAATAGTTGTCTAAATATGTGGAATTTAATTTTTAATTAAAATCATCATTTACTCAAAAAAATACAGATTTTAAATTTATAACTGATTTTATAACACATTGAAAATTTAACTGAGGCCGCATAAAAATATCCCAAAATCATAAGGAAATAAATTATTAATTTATAAAGTAATTTACAAAAAATTAATTTCTCTTTTAAATTAATTTTTTTATTATAAAATCATAATTAAATATTTATAACATACAAAATACCAACAATTAATTAATAATTTTTAAAATATTTATCTACTTATTATATGATATAATTATATCATATATTCATTTATAAGGTTATTAAATTTCATTTATAGTTTGGTGGGTGAGGTTATTATTCCCGAGGATGGTTAACTATTTATAAGGGTCAAATTACTATTCCAATGGTTAGGTTATTTTCTCATTGGCATAGGATTCTTAACTTCTAGAAATACATCATATTTCAGTCATTAATCTATACAATGAGAATATTATCAAATCTTATCATGGAAAATGATAATACGTAATGATCTTTACAAACTAGTTCAAAATGTCCAAAAAATTTGAGAAAGAATAGATAAATCCTTTTTTCAATTGAATGAATCTTATTACATAATAATATGTTTCCACTTATAAGAATTTTTTCACATGTTATAATTTTAATGTTAAAAAAACAATGTCAGTGTTTTTATCAAACTGGGCTTAGGAAAAATAGTATATATCAATATAACTTGGGCTAGAATAATTTGTGAGGATGAATATAAAATTAATAGGTAAATAATTTTCCATTGTCAATGAGCTGTAGAAGAAATCACTATAAAATAATTTTTTGAAGGGTAGAATGAAATTTTGTAACCAGTAAGGAATCCTAATACAAAAATAAATAATAATGGTTCTTCCCATGTTAACCTTGGAGGGTTTGAAAGGAAAGGAATCATATAAAACTCTCGTACTTATTTTTTTTACTAATAAATAATTATGTCACTATTCATTCCCTATTATTCTTCTACATCTATCCTAACATGAAATTATCTGAAGGAGAAAATTAAGTTGTCACAATTGGAAAACAATGAAGGTGTTATAATGGAGTGTTCTAGTTACCATGAGAAGGAGGAGTTGATTGTATCAGCTCAAGGGGAGAAAATTCGAAATGATGTTATCATATAATAAATCTAGAAATTTAGGATATCTATAAAAAATTATAGAATAATATTATCTAGTCACACACAAGACACATGATTTTTGTTTATATAATGAATATTTATAAAAGGGGGATATTGTTTAATTAATGAATACAAAATGGTTGAGTTTTTAGGTTTTTATCTAGAACAATTTGAAGATATTGTTCAGTTGGGTAAACATACACATTTTAGAATAAATAAATTTTAAACCACCACTAGAATGATTTTCTATGAATTGTATCACATATATGGTTTCTTAAAGATAATATTGAAAATCATAGTTATACCCTCATATTTTATCCAAAGGGTTAGCACATTTAAACTTATAGTTTTCTAAATAAAGTAACTTTTTTATAAAAATCGTGTTGTATCATTCTTCTATCATGTAGACAAAGTTGTATTCAGATCTCATAAACTTTGAAGACAATTGTTTGAAAAAGGTTTAGGTGAAAGGTGCGAACCCCACCATATTTTTGTTGTACTTCATGTCAATAATTGTGATAATTAAGAGAACACATATGGTCATAAAAATATATGTGGTGATGTTGAAAAGAAATCCAAATGGGGGATTTTTGGGGTCATTAGATTTAAATTTATTTATTTACATCATGTGATGTCTTAATTATTTCAAGTGAGGTTAATATGTGTTGAGAGATCCCATATAGTTGATTGGCGTGATTAATTACTTGTGGAAAATTATTTTTGAGGTTCTATCATGGAAATAAATCATAAAATTTTTCAATAAAAATAATTATTTTTTATGAATAATTTTTTTTTCTTTATATGAATCAACTTCATGTGTTAATAGATATAGAGACGTAGTCTCTAATAATTTGGAGGTGTTTTTTAGTCATTTATAATGCCTAGAGAATTTTTTAATAGGTTATAAGATTAGATTAATTAAAATTTGGAATTTTCGTTATACATACAATATTTTACAATTAATTTATTTATATAAAATATCATATGAAGTATGATATTTAGAGACCCAGATAATATTTCTTGTTTGTATAGAATTTATGTATGTGCAATTTCATTGGATTTTCTAGAAATTTTAAATGGATGTTATGTGTGAAATATAAATGGTTCATGTATGATATTTTTGGAATCCATGTAAAACATTTATTTCTAGTCACATGATAATTTATTCTACATAATACTTTTCAAAAGGACATAAGTTATTAATTAATAAAAATTATATTTCTCTATGTGTTTGATATTTTGAGAATATTGTATTAAATTTCTCTACAACAAATATGTTTTTGGATAGCTGTACATATTTGATGTCCCTCCTATGATGTTTTGAAAGATATTTTTACATTGAACATGTACTAATCTATATTGTCCAATGAAAATAAAAAAAATAAAAAAATGACTATTCTAATAAATATAGAAATAAAATAGATGACTTTTTGTGATGTTTTCCAAGGATCCAAATTTTATGATCAATAAAATGATAATAATTCATGTCTAACATGATGGAGGTCCATCCAGATAAGAAGTTGGATGTTTACATATGTTCCATGAAACATAAAATAGGTTCTACATCATAGTGAAATTTACACTTGGATAAATCGAGGGAGGTATATTATGGGGTCTTAATAAATATTTAGAAGAAAAAAAATATGAGTCTTTAGAGAATCAATATGGTGATACATGAATGATATTTTGATTGAAATATTAAGAGAAAATTTTAAACTAGAAATATCCCGGATATTTGGATGAGAATATTATACACTGATTGATACTTTATGGAGTTTACATTATCATATATAAAATAATATTCAAATTATTTTTTGAATAAAAGATATCAGTTATATAATAATAGTATAATGCATTAGAGTAAACCTGAAAATATTGAGTGTGAGTATTCTAAAGTATTGGGACCCTAATACATCACTTTATCTAGGAAAAATATAAAATTTTATTATATTGGAGTTACTGAATTAGGAAAAATCTTGTTTTCCCTGATGATTCGGTGTGTTTACAAGATTCAGATCATATGTTTATCTAGGAAGATGAGAAATCCATACACACATGTTCTGAAAAATAACTGGACATAAAATACATAGAGTGTACAAGAGATAATCTTTTGGTCTCTCATGTCCATGCAGGGAAATGTAAATCAATAAGAATATAACAATCTTGGTGACAAAGTTATCCTTATTTATATGGATGATACAATAAAGAGGAAATCTATTTTTTTGGGTGGGACACCAGAATCTAGAACATAGTGGGAATATATGTTGATGGGACTAATATGTCATTTGATTGTGGAAACATGGGAATATATGGGAAGAATATATGATTGCGGACTGGAAAATAACTTAAAGGAGTGGTTATTTATATCCAAACCATGTAAATCAAGTTTCCCATGATTTCTATTATTATTACTGCACATGAGGTGACATTGTGAGAATATATTTTGTATATCAGGACCTTATAATTTCCAAGATATTGAGTTAAAAATAATAATTCATAAATGATCAACACTAATTGTGACTACTCTAAGAGTATAAGGTTTGACTTTGGCTATCCAACTACATTACTCTCGTCTCATTATTTGTATCTAATTTAGACCCATATTCTATGAATTCAATACTAGGATTTACTCAACCCCTACCTATAAAATTTTACAATGATATATATGGATATTTCTTTAGGAAAAATTTTATTTAATATGACTGACCACTTCTATTACAAATCCTTAATTGGAGGTTTCAACCTCAATTATAGATAATGAGAACCTCAAAATATAGTTTCATTCTATCATTAATGGTGGAAGGTATAAGGGATCGACTATAACATTACATATCCAAAATTAAAAGTTAGACACTTCTACTCAGTTTCAATTTTTTCATTACATAAAAACTCTTCAAAAAGTGAATCATGTCTAGTCCCATGTTTTAGACAAACTGACTTTTCCGGGATCCCATCCTTTACCCTATTAATCTATAAGTCCTGTGAAAAAAATTTCAAAACATGGGATGTGCACAAAAATATCAATAAGGGTTATAAAACAAAGAATGAAAACATCAGTTCATCAATACATACATAACCTAATCTCTTTAACATACCTCATGAAAACATATGATTTAAATAGTAAACAAAAATCATAAAGGTAACTTGTGGAATCCATAACATACTTCCATTGTTTCTTTCATAGCTACGTAGAGAGTTACATTTGGAATACCCATCATAGTATATTCCCTAAATATATTAGGGGAACATTCATATTTACCTCCGTCACATTACCCAATGCATTGAAGAGCTATCTCGGGCTCACCCACCCCATATTTATCACGAAACCACTCGTACACGTAACAATTCCCAAGAACCATAGCGTATTCATAACACATAAAATAAACACAAAGTAAAGATCACATTTCCACAGTTCCATATCAATATATCTTTTAAAAAAATTTAAAAAACAAGTCAGTTATCAAAACCATTTTCGGTACCAAAATACATAAAAGAAAATATGGTATTTATTTTCCTTTTAAAAACATTACGTCTTGTTAAGGAATCTATTGATCAAATAATACTCACAGCATCGGAAAAGGTCATTGTCACCACATACAATAAAAAGAAACATCCTTTTTTCATTTAGTAAATTGAAACATAGAAAAAAGATTCATTTTTAATGAAATGAAAATTCAAAGGTGTTTATACACTATATACTATAATGTCATGCATAAAACAAAATATGCCTCAATGAAAGGAGATTGAGACGAAGTCCCTTACCTTGTGTCCGACATGACTCGATCATTCTTTACTCTCCTGAATAAAAAACTCAAGTAAATTTATACTTGATTAAAAATATTTTTTAAATTATATCATTACTTTTAAATCACTTATTACCGTGTTATATACATTATGTAATCATTTAAGTTAATAATGGTCATTTTATCGATATTTGGTACTTGAGTCAAAAATGGACTTCTTATGATTACAATTTGTTCATCTCATGAAAAGTTGATTATATCAAGAAATATATTCATGATTTAGATATCATATATATCTTATATATTAAGTATATACATGAATTTCTAATAGTATATAGAATTTGGAGGTGAGGAATAAAATGCACCGTTCATGGAGAAGGTAAGCTGTACGTACACATGAACGCTACATTCATTTATATTTCATATTAAATTGAATTAAAACATAATGATATATAGGTATATTATAATTTTATTATAATATCATATATATAATCTAAGTAAATCCATTATTTATACATTCCATGTATGGGATGAACGAGTCATATCACTTTTAGGGGGCGGTAGTCTGCACTTCCTCAATGTAGATTATCGTATTTACCTACTAATGAATCCATAATGTTATTGTATAAATGAAAAATACAGAAGAATAGAAACAATATATATATATATATCATATATATCATTTATATATACAGTTCCATAATATTGGAAACCATAATAAGGTGGTATGAGAAGATTGAACAATCATCATTTCGTGAGGTATTGGCTTGGCTTCCACAGAAACAATATGTTCGTTACACATTAGATTGATGTGTGTGTGAGTGTAGTTAGAATAAATCTCCTAAAAACAATCTTGTATATTTTGTATACTTTTCTTCTAATAAAATAAATTAATAAAAATAATTTAGGTGGTTGGAGATGTAAAATAAAACAAAAGAACTTAAGAGAAGACGTTACCTATAAGTCGGGTAACTCTCTTTGGTTTGAACCAAAAGGGTTTATTGAAGTTCCTTCTACCTAAGGTAATGATTCTAAGAGGAATAGAGGGATATTGAGAGATTATTTGGGTAGATATTAGACAATACAAGGGGTTTGAGAGGTGTGAGTAATGGGTTAGAGGCGATGGACTTTTATAAGGGGGGGGAGGGGCTCTTTAAGAATGTGTGAAAATATTATTTTATTATACAATGATTATCAGTTTCTAAATGTCCAAAACATATTAAAGACAAAGATATGATGAATAATTTTCGAAGTAAAATCATCCTATAAGAATATGTAAGATTTTGGATATTATTTTACTCTTTATAATCTTATTTATTTAAATCATTTATTAATGATGTAAACACTGCATCATTATTGGGTCATGAACAATTTAATTTATTTTATGTCTAAAAATTATAAGAAAATACCATAATTTAAGATATCATTTTATATTTCAAATTAATATTTATATTCAAATTTATAAATTATATAACCCCACATTGAAATTGTTTTAGGAAATCAATCCACGTTTATGATATTTTTATTTTTTCTATAAATAAAAAGTTATTAACATCATTATCTTACCCAAATGGATTTCAAAGACCGAAAGTCTCACCCAAGGATTTTATTGGTTGGCCATTACACATCCAATAATGTTAGGACAAGTGTTAATGTAATTTTTTATTATTATAATATTTTTATCTTGAATTACCCTATTTACCTTTAACCGTTGTAAATAAAATTCAAAAGTTACTATTCATCAAAAAAAAATATTCATCTTATTGAACCACATTTTACTTACTAATAAAAACATTGTATGTAAGAGTTTTTAAATTAAATTAAAATAATTAGTAAAATTTCATTTAAATGAAAAAGTCGGTTTTTAACTACTATTCAGTTTTTTCACTATTCATAAAAAATTGAAGTTTTTTCAGAAAAATAACAAACATTCAGCCTAAGATATATTTGATATTCCAAATTAAAAAACAATGTATATTTTACCAAATTCAATACATAGATATTTCATTAGTTAATTTAAAATTAATTCTTGTTGTCAAAACAAAATGTGTGTTTTTAAGAAATTATAATTATCAAAAGATTGGCACTTGTTTATGGATAATTTCAAAGTGAAATTACTTCCAATGACCAATATTGGATTAAGTAATAAAAAATATAATCTATTTACAATTTATAACCAATGAAAAAGATAATATAATCATATAAATGAATTATAATAAAAGGGTTTTTTGAATTAAAATACATTATTTTTCACTATTCATTAAAAATTAATTTTATCAGATAAATACGAAAAATTTACCTAAAGTAAATTTTGATGTCCATCTTCAAAAGGAGAATTTTATTTTGTCAAATAAAACATATAATACTCACCAAATCTCTATTTAAATAGGTTTCATCATTAAAAGGCGGTAAATCAACCATTTAATGAATATTAGAGTATTTATGATTAAAATTAGATTAATTCTCATTTTAACCCGATAACTTTTATCGGATAAATATAAAAACATTTAACAAATATGTATACTCATATTGTAGCTAATTATTTTTATTCCCTCCATTATAATGTCTAGGCATTAACTACCTTTTAAAATAATAATATTATATTTATATTATTTTTAATTTGACTCAGCCTTTTGTGCAACATATGATTTCAAAAAAATCGTTATTGTGTATCAGGTATGCCATTGATCATAGAAACCCCTTTAAAGTAAAATTAATATTAAATTCGCAAATATTGATAATTATGAAAATGTATTATTCTTCCTTTACTTAGGATGTTACATCCTTCCCTTCTTTTTGAAATTTCGTCCTCGCAATTTTTATTCACTTATCAAATAAGTTGGGGTATTTATCCTTTATAGAATTTTCAGATCCCCACATTGCCTCTTCAACCATATGGTTTTTCCACAAAACTTTTACCTATTGATTTAAATTATTCCAAAACACTTGATGTCATCGGTCAAGAATCTAGGCTAGCTATTCCTCATAAGAGAGATTCTCTTCCCACTAAACTATCTCTGGGCCCAAAATAGGAGATGGATCAGGCATATACTTTTTCAACATTGAATCAAGAAAAACATTGTGAACATGGGATAAACATGGAGGTAAATACACTTTTTATCCTAATGATCCAACTTTCTCTAGGATTTCATGAAGTCCAATGAACTTCGGTCTCAACTTTCCTTTATTAACAAAACTCATTACACTCTTCCATGGAAAATGTTGAGAATAATATGACCACCTACATCAAAAAATATCCTTACTCTGGTTATCTGCATTAATTTTCTTCCTACTCTAAGCTGTTCTCATATGATTCTGAATCAACTATGCTTTTTATACCATCTCTTCAACCAATTCTGGTCCCATCAACTTATTTTCACCTACATCCTCTCAAAAAGCTGGAGTTCGACACCACTTCCCATATAATGCATCAAATGGATCCATATGTATACGAGAATGAAAACTTTTACTATATGAAAATTCAACCAAAGAAATATGTTGGTCCCAAATTCCCTGGTAATGTAGTGAACATGCACGTAGAATATTTTCCAAGGTCTGAATTATTCGTTCTGATTACCCATCTGATTGAGGATAAAATGTTGTAATAAAATTTATTTCAATAGCCAACAACTTTTAAAATCCATTCCATAGGATATAAGTAAACCTAGGATCATGATTAGATATATTAGAGAGGGTAAATCTTTGCAATGTGACTATCTCTTTAACACACAATCTAGAATGCTGATCTATAGACAAAATATCTCGAGTATGAAGAATATGTGTAGATTTAGTCAACTGATCAACAATAAAAAAGATTGAATTATTACGTTGATATGTATTCAGTAATCCCACAACAAAGTCCATGGATATATTTTTCAATTTCCACTCTGGCATTGGTAAATAATGAAGCATCTCTATCAATAACTTCTGTTATTCTTTAACTTGCTGAAAAGTCAAACACCTCACAGTAAAGTCAGCAATAACTCTTTTAATTCCATCCCACCAGTAATACATTCAAATATCTCTGTAAAACATAGTACTGTCAGGATGAACTAATAACGGAGAACTATTTTCTTCACATAACTACTCATTCTTCAACTGTGAATCACATGGAATTTATACTCTATTCCAAAATATTAAAATACAATCATTATCAATGATAAAATCAGGAAACTAACCCTTCTGATCCATCTCTACCTCTTTTGGTAACTCACTTTCTTCCTTCTGTGCTGGCTTAATTCTGTCTGAAAGATATTATCTCACTGACACCTTAAACAAAACAGAGGTATTTCATACACTAAAAATTTCTATTCCAATTTTCATCAAATCAAAAGCCGAAGGATCTTGTTCTAAATGATGCATGGTAATGAAGCATTAATTTTTTACTAAAAGCATCAACCACTTTATTTTCTTTTCTCATATGGAGATGGATCATGCAATCATAATACTTGATTAATTCCAACGATTTCCTCTGTCTCATGTTCAATTCTTTATAAGTGAATATATACTTTAAACTTTTTTGTTCAGTATATATTTCTCATTTTAATCCATACAAATGATGCCTCAAAAATTTTAAAACAAAAACAAAAGTAGTTAATTCCAAATCTTGTGTAGGGTATTTTAACTCTTGAGGTTTCAGCTGACGTGAAGTATAATAAATTACATAATCATATTGCATAAGGGAAAATCCATGTCCTTTAAACGAAGAATCACTATAGATAACAAACTCACAATTTTTGGAAGGTGGTTTTGAAACTGGAGCATTCACCAATCATCCATTTCAATTCCGGAAAACAATCACCAGATTCTTTTGTCTAGATAAACATAACACCTTTTCGAGTTTACATAGTAATTAGACTAGATAACCAAGAAAAATATTGAACACACCTCCGTTAATAACCATCCAAACCAAGAAAACTATGGATCTTGGTTATATTTGTGGGTCTTGGACATTCTTCAACAATATTTGTTTTATTAGGATAAACAATTTTGCCATTTTTTTAAACAATGTGACCAAGGAAAGAAAATTGTTGTAACCAAAAATCACACTTGCTGAATTTCCCATATAGTTTATTTTATTTTGATGTTTTCCAGACAACCCTTAAGTGACTTTCATGCTTCTCTTTACTTTTAGAATAAACTAAGATATCATCAATGAACACAACAAAAAAATTATCCAATAACTCAGGGAATATTCTATACATAATATCTACGAATACAGAAGTTGCATTAGTTAAACCAAAATACATAACTAAAAATTCATAATTTCCATATCTAGTATGAAACACATTCATTAGAATTTCTGCTTCCTTTAATTTCAACTAATCGTACCCTGACCTCAAATCAATCTTAAAAAATACTGATATGCCGGGTGATGATCAAAAAAATCATCAATATGAGGCAAAAGAGAATTTTTCTTTAACAGTGATGTTATTCAATGCTCTATAATCAATTAAAAGTCTCATTGAACCATCTTTTTTTATCAAATAAGACAGGAGCACCCCATGGTGATGTGCATGGTCAAATGAAACCTTTATCTAATAACTTCTGCAATTTATTAATTAACTCTAAAAGTTCAATTTGAATTATTTGACAAGGTGTTTTTGAAATTGGATTAGTATCAGGAACTAATTCAATTGTAAATTCAACATCTTGATCAGGTATAGTACTAGGAAACTCATCAGGTAAAACATCCAGATACTAATTTTTCACTGGCACATCATTAATCTATACAATTCCTTTTTTTCAACAATATGTGCAAGGTATCATTTATTTCCATCTTTTACAAGTATCTCAGCTTCTTGATATGTTATCAAAAGTAAGGGCTCATTAGTGTACAAAAAATGAATATATTTCTAAAAAGAAAACTCTTTAGCTCTAAATTCAATCTTATCATGATAAACATGCATCAAATCCATACCCAAAATAACATCAAACTTTACAAGAGGCTAAAAAATTAGGTTTGCAGGTAGATTATTTCCACACACAAGGAGAGGAAGGTTATTATAATTTCTTTTTGTCTTAAAATTTCCTCCCAATTTTTTACCATAATTTCAGGGTTATTATTTTCAGAGGTAAATCCCAATTTAATAGAAAACACCTCATAAATTAATGATTGTATAGACCTCGAATCAAACAACACATTGGCATAATATGAACAAAAAAATAGCCTACATAATACTAGTTCATTTGATGGCCTAGAATCTTCTGAACTAGTTGCAAAGGACTTCACAACCCTTTATGCTTGTAGTCTGGTTGCCTTCACTTAGTTGAGTTCTTCATTGGACACTCATTTTCAAAATAACCAATTTCATTACACATAAAATTTTTTATTGATTGTAAATTAGATTTTTTCTTACCATTACCCTGGTCTTTTTTAGTACAATTATGAGCTTCATGTATCATTTTACCACATCAGTAGAACTTTCTATAATTCAAAATACATTCCCCACCATTATTTTTACCACAATTTTAACAAACTGTAAACTTAAGATTCATACCATCTGACTTTATTGAAGAGTTCTTCCCTTTCATCTACATCCAAGACCTCTTACTCTGTTGTTTTTCAAAGAAGACTTGATCATTAGAAAACTACATTTCCACCTTATATGCACATCAAACAAGTTTCTCATAACTTTTGAACTCATGAGAAGTTAAATCCCTTCGATACATTAGCTTTAATCCAAAGTAAATATATTTTATTTTAATATAAAGATCTTATATGAAACATAGAGCATACCATACTAGGCGAGTGAAATTTTATTCATAAGAAGCCACTGAGTCATCCTCATACCATAATTCAAAAAATTGTTTTTCCATCCTAAGACGAACCACCTTATTAAAATATTTCTCATTAAACATTCCTTTGAATTCATACCAATCAAGAGCATCAATATCATCATTGTCCCTGATATTTTTCACCATTTACCATCACTGATCAACTTCACCTAAATAATGGTAAACATCAAGTCTAACCTTTTGATTTTCTCAACACCCATGAAATCAAAAATATTCTCCAGTGCTTTAATCGACACATAAGCGAGCACAGGGTCAGATGTTCCTCTGAATGACGGGGGATGTTGCCTCAAGAAATTATACACTACTGACATGTTCCTATATGGTTGATCTAGATGATCTCTAGCAGGGATACCACCACCATTTATAGCATGATTCAATTTTTCAATCACTAAAACTAACTCTTCAGTTACGATTCTGGCCATCACAGGTTGCTGATTTGATAGGATGTCTTCCTCTTGATGTTGCCTAATCATAGCTACCGTGTTTCCTATACAGAAAACCATTCGGAACACCGAAATATCTTAGGTGAAGCAACATGGTAATCTTTAGATGGTATATCTCTTAAATCTTACAATAAATTAATTTATAGACATTAATATAACAATATCCAGACTTCTAAAATTATCTAAACTGAACTCTGATACAAACTATAAGGACCCATCCTTAAACATTAAATAATAATTAATTAAATGAATAATTCACAATGAGTATCTTTTCATGTTTAGAGTTTTAGAGAATTAATCCATAACTATTACATTACATCTCAAAAATTAAAAGGTTGACACCACTACGCATTTTACATTTTTTAAAATAAAATAAAAACTCTTTAAAAAAGAGCATGTCTAATCCAATGTTTTAGACATCATGACTATTCATTGATCCAATCATAGACCCTATTCATCTTTAATTACATTCAAAAACATTCCAAAACACGGTATGAGGATATAAATTTTAGTAAGGGTTGTAAAACAAAGAAAGAAAACATTAGTTCATCAATACATACATAACATATTCTCTTTAACATGCCTCATGAAATCATAATATTTACATAGTAAACATAAATCATAAAGGTAGCATGTGGCATCGACAACATACTTACATTGTAGCATTTACAGCTACGTAGGGAGTTACATTTGGAATAACCATCATAGTATATTCCCTAATTCTCGTAGGAGAAACATTCATGCTTACCTCCTTCACATTACCAAATGCATTTGAGAGTTATCTTAGGATCACCCTCCCTAGGTTTATCATGGAATCACCCATATACATAACAATTCCCATGAACCATAACATATTCATTAAACATATATTAAACACAACAGAATGATAACATTTCCGCATTTCAATCACAATATATCATTTAAATATATTGAGATAAAAACCCCATTATGAAAACCATTTTATATAACAAAATATGTAAAGGAGTATATGGTATTTATTTTCCTTTTAAATACATTATGGACTCTTAAGGAAGCCATGGATCAAATAATACTTGTGGTGGAAGAAAAGGTAGTTGTGACTACTTAAGTTAAAAAGAAACAATATTTTTTGCCGTATAGTAAAATGCATCATAGAAAAAGATTACCATTTTAATGAAATTATAATTCAAATTTGTTTATACATTGTATAATATAAAGACATGTATAAAACAAAATATTCCTCAATGAAAGGAGATTAAGACGAAGTCCCTTACCTTGTGTCCAACATGACTCAGTTGTTCTTTAATCATCTAAATAATAAACTAAAGTTTATTTTTTACATTATAAAGAATATATTTTAATGATTATAATTCCATTTAAATCACTTATTACCATATTATAAACATTATTTAATAATTTATGTTAATAATGGTCGTTTTGTCGATATTTGTTACTTGAGTCAAACATGGAATTCATTATTATTACAAGTAGTTCATATGGTCAAAGGTTCATCATATCCAGAATGATATTTATGATTTAGAAACCATATATGTCATATATATCCATTATATACATATATTTGTAATTGTACATTACATTTGGAGGTAATAAATGAAATGCACCGTTCATGGAGACTGTAAGCTGTAGGTACGCACGAATGACACTTTCGTTTCTATTTCATATTAAATGGAATTAGAACATAATTATACATAGAGATATTATAATTACATTATAATATCATATATATATAATCTCATTAACTCCATCCTTTATACGTTCCACATGTGGAATTAACGAGTCATATCACTTTGAGGGGGCGATAGTTTGCAACTTCTTCAAATGAGATTATCGTATTTACCTAATATGGAATCCATAAAGTTATTCTATAAATGAAAAATACATAGTCATAAAAAAAATAAATATAATATATATCATATATAAATACATTTCCATCATAATGGCCACCATAAAAGGTGGTAGGAGAAGATTTAACAATCATTGTTTCATGAGGCATTAGTTTGTCATCCATAGAAACTGTATGTTCTTTACCCATTATATAGAGGTGTGTGTATGTTTAGTCAGAATCTTTCACATAATAGAAACCTAATATACTGAAAATACTACTGTAGTTATAAATGAAATGAATAAAAATAATTTAGGGTGTTGGGGAACTAAAATAAAACAAAAGATCTTAAGAGACGACGTTACCATTAAATCGTGTAACTCCCTTTGGTTTCAACCAAAATAGTTTCTTGAAGTGACTTCTTCCTAAGTTAAGGATTTTAGGAGGAATAAATGGATGTTGGGAATGTATTTGGTCTCAGGATGGATGAGCCATGGGGCTTTAGATGTGTGAGTAATGGGTTAGAGTTGAAGGATTTTTAGAAGGGTGAGGATGGGCTCTTTAGGAAAGTGTGAAAATAATATTTTATTATATAATGAATTTTGGTTTCAAAATGTCCAAAACATATTAAAGTAGAATATAAGTTGACTTGTGTTATAAATAAAACAATCCAACAATAATTGGATAGGTTTTGGATACTATTTTTATCTTTATAATCTTATTTATTTAAATCATATATTAATGAGGTAAACACTGCATCATTATTGTGTCAAATATAATTAAATTTATTTGATGTCCAAAAATTATAAAACAATACCATAATGTATGATATATTTTTAGATTAATAATGAATATTTATTGTCAAATATATCAATTATATTACCCCACATAAAATTTGTTTTATCAAAATAATACATGTTTACAATATTATTATATTTACTTTAAATAAGAATTTATGAATATCATTATCTTACTCAAGTAGATTTCAAAGGCCAAATGTCTCACCCAAGGATTTTCTTTGTCGAATATTATTCATACAATAAGGTTATGACAAGTGTTATGGTAATTTTATATTATTATAATATTGTTTTTACCTTGAATTACCCTATTTACCTTTAACCGTGGTATATAAAAGTCAAAATTTACTATTCACTAAAAAAATATTTTAATCTTATTGAAAAACATTTAACATAGTAATAACAATCATGTATGTCAGATTTTTGAAATTAAATTCACATAAGTGGTAAAATTTTGTTTAAATGAAAATGTCAGCTTTTTAACTACTACTCAATTTTTTCACTATTCATCCAAAATTGATGTTTTTCAGAAAAATACCAAAAATTCAGCCTAAGATATATTTGATATTCCAAATTGAAAAATTATTTTTATTTTACTAAATTAATTACATAGAATTTTCATTAATTAATTTAAAATAAATTTCTGTTGTCAAGACAAAATGTTTGTTTTTATGAAATAATAACTATCAAAAGAATGAAACTTGTCTGTGTCCAATTTCAAAGTGTAATTACTTATAATGACCATGATTGGAATAAATGGTAAAAATATAATCTTATGAAATCTTAAATACATTTAAAAATATAATCTAATCATATAAATAAAATATATTAAATGGCTATTTTGAATTAAAATACAATATTTTCACTATTCGTTACAAAAATAAATTTTATCAGAAAAATACTAAAATTTTACCCAAAGTAAATTTTGAAATCCCAATTCTAAAGAAGAAATTTATTTTGTCAAATAAAACATATAAAAGTGACCAAAAATAGATTTGAATAGGGTTCTCCATTAAAAGGAAGTAAATCAACCTTTTAAAGAATATTAGAGTATTTATTCTTATAATTAGATTAATTCACATTTTAAGACTCTAAATTTTATTGGATAAATGTAAAAATATTTAAAAAACATGTAAAATCATATTGTACTTAGTTCTGTTCATTCCTACCATTAGAACAGTTAACAGTTAACTACCATTTAAAATAAATTTATTATATTATTATTATTTTTGCATGACTCAGACTTGTGTGCAACGTAAGATTTCAAAGAAACCTGTTGTTGTGTATTAGGTGTTCTATAGAACGTAGACACCCCTTTAAAGTATAATTAATATTTAATTCAAAAATATTAATAATTATGAAAATTTATTATTCTTTATTTACTTTGGATGTTACAGATTGTATTTTCCACATAATATTTATATTAAGTTATTTTAATGTCCTTTATTTTACATTATGACTGAATGATGATTCTATATATATCATGATTGTTACTATGTGACCATGATTATAATATAACCATTCAGATATAAAATATAGTCATAATGTATTTATTTATTTTTATATTTTCATTTATTTAGCTTTTATATCTTAACATATAACAATATCACATTCACAAAATAAAATAATTTATCATGAAACAAAAAAATAAATAAATAATGATGTGATCATGATTTTTGTCTAATATATGATTCATTGAGTTGATTATGGAATGACCATGTCCCTAGTGTAATTCATTGACTCATTTTACGGCTTCATTTTCTACACTCAAAAAACTATCATGGATCTTTCTTCATTCCATTCTAGTACTCATACTAAAACTATGTCATCATGAACTCTTGTAATCATTATAATGTATACTCACATGTGAGTGAGGGGAACATGGGATGAAGAAACTAAATATTATTTCTCAAATGTAGACATATATAATATTATACATATTAAAGATGGAGGGAAAATGTTCATGTCGTCTAAAATAATATATAATAATTAATTATTAAAAACAATAACATATTGCAATAATTTAAATAGATTAATAAACAAATAATCTTGTATGAGCCTAGTCTCAGTTCATGCTTATTCAATATGAAAAAAAACCATTATAAAAATTAATGAATATAAAATCAAGCTTCAGTGTAATTTTAACTCATTAATGTAATACTAAATTATTATTATTTTAAACTCTATACATATTACGACTTTTAAAAAAATCACAATTTCTAGATATTTTCCATTATTTTATTATTCAAATTACACATTTCTAGATAGTTTTAGTGAAAAAATACCCTTATAGGGTTACCTAGCCATGTAGAATATAAAACAGGCCAGGAATGTTGGTTCTGGACTAAATCAGCATGACCAGAGTTACAGTAGGTAGTGTTCCCCGGGTGGTTCATATAGGCTAAGTATACCACATCATGTGTGGCTCCAACTTTTTAAAAAACATTTTACTTCTAAAAAATGAATAACCCACATCTTGAAATATTTATCCATAGCCCTCTATAAATTAGTAGGGCGGTTTCCCAAAATTAGTGACGTAACTCTCCTGCCTGTTTTTTTATTATAATGTTTTTTCATTCCAAATTAATGCGGATATCTCTCGACATCCTCCTTTTTAGCCCCAACACTATAAAATCACCACTACAGTCTGACACAGTCTAATCATTAAATATATTATTTATTTTTATGATTTGAAAAATCAATTTTATTTTTTAATTATAATTTGTTAGTTGTTCAAACATAGATTGATAAAACATCAATGGAATTATTCCCATTTCAAAACCCACTATCAAAATTTTAGATAATATAATTGAAATTTTTATATAACATTTTTTCAAAAATTTATTAAATAAATTTCAAGGAACTCACATTCATGTGGAAGTGTGAAAATATGTATTTTGAAATTTTTAGGTTTGGATTCATTCTAAAACACTAAAAACATTATTATTCCATGTACATCATGATATTATTTTTATTATAAATAATTAAATCAAAATAGTACCTTAATGAATGAGTGATCCAGATATACTTCACTCATTTACCAATTACTGATGATCCAAGGCACAAAATTAGGCTCTTATTGATCATCCACACATGCAATCAAACCTATTAGTTTATCAATAATCTATTCATTTGTTATAGAGTATAGGATATGATGTATTTAAAATGATTCCTTGATCTTGGGAAGAACATGTGATTGATTCAATTGAAAATATTTATTAAATATTTTTATTCCTTGAGTTTTCTATCTCTAAAACATGAGAGAAAGGGAGATATGAGGCAAGATCTCAATACACATGAAAGTAGATTCCCTCTATATTAATTTCTCAAAAATTATATAAATTATTTAGGTTTGACATTAAAAAATCTTTCTTCATCCAATATTAAACATAAACATATTAAATCATCCCCAAATGACACAAATAACTAATTATATATTTCATAAATATCATGAATACTTCACCACTATCATTAGGAATTATTAAACTCTATATGATGAAATATTAGCCTCTAACGTGGATCATTCCTCTAATATTGATTTAATGAACTTTAAATTAATAATATTCATTTGAAAATAATATTTTCTCAAATTCGCTATTATAATAAATTATCTTGTGGATACCTTGAGAAATAAATTAAATTCTCACTATTCCGAAAAAGAATAAATTGATTTAATTAAATTAATTATATTCATTCATACATAGACATTCCTTGGACCCACTTGTGGGGACCACGTCATCTAAAAAATCAATTCATATGAATAGAGGGAAGATACTGATACATTATGTGTAACCCTCTAGGACATTATCGTGATAGCATTAAGTCACACTCATAGACCATGATAAGTAACTAGAAACACATCCCGGACCCTAAGGAGAAAATGATGAGTCAGTGTTATTAAAACCTCCTATGAACACATACCATATAATATAATCTCTTTATTTTATTATATAACATGAAATAATATTTTTACTTTTTTATCATCATTTAATGATATATTTTTTCTTTATATAAATATACAAGAAGAAAATACCACTTTCTTCCTAGTCAATGAATTTTATAAAGGTACAACCATCGTGGTCAATTGTGCCAAATATATATATATTCATCTAATCATTGGAAAAAACTTTATCTGAATCATTCAATCAATTTCATTCCACTAATGATGAACCTCATCCAAGCTACCTCACCACAAGCATAAATTTCATGTTTTTTTTGCCTTAAATAAATGTACACTATTAAATGATAATCATTGTTAATGACCTAAAGTTGAGAGGCCAATTAACATGTTTATAGATAGATACCTCTAACAACACCCAAAACATGTGGTTTTCCAATTGGTATGCCAATCCCCCTTATCTCTTCTACTCGAGATCAGCATGTGTGAAATTCATGAGTTGAAGTTTCAATGCTTATGGGACCCCTGAAGATAATAGTAAGATACCACTTATGTCACATCAGTATGATGTATTTAGGAAATTGGAAATATATTGAAGATTAATTTCATAGTATATTAAGGTTCACGTTACTGATGGGAACTTCTATAACCTTTTTATATTAAAAATAATCCTAGGAAATTACCATTAAAATAGTATATACATAAGTAATTACACTTGTTTAGTAATAATAAATCATTCATATCTCTTTTTATACATAATAGATTAATTTAAAATTACTACTAATGTTGTTTATAAGGAACCTACTTTTACAAAAAAAATTAACACCTTCATTCATGTTCTCCTAATTTATATCAATAACATATTATGTCATTTATCATTACCCATTTACATTTTCCCAAAATAAATATTCGAGAATTTATTAATATATCTATAATGTTTAATATTTA
The DNA here is from genome assembly GCA_963277665.1 of Viscum album. Classification (NCBI taxonomy): domain Eukaryota; kingdom Viridiplantae; phylum Streptophyta; class Magnoliopsida; order Santalales; family Viscaceae; genus Viscum; species Viscum album. Next base: position 544,620,104 of record OY728140.1, read on the forward strand.
GAAGAATAAAATCCACTAAAACCAATTAATCCATTAATCCACTATTTTTAGTCAAAATTTCCCTTTCACCCCCAACACATTTGACTTCATTTTTAAATTAAAATCCAACTCATTTAAATATTTTAATTCATGTAAAATCATTTTTAAACCTCTAATTAAACTTTAATTTCACTTTATAAATCAACAATAATTTATTTGATTTCAAAACACTATTTAATCAAACTCATCCCTAAGAGTCTATACAATATATTGAAAAAAAAATATTCTCACTCTTAGTAGTGAGTCAAAAATATATATTTTTGACTCATTACAGACCAAAAAATCACATGAATCCAAATTTTTTTAATTATTAACAAAATCATAATGATAAATACATTACAACAATAAATGACATCAGAACGAAAAATTTAAAATAAAAAAAACATCATTATTAATACCGTTAAAAATTATTAAATCCGAAACATAATAATATTCACATAATTTCTCATACATTCAATATTTTCTCATTGTAAAATTATAATTTTGATGGTGGATAAATAATTAAATCTGATTTTAATCACATAATAATTAATAAAAATAAAATTATCATTAGATTAAATTTTATTACCCTCATATATAAATCAAGAACATATCTAAATCACAATAGAGATTTAAAAATCATATAAACTCTTTTTAAAATTAATAGAAAATAATAGTTGACATCTGGAAACTATTTAATAAATAATATTCACTATTAATGATGGTTTGCTTCATCGAAAACCATTTGGAATCCATAATTCCATCTAAATAGAATAATATAGATTAATTAGACGATAAAATTAAGAAAACCCCATTTATTTTAAAGAAAATTAATTGGAATAAAAAAACCTAGACTTATAAACTCATTACTTATGAAAAATCAATATTCCATCAACAATTAATGAAGAAATCACCAGTGGAAGATGGGGTGAGGGAGTATATCATCCATTATTTTCAGATAATATTGTTTAAAAATAATTAAATGCATTTAATTACCTTTATATATTATGTTATAAACATTCAATTTAAATACCCTCTTATACCTTAACTAGTTTCCTTTATTAAATACATGTTTTCTTATAAAATATTAATTCATTTAAAATGGAAGAATATAAATAAACATGTAATTAATAAATAAAAAATTACTATTATATTTCATCAATATAAAAAATTATATTTGAAGTAAAATATCACATTAGAAATTTAAAAAAATTGCAATGGGATAACAAAAATATGTAACCCATATAATTTGAAATTTAAATAAATATGGTCATAGTATCCGAGAAATGTCACACCCACAATCAAAACTATGAAAAACAATCAAAATATTATTATTATAATTGGAATTTGTTAAATAAAATATAGAGTGCAATAAAATAAAATTGAGTGAATGTGGAATTATGGATGTAATAGTAATTTATGTGTTGTGTATAATTATATGATTGTAGGAAATTTTATTATTATAATAGTTTAAAACTATTATAATAGTAAAATGGCTATTATATTTAATGATTAAGTAATAATATAAGAAATTTTTAAAAAATGATAAATTATCAAAAAATATGTATCAATATAACATAAACAAATAACCAAAACAATGTAACATAATTTTAGTATTTATATATATTTTTTGTAAATTTGTTTTATATTATCTAATAAAATAGTCTGATTTTATATTATGATCAAATATTAAAACTACCTAATTATAAATGAATTTTGTAAAAATGTGTATCATTTTTTGAATTATCATGTCAAAATTAAATAGGGGATATTGTTAATTTTTATATACAATTAAATAAAGAGTTTAATACTGAAATATAAAAATTATGGTATATTATAAAAATGTAATTAAATGTAAAAACATCTTTCATGAACTTTGGATGTGGTATGAAACCATTACCATGACCTCACATTTATTAATTACTGTAAATTGTTAAAATAATCAATAGTATTAATATTATTTAGCTAAAGTGAAAAATAAATCAATATTTTATTCGAAACCCACCCCCTCATTTTTACCAATAAATAAAACCCTCTTATACTCATTAAATTTCAATTGAAAAATTCTAAACCATGAAAAAATTATAACAAAATACATATCTAAAATCCCTAATAATATTTTCTTAATCTTGTATCTAATCAAAATACCATTTCCAAAAGGCATTATGTGTGGCCCAAAGGATCTATTTCATAGAGGAAAGTGAGTCTTCTAATTTTATCCCCTACAAATATTTTATTTTTATTTATTTTTCATCCTTATTTATGTTCAATAAAATATAATTATATTAGGAAATTAAAATATTAATTCCACAATATGATGAATTCTATCAACATCAAAATAAATAAAAATCTATTTTATAGTTGATTAGATATTTTTTTGGTCATGGGATATTCTAACTGTCTATATGTATATTTCCATGATTATACTATTAAGACATTACAATTTTATTTTTAAAAATGGATTATTAAATATATATATATATATATTATTTAAGACATGATTATTATTTATATACATGAAATTTCCATTAAATATAATTATATTAATAATAACTTATAAGGGTAATTTAAAATTCCTAAAATGAAAATACTGATATACATTTATTAATCTATAAAAATTGTAGACTATGTAGTGAACATTGAAATTTTATTCCTTTGGAATTAAATTAAAAAGACTATCTTCTAACTTATGGGGATTACAGATCTATTTTAAAAATACATTTTCCATTACCATTACATCAAAAATGTCTTAGAACATTGAACCAAACTACCAAAAAACACAATATAATAAAAAAATCCAATAAATAAATAATCCATGATAATAAATGTATTAAAGTGAATTATAATTATAAAATAAACATGAAATGTATCTAAACAGAGTAATAATAAATATAATATTATTATTTAGGAAGATATAGGTGTTGGATCTGAATCTACGGATTACACACAAGAGGGGGGTGAATTGTGTCTTTTCAAAATTATTACAATCTCTTCAATTTAGACAAATTCTGTCCACTATGATTTTGCACGATTAAATATGCAGCGGAAAAAGTAAAAGCATGAACACACGGATGTATAGTGGTTCGGGGAACAGAAGGCCCCTAGTCCACTCCACCAACGCTCAAATCCACGAGCTTGGCAATTTTCACTATCTGGTCCTCGTTTCCACAGACCCATTCACAACTGAGTACAGGCAGTTGACACCTTTACAAGATTCAGGCAAACACAACCTTCCTGGTTCAAACACGAACCCACACAGCTTAGAACGAGAAGCTGATCACTCAAAAATAAAAAGGGTTTCGATAAAGAAAACACTTCTCCAGTTGTTCTTCACAATTGCAACAGAATGCAATTGACAGTAGATAGATCGTTGTCTTCAGAAAATAATGATCTGTAATCAAAACAGTTCTGAGTCGATCCAGTTGCAATAGATATTACCAGAAACTTCACAACTTCAGCAGCAATAGATTCACAACAGATAGTCGATGTAGAACACGTGAATCTGCTATCAAGATCTTCCTTCGGTAATAAAGGTTTTACACTTCTTCTCGATCACCAGAAAAGAACGCCTTTACACAGTCTCTGTTTCTTGCTCGTTAAAAGATCAATCTATTTTTTTCACACAGTTTCCTGTGTATATATATATCCGAAGTTTCCAAGATAGAACATATATATTCAAATCTGAGAAAATCTTCCGCATAAATAGATCCATGAAAATCTCCTTTAGATTCGCGATATTAAATGAAATAACAGAGCCGTTGTAACTCCCCTGAAGAATCGGCATAAAAAGCTCCGTTTAAATCAATCAGTAATCCGTTGAAAATCGTCTTTGATTCAGTCAAAGTCGTACTTAATAATCGGCTCGAAATCCGCTTAATAATCCGCTTGTTTGACCAATGCAAAAGGAAATATCGTCTGTCAAAAATATCCCGACGCCAAACGTAGGGTTGATGACGTGGCTCCAAACGTAGGGTTCACAAACGTAAGGTTCACAAACGTAAGGTTCAGAACGTAAGGTTCAGAACGTACATACTTTCTCTTCAGCATTCAAACGTAGGGTTGATCATCCATACTTTGTCTCGCTTTAACTCTTCAAAGAACGTACGGTTGATTATAAAAGTAAGATTGATGATCCATACTTTTGAGAAACAAAATCAACACTGAAAACTAACGTACGGTTTCTCTTCCATACTTGTCCAACAACAAAAACGTAAGGTTCCTTCCAAACGTAATGTTCTTCTTCCATACTTTTCAACAACGTAAGATTCATTAACCATACGTTTTAAAATAACGTAAGGTTCCTTAACCATACGTTTCTTTTAACATAAAAAGTAAACTTTTCATCCATACGTTACGTTCATCAACGAAGGGTATGAACAGTGATTCCAGTACCCGCTAAAATTGATCTCGCGCTACAGTGATTCCAGAACGCGCTATAATTGATCTTGCGCTACAGTGATTCCAGAACACGCTAAAATTGATCTCGGAATAAATGAAGTATGAAATCTCGTTGTATGAAATAAATAAATAAAACAAATTCCTGCAAAATACTCAACGAAATAATTAGTAAATAATTAAGGGTATTTGTGAGCATCAAAATCATCATAAAGAGACAGAGTATTATTTGAAATAATCTCCCCCTTTAAAAAACATTATTTTGAATTGTTTGAAAACAATACATTGCTCAACAATCTCCCCCTTTTTGATGATCACAAAACCCATAAAATAATAGAACTAATTTAATTGCAATCTTTATTGAAAAATTAGTTTTATAAAAGTTTAGAATTATGAAAGGATTAAAACAATATTTAACTATAATAAAATTTCTCCCACATAAAAATAAATTTTCAGCTAAAAATAGATAAAAGATAAATGTCTTCTCCCATATATCCAAATTTCGTCATAGGAAACAAATGAATTTAAATGTTGTGTTTATCCAAATTCTCCCCCTTTTGTGATATCAAAAAGAATGAAAAATTACGGATTTGAACACATTCAATATTGCACTGAACTATAAGTAAATGCTATAATTAACTGTGTATGAATAAGTGAATTTGTTATACTGGCTAACTTAATCATAAATCAATAAACAACACAAAAAAAAAGAAGTAAGAAAAGAATTTTCATTCACAAGCTGTTATATATAAACGATTGTGATATACTGAGGAATCAAGGTTCATAGATAAGATAGGGGAAAAAAAGGGTTTCTATCTCCTTTGAATCGCGGTCTTGATCTCTGTAAACTGTTCTCTGAGCCTCTTCATCATCCCATCTCCTAACTTGATGATAAGATCTCTGTTCTCTTGAGTCATATGAATATCTTCAATCAAATTAACTCTGAAAAACTCATGCATTCTTTCTTCTTTTTCAACAAAAAGAGCCAGTTTCTCTGATAACTGATTCAAAAGAATCCTAATCGGTTGCTCTCCAAATGTCAACTGATCCACTAAAAATTTATGATTATCTAGAAAAACTGACAAAGGGGCACTATTACACTGAAGATCGTGTAATCTGTCACTCATATTGCTCATTGCTGCAGTAATTGCTTGAAATCTCCGAATCAAATCAGGTGAAGAGCCTGATCCACTCACAGCATTGTTTGCAACAGACTCAAATTTATTCTCCATGTAAATCTTCATCTCAGACAAATCATCTTTCTTTACCATCTCTGATTTTAACTGATCAACAGCATGCAGCATATCAGTCTTAAACAAATCTTCTTCCTGTCTTGAAACAGTAGATTCTTTCAGCTTCTGAAACTTCAACTGCTCTAAGTTCAGAGAATTTCTGAGACTAACATTCTCAGATTCTAATTGAGAGATACGCTTGTACAACTCAACAACTTCTTCTTTTCTCGAATCAGGGGCACCCTGTGCTCTATTCTCATGTCCAGAAATAGGTTGATGAGGCAGGGCAAGTGGTAAAGAATCTGCATCTGACTGTTCTTTGTCCTTGTCCTGACAAGGTTGATCCACTGAACTAGCTTTTGAAGCTTGAAACTCTTCCACTGAAAAATCTTCCTGAAGTACCTCTGTATTAGCTTCAGAAGTATGTTCATCACGAACAGTAGTCTCTCTGACTTCTACTGAATGGTCAAGAACAATATTTTCATGTAAATCTTGAGGTCGGGCCACTTCTTCACCAGGCACTGCCTCCATAAGTTGTTCTTGTGGAATTACTTTTTCAACAGCCACAGCAGCAGATTGAGGTTCTTTTTGGATTTCCGGTAGAGCTACTGGTTCTTCTATCGGTGCATTCTGCTCCACAACAGCTTCTCTCACAAATTAATAAGAAATTACCGGTTCAGAGGATTTCAAGGCAGGAGAGATAATTTCATCATCAATTGACCTCTTCCTTCTAGATTGAAGTCCTTCTTGACTTCTCTCTTCCTCAACTTCCTCCATATCAAATCGAATTCTCCTTGCCACTGTACTAACCCTTGATTCTGCTTGTCCCTCCTTGGACTTAGCCGGTTGAGCATGAGCACTCTCCGAGTCTTCCTCAGCTCCAACAGGTAAGAGTTTTCCTTTAATTGTGCTCCAGAAGTATCCTACTTTCCTCAAAGTTCTAGCATTAAAAACATTACTGTGGTGACATTTCACCCCAGCATCTACCAATCTGATCATTCCTCTTTTAAACAAATACAAATAAATGAACCTTCCATAAGGGAAAAAGGTCATTCTTGCTTCACTCTGACAGCAGTATCTCAGATATCTTATCATAAACCGAGGAAAATTAAACTTAATATCACACATCAGAAGATACATTATGTACATGTCAGGGTATAGGATTTTCTCCATCTCAGTCATCCTTGGTGCTAAACCAGTCTGAACAAATTTTACCAAGATTTTCTGATCGGGCTCCAAATCTTTAATAAACATCTTCTTTATCACTTTGGTTCCAAACAGAAAAGACATAATGTCTTCAGACTTATGTACAGAATCTCTAATATTCCGTAAATCGAAATGAAAAACTCCTTCATGAGGGCAGTTAAGAATTTGACTTATCTCTACAGATGATATGGAAAAGTCCTTATCCTCTATTTGAGCCAATAAACTATCCTCCGTATCTCCAAGGCTAAACTGAACAGTTCTAAAGAAATGTCTCATTTCTGCCTCATATAGAAACTCAGAAATTTCACTATTAAAAGCTTGCTCAAGGCTTTGAAACGACAACGCTTGCTTCAACAGTAAATTAGTTTCAAACAGCCATTCTAAATCTATGACTTTACCTTGCAGTATTTTCCGACCAACTACTTTAGTTTTCTTTGAAGCACTGCTCTCAGCTTCATCTGGACGCTTAGTCTTTGCCATTTCAACAACGATTTCTGAAGGTTCGTAAGTTTAGGGTTTGAAGATTCAGAAAAGGGTTTTGGAGCAGATGTGCGGTTTTAGGTTTTCGAAAGGGTTTCCGAAAAAGGTGAAACAGTTTAGAAGGTGAAACGGTTCTGACAGCCTTGATTCCCGTGTAATAACTAACCATTACTTTTATTTAAAACAAAATAAAATTACTTATAGCGGGAAACAGAAATTAAGCAGAATTCGAAAACAGAATAAGATTAAAAAAAACTATTTAAAATTAAATAAACCTAACTCCCCCTTAATAAATTCAAACCTTTCCGTGGGAAGTGGTTTAGTAAAAATATCTGCTAATTGATTTTCTGTATTTACAAATTCTAAAAATATATCCTTTTTAAACACATGATCTCTTAAAAAGTGATGTCTTATATCAATGTGCTTAGTTCTAGAATGACTAATAGGATTTTTTGAAATATTAATTGCACTAGTATTATCACATAAAATAGGTGTATTATTGAAATTTAATCCAAAGTCCATAAGAGTGTTTTTCATCCACAACACCTGTGCACAGCAACTACCTGCAGACACATATTCTGCCTCGGCTGTTGACAGGGCAACTGAGTGTTGTTTCTTACTAGACCATGATACTAAAGACTTTCCTAAAAAGTGACATGTTCCTGAAGTACTCTTCCTATCTAATCTACAGCTTCCAAAGTCAGCATCTGAATATGAAATTAAATTAAAATCAGAGGTTTTTGGATAAAGGAGAGATTGATAAATAGTACCTTTTAAATATCTAAAAATTCTTTTAACAGCAGTTAAGTGGGATTCTTTGGGATTTGATTGAAATCGAGCACAAAGACATACTGAATACATTATATCTGGTCTACTAGCAGTAAGATATAACAAACTACCAATCATACATCTATATAACTTCTTGTCCACTGATTTTCCAGTTTCATCCAAATCAAGTTTTATATTAGTACACATAGGAGTTGTAAATGTCTTGCTGTTTTCAAGTCCAAATTTCTTAAGTAAATCAGTAATGTATTTGCATTGATTTAAAACATTTCCAAAATCATTTTGAAATATTTGAAGACCCAAAAAGAAATTTAATTCTCCCATCATACTCATTTCAAATTCTTTTTGCATTAATTCTAAAAATTCATGACAAAGAATTTTATTGGTTGATCCAAAAATTACATCATCAACATAAATTTGAACCAACAAAACATTATTTTTCACAGTTTTCTTAAAGAGTGTTGGATCTGCTAGTCCAACAGTAAAATCATTTTTCAAAAGAAAAGAACTTAGTCTTTCATACCAAGCTCTAGGTGCTTGTTTAAGGCCATAAAGAGCTTTAGTAAGTTTGAAAACAGAATCTGGTTTTTGAGAATTTTCAAAACCAGGAGGTTGCTCAACATAAACTTCCTCCATTAAATAACCATTTAAAAAGGCAGATTTAACATCCATCTGAAATAATTTAAAATTCATATAAGATGCATAGGCTAAAAGGATTCTAATGGCTTCTAACCTGGCTACAGGTGCAAAGGTCTCATCATAATCTATTCCTTCTTCTTGATTATATCCTTTAGCTACTAATCTTGCTTTATTTCTAGTTATTATCCCTTGATCATCCTGTTTATTCCTAAAGACCCATTTAGTTCCTATTACTGGATAATCATGTGGTCTTTCAACTAATTCCCAAACCTTATTTCTCTTGAACTGGTTCAATTCATCCTGCATTGCTATTACCCAGCTCTCATCATCTAAGGCTTCTTCTATGGTCTTAGGTTCTTGTTGGGATAGGAAAGCAGAGATTTCAACTATGTTTCCAATGTTTCTTCTAGTTTGAATACCAGTCTCTAAGTCATCTATCACAGATTCTAAAGGGTGATTCTTTAAGGTTCTAGACTGTCTAGGCATTATATTCAAAGGTTCTTCAGTGTCATGTTCTTCTGAACTGGACTGAATTTCTTTTATATCATTTTCAAAATCATTCTTTAAATTCTCAAGTCTCATGTTTTCATTAGAATCAGGTTCATCTATTTGTTCTATCCTTTTCTCAAAAGGATCAGATTCATCAAATTTCACATGAACTGATTTTTCAACAATCATTGACTTTTTATTATAGACTCTATAAGCTTTGGAGGTTGCAGAATATCCTAAGAAAATACCTTTATCAGATTTTGGATCAAATTTCCAAGATTATCTTTGGTATTCAAGATGTAAACCTTGCATCCAAAAACATTAAAGTAATTTACTTTAGTTTTTCTGTTATTCCATAGTTCATAGGGTGTCTTTTTCAAAATAGGTCTTATTAAAATTCTATTCATTATATAACAAGCTGTATTAACAGCTTCTGCCCAGAAATATATAGGTAGGCTATATTCATTTAACATAGTTCTAGCCATTTCTTGAATAGTTCTATTTCTTCTTTCTACAATCCCATTCTGTTGAGGTGTTCTTGGAGTAGAGAAGGTGTGTTTAATACCCATGTTTGAGCAAAAGGAATTAAATTCTTGGTTCTCAAATTCTCCACCATGATCACTTCTCAATGAGATTATATTAAAACCTTTTTCATTTTGAATAGATTTACAAAAACCTTCAAATAAACTAAAAGCTTCACTTTTAAATTTCAAAAAGAAAATCCAAGTAAATCTAGAATAATCATCAACTAATACATAAACATATAATTTACCAGCTAAACTTGCTACTCTTGAAGGTCCAAACAAATCCATATGGATAAGTTCTAGAGGTTTAGTTGTAGCAACTTTATTAACATATTTGAATGATGATTTGTGTTGCTTGCCAAGCTGACATGCATCACAGAATCTGTCATTTTCAAATTTGAGACTAGGCAAATCAGAAACTAGATGTTTCATAGATAATTTATGTAAAGCATATATATTGCAATGACCAAGTCTTCTATGCCAGATCCAGGATTCACTTATATTAGCAGTTAAGCAGTTTACTTGTTGTTTACACAAGGAATAAAAATCCAAAGTATAAACATTATCAGTTCTGGGTGCTCTAAACTTAAACAGTTTATCTTTAGAAACAGTACAACTATTGTTAGTAAAATCAACAGTGTATCCATCATCACAGAGTTGAGAGATACTTATCAGATTGTGTTTTAACCCTTGTACATAAAGTACTTTGTTGATTGAGACTGTCTCTGGATCTCCAACTATTCCAATACCAATAATCTTTCCTTTGGAATTGTCACCAAAGGTGACAAGTCCTCCTTCCTTTCGAGTAAGAGAAAAGAAATTAGCTGAAGTTCCACTCATGTGTCTTGAGCAGCCACTGTCCATATACCATATTTCTTTCTTTCTTTGGTGACCTGCTACCTGCAAAGACATTCAAACAAATTTCTTTGGTACCCATATTTTGTTGGGTCCAGGAGTGTTAGCAAGCAGTGATCTGGGTATCCAGATTTGCTTTGTTTTCTTAAAATTGATTGAATCATATAGATCGTTGGAAATATAAGCTTTCTTAATTCCACATATTTGAGGTTGTCTTAGAAAACAGTTTTTAGCTATATGACCTTTTGTTCCACAGAAGTTACAAATAACCTGTTTAGTGCTAGGAACAAAATAATTTTTGTATAACTTAGGTTTTTCTCCTTTACTTCCAATTCCAAACCTTTCCTTTTTAATTACAGTTTTTCCAAGTATCTCATTTAAGGTGTTTTCTCCTTTTTTAAAAACTAATGCAGCCTTTTTATAAGATTCTACTTCATCCTGTAGAGTTTTTATTTTTGATTCAAAATTAATTTTATTTGAGTCAGCAGAGTTGTATCTGTCAATTAATTCCTTATGTTGTTTTAGCAAAGTATTTCTCTCATCTGAAATATCTTTGTGCAAGTTCTTTATAGATTTATATTTTTTAAATAATGAGTCATACCTTTCTTCAAGCATATTGCAGTAAGCTGCAAGTTTTTTATTTGAGAAGCTTGTTTCAGAGTTTGATTCATTATTTGAGTCAGAGGAGTAGTATGAGTGTACCTCATCAGTTTCAGCCATGAAACACATATTTGCTTTTAAATTGGCTTCCTCCTTCTCTGAGCTTGATTCAGAAGAATTACTTGAGTCTTCAGAAACACTCCAAGTAGCTTTCATAGCTTTCTTGTCTTTCTGCTCATAATCATCTCTTTTGAAGAATTTCTTCTTCTTTGTATCTTTCAATTTTGGGCAATCCGGTCTGATATGTCCCATCTTTTTGCATTCATAACATCTCACTTCCTTGCTATCCTTTTTGAAGGATTTCTTGAAGTCTTTCTTCGTACTATAGAACTTTCTGAATTTTCTGGCTAGCTGAGCCAGTTCTTCATCCGAATTTGAAGAATCAGAGCTTTCTGATTTAGCACTTACTTCTCTGTTCTTCATCTTTCTATCCTTTTGTTGAGAAGTAACTTTCAACGCAGTGTTTTCCCTTTTTATGTAGACTTTATGCTCATTTACCTCATCTTGCATTTCAGCTTCGTACATCATCAATGTACCAATCAGTTCTCTCATAGTTAGATCTTTAACAGAAGTTGATTGTCTGATTGCTGCAGAGATTCCATTCCATCGAGTAGGAAGTACTCTCAGTACCTTCAACGCTTGATCAGCCTGCTTGATTGGTTCTCCTAGAGCTGTTATATTATTGACAATTTCTGTCAATCTTCCATTCATCTGAGTGATGCTCTCTCCTTCAATCATTCTGAAAGTATCGAATTTTAACTTAGCAGTTGCATATCTCATCTGTCTTACATTATCTGTTCCTTCATAAGCAACAGCTATTGTTTGCCACATTTCATATGCAGTCGGGCATTGAGATACTCTGTTAAATTCATCTGGTCCTAGACCACAGATGATTGCATTCATAGCTTTTGAATTTATGTCATACTCAGACTCTGTAGCAGCACTCCATGTATCGGGATTTTCAGGAATTTCATAGGGAGTCAGAATCTTTGAATAGACTTTGTAACCAAGATTTTTCAGATAAATAATCATACGTGATTTCCAGCAGCCATAATTATCTCCATTAAAGTAAGGTGCTCTGACCATTGACATTCCCTATCACATATCAGCCATGATACACTATGTATAATCTTTAAATACTTCTAGCTTGATAAGACTTTAAAAAATAAGAAGCTCCTCCTCTGATACCAATTGTTGGATCTGAATCTACGGATTACACACAAGAGGGGGGTGAATTGTGTCTTTTCAAAATTATTACAATCTCTTCAATTTAGACAAATTCTGTCCACTATGATTTTGCACGATTAAATATGCAGCGGAAAAAGTAAAAGCATGAACACACGGATGTATAGTGGTTCGGGGAACAGAAGGCCCCTAGTCCACTCCACCAACGCTCAAATCCACGAGCTTGGCGATTTTCACTATCTGGTCCTCGTTTCCACAGACCCGTTCACAACTGAGTACAGGCAGTTGACACTTTTACAAGATTCAGGCAAACACAGCCTTCCTGGTTCAAACACGAACCCACACAGCTTAGAACGAGAAGCTGATCACCCAAAAATAAAAAGGGTTTCGATAAAGAAAACACTTCTCCAGTTGTTCTTCACAATTGCAACAGAATGCAATTGACAGTAGATAGATCGTTGTCTTCGGAAAATAAAGATCTGTAATCAAAACAGTTCTGAGTCGATCCAGTTGCAATAGATATTACCAGAAACTTCACAACTTCAGCAGCAATAGATTCACAACAGATAGTCGATGTAGAACACGTGAATCTGCTATCAAGATCTTCCTTCGGTAATAAAGGTTTTACACTTCTTCTCGATCACCAGAAAAGAACGCCTTTACACAGTCTCTGTTTCTTGCTCGTTAAAAGATCAATCTATTTTTTTCACACACTTTCATGTGTATATATATATCCGAAGTTTCCGAGATAGAACATATATATTCAAATCTGAGAAAATCTTCCGCATAAATAGATCCATGAAAATCTCCTTTAGATTCGCGATATTAAATGAAATAACAGATCCGTTGTAACTCCCCTGAAGAATCGGCATAAAAAGCTCCATTTAAATCAATCAGTAATCCGTTGAAAATCGTCTTTGATTCAGTCAAAGTCATACTTAAGAATCGGCTCGAAATCCGCTTAATAATCCGCTTGTTTGACCAATGCAAAAGGAAATATCGTCTGTCAAAAATATCCCGACGCCAAACGTAGGGTTCACAAACGTAAGGTTCACAAACGTAAGGTTCAGAACGTAAGGTTCAGAACGTACATACTTTCTCTTCAGCATTCAAACGTAGGGTTGATCATCCATACTTTGTCTCGCTTCAACTCTTCAAAGAACGTACGGTTGATTATAAAAGTAAGATTGATGATCCATACTTTTGAGAAACAAACTCAACATTGAAAACTAACGTACGGTTTCTCTTCCATACTTGTCCAACAACGAAAACGTAAGGTTCCTTCCAAACGTAATGTTCTTCTTCCATACTTTTCAACAACGTAATATTCATTAGCCATACGTTTTAAAATAACGTAAGGTTCCTTAACCATACGTTTCTTTTAACATAAAAAGTAAACTTTTCATCCATACGTTACGTTCATCAACATAGGGTATGAACAGTGATTCCAGTACGCGCTAAAATTGATCTCGCGCTACAGTGATTCCAGAACGCGCTAAAATTGATCTTGCGCTACAGTGATTCCAGAACACGCTAAAATTGATCTCGGAATAAATGAAGTATGAAATCTCGTTGTATGAAATAAATAAATAAAATAAATTCCTGCAAAATACTCAACGAAATAATTAGTAAATAATTAAGGGTATTTGTGAGCATCAAAATCATCATAAAGAGACAGAGTATTATTTGAAATAATCTCCCCCTTTAAAAAACATTATTTTGAATTGTTTGAAAACAATACATTGCTCAACAATAGGATATATAAATCTGTCTATTACTTGACGTAAGGGGTTTCTCTTCGGAATCCGCCTTTTTTCTACATATTTATTTTCAATTTTCAATTTCCTATTTAATTCCATAACTAAAATAATATTTATTTGTAATTGTGTATTATCCCTTTACTATTGAGTCATTTATATCTCTTTAAACACACTTTTAAATTTTTTGTCCATACCTCAATTTTTTTATAAGGGATCATCCTCCACCCTTTTATTATTGTGGGAATATTCTCTATCTATATCTTCATCTTTATATATTTCTAAAATCATTCTTTTATATCATTTTATTCTTAATATTTCTTTCTTTTAAAAATGATATTTACCCCTCTATAATTCTATTCTTTTTAATCACTTAAGATAAACTATCTAATGTTTATAATGGAATATTTTACACTTCAAATCTTTCTCTATAGGCTTATGTTACATTTTATTTTAAAATTAAATTACTAGGAAAATTTATTATTAAAATAAAATAAAAATTTAATTTAAATAGTCTTTTTGAAATAATATTTTGAAGTGATTATTTTATTTATTTAATGATATTTTTCCTAAATGTACTGAAAATAATTTTCCAGAATTATCTCTCATTTTACATTATATTGTTATCTTGTTGATTTTTTAAAAACCTTAATAAAAATAAATTTTTTAATAATCATTAATGATTAAAATATCATTTTCTTATATTTATTTACTTCTACAAAAACTGTTTTTTCCTAATTTATTTCAATTTTGTGTAAAAAAATATTTTTCTTCTTTAAAATATTATATTTTTTACTAACCCCTGAAATATGTTTATATATGTCAATACTCATTAATATTATTTTTTTCAGAAATTTCTTATATTATATTTCTTTTAATGTTTTCTTTTTCACAAATAGATCCTTTGTCAAAAAAATCTCCGAATTTATATTCAACTTACTTGGAAACATGTTGATTTATTTGTAAAACAATTATTCTATATGGTTTGAATACCGTGTAATTCATTATATTGGTTTACGGTTACTCACCTAGATATAGAATTTATTTATTTGTATGGATATTTTATTTCCATATGCTAGTCAAGATAGGATTTAATGGATTTGTGATTGATTTAATATCCATGATATATAAATATTTATTGATATATCATTATGATGATGGGTGGGATTGGATTTATATATCTCATAAATGAATTAAGATATTATTTATATCTAATTAGATCCATATGTTTTTTATTAACATGATGTGGTTAGCTTTGTTTAAAATGATATGATTTTTCATGATGTGATTAGCTTCATTTATAATATTATTCATGGGAATCATGTTATTATCATTATCCATTATGTTATGTGTCAGAATAATGTATATTATTTTTTCACATTATTATAATTTTATTGGAAGATAACATTAAAAAGAGTAATGTAAAAAAATCAAGGTAATGATAAAATAAATTATTTTTAATGACCCAGCTCGAGTTTCCCTAAATCCTAGCACCTGACCACTTCTGTGACGAAACCTAAGTGCATTCTCGATCCCCATTGTCTAGTGAGAAGAACTTGGGAATCAAACAAAAAATAAAAGAGAATTATTTCACACAAGCTAAACAAACACATTCCATATATATATACACAAAGAATGAAGGAACAATAGAAATTTAATAAATATATTCTATAACTGTAAGAAGTCAATATAAAAATAGTATAAAAGTGGCCAAAATATTCAAGAGACAAGTCCAATAGGAAAGGACCAAAACCAAATAGCTACCCAATGTGATACTATAGACAAACTCCCACTATCTCACAACCAGCTACAAAACTCAGCTATCATGAAACCTCACCACCTCACTATAAAACTTGTCATTTACCTATATTGGAAGACATGAAATGGTCTACAAACCACTGATGGGGTGCATATGGTGTGAGAGATCACACTCAACAGGATCCCACCCAAGTGGTCCATAATAACTCTCTGTATTAAAATTATTGTTTTGACATTTTTAATATGACATTGCATTATATTTTGTAAATAAGTTTTAGAGAAAACATGGAAAAAATTACAATTTTACATTAATAAAATAAATAAGGAATATAAATTCCTAATCATGTTTCCCATATCTTCTTTTAAAATCATCACATAGAATATCAAGACTATAACAGAAAAAATTCAAGCAGTAAAAAACAACAGTAGTAGAATAGGTATCACAACCCCAAGGAATAAAACAGGTAATGCGAGAATACTACTCGTACCACAATCAATCGAGTTCACAATAATGTTCCTATATTACATTAATAAGAAGAATAGTAATACCCCATGAGGAAGACCCCTAACAATTCCAACATCAATCCCCAAGAAAAATAGGACTAAATAATATAAGAACACCATATGATCAAACCTCCTAATAATTCAAAAAAATAGGAAATGGCCTCAAGTAAATCCTTCCACCTATGTACCCAAGGAAACAAATGATATTATTTTAAAAATTAATTCTAAATCTTTGAAAATAATTTCAAAAACCATTCAAAAAAACATGCTGTGAAAATAACCCTTTTCCCCTTTATCAACAACCAGGGAAAATAAATTTTTTTTTAAAACTATTTTCAACACACACACACAAAATCATTCCAATTAATTTTATAAATTAGTTTATAAAACAAGAAAAATGGAATTCATCAAAATAGGATAGAGATTGAACCACCTACCTTGAAAATTGGTTCCCTCAATCCCGAACGAGATCCACCAATAAATAAAACACAATGATGTCTATAAAGACACTAGAATCCAATCCATATCTAAAGATAGATTCAATTAATAAAATGGGGTTGGTAGAAATGGGTAAACCCACATACCTCAAGAAATAACAGACACCGCACCATAATCAACCATGGAATGACATCCGTAATGAGATCACATGGTGGATCTAGAAGAAGACATGATGAAACAAAAATTAAAACCAATGAATCTGAGAACAGAAATCAATGGAACAACCTAGATCAATAGAAATGAAGAAGTGGAATAATCAATCACCTGGAGAGATTAACCGCAATAGCAATAAAGATAAAATGTCAAATAGATCAATTAGGCAGGGATTGTGTCTCCAAAAATCACATGGGAGGAACCTTAGGTTCAGTTAAAAAGAGAACTAGATGCTAAATGGATAGCCAAAATCTGAATGACAACCTAAGGATCCCTAGATAATTAATTAAATGACATGTAATACCATTACATATCATGAAATCCACAATGTCCAAATATAAAAAAAATTAGTCACATCATCTTAAAATATGACCTAAAAATAACCCATGATGTGTAAAATCTTGTCATGTCATGTAACCCTTCACAGTATGAATGCTTCTTATGGATTGTACCTAAAAACAATTAAATGTAATGTAACCACGTTACATGGCATGAAATTCACTTATACCCTTCAAGTAATAAAGAAAAAAATATCTAAAAACTCCACACCAAAAGGAACTCATAGAGAGGTAAAAACATACCCGATCAAGATAACAGAATTTTATAAACTCCCAACTGTATATAATATTTGTCCCTGAGATGTCTTGTAAAAGATTTAACCTCTAGAAAAATAAAATGAGGCCATTTATCCCTCATTAATAACCAATTTCCCCAAGTCTCAAGAGAATATAATATGAGTTTTCATAAAACTCTGACCAACTGAATCAAATTCCCATGAAATACATCAACTTGTGAGTAAAAAATCTCAAGTGGTTTCTACAAAATAGAAACATCTAGATCTAACGAGATTTTTTCACAAATAAATATTATAATTTGATTAGTTTGATACATCATGAGATGATATATGTGGAAAAATCATTAATACTTATCAACTAAACATACAATTATAACATATAAGAAACCTAACCAAACCGCTCAGTGACCTCAAATAGTCAAAAATATCTTGGATCCAACATTTCATATTTTCCAAGCTGATGATGACCGAATTGAGGAAAAACATTCAAAAAACCCCAATAACTAAAGAAGAACTCTAAAGTATAACATTGTTGATACTCATGAAATTTCTATGATCTTTAGTATACAAGCAGATGATGATGAACACACTAAATCTTCACAGATGACCAAACTCCATCCTACTAAATATACTTTTCCCACATCATCCCAAAAAATATGTGATCTACATGAGAGGAAATACAATTTCTCAAAGAGATCCAATCTAATAGAAAACTATTAATTGATATTGTAAATGAACTCAACTTATCTTAGATGGTTATACCATGATCCACAAAAATTAGATACATAGAAATAAAGAATATTCTCCAGGATCTGAATCACAAGCACTAACTGGACATATATATGTGGATTGTAATATATACTCAAGAAGAACTAAATTCCCATCATCTCTTGGATATTACTCCTGAACCTCTTGTAAAACCTCAGGCCCCTATCCAAATGAATAGTCTAAGGACTTCTATGAAACCTTTTAATATTTTTCACTTATAGCTTACTAAGATATTAAACCTTAATGGTATCCTTGATCCAAATAAAATTAGCAGAACTCATGATCTGATCAACAACTACCTAGATAGAATTTCTCCCTTAGGCAGTCCATGGAAATCCAACAAGAAAATCGATGGATACCTCGTCCCATTTACATACCATCACTAAAAGTGGAAAAAGTAAAAAAACGGTTTCAAGTGTTATACATTTATTTTTTGGCTGGTGTAACGGTGTAACACATATTTGTAATGTCACGCTTCATACCTGGCCATCAGAATTTTTATTTTATGTCATAATAAATCTTCATAGTTCCTAGTTGAATGGTCCACAACCAAATGTGACAAATAAAAAAAAGGCTAAAATCCTCACAGATAATGGGACACCAACTAGCTTCCCAAAATGGATCATACCATCTGAAGGGAGAGTCCAACATAAAATTCTCTATCCACCATAAATCCATTCTTATATTTTACTAATCTCGTCATCATACTTTCGAATCTTCAAAATATTATCTCAAAAATATGATGATAGCTTAACCCTAGTCATAACTATTCATAAAACACCAACTTGATAATCTAGGTGCAACTGAGTGAAAATCCCTATAAGGTTTCACTCATCCTTCTATTCCAGAATAGCCACCGATAGTATTTTCTTGATAAGAGTGTCTGCAATTATATTCCAATAACAAATGGTGTAAGTGATATTGGAATCAAAATTTTGAAGGTATTCTACCCATCATCTCTATTTGACACTAAAATCCTTCTACAAAAAGATATAACTTAGACTCTTATGATAATAAAATACTTAGAACCTTTCCCCCAAAAAACTGTATTGCCAACAATTAACACATGAATAATTGAAGTGAGCTCCAAATCATGAGTGGGGTTATTATTCTCATGCGGTCAAAGATGAAGATAGTTGTAAGCAAACTCATGGTCATCCTGCAGAAGCATGCATCCCAAACCAGCACCAAAAGTATTAAAAAAGACCACATACCCCTTATTTGGCTTAGTTATGATCAGAATATGATCTGATGCTAGAATACCTTTATATTTTTCCAAATAAGACAACAACTTTACATCCCATTTTAATTTCACTACTTTCCTGGTAAGAGATGTCAATGGCGATTCCATATTTGGGAAATCCATATCAAATCATCGGTAGTATGTAGACATACCATGGATGTTTTGTATCTCAAAGACATGTTGTGATTATTTCCATGAAAAGATATCATTTACATTCTCACGATCAACTAATAATCCATTTTCAGAAATTACATGCAATAATAACATCTCTTCTTCAATCAGGAAAGTACATTTCGAAAGCTTTCCCTTTAAATAGTGACATCTGAGAATTTATAGAACAAATCTTAGACGGTTCTCATGCAGATGCTATGATTTCGAGTAAACAAAAATATCATCCATAAACCCTATCACAAAATTTTTGAGATTTTAATAATATATAAGATTCATCAATGTCATAAAAACTATAGGAGTTTTAGTCAAACCAAAATGAATACCATGATATTAAAAATGGTCATACGTACTCCTGAAATCTATCTTCGATATGTCAAACTCTTCTTCTTTGATCTGATGATAACCTAACTAGAGATCAATCATTCAAAATCAATTTTCTCCATTTATCTCATCAAACAAATAATCCACACGAAGAAAATGATACTTGTACCTACTATTACCTGTTCCAACATATGATATTCCATAAAAATCCAATGTAATTCATATGCCATCATATAAAAGAGAATAGGGGATTACAAATGTGAAACACTTGGGTGAACGAAACCATTTTATAGCATCTCATCCAACTATATCTTGATCTATTTCATATCTACCAGTTCCATACAATAAGAAGGAATCAATAAAAGTTTCATAACTAGAAAGCTACCAATTGTAATATCTACCTCTATCTCTTGATAATGAAAAGAGAATTCATCTAGGAAAAATGTCAAAAAAGTATTGAATGATAAGTTGAAGATCAGCAACCTAAGAGACATCATCTGGATCAATCACAACAGTAGACAAAAAACTCCTGATCTTTGGGCAGGAAGTCTATACATTACCAAACCATGGGTCCAACTCCCTATAGAATACATTAGAGCACTCATTGGTAAAAATAAAAAAACAAGCTGATATTAACAGTCAACCAATGATCAATGAGAAACTAGCCAATCCTTATTGATGATGTTTCAAACAGATCTATATCAATAATGACTGAATCAAATAACAATTCCATATTAGCTATCTTAAATGCATAAGGATACAAAACCCATAATTATTTATCTTACCAAGTGGTGTCCCTAAATTTATTAGAAAGGGCATAAGTTCTATTGGAATTTTAATACATCACCCAAACATAAATATATAAATTAGTGGGAGTCACCAGTACCAAATAAAATAATCTCTATGGAAGATGAAAAAAAGTCTGTATCACTCACTATTACTGGACCTACATCCACCTCCACTGTAAACTCATATAATGCATAATATTGCATTACTCATAAGGCATGTAGATGGATCCCTTTAGTTCTTCAAGAAATTGAAATCCTTGATGCAACCCTTGGAGTCAACAAACCCTAGTCATAATGAGGTGTAGTCATAGCATGATAGAAATTCTTTAAGTGACCATCATGTCAATAGTTATTGCATGTCTTCCTGGAATAGGACAATCACACCTTCTATGTCTGAAATTTCCCTTCCAAAATCGTGTTAGATGAACATTTATAAATATAGCACACTACTACAAATATGGCCTTTATCAACACTAGAAAATGGGCATTAACAATGCTAGAAAAGCACTATTAATTGAGGCGAAGATAAAGGGGGTTCCCTTTTATCAATGCTCAGAAAAGTGATGATAAAGGCACCTTTTATTAGTGTTAAAAAAGCGATGACAAAAATGTCATTTATCAGTTCTTTTTTTCACTTAATAAAGAACACTTTTTAGCGCTATTTTTAGCGATGATAAAATTCAAAATTAAAATTAAAATGATTTAAGAAGAAAATATGATTATTGGGGGAGCGTTTAACAATGCTTGACCCCTATCAATGCCAGGAGTTCCCCCTGCCACTCTCAGCACACTACAATTGCCCATGTGCATCCCCCACTAGCTCACGTGCGATCCTACTTCCACTAAAACTAAAACCTGATACCTCCCCCCATGCGCGCATCAACCCTTTCCACTAAGCTATTTAGTTTTTTTCTCTATTTATTGATAAATCTATATATTTATTTATATACATATAGTTATATTTATTTTTATATTAATATATATTCATATTAATATAAATATATTTAGTTATATTAATACATATATTTTTATTTACATATTCACATATAAATTTATTCATATATTAATATATATATATATATATTTAAATATATATAGTTATATTTATTTGTATATTAATATACATTCAGATTAATATAAATATATATAGTTATATTAATACATATATATTTATTTAAATATTTGTATATATATATTTATTCGTATATTAATATATATTTATATTTATTAATATATATATATATATATATATTTGTAATAATTTTTTATAAGTATATTTATTTATATATTAATATATATTTATAATATTAGTTTAAAATACATTTATAAAATATGGTTTTTATGTGTGTTTATAAATAAATAAATATTTACATATATACAACACACATACAGACACAAAGACACACACACAGACACACACACACATACAAATAAATACATATATATGTTTATCTCAAAAGACAAAGAATGTTAAAACAACCATAACATCTAATCTAGAGGTCTGTTTCAACTCCACAACCAGTTAAATCGAAAAAATGAAATAATATTCGATATGATATGTGGCATAGGCATAGATAAAATCCAAATACGATGTTATACCTATATGAATGTTAGAAAATTGGGGTATGCCGACAAGAAACATAGTTTTCTAGGCCTTCTCATCCATTTGGTCCCTGAAAAATATGACAGAAGACTCCCTTCGGTCACTAGTGGGTAGAGCTCATCACATAATTCTATTTGATATGCTAGAGAGCTCAAACAGACTCTCTGATCAAAAGTTATGTCCATTTGAAATTTGAGTAACATTTTCAACTTATCTTAGATCATTTATTATTTTTATAATTTTTTGTGTCCTCAAATTGTTAGTAAATTATTATTAGTCGATGATAATTAAAAAACTATTAATAAATAATATATTTGAAAATATTTTAAATCAATTTTCACTAAATTTCATATATATTAAATTTAATAGACTATTTATACTTATCTAAAACATATTTAAAAAATAAATATTATATTTATATCAATATAAATATACTTATATAAAAATATATTATTATTAATGATTTTTTTAAATTTATCAGCACTAAGAGAAAGAGCTGATAAAGCCCCCCTTTATCAGCCCTATAGAAAACGGCTGATGAAGGGTCACCACTTAACATCGATAAAAAAAGCACCGATATAGGGGGGCCATTATCAGCGCTGATAAATCCCCCCCCCCCTTATTAGCACTTTTTTAGTGCTATTAAATGGGGAACTATGGAAACCTAGTTTTTTGGAAGTGAGCATATGTTGTAGAGGAGGCTCATTGATGAGACCCACATCCACCACTCCTATGATGATCCTTCCACTACCTCTTATGCCCTTACACGACATTGAAGCTACCACTGGATGGAATAAACAGGTAGAAAATCCATCCCTTCCTTCAGTATTCACCACTAC
This sequence comes from Viscum album, assembly GCA_963277665.1. Taxonomy (NCBI): domain Eukaryota; kingdom Viridiplantae; phylum Streptophyta; class Magnoliopsida; order Santalales; family Viscaceae; genus Viscum; species Viscum album. The sequence goes on from OY728140.1 coordinate 544,643,550, forward strand.
GGTTCTACCTCTATCTGTCATCACCATATTCGTAGAAAGTGTTAACATAAATAAATTCAATCTAATATATATTCACAAACCCTATAGGTAATTATGTGCCTTTGTAAGGTCTTTTTTTATAAAATTTGTAAGTTGAATGAGACTCCCAATTCATGCCCAAAAGGAAATTATTATAAGATAGTGTTATAGTGAAAATATGATGTTTCAATAGATTGCACAAATAGGGTGTTGGGGGGAATAAAATATGATATTTATTTAATGAAAAACAAAATTTTAGATTTCATAATACATTTCCAAGAAAAATAATCATGAAATTGTGAATGGAATCCTCCGAGAAGGGTAGAGAAAGAGAAAAACAATCAAATTGACATTCTTTATTTGAGATGCAAGCTCCCTTGTAGGTGAGTTATCAAAGATTGAACCATAAAAAGTTGGTATAATAAACTCTGGTGGAAGGTATATGAAGACATCCTATAATTGATCCTGGGACCCTCTACTAAACATCTCATCGAATTCATTAAGGGCTAATAAAATAATAGCTCATGTGTGCAACATCCTCCTGAGGATCATATTACAAACTCATCCTAGAGTACCAGATACAATATGAACCCCATATTATATCCTCCTAATTTTCATACCAACACTATTTCGACCAACACATGCATGGACCTAGATGTTTGAGAATAAAAAACTGATGGAAAATAGATGGATTCACAAACATAATGAAACTACATCATCTCTCCCCAATTCCAGCAGGTACGTACCATTAACATGAAAACACTCATTATAACCGAACTAGGAGGACAAAAATAAAACATAAGAACCAAAAGGCCACTACATGAGAAATATCATCCTCTACATCAAAAAAAATCTATCAAATACAATGCCTGTAAAAGTTTCAATCACCTGTCAATATCCTCTAGGGGGAATATAAACAATGTAAAGTAAGATGAAGCAACTTCCTCAGATGAAGTCCAGTAAAAACACATCAGATCTGATTCAAGATAAGGAAACCAAATAAATTGACACACATAAGATCAAACAACTCACTGACATTAAAAACCCACCTCTAAAACTGAGGTAAGAATATCATTTGGGTAAGACAAAAAATAATTCTGATGAAAAATATTTAATGTTAAATTCAAGGATTTTTTATATTCATCCAGCATCCTGATGAACATAGGTTTTCTGATTTCAAGGTATTTCTCTATAAATATTTCTCTATCATAGTACTTTTGGAATGTGATTGTATGTTTTTCATCCATCAATGCCTCAACAGATTCCCCCACTAGCTTATCATTCACATAATCATCTTTATACACTAGATCATTTTTTTTATTTATCATCTTCATCCTATGAGCTAGATATTGAAATATGTTGATCAACCACCATTGGTATAGTTGGGGGTTCAATGTTTTCCTTCCTAAAATAATCCTGTGATCTAGTAATAATTGTTCATTCATGTTTACAGTACTCTATACGCTTCCTTGTTTTATTAGGATTTGGGTGAAAAATATATCATCATCCATAAGTAGACTTTTACCCTTAATAGAACAAGATTTTAATTAGGATTATTCAATTTTAATAGGTTGATCAACATACTCATGTGAAGATTCACTAGAATCATAGAGGTCACCCATGTCATTCTCTCGTGATACACGAGTTTTAACATGCATGTCCTGATCCTCCACGAGGTAGGGAGAGACAATGACAACATCCATGGTAGTAATAAAAGCATCAACATAACAAGAAAGTCCTTTATTTTCAGTAGATTGTTGTGAAGGTTTTAAGGTCTTAACATTATCAACTAAATGCTCCTTATTATCATCATATTTATTCCATCATGTAGGTTCCCTTACAATAGAGGAACCGACATTAGCTATGTGCCTAACTCTACTATCTTCTAGGATAAGTTTTTGATGGTCTATTACAAACCATGTTACTTTCTTAACATTATTATGTGTAGTATTATAGACACATTACTTCAAAATAAGTCAAAAAATAAGAAAAAACTGACAATAAATAGGTATTTTATTTTAAACATCCTGAAAGAATCCATAATCACTATTTTGAATCCATATTTAGGAAGGTAGGGTTTGAAAAACATCAATATCAACCAAAATTATAGAAAATAACGGTCTTGAGTGATTCCTTGTCACCAAATCCTGTTTCAATGGGTTTCATACTAGTATGGAAATCATGAATAGGGAGGATTGCTTAAAAAATATAGTTGTATCCATGGAAATCCTATCCAAACTAGAACAATGGAAGATTCATTATAGGGGTTGATGTTTTGGGTCTATTTAAGAACTCTCATAGAACTATCCCTAAAGGACCATGAAAATATCACCTAATGTTTCTAATAATAACCCTTATAAGTAATGAAAAAAAATGTTGGAAGAGTTCAATAGACTAATATGAAAAGCTAAAAAACATATGGCTTCAAGATAATTTCCTAATAATCATAATGATGGTTGGTGTTAAGAAATCCCCCAAAACAAATATAGTAATTCTGATGCAAGAAGGATTAAATCACTGTGTGAGAAAAAAATCACAAGTATTTATTGTTGAGAATATGTTTTTGGTTTGATTTAACGATATTGGAATACGACAACATTTTTGTAGGGCTTTGTGTTCTCTGATGCTCTTCTGTAACCCACATTTGTGATGGAACATCATATGCTCTTATGTCACCCACATCTGTGATGGAACGTGATGCTGATGTAGGTTTTCCCACTTATTCTACAAAATTATTTTCCATTTTTTTTGTATAATATATGATTATATGAAAATTTAGCTGGTCATTTTTTACCATGTCCGACGAAAAATATACATTCTCAAAAAACTGATAGGTGTACACTGACACAAAACGATCTCCCTATTGCAAATATATGAACATCAGAGATGTTTTTAGAATCATGAAATGTGAAAAAAACATATTGAAAAATAGGATTTCTAAAACCTTCTAATCCAATTCTAGGTGTCTCTCTTCCTAGAATATAGAATTGCACTATCACTTATCAGATCCCCCAAGGATAGATACTACACACATACTCATTATATTTTCATGTGTCTCCAGGATGTCTAATATTTAATCGATCCTATCATTCCACTCCTCCTCTCTTGAGGATCATTCATTGAATTAAGGGATGATGAATTCTCATGCATGAATTCATGAGATCAATCTCTATCTCCATCACCTGCTGGATGTACCTCAACTAATGTTTTCTGATCTCTTGGTATGATTGATAATCAACATGAACTTCTCATATGAGCGTCTTGATGATATTTTAATCTATTGGTAAATTCCCTTGAATATCATCAGACGCACACACCTGAGGAACTTGTGGAAGAATCCTTGAAGGCATGCTATTGTACACTGAAACAAAAGAATGATCTGAAAAATAATAAATCTAAGTTCAAATCAGAAAACTCATAAGAAGAAATTTATATTTAAAACAAATACCAATGTTAGAGACACATATCCCAACTTTACATATAATCTTTAGTTTCATTAAAACAATAAATGTCTAAGAAAATATTTAAACATACCTCTCTAGTCTTGGCAGTCCTATCTCTAGTCTAATAGACATTTCAAGACAAGGAATCTTCATAATAGACCAAATTTTATACCAAATTGTAATGACCTAACCATAGTTACCCTCAAACCTGACAACCCACCCATTCCATCACATACCTAAACGAAATTCTTGAACACCACGGGATAGAAAAAAGAAGTCGGGAATCGAAAAACAATATAAAGGTAGTGATTTGACCCATCCTAAAGAAAGACTTATCATATATATACATAGATCAATAAGGAATATTGGAAATCTAAAAAATATATTCCAAAACCATAACAACAGAGTGGAAAAAAACTGTAAATCTAACCAAAATCTCTATGAGATAATTTCAACTACAAGGTAATAAAACGAAATTGCCACTTTATATGATCTTATGGGTGAACTCCCACCATGTCACCACAAACTACCCAGCTCAGCTAACACAAAACCTCATCTCCTAACTACAATGACTTTCAATTCCTTACATTATATGATACACAATAATCTACAAACCACCGAAGGGGTGCATAGGGTGTGAGTAGATAAGATCAATAGGATCCCACCTATGTGTTTTATAACAAGTCTCTATATAAGAATTCATATATGATCATTAAAAAACATGGCATGATAGGTAGTAATGCATTTTTATATTAAACATGGTAAAAATTTCCAATTTTCACTTTTCGAACACAAATTAGGTATATAAATTTCAAATAATGTTTTCCATATTATTTTTGACAAGAATAAACATGAATATCAATGAAATAATAGTATAAAACCATGCAGTAAAAAACAACATTATCAGCATCGGTATCAGAACACCAATGAATGAAATAGGTTGGGCTAGTAGACTACTTGTACTAAAATTATTCAAGTGCGCAACCATGTTCCTCAAACACATGACTTTGTAGAAGACTAATACACCTTGAGTGACCTCCCCCCCCCAAATGTCAATATCAATCCCCTAAAAATCATGCCAAGGAAACATAGGAAAGAACCCTAAAAAAACATCTGATAAATCAAATAAAAATGTACATTGGCATTAAGATAAAACATACACCGAAGTACCCAAGGTTTCCTATTTTCTCATTTTCATAATTCAATCCAATGTTTTAAAAACCATTTCACAAATCCATTTTAATGATTTTAATATACTCTTATTATATCCATTTATCAAAAAAAGGAAATAATTTTTATATAAAAACTCATTTCAACTAACACCAAACAATAATTTCAATAACATTTATACATAAGTTTATAAAATAGGAAAAATAAGGTTCATCAATATAATCTAGAGATAGAACCACATATTTCAAACCTTGGGTCTCACATGCCCGCAACGGGAACCACAAACAAAGAAAACATAAAGACGTCTACAAAGGCCCTAGAATCCATTCCTTATCTAACGATTGATTCAATTTATAAAAATGGGTTAGTAGAAAGGAGGAAAACCACATACCTTAGTAACAAACACCTAGAATACAACAAAAATAAAAGGAATAGCCCACAGAATGTGATCACACAGTGGATCTAGTAGAGGACTTGGATAAACAACAATTAAGACCAATGAATCTGATAACACAAGTCAATGCCACTACCAAGATCAATGTGAATGAACATGCAAAAATATCACTCACCTCGAGAGATTCACTACAACTACAATGAAGATCGAATGACGAAAAGATCGATTAGTAAGTAATGTAACCTCTAAAAATCACTATAAAGAGACCTTGGGTCGATAGAAAATGAGAAATAATGGTTTAAAGGTCACAAAAAACCCATACGGTGCCATAAGAATCTCAGTTAAATAAATTAAAAGAAATGTAATACCATTTTACAATGTTAAATCCGCAATGTCCCAACATAATGAAAAATAAGTCATCTCGGATTAAAATCTGACATTAATTTAACTCAGAACATGTTAAATATTGTCACATTATATAAACCTTAATGGACTGAAACGTTCACATGAAATGTACCTAGAAACCATTACACATCATGTAACCTAGATACATGGTTTGAAATTTCCATATAGTCTATAGAAGATCATGAAACCAACTTATAAAAACAATTTTCTAAAAGAGAACTCGGAGAGAGGAGAAAACGTACCAAATAAAAAGTAACAGAATGTTATAGTTTTCATGTTTATTAATATTAGATATATATATATATATATATATTCAATATAAAAATATTAAGTAATTTTTACAACAAAAAAGATATAGTTTTTAGTATAATATTTGATTATAATTTTTTCATTTTGAAAAATAGTTTATAAATTTTAATAATTAAATATGAAATAATTAATTTCATTCTACAAATAATTATTTAAAAATCTACTCAGGGTGAAATACTGGGATACTTAGAAAATATTTATTTTTATTGAATTGTAAAAAATAAAAATTTCTATAAAAATCAATTTACTTCAAATAAATTATGTAATTTAAGAATCAAATTACGTTTTAAATATGATTTAAATTAAAAAAAAGTTTTCTTTATATTTAATACACTTAATTAATCCATGATATCTACAGTACCCAGAGAATGAAAATTAATCATGTATTATAGCTATCAATATTAATCAATTAACAAAACTAAATTATATAAAACCTTATATATATATTTTATATAAAAAATCAAAAACATTTAATAAAAAATACATATTTATAAAAAAATCAAGAAAATTACAAAATTATTTTTAAATGACTATGTTTACGATTTGAAATTACTTTTTTAGGTTATCATCCTCATGGGTATCATAAACAGGGTGATCAATGGTGTATTAATGAGGCAATTGAGCATCTATAAGACCTATGAATTCTATCCCTAAAATATGTGCTATGTGACACACCACCATAAACATTTGATCATGAGCATCAAACTTCTATGTCATCTCCCCATACGCATTACTCATCCTCTTGATGATCTGCCCTTTAGATACCATCTTATCTTAAACTAGGATAAAATAATGGTTGATAACCCTAGATTAAATTATTACATTGTGTTCAATTATGAAATCATTATAATTAAATAGAAACTTGTTTGTGTTAATCATAAACCAAAACTGATTACTCAATTTATTTTAATACAAATCAATAAGAGTTACACTTCCACATAAAAGCATGATATGCCTTAGATTTGATCCTATAAGATATCCTTTGTGCCCTGTCTCTCATTATAACATTCATGTTAGAGGATGTTTCCTTGTATACCTCCTATGAACGATTATTTTAAAAAATAATATATATATATATATATACATATAACTAAATAAAATATATTTTAACTATAATCTTACATTTTGAGTCACCAAAAACCATTCTCATATTAAAAGTAAGGTGAATCTACTTATACATAGTAATCTTGGTAATTAAAGGATCACTCTAACTCTATGTAAATAAAATAATCCATTTCAATTAAAATTCTGAAGAAATTAATAAATTCATAATTAGATAAAAAGAAAAATCATACCTACTATGGATAGATACTTCTGACCAAAATTATGACTCCCAATACTTTGTGTCACATCTCAATAGGCTCTTGTCTATCAGGATTTGATATCAAAAAATAAAAAATCGAATAAGTAAAAAACCAATCTGATATATATAAGGGAATATAATTGGGTTGATACTTCATTAAAGACTAATAAAATATATTAAAGATGTACCTTTCCATCACACTATTATAAATGTTATTTAATCATTGAGGAAATTTATCTCACATGAAATACTCTCATATATCACTAATGTGGGGTTTAATACACACCTCACTAAGGAACCAAAGATCCTACATTAACATTAAAAAATAAATTTTATATTAATATGTTTTATAATGATTTTTTATTTAAATATCAACAATGATCAAACTATTGATACAGAATATTCATGGAAAATTTAATCCTATGTAAACCAATGAGTATAAAAATAGTTCCAAAATAATATATAAACCTAATGAATGATATAATGTTCAAAAAACACAAAATTTAGAAAATATAGTTATAAAATAGTTGGTGAAAAAATACTGATACATTTATAAAAATATATATCTTATTTTTCTTCCTCACATGAGGATATCGATATCAACATATGAACGATTCATGGAAGAATTTTCCAAACTCATCAACCTGTTTGGTATATGATTTCTTTTAGGTGGTACACTATTATAAATATCCCCACCCTGAAATTTAGATGATGTACCATCATATTCGTCATCTAGTAAAGGGTAGTGGGGAATCATAGACAAATGGTCCAATAAATCATTAAAGGATAACTAAAATAAAAAATTAAAAAAATATATTAATAAAAATGAAAATTATTATCTAAAAGTCAAAACTCATGAGTATCTATTTAAATAAATAAATATACAAATCATGAATTATTTTTCATACTTATTTCATCAACATTCAGCTTTATCTTCATATTCGTATATATCTATATATTCATCTCAATTAATTTCAATAACATCTGTATTCTCATAATTTCCCATTGATTCAAAATTATTAATGAAAAAATAATTATTAATTTTATATACATATAGAATTTATTGAAAATTTATAGTAATGATATCAGTACCTCATCATGAATAATTAGTATTTGGTTATATATATAAAAAAATTATTATTTTAATGAATAAAAAAAGAAACTTAATATTAAATAAACTCCTTTTCACAATATTGTATTTTTATTATTCTCCATTAATTAATTAATTCACTTGTATAAATATATTAATTTTCCAAATAAACATGATATTTTTATGTGCTTACAGAAATTATTTATTTGATACAACCTGAAACTTGTAATTTATATTAACAACTCTATTATATTGTTGGAAAAGAAAACATCTACTATTTTCCTTACAATAATACATAAATATTAAAAAATAGTTTTTTACCAAGTAATATAACATTATTATTTCATCTACTATGTTAAAAAATTCAATTTCACTTTCCATGTGATGAGATCCCTTCATGCATACACTATTATTCATTGATTTATTTGACTCTCCATATGCATTCATATGAAAAAAATTCATTAAATTGAACAGTATTATAATAATTCATTAATTTATATAGTTTTCCACTGATTTCATATACTTTTCTAACAATTCATTCTACATTTTCTAAAATCAAGAAGGACCTTACTCTTCCTTATATTTATTATATTATTTTTCATATATCACAATAATAAAATTTAATCTAACTACTGGTATGTGAAACCAAATCATAAATTTGTATTTATTATTAGTTATTTGAGTGATTTTTACAAATATGTTGGATTTAAAAAAAAGCATTTTGTAATCAACTAATTAATAAAAAAATAACTATATAATAATGGTTTTGTGAATGTTTATATTATTGTATATACACTATTTCATATTTATATTTGAGTAGATTTTATCTCATTTAGGGTAAATTTATTGAGAAGGGGTGCATTATAGTATGAAAGATTAAAACTATTGCACTTAGAATCCAATTTAGTTGGTAAATAACACACATTTCTGTCCCTTTAACATAGTAAGTTATTATAATTAATAAAGTCCTTCATGAGAAAACAAATACTTTGTTGACCTGCGCTATCATATGACCAAGAAGTAAACAAAGTCAATGTTTTTATGTAACAAATCCACTAAAGCACACTGTTATTTACAATGTTCAAAGTGTACCCAATTTCCCTCTTGGTTTACGACCAATACCAATTTCAAATCTCACAACACTCTCAATTTAAGTGTGGTAATTTATCCTTAAGAATATTATTTTATTGATCATTTGAATCAATGTTGTTTACACCTTATTTGGTGCATCATGAAAATAAAATTTCATTAACCTAATGAATTTCTCTTTACCAGATAATAATTTGGTCATAACTTCAGATTCTCATAATATTTAATTTTACAAAACCCATTTATTGACTTTGATGAATCTTTAGAATCATTTTTGAATATGTTCAAACCTATAAAAAAACATTACCTTAACAAAACATTAAAAAATTCATGAAAAATACACCTATTCATGAAACAAACAACTATTCATGAAATATTCCCAGTTAAAAACCCATTTCTGTTAAAAAACTAATATTCATATGAATCCTTCTAGAAAGGAAAATTTTATCTAAATTACATTGGATATTCAGAGCCTTTGAATTTTCATTATGTATTCCTCTCATCATGTTAAGGGGCTAGCCACCTATTTATAAATGTTTTCACCCATTTGCAAAAAACTCAAGTTCAAAACATCCTTTTCACGAAACTCATCATTCCACTTCTCGAAACTATTTTTCTTCATCCAATATTATATAGATGTTTCATTCATTAATCTTCTCATAATCTTGTAACTTTACATCCATCAAGTTTTACAAAGGTATATTTTTTCTGTCTCTAATCCTTGGTTAATAACTAAAAAATCACAAAATTCTAGACTTTCATGAATCAAAAAAATTTCAATGAATTCCATTCCATTTTCAAATTTTCATTATGTATCCCTTTAAAGTAAAATTTTGAGAAACGTGTGAGATCCTTAAAATTTTGGATCCCAAAAAATTGGAAAACATTGGGAAATGAATCCACTTTATTCCCATAATTGTTTTACCACTTATAGAGCCTCTATACCTCTATCTTGAATCTTTTTTAATAAGTCAGGTCAATAATCTTTTTAGAACTCTAAAACTGACATTTTCTTCCTAATTTTTCATCAAGCAAAATCAACCCAAATAATATTTATTGTTACATTGTTAGATTTTTCCAAAATTAGATCATATTTATCAGCTCATTGGAGTTCTTCATGTAAAATTTATAGTTTATGTTCATGAATTAAATTCAATATATTTTCATTAAGTAAGGATAATGGATTTTCTATACTGGAATATAAAAAATATTATTATATTCTATTAAGTGCTTGGGGGTGTAATTACATTCAAACACACACACACCATACTAACATTTCCCTAAAATGTAGGTCATACCCCCCCAATGGTATAACCCACCCAACCATCAACTTTATTACTTTATATGTTTTTGGCACAAATTCCAAGTGGGTATGGAGACCATTACATGTCATGTAGGCCCATTATTGGATAGCTTGAGGGCCCATCTTGTATCATGTCTACATCACCACTTGCATGTCATTCCCAAATCATCATCCCTCTCATCTATTATAACTATATTTTAAAAAACATTTTAATTGAAAATAACATTACAAAAAAATTGAAAACATCTAAAGAAAATATTTTATATAATTTATCCATCAACAATGCTTTATTTATATAAATTTATTTATATCCTAAACATAAATCTCTCAAATTATTATATTTATAAATATTATATAGGAACTATACAATATTAATTATAAAAAAATAGTAGTATATGTTATTGATAGAATAAATTAAATAAGTATGGTGGAAATATTTTCTCTGACTCATATAATACCACACAAACTTATTATAGAAACTTAATAAGTAACCCTTAGTTAATTTAATCATTGAAAATATAACAACAAATATTATATTTAAATCATGACATCAATTATATATGAAATCAATGGATATTTGAGAATAATAAGAAATAGTTTTTCTCAATGACATGACATCCATAATTATTTAAAGCGGTGATATGAACATTTATGACACAATGTCATGAATTTTTAGAATATCATCACAATAATATAATGTTGTAAATAAATTAGAAAATAAATAAATTTTTCTTATTTTGAAGGTGATCATATTACTTTTGAATCCATTAAACATTAGGATATGTAATTTTAAATAAATTTTGGTATTTGTTCTTTTAGATTATTCCATGATTTAACATTGACATGATTCTATATTTTTTCTTTCTAGGTATATCAAGCACTATATAGATTATATTTTAAAATAATTATTCTTAATATGAATTACATCAAGAAATTATTGGGTTATAAAATTTAAAAAATCTTCAAGTACCCTTAAAAATCACAAGATTTTGGGTTTATAGAGTCAGTGATCTATAATTATCTCTTGAGGGGAGATTTTCCCACAAATAATCCTTTATAATAATAAAAATATAAACACATGTAATCATAAGTTGCGTAAATGAGAGATAATATCTATCATAAATATTAAAACAATATCCCATAAATTTATAATGATAGCATGTATCGAAGAAAATGTAAAATAAACAATTATGATTATAAATATTCTAATGAATAAAAATTTCATAAAAAATATATATAAAAAAATATACCCTCTATAGCACTATGAAATCATTGTAAATTCGCCTCTATGATGTTGATGGATATAAAATCTCACATAAAAAGTTAACATTCATTTACATGAATCACCACCCATAAAATATATATTCCCATGAGTTATGTATAGGTTGTGAGAACTAATCCCAATAGAAACAATCACAAAGAAAACAATCTAATAGAGTTTAATATGATAAAATATGGTTGGTTTTAAAATAATAAATTATTTGAAAACATTAAAAATATATATAATAATATGTAGTTGTTATCCATGTCACCTTAAAACCTCATATACTTATTTCAGTTAATATTTGTGGAATATATAAACATCAACTATCGAATGAAACATTACAAGAACATTGATCTTGTGATGTAATTTCCCAACATAAGTAATATATTATGTATCTTATAAAAACATGTAATATGAATTATTCTGTATAAAAATATATGTTCTAGACAAAACCATAAGAATAATCATAATATATAACATTATAACATATCATAATGCTCATTTTCATATAGTCAAACTCATGGAAATCACATAATAATAGTGATAATGTCAAAATAATATAATCATAATCTAATTTTTTTTAAATAAATTCACATATATAAAATTTAAAGTTTACTAAAAACTAGTTCAATTAATTTTAAAAATTTCATTAAAATATTTAAATCCCATATTATTTTAATGAACCTCAATAAAAATTTGAAAACAGAAAATTCCCCTTTCAGTCCATTTTTTTAAGGACCCTAGGCACATGTAGAAGAATGAAAATTTCCTTTTCATTTTTCGTTGATCCTTGTGTTCTAAAACAAACTAATTGACATATCTATGATAATCCTTGATCTTGTGAAGAAAATGTGATCAATTAATTAGATAAAATCAATAAGATATTGTTCTATTTTCCAATTTTTCTCCAAAACCTGAGAAAAGTGTATAGATGATATAAAATAGAAAATATCCATGAAAATTATTTCCTTCACTATTCATGGATCAAACATACTCATAAATAGTTAGCTTTAAATTTTTAAAATTTTGCTTATTGTCATGGACATGTTAAAGCACCCAAACCTACCCATGATGAAATGAATATCTAAGTTAATGTGTCATAATTTTCAAGAAAATTTTAACACTTTCTTATGGAATTATTAAATTCTAGGTGGTGGAATATGAACCACTAAATCATCTAATTCATCCTATAATTATTTAAATATCATTGAACAGATATCATTCATTATAAAAATAATATTTTAAAACTTGCATTTTTATAAAAAAATAACTTTTGAAGACCTTCAGAAATAAATTCAAATATCATTTTTATTAACATGATTAATATAATTTAATTAATTAATGTACGATCATTCACACTCAGATGTTCACTATCTACAAATTTATGGGTACAACATCATAAACTCAGATCTAGATGAATTGGTGGAACTTGTGGATTCACTTTGTGTGTAAACATCTATGACCATATCTCAGTATCAGTAAGTTATAACCATAGAACAATAATGGTATCTAAAAATACATAATATCCCCTTAGAATATAATTATATTTTATAACATTAACAACCTCTTATGAACACATACTATATCATATAATCTCTTTATGTCGTGATATATCATAAAAAAGATGCATACTTTTTTTTATCATTTACTGATGATATATTTATTCTCTCTATGACCACATTGAATGGAATTGCATTCTTATAGCATGGCCATGAATTTATTTGAGGTATAACCATCCTCATAAATGTGGCCCAAGAAATATGTTCCTTTACTCAGAATATTAAAATCCTTTCTTTATCATGAAATCATGACTTTATTCTTGAAAAAAAACTACATGATCAATATACACATATTGATAATAACATAAAATAGAGAGACTGATACACATGTTCTTAGATAATAAAATCCAATGACATACAAAACATGTTGTTTTTTATTAGTGGTTTAGTCATCATGATATCCTCTAATCGAGATCACCAATTTCAATATTCCTCAGAATAATTCATTACGATTATGATCCCCCAATACTTGATAGTCAGAGATCATTTATATCCTAGGAGAGTGATGTATCTAGATCACATGACATAAGATTTAATTTAATTTTATAGTATCTCATCAATTTAATTATATTTTGTAACTACTATTATGAAAAACAATCCAATGAAATTTCCATGTAAATTGTGTCTACAAAATAATAACAATATTATTATAAGAATACCACATATATATTTATCTATATATTTAATATGCTAATAAAATAGTAATAATAAATTTGATTCTAGTGTACCTACTTCAACAACACGTCCAAATGTACTAGATTCTACATTATAATGACCAATCTTTTAGTGAAAAATAAAAAAAATCATAATTCTGCTATGTTATGGGTGTAGAGACCCATGCTTGACATACATGGACATTAAATAACTTTTACGGAATACATAATACAAAAACAGACACCCAAGGACCGTAATAGTTTAATGTCTTTGGAAACATAGAACACAGTCTTCTAATCATGGGGAAAGATCTTCAACATCTCCCTTAAATATCATTCCCTTTTATTTCTAACCTAAAACCTTTCTTTATATCCTAGGAAAAGGAAAACATAAAATGGGTGAGCTCAAATTCCATTTATGGTAATCATGGAGAAAATAAAACAAACCATATAAATTTGAATCTAAAAACATGAACATAATGTTTAAACATCAAAATATTGAGCATTGACATAAAACATGGTAGTAAGTAAGGCATAGATAAAAATGTAACATCATTCATGATAAAATAACCTGGATATAAAATATTTAATTATGTATAAATATTAAGCACATGATTTGATTTCCATAGTAGCCAAGGAATTACTGACAAGACCATCATAGTGGACAAAGTCTATTACTGAATCAGGATTACATGTCGTTCCATCTATGTCAATCTCATGAGATATAAATAATTACCCAATGCATTTGAGGGATATATAAGTCCCACACATCTCATAATTAAATCATTCTTACTTGTGCCACAATATAAACATAAATCCTTCATCATAACCCAACGAATAAAATGGGTTTCATAAACATCATCCCATCATAACGTAATCAATATAAAACAGACGGATATCATTTCATCATAATAAGAATCAGACCATGTAAATAACAAAGACGTTATAATTTAAACATAATCATGCTGACTAATGTTATCTTAGATGGAAAATAGGTTTGACAAAACACTTGAAAAAAATTCTTGAAAAAAATATCATTTATAATTCAAAATCATTTTCATTACACAAAATTACATTCAATTTTAAAAGAAATGGATTTTTTTTAAAATAATCATTAAATATTATAATGGAATATTCATAAAAATTATTAATTATGAAACCGTAAAAATATGTTCATGACGTATAAGTTAAAAAAACATTCGCCTCATACTTGTTCCAGAATAGTAAAAAAGATCCTCGAATGGAAAACAAACGAAAAGATTCATTCCATAACACAATGTAAAATTAAAAGAGGGATAAACTAGACATTAAACATACATTTAATAATACTAAAAAATTTAAGAAAAACATTTTTATGGATACTGATGAAAAATATAACCGCAATAAATACTTACGTATAAGCAATATCAGATAAAAATGAGATTTGAAAAATTATCCCTTACCTTTTTTGATCGGTGAAATCATTCGCATCATAAAATAAGGAAAATTACATGAAAATTTAAATATAATATCCTTCATAAAAAAATCATAAAACATTCATCGGAATCAAAAACACCATAAAAAGTAAATAGATGGTGATTAAGTCATATGTCTCATAGAAATAAAAGTGAGACGAAATAATCCCTTACCTTATGTCCAATTTCTTCCTTATGTGTATGAGACTCCAATATAGTGTCTTTAAAAAAATTATTAACCTATTACATAACCATACTAATATTTATGATATCATATATGACTAACTTATGACTTTATATTAACCATTCTTTTGTAAATTCCATGTTAAAACAATGTTTTGGGTAAAATCGTTTCATTTATCATATGTGTTTAGAATTGTTGTTCTTGATGTTATTAATTATATCCTAATTTGATTAATTATAGGATTTAAAACATGATTTATATAAATAAATATTCATCATATAAATATATATGATAGATCGATAAATGGAATGAAATACACCGTTCATGGAGACAGTAGGTCGCACGTACTCATGAACGTTGTTTTTTGTTTCCTTATTGAATTGAATGGAATTAAGTAAATGAAACATATATGTACATAAATACAGTATCATTATAATGTAATATATTACATGATTATTTATTATATATACTTTATAATCATACTAGAATAGTAAATTATGGGAAATGAATCTCATCGCGTTCGTGGAGATGGTAGTCCGTACGTACGCACGAGCGACAATATCATTCATTTGATATTAAAATAGTATATAATTAGATGGTATATCATATATAAATAATCATAATAATGTTATATTCAACATTTATATCATTTATACTCATTATTATACCCATCCAAATGATGAAATGTTTTAATAACAAACTACACCACGACGTGGAGACCGTAAGCTGTACGTACACACGTGTGGTGACTTTTTCATTCATATGATGGATAAAATACATAATATGGTTGTAAAATTTTTATATTAACATCACAGTATATAGAGTATATAGTAGTTATTATTTTATAATGGAAAATACAAAGAATGAGGAGGTGGAAGAAGAAAAGAACATGAAATAGGTGGTGAGATATTTACCTCTTCTTTTGGTTATTTCTTTTCATTTGATCAAAAGGGCTCCATAGGATAGCTTTTTGACGAAAGGAAGGCCTCTATAATGAATGGAGGACAGTTGATATGGTATTTGGGTTGGGGTAGGGTGAGCCCAATGGCATTGGATGTGTGAATTAGAGAAAAGGGGGAGTGCCCTTTTATAAGATGGGTGAGGGGAACCTTAGGAAAAGCTTAATATATTATTTTATAATAAATTAATATTCAATTTATAATGGACCCAAAGTAAATTATTTCGAGTCTAGGGTGGGTATGGGTCGAAATAAACTCAACCAATATGTTTTATAAATGTTTATATTAACATTTTAACCTTATAATATAGATTTAACTCTATGTTAAATAATTTAATTTTTACTGTGTCTTATTTTATTCTTACACTATATGGTTAATAAACATACTATAAACTACTAATTGAACCCCAATTGGTTTATTAATGTCATATATATTATTATATAATTCTTTTGGATGAACCTTATATTTTTAGGACCATAATATTAATTAATAATATAATATTTATTTTAAAAACTCTTTTAGGAAAATTTTTAAACTATTTGGTATTTTGTTTTATCTAAATTCACAACAGTATTATTAATTATAAAAAAATTCATTTAACAGACCATAATATTTTATAATAACCTAGAAAGGTATTTTAATTCATAAAAAGACTCAAATTACATTTATTGGGGTATTTATAATATTGGTTTTGTTAATATTTATTTAATAAGGTAATTACTGTATCATTATTGTGTCATAAATGAAGTAAATTATTTAACATTTAAAAATATAAATAAAATAAAATAATGTAGTAAATATTTTTATCTTTCCAATGTATATTTATAGTCTAATTTAACTTATTTATAACCCTATATTAAAAATGATTGAGTTATTAAACATTTATTTTAACTATTTTAACTCTTCTTTAAATAAAATAATAATAAATGTCCTAATCTAATCAAAGTGGGACTAAAGGGTAACATGTTACTCCTGATGTTGTTTTTCATCAAATTAAACTTATCCAATAGAATTAGGACATGTTTTAGTGTAATAATAATATCATTTTTACCCTTAATCACCCTATTTACTTTTAACCATGGAAAATAAAAGTTAAAAGTTACTATTCACTGCAAATTATTTTCATCTTGTTGAATCACATTTTACTTACTGATATCAACTGTGTCTCTCAGTTTTTTTTAAATCAACTCTCATAAGCGTTAAAATTATGTTTTATGTAAATTAGCAAATTCACCTAGGAGGTGGGTAAAAGATGGTAAAAAGTTTAATAATATTTCTATATATATAAGATTATTATAAAATGACTCCAATGAATTAAATTGAGCTTATATAGGTATTATGTATCTATTTTGAACTAAAATAAAATAAAATAAAATAAGTTATTATTTAAATAATAAGTCGGTTTTGACCAATAACTTAGTGTTTTCACTATTCATAAAAACTGAATGTTTTCAGAAAAAATACCAAAAATTCACCCTAAGCTAATTTCAGTATTCCTAATCAAAAAATGAAGTCCATTTTGAAGCAAAAAATTAATAATATTTTAAAATTTTGGTATTACTATTTATAACGGCTAGTTTATATAATATTTTAATAACATATCGTTGTTTAGTGGAACTCGGTATTGCATACAATGAAAGATATCGAGGAAGGTTGCTTTTACGTGTAACGCAAGTCAAGAATAGTGTGGCATATACTATAATATAATATAGTGTTTTGTATAGCACAATATAGTCTTGGTGTAGCATACAACACATGATATCAATGAAATTAATAATATTTCTCATATAATCTCAGGGCATTACATTCTACCCCCCATAAAAAGGAATTTCAGCCTCAAAAATCATCAGGGTTATAAATGGTTCACTACCTGAAATATTCATTCAGAGAAACACACAATGTAAAAAGGAATACTAAAACTTAATTTTAAAAACAAAAGTATGAAACGTAACAGTTACTCAAATTAACTCGTCACTGGGTTTCCACATAGAATAAAATAGTTAAAAATATGGATATTGAAGAGAAATATTACCATCATGTTTTGATGGATAGTGGTTGATAACATGGCTATGAAAAATCCAACAATCACAAAGCCATAAAGTTATGATGATATAAGGTACCATCTAGGAAAATGTTTTTGGTTTTCAAGATCATTTCCTTAAAGTTAAAAAAATTGGAATTTGAAGAAATACTTAATTGATTTTTGTATAATCTCACCATTGGTCATTCCTTGAACAATTTAAACTTCATCACTTATAGAAATGAAATTGAGATGGTTATTCATGATGTGTTAGCATATCATACAATAGAATGATATGTCGTTCCATTTGTCTCAAACAAAAGGTTTAGATAAGTTGTTAAATACATATAAGTCCATCTAAGGTGAGATTAATCGTATATGGTTCCTAAAATGGACTTATACATTATCTATCATACCACTTAATAAAATGAAACAAATTTCTACTAAACATGGACTTCCTGTATGCCAATGGTAGGTGATAAAGGCATGTCACAAATCTATTGTGGGTTTTATTCCTACATCCTTGTCTGACGTGATGCGTTTTCACCTGTCCTACGGGTTGTCCTTTTTCTAAAACATAACTATTATAAAATTTCAGAAATAAAATAAAAAAGTTATAGCCTTAAGAAATACAATCTGATGTCTAAATTAATCCATTCCAACCTTTAGTCTTATCCAAAATACTTTTGTATGATTACTAGAAATGTATTCTACTAAGCATGTGAATACGTTCATTTAACCCCCATATATCATAAGATATATCTTTTTGTTGGTAACATTCCAAACATTTGAATACCATAATCATCTATTCTCCTGAAAAATGAATACCCATTTAACTTTAGTGAAAACATGAATGCTGTCAAAGTTTAACTCTTTCCACACACCAAAATTCCAAAAATTCTATATATCCAACCATGATATCACTTACCCTTTATATCGCTTATGAGATCATTAATACAATCAAACATATTATTTCCTCCTTACCCCTTCATTATGCACATATCATATTTTTTCCAAAAATATTTCCATCACTTTTAATGGTTACCAGTACCATATTCTTATGGAAACACACAGTAGACCAATACATAGATATTCCAATATACCAAAAAATTACCTCAACAACATTATTCTTGAATAAAAAAACATAAACACTTCAATCCATCCTCTTTAATGATTTTCATGAAATAAGTCCTTCCTTGATTTAGAAGTAACCTCTTTGGTCAGGGCATTAAGTTGGGTAATTCTCTTGTTCTCCATAGATAAGACATTGAACTCTATAACAGTCTGTCACTCTATGACCCTTTACCCAACAAAGAAAAAATCATTCCCTCCATTTGAGGTATTCCTCAAGGTTCTTCTTGCCTTATTCTTGATATGTAGAAAGCTTAATCATCCTTCCTCTATGTTTCTCACTCTGCGAACATGCATAAAAGTCTATCTTCCTCTTATTTGATAACTTAGGAATACAACTAAAGTTCACCTTATTAATCATATATCGCAATGACTGATTCGACATAATCATAATATATTTCGTTCCATGAATTACACAACATTTTTTATTATAGTATCCAATTTTTCCATTGTAATCAATGTTAACTAAATTCCTTCTCGTTCCCTCCGTTGAATAAAACCAGAAACCATAGATTATGAAACAGTTAAAATAACAAGGAACCACATAATCATAAAAGGTCACTTATGGGATGTATGTGATGTCTAACTTATAACACATTCTTTAATTCATGACACCTTAGGTTCACCTTAGTTTATTAGTTATCCTCAACCTAGATCTAGGACTGTAACATATTGTTATACTAAACCTTAGGGACATCCCTATACATACCTTAGAAATATCTCTAGGGATCTCATTAAGGTTTTCACATCCTAGTTTCCAAAGGTTAACTAATCCTTTCCTCTAATACCATTTCTTGAGACCCAAGATTGACGTAGATGGAAATTACATTAATTTTGCGGAATAATTTATACAAAAATAGACTCCCAAGGACCCTAATAATTTAGTGTCTTTGTAAACTTGGAACACAATCTTCTAATCATGGTAAATGATCTTCAACATCTCACATAAAGATCTTTTCGTTTTTTCTGTACCTAAAACCTTTCTTTATATCCTGGGAAAAGGAAAACTTAAAAAGGGTGAGCTCAAATGCTCAGTAAGGGTAATCATGGAGAGAATGAAACAAACCATATACATTTGAATTTAAAAACAAGAACATAATTTTTAAACCTCAAAAATTGGAGGAATGACATAAAACATGGTAGTACGTAAGTCATAGATCAAAATGGAACATCAATTAGGATAAAATAACATGGGAATAAAATAAGTAATTGTGTAAAATGATTAATCACACGATATGATTTCTATAGTAGCCAATGAATTACTTCCAAGACCATCATTGTGGTCAAAGTCCCCTACTAAACCAGGTTTACATGCCGTTCCAGCCATGTCTATCTCATGGGATATAAATTTTTACCCAATGAATTGGAGGGATATATAGGCCCCAACCATCTCATAGTGAAATCATTTTTACTTTTTCCACAAAATAATCATATATCATTCATCATAACCCAAATAATAAAATGTGTTTCATAAACATCATCCCATCATAACGTAATCCATATAAAAAATGGATATCATTTCATCATAATAATAATAAAACCATGTAAATAATAGTGACATTATACTTGAAACATAATAATACTAAATAATATCATCTTTGATGGAAATGAGTTTTGAGAAAACACATGAAATGAATTCTTAAGGAAAATATCCTTTCTTCTTCAAAATCATATTTTTTTCCCCAAATTCCATTCAATTTTAAAAGAAAAGGGTTTGTTGAAAATAATGATGAAATATTTTAGATGAAGCTTCAATAAAAGTAGGCATTATGAAACCTTAAAAATCAGTTCATGCTGTATAAATTAACAAAACATTCTCCTCATACATTTGCCGGTAAAGTTAAAAAGTTCCTTGTATGGTAAACAAAAGAAATATTTCTTCCATAACATAATGTAAAAGTAAATTAGGGGTAAACTTGACTTTAAACACACATGTAAGAATATTAAATAAATTATTAAAAACATTTTTATGGACATGGATGAAAAATATAACCCCAGTAAATACTTACGTTTAAGCAATCTCGGATAAAAATTAGATTTGAAAAATTATCGTTTATCTTTTATGATCAGTGAAATCATACGTGTCATAAAATAATGAGAATTACATGAATATTAAAATATCATATACTTCATAATAAAAACCATAAAACATTTATAGGAAGCATAAAAACCTTACAAATGAAATAGATGGTGATTAAGGCATATGTCTCACAGAAATAAAAGTGAGACGAAATAATCCCTTACCTTATATCCAATTTCTTCCATATGTGTCTAAGACTCTTGTATAGTGGACTTAAACATATTATTAACTTGTAAAATAACCATAATAATATTTATGATATCATATATTATTCCCTTATAACTTTATATTTCCCATTCTTTTGTAAATTCCATGTTAAAGTAGCGTTTTGGGTAAAATCATTTCATTTATCGTATGTGTTTCGACATGTTGTTCTTGATATTATTACTTATATCTTGATTAAATAAATTTCAGAATTTAAAACATGATTTATATAAAATATATATTCAGTATATAAATATATATAATAGATCGATAAATGGAATGAAATACACCGTTAATGGCGATGGTAGGTCATACATGTGCATGAACGCTGTTTTTGATTCCTTATTGAATTGAATAGAAATATGTAAATGAAACATATATGTACATAAATCCAGTATACTTATTATGTAATATATTTCATTATTATTTATTAAATATACATTATAATCATACATGAATGATAAATTATGGGAAATGAATCTCATCGTGTTCGTGGAGACTGTAGTCCGTACGTATGCATGAGAGATGATATCATTCTTGTGATACTGAAATAGTATATAATTGGATGATATATCATATATACAGAACCATAATAATTTTATATTTATTATTTATATCATTTAAACTCATTATTATACCCATCCAAATGATGAAATCATTGAATAACAAACTACACCACGACGTGGAGACGGTAGTCCGTACGTATGCACGTGTGGTGACTTTTTCATTCATAGGATGGATAAAAAAACTAATATGTTTGTACCATTTTTATAATAAAATCACAGTATATAAAAGATACTGGAATTATTATTTTATAATGGAAACAGAAAATAAGGAGGAAGTGGAAGAAGAAACAAAGTTGAAATAGGTGGTGAGATATTTACCTCTTTTTCAGGATCATCCATTTGATTTGCTAAAAAGGGCTCTTTAGGATGGATTTCTGACTAAATGAAGGCCTCTAGGGTTAAGGTAGGACAGTTGAGAGGGTATTTGGGCTTGGTTTACTGAGTCAAATGGCTTTGGAAGTGTAAATTAGAGAGAAGGGAGAGTGCCCTTTTATATGAGGGGTGATTGGCACCTTACGAAACACCTAAAATATTATTTTATAATAACTTAATATTCACTTTATAATGGCTCCAAAGTGACTTATTTCGATTCTAGGGTGGGGATGGGTCGCCATTCTCTTAACCAATATGTTGTATAAAAGTTTAGGTTAGCATTTTAACCTTATCATTTTGATTTAGCTCTATGATAAATAATTTAACTTTTACCGTGTCTTCTTGTATTCTTACACTATATGGTAAATAAACATACTATAAACTGCCAATCAATCCCCAATTTTATCATTAGGGTAATATATATAATTATATACGTTTCTTGGTATAAAATTAGAATTTTAGGAAGATTATATCAATTAATAATATAATATTTGTTTTAAAAACACTTTTATGTCAATTTTGACACTATATTGTATTTTGTTTTTTCAAATTTCATAATAGAATTACTAATTCGAAAAAAATTCATATTACCAACCCTAATATGTAATATTAATCAATAAAATTAGTTTAATTCATTAAAAGTCAAAAAATTACATTTATTTGGGTATTTATAATATCAATTATGTTAATATTTCATTAATAAGGTAGTTATTGTATCATCATTGTGTCATTAATAATGTAAATTATTTAAGGTCTAAAAAATATAAATAAAATACCCTTATATAGGAAATCATTTTAGCTTTCTAATCAGTATTTATAGTCGAATTTATATCATTTATAACCCTATATTAAAAATGTTTTAGTTATTAAACTTTAATTTTAACTATTTTAACTCTTCTTTAAATAAAATAATAATAAATGTCCTAATCTAATCCAAGTGGGGCTAAGGGGTAATATTTTTTTCCTAAGGTTTTTTTTGGTTGAATTATACTTATCCAATAGAATTAGGACATGTGTTAGGGTAATAATAATATCATTTTTACCCTTAATCACCCTATTTACTTTTAACCGTAGTAAATAAAAATTAAAAGTTACTACTCACCAAACATTATTTTCATCTCATTGAACCAAATTATACATACTGATATCATCCGTGTCTATTCTATTTTTGAAATTCACCTCACAGAAGTGATAAAAAAAATTTTTATGTAAATTTTCAAATGCTCCATGGAGGTGGGTAAAAGATGGTAAAAAGTTTAATTAAAATTTTATATGTCTAATATTATTATAAAATGACTCCAAATAATTACATAGAACTTATATAGGTATTATATATCTATTTTGACATAAAATAAATTTAAATAAAATAAATTATTATTTAAATCAAAAGTTAGTTTTAACAAATAACTTAGTGTTTTCACTATTCATCAAAAATTGAATGTTTTCAGAAAAAATACCAAAAATCCACCCTATGCTAATTTCGATATTGTGAATCCAAAAATGATGTCCATTTTGAAATATAAAATTTATAACATTTCAAGAAGTGCATATTAATATTCATAACTTCTAGTTTATATAATATTTTAATAACATATCATTGTTTACTGAATCTCGGTATTGTGTACAATACAAGCTATTGAGGAAGGTTTCTCTTTCATGTAACACATGCCAATAATAGTGTTGTGTATACGAAGAGCTAATAAAATGTTGTGTATAGAACACGATAATCTTGATGTAGCATACAACAAAAGACATCAAAGAAATTAATAATATTTCACATAAAATCATGGGGTGTTACAATGGGTTTAGTCTTAGGGCCCACCATGTTTTCCTAAATGGAAACTTTGTTATCTATAACTTCAACTCCATGATTGAATATCACTCATGAGATTATATATAGTAGTATATGTATTTTTTTACTTACCCTTGAAATCATGGAGAATGGTGTTATCA
This sequence comes from Viscum album, assembly GCA_963277665.1. NCBI lineage: Eukaryota > Viridiplantae > Streptophyta > Magnoliopsida > Santalales > Viscaceae > Viscum > Viscum album. Next base: position 544,668,473 of record OY728140.1, read on the forward strand.
TAAACTTAAAATAATTTATATTATGATAATAACATACATTTTAGGTATTATTATATGAACTAGAATAAATATTAATATATTTTACACTACGTCGTTAGATATTTTAGATGCTGGAACATAATCAGTATTTTTTGATATGGCTAAATTTTGGTTCAATGTGGTTCTCTTTTTAATTTCCTAAGGAAAACTGTGATATTATATTAATTAATACATTAGTAGACTGGTTATATAATCTTGAAAAATAGTGTTTCTTTGTCTCCAATTATCATTTATGTATCTGTTGTACTCTCTCAAAGACTATTGGATAGCTCAAACTACTCCATGTGTAGATATCTTGAATTTATTTGATATTTTCCAACCATAAATTACGTGTTAGAAAGATTATATCTAGTGTATAAAATGGAATATTTTATTCATATAAAAATTGATTTATATGGAGTTATAATCACCATTTTAATCTCCACTTTTGTCTCATACAATTCTTCTTGGATATAATTTTTCCATGTGATATCAGTAATAATTATCATATATTTTCCATCATGAATTATAATACTTTTTCATTAGAAATTACTTAAATTTGACCAAGATCCCCTCAAATGTATATAAGTAGATCTTGTTCCCTATAACATGGGTAACTTAATAATTTATTCTGTTGAGGGTTAATTTTATTCTAGTATTAACTATCCTAAAGAATTATAATCTTTTTCAATCTATTATGAAAATAGATTACTTGAAAAACAATATCACACACAGTAACCTCTCATAGACACAGGGAAATATGGTTATTCCATGAGTTAATTATTTATTTTAATCCATAAATGGATCCTATAACCATTTAGAAATAATAATAGTTTAATTTTATAGAAATATAAATTCAAATGTATGTATCTATCTATATTAGTGAGAAATAGTTTCGATGGAGTCAACAATATAACTAAAATTGATCCTTAAGAAAATAATATTTCATTAAATGTAATCAATATTTCATTTATATTAAAATCTCCTTTGAATACAAATTCCAACATAGAGGTCTTTACATAAACCTGGAATGTGACAAAAAAATATTTTTGGAACATGGAATCCAATTTTATTAGTTCTTATCAATTTTCCATTTTAGTATATGTTCCAATGACTATGTTTTTATATTATAATAAATTTATCATTCTTACAAAAAGTATTTCATAACTGGTGATTATAAAATAAATTATCTATTGGATTTTATTCCTATACTTTCTATGTCTCTAGAACATTCCTTTTCCACGATCTCCTCTGGAAATGTTTCCTATACCATCTACATATGCATATCAAGCCTTAAAATTGTATAATTCTATATTACACTTATCATCTCAAATAAATATGTTCACCCTATTATAGAATCTTAGTATCTCACTTGACTTTAATGTTTTTTATCTTTGGGATTTAAGTAATATCTTTATAAATAATAAGGATAATTACCAGAGAGTACATTCAATTTTGTAAATGAGAGTTTGTTTCCTCGAATATCCTTTTAAAATTATACACGTATAAATAAATTAACTGTAAACTAATTGATTTATTTTATATTTTAACTCAAATGATATCCATTTTTCAATATAATTAGTATATAGTTAAAGGTCAATTCCATTATTTTTACAAATAGTTTCAAAAAAGAGATAATGGAAGACTTGCAAGACATATGAGACTGATCATCAAACCTCCTTTTACTAATATCATGGATATGATTCTTAAAATGAAATGAGACTGTAGGAATTACTATATGATACATTTTATTAATATATTGATGCTTGATTATGATATTCTTTAACATTTCTACCCAAATAATCTCATATCTTCAATCTACACATAATCCATACATCACTTTTACATTCCAATTTTTTTTAAAATTAATATAATAAATTGCATGAATTTTCCTCTAGTCTTACTTGAAATTAATCACACGTTTCATATTAAAATAATTATATATTTTTGTATATTTATAACCTTTTATGTCAAACTAGTTATTATCATTTTAAAATTTATATGTATCGTAAGCATTTTAGATCAATATGGGTCTAAACACCCTTCTCAGTATTTCCTTAAAAAATTCAACTATATTTACATGAATAATAATTATTATTCAAGGAATGGGTATTAATATAGTCTTATATTTTATATTCATCATTATATTTTTGATATAGGATATCTCTTATTAATGTATAATCAATCTATTGATTCAGTATCATATACCGCACTAACATTATTTCAATGTTAAAATGAAATACAATTAATTATAAATAAAATGAGGGATAATGTATTGGGTAACACAAAATACACAAAAATATTTTTATAATACAGGAATTTATAAACTAAGAATGTGAAAATGTGATATTCAGTAGTGGACATGGGATTAAAGCTTCATCAGTAACATGAAGATTCACTTTACTCATATTGTCTTTCAAAACAGCCATGGTTCCCGTATTGGGATAAAAATATGTGATAGAAATATAGTATCTAATACCCAAAAAGTAAAATAGATATTATTATCCTAACTAGGTTAAATACCCTAAGAGGGGGTGAATCAGGGAATGAAAAATTAAAACAATTGTATCTTCTGATCATGTATCATTGTTAGACAAAACTCTCTTCACTCTCCATAACATTTCAAAATATAAATGGAAATTAAAACATGTACAAGACACAAAAATATTTTTTGGTTCACCCTCATAGGAACATATAATTATTATTAAAATTAAATGTCTAATATACCTAATCCTTTAAAGATAAATACTTTTACAATGTTTAAGGAGACTCATTTTTCGTCCTGGTTTAAACCATTCTGAATTTCAAAGCTCACAGCTCTCACTCTCTAAAGTGAATGAACTAATCCACTAGTAGACTCATCATAAATTTATTTTAGAAATCATTCAAATGCATCTATGTCTTTATTATCTACTTTAATCAAGTATATAAAAACAAATTTTTACGAGGCTCCTCCACTAGCCTCCTCTATGAGACTATTTCATAATTCACCCTTCATATAACACAGATTGTGATATCTTCAGATCACAGGAATCATGAGACCTTATAAACACAAAAATCATAAGACCTTGATCATATAATGAAGATCATGAGGCATTTTTCAAATCACATGGAACATGATATATCAATTATTCTAACTGAACACTCAAAACACCCACTGCATACTTCACATCATGAGACTTCTTTATGAGATCCTTTCCGGAGACATTTTTTTGATTACACAGATTGAAAGACTGTAGGTTAATAATTTTTACATGTCATGAGAAATAGTTTTTCTCTAGATAAAAAAACTTAAGAAACCATATTAAATTATAAATGATGGGTTAGGAAGTATTTATACACATAAATCCACTAGCTTTACTCTAAAACTCACAGTTATCCATCTATTCCCCTACCATGGAAATCTGTATCAAAACACTTCATATGATAGCTTCACATGATCAAATACTACACATAAATAGTTATTTTTGTATTCATATTCATTTTATTTAGTAAAATCATGCTATCTCATCATGAGATCCAAATATAATCATATTTCTACTTCTATTGTCTTATAACACTTTATGTTACCCTATCTGAAGATAAAATGACAATCAGGTGGTTTCAGCAACACTGACTTCAAAAGGATCATTATATGCCATCACAAGATCCAAATAAAATCATGTGTTTTAATTATTTTGAATAATTTCCTGATATATCAATTATTTCAATATTCTTTGTATTCATGTTCTTTGCCTGATCTCTCTGAGAGATCCTCTAAAAATATAGTAGTATCTCTAAGTTCTTTGCATGATCTCCGTATGAGATCCTATGATAATAATTCAATATATTCATGCCCTTTACCTGATCTCAATTTTATATCTTTTGAAAAGAATATGGTGCCTCACATGAATCCTTTGCATCATCAGTTCTGACATTTTCACTATGTGAGATCAGTTCAGATTTATGCTTCACAAGACCAGATAGTTTGGTCTTTATGATATAAGAAATTTGTGCTCCCTAATATTATACATTGAAGCACTCTATTTATGGATACTTGGACAACCAGACATCATCATGAACCTCAAACCATTTTGACAAACAAAAACAAAACAATGTGACCACTAAGATGGATTTTTACCAATAGTCTATCCTATTGGGTTTGTTGACAACATTTATAATCATCAAGAACTAACTTTCTAAAAGGACACATGTTTTCTAAACTATTTTCTTTATGAAAACCCTTATAGTGATCATTTAATTATTTAACATGAACTATATTCCCACATGAGTGAATCTAAGTGAGAGAAAACTTATTATCATACAAATTTCATCGACGAATCACTTCATTCTCACACATGTAACTAGAAACCTTCTGGATAACACAATATACAACAAGCTTAGCCATCAAGATCACTTATTAACCTTCATTGTATACTTACTACAGCATTAATGAAAAAACTCTCATTTTCATGATTCCTATTCATTTATATACCATTTTTAGCATCATCAGATTTAAAACTCCCCCTATTTCACTACTCCCCTTGTCAGCTTCTACCACAAACACGATTAAGTCATTTTCTCCACCTTTTTCAATGAACTCAAAGGTTTTTATTTTTAGTTCTATAAGATATTAAAGATAACATATCAGTGCATAGGTGGAAACACTACATACCTCTAGTATGTGGGGTATAGATCCACGCTATTCATTTTTTTGAATACAACTAAACTCCATGTTTTAGTCTATGAAATTTAAACACTTCTTTGGGTAATAAAATTTTCAAGATTTCTACGTCCTATAATCTTGTATGTACATACTCCAAAATCAATATTTTTATTTTCAAATGACACTTTTAATGGGTAAGTGTGAACCAAAACAACTCCACTCAGTTACAAATTGTACCATTACAAGATCACACCCATTGTAAATCCCAAAATAAAAGACCCGTAAAAAATGTCCATCATTCTAAATTAAAAACTAAAAAAATTAATAAACTCAGACCACATGCCTTCCTGCATCACGATTCACCATCTTTCATGTCACTACCAACCACCATCATCGTCATTGCTAGTGCCGAAAGCTCCTCCCCAATGCGGATCAAGCAATCAACACCATCTTCCCCACAAAATTGCCTGCACAAGTTCACGTCCCAAAGATCCTTGAAGACCACCACAAAACTCCATCATGGAGAGATTGGGGGAATCTCGAACCCAGAGAAGAGATAAAAATTTGGCAGATTGCAGGTTAGAACAATGACAAGGATCACGGGAATCAAAATTCATCAAGAACATCACATCCTCGACATCGTCAACCTCCGAGATCCAGTAGAGACAAAACCACCACAAGACGCCTATGGAAACTCAACCTAACATCCCAAAACACCATGAAGAACACCTCTCAGATCCAACTTGGAGTGAGTGGAAGAGTCCTAGAGCCAGAGAAGAGGAGAAAACGGCCAGTGTCCTCAACGGATCAAGTCTCCATGGCCCCGAACACTGACGACGACCACCAAAGTCCAAAGCAAGCCAAAAAACCAAATGCAACACATCCAACCAGGAACAGATCACACAACAATTCAAACAATATTGGGATCCAATATTCCAGTCCTCTAAGAATCAATCTAAAAGTCATACGAGCGGGAACAACACAGCTCAAACAGGAATATGGAAGCCATAAACAAACCCGACTTACTGATCGACCTGCCTAAGTCACATTTCTCATCAGATCTACATCTGCCTACTTACATCAATAATGAAACCCTGCTAATGCAGAAGACAGCGGTCGACAGTTCCACATCTTCGTATCCCATTAAGTTCCCCCACATCAACTGGCTTTCCGATTCGACCAACCTCGTATGTGATTTTCATTAGATCTCCATCTACATCTTGCCACCACGAATGAAGAATGATGATGAGCGAATCGAGTCGCCCAAAGAACCCTTGCTGCAATGCAGTCACACAAGGAAGCTGATTAAGAAGTGAACAATATGAGAAGCTGATGAATAACTGGATCTCAACTCTCGTCGCTGCAATCAAAGTCAGTCACCTTTCGAACCACGATTCTTGAAACCCTAGAAAGGGAGACGCCACAGTAGGGGAGCCACGACCCGCGACCTAATACACGGATCTCAGTACATACTCCATCTTCATAAAACTAAGATCTATATTCTCCTTTATAAAGTGATATTTTATTGTAAATTTATTTTTTTTCTTTTATTGATGGAATGGATTTTTTCTGATATTTATAGCAGTTGAATTTTCTCAATTTATTATGATCTAACACTTATGTTTAACTCCCATGTCTTCTGTATTCAACTTCATCCATTGTAATAAATGGATGTTTGAGTAGACACAATGTATATATATTCTATAGTACATAGGGATATGAAATCATATTTCATTATTAACTAATAAATATAGAGTATGATATGACATAATTGACCACCTGATGTTTATTTTTTGGTCATTATCTAAACAAGAACAATCTAGATATGTACACCCCAATACCTTTTTCTGAGATTTTACATAGTATAGTAAACCAAACCCCACTATGACTTTGATATAAGAAAGTATTATTTTCACAACAAGTAAGTGGATTTCTATGAGATTACATTGTTACCATTCCACCTAAAATGTTGGAAAATATAAATTAGGTCATGTTCATGTTATGTACAATAGACTACCAATCATCAATCTGTACTTGGTTATATTGACTACTCTTCCTTCAACACCTCTTGGAAATTTCATCTTTGTAGTAAACAGAGTTGTCATTTATTTTTCCTTTTGCATTTCAAATCATCTCATAATATCCTTGGTATATTTTTATTAATAAATAAATGTTCTTTGTATTCTGTTAATTTCGTTTAAAATGAGGAAAAAACATTATCTCTCCAGTCATCATAATTTCAAATTCATATTCCATAAATTATTTAAATATTTTTTAATGTACATTGTTTGATCCACTAGATATTTATTCTGAAACATATATCATCATAAATATTGATTGATTTCTCACATTATTTCCATATATATTATAATCAATTGGACTATGATAGAAGCTGAGCTTCATCAAATATCGGTCAATTCATGAATACCATTCCCTTGGATCCCACTTAAACCCATATAGATCCATATTAACTGAAAAACAATTTTCTAATTTTCATGAATGAGAAAACCATCTAGTCTTAAATATAAACATGCTCCTCCAAAATCCAATTCAGATGTTCTGACATGAAATCCATCAAAAAAACATTGAATTTCCTTTTCAATATTATAGGAAAAAATAATTTAATTTTCTCCATGTTGAAAAAAGTTAAAATGATTCACCAACATCAATACCCACTATTTTAGAGTATCTTTTGGACACTAACCATGTTTTTTTAATTTTTATTCCTTATTCATTCAACTTGATATGAATATACCATTTGGTACAAAAAAAATCTGAACCAATTTCCTTAATGAAATCTTTCATGTCTGATTCTTTTATATTTGATCAAGTTATTTTTTCATTTCTTAAACCATGATCATATCTCTTGGAGCCTCTTCAAAATACTTTGGATCTATCTTTGACAAGAGATATGTTTTCTATAGAGTTTGTATCCTCCATTCCTGTACTAGGTCTATCTGATCCTCGAGGTTATTCATCTTATCAATTTTGGATCATCTCATTGGTTTTTTATAGGTTTACTCTACCCATAATCGTAATATATTTATAAATATTCCTTTGGTACATGGACACCCCCTCGATCTAATAACCACTTCATTACTATTATCATAATATTATTCATGAATTTATTGATAATTATGTTCATTTTCCACCACAAATACATCATTAACTCTATAAATTTCCATGTATCTTATTGAAGCATTTATATCCCTTTCTTCTTCATAAGTAACTGATAAATATCCCTCCATCTCCATGACATTCAGTCTCTCTAAATTTTTCTTTATTTGGAATTGGAAAATTACTTTAAAAGTCTTAATAGTATTTCAATGTCATCTTCTTCCCATACGAAAACACATATAGATTCTTTTTGTCCTTTGAAAAAATAAAGATCTATTAGAAATATAGACTGATTTTAGCTCTGATTCATTACAAAGATTCTCTAGGAGATCTTTCCAGATAAACATTATTTTTTCCATGTTTTTTATAATAGGAATTCTTATTTTAACTGATTTATTCTACTATGAAGTTCTTACTACTGAAACATGGTTCTTTATCCCATGTTTCATAACATAATCCTATACTTAGCTACTTTTTAAATGTGTTTAATTATCTTTTTAGAACATCTAAATCATATTGTAACATCCCACCACTCGTCATGGTCTTGGGAATCTACAAGGACATTACATGGATGTAAGGGACATACCTAATGTGGCAACGGCTAGTAATAAGTGAAAATGGATTTAAAACAATTTTGTTGGATTTTACCTTTAATAAATAAACTACTATACCAAGCATTCCATAAAAAAACAAATGACTAAATGATGTATGATAACAATGTAAAATAGGTCAATGAAATACCATTGATATCAAAACAAAACATTATCCAATTACCACAGCAGAATAATAAAAAAACCAAAATACACAGTATAAGAAAAAATAAATATACTCTAAATAAAAACTACAAATTTTCCAACATGAGACATCTCTCTAACCCAACAATACACCCCAAATCACATGAAGCACTACTAAATAATTTTGATTCTTTGTCATTAATTTTGTCCTGATATAATATATCAGAAGAACCACCAAAATTCCAATGTGGGGGTGAGTAATGAAACTCAGTAGTTTATCCCCAAATGACTTCCCTACCCATGACACTTGGAAGGAACTGTTTTGTGCATTTATATATAAATTTATATAATAACATTCAAAATAGTTCTGAAATTTATAATACATCAAAAAAATTACAAACCAAAAACAGGTTTCTAAAAAATAAATTTCCAAGGAGAGAAAACAAACAAGTCATTCAAACCATTTCATGAATTAAAATGACATTACCCATTCCAAAAACATATCCACAGACACCCATACACCCAATAATGCAAACACGGTGTTCCCATTGACAATAGATGTACATTTGTATAGACTTCCCCTTTATTGGAGGTATTTCACGACCAATATCCATCCCCTTAAAATCGTGATTAACAAATTAAAACAACCACTAGATAATATAACATTTCTTAATCCAATTCTCCTATTTCAATAAAACTACATTTTATTGAATACCATACTAAAAAAACTATTTCAGTAAAAGTAACCTTTTATTGAAAACACATTTCCATTCCTAAAAACCAAATAAAAATTTTCAAATGATAATTTTTAAATTATGTTACCATTTTCACATTCCACCAAAACATCCACTTTTTAAAATTCCTTAAACCATGAATTAATAGGGTTTCCATCAATCATTGCACAAAAATTTCACATTCAATTTTACAAAAATCAATCAATTCGAAATTAATCTTTCTAGTTATAAAAAGAGGAGTTTAGAGTGAAGACACCTAGTTTAGGTTGTTTGGTGAAATCAATGAATGGCACTAAAAAATCAATGAAACCAGGTTTAATCTCTAATAACCTTCTATATATCTCTTACCTTATTTTCAAAACATAAAAATCTAAATATATTTGGAATCATAAAACATAGATTAATCCACAACAGAACTGATTTTAGGAAATAAATACTGTGAGAGAGGTATATCTATTAAAAACCATAGAAACTCCCATAAATAATGACTTCCCGTGAGATTTAGGCATCAATTCACCATTAAACGCCTTCATATTGGCACCAGATCTTGGTGGAAAGATTCCATAGCATTTATAAGGAATAATTATATAGGAAGGGGTGAAATGTAGTAAGAAATGGTCTGGTTAGAATAAAATCCCAACATAGATCCACTCCTTTGTTGATCTTTTATGCAATCTATGAATGGTTAGTCCAAGTGTTAGGACAATTTTGTGATAATAGTTTCCCAGCTTCTTCCTCAGGGAGAAGACATGCACAGTTTGAAACACCATGCTCTTGACATGAAAAATCTCACTATCCCACTTTTCATGGTTTCTCATACGTGGATTCATAGTTTAGATAAACTATGTTTCAACTAATATTCTTTTTCCGTAGCTTTCATCTCACTGTTCAAGGTTAGTGTAGGATTTTCATGGTTTTCAGTAACCGTTCACTAACTGTAAACCTTTAGAAAATCCACAGAAACATGCGAAAATGTCTTTAATACATCCAAAATATAACCCAAAAACATTATATACATAAAATTAATAAATCAAAGGTAAATTAATAGAAACTATATGTGCTACATTCTCCCCACTATTGGCCTTTATTTCCCTAAAAATTATAAAACCAACATTGCACTAAAATAGTTCTAGCCATTGTTCCTTCATTTCATTATCTAATTCCAAAGTCTCTTCATAAATTGGACCATATTTCCATAAAACCAGAAATAGATATATTATTTTACCGCACAAGACATTCTCTTTCTTATCCACAACCTGCATGGGTATGTTGACCAACTAAGCATCTAGATCTAAGTCAACATGATCGGATCAAATCACATGGTCAGGATTAAGATGTAACTTTTTTAAACTGAGAGACATGAAACACATATGCACTTTATTGAACCATGGTGTAAAATCCAACCAATATTACACCTCATCAATCCATTCAAGTATCTCAAAAGAGTCTATGTATTGAGGAGATAACATTCCATGCTTTCCAAAATAATGATGTCCAAGCCTTGGAGATATCCTCAAGAACACATTATCACTCAATTGAGAGGAAAACGGTCTTTGAAGGTGATCCAAATACAATTTATAATGACTTTGATCTATCTCCCTATATTTTTTGATGAACCCTTTCTTCTTGATTGTTTATTGGATAAGGAACAGTCAAACCAGTGATGTCTCAACTATTTCCACCAAAAAAAGTGGTGAACTATAAGGAAACCAATACAATACTTAAAAAGAATCCATTTTTATCAAGGATTGACAAAAGTTGTTATAAAATAACACCACTAAGTATATTTGTTATACCCTTGATCCCCCAAAATCCATTACACAAGCCCACATCATATATTCCAGTGTTTGTATCACCCTTTCATATTGGTCATCCATATGAGGAAAATATGCTACACTAATAGGCATCTTATTCCCAAGGTATTTCTATACATATTTCTTGTAGTGACATGTAAAACTCAGATCTCTATATGAAACTATCAAATCCGGTACACCACTAATCTTTACCACTACGTGCATATATATTTTTGACACGTCCGCCACCATCTGAGATTCACGAATATGGATGAAATGGTTCATCGTTGTCCGATGATCCAAAATCACCTATATAGAGTCATGTTTTAGAACCATTCATGGGAGAAATATTAGATAATCCATAGTTATCTTCATCCATTTCCAAATAGTAATTTTTAATGATGAAAAAAAACATTTGGTCATTTATTTCCTAAATTCTCTGAAATGTTAAGTATCTTGAAATAAACATGGCCACCTTATTTTTCATATCGATCCACTAAAAATGTTCTTTCAAAACCTTATACATATTCTTTATTCCAGGAGGAAAAACTCATATTTAATGGTGGTAAGTTTGAAGAACTTATTATTTACTATTCTTAGGTATGACCATGTTATTTCTAAACCAGAATACTAAACTCCCATTTAAAATCCATGCCTTTATGTTCTCCCCACCATTGAGTTTTTACCTCATTTCCACACATTCTGAATCCGACATCTATTCCTCTTTATCCATATTCACTAAATCAGGATCTATTGAAAATTGAAAGAAAACCACAACATCGGCTTAGTCTTCACAGTCCGAGTGCATTTCATATATGGACTGATATCAATTTCCACTTATCTGGATCTTCTTTTTCTAACTAAGAATATGAATATACGCTTAATGAATCTACCACCATAATTTCGTCACTTAGTGTATACATAAATTCAACATCCATCATTTGAAGATACATCATCCATATTAGTTGTCTCTTATTAAATTCCATTTTTGATAAAAATATTTTTCAAGATCTTATGATCTGTAAACACAGTGAATTTCTCACAAAATAAGCATATATGCAAAGTCTTCATAGCATGGACTATAGAAACTAACATTGAATTATGTTTTGGGAAGTTCTTCTCATGAAACCTCAATTGTATTGATACATATGCAACAAATTTCTCTCCCAACATAAGATCATATCCCAACCTATATCCCAAAGCATAACAATATGCCATGCACCCATGTCCTGATTCTAAAAAATAATGATTGGGTCTAATGTAAAGAGAACTTTCATATCTGGAAAGGAAATATGATGTTCCTTGTTCCATTAGAATATAAATTGTTTTCTTGTCATATCTATCATAGATGAAGATAGTCATGAAAATCATAAACAAACCATTGGTAATAACCAACTAGACCATAGAAACTACATATCTCAAATATATTATTGGGAGGTTTTTAAGAGACAGATGTTTCCAGATTTTCTAGATCCATATAAATGGAATTTTTAGAGATTATATGGCCATGTAAATGTACCTATTTCATTCAAAATTCTAACTTTGATAATTTTTCCTATAAAGATGACCCCAAAAAATCCCAACACTATCTCCAAGTGTTTCTCATGCTCAAATATTGTTCTTGAATACACCAATATGTCATCCAAAAAAACCAATAAAAATGAGTCTAGATACCTCTAAAATATCTTATTCATCAACTACATAAATACCACTATTGAATTATTAAGACCTAATCTAATAAAAACATATTAATAATTGCCATATCTACTTTAAAAAGATATTTTAGGAATATCCTCATTCTGAACCCGCAATTGGTGATATCCTAATTGTAAGTCAATTTTGGAGAACCGTTGAGCTCACCTCAAATGATTGAACATATCATAAATGTGTGTAATTGGATAGCTATTCATTATCATAAATGATTTATGCTTACAATAATACATAGGAAACCAAAGAGTTCCATAAACCTTTTTGATATGCAAGACCAGTGCTGCCCATGGAGATGTGCTCGGCGGAATGAACCCTTTTCTTTCCATATCTTCTGAATCCAATTTAAATTACCTTAAATTTATTGGTTCCACTAAATATAAAGTAATTCACACAATATTGGTCCTATGATCAAGATTGATCATAAACTATACTTCTCTTTTAAATGGAAACCAAATGAAATTCTTGGAAAAAACATCCGAAAAATGATCATACAAAACTAGAAATTGTTATTCTCATTGTCTTCCATTGATTCCAAATTCAATGCTAGAAACAGATATGAGATTGTTCAAACTACTGGTTCCAATAATCCCATTTCACTTACCTTTAACTTCATGTCTCCTTTAAATAGGTACTTCATGTCATACTCAATCATAATACTATACTTTCTAGTATAATAGTTTATGTGATCCTTAAACATTGGGAAAAAATCCATACCAACGATTATATAGTATACATCCATCTCAGGAAAAGAGAGATATAATATCAATTGATCTCCATCAACAGTTATAGACCATTTTCTATATAGAAAGGCTCAACAATCTCTTTTACTAGGACGAGTTTTAATTTTTTACATAGATGGAATCATCTCAGCTTTTAAACATATAAAACTAACATTAAGAGAAGAAATAAAGTAATGGGATGAACCTATATCAAATAAAGGTTAAATAATTCTAGAATTCAAAATAATTTTAACTGTCATGGTTTTTTTGTCTAAATTGATCTTCCACAATAACTTATTCAGATCCACATAATATTTGGCTCGCTAATCTTCTATCCTTGTTTCTGAATTGATATTTTCCTTGTTGAGGGGTCCTGTTTTTACTGGAACGACAATGTATAGATCTACTATGCTTATGAGAGGTATTATTATACCCTCACAATGTCAACACATGTCATCTCTGATACATTAGTAGTGTTCTGATCACTTGATCTTAGATAACTGTGATAATAGTCTGGAATATTACCCATTTCATTAAAATTGTGGATTGGTCTAGGTGGTTTCATAAACTCTCACTTTATGTGATCAAAATACCTATATTAGAAAAAGTATGTCTTTCTCTTGGTCTTTAAGATGAGATTAAATGATCCAGTTCTTCGATTCCAAGTCATACTCCTAACATGGAATTAGGAGTCCCTCTTCTACTTACACTATGTATTAGTGTTCTCACCATTTCCCATAGGTGTCAACTCAATTAGAATACATGTATCTCTTAATATATCCATTTCTATCATATTTTCTCTAATAACCATCCTTGTATAATCTGTTATACAAAGCCTAAAAATCATCAAACGAATCTCATACCTTATCCTTAATCGAAATATGTATTTCTTGAAGTATGAAATAGTTGAAAATTTCTGTGAAATGGATACAAAATTAGTAAATTTAGTTTCATACTACATGACAGAAATATTTCCCTACTTCAAGCTGAATAATTTCATCATTCATTGAATTTTTAATGTGTGAGGATATAATCATTTGTTAAAAAATTCTGCAAAATCCCCCAAACCAATTCTGTGTTCAAAATTTTCATCAAAAAAATCCCATAATTGGTTTTAAAAATCATATGGTATATACATCTCCATGTTCATATTCATATCAATTAGTGTTTTAGGTAAATAGAATTTGTTATTCATCTTATTTTGTCACACCTCCTCCTTCTCTGGTTCCCAATAACCATAAAATATGGGTGGGTTATGCTTCTAAAACTGAATGGAATGATCCAATTTTTTTGATTATTCCCATCGGTTCCCTTTACACACTGCATGAAAATCATGGAATATATATTGAACTAACTTTTGTTTCACCTGTGTCTTAGGTGCAACTACATTCTCAGCATCTTCCTCTAGTTGGTTTCTCCAACATCTATCAGGTTCCATTTTCTATAAATAAAACAAATTCCATAAGTCTCAATCTCAATCAACTAAAGGCTTAAAAATATCATATCCTACCACATCATACTATCCCAATAGTTCTTTCCAAAATTCAATATATTAATTTACATGTTCAAACATTTTTTAAATTATCACCATGATTTTGAAAATCAAACCATTTTCAAAATAACCATTGCATTCCTTATAAAAGTATCACATTTTAAAAAAATTATGAATTTTAAAAAATCAATAATTTTACACAAAGTAATAAATAAATACTCAAAATGTGATATTTAGCCCAGGTGGGATGTCATTTATAAAATTTATGTCATGCTCGTCTCAAAAAATAATCACATGGAAATTATATTCCAAATCGTATATGTATCCCCAAAACACTTATATACCCAAATCCTTTGTAACATGAAGTTTAGAATAAATGGTTATCTATGTGTTTTTATTTTCTACATTTAAATTTTTGATAATCCTAATCATTTCTTGAATCCCAACTCAAGAAATAGATCAAGTTAAATTTCAATTCCAAAACCAACTAAACTGATGACCACTTGTTATTAAAGTAATGAACAAGCTAATACCACTTGTTATACAAATATAATTTGAAGTGCCAAGACTGATACCACAAGTATCATCTCACCCCTATTCATTGTCTTTAGAAGGTATAATGAAATTAAATGGTCTAAAGATATTTCCCAAGGAACCAAAGGCTGGAACAAAAATTATAATGGATTCAAAAAAGTCAAGGGACGATTTACCCTTTAATAAATATATCCCCTCAACCAAGCATGCCCGAAAAAACAAAACAAATAAATATTTCATGATCATTATGTAAAACTTTTCAACGAAATACCATTGATGTCAAAACGAAACATTAATCGAGTACCACCATGAAAGACTACCAAAACAAAAATTACACAATATAAGATAAAAAAGACTCTAGAGAAATAATTTAATACTCCCAACATGATCCATTTCTCCATCTCCACAATACCGACCAAATATCATTAATCACCACTAAATAAGTGTGATGCATTACAATTAACTATATCCAGATAGTTGATATTCGAAAAATCACCATCTTTCCAAATAAGGGGTATGTAATGAAACTCAATAGGATTTATCCAAATAAATTCCATACACACCCCACTATGATAGAAAAAATTAGAACATATATATATATATATATATATATATCAATTTATATAAAACCCATATAAAATAGTTCTAATTTTTTTCAAAAATCCAAAAAACACTATACCAAAATAGTTTCTCAAATAATCAATTTTCTATAAATAATAACAAAAGAAGTCATTCCAATCATTTCATGAATTCAATTGTCATTACCCATTCCAAAACACTTAGCCACACACACCCATACACGCAACCATAGATGATTGGTGTTACCATTGATGGTGGAACTTCACCTCCACAACCCATCCCTTTTATGGTGGTATATCATGACCATTATCCATCCCATTCTACTCTTGTTTAACCAATTAATCCAACCACATGAAAAATATATTTTTAGTCCAAACCAATTCAACCATTTCCACAAAATCACATTTTATCAAAACCCATACCAACAAACCATTTTAATAAAATCAATAATTTTTATTGAACACACAATCCTATGCATCAAAACAAAATAACCATTTTAAAATCATGTTACCATTTTTCCCTTTCACTAAAACACCCAATTTGAACAATTTCATAAACTCTCACAAATTTGGAATTCCATAAAACATTGAATAAAAATTCAAAATAAATTTCACAAAAAACATTAAATTTGAAATTAATCCTTCTAATTTTACCTAGAGGATTTAGGAGTGAATCCTCATACTCTATGATTTTTGGTGAAAATGAACAAGTCTACTTAAATGCTAATGAAACCAGGTTGAATCTCCAAAAACTAACATTAAATATCATCCACTCTAATATAAAAATCCAAATCTAATCATATTTAGAATCAAAAACCTTATATTTGTCTATATCAAAAATATATATAAGATGTTGAGAGAGTGAGATTGGAATACCAAACCATGAGAAACTACCAAAAATAATTACAAACTGCCAGATGCAGGCTTCAATGAACCAAAAAAACCTTCATATCAACTCTAGATTGATGGGGAAAGCTTATTTTGCCTTTGGGATAAAGAAATACCGTTTTAGGATTAATATAGAGAAAGAAAAGAGGGTTAAAACATGATCTATAAGTAGTTCAACTTTTTTGTGACCATTTTTTTAAACCATGCATGAATAGTCACATGGTTTGGAAAACCATGAGTTAACCATGTACCAACTTCTAAATTAAGGTGGAGCCTCGCACGTTTGTGCCTCATGATTAGACAAACTATGCCCCAGCCATGAAAAAAAATAGCCACTTTTGAGAGTTTATCCTAAGTATCCGCCTGATTTGGATTAATCATGTGTCTGCCCATGATGCTTTCAGATATCATATGTCTCATTATGCACCATTTCCTATAGTATTTGAACATTTCTCATTTACCTTTCACTAATTGTGATCCTATAGAAAATACAGATAAACATTTTAAAAGGTTCATACACCCTCTAAAACTTTAATCAAACACTTTATATAATTAAAAAACATAAATGAAGGGTTACTTAGTTAAAACTGAGGGTGATACACCTTTGATCTTTTATCTTTTCAACTACCCTTTGTTAATGAGTTATACAAATGAACACCTAGGACTTTTTTGTGATAATTAAAACCCATTTCATTCATCTAAAATCATTAATGAATAGGAAATAATAAATCTTTCCATCAATATGATAGGGTGAAATAGGTCCACATACACCAATATGAACTAGTTTAATAACTCTTATTGACAATTGGCCATTTTCCTAATATATATTATGAGTAATATTGCATTATTTAAAATAATCACATGTGTGATTATAATCAAATTATTACATAGGGGGGTATAGAGAATAATCAAATTTCAACAAATCTTCTAAACATGATGGCTCAAATGAGCTATAATTTTATTCCACAAATTGTTCTCTTGTTCCTTGTCCAGAAAGTACATGTCTTCTTCTCCAAAAATAAGGTAGATATTCACATATGTGTTCTTTACATGAAATATAACTACACCAAAATTCCCCTTACTAATTCATAACTTCTTGTTAAATCCTTTATCGTCTCTAGAGTCACAAAATTAATTGAAACTTGTTATTTTTATACTAAGACCTTGTAAAATCAATAAATCTACATGTATCATATATTTAACCTCAAAACATGGATTTCCACGATCCCATAATATTCAGGGATTCATTATTACCAAATATTATGACACGTTCCATTTTTTAACAAATTGTTTTCCCTATACTATTCTTTCCTATAATATTGGAGGTGAATCAACTTATAATTATCCATGTTCCAGTGGGAAGTGGTGCTTCAAACATAGTCTCTACAACAACTACCTTATCATTCGTTTTCTTTATATTCCATATATTTGACTTCACACATGATATTGACTGATATTATCAATCTCCATCAAAGTATAGCAGTATATTCTCATCATTATTAGCATCAAATTTATTTTTCGTTCCCAACATGTTTCATGATCACTTGAAATGATGCATGAATCTTCTTTTCTTTTTCTTCAATACATTCCTCCACATTATTGATGAAATATATCTTACCATATTCTATAATCGTCCAAAAAATAAATAGTTATCATAAAAAGAATTAATGGAATATTGAACTATATTTGACATATTATGATTCACTTTTCCTTATTGGTACCTCTTGGCTATGGAACATGAATTTTAATAATGTTTTATATTTCCACAACAATAACACCCAGTATGAGGTGTATTATTGTTTGTCATTACTTTAGTACCTATAGTCACTTGGGATCTATGAATTTTCTAATTTTGATTTGTACCAAAATCAATATTCATCCTCATAGTGGGATATAATGTCCTAATATAAATAATTATTACATTATGATTATGACCAATTGACATAATAGTTTTGTAATTTTGATATGACATTTTTTCCTAGACATGTCTTTGGAAAATGTTCTGGACCACCAAATTGTAATTTCAAATTTTCTATATTCTAAGAAACCTCCATTCCCAATTTCATTTTGGATTCAATATTTTTTTTTGATATTGTACCATTCTTGATAGGCTAAAAACATCATCTTCAACATCATTGACATGTTTGGCATTATCATATATTATTTTAGTCAGGTTATCGATAACACTAATATGTTCTTGAACCTTGGATTGAACTCAAAAAAAATTCCTATGTTTTCTAGATTCTCTAATATAATCTTTTCAATTTAATTTTTCAACCCATTGTTCTATTTTTCATTTCATATAATATTTTCTATCCCAATCCACACTACTATATTTCTTCATTTTAGCAATCCAAAAAACTATATCCTTGAGAGAAGATTAAAATTTATCCTAGAGATCAACTCTTCAGTTGAATTTTCCTTCTTCATCTTTTCTTTCATAACTTTTCTGAGAGTAAACTAGAACTACCACTAAATCATCTTCTCTATGATCCTTATTGTCTTTAATAGTTTTTCCATTAATTATTCCAAATATTCATTTTATTGTGAATGCTGAATCTAATTTTAAAGGAAATTTCACTTAGCATTTTTTCTTACATTCATAGTAGCTAATGAATTCTTTGTTGGAGATTTATCATTGTCCACATCATCACCTTGAATCTTTTTAAAATACTTTTCTACAATATTTCAAACTCTTCCCTATTAAAATCATTCAGGTGGAGGTTTAACATTAAATGTCACATCTCCCCATTAAGGATTTGAGGAAAGGAATGACGTAACATCATCCAGGATGACATTATCCAAACAGTCTTCTATAGAAATATTCTTTATGACCTTGAAAGGAGGACCTTGAGTCGTAACTTTTTTCATAGACTCTATATCATTATTTAACATCTCAAAAGAAATAATAGAATAGTACAAGCTATACAATGTTAGATCGTTTGAAACATTATCCTCTAGTATATAGAGTATCAGATTTAATCTAGGGAAAGTCATCTCAAGATGGAATTAATGATATTAAAATCATTTATGATTTATTTGATACCAACCATCTCTTCCACAATGACATTCATGTGATCAACTCTACTGATTACATGGGTTATAAGAGTCAGGTACAATAATTTGTAATGGTTAAGAAAAATTAATATTATTTATATCAAACCACTTCAGAAAACATTTTAACATATTAAGGATGGTTTATCTGTATTTATAGGTATAAATCCACCTCCATATATCTTCAGATCATAGTTATCCATCTGTTCTACTAACTCAGTAATCGAAATCATGTCATTCATGTGATCACTTTGCATGATCATCTTATTCATTTTGAATATTCTTAACATGATTATCAACATTATATTTAGGTTCATATCAATATATAATTGCCAAATCCAAAACAATAATGTGTCTAACTCCATTATCTTTCAGCACTTTACATGACCTCATTGTGAGATCAAATGACAATCTTGTTGTGTCAGTGATATTTTCATCAAAATATTTTCAGGATCGCATCTTAATATCCAAAGAAAATAATTTGGGTGTATTATTGTGAAAGACCACATGATATATCTTCAATTTCTAACTTCTTTTTATTTATGCTCTTCGCGTGATCTCTTCCTGAGATCCTCTTGTAATCATGTAGTGTATTCATGTTCTTCTCATGATCTCTCCAAAAAATCATCAGACAATCATATGATGTCTTCAGGTTCTTTTCATGATCTAAAATTTATATCTTTGGAAAATCTTGTGGTCCTTTTCAGGAAAATTATTCATGGTCATTTCTTTCATTCATTCTCTTTGAGATAAGTTTAATTATTCACACTTTTCTATATCAATTAATATTTTTTCTTTTCAGGAACATACATTTCACTCTCTATGAGATCATACATTCATTCTCCCCAATATGAAATAGTCGTACTCCAGAAGATGTGTTCACAATAAATCTCCATGAGATCATATATTTCCCCTCAATGAAAATAGGCATTAAACACCCAGTTGGATCAGACATTCCCACTCACTCTTCATTCCACCATTGAAAAGAATCCTTCATAAATAACCCCAATAGTTTTTATAAAAAAAAAACATTAAAAAATCAACAAAAAGATGTATTTTTTGAAATATAAATATTATATTTATTGGGTAATATTTCTGAGGTATAGGATTATAATTGCTTCAAATTTAATTCAATTAAATTTCTATTCTAGTGGACTTTCTTGCCGCATGAAAAGAAAATAGTCCTAATCCTTCCCATTGGATAAAAATTTGTTTTTTTCAATATGGTGAGATAACCTGATTATAAAAGGTGATTTAAATATCTGCTGAGAAATATTTTTGAGTTGATATTGGATTTACAATGATATATGAAATAGGGTTTTTGGGGATGAATCTTTAAAATCTATCTTGGAAAGATTAAAGACAAAAAATGATTTTTTTGCAACGATTGATGTTTTATTATTCATAGGAATAAAATACATGTGTTTATGGATGTAATAACATTTTCTACAATAATTTGTATGTTGTTTTGTGTTATTTATAAAAAATGGATAAGGGTTTATGTGGTCATTAATATTAGTGTAAGTAAATTCATGAATTGGATATGCGTTCATGATATTTATATAGAAACATTCCAATGTAATATATCATTAAGTGCATGATATATGATGTAATTAGAAATATTTTAGGCACACATAACATTGAAGGACACATAATACATCAGGGTTTTCAAGAATTATTAAATAGTTGGGTGTATAACTTTCATTGGTGCATTTATGATATTTGGTAAAGTCATATAATATCTTTTTATCTTGTCATATTATAATTAATTACACTTAATAATTATCCATGTGGATATAACATTTATATTCTGACATTACATATTTATTTATGTGTATGATATATTCATAATTACATGGTAAATTTTTCTATGCATTGAAGGAACTCATGGGTTTGTGGAAGTGTGAAAAATATGTATTTTAAAATTTTCGGTTATAATTAATATTAAATATATTGAATATACAATACACATATCATGTTTTTTTCATGTAATATATGAAATTAAATTCTATCATGAAGAAAAAAATCAAACTAACCCAAAAATAGTGAATTTTGTCATTTGAAAACTCCCATAAAATTGCCTCATTGTAGGCATTTTATAGCTTGAATGTGCCAAAAAATACATCTTCTTGATCTTCCAGGAATTCACCATAGCCCCTGGGTCTTTTTTGTATCATTATAATGCAATTATGTGGGAAATAGAAGAGCTTTATGGTGTCCCATTGATCGTGTAAATAACATGGGATAAATTTGCAAGAGGGAATTGATTAATACTTGTAACCCCTTAATGTTATCTATATAAAACATTATAGAGTGGGGGAGATACAAATTCATGTTTATGATAACATTAATTTTTTTAAAAAAAATTAATATTCTATGGTTTTATTTTTTAATATTTTTTGGGACCAAAGGAAACATGACCTTGAAAAACACATAAAAAATCACTTATATCCTAGTTGACTCACAAAAATCATCATAAATGTTTTCGCGTAGACTTATAAAATTATTAACATGTCATTTTATAAAATAAAAAACATTATCTTTGAACATAATCTCTAATAATAATTTAATGACCCTTGAACTTGTCATATTCATTCGAAAATATATATCGTTTCATATTCACTTCTATAATTAAAAAACTCAGGAATAACATGATAAAAAAAATTAAATTATTATTATAAACATGAATAATATTATATAATAATTTTAATTTTGTTAATTTATTCTCAAACATTCATGAGCTCCCAATCATGGAACCCACAACATCCTATAATCATATTCATCTAATTGGATGGAACTTGTGGATACAAATAATCACTGACCCTCTTGGACCATATCTAGAGAAAAATGACTATAACTCTCTGAACAGAAGTGGAATATAGAAACCCATCATGTCCATAAAGATATAAAGATATTAAAAGTATTGAAAATCTCTTAAGAACACATGTCATGTAATATTATTTTGTTATCCCATGATATATCATCAAGCATGATTCACTCTCTATGTAATTATCCCTTATTACTTCATTTATTCATTGACCTTCATATATAATATGATTATCAATAACCACAGCCTTAGATAAAATAAAGGTAATTAAATCACCATCAACTGGCCTTTAGATATATCTTCCTTTTGGATGTGAATTTTTTTCTTGATCATTCTACCAATTACATACCACCAATGACACACCCAACACATGTTGTTCAACCAAAACATTAATTCCATTGTTTTTTTCTTCCATAAAAGTATTGATAAAATAGTTCACATTGATAATGATCTCAATTCAATAGAACAATGCACTCTCATTGGTATAGGAGAAACCAATTACAAGAAAAACATGTTTTTATCCAATTAGTGGGTTCATCTTCGTGATCTACTCTACTCTAGATACCCTAGTAAAAACACCATGCGATGAATTATCAATGATGATAATTACCCAACTCATGATAATTTTACATCATTTATATACTATCATTATGATATATCATAGACCAATGTATATGTTTTTAATATTACTATCATATTATCTTGAGTTTAATGTTATTGTTGGGTTATTTTATAACCTTTTGATATGAAATTTAATATAATAACGTTACCATAAAAACATTAAAATGAAATATTACTTTTATGGTAAGAGAAACATACAAATATATATATATATATATATATAACATCATAACCAAAATTTTAATAAAAGAAAATAAATGAGTTGGGTTGGTGGTACCCACTCATACCAGACCCACATTCACTAGATCCAACTACATGAAACATTCATCCCACTAAGTCTCCCATAAAAGTCATGATTAATCTAAGATATGGAGTAATTAAAGGGTTCTACAATGTTATCATATGTGCCCACTCTACTAACAACAAATTGACCTCTCTATGTAAAATTCCCCGAGAGATGAAACTTTCGATTTATATTCTTCATCGATTAGTGTGAACTGAGTTCCTTATAAAGTAACAATGATATAGTATTATCAAACAAAACTATAAAATGATCTATACTAACAAGTGAAACACCTTGTTTTAAGACAAATCCTTGAATCCAAACTATAACCTTCATTGTATGGGATGATGGAATATACTCAGATACCATTTTCGAATCATAAACCATAGACTAATTCATGATTCTCCATATAACTACACCATTATTCGTGCAATACAGATAACCTGAATATGATTTTAGATCATCATGATCTATCGAGAATCTATCATCAATGTATCCCTTCATAACTAGATCATTATATCCTCTATAAACTAGGATCATATCATTTATAAATCTCCATTACATTATAAATGTTATTAAATTTAATCAATGCATGTCTCCTAGATTTTATTGATATATTCTCATCATTATATTATAAAATTAAACATAAAATAGATTTTATAGAATGGGATAGATGATAGATATCAATTTCAAATCATAAGTGATTTTCCATATTCTTTTAATCACATATTGTGTTTGTGAAGACATTTTCTTTTAATGATTATTAAAATGTGACATCAGAGAAAATCCACTCTTCTATTAGTACATAGTGTACATTTAGATTACAATATTAGTATATATACATTGACATAGTCCTATAATCCATTTATATATATCTCTAAATATAATAATTCCTTGAATATATGTTGATTTTTCAAAATCATCTATATAGGGTAATCTATTTAACAAAATTATCACTTACTATATGACTTGGACATTGTTTCTCATGATTATTATGCCATTAACATATAAAATTAGTTAAATAATGAAATTTAAAATCACTTTCTTGTAGAAGTAATTATCCCATTCATTCGTAGTGAATCCAAATTCTCTAATAGACTCATTAAAATGAACATTCAATGATCATAATTCATGAATCAATACACAAATGTATCACTACAACTAACATAATTTATTAGAATTCATTGACATAAATAACCCATTGGGTTATATCAAATAGAAAAATTCAACTAACTTCCCATTTCTAAATATGGTTTTAACATCCATTTTCCAAAATTAATTATCATTCAAGGATGAAATTGAATGTACTATTTCTATAGATTTTAATATCGCCACTAGTGATAAGGATTCATTATATTGAATGACTTAAAATTTCCTAAAACCATTCTCAATAATGTTTTGTTTTTTTACGTAATAGTCCATTAATTTATCTATTTTTCATCAATATACATTTTCACCCTTTTGGTTTTGCCTCATCTAGAGGATCTTTAAACATAAAATCCTTATTTTGGTATATAGACATCATTTCATAAATCATTACTTATTCAAATTTAGAAGTATATTTTCCATATCATTCTTCCTTAAAAGATAGAGGTTCATTATCATAAAAGAGTTATTTTTCACCCATATTGGTGGAATGAAAACATTAACTCTCTAGTTTTTTAACTTTTCTACATAACCAATATAGTACTTGTGTCTTTGAAACATCTCAAAATCTACTCACTTTGTAGAGATTATTCCCACAACAACTCTTGTGAATTTTAATCATTGGTTTAATGAAATTAAATATTTCTTCTAGTATTTCCATTTGAAATCTGTTCCCTTTCTCAAAATATTTAATGTTTTTCCGAAATAAATTTTATATTAGAGGGGTTATATATTTAATATTCATTGGTTACCATTATATAACCTATAAGGATACACTTCAATATTTGAGATCCTAGTATTTTTTTGAAATGTTTTTTTAAAAATTCCTCACACCCTAATATAAATATATTCTATAGATCATGTTTTGTTCAATACCATAACTCATATGGAATAACTTATGTTTCTCTATTTAGTACTCAGTTTTTTGTAAATTTCTCTATTTTCTTGAGCATACCCCCAAAATGATCATGGTAGAGTAACATGACTCATAGTCAATAATACTATGTCAAGTAATTTATGATTCCTGTTTTCTTTAATATCATTCTACTGATGTGTATAAAGAATGAGTTAGGAAACTATCCCAGATGCATTTAAGTGATCGTAGAATGATTAGTTTAGATATTCTCTACAATTATCTGAGTGGATCTTTTTAATATTTTTATCAATATGATTCTATAATTTATTTTTATATTCCATAACCATATTAATGGAATCTGACTTATACAGTATTAAGTCGATATAAAAATAACTATTAAATTCAATGGTGATAGTATTGAGTTAATAGAACCCTCCCCTTTCCACTACTATAAATGGACCACATATGTTTGTATAAATAAACATTTCTTGGTCTGTGGCCCTCTATCCATTCCCAGTGAATGTTTATTTGGTTTTTTGACCTTATAGACTACTATGGAATACATCCAATTGTTTTACCATAATATTTTCTACAGTCATTTATTATTGTAGTTTTCTGAAATTATTTAAATTACATGAAATAGGATAATGTTATCTGGGTAGGTACAATATAGTTCATTCTAGTTTGTTTTGAAACTTATTTCCATAAAAGGGTTTTCTAGTTGAAGTAAATACAATCTATTATTACAATGTTCCATACCATAAAATATGGTATCCTAAAAAAGGAGGAAAAATATGTTTCCAACCTAGAAATAAAAATCACATGTTGTATAATCATTACGTTGATATCATCTATTTTTTAGTAAACGGTATATAATAAAAATTATTTAATATAAGAACCAAATCACTACGAATAATCTCCCACTATTAATCCTTCTAGTCTACCACCATTTTCTACTAGGAGATCCACATCACCAATTGAAATATTCTGCAATCTACTTGCTTCCTGTATTATAATAAATTTTTTTATCCTAAAACGATCTGCAATATAAGAAAAAAAATTGAGTTTTTAAAATAATACTATGTTCTATAGCAAATAGTACATGCAACACAGAGATTAAATGAGCGATAAAATATTATTAATTAAATATGATCATTAATAACCAATCATTGAATTGGAAGGTATGAATAATATTAGATGACTTATAAAACATATTTAAATGCCCATATAAAAAAATTTATTTATTATTAAGAAAAAGGTACAAAAGTTTTAGTAAAGTTATTTTATCCTTCAGAAATAAATTTTCCTCAAAAGTGATTTCAATTTATTTTTATGACAAAATATTATAGTTAATTTTAATATATTTTATAGATTTTATTTCATAAAAACTTTTTCATTTTGATAACCATCATATAAAAGTTAGCTTATTAAGAAATTTTCAAAATAAATTAAAGATATATATTTTCCAGTGAATAAAGAAAAATACCTATTTTGTTGAAAACTATATTTCTATTTAAAGATTTTAAAATTTTAAAATTTGTTTTAAAATTATTTTATAATAAATTTAGTTTTATTAAATTTTGTTAAATCTATTTATATACATTTGATGAAATTTAAGGATTAAATTTATTATAAATTAAATTTAAAACAAAAAATGGAATTACTCAAAAATTAATGTATTTATAAATTATAGCACATTAATTTTAATTTTAATTTATTAAAAATCTTTAAATATAATTTTATAAATTTTATTACATATTTGTAATCATTTTATTTATTTTTCTTAAATATTACCTTTCTATCATTAGTAGCTATGAAAATTAGTTGTGGTAAAATTTATCCCCTTGATAAAGGTTGAGTTGAGTAATCAAGGTTCAAATTAAGTTATAAGGTCATAATGTTTCATATTATTACTTATTGGATGGACAAAATGTGAAAATTAATATATTATTATTCATATTATTATTTTTAATTGACCCTTTTCAATGGAAATTACCAATATAATATTTAAATAAATGAAAGATACAAAATGTAACTCTCTGAGTTCTGAATGTAAATTATGTGTCCACATAGATAGAAAAGAAATTAATAGAAGAATATTAATATTAATTTTGTGATTAATGAAATTTTATTCATGATTATGATTTATTTCTAATTTTTATGGATGATATAATTACCTTAAATATTTTTCCAATATTCATACAATATTTAGTCAATTAATAGAAAAATAAATAAATGATTATAAATATTTTAAAAGTGATATAATTTGAGTGATATATATAAAATAATTAATTTGGTATATTTATTTTATGTATTAGTTTTTTTAAATAATTAATATTCTGAATAAAACTTTTCTTGGATGTATTAAAATTCCAATTAAATTTGTTTTGTCAAAATTTACATTATTAATAATTTCTCAAAATAATATTTTATTAAATTATTTAAAAATCCTAAAAAACATGAAATAGGAAAAGGGGGATAATATATGGTCTAAATTCTCATCCCAATTCTATTTATTATTCAATATATACCTTTTATGTATATATATAACCATTTAACATTGAAAAATATATTGTCGTAGTTAATGTTAAAATAGGTTAACAATGTGGTTAAATAAAAGGATAATGATTAAAACACCACATTAATCATTCCAAATTTTATTGAGTGATGATATTTAGACCATATACTGCCATATGTTTCAATACATGTCTATTTAGGTGAATTTTACATGAGAACGACTTTATTATATTTTAATCTTTTATAAAATTCCAAAAAATTCCCCCCACCACAATTTGAAAAGGGAACCTCATAGCTCAATTATTCACCCCACATTTGAACTTTTATATTGAAAAAACATAAAAAAAATATCTTCTAAAAAACATAATAATATTCTAGAGGTTCTGGTTTTTCTAGAAGACCCACTCTATAACCCTTAAGATGATATTTATTGGAGTAGTTTCATATGAGAGTTAATCTCATTAACCAATCACTTTTTTTACTTATTCATTGCCTCATATAAATCTATGATATTTTTCATAAATAATAAATAAGTTAACCTAAAAATACTGATATGTTATTTTGATTATAAAATCACCTTTATCAATACTATTTCCCATCAAATGCTTTGTGAAACTATCGTTCATGCATATGCACGACTTGCAATCTCCACCTAGAAATACAAATAATTTTCAGGCCAAATATATTATAGATGGTTATTATTATTAGTTAAATGATTATACATTATAGTTGTTATATAATTTTATACCATTAATTATAATGTCACATATACCTTTCTACCTTTCATTCCCTATTAATAAAATAATGTCGCTCATGAGAACGTGTGGACTACCACCTCCACGAAGAGATGTGATTTTTTTTTCATATTCATTCTGTTTATATGATAATAAGTATGTATTTATTGAATATATATGATATATATGATATAATAAATAATATGTAAATAAAAATTTTTAAATATCCTTTTAAAAATAAAAATAGCATCCATGTGTACATACACCCTACCATTACCAAGAATGATGTAGTTTATTTTTCTATATATAAATTTTATAGATGATTATAAATATTTATATAATAGAAATATATATTCTATTTATATCATCATTAAAAAAATTATATTATGGTACCATAATAAAAGTGTAAGTATTAATACTTCTGAACCGAAACATATCTGAAAATCAAAGATGTTACCACCCAAAATAATGATTTAAATAAATAATTATTATTAAATGAGTGATAAAAGGTTATATGTAAGTCATATAAGTTTTGATATATTTTATTAGGATTATGAAATATACTTATAAAAAATATATTTATTATGAATTAGGTTCGGATTCATATGAAAGAAGTCGAACATAAGGTAAGGGTTTGTTTCTCAATCTCATCACTATTCGAGATTGTATCTATTGGTGGAGTATTTTCATCCATATACGTACTTTCACAAAAAAAAGAATAATATTTATATTATCCCCTACTTATTTATTAAACACAATTTTATCTCTATTTTACCTTCTTATAAATTTTTAATGGAATCTGTTTATCATTTTTTGAATAAGGTACTTTTTTTGTTTTTTAAGTGTAAAAGGAATGTTTGATTAATTTACATGACATGAATTAAATTTACCCCAAAAATTAACACTGAATTATTTGAATATTAATTTATTATTTTAAAAGTTTATTTTAAAAAATATTTAATATATGAAATGCGTTTTTCTTTTAAGATAAATATTTTACAATTGAAATGGTTATTTTGATCAAGAAATTTTACAACAATATATTTAATGTATTTTCATGAATGAAAACATAATTTGTTAAATATTATATTGATTTTTTAATAAAATTATATCATCTAACATGTTTCTCTAGACATTTTATGATCAGTTTAATGAGGAAATTACTGATATAATTATGTTTGTTTTCCAAAAAAACATTAATTTATTTTTAAGTCATGTTGATTATGTTGTATTATATATTCTTATGAGGAATAAATTGGAAGAAATAAGTGTTGTTTGGGGCCTATTATAGTCCCTAAATTCATTGTTATATCTAATGATACACAATACATTAGGTTTTGGACAATGAGTTTCTCATTTATTTTCCATGTGATTATATTGTTTTTTTATATCCATGAATGAGTGTCTAGTTAATATAATTATTTATATGTAATTTTTTTTCACCATCATATATTCTTATCATATTATTAATGCTTTATTATCTTATATTGTATGTATTCCATTACTAAGCATTTGTGTGCACCCTTTTTTTTATTTTATTTTACCAAAGATATGAATAATTGTATTATTAATTACATTGGTGATGAAATAATGGTTTTATTATATGTATTTAAATTTTTAATGTAATATTTGAATTATTTTTATATGATGTTCTTTAAGTCAAATAAACTATGCTGTCTTTTTGGATGCGATAACCTGTATCTAGAGACAACGTAAAAAAGTAACCCACAACTCAGGGATACTAGATTTATCTTCCATATATCTAGTATCATAGGAATTTTAGTAGAATCCTTGGGAACAAGATTTTTTAAAATAAATATTTCTGAACATTACCATATGACGGACATTGAGAATATTCTCAAAGAAACCAGTCATATGATTTTTAGATTATTAATATCTAAATTTATAATTTAGGATATGTGTTTCACTCTTTTTAAAATTATACATTATGATTCATAATTTTATGCATTAATTTAATATATTACAATATTTAGAAATTTATCCCAGTGGAAGGAATAAAAACCATATCAATGCACAGAATCTATATAGAAATTTCCCTATTAGAAAAGATAATGAAGCTGAAGCTGGAGCATTAGATGTAGCTGAGAAATTATAACTTTTTTAGGGATGTTGAGTTAGATTATTACAAATAACCTTGCTTATATAGGTAATAATTTGTATCAAAAATGAAATTTTAAATGGTGGACTGCTTCATGCACTAACAACATCCATTATTTAATGGGATTAAAAAAATTAGATGAGAAATGGATATGTTTTTTTTGAGATGATATTTCTTGATTTGAGAAGTAAGGAAAGGGGGAATTTGTTCAATGAATTTTATCATCTCTTATGTGGTTTTTATTATTTTCATTCAATTATTCATAGCTATAAGTATGAATATTAGGTAACGAGAAGGAATTCGAATTATTTTAATGATCTTTTCTTAGAAAAATATTTCACATGTAAAGAACAAGCATATATTGAAAGAAATTCTTGAGATAAAGATAAAATAAAGGAAAAAATGTTGATAAGAATGAATATTGATTTACATGGTTATAGAAGAATTCTGATGACTTTGTATGTAATCCATAATGAAATATATAGTATTTATTTTATTGGTTGAAACTAAACCTACAAAGGGGGGCTAGTATATCAACAATTCTCATCATAAGAGGATATAATATAATTTTCTATCAATATAGAGATATTGTTATCTAATTATTTTAGATATAAAGAAATTAATGAGAAGATGATGATTGAAGAGAAAAAATGGATAATGGGAAGATGATAAAAAATGTATTTTCCCACATGGGATAATTATAGAAAGAAACAATCAGGTATTTTCATGAAGGGAAAGATAATTTAATTACATTATGAAGAGAAAGGATATAAATAATCTGAATGAATGGGTAAGAAATAAGTCTCTAATTATATGTACTTTAACTAAAATTAGATTTACCAATATGAAAAGAACTTCCTCAAGCATTAAGGGAATATATATTCAATGATGAAAAGGGATTAAGGTCAACATTATTCTATTACTATATCTTAAGTGGAAGGATTAATATTTATTTTTATTTGGATTTATGATTTAGGAAATTATTTTTATATGAATCATGAAATGTATGAGTATTTTACCAATTTGGTTTTTATTTATGTATTTGAAATCATATTTGGAATGGTACAGATATCGAAGAAAATTGATTTTGTGGTAAGGTGATATTTTTTTAATAACACGTGAATAAGGGAAATTTAAACCTTAATATATTCGTAAGGTTGAGTTTAAAAGGGTTTATTTTGATGAAGAATAGATTTTAATTGAAAATGTAAATGGGATAGTATTAGTGACCGTAAAATTGGTTAGTGATTTGATAAAAATGTAATTTATGATAGGGTTTACAATTTTTTTGTATTTATGAAATATATTTGATAATGCGATATTTTTTGAGTTAATATATTAAATCATGTATGTTTTCATTGAGGATTTATGGAAATTGCCATGTTTTCAGAGAAAATGTGATCAATTTGTTAACATATTTGGTATATCAAAATTAAGAGGTATATTATGGATTACTATTAAGTTGATTTTTAATTCCATAGATATATTTTTGAGTAGAATTAACTTTAACTAGTTATTTAATGGATTATGTTTATATTTGGGTGTTATTTGAAATGTTTTTCTAAATATTCTGGTATTGGTGAATATTTAGATGTAGAAGGAATGATATATAGATCTTTTGATTCCTTAAAAAATAATTTTAGTACCTCAATCATGAATAATTCAATCTCAAATATTCATTTAATAGAGTAAGAGATGATGTGGAAATAGATCAAATCCAAACTAAAGAATGATATAATGATTCTGAAATGAAAATAATCTATTATTATTATTTTACAATTTTATTTATGTAGATAGTAAACGAATCCATAATATTTTGGAAAATACCTTGCAATAAAAATGTTATCTATTTACTTTTTGAACTAATAGATTAATGGTCACTTAACCCATCATATATTTATGGTTTTGTGATGGTTAAAATTATCATGACCATGTTCTTTATCACTCTATATTAATCCTTGCGGGTAATTTTTCATATCCATGTCCACATTTTCAACTACCACTAATTTTAACCTATTTAAAATCCAATAATTGTATTAACGATCATACTTCACTTTCCCTCTTTATAAGAGAATTTTTTATTAACCCTTTTCCCAGCATGGGTTTTCCATGAAAGAGTTTTCAAATGAAATCCCCTTGATTATCAATAAAAATTCAAACTTTAATGATGAAATTTATTGAAGTGATATGGGTGTGTAACACACCAATATTTTAAAGCAACTCGTTGTTCGATAGTATATATGACATGCAACACAAAACATTAATGAATTTATATAATATTTTTATTAAACTTTTACCATTATAACCAAGCTATTTAACTAAATTGTATACATAGTATTTAAAAATTATTAAAAATATATAAATTACCTACTCTATAAAAGTTCATTCATCATTCTTCATAAAAAATAATGAATTTTCAGTAAAGTTATTTTATGATTCCAAAATATGATTTCTTCAAAAAATATTTTTATTAATTTTTATGGCGTAATATAATAATTTATTTTTATAAATTATATATATTTTATTTTTCAAAAATAATATCAATTTGTAAATCAAAACATCAAAATTATATTAGGGTAAAATATTTATATTTTTCTGAAAATATTGATTCCTTAGTGAATGGTGATAAATTCCGATTATTATTTAAAATTTTATTTCTATTTCAAGCATTTACAAAGTAACAATTTATTTTATAATAATTTCAAACTAAAATTAGTTATATAATATTACTAATCATCTAATTAACTTCATTGTATTCTATTTAAAGAATTAATTTAGTATAAAATCATTTTTCTTAAATAAAAATTGATTTTTCTTAAAAAATAAATTTTCATATCATTTTACGCGATTAGTTTAATTTTATTTTAAAAAAATTATATATAAATTGAATTTGATAATAAACATTACATATTTGAAATTATTAATTTCTAATTATATAAACATTCACCCTTTATTGTTTGTTAATATGAATAGTAACTGTGGTTAAATATATCACCTCGGTAAAGGTTAAATTTGGTTAATGAAGGATAAAACTAAGTTATAAGGTCCTAGTATTTCATATTAATTATTATTAGATGATGTTAATTGCACCATTATCACATTAGTCTTTAAATTATATCCTTTAATGGACATTATACCAGGGAATTGACCAATATAATTTTTAAATCAAAGAATGTTAAAAAATGTCACTCTATTAGTTTTAAATATCTATTATGTGTCCACATACGGAAACACCCATGTTATGAAAGAATATAAATTTCAATTTTATTAATAATGAAATAATATTATTTATTATAATTTATTAATAATTTTTGGGTACTACATAATTACCTTAAAATTTTTTAATGCAAGTTGGGTATATATTTAATAAATATAAAAATAAAATAAATTATAATAAAAATATTAAAATTGATATAAGTTGAGTGACTTATAGTATTATAGTAATTTTTTATATTAATTTGGCTTATTATTTATTTTTAAATTTTGTTGTATTATAAATAATTCTTTTTATTGATTTATATAAACGATAAATAAATAAATAGTGCCAAAATTGACATGCATGATAATTTATCAAAATATTATTTTATTAAATTATTTATAAATTATAAAAAATAAATAAAGAAGTAAATCAGAGTAATATATTGTCTAAAATTTCATCTCCTTTCCATTTATGAGTCAACAGTATCCTTATATGTGAAATTATATCCCTTGAAGAGTGTAAAATATGTCACCTCGGTTGATGTTAAAATAAGTTAACAAAGGGTTTAAACCAAATTATATGGTTTTAAAAACCACATTAACCTATTAAAATTTTATTTTATGATGGAATCTCAACCATGTAAATCCATAGGTTTGAATTCCTATCCATTTTTCTCATTTTTCTTGAGATTTAATTTATTATACTTCAATATTTTATGACATTCCAATAGTGACCCTCACCTCAATTATAAAAGAGTACTTCCTACCTCATCTAAGAACCCCACATTTATCCTTATATATTGGACAAAACCAACCAATATCTTTTTTAAAATTACCTAGTCACATTCTATCGGTTCTTTTCATCCCAAAATACCAAACTTATGACCCTTTAGAAGGGATTTAAAAGACTTCTTTCAAAGTAGTGGTTATCACCTTAACCAATCACTTCCATATTAAATCTTCTTTCCCTTATCTGAATATATAGTATTTATCATAAATAATAACTTATACACCATAAATACACCAAAATTTTGTTATTAATATGAAATCAACATTATGCATTCACTTTCCCATCAAATGGGAAGTGAAGGTATCACTCGAGGATATGTACGACTTACCATCTCCACGTAGAGATACAATTCATTTTCAACAACTATATTAAATGAATGGTTATTATATTTTGTTTATGGTTTTTATATGATACCTATGACATATATATTCCCATGTAATTATAATATAACATCTACCTTCTTTCCTTCCAGTCCATTAGAATATAATAAACTCGCTTGTGCGTACGTATGGACTGCCACCTCCACGAAGCGATGTGATTTTTTTATTTCTACATTACATGGATGGTAATAATAATTAATTTTATGAATATATATTATTTATATGATATAATAATAATTTTTTGAATGCATTATTATCTATCTTTTTTTTCCATCCATCAAAAATGAAAACAATGTTCATGTGTTTGTATGACCTACCATATCTATGAATGATGTATTTAATTTTTCAATATATAAATATAATATATTACTATAAATAAGTATATAATGACTATATATGATATTTATATCATTATTAACATTCATGAGATGATGTAACAATTTTCAAAGTACAACGACTAAAATAAATAAACTAACACAAACATGAAAAAAACACTTACCACCCAAAGAATTGAATTTAATAAGGAATTGTTAAAAAATAGGTGTTTAAATGTTTAAGTAAATAATATATGTTCTGATATATATGAGTATGGACATGAAATATAATTATAATAAATATATATTTATTATAAATTATTTTTGTATGCATATGAAGGATTTTGAACCTAAGGTAAGAGAATATTTCACAATGTCAACACTATTCGGGATTGTCTCCACATGGTGAGTCTGTTATTCCATATTTGAATTTTCTCAAAATGTTTTAAAAAATATTTTTAATACCTAAAATTGTTCATCAAAGAAATATTTGTATGTTTTTACCATTATACAATTTTTTAATGATTGTTCTTTTAATTTTTCATATGAAGTACTTTTTTTCTTTTATCAATAGTTTAGAAGGAATGTTTTTTTAAATTTTATAGAATGATGGTAATTTCCTATAGTCGTGAATAATAAATGATTTGATGATTTATTTATATTATTAAAATTCTATTTTAAAATAAAATGTTTTCTTTAATATGTGGGAATTTTTTAAATATTAATAAATGATTTTCAAAGTGAGATGAGTATTTTCCTTAAGACATATTCCAGTAATATATTTAAATGTTTTTCATATTTGAAAACATAATTTTTTCAATATTATGTTTAGGATTTAATATAATTCTACCATCCAATATATTTCTCTAGATGGATAATGATAGTATCTTCTTTGGGAGACAATTGATATTCCATACGTTAGTTCTTCTAATATGAATAGATATTAATATTTATGGTATACTGATTTAGCTTAATTATTTATTCATATACGGAATGAATTTGGATTAGTAAATGGTGTGAGGGGACCACTATATCTCCAATATGAATTGTTAGATCTCTTGAGACAAAATTGATCAGGTTTTGGGTGATTCCTTAACCATTTATT
The DNA here is from genome assembly GCA_963277665.1 of Viscum album. Taxonomy (NCBI): domain Eukaryota; kingdom Viridiplantae; phylum Streptophyta; class Magnoliopsida; order Santalales; family Viscaceae; genus Viscum; species Viscum album. The sequence goes on from OY728140.1 coordinate 544,705,379, forward strand.
TTTTGTTATCATGGCCATGGCCTCGATGTTATGGTTTAGATTCCTAGAATTATGAATTCCCTACCTATGAAATAGGTCATTGATATCCATGTGGTTATTATATTTTTATGATTTACATGGATGAGATTCCAGTTTATGTTATTATTTATATAGAGTTATTTTTACAATTATTTATTCTTCTCATATTATTCATTCATTATTAGATTATCTTGTTTTCATTCCCTTACTAATAATCTAAGATCACCATTTTATTTGTTTACATTTACCTAAAATATGAAAAATTGTATTATAAATAAAATTTATGTAGAAAGAGTTCATTTGTGTCATGTATTTTATATTTTTAATGTAATTTGGGAGTTTTTCTTGTATCCAGTTTTTAAATTATATTAAACTAATTTTTAATTTTGGATGTGATTACTTTTATCTTGTAACAATAAAATAAATAATCACTGGAACTAGGATAGTAGATTCAGGATATTTATAAAACTAGACTTTTAGATTTATATTGATTTCATTTATTGAAAAATGTACCAGAACTAAAATATTTTACTTACTTCCTCTTCCCAGCTATGAAATTCTTATTTCAGTGGAATTATTTTCTATACAAAAAGTAGTCTGCATCCATTTCATTTCATTACCTCTATGTATTTAGGTTATTATATTTTAATTGTGATTTTTTTACTTTGACTTAGACTCTATATTTGAAACATTAGTCTTTTTATTCCTTCTCTTGTTCACCATAAGGATATAAGCGTTTAAATTCTTCATATCGTTACTAGCATGGATAATTAAATACAATAAAAATAAAATATAATTATTCGTGTTATTTACATTATAATTAATAATGAAAGTCAATTAAATTGGTGCAAAAGAAGAAAGAATGAGATCACTTTAGAGTTTATTGTTCAATTTTAAACCAATGGAATCCAGTCACTAAATGTACCCAATCATTTATAATACATGGGGTTCATCTTGATTATATTATTTAAGATTTAATATGTATAGTTATATTGATATATAGTATATATATTTTTGAGCTCTCTCATAGTATAACTCTTGGAGATGATTCAACATCTTATAAGAGTCATCATCTGCATGTATTTTCCACAACTCATTAGGCATAGATGAAAACATGACCCACTGCAAATCCAATGCCCCATCTATATGATTATTTTATATATCTTTATCCACCTTTTTTTCATCATAAGGGGGATCAGTATGATGTGGGGATTTCAACACTTGAAGATTATTTTCTTATTATAGCATTATGTATAGGATCATGTACCACCCCTTCCAATTATTGTGGATCAAAAAATTATCTTTATCAAATATTGATTGTAATGAGGTTGTATTAGTGGTGTTGTTGGAAATATGATCTAAGAAATAAAATTTATATGATTAGTAATTTACCTTGTTTAATATATTAAAATTTCTTAATTTATTAAATTTTTAAATTCCTCCAACTATTTTATCAAATTCAAATAGATCTCAATTGTTAAATTCAAATTCATCAGTTAGATGAATATTCTAATTTATTGGTTATTTAAAAACACATCATTATAGTATAATAGATGTATATTCCAGTTCACTAAGAGTTTAAATTTATGTTATTTAATATATATCCTCATTGAATTATTATTCCTTGATCAATTGAGTGGAGTCTCATCTTATAAAATGCATAACTTTGATTTACTAAATAATTTTCCTCTAATGTTTCATCAAATTATGTTATTGCAACTTTTTTTAGAAAAAAATTGTTAATTAAACACACCAATTTTCATTAGTACACCCCAGTAGTAATAGGATCCCATTTTTTGAGATAATGAGAACTTAATTTTTTTTTTGATTTAATGTGATGGAATGTGTTTTGACATAATATATCTGTAAAGGATTTTAAGTTGTTTCATCAACTAAAATCTATTACTAGTTATCATGTCGTTGATATGTGATCACTCTCACATATAACCATGACTTAATAAAAAATATTCAAAAAAAGATAATTCATTTTTTATCTTTTTATGCTTGTAAAATATTATACTATATCATCGAACAAAAACACATTCACTGAATGATAAACCATGGAAATGATAAAAAATATAATGACATTATCATGAGTTGTTCAATATTGGTTAACTCATTTAGCAATTAATTGATTAAAAAATACATAAAATAATTACATAAGATAGTACCTAACTCATATTTTAGCAGCTGAAAGCTCCCATGCATCTCACTTTTTTTTATTCCATTTATCTACTTGAATATCATCATATCAAACACCTTTGATCTTTATATAGTATAAAAACACACATGTGGGAGGAACTGGTGTGGAAAAATTAAATTTTGTCGCATAAACAAGGAAATACATATTGTTATACAATTAATGATAGAGAGGATGATATACATATCTTCATAATATATATATATATATATATATATATATTAAATTTTCAAAACACTAATGAAATAATCAAATTTAATACAATTAAACCAAATATACACGGGTCAGTCTCAACTCATGTCCAGTCAACCGACAATTATATTTCCTAAAGAAATTTAATATTTATAAAATTATACTCATTGAAAATTTTAATTCATTATAAACATATTAATATAATTTAAATAAAATTTATGTACATCTCATGGAACCTGAAAAAATGAAATAAATTACTAAAAATTTAATTTAATTTAAAAAAATGTTTTCTAATTTTTTTAGTTTGATTGGACCTAAAGTGGGTTCTTGGAAATTAAAAATAGACATTTTATGGATATGATGGTTCATGATAGTGTGTTATGGACCAACCTGGCATGTCCTAACACATTTGGGCCTGGTGAAAATTGCATAAAAGATGTTTCATATATACAACAAATTTAGTATACATTTAATATATTTTATATAAAACATAATACATTATATATAATATATATAGTATTATAAATTTACATAAAATATAAAATTTAATATAATATATTATTATATATATATAGTATTGTATATATATCATGCAATCCCCCCCATCAATGGGGTGGAAAAAGGCCACCCACGTTGAATATAATGAAACCCCATTGATTTGGGTGGCCCTTGAAATATATATTTATATTGTATTTTATAATAATGATATAGATATTATTACGATTTTATGATTACCTTGTAGGATTTCATAGAAATAATTTTCTTCAACATGTTTCTCATACCATCCACATTGATCTCTGGAAACATGTACTTTCCATCCCTGCTCCGACCACCCAAATATGGTGTAAATTGTAGGCATGCATATCTAACAATTACAAATATATATAAAGATCGGTATTGAATTTTTTAAAATCTAATAAATATTCAAAAACCCATATTATGATGATATGAACACCAACGGATGCATCCTACATTTTGTTGGGACTTTATAAGAACCATCTTTCGGAATCGTAGCTAATTTAAATAAGATTGTTTAATTTTTTTGACATAAACATATTCATGTTCTCTTTGATACTAATTACAATTACAAGAGTCTTTGAGGATGCATGAATGTAAATATTTTTAAATTTGTGGTATGAATTAAATTCAAAAATGATTAATTTGAAATAACTCATTCATAGATTTTTAATGGATAGAGTCCAATTAAATTTAAACATGGAAAAAACCAAATAAAATAGTACATTTTACCTTGTCAATTTGAAAATTATAATTTGATTTTCTCACCCTTGTAATTTCATAGCGAAAATTCTCCAAATTATATATCCACTAAATTTTTAACATGTTCACCACTATACCTAGGTCATAATTATTTGATTTATAGGTGATAACACAAGAAAATTGAAGTTCTTTATATTTTTCCTTCGATTAAATGAAGAATAGGTGATCGATTTGCGAGAGGGAATCGATCAAGACTTTTTCATCCATGCATTTGTATCTATAAAACCTGATAGAGTAAGGGGATATCTCTAAATTCTTATAAGAGGATAACCTTTATATTTATTCAAAAACACACTTATATATTATGGTTTATTATACCATGAATAGTGTTTTATCCCATATGGAAACAAAACATTTAAAAACACCAAAAAACACAATTATGACCTATTTAACTCATCATAAGTATCATAAATATTTTATCAATAATATGTGAACGTATTAACATGTCACCTACTAAAATTACAACCATTTACATGGCTCATAATCTCCCATAATAATTTAACAAACCTTGAATGTGTTATGTTTGTTTGAATTATTCCCCCTCATGATCACTTTTATATTTAAATAAATTGAAAATATCAGAAGAAATGAATTATGTAATAATTAGTATAAAAATTAAAAATATATTTTAATTATTGTACTTTTAATCATTCATTATTGGTTTTTCATCGACCCCCACACATGAAACCCACTAAGCCCAAAACCTGTATTCGTCCAAATAGATGGAACATTTGGATACACATAATTTGTGTCACTCAAGGAACATATCTGAATAATATTTAGTGTAACTCATAGAAAAAGAGTGGATTCTAGTAACCCATCAACCATAACCATGGATCACACTTTAGCCGGCACTGACCTTTAACAATACTAGAAAAAAGTTCTGATAAAGGGGTGACTTTTATCAACACTCGCAAAAAGAACTAATAAAGATACCATTTATCTAAGTTGAAAAAAACATTGATAAATGGGTGATATTTTTAGTAATATTTTCAATCACTGATAAATATCTCCCCTTTATCATCACTTTTTATCACTGATAAAAGTGAAACCATTATCAGATCTTTTTTATAGTGCTAATAAAGATCATAGAGAGTAAAATAATTTATATATAAAGATCTATATAGTTTTAAATAATATTAATGTTACAATAACATATATATGGAAATGAAATATATAAAAATGATTTATAGAACATTTCATAAAAAATAATCTTACATTTATATTTTTATATATGAAAAATTATAAAATTTATATTACTGAAATTGTTTAATAGTTTATTTATATACATTACTTAAAATTTGTTTATATATTTAAACTAAATACTATATATTAATATTTTATTTAAACATTTATATAATATATAATGAAATATATATATATATATATATATATTGGTATTTAATAATTTATAATTTTTCTACATGTAAAATTGTATGTGTGTGTGTGTGTGTGTGTGTGTGTGTGTGTCTGTCTCTGTGGGTGCTTGTAAGAGTACATATGTACATTTTTCATGGGTACATGTATATGTGTGCACCCGAATTTTTTATTTAATATTATTTTTTTATTTTTTTATATCTCTCCATGTTTATTATTTTGTATATTTATTATTTTTTAATATTTATTCATTCTTAATATATAATTAATTCTATAAATTGACAATGAATATATGTGTGTTTGCGTTTATGTGTGTTTTTAATAATATTTCTTTTGATTAAATTCGATTTAATCCAATTTTTAGTTTTTGGTATAGTAAATATAATCCATTTTTAATAATTTTGTTATTTAAGAAATTAATATCATCTATTTATTCATTTCTATTCATTTTTATTGGTTTTTAATTTCCATAAATGGAACGAATTAACTTTTTAATGTTTTTTTATATTATTTATATTACTTATTCACTTGTTATTATATATTCATTAACAATATTAAAAATATATTTAATTTTTGGTAATATTTACTTATATATTTATTTGTTTACTATACATGTAATATTTTCAATATGTTTGTAACTTATATGAATAATAATAATTATATATTTATTAAGTCTTAACATTTAAAATATTTTTTAAATTTTTATAATTAATAAACATAAATAAATTTTAAAAAATATTGCAATTTAAATGCTTAACTAAAAAATTATAAATATATAAATAATTAATTTTTTTTATAAATTATATATATGAATATATTTAATTAATTATAAAATTATAATAAATATATTTATTATTTTTATAATTATTTTTATCATTGTATTAAGAAATATATATGATTAAATAAATATATAATTTTATATAATTACATAAACATATTTATAATTACATAAAAATATTAATAATTCTTTTTAAAAATTAAATATATTTATTGATAATTATCTATATATATAATTCTAAAATTATAAAAAATATATCTATAATAGTATGGAGTGCTGGATTTGTGAATTTATGGCTTCGAAACATGATGATTTTTGATTGGATTTTGAATTTAAATCTAAATGATTTTAAGAACCTTGTGCATAGGTTTGGGTTAAAATACATGTATAAAATTGGGTCCTTTGGAATGAAGAAATATTTTTTAATAGTCGATCTATAATTGGGATTCCTATTCAGATGTTCAAATCTACATAACAAGTTTTCTTTTGAAATTTTTCAAGAGTTATGTTTTAAATTTATTTATGTGCTACATTAATCAATAGAGTTGTTTTCTATGTTCCACATGACAAGGTTTGTCTCATGATTAAATGTAAAATGAATCACCCTTTTTTGATTATTATGGTGTCGTAGGATACTTTAAAATGTTATTATAGATATAATGTTGTATACTATAACTATTATTTAAAAGGTTATGATCCTTTTCATTTTTAAAGGAGGAATAATAATGAAGATGCTCATATTTCTGAGAACCAACCTAATGGTCAGGTTTGGGATGTTGATGTGCATATTAATACCATATAAAATATAATTCCATCAAATGTTTTGTCTCATTTGATTTTTCATAGCCCTTATAGTATATGATAAACATTTAATCTGAACATTCTTCTCAAAAAATCGGGCATGGTTTTAACACTCTGATGGATTCCCCCTCCCCTCAGGATGAGGAGATGTCAGGGTCGTCTAATGCTTTGTCAGAATCAACAATTCCCATGATTTATTGGGTTGATATTGGATATCTGTCACATTTTATTAATGTTGGAGATTATTTTAGGGAAATATTGTACAATTTTATAGTGGATTAGAATTGACACGTGCATCACTACACGTGGAAATTTGAAATTTTATTAACCAAAAAACTGTTATAGAAGTGTCGATTAGGGTCCGACAACAGAAAGAATAAGAGTAAACAAAAGGAAAATCCTCATTGAAGAAAGTTCAGAAAGTTGAGTACTAATTTTGATTAACTAAAATTCCAAAAAGTAAACAACTATTTAAACATGATTAATAAAATTAACCAAAACCATATATCTGAACCAAACTATGTAATGGAAAAAATGGTGGAGATGGATGTGTCAGATCTATGGAAGCCATTCAGGTGCATGCAATTCCAATTATTTAATTTTCATATCTGGTTATTTATTTATTGAATTATCACTTATTCGAAATTTATTCATAATACTATTAGGTCTTGTTATCTGATGTTAGACAGTAGTCTAATTTTCAGAAATCAACTTTCCTTTAGTTCTCTATCATGGAAAATAATTTGGGTGTCATTATCACAATGAATCACTTGGTGAAACAAAACAACTCATTTATTATTTAGTCAAGGTATCTACCTACATAGGGTTATCTCAGATAATATCACTTATTAGATATCACTCATTTATGTTTGAATATGATCACACACATAATATTAACATTCCAATTAATATAATTATTTATTCAAAATTCACTCATGTGCGACTTACAATCATCCCATGTGTGAGACCAAATTCCAAACAAATAAATTCATTAATGACCTATATAATGTGATAACTTATTAGTTATCACACGAATAATAACTAAATAATGTGTGAAAAATCTAGATTACAAATAATTCAAATAGATATATAATAAATTAGAAAACATCTAATTAAAATTAATTATTTTCAAAGGTATTCAAACATGGAAATAAAACACAGGCATGTAAGTACCATCACGATCATCAAAACTCTGAAACCAATAAATATATTTAACCAACATGGAATCATGACATAAAAAAATAAATAAATGTGGTCAATGTATTCATCTCCATGTTTGGATCTCTGAAAGACACATCAGATGATCGTAAAATAATAACCATCACTCATTGATCAATTTAATGTCGTACAAAACCACTATGATGTTGAAAAAATAATTGGATCATTGTTCTGTCTTATCCTACATCATTGATATATAGAATAATATTAAACCCACCATTCATGATAATGTCTTTCAAATCCTGAAAATCATTATTAATGTTCACCCACCCAGACTGAATCCTCAAAGCAGCGATGAATCAGTAGGGTAGTTTCCTTTAGGGGTGTGCAGTATTGGGGATATGATGGGTGGGTGGTGGCGCCTAGTTGTAGGTTATGTCGATCGTGTGAAGCCTTATATGGATGGAGGGTGTTAGGGATGTGGGAATATGGGTGATGGAAGATGAGGGCGCTATGGGCACTAGGGACATGGGGAGAGTGGGAAAGGGGAGGGGGTGGGGGAGGGGTGAATAAGGGTTAGGGTGAGTGAGTAAAAGGGAGAACAAGGTGAGCAAGTCAAGGGAATGAGGGAAAAATTTAAAATGAAAAGAAAAAAATATCCAATACAAAAACAGTAATTACATTTATAATAAAAAATTAAAATTAACTAATTATCTACAATATAAATAATAATAATAATAACGAAATAATAATAACATAATATTAATATAAATGAAGTTATAATTAAAATACACACACACAAACACACACACACACACACACATATATATATATATCTTCACATGTAATTAAATATATAACTACTATAAAATATAATAAAAATAATGACAAATAAAAAAGAAACTATTTTATTAGTACTATAAAAATAATGAAATAAGATAAAATACCAATAGAGAATTAAAATGTATACATATTAATAAAAATTAATAAATAAAAATTTTAAAATTTGTAATACTAATAATAATATAATTCTAAATATAATATATAATATTTATATAAATTAATACAAATATTAAATTATTAATATATCTATATAAAATAACTAGAAATTATCAAAATATATATAAACTAAAAAACAAAAAAAAATAAACTAAAAGTATAATAAATTGTTAAACTAATTAATTAAAACTATTTTATAAAATTATAAAAATAACAATTAAATTATGGTACATTAAATCCCAAACAGTTAAGACTTTTCACTCATGGGAAAAATAATTATAAATAAAACCCATGTGGACCTATAGACACATCAAAACATCAAGATTACAAGTTAAAAAATTTTAAATCATTTTCCCCCATAAAATATCATGTTTCATTGAAAATTTAATTTTTTAAAAATACTTTCTCTTCCACTCATATTATTTCCAAGACGAGTATAATCACTCATGTATCATGTGATCTACCTCTTCATCAATATCATCACTCAAAGAATATGATCAAGGAGTTTCTCAATTCTTATACACATGAATTTTTTCCATAGTGTTTCCATGAATTTAGCATCTCTACTAGTGTAAAACAAAATAATTCACCAATAGAAATTGATTTACAGTAGGTTAAAATACTTTTGAGGCTTTATAATTGCGGGTTATTAAAAAAATTGTAACATTTTTTAAGAAAAAGGATGGTTGAATCTTGTATTAATTGCACGATAATTGTCAATCCAAATGTATTCCTTTAACTCTTTCTACCCCACACATAAATTTTTTTTCCAAGAATATAAAAATCCAAAGGTCGCACCATATTTTCAATTTCTAGGGATACAACTCACTCTTAATAGATGGAACAAAAAACTAGTGAGTAATAGTTCCTAGACCCATGACATAAATGTCACAAAAAATACAAAGGAATGGTACCTAAGTAGTGCATATGTTGTTTCATATAAATGAATGTATGTCATATATAAAAATATATATAGCCATGAGTAATGAATAATAACTTTTATAGGTATCCCTAATAGCAAGTGTTACAACATAATGATGACAAAATAAATCATTGTTGGATCCAAAAAGAATCTAAATTCCCATATAATAATACATTTAATGAATATTGATACTAAGAAATATAACACATATAATCATATTGAGATAATTTCAAACTATTTGCATCAGATGAATCCCTACCCATCAAACAATCAGCTCCATGAATAAATATATCAACCACACATAGTCTGAAATTCATCATGAAAATATTCAAGAATTAGTTGGGGAAGGGTATCAATTGTGGGATCAAACTAAAAAGATTTTTATTGATTTATATGGGATATATATTGGGGAAAATGTATGGGTGGATTAGTGGATCAAAGAGGATACAGAATAAAACATATTCCTTAATTAGTTTTGTTCAACTTTCAAAATTCCCTTTTCATTGATGGAAAAAATATGGTAGGTTATAGAATACATAACATCGTCAAGATTCCCCAAAGAAAAAGAGAAAAATAATATGATTCAAAAATGGTCCAAAATCCTCATAGGTATAAAAATAAAATTTTGGACAACAAAAAAGTGCTTGAGTGACAAAGTTTTTCTAAAAAATATACAAATTTCCAAAAACATTGAAGCCTGGAATAATAAAAAAATACCAAAATAGTGTGATCAATGATCATTAAATTCCAGAAAATAATCATTTGTTTAAACACCAAGGGATACAAGTGGTTTTTTATAATGACTTAATCGTAATATACATGTAAATTACATCACTTTCTCAGAATAATTAAAACATTATACATATAAATTACCTAAGACTGTATTAGTTTAGTTCATTTGGAATCATGGAAATAGAAACAGTGCTATAAAATCGAGATACATTATCTCCCACAAGGTTATTCATGACTATCACCCTTCTCAGACACATCATACTTAATACATATCATCATAACTAGGGGAATGAAAAATAAAACGGGGTGATCTCAAATGATCATTAACGGTAAATAAGGGATACATGTATGCATAACCATGAGAATTGGGGAATGATAACGTGATCATAACATTAGAAGATCATACCCAACATATCAATCATCATAAACATGAATAATGACATAAATCTTGGTATTTCATAAGAAATAAAAAATATGGAAATAAATAAGATAAGACATGAAATCATATCATAGGAAAAATACAAGGAGTTGTGGAATACGTAGACAAGTGATATCATTCCCTATATGTTAAGAATCATTTCTATAGCATTCCATGACAGTTCATTGGAACCAAACCTACTAGGTGGGACACACCACCATCTCGATTCACAATTCATGTAAGGGATAAAGTTTCCCCACCTTCCCAAAGTTGATTGAGTTTCCACATCTTCTCATAATGAATTGGGTTTCCCCATATTCTTTCTTCATTGTGATTACACATATTAGGCAGGACACATCACTATCCCTAGTCACGGTTTATTCCTTGTAAGTGATCAGGCTTCCCCATCTTCTAATAGATGATTGGGTTTCCTCATATTCCCATAGTGGATCAAGCATGTAGTCTTAATTCCTATAATTATCTCATGAGATATAAATAATTACCGTATGCATTTGAGGGATATATAGGTCCCACCCATATCATAATAAACTCATTTATACGTGTTCTATGAGATAATAAGACTTTCGTCATAACATGACCTATAAAAAAGATATGGGCTCTATAAACTTCAAATCATAACCAATGAAATGAAATGGGTATCATTAACATTTCATCACGTAATAACCTAGGGAAAAATATAGGTTTTTTATTAATTTCATAAAATAATATCCTATGAAAAGAAGTTGGTTACAAAAGCATATAACTTGTGGAATAGAAATGTTTTTCATAGGAATCATTCCATTAAAACATAAACCATTCACGAAAGAATATCAATGGCACCTTTAAATAATTTCAAATAAGGGATTGAGTAACATCAACACATGTCGTCTAATATGGAAAACAATTTTTCAATATAATTCATAAGGAATTCTTTAAGAAAATATAATTTCTTCTTTGAAAATGGGTCTTTAAAAAATACAACCTTTTGAAAACCATTTTCTTGAAAATAAAAATGAAATATTATAATGAAATATTTTAGAAAATTTGAAAACGTTTTTCATTACAAATATATAAAGGGAGCTTCAAAACTTTTGAAACCCATTTTCCTTCAAAACTTATAAAAGGACATTGAAAATGTTTTGAAACCCATTTTACTTGAAAATTTATAAAACTAGCTTGAAAACCTTTTAAAAACAAATTTACATGAAATATTATAAATGGAGCATAAAACATTTTGAAACCAATATTACTTAAAAACATATAAAATAATCTTGAATGTTCATTGATATCCAGTTTACTTGAGAACATATAAAGGTATATTTAAATATTTTTGAAAACCATTTTCATTGAAATCATATAAAATATTTTTGAAAAAAAATTTAAAAAAAAATTAATTTAAAATTAATTTTAAAAAACATTCTATTAAAAATTAACCTTTTAAAAATAAAAGAGAATGTTCAAATAAATGATGGTAGGTAAATCCATACATGTTGTATGCAGTAAAAATAATATTCCTTTTTTCACGGTAAAAGTGTATGAAAAATGACTTATTTGGTAAGTAAAAAGATGATTCATTAGAAATTATTAGTAAAAGAACAAAAGGGAAAAATTGTATTTTATATATTATATCATAATAGTATAATATTCTTGTAAACCATTTTTTGAAAACATGGTTTTTAAAGAATGCATATTTCTGATTAAAGAGAGAGGTAAATGATATCTTTTTTTAAAACCCATTCTTGATCATATTGTGCTATAAAGAATTCATAAATGACACCATTACTTGGATAAAAGAAGAATAAATAGAGGTTAATAAATATAATAAGTGTTCTTGAGATATTTATCATAATATTTCATTAATGGGTGTATGATTATAAACAATCTCGATAAATGGTGGGATTCTATCAATAAACTGTTACCAATTTTGGAACTTGGGAACATAAAAAATGGAAGGAATAAACTTACATGAATATTAAAATATTATTAAAATAATTATATTCATGGTATATTATTTCCATTTAAGTATATATAACTAATGGAAAATTTAAGTTGCATAATAAGGAATATGTCCCAAAGAAGGCAAATTGAGACAATATTACATTTCTGATTTGGTAACATTTGAGTCAAAGACCCCATGAATGAAATATCATATAAATGACATGTAAATACCCATAAATTAAAGTATAATAATCATATAATACATACATGGGTAGTATACACACCAAAAAAAATTAAATGAGGGATGATTACGGTATGAATCTCAATGAAATAAAACGTGAGATGAAATTCCATTACATAATGTCTTGAATCACACCATACTCATTCACACTTCCTATATAACAAGTGTAATATTATTATAAATATTTAATAGAATCATATTCTTATATGGAATAACATATATGGTTTTATTATGACCTTATATTTCCCATTTTATTATTAATTTCATGTTAAGGTTACGCTTAGGGTAATATTTACATTGTTTTTCGCTTGTGTCCTAATTTGTTATATCTTTAGTACTTATACTTATATTAGTATTTACATAATGAAAAAACACAAAATAAATATAATTAATATTTATTATATGTTTAGTATAATAATATAAAGAATATATAAGTATGTAATTGAATACATTATTCATGGTGACGGTAGGTCTTACGTATGCATGAACACTACATTTGTTTTATTGACGTATGGAAATATAGTGAATGAAATAAATTTATATATGTATATAATTTCATTAAAGTATAATTATTATGTAATATATATCATATAGGTTCACTAAACATATTCTTAATACATTTCATTTAGTGTGTGAACAAATCACGTTGCTTTGATGGAGTGGTAGTCCCCTCTTCCTCAAACAAAATCATTAAATTTAAACCAGATGGAAATAATAAAGGGTATGTGATAAATTGAAATTAAATAATCATAAATAAATTATAAATAATATATATATATATCTTATATAGAAATATATTTTAACATATTTTTCACCATGAGAGGTTTTAATGTAACAACTAACTATTATTGTTTCATGAGGCGGTAGTTTTTCGTACACATAAAAAGAATCTATTTTAACCATTAGATGGTAGTGTGTGTAAGTTTAGGTCTAACACTTATAATAAAAATATTACATTATTTAAAATACTATTTTTTATAAAATAAATTAATAATAATATTTGAGGTAGTGGAAAATGCAAAAAATATAAAGGAGATTGAGGGACAATGCAACCTCTTAACTAGATAAATCCTATTTGTTTGGACAAAATAGATTCATTAGAAGTATTTATTTTGAAATTTAGGATGAAAGTATAAAGGTAGGGGTTTTTTAAGAGCATTGGTAATATATATTTCCAAACCTAGGTGGTTTGAGAGGTGTGAGGTAGTGGGAGAGTTGGTGGCCTTTTATGGCGATGGGAAAGGACACACCTGGAATTTTTTAAAACAAGTTATGTGTCCACACAGTTTTACCAAAAATAAGTTATAAAAACAATTTAAATAAATATTTAAACTTAAATGAACTAAATATATCTATATAATTTCTTTTTTAAAATTTTATAGTTTATTTGGGCACTCAAGTTTAAGGTTTATTCCATTATTATGTTTAATTTCACCTTAATTCCAATATTTAATTTTAATTATATTCACCAATATTTATTTTCATAAATTAAGATGAACTTCTTATAAGTTATAAATTATTCTCATTACAAATTTTAAATCCATTTTTCCAAATTCCAATCAAATTATGGGATGAAATTAATTTAAATTTAATGCTATGGGCTGGATGAGGCAGCACATTTTTAATGTAAAAATGATAAGAATATTACTATGCTTTTATATCCTGTATCAATGTAAAATAAGTTAAAACAACCTAAATTGGATACATATATTTATATTTTATCTAATTATACTTTAAATATTAATTAAAATATAATTTAACTATATATAAAGTTAGATGAAAAAGAGTTTTAAATTAATATTCATACTTTTCACTATTAATTAAAAATTTAAACATCACAAAAAAATACCATAAAAATACCATAACTTAATTATTATTTATATAATTCAAATTTGAAGTTTATATATACATATATAATCCATAAAAGTTCCAAAAGTATGATTTAAAATGGGTTCTCCAATAAAAGGTTTCAAAAATGCCTTAATAAAAATATATTATTTTGTACATAAAATTGGGATTATTTTTATCTTAATCCTATCAAATTTATTGGATGAATATAAAAAATATTTTTTTTCCAAAATATAATTTATATTTAACATTAATATTACTAATTAGTTGTAATTAATTTAATTTATTAGGATAAAAATACTTTTGGTCATTAAAATGTAATAATATTTTTCGTTATATGTAGTCATTTTTCATATTAATTTCTAATTAATCTATAAATAATGAATTTAATTTTTATTTTTATTAACCATATATTTTTATAAGTTAGATAAACCTTTTTATAACTACTAATTTAACCGTTATGTAATATTAAATAATATTTTAATAAAATGTCGTTATTCAGTATAACACGGTCTTACCTGTTACACAGGCCACTAAGGAAAGTCATTATTGTATGTAATATAAGCTAACCTCTGTGTTTTCTGTGGAGAAATATAAAATTAATGTTGAATTTAGTAAATTACTAACATGGATTTTGGTATAACTCAATTTAAACACAGTGATTTAATATAAAATAAGTTATTTTTTGTGGTTCCTGAAAGATAAAATAACAAAAAAATATTAAATTAATTTGAATAAAATATTTCAAAAACCAAAGGTGTTACATTCAACCCCCCCCCCCTAAAATGAATTTTTTTGTTGAAATTCATCTGTGTTATCGAAGGCTTAGTACTTGAAATTTTCATTCCTAGAAACCCATGTCATAAAAATGAATAATAAAACATCCCATAAAAGGAAATTTTAAAAGCATAATGATTATTGAAAGTAACATATTACTAAGTTTGCATATAAGATAACCTTTGTGAGAAGAGAAAACATTGAAATAGGGGATAAATAAAAGTATCAATTACTGATGGATATCGATAGAGAACATTGATCAGTGCATGTGGGTGATAAAAAAAACACTAAATCTATGATGTTTTAGACCATATGATTCATCATAAATAATTGTTCTAGGATTAATATTTTTCTATATCTTTTCCCCATATTTGAGTAATTATTTGACGGTTTAATAATATTAAGAAACATTCTTACATAATTTCATTCTTTTTCATATATATATATTAAATCTTAACCTTTGGTTTTTTCTTGATCATTTCCCACTTCATCTCTTACTCCATAGAAGGATGTAGAATTGTTCATTCCTAAATAACTAATAGATCCTGAGATCCATGAAATGACATCCCATTTGAAATCTGTTATCATCCTCAAAAAACTTTTAGAATATGTTATACATTATGCGTAAATCCTCATATGGTAAGATATTACTTTATTCCCACAAACTTCATCTGATGTTTAACAGAAGCCCTTCCATATATGGTTAATCTTGTAACTCTTACAGAAGCTGAAAATCCAAGCTATTTGAAATAATGACATGAAATCAACATAACACTAATTTCTCATATATCATAAGGTAGCTCTTGTTTGTCACATTCTAAACATGTAAATAAGTTCATCAAGTATTTTCTTGAAATATGGAAATGACCTAAATTACCATAATTATTTTAGAAAACATGCATTCTTCTTTATTCTAATGATTATTGGAAGCATTTATTAAATACAAGAAGTTTTAAACTACATCCTTGATGATATAATCCACTTTTTCTATTATCATTTCTAAGGTAATATATACCATCCAATTTATTTATTCATATCCAACATATCCAAAAAACATTAACTCCACTCCATGAATTAATTAAGGGTCACCTTCAATAAATCAAAATATCTCATTTCCATGAAATCACTTTTCTATGTATTCATCACCATTTAAAATTTCATTTTAAATCCATAATGAAAAAATATTCTTAAATTACTTATATATCTAATGATTCATATAACATAATCTTTTAATTCCAAAACATAAATACTTCTTTCATCAATTTTTTTTCTTAAACCATTATTCATGATTTATAAATTTATTATTTAATACATATTTCCAATAATATGATATATCAATTTTTTATTAATATTCCTTAACCCCAATCTAATAATTATTTTTATGTTTAATGTAAAAAATTATGGAGGAAAAATATACACCTTTCTCAAATCATTTGGGTTCTCTTTGTCTTCATAAGTATAACCAGTACTCATACCACCTTCCTAATTATCATTACGATATTTCCACTTGGGAGATCTATTTTTATAATTCTTTTAATTTCCATGTCTGAAACATTCAATTCTAAACATATTCCTTCTAGTTATCTGTATTTCTCAAACCCAAAAAATAAAGGGTGAAAAACACATATCACAGAAGAAAACCACAAAATCCTGAAAATTTAATTATATGATGTCTAAATCTTGAAACCAACATTTCTATTATCAAAAAATTAGGTTTATCCTTGGTTATTCATAGTAATATTATATTTAAATTCATAATGATGGTTTATAAATATTTTGTGAATTTCTAATGTATGTCCCAGTAGAGTGTTAAACCAGGTGTGCAGAAAGGCTTGTTGTCATGTACCATATTACCCCGAGTCAAACCCCAAACATCTTTTCAGAGTTTTTAATCCTAGGTACATATGTGCCATATCCACATCCACTTTTAGTAACCATATTGGGATTTATTTCTAAGAAACCACTTAATCTATCCTTTACCAAAATTCTAGGACATTCTTTTATACATTTCCGAATCTAGAGACTTATCCCTAGACATGTCTTTAGGGATCTCCCTATGGATTTCTCATCCTAGATTCCAAAGGATAACTAAAACTTGAATCTGATACCAACGATAAAGACCCAATATTAATGAACATATACATTAAATAATTTTTACAGAATACATAAAACATTATACAAAAATATTCCCAAATACCATATTATTTTAGTGCCTTTGGAAACATTAAAATATAAAAATGGGTACATAAGAGACCTACATTATCTCCCCCTAGGTTCACTGTGACTATCGCCATTCTTATAAAAATCTTAATTAAAATATATCTTTATAACCTGGGTATGGAAACATAAAACAGTGGAATCACAGATGCTTAGTAATGGAAAAAAACAGATCTATGTAAGAATAAATATGAGCATAGGTGTATGAGAATGTGATCATAACATTTTAATATCATACCTTCCATATTAAATATCATAAACATAAATAATGGAATAAATCCTGGATGTTCATAATACATGATTCATAATGAAATAATTAATATTATCAATGAAATTATATCATTGAAATAATATATGGAAATAGGACATACATAGAAATGTGATATCACTCCCTATAAGTCAATACAAAGTGAAATAATTTATAAAGGAACATCATTGTAAACACACCTACTAGACAGGACACACCACGATCCACAATAAAAATCATTTCCTTGTAAGGGGTCGGGTTTCCCCATCATCCCATAGTGGATTGGGTTTCCCCATATTCTATAAACATAATGATTACACATAATGGGTGGTAGACACCACCATCCCCAGTCAGAGTCCATTCCTTAAAAGTAATCATGTTTCCCCATCCTCTTATAGTGTATTAAGTTTCCTAATATTCTAAATGTTGATCAAACCCATCGACAATATTACCATAATTATTTCATGAGATATAAATATTTACCCAATACATTAGAGGATATATTGGTCCCACAAATCTCATAAAAAGCATTCAAACACATGAAACAAGATAATAAAATTTTAATCATAACATAACCCATATAAATAGATGGGTTCATTAAACATGATAACCGATAAATGAAATATGTATCATTGATATTTCATCACATTATAACATATGTAAAATAGGTAGGATTCATAATCATTTCACCATAGCATAAATTATGAAAGGAATTCGGTTTCAAAAGAATGTAACTCTTGGAAGAGAAATGGGTGTCATAAGAATCATTCTTAAAAATGATAAACATTTAAATAAAAAATATTAATGGACCCTCTGGATCCTTTATTTTAAGGGATTGAGTAACATCAATGGATGTCATCTTAGATGGAAAATAATTTTTATGTATATTTCTAAAGAATTTATAGAGAAAAAAATCCTTTATTATTTGGAAAAGTCTCTTTAAAACATAATACATTTTAAAATGATTTTCTTGAAAATAAACCTGAAATATTAGAAATAAATATTTACAAACATATTGGAAAACTTTAATCTTTTAAAACATTTAAATGTTTCATGAAATTATTTTGAAAACCATTAAACTTGAAAACTTATCAAAGGAACATAAAGTCCTTTTGAAAACCATTTTACATGAAAACATATAAAAGGATCTTAACAATTTTTCAAAAACTATTTTAAAAAAACAAAACATATAACAGTAGATTAAAAACATTTTTAAACAATATTTACATGAAAACATATAAATGGATCTTGAGAACTTTTAGAAAAACATTTTTCTTTAAAAAAATCAAAAATATTGAAATTTTTTGAAAATAATTTTACATAAATATTATTTTAAGAATACATTTTTTTAAAAAATAACCTGATAAAAAATAAAATGAAGCATTAATGAAATTATGGGGGTAAATCCATAAATGTCGTATGAGTTAAAAAAAATATTACATCTGTATATTAAAAAGGTATTAAAAATTCTTGTTAAAAAAGTAAAATAATTATTATTTTAAATGAATTGGTAAAAGACAAAATGGGTAAAAAATTAGTTTAAATATTATATGAGGGTAGTGTAATATTCTTTGAAATCCTTTTTTGAAAACATGGTTTCAAAGGAACATATATTTCCAACTAAAGAGAGGTAAAGTTGGACTTTCTTAAAAACAATTCTTGATAATATTATGTACCGAAGAGTAGAATAATGGTACCATTATATAGATATAACATAATTAAATGTAGTTAAATAAATTTAATAAACATTCTTGAGATATTTATTATAATATTACATCAATGGGATCATAATCATAAATAATCTGGATATATGGCGAAATTATAACCATAGACCGTTGCTAAATTGTTAACATTAGATCATAATAAAATGGAGGGAATAAAATTACATAAAGAATATCATATCATGAAAATAAGTAGATTCATGAAATAAAATTTCAATGTTATTATATACACCTCATGAAAAAATATAGGTTCATAACATGACATTACTCTCAACGAAAGAAAAATTGACACAAAATCACATAACAAATTTGGTAACATTTGAAAACTATACACCATGAAAGATGTATTTTAAAATATATATTTAAATACCCATAAATTAAATTATTATAATCATATAATAAATTCATGGTATTTATACACCACACAAACAAAATGTGTGATGATTAAGGCATGTATCTCATGAAAATAAAAATGTTAGATGAAATCCCAATATATTGTGTCTTGACACTCCTCGCACATGTTCAAACCTTCTATATAATAAATGTAAGGTCATTATAAATATTTATAGAATAATATTCATATATATAATACAACATATGTATTTATTGTGACTTTACATTACCCTCTTGAAAAAAATTTAATGTTAAGGTTACACTTTGAGTAATATTCATTTTGTTTTTCCCTTGTCTCGGAATTTGTTATATATTTGGCCCTTATACTAATATTATGATTTACAGAGTTTAAAAAATTATATAAAAATAATTAATATTAATTTTATTTGTAGTATAATATTATATAAAATATATAATTATGAAATAGAATACATCGTTCATGGAGACGGTAGGCCATACATACACATGAATGTTGATTCTTTTTTATTAACATATTGAAAGAGATAATGTAAATTACATATATAAATATGTATATATGTATATAATAGTATTAATTTGTCATTATTAGTCATATATATTATATATCTTCACTAAAAATACCTTAATAAATTCCATGTAGAGTGTGAAAAAATCACATCGCTTTGAGGGTTGTTAGTCCACACTTCCTAAAACGAAATTATCGTATTTACAGAAGATGTACAGAAAAGGTATTATTATAAATAAAAATTAAATAAGGATAAAAATATTATAAATATAATATATATCATATATAAATAGATTTTTCATCCAAATTTCCACCATTCCATACGGTAAGGGAAAAATGAACAATCATCGTTTCATGAGGTATTAATTCATCGTACACTTTAATAGTATATTCTTTAACCATTAGATGGAAGTGTTTATAAGTTTAGGTCAAAGTATTATGATAAAAAACTCCTAGTATATTTAGGATACAATTTTTTTATACAATCATATAATTAAGATATTTTATGTAGTGTATAATATAAATAAAATATAAGTATTTGAGGGATAGGGTTACCAATTAATCTGATATGTCCTATGGTTTTCCACCACTGGGATTCCTTTTCAGTCATTCCTAACAAATATTGGATTAATGGAGTATGTAAGGGTTTTGGGAAGTTTATTGGGAAGATATTTTCTCAACCTTAGTGTTTGTATATGTGGCAGGATGAGAGAGAGGTGGTGGAATTTTATATGGAAGGGAAAGGACACAGATGGAATTTTTGGAAAAAATGACAGGTTTACCCACTTTTTTAACATAAAAAGTATTAAAAACAAACCAAAATTAATATTTAATGTTTATGGCCTAAATATTTCCATCTAATGGGTTTTTAACAAGTGGATAGGTAATTTTGGACCTTATTTTTAAGTTTTATTCACATGTTAATATTAATTTTACCTTATTCACAATAATTAATTTTAACATCATTGACTAAACTTTTTTTGTAAAAATTTATTTTGAAATATTTTTAATTTTTAATTTTTTTGATTAAAAATATAGAATTAATTTTTCCAAATTCAAATCACTTATGTTTCAGAAGTTATTTTAAATTTAATCCCACAGACAGGATGGTATTGCGTGTTTTTAAAGTAAAAATGATAAAAATAATTATACATTTTTATATCTAGTTTTATCGTGAAATTTGTTCTAACTATATAAATAGGATTAATTTATGCATATTTTATCTTAGTATACTTTAAAACCATATTAAAATATAACATATCTATATAAATATATTATATGAAAAAAATGCTTTGATGTAAAATTTTATATTTTTCATTATTTGTTAAAAAATAAATCATCACAAAAAAATTCAAAAAATTTACCCTAACCTATTATTTATGCCTCTATTTCAATTATAAAGTTTATTTTGACAAATATAATCCAGAAAAGGTAAAAGTATTGTATTTAAAATAGGTTCTCCATTAAAAGGTGGTAAAAATTCCTTATTAAAAATATAGTATTTTATGAATAAAATTGAGTTTTGTATCTTAATCCATTCAAATATATTGGTTGAATATCATAAATATTTTATTTAATGTAATATATATATATATATATATATATCACATTTATACCACACAATAATTATAATTAATTTATTTTATTTGTGTAATACATCTTTGTGGGCATAAATGTTTTTTCTCTTTCATATACAATATGTTTTCACATTCATTTCTTATTAATATGTAACTAATGAAATGATTTTTTATATTTATAAATAATATATTTTCATAATTTATTTAACACTTTTCAAAAATACAAATTTAATGGATATTTTTTATTAAATAATATTTTTATAATATATTGTTATTCCGTAAATATCATTCTTTCATGTCACACAACCCATTGAGTAAAGTCATTATTTCATGTAACACAAGATAAACTCAAAGTTTTGTGTATAGGAATCTAGAATTTAGATTACATTTAGTACATTCTTAACTTGGTTTTTCAAATAACTCAAACCAAATATAGTGATTTAATATAAAATAAACTATTTTTATTATGAAGTTAAGTTATAAAAAAAGCATAAATAATTAAAAAAAT
Organism: Viscum album; assembly: GCA_963277665.1. Taxonomy (NCBI): domain Eukaryota; kingdom Viridiplantae; phylum Streptophyta; class Magnoliopsida; order Santalales; family Viscaceae; genus Viscum; species Viscum album. Next base: position 544,728,203 of record OY728140.1, read on the forward strand.
ATATTTCACACAATCTAGGGGTTTTAAATTTGTTACAAACTATTTTAATAATGAAACACATATGTTTTCATGTTCGTTCAACAAATGATAGTAATGTACGTTTTTTTCCATTTTTCTAAATTTTCAAGTTTTTTATTAGTTATTTTACGTGACGTTTTTGGAAGAATAAAATATAGAATAAATAAAACACACCCCATGTAAGTACAGATAGATGAAAAAAGGCTTCATGTATCTGATGAAGCTCTAGAAATGTTATACCTATAAAATATTTACATTGATAGCACATACCAGCATTAAATCAAATATTTCACACCACAATCAAAATCATGTGGATGATAAATATATGTACAATGAATTTAAATGAAGTAAAATTCTATAAAAAATAGATTTTCGTAAATACATGCCTTTTTATTTAAAAAACTAGATGAAATTAAATTAAATGTTTTTAAAGTAAAAAATATTGGATTCCTACCATTTAGAACTATGTTTAATTTATATTCATCCACATATTGTTGAAACTCCACTAGTATCGAATGAAAATGTATACTCGACATCTACTTCTTTATCAGTTGAAGTGTGTGATCCATTCATTGAAAAAAAGTTATCCAATAAGATGAAAAATATCTCAATGGAAACTTTTAATTGAAATTTATTTATGGAATGAAATGAAAATATACCAGCTCAAAAGGAAATAAATATTCCAAACATGAATAAATTCTCATAGAATAGTTGATGTTTGTGGAAAGACTGTCATTTCGAAGAGTAATAATATTACCACTTTAAATGTGCACCTAAATATAAATTATCTTAAAAAACTCATTTGGTGGTAGTATTATAACCATCATATCATTGAATAAAGTATTTGGGTTGATGATTTATCTAAATTCATTTTCCCCTCTAACCACTAGCACAAATAAATCCACTGGTTTCCATATCAATTCATTCTTGATGCATGGAGCAACCTGGTTAGGCTAAATTAGAGAAGGTGACCCCATTATTTCAAGAATGACATAGTTTTCAAAAGGTTCTTCTATTCTTATCTCATTATATATCTATATTTGAACATGTAGCACCGTGAACAAGGTATTATCCCAGAAATTTCATTCTTTCGTTGTTTCTAATAAATTATGAGTGTCCTCTAACATAATCTTTGATAAATTTTTTAACTCCTAAAATGTTTCATATCTCTCCAAGTTGGAAAATGTTTTATACTAATAGTGATTTTAAGAAATAGGTAATTCAGTTTAATTTGAATTGATGTTCTCTTACATGTGGAAATATAGAGCGCCTCGGTTCAATTCCAAATATATCATGATACTGAAGGAAACTAATTCAATTTCTACTTAATCTTTAAAAGGTGCAGTTCAAGATCCATTAAATGGGTCCTCTTTCAATTTGTAATGTACATGTTGTGAACTCATAGGACATGAAATTTCATTTTTTGAGGGTCCATTATATTAAATAGGGTGGAATCGTAAGCTTCTAGATCCTTGAAATCTTATTATACTGGATGAATAATATTTTGACAGATATGATTCATCTATGGTATGATATAAATAATGGTCGATCTGAGTAGACTCATCCACATAATTAAAAAGATGAATTTTATTCAAATAGAACCTCTAATTTACATTCATCAACACGGTTATTTTAAATTGGATCATCAAGTGGTAGTGAGAGGATAGTTTAAAAATACATGACATTTGATTTTCAAAATTAATTAATTGATTTTATAGATCATTCTTTGTGTAAAAAAACATTTAATTGCATATATCCTGAAGTAAAAACCTTTTTTTACAGTAATAGAAGAAAAAAACATGTTCCCAATTATTGAATCATTTTTTTCTTATGAATTATCATATTCTAACTTCTCTAGAATACTTTGACATTGAAAATGATTAATATGTGTGCAGTAACTATGAGTAGAATATATGTCATAACATAGAATTGAATAGTAATCATTAAAATAATAAGGATTACCTAGAGATATCAAATGAAGTGATTAATTATATTTCATACTATAAACTGTGGTCTCATAGGTTGGGAGTTGATTGTAGTTTTTTTGTGATTATAATTCCATTATGAACATTTAGGAATATTGAATTTTATGGAAATGAAAAAAAATCCATGATTAGTAAACTGATACATTATTTAGTTTGTTTATTTAATATTTTTATGTAAATAACTCTTTAAAAAAACATTCAATGCTTCCATTCTCCTCGATAACAATTCCAAAAATTTTAAATGCACATTGCAATTCATGAAAATATTTAAATTTATTAACATAAAAACAACTATAGAAGCATCGAGTAATGTCTAAACACAAAGAAAATGTGAGTAGACACTATGAATATCCTCTCGGAAAAGTATTTAGCAAGATAAGTTCTAATTTTGATTAATAATTAAAATTTATAAAATGTGAACAACTATTTATAAATTCTTAATTAAATTGACAAAAACAGTCTATGTGAACCAAACTAATAAATGAAAAAAGCGGTCGAATATGGAAGTATCATAGTAATGGAATTTGTTTAGGTGCATGCAGTACCAATTATTTAATTTTCCTATTGGTGTATTTATTTATTCAATTATATCTAATTAAAAATTTAATCAAAATAAAAATAGGAATCATTCTATGTTGTTATATGTTACTCTAATTTTTACACAAATTTTCTGTCATTTATTTCATTATCCAGAAGAATAATTTTTGTATCATTATAGCACTGAATCACCTGGTGAAATACAATCTCCCATTTCCCAGAAAGTCAAAGTATCTTATTGTGTTGGGTTCACTCACAAGTTACCACTTATTAGGTATCACTCATGTAATTTTGATGGATATCAAAAAAGATATTAATTTTTTCAATTAATATATTTATTTTATCAAAATTCACTCGTGCATGAATTATGATTCCCTCACTCATGCTACCAAAGTACAAAAAAATAAATTCCTTAATGATCTTCTGTCCATGATAAAAAAATATTCAAAAACAATATATAATGCAAGATAAGACTTTAAAAACGAATTTTAATGAATGTATTCAGGCTCCAAATGAAAATTAATGCAAGCGCATATATAATAAATTTATAAACATCCAATTAAATTTAATTATTTAGAATGATAATCAATCTCAAAAATAAAATATAGGCTTTCATATATCATTAAATTCATCAAAATCCTGACACCATGAATTCTATCTGATCATCATGTAAACATATCATGAATAATAAATAAATAAATTCAACATGTTCGTTTTGATGTATAGATCTCTTCAAGCCACTTCAGATGATCATGAAATAATAACCATCACTCATTGAACACTGAAACATCGAACAAAACAACTATATCACCAAAATAATAATCAGATAATTATTATCTTTTGGACCACATCGTCGATCTCTGGAATCAAATAAAATCCACCATACACGATGATGTTTTTTGAAAACATTAAATCACCAATAATTTCACACCCACCGGGACCAACTATTCAAAGAAATAAAAAATCAACAGGGTAGATGACCACAGTTTTGTGCAGTGGTGGGTGTATTCTGAATGGGTGGTTTGTGCCCGGTTATAGTGAAGGTTGATCATGTTTTTTATTCTAGGTATGAAGGGTATCAGGGACATTGGGAGGCATGGGTGAGGAGAGAGTGGAAGAGGGAGGGGTGCTGGGGGAGTGGGGTGGTGAGAGGAGGGTGTAGGGCCAAGGGGGGATAGGGAATGGAGAAGCGTAGTGAATGTGGGTGGGGAGAGCAGTGAAATGGAGGTAGAATTCAAAATGAAAAGGAAAAAATTGAAATTCTAAAACAATAACCGAATAAAAATCAAAATCAAAATTAACTAATTATCTAAAAGTTAAATAATAATAATAATTATTAAATATTAATGAACATGTAATTAGAATTAAAATACACATGCACATATATATATATGCACATGTAATTAAATAGAATACTACTCTTAAATATAATAAAATAATAAACTAATAAAAGGATACTATTTTATTAATACCATAAAAATAATGAAATGAAATAAAATACTTTTATATAATTAAATAATATACATACAAATAGAAATTAATAAAATAAAACATACTAAAACTAGTGATAATAATAATAATGTGTTTTGTATAATATATATAATTAATATGAATTAATAAAAATGTTAAAGTACTGTTATAAGTATATAAATTGACTAAAAAGTATTAAAATATCTAAAAAACTAAAAAACCAAAATAATAAACTAAAAATTTAAAAATAGTTAAAACAATTAATTAAAACTAATTTTTAAAATTATATAAATACTAAATAAATCCATATACATCAATCATGTTGACAAGGAATATGAGGATAGTCTAGAATCCATAGAAATTATTAAATTTTCTGATGTCCATTTCAATAAGTAGCATGATCAGAGGATGATTACTACAAAGGGTTTCAATGGGAATGGGAAAATTGAGGTAGTCAACTCAATGGAATCCATATCCAATGGATTTAAAATCCCTATTAAACTATAGATATCTGAGAAATATTGTTCTGTGTTGGAATAAGAAAAAACATATAGTGATTATACAAAAATTTCATTATTATGTTCAAGGATGGTGGCTAATTCTTCTCACTCTCTGTTCCCATTACCCCTCTATCATCAATCTAGGATGACTCTAAACAGGCAAAGGAAATGTTTTCAAGTCCCTTTGTGCCCATATATTTTTCTTAGGTTATGGAAGAGGTTTTTCCCAATATTAAAAATTCTGGTTCTTTTATAGACAAAGGAGTTGACGTTTTAGGACCTATATTTTACAATACATATAAACCTACTAAATCAAATATTGGGATTTCAGATAAATTTTTGTTAGCTTTCCATAATTTATGGAAAATGAAAATTACAATCTACGGAAGTACCTAATGAATCTGTAAAAAGTAATCATTAAGGATTTTTCATTGTATCATCTAATTCTCCTAGAATGGCCACTACTATGATGTGGTTAGTTTATCGCTAACATCTCAGCTAGATGTATCTGGAAGGCATGAAGAAATTGTTGTAACCCTCAAACTACCCATGAGTTGAGGTCATTCCATTGTTGATGAGGACTGACAATCATTACCAAATGTTATTTCTTATTAAACAAATATGACTAAAAATGGAAATAATTTGAGGATGGAGGTATCTATGCATAACTCTTTTGAGTTACTTACTATGGAAGTAGAGAGAAAGATATTCAAAAAAGTGATGGTGTAACCGATGATATGAGAAATGGCACTAATGTTGACCCACATGAAGATTCAGTCATGCCTCAGTGATAAGTGATGGCATGGTGGAGGGCTCGATATCCTCACGACAGGGTGGAGGCCCCCTCATTATAAAATGAATACTCATTATCGAGATTAATGATGGTTTTAGTTTTTTGTTTTATTGTGGAAGATTTTGGCCTTTTATATTCTTCCACTTTTTTTAATAATGGGGCCTCTTCAGGCCAACCTTTCTATATTTATATATATATATAACTATAAAAATATATATAATTAAATAAAAATAGTTGATAATATATTTGTATATAATTATAAATATATATACATATATAGATATATATTTAAATAATTATAAAATTATAATAAAAAAATTTAAATAATAAATATATTTATTTTATTTATATGTATATATATTAATATATTAATGAAAATATTTATAATTATATAAATATATATTATTTTATTATTTTATGCCATTATTTATAATAACGTAAAAATATTTTTAAATGTATTAATTTATAACTATAATAAAAAATATATAAATATATATCTCAATAATAGAGAAACAATAAAAAAAATATTTATTATATTTATAATTATATATGTTTTGTTGTAGCGGTATGGTAGAAAACTGTAGTAGTGGCAGAACTGTAGAACTGGCAACACTATAGCGGTGGCTAGAAACATAGCAGGAATGGCAGTGGTGACATTACAGTAGAAGCCTGAGTACTATAGAAGTACTATTAATTTAAGGAAATTTGGTAAAAATATTATACCTTCATGAAAATATAATGGTATTTAATGTTCACTAGGCATGTGGGCCATGTAATGGGTCTCGCCAACTAAAAAAAGATGTCCTCCTTTTAATAAAAAGGTGATTTCTACCCAAATAATAATAAAATACATATTTTAATTCATAAAATATTTATTTATAAATATATACGTTATTTGTTTTAATTATAATTATTATATAACTACAATTCTGCCTTTATCAGAATTTTTTTATCTCTAACCAATTATTCACTTACCCGAACCGGATGTCTTTACTCCTGGCTTGTTGGATCATTTTCTGATTTAGAAAACAACGTCTGGATCATTTTCCATTAAATTGAGGGTGGTGTTTTTATGCTATCATGTTATATTACAAACCCTAGATTTATAGTTGGTTTCAAAGAGTTTATTTATTATTGATATTTCTATATGAGTCTTCATGAGGAGGAAAAAGAATTTTTTTCAAATGCTTTCAACCATTCTCGTGGAATGGGATTCCTTAAAATATTTTTTTAAATTCCTATATTGTTTTTAAAAAATATTGTATACTTTTTTTAATGTTTCTCTTCATTCCAACCCTAAATTTCTAAATTTTTGTTGTGTATGAATTTATTATCATGATAAATATTGTACAAAAATCCATAATGGATCATAAAGTACCAATTTGGCTTTGAAAGAAGTAGAGAGATTAGATTTCAGATTTCTAAATGTGTTCATTGCAGCAAATGGTTTTAAAACCATCTATCTGAGTCTTTTGAATTGTTTAAAATGATTGATATAGGTTTTGGGCGTTACACCCAAGGCATATTTTATCAGATTTTTTAACTAATATTTATTTTTATGATTATATTTTTTATTACTATTAATAATAAATAGTATTTTCATGTGTATATAATTATTTTGTTAAACTTAATTTTTAAATGATTTTTTATAACATCCACATAATTCATATGTAATAATAATTAAAAATTATAAATAATTTGGATTGCATTAATATAAACAACTATTAATTTTTTTTATTATAGATAATTTTTATTATAAATAATTTTTATTTATTTGAATTAATAATTTATATGAATAAAATTTGATTATTAATTATTTTGAATTAATATTTTTTAATTAATAATAAATTTTAATTAATAATTGCTAATTAATACTAATTTTGAATTAATCATTTTGAATTAATAATAATTTTTAAATAATAATTTGTAATTAATATTTATTATTATATTGAATTAAATATTTTGAATAAAAAATTTTGAATAAATAATTTATAAATAATTTTGATTACCATGAATTGATAGTCTTTTTTATTTGTATATAAATAATTTTGTTTATAAGTAATTATGTTTTTATAAATAATTTTTATTTTGTGTATATAAAAATATGTTTCCACACAATTTATTAATGATAATAACAAAAAATGATAAATATATATGTAAATATATAATTAATATATTAAAATATAAATAAATATATATATATATATATATAATATACAATTTATATTATAAATATATATATTTATCAACGCGTATTTTTATATTTTTAAATAAATAAATATGTATTCAATTTTATAAATATATTTATAAATATATATTTATAAGTATATAAATATTTTTTAATAAATATAGATATATACTAATAATAAATACATATATTTATTTAAAAATCAAATATACAATTTAAAATTATCATATGTTTTGGAATAATAGAGCATTAGAAAAAAAAAATTTAATGAGGGTTATTTATATCATATTTCCATAACATTTCTTATCTTTTCTTATAAATTTTTTTCCCAAACAACATATAGTGAAATTCGATTAAATAATTTTCTTTTAGTATATTTTATATTGAAAAAAATGAAGATAAATTAAAATTAAGAATCATTTCATTATATAAACATATTTTAAATTTAAAAAAACTATTAATATATCTTCCTTAGTTTAAATATTATCTAATTTATTTTTCTTGAAATGATAATGATATAGTAAAATCAAGGTATGTGATCTTTTTTTCTCCCCCTCAAACAATTTTTTTTTAAATTTTTCAAAAAGGTTTGACCAGCATGCACGTAAGCAATATTATTTTTCCATGATCTACCCTTCTAATTTTCCACCCAATATATCTTCCCTAAATCCATTTTTGGTTCACACACTCCCTCTTCCTCACATTGATTTTCACTAATACATCATTACTTATATCTCTAATTGAATTGAGATACTGGTAATGAACCGCAAAAACTCCTCCCACTTATCATGTTAGGTGGTAAAAACATATGCTAAGTCAAAAGTGTTTTTACGATGCAGAAATGGTAATCGGCTCCAAGATCATGTATCCCCCATGCCCCCATGGATTAAAATAAAATAATTCATTTGATTTTCATCAAGTTATACCTTATACTCCCACAGATTAAAACTGCAATGACTTTTTAAAACATTTCATTACCTTTTATGTTTTATTTGCAATGACTATTAGAAATTCATCATTCAATATTGTTTTCTTTTCTGGAAACCAATATATGGAATGTATATTTTACCAAACGTTGAGAGATAAAATCATAAATTTTACCAACTATATTTTTTTTATAAAATTTTTTATTAATTATTTATATAGAGAGAAACTATTATAGATTTATATTAAAGTACATATGCTGATGAACTCTATATTGGGCTCTGATAAGGGAGTGGTCTATCTTAGGACCTAAATCAGTGAAACTGATGCTATATTAAGTTCATATAATAATGAAAAAAATTAATAACAACAGCATTTGTAAAATCATAACCATTAATAAACTATTTTTTTTATTTAAAATAATAAACATTAATAATCATACCTTAAACACATTTTTAATCATAAGATAATTTTTTATAAGAAATGGTATCCACACATTATTTATATTTTTAAATATTAACATTTATGAATTAAATAGGTTGTATTTGATTCAAAATGGATGGATTTCAATTTTATGAAAAAAGAGTATGATGATGGGGTGAAAGTGTTTATCATGTTTGAAACATTTAATGCATATGAACCCTCAAAATCCATTTTATGTGTTCACATTTTTGTTATTCAAGTCCAATTAGTGTAGAGGAGTTTTATGAACACATGAAATTTCATGGATTAAATCAAAGTTGTAATTGTTTGACTAAACACATGGAACAAATAAATCTAGCTATTGATTTAGATAATAATACATTTTGTGGTTTGTATGATATTATTTCAAGTGTTGAAAATGATGAAGACTATATCTCGGATGTGATTACAAGTGTTAATTATTATGGTGATCATGTTGAGGAATTTATACTCACAGTTGAAGATTGAATTTTTGATTTTCTAAAAAATTTTGATAATTTAGAGAGTTGTTCAAGGATTCAATTATATGGTGGTTGAAATAAATAGACATCATCACCACCCATAATGAATATATTTAAATTAATAGTTGAAAATATATGGATTGATATAAGTTTGATTGAACTATTTCCTCTCTTTAATGATATGATCCTAGAATATAATGAGATTACTTTCCAAACATATGATATTAAACGAGTTCTATATTCAATGATTATTATCTCTGAAAGAAAACATGCATGAAAAAATGACATGATTATATTTTTCAGTGACTGAAATTCAATTAATTAATGTCCATGTTTTGGTGATTCTCGATAAAAGAAAAATAAATTAGGTCATATGACATTTTTATGCTACTTTCCGACCATTCCTAGGTTAGGGGGCCTTTATGGATGTGTGGAGATTGCAAGAAATTTTAAATGGAAAATTGTTACAAGAAATAAATGTTGGAAAATTATTCACCTTTTAGACTCACTTCATTGGAAGATAATTGACCACGAGTGTCTTGAAATTGTAAATGAGCAATGAAACCTTCATTTTGTGCTATCTACTGACTAAGTGAATCCTTTTGGTTTTCAATGATTCAATAATTGTACATGGAGAGTTATTTTTCTAAATTATAAGTTTATATTGTCGTTTTGAATGAAATTTCAATAAATTATCTTATCTCTTCTTATATCGGTACAAAATCCATGTAATGATTTCCAAATTTATTTAGCTCTACTAATCAAAGATTTGATATTTTTTCTGGATTTATGTGTTATGTTTTATGATGCTTATAGAAATTAAGATTTCACATTGAAAGTCATGTTTTATGGGACGATAAATGACTTTCTTTCTTATAGAATTTTTTTAGGATATAACATTAATGTAACTCAAGGATTCCCCATTTGTGAACAAGGTACACATTAAATTAGGTTGAAACATTCATCGACGACTGCGTTTCTAAGAAAATATAGATTTCTACCTCGATGATGTAATTATCGATTTTGGATAACACTATTCGATGATAGTTAAGATTAAGATATTACATTATCTCCTATAATAGGTGATCAATATTTTGAGAAAATAAAATGTATAGACACTTCATTTAGTTATCCTTTTTTGATAATCCTTATAATATTTTTTTGGAAAAGGAGATCCATTTATTTTTAAATGCCTAAATGAAATTGTTTTTACATCAAGATTTTCATTGATTTTCTAAATGTTAAAAATAAATTATAATAGTTCATTAAAATGTTACTAAATAAATCCGTTACAAAAAATTATATAGTTAAATCAATGATAGATATGATTTAAATGGGAATACAGGAAGGGTTGGTTTCAATGAATATTGAAAATAGACTTTTTCTCCACAAGCTACTTACACTCATTCCAAGAAAGAAAAATATAATTTTGTAAATTATTGAATTATATAAAGTTTCTAGAGGGGTATTCAAAAAAAATGAATATTATCTCAATTAATGATTTAAAATTAAACCTCCTAAAATCACATTAATGTCAAGTCGTAATGTAAGATCAAATTGCCGTAACTTTATATTTAATTTTCCCAAAGAATATTTTTTGTAATGAGTGTGTAACTAGATAGGGGGTGAATTGAGTTCCTAATAAGTTTTTAAAAAAAAAAATAAATCTACCATGTTCATCAAAAACACCCAGTTAATATAAACATTCTAATTATATATGTTTTATCTATCATAAAATTTATCAAAGAGTGATTCATAATTTGTTAAAACAATATTTTAAATCACTTTATCATTATAAACTAAATTAATTAGTCAAATAATTTATATAAACATAGGTTTATACAAAATATCCAAGTAAAGGTTTATTTCCAAATTGAAATGAAAAATTAAATTTTATTTTTGATGCATAGAAAAATAAAACTAAAAAAACACAACAGAAAAAAAGGGATCCAATATAAAATCGGGACTTAATCTAACCCACATTGAATTAACCTATTTCTAAGAATATTATTAAAAAATAATCAGATCCACAACCTCAATCAGTTTTTACAAATAACAGTAAACACAATTTCCAAGCTCAATGTGTCATCCATAGTTATGCATGGGAAGAAAAAAAATAAATTCAATATATTGCATATTCTATAGTTTCTATGGATGTAAAATTATATATACATCACAAATTTTTTCAATCATACTCAATTTTTACAACAGATGATAATGTGTACAAATAAAAAGATTAACACAACATTCTACTACAATTTATATAATAAAAAAGCGATATAAAATATGGAGATATGGAAAGATGTGGTTCTTCTTGGTTTAAAATGATTCAAATACTCTTGGGTCCTCGTATTTGAATTGGTGGGGAGCTTGAACATGATACTCTAAATGTTTTGGTGAACAGAGTTCCATACTTTTATGATTTATTTCTACAAATACTCTGTAAAAATTTTGAATAGATCTCTTCATTAGGTGTATGAAAGGTTGTTGATATTTTTTAAATATCAGACATTCACACTCACAAGAATGTATGTATCTATGATCATGAATTCAACAAATGTTTCGGAATGAGGGTGATATCCATAATTAATGTCTCTCTATGTCCAAATAACTATTAAATAAAAATAATAAATATTTCTTGCATCATTGTATTGAGAACTAAATCTAGGCACCTCAAACATTATACTCAATTCATATGTGGGGTGGTTTAGGAACAATCGCTAATAAATCCTCGTGAGGCTATCTTCATTAACTCCCATAAAATAGACATTGTAGGAATAAAATTAAATTGAAGGATATAACAACAACAATAGCATCCTAGTGTTATACCATCTATGATGGTGGCATAGATCAATGCTATATTAGACTGATAGTAGTTTGGTCTATTTGTTGAAGTACTCTTATTGTAGCATAGTTTTGGTGGAAAATATGTTGATAGATCATGTGTGGAGGTATCACATGTCAATAGGTACACGTGTGTAGTGGTAGAAAATGTTTGTAAGTACCACATCTTGTAGTAGAACATGTCACTAGTAGATGAACATGTAACATAGTCTATGGTAGATCATTGTGAATTAATGGTAGATCTCCATAAATAAAAGAATATATGACCATAGAAATATATTATTTACAAAATGATATTATATCATAGAATAATAATTTCATTAGATTCATAATAGTCTTGATTCGTGAGCTTTAAAATAGGTAGTTTTTAATAATCACCCTCTTTTTGATCATCAAAAATCATGAAATTTTATAGAAAAATCATTAATAAAAATTTTAGGCATAAGTAGATAAATGGGAAAATAAATAGACTGATAAAAATTTCAAAATATAAAATAACTAATGTGACATATAATCTTTACAGTTTGAGATAGAAGTAATAACATTTAAATTTAATTTAATTCCACTAAATATATATTAAAAACATTAAATTTAAATACCAACAACTAAATTTATCCCCCTTTTGGGATTATAAAAAATATAAGACAATAAAGAGAAATTATAAATAAATAATTAAATAAGAATAATGTATATTCTCCTTGAAAATATAATATTTATTTTATACCATGTCTAAATGAATACAAAGGGAAAAGTCCTTACCAAATATCAATCCAAGTATGAATCACTCTTAGCTATTTTTGATGAAGAATCAACTATGTATTTGAATTTTCCAGAGGTAGGAGGCACATTTACTGAAGCTCGGGGATCAAATGTAGTTTGAGGAAGATAATTGATCACTACTAGATAGAGATGCAAAATAGCTTTAGCTGGTGAAATGATTGAATGATGAAACTAAGGTGACTAAGGAGCAAATGATGGTTCATAAGTGTATGCTAACATATGTATAACTACAATTTCAAGAACCTTTATGCATGATACATGAAAAAAGGGATCCATCAGGTTCACAAAATACATGATGATATTCCCCCCTCTCTCCATTGTAGTGAATAATTCCTTTTTCTCTTCCATAAACAATGTGAGCAGAGCTTCAATGACATTAATCTTGTTCACTTGTTCCTTAAAAGATATAGTCACAGGAGTCCCCCTTAAATTATATCCTAAAAACATAAAATTTAAATTCAAATCAATCATTGTATATATTCTAGAGAGGTAGTATTTAAATTCCATAATGATTGTTTCTCTATTAGTTTATAATTAATTCAAACACTCCCAACTTGTTTATATATATTCTTACCATAATATCTGATTTGTCCACAATCCTCAAAAGGGGAAGTTTGAATATCACTCAAGAAAACATGAACCTATTATCTAAATATATCGTTGATCATCTCACCATCAACAGAATATGAAGGATGTAGAGTAGTGTTTGTAGATGTAAAAACAAGTGGTAAGGTCTCTAACCTCTCAAAAAGGGATACCTGGCTAGCAGGAAAATTATTCCTCATCTTCTCCATAATAGATTTCATGGATTCCATATCATTAGATAATATTTTATTATTATTATCAACCTATTGATTCATCAAAAATCCCTTTTTTTTAATATGGAGGATGATTTAATCAAAGATATTCCTCGTATAAGCTTTTCTATGCAAAGTAACCCTAGGAGATTAAGATCAAATAACACCAGTGAAATAAAAAAGTAACATCTCTCAAAAAGCCTTTAAATCAGATCTAAACACATATTATAAAGGTAAAAAAGGTTTTGGAATAGGATAATAGACTTTTTATAGAACATATTGACCATATTATTTATGATATAGATCAACTAAAGGTATATTAGAGGTGTAGGCTTGTAGAATCCCTTCTTCATTAATTACTCCAATATGTAATCCAATAAGATCTGTTCTAGAAACCTTTATATCTGGTCCACCATAATATTGTGAAGTATAATGATCATCATCACTTCCATCATCACCATTGGAATTTGGAAAAGTAATACCTAGAAACATTTAACTATGAGATGTATCCCCCTTGGATGCACCTCAATCATCACGTGTGGCAGAAGGATCATACCTATGAACTGAATTCCTTCTTGAAAAGTATAGGGATTCCTCCCCCTCAACAGATTCCCTTGGATCATCTCTAATAGAGGCTTTATCTTTTACTGGATGAATAGTGGATAGTCTCTTGGTAGGCTTAGTAGAAATTTAACCAATATGAGATGGATGTGACTAATACATTTCAACAACATCATCAGCATCACCAGGACCATCTGAGTAAATATTTCCTTAAAAATTTTCATCATCATAATCATCTAACATGTCTATTATTTCTTTAGAGTTCTCAAAATAACTCTTGACATATTCTTATCTATAGACATCATTACTGTATTCTCCTTCACTCAATAGAGTCTCTATAATAGGTAGTGAAATAGGTGGAAATTTAGATCCATAAGTCACAACTGGGATTTTAGTAATATATTCATCACTTCCCTATTTAATATAAATATCCACTTACTATTTAACTTTAGCTACATCGTCTACATTATCATCATAAGATTATTTTACAATCTATTCCAGATTAATGCTATGGTCAAAAATTTTATTTGGTCTGGTATTGTCTTTAAAATGATTAAATTCACTATAATTACTATCATTATCATAAACACATTTCTTCTTCCATGTATTCTAGTTTAACTTCATTCTTTTATATGTATTTTTATATTTAAAAAATAAACACATTTTACCTCTACTTCTTCTTCCTCATCAACCAAGAACTTTTCTTCTAGCATAGATAAGAACAACCAAATGTAGATTAGAGAGTTTTACCAATAAGAGGCCTTACATGTCAATATAATATGTACCATGATATATCTATGTAGATTAATTTATCCCCTATTTTAATAATTAATAAAAGAAACACATCGTAGTACCTCATTATACTAAAATATCCTTTCCTGGGATATATAATATGATGGATAAATATGAATAGGTGTCTACACTCACCATCAAGTTTAGTAACTGTAGGCCTTCTCACTATACCATTTCCAGTTAGTTCTAGTAGTTCCTCCTTCTTCATAAAAAACTCATTCTTACATTATATAGAACCTTTATGGTCATCTGAGACACATTAGTTAGTTTTATCGATACACATATCTCATTCACTTGAATAAAATCTAACCACCCTTCTATATAACATATATAAAATTGAATATTTATTTCCCCCCAATATATACTCTTCATATTTAAATAACTGGTGATCCAACCTTAGAAAAATTTTATTATCATTTTGGGAGAATAATTCTAACCATCCCTGGGCTTGAATTACCTTGAGAACCAATGAATTTCCTGGAAAAAAATTATATGCCTACTTATTTCTCTCAAATAACCACACGATTCACGATAAACGGTTTTTTTAGTTTTACAGTAGTGTGGATTAATTTTACATGATATTTTTTTGTATTTCACCATCCATCAAGAGATAAAAATGAGGGGTGCTTAACTCTCACCATTTCCTTATATAAAAAAAGCTGAAGTAATATCATGAAGAACGTTAGATGTCAGGATAGAGGGAGAGTAAAATAGTTTGAAGGCTATCAATGAGAGATAGAGTTTTTATAATTTTTATTTAAGTTCAATTTTATAAGTTATGGATTTTATATTTCAATAATTAATGAACTATATAAATAAGTAATTCAAATAAAAATTTAACATGGGTAATATGACCAGTAGAAAAACAAAATCAAAGACTCAAGTGGTCGATTCCAAGTAATGGATCAATCGAATGGTGGATCAACCAACAGTGGATCAACCAATAGTGGATCACCAATAGTGGATAACCTAATATTACATCACTAATGGTGGATCACCAATGGTTGATCAACAATGGTGGATCGCCAATGGTGGATCACCAACGATGGATCCTCAATGGTGGATCACCAATGGTGGATCACCAATGGTGGATAACCAATTGGGGATCACCAATGGTATATCACCAATGGTGGATCTTCCATTGTTGGATCTCCCAATAGTGAATCTTCCAATGGTGGATATTTCAATGGTGGATCGTCTAAAGTTTGATATTTTATTAGGAGATCATCTAATGGTGGGTATTCTAATGGTGGATCTTCCAACGATGGATAACTAAAGATTTAGGATTAATAATAAATTATCATTCCAAGTTCATGTCTAATATTTTTTAATTTTTAATAATTCAAGGAATTTGTAATTATATCATAATCTCGTTTTCATTTATTATGAATTGAAGTGTTATATAACTTTTTCAAAAAAGTTCTCTCAAAAATTGATGTCTTAAATCATTATAATTTTTACTAGAATGATATATTCACTGCATGAAAATTTTTATCACACTGGTGTTGTAAAAAAAATTAGAGACATGTTTAAATTGATATCCGTAGTCTAGAAAAGTGTGATTCATCCACAAAATTTGTGCACAGTAACTTCTGATAGCTATGTATTCTACTTTAGAAGCGGATAGTGAAATAAAGTTTTTAGTTGTACTAAAAAACGATTCTAGTGACTTTCCCAAAATGGGACATGTTCCATTGGTTATTTTTCTATCTAATATAATTTAATATCCTAGTCTTGACATACATTTACCTTACATACCTTTTGAGTAATACTTAAAACATTATACAAATAGATTCATGTGGACCATACTAGCCTAGTACCTTTTGAAACATGGAAACATAATCATTAATACATAAGTGAGATAAATTTTCTCTCAATTGGTTATTATTAAATAGATACATTCTTTTATTCATCAAAAATAATAAATATCTTCATAACATGGGTAATGAAACATAAAACGTGGTGAGGTAAAATTCTTAATCAGGGAAAACAATAGAGACGTGTAAGAATAATGATGAGAATATGGGTTTGTGAACATGATTATGAAAATATAAGATCAAACTCTTCGTATTAAAGATCATATATATGAATCATGGAACAAATCAGGGAATTTCATAAGACATGAATCATTAGAATGTAATAATCATAATCCATGAAAACATAAATTAGGAATAAAACATGGAATTATTGCAGACACATAATAATATAATATGATTTCCATAGTATCTAGGGAATTGTTGACAAGACCATATTGGATTTATGGGATTACTCCCAATATAATCTTACTAGTCATGGATCACTCTTATGGCCATCTTCATAGCATGAGATCACTCCTCTTACCATATTAGTAGTTATGGTTCACTCCCATGGCCTTATTAGTAATCAAGGTTCATTCCCAATACCACCTTAGTCTATATCATGAGATATAACTCATTACCAAATGAATTGGAGGTAGATATAGGCATCACCCTTGTCATAATAAAATAAAACTTAAATATTCCACAGAATTATACACAATAATATCAAAACCCATGAAATGAAATGGTTATCATAAACACGTAATAATATCATAGCCTATTGAAAAAAGTTATATGTATAATAATCCTTTCATCATAAGAACACACTAAGAAAATGAAGTAGGTTTCAAAAGCATATAACACATAAAAGATAAATTGGTTTCATAAGAACCATTCCACCAAAACATAAGCCATTCAATAAATAATTTGAATGGAACATTCGAAATCTTTCCATGAAGGGCTTGAGTAATATCAATAGATGTCATCCTTGATAAAAAAAACATGGAAGGATATTTTGAAAACATTTCTTCAGGAAAATATATTTTAAAAAAATACTATTTAAAACTTAAAATATT
Source organism: Viscum album (assembly GCA_963277665.1). NCBI lineage: Eukaryota > Viridiplantae > Streptophyta > Magnoliopsida > Santalales > Viscaceae > Viscum > Viscum album. The sequence continues at coordinate 544,746,187 of OY728140.1, forward strand.
TTAAAAACCATTTCCTTTTAAAATACATTGAAAAAATATAAATGAGTCTTGAAATAATTTTGAAACCTGCATTCCTTGAAAAATTATAATTGATCTTGAAAGTATTTTGTAATCAACGTCCCCTGAAAACATCTAAAAATAATATTGAAAACCTTATGCAATTTTTTTACTTTAAAATAAAATTTAAATCAATTATCTTAAAAATTATACTTTAAACCTGAAAAAAAATCATCAATAGATTTACAGAATATAAATTTGTACATGTCATATGAGTAAGAAAAATTCCTGTTGAACGGTAAAATTGGTTAAAAAATTTCATCATTTTTAATTTGACAAGAATATTCATTTGAAAACATTGGAAAAAGAAAAAAATTGTAAAAATGTAATTTAATGATTATAGGATATTTTTATAATACTCTTAGAAAATTATTTTTTAGAAAATATGATTTTAAAGGAAAACATATTTCAAATCGAAGGGAGGATAAAGCTGGGATTTATTAAAAATGATATCTTAAGTATCTTCTGTACTAAAGAGTATAATAAATGGTACAAATATATTAATAAATATTGATTAACTATATGGGAATAAAATTCAGGAATGTTCTATTGATATGGATCATAATATTTTATCAAGGAATCATAATCATTAACAATCTTAGATAGTATTTTGGGAATGTATTTTCTCAACAATACTCAATATTATATGTTGATTTTAATTCTCATAAATAAGCATGTTTTTTCAAACAAGGATACGTTAAGAATGTTTTAGGAATATATATCATGTTTTTATTTACTTGTTTTATGACATGAAAGCTAGAGGATTTGTTATGGAAACAATGTTCAAACCCTATGTTTGGTAATTGAATGTATGTTTCATCATCTCTATGATACCGTGAATAGTTTATGTGTGGTTTATCATCCCTATGCTACAATTGATATTAAGGGTATAGAGAAGGAACCCAACATTTGATAATTAAGGAATGTATGGAATATCAACCCTAAATTTGAGTGTGGATTAAATTTATATACAATACATTAATGAAATTGAATGTATGGTTTATCAATGTTACATTTGGATTCTTATAATGAAAAGGATGAATGTAAAGATCATCATTCATATGTTACACGGATATGAAGGTTTGTTTAAGGAATCATACATTAGTAGTAATCCAAATCTATGAAAATTAAATGTATGAAACACTATTCAGATTTAAATTTTTCAAATCATTATAAAAATTTTAAAACCAGATTTAATAAAAGATTCATGCAACAGTTTTTATTGAATTACATAATCTTTAAAATCTCGTTATGATTGATTTCTGAGAACACTATTAAATAGAAAAAATAACTCTTGTTCTTAATGGATGTTACAACTGCCCTAGTAAATTAATATTTTAATTTTTCTATATTCTTTAAAGAAGTTTTCTTGGATCTGTAATATTGAAGCATGTTATATTCTCAATATATAATATGATAATTCCTATTGAAAAATATGACGATAAATTCACAAATGCTTATGTATTATTTTGTATATATTTTATAGTATAGAAACAACGAACGATTGTCTCTCAAGATAGACTACTCTTTAGAGACACATTTCTTAAGTCTCATCCAATTGTAAGTTTCATACTATTGGGTGTTGTGGTATTTATTGAATATCATTTTCAACTGGGATCACATCAAAATTATTAATTTAGGAAGTCATCCATTATTAAACAAGAGTATCTATCTACTATCTGCTTGTGTTGCTGTAATTGTGATTTTAACCCAAACCTTCAAGTCAAACTTATTTTAGAGTATCAACTACTTGTACTTAGTTGTGGTGGAGTATTAGATTCTCGATCTATGCTATGGATAATCCATTCATAGTTAAAGAACCATAGAGTTCTAGGTTTCTCCTTATTGCAATATTGTAAAATTATTATACTTAGCTTTGTATTTGTGTTCTTGTGATAAGATTATAATTCTAGTGACATTCACCAAGCTCACCGAGAGTGTAATTTATTGAGTGGAATAGGGATTCTTTGCACTTCAATCCACAATAAAAGGTTGTGTTATTTCTTTCAGTTTATCCACTTATTATCTTCTCATTTATAAGAAAAAACTACTTATCTTCATAATTTTGAAAGTAATTTAAATGTAATAACTGTGGAAGATTATCAAAAAGACACAATTCACCTCCACCCTCTTTCATTACACTGTATTATTCTGACCATAAAATTATTATTAGATGTGAGACTTAGAGATAAATATATATAAAGGAAAAAATTATTATGTCTATTAAAAGTAGATAATAATGGATGATCCTATACAATGAATGTATATCATTCATGTCACATACATAAATAGTTAAACCTATAGATTCTAGAAATCTTATGTTATCATATATCTTAAGAATTGCAGATTCCGAATTTATTCATAAATAATCACTCCTTATAAGATTCCTGAAAATCCAGAATCTTAGACATTTGAAACAGAAGATGAATGTGACATCAATTCAAACTAAATGAATGTTGTAATTTGTGGACACTGACCAAATTAGTTTAATCATGTATCACAAATTCTTTCTAATTATAATATGTTGTAAACTTTTACAGTTTCTTTTTACGGACTGAAAAAATGTTAGATGAATGATATATTCTACATCAAAGATAATGTTTCACACCTTTATAATGTTTTCTTGTGAAATAATTACATATATTAATATATGTCTAATAGAAATTTTCAAAAATATTACTATCTTGGTACAACCCATCAAAAAACTATGATCAAGCTTGGAATGTACTCAGAGTGCTACCCTCTAAATGGAATGGAATGTCTATAATAATTAGAAAATCATCACTTATCCGAAATTTGATAATGAATCAATTAATTAGAATATATATGATGTATGAAGCAGAAATTCAAGATAGACCTAAAGATCATAAGATTTTAGTAACAAAACAAAATACTGCTCTCAAAAAGGACATCACAAAAAAATACTGAAAAATAGAATCAAGAAGCTAGAATAGATAAATAATTCAAACTCCATTGATTTTGAAATATAACTAGCTCAAATAGATATAATGTTTAGAAAATTATATAATAATAAAATAGGAATCATAAAATCCTTCATTAATGATAAAAAACAACAATAATTTCGTAGCTATGAATGAAAAAAAAGGGTAACATAATGCCTGATTTCCCACAATTGAAAGATGAAAGAAAATAACTAGAAAAGAGATATCATAAGAATTATGATTAAGATTTTAAAAGAAAAAAGATCCCCGAAGCCTATGCAGACTGTATCTGAATACCCAAATAGCTTCTCATAATCTAATTTAGTAAAGAAGCCACCAAAATTGGAATCTGACATGTTCTTTATAGATAAAGAATAAGAGGTGAAATCCTATTACACTTCTGATTCTGGAATAAATAGTTTCTCATGTGGTAAAATAGCTACTTAATATACAATGTTATAAGAGAAATATGATTCTTTAATAAAGAAAAATAAATTATTGAAAAATATTCAAAATTCATATTTAGGAGAAAAAGATACTATGCTAAAACAACATCATTATTTAGTTTAAAATTTTAATTCTTATACATTAAAATGTATTGATCACGAAAAAATGATTAAATAATTGAAAGATAAATTAGAATATTATAAAAGTATGTTAATTAATTTTACCAAAGGATAATACTTCTTAAATTAAATTCATAGAAATAATGTTACTAATTATGAATGATTTGGAATAGGAAGAAAGTGTGGTAAATAAAAATTGTGTAAAAATTATTTTATGCCTATTTTAAGGAATACTACCTTTTTTGGAACAAATGGTCTTTTTAATAATAATTGTTATTTGAAATAGACTTAAATTAGTGGTATTAAAACATCTTTTGTTTTCAAAATTATTTCTGAAGAAAGTAATATAAATTACAGAATGATAATGTAAATCTACATTCCCATATCATTTCTCGGTTACAATATAGGACCCAAAAAAATATGGGTATAAAAATTAACACATTTTAGATACCTTTACAAGAAACATGCCATAAGAATATAAAATTAATATGGTATATGGATAGTGAATGTTCTATAAACATTAGTGGAGACTCATCAAATATCCATACGCTAACTCAAATGGATGGAGGACTAGTCACATTCAGCGGAAATAAAAAATTTAAAATTATTGGTGTTGGATCTATTGTAGATCCATGGACTATATCAATAAATAAAGTATTTTTTTCAATGGTTAAAACACAACATGATAAGTATTTCTCATAATTGTGATGATGGTTTCCTTGTTGATTATTCTAATAATTGTTTCTCTTTATTTAAAGCTAAAATGCATAGATTTAGACTAATTGGAACTGAAAAAATTTATATTTTGGATTCAAATTCCTTATGTAATGAGAATGTGACATTTTTAAATTTTAAGAAAAATGAATCATGGATTTGGAATAGAAGACTTGGAATGTATAATATATATTCTCTTATATAAATTGTCTAATAAATAGTTTGTTTCTGAATTTTCTACTCATAAGTTTAACAATGATACATTTTGTGATGTATCGCAAATTGGTAAACAAAAAAAATCTTCTCTAAAATATATTAAGAAATTTGAAAAATATAAACCATTAGAACTTATCAATATGGATTTTTTTGGACTGCCAATAGTAGCAAGCTTTGTTGGTAAATTATATGTCTATGTTTTAGTTGATAATTATTCTAAATTTACTAGGGTATATTTTCTAAAAATAAAAAGGGTAGTTTTCATTATATTTGAATGTTTTTATAATATTGCTCAAAATGAAAAAGGTTTTACAATAATTTCATTAATAAGTTATCATGGTGTAGAATTTGAGAATCAATAATTGATTTTTTTTTGTTAAATAAATGTATTAAATACAACTTCTTTACACCAAGAATAGCTCCAAAATATAATTATTTAAATAATTTATAGAACTATTCAAGAAATTGCAAGGAAAATGATGAATTAATAAAGTCTTAATATATTTTTTTTGGAAGAATCTATAAGAACAACCTTTGAGGTCATGAATAGATTTTTAATAAGTTATATATTAAAAATGACTGCCTCTGAACTTTTGAGTAATGGAAAACATAAAGTAATATACTTAAATATTTTTGGATAAAAGGTTTATATCATTAATACTAAAGTAAACCTTGGTAATATTGATATGAAATATGATAAAGGAATATTTTCAGGATTTTATGATACTTATAAAGATAATAAATTGTTTAATAATATGTTAAGGATTACTAAATAATCAATTCTAGTGATGTTTGATGAAACTGACCCTTTTATTAAAGAGATAGATCAAACAGATGAAGTTTCTAACTCTATTGACTATAAAAGACTTGGAACCCCTAAATATTATTTTGAAAATGATATTAATAAAATTTAGCCTAGTTCAGAAAAATATGAAACTAAGAAACATGAAAGTGTATTTCCTAAACAGTCTATAATCTCAAAGAACAAAACATTAGAAATTGTTCCAGGATACATAAACACATTAATTATAACTATATGAAATATAAGAAAACTATATGAATTTTATACCTTTATATCTTAGTTAGAAACAAATTACATAGATGATTCCTAAGAATATTGAAGTTGGATGTTATAAATGAAAGAAGAGATAAACCAATTCTGAAGGGATGATGTTTGGGAATTAGTAGAAAGAGCAACCAATTATCCAGTTATAGGAACCAAGTGGGTCATTATATATAAATTGGATCATCAATGGGTCATAACCAGAAATAAAGATAGATTAATAGCTATAGATTATAATCTGGAAGAACGTATAGATAGTGATGAAACCTATTCACATGTATCTATATTAAAAGCTATTATAATCCTTTTATCTTATGCATCTCATATGAATTTTAAATTATATCAAATGGATGTTAAATATTACTTTTAAAATTTAAATTTAGTGGAGGAAGTTTATGATGAACAACCTACTGGTTTTGAAAACCATCAAAAATCAATTTTTTAAAACTTGTTATATCTATGTATGTTAACAAATCTAAACCTAGAGCTTTTTATAAAAGATTAAGTTCTGGTATTTCGAAAAATGGATTTACTATTGCATTAAAAGATCCAAAATTTTTAAGAAACTTTTTTATTCTAATATCTTATTATAAGTAAATTATTTTGATGAAATTATTTTGGGTTCAAAAAATAAAAATATTTGTAATGATTAAAAAATGTAATAAAAAAATTTAAATTAATATGATGGGAGAATTCAATTTCTTTCTATAAATTCAAATTTATAAAAAATATTATAGAAATTTTTTAATGAAACATTAATATATTATTGATTTTCTGAAAAAGTATCTACTTCAAAATAACAAGACATATAAAACTCATATGTGTAATAATATTAAAATTGATTTGGATAATGCTATAAAAGTAATTGACAATAAGCTATATAGAGTTATGATTAATTTTTTTTATATCTTACCTCTAGTAGAGCAGATATTTTGTTTTTTGTGCGTTGATATGCTACATTTCAGTCAAAACCAATAGAGTCTCATCTTACTACTATTAAAAGAATATTTAGATATTTAGATGGAACTATTTTCCAATAACTTCTTTAAACCCAAAACATTTTATTTTAATTTGATTTCAAATTCATATGTTGATTTTTGACATTCTAGATTAGATAGAAAAACCCCCTCCGAAAATAATCACTTTTTAGAAAATTCATTAGTGTCGTGGTCAAGAAAGAAGAAACAATCAGTTTCCATGTCAATAGCTGAGATAGAATGTGTTTCTATTGTAGTTTTTGTGCCCATGTTTTGTGGATGAAAAACAATCTACTAAACATTGGTCTAAATTTTAATAGTATACAGATTTTAGGTGATAATAATAGTTCTATAAAAATTTAAAAAAATCTTATAAATCATTATAGGACTATGAATATTGATATAAGGCATCACTTTCTGAGAAATAGTTTTCTTAAAAAGGATATATCTTTATAATTTGTTAATAGTGAATATCAAGGAGCTAATATTTTCACTAAACCACTTCTCAGTGCCAGTTGTGATTTTATTAAGGGGGATTTAGGATTATTTATTTTTAAATTAATGTTTATTACTTTATTCTATAAATAATATCTATATTTTCATTTTAAGTAGAATTTTTATGATTTATATTAAATAATTTTTTTAGTTACGTATTGATTATATTTTATAATAATTTAACTTTAATTTATTTTTATTTTTCTTCACACAATTAAAATGTAATAACTAAATTCTAAAATAGAATGAATAAGTCATAAACCTTGTCTCACTCTTCTCTTTTGTGTCCCTTCAGTTTATAGAGTCTCTCTCTCTCTCTATCTCATTCTAGTTTACTAAAATGATTATCCTTCAAACCCTAAATCACAAATCCTCCTAAAATGAAACTTCCATAATAAGCTAAATATGCTGATTTGGGTGTCTCTATATACCCCCAAAAAACTTTTTGCAATGTTATTCATGGTAAATGTGATTGATTTTGATTAATCCAGAGTAACAAATATTTTTTCAATGGAATCAATTGAATTAGAAGGACTAGATTCTTATTTCAATTTTTATAGAACTCCTCAGATTTTTGTAATTGATGTAAAGAAAGTCAAGAGAAATGCTGATATTAGTTTAGGAATAGATGAATATTCTATAATATCTTGGATTGAAAATAAATAATTTTATATTTCTTTGAGGGAAATAGCCATGTTGGCGCACTATCTCAATGTGGGGGATTATCATTTAGACATGAGAAACATTTTTGATAAAAATTATAAATAAAATGATATTATGTATTCATTATTTGGGATAGGATCACCATGAAAGTGATGAACAATGACCTTTATCATAATATAAGAGTCAGTTTGATGTTTTTTTAGATTGATATTTTTTTAAGAACATCTGAGCTTTAAAATTTTCTGTACCCAAGTATGTATGTTCTATTTTTGTTTATCAACAAGATTAAGTTCAATTTCCCGGATTTTTTTGTTAAAATACCTGATTCATTTCTGTCACAAAGAATCCAATATGGTATATTATCCATATAGAAGGATAATTTGTTTTTTTGTAGAAAATAATGAATTTTAAATATGTATCTTGGATATAGATTTCATCATGCCAAAATTATTAATGTCGGGATAGTTGGGAAACTGAGATATATTTAGAGGAACTCCTATAAATGTATTTTACCAGTTGAAGTTAGAAAATAAAGTAGCATATGGAATATGCTCAGGGGCAGAAAATGAAGATTCCATCCATTAATTATGTAAGAAAAAGGGTTTATGAAGAGGTTGTATCTGGACCTGAAGAGGGTCATCCTGTTCAATGAATAAGAATTTCAATAAAAATTATAGATGTTGTGGAATAAGCTGGAAATTTAGTTGATAAAGAGGCTCAAGTGAATGAGGTTGCTAAAAAAGAGGCTCATATCACGAAATTCACTAAGAATATATTGTAACCCCTAATAACCATTCTCTCATTGTTCATGATTATTTTGCTGAAGAAAGATATATTTTATTAAATATATTATAAGGACAATTAGCACCATGTCTGGCTATTTTAGAAGGTGGAAGTCCTTCAATTCACATTATTACAAAGTCTTATCAATCTTATGATGATGCCCTGATTAGAAAGTGAATGTGTTTATAAAGGTAGAAATATTCATTGTAATATGATTTAGAAGATGAGAAGAAGAAGGTTGAGGAGATAAAAAGTTAAACTATTCTAAGATATGAGATTGAAGCCCTTCTAACCCAAATAAAAAAAAGTTCAATAAAATTTAATTTCCATCAACGCTGTTAAATATTTCATCACTTCTTTTGAAAAAATGTTTAGATATCTAAAACATAAATCTATTAAAAAGTCTGATTTTGTTGAGTTGAAGCTTATATGGGAATGATATTTTCAGTATGTCATGGATAGTCATCAAAATATGACCTCTACTCCTCAACCTTTATATATTGACCTGAATAATAAAAATTTAAGCTATTAACGTTATGATGGTTGAGTTTAACAATAGGATGAAAACCCTCTAGTGTGATAGTGCGCCTCTTAATGTGTTTCTAGATAATCAAAATTATTTTATTATTCGGTTGACTTCTAATGAACCCTAGTTGGGACATGTTATTCATTAATCTAGATATATATTGAAAGCATTTATTTAATTAGAATAATATAGGAAATAATTATTTAAGGTGAATCTAGTGGAAATCATAATTTTTGTTCAAGAATAAAGAAGATGCTATATATATGGACAGATATATTCAAAAACCAATTTTAGATTATATTTGTGATGGTACTTTAAATTCAAAGTGTTCATAAGACCAAACAAAACCAAGCTATAGAAACTACTACCCATTGGGATTTATAGAGAGGAAACCAATATGACTGTAGACCCTAATTTTGAAGACTTATTAAGTTGATGTTGCTATGTACTTATTAATTTTTAAAAAATTTGACCCATATTTTTCTTTACATCACTTTAAATTACTTTTATAATTTTTTATTTTATATTCTACATACCGTGTTGTTCTTTTTCTATTCAACTTTCTATTTCCAACTCACATATCTAATTTTGTTAAAATTAGACTATAACATTTATTTATAGTATAGTGTGACATTAACAGTGGTATATAAAATTTATTCTTTCAACTATTTCATTTTTTGTATCACAAAAGGGGAGAATATTTTAGAACCACAACATCTCATATTTTGGGAGAATATTTTCATATTTTTTATATTCTTGGGAAAAAAATTAATTGAAATAATACTATGAAATTTAAATACTTTATTAATGTTTACAATTAATATTTTTTCTATTAATTATTGTATGGGTTTTGTTATTATCAAAAAGAGGAGATTGTTGGGAAAGTATTTTCTCAAAAATACTCTATAGTATATATTGATTTTTTTGATGAAAATATCCATTTTTTCTAATGAGGTTACATTAATAATGCTTCAGGAATATATATAATTTATTTAATATATTTTTTGAAATTTGAGCTATGGGTTTTGTTATGGAACCATTATTCAAACCCTATAATTAGTAATTGAACATATATTTCATCATCCCTACACTATGATAACCAATTTTCTTATAATTCATAATCCATAAAATATGTTGGACATTAAGCATATGTAGTGGAATTTCTATGTTCGGGAATCAATGAATGTATGGAATATTAACCACACATTGGAGTTTGTATTTACTGTGCATACCCTACATTTTGGAAATTGAATATACAATTTATCAATGTTAAGTTTGAATTATTATCCTAAAAAGGATGATGGTATGGATAGTTATCCCTACATTAAATGGAGATTCAAGTATGGTTAAGGAATTTTATATTGGTAGGAACCCTAAGATATGCAAAGGAACCCTACAATATATAGTTCAACCCTACGTTTTTCTACTCATTATCTTAATATTAAAACAGAGATTTTATTAGAGTTTTATGAAATTTTCTTGACTAAATGACATGATAATTCAAAGCTCATTTGGATTTATTAAAATAACTATGTTTATCAGAAAAATTACTCTTTATCTTAAGTGAACTTCCAACTCGTCTTGGGAGTTCAGATTTAATTTTCATTTAGCATTCTATCAAGGGTTTTTCTTGGACCTATAATATCAAATAAAGTTGTCTAATCTATATATTCTACCTCAATTCATTTTAAAAAATATGTGGATACATTCTCATATGAATTTGTATTCTTGGGTATATATTTTATAGTATTTCTACCACAAATGATTGAATCTGAATAGATACTACACTTCAGAGACATACATGTTAAATCTCATTTTGATGTACGTTTTATTTTGTTGTATTTCATTGTAATTATTGTATATCATTTGTAACTGGGATCACTTTAGAACTATTATTTTCTATTGAATATCATTTCTGAAGAATAATTTCCATCTATTGTCATTTTTTGTTTCAAAAACTATTATGTTCATTTTCAACCCTCAATTCAAACTTTTTTTGGAGAATCAACTGATCATACTCAGTTGTTGTGGAGTATCAACTTCTCTATCTATGTTTTGGATAATTAGTACTCTATAAAATAAATAGTATAATCTATGTTTATCCTTGTTGTAAAGGTGTAAAGTCCCTACACACAGTGGTGGTTTCTTGTTCTTATGATAATAGGATCATACTAGTGAAATTATCTATGATATCAAAGAGTGTAATTGTTGGAGTGCACTAGGGGATCTTTGTTCCCAAAACAACTATAAAAATATATGTTCTTTCTTTCTGTTTATCTGATGCTTATCATTTCATTCAGAAGTAAACAATACGTATATGTATAATTTAAAAAGGGAGTTAAAATTAATAATTGTGTAAGATTATCAAAATGGAAAAATCCACCCCCCTCTTGTGTTACTCTATATTATTCTAACCTAACAAATGGAAGATATTGTTTTAATAAACTCTTATAACATCATTATATGGGATCATACTCTCCGGGTAAGCAAAGGAAATCACATAACGCTTAAAATATCATCAAAATAAGGATATTCATGATATAACATGTAAAATTAAAGTACATATACCTAGAAAATTAATTTAGGTGCATAACCAAATATGTGTCCTAAGAGGGAAAACTGAGAGAAAAGTATTTTACCAATTTGGTAACTTTTAAAACATAAACCCCATGAAATAAACATCATTGAAAGTATATTTCAATACCTATAAATTTAATAATATTAATAATTTAATAAATCTATGTGCATTATACACACTACACAAAAGGAATGGGTGGTGAATAATGCATTTATCCTGCAGAAATAAAAAGTGAGATAAAATCATCTTACCTTGTGTCTTGACTCTCATTATAATCATTCAATCCACCTGTATAATAAATATAACTTTATTATGAATATTTTAAATAACCATATTATTATATCTAATACCATATATGGTTTAATTATGACCATATATTACCCTTTTATTAACAATCTTATGTTAAGGTTTCACCCCTAGGGATATTCTCTTTATTCTTCGCATGTGTCTTAATTTGTTATATATTTAGTAATTATACTTATATAATGATTTAAAAAATAAATATAATGTTATAAATTTCGTTTATATTATTTATATTTTTATTATAATATGAAATGTAATACCTCGTTCATGGAGACGGTAGTTCGTATATATGAATGAATGCTACTTCTATTTAAATTTCGTGTTGAAAGAAAAAAGTAAAAGACATATGTGTGTTTGTACACATACATATATAATTATTAATGTAGCTTTTATGTCATATATATAATATATATTCACAAAAAATGAACTTATTTCAACCCATGTAGTGAATGAACGAATCATATCACTTTGAGGGGGCGGTAATCCACACTTCCTCAAACGAAATTATCGTATCAACATAAAATGGAATGTAAATATATTTGTTTTTTAAAAAGGAATAAATATTATTAAATACATAAAAAAATAATATAATACATATATAAACCAAGTTTCCATCATAATTTCTACCATGGGAGGTGGTAATGGACAAATGGACAATCATCGTTTAGGGAGGCGGTTGTTCATTGTACACATAAATAGTAAATTTGTTACACATTAGATGGAGGTCATTGTAAGTGAAGGTTTAAACTTTGTCATAAAAACATCATATTATATTGAAGACACTGGGGTTTTATACAATCATTGAATAGAGAGAGTTCATGTGGTGGTGAAAGAAAATAAATGAAATGGGTTTAAGAGAAGACATTACCTCCTAATAGGGTAACACCTTTGGGTTTGTGAAAAAGGATTCATTGGAATGATTTATGCCCAAGGGAATAATTAAAAATGTAATAGAGGGATTTGTTGAACTTTATTGGGATGATAATAGGTAAACATAAGTGTTTTGTGATCTGAGAATATGTGGGATAGGTGGGGAGAATTTGTAGGAGTGGAAAAGGACTCACATGGAATTATTTATAATATGTTAGGTGTACACATGTTCATACCTAAAAAATTCATAAATCCCAACATTAATTAATAATGGAAGTATTATAGAAAAAATATTTCAAAAAATTGGGTTTTCTAAATGTTTCTAGGTTATTTGGGACCCTAATATTAAGGTTTAGTCAATAATTAGGCTTAATTTGACTTTAATAATTGTGAGTAATTTTAATCAATTTAATAACAATTTTGGTAATAAATACACATGATATAACATGATAATAAATATTATACTTATTACCATATTTTATTTCAATTTTTCATAAATCAATTCAAAAAATTCAAAATTATGATTACTGTTAATACTGTAGATAGGACGAAATAACAGGTTTCTAATGTAGAAAAATGTACAAATGTTTGATTTTTTTTATTAAAATTATAAGTGAAGATGACTATATTGAAATAAATGGTATTAATATATCAATAATTGATCTAATTTAACCTGAAAACAAATTTATACTATATTTTAACATTAATAATTATGTATACGTAAAAGTCATTGTTAACCAAAATACATTATTTTATATATTTATCCATAAAATGAAGTTTCTTAGAAAAATCCAAAAAATTGATCCTAATCTAATTTAATCATTATAAATTAAAAAATTAAGTTTATTTTATCAAATTAAATTATTATATGTGTCTATATTTTATTTTATTTTTTTCATAGAAGGAAATTAAATGTAGTTCATTTGAGAAAATAATATATTTAAACATATATGGACTTTACCAAAAATTATATCTTTTGTTATAAATATATTTGGTTTATATAAAACCATCATAAACAATATCTTACAAGTTTTTATTAATTTTTTTATTACTATGTTTCACTATTTTGTTATAATTATCTAATTTAAATAATTATTACAGTAAAATGATGTATTATATAAGAAACATTGTTGTGTATAACATATGGTAATATGGTGTTGTGTGTTGTATACCCCAAGTAGGTGTTGCATGTGATATACACCAACTCACAACTAACCTTGGTGTTCACTGTAGGGAAATATAAAATTTATGTTTTTTGGAGTGAAATATTTACTTGGTGGTTCGCATAACACATGCCAAACATAGTGATTTAATATATAATAAACTATATTTAGGGTTATGTGAAATAAAAAATAGCACAATTGATAATTTATTTTTAAAAATTAATTCACAAAATATTTCTAGTGTTTCATTATACCACACGTAAAATTAATTTCTCCCTCAGAACTCATCCAGGTTAACAAAGGATTAATAATTGAAACATTCATTCATAGAAACCCACATCGTTAAAAAGAATACTAAAACATCACATAAAAAGGAAAATTGGGAAACATAACAGTTACCCAAATTAACATACAATTGGGTTTCCACATAGGATAACATAGGTTGGGAGTGATGATTGGATATAGAGAAAAAGTTTAAATATTTATAATGACTGATTGAGGTAATCAATCAAAAACAGCTGAATGATCATAGAAAACTAGAGGTCCTCAAAGTCATATATCTGTGATGATTTAAAAGTCCATTGCTTCAATAAAATTAAGGTATTAGGACAACACATTTTTTTTTATCATTATCCTACTTTTAAGTAATTCTTTTATTGAATAAGAACGTAAGGAAATATACTTACTTGATATATTTCTTTAAAGAAAATTCATTCTTTAGTTTTTATTTTATAAATTTCTAATTCATCCATTAATTCATATAATGTAAGTCTAGAAATTAACTTTTATTCCTGATGTAACGACCCGAACTTTTGAATAATTTGTGTTTCTTATTTTTGTGTGTTATTTTATTTTATACTCAACAAAACTATTTCATTTATTTAATTAAATGAGTATAATTAAAATGATACCATTAGGATTCAACATTTTTGTGACCATTGGAAAATATGACCATTGTTTAATATAAATATTGGAAACTAAACTCTTAATGTTGCGAATATTGTTTTTAAATACAAGTGATCATTGTTACAGAAAGAAGATTTGATTTCCTCATCTATTAGTCTCGGGCCGTTCAAAGCCCATCTGATAGAACTTGGGGAAGATGTAGCACCACTGGGCATTGCTTTGGACCAAACCCAAGTCAAAATTTATCGTGTGAATCTTGAAGGGAATCTCCTATGGGAGAAGTTCAAGCTAATAAAAATCACCACTCAGACAATGTTGGTCGAGCCACCCCCATATTCTATCACCTTAGCACACCTTACACTGAGCTCCTATACTGGTGTTATTAGGGGATATATAACGAGACATTAGCAGCTTTATATAATCCTTTGATATAAATAAAAATTTTTATTTCTTATTATGGTGATGTTTTTGAATCTCAAATGTCTGGATAAATATAGGATGTATATTATAGGTGAATTTTGGAAAAAATTGATTTTTTAAAATATTTATGTAATCCCTAAGTAATTAATAATGTGTAATGATTTTCAAAAAATGGTCTTCTACTATTGTGTTCATAAAGAAATTTATAGTCTAATGAGATGAACTTATTTTTTGGTGAATAGTAAATTATGAATAGTAATTGTTCACTTATGAATAGTAATTTGGCCAAATGGAATAGTAACCTCACTTAAGAAAGTATTAATATAATTTAGGAACCTTTATTAGGTAATGTAATTTAATAAAATAAGTAAATAACAGTTTCATAAATTATTAAATAAGTATTATTTTTTTAGGGTGAATAGTGTATTTATTTAAAAATTAAATTAAATTTATTTACAAAATTATTTTCATAAAATGGAGTTCATTTTTGAATTAAGACCATCGATATTAGGTAAAGGTGATTTTTGGGGATTTTTCTGAAACAGTTGAATTTTCAGTGAATAATATTTTTACATAAATAATATACATCTCATAATTAGAATATTATTTTCCTAAAATGGAGTTTATTTTTGAATTCAGAGAATAAATTTTAGGTTGAGGTGCTATTTTGGGATTTTTCTGAAACAGTTGAATTTTCGGTGAATAGTAAAAATACAGTTTTGAGTTTCAGGTGTTTAATGACATCATTAATTATGTAGTATGTATGTAATCATTCTGGTCGACTTATGAATTGTATGATATGCTATGAGGTGTCCCAAGTGGCCAATACCATGGGCTAATACAATGGGCAAGCCCATGGTTTTTCCAATACCACAGATGAGGTGTAAAACCATTGTCATTCTTCAACAAAAATATTTACAAATTAGCTTGGATATCATTTAGACATGTGGTAGGTGTAAAACCATTATCATCCTTCAATCATGGGTTAAAAATATTTGGCCTTTCCGGACATGATTTATTTTCACCTGATAAACATTATTTCATTTTCTGAAACCACAGTAATAAAATTTGCAAAATAAATATGATGGAATTCCTTGAAAATGGTTAATCCCTTAATATCCTTTAAAAAATGGTTCTCAAAACTAACTATGTTCATAAATTATTCATCTGAAGTTTAACATAAACATTTCATGAATTATTAACCTTATAATCCTTATAAAATATGAAAATAAAAATCTATAGAAATAAAATCTCGAAATCATCTTATCATCGATCCCCTATATATCAAAAAGTGCATATTGGTTGTCTCATTCCATACATGTGAATACACTCATTTTCAACTCTCTTGGAACATTGTTACAACATGAATTACCATATATCCATTTGTAAAACATGCATGCTTCCTCATTACATAGATTTATTGTTATATTTAATACATCTAATAAATTTTAATCTTAATCCATGACAACATGAACTACTTGTCAACAAATCCTTAATTAGTTCTAAGGTAATCAGTACTTTCCAATTCATTTATTCTTATCACACATATCATTATCCAATCAAAAAAATCATAACATAAGTAACATATTAAGGGTTATCTTTCCCTTAGTTGTGTGTTTTATATGGACAAAACCTTTTTATTAAATCACTTTTCTATTCCATTGAATCCATTCAACATATTCTTATAAATCCATAGTGAAAAACATAAATTGAACAATCCTTATATATTTCAACATTATGATAAGTTAATTATTGTATTGAAATGCATAAAATCATTTATCAATCCCCTTCATCATTTTCCATTAACAAATCTACCCTCGTCGTATTACAAAAACCTAATTCCATTCACATTTCATATGTGGTATCATCATCATCGAAAATATAACCATTACTCACAACAACTTGTTTCTTCTCTTAAATATATTTTCAAAATGGACATTTAGATTCATAATGACCATGTATTCCATACTTAAATCACTTAACCTTCAATTAATACTGAGAGAGGCCAATATTCTTATCCATTTAAATAACTGAACTCTTCATTTTATTCTTCTAGTCACTTGCATTATGTCCTTTTTTACCATAGTCAAAACATCTACTTATTCCTATAATACATTCTATTAGGTGATTCTTTCCACATTCATGACATAAGAGAAAAAAAAATTGTCTTTATTCCATGGTCACCATTACCATAACTCTTAGTGAACTCATTCTTTCTCTTCATTGGTGAGTCTAAGAGTTGTTTAAGGAACATTTTGTTAATCATGTTCTGTGAAAACTAGTTTGGCATGATCAAAACGTATTTCATAGAAGAGATTTTCCCACTCTACATCTAATAAATAATATTTCTATCAAATTCAACATTAATCCAGTTCATTCTAGTTCCCACCACTGAATAGTCCAAGAGCATAGCGTTAGCATTACTTTTCAAATAAGGAAACCACATAGTCATTAAAATAATTACTTATTTGATTTCTAAATCATGAAACTGTCCATAATCTATGACTCCCTAGGTTTATCTAATATCATTCCTATCCAACTTATATTTAAATACTACATGATCTTTCATGAAGATTTTTTTAATTCCCAAAGAATATCCTCAGGGAGTGTCAAACAAGGTGTGCAGCAACACCCATTGTCGTGTACCAGATTACCCTGAGTCAATCTCTGAATATATTTTCTAAGTTTTCACCCAATCTGCATCTATGATAGATCGAAAGCCACTTGAATTATCTATACATAGATGTATTAATAGTAATCCCCTCACTCTGTCCCTCACCAAAATTTTAGGACATGATTTTATACTTTCACTGATCCTTAAACTTATCCTTAAACATTTCCATATCATTCTCACTAAATTTTTATCATCCTAGATTCAAAGGAATAACTAAAACATTTCTCTTATACCAACTATAATGACCCAGTATTGGCATACATTAGCATTTCATAACATTTGTAGAATACTTAATACATTACACAAATAGATGCCCAAATATTGTACTAGTCTAGTGCCTTTGGAAACATGGAAACATAAACACTGATATATAAGTGATAAACATTATCACCCACTATATTATTCATGACTAGAAACCTTATAATAAACATAAAACATAATACATATCATCATAACCTTGGGATGGAAACATAAATAGGGGCGAGATCAAATGCTCATTAAGGGTAAACATGGAAGATATATAAGCACAATCATGAGCATAAGGTTATGAAAACAATATCATAAAAATAGATGAACATACCATGTATATCAAAGATCATATACCTGAATCATGTAATAAATCATGGTGTATCATAAGACATGAATCGTAAAAAAGAAAAGATCATAAGCCTCTAAATAATTGCAATGGAATAAAATATGGAATTTTGGACGAAATATAATTATATAATATGATTACAATAGTATCCAAGGCATTGCTTCCAATACCACCTTGGTAGTGATGGTTTACTCCCATTCCAATCTTAGTAGCACGAGCTCGCTCCTCATAACATATATGTTGTTATGGTTCAATCCTGTGGACATCTTAGTAGTCAGGATTCATTACCAAGACCATCATAGTCTATCTCATGAGATATAAAACTTCAACAAATGCATTATTGGGAGAGATAGGTCCCACCCATATCATAATTAAATCATATATACATGTTCTAAAAAATCATAAACAATCATATGATAACCCATGAAATAAAATATGTATCACAATCTTGTAATCATATCATAACATGTGGAAAATGATATAGGTTTCATAATCATTTCATCATAATCACAACCCATGAAATAAGTGGGTTTCAAAATAATATATCATGTGAAAGAGAAATGGGTTTCATAATTATCATTCCAAAAAAACGTAACCCATTAAATAAAGAGTATGAATGCAGCATTAGTATTCTTTCCTAGAATGATATGAGTAACATCAAAGAATGTCATCTTTGATGGAAAATAACATAGAATTATAATTTTAAAACATTTATTGGGGAAAATAAACTTTTTTATTTTAAAAAAAAAATCATCAAAACATTATACATTTTAAAACCCATTTCCTTTAAATATTATTTTCAAACTAATAAATGAGTCTTGAAATAATTTTGAATACTATTTTCTTTCAAAACTTATAAAAGGATATTTAAACATTTTTGAAAACCAATTTCCTTGAAAATATATAAAAGAATCATGAAATCCGTTTGAAACCCATTTTATTTAAAATAAAATTTAAAAACATTTTTTAAAAAATTATGCTTTAAACATGAAAATAAATCTTCAATATATTGATGGTAGATATATCTATACATGTCGTAGTAGATAAAAATAAAATTCCTTTTATATGGTAAAAGGTCATAAAATTGCCTCATTTGAAATGCGATAATAAAATTCCTTTGAAAACATTGGAAAAAGAAAAAAATTGTAACAATTTATCTTAAAGATAATGGAATATAAGTATAATATTCTTTGAAACCCTTTTTTATAAAACATGGTTTTAAAGGAACACATATTTCTGACCAAATATAGGGTAAATTCGGGCTTTCTTAAAAACACTTTCCTAACTATATTATGTAGAAAAGTGATTAATAAATGGAACCAATATATGAATAAATCATTAATAACCATAGGATAAAAAAATTCGTGAATTTTTCTGAGATATGAATCATAATTTTTTATCAAAGAATCATAATCATTAATAATCTCAAAAAGTAATGAGATTGTTTTAAAAAACACTCAAAAATTGGTTTCTTAGGATCATACACTCCTTGCCAGAAAAGAAAATTAAATTAATCTTAAAATAACATTAAAATAAATATTTTCATGATATAATATGAAAAAATTTAATTATATACACATAAAAAATAATTTTGGTGCATAACAAAACATGAGTCTCTAAGAATAAAGATTGAGACAAAACAATTTTTCCAATTTACTAACTTTTTTAAACATTAATACAAAAAAGGAAAGATACTAAAATGTATATTTATGTACACATAAATTTATGTATGATAAAAATTTAATACATCCAAGGGATGTATAATCACCACACATAATGAATGTGTGGTGAATAAAGCATGTATCTCACGGAAAAAACATGTTTGATGAAATCACTTTACCTTATGTCATAACTCTCATAATACTCATTCAAACCCCCAATATAATAAACATAAATTTAAATAAATATTTTAGAAAACCATATTATTATATATAATAACATATATTGTTTTATTAAAAAATATTATTACCTTCTTTTTAAGTATCCTATGATGAGCTTTTACTCTAGGTAATATTCTCTTTATTTTTCACAGGTGTCTTAATTTCTAATATCGTTGGTATTTGAACATATATCCTGATTTCTAGAATGTATAAAATGATATAAATATAATTTATAAAAATTATATTTGTATTATAATAATCTATGGAATATATAATTTTGAAATGGAATACACCTTCCATGAAAAAGGTAGGTCATATATATGCATTAATGATATTTCAGTTTAATTGTAATGTTGAATGAATGAAATTAAAATATATACAAGTATATATTTATATATAATTATTATACTATATTTTTAAATCATATAAATCATATATATTCACTAAAACCAACTTTAATATAATCATTTTTTTTTCAATGATTCATATCACTTTGAGGGGGCATTAGTCCACACATCCTCAAAAGAAATTATTATATTGACATAAAATAAAAGGTAAAAAATATATTTATTGTATAAAGGAAAATATAAGCTGAAAGAAAAATAATTGAATTTATTATATATATAAATTAAGTTTCAATCATAATTTCCACCATTAAATTAAGTAATATAAAAAATAACAATCATTATTTCGTGAGGCGGTAGTTCATCATACACAAAAATATTGTGTTCATTACCCATTAGATGGTGGGGTGTGTAAGTGTAAATAGAAAAATTATAATAAAAATTCCATATATATATTTAATAAACTGGTTTTTTATACAATCATTGAATAAATAGAATGTATTATATGTATAATAAAAATAAATGAAAGGTACTTGGGATAAGAGGTTACCTCTTAATCGGGAAACTCCTTTTCATTTTTTCAAAATGAATTCCTTGAATTTATTTATGCACTAGGATCAGAATATATAAGTATGGGATGGATTTTGTGAAATTTATTGGTAAACTATTTTTAAAACATAAACAGTTTTATAGGTGTGAAGAAGTGATAGATGTGGTGGCCTTTTATACGGAGGGAAAAGTACTCACTTGGAATTTTTTTAACAATGTAGGTATACACATGTTCTTACCTTAAAAAATTCATAAAACCGCTACATAAATAAATAATTTAAATTTTATGGCCAAAATATTTCCATATAAAGGGTTTTTAAAAAATAGATAGGTCATTTTGGCTAATCATATTAAGGTTTAGTCCCTAATTAGGCTTAATTTGACCTTTATCATTGGTGTTATGTTTAATTTCTTTTACTGATCATTTTGGTAAAAATCAACATGATATAATTATAAAATAAATTTTATAAACATTTTATTTTTTATGTTCATTTTTATAAAATCAATTCACCTAATTTAAAAATAATATTATTTTTAATCTTGTAGACGAGACTGAATAACGGTTTTTTAATGTAGAAAAATGTTCGAAAGTTTATTATGTTTTTATATTCATCTTCCTAGTGAAATTGATTATAATGGAATAAATGGTATTTATAGATGTATGATTAATCTTATTTTACTTTAAAACAAATTTAAATTATAATATAACAATAATAATTTTTTAAATGAAAATGTAGTTATTAACTAAAATGCAGTGTTTTCACTATTCCTCAAAAAATAGATGTTTTAAAAAAAACAAAAAATTTACCCTAATATAATTTTGGAATTATAAATTTTAAAATGAAATTAATTTTTTCAATGTAAATTCTATATGTGTCTAAAATGAATTTTATTGTGCTTTATATATGGATATGAATTATAATTCATTTGAGAAAATCGAACTTTTAAACATACTTGGTCCTTACCGAAAATTATATCATTCGATATAAATATGTTTTATTAATATAAAACCATTATAAAAAATATTTGAAAATTATTTATTACTAATCATATTAATAATTTTGACAACTATGTTATATTTATCTCTTTTATGTAATTATAACAATAGAATGATGTTTCATAGAAACATCAGTGTTACGCATATCATACGCTAAGTTAGTGTTGTGTCTTTTATATGCCAAGTTAGTGTTTCATGTAATTTATACTAAGTACCAACTGACTTAAGTATTATATGTATAGAAATATAACATTTATTTTGTGTGTATCACATGATTAACTTGGTGTTGCGTATAAAGAAAGCCAAACATAG
Source organism: Viscum album (assembly GCA_963277665.1). Classification (NCBI taxonomy): domain Eukaryota; kingdom Viridiplantae; phylum Streptophyta; class Magnoliopsida; order Santalales; family Viscaceae; genus Viscum; species Viscum album. The sequence continues at coordinate 544,768,780 of OY728140.1, forward strand.
AGCTTTAATATAAAATAAAAAAATTTCAGTGCTACCTGAAATGAAAAATATCGAAAAGGATGAATTAATTCAAAAAAAATAATTCACAATTTCATCACTTCTTTCACATAAACCAATCGAAATAAAAATCGTCATAACTCACTAAGTCAAATTGTTTTCCCCATAGATAGACATGACCTAATTTGTGTGTATACATGAGGTATTAGAAAATTATTATAATATCAATTAAATGATATTCATTAGTATTTTATTAAAAACTATCACATGTAAACACAGAATAAATAATATATGGATATCTTGTCATTAAGTATAAAAAACATCCAATCATAACTATGTTACTAGTTTGATCAACTAAATATCTTTTTTTATCAAGATCCGTCTTACATGTTATTATCATGTGAGTACCACAAATTTTATTGTTATCCAAACCAAAAAGTTTTAAAAGTAATTTAGTGTACTTAATTTCACTTAAAATAATTCCATATTTATTTGGGAAATTTTGATAACCAAGAAATAATTTATGTTTTCCCATTAAACTGTTTTGAAATTCACTTTTCATATTTTTGAAGAAATTAATACACAAATAATTTTTAGAAGAACAAAAAATAATATCATCAATATAAATTTGAAAAACTAAAATTATTTTGATATTATTTTTGTAAAAAATCATAAATCTGGTATGCCTTTTGAAAAGTCATTAGAAATTATAAAATACTTGATTTGAAAATACCATGCTCTATGAGATTGTTGCAAACCATATAATAAATTTTTTATTTTAAAATCATTATTTAGAAAATGAGGTTATTTAAATCCATGGGTTTTCAAAAAAACATCCTCAAATATGTAACCATTTAATATAATATGATTTAAATCCATTGGAAATAGATTTAAATTCTAATTTAATTTATATGAAATAGTTATTCAAATGGATTCAAGACTGGATATTGGTGAAAGGATTCCTCATAGTAAATTACATCTTCTTGATTATATCCTTGTGAAACCTATTGTGATTTAGTTTTAACTATATTTCAAAAATAATCAACCTTCTTCTTAAATTACAACTTAGTTCCAATAGTCATTGTGTATTTAGTTCTATATACAATTTACCTAAAAATATTTAATTAAATTTTATTATTTTCTTCTTTAATTGATATAACACAAAAATGATCATTAATTTTACCATTAACATTCTTAGGATTATCCTATGATAATAATGCTTGATATTCTTCCTAATTTCAAAGAAAATTTCTTGTTTTTTATCTCTATCTGAATCAATAATTAAAATATTTATAGAATGTTATATATTATTCCTAACATTTCTATAAAAATAAGGGATATAAATCCCATTATCTTCTACAGGATCAGGTTTAGGTTTTGGTAGTTCCTCGTAAATAACTGAATTTTATTCTTGTTTTATAGATTTATCAAATAATTGGTCATTGATATTTAGATTTGAAGGATCAACTTATAGGTTTTCTAAATAATTACTTAGGCTTATAAAGATTACATTCATCAGATTTTTATATGAGAATATTCCTCTATAATCATGTTACATTTATTAAACACCCTATATTATTCAATAGATAATGAATATTTGAAAAAATCCATTCATTACTTATAATAGAAAAATTTTCAAGATTTAACTAAGTATTAAGAGTAAATACATTGCAACCAAAAACATTAAAGTTGATTTATACAATTCCATAATTCATAGAGTGTTTTACTTAAGAGAGTTATTAATAAATATCTTTTGATTATATAAGGATATGTATTTATATATTCTTCCCAAATGTAAGTAGGTAATTCAAAGTTATTGAGCATTGTCTGGGAAATTTCTTTATGGGTTCTATTTCTCCTTTCCACTAAAACATTCTATGGTTACGTCCTAGGAGCTGAAAATTTATTACCATATCTATTTTGTGAGAAAAGAAATTATAAATATTAGTTTTCAAACTCATATCCAATATCACTAATTAAATCCATAATCCTAATTTTACAATGATTTTATATATATTTTTCATACTTTTTAAAACCGAAACATGCCCCGATTTTGTGATCTAGAATAATACCCAAGTATATCTAGAAAATTAATCAATAATAACATAAACATAGTGCATTATATTTTAGTTAGAAACTCTAGAAGGTCCAAAAAAGTCATTTTGAACATACTCAAGAGTTTAAGAAGTTGAAACTTATATATTTGATTTGAAATATATTTTTTCCTTGTCTTTTTTTTACATGGATTATAGACAATATCATTTTGGAATTCTAGTTTTGGTATGTCCTTAACTAACCATTTTCTGGGAAACTTTCTAAGTCAATGGATACTAAAATGGCCTAGTAGTTAATAAAGAATCCAAGATTATTTTTCTATGTCACTTAGAGAAGAAATATTTTGAGAAAAGGGATTCTAAATTAACAGCATAAACATTATCAATTCATAAAGGAGTAAAAACTAAGTACGTTTTAGAAAAAAACATTACCAGGATTATTATCAAGTTTAACATAAAAAACATCATCAAAAATTAGTTATATTATAAGTATATTATTATTTAATCCACCTAAAAATAATCATTCAGGAATTTAAATTGCATTAAAGTTATTGATTTGACCATGGTTAATAATTTTCACATTGGAATTGTCACCAAAAGTGATATTTCCACCATCAACAATAATCATGTTCTTAAAAATCAAATAGTCCCAATTAATGTGCCTAGAATCACAATGTTCAAGATACTATAAGTTCATACTATATTTTTGAAGCTTAATTCCTACAATAATCATTACACGAACAATTAATTTGGTATAAAAATATTCTTGGTTCCAGAAATGCTGTTAATCAAATATTTATGAATCTGTAATTTCACTACAGGATTCCTATAAGAATATTTTATACTTTTAGAAATTAAAAAAAATAGTTAAAATATAATAATTAATTAATTTCAAAAGAATTAGTACTAGGGTGAAAAGTATTTTTAATGATCCTCGTATATGTAAGTTGATACCCAATCAATGTACTGTATTTAAATGTTTTTTTCATTCAAGAATTTAAGTAAGATCAATTTTCCATTTTTTTAATCTTTATAAATATTTATATATCTGTTCATTTAAAACATTTAAATGATTTTTATCTTCAAATAATTGATCATTTTTATCCTTCTCAACACTAAGATCAATTTTAAAACTAGCAGTTAAGGAATGATGATTCTTTAAAATATTATATTTATCTTCTGATTCATTAAAATTTTCTTCCCACATATTATATCTATCCAAAATTTTCTCATTAGAAATGTTCTTGTCAATTTTTTATTTTTCAGAAGAATTAGAAATATGAACATTATAAGTAAGAAAAAATTAGATACATCTGATTTGATTGTTATAAAACAATGTTAGCTCTCTTATTTGTGTCATTCTAAGTTGATTCTGAATCAATAAAACTATATTCTGAAGAACTCCATGTTTTCTTTTATTTATTTTTTATAATTATTATCCTTATCATCATATTTTTTCTTTAATTTTATATTAGAAAAATCATATTTGACATGAGATTACTTCTTACACTCATAACATATTATTTCATTTATACAATCATCCATTTAATATCTTTTACCCAATTAAGAATATTTTCCTACATACCATTATAGTTGTTTTTCCTAGAGAACATCTGCCTTTTATATAACATTTTTATTCTTTTGTCCATGTTGTATGTTTCCTCATAACAATAAATATGGGGCTTTTTGTCTCCTAAACTATCAGCATGGATTTTCTCCTATTATTTTGAAGCACTAGATTTGAATGCTCATTATTTTATCTTTTTATACCCCTTTATTCTATGTTTACTTTTACTTCTTCCTCATACATCATAATATATCCTATAAATTCCAAGAAATAAAACTTTCTTATATCACATGACTCTTCTATTGACACTGATGTTCCTCTCCATCAACATGGTAAACACCTCAATTGGCGCATCACATGATCATTTTCAAAAATAAGTTTCCCTAGTGAATTCATTATGTTAAAAATATCATTAATATTGAGATACATATCGGAAATAAGTCTAACAATATTCATAGTAAATGTATGATATTTAATAGTAATTGTTTTAAAAATAATTTCGTGGAAATTATAAGTTCCCTCATGAACAATATCTAAACTATCCCAAATTTAAATAGTAGTATTATTTGAAAAAATTTTAATAAATTATTTATCACCCAAGTCACTGTATAAGAAATTCATGGATTTAATTTAATTATCATATGATGATTTATTATTGTCAATACAAGTAGATCTAATAGTTTTAATTTTATCACATTGATCTTCAATTACTATGAAAATATCAAAACCCATACTTTCTAGGTGAAATTTTATTTTAAAAAACCACTGAGCACATTTTGTTCCATTAAAATGTCGTGGATTGTATTTTGTAGATTCCCCTTGTCTAATATTATTCATAAATAATTAAATTTGAAACAACAGAAATTTAAGATCATTAAAACATAACTAAAACACGGTTGAAAATATATTTTAGAAACTCCTATGATACAAAATATTAGTAAATGTGAGTATCTCAAGAGAGGGGGGAATTGAGTTTTTAACAAATATTTAAAAATAAAATAAAATTATATCCTAAAAGGTAATTAAAAACACCTAGTTAATCAAAATGGTTTAATTATATAAGTTTTTTGTTTTATAAAATCTCTCAAAGTAATATTAGGGCATAGTTAAAACAATATCTACAATCACATTAACTTTTAAAAATAAATTACTTAATAAAATCCTTTATATAAACAAAGGATAATAATAAATATCTATGTAAAGGTTTTCTATAGATTAAAATAAAAAATGTATTTTTTTCATTGAAATATAGAAAAAAAATTGATAATCACACAATGGAATAAACTAGGGGTTTAGTCTAATGTTGAGACATAATCGCCTCCACTTTAAAATAGCCTTTTATCTGGAATATTATTATACTAATAATCAGATCTACATCTTATATCGTGTTTTACAAAAAAAGCATAGCAACTATCCTAGCTTAAAGCATATTCTAGTTTTATTCATGGGAATAATAGCATTACAGGCCACACAAGACCTCTTCCAAATTTTTTGTTGGTATAAAAATAAATAATTATGAAAAAAAATTCAATAACACAATAGTTTAATTTCATGTAATACATTATAAATATAATTAGGGTAATATAGCACACTGCTAAAATTTAAATCATAAAAAAGTGTGACAAAATAATAAATATGGAAATATGTTGTGGTTCTTAGTCCAAAATGAATCAAATTCTAGTGGGTCATGGTATTTCACTTATAGAGATACTCAAAAAAAATTCTCAAAAGGTGGAGTTAAAATTATTTTAAAAATATTCAGTTTTCAATATTTAGATTCTTTGAAAAACGTTTTCACAAAACTCTTTATTTATTGTATCAGAGTTTATTGATATTTTTTGAATCTCACACATTCACACTAAGAAATATGTATGTATCTATGTTCATGCATTAACTACATGTATGTGTGTGAGGGATACCATAAAAAGAAATATCTATCTAGGTACAAATATATATTGAAGAATAATAATAATTATATTTTGGATCTTCATACTAATAACTAAATTAGAAAAACTCTAACTTTTTATTCAATTCATATTTGGAGTGGTTTAGGAATAATCATAAAATAATGCATGTGGGGATGTATATATTAACTCTCATAAAATATTTGTTGGAGGAATTAAATTATAATGGAAAAAACCTGAAGTAGTAACGTACTAGTGGTATAAAATATATAATGATAGCATTGACCAACAATATATAAGACTATAGGTATCATGGTCTAGTGGTGGCACAAGATATCAATAGTAGATCTCAGGTGGTAGCACATTTCTACTTGAATATTTTGTGGTAGCACATCAAGTGGTAGCACATGTCTGGTGGTGGAACATGTCTAGTTGTAACACATGTCTATTGGTAGAACATGTCTGACTATTACACATTTCTAGACAAAATACATTTCTTGAGGTATCACATCTGATGGTAGTACATGTCACTAGTAGATGAAGTCTCTAGTAGAAGATTCAGTGGTAGATCATTATCAACTAATGATATATCTCTTTAACTAGTAGTATATCTATACATATAGAATTTCTCCACACAAAATGGTCTACTATCAGAGAATATTAATCTCATTAGAAATATAATAATAATTATTTGTTATATTTAAAATAAGGAGGATCCAACAAAGTTCATAATAAATTAACCAAGCTCTACATCTTTTTCAATGCTATATGAAACAAATATATATACCCGGTGAAATATATAACTATGGAAAATTAAAATTATATCTTATTATAATAATTGGATATATTATTCCTAAAGACGTTGTTTGATATAATGGTTCACCTGGTAAGATATATTTTACTATATGGTCCTGCACATTAGTGATGTTTGTAACCCATTGAAGGATTTAAGAATATATTGAAAAGATATGTAAAAACACAATGTTGTTGAGATAGTTTTATTGAGAAGTGGTATGTTATTATGGAATCAATTTAAATCTATACCAACTAACTTTCTAATTTGTAAATCCTTAGTCTACCAAAATCTCATCACACCGGGTGGCTAGCGGGTGAATGAATTTCCCTAGTAGATGCCCTTAGAATATCTATTACAGAGCATATGTAGACCCACATTTATGTTTCGCCTAATATTTTATAGGTTTACCCATATTTCTAAACCCAAAATGTAATTATTAGTCATTTTAATCATTTAAGAGATTAAATATGGGTATCTAATGTATATAATAAATAGTCCATAGGATGGTTTTGTGACCATATTTTTAAGGATTCAACTAAAAATCTAGATTCCATTTCAGGAAAACTACAATGGATAGTTAGAGGATTAAGTGTGAAGGTATTATCAAATAATGGTTATATAATTAATTGTTATATGATCTAGAAATATAAAAATGATGAACACAGTACCATGAAAAATAAAGGAGTTATATTCGTGGATGAATAGATTCATATACCTAGTACCAAATAAAGAAATCAAATTTATGTGAATATATCAAACTTTTACATCAGTAGAATAATTAGGAGATAAACAGTTAAAAATGAATCATAGGTAGAATAAATATTGTATGTTCCATATCCCACAAACTAAAAGTTGTAATTTTTTTGGTTATCGGCCAAAACCATTGAATGGTCAAATGTCAATTCGACTGAGTATGACCCTTTCATCGAGATATTAAAATCATTTCACAATGGCCCCAATATAGATGGGGCCATTTATGTCATAGGACACCACAATGACGGGATTTGGATAATTTATAGATGCATCATATTAATTCAACCTTTAAAAAGTTAGAGTTCAATAAGGAGGTTAACTTTTTTGGTAATATATATTTTGTTACCTCATATTATTATTTCTCCACCACTAAATTTACATAATCTAAATTAAATGTTCAACCACTTCTGTAGATATTTAATTCTACACATTTGGTTACTATTTATCATGATGATCAACATGTTTCTCAACATGAATTTTCTCCCAATTTGTAGGAACAAGAACCTCCAGCACATGTTGATTTTACCAATCCAGAGGAACAATATATTAATGATTTTGAAACTGAGAAAATGGTAGGAATTGAAAAACTTGTGGCTAAGAAAATATATAAGCATTGTGGAATGATTTTGTTAGAAAAAATATTTCAGGTGAGAAGCAAAGGCATTAAATTTGAGTTTATATGGAATACACATAACGAGCCTGATAACCCCAACAAAGTAATATTTTGTAGTTTCATTAAGATCACCACATGAATGAACATGATTATTGACATATATTCATTGAAAAAATGTATTCTTCTTCTTAATAAATTTATTTTGGAAGATATTAGGGTAGCATTATGATATACATTATTTATTTTATGAAAAAAAAATCTTGAAACATTGAATCACTCTTCATTATCCCCTATAGATTTCATATGTAGTAGATGACTCCTGAATGAAATTTGTATTAATGATATATGGAAATAATCATATAATATTTTAAAAAATTCATAAGAATTGTAATCTTAAATATGGTGAAAGTAAAATAAAATTTCACCCACCCCAGATTTATGCACATCATATAAAAAAACATGCTTGGAATGCCTTTATTGGTTATTGTGAGAATACATAAATTTAGGTACATTGTAAATAGTAATAAGTTTCTTAAAAACATGTATTGTTAACTATGATAAAGAAATTTTAATTTATGAAACCACAACTAATTAATTAAAATAATAAATTAGAAGAAAACCCAATATACCAATACAGTAATGAAAGGATGGGGTATGTTTCACTTGAAAACAAATTGTTGAATTTTTTAAATCTGCATTAATACTTTTATATGACATGAAATAACAAGAAAATTATGTTCCAATTTTTATATTAAGATTCATGAATAAAAATAGAAATCCAATTCCATCCCACATCATGCCTTATAGATGGAGGAACATGTAAATAATGATGGGATAATAATAGATTAAAACACACAAAATGTGTGGGTAACATAAGAAAGTATGACATGAAAATAAATATTTCATTAAATAGGTTTTCATGATTATGATAAATTATTTTAATATATTGTTTATACAAAATGGACACAAGAATCATAATCAACAATATCGGATGAAAAGAATACTATTAGTGGCCTTAATGTTTCCAAAATAGTAGTGGTTGTGTTAGAGGTACAGGTTTTGGGGCGTTACTAGGAACATATTTTGATAAAGGAAATTAATTTGGGGATAGAGATAATAAAATGTAAGAGTATAGTCAATTATTATTTAATATAAAATAAAAACATAATTTTTCGTTATATTTTTTATAAAATGAAATTATAATTAATCAAAGAGATGAAAATATTAAAGAATAATGAGTATGCAAATATCCTCCTCACACCAAAAAGCTTTGAGGTGATCCATTCCCCTTAATAAGTGGTCATTCAAGAGGTAGTTATCTTTTTATAATTTTTTACATCAAATGTGAAATGGGGTGAAATTGATACCTTTTTATACTTATATTATATATGAATAATTTTATTTATATCTATCAATGCTCACCTATTTCTTTATTAAAAGGGGTACCAAGGACAATATCATCACCATAAAGATTAAATATTTTTTTACTCAACCAGACTCAAGGAGGCCAGTAATGACAGATTCCAAGAGAATCACCACAAATTATATACATAAAATCATATGTAATGTATCCATGGTGAATGTAAATGATATGAATTTCACTTGGGTAACATTTACTAGCCATATAATAAGCTTCAAAGTTACCTTCCTTCCAAGTGTGACTAGCCTTCGTGTCTTGGCCAATTATGGATCTACTTTTTCTAATCATATAAACTAGGTTCCATGGGGCATTTCCATCACCTTTTAATTACTCCACCATGATCATGGAGTTAGATTCTACAGAATCTAGGTTAATATTGTACGGTCTGAGTAGTATAATTCCACTAAGAAGATCTGTAACCTCAACCTCTATATAGTTCCTTAAGCCATAGAAGGCACTAAAGTTGACAGTCATCAAACCCCTTCCATCCAAAAAAAACTAACTCCATCTATCTACCCCTAAAAATAGGATCCATCAATTTTCAACTTTATGCCATCTTTGGGAGGGTTCTAGGTGAACCATAAACCCAATGGAGCCTTTCAGTGACCTTCAATAATACTTGTGTTGTTCTAAAAAAGAATGACAATGAGATTTATGGCCCGACCTCCCAACACAAGTGAATATAATTCTACAATAAGTGTTTTGACACGCACTTGAACTCTGAGTAATGAAGAAAAACGACCCTATCTGGATTTATTTCATGCTTCCACTGTACCCATCACACCACCGTAAAGATGAATCAACATGATTTTCTCGTCAAACCTCACCAATCTATCCCATGGAACCAATATATAATGAATTCATCAAAACAATCCCCTACATAGAAATTATAATTCTTTTCGAATAAAATCCCATATATAGATCACACATTCACCCCTAAAATCTTATTTCATGAGGATTAGTAACAAGAGTTTACACAGCACCAAAATTTGGATACTCAAACAACACCACTTCTCTAAATATTATCATCGGTTGGAAGTTCATGATTCCACACACTCTAGACTAAAAAATTATTTTTAGAATGGATTTAATTGCATGAAATATTTGTATCCCATTCATGAACTATAGAATCATCATGATCCAAATAAAAAAATGTTTTGGTTTAAAAGAGACCATATGTCATCATAGTGAAAACACAACTATCCACATCCTCCAGCAAAATTATTTTGTTAAAGATGCCCTACATCTCAGTAGAAAGAATCATTTCAATCAATCTTAGATGCCTTCTTTACTCTCTGAATGAAATGTCCTATGTCAGACACCTAGGAAAAGGAGAGATTTACCTACCCAATTTTTCATAAAAAACCTAACATCACCACAATCCACCACCCATCGAACTATATATTTAGAATATTCAGATTATCACAAATACATATTATATATTTTAAGAGCCTCTTGGAGTTCTTTGACCATTGGTTCCAATCGACCCCATACCGATTAATCAGGAAATATTCCCATAGTGAAGATCCATGAATGATCTATAATGCAAGCCTTTCCTGAATACCATGTATAGTATCAACAAAACTCCATAGATTAATACCTACCTCCTCGACAGGTTTGACCATCCTCTCCCAATTTTCCCAATGAATTTTATTTTCTTGATTGGAATACCAAATAAATGAATTCATCATTTTTTCTAGTATTATGATTATTCATTTGGGAGATCTAAAAAAATAAAAAATATTCATCGGCATGGAAGTCAAAAGACTATTCAAAAGTGTAATTCTTCCACCAAAATATAAGAACCAATTTTTCTAATTGAAATGTGCCAAAAACTATGACTAATAATACCATTTGATAGTAATTTCTTTACCATACCATTTCATATGGGTTACCCTTGATAAATCATTGTAAGATTACTTATTTTAATTTATAACTTATCTTGAATATGGTTTATTCTCCTGTGATCAAAAAATTTGGATATATAAACACTAACTTTGACCTGATCGATCTACTGACCACTCCATCCAACATAGGTATTTATAAATATATTTTATATAATGATTTATTTTTCTATTTAATTGATAAAGAAAAACATTTCATTGGTGAACATTTGGTGTGATACAATAACTAATTGAATTTTATTCTTGTAAGTATTTACATTCTCTTCTACTAAAACATGTAAAATATTTCTAGATAGGGCCTCCTGGGATAAAATAAAAAGTCTTAGCGACCTCATATTCCCATTCCTTATACCTTGACCTATATTAAAAAAGAAAAAATTACCTCCCATGATATATATTAATATCCATGGGGAAGCATAGCACCTGAATAATAAATTGAATTCCCAGTAGTTAAACCACAACTAAACCAGAACCTTATTAACGAAGTTCCATTCCATTTAATCATAGGCTTTGTCCATATCCACCTTAATCATGATATTAGAGAGAATACATTTCTTTTTTATTTCAATAGTCATCTCTTTTTCAATTCCAATATTCCCTTGAATTCTTCTTCCCTTCAAAAAGACATGCTACTCATCATAAATACTTCGTTGTATGACATGTCCATGTCACTATTTCAAAATAATTTTGAGAATACTATAAGAAAAATTTAAAAAAAATCTAGGCCTAAATTTAGTAATAGAAGTGGGTTCCATGACCTTTTGGATCAACACCACATAAGAAGCACATATATCCCTTGGAATAGTACCACCATGGAAAAATTCCTACCATTGATATTATACAATGAGAAATTTCAAATAAAGGATAACTTCATATAGATCATGGGAGAGTTAGGATTAGCATGGATTACGAGACCAACATGGAGCTATCAATTCCACTAACAAATGCAGATATTAACACGGACAAGAAAGTAATTTGGATATTGATATAATAGTCATTAGATATTTTAAAAATACATGTCGATTATAAGTTATTGATTTCCAATTTATTTTTCACAAAAGAAATAGATAAAATAATTGATAAAAAATTCATAAACTGATGTATATTTTTACATATATATATTGGGAATGTGGTGAAATGAAATTTTTAATTATAATGATCCACGGGATCAACCAACCAATTAATGGATCTTCACAAATTAAATTTACCCCACCCGTCCAATTTCTGTATTTATTAGCATTAATTTGGTCAAATAGATAGCTTAAAAGGAATGAAATGTCCCTTTCTAGAAGGGTATGCCTTTTTATCTCATTGATAACTTCAAAATTTGTTTATTTTTTCTCCCTCTACAGGTGGCCTAGAGGGCTCATTAAGGTGATTCAAGGTAAGATCAGAATCATCACTTGGTATAGTTCAATATATTAAAGGAAGCAAATAACTGTTTCATGGAAACAGTGCATGAAGCCCATTGAAATGGGAGGCCTTGGTAAAAAAGATATTAGGTTTTTAAATGATGGACTCAATGAGAAATTTAAATGGAATATTCTAACTAATGATGCACATAATTAATTCCTATCTAGAAGGTTTAAAGAGAAGTTATTGAATGAATATAAATACTATATAGAATCCACCATCTGGCTAGAACATAAGTAGTCTTTCAATAATATTGATCATGAGCTTCATTTGTTAGCGAGCAGAAACTCTACACTCATCTGTTCGAGTAGAAATTGGCTTGTCACCCCACTAGTGACCCTATCCAATATACCTCCTGGGATTATGTATATGACCATTGACAATATTATCACTCATTATCAAAATCCCAACCACCTGTTACCTACCCATGCTCAATGGGAAATTCAAAACTACTTCTTCACAGAATGTTACATGTTGATATAGAAGTGTAACAGGTTTGGTAAATTCAATACCATAGATTATTATAACACCCATTATAGGTATTTAAATAGACTACCAGTATGGATTATGAAATTCTAGGAATCCTTCATATGTCCTTCCATCTTTATTATCATTTGGAGGATATGGAAGAATAGATTTTCCACTCAAGAGAAACATCAGAGGACTGGATAACAGATGGTGTCAGTATGCATTTTATGTTTCAAGGCAGAAGAAGATATTAATCATATATTATTTAATGGATATTGTGTAAAGGAAAAGTGGGAATATGGTGTATATTTATTTGGAATGCAGTTTGATACACAAATGCAGGTGAAAACTTTATGGACCTTCTCACAAAATCTGGCCGAAGTGAGTAGATATAGAACTATCTTCTTGCAGCTGCTAAAACAATTTTTTGAGAAACGTGGAAGACAGGGAATACAAACACTTTTTATGCCCAACAACCATCTAAACATGTTGGAAGATGATGATTCATAGGGAGGTGTATGTGTACTCTGTTCTACAAGAAGGTGACATGTCCAACAGCTTTGAGGGTCTTGACATCCTTTAACGGTTTGGTATTGCAGGCTACACGAGGAATCCAAAAATGCTCAAATACATAAGATGGATTCCACCTATCTCTTCATGGATCAAGTTTAATGTTAATGGCGCGACCATAGGTATTCCAGTACAATCTGTTTGTGGTGGTGTTTTTCGCACCTATCACAGCTTTTTCAAGGGATGCTTCTACCATTATAGTGGAATTGGTGTGGTTTATGAAGCATAATTTTGGGATATTGTGCATACAGTCCGGTATGCCATTAAATATAAGTGGAAAAACTTATGGATTGAATCTGATTCCAGAATCACTATCAAGGATTTATAAGAAATAACAAGGAGTGTTCCTTATAAAATTCTGCCACATTGGTGTGACTGTTTACATAATGTTGAGAAACTCAATTTTGTGATCTTACTTTCTTATCAAGAAGCAAATCATGTTGCAAGATGCATTGTCGAAAAAGGAGGTTTCAAAGATGGGTATGATGTGGTCTTTTGGAACACCAGATTTTTGTATTCCTATAGTAGAGGTAGACATGTTTGGTACTGTACATACAAGGCCTTGTAATAACCTGTTGTAATGTTTCTCTTCTCTTTCTCTTTTATATAATTTTTTCCCAGGGCTGGTTGACAGAACCCTATAACATTTGTCTAGGACTAAATATTATTCATGATCTTTTCAAGTGTATATATCAATACTATTGGAATGGAAACCCCTATAAATATAAATTTCGACTCATTCGTCCTCATAAAACCTCTAAAACCTATTCCCATTTGAACCCAAAAAATATAAAGGAATAGTGTACAAACTAGCCACATGGATTTAAAGAGAAAATATAGATGATAAACTATTTTTAATACCCATTATGCAGGGGTAAATCACATGAATTTAATCATATCGAATATATTTTAATTAATTTAATTACATATTCATTTTTTGGAAGTATTGGTTACTCTTTTCATTCAATTTGGATGCTCTAGAGACTTATTTTCTAGAATCAATTCACTGATACCCAACATACCAGCCACATGTGATGACATTTGTCAATTTAGAATATATTACATGAAACATTTTAAAACTAAACATCAATTTATATATTTTATAATATGTTCTAATAAAAATTATTTGTAGATATTGTGGTCTCTAAATATCATCAAAATCAATTCATGAGGACATTCCATGAGCATGAAAAACATATTTACTTCTACATGTGGATAAGAATTTTGGTATATATAATAACATTACCTTGTAAACATATATGAAATAAAATTAATTATTTTTCTCAATGTTTTAATGGTGTCTAAAACAAAAAAATAATTAAAGCAACTGTGCTTATTATTTTTGAAAATTTATAAATGATATCGTATAGCATCAATAAACTGGCATAACCAAAGGAGAAATTTCAAATACAGTTGAAATTACTTTTAAAAATATTATTAATACTTTTTTATTTAATTTTTTCAGAATAACCATTATTTTCAACAGTACCTTCATTCATAAGAAGAAATATATTTTACAACATTACTTTTATACATACATCGTGAAGAGGTGTTATCCAAATACCTATTTCTTGAATTAAAACATTATTTTATCTAATTTTTCGTCTCTTTAATTATCATTTTTAAATGATAATTTATAAAATTTATCCATATGTCATTTTCAACATTTAGGAATCAGCCAAACTATAATACGATACATAGTGTTTCTGATATGACACAATGTACGTGTTTTCATTTTAAAATTTTCATTTTAGTTCAAATGACACATCACATACTCAAAACTGATCAAAAACATTAATATTATTTTGATACCTTTGGAATTGTTACATATAAATCCAAGTCATTTTTTTTGTAAAATTAACATTTTGGTAAAAAAGAATAGTAAAATACTTAAAATTGATCAAATCCTTTTAGATTCTTTTTATAATTTATTAAAATGATCCATAAGTCAATTTTTATGGTTATAAATTATCTACACCTCAATATGATACTTTTTGGGGCCAGAATGAATCAAGGTGTTTGTTATTAATTTAAAATTCACATTTTATTTCAAAACATGTGTCACTAATGGAAAACTATGAGAATGTGATCATATTTGCTTTATAATTTTGGAATATTATTCATATCAAAATAGTGAAATATGGGAATCAATATCACATCATATTGTTTCAGGATGTGATTGGTATGACTCGAAGTGCATGTTTTCAGTTTAAAAGTACTGTTTTCAAAAAAAAAACAATGGCATACTCAAAAAACTAAGAAACAAAATTCATATTATTTTGAAACATTTGTAAAATGGTCCATTAGTCATTTATAACATTTATTATTAAGGTTCACCTCAATCCAACACATGGTGTGATTAGGATAACCCAATGTGTGCCTTTTTATTTAAAAATTACATATTAGTAAAAAAGACAAGTGACACAGTAAAAACCAAGTGAAAACATCCATATTCTTTTGATAATTTAGTAAGACAATACATAATTATTTTTTATGTATAAAAATAATCCACAACTCAATACAATACATAGTTTTCCTTGTACAGCTCAAAGTGTCTGTTATTAATTTCAAATTGACTTTTTAGTTCAAAACATGTTTTACTCACTAAAATAATAGAAAAAGATCTCTTATTTTCATGATAATTTTGGGAAGTGATTCATAAGTCATTTGTGACATGTAGGAATTAGTATCACATCATTCCGACTAAAAATGTGACCAATATGACTCAAACTGTTTTTTTAAATGACATTTTTGAAAAAAATACGCGACATACACAAAACAGAGAAAACACTTATGGATTGTTTTGATACATCAAGACAATGATCCAAATGTTATTTATGAAATATTGGAATCATCCACAACTCAATATAACACATGATATGACCAGTATTACTCAAATAGTGTGGTTTTAATTTAAAAATGTAATTTTATGACTGTATTGTTTCATATCTATATATAATTTATAAAATTAAATTATTACTAACATATTAATTTTTTTCATATACATGTTGATTGATTTTCATGAGTTGGGGTGGTTTTTTTGGCAACTAATACCATGATTGGGATTTTTTTAGAGGGGTTCGAGTGTCGAAGGAATTTATATCATTGATGTTTTTAATTTTTCTCATAAACTTTACTTTCTAATGAAATTATACGAAACAATGTTTGAAATTTCTATAATAGTATGTTTTTTCTTATTATTTTATTTAATTTTTATTTTAATAAAAATATGAATTTTATATACACTTTATTTTCTTTTATTTACCTTTTTTTTCTCATTATAGTGTGTTATAACTTTGACAACACACTATAGAAGTATGGACTTTAGTAGAGAAACATCAAGAACCGAAATAGGCATAGTTTTATCAGTGCTTTTTCTGAACTGATAAAGGTCCCCATTTATTATTGCTTTTCTAGTGCTGATAAAAGAAACCCCTTTTTAATGGTTCTTATACCAACAATGTTTCTTGGAGTTGATTAAGGATTTATCTAGCATTGTTAAAATCATGTTATGTAGTTTTAAAGACCCATTGGAAATAAGAAATTTCATAGATATGAGAAATACCTACGAATACATTCAAGATAATATTATCACGTTATCCTAAGATATGTTATAAATAATGACTCACACTCTATGTTATAATCCTTTATTGACTTATTTATTCATTTAAACTGTAGATGTATTTACCTTTAATTGTCGTCATCATTGATTTAATATAGGTATTTCCATCCCGATCAGCTGGGATCAAAATATCCCTTCATTCTAGAATAGAAAATAAATTATTGATCATTCTAACAATTTCATACCACTAATGGCACACCCAATACATGCTACCTTGCCAAAACATCAATTCCATGGGTTTTGTCTTGTATCTAAGTATGTGATCAAATTATAATAATTGATAAAAATATAAATTTCAGATACCAATACACATACTCATTGATAGGGAAAATAAAGGTAACCCAAAACATGTGGTGTTCTTGTCAGAGAAATGGTTCTCATGATCTCTTTTACTTGAGAACACCATGTGAAATCTTCATAAGAAAAGGTAGCAATGTTTATGATCCCGCATCAACTTAATTTCATATATCCCAATGTCCAATAAATATGATATATGTAGACTATAAAACAAGTTTTTATGATTATTATAAAAATATTTTTAGGTTTTCTTTATAATTGGGAACATGTATAAAATTTTTATATTAAATTGTATAAAAGGAAATTAACATAAAAATAGTACATGCTGAAGAAGTATTACTATGATTGTAAGAGAAAAAAATGTGAATATATATATATATATCAAATTGTATATATATAATGGTAATTAATGTAAATACATGAGTTGGGTATAGGCTGCCCACTCACAATATGTGTTTTAGTTTTTTTGGTTTGGAGTATTTCTTTAATTTCCCAATCATGATGTTTGGAAAGATCATATGATTTTGAACATGTATAAATATAAAAAGTCATTTGAATCTCCAAAATGATGAGAAATGAATGATTGAATATTTTTATTATTTGATAAATAAATAAAAAAATGTTTCTATTATGTTATTCAGAGATTCAAATATTATATTAAATAAAATTATCATAATCCAAGTGGAAAATTAAAGAATACCTTCTGTATAAATATTTAAATGCTGATAGGAGTTATATGCCCTAATAAATAGTTTCAACTTCATTGTCCCATGAACACATGCATAATTATATAGATTAAAATGAAAAATATATAGTATTGAATTAAAATAACAAAAATATCATGTTATGAGGGAAGTCAAATGGGGATAATCAACTGAGATTTTAAATTATATTTTAAAGGAAAAAATTCAATCTATAAATACCTTCTATATTTTAATGATAATATTATCTGATACCTAAGACTTAAGGTAAATTCCATAATCATATGAAAAATAACATTCATATGATTTTTTTAAATTTAAAATAGTTGTTATCGAATAATATAAGTGACGTATAAGAGTGATGATGAAAATACTAAGTGTGACAATTATGAAGTACTGAGAAATATAAACCTCTCTAAATCAAAGTAAGAAGAATGAATTTAATTCTAATAGTTGTTCAAGTTGGAATAATCCTTTTGTCTTTTGGGATTTTAAGTGGTGAGGAGATAAAAATCATGTAGTGGTATAGTAATATGGGAATGATAGAAAACAATGTTCTGATGAAGACTTATATGTATGAGAATTGGATTGTAGAGGAGAAGACCTATATATCTAGCCTATGTTTTAAGGTATATCTACATTTAATGGTGTAGAAGAACCAAAGTATAATTGGATCTTCATGTTTTTTGTATTATACAATATATATGGGATTTTTTCTTTTATTGGGGCTATAGAATCCAGAACATAATGGGAATCTATGTTGATAGGACAATAGTAGTGCTTGGTTGTAGTAAGTTGGAAATATAATGGAAGAATTCATGAATGGGGGACTAACCAATCATGGAAAAGAAAAATTATCACTCACTGAACAATTTAAATTTTATATGTTTTGCATTATATTATTTCTATTATATATGATGTGAGTCTTTGAAAATATATTGATTATATTAGGACCTTAATAGGTTTAATCGGTTGATTTCAAAAGAGAATTCAAAAAATTAGATCATTGAATCACCCCCCACCCCACCCCTCTAAGTTGATAATTAATATTGTGGAAGCACCAATGGTATGATAGATAATACAATTTCACACTAATGACCCACAAAGTTAATATCTATAGAAAATATAAATAATCCTAATAGAAGGGGTGTCTCAACATTATATGGAAGTAATTAGCATACTTGGATGATTTGGACACAAAATTACCTTCTTTCCCTTGTTCTTGAAGATCGAGAGGTGTCCATTGTTGGATTTCCTAATTTTTTTGAATGAAAATCTATGTATATCTCTAGTAATTTCTATTTGGATTTTTTTGGTAAAATAGAAATTTACATTTTGATATATCTATCATAAAATGATTACAAAATGGTAATAAAAAATTTAAACTACAAATAAGACTGACAAAAAAATGAGAATCGGATCTGAATGTAATAATAAAGGAAAGTAATCCAAAATAAATGTTTGGAGGAGAATATTTGAAGATCATATGATGGATGAAGATGAGAAATGTTTTTATTATTTCATATTGGTTAATGGAATTTGGGGTAATATATGAGGGTTTGGTGATAATCTTAAAAATTTCACCATAGTTAAAAAAATTATGAATTTTTTAGATCATTTTGATCAAAAACTATTAACCTTAGGGGATTGAGAATACTTGAAATTGCATGTGATAAATTACATGTTAATTTAATATGAGAAGAAAAATTTTCTGTATTTAAATAAGAAATAAAAAATATGAGATATTTTTTGAGTCTATTATAAAATTCAAAGTCAATGAAAATATGTTTTTACAATCATTTTATTCATATGCTAAAGAAGAAGATGAAGAATTCAAAAAAAAATATCTAATATATGAGAATCAAAAAGGGGAAATTGAAAAGAAGAGGAAATCAAAAAACTGAGGTTCTAAAATGGTAACAACATTGTTCATTTTTTCAAAGGACAATCCAAGTATTCGTACAAAATACACTGAATCAACTGAGGAGGATGATATATCTCAAAAGAAAAAAAAGGTAAGAGAACGAATATAAATTATAAACGAAATAACATAAGCCCACTGAGTAAGAATGATAAATATAACTATTCAATAATATAATAAAATTATGATGTTAAATATTTTTCTCATGTTAATAAAGGATTTGAGCCCTTTGGTAGTGGTAAAGATGATGAAAAAAATATCTACAATGGTAACTAAAAGTGATATGGAATATTTTCCTGAGAAAATTTCACATCTCAAGGAAGATATGATACAAATTATCTAGTTAATGAAAAGTAATAATTTATCAAGAAAAAGACTATCTATATTAATTATATCATTATAAAAAAATTGATGATTAATTAGTAAGAGAATATGGTGAGTGGTCTTGATGATAATTTAGATAGAAAAGAAGACGAGTTTTATGAGACATAATTTAATTTCCTTTATTCTGAATATGGGTGGATAAATACAATATTTAAATTTTAAAAGGATTTTGAGGATAAAGGATAATTGTTAAGTCAATAATGTTTTCCTTATGACTTTTCCATTCCTTCTTGTTTTGAAAATCACAAACACCTTATACTTAAGCAAATGTATATTTTACCTCCATAAGGAAATTTATCCTAACCCAGAGTTTCTTATACTTAGTAATATTTTTTTAATTGAAAAACACAGTTTGTTAATCAAAATCCCGGAATCATGTAATGAAAAGTATTGGAGAATTCTATTTTAAGGATCCGAATTCTGGACTCCAAAATCATAATTAGTTCGACTCCAAACTCTTAAGTTGTTCGAGTCCAAACTCTTAAGTCCTTCGACTATGAACTCTTAAGTGGTTCGACTCCGAACTCTTAAGTAATTCGATTCTGAACTCTTAAGTGGTTCGACTACGAACTCTTAAGTGGTTCGACTCCGAACTCTTAAGTAGTTTAACTTCTAACTCTTAAGTGGTTCGACTCCGAACTCTTAAGTGGTTTGATTCCGAACTATTAAGTGGTTTGACTCCAAACTCTTAAGTAGTTTGATTCTGAACTCTTAAGTGGTTAGACTCCAAACTCTTAAGTGGCTCGATTCTGAACTCTTAAGTGGTTCGACTCCGAACACATAAGTAGTTCGATTCAGAACTCTTAAGTAGCTCGATTCTGAACTCTTAGGAAGTTTGACTCTAAACTCTTAAGTATCTCGACTCCTAAATATGAAAGTTTAGATTCCAAACCCTAGTAAAACCAGACTCCGATTCCCTATAAAACAGAATCTGAACATTTCATAACATAGACTCCAAATTTTATTTTGGTTAGACTCTGAACTCTTAATTTACATACACTCCGAAATGTTGATTAGTTTTTTACTTACATATGTTCCATTTAAAAATGATGTCGTACATTCAGTTATACTTGGTTAGTCATTAAACGATGTCATCCTTTATGTTTCAAACTAACTTTTGGCTGAGTTACACGTATACAAGTCCTTCCAAATATCATGGAAAATATGACCGTTGGAGGAGGGAGCCGACCGTTGGAAATTTTCCTATAAATAAGAGCTCATTTGAAAGAGATCAATACATACATGTGACAGATAAAATAGGTTGATCGATCTAGGGACCACACGCTGTTAGAGTGATTTCTAGAGAGGGATGCTTTTCATGCCTTGTGTGTACTGAACTGCTCGTCCAGATTGCTTCGTGCAACTCCGAATGTTGGTGATTACATTCGAGGACTTCCAGGGAAAGGAAGACAGAGGTTCCAACTACCATTAAGTTCAAAGGATTCCTTTCTGAGGAAGACATAGCTTCCAACAACCTTGATGTTGAGGTCTTGCAGGGATAGCAAGACCGAGATTCTGATCTTCATATCGAGGGATTACCCAGGTGTGGGTAAGAAATACTTGCTTGAAAGTATAAATCAAGGAACCTTTATCCAAGGTTGTTGGATACCCTTCTCTTTGGGTTAAAAGACTTATATCTTGTTACTTGTAGTTTTACTACTTGTTTTTTCCACTGCATATTGTATTGTAAGGAAAGTATAACCTTCTTATATTTCCTTACACTTGTACTTTGATAAGTTTAGATTCTATACGCTTTAAGGCAGAACCTCTTTTTGTAAACCATTTTCCAATTATCAAGTTGGTGTTAGAGGTGTTGTGAATTTTCTTAGTTTAACTTTGTTAAACTTTTTTTCTTGTCTGAGGAAAACATAGTTATCCGTATCTTACATTAAAGAATCCAAAGGAATTTTTAAAGTATACAATTTACCCCCCTCTTCTATATTGAGCATCTACATTGTTATTTCGATCCTACAATTGGTATCAAAGGAGGTCTCTGAGATACTTATACTCACGTATAGGTTTTTCTTTGCTCAATTTTTCATTATTCTAACTTTTTCATTATGATGTTTTTCGTTCCGAACTTTTTTGTTCCGAACTTTTTAGTTATAAACTTTTTATACAAACTAGTTTGGTTGGAATGTTTTTATAAGTATGGCAGGAGTCAATGTTAGTTCTATTGACAATATAAATCCTACAAGACCACCAATCATTGATGGTAATTACTATGAGTACTGGAGAGATCGAATGAAGACTTTTTTTATCAATACTAGAGTGGATAACATCGTTATGCTTACTGGTGATTATAAAATTCCTGATAAGGAAGTTAGAACATTCACAAAACAGGAAAAGCAAGAGTATCAACTCAATTATAAGGTACGAAATAAATTACTTTGTTCAATGACAAGAAATATATATAGCCAAATTTCTTCTTGTGAAGCAGCTAACAGTATCTGGAAGAAGATAGAGGTCACACACTTTGTTCTAAAGTGATTGAGACTAGGAGATCTATGCTTAGAGTTGAATACCATGGATTCAATTTCCCGTATGGTGAACCAATCTGTAAAGATCAATAGAGATTTATGACTATAGTCAATAGCTTATAGTCTATGGGAGAAAAAGGTTTAGATGATGAAGCTCTTGTGGATAAGATAATTGATATTATGCCCAATGAGTGGGAATAAAAAAGAACAGCTATAGATGAGAATAAGAAAGTCACTCAAATTTCCCTTAATTATCTATTTGGAACTCCTCTCCAACATGAGACAAGAATGAAGAGAGATGATAACAACATCAAAAAGAAGAATGGGAATGGTACTGTTTCTTTTACAACAAAATCAAATCATATGAAAGTTAAGACTCCAGAGAGAGTAACCAGATCCATGTCTAAGAAGATGGTTATCGAATCAGATTCTAGTGAATGTGAAATCTCAGAAAATGAGTTAGTAGATCTTGCTCGAAGGATGAACAAGATAGCTGGCCATAGAAATTTCCAGTCCAAGTATAAGAAAAAGGAAATGAAAGATATGAAAGATGGAGAAGTCACATGTTATGAATACAAGAGTGCTGGACATATTAGACCGAATTTCCCTATGCTCAAAAAGAGAGAAAGGAAATAAAGGAATTCTGAAAGGAGCAGAAAGAAGTACTACAAAACCAATGCAAAGAATGTCTTGAAAGGAATTGATACCCGGAGTGCCAGTGGTGGTGACTCTTCTGATTAATCTTCTGATTATGAATCTTCAGGAAAGAAGAATCTTGGTCTTATAGCCAGATTACCTATAAGCAATCATTGGTTTATGGATAAGGTACGAAATTCTGAATCATTGACCACTGTTTCTTTAAATTCTAATGATAAAGAGTATTATAACTCTTCTGATGGAGAATCCGCTTCTGATGAAGAAAATACTTTACCAACTTATGAAGAAGTTTCTAGGTTTTCTATACTTCTTGGAATTGAGAATTTAAAACTCAATAAAAAACTTGATAAGGAAAACTCTATAAATTATATTCTTACGAAATAAATATTAGATCATTCTAAAGATCTTTATAGGAAAAATGCTGATTTTATAAGTATTTCAAAAAATCTTGAGGGAGTAAGTTATAAGAAGAATAAACTTTCTAAAGAGTTAGAAAAAGTAATTTCTAATAAAAATATTTTTGAGCCTATCTCTAGTTCTAAATCTAATGATTTTGAAGACAAAAACATGGTTATAAAACTCAAGTCCGAAATCTTTTCCTTAAGGAAGTTTTTATCAAACTTTACCAATAGTAAGGAAAATTTTGATAAACTGTATTCCCAAATACGACCTTTAAGAAACAAATCTGGATTTGGTTATACCTATGAAAATCCATCTTATAGTAACAATTACTTTGTTCTACAAAGTTCCCCATTTTGTACCAAGAGTCAATGTTGTGGTCACTGGGTAAATAATTGTTCTTTAAAAAAAACCCAATCTTTAGGTTTTCATAAGGAATATTTCTCAAAGAAGATGTGGGTGCCTAAAATTTTGTTATCTAGAAATATCGGATCCAACCAATTTTGGATTCCGAAAGTCTAATTATTTTCTTGATTCTAGTTAAACAAAGGGAGTACCAACAACAACACATGGTACATGGATAGTGTATGTTCCAGGCACATGACTAGTAACAAAAGCTATTTTGGAAATATTATCAAAACGAAATGAGGAAAGTTAAAATTCGGAGATAATGATCAAGAAAACATTGTTGGTATAGGTAATATTGTTCTTTTAGGTAAAACATTGATTTCAAATGTTTTATTTGTTAAAGGTCATAAGCACAACCTCATTATCCTAAGTCAGTTATGTGATGAAGGTTACCTTGTGAATTTTAGGAATGATAAGTGCTTAGTACACAATTCCAAGGAATAATTTATTTTCTCAGCCAATAGGCAAGAGAATGTTTACACTTTGAACATAGAAGACCTCAGGAGTCAATATTTACCATGCCTAAGTATAATGGAAGATCATTCCTGGTTATGGCATAGAAGTCTAGGTCACTGTAACCTTAGGAACTTATGTAAACTCTCTAAGAATATACTAGTTAAGGATCTACCAGAGCTTAGGTTTGATTCTTCTAAATTTTGTGATCCTTGTCAATATGGAAAGAAACATAAATCTATTTTTAAATCAATTGGCGAAGTCTCAACAACTGATGCATTACAGTTAGTGCATATGGATCTTTTTGGTCCAACACAAACCAGAAGTATTGGATGCAAATACTATGTATTTGTTCTAGTTGATGATTACACTAGAATTACAATGGGTCTATTTTCTAGCAAAAAAGTCTGAATCTTATTCTTATTTCAAAAGTTTTAGAGCCCAAGTTAATAATGAGAAAAACCTTCCACTGAAAACTATTCGTAGTGATCGTGGAGGAGAATTTCAAAATTATGATTTTTAAACTTTTTGTAGTAGAAAAGGTATTACTCATAATTTTTCAACACCTAGAACTCCTCAAAAAATGGTGTAGTTGAAAGAAGAAATAGAATTCTTCAAGAGATAACTAGAACCATTTTGAGTGAATATTCTATAGATAGACATTTTTGGGCTGAATTTGTAAGTACTGCATGCTATTCTATTAATTGATTTTTGATTAGACCTTTTCTTAATAAAACTCCTTATGAGTTATGGAGTGGTACAAAACCAAGACATTACTACTTCAAGGTTTTTGGTTGCAAAGTATTCATACTGAATACTAAAGATAATCTACATCAATTCGCACAAAAATTTGATGAAGGAAATTTCTTAGGCTACTCCAAAACATCTAAGGCTTATAATATTTTCAATAAAAATACTTTTACTGTTGAAGAAATAGTGAATATAAAATTTGATGAGTCAGATATTTTTGTTTTTAAACCATCCCAACCTATATCCTCGGATGTGTTTTCAAAAACGGATTGTCATCCTTTGATAGAAGATCCTTTTGACAAGGAAAATGTTCAACAAAATATTTCTGAAACATTTACCCCAGAAGAATTTCTACCCTATGTTGATGAACAGGTTTTAAAAAACCCAAATCAGGTGTTTCTTAAGAATCATCCCAGTGATAGCAACATTTGGTGATGTAAATCAACCTGTAAGGACTAGGAGTTCCTTGAGAAATGAAGTAGAACATCTAGAATTTCATTCCTAATTAGAACCATAAAGCACTGATTAATATTTAGGTGACGATGATTGGATCAAAGCCATGCAAGATGAACTAAATGAATTTGAAAGGAATAAAGGCTGGACTTTGGTTGAAAGGCCAAAGGAAACTTCTGTTATTGTAGTAAAGTGCGTCTTCAGAAACAAGTGTGATCAAAATAGAGTCATAGTAAGAAATAAAGTTAGACATGTTACTAAAGGCTATAATCAACAAGAGGGAATAGACTATAAAGAAACCTATGCTACAGTAGCTATACTTGAATCTATTCGTATTCTACTCACCTTTGAAGCATTATTTAATTTCAAACTTTTTCAAATGGATGTGAAATGTGCTTTTCTTAACGGTTATGTTCAAGAGGAAGTTTTTGTTGAAAAACCTCATGGATTTGAAGATACAAAACATCCTGATCATGTTTTTAGACATACCAAAGATTTATATGGTCTTAAACAAGCCCCATGATCTTGGTATGATAGACTGACATGATTTTTGCTTCAAAATGACTATGTTAAGGGAAATGCAGATCCAACACTATTTATAATGAAAGATAATAAATTTTTTTGATTGTTCAAATTTATGTTGATGACATCATATTTGGTTCAAATCAGTAATCTTTAACCAACTCTTTTGCAAGTCTAATGAAATCTGAGTTTGAAATGAGTATGATGGGTGAGTTAACTTTCTTCCTTGGTTTTCAAATTTCTCAAAAACCATAAGGAATCTATATATCTCAACATAATTATATTAAATATCTTCTCAAAAGGTATGGTTATGACAACACTAAGAGTATAAGTACTCCCATTTGTATCTAAAACTCTTTAGATCTTGATGAAGCTCGGAAACTAGTAGATCAATCATCTTTTAGAGGTATGATAGGATGTTTACTTTACATAACAACTAGTTGACTAGACATAATGTTCTCAATATGCTTGTGTGCAAGATATCAATCCAATCCTACGGAATCTCACTTAAAGGTAGTAAAAAGAATTTTTCGCTACCTTAAGGGAACCATGGATCTAGTATTATTTTATACTTCTCGGAATGATTTTGTTTTAAAAAGTTTTTCAGATGATGACTTTGGTGGATGTAGAATAGATAGAAAAAGTACATCTAGAACTTGTCATTTATTAGGATATTTATTAGTTTCTTGGTCCTTCAAGAAGCAACATTCTATAGTACATTCCACTGCTAAAGATGAATATGTAGCAGCTGGAAATTGTTGTGCCCAAGTGTTGTGGATAGAACACACACTCACAGACTATGGCATGAATTTTACTAAGACTCAAATTTTGTGTAATAACACAAGTTACATTGCCCTATGTAAGAACCCTGCACATCACTCTCATGCAAAACACATAGATATTAGGCATCACTTTCTTAGGGATCACACACTTAAAGGAGATATAATTCTTCAGTTTATCGGAACTCAAGATCAACTTGTTGATATTTTCACAAAATCATTACCCTCCGATAGATTTGAATACATTAAATAGAAGTTAGGAATGATAACTGTATGGTAATCATTCTTCATTAACTTCTTGTTGAACAATTATCCTATCATTAATAAACTCCTTTTCAAAGGGGGAGTACATTCAAATGTTAGTGTAACTAATACTTTTTCGGAATCTGTTTTTCAAAAATTAGTAGAACTAAATTTCTTTTAATAAGTTTTTCAAACCTTTAGGGGCTAAAGTTTTTGGAATGGAAATTTCTGAAACTAAAATTTCTGGAATGGGAATTTCTGGAACTGAAATTTTCAGGATTGAAATTCTCAGAGTAAAAACTTCCAGAATGGAGATCTTCGGACTAGAGTTTTCATAACGAGATTTTCGTACTGGAACATCCAGAATGGGGACTTTCGGACTAGGGATTTCGTAACGAGATTTTTGTACTGGTACTTTCGTAATGAAGTTGTTTTTAAATTTATTTTTCTACAAGAATAATTTTACCAATTACGAACAATGATTCTAGCCCATCCGAGAGTTGTGATTTCCTTACTTATAGTTTCGTACACAAATTTTTCTAGCTGGTATTTTCCAAAGTTTTTAAAATATATGGTTCTAGTTTTTTTTTAAATTCGAATGTTTTCTTTAAAAAACCTCAAAATATAGGAGTCAAGTTTTTTGCGGGATTGTTCTCAACCGTCAGATCAGTTCAAGAAGTTATTCGACCATTAGATGGCTTTTGGAAGACCATTTCTCACTTCCATTGCCTATATAAAGGGGACTCTGAGACTCGTCCCACCTTGGTTTTTCAATCTTTTGTGTCTCGAAGCTCTGCTTCTATTATTAAGTCCAGTTCTTAACTGTGCAAAGTCGGTCCGAATCATTCAGATTTCTCCACTCAGAATGTCTGTTGAATCAACATCTCAAGATATGTTGATTGTGAAACCAATCTTTGAGTGGATAGTCTTCAGGGAAATATTAGTGCATCTAGATTATTACATGCTTGAATCTATAGTAACCAAGAATATCACACTGAATAGATGGGAAGATATTTGCTTGTTCAAGTCAGAAAAGTAGGATCTGGTGTATAGAGATTTATTGGTAGAATTCTATGAGTCTGTTTCCTTCCAGATAAAAGATGTCAGAAAAAGGTTTTCCTTTAAGTCTTACGGCATGACTTATAAACTTTCCTACACAAAGGCTGTGAGCTTGGTTGGGTTGTCCTATGAGGGGGAGGCTGATTTTTGTTCTCATAAGCTTCCAGATGACCAAGGAAGTTTCAATAATGTGAAATCTTTAAAGTGTCTTCGACTTAAGGAAACAACAACAGCCAAGATTACTCATCTCACTCCGAACAACAGGATTCTTCAACTTTGGGTGAAAGGTTTTCTCATTCCAAGAAGAGGCGACAAGGAAAATCTTAAGAAGAGTGATATCTATGTTTAAATTTCTTGATGAATATAAGGAAATTTAATTTTATGAGGCATGTCTTGATTACGATCAAGAACATTAAGGAAGGAAATTTGAGAGCTCAGATTATTTTGTACCCTGCTTTACTATCAAGGTTGATAGTTCATTGCTTAGAATCCTTCAAAGTTGTCTGCAAATAAAAAATCCAGAATTGAAAGATTATGCTAGTCAGTGATGATACTCTGAAAAGGTTGAAGATGTGTTTTTCCAGTGAATCCGGAGTTTTTGTCCCTCTGTCGGTGGAAGAGGTTGAAGTAGCTCAAAAATAATCACAGAATCTGGAACCATCCATGAAAAAAAGGAGGATGAGAAAAGTTAAGGAAGCAGTTCCTGATGAAGAAAATATTAAGGGTAAGGAAACTCAATCTACTCCCCCCAAGATGAAGAATTTGAAAACATATACAGATGAAGTAGCAGCTAAGTGGAGGGAAGACAATGAAAAAAGGAAGGAAGGGGATCAACAATTCGGATTGGACCTTGCAGAGGTTAAGGCCTTGAATGAAAGAACTGCTGAGGAGCTAGAGAAACAAGCAAAGGAGAAGAAAATGAAAAAGAAGATGTCTGAAGCTGAAGTGATGCAATCTATGCTGAAAGATATATAATTGGCTTCCAGAATGCTTCCAGTTCCGGAAACTTTTGATAATGAACATTCTTTACCAGAAATTCCAGCAAAGAGTTACGTTACTCCAGATAATACAATGGGTAGAGAAGTAGTTGAACACGCTGAAAAAGAAGTCACTAAAAAAGTAGAAGTAGAGGAAGAAGTTTAGGATGATGAAGGAGAGGATTGTGATGATTTGGATTCCTTAATAAAGCAGGTAGAGGAATATAAAAAAAATGATGAATCCACAAAGATAGTATCTCCAGGGAAGGGAGATGAAGAAGCAAATAAGAAACAATAGAAAGGAGAAGAAAATGTTTTGTTTGATGAGGAAGAATCCTGTGAGAAGAATTTTCAAGAGGAAGGTGATGTAAAACAGAAACAAGATGAAGACCAGATTATTCTAGTTTCTGAATCAGAGGAAGTATCTTTTGATGTGGAAAGAATTCTGAAATATGATAAAGGGAAGGAATTCTTGATGTAGACTCCTATTAAAGATGTTATCGGGAAGAAAGAGGTTGGTGGTACCTCTAAAAGGAAGTTGGTGCAAGTTGAAGAGGAGAAATCTCAAAGACATGTATCTGATTCAGAAGCATCATCTCAGAGTCATGATTTTATTGTTGAGTCTTTGAAGAAGTTGTTAGACGTCATTCTGATCTTTCCCACCATTGACTCCAGAGGTCAAATGCTTCAACAAACCCAAAATCAAAAATCAGAGACACTATCCATGTTAATTGAAAAGTTTGTGAAGATAGAAGTGGAGAAGAAATGTTTTCTTATCGATTATGATGTGCATATAATGTCTTGAATTAAGGTAATTAAGTGGTCTAATAGAGTTCATAATGATTTGGTTGTGTTTGATAATTTCCAGAATGATGTGAAAGAATCCTTTGACACAACAGATAAAGATATTAAGAATCTTCAAGATGAGATGATTATTGAGAAGAGTTACTGGAATCAAGAAGTGAAGGAACTAAATGACAAGGAAAATTCCTTGGTTCAAAATCATATAAATGATAGAGATCTCCGGATTGAGCTTGAGAATAGAGTCTTTCAGCAAGATGAGTTGGTCATGATACAAGAAGAAGCTTTGAAAGCTCAGGAAGAAGCATTAAAAGTCCATGGGGAAAGAATCTCAGCATTGGAGAAGCAAGATGAGGAAGATCAAAGAGATCTAAAGAAGCTCAAATCCTTGTTAAAAAATCTGATCCCAAAGGAAAAGGAAGACAAATGACTCCACTCTGATCTTTTGTTGCTTTTGTCTTTCCTTGTAAAAATGTTTTTAACTCTAATGAGAGTTTGGTTTTTTGTATCTTGTGTTTTAATGAATTAATGTTTCAGGTAATTTAATTCTTTCCATTCCCTTTAATTATTTTTGCAAATCACAAAGGTGGAGAAGGAAAAGAACTACTCAAAAGAGTGAGAAAGAAAATTTTTATGTCAAAGAACCATCCCAATGTAAGAGGGTGTTTATCTAAGTGGGAGACCTTCATTTCATTCTCAAAATAATGAAAACCCCACTCCAGAAATTTATAATTCAATCCATAGAGTTTCAATGCCTAAGGGGGTGTTAGTTGTATTCACTTTCATTCATGAACAAAGGGAGTTAAGTTTTAATTTCAATGCCTAATGAAATTTTTCTCTTTTTCGTAAGGAAGTTTGTGATTTCCAAAAACAGGGAGATTGTTGAGTCAATAAGGTTTTCCTTATGAATTTTTCATTCCTTATTGTTTTGAAAATCACAAACACCTTATATTTAAGAAAATGTATGTTTTACCTCCATATGGAAATTTTTCCTAACCCATAGTTTCTTATAATTAGCAAAAAAAATTTAATTGAAAACCCCAGTTTGTTAATCAAAATCTCGGAATCATGTAATGACAAGTATTGGAAAATTCTGTTTTAAGGATCCAAATTCTATACTCCGAACTCTTAAGTAGTTCAAATATGAACTCTTAATTAGAACGACTCTAAACTCTTAAGTGGTTGAACTCCTAACTCTTAAGTCGCTTAAGTTCTTCGATTCCGAACTCTTTTGTAGTTCGCTTCTGAACTCTTAAGTGGTTCGACTCCGAACTCTTATGTGGTTCGATTCCGAACTCTTAAGTGGTTCAACTCCAAACTCTTAAGTAGTTCGATTCCAAACTCTTAAGTAGCTCGAATTCGAACTCTTAAGAAGTTCGACTTCGAACTCTTAAGTAGCTCGACTCGGAACTATGCAAGTTCAGATTCCAAACACTGGTAAAATCAGACTCTGAATCCCTATAAAACAGAATCCAAACATTTCTTTACATAGACTCCGGATTTTATTTTAGTTAGACTCCAAACTCTTAATTTACTTACACTACGAAATGTTGATTAGTTTTTTACTTACATATGTTCCATTTCAAAACGATGTCGTACATTCAGTTATACTTGGATAGTTATTAAATGATGTCGTCCTTTCTTTTTCAAACTAACCGTTGGCTGAGTTACACGTGTACAGGTCCCTCCAAATTTCATGGGAAATATGACCATTAGAGGAGGGAGCCGACCATTGGAAATTTTCCTATAAATATGAGCTCATTTGAAATAGCTCAGTACATACGTGTGATAGATGAAAGATGTTGATTGATCTAGAGACCACACGCTGTTAAAGTGATTTCTAGAGAGAGAAGATTTTTAGGCCTTGTGCGTACTGATCTTCTCGTTCAGATTCCTTCGTGAAACTCGGAATGATAGTGATTACATTCAAGGACTTCCATGGATAGGAAGACATAGGTGCCGACTACCATGACATTCGAGGGCTTCCTTGCTGAGGAAGACAGAGGTTCCATCTACCTTAATGTTGAGGGCTTGCGGAGATAGCAAGACAGAGATTCCGATCATCGTATTGAGGGTTTACCCTGGTGTGGGTAAGATAGACTTTCTTGAAAGTATAAATCAAGGGACCTTTATCCAAGGTTGTTGGATTCCCTTCTCTTTGGGTTAAAAGACTTATATCTTGTTAATTGTTGTTTTACTACTTGTTTGTTTCTGATTCATATTGTATTGTAAGGAAAGTATAACCTTCTTTATATTTCCTTACACTTGTACTTTGATAAATTTAGATTCTATACACATTAAGGTAGAATCTCTTTTTGTAAACCTTGTTCCAATTCTCAAGTTGGTGTTAGAGGTGTTGTGAATTTTCTTAGTTTAACTTTGTTAAACTTATTTCCTTGTCTAAGGAAATCATAGTTATCTGTATCTAACTTTAAAGAATCCAAAGGAATTTTTAAAGTATACAATTCCCCCCCCCCCTCTTGTATATTGAGCATCTAAATTATAATTTAAATCCTACAATAATCATTCCATGTTGGTGAAATGTGGTGTTCAAATAAGGAAGTAAAATATACACATATACTATCTCAAAATGGAATTATTTTCTTTAATTGTGTATGTAAAAAAATTAAGGATTAATCTCTTGGAATAATAATAAAAATTATATTCCCTTTTTTATATTTAAGTGATATAGGAATATTCTTAATATACCACATCCCCATGGTTAAAAAATGTATTATTACAAATAAGGGAGCCCCAGAAAAAGTGGACATATTTTTAGTTAAAATTTATGATTTCATATCAAAGGATTTTATTAATGTTGTGGAATTTATGGAAATTAATCATACTTATTATTAGGTGATATTTCATTTTTAAGGAATATTCATGAAGAAATGGGGACCTATGGGCATAAATTGTCGACAGATTCTATATAAGGGAATGATGTGATCAAAATCTATGGTAGTATATCCTCCCTAAATAGATTTGATATGTTATAATATTTATTTGTAAGATATTAAATGTATGGTCATAAATATCAATAATACATAGATAAATTTTCAATAAAGGTTTTCTATGATTTTAATGAGTATAAAAAAATGAAAAAAGAATAAGATAATCCATGCAATGAGAATCCTAACCAATCTGACCATGGAAAAAGAGAATGATTAAGGATATTGACAGACTAGTTGAATATGTCGAAGAAAATTGAGAAAGAAGAGATAAATTATTGTGTCAAATGAAAAAACATTTCTACATAAGAATATTATGTCACTCATGATATGTTTTCTACATTTTATAATTTGAATATTAAAAAACAATCTGAAATGTGTGAAAAAACTGGGAATAGAACAATACAATTTATAAAAAGCTTACTAGCTGAAGAATAATTGATGAGAAAGTTTATAAATAAATTTGGTAAATAACTTTCCTTTGTTACTAGGGTGGAGAATAAGTCTCTATAAAAATAATTTTCTCAAGGTAAGAATATATGCATGCAGCCTGTTAATAATCATAAATGAAAAATCAGATTTAAAGGTTCTTCCAATATTGAGTGTGCAGGGAGTGGAAGGCATCAAATGAGATAAAACTCTCATCAACAGTATTTTAACTATGAAATAATGTTTTGAAAATTTATTCCATTTTATTCATGTTTATCTATTCAAAAATTAAATTATTTGAATGAGAAAACAAATCTATATCTTCTGTAAAATAGGGAAGTTAATATTCATGGAGTGTTCTAGTTACTATGAAATGGATAATTTGAGGGCATGCCCTCATGGAGAGAAAATATGAGATAATGTAGTCTTATAATTAATTTAAAATTTTTGGGCAGTTTTAAAAAATTGTAAAATGATATTTTCTATTTACATTTACAACCCTTGTATTTTATTATATAAAACATAATAATAAATGGGGGTGTTGGTTGATGAAAGGTCAAAATGGATGAGTTATTAGGTTTTCCACTAGAAAATATTTAAGGTATTAATTTTTGATTGTATATTAAATATTTTAGCGTAAATTAGTTTGAAACAACCCCTTGAATGAGTTTTTGAGAATGGTATCACATGTATGGTTGTTTAAGTATAACTTTGAAAATCATGGTTATACACTATAGTTTTCTTCAAAGGGTAATCCCATGTATAGTTAGAGTACTCTAAATAAAGGGTATTTTATATAAAAATAATGTGGTGGTATCCTTATCTCAAGTAGACCAAGTTGTATTCATATATTAAAAATTTTAATAATATGGTTTCAGAGAGGGTTGGGTGAGATTAAGATAAACCGTCATATTTTCATTATATTTCATGTCAAAAATGATGACAAATCGAAGAAATCATATTGATATAAAAAAATGTGGTGTTGCTGAAAATAAATCTTAAGTTTATATATTTGGTTCCATTGGATTATAGTTTATTTGTTGTTAACCTTAAAATATGTCTTTATGATTTAAGATGGTTTCAATATGTATTGAAATATAATGGATATTATATTTATGTGATTACATTTTAATAGAAAGTTATTTTTGGGGTTATATCTTGGAAATATTCATGACAAAATTACATTTTTTTGTGATTAATGGGGTGTTTGTATTCATATGAATCAACTGCATGTGTTTATAGATATAGAGATAGTGTCTAAAATAATTTTGACATTTTTTGAGTTATTTAGAATTCCTATAGAATGGTTGAATAGGTTCTCATATTATTTGAAGTAAAATTTATAATTGGTTGTGTACATATGATATGTTTCGATACATATCTCTATGATATATATCATATGATGTATGATATTGGTAGGCTCGTATGATTTTTTAGGTGTGTATGGAATTATAGGATTTTAAGGTGTTTGGATTTGTTGGAATTTGGAAAAGGTAGTGGTGTATGAAATTTCAATGCTTCATGTATGACATTTGGAAAAGTCATGAATGAATTTTTTTTCAAGTTGTATGATAATTTATCCAATATAATACTTTTCTATATGGACACAAGATATTAATTCATGTCTAAGATATTTTTATATGTGTATGATATTTTGATAATATTTTTATAAATTTCTCTACACATATGATATTTTGGGCTAGTTGTACATATTTTATGGACCTTCTACGATGTTTTGAAAGAGTGTTGGTCTTTGAGAATATATGGATTTATTATGTTCTATGAAAAAAATGGAGAAATTAAAAAATGAATATTCTAATAGACATTAAAATAAAATATATTATTTTTCGTGATGTTTTCCAAGTATTAAAATATTATAATCAATATAATGATCATAATTCATGTTGAAAATGAAATAAGACCATTCAAAGAAGAAGATGTATGTTTAGATATGTTCCCTTCTATATTAAATAGGTGCCCCAACATAGTAAAATTAATGAATGTATAATTTTAGGTATTTAAACTAAAAGGTATTCAAATGGATTTAATGTATGGAAATAATATGGGCCTTTGAGAATCTAAATTTGGAAAATTGACTAATATTTTCTATAAAATTTTAATGAAAAATCTGAAAATTGAAATATATTCTATATTTTAATGAGAAAATTATATTCTGATAGATAGTTGAGAGATTTTACATTATAATATTTAAAATAATATTCACATTATTTATATGAATTGGATCAAAGTTTCCTAGAAATATCACACCCACAAACAATACTATTAAAAATCAAACAATATATTAAAAATGATATGGAATATTTTAAATAAAATATATAAAACCTTGATGCACCTAATGCAATCTACCTCACCACAAACATAAATTTCCTCATTTTTTTCTTGAATCAATGTACACTATAAAATGATAAAAATTATTAATTACTTAAAGTTGAGAAAAAATGCACATTTTGATATATAGAAATATCTAATGATACCTAAAACTTGTGGGGTTTCTATTGGTAGCCTACCCCCATTATCTCTAATACTAAAGATCACCATGTGTTAACTTAATGAGAATAACACTCAATAATAATGTTCCCTTAGAAACTAATAGATAGACATCAGTTGTGTCCCATTAGTATGATGTAACTAGACTGTCGAAAATAAGTCAAAGATTAATGTAATTGTATATCAAGGTTCACATTATCGATGTGAACATCTATATACTTTTCATATGAAAATTAATCATATGAAATTTCCATGTAAAAAATTTATACATAAGTAATAACACGTTAATGGTAAAAATAAATATTGTATAACTCTATGTATAAATGACATGGTAATTGTAATTTACTATTAAAGTTGATTTTACGGAACCAATTTTATAAAAAAAAACTAGATAATTCATGTTCGCCTATTTTATATGAAAAAATACATTTCATCTTCTATTAAACATTTATATTTTCTCAAAATATAAATTCTATAATTTACAAATATATCTAAAATGTGAAATATTCAGTAAAGAAATTACATAAACCAAATGAATTAATAACTCATCTATTTAAAATAAAAATATAACATTCACCCATCCAAAAATTTAATTAAAATTCTAAATTAAAATCTGACATATTTAAAATGTTTTTATCATGGAACTCCATTTTGAAAAACTCCTTACAAATCATATTTCAATTAATAAATCACCTCTAATTTATTTGATTCACAAACACTATTTCAAAAAATTAATTCCAATTATTTCATACCAAATTTAGAAAATACATATTCTAACACTTAATAATAAATAAATAAATAATATATTGTCCATCATTTCACTCTAAAAATTTCGAATTAATCTAAATAATATTGATTTTGAATCAAATTATAACAATCAATACATTAAAGAAACATATGAAAAAAATGCATAATTTAAAATAAAAAAATTTTATTGATACCTTCAATAATTATTACATAAACAACTTCATAACATTCAAAAAAATTATCCTGCATTAAATATTTTATCATTCCCAATTTAAAATTTTAAATATAGATACAAAAACAAATAAAATGTATATCACATAATATTTAAAATAATATCATTCTCATTAGATTAACTTTTATTATCATCACATTTAACATATAAAAATTTATAAATCACAATACAAATTTAAAAAACATATATAAAAACTTTATAAAATACATAGAAAATAACATTGGTATTCTAACTATTGTTTAACAAATAATATACAGTTTGAATGATGGATTAGTTCCTTCAAAACATTATGGACTCCATAAATACATTAAAATAGAATAATATATATTAATTAGAATATAAAATTAAGAAAACCTTGTTGATTTCATGAAAATAATAGTGAATCAAATAACTACCATTGTAATATCAATGCTTTTGAAAAATAAGGATTCCATCAATAATTAGAGGAGACATCACCAAATAAAGTTGGATGGAGGGGGTATAAAATCCTAGATTTTAAATTGATATTATTTTAAAAAAAATTACAGTTAATATCATTTATATTTAAATATATAATCCTAAAATTTAAATAGTATTTTATCAATTAATTTTTTCACATTATTATATACATGTTCGACTATAAAATTTTAATTCAATTATAAAAGGATTATATAAATAAATAAAGTGAAATATATATATATATAACAAATACTCTATTTTATTTCATAAATTTATAAAATTATATATGAATGAAAAATACACATTATAAAATTTCAAAAAAAGTACATTGGTATAATAAAAAAAACATGTTCAATGAGAATTTAAAATCAATAAGATCAAAGTATCTGAGAAATATCACACCCCTAAACCACATTGTGAAAAAATAAAAAATATCATAAAAATTATATAGAATTCTTTAAATAAAATATAGAGAACCATGAAATAAACTTTGTTGTATGAGAAATAATTGAATTAATAGTTATTTATAGGATGTGCATAATTATAATATTGTTGTAAATATGATTATTATAATAGTTCCAGACAATTACAGTAGTAAAATGTACATTATGGAATCTAATTAACTAACCTTATAACTAATGATTAAAAATGATAAATTATCTTAAAATATGTATCAAAATAACATAAAATAATAACCCAGTCAATGTAACAAAATGTATGTTTAATTATAATTTTTTTTTGTAAATATGTTTTATAATATTTATTAAGAATAGTGACTTTCATACTATGATTAAATATTAAAATTTCCAAATTAGAAATGTAATTTTGATAAATTTATTTACTTTTCGGAATTACTAGGTATAAATTAAATAGGGGTTCCTTTTTTACTTTCATAGATAATGAAATACAGAGTTTAATAGTTAAATGTTAGAAAATATATTATGTCATAAAATGTTAGATATGTGTACAAAATATCCATGAACTATGGATGAGGGAAGAAACCATTAACATGACCTGAAATTAATTAATTACTATAGACATTTATCAAAATAAATAATATTAATAGTCTTGAGATATAATGATAAATAAATAAATATTGTATAAAAAAACAACCTCCTTTTCAACTATAAATACACCCCTCTTCAACTCATTTCTCTTCGCATGAAAAACATCTTATCATTACAAATATATGATAAAATCTTCTCTAAAATACCCTATAATATTTTTTTTATTCCACTATTAACACTATAAATTTAAGTTTTTAAAACTTTATTTCATAAATAAATATAATATTTATGAATTGAAGTAAAAATTATTAATATAAATGGCCATTATATTAATAATCTTAATAATAAACTATCATGTTAATTTAAAATTCCTAAAATGAACATACTGATACACATTTTATAATCTACAAGCATTTTTGACAATATATTAATCATGGAAATTTAAAACCATTTTCATGAAATTAAAAATAGTAACATGAAATATATGAAGCATATAAAGATATTTTAGAAACACCATTTTCATTACCATTACATCAAAAGTATCTTATAACTATGAAGAAAACAACCTCAAAACGGATGAATGAAGAAAATTAGATATGTTAAATAATTTATTATTGATAATAAATGGATTAAAATGAATGATAATAATAAAATAAACATGAAAAAGTCTTTTTCTAGAGTATTAATAAATATAATTTTATTATTTATGAAGTTATGGGATATATAAAGCGATCCAGGATTTGAGGTATGGGGTTTCACTTTTGAAACCCCCTTATTTTTACATATTGATTCTCTATTGTCTGTTTCCTATTTTATATCATAGCTAAAATGTCTTTAATGTTTATATTATGTATTATCCATTTATTTTTAGTTATTATTGTATATTTAAACACTCTTTTATGTTTTTAGTTTAGACATTTGGTTGTTTATAAGGGATCGTTCTCTACTCTTTCATTATTGTGGGAATATTCTCTCTCTCTTTAAATTTTTGTATTTCTAATATTTGTAATTTTATTCAATTATTATTAACATAAACTTATTTTTTATGGATACTTACACCATTATAATTTCATTCCTTTTATTAACATAAATCAAACTCTATGAAGTTTATAAGCGATTATTTTCTATTTAGTATCTAACTGTATATGCTAATATTGCATTTTATTTCAATATTCAATGATTGGGAAATTTTATTATTAAAATAATATTTTAAAATTATTTTATTAAACTTTCTAAAATTATATTTGATTGTGATTTATTATATTTTTTATGATAACTTCTCTAAATGTTTTGAAAAAAAATCCTGATTTATCTTTCTTTTTACTCAATATTCTTGTTATGTTTATTTTTAAAAGAATTTATATATAATATTTTATTTTTTAAATATAATTTTCTTATAGTTATTACTTTTCTTAAAAAATTTCTTCTCATTATTTATTTCAGTTTTGTGTAAAACAAAAAAAATGTTTTCATAAAACATTTTATATTTCTTATATTCTTCCACAATATTTTTATTTATGTCAATACAGATAAATTTTCTCCTATTCATAGAATTCTTATATTATATTTCCTAGAATATATCTTTTTCACAAAAATCCTATGTCAAAATATTCCCTATATTAATTATCCATGTTCATATATATAGGTGTAGTGTTAGAAATTAAATCTTAATGAGAGGAATGATTTGTCACTACCTTTTTCTTCTCATATATTTAACTATAATAAAATATAACTTTAATTACAATGTTTTTCCGTTCGGAATACCATATAAATTGTTATACTACTTTAAGGGTTTTGACCCAAATAATTATACCTTTAATTTAATTATAAAGTTATTGAATTTATATTATAAAATATGTTATATATGGCATAAATACATGATACTTCATTGTCTTTGTTTAAGGGAATTCAATTACATAGAAAATTTATTTCTTTGGATGAATGTTTAATTTCTACATGCCAGTCATGATATGATTTTGTGGATATGTTATTGATTTTATATCCATTAGAAATACATATGTTTAGATATATCATTATGATGAGGGGTTGGATTGGATTTATATATCACTCAAATGAATTAGGTAAATATTTATATCTAATGAGATACCTATATTTTTTGTAAAAATTAAGTGGTTAGATTTTTGGTAATGATATATATAGACATGATGTGATTATCTTCATTTGAAATGTTATGCATGTGCATGATGTTGTTATCTTAATCGATTATGTTATGTGTTATCCTAATGGTGTTAAATGCTTTCATAATATTTTGATGGTATTGGAAGAGGAAATTTACATATGTAATGTAAAACCCCAAGTAATGATATAATATTTGATTTTAATTTTTATTAATAATAATATATAGTTATATTCATTATAAAAATATAATGTGATCTTAACATAAAAAAAGAAATAGTTTAAACAAATATCATTCTTCATAAGAGTTTTATTTAAAATATTAATTTATAAATAATAAAATTTTAATTTGAAAAAACTAATTTAATTTTTTGAAAAATATTTTCAAAAAAAAATTGGGTGAAATTTTGGTATTTTTAAAAAATATTTATTAATGAGTGAATATTGGAAAACACTACATTTTGTAAAAAAAGTAATTTCATTTCAATAAATTATGAAATATAAAAGTACCATTATGGTTTTAATATAATTTAAATTAACAAAAATATTATTTTGTTATATTTAATTCAATTAATTATATTTAATCAAATTTTTATTTTATTTTAGTGTAAGTTTTTTGGTAGTTTTAATGTGATATTTTTTATAAACTTTTTTAAAGTGACTAGTGTTTCTCCATTTTAGTAAATTATAAAAATACATAATAAGAAAAGATTTAAATGAAATTTATATATAATATATTAAGAAAAGAATTTATATTCCAAAAATTTTTATTATTAAGCATATAGTAAGAATAAAATCATCTTTTTTGAAGAATATATTTCCTAAAAACTCAGTTTTTCACCGCATCTGCGGGATTAGTGATAAAATAAAATTTTCTATTTATATGAATTGAATTTTGTAAAATATATTATATATTTGGAGTATTTATTTTATATATTCTCGAATAAGGTAAACATAATTTTTTATCACAATAAAAATTGAATAAACTAAATATTAATTATCACAGTTATAGTGAAAAAGAATTTATCAAGGGTTAAACTAAAAAGATAAGGGTTAAAATCACATAATTAAATTTATAAAATTCTTTTTATGGAAATATTTACACCAAAACATTTCAATGTTTTTATAGTTGTATATTTTTTATCCTCGTTATATTTAAATAACATGGGTACACCTTTTTTATTTCAAACATTACAAGTGTTCCGCTCACCTCACTTATAAAAGGAAATCCCTCTCCTCTATTATTCACTCCATTAAATCAATTTGGTTCATCTAAAACATATGTTAAAACATTATTAAATTACCTACCCATGACCTAGATCCATTATTTTGTTCATAAATACATCTTATGAAGGCTTTTGGTACTTACCTAAGGAGGTTTTCTACAGAAGAGGTATTGTGTTTAACAGAACGTCTTTATTCTTGTAATTCGTAAAAAACATTAAAATATTATTAAATTATGATTATATGATAACTTTAGTATATTCCTTATATTTTTATTTTATTAGGTTAATTCAATTACAATAATTAATCTCCTCTTCCATCAAATGTGATTTGAAATCATTATTTGTGTGTTCAGTACACTTCCGTCTCACAAATCGTTGTCATTCTTTTTACATCATCACCTCCAAATGATTGTAGAAATGATTTATTTAAAGTATATATATTATATTATTAAAAAATTTATACTCATTTATTTATGATATCACATATTACTTATTACTTTACAATCTTTAGGGGATATCATAATGTCACTAGTGTGTACGACGGACTATTGCCACCCAAATCGATGTGGTTTGTTTTTCGTTAACAATTTACATAGAAGGTAATAAGAATATGTTTAATGCGTATATGTGATATAAATTTAATAATTACTATATTAGTGACATATTATTCATTATCATCTAAGAATATACCATTCTCTTTCTTACATTTAAAAATGATAATGTAATTCATGCGTACATGTGGACTTCTGCCACCACGAATCGATGTTTCTATTTTTACATCACTAAACCACATGGATTATATATATAAGTATATTTAAAGTAAATA
The DNA here is from genome assembly GCA_963277665.1 of Viscum album. NCBI lineage: Eukaryota > Viridiplantae > Streptophyta > Magnoliopsida > Santalales > Viscaceae > Viscum > Viscum album. The sequence goes on from OY728140.1 coordinate 544,811,642, forward strand.
TTGTATTTATGATATTATTATCATTATTTAATGGTCTTATAATACATTCCACATATCCATGATGATCATTGATAATTGGTAACGGTACTCATGCGTACATACGGCTTACAATATCAATTATCATAATGTAATTTATATTTACTAACCATTATTCATGATTGTATTTAAAAGTATGATTGATGTATAAAACTGATAAATATTACATGATTATTATTATATATATTTTTTTAAATTTTCCACTTAGAACAATGTAAACCTACTATAGTAATTGTTTAAAAATAATCTGAATGCCATCAAAACGTCCAAAGTGAACGTAAAAGATTATCTATTTTTCTATAGAATGGTAAAAAGTAAAATTAATAAAAAAATAAAATTTAAATAGATTCTTATGTAGGTAAAAAATTTAAACAGTTTATTTATATAGTATCATAAATAATATATGTGATAATTTGGACTCAAGGATAGGAATTTCTTCCCAATCTTACTTTATTGAGGCATATTTTGATGTTATACACCTATATTATTTAATGAGTTGTATATGCATACCATTTTAAATTTTATATATCGAATTCAACTATTATAAACATATTTCATGTATTGATTAATGTTTTATTTTTATGGGTATTATGATTCATTTGTTTCCAATTTTTTCTTTTAAGACATTCAACTTTTAATGGTTTTGGTAAAAGTTTATTTCTCTTACATGTTAATGTTTTTAAAATAATTTTATGAAAGTAATTATAAGTAAATGATGTTTTTATGTAGAAATATTTTTATTTGATACAAAAAATTTCAGAATATAATCTTTGTCTATAATTTTTTACTTTCATTATATACACGAAAAGTATTTTTCTTTTTATTTTTATACGATGTAAACAACATTTCCTTCCACTATAACCATTATTTTAATTTTGGTTTCATTTAAAATATTTCATGTTTTCTTACAGGAAAAACAAATTTTCTAGGTATTTAAGTATTAAAAAATTGGTTTTAAATGAAAAATTTATTTTTTTTATTGAAAATGGGATTCTAAAAAAAGGAATTTCAATACCCAAAAAGGTATTTACATATCTGTTTAAAAAAGTTTTTAAAAATTTTAATAATGAAAAAAGTGCAAGAATAATTTTTTTTATTTATGATATAATATTTTATAATTATAAGATAAATGGGGGATCCTAACACAACATAAATATTTGGTGATCTCTAATATTGTCAGGTGATATCGATATAGCACTTCACCATGGGATTCTATTATTTTTCAAGATAAAAAAGAAATATCGTTCAATATGAATTTTTAATTAATTAGAGATTTTAATAACATAAACATTAAGCCAAGTATTCCTTGCCTCATATCTATGAATTTTTATCCATCTCCATATGGCTTATAATTTTTCAAAAGTTGATCTAAGTTCTTCGAACCATTATCTAAAGTTTTAGGATGATGAAATTATGAAGACACCATTTCAAACTAAATATAAGCATTTTGAGTGTGTAGGTATGTTGTTTGGTTTTTCTAATTTACCGTTTTCAATTCTAGACCATATGAAAAGATTTTTCTAGGGATTATGGGATATGTTTTTTTTACGTTTATTGATTAAATTTTATTATATTCTAAAATTATGGAGGAACAAAAAAAAGAATATATGGATTGTCATTTATGACTTGAAATAGAAGAAACTATCTAGAAAATTGAGGAAGACAGTATTTTCAATGAAAAAAATTTAAATTATTGGGATATATTTTTTCTAAATATGACAAAATCATTCACCCTGCTATAAAAAATGTTTTTAAAGAATATCAAAGACGCATAAATCTCATGGAGAATCATAGATTTCTTGGATTATTTAGATACTACCAATGGTTTTTTGATAACATTGATTAGTTTTCTAGATCAAGGACTAAGTTAATTTGAAAAGGATTAAAATTAATTTAGATAAAATCATGTGATGGTTATTTTAAACACCTCACTATAATATTCGTAATTTCTCTTGTCTCTAAACTACCTTAGAGAAATGCATCATTTTCAAAGTACAATGATTCTCCATTAAATAGAATTTTTTTTTATAATAATGTATAATGATTAGGTAATGGATTATTTTTCATTTAAATTGAAACCCCATGAATTAAATTACACTACTCATGATTTGGAATTATCATTTGTAGTTTTTTCTTTAAAATTTTAAGGCATCATTCCTATGGAGTAAAGTGTAAAATATATATTGATCAAAAAAGTTTGAAGTATAAATTCAATAAAAATGAATTTAACATGATATTTTCATGATGGATGGAACTAATAATGGGTTATTATTTAATGATTCATTACCTTCCTTGAAAACATAAAGTGTTAGATTATTTGAATCAAAAAAACAATGCAGTATTAAGCTTGAAACATTATGAACATGAGGTGGTTGTTAATTATTTGATTAATTTTTTCCCCAAAAGTTATGGATGTAGTAAAAGACTATATATTATTTTAGGATTCAGAGTAGTAAACATTTTTAGAATGAATTAATCAATCTCAAAAGGAGGATCATGCATTGAAATAATATGTAGAATCTAATAAGAAGGGTAAGTTCATGATTTTTCTTTTTGATGAAGAAGGTGCCTTATAATTTAGAAAAATATTTTGTGTGACATGAGATTCCCAAATGAAGAAAGAGTTTTTGAGTGAATATCATACTTCTTTATATTCTATTTATCCAATAAGTACTAAGATGTACCAAAAATTGTTGGAGTATTAAGTACGGGATAGTATTAAAAGAGATATTATGGACTATTATTGTAACAACCTAGGGTTTTTAAATAATATTTGTTTCAAGTGAAAAATTGTGATATATAATAATATACACATAAAAAATATATAGGAACCATAAAAACATATATGATTAATAATTATCATTATTTTAGTTGGCTAAAAACCTAATGAAAACACCAAATAATTCAACTAATAAGAAATATACAATAGAAAAACTAAAATGGGAAAACATAGATTGCCCCAATTTTTTAGAATCATTATCCCAATATAAAATACTATATAAATAAAAAATATATATTATTAAACAAATAATGATTTTAAAAAATAAAATTATAACATTAGGAGAAAGTATAGTGAATTTTGAGTGAATGAATGAAGTGGTATTTATTGGGAGAAATTTTTCTTCTTGAATAACAATATGATTATTGGTTCAATTTGAATATTGGTCAATATAACCATTATTATAGTTGGATATTATGAATTAAACCCATTGGTTATAATTTTAATGTTATAATTTGTGTTTATAAGTTTTAATGAAAAAGTATAATTGATGTAAAAATCAGATATTATGGCCTCAACTAGTAAATTAATGATAATTAAGGCCCATTTTTCATAACTTTGGAGGGATGTAGTGTCACAAGGGTTAGACCTTGACCAAGAACAAGTTTTTCATAAACAATTGATTCTTTAACTAAATCACCTAAGGGAGAAATTCATGTTAGTTTATATTATTTCTCCGTCAATGTTAGCCAAGCCACCCCAAGAAACTACCACCATCGCACACCTTACCCTTAGGTCGTATATGGTTATAATAAAGGGTTAAATTTCCATGAAATAATAAGTTAAAGTGTAATTTTATTTTTATAAATAAAATATTTATACAATCAATCCCATATTGAGAATAATTTTTTTAATAAAATATATTTTTATCTAATACCAATTAGATAAATTTATTATTGGGTGCAAAGAAAACATAATTGTATTTTTTTAAAAAATATATAAACTTTTATAATAAAATTAATTTTTTAGAATAATATATTTTTAGTAATAAAATATTTTAAAACTCTTATTTATATAGAAATGGTAAACTAATTTTATAATATCCATGAAAATTTTTATATATGTCTGAAATTTAAGAGTGACTTAAAAACTACTATTTTTTCAATAAATAATCATATTAAAATTTTAAATTATATATTATAATATTTACATAATTTTTTAAATAAAATAAATATTATAATTTAAATCATAATGTAAAAAAATAGTTAGGGAAGATTTTGAGAATTTTCTAAAATAATATAATTTTTAGTGAATAGTAAAAAACTCTATTAGGTTTCTGTATGTTTTATAGCATAATATTTATGTCATAATTATGTAATAATTAATTAGACACAATCCATGACCTATAATTTTTTATTTTGTTAATATTATGTATTTTAAGTGTTTTTAATTAATTTCCAAACCAATAAGTGACTTTCCACATTCCAAAATCGAAAATTTGATTTAAAAAACATCATTTGGAGGAAAATATACTAATACATGTACAAATAAGTATTAAAAACTATTCTCAATTATAATAGATTAAAATATCATTAAATTTTACTCAAATGTCCAAAACTAAGATAAAAAACAATGGTAAGGAAATATTTTTTATTTTTTACAACCTATATTTCGAAGACCTATATTTGGAAATTATTAATCAATTCCTACAAGTTTTCTATAAATACACCCCATTTCACCTTTCCCATTTACTCCCAATCCATCCTCCATGAATTTCAGGACATGTTTCATCCAAATGAGTACCTCCATGGTTTCTTTAATCCCCCATGGTCCTATCATCGAAATTTTTTAGAACCTCTTCAAGGTAAGGAAGTTATCATCATTTTATTTTTAATAAATGGATTTATTTTTTTGTACGTATTCTAAAGCATAAATTAAATTATATTATTAAGATTTTGATCATACCCTTATTGTTAAAATAATGTTTTATCAATATTACACCTTTGTTCTCTCTCATTTTAATCTTTTAAAAATCCATGTTTTATACCCTTTTATGCTACTAAATTTACTTCTCAATTTATCTCATTTCCATAAGAAATTTGTATACTGTGAATAACCAAAATATTTATTTATCCATTTTTATTCACCTATATATTAATATAATTTTTTTGGATTTATATATAAATAATCCATATTCTATTCCCATGGATTAAAACTAATGTTATTGTCAAGCCATTAAGCCCTAACGTACTCTATTATTTTATATGAAACTCATAATTTATTGTCATCAGGTTATTGAAAAAATTAATTATTCTAATAAATGTGGCTCAAAGGAATTTATTACATATAAATGGTATTCCATGATATTATTAAAATTCATTGGGTAAATAATTTGTCTCTATATATGACATGTTTTACAATACCTAGGTGAATTACTGTGATAATTTGATATTTGACGCCTTGATGTTAAATCATTGTGATATGCTTATGAATGTCTCATTTAAATGTTGTATCCACATGTTCATGTTCCTATTCATGTTCTTTTTAGTAATGTATGCCTCATGTTATCTTGATCATGTCATATTGTTATAACTCATGTTCTTATTGATATGCCACATGGTCACATGTTACATTTTTCTCTTTTTATTACCTTACAGGGATCATGCTCATCTTTTACCTTTCATGTGTGCCCCCAAGATATGAGATAGAGTAAAAGTAACATAGGGTGAAGCCCTGAAGAATAATTTCATTTATATTTGACTAACGTTTTATGTTTTTATGTATTATTTTTATATTTTACAATAAACTAAACTTTTAATTATCAAGTATTGTGTTCCATGTAATGATAAGTTTATTCAAAAAAAATGAAGGATTCCATAGTTTATTTCAGAGGATAGTATGGTTATTAGTAGATATTAGGGATTTAAAACACAAGGAATATTCCTATGGATAATTATAAATATGATAGAATATTCTTGATTTTTTGTAAACTAGTACAAAACCTGTTTCTATGAAATGACATCAACATCTAGATACTATATGTGGATGTTTATTTGGCATGATGTACATAATTGTAACAACCCCAAAAACAAGTTATTTCATTTTAATCAATCGAGAAATAGATAATGACAATCGGCCTTGCTATACACCTAGTTTGACACTCTTAAATAATATATTTATTTAATCAAACGATTTTTATGTACTATTCAGAACATATATAGAGGGAATGTAATTCTTATTAAATAGTAACGTTTTTAATAATGATATTTTATGGAATAAAATAACATTGAAATTATAATATTCCAAAACATAACATGTTTCTCACTGTAGTTATCTTATAAGAATAGAGGAAAATATAAGGAATTATGTAAATAATGTTTTCAAAAAATGATGTATTGACATAATGTTTATGGTTTATGGAATGGAAAAATACATGAGGATGATAAATAAATGATATTGAGATATAAATAATAACTTGAGTCAATATGAGAGATCAGATTCACCTCAAAGGTAAAAACATGTCGTACACACCTTCATACGCCAATGACCACATTATTTTGGTGGATATACTTTCCCATTGAAATATAAACAATGTATTACCCCAATAGAAAAAATATTTTTTGTACTCTATTGTTTAGAGATAAAGAAATTGTTCCTAGAAGTATACTATTTTGATGGATAGGATGATCAGTGGTGGAAACTGATTAAAAACGTGAAACCAAGAAGGGATATTGATGAAATGGAGTGGGAATATTTTAGGGAATATTTTTCAATAAATATTTTCCTTATTCGATGTGTGTAAAAATAGAGAATAAATTAATAGAGACAATGTTTAAGGAAAATTAATTAGTGGTAATCCATAAAATGGACTTTAAAATTCATTATTGATACACTTATAGCTTTGTTATGGATCCTAAGAGAAATGTAGATATATTATTCAGTGGAATTATACCCCATATATGGAGAAGATTAAAAAAATATAGACTATGAAAGCTATGATAAGATGGTGAGGCATGAAATTATGGATTAATTTTAGTTTGGATATTGACAATGTTCACATAGGCTGAATACTAATAATAAGGAAATGAGTCGAATCTTGTGGAAGATGGTTTTTCACGAGAGAGGATTAAATAAAGTAAAACTTTCTACATGAATCAAATATGGGAAGAAGAATATAAGGAACAAATTTATTGGGAGTGGAAAGTGATAAAATAGTGGAATATATGGGAATATATCTTCAAACTATCATGTATAAGTGAATCATAAAATTTGAAATACTTATGACAAAGGGAATATGGTGCAGACCCATCCTAAAGATCAATGATTCAAGTGAGGAAAAATTGATCACTTTTCAAGTTAATGTCCAAATAAGAATATTATAGTGGGAAACCACCATCAAACTCAGAGTATCCCAAGATAACATGTTTGGGAATTTTCAATCATTATAGTTGAATTAGAGCCACTAAATGATGTGGTGGATAGTGCACTAAATTTTCTCTCAAAGAGAGTAGGTTCTTTCGTTGATTCTGGTTCTATGCATTATTTTATGTCATTAAATAATAATAATAACTTTGAATCAATGCTTAAGAATCTATAAGTTTTGTTATTATTCAAGAATCAATAAAATATTACCCAATAATCAATAGTGTATAGAAGCTCTAGTATTAACTTTTTCAAGTACAATCTCATCACTAATATACTAGTCATTAACATCATTGAATTTGACACTATACTATAGATAGAATTGATCTAAAATTATATTTCTAATATTAACTTCTTGAGAAGAGAAATTTTATTACTCTTGAATGGAAAACCATGAGTTATTTTAATGGATAGATATCCCGACCTGAGATTTTTCTAGAAGCACCTCCCATAGAATTATTTGTGGAGATTATAGGTGAATATGGAGAAGGAATGGAAATTATAAGGATATAAAATGTCCATATAGATTAGGAATAATTTGATGTATTTTTTTAATAATTGTAATGACCTACCCTTGAATAATATTTAGAGTTCTCTATTGAGATCATCTATGGATCCAATTTGATATTGGAGACCCCATATATAATGAAAATATTAAGTTCCTGTAATTAAAGAAACAGCTTCTAGATCTTTTGGAGAAGGTATTTATCTGAAAAAGTGTGTCTCCTTTGGGATCACATGTTCTTTTATTAATGAAGAAGGATGGATAACTGTAACAATGAAATGATTATAGAGAACATTATGTGATCATAGTGAAGAAAAAGTACCCACTTACAAGGATTGAAAATTTATTAGACTTTCTTTATGGGGATCAATTATTAACCAAGATTGACCTTTCGTATGGGTATCATCAATTGAAGGTGAATAAAAAATGTATTCCAAGGACCTCCTTCTGAAAAAGATATGGTCATTATGATTTTTTGTTCATCCCTATGGATTAACTAATGCGCCTTCATGATTTATGGATTTGATTAATAGTGTCTCTAAGGGCTACCTTGATAAATTAGTGGTAGTTTTTATTGATGATGTTATTATATATTCCAATATTAACAAGTATCGTTAGGATTATATAATGTTTATATTGAAAATATTGAGTAAGTATAAGTTATTTGGAAAATTTACTAAATATTTAATCAGTTTATAAGAAGATTCATTAATAGGGAACATTTTCACCATTAAAAAAATCTCAATTGACCCTACAAATAAAAACTCCATTTGGGAGTGTCCCCATCTTATAAAAGTACCAATTATTTTTAGATTTATTAGTTTATTAGAATATTATATGATTTTTTTGAAAAACATTTCATGAAATTCTAATTGAATGACAAATATTACTCGAAAAGGAGATATGTTTATCTGGAAAAAGGAGTGTGGAGAAGGATTCAAATACTTGATGAAGAGATTCATTATTGTACCTATGTTAACTCTACCATATATCAGAGAAGGATTTGTTGTAACACCCCGAGATTTTATGAAAAATATTTTTTTAATTTTATTAATGTCTTGTGTTGTATGCTACACCAAAAGGAGCTTTCACAACACACATCCCTGACTTACCTTGCATTACACGCAATCACGACCTTCCTCGATAGCGTGTGTAGTACGCAATATCGAGTTTCACTAAACAACGATATGCTATTAAAATATTATTATAACTAGCCGTTATGAATAGTAATAACCACCTTTTTAAAATTTTAGAAATTTTAGCTCTCAAAATGGACTTCATTTTTTGATTCGGAATATCGAAATTAGCTTAGGGTGAAATTTTGGTGATTTTCGGATAACTTTCATATTTTGATGAATAGTGAAATTTACTAAATTTTAATTAAAAACAACTTTTTTAATCAAAATAATTTATAGTTGTAAATTATTAATTTGAGTTGTTTTAAAGTATATTTAGAATATATTTTTACAATTTAATACAATGTTGGTCATTGGACGTAATTTCACATTTAAACCAGACATAAACAAGTGTCAATCTTTTGATAGATATTATTTCATAAAAACAGGCTATTTGTTTTAATAGCGGGATTTAATTATAAAATTAAATAATGCAACTTCTATGTTATGAATTTGGTAAAATAGACTTCATTTTTGAATTCGGAATATGAAATATAGCTTAGGATGAAATTTTGGCATTGTTCTGAAAAACATCAATTTTTGATGAATAGTGAAACTACTAAGTGGTAGATAAAAAACTGAATTTTTCATAAAACTTAATTTTACCACTTCTGTGAATAGAATTTCAAAAATCCGAGAGACACGGTTGATGTCAGTAAGTAAAATGTGGTTCAATGAGATGAAAATAATTTTTGGTGAATAGTAACTTTTTAATTTTATTTACCACGGTTAAAAGTAAATAGGTTAATTAAGGGTCAAAATGATATTAATATTACCCTAACACATGTCCTAATCCTATTGGACAAGTGTATCTCGACCAAAAACAACCTTAAGTGTAACATATTATCATTTAGGCCCATTTAGATTAGATTAGGACATTTATTATTATTTAATTCAAAGAAGAGTTAAAAGAGTTAAAATCAAAGTTTATTTACTAAAACATTTTTAATATAGGGTTATATATAAGATAAATTAGGTTGTAAATATTACATAGAAATATAAAACTATTTTCTACATAATGGTATTTTATTTGTAATTTTTAGACATCAAATATGTTAATTTATTTATGACACAATGATGATACCGTAATTATCTTATTAATGAAATATTGACATAATTGATATTATAAATACACAAATAAATGTAATTTAATACTTTTTATGAATTCCCCTAATTTTCTAGGTTACTATGATATATTAGTGTTTATTTAATCAACTTTTTTCGAACATATAATTCTGTTATGACTTTCACAAAAATCATATATCAAATAGTGTCAAAATTGACACAAAATAGTTTTTAAATCAAATATTATATTATTAATTGTTATTTTATTCATAAAAATATAAGGTTCGGCCAAATGACTTAGATAAGGATATATATATTAATAATAAACAATTTGGGGTTCGTTTGGCATGTTATAGTAAGTGTATTAACCATATAGTGTAAGAAAACAAAAAGACACGGTAAAAGTTAAATTATTTAACTTAAAGTTAAATCTAATTGATAAGGTTAAAATAATAACCTAAACTTGTATAAATCCTATTGGTTGATAGGATTTAGACCCATCCCCACTTTACCTTCAAAATAAGACCCTTTGGAACCATTATAAACCGATTTTGACTTTAATATAAAATAATATTTTGAGATATTCCTAAGGTGCCCCTCTCCTCCCTTATAAAAGGACACCTCCTCCCCCTCCTCCTCACACCAATTTGAGCACTCAAGCTCGGCCAACCCCTGCCAAAATCCCTTCTCCACTTCCCTAGAATAATTCTAGAGGTCCTGGTCTTCTTCAAAGACCGATCTTAGTTCCGTAAGTGGAGGATTCAAAGAGGCGTTTCAAAGAAGAGGTAATATCCATTATCGATCTTTTCAATTTCTTTCTTCTTCAACTTCTTCTTCTTTAGTTGTTTCATGACAAAGTAATAACATAAGTATTACTTACATACTGATATGTTATTATAAATATGAAACAACCCTAATTCACCTTCTATCCATCCTACAGAAAAATGAAATAATCGCGCGTGCGTACGTACGGAATACCGTCTCCACGCCGTTGTGTAATCTATTTTCCACCACAACCTTAATAGGATGGGTATAATGGTGTAATGAGTGAATATATATGATTATTATAAAGTGATATTGATAATTAAATAGTCTACATACACTTCAACACAATTCCACGACCATGGGAACGATATCATCGCTCGTGCGTACGTACGGACTACCGTCTCCACGACGCGATGAGATTCATTCTCAATGATTAACCATTCATGAATGATTATAAATTATATATAATAGGTAATAATGAAATATATGACATAATAATGATACTGGATTTATGTAAATTTATATGTATGTCATCTATTTTGTTTCATTCACTTCAATAAGGAAAGGAAAACAACGTTCATGCGTACGTACGGACTACCGTCTCCATGAACGGTGTATTTCATTCCATTTATCGATATATTATATATATATATATTCTTAATATATATTATATATAAATCATGTTTTACATTCTGGATATAAGTAATCATGATCCAAGTAATCATATTAATAATTACAAGTTAAAAACACGAACGGCAAATGAGATGATTTTACCCAAAACGCTACTTTAACATGAATTTACAAAAGAACAGGTAATATAAAGTCATAAGTGGACCATATAAGATATAATAACAATGAATATGATTCTGTAATAAGTCAATAACATGATTTAAATCATTATACAGGAGGTTCAGACACTTACAAAGCAAGTCGGACCTAAGGTAAGGGAAATATCACAATCTCACTTTTATCCGAGATTGTTTTTACTTTGGTAATTACTGGGGTGTATTTTATCATCCACATTCATGTTCCCTCAATATTTAATACTATTTACATCCACCTACAATTTTTTTAAAACCTATTTTACCCTTTGGTGAGTTTTTAGTAAAAGATACGAAAGGAATCTTTTGTCGTTTTTCGTACGAGGTACTTTTTTGACTTTTCCGACAAAAGTACAAAGAATGTTTTTTTATCTTATACGGAATGAATGGATTTTTAAAACATTATTTCTAAGAATAATACTTTACAAGTTTTCAAGTTTATTTTTAATAAACTTATTTTAGTTTAAAGTTGTATGACATGTTAAGAAAGGAAAAATGTTTTTGAATAAGAAAGGATATTTTCCTCAAGAATGGAGTTCAACTTTTTAATCAAAATTATTTTCCATCTAAGATAATAAAGGGTACTGTTTTTATCCCTATTATTACAATGATTTGATTATGTTGTGATGGAATTATTTTTATTAATTCCTGTATTGTATATGAATTGTTTTATGATGTCATGATGTTTAAGATTCCCATTTTTTTATTACATTGGTTATGCAATGATGTATGATTTATGATTTTGTGGCACACATAAGAATGGTATCATTATGAGATGGGTGGGACCTATATCTCCCTCCAATGCATTGGGTAAAAATTTTATATCTCATGAGATTGACATGGCTGGAATGGTAGGTTATACCGGTTCAGTGAAACAGGACTGAAACGAGGGTGACTCGATTCAGAAAGGGACTTTTTCCACTAAGATAGTCTTGGAAATGAGTCATGACTAACACGAAATGATTATCTATGATTATTTTTGTATTACACAAAGTTTCATTATTATGTTATGTTTATTGGTATTTCATTTCACTACTATGATTTATCCCATGTTATGAAATTATGCTCTCTTTTGTAGGTTAAGGTTTCCAAAAGTTATGTTCTTATGAATATGATGTGATTGATTTTTCTTTTGTTTACCCTTAATGAGAATTTGAGATCACCCTTTTATGTTTACTTTTCCCCAGGATATAAATAAAGGTTCTAGGTATTAAAAAAAAGAGGATGATCTTTATGGGAGATGTTCAAGATCTTTCACCAGGATTGGAAGATTATATTCCGAGTTTCCAAAGACACTTAACTATTACGATCCTTCTGTGTGTGTTTTTCTTATGTACTAAGTATTCCGCAAAAGTAATGTAATGTCAATGTACGTCAAGCTTCGAGTCTCTACATTTGGTATCAGAGGAAATGTTTAGTCAACCTTTGGAAAATAGGATGCGAAAACGCTAGTGAGATCCCTATAGATATTTCTAGGGTATGTCTAAGTCTATGGATGTCCCTAAGGTTAAGTATACGTATAGGTTATAGTACTAGAATTACGCTAACGATCATAGAATTTAACCTAAGATGTTAGATATTGATGATACTTCCCCTTTATAATGTTTTTTTCCCTAGCATGATTTTTTCCTCTCAAACTATTCTTTTTGGGTTTTAGAAAATGGCTGGAAACAAGATGATTCACGATAATGGAGAATATGATGGACAATGGAATGATATTTTTCATAATGAAATGGGATTTGGAAGTCCAAACATAATTATTATGCCGAATCAGAAATCTCATAATATGATCAATAAAGTAAAATTTGGTAAGTTTCCTGACTCGGCTAATAAGAGAAAGATGGAGTTTCATGATGATCATAGAGGAAAGAAAGTTCAATTTCCCCTATGTAAATAATGTGGGAAGAGGCATCAAGGAGAATGTTTCAAAGGAACTGGAAGATGCTTTGGGTGTGGAAAAGAAGGACACAAAGCCAGTAAGTGCAATGGAAAAGTTTCAGTTTACACCATGGATGAGGTTAATGTTATTTCTACGACATCAACAATGGTTAAATGTTTTAAATGTGGAATGTACGGGCATTATGCAAGCCAATTCCCTAAGGGAAAGTCTCATGAAGAGAATCAGTATGGTCGAGACTACAAATGATATGTGATATGAAAAAATTGTTGAATCTCATTCAATGGTTTAAGAAGGTAGTGGAATGATTATATGTTTATCAAGTGTAATGTTGTATAAGTAATCTCTTGGTACTATGGAATAAAGAGACAACTAAGGATTGTTACACTATTTTCTTTCCTTATGTTTTGAAAGTTTATGATGAATGGTATGAGTAACAATGAAAGGTTATTCAGATATTTTTTGGAAAGTGGATGATATGCGCATAATGAAGGGATAAAGAGAAAATGAAATGTTTGACAGTATTCATGAGCTCATGATTGATATAAGGACTAAGTGATATCATGGTTTGAGTATATAGAATTTTGAGGATTTAGGTATGTGGAAGGTGTTAACTTTTAACTACATTCATGTTTTCACTAAGGTTCAATGGGTATTCAAGAGAATACATGATTAAGGACTTTGAATGTTTGGAATGAGACCAACAAAACATATCTTATGATATATGGGGATCAACGATGGTATTAAATCTCTGGTAATCGTTTTCACTATGTTATGGGAGTGGATTGCAGTATTATGGATAAGACTAAAGATTGGAATGGATTATGTTGGACATAAGTTAGTATTGTTTAACGATAGACCTTTTTTTCGATATTTTGATGGGATATTATAGTAATATATTTTTAGAAAAAGGACAACCTGCAGGACGGGCGACAGCCCATCGCGTCGGACAAGGCCGTGGGAATCGAACCCACAACCGAAGTGCGACTGGCCTTTATCACCTACCACTGGCCTACAGGAAGTCCTTGTTTAGTAGAAACTAGTTTTATTATATTAAGCAGTATGATATTTTAAGTATAAGTCCATTTTAGGAACCATATATGATTAATCTCACTATAGATCGACTTATGCATATAATTTTTTCTACGCTTTTGTTTGAGACAGATGGAATGACCCGTCATTCTATCACATGATCTGCTAACACTTCACGAATAACAAATTCAACTTCATTTATTTAAGAGATGAAGTGGAAATTGTTCAAGGAATGAACAACAGTGAGATTGTACCAAAATAAAGTAAGTATTTATTCTAATTCAAATTCTTCAACTTTAAGGAAACGATCTTGAAAACCAAAAATGTTTTCCTAGTACTCTTATATCTGATTAATCAGATGGTACCTTAGATCGTCACAAATTTATGGATTTGTGATTTTTGGATTTTCCATAGCCATGTTCTCTACCACTCTCCATCAGAACATGATGGTTAGATTTTTGTTCCATATCCATATTTTCACCTATTTGGAAACCCAGTGATTAGTTTATTTGGGTAACCGTTACGTTTAATACTTTTGTTTTTAAAGATTGGTTTTGGTATTCCTTTTTATGATGTGGGTTTCGATTAAAGAAACTTTATAATAGTAAACCATTTATAACCCCGACGAATTTCGAGGGAGAAATTCATTTTAAGGGGGGTAGAATGTAACACTCTGGGATTTTATGAAAAATATTATTTTTAATTTTATTAATGTCTTGTGTTGTACGCTACACCAAAAGGAGCTTTCACAGCACACATCGTTGACTTACCTTGCATTACACGCAATCACAACCTTCCTCGATAGCGTGTGTAGTACGCAATACCGAGTTTCACTAAACAACGATATGCGATTAAAATATTATTATAACTAGCCGTTATGAATAGTAATAAACACCTTTTAAAATTAAAGAAATTTAAGCTCTCAAAATGGACTTCATTTTTGGATTCGGAATATCTAAATTAGCTTAGGGTGAAATTTTGGTGATTTTCGGATAACTTTCATATTTTGATGAATAGTTAAAATTACTAAATTTTAATTAAAAACAACTTTTTAATCAAAATAATTAATAGTGATAAATTATTAATTTGAGTGGTTTTAAAGTATATTTATAATATATTTTTACAATTTAATACAATGTTGGTCATTGGATGTAATTTCACATTTAAACCAGACATAAACAAGTGTCAATCTTTTGATAGATATTATTTCTTAAAAACACGCTATTTGTTTTAACAGCGGGATTTAATTATAAAATTATTTAATGTAACTTCTATGTTATGAATTTGGTAAAATAGACTTCATTTTTGAATTTGGAATATGAAATATAGCTGAGCATGAAATTTTGGCATTGTTCTGAAAAACATCATTTTTTGATTAATAGTGAAACTACTAAGTGGTAGTTAAAAAACTAAATTTTTCATAAAACCTAATTTTACCACTTCTGTGAATGGAATTTCAAAAATCTGAGAGACACGATTGATGTCAGTAAGTAAAATGTGGTTCAATGAGTTGAAAATAATTTTTGGGGAATAGTAACTTTTTACTTTTATTTACCACGGTTAAAAGTAAATAGGGCAATTAAGGGTAAAAATGACATTAATATTACCCTAACACATGTCCTAATCCTATTGGAAAAGTTTATCTCGACCAAAAACAACCTTAAGTGTAAAATATTATCATTTAGGCCCACTTGGATTAGATTCGGACATTTATTATTATTTAAATCAAAGAAGAGTTAAAAGAGTTAAATTCAATGTTTATTTACTAAAACATTTTTAATATAGGGTTATACACAAGATAAACTAGGTTGTAAATATTAATTAGAAAGCTAAAACGATTTCCTACAGAATGGTATTTTATTTGTAATTTTTAGACATCAAATAAGTTAATTTATTTATGACAAAAATGATGCCGTAGTTATCTTATTAATGAAATATTGATATAATTGATATTATAAATACCAAAATAAATGTAATTTAAAACTTTTTATGAATTCCCCTAATTTTATAGGTTAATATGATATATTATTGTTGATTTAATCAACTTTGTTCGAACATATAATTCTGTTATGACTTTCACAAAAATCATATATCAAATAGTGTCAAAATTGACACAAAATTGTTTTTAAATCAAATATTATATTATTAATTGCTATTTTATTCCTAAATATCTAAGTATCAGACAAATGACTTAGATAAGGATATATATATTAATAATAAACAATTTGGGGTTCATTTGGCATGTTATAGTAAGTGTATTAACCATATAGTGTAATAAAACAAAAAGACACGGTAAAAGTTAAATTATTTAACTTAAAGTTAAATCTAACTGATTAGGTTAAAATAATAACCTAAACTTGCCTAAATCCTATTGGTTGATAGGATTTCGACCCATCCCCACTTTAACTTCGAAATAAGACCCTTTGGAACCATTATAAACTGATTTTGACTTTAATATAAAATAATATTTTGAGATATTCCTAAGGTGCCCCTCTCCTCCCTTATAAAAGGACACCTCCTCCCCCTCCTCCTCACACCAATTTGAGCACTCAAGCTCGGAAAAACCCTGCCAAAATCCCTTCTCCACTTCCCTAGAATAATCCTAGAGGTCCGGGTCTTCTTCAAAGACCAATCTCAGTTCCCTATGTGGAGGATTCAAAGAGGCGTTTCAAAGAAGAGGTAATATCCATTACCGATCTTTTCAATTTCTTTCTTCTTCAACTTCTTCTTCTTTAGTTGTTTCATGAAAAAGTAAAAACATCAGTATTAATTATATACTGATATGTTATTATAAATATGAAACAATCCTAATTCACCTTCTATCCATCCTACGGAAAAATGAAATCACCGCGCGTGCGTACGTACGGAATACCGTCTCCACGCCGTGGTGTAATCTATTTTCCACCACCACCTTAATAGGATGGGTATAATAGTGTAATTAGTAACTATATATGATTATTATAAAGTGATATTGATACTGAAATAGTCTACATACACTTCAACACAATTCCACGACCATGGGAACGATATCATCGCTCGTGCGTACGTACGGACTACCGTCTCCACGACGCGATGAGATTCATTCTCAATGATTAACCATTCATGAATGATTATAAAGTATATATAATAAGTACTAATGAAATATATGAAATAATAATGATACTGGATTTATGTAAATTTATATATCTGTCATCTACTTAATTCCATTCACTTCAATAAGGAAACGAAAACAGCGTTCATGCGTACGTACGGACTACCGTCTCCATGAACGGTGTATTTCATTCCATTTATCGATATATTATATATATATATATATTATGAATATATATTATATATAAATCATGTTTTACATTCTGGATAAAAGTAATCATGATCCAAGTAATCATATTAATAATTACAAGTTAAAAACACGAACGGAAAATGAGACGATTTTCCCCAAATCGCTACTTTAACATGAATTTACAAAAGAATGGGTAATATAAAGTCATAAGTGGACCATATAAGATATAATAACAATGAATATGATTCTGGAATAAGTCAATAACATGATTTAAATCATTATACAGGAGGTTCGGACACTTACAAAGCAAGTCGGACCTAAGGTAAGGGAAATATCACAATCTAACTTTTATCCGAGATTGTTTTTACTTTGGTAATTACTGGGGTGTATTTTATCATCCACATTCATGTTCCCTCAATATGTAATATTATTTCCATCCACCTACAATTTTTTAAAAACCTATTTTACCCTTTGTTGAGATTTTAGTAAAAGATATGATAGGAATCTTTTGACGTTTTTCGTACGAGGTACTTTTTTGACTTTTCCGACAAAAGTACAAAGAATGTTTTTTTTCACTTATACGGCGTGAATGGATTTTTAAAAAATTATTTCTAAGAAGAATCCTTTACAAGATTTCAAGTTTATATTTAATCAACTTCTTTTAGTTTAAAGTTGTATGACATGTTAAGAAAGGAAAAATGTTTTTGAATAAGAAAGGATATTTTCCTCAAGAATGGAGTTCAAGTTTTTAATCAAAATTATTTTCCATCTAAGATAATAAAGGGTACTATTTTTATCCCTATTATTACAATGATTTGATTATGTTGTGATGGAATTATTTTTATGAATTCCTTTATTTTATATGAATTGTTTTATGATGTCATGATGTTTAAGATTCCCATTTTTTTATTACATGGGTTATGCAATGATGTATGATTTATGATTTTGTGGCACACATAAGAATGATATCATTATGAGATGGGTGGGAACTATATATCCCTCCAATGAATTGGGTAAAGATTTTATATCTCATGAGATTGACATGGCTGGAATGGTAGGTTATACCGGTTCAGTGAAACAGGACTGAAATGAGGGTGACTCGATTCAGAAAGGGACTTTGTCCACTAAGATAGTCTTGGCAATGAGTCATGACTAAAAAGAAATGATTCTCTATGATTATGTGTGTATTCCACAAAGTTTCATGTTTTAATTTATGCTTATTAGGATTACAATTCACTACTATTATTTTTCCCATGTTATGAAATTATGATCTCTTTTGCAGGTTAAGATTTCCAAAAGTTATGTTATTATGAATATGATGTGATTGATTTTTCTTTTGTTTACACTTATTGAGCATTTGAGCTCACCCTTTTATGTTTAATTTTCCCCAGTATATAAAGAAAGGTTTTAGGTATAAAAAAAAGAGGAAGATCTTTATGGGAGATGTTGAAGATATTTCACCAGGATTAGAAGATTATATTCCGAGTTTCCAAAGACACTAAACTATTACGATCCTTCTGTGTGTGTTTTTGTTATGTACTAAGTATTCCGCAAAAGTAATGTAATGTCAATGTACGTCAAGCGTCGGGTCTCTACATTTGTATTTATTCTGATTCATCTATAAAAGTTATTTGGTGTGTCCTCTTTTAAAATGATAGGTTGATAACTTATTTTTATTGATATTTTAAACCTCATGATTCGAATTATACTATGAATGACATGTAGTTAGTTACTGTCATTTTTTAGCAGACTGAATAAAAGAACGTTCTTTAAGGGGAGAAATGTTATATATACATGGACCAAAAATGTTTGAAATATATATTCAGGTAAAAGGAATTGAACATGATACAAAGAAAATGGTCAGATATTTTTATAGACTTTGACTATTCATTTAATTATCGCCCTGGAAGAGCAAAACAATGGTGATACATTAAGCAGGAAAGACCCTATTATGCTGAAAAAGATATGGATTCAAGGATATACATTAATTAAGGACCTAATAAGTATATAAATAGTAATACTAAGGTAAAAGAAATCATGAATCATATCCCAAATTATTTATTATCCATCACTACTAGAAATGATGAAGAGAGATCAATTAGAAAATAATTTTCTACAGATGAAGAAAGAGGCTATGAAGAATGAGATGTTTTCAGAGTCCATTATTGATCAAAAAGATGTACAAAAATATCATCCAAGGCTACGTGTCCTATCATTCCTATAGATACAGAAGGTGATGATGGATAAAGCTCATATATCTACATTCGAAATAAATTCTAGAAGCACTGAAATTTAAAGGGACCTCTATGGTCATTAATTATTGGATAATATTAAATGGATATCTTCACAACATTGAAAAGTTGATGGTGTTTCAAAAAGTAAAGGTGGAGAGACAAATTCATAAATGGGTATTGTAACCACTACCTATACTGATATGGAATTGGGATAATATCACTATGAACATTATCACTAGTCTCCCAATAATATCCAAAGGAAATGATGTGATATGAGTTTTATTAGATCAACACACCAAGAATTCCCATTTCATCACTATTTTGGAAGATATATCTCTTGGAAAACAAGACACGATAGATGTAAATAAATTTTTGAAGATGTATAGGGATCCACATTAAACAAAATCTGATAATGATATGAGGTTCATATCTAAATTCATGATAAGTCATCAATATGCTTGGAATACTGAATTAAATTTCAGTTCTTACTATCACTCCTAATCTAATGGACAATCTGAAAAGACTGTTTATATTCTTTAAGAAAAGCTTAATAATTCTCAATGGAATTTAAATGTGGGTGGGATTAACATCCCCCATTAGTTGAGTTCACATAGAACAAAAAAATTCTACTTGAGTATTCAAATGGCACTCTATGAAGCTCTTTTTGGGATGCAATGAATAAATTTTAATTTTTAGGATTAAATTGGTCAGAGAAAAATACATAGTTCTAATCTTGAGAAAGAAATAATAGAAAAGGGTCATGTCATCCAATAGAATATAAAATTTTCTTAGATTCGGTAGAAGGGTTATGTAGGAAATTGCCAAAGGGGCATAGAGTTTGGTATTGGAGACAAAGTTTTCCATTTAATATCACCATATTATAGAGTCGTGTGTTTTTTAAAGTAAATGGAAGATTATCCCCAGGTACATTCGACCCTTTGAACTCCTTGATCACATTGGAGAAGTGGCCTATATGCAAGCAGATACACCAAATCAAGATCATGTTTATGATGTATTACTTGTATCACTATTGATGAATTAAATACTTAATCACTCGCGTGTACTGAATCTAAACATGGTAAAATTGGAACAAGACCTCTATTATAAGGGCAGTTGGTGGAGATCATGGACCATAGATAAAATGTTTTATGAAATATAAAAAATCACCTTTTCAAAGTGTTGTGAAGGAAATATAATTATGAAGAGGTGACATGAGAATACGATGAGAAAATCTAATATAAGTTCCCTCACCGATTCTCAACAATTAATATGATGTGAAATTTCATGGATGAAATTTATAAAGGGGGAATAATTTAATGACCTGGGACTTTTAAAAGATATTTGTTTCATAAGAAAATGTGTGTTATATAATATTATATATGTACAAAATATTTAGCAACCAAAAAACCATACCTCCTTAATAAATATCATTAAATTATTAACCTATGGAACTATTTAAATTCCAAAAATTACAATTATAAAAAAAATATATAAAATAGAAAAGTGAAATTGGGAAAATATTGATTTCCCCAATATGATGGAATCATCACCCCCAAGTCCAAAACTATAGAAATGAAACAATGTATTATAAAACCTATTTTTATCTTAAAAAATGAAAATTTAACCTAATGAATAATTGTTGTGAATTTTGGGTGATAGAATAAAGCAGTATTTATAGATAAAAATGTGATTGTTGGAATAGTAATATAATTTTTGGTCTAATATGACTATTAGTATATATTAATATTGGGAAATAAAACCATTTTTAGTAATTATACTATTATATTTAGTGTTTATAAGTTGTAATTAAAAATGATAATTGATAAATATAGGACAAATGATGGCCTCAACAAGTAGATTCATTCTGTTGGACACCTATTTTTTAAAACATTGGAGTGGGGCAGTGTCACTAGGGTTCACCCTTGACCAAGACTAATTCAATATTATAAAAGTGATGCTTTATTGAAATCTACTATGGGAGAATTTTAATTTATTCAACAATAACACTTAGTCAATGTTAATTGACCTACCCAATGAAACTAACCCAATTGCATACTTTACCATTAGGACATACGTGGGTATAATAAGTTGTTATATGTATTGGACTTATTTACTTAAATTTTAATTTCCATTATATGAATAAAATGGTTATTTAGTCATTCACATTATGACAATAGTTTTTTTAATAAAATATACATTTAAATAAGATCAATTAGATAACTTTATTATTAGACAAAAATAAAAGATAAGTATATTTTTTAAAAAAATATATAATCTATTATAATAAACTCAGGAATCCTAAATTTAATTTTTTATAATTAAATAATATTTTAAAATAGTCCTATTTTAATTTAAATGAAAAAATCATTTTATATTGTCTTATGAAATTTTTATAAGTGTCATAATGTTGATTGTGACTTAAAATCTTCTATTTTTCCAATAAATAATGATTTTTTAATTTAAATGGAAATATTTTCTCATTTAGAGAATTACTTTTATTAAATAAATATATATTTTAAATCATCATGTCTAAATTAGTTTTGGGATAATTTTTGAGAATTTTCGAAAAAATTATATTTTTTAGTGAATAGTAAAAATCATTTCTGGGTTCTCGATATGTTTTATGACTTTACATTTATATCATATCAATTTATTAATTATTTAACCATAATAAAAGGGCTAGATATTTTATTTTATTGATATTTAGTTTTCAAAATAGTTTTAATCAATTTCCAAACATAAAAGATACCTTCGAAATTCTAAAAAGGATAATCTGATTTTGAAAAAAATATTTTTTAGAAAAAATATTTTATATGTCTAAATAAGTATTAAAAAAATTAGTTATAATGTATTAAAATATAAAATAATGTGACTCAATGTCCTAAAATCATGGTCAAAAACCATTGGTACGCGAATGGTTTTTCCTTTTCCACAACCTATATTTCTAAAACCTGTATTTCGAAATTATTATACAATTCCTCCACTTTTCCTATAAATACCCACCCATTTCACCATTACCCTTCACTTTGAATCTATAATATACAATGTTATGTTCATTGTTTCACTAAAATATTCCCCTGAATGGGTTTTTAATCCCCAAAGGTTATTTCCTCAAAAATTAGGAGAAAATATTCAAGGTAAGGGAATTTTCATCAACATAATGTCCATAAATATATTATATATTTATATATATATTAGGGTAAATTATTTTCTTATAATTATTATAACACAGTTAAAGATAAAATAATTTTTCAACAATTGGAGACCTTTGTTCTCTCTTATTTTTCCCTTGTCTAAATTCATGATTTATACCTGTCATACCGCAAAATTAGCTTCTCAATTTCTCTTTTTACAGAAGATATTATTATATATTGAATACCCAAACCGTTTATTTGTCTTTATTTATTCACCATTATTTTAATATAATTTATTGATTTATGGATTTACATATAAAAAACCCAAATTTCTTTTTTTTGTCTAAAAATGATGTTACGGACAAGTCATTAAACACTTATATACTCAATACTTTTATATGAAACATATTCATTTTTTTCCTCACCTTATAAAAAAATGTTTTGTTATGATCAATGTTGATCACATGAAATTAATAAATATTATCTCTATTCTTGGATAGTGCTCCAATGAAATGGGTAAATAATTAGTCTCTACAAATGACATGTTTTAAGATACCTTGGTGAATAACATTGATAAATTTTATTTATTATACCATGGTGATAAACCCTTGTGATATGATTATGAATATATCATTTAAATGATATAGACACATTTAAAATGTATGGTTCATGTTGTTTTTATTATTATATTCCTTATTTAATCTTGTATATGTTATATTATTATACCTCATGATCTTATTGATATGACTTATAATCATAGGCTAAATGTCTCCCTTTCTTATTCCCTTGGTCATCTCATGCTCACCCATTTTGTTGATGTATGTCCATATGATTTGATATTTAGTAAAAGTAAATTATGGGGAACCCCTGAATAATCCTTAAACATTTATTAGAATAATTTTTATTTTTTCATATAATATGTTACTAAATTCCAATAAACTAAACTTTTATATATCTGATATTTTTTGCATGCGATGAAATGTTTATGTAATAAAAAGGTAATATTCCATAACAATAATGTATTCTAATTTTCCACAAGTTAAAGAAGAATGGAAATTAAAAAATTGAAAGCTTAAAAATTGTCTAGTTATAGTGGAAATTGTAAAATACATCATTGGATTTCAGGGTGGGATTTCCAAATAATTCTCTAGGTAACAATGTGATTTGGATTATTTTTTCTCGATTAACTAATGTTTTTAATTTTCTTTACATTAGAGATACTAAGTATTTAGATCTGCTTTTTCAACTATCTAAAAAGGATATAGTCATGTCACATGGATTTTATTTCACTATTTTATTAGAACATGATCTAAGGTTCACCTCCAATTTTTGTAAAGGACTTTATAAGTCATTAGGAGATGAATTAAATTTTAGAAAAAATTTTAATTATAAAAACAATGGATAGAATAATAAAAACATTCAGACCATTGAATATATTATTAATTATCTTTTAATGGATTAATAGTAAATTGGATAACATCATATTTCATTGGATTTCTTTCTTATAATAATAGTTTTAATTTTTGTATTCAGATGAAACCATTTAAGGAATTATATAGAAAGTGGTGTCAGATGCCAGATTTTTGCGTTAAAGAAAGATAAATGAGATTACTGGGGATAGAGTTGGAAGAGTAAAAGGATGATAAGGTTAATATTATTTAGAAATATATGTGTAAGACTTATAGAAGAAAAATAGTTTTGAGGATAATCAGAGGAATGATATTTATTTCTAGGTAGTCGAACATGCCTTTCTCAAAGTGTCTATTGGGAAAATTATTGTTAGTTTTGTTAAAAATAGGAAGTTTAGTTTTTGGATAATTAGAATATAATAAATCCTAGAGTAATTTTGATTATTTTATCACTGAGTTTCTATTCCTCGTGTTTTTCCTAGGTATATAATATTTTTCCTGTTTTAATGCTAAGGATATATGTGCCAAACTCATCTCATGTTTAGGGCCCTGAAGTAATTTAGTTAAAAGATAACATTTCTTATTAGGACTAATATATTCCTATTCGTTATTATGGAGAGAAAATGTTTTTTAATTAGTTTATTCTCTATATTTAGTTTTTATGGAAAAATCCTATGGTTGAAGAGGCAACATGGGAATCTGAAAATGCTCTGATGGAATGATATCTCCACTTTTTTAATTAGTAAATAAAATTATGAGGATGTAATTTATAAAAAAATTAGAATAATTTAACAACCTATATAATGATTGAATAAATTATTTTCATGGTTATAAATATTAATCAGATAGATATATTCATTCTAAAAATACTATTTATTTTTTACATCAAAAAGTAAATAGTTTTTTCTAAAATATTATTTATATAGTTTCTATATATACTTTTAAATAAAAATATTTAAAATTTTAATTTAAAAAATTATTATATTTTTTGAAATCACCATTCAAAAATCTATTTAGGGTGCAATTTTTTAATTTTTCAGAAAATATTTATTTTCCATTGAATAATAAAAAATAAAAAACATTATCAAAAAGAAACTTCTTTTCAACAAATTAAGTAATTTAAAAGTTACATTATGTTTATAATATTATTTTTATGAACATAAGTATATTTTATTTATAATTAATCTAATTTTAAACTTCTTAATCAACTTTATTATGTACATTAGTAAAAATAAATTTGGGGTTGAAAACATTATTTTTTTTCAAAAAAAAATAAAATTCATAATATTTCTCCATTTTAATTAATAAAAATAATACCTAATTAGAACATTTTTAGATAAAATTTATATATTATATATCAACACAATTAATTTATATCTATATAATTATTTTTATTAATCAAATAGTTTATATAAAGTAATCTTTTCCTTGAAAAATACACTTCCAGAAAACCCACTTTTTCATCTCCCAAGTGGGTCTAATCTAAAATTAATTTTTTTCAATTATGTGAATTGAATATGGTAACACGGATTCCATGTTTCTATTAAAAAAATTATAACATATAACAATATATACTTAATTTTATTCATTATGAATAAAGAAAATAATAAAAATTAATTATCATGGTAAAGGTCAAAACTGGTTTATCGTGGATAAAACTAAACATATAAGGGTTAAAATGCCCAAAAAACTTCTATTAAATCTATTTTATGGATGTATTTCAACCATTTTATGTATAATTCTAAATAATGTTCTATTTTTTATCCTTCTTTGAATGTGAAAAATAGGGGTACGCCTTTTTCTTTTAAAAAAATAAATGTGTGAAACTCACATTACTTTTAAATAGTCACCCTTTTCCACTCATCTTCACACCTTAAAATCCCTTTTTATAGACCAATAAATATCCAAATACATTCCTAAATTAAATACCCATGTCATAGAGCCATTATTTGGATCATAAGTACCTCCAAATAGGGATTTGGGTTCTTATCTAAGGAGGTTGACTAAGGATGAGGTATCGTTCTTAACTGAGCGTCTTAATTTTATTTCTTCTTCCAACACCATAAAATATTTTTAAATTATACATATATAATAAAAAAATCTAAAATATAATTATATATTATTTTTTAAATGTAAAAAAATCAATTTCCACTTCCATCAAATGGGATATGAAATCATTATTCATGTGTATAACGGACTACCGCCTCATGAACATATGTCATTCACTTTCCATCATTACATATATATGGTTTTTGTAATGATGGATTTAAAATATATAAATGATATTTGTAATTTATTTGTTTTTTCGGAGTTATTATATCACATATACATATTTACCTTCCATTCTATGGTGTTATAATAATGACACTCATGTATACGGAGGACTACTTCCATATGAAGTAATGATTTTTTTTCAAAAATCAAATGAATAGAAGGAATTAATGGTTAATTAATTAAATATGTGGGATATAAGTGAAATAATAATGATATTCATTAAATATTTATCATTATTTATTGATAATATATAATTTTATTTCTTACACTAATGAATTATAACATCGTTCATGTGTACGTTTAGACTACCACCTCCACGAAACATTGTGACTCTTTTTTCATTGATAAATATCATTAATGATAAAATATGTATATTTAAAAAATAATATATAATTTATGATTTAATAATCACTTTTTAATGATAAAATAATAAAATAATTCTCTCCATAATGATTTTTTTAAAATGGGAATGTTACGCATGTTTACATATGGCTTACTATCTCCATGATCACAACACAATTAATTCATCATAAAAATAATTCAAAATTTATTTTAAATGTATAATTTATTTATAAAAAAGATAATTATGTAATTATTATTATTATTTAAATGTTTAAATAATGACAACTTTGACTATAGTCAACCTGCGATAGTCATTTTTGACATATAATTTAAATGTTATCAAAAACATACAAGGTGAACCTAAATGACTAACTAATTGACTATAGAATGGTAAAAAATAAATAAGGAATAATATATTCAAAAAGGGATACTAATAAATTCATTAATGTTCATAATCTTTTTATCTAGGAATATAATGAATGAACCTGGTTCGACCCTAATCTGGTCACCCAAGACGGTCCGCGACATGTCCCGAGGGGCATTCTTAATCCCCCCAGGATGGAAACCACTGTCAGGAATCAATGTATACATGATGGAATGATTTAAGACTAGGAATTAAAATCAAGGCCATATAAATAAATAAAATAAAATAGAGCATGAAGCAAAATGACAACTAATACCTAAATAACCAATGAACTGATCCAGATACAAAGTACCACTAAAAATAACAAAACTGGAAACAAGACCCCGCTAAAATGATCTCTTTGTGACCCCTTGGTCACCTCCAACAAAAACCTCAAATCATCTCCCACATGAGCAACGACAAAAGAAATCATGAATAAAATCTGAACCTTCTACTGAAATGGTAAAGGATAAGCATGAGCACAAAAAAAATGCTCAGTAGGGATGTAAAAAAGTAAACCACTGAATCTAAGTGTTTCCTTACCTAATGATTTCCGATGACACAAGTTTAGAAATACAATTATAAAAAAATAAGGTTTTCCCATTTAAACAAAATAACACTTCTTTCCCACTATGATATCCAACTCATGCCATATATTTTTTCGAAAACATATTTCCATTTAAAAAAACCATACAAGTAATATATGGGGTGTGTAAATGGGAGATAAGTAACAAAATTACAAGTTGAAAATAAACCAGTGTTTTAGAAAACTAAATAATCAATACAAGCTGTAACCATGGGAGATCCTGAACATCCCTAGACAACCCCGAGACATAATCGGTTTAGAACCACCTATCGGCATATGGTGAAGCCCCATAGTATACAACCCTATGATCAACCTCGTGAAAAAATCATCAGAGAATCCCACCTAGCCACTCTATATATCAGGGGAACGAACCCATCTAATCGGGGCTGGTGAGTAATTGTCACACGATAATCTATAAGACTCCATTGAACCCATGGTGGTTATGGTAATACTATGTAAGTCGGAAGGCCCTCGCATGCGTGACTCATCTCACTGCACTTTCCTTCCTCAAACACGGACGCTTCCTATACATTCACCCATAAAGGGTTACACTTGACATGAGCAACTCATATATGTGTTCAATCATTCCCATTAAATAAAGTGCCAATCGGGCCGTCACACAATGTTTATATCAAATCCATTTTTAAAAAAAAATTAGGTCTACAACCGGTACACAAATATATTCCCAATATCTTGAATGTGCCACTCTTACAATTATAAAGATAAACAGGCTCTTAAGTTCTAAACACACATTAAAATACTTCACAATTATGAATCATGATTTTACCCATTTCCGACCCACACCAAAACATGTTTCAAACCCAATGGACAAACCACAAAAAACACATTACCAACCAATATTTCCAAAACACATAAAGAAATGCTTTAAAAAATACATTTAAAATACTCTTTAGATACCCCTCAAGGGGACCAAATTTATTTGAAAACTAAAATCTATTTAGAAAACTAAACATCTGAGAAAAAACCAATTACCTTAAAATCCTAACTGGCCAACTACGATATTTATAGAACATAAAATAGTCCATAAGAAACATTAAACCCATTCTAACACATTTTAAAACGTTTAGTATGTTGTACCAACAACAAAACATACACACCCCAAATCCTATTTTGAAATCAAACGCACAACAAGAAATCATTTTAAAGCCTTGCCCCAAAAATTACCACTTACCCACATTATTTTAAAAGAATGCCAAATAAAAACATTGAATCCATCTAAACCCTTAAAATTTTGTTTTAACACAATAACTAAGTCATTACAGAAACATTCCATGTCCATTAATAAAAAAATTCATTGCATCATAATAACGGTGGTACATTTCATAAAGGACCAATTACTTCTTAGATAAATATAAGTAATTCAATGAAGTTATCTAGGTATCATAAAACTAAAAAAATTTACACTAAAACTCATTTAAAACCAATTTTTAACAAATCCAATAAATTTAAAATTGCTATAATAATTGTAACAAGGGTGTTATAGAGTTGTGAAAAAAGTTTATAAATTTGTTTAAAATGAAAAGCATCAAATGGAAGACTTTAAGAAAGAAAAACATGGAAACACATACCGAAACCTCGTGTGATTGGAATGAAACTTCAATGGGAGGAAGACTGATGCCCCACGGACAAAACACACACCCTAAATCTAAAGGAAACCTGAGATACACATTAACCCTATCTTTTAGGGTTCACCCAACAAGAAATCCCACATAGAAACCCTAGATATGGAGTGAGGAGAAGAGAATATGGGAAGAGAACTTACCGGAAGAATTTTTTGGATGGACGAGCAGTCACCAGAAGAAGTGCCGGATGGTAGGAGGGCATGTGTGAAGGGGGGTATGAGAAAGAGGGGTGTGTGAGGGAAGTGTGAAGAAGGGGTGATATCATGAGATACAAAATAGGATATGCATGAAATAATAAGGGGATATAGGTTATTAGAGAGGGAATTAAAAAAATAAATGAATTAATGCTGGGGAGAGGGAGAAATTGGGTGATTGGAGTGAGGGAATAAAAAATGATAAATGAATTAATGGCATAAATAGGGGTGTTGTGTGAATGAAATGAAGGTGTATAGGTGAGATTTGAGAGAGGAAGATAATGTAGAGAGGTGTGAAAAAAAGGGAAATAAAATAGTGAGATTGGGGAGGCATGTAGAGAGGGTTATTGGAGAGAGGAATACAGGATAATATATTAAATGGGAGTGTTGGGTGAGGCGTGGAGAAAGGGAGATAATGGGGAGAATAAAAACAATAAATAAAAGAAGATAGGTAGATTGGAGAGAGGTGTGAGAGAGGGAGATAATTGTGAGTAAAAAAGAATAAATAAAAGAATATAGGGATAATGGAGAGAGGAATACAAAAAAAAGATATTATATGGGAGTGTTGGGTGAGGCATGGAGAAAGGGAGAGTGGGTGTGTGTGAGGGTGAATAGGGAGACAGTGGGTGTGCATGATAGGAATAATGGTGTGTGAATGTTAGGTTAAAATAAAATAAAAGGATATTAAAATCCAAAACAATTAAGTACAATAACAAATAAATAATAAAAGATGTGGTTAATAATAATAAAAATAATCATGATAAAAATTATATCAATTTAAATAAAAATAATAATTACAAAATTTTAATGATAATATTTATAATAATTTTAAAAATTATATAATCATAACAACACCCTTAATTTTACTAATAATAATAATATTAATAACAATAAAAATAATCATAATGATAATAAAAATTTTATTCCTTTTCTTTTAAATTATAACCAGATTAATGAAAACCAAATAATAATTATATTTATATCCATTTTAATGATAATAATATCATTAACAGTTTTAATTAAAAAAATATATCTACCCAACAATGTTATTATTATAATATCTTAAATATTTAATTTATTTCATTCTAAAAAAGTTTTATTATTTTAAGTAATGGGTAACTGTAGGGGAATCCGGGCCAACCGCACGATTACCGCCAACCGTGCGGTGCTCGTGCACCGATCCAAAACTCACCAAAAACATCAAATGTCAGCAAAAAAATTAAACATACACCCAACACGCACTATAAAAAGACTAACCAAAGAAAAGAAAAAAAGCTAAAATAGTTTAAAAGTTTGGGGTGTGACAATTCTCCCCACCACAAAACATTATACCCCTAGAAAGTCATACAGCTGAAATACACCCAAAACTCATGTCAAAGCCCGACCAAAACTATTGGGGAAAAAATAAGGCTCCTGCTGACTATTCACTCTACAAGTTACACCTGACCGACTCAAAGAGAAACCACTGCACAAATCAAGGGGAGAACACGAGAGGGTTCTCCCCACCACAATAATTCCCCTAACAAAAGAATTTAGAACTCAAACATAGCACCTTGAGGTGGATACATGGGAACTCTCAACCAAACCTACCAACTTCTCCGCATGAGTTGAACTGGACTGGTGAGACATAAACGAAAAAACACTACATAGACACTCCATATACTAGGGCACTGAAATAAGTAAGTCCCTATAACACCACCACCAGAATTAAGAATTCCCCCCACTATTCTAAAACTATCCAACACCTCAAAACACCAAACGATCACTAATAAAACCAGGACCAAGCAACCCAATGTCCAAAAACAATTTTAATAAAAACTAACGATTCTAGATGTCAAATTAAGAAAAATGAAACTACTATCATAAAAAAGGGTAAGTTCATCGCACTATCCCCACAAAAAAATGAACTTACAATAGCATGAAAACATGAACAAGGGAACCCTAAATGTCTCTATTCTAAGACAAGATAATGAACTAAGAAAGGTCTCACATGACTCTGACATGCTGATTGTTCTCGTGCTTCACCCCGAAACCTGAGGTTGGGGCTCTGATGGATGAAGCATCTTATGCCTCATATTCTCACACTAGAATCCTCTGATCATAACTCCTTCTTCGAAAAATTTTTCCCAAAGAACTTACCCTAGTGACTCGAACAACCAAAACGATGGCACGACATCGAAGGGATGTGGCTCGATGGATTGGAATGCCCAAACCAGTCCTACCAATGGCACACCTTAAGGCATACTGACAAGCTAGGTTCCAGGATAAATAAAGATAAACTCTTAGGGAAGGTTTCTCCTACACATACTCCTCACAAGATAGGGAATCTTAACAAAAACCAACAATAACCAACTACTCCACAAACTCCAATGACGACAAGGAAACCAATCCCCGCTATTCCCAAACTAAACCCTTAAACAAACCCGAAACGACACGAACCTTAACAACCTAGGTAGTTCCCAACCACCCAAAGACTCACTCCACTTCCCTCAAGTCATTCCTCCACCTCTAAAAGACCTCCAACACCAGAAACGGTGATGAAACATAAAAGAACCAAAACATGGGAATGACTCATTTGCAACACTAGGCACCCTTATAGACACCACACTCTCAATAACATAAGAATAAAAAAACCAAAATTTTTCTCTTGTTAAAACACAATTAAAAAAAACACCCCAAACCAAGACAACCAGCCCAGAATCCAATCTAATATAATCACAACCAAAACCCTCTTTTCCAAAATCACCATTTTTATTTAAATTTCAGAACTGCCTTATCCCAAGGACATTTTCCAAATACTAAAACAACGTTTCACCAGCCAAAAAAATTTCCACTTCCCAATGATAACCAATTTCCAAAACCCATATATTTAAAAATGCTCCCAAGGAATCCTATGGATCATCACATGTGTGTCCACCCATTTCCATCCACATAACCCACAGAATCCTATGGTTCTCCCACACACAAATCGTACACACCAACACACATGGGATCTTCTATAAAGAGTACAAAGGGCCATATACATTCTTCATCGAAACCCAAGAATTTATTAAAATGCTTCCATTTTTAAAACTCCCTTTACCAATTTAAATTCATTTTATAGAAAAAAAATTTAAAACAATATCACTTCCATTTCCACAACCACAATTTCACTAACCAGAAACAATGGAGTACAACTTAAAAAGAACCACTGGAATAAAGAACTAGAAGTTACACATAACATCCCGACATGGTAATGATCCATAACCCACATAAGTGTCAATAACTAGGAAAAAATTAAACCATGCACTTGGACTCCATATGGATCACTACTCTATGTGAAGTCATGACGTGAGACGTGATTTCCCCTGTTGTCATCCCCCAATCCAAAACAAAGACACAAGACTCAAATCCCAAACTACCCCTGGTGACTCAGGGTTCAGAATGAGAATGGTTTCATGACGCCCTTCCTGCACCAATCTCTCGAGTCCTGACAGTCTTAATCTATATCTACCAAACACCCTAAATAACAAGGGCCTCCTATGATACCATTTTGTCTCAAACCAACCTGGTTCGACCCTGAACTGGTCACCCGATCTTGTCCGCAACATGTCTCGAGGGGCGTTCCCAATCCCCCAGGGATGGAAAACAGTGATTGGCATAAACGTATACATGAGATAATTATTTAATCCCAGGAAATAAAATCAAGACCATATAAATAAATACAACAAAAATAGATCATGTGGAAAAAAGACAACTGAAACCTAAATAAACAAAGAACTGATCCAGATACAAAGTACCACTAAAAAGAAAAAAACCGGAAACAAGACCCTACTACAACAATCTTCATGTGACCCATTGGTCACCACCAACCAAAATCTGAAAACAACTCCCATATGAGCAACCACTAAATATAAGCATGAACAACATCCGAAACTCCAACTAAAATGGTAATGGATAGGCATGAGTAAAAAATGCTCAGTAGGTATGGCCAAAATAATCCACTGAATCCAAGTGTTTTCTTACCCACAGTTGTCTAATGGCATAAGTTTTGAAATAAAATTATAAAAAAATAATTTTTTCATGTTTATACAAAATAACACCACTTTCCTACTATGAGAACCAACTCACGCCATATATTATTTCAAAAACAATTTTCCATTTTTTTAAAAAACCAAACATGTCATATATGGGCTGTGTAAATGGGATATAGGTAAATAATACAAGCTAAAAATAAACCAGTGTAGAAGAAAAATAAACAAGCAATACAAGTTGTAACCATGGGACATCATGGACATCCATAGACAACCCCTGGACACACTCGATTCGGAACCACCTATCAACGTATGGTGAATCCCCAAAGTCTATAACCTACTGATTTCCCTCGCGAAAAAATCAGAAGCAAATCCCACCTGGCCTCTCTATCTATCTGGGGGAACCAACCTGTCTAATCAGTGCTGGTGAGTAACTGGCACCCAATAATCTGTAAGACGCCTAGGAACACATGGTGGTTATGGTAATACTATGTAAGAAGGATGGCCCTCACATGCGTGACTCATCTCACTGCACTATCCTTCCTCAAACACGGATGCTTCATATACATTCACCCATAAAGGGTTACACTAGAAAAGAGTGACTCATATATGTGTTCAATCATTCACATTATATAGAGTGCTAAATGGGACATCAAATAATGTTCATATCGATTATATTATCTAAAAAAAGTTATCTTTACAACCAGCACACAAATTTATTCAAAATATCTTGCAAGAACCACTCTTACATTTACAAAGATAAATGGGTTCTAATGTTCTAAGAACACATTCAAATACTTCATAATTATCAAACATGATTATAACCTTTTCTGACCCACACCAAAACATGTTTCAAACATAATGACCAAACCTTAAAGGACACATTAGAAACTAGGATTTCCAAAACACATAATCCAATGCTTTACAAAAACAAATTTAAAATATTCTTTAGAAACCACTCAAGGGGACCAAATTTATTTGAAAACTCAAATCGATTTAAGATAAATAAACGTCCAAGAAAACACCAATTACTGTAAAACCCTAAACGTCCACCTACATTATTTATAGGACATAAAACAGTCCCTAAAAACATTAATCCATTTCTAACACATTGTAACAGTTTTAGTAAGCTATACCAACATCCAACCACACACACCCAAAATCCTCTTTTGAAATCCAATGTACAGCAATAAAAAATTTTAAATCCTTGCCCCAAAAATCACCACTTACCCACATTATTTTAAATTAAATCCAAATAAAAACATTGAATCTATTTAAACCCTTAAAAAATTCTTTTAACACAAAAATTAATTCCTAGCACAACCAAGAAAAAATCATTAATAAAAAATGTCATTGCATCATAATAATGGTGATAAATTTTATAAGGGACCAATTCCCTCTTAAATAAATATAAAAAAATCAAAAAAGATATATAGGAATCATAATAGTAAGAAATTTACACTAAAATTCATTTAATTCCTATTTTTAACAAATCCAATAAATTCCAAATAGCTATAATAATTTTAACAAGGGAGTCATAGAGTTGTGAAACTAGTTTATGAATTTATTTAAAATGGAAAGCATCAAAGGAAATACTTTATGAAAGAAAATCATGGAAACACCTATCGAAACCTCGTATGATTGTAATGAAACATCAACAAGAGGAAAAATGATGCCCCACAAACAAAACGCACACCCTAAATCCCAAGGAAACTTGAGATACACATTAACCCTATCGTTTAGGGTCCACTCAACAAAAACCCTATATAGAAACCTAGAAATGGAGTGAGGGGATGAGAATATGGGAAGAGAACATACCGAAAGGAACCGCCGGAAGGACGAGCAGCCGCCGGATGAAGTGCCGGAGGGGAGGAGGGAATGTGTGAAGTGGGGTATGAGGAAGAGGGCTGCATGAGGGAAGGGTGAAGATGGGGTGATCGCATGAGACAAAAAAATTGGATATGGGTGAGAGAATAAGGGGAGATAGGTTATTATAAAGGGAATTAAAAAAATGAATTAATGCTGGGATGTGTGAAAGAATTGGGTGATTGGAGAGAGGGAATAAAAAAAGATAAATGAATTAATGGCATAAAGAGGGGAGATGTGTGAGTGAAATGAAAGTGGAGAGGTGTGATTGGAGAGAAGAAGATAATGGATAGTGGTACGAAAAAAAGGAAAATAAATGAGAGAGAAATTGGAGAGGCGTGGATAGAGGGTGATTGGAGAGAGGAATAAAAAATGATATTAAATGGGAGTCTTGGATGAGGCATGGATAAATCATAATAATAGGGAGCAGAAAATAAATAAATAAAAGAATATAGGGATATTAGAGAGAGGCTTGAGAGAGGGAGATAATGGGGATTAGTGAAATAATAAATAAAAGAAGATAGGTAGATTGGATAGAGGAATACAAAAAAAGATATTAAATGGGAGTGTTGGGTGAGGCGTAGAGAAACAGATAGTGGGTGTGCGTGATGGGAATAATGGGGTGTG
This sequence comes from Viscum album, assembly GCA_963277665.1. NCBI lineage: Eukaryota > Viridiplantae > Streptophyta > Magnoliopsida > Santalales > Viscaceae > Viscum > Viscum album. Next base: position 544,848,084 of record OY728140.1, read on the forward strand.
CTTGTTGGGTTAAAAGAAAAGAAAAAGGAGTTTAAAACCCAAAAAAAATTATGTTCAATAACAAATAAATAATAAAAAATGGTGTTAATAATAATAATAATTATTATTTTTATTATTATAACAATTTGTATAAAAATAATAATAGAAAAATTTTATTGACAATATTAATAATAATTCTAAAAATTGTATAACCATAACAATGCCCTTAATTTTCATAATAATAAGAATAATAATAATAATAAAAATAATCAAAATAATGATCATAATTTTATTCATTTTCTTTTAAATTATAAAAAAAAAGTTATAATAACCAAATAATAATTATATTTATATACATTTTAATGATAAAAATATTATTAACAATTATAATTAGAAAAATTTATCTACACAATAATGTTATTATTATTATATCGTAAACATTTAATTTATTTCATTCTAATAATGTTTTATTATTTTAAGTAATGGGTATCCGCAGGGGCATCCAGGCCGACCGCAGAGTTACCACCAACCATGCGGTGCCCGTGCACCGATCTGAATCTCACCAAAAACCACAAATGTCAAAAAAAAATTAACCTTGCACACAACTCGAACCTTAAAAAGGCTAACTGAATCCCAGAAAAAATAATCTAAAATAATTTAAATTTTCAGGGTGTAATAGGGACAATAAATAATATATGTGGAGATTCAGACTCAATGTATGATACTTTATCTGAATCTCATTTCATTGAGGCATATTTTGATGTTACACACCTATATTCTTTTATAAGGTGTATTGTTGCCCCTTTGACATGTTTTGTCATAAATTTATCTATTATAATGATAAATAAAGTTACTTTAAATATTATTATTTTATAGGGCTTACAATTCAAATTTGTTCCACATTTTTTATTTTAAAATCATATTTTAATGATTTCGTTAAAAATCTCCTTATATTCCATGTCCACATTCTTAAAATGATTTTTTGAATGTTATATTTTCACATTAGTGTTTTATAAATAAAATTTTTTCCTTTTGAAATTTTTTTTCTAAAAAAGAAATCTTTGAATGTAATTTTAGATATTACTTACAAACAATAAATGGAATGTTCTATTTTAAGGTGTATAGTTACAAGCAATTTCCCCATTATAGTAACTACTATTTTAAGTTTGGATTCCCTTAAAATATTTTATTTTTTATTCAAAAATAACTTCTTATAGGTATTTTGGTATTGAAAATGGGTTTTCAAAATAAAATGGCTTTTTTCTATTGAAAATGGGGATATCCCATAAAATGATATTTTGATATCTAAAATATATTTATATATGAGTTTAAAAATGTTTTTCGAATGTTTTTTGATGAAAAGTGCAAGAACAAAAATTTATTCATGGTATGAATAGAAATAGGTGAACCCAATACAACATATTTGATGGGTGTTACTCAGTAGAACCAAGTTATTCTTGTATAGAATATATAATGGCGGTATACAGATAGCGTCGGGTGATCTTGATATAGATAATATTATTGATGTACAAAGATAGACCTCCAATGTAATGAGAAATGTTCCTTATATAAAAAAAATATTTATGGAGTTAACAAAGGGTTTACCCAATATATTTAATTAGGCTCCTATTACTTCTGACATGACTATAAAATTGGTTATGAATGTGATTATCTAAGTATCTAAAATGAATTTTTATTTCCTTGTTATGAGTTTTAATTATTTAATTATGAAAAAATTGTGTTTTTTTCATGTGAAAATGATTTATTAAATTTCAATCCATGAATATTGTGATAAATGATAATATTTCAGGGGAATTATTTTTTCAGATGACTATTGAACTTCTTCATTTTATGTCCCTTCCTATGATTTTTGTTCTCACCCAACACATTAATTTTTTTATAGGGATTAAATATTGGTAATGGAAAATAAGAATTTAAGTAGAAATTCAAAAATATTTTTCATGAAAGGAATTTTTTTTTTAAAAAAAGTTTTATATTATGACAAAAATGGATTATTATTGGAAGTGTCCACTTTTTATATATGTAGTTGTGTAATGTAACTGTTATGACCTTATTATCTAAAAACTTAATCCTAAAAATATCTTTATATGTAATAGAATTTATTTATGACATAAAATACAAGATAATGTGATGTTTAATGTCTATTCCTTTCATGTAATGATTTTATTTTCTTATTCAAGTGTCACATTTACCATGTGATCATAGGGTTGGAAATAATTTTTATTAGTTTTTAAGAAAACATTTATGAACATTTTGATTTAATTATGTGGTATAATTATAGGTTATTGATGTAATATATTCCATGTTATCAAAGACACCAAACTTTAGATTTTTAGTATTTTGTTTTAATTTCATGTTATGTGCGAAAGTATATTTTTGTTACAATATAACATTAAGTTTGGGTTAGGGGAATCTTATGGAGATATATTAATGTGAAATATATTTATATAAATGAGCGTATAAAAAAATAAAATTTTAATTCTATCATAAAGTATGAGAAAAATAAATAATAAAACTTCCTCTCATTAAAGGGGGGAGAGCTAAAGAACCAAACTTCTTCTAGCCCCCCAAAAGAATCTCAATAGATTATTAAGGATTCAGTGCATATATCCAACCTTCAATTAGCATCCAATGGTCCACTTCTATAGACACCAAAATATTTTTGTATTTCACTGTAGTTTTTGTTGCGTGTTTCAGTGACCACTTTGCTCGCATAGTACATCATCCCCTCTCAAACTATTACACTTCTATTATTATACTTAAACTTTACCTCAAGATAAATATAATTTAATTTAATACATAAGAAATAACATTTAAACAATGAGTTAAAATCATGGATTTATTAAAAAATTTCACCATAAGAAATCTTGTCTCTAAGAGAAAACACTAATCATCTCAAATGAATAACTAAAACTATTTAGATCCCATGTCTACCTCATAAATAAAATTATACCCTCACATACTTCCATGTTACCATATTATACATATAATTGGCTTAAATTTTCACTATAATATCTTATCGATGCGATCAATATTATATATTAACCTCTCAATTGAAAATGTATATGGATTTAATTTCATATTATCATAATAATGAACATGAGATGCATTTGGTTCGTATTTTCTAAAAAGTGACACATTAAATACACCATGAATCTAACCAAACCTAAAGGAGATCTAATAAAAAATTAACTTAGTTCTATCAATGATTTCAAATGTTCAAATGAATCATGGATCCAGTATTAATTACATAGCCAAATAATGATGTCCCAGTCGAAGTGAGACACAAAGAATGAAAATATTCATAGGAATAAACACTAGTGATTGTTTTATTATTATATTAATAATTTCCACTTTAGGTTACATATAATAAAATTCTTATCAATTATTCCCTATATAAAGACACATTCACTATCCTATGCCCAAAAAAAGATGACTCACTGGATTCCATAAAAAATAATGGATATCCACACAACCTTCTATATAATAATAAAAATATAGCCAACTAAATTGAATCTTTCTATATGTTTTTTAGATAAAAACTCTACCAAAGTGTAACACCCCGAGCTTCCACGATACGCTTCTCATTCAATAATGTAATAGCTTGCATTGTACGCAACATCGAGTTCTAACACACTGCAACTAATCAAAGTAGCCGTTATGAATAGTAATAACCACTTTTTAAATTTATAGGAATTTTATATTTCAAAATGGACTTCATTTTTGTATTCCTAATATTGAAATTAGCCTATGTTGAATTTTTTGTAATTTTCTGAGAACTTCAAAATTTTTTTGAATAGTGAAAAATACTTAAAACAACTTTTTTAATCAAAATAATTTATAGTGATAAGTTATAATATTGAGTGGTTTTAAAGTATAATTATAATATATTTTTACCATTTTATCCAATTGTTGTCATTATAACTAATTTCACTTTGAAATTGGACATAAACAATTTTCAATCTTTTGATATAAATTGTTTCTTAAAAACACGCTATTTGTTGTGACAGCGGGAATTAATTATAAAATTAATTAATTCAAATTATATGTTTGTAATTTCATAAAATAGACATCATTTTTGAATTCGGAATATCAATTATAGCTTAGGGTGAAATTTTAGCCTTATTCTGAAAAACTTCAATTTTTGATGAATAGTGAAACCACTAAGTGGTTGTTAAAAACTGATTTTTTCGTTTAAATGAAATATTACCACTTATGTGGTTTTATTTTCAAAAATCCAACATACATGATTGTAATTAAGAAGTAAAATGTGGTTCAATGAGATTAAAATAATTTTTTTGGCGAATAGTAAGTTTTAAGTTGTTAATCGCTATTAGAGGTAATTGGTGTAGTTTAAGGTACAAATAATGTTTTAATAATATAAGATGAGCATGACACTTGTACTACTCCTATTGGATGAGTCATGGCCGACCAAGACAACCCATGGGTCAACTTGGGGACCCCATGGAGCCACTTTAGTCGGAAAATGACATTAATATATATTTATTTAATGTTAAAATTAAATTGACACAAACATGAGTAGTTTTACTAAAACAGTTTTTAAGTGGGGTTACACAAGTCCAAATTTTGATTATAAATATTCATTAGAAAGCTAAAAAGATTTCCTACATCATAATTGTTTTTTTATAATTTTTAGACATTAAATAAATTAAATTATTTATGACATCATGATGATGAAGCGATGACCTCATTATTTAACGATTTAAATAAAATGGGAAGATAATGAAATATCCAAGCATTACACTTGTCAAAAGCCAATTGGATGAGGAGATTTATAACCTTTATCACCTTATCCTCGAATTATATAAGTGTGGGACCTTTATAATCCGAAAAGCATTGTGTAATAATGTAACATTTCAATCTTTCCAAAAGAGCCCCTCCTCTCCACTTATAAAAGGCCCCCACCTCTCCCACCTTATTCACACATTCAAGCCATTTGGCTCGGCCAAACTCTGCCCAAATACTCTCCCAACTTCCCCCTCTTACTCATAGAAGCCTCACATTGGGCAGAACTCTTCCCAAGGAAGCCTCTGGCTCAAATCAAAAAGAGTTACCTGATTTTGAGGTAATGTCTTCTCTAATGTTGTTTTGTTTCATTTTTCTTCTCCAACCCCCTAAACTATTTTTATTCATTTCTTTTGTAACAACACCAGTATCCTCAATATACTAGGATTTTTTTATAAGAAGGATTCTAGCTACACTTACACACACTTACATCTAATGGTTAAAGAACATACGGTTTCTGTGGATGGAGAATTTCTGCCTCACGAAACGATGATTGTTCAACACTCATATAACACCTTAAAAGGTGGCCATTAAGATGTCAATACTTTTATATATGATATATAATATTTTTATGTTTTACTTATTCTTCTGTATTTCTAATTTATGGCATACTTTATGATTTCCATTATGGGTAAACGCGATAATTTCATTTTAGGAAGTGCGGACTACCGCCCCCTCAAAGTGATTTGAATCGTTAATGCCATATGTGGGATGTATAAAGGATGGAGTAAATGGTATTATACACTATATTATACTGGAATATCATTATGATTTTATTCCATTAAATACGAAATAGAAATGAAAGTAGCGTTCATGCGTACGTACGGCTTACCGTCTCCATGAACTGTGCATTTCATTTCTTACCTCTAAATGTTACGTAACATTATGAATGAATGTATATAATATATATATATTATATATATTATATCTACATCATGAATATAATTCTGGATATAATGGATATTTCACCACATGAACAACTTGTAATTATAAGAAGTTTATTTTTGACTCAAGTACCAAAGATCGACAAAACGACCGTTATTAACTTAAATAATTAAATAATGTTCATAACACGGTAATAAGTGATATAAATGGAATAATGAACATGAAAAAGGTTCTTAAGTAAATATAAATTAACTCTAGTTTATTATTCAGGAGGTTAAAGAAGGGTCGAGTCAGGACAAGACGCAAGGTAAGGGAACTTCTTAACCCAATTTCTATTCTTTGGGTTAATCTCCGACTTTCAAATTATGTCATGATATTATTATGTCATATCTTGTATTTTTACATTATTTATGTGTACTTATAGTGAATACACATAATAGATCTATTTTTTGTAAATGGTATTTTAAGGACTTCGTCTCAATCCCCTTTCATTGAGGCATATTTGGTTTTATACACAACTTTCCTTTATACGGTGTATAAACCCCTTTGAATTTTACGTTTATTCAAAAGGAATCTTTTTTTATACGAAGCATTTTGCTAAATGACAAAAGGGAATGTTTTTCTTTCCGTACTTATGCGGAGACAATGACTTCTCCGCCGCCGTGACCATTATTTGAGTTTCGGCTTCCTCTACAAGCCATCATTTTTTTAATGAAAAATAAATACAAAGTTTTAACTTTCTTTTATTTTGGTATTGAAAATGGTTTTGAAAGCATTTTTATTATATCAATGTGTTTTATTGATATCTTGTGATTGGAATGTGGAAATTTTATGTTTCCTTTATGCATGTTTTATGTGATATGATTATGTTATGGTTTATGATATGTTTAAACCTATTCATATTAGGAATGCATTGGACTTAATAAGTGACGGGTGGAGCCCGCTATAGCTCCTTGATGCATCGGCAGGTCTCATGAGACAAACTAGTGTATTGGCACGAGGCCTTGACAAAATCTTATTTTTGGTCTTGGCACGAGGCCTTGGCCACGTGGTTATGATAGTCTGGCATTATGCATTCCATCATTATGAAAGAGGTTATTGTTATTGCATGTGATTATTCGACCAGTAGAATATCCATGTGAAGAAGTGAATGGCATTATCTCATTTTACTTTTGCCATATTATGTTTAAGTTCAAGTTTAAAAGGCTTTTTCTTTAGTTATACATTGCCTTAAATGTTAATGTTTATTTATGAAAGCTTCCGCTATATTGTTAACCTTACTGAGCATCTGAGCTCACCCCTTTCAATGTTTTAATATTTTCCAGGATGTGAAGAAGTATTTTATGAATGACCTGTAGGGATAGTCCGAAGAGGATAGAAGTGTGGACTATGGAGACTATGTTATTGTAGTTTTTCACTTTATGATGTAATATAACGTTTACGAATGTATCTAGTGTTTCCAAGGCTACTAAACTAATCGGTCTTTCGAGACTTGATCTTTTGTGATCATGCCAATGTTACGAAGTAATTCACCGGCTCTGGGTAGCTGGGGTCGGGGCGTTACAGTTGGTATCAGAGGCAGTTTAGTACTAACCTTGGAAGATAGATTTAGATAAACTATGGTTAGAGCACATAGCCCAAAGTTAGACTTTGAGGATTAGTATAGAAGAACTTCCTAGAATTTTGGTATTATAGAGATTTTATGAGTTTTCCGAGCAATACATCTCCGTCTGGATACGAGCAGGTAGAGGCGGCTCTGGCACAGATGTACCTAGGGGTAAAACCCGAAAACACCGCTTTGAGCTAGACTCGAATGGGAACTGGTGCACGACAATGGTCCTTGCTGCACTCTTGGTTACAACACTCCCGGGGGATATGCTTAGGATAATTCTCATTTTATTTACAAACCACTATGAAGGGTTATGAGTACATACTTCCTCAAAGAAAACATTTCTTTTTATGATTATGTATTATATCCATAAATAGTTCAATTTATGTAAAGTGTTTAACAAGTATGGAATTATGTATTTTGATTCATAAACTAATCTAGTTTATGACATTGTTTAGAAATGGCGCCTAGTGGAAGGAATGGAAACCGTATCAATGCATGAACTCCGTGTAGGGATTTCCCTCCTACTCAAGATACTTATTGTGGATCTAGAGATACAACTGGTGCTGATCAGCTTCTCACCGTACTGGGACAACTCACGCAGGTTATGAATAATAACCTTACTCGTATGGAGCACCCTGATCCGCAACGTGGAGGATCAATGTTAGACCACTTCATGAGGCAACAACCATTAACCTTCAATGGGAGTACAAATCCTATAGTAGCTGAGAAATGGATAAATTCTTTAGAGAAAATATTCCATGCCTTGGAGGGTAGTGAAAGGGAAAAGGTTGTCATGGTAGTTTACCGCCTCACTGGAGATGCCGATCAGTGGTGGTCGCTGATTCAAAACACAAAGGAAGATGATGACGTATCGAATATGGAATGGAGGGAGTTCAAAGAGCTTTTCTTAGAAAAATACTTTCCTCGTGACCATCGAGCAGATATGGAAAGACAATTTCTGAGTTTGAGGCAGAAGGAGGATGAGAATGTCGCAAAGTATGAGGCTAACTTTACAAGGTTAGCGAGGCATGCTGCAGATTATATACGTAACCCAATGAGTAAGATTGATCGTTTCTTTGATGGGTTAAAACCATTTCTCCGTCGATCTTTAGTATCACAATCCTTATCATCATACGAAGATATTGTCTCGTGTGCTATCAAGACAGAAAAGGAATTCTCGAAGTCTTATGACAACAAAGTAAATCAAGAGAAGATAAGAACTGTGGAACAAGAGACAGATAAAGGAAAAAAGAGAAAGAAGGATTTTCCATTATGTGATAATTGTGGGAAGAATCACCCAGGTATGTGCCTAAATGGAATAGGAGTTTGTTATAAATGTGGAGAAAAGGGTCACCAGGCTCGTGATTGTAAGGGAAAGAAAGAGGCTGTCAAAGTTGAATGCTACAATTGTAGGGAAATGGGGCATTATGCAAATGAATGTCCTAAGCGTCAAGGAAACTTACCTCAGAAAAGGCCAAGGGATCAAGGCCAATCTTATGCTGTGAATACAATTGAAGCGGAATAATAAATGTATTGGTGCTTTTGGACTCAAGGATTATATTCTGGTCATTAGAATAATGTGATATATATATATAAGGATTGTACTGCAGTACTTTTTGATTAAGGTAATATGATTAAGGTAATCATATTTTTAGTATGTGACAATAAGAGAATCTTTTCTTTGTTTGGGGAATCTGATGTTACAATTGATTTTGGAATTTAGAGACCTTTTAGAGAAATTCTGGACGGAGGTATTTTGGATAACTATTAAGGTTGGAATGGATTAAGTTGAACCATGGATAGTATTGTTTAACTTTAAAAAATTTCTGAATATTATTTTTGGGATATTATAATACTATAGTTTTAGGAAAAAGGACAACCTGCAGGGTGGGGAATAACCCGTCGCGTCGGACAAAGCTGCAGGAATCGAACCCACAACCATAGTGCGACAAGCCTTTATTTCCTACCACTAGCCTACAGGAAGTCCCTGGTTATTACAAAATAGTTTTACTAATCTAAATGGTATGTGTTAACATTTTGAACCTTATACAATTAGGATAAATAGAATATTTTTGAGTTCCGTTACCATTTGGAGTAAAAGTTGGGTTTTTGGAAAAAATTTATTAACGAATGAATGTATACATAACAAGTATGTATATTCCCTTACGTTCTTAGTAAATCTCCTAAATAAATTCCTCAACATTATAAAAGGTAACTTAAAACAAAAATGTTGTTGGTTAACTTTTCCAACTGGGGATTCAATGACCGTTTAACCAATCACAAGTTTGTGATTTTCTTGTAGTTAAACTTTCTCCGAATCATGTTTTCTATAACTCTCCATCAGACCTTGATGGTTTGTTTCTCCTCTATATCCATATTTTCATAGAATCTTAGAATTGGCTATATCGGGTGACCTTTGTACTTATCTTGCTTTCTTTTAATGTTATATATTTATTAACCTTATTTCTGATGTGGGTTTTCCTCAAAGGTATTTTATCTTGTCAACCTTTTATTTTCAAAGAAAAATTTCAAATTGCGAGGACGCAATTTATTGAAGGAGGGGAGAATGTAACACCCCGAGCTTCCACGATACGCTTCTCATTCAGTAATGTAATAGCTTGCATTGTACGCAACATTGAGTTCTAACACACTGCAACTAATCAAAGTAGCCGTAATGAATAGTAACAACCACTTTTTAAATTTATAGGAATTTTATATTTCAAAATGGACTTCATTTTTGTATTCCTAATATTGAAATTAGCCTATGTTGAATTTTTTGTAATTTTCTGAGAACTTCAAAATTTTTGTGAATAGTGAAAAATACTTAAAACAACTTTTTTAATCAAAATAATTTATAGTGATAAGTTATAATATTGAGTGGTTTTAAAGTATAATTATAATATATTTTTACCATTTTATACAATGGTTGTCATTATAATTAATTTCACTTTGAAATTGGACATAAACAATTGTCAATCTTTTGATATAAATTGTTTCTTAAAAACACGCTATTTGTTGTGACAGAGGGAATTAATTATAAAATTAATTAATTCAAATTATATGTTTGGAATTTCATAAAATAGACATCATTTTTTAATTCGGAATATCAATTATAGCTTAGGGTGAAATTTTGGCCTTATTCTGAAAAACTTCAATTTTTGATGAATAGTGAAACCACTAAGTGGTTGTTAAAAACTGATTTTTTCGTTTAAATGAAATATTACCACTTCTGTGGTTTGATTTTAAAAAATCCGACATACATGATTGTAATTAAGAAGTAAAATGTGGTTCAATGAGATTAAAATAATTTTTTTGGTGAATAGTAACTTTTAAGTTCTTAATCGCGACTAGAGGTAATTAGTGTAGTTTAAGGTACAAATAATGTTATAATAATATGAGATGAGAATGAAACTTATCCTACTCCTATTGGATGAGTCATGGCCGACCAATACAACCCATGGGTAAACTTGGGGACCCCATGGAGCCACTTTAGTTGGAAAATGACATTAATATATATTTATTTAATGTTAAAATAAAATTGACACAAACATGAGTAGTTTTACTAAAACAGTTTTTATGTGGGGTTACACAAATCCAAATTTTGATTATAAATATTTATTAGAAAGCTAAAAAGATTTCCTACATTATAATATTTTTTTATAATTTTTAGACATTATATAAATTAAATTATTTATGACATCATGATGATGCAGCGATGACCTCATTATTTAACGATTTAAATAAAATGGGAAGATAATGAAAAATACAAGGCTTACACTTGTCCAAAGCCAATTGGATGAGGATATTTCGAACCCTTATCACCTTAGTCTCGAATTATATAAGTGTGGAACCTTTAGAATCCGAAAAGAATTGTGTAATAATGTAACATCTCAATCTTTCCAAAAGAGCCCCTCCTCTCCACTTATAAAAGGCCCCCACCTCTCCCACCTTATTCACACATTCAAGCCATTTGGCTCGGCCAACCTCTTCCCAAATACTCTCCCAACTTCCCCCTATTACTCCTAGAAGCCTCACTTTGGGCAGAACCCTTCCCAAGGAAGCCTTTGGCTCAAATCAAAAAGAGTTACCCGATTTTGAGGTAATGTCTTCTCTAATGTTGTTTTGTTTCATTTTTCTTCTCCAACCCCTTAACTCTTTTTATTCATTTCTTTTGTAACAACACCAGTATCCTCAATATACTAGGATGTTTTTATAATAAGGATTCGATCTACACTTACACACACTTAAATCTAATGGTTAATGAACATACAGTTTCTGTGGATGGCGAATTTCTGCATCACGAAACGATGATTGTTCAACACTCATATAACACCTTAAAAGGTGTCCATTAAGATGTAACTATTTTTATATATGATATATAATATGTTTATGTTTTAATTATGCTTCTTTATTTCTAATTTATGGAATACTTTATGATTTCTATTATGGGTAAACGCGATAATTTCATTTTAGGAAGTGCGGACTACCGCCCCCTCAAAGTGATTTGAATCGTTAATTCCATATGTGGGATGTATAAAGGATGGAGTAAATGGTATTATACACTATATTATACTGGAATATCATTATGATTTCATTCCATTAAATACGAAATAGAAATGAATGTAGCGTTCATGCGTACGTACGGCTTACCGTCTCCATGAACGGTGCATTTCATTTCTTACCTCTAAATGTTACGTGACATTATGAATGAATGTATATAATGTATATATATGATATATATGATATCTACATCATGAATATAATTCTGGATATAATGGATATTTCACAACATGAACAACTTGTAATTATAAGAATTTTATTTTTGACTCAAGTACCAAAGATCGACAAAACGACCGTTATTAACTTAAATAATTAAATAATGTTCATAACATGGTAATAAGTGATATAAATGGAATAATGAACATGAAAAAGGTTCTTAAGTAAATATAAATTAACTCTAGTTTATTATTCAGGAGGTTAAAGAACGGTCGAGTCAGGACAAGATGCAAGGTAAGGGAACTTCTTAACCCAATTTCTATTCTTTGGGTTAATCTACGACTTTCAAATTATGTCATGATATTATTATGTCATATCTTGTATTTTTACATTATTTATGTGTACTTATAGTGAATACACATAATAGATCTATTTTTTTTAAAATGGTCTTTTAAGGACTTCGTCTCAATCCCCTTTCATTGAGGCATATTTGGTTTTATACAAAACTTTCCTTTATACGGTGTATAAACCCCTTTGACTTTTACGTTTATTCAAAAGGAATCTTTTTATATACGAAGCGTTTTGCTAAATGACAAAAGGGAATGTTTTTCTTTCTATACTTATGCGGAGACAATGACTTCTCCGCCGCCGTGACCATTATTTGAGTTTCGGCTTCCTCTACAATCCATCATTTTTTTTAATGAAAAATAAATACAAAGTTTTAACTTTCTTTTATTTTGGTATTGAAAATGGTTTTGAAAGCATTTTTATTATATCAATGTGTTGTATTGATATCTTGTGATTGGAATGTGGAAATTTTATGTTTCCTTTATTCATGTTTTATGTGATATGATTATGTTATGGTTTATGATATGTTTAAACCTATTCATATGAGGAATGCATTGGACTTAATAAGTGACGGGTGGAGCCCGCTATAGCTCCTCGATGCATCGGCAGGTCTCATGAGACAAACTAGTGTCTTGGCACGAGGCCTTGACAAAATCTTATTTGTGGCCTTGGCACGAGGCCTTGGCTACGTGGTTATGATAGACTGGCATTATGCATTCCATCATTATGAAAGTGGTTATTGTTATTGCATGTGATTATTCGACCAGTAGAATATCCATGTGAAGAAGTGAATGGCATTATCTCATTTTACTTTTTCTATATTATGTTGAAGTTCAAGTTTAAAAGGCTTTTGTTTTAGTTATAAATTGCCTTAAATGTTAATGTTTATTTATGAAAGCTTCCGCTATATTGTTAACCTTACTGATCATCTGAGCTCACCCCTTTCAATGTTTTAATATTTTCCAGGATGTGAAGAAGTATTTTATGAATGACCTGCAGGGATAGACCGAAGAGGATAGAAGTGTGGACTATGGAGACTATGTTATTGTAGTTTTTCACTTTATGATGTAATGTAACGTTTACGAATGTATCTAGTGTTTCCAAGGCTACTAAACTAATCGGTCTTTCGAGACTTGATCTTTTGTGATCCTGCCAATGTTACGAAGTAATGCAACGACTCTGGGTAGCTGGGGTCGGGGTGTTACACAAAGTATCATTATTCTCATATAAAACACTAAAATAAAGGACACATGCCTGAAAATAACCTGAAAAAAAATTACAGTGCGATTAGACTTTACATTATTCTAAGGATGGTATGTTTCACTCAACTACACCTATGTACCCAAGGCAATTTGAAATGCTTGAAAAAACTAAAACATAATCATATCGTCATTAATAGATACAATCCTAATGTTTAACCTTTAAAGACTGGTAATAACATATAAATATATCTTCCATATCTTTTCAATTTTTTTATTCTTCCTAAATAAATGAAAATAATAAATTTTTTGCACCAATCAATAATAATATAAATTATAAATATACCCTTTGATGACCATGGAAAACAAATTTCCAAATCCAAGGTAACATTATCTCTTTTACATTTTAAAATTTGGAAATAAATTAAGCATACATACTCGTATATGATGTTTTGAATTGACGTGATGACATGTAAGGTGCCTTTAATTAAATCTTGAAATGTCCCACTTTATTCCATACAATTAAAAGTATCAATGAACAATGTGTTACGTCCTGGTAAAAATACGAAAACCTTATCAAAAAAAACATTATCACATTAATTATTTTTTTAATAACAATTAAATGAATATTTATCCATGAAAATTTTTAAGATATCCATTATCAAGATTTTATCCACGTATATTCTTCCCAAAAAATAATTTTTCATGAAAAAACCAGCAGTTATAATTTGAAATTGATTCCTCATTCAATTTCTCAATAAAAGATATATTTATGGTAAATGAATATAAGGATACATATTCATTATCTTTGGATACACCGATATGTAACTATATGAAAACAAGAATAAGATTTCACACACCTTTTTATTCCCGAACTATATCAACCTGTGGTTTTTTACTCAATGTTTCATCAATGAAATTCCATTTTCATGGTGTATATTTTATCTAAAAATTTAGAAATAGAATATATTAAACCCATATTCTCTACAAAATGTTCAGAAAACTTTATAAATATGTACATTAGGGTTTTATTATTTTTATTCATGGACATAATCTCAATAAGTAAATAATATAACCATATCATAAACAAATTCACAACTTTTATTAATTCAAGATCATTGGAATGGTAATTCTTCTCATCTAGCATAACTATCAGAAATAATATTTCAAAATCCACCCCTGCAAAAATATGACCATAATTACACACTATATTTGTATTAATAAATTTTGTAGTACTTTTTCAGAACAAGAAAAATGAGGATTAGCATTGAGGTTAATATCTACTTTAACTCTTACAATGTATCCTCACATCTATTATCACAAAATAAATGACCCAATTCATATTTAATGTCATTATTTTGATATATATATGAAATATTTTCATAAATAAATATAATAACAAAAAAATACCCAAGAAAATTTTAATATAAAAATAGTAGGTATTTTCTAAGATATCATAACTCCCACCATTTCATAATCCAAATATATTCCAAATTGAAAAATGGTGTTCTTAAGAAATTTTACCTCTAAAATATTAAAAAATAATTTCCACATCTTATTATATAATCTATGAACTCCCAAATTATCCAAAAATATTTCTAAATACTTTTTATGTTCCCCAAAAAATCTTGATTATATAAGTATTTAATCAAAAAATGTGATTATAAAAAAATAAAGATAAGGATGAAAAACTATTTTCATCAAGGCCATGAAAATAAATTGTTAATTTATTACCCTAAACAATATCACAAAAAACTCAAAAAATGTACATATCTAATCCAAAAATATATATTGGGTACATCTTCGTCTCACACCCAATGAAAGTGGTAACCTAATATAAGATCAATCTATGAAATACATTGAGACCCTATCTGATGGTCAATTAAGTTATCAATCAATAATAATGGAAACCATTTATTCATTGTAACCTAATTAATACTTTGATAATAGAAACAATTTCTAAATATCCCATTTGATTTATTGGAAAAACACTAAAATACACCCCAACAAGATGTAGTAATTTCTAATTAATTCTTAGTATTATAGATCTTTTAACTAAATATTACATTCAAAGAGTTTATCTAGATCCATGTGGTAAGGAATAATGTATATAGAATTAGTAACCAATACCATGTAAATAATATAATATACCTATTTTTCTAAAAAAACCTAAAAAATGCATAGAAATTTTTTTATGATGTCGATCTTCGATGGAATGAAAAATATTGTACTTACACTTTAAACAAATTCATGAACCATTCCTATTATCTGTGATATGACCATCCTGAACTATCCCAGATCAATGATGGAGTTAGTTTCATGATAACACTACTCACCTAGAAGAACATAAGATTAATCAATATATATAATGTATGTCACCACTCTCTGATTGAAATCGATGTAGTCTTGAAAAAATGAAATCCAATCTATCCCAAAAATCAATTGAAAACTCTTCAGCTCAAAAATAAAACATTCCAAAAGAAATGTAAATATTATACTAAAAATTTCACAAATAAATATATTTAATAGAAACATTCCTCTTTCTTAATAATGTATTTATGATTAAAACTCCAAATGAAAGTACTTATCATCTATACCTAAATAAAGAATAAAAAAATAAAAAATGATTGAATGAGATGCACGAGTATAAAAAAAACACTAGACAATGTATAAGTGAATATAAACATAGATATCACTATTAAATATATGTTCCCAGGATCTGTCAGCACCTGAACTACAGATAATACCATTACCTACACCTGAACCTTTGTCATAGGAATCCCCTAAGCCATATATCTCTATTAATTCTATCATAGACAAGATCTTTCACCCATGTAACTATAACTATTTTATTATATATAACTTATCCTCTACTATGTTTAATAAACAAATTTGAAATATACCTATGTGGAAGTGGAATATTAACCCTTCTCTTTTAATCCCCCTTCTAGAAATATTTCTAAAGATATACTAATTTTTCACATGAATAACATTCCTTAGGATTAATAGGATATACATATCTAGTATGGAATTTCAAGACACACAATAAGTAATCTAATTGGTCCCCTACAACTATCATATATCTTCCACTTCTTACTACCACTTGGTCAACTAGAACATACTAATGTCCATATTTCCTCATTCAGATATTTTTCAACAATAATAAATTTTTTTACCATTTCAATCAAAGTATGTAAAAAAGAGTCTCACCCATGAGTAAATCAAAAACTTAAAACTATATTCAACATAATAAGCATTTATGGGATCATTTCATCCCATCAATGGTTTAAAATATAGAAATTTTTTTAACATAGATTAATAATAAAGAAAAGGCGTGTTCACCTACATCATATCCATAAATTACTAGCCCATATCTATTTGTAATGTATTTGGATAAATATTTCTAAATAGTTAAACCATGAAAGTGTCCAATTTTAACCTATAAATTCTCTTTTCTTGAAGAATAATATTCCATAATAATCATATTCGTCCCTAGAGATAAAAAAATAAAGCATTAACTTGTTTCTTTCTAGTACATAAATCAACTCAAAAATCATTCTTCTACCCTTTAACAATTATATTTTCCACATGGTTTCTCATCTATAATAAATTTTGGAGGATATTATAATAGAAATTCCCAAAACACATTATTCATCACTACCACCCCTTAGATAGTCCTCCATCTATATTACAAAACACTTTATGTAAGTTTTATTTAATATTCCCCTCAAATAATGTCTTTGTACTCTTATATGAGGAGAATTACCGGCCCCCAGCTCCATATTCATCTTATCAAATCACTCATGTTCCATCAGTATTTTACAAGGATCCTTAGTACATTTCTCTAGTGCTAAAACTAAGAAAACCTTACACATACATTTTTTCTTTGCATCAAAATCATTTATCAAATAAACACACAAACCCTCATTAATTCCAAATATTTAAGAAAATAATGAAATCAAATAAATTGCATTATATTATCAAATTTTTCCCACTAATTTTAGTTAAATGATGCATTATTAAAACATATTCATGGAAAATTCAATTTTTTGTTATTAATGATATTATTTATAAAAAATATAATCACAAATCAAACACACTCACATATTCACACACACCATCCATATACCAATGTTCTATAATGATATATGAGTAACCCACTACCCACCCTCAATAATGGGGATTCTAATTCCTTAAAAATATAAATTATTGAAAAATAAAATCTAGTCATGCACTTTTATTTAGACATGGACTTCAATTATGGATGGGTGGTCTAGAAACACACACATCACTTTAGTAACATGTTTTAAGTCCTAAACCATTTTTTACCATTTCTCACAAAGAGTAAGATCATAGAAATTAATTTAATCTAACACCATTTTATAATTTTACACCCCTTAAATACCATTCTATTGAGTAAAAATACTTCCCACCCTCCAAAGTACTCCATACTCACTAATGTTAGGCGATTAAAATCCATGTTTTTTGAGTAGCGCATAGGGAGTGATTTTCCAAAAAAATAGTCTATTTGGTAAAACAAAAATAATAACAAAATTTAGTAATTATGATTAACAAATATTAAATATAACTTCCATAATATACTCTAAAATTCTATCACATAAATTTATAGTGATATTATACACACAAGATAGGTGAATGTTTAATCCAATGTATAAATTTCCTAAATAATACAATAAAAATTTGATAAAATAATGAAAAAATAATCTCCTCTGTAAGTCTCTAAAATCACATTAAAATCATCTATTTGATTTATCATAACACTAAATCTTATCTAAAAATCTATCTTTCCATTTCTTGCATCATTATGCATGATATCCATGCACCCATGAGGGGTGTACATACAGTGACTGATAAATAATCTCAGTAGAAACCATCACAACCAAAATAATCTCTTATAGTTTTAAATCCACATATAGGACTAGTGTAAATTAAATGATTTAAAATATATAACAAATCATTATAAAAATTATATACATAACTGATCACTAAGAGAATTCAAATACATTCTTTAGCTAGTACTAGTAGAATATTTATAGTCTATTTAAGGAATGTAATTTTCCAAACATATGGATTATATAAATTCTTTACTAAACACAATTAATAAATTATATCCTTTACAAACATGTTTCATATGAAATATTTCATTTCCTAGAATAAGGACCATCCAAACCTAAGGGTCTCATCCTTTTATCTCACATCATAGACTAACCCAATATTCCTTAAATGTTTTAAAAACTCATTGATTTCACATAATGATAAGGGTCATGTAAAAATAACAAAAAAATTTCTCAAATTTTAAATTAAAAATTCATAATTTTACCCTTTAATCTTTACTCAATATTTATTGAATTACATTAAAACAATAAAAAAATTTAAATCCAAAAAATGACTCATGCGCATAAATCATAATTTTTTTATGCAAAAAATATTCTTAATATCATATTTTTTAAACCCCTTAATTCACATTTCCAATTTTTACATCTAATATTTACTTGTTTTTCTTCTATTGATCAAAAATGAATAATATGCATGTTATAAAATAATTTTATAAAATCAACCTAGATTGGTTGTATTTGAATTTTAATCTTTTTTGAAAGGGTTTTTAATTTAATAAATGATAATTTCTATATTTTTCAGAACAATTCATGTTGAATTGATACTCCATTTACACCTATAATTAAAAAAATAACCAATGGTATTTTTTCTATGTTTTATCAACATGACACTATATTTATCTTGATTTTTATCATTCAAAACGAATTTAATTGTTCAAAACCAATATAAAATATATAAAAGTAACATTATAATATTTCTAGTGAATCACATATTATATTTATACATGATTTATTCCCATATTCAATAAACTACAATAATTTTCCTAAGTATTTTTGGTATACTATGTTTTTTTCTTGGTTTGATCACTTTAAGATATTTAATAAATATGTTTTAATTATAAGTAGAAAAAATGGTTCATTTTGGGAACATTCTATGTCTAATTCACATGTAGTATTTTCATAAAAGTCACAAATAATAGAGTGGTGGATGGCCAAAAAAAATTTAAAAAATAAATTACATTTTAATTGACATTAAAGTATATTGTAAATTTTATATTAAGATTTTATATAGGAAAATTATAATCGGATAATCGACTTTCCTACTCTCTCAAATTAATCAATGTATATGATACTAGAAATCCATTAGATTATGAAATTAATGAAAATTTTGTCACAAAAAGTTTTTTTCTCCTCTTCATTTATCATTATTTGAATACACCTTGTATCAACATTATTAAAATGTAAGGAATTAAAATCCATAAACCCATGCACCAAATAAAAATTGATAAATGATTAATTGGGATATTTATTATTTATTATAAAATAATTCCTAATATTAATAATTCATTCGATGGGATTTATCCATTATTAATCCCGACCACCAAGAAGAATTTTTTTGGACAGTTCATAGTAAAATGCATCATACATGTAAATACACCTTATACAAATATATTCTTATAATTTATAAAAAATAATTAGTAAATATTTTTTCAATTTATATATATCTATTTTTTTTTAATTTATTAATATATTTCTTTATATATTAGTTACAGAAACACATAACTTTAATTCTCACATTGTTTACCTCTCTAGTATTCACATGTATTAATATGTTTTCGGAGTAACTATCTAGAACCTTGATACCCTCAAACCCATGAAAAAACTATTTTCTCTCAAAAAATACCATGTCAAAATAATGAAGATAACACAAATTATTTATACCAATTATATTAGAAAATTAGTGTTTCTAAATACCCATGCTCACTAGGTCTCAACATTCTCTTAGTTTTTCATTCATTTTCTACTTGATAATAAGAATTTATTTACCTATGAGTTCACATACAATATTATCAATATGAATCGTATTTAAATAATGTTTCAATTAATTAGATAATCAATATATTAAATTTAATAATGTAATCTCTTTTCTATAATTTTGGTAGATTCCCTCTTGATCACTCATTCAGTTTCACGGAATAATAATGACCCTTCAAAAAAATATGTATCCCCAATATTTCTTCTAAACATTCATTTATTTTCATATATTATGTTATCTTTTATTACTCAATAACATTATCAAAAATATTGATTATTATATTTTTATTGATGTATCATTAGTTGAAAATGAAAATTTCACATTAAACAAATATATTTTTTATTTTTCATGATCATTGATATATATTTTTTGAAATATTAAAAAAGATAATTTCCCATTAATAGTATTACCAAGAATAAATAAAAAAGTAATAAAATAATATATAGACCATCTAAGAGTTCAACACATATAAAATTATCCCATCCTAAAAGAATCATATATAGGAACACCCACATTTTACAATGTTGGTGCACATGAAGGGTGATACACACTGAGAAGCGGGTAAATCAGTGTGTATCATTATTTAAACTCCCATTATACTCTCATGATTATTCAAAACATATCTCTAATATTAGTCACTATTTCTAAAAAGGAAATTTACAAAACACATTTGTTGATGTGGTTTACCTACATTAAGGATGACTACCTACCCGGTGTATTATATATATTATCCCACAAACACATCTATATTCTTTTTATCCAAAAGAACTTGAGTGATGGTAAGACAATGAGCTCTTAAATCTTATCACACTAAAAAATTAAATTTTTTTATCAAAATAAAAATAAACTCTTTTTGAATAATGATCACTAATGAATTTATGATCCTCCTCATGGACTCCTATGATGTTGATATTCTTCCTCTTCCTTTCTTTGAAATATCATATGGCTATTCTATGGTCTTCTTCTTTGATATAACAACAAAGAGGTCCATATATCTGAAATTTTATTATCTTATTCTCTTTATTAATTTATATTTATTTCTATTCATATAATATTTATGGATATTGTTTCCATTCCAGATTTATAAGATTCCTTGAATCTCAATGGAATAGAATCACTCCTTAAAACTCATTCATATTCATGTAAAGGCCCTCATTCTATTTCTTCTTAAGATTTGGGTATCTTCACATTCACATGATATTTTCAATATCATGTTCTTCCTATTTATTCAAATGTTTGATAAAACCCACACATATATTTTCCTTTGAAATATTACACATAATAATTGATTCATGTGAGAGTGATATGGAACTTTATTCTACTATAACTTCAACAACTCAATCAATATGTTCTTTCATTTTGATATCATCGAAAATATTCATCCATTTGAATGATAATAATGTTTGAATATTAAGTAGTAGTTCAATGACATAATCTATTTTAATTCATTAATTATTTATAACATAAATTATGGAAGTCTATTACCTTTACGTGTTTCTCAGATGGAATACAAACTCAAAGATATATAACTAGTAAAAAGAATTGGGTGGATTCATATGACCCAAGAAGTATTATGATAAAGAATAATTATCAATATAAGAAGTTATATGCTCTACCATTATAAAAATTTTAGTAAACTCTAAAATTAATATGATCATCTCAATGACTTATTATCAATGTTACAAATCCATAAACTTTTTCAAAGTCATATGATAAAGTCGTATGATAAATAATTATGATGCTGTAGTCATATGGTCAAGAATTATATTCCAGATCAATGTTATATGATGAAGTAATACTATCATGTGGAGGCCTTATGATATCTTAAAATAATTACTATCAACCACAATTCATACCATTATAAGGAAAAGTATTTTGATAACGGACTTCTCCATTTCCCAGTTTCAACTCTAGAATTCAAGATTTACTCAAACCAACTCCAAGACATTTAAAAATCCTCAAAAAATCAACCAAGATATCTTCAAACTAACTTTAGGTAACAAAAATCTCTAAAAACCATCTATAGAATCTCTCAAAATATTATTACAGAAATTCATCTATTGTCTATTAACACTTTTCATATTTTTATAAATATCAATTCAATAATCATAAAACATAACCCAGTATTTCGAAAAAAAATATAATATCATTATGAATTTCTCAACAATATACCCCATCATATTTTTATGAAATATCACTCACTCATCTCCCCATTAATGATAATAAAACAAAATGAAAACATTTTTAGGGATCAATTCAAACTTCTAAATGAAAATAAATCATGAAACAATCATCTCTAATTCTTCAAGAGATAACTTTTTAAAGAAGTATTGAGTGATTGAATAAATAATTATTGTTTTCCCTAATAAAAACATGTCTCAATCATGTACATGTATTTTCTCTAATAAATTAATGACCTACAACATTTAAAATTAATTAATTTCTACATCACTCAGCACAGACATTATAATTATACATAAATAAGGTAATCATATTTCTCCCCCTACAAACAAAATATCCTTGAGAATATTAAAAAGATAGGATATAAGAAGAAACATAAACACTATTATACCTCTATGTTATGGGTTTACTACACTCACATTTTCAGCCCCATCTTTTTTAATTTCATTGGTTGTGAGAGGATTAGTAAAAATATCCACAACATGTTCTTTATTGAGAACAAATTTCTGTATCAGAATACCCTCCACAACAATCTAATTTATAAAATTGTACTGAAACTCAATGTTATTTGACCCAGAGTGTTATGCTAGATTTTTGGATTGGTATAGGGAAATATTATTATCATATTCTATAACAAGCGAATAATTTACATCATCAATCAAGTTATACATCAATGCCTTAATCCATATCATTTTTATATATACTTAGGATTAAACAATTTCTTTATCCATGTTAGATCATAGTATTACTGATGTTTTCTTATTAGAATCCCAAGAAACATGGATTCATATAATGAATAATAGTAATCCATATGTGTAATTCCTGTCATCAATAGACTATTCTGAGTCATTATAATTAAATCTATTTAGTTCTATCTCACCTGTATTCAAACACATCATCCCATAATTTAGATTGTATGATATTTATCTCAAGATCTATTTTCTTCCTAAAAATGTGATTTTACTGGATTGTTTAAATACCTATATTAAATGGTGAAAATATGTATAATTTTAATTCATGATTTTTTCCAATTACATAAGACTTCTAATCAAACATATTAATTTATTCTCATTGAAATACTTCCCATAAACATCTTTTCATATCTTTATTCCCACATTAATTGGTGTGGATACCCCTTTACTTTCATGTATGTAAAATGTTTTCAAGATCTCATTTATATAGTTTTCTTATTAAAGTCATAAAATATACTTCATGGAAAAAATTTATCCCAAATAAGAATCAAATTTCTCCAATATTTTAATTTTCAAATCATTTCTTAATGTTCCTTGATAACTCCTCACTGATGATTACTAATTTACTTGAAATTAGTGTATAGTCAATATATACAGTTTTAGAATTGATACAGTGTTGGTATTTTTTTAAAACATATTATCTTACACCTTATATTTATGGAATTTCATGAATTTTAGATACTCATAAATATTAAAATAGTTAGATCTCAGAGACTACATCAAACAATATATATTTTATATCAAATTTCACCCCTTACATCCATATAAATCAAGAAAAAAGCATTACTTTTTTCTATATACACTTACTCCTCGAACCCACCATTAAAAAAATATGACTTAGCATCAATTTTTAATATTATGAAACATCCATGATATAATACATCTATAAATATTATGATAGATTCAAGTCTAGATACTGATGAAAATGTTTCATCAAATTCAATGCCTTCAATAGGTGAGTATATCTTGGATACCATCTTGGATTTGTTTCTATATACTTAAACATTCTCATCATATTTATTATTAAAGATAATTTTTTCAAATTGAATTATTTTTAGGGTGTTTAGGAACAAGTTACCATGTATAATTAGTTTTAATCTGTTTATGATCCTCTTTCATAGCTTAAACCTACTATTTGAGTAAAAATTTCTCTCGAATAGTTTAGATATCAACCTTTTATAGTATAATAGTTTAACCATGTTCTATGGAATTAATTCTAGTCTATACACCTTGATTTTGTTCCCCTATAATGTTCATAGGATCAACATGGTTTATCATCCATTAATTTACCGAATTTTTATTTAATGATTCATATTGACCACTATAAAATGTAGAATTTTTATCTTCATCCTGAATCTATATATTTTTTATTCTCCTAAACAGGGTAGGGTAAAAAATAGCATCCTCAGTATTCTCTATGATAGTATTACAAATTCATTATTAATTTTCAAAGACAATAACTTCTTCACATTCAATAATTCTTTCATATTTCTTATTATAAGACCTATATGATTTCCCATTAGATGATTAAACAAGAAATATTCCATATTTAGACCTTACATCAATTTTTACTCTATTTTTATATATTTTCATGATCAAGCATGGAATCCTAAAAACCATGATATGTTTAACATTCACCTTTTTTTTAAAACACATCTGATAATGGATCATGTCTTAGTTTAACTTTATGAGACATATTTTTGAATTATTCCTATAGTTTTTGTATCTTCTAACAAATAATATCATTAAATTTCTTGTTCCAACAACATATTTCTATCAATATCAATATGAATCATGTTATTTATTTAATCTACTCTATTTTTTAGCAGTGTATTTATCACTGAATTCATTCTTAATGCTATGTATGTTAGAAAATTAATTGAACTATATATTTCCATATTCGCTCACATTATCTGTTCTCTATATATTTAAGTAAAATACAGATTCATTTTCCACAAGTTATCTAAAAATCTTGAATCTATCCAAATCCTATGAATTTTGATGCATGAACATCATGCATGTCATCATTGTTAAATCATATATGAATGTGACTAAATATAATTCTCTATTTTTTGAACTCTAATTTAGTGTACTATTAATATTATATTGAATTATTTCAAGAGACATTAAATTTTTAATTTCAACTCCCTTTTCTATTTTCTCACCATTTTCCATTTTTGAATATGAATAAATATCGATAGTGTCTTCTTTTAGTAAGGGAAAATTCCCCCAAAATGTATTCTTGGATCATATTATTACTCTTACTTTTTCCAAGGTGTCCAAGACATCTATTAAATAACAAAAAAAAATCTTTTTTACTTATATAATTGTTTGCATTTTCTTCCCCAATTTCAAACAAAATTCCATGGTTTATCATACCCATTTTAAAAATAGCCTCATATTTTATTATTTTGACTATGAGCCATTTTTTATTAAAGGTAACCTGATATATAGAATCACATGGTTTTTATACACTCATACTAATTATGCTTTATCTTATTAACAAACCACACATTATCTGGAATGATTTAAATTTTACCAATGTTTTTAATGAATTTGATGTTTAGTAAATTCATTAACAAATATCATATCTCCCCCTTTATATTTATCAAGAAAATATGTTTTTGAAGTCACCTATCATGTGTTATGATCACCCACTATTAATGATCCCTGTCTTTTCATATTGGATTCTTTAAATGAAATATAAAACACATTATCAAGTTTCTTAATCTAGATTTGATTATGATTATTTTTAAACCTCTAAAATATATTCAACTAATCTAGGATAAAAGAAACATAAAAATATTAGGTGTTCCTTTCTTGATCACATCCTCCATGGACATCTTATGGGCTTTCAAATTTGTTTTTTGTGTCAACTTAATGTTCAAATTGTTGAGGAATTTTATGAGTTCTCGTCTATTAAGGGTGTATCCCTTCATTATTGATCTATTCAGAGTCTATTTAATGATTTATTATTCCAACTATTATATACCTTATGTCCAATCCTAATATAACACCATAAGTAAAATTAAAATCATATGTTTAGATAAAACTTCTACTGATGAATGGGTTACTATTTTATTTTATTTTTAGAACTTTTAAGAGAAAATCCCATGATATTATTTTGTCGGATTATTCCTTGAACATTTTTTGTTGATGTAGACCCGTATTCCATATTTTTTCTTCCAAATTTGATCATACTTAAACATTTCCTTGAGAATCTCAGCTATTAACGTTTTTAGTTGGTAATTAATTATTTCAGTAGAAGTAATTTTAATTTTCAACAGATATTTTATAGTATTTCCCTTATCATATCTCAAATCTTATTTCAAATAGCTAACAGTTATATGTTTTTTAGGAAAATTCCCATTATTGTTTAACAGCCTTGTACCTATTACATTTAATTTTCTCATCCTTATAATTTATCTCATCTTTTTTATTTTTGAGTATATCAATTTTATTATACCCTTTGGTAATGTTGTAAGTCATATATTTAATTATTTTTCCCTTATTTTCAATATCAGACTTCATCATCTCAATTTATTTAAGCAGAAAATATTTTTTTCCTATAGTTTCATATGCTTATTTATGGTTAATTTTAACCTACTGTTGTCTTCTCTCAACCTTCCTATATAATTCAACAAATTTTGGTTTCCATTAATATAATATACTCATTAAGATTTTATACTTCCATGATAGTATACTAATCATTGTATTGTGACTCATTATATAATGTGTTTTTGTGTTCTACTTCTTGGGATATGAGTTATCATTGAGATATATCAGTAGGAACCCCTCATTATCATCATAACTTTCATCATTATTAGATACAACATCCTAAACTGATATATTGTTCCTTATAACGCAATGAAGAGAAATATTTTTATTCACTTTTGAATGAGACTATTAGATATCTCAAATATTGGTGGTTATAATGTTAGATTCTTCATTATAATTTTCTTCTCAAAATTAAATAGCTAAGATAATAAATAAATGGAAATCTGTTACACAATTAAGGAATTTGAAATTAATTTTACCTGTATTCTTACCAATTCCACCTACAAAAAAATTCATAATGTAAGATAAATATTCTCTATATAATATTATATGTTTTCATATATGTTTTCTAAATTCATAACAACTATTGATTTAAAATATATCACAATTGCATGATTTTATTTTCATTAAAGTACATGTTATCTTATAATTTCATTGTTAATGAGAGTGTTTTAGAGTTCATAAATGATTAATTCATTGAGAATTATATCTTTTAGGATTGTAGAATAAAATTTATTGGAAATAATTTTCATTAACATATTTACCAAAAATTATTCATCGATATTTTCTTCAAACACTCTAATAGTAATAAAATTAAATTAACCCTAGTAAGAATTTCATCAGATGTTTCATCCTCATATATATTAATATCTTCAAACTAGTATCTACTAATTTTTATATTTTCATCATACGTTTTATAGATCATAAATGATATGATACTTTTTTCAAATATAATTAGTAGTTCTAGTTCCCATTACATTTATAGTCTCCTAAATTTCATAAACAATGCAATAAATTATTTCTAGACTTTTGATACTTTTCTAAATTTAATTTTTTTATCAAATAACATAATAAGGTTTAATATTTCATAGTAAATATATATATAGAATAATAAAGAACATTGTGTCCCATGGAGAGAGTGTGATAAAATATTATCTCTTTCCATGAATGAAACCCTTTTCGATGAAATTTTTTCATCCCTTTTATGTTGATAGAATGATGATTTTCCATACAAAGTTCTAGATAGAAATAATTGATTTTTCTTGTGATTTTTAACCAATTGATGGATCATATAAAGGGTGATACACACTGAGAGGGGGTGAATTGAGGTGTATATTTTTTTAAATTCCTCTTGTACTCTTATACATATTCAACACATATCTCTCAATATACTATTTAATATTGAAATGAAAATAGACAAATAATATTTGTTAATAAGGTTTTCCTACTTTAAGGATTGCTACATCTAAGGTGTTTTATGGTTTTTATCCGATGAACATGTTTCCCTTAATATTCTCAAAAGGAAATCATGTATTGACTACCAATTATAAGTTATTATTTATAAAATGATAGAAACATAAAAGAACACAAGCTAGAAAGTTAACGGGGGAAGAAATGATGAAGGATGACGACATCCCCTTAAACAATAATAGAAAAATCAATGGGAATATAACCTATTCTAGAAAAAATAAAAATCCATTCATATTTATTTCCATTAGAAGAAATGATATTTTCTAGTATATTACCCTTAAACCATGTATGAAGTACCAAAATATTTGAAGGAATGATAGCTCTTCAATCATAGATGTTATAGATAATATTCTAAGGGAAATCCATATTACCATATAGGGAATTAATCACAATAGAATATTCATATTTGATTTCAGACAGATGAAACGATTTTTCGATACATATATTAAGACCATAATAGAGTGATAATGCCTCAACCACAACTAAACATGAACTCATACAGCAACTAGAACCATCCATATCCAATATCACATAAATTGAATAGAAAAATCCCTTTTGAATAATGATTTTGATGATTTCGTGATACTCCTCATAGAATTCTTATATGTTGATATTCATTCTCTTTATTAAAAATTAATCACCTATAGATATTCTCAGTTTTCATTCATTCATATAGCAGTGTATAAATACATATCACCAAAGAAAATTATATTCTTATCTTTATTAATATTCTCATTTATATTTATAAAATATTGTGTGAATATTGTTATAATGCTGGTTATGGAAATATATTTGAATCTCAATGACATGGAATGACTCATTAAAACTCATTCAACCTTGAGTTAAGGTACTCTTTAAATTTTGATTAATAATCAAGTAAAATACCATTCATATGATATTTTAAATATCATGATATTTCACCTCCTTAAAATTCTATAAATAATCAATGAATATATTTTAAATTAAAATATTCTTCATAATCATAGCTTCAAGTGACTATGAAATTTAATATTATTATATGGTGTGGAGTTATTAAAACATTAAAAATGTCATCTGTTAGTTCCTCACCTTTGATCACAATTGGAATCCTGAACAATGTGAATGATAATAATTTTTCAATCATGAATTGATATTCAAAAACATCATCTATTTTAATACATAAATTCATCAAAATAATAAATCAATAAATATTTTTAACTTTACATGTTTTTCAGAAGTCTTACGATCTCAAATACATTCGATATTCTAAAGTATTATGGTGAAGTCATATAATTAATGATGTCCTAAAATAAATAATTATGATTGGTATTAGAAGAAATATGAACTACCTTTATCAAATTTACAAACAAAATCCTATATTTGTTGGCTTAGATCAATTTCATAAAATCAAATTTGCAAATACATCTATTTACCTAAAGTCATATAAGGTAGTATTATGATATTGACTTGAAATATAGAATTCATATAGTAGAGACATAATATACGAATAATATTTTTATTCTAAATTCAAATATACTTCAAAATTCATAAGATTTCATCAATTTCATATTATCATCCTGAATTCATACAGTCTAATGGGAAAGTCTTATTATTATGGAATTTTTTATTTTTCAAATTTCATCTCTAGATTTATAAACATAATTAAACCAGATCCAAACCTTCTCAAACTTCTCAAAACATCATCCAAGGTATCTCCAAAATAACTTTAGTGAATTATAATATCTACACATCATGCGTGAATTTTTTTTACTTTAAATCATATATCTTTCATTTGGATAGCTCTCTTTAATTATTGAATATAGGGGTCTTAACTCTATTATAACTTTTTATATCTTTATAAATATCATTCCAATAACCACCATAGTTAAATTTTTTTTGTAAAAAAATATCATTAATGGTTTAACACCAAACCAATTTGACTTTTCTATCATTGTTTGTTAGTACACATCTATATCATTCATAAGATTATTTAGTTAAGAAATCATTATAGTCATGAAATTAAATGTAATCATCCTGAAAACCCAAGGGGAATGATTATATATTTTAATGAATCAATTTCATTTATTTTATATAGTATGTGTATGTGAAAATTTATTAAAACTATCACATGATAACCCCAACATCATTTAATGTATATTGGATAAACAATTAGTATTTTCATATTAAACTCCTCACATGTTAATCCATTTATTGTGTGTCCCTTTTATTCACTTTTTTTGTTTCTTTATTCAGTCAATCTCATATCTACAACCATATTTTCTGGTAAAAACATCAATTGAAGTATCAATATCAGAGATATGTGCCTCATTTCCATCTATAGAATAGAAGACATTGTAATATATTTATTAGGATTTCATCTATATGTTCATGTTTTTAGTGGTTCTTTTCTATTTTAAAATATAATATGATATTTAGAATAATTATTTATTTTTTAGGAATAAAATCAATGTTTTCCAATTAACATTTATTCCATATGATAACTTATATTAATTTCTATACTCTTGGGAAATAAATTCATAAAAATTTATTTAGATGGTCAATTTAAACATTATTAATGTCATACATGGTTTTCCTAAGAAATAAGCATATTATAATTGTAATTTTGATAGTGTTATCTTGATAACAATAAATTATTCTCAAAGAAACCCCCAATAACTTCTTTAATCTATTAGTGTTAGTTTTTCCTTATTAATCAAAATATAATCATTTAACTTTAACTCTTTACTTATAATTTTTCTATCTATTTACCAATAGGTTAATAAATAAATGGAATCTGATCAAATATCATATCTTCAAATCCAACATTATAATTTATAAACATACTTTATACTTATGAAACGGTTTCTCTGTTTTAATTTCATACCTCATAGTTAGTTTAAAAATAAATTCATCTGTTATGATAACTCGATTATACATGAGTTGATAATTTTTTCCAATCAAATTATAATAGTGTCATTAAATGAGTTATATATTTGAATAATTATGGAATGAAAAATCCTAAAAAATAAAGTTGATTTTGAAACTCATTTGATACCAAATCAAGAACATATATCAAACATCTAGTCCTTATAAATTCAGAAGAAAAGTTTTATATTTTTTAGTTAAAGAATATTATTCCTATGAAATTATTAAAGTAAATTAGTAAGAGAATATGTAATGAACCAAATTAATAAATTATTGAATATAAAAAATGAAACTTGGTCATCGATCAAAAAATTAGGTAATTTCTTCTAAAATAATTTTTTATATTATTATATTATATATTATATGAAATATTTCTTTAAACTAAAAATTATTTAATTATTATTTTTATTTTCATTTATTAATCAATTTACTGTTAATATTAACTATGTGACATCATTCATAATTTAGCTTTTAGGAAGGGTTAGAAATATATAATGGATATTAAAAAAGTTTTACTAATATATTATAACAAATTATTTTTTATTAAACTTCATCAGATAAGTGTGTCATGAATATTTTTCATAAATCATTGAACTATTAATTTTTTTTTCTAAACTATATAAGAAATATTATATTACTTGAACAATAATTTATGCTACACATGTCAAAAATATATATCAAAATAGGAAATCTATATAAATTACATTTAAAAAATGTTACAAATTCAATAGAAATCTAATAAAACACCAAATCAAAAAATCCTTAGTATAGAAATAATATATAAATGAGCGGATTAGAACTGTGGGTAATTATAATATAAGGGGATCGATGTTGTCAGTTAAGGTTATATTAAAGCGGGGGTATTGATTTGCGATCTCATGGATAAAGAGGTCATGGATTGTGTTATTACAATTTATGTGAGGGAATGGATAGAGGGGGTCATAAGCTAGAGAGATTAGTAGAGAAGAATGTTAATGTTAGGAGGAGTAATTAGAAGATTTAGATATAAGTTAAGGATATCATTGGAAAAGGGTTGAAAGCTAGGTAGATTTATAGATAAGGGGTATGGGCTTGGAAGGTAACAAAATTGAGGTTGTGTATTTTGTATATCGCGAGAGGAGAATTCTAGAAAATGATGGAAGAGGAGGGGAATAAAGGGATAATATTTAATATTTTTTATAAGTTATAGCAACAATTATATGAACATTACTATAGTTATATATATAGTGAAATAGTTTTTATAACTTTGGTAATATGTTCATGATTTTTAATATTTGTATAAAACTATTTTCATTAGTTTAAAATCTTTAATGGATATATATTCATGGTTTTGGAAAACAATTTATTTCATTTTATTTATTAAAATGAATTTATAAATTGACTTATTGATCTTGTGGTATAAATATATAGTTTACACACATACTTTGATACCAACTAAGATGACTCAAAAAATATACATCATTTTATATGATTACATATATCATTTCAATACAAAAACACACTTCATATAACCGAAATTTTAGCATCTTTGGAGTTTATATACATAAACATTCAATTGCTTACTATAATGTCTACTTCATTACCAACAATTATCTATACATTAATCTCTATTAGACATATCCCTATATAATTTGGGAAATGAGGAATCATAATAAAGGAGTGAGATAAAACACTCTTTAAGGGTAAACACATAATAATGAGTTAATCATAATATATTATTAGATAAAAAATGGAAAACATGAACATGGAATAAATTTACTGATTAATATAATAAGATCATGGAATAAAAATAAGTTTTCATACAGGAAAATAACATAATCATATATCATAATAGGGAAACCAAAAAGGATTATTATGAAATCATAACATATTCCATGTAATAATAATATCGAAAAAAGTCATCAACCATCGTGATATGAATTAGTTGAAGAGACCATTGAATGATTTTAGAGTACCGAGGAATTGAACTAATAAAATGGGATTTGGGTTGTTCTAAACTGAGGTCTGGTCAATATGATATTTATCTTACACTAAGGGTTTGTGTACTTTCATAAACACCATTACATCCTATGGTGGGGTGATCAGATAACCTTCAAATTAGAGTCATGATATGAATTATTTATTGTTCCCATTAATTAATGATTTTGTAAATTTTTTCATGTCATAATTTTTAACAACATTCTCAGGTATTTGTTAAAAAAATTTGTTTATGAATGATGAAAAATAATGTAGTATTTCTTAAGGATAATGAAACCATAATAGGAAAATAGTTCATCATATAAAATAATACTTCAGTTTCACTTACATAAGAAAAAGTGTATCATATATGACATAATGAAATTTTCAAAATTTCAATCACTCTATGATGATTGTGATAAAATAATGAGTTGATATTACGTATTAGGATTATTTAATTCAGATACTATTTTTAGAGATAGGAGTTATTATTTCATAGGATGGGGCATGCTATAATTTTCATTCATTTTACTAAGGGAGTTCAATCTAAGGAATTATGATGATTCACCTACATCATGAATATAAATCATAGAGAAATTTTTGTTGGTACTTTTTGAGAATTAAATAGTACATCATATCAATAATCTAATCCATGGTAAAAATTATTGAGCAGATAGAATTCAAAGTTATGGTGGACAAAGATAACTTAGATTCATTAATCCTTGATGGTTCAGAGAATTATGTAGAAACTGAAGAACTGATAATACCATGACACAATATAACATACTACACTACTATTAATTGGGTTAAAAATATTTGTTGATTTTATAATTTTGGATATTCAAGGAACACCACATAATACTGCTTATTCAATGTCTCGATGATTCTAGAATTAAACGTTCATTGGGTTATTGGTTATTTAAGTTTTAGACTCGTTACAATAGAACTGATCAATCTGGAAATAAATGAAATCAAAGATACTCTGAGGCCTATAATATTTATCCCTCTATATCTTTTAGGTAGAATAATAACACCACAAATTTAGGCACAATTCCATAACATAACATGTATTTATAGATGATTGGTGACATTCATAGAGTTTTTTTTAATGAAAATATATTAAACAATAAGATATTTTACCACCCATTCTAGGGATCACTCCATGATTATTTATAATAAAATAAAGTAGAATAAAATATTTCACACAAAATATAAATTCTAGGGGAACTTGAGGTTTGGGGATCAAATTTATTTTTATTTTTTCACACTATTTGTTTTTCTTGTTATATAATTACATAAAAATACTCTTGATTCTCTCCTTATTATTTTGAAAATAAATTGTAACATAATCAGTGGGATCACAATCAATAAATGAAACCAATTGACCACCTACTAATAATGGTTTTTATTCCTCGTAAAAATATGTGTGTCCATGAATATTCCTTCTAACTCATTCTAATATCATCACATTATCACTATTGAGATATATTCGCATTAATTTGGGATGAGAGTCCTATGGATTAAGTGATAGTTTATGTTTTTTCATCAAAGGTAAATTTCCCCCCCCCATAGTTGTATAATATCTCTTGGGGACTTAAAATTAGTACAATAGAAATGATTATTGATGATTTTTTTTATGTTTTTGATCATCTAATAACATAAAATTGGTATAGGATCATTCTTGAGTATCAATTCATAGTACTATTACCACATATTTAAGAGTTTTTTTTCAATTTCTATAATCAATTATCCATGGGATACATTAAGTTAAAAAATTTCACTAATAAAAAATGAGTCCCCATGTTTGATATAAAGTGATTCAATTTATGGAGAGAGAGGATAGTTCTGTGTCCCCAATCACTTTTACTAGTCCTTATTGATGACACTTATAATGGTGTTAGTATTCCTATATTAGTATTGCCTATAATTTTTTTGAAAAGAATAATATAGAGTTTTATGGTATATCACGGCATATATTAAACTCATCACCTTCATAGAAAGAGTTAATGTGAGTCATTGGAATGAATATAGAGAATATAATCTAACAAAAACAACAGGATATCCTTGAATTTTATAATAAGGTGATATAGTCTAGAATATAAACTAATATAAATTAGTTGTAATATATCAGATTAAGATAAGATCAATTGATGGATGATTTATTTTTGTAAGTCGTCAAAAGATTTAGCTTGAATCATAGTTGTGGTGAATCTTTTTAATATTATACCGATATAAGAATAATGATAAGAATCCCCATTAATTTTTTCAATCTTAATATTTCATCCCTTTAGGATTAATACATGGATTAGTGGACAACAAACATGCTCAATAATTTTTTGATCACTTACGAGATTAGAAGAGGGTTATGATTAAATAGAAAAAGAAAAAAAAGATACAACATTAAATTTTATGAAGATATTGTATAATGTTGAGTTAAATAAGTCTCATAAAGAAGAAACTAATGTTGAAGATAATTCCATTGATTTTTAAGAATTCATCCCTTTATTCTAACAAGGAGTGAAATGGTAAAGAGGTAAATATGCATGAAAGATACCATTTAAATTCTTTAATTGTGGCATGATTATACACATTTAAGTAGGTTTAAATAAGAATAAATAATAATATTGTAAATATGATCAACCTAAAAGATCATATATGAAGATTAAAATGGATACTTATCATTCAAGAGGAATACTTTTCATATGAAAAGAAAATACCAGTACAAAATATAATTAGAAAATTTTACTATAACATGATTCAACATATTTTGAAGTAGAAGTTTAAATAAACGAAGATGACTAATATAATTAAGGGTAAACAACATTTAGGGAAAAATCAGAACATCCCAAATATTACTCAAGTAGAGAAGAATAAATTGGGATTGGTTAATAAATTAATGATAAGTATATTCCAATAGAGTTTCAACATAGGGTGGGTCAAATAGTGTTCTTGAAAAAAAATTAAGAGAGTAAAAATATAAAAGACATAATTGGAGATGTAGAATGATTCATTAAAAAAAATTACTGATGAATAAAAAGCTAAAGAAATTACAAAGATAGAAATTAGGTTCAAATTGAATATGTGAGTCATCAATGTAATTCTCGAAGGAAGATAAAAAATTAAGTATATTTCCACAAAAAAATTAATTTCCATGATTGAGGAGGTTAAGGCTCTCTA
This sequence comes from Viscum album, assembly GCA_963277665.1. NCBI lineage: Eukaryota > Viridiplantae > Streptophyta > Magnoliopsida > Santalales > Viscaceae > Viscum > Viscum album. The sequence continues at coordinate 544,884,539 of OY728140.1, forward strand.
GGAAATTCCAGTGTAATATAACAATTCCTTGAGCAAATCCCAATATATAGAGTTTAAAATTTTGGTGAATTTGGTTTTTTAATGATCTAAATTAGTAGATATAATTTTTAATTCTTTAAGTAAAGTAGACGGATATCGTAAAGTAACAAGAATAGTTTTTTTATTAATTAGACTTCTAATTCTATAAATGGAAGTTAAAAAATGGAAAATAAGCATTTTATATCATATAAATAAGAATAAACCCACATATATGTTTGATAAAGGTTATTATTATTTAATAGGCAAAGCTCTATGAAAAGATAATAATGTCTAATGTAATATGAAAAAAAAAATCAAGTTAAATGAGAGGGTTCATATTCATGATATTGATAAAAATAAGTATCAAATATCAAATTAGAGGTAAACTTGAAGCCGAGATTTTAGAGAACCTATTTTCTATCGAAGAATATCCCACATTAATAAAATATGTCAGTGATGTGGAGTATATAGTGAAAAGTAATATGTGATCTATTTTAATTACTCACATATATTTTCTAATGAAGGAAATAAACCAAGGTAAAGTATAGTCTAATTTATTAAGAAAACACACAAAAACATCTAAAAGAGAATGTAAAATTAAAAAATTCAATTTATTCTATTAAGGAGACTTATAAGAGGTGGTATTAACTCAAACACACCTAAAAATATATCTTTCAATGCTAATGGTATAACTAAATTAAAATAAAATTCTAAATCCATTAATAGGAGTAATATTCAATGGAGTGTAATGATGGTTGGGTGGTTTACATGGATATAAAATTAGAAAATTCATAAATACATTACAGTGGCTTCTCATCACATATGATTGTAAATAATATCATAGAAAATATAAAATCATATAATGTATGGTTTTTCACTTTAGAAAAGTATGTATCACCCAATGGGAATTGAAAATTCCACACCAAGATTGGTAAGAATGAATCCAGCAATATTCTATTTGTCGGTGGGTTGAGGCACAATATTCTTTATGATTTCTAATTTTTTGATAATGGAAATATTGTGATATTTTAAAATAATGATTTTTTTTAAAGGATTTTAACGATTGAAAAATTATTATGAATGGATAGTTAACAAAAGGAAACTTATTCAAAATTTATCATGATCAAAATTTATGTTCGATGAGATTGAAGGAGGATAACCAACATTTTCATAAGAAAACATCGCCAGTTGGGATGACTAAATTTTCTATTCTTATCAAGAATGATTCTATGAGAAACCTTATAGGGATGAAATTTAAAATAATAAATACATGTGATACATATCACAAAGAAAATATAGTGAAAAATTGTTACAATTTAATAGAAATTAAAAATCGGGAAACTAATTGATTAATAATAGTTGGATGTCTGAATATCGGTCAACATGAATACAACCAATAGTGATAATTATTTCATTAATTTTTTAATGGTTTTACTCATATGACTTATGAATATTTTCTGTCATATAAATAGAAATATCTTGAAAAATTTAAATATTTTCAAATATTTTTTGGGTATCAAATTTGGTATTTCATCAAAGTATTCTGATACAATAACATATTTTATTATAAGAATCAACAGTTCGAGGATTATCTTGTATATCATGGGGAAGGAAAGTAATATATCAATATATACACATCATAACCAAATGTATTCACATAGAGGAAGAATTTATGATTGGTGGGAATGCTTAGAATAATTCTATTTGAGCATGACACCTCAAATTCATTTGGATAAAAGCCACAAATTTGGGGTTTTATACTCTAAATGTGCAAATAATCCAACTGAAATTGGTCAATACACAATATAATTTGGTTTTTTGGAATATATCCTTATTGAATAAACTAAATATGTTCAAAAACACTTGATATATCAGTAATAATAGAAAAAAATATAAAAAAGTTTTATAAAAGATCTAGAGAATGTGTATTTATTGATTACATGTTCAACTTGAATATTTTCTTGGAGAAAGTTGAAAAGGGTTACGAACCTCAATAAGGTTGAGAATTATCAATCACACCATCATTCTGTAATCAGTTGAAGTGAAGATTTTTTATAAAACCTTAAAACATGACTATAATGTTGCATTTTTTAAAGAATATCTAAAACTAATTAAGAAGAAATATAAGTGGGAATTTTTGTCATTTCCTTACAAAAACATTTAAGTGGAAAAAATCTTTTTTTAAAATCATAATTGGAATGGTGAAGAATCATGGAAAAAATTTCATCTTATTTGCAAACATACTCTCAAAATTCGATATGATACTTTATCTCTAGTAAAAAGTTATTACATAATATAAATCATTCTTATTTTTTTCTAAATTAAACTAATTTTACTTCAAAATAGATGTGAAATATTCATTCTACTATGGAGATATTTAAGAAGAAATCTTTATTGATCAACCAAAATGGTGTATCGTTGAGGGTGATGGATTTTGATTAATAAATCTAAATAAGGCATTATATGGTCTCAATAAGGCAGCCTAATAATGATATACAACGTTGGAACCCTAATGATGATAGTAACTGAAATAAAATGAATTTAGGAAATGAATACTAGTTTCCAATATGTGTTTCATATGAGATGACACAAACTCTCTCATTGGCAGTGCATATGTTGATGAAATGATTTTTGTCCCAAATAATGAAGAAACTTTTGGGGATTTTTATACTCAAATTAGGAACCTCATAGTGATTTTAATTATCATTGAAATGAAAGTATTCTTGGGTTTTTGGTTCACTAATAATATAGGTTTTTTCCCTCCATTGAAAATTATGCTAAGTAGATACTTAAAAAGATAGGAATGGAAGATTCAATTGATGTTTCCACTACAATATAACATGGGAATATGTTTTCCAGTGATTAATAAATGAAGTTCTGTGGGTAAAATAGAGTTTAGAATAATAAACTAAATCCTAATCAATCTATTAGCATTATGATTGGACATTATGTTTTTATTACTATATGATCACGATTCCAATGAATCATAAAAGAGTCACATCTCATAAAAGTAAAATTAAATTTTCACTACATCAGAGTAACTATTTATTATGGATTTATGTATTATAATGTTACATAATTAAATATTTTAGAATTTTCTATTGAACATTAGGAAAGAGATATTAGGGATATTATTTTTTATTATTATTTTTCTTTTATTTATAGGAGAAATATGTGTTTTATGACACTCCATGATGAAAAAATCTATCACTCATAGATAAATATACATTGATTATTTTTTGGATTCATAATACACAACTCAAATTATGTGGATGAAGTTATTTCGTGAAGATATGAGGCTTGATGTTTCATAGTGTTTGGTGATTTTTAGTTATAATCAAATTTCAAGTAACTTGTCAAAGAATCTAGTGTAATATTCAAGCTCAAAGAATATTTGCATCAAGTACCACATAATCAAGGATAAGGTAGAATGTGGATATAACTCATTAGAACATTTTTCAACTATAGATAAATTTAAATATATGTTAAGGAATCCCCTATCAATGGAATACTTTTAGTTATTTATAATGTGGTTGTCAGTGGATTAATTTCTAAAAACTGTATACATTTTCTCATATATTGTCCCACTTTAATTCCTTTTATTTTTTTAAAAAAAATAGGGGTAATAAAAAGGATAACATCATATAAATTAGGATACACTATTTTTTATGTTTCATGTGTTCATAATGGGGGAATATAAGAGATGTTTTCCAAATTCATAGGGCTATTGAGGTGTTGGTATCTGGTGTGTGGAGAAGAGATTAATAGGTTTTATTTTCATATTGACAATAAATAAAAAGGGGGAGATTAATGATTCATTTATACATTTAAATAAACATAATGAAGTGAATTGATAAAGAGGGGTTTTATTTGTTATCTATTGGGATATTTTCAACATGAAATTAATAATACACCAAGGGTAGTATAAATCTCACAAACACCATTTTATCATACGGTGTGGTGTTTAGATAAACTTTATTTTAGAGTAATTATATGAAATGTCTCTTGAGTGAATTTATTCATGAGTTTTTATGTTTCCATATTGTATTTAATGATAACATGTTCATCAATGCATTTTAAACTCTTTATAGTTGAGTGGTGAGTCAATGAAATGAATTTTTTCCTTAGGATATTAAAACCTTGGTGTGATTGGAGTTTATCATGCAAGAGAATGATTGAGTTTTTCTTACATAATAAAGAGTTAATATTTCATGATAATATTATCATATTAGTCTTCCAGTCATGTCATGATGAAGTTGATAGAATAATATATTTTTCTTATGTACAATGATTGTTTCTCTAGGATACTATTGTATGATAATGGAGTTATTCTAATGTTAGTGTGTTTAAAACACAATTTAGATTTTGTGCCCTAGGATAATTAAATCTGAGGAATAATGAGGTTTCAAATATTTTGTGAAGATCAAAGAGAAAAAATAGTTTTAGGTTGGTTTAAAAATCAAATAGAACTACACCATAATAAATTAATTCATGTCACGATATCCTAAGATAAAATAATTTATAGATATATGGGTTTTGGAGTTTTTGGATTCATTATAACATTCGGTCTAGTTTTCACCACAACTGTTGAAGGAATTAGAATACCAAAACATAGTATGGGAGACCATGATGATATGTACTTGGTATGAATGGTTTAAGGGTTTTTTAATTTTATATATTCTAGGAACACTGTGTTGCAGTGCTGATTCTATACCACAATGATTATAAATGTAAAGGTTCATTGGGTTCTTTTTTATGGAAGTATTGTACCATTCACGACATACCCTATCACTTCCATCACAAATCACGTCAAATATACAATGAGATATCAAGTGTTTTTCATTTGTATCATTATAATGTTATAGTTATATCATAGAAAAATGCATGATGCCTCAATGAATATTATGATTATATATAAGTGATGAATCATTTTGAATTATTTGTGAAAAAAATAAGTGGAACTCCAAGATATTAGGACACCCATTATAAGTATAATTTCAATCTGGATTTGGTAGGAATTCAATGAGAAAAGGTGTAAAATCACATCTATCATTCTCATGGAGCATTATGTAATCTAAGTAATGAATATTCAATTATTTGGTGCTATTTTTTCATCTTAAAATTGAATGTTAAGACAATATTGTTACTCTACTCATTTTTACTTGGGTAATAAATTAGAATGTTGGTAACAAGAATATAACCATTACACACTATCGATTATCAATCTGATAATATGTAACAAAGAATAATTTCACCATTTATTTTCCTTTAAATAAACATTATTTTTAATAGTTTATATCACACACACACAAAAATATAAAACAAATCATGATTAATTTTATTAAACCTAAATATATACCTTATTTTGTTTTTAGGATACATGAATATTCAATATTAATAAAATTACAAGTGGAATAAATTTAAAAGTATATAAAAATTATCCAAATGTATAATTTTTGTCCTCATGATTTTACAAGAAGATAATAACATTGAAATAATGATATGAATTTCAAGCATAATAGGAAAATTCATAGAGAAGTTAATTAAAATGTAGAATGACCTTATATATGTGTGTCTATAAAATATCAAAGTTATATATGGTGGTTGGTCAAATGGTTGTTAGATATATGGTGAATAGGCATATGGTTGTTAGAAAAACTTTTCATTGGACATATGGTCATATGATATATGGTTATTTAAAATATTTAATATGGATTAAAATGTAAAAATGGGAATAATATTATCTTTTTATTTTTTGAAAAAAATATAATTCCCAAAAAATAGATAATGAAAAAAATAACATTTAATTAAAATATTTTATTTAAATATATAAATTATACATCACATATGGTGCTTATTATTATTAAAATATTATTTTCTTATTTAATATTTGGATAATATATACTATAAAATAATTTAACATCCATTCAATAGTTAAAAATACAAAAGTAAGAAGAACATGTTCATTTAGGGATTTAAAATTATATATTTTTTAGGAACTATTTTTTTGAGTTATGCACACCTATATTAAAATTAGTTTTTATCACTTTAAATAATCATAAATGAAATAACTGGTTTCGTATTTGGAATCATTATTTTCAAATTAGTTAATAATGTAAATTTCAATTTTAGGCATAAAAATTAGTCACCATGTTTAAAGTTAATTTTCATAGTAAAGGTAAAATGGTTATTTTTTAATGAATGGGTTTTTAAAAATTGAGTAATCGTTATCTAAAAAAATTAAAAATTAATATTTTAATTATGAATATTATATGGTTTTTAATCATATAAAAATAAATTATCACTTATTTAATTATTATTTATTTGTAAATTAGAATAAAAAATTATTAATGTATAAATAAATATTTTTTCTATAAATTTCAATTTTTTATATATCATATGTTTTAAATTGAAAGTTATTTATATATAATTTAGAAATTTAATTAGATTAAATATAGTAAAAAGATTTAATCTTCACATCAATATTGGTTCATATGGTTCATCATATATTTTTAGTAAAAAATAAATTACCATAGAAAATATTTAAAAATGTTTACAAATGGTAAAAAGATGTAATATTCCAAGGCTTGAATTTTGTTAAATTAACATTCCAATTAGACCTTATAGAATACCTTTGTTAGGTGGTAAATTCATAACCACATTTATCACTAATAATTCCTTAACTAAATCACCCAACTCTCATGTCATTCTATCTTTTCCCCTTACGTAACATTTATTTCCAAGGAAAAATCCTTTTTCACCTATGAAATGTGCTCACTTCTTCCAACATAAAGAAACACCTATCATTTAAAATTACCCTGAAACTCTACCCATTTTTCTTTCCCTGTATGTTTATTCAACATTTTTAATCTCCTTATTAAATTCATGATTCCAATGACCTTCACATCTAATAATCCGTTAAAAAGAAAATTCAAGTCCTTGATGTTATTATTATCCACTTTCTAACATTGTATTCTCAAATTTTCTCATCCATAAACAACAGAAAATATTCTAGAAAAACTAATATAATTTAATATGTATATTTAGTATAAAAAATTATTATATTTATTTATCAACCATTATATATCTACCTCCAATCTGTTTGAAAATCGAAACATCACATGCATTATGTGCGGACTGCCACATCCAAGAATGATGTTTTTCATTCCCCCTTATATATATGGTTATAATAATTTAATTAATTAATAAAAAATTTATTTTTTATTGAATTAATATTATATAAATATAGTATTAATATTTAAACATTTTTGAAATATACTACCTTTTTTCCGTTAAAATTTACTAAAACCAGCTTGGTATATATTTTATCTTTAGAATTATAACTATTAATCTCTAGTGATGAACATATAAAATTATAAAGAATTAATAACCTCCAATTAATGTAAATTTAATAACAATATAATGATTATTGTTTTGTAAAAATAATGATTATCTACATCTCCTATAAAAAACATATATGAAACAATCAAAATCAATAACATATTATGTGAACATTAATCAAAAACTAACTAATAAATTATTATAATTAAAGAGTAAATATTTATAAATATGAATAATATCAGTAAATAAGCTATTAATATAGATATTTTCATTATACTTGTTGTTAAATCTCTTTCTTAGATGAAAATAATAAATTTATGGGTTTATTTCCAATCTAATTTTTTTTAAATTAAGATCGTTGTAAATAAATTACCATCTAGGGAAATAATTCATGATAATTATCTATAAAAAATAAATCCATTTTATTATAATATGGTGAGTATTTTGTTCTTATAAGTCGTAACTAAATATCAATTACTGTTAGATAATAATTTACTTAATGTGATTCTTATAGGTGAAATCATCCCCCACTTCTTTTTGGATAAGAATCATCATCCTCCAAGCCCATATTAATTGGATGATATTATAGATATACTTATATATGATAAATAATTTATTATGTTAATTTTATAGTATTTTTATTTTTTTAAAATTCCCATTGAAATTTTTAGTGTTTTCCACATGGGTTGTTTTTCAAAAGAAGTCTGAAAATAATTATTTTTTACATTTTTTGGGTTCATGCATTATTCTTTTATTATGAACATTATTTATTACTAATATTCTAGTTAATTTATTAATGTTTTTCCAAATAGTACTATTTATTAATGATTAAAAATGGTATTTCTTATTCTATTTTAAATTTATTTATCCAATGATCTTTAAAATGTATTTTTTATCTATGTCAGCATCCTTAGATCTCTTTATGTTACACAGGGTATACATTCTGATGATACCATACACCTTATTTATTTCTATGTATTATGAAATATTCTAGGTATTTTCACATGAAACCCATATCTATTTCAGTGGTAAATTAATTGATGTTAAAAATATGAATGTTTTTTATATTATCTTGGCACACCTATGAATGGTTTACATTATGTATTTGGTTTTCGTTGAATTATATTTCTCACCAATGAATTGTGTAAATTTTTATATATTGTGAGATAATTATGGGAGGGAGAAATTTTTTTCTAATACCCTATGTTATATGAATAAAGAGAATGATTCCTATTCCACTATGTTATGGGAGGTGGGAACATGATTCTTGATATACTATTCATGATTTCCAAGATTATGTTTGTGAAATATTTATATGTTTTTCATCATACTAATGTTTTGATGGCTCAGGTAATATGTTTTTCTTAGATCCTTGATTTATTATTTATGATCCATGTTTATTTGGTTATGATCTCCTGAGGTTATTTTCATATAATTTGATTATGTTCTTATACCTTCATGTTTATCTTATGATCACTTATGATCTTTTACTATTATCATTATCACTTATCCTTATGAGAATATTAACTAACCATTTCCAATAATTCCTTACCATATGTTATGAAGAAGATTATAATTCATGCTTCTTCTCAAGTATTCCATGTAAAAATAATTTTATTAAAGATTTTGAAGATGTTTTAGGGTAATATTATTCTAAAAAAATATCCAAAGATACTAAACCCTTAGTTTTTATTTTGTGATTTATTATGAGATGAAATAAATTTTCTTTTTAATTAATTTTATATTATTGTATGTATGTTCTGGTTAACTCATAATAAGGGTGTTATAATTTTGAAAAAACCATTATGTCTACGTATTTTATTTCACTCACTAATGAAATTCATTGCATCATCACTATTGAGATATATTAATAATAACTATTCACATGATTCATGTAGATTAAGATAATTTTTGTGTTTTATGAAACTAATTATCCCCACCCCACCACCCAATGCTGGGGTACTCTCCATCAGGGCTTTAAATTAGTAATTTTACAAAAAACATGGTCATATAAAGTTGTAAAATATGTCAATTTTAACCACCAAGACTAATATAACATAATGGACTAGGTATCACTACTCATTTCCCATATGATAGAGGATTGGGCATCATGACCCTCATCCCATTTCATAGAGGATTGGACATCACTACCCATATCATGTGGTATCAAATGAGATATAAGAATTCCCTAATTGAATAGAAAGGATTATAATTACATCCCCACTAGTCACATACTGATAAACCATATATATGTGTTTCATATAAAATAAATTACTCTTGCATTAAACTAATATCATGATTAACCCATGAAAATAAAATGGGTTACATATCAACAACTGTGAGTTATGAAAATAATACCATAATGATAGATACTTTCAACATATAATTAGAAGGATTTTAATTGTATGAACTCCTATCACATAATGATAAACCATATATATGTGTTCCATATGATATAAAGTAATCTTCCATTAAAATAATAGCTTTCTTTACCCATGAAAATAAAATAGATTACTTATAAACAACCATGAGTTATTAAAATAACCCCAATAATGATTGATGATTTCTAAGTTAAAACCCTTTAATTAACATAATAAATTTTAGAGTATTCATGTAGTATAGAATAAAAGAACATATTTATATGAAAAGATATTTACCCTGCCAATGGAATGGAATAGTTATTTATGTGAACACCCTTCAATCAAGAAAATGTTTTTTTACTGTACTATGAATGGAAAGGAATTATAAAAATGGTTATCTCTTATATCTAGTATTTATGTATGCACTTTCATTCCCTATGCTACTTTTTTTTATTATTAATGAATGGTAACTTGGGTAGAATATAAAACATACAATATAAAAATAAAATTAATAATACTTTATTCACACATTAAGTAACATTACAACAAAATTAAATAAAACCACTGTATTAAATACAAGGGATTATTACATACCATCCACGATTATATAAATTAAATGTTTCTAAAATAAAATTTGATAATAGATAGAAAATAATAATTACATTGCAACTAGGAAAATATATGGATCATCACTAACTTTAATGATCAAAATTAGTAAAACTAAACCTATAATGATAAAAAATAATGAATAGAGATAAAAAATTATAAAACCATAAATGAAAAATATAGTAATGTGGAGTTTTATTTTTCAAATAAGAATGAAATGAATTAATAGAATGTATTTTGGGTAATATAATCATTATTTGACCACTGTAAAGTGGTATATAACTATTAGGTATAATACAAGTAAAAATATTACCATTTCATTATTACATATATATAATTGATATAAATTAGTTTAATTTATATTTTTAAAAATATATATTTTTATTATCAATATTTTTTTCAAAAAACTAAATGATTTAATAATAAATTAAAAATTCATTAATTCATTTTTTAAAATATGTTTTTTTCTAACAAAATTTTTTTATACATGTTTTTAAAATTTTTTAACATTAAAAATGATATAAAAATTTTAAAAATAAAAAAACAGAAAAGATAAGTAAAATAAATTAATAACAAATATTAATTACTAAAGGAACTATAAAGAATGCTAATTTAAATATTCATTCTTCGTAAATATATTTTATTTTAAAACAATGTTTTTATTATATATTTTTATTCAAGAAGATAAATTTGTCATATTCAGATTATTAAATGGAATGAAATATATTTATTATATATTTAAAAATGAATAAAAATTAATATAATGGTTATTAAATGGTTATAAATAACAAAATTCATTTAATTTTGAAAAAACATATTGTTCAATGAGTTTTTATCACAGTTTCGGGAGTTTTATCATAATAAATAAAATTAATCATTATTTAAAAAGTATTTTAATTAGGTTTATTATTTATATAATAATATAATAAATTTACTTCTATATAATTATTATTACATGGTAATGACCAAGAACAAATCTATTTTGGGTTTAAAAATACATCTTCATAAGAATTATTTTTAATGAATTATCTATTCTTATATTAAATTTTATTTTCTAAAAAATTTAAAAGTTTAATATGATATATTTTATTTCATATTTTTAATCATTATTCATAAATTAGTTAATAAGGTCAGTTTCATTTGTAGGTATAAAAATAAGTTAAGTGTTAAAAGATAGTTCCCACGGTAAGGGTTAAAATGAGTTAAAATCACAACATATCACAAAAAATATTGTCCCTTAAATTATATTTAACTTAATTGTCAACCTAAAATTATCTATTTTTTTATATTTTCACTTTTTATCCACTTTCCCTAACTAATTTCATTCCTTACAAATTAAATAATTGGTATTTGCAAAAATGTCGCAAAAAACTCACCTATAAAATGACCCATAATATACAAAAATCACCCCACATCATTAATTTTTATCTATAATAAATACATATAAAATTATCTCCATAATTATGCTATCAAACATTAGTTATCTTCTTGTCCTAATTGAATTCCTCAATTCCTTTATAACAATAATTTCTTCTAAAAGAAGATATGAATTCTTATTTTTAAGTAATGAATTTTTATCATATGTTCATTTATATTCTAACTATAAATATTATAAATTATTATTTATAATATTAGTAAAATCTAAATAAGATCATTATATTTTTTTAATAATAAAATTTTAACAAAATCATCTAATAATCATACTCATCTATTTAGTACAGTGTTTTCTTATTCTGGCTGATTTAACCACCTACATAGATGATGATAATTTTTTATCATTGATGGATATGAAAAGTTAATTACTATTAATATAATATATTAATATTTAAATAATTGTTTTTATGAATTTTAATGGTGATATTAATATGTAACTCATTATTAGTATAGTAAATCATGTTTGTTATAAATTACCTAAACAATATCATTATGGTTTTCATCATTAGAAATCATACAAGAAACTCCCATTGAATAAAATTGTAACTTCATAAATAATTGTGAAAATGATATTATAGTACCATGACTATTTTGGATAATTTTATCTCCTTGAAATGGAATTATTATCAAGAGTGTTATACCGAAATAAACAAATAATAGTTGAAATTAGAAAATAAATTGATGATCGATATAAACAAAAAAATAAGTAATAATTATGTTGTAAATGAAAATAAATGAATATAAATGTATATAAATGAATAATATAATTGAAAATAAATATGAATAAGGATGTTAAATTGATAATTAATGATTCTATAATTATAATAAAAGAAGTTATAGTATCAAAGAGAAATCTGAAATCCATGGTAGGGGTTTTTGTTGAATTAATCTTCTTTCAATGGAACTTATGATATCTACTTTGAATATTTACCTATAATTTTTATTAATTTCATCATATAATTATATTTTATTTTATTTTTTAGTATTTTTATTTCATTCTCGTAACATAATTTTTAAATGATTCTTGATTCATAATTAATTATTTCTGTATGGGTTTATATTATGATCTAAATATGAAATCGATATTACATATATCTAAATTACCTTTAGGGAAAATTTTGTGATATTTCGATCTAAAATACCACATATTTTATTTTACAATTATTATTTTTTTCACATAAATTATTATTATTTACCCTCCAATTGGATTATAATTCACCTAAAATAATACTTATAAGTGTGACAATTGTTCTCTCTTATTTTTAGAAGAGAATATTTTTCTTCCATGCCAATTTTAATTATATTATTTTTTGTGTAATTATTCCAAACTATATGATTAATTGTGGTCACCTCTTATGAACTATATTTTATTTATAAAAGTCTAAAGGTCATATTTTTAACTCTCTTCTTCAAAATTTTCCACATAAATACTTTCTATCATTGTTTTAATTGATTTTCAATAAAAATATTCCTTTACATGTTTTTAATGTTCACTAAAGTAATTATTACTTAATTTAAAATTATTTTAAATTATAATTTTTTTATAAATTATTTATTCTTTAAATAAAATATATAATTATTGAAATTATATTTCTTTTTATTTTTCAAAAAAATCCATTATTATTCTGTTAATAGTCATTAGTGTATATTATGTTTTAATGGGGTTGTGTTTTAATGAAATTATCTAATTCCTTTATTTGGATGAGTTATTTATGCTTGGGGAAAACAATCATGTACTAAGACTCATTATCATAGTTTATTTATTCTATTCTTGATTAATGAATGTGATCATGATCTTGTGGAACACATTTTTATGTTTTTATATAATGTGGAAGGTTTCCATGGAATTATATATCCCTCTTATTCATTGGGTAATTCATTATATCTTAGGGGATAATATGTATGGAAATACACAATAAACTCAATACATGATTTTTATGGGAATGTGTAGTTAACACAACAAACTATGTTATGGGACATTTTCAACTATATGATGATGGTCTTGGTAGTGATCCAAAACATAAGAAATAATTTCCTATGCAAAGTTATATAATAAATTCTTATCATTTACTTTTATATTATTCCATATTCACATGTTATGTTTCAATGGATATTGATCATTGTACAATTTTTTCACAATCCTATGATATAGAAAAGGTTATGACCTATTGATGATTTATATCTTGGTTCAACATTTCTATGTCTTTATATACTATTATGTTATCATGTTTTATAATCACCTACATGAACTGTTTCATTAACTAGGGATTCCTACCATGTTTGTGTTTTCTCACATTTTTATGATATAATAATCTATGAGTAATTCATATGTCGTTTCCATTTTTTCACTTTATATTATTCCATTAATATTTTCCCCATTTCCCTATGAAATTTAACATGGAAAATTTTTTGGGAGAGAATAATGTATGGAAAATGTTATACGATATATTGAAAAATTAATGTCTAACAATATTTTCATGTATCTAATATACAAAATTATAAAACATTTGGATAATGGTAGTGAGTTACATATTATTATTATATGTATATTCATGTAGAAATTGTTTTTAGTTCATCTCAGATATTATCATTTTGGGTGTGTTAAGATTGGGTTTATCACTAGGTTCAGGATCATAGGTCAAGGGATTCTTCATTTGGTATTAGAGTGTGGTTTTGTTATTTTTTGGTATAATATATGGATAATAAAGAATTAAACTTACTAAAACCCAAGTTAAACCATGATTTTCAAGATGAAGGTATCATCGGTTGAACTTAAAGAGTTATTGGTTGAACTTATAGTGTTATAGATGAATAGAAATTATTTTGCATAAAATTATGGTACATTTAAAAAGATATATTATGATTGAATTTTCATATTCATTTTATTATAATCATAAATTTTATCAATTATTATCATAAGCATTTTTTCATCATTATTGGATGGGAAATAGGATCATTAAATTTTTTTTTGAATGATACTCTAAAAACTCTAAAATAATATAACCAACTAAGGAGGAATATTTGGAATGTTTTTTTAAATATGAAAATATAAACATAATCCTATTGTGAGAGAGATAAGATATTTTACAGTCAAACTAATGATAGTAATACTGAAATAAAATTATAAATTATATCATGAGTTTGTCTATCTTATTGATACACAACGCTATTTTCAATAGTGACACATAATAAAATTTGAAAGGATGAGATTTATTTAATTGGAGGTGAATGTAACATCCATGATTTATTTATGACTCTTTGTTCCCTAAATTAATTGTTTCATTGTTTCTTAGGAATATAAATTTGGGTAGAAAATAAAATTATATGATTTTAATCAAATTAACAACACTATATTAAATCATAACCGAAAATTACAACAAATTTACATAAAACCAAATATTATTTACAATTTATAATTACATACCATAAATTTTTAACTAAATTATTAGTGTATAAAATAAAATTGGAAAATAAATAGAAGATAATAATATCTTTATAAATTATTAGAATGTTCATATTTTGTGATGGTAATATAGAAGTCGTTTCAAAACCCACTATTAAATATATACTTCCTCCCATTTTATCAGTTATTTTAAACAGTTTCTCTAAATAATTTATCTAGTTGTTTTTTGAATAAATATTAATAATAAATAATATTTTGAAGAAATTTTCATGAAAATATCTTTGAATTTTTTAAAACCTCTATTCTCTATGCCCATTAACATGGTCTCGAACCCCCCCAACCCATGACCTCAAATTTGTACTTTAGACCCACCACCCCTATCCTCGACACCCTAAACACAGCTTCCGATTCATGATATATTTTAGTAATCAATCTGTGACTGAGAATTTAAAGGATATAAGCACTACATAATCATCCAACTACTATACATAATGATAAATAAGGCCACCATGCAGTCCCCCACCTAGCACCCAGAATAAATTCATAAGGAATCATATGATTTTCGACTAATATTGTTGAATGAATATGGAAGTCACTTCATTAATTCCTATCTTCCTTGTAAAATTATTATAAAATTCACTACATGATCAAACACATTAAACACATAATGATGATGTTTATCGACCCTCAAAATCTCCCACTTACCACAGGACTCCGAGATGGTCTTTCACTATGGTTCCCCATTCAGTCAGCATAAGTTTCATAAATGGAAAATTGGTGAAGAAATGTTATCTCATGCACTCCTAGCTATAAGGTTCTAAATTTTAAATTAATCAATAAACCATATTGTTTTTGTTTTATAAGTATTTTCTTGTGAAGATATAATTTCTTTTAAATAAAAATAACCATTTCCTATTGTTTTATTGTGTTTTGTAAGGGTAATAATGGATTCTTAGGCATTGAATAAGGGAATGTGGGGTTTTTCTAGAATTTGATAAGGGTAATACACTTTTACATTGGCTTCAAAAGGATAAAATATCTCTTCATAAGATAAATAAACATGAGATGTGTTTTACATGTGATACATAAGGGTATCAAACCACTTAGTAAAGGTAAATCCCTTTTTCTATACATTTTGTAAGGATTAGGCCCTATGTATATGCACAACAAAAGGGTAATTAAGGAACATTGGAATGGTAATAATGTTGTTTTATATAGTTTTAATGCACTATGTAAGGGTAGGATAGGATTTAAAAAGTTCATGTACGGGTAAAACCTTTTCACATAAAGGTAATACATGAGCTGTGTAAGGGTTTCTATAAGTGTCTTCCACCTATGTAAGGGTATGTTGGGCTTCATGTTTGTGTTACCTAGTATTTTCAATTGATGTGTTATAGTACTCCTGGATCTTTGTAAGGGTTTGTTGAGATGTGTATGGGTATTAATTATTTGTTAAATTATTCATATGGGTAGCCACGTGATCTTACAAAACACCAAGGATCTATGTAAGGGTAAAACTATATAACCCTTACATTATTCCCTTTTTTGGAGGAATATTTTAAAAACACTCTTCTTCACTCCTTCATTCCTAAATCATAACTACAACACATATCATTGGTTTTAAATGCTGAAAATCATGGAATTAAATTATTTTGTGACATTTTCCCTTATGTAAAATGTTTTTTAATATTTAAATACCTCACTACAAATTAAAATTTTCAAGACCAATTGAAATATTAGTTTTTTTTGCCTTACTAATATGTTTCTGCATGTAGTATTTTCATTAATAAAATACTATAACCCTTGTAGTGTTTTTTTGGTTGATCATTTGTGTCAAAACTATATGAAAATTATCATGTTCTATTTCTGTGAAACCCATTATGAATTATACATGACATTCATTATGTTTTCTAGTGTTGAAATTTTACTCTCTCTCCATCTTCCCTTATTGTTGCTACATTTTAAGGAGAAATTTCCAGGTATTCATTTTATGTTATTTTTTAAAATTATTTCTTGTTTTGTTTTGGAATTTGATAAGGATTTATAAATATGATTGTAACAGATTAGTATCAAATAATAATAATAAAGTATTATTAAATGTATATTACTCTAGAGAGATGGAATATTATCACATATGTTTTGGTAATTATTCATTGAGGAATAAATTACTAGAACATGTGCCCACATATTTTGACAATGTGGATATTGTCCAATTTAAAAAAAACTATTATCACATAAATAATTTTATTTCCTTTGGAGATTATATTTTTTTATTGGTTCGAGGAATCCTTGGCATGTGGTTTGATCTTTTAAACATGTGGATGTGGTTCCACTGATGATTTGTTGATGAAACGTGGTTATAAAATCAAAATTATTAAGTCAATAATTTCCTTACCATTTGGGTATCTCTTATAAAATTGTATTCCGTAGAAAAAATCATCTTATTATTATACCTTGATGATCATGATTAACTATGATCTCATGTTCATGTGTCCCATGAGACCTGTTTATGATTTTTTGATTCCATGAGAATAGTTTTATCATTCTTGGACATGTTTGATGATGATAATATGTATATGTATTATTATTTTATTCTCATTATGATATTAGTTCATTGTATGATCTACCTTATCATATATAATACCATACCTTCATGGGTATTATTCGTAGTACTCAGGATAAGTGGACTATCATGACATTATTGACCATTAGAATTAGATTGTGAATGATTTGAAATGATTTAGAAATTGACATCAATATAGGGTGGATATATGATTATTCCAAGGAACAACATGTTGAGGATACACTCGATGCTCGGATGCCAAGTATCGTGTTTCTTGATGCCTAGTGATTTTTGGTTAGTAGTCATTGTATAGTGTCCTTCGAGATGAATTTTATTCTTGAGGCCTAGTAAATTTTATGTCACATGTATTAATGTTTCCATTAGGATTATGAGTGATATATTAACTATCCATATGGATTTTTTTGGTTACTACGGACTTCTCCTAATTTATTTTTTGGTGTATATCCAAAGAAAGTATGTTCGGGGGTTTGTGGAAACATGGTTACTATACAAATACATGATATTTGATTGAATATTTTATATTCTTGTTAAGAGTTTATTTTTCAAATAGAATACACCTATTACAAATATGCACATTTTTTATTGATTCATTGGTGGTGAATTATTAGGTATTATTACTCACACCATGTGCGGAAATCACAATTCTTGTGAATATTTCATGTATAGGGATTTGAGTAAGGGTGAGGGACCTTAGGATAATGGCTGAGTAAAGGAGAATGGAGCTGGTGGCGGACAAGGATTGGCTCTGGATGAATCTATAGTTTTCATTTGTGTTTTGACATATAGCCATTATACTATATTTTGGATACCTACTTTGGGATACCATTTATTACTTATATGACATGAATTCCTTCATTTAGTTGCAACATAATACACTAATTATTTGTTATATTTATTATTTATTATTTGAGATATGATATGATACTGAGGTTATAGTCTCCCCACTAATTAAAATAGACCATTTCTGTTAATCACAAGCCACATTCATAAAGGGAGGTACGTGTGAGGTCATGTGACCCTCCAGCTTGGACCTAGTAGTTCAGGATAGGGTGTTGCAACATTGTATTAGAGGAGTAGTTATATTATTTTATTTTTAACCTTATTTGGATATGGTGTAAGTGGGACTTGAATAGGGGAGTTTTTATGTTCTTGGCTAGATCAGGTATAAAGGACCTCCGAGTTACTTTTGACAAAATTTCTATTTCTATTTAATGAGATTTATGGTTTGTTCATGTATCAGGATTACAAATGTAGGTTCACAAGATATATGTATACATGTTGTTCTGCTTTATGATGTTTCATTAAATAAATAAATTGAATTAATCTATTTATTTAGAATATATTCTCTGATGTGTGATATATATTTTTTCCTAACTATTATGATATATCTCAGTTGGTATTGTTTAGTTAAACTTGGTATCTTGTTGTGTTTTATAATATATATGATAATTGTAACTAATTTTCAAGTATGAGACCTTAGTTAGTGTATGGAAGATTATACCGTAGGTTAATGGTCTACTCCTAGGTGTACATTGTGTGATCCTATAGATTGACTAGGGTTTATACTCATGACCCTAATTTACCTATGTATTTTTTTACATTATTGATTATATCATATATATATTGTCTTAAAGGACAATTAGTGAAGCAGGTATTGAATGATTCCATAGGGTAGGATTCCATGATCTTGTAATAGATGTGTTTGAGTGTATAACATAGTATTCTTCTACAACTACTCTATTTTTTAGGCAGCAGGGCCACTACAACATGAATCAGTTTTTGTAGTTCATGTCGTAGGCATTGGAGTTCATAATTATTGTCAAATAGTTTATAACATTAAACTCCATAATTTTTCATCCTTCTAGAGAATTGACGGCCCTTAAAATACTGAATAATGGGTAATAATAATTTTGGAAAAAATTTAATTAGTACAGTCTCTAAATAACTGGTAGGTTACGATATTATATTTCTCACTGCTAATGTTACACATTCCTTCATTCTTAAACAAGTTGTTGTTGGAATAAAATTATTAGAAAAGTTATCCTATGAGTTATTAACCCTTGATACACTGTTTTGTATGAAATTATATTATCTCTAGTGATGACCACAGTATCTTTTAGTAAGAATTGGGTATTGAAATATGTGGGACTTTATGATACTAGAGATGAAAGGATTTTATGTGATTCTCAATATATACCATACATCCAACTTCTGGTCTCACATTGATTCCTATTGGAGATTGGATTCATTTACACCACTAAAGGGAGAAAGGTTCGTGATGATTGGATAATGAAAAATGGGAGAAGATAGAGTTGATCTATAATTGAGTCATCTTGGGATGATCAGGGCACATTTGGCGTACTTGTATTTTTAACAATGATTAATGTTAGTCCCCTTAAATTTCATCAAATCCTATATCTCTATCGGGATGTATTTTTGGATAAAATCATAGGAATTCCCCTAAATATAGAGTTTACTTTGAGATAGATCTAATGTCAGGTGTGAGAGCCATTTTGATGCCCCTTTATATGATGGTGTCAGTTGAGCTGAAGGAGATCAAGGTACGTCTTAATGATAGTGATTATAAGGGATTCATCATGTCGAGTACTTCACTATGGTTTGTACCTATATTGTTATAAAATAAGGATAATGGTAGTATATAACTCTTTTTTTATTAACAGAATATGAACCCAGTAATGGTAAAGATTACATATCCTTTTCTGATGTAGGATGATCTCTTCTATCAGTTATGGGGACCAGATGGTTCTCCAAGACTGGTCCCTGATTGGGTTATTAGCCGCTACGACTTAGTGTGGAAGATATTATGAAGAATATTTTTTGGATAACATATATTCTATATGAGTATCTAGTGATGTATTTTGTTTTAACCAATTTATGGGCTATGTATGTGTCCCTTGTTAACAATATAATTCACCCATACCTAGAAACATTCATTACGGTGTTCATTTATGGCATCCTCATCTACTCACTAACATAAAAGCAATATTCCATGATTTATGTGATATTCCTGAGTAAGATTGGATCACATTTTATTTATTCCAATCTATCAAATAATGAATTTTGAGATTATGATATGATGTTATTGGAGAATGTGGTTTATATGATTGTTATATTCATGGAAAAAAATAAATTGTAGGTACTGAGGTCCTAGTCACATCCCTAGTACATGTTCAATATTATGAAATTTCTAGTATTAGTCAAATACTACCTTCATTTTATCTTGGACTTATCTTATATATCATCACCTATAACTGTACTAGAAAATAATAGTGTAATTTCTCATTGGTTATACAGGTGTGATTTTTTGTTTCGTGAGCTAAAGAGGAGGTTGACTGGAGCTCCATTACGGATACTTCTTATGCCTCAGGACAAATATTTAGTATATTGTTATGCATTGAGAAATTTTTTGGGAGCGGTATTGATATCGAGAGAGCAAGTAGTAACATATCAGTTATGAACACTATGAGCCCATGAATAGAAAACCCATAATCACAACAAAAAATTGGTAGTTGTGGTTAATTTTTTGATATTTTTCTAATGAAATATCCTCATTAAGAGATCAGTAGTCTACACAAACCACAACATACATCCTTACATATTCACATAGTGGGGCCCGAACCTAAGGAAGTGGAACTGGGAATAATTTCATTAGATTTTTTAATATGAGTGGTATTGTACACTATGGAAAGGTAACATCATTACATATTCTCTTTGATATATGATAGGTTTGAGGAGGAGCTTGGGGAGTGGCCTTTAAAAGATAATTGGAACATGATGAACATCGTTTCTGATTGATGGAAGGATGATTTTGAGGAATATGGATTGATGAATTGTGATCCCTTGGTGGTCATGTCATCTCCAGTAGATGAGGTAAAGGTTATAAAGGAAGAATATCCCGAGTTGGTTATGATGTGGGAACAAATAGCTAGAGGTGACCTAATATCCGATTGGTCATTAGGCATCTATGATGCAATCATTTTTCATGGGAGAGTTTCAGTCCCTACTTTTATGAGAGAGGATATGATTATGAAAATCCATAAATCTATATGGATCAAATATCTTAGTATGAAAATATAAACCATAACTTCATAAGATATTTCTATTGGACTATGATAAAAAGAGTAATTCCTTGTTTTTTCACCATTTCCTTACCTTTTATAGGGTAAAGGTCTGTCAAAAATGTCTTGGGGTTATGTTTCAACCACTTCTAGTTCCCATTTGGTAGTGGGAGTATATCATGATGGGATTTGTAATGGGGTTATCCAGAAATACAAGAAGTATTGATGATTTTAGGGTGATTTTTGATCAATTAATAAATGTTTTCCTCTTCTTACATGTCTGAGAGATTCACTCTATATTTGAGATGGTGAATTTTTATTCCAATGAGTTATTAAATTTATATTGATCTATCTTGGTAATTTTTTATAAACAGGATGCAGATTCCACATCATGATTTTGTAAGGGGTTATAGAAATTTCTAGTGAATCATCTGATTTTGAGTATAGTGTATTACCATCATAAAAATGGATATTTAGATTGGAAATTTTCAATATTGGGTAAAATTATTTGAGCTTTTGTTTTGATCTTTCATAGATCTTTGGATGAAAACCTAGCCTTGGTAGATTTTATATAACCAATAGTTACCATACATAGATTCAGATGGATACTAAAGAGGTCTGTTATGAGAGGTTATGTCATTCACCTCATTATTGGTATGAGGCTAGTTAGGAAGCATATGTGGGGCCTAGATTGGTTTAAGAGACATCTTAGAGAGTGAAACTAATTTAGAAGATGTTTAAAACCACTCATAGTTGAAAGAGATTGTATATCGACCATAGGAGGATACTTTTGATTCTCATTGTGGGTGATTTCTTTTTATTTATAATGCACCATTTGTTAGGCCACATCTATAGAAGAAATTTAAGTTATCTCATTGTTTTTTAGACTCTTCTAGATCAAAGATAATGTTTAAATAGTGTTATATGGATTGGATCTTCCTTATCACTAATGATGTTTGAAAAACATTTTTCTTATTGCATAGTTCAAGAGGTACATTATCGATCATACACATGTCATCGAATTCGAGCATTTTTATTTGGATTAAGATAAATCTTACAATGAGTGTATGATAAAGATTATATATCAGATTTTGAAAACCGTACGAGGAAAGATGGTACCACTTATTTGGATTTGGTAGCAATAAAGACAGATCCATGAGGGGTATGGGAGTGGGAGTACAATGTTACAGTTTAGTATCCTTAGTTTTTCATGCAATATTTCTATTCATACTTATCAAGGTTGAAAGATTATTTGAGTTATAGAATTATAATATTCTGAATTTTTAATTGATCCTTAATAATTCTTTTGGTTCTATTTTATAACTATTTTATGTAAAGATATATATATTTCAATAAAATGGTCCATCACATATGGTTTTATGGTATTTTTTAATGGTATCAATGGTTTGTTATAAATGTAGTAAGGGTAGAAGAGATTTTACTTGAGTTGAGTACGGGTAAAGACTGTTTTCCTTAGGTTTCATAAGGGTAAATGATGTCTTTATGTGGTTCATAAATATAAGAGGATTTTTTCAAGTGCTATATAAGTGTAAAAATCTACTTCATAAAGGTAATTTTTTATATGACGCTAAAGGGTAAGTACCTATATATATCCACTATATAAGGGTACATTAGGCACTATATTATGGTTATATTGTACTATATAAGGGTAGTATTGTGTTTCATATGGGTAAGCATATCATTTTGTAAGGGTAAGAAAAAAATTATAAGTATTGTGTGAAGGTAAATTTGATTAACATAATGGTAAGGCATGAGCTGTATAAAGGAATAATCAAGTTTCTGGTACCATTTTATAATTGATTAGGACTCCATACAAGGGAAACCTGATGTTTTTATAGGACATGTAAGGGTACTCTCAGTGCTATATATGGGATGGTAGAGATGTGTTAGGGTATTTCATTAGTATCAAAAGGATGCATAAGTGTAACCCCATTCCCTTGGAAGACACGTATGAGTTTTTTAAGGGTAATTACATGTTAATCATGTGTATAACCTTTTTTAATGTAATTTTTTATAAATCATATTTTTCTCTCTTTCTTCCTCCGATAGAATCTAAAACAAGTTTTGATGATTTTAAATGCCACAAATCAAGGAATTAAATTCTTTTTATTCATTATCTACAAAAAAAATGTTTATGAATATTTTTGTTCAATTTTATTAAGAAATTATTGAAAGAAAAATTAAATTATTATTTTAATTTTTTTATTTTAATAAAACATCTCAGTACGTTGTATTTTTATTTCTAAACAATCCAAAACATTATGCATTTTTTTGGTGGATGCTTTGTTTCAGATAATTCTATAAATTCCCATATTCAATTTCAATGAAACCATCTATGATCAATTTGAGACATTATTATAGTTTTTGGAATTATAATTTTCTCTCTCCCTTTTCCAATGTTTGGGAGATGTTTTATGGTGGATATCTTCATAATTTCGTTTTTTATGCGTTCCAAATTGAGATCTTCCAAACATCTGTAACTTTTTATGGATTTATTGAGATGATAACAACCCAAAATTATCAAAGTATAATAATAAATTATTATCACATTCATATTATTCTAGATATACATGGTATTATCGCATGTGGTTTTTTATTATTATTTGATGAGTAAATTTCTAGCATATGTTTTGGGAAAAACTTAATTTAGAAATTATCCAAGATATATAAACTGTTATTGCATGTTTTATTTTATTTTATTTGGAAATAAAATAGTTGAATCAGTTCAAGGATTCTTTGGCAAGAGTTTTTAGCTTGAAAACATGTGGATGTGGTTTGAGTGATAATTCCTTAACAAACCTAGGTGATAACATCAACAATATTGAGGTAAAGAGTTCCTTACCATATTGGGCTCTCATACACACTTTTTTATTCGTATATTTCATATGATTATTATACCTTGATGAAAATTCCAGACCGTGATCACATGTGTTGGTGGGTTTATCCCATTAGAATTTTTTATGATTCTTGATTCCATTAAAATTATTGTATCATTTTTGTCCCTATTTTATGATGATCACATGTATATATATTGCTATATTATTATCTGGATGTTATAATTAGCTCGCATTCTCTACATTGTTATGAGTGATATATTTCCCAGAGGTATTTTTCTTGGTGCTCGGAACAGGTGGAGTATCATGACATGGTGATCTAATAGAAGGGTAGTTCACATGATTTGTGAAGATTGTGATGATGTAAATGATAATGGTGGGGATATGTGATGATACCAGGGAATATCATTTTGAGGAAAAACTTTATACATAGATATTAAGTATCATGTTTCTTCAACTATTCCTGATTTGTTATTAGAACTCGATTCCTAGTGATATATGAGTATCATGTCCTACATGAGGCCTATAAAATGTCTAGTCACATGTAAAGACATTACAATTAGTATCTTGTGTAGAATATTAACTATCCCTTCATATAGTTTTGGATTCTTTTGATTATCTTCATTTTTTCTTCAGGCATGAAGATGAAGTAAGTATGGTCAATGGTTTGTGGTAGCTTGCTTTGTGTATGATTTCTCAGTGTGAGATTGTATGTTTGATATAAATGTTACACATTTTTTTAACATAGCATATTTATTTTATACATTTTATCATTTATAAGGATTTATTAGTGGTTTCCTACTTGGTTTCATTACCCAAACCCTACACTGGTATCTTGATGAAAGTGTAGACCTCATTTATAGGGATTCGAGTTAGGGGAAGGGGCCCATGGTTGATGGATGTGAAGAAAATATTAGAGATAATGGAAGACCGGGACAGACTCTAAAAGGCTCCATAATTTTAATTTATTTATTTACCTTTTTTAATTATACTCTGATCTGTATTTCCACTTTGGGAGCTAGTTTATTACTTCTAGAACATGTATGCCATATTTTTTATTTCAAATGTTACTCTAATTATTTGTTATATTAATAATTTATTATTTTTTGTATCACATGATACCGAGGGTATAGTCTACCATTTTATAGACTTAGACCCTCAATTCTAGTTGATATCCACTTGTGTACGAGTGTGCATGTGGTCATGTGACCCTCTGACTCGGAATTGATGCTTCAGGTTAGGGTGTTAATCTTGAATGTGCAGTTATATATCCTAAAAAGAAGATACCCAAGGATTTCCTATAAATATCGTATTCCTAATTCAAAATATAAAATAGATACATAAAGGAAACTGAGAAAAAGTATGTAACAACCTGATATTATAATATATGGATTCCTCTAATCAATTAATATTTGTTTGATAACTAGCTCCACACAAAACATTGGACTTTAATGAAGTCGTGACATATTTAGATAGAATACAAATATTAATGTATAAATTTTAAAAAAATTCATTGATTCTATGGTAATATATAGAAGTAACTGATTTATGAAATATATATATAAATAAAATCAAGGAAACTTTTCATATAAATAAAAATCAATTAGTGTAGCTAAATAGTTTAAAAGTCTGATTTATGATTTCAAATATAAAATTCCTAAAATTGGATTTTTTATGTCAATATAAATATATTAAGGGAATAATATATAATTAATATATATATATACTAGATTCAATTTTATTATTAATTTATTTGAAATAAAAATATTTAAAATTTTAAAATTTTAATATCCTATAAAAACAGTTTTCATTATGTTTATCGTTACATTTAAAAGCTATATTGTAAAAAAATTGAATTTTAACTTCAAAATATTCAATAAATTTTTGGATTTATATTAATATTGTTATCTTAATATTAATTTCTTATATTTTGGTGAAATAATTAATTTTTAGGTGATTTTTGAAAAATACAGTTTTTTTCCAAACCCGTAATTTTTTCACTTTATTTTTATACGTACATGGCCTAAAAGTTTATAAAATATTTGTATTTATCTAATATATATTTTTATCATATAATTATAATTTCAAAAAAAATTACTTTGAACATAAAAAATATTTTATAAAATATTTTAAGACTTAAGAGACATATTATTAGAATTTTAAAATGATTTTTGTCTGTTTTTTTTTAATTAAACACTTTCCTTGTGAAAATAGGTTTTCTATTTTCTTGAAATCTTCCAAAATTTTATTTTTTTATAATAAATTAGTTTATGTCATTATAATCACCATCTCAGATAATTTTATCTTATATAAAAATTAAAATCTTAAAAAAGTTATTTTTATAAATTGTGTTTCTATGTGATTAAGTGTTTTTTTTAATTTAACTTTTTACATATTTATAAAATTTATGTGTTAAAATTAGTTAAAAGGTTTCATAAACAATTTATTCCATTGATATTATTTACAAACATTAATAACTAATTACCTAGATTAATGTTATGTTCGTCGAAATGTTAAAAGAAATAAAAAATCACTCTTAAATTGTCTCAAAATGCTTGGATGCGGGTGGTTTATAACATATATTGTATCTCACCCACTATATATCTAATTTTAATCATTTACCCATGAATAGTGTCATTAAATTATTAAAGAGTGATATATTTTTTTTAAAGTAAGATTTTTTCCCCTTATAAAAAAGTATCACTTCTAACCATCAATGATACAATTAAACTGTGAAATATTCTTTTAAAATATACCCTTTTACTATTCTTATAACCCCATTACAAAAAAATAGGCCTATGTTCTATTATATTTAGCATAAGACTACCATTCTAAGGGGACATCCATGGAATGATCAAGTCTCCAACGTTAGTATTAACTCTTTATGAAGTTTTTATTTTTAATATTATTCTTCTAAATATATTATAACCATAATAATATGATGAATTATGTATCATTATTATAGTGATATTTTTTAAATTAATGGTTAAATAATTATTTATTAATTTCCATCCACAAAGAAAAATAAAGAAATGATAATAATGTCTGTGCACAGACTACCTCCTCCATGAAATATCATTCTTTTCAATTCTAGTTTTTCATTATTTATCTAATCATAATAAAATAGGCTGTAAAATCATTACAAAATATTATTATTCTTCTTCAGTTATAAAGATATATTGTTAAAAAAAACATTAACCATACTCACCAATCGATTCAAAGTATATTCATGTTTTGGTTTATTTAACAACATACATACAAAATGATTTAAAATATTATTATGGAAGAATATAGGAACACAAAAACTAATATAATAATAATCCATTAATAAATTAATGATTATTCTATAATTTTTTAAATATTATAATAATTATTTAACTAATTATTAAATTAACATTTTCCATTGCTAAAATTACTGAAATAAGAAATTATAAATTTGGTTTGCACATAATGTAAAAAACACATATGTAATAGAAAAATAAAAATATTAAATATATATAATTTATATATTAATTAATAATCAATATGTATCAATAATTAACTTCGAATAAAATTATGGTTAATGATATAGAAACTATTAAACATGCACAAAACATTTGATGTTTTTAACACTTGATGGTCATAATATGTTGAAAATAATTAATGTACTCATGATAAATAAATATAATAAGTATTATTAAATGTTTGTCATTATTATAAAGGTTCAGAAATAGATTATTATGTTATCTATTTTTTAATAGGATGTTAAACTGTCATCAACTAATAAATGACATAAGATAATAGTTTCTTTGTCTCAAATTATAATCCCATGATATATGTTTATGTTTAACACCTTTTTTCCTTTTAAATTGTGTAAATACTACCCTATTTAAATTTTTGGAAATGTATCTATTATATTTCATGACGGTTTATTTTATATTTAATGTTCTACCTGTCATTGGTTTTGGATTCAAATGTTACAAATGTTTTAAAAAGTTTTCAATTCTCAAATTGTTCCATGGTTCATAATCACTTTTTTTATCTAAAATCCTTTTATAGTATGATCTTATATAACATATGTTTATATTAATTTTTATTTTGAAATTATATTTTGGGAAATTATGACTCTCACCAAGTAATACATCCTTGATGAATCTATTTTTTTAAATGGTTTTTTGTTAAAAAAATCTTATCACTTTTAATGGGTTTTTCCCCATATCCATGTTTTTAATTCCCAGAAATGATCACATTTAGCTATTAAAAACTCAAATGGTTTTATATTAAGTAATAGTTATATGAATATTTATTTTAAAACCATATTTTTAGATATAATTTCAATGATATGGGTTTTAAATAAAATAATTTTAAAATATTTGTAATCTGTTTCCAATCAATGACCATATATTCTTCCCTTTTATATCATATTTTAAAACATGGTATATTTATTTTCAAGTTAACATTGTTTTAATTTTTTAAAATAATTTTTTCATTTTTAAATTTTTATTTTTAAAAAAATGTTGAATGTGACTCAAAAATCACGTCTTTTATGAAGATATTAGGAAACACTTTTTATAAAAAAAATTATTGATTTAACATTCATTTTCAAAGTATTATTCTCTAATAAATTAATGTTTTCTAAATCAACCCAATATATAGTCTACCTAGGTGATCATTATTTTGGTATGAAATTATCATGATTTTTTTTCTTTATGTGATACCATTTTGAAAAGTTATGAAACCCAATTTTCCTCCCATGGGTTATTTTTGAGAAGATGATAAAAATTTATTTCTAAGTGGAACTCAAATTTATTGATGATATTTTATGAGGAGATATATTTCCCTCTAATGCATTGTTTATGGTTTTATATCTCGTGTAATAATGATATTTGGAAATAATTGGATCTATTCACGAACAACAGGATAGACATACATGTATTTGAATTTAAAATTAAAGGGTGGAAATATTTGGATGTATTCCCAATTTTTTCTTATTCCTATATTTCTGCCACTACATCTCTAAAATGATAGATATTATAAAAATATGCTAAATATTTATCATTTTCTATGTTCAAAATATATTATACATTTTTATCTATTGATTTTATGTTGAATATATGTTTCTAATCCATGATTTTAATGAACTTTATTTGGTATTATGTTCCTATACCATGATCATTAATCGTAAATCTAGTTTTCTAATTACCACTAATGATCTAATGATATTTTTATCTAGTATTACCTCTCACAATTTTTTAACCTCATATTTAGGATCTTACCCTTATGACTAGTTGATATATTTCCCATAATAAGAATTAATGCTCACCCCTTCTTATTTCTCTTTTACATGGGTTGTGAAGATTATTTTGTAATAAGAGATGTCTATAAATGGGCCTAGATGTGAAATATTATATAGAAATGTTCATAAGTTTCATGAAATTTAAATTTTATGTATCTAGTATCAATGACACTAAAAAATTTGGTCTTGTGTTTCTATGCCTATTTTTGGAATGTATAAAAACACATAAAATAAATGTATTATTTATGTGTCGTTATATTTGGTATCTATAGTTGGTAACAAATCCAAGGTTTAGTTATTTTTTAGATTAGTTTAGATACCTTTGGAGTTACGTTTAGAGATTCATCATGATAAAATTAGATATGTGCCTATGTATAGGATAGTATCCTGATGTATTAGAAAAGTATTGAGTTGGTTTTTCTAAAAGAAAATGAATCCCTAAATAGATACTAGAATGAAGAATCTGGATCTATCACCTCTTTATCTAGGGATAATAACCTCAATTATGGATAGATGGGTGTTACCATAATCATGATCTGGTGTACGAACTAACATTTCACCTAGTTAAACACTCCAAGGGGTATTATTTTCTTGATATTACACTATTTATGAACCATTATGAATGACTTATTTTTATGTTACAATAACTGATTAGGTTAATAGGTATGATAAAACCAAACATAAAGTTTAACTAAGAATTATAAAGGTTTAAATAAAAGAGTTACATGATAACATGATTATTAGGTTAAATGGTTTTAAGGATGAATCATTTTTATTGATTACGATAATACACTATGATATTAAGTTTCTTATAGCTTATATTAACTCCATTTAGTTTTAGATATAAATGGAACACGGATGAACTGAATTAACAATGGGGGTGAGTGACCATGCAATGATTTTACCCAATGAATAACCCAATGAAATTTGAGATGGACTACAAAATATAGTATTAATTCTCACCTTGATATCCCAAGTTATGATTGATAAAATAAATTTAATTCATATCCCAAATATACCATTTAATGAGTCTCGTTGTACTGATTTTTTCATGATACAACATCCACTTACATTTATTTTCTCTTTAAATACACATATTGATGATAAAAGTATCAATGTGGTCGAAAAGATATGTTATTCCATCTAGTTATTGAAGATCAACATATTAATTTTGGCTATTACTCAAATTGAAGGAGGGTATATCCATCGGTTGTGTATCATTAAGAATACTATAGAAATTTAGGTATTATACTCTAGAATGAGTGATTTTTAAAAAAAAATTCTTCATCAAACTCTTTTGTAACACCCCAAGCTTCTACGATACGCTTCTCTTTCAATAATACAAGAGCTTACACTGTACAGAACTTCAAGATTCTAACACACCACAACCAATCAAACTATCTGTTATAAATTTTTTCTTTCAAAATGTACTTTATTTATTGATTTGGAATACAAAATTTATCCTAGGGTTAAATTTTGGAACTTTTCGAATAACTTTTATATTTTGATGAATGGTTAAAATTACTAAATTTTAATTATAAAAAACTTTTTTATTCAAAATAATTAATAGTGATTAATTATACTATTTAGTTTTTTTAATGTATAATTATAATATAATTTTACCATTTTATTCAATGTTGGTCATTAGAATTAATTTCACTTTGAAATTTGATATAAAAAATTGTCAATATTTTGATTGATATTTTTCATAAAAACACACTATTCATTTTGACAACAGGAATTAATTGTCAAATTAATTAATGAAACTTAGAGTTTATGAATTTTGAAAAATAGACATCATTTTTTAATTTGGAATATCAAATATTGCTTAGAGTTAATTTTTGTTATTTTTCTGAAAAACATCAATTTTGATGAATAGTGAAACCACTAAGTGGTAGTTAAAAAAATGATTTCTTGTTTAAATGAAACAATACCTCTTCTACAAATTGAATTTCAAAAATCCGACATAGATGGTTATAATTAGGAAGTAAAATGTGGTTCAATTAGATGAACTTAATTTTTGGTGAATTGTAACTTTTAAGTTTTATTAATCGTGATTAAAGGTAATTAGTGTAATTTAAGGTAAATATAATGTTATCATAATATGAAATTACCTTTACACCTATCTTACCCATATTATATGAGTCATGGCTGACCAGGACAATCCATGTGTCATCTTGGGGAACCCATGGAGCCACTTGTGTAAGAAAATGGCATTAATAACTTTTTATTTAAAGTCAAAATAAAATTACCATAAACATGTGTTGTTTTTACTAAAACAATTATTATATGGAGTTATATAAGTTAAAATTTAGACTGTAAATATTAATTGAAAATCTAAAAAGATTTCCAACATCATGATATTTTTTTAATAATTTTTCGACATTAAAAAAATTAAATATTTTATGACACCATGATGATGCTGCGATTACCTCATTAATTAACGATTTAAATAAAATGAAACTATAATGTAAAATCTAAGACTTACACTTGTCAAAAAACGATTGGATGAGTATAGTTATAACCCTTATAACCTTATCCAAGAAAATATATCATTTTGGGACCATTAGAATCTTAAAATCATTTCATAATAAAGTAACATTTCAATCATTCCAAGAGTGCCCCTCCACTCTTCTTATAAAAGTACCCCACCTCTACCACCTTATTCACACCATCAATGCCATTTTTCTCGGCCAAAAATGGCCTAAATACTCCCTCACCTTCCCTCTCTTACTCCTAGAAGCCTCACTGTGGGCAGAAGTCTTCCCAAGTAAGCCTTTGGCTCAAATAAAAAAGAGTTACCCGATTTTAAGGTAATGTCTTCTCTTATGTTATTTTGTTTTATTTTGCTTCTCCAACCCCTTAAACTATTTTAATTAATTTATTTTTTAACAAAACCAGTATCTTAAATATACTATGATTTTGTTATGAGACATATTTGATTTCAATATACCCACACATTCGTCTAATGGTTAAAGAACATACTGTTTCTATGGGTGGCGAATTTCTGCCTCACGAAACGATGATTGTTCAACCTTATTTTAACACCTCTCATGGTGGCCATTAATATGTCAATATATTTATATATGATATATATTATGTTTATGTTTTCCTTATTCTTCTGTATTTTTAATTTATGGCATACCTTTATTTTTTCCATTATGGGTAAACACGATAATTTCATTTTAAGAAGTTCGGACTACCGCCCCCTCAAAGTGATTTGAAACATTAATGCCATATGTGGGAAGTATAAAAGATGGATTAAATAATATTATATATTATATTATACTATAATTATAATATAACTTTATATCATTATGATTACACTCCATTAAATACAAAATATAAATGAAAGTAGCGTTCATGCGTACGTACGACTTACCGTCTCCATGAACGGTGCATTTTATTTCTTACCTATAAATGTTATGTAATATTATAAATGCATGTATATAATGGATATATATTATATATATGATATCTACATCATGAATATAATTCTGGATATAATGGATATTTTACCACATTAACAACATGTAATTATAAGAAGTATATTTTTGACTCATGTACCAAAGATCGACAAAACGACTGTTATTAACTAAAATAATTACATAATGTTCATAACATGGTAATAAGTGATATAAAAGGAATAATGAACTTGAAAAAGGTTATTATGAATGTAAAAATTAACTCCAGTTTATTATTTAGGAGATTAAAGAATGATCGAGTAAAGTCGGACACGAGGTAAGGGACTTCGTCTTAGTCTCCTTTCATTGAGGCATATTTTGTTTTATACAAAACTTTCTTTTATGCGGTGTTTAATCCCCTTTGACTTTTACTCAAAAGAAATATTTTTTATACGAATCATTTTACTAAATGAAAAAAGGGAATGTTTTTTATTGTCGTATGTATGCGGCGACAACGACTTCTCCGCTGCCGTGACCATTATTTGAGTTTCGGCTTCCTCTACATGCCATAAATTTTTTTAAATGAAAAATAAATACCATGTTTTAATTTTCTTTTATTTTGGTATTGAAAATGGTTTTGATAATGTTTTTATTATATCAATGTGTTGTATTGATATCTTTTGATTGAAATGTGGAAATGTTATGTTTCTTTTATGCATGTTTTATGTGATACGATTATGTTATGGTTTATGATATGTTTAAATATTTTCATATAAGGAATGAATTGGACTTAATAAGTGATAGGTGAAGCCTGCTATAGCTCCTCGATGCATTGGTAGGTTTCATGAGACAAAATAGTTTCTTGGTACGAGGCCTTGACAAAATCTTATTTTTAGTCTTGGCACGAGGCCTTGGCTACGTGGTTATGATAGTTTGGAATCATGCATTCCATCATTATGAAAGTGGTTATTGATATTTCATGTGATTATTAAACTAGTAGAATATCTATGCGAATAAGTAAATGGAATTATTTCATTTTATTTTTTCCTTATTATACTGAAGTTCTAGTTTAAATGTCTTTTGTTTTAGTTATACATTGTCTTAAATGTTTATGTTTATTTATGAAATTTTTCGCTGTATTGTTATCTTTACTGAGCATCTGAGCTCAACCCTTTCTATGTTTTATTTTCCCAGGATGTGATGAAATATATTATGGTTGACCTACAGGGATAGTATGAAGGGGATATAAGTGTGGACTATGGAGACTATGTTGTTGTGATTTTTCACTTTATATTGTAATGTAACATTTATGAATGTATCTAGTGTTTCCAAGTCTACTAAACTAATCAGTCATTCGAGACATGATCTTTTGTTATCATGCCAATGTTACATAATAAGACACCGACTCTGGGTAACTGGGGTCGGGGAATTACACTTGGTATCAGAGGTAGTTTAGTATTAACCATGGAAGCTAGATTTAGATAAACTCTGATTAGAGAACATAGCCCTAAGATAGTTTTTGAGGATTAGTGTTGAAGAACTTCCTAAATTTTTGAAGTGTAAAAATTTTGTGAGCTTTCCGAGAAATACATCCATGTCTGGATACTAGCAGGTAGAGGTGGCTCTAGCCTAGATGTACCTAGGTGTAAAACCCAAAAACACTGGTTTGAGCTATACTCGAACAGAAACTGGTCCACGACAACGGGCCTTGCTGCACTCTTGGTTACGAAACTCCCAGTGTATATGCTTAGGATAATTCTAATTTTCTTTACCAACCATTATGAAGGGTTTATGAGTATATAATTTCTCAAATGAAACATTTTTATGATTATGGATTATATCCATAAATAGTTAAATTTATGCTAAGTGTTTTTGAAGTTTGTTATTATGTATTTCGATTCATAAACTAATCTAGTTTATGACATTGTTTAGAAATGGTGCCTAGTTGATGGAATGGAAACCATATAAATGCATGCACTCCATGTAGGTATTTCCCTCCTGCTCAAAATAATTATAATGGAGTTGTTGATTCAACTGGTTCTGATCATCTTATCACTATACTGGGGAAACTCACTCAGGTTATGAATAATAACCTTACTCGTATGGAGCACCCTGATCTGCAATGTGGAGGATCAATGTAAGATCGTTTCATGAGGAAACAACCTCAAACATTTAATGGGGCTACAAATCAATTAGTATATGAGAAATGGATAAACTATTTAGAGAAAATATTCCACTCCTTGGGGAGTAGCAAAAGGGAGAATGTTTTCATGTAGTTTACCACCTCACTGGAGATGCCGATCAATGGTGGTCAATGATTAAAAACACAACAGAAGATGAAGAAGTATCATGTATGGAATAGAGGGAGTTTAAGGAAATTTTCTTAGAAAAATACTTTCCACATGACCATCGAGCAGATATGAAAAGGCAATTTCTGAGTCTGAGGGAGAAGGAGGATGATAATGTCGCAAAGTATGAGGCTAACTTTTCAAGGTTAGCGAGGCATGATGCAGATTATATACGTAACCCAAGAAGTAAAATTGATTGCTTCTTTGATGGGTTAAAACCATTTCTCCATCGAACATTAGTCTCACAAACCTTCTCATCATACGAATATATTGTCTCGTGTGCTATCAAGATGGAAACGGAATTATCAATGTCTTATGGATTTAAAACAAAGCAAGAAAAGAAGAGATCTTCTGATCAATATATAAATGGAAATAAGTGGAAGAAGGAAAAAGTTGAATATCAGTCATGTGGTAAATGTGGGAAGACACACCCCGGTTCTTGCTTGAAGGGAATGGGAGTCTGTTACAAGTGTGGTAAAAAAGTCTACCAAGCTCATGATTGCAAGGGAAAGAGAGTTGCTGTCAATGTGGAATTCTATAATTGTAGAGATATGGGACATTATGCAAATGAATGTCCTAAGCGTCATGGGAACTTACCTCAGAAGAGGCTAAGGGATCAAGGTCATGCTTATGCTATCACTATTGGTGAGGTTGACGCTCCGAAAGATGTGGTGGGAGGTAATTTAATGGTATCCTCATGTTTAGAAAATACATTATCTGATTCTGGATCATCACATTGTTTCATATCTTCCCAGTTTTCTAAGAAAATTAGATATTTCCAATTTCATTTAACAAAGGACTTGTCAGTTAAATCCCCAAAGGGAAGTATCATTGCAACAATGTATTGTCAACCAGTCCCTATTAAAGCACATAAATTTTCTTTATCCATTGATATAATTGTCATACCTATGATTCAGTTTGATATAATCCTCAGTATGGATTAGCTTTCGGACTATGATGCAAAGATTTATTTTAAGAATAATGAGGTTACGATTTTTTGATGATGATGATAAGGAACAGCTTATCTTTAGATCATAATCCTCACGACCTAATTATTACTTAGATCCACCCCCATTAGCTCAAATAAATTCAATTATTGGGGAGGAAGACAATGAAATGAATGAGGGAGAGGAAATGAATGTTCAAATAGAGGATGTACATATTGTGAAAGAATATGTGGACGTGTTTCTGGAAGATTTACGTGGACATCCTCTAGAATTAGAAGTTGAGTTTTCCGTTGATTTAATTCCTAGATCAAGGCCTATATTGAAGACCCCTTATAGAATGGCCACCGTGGAATTTGTTGAAATAAATAAAAAACTAGAGGAATTGAGTAATAGGGGATTTATTCTCCCTAGTGTTTCTCTATGGGGAGCCCCTGTCCTTTTTGTTAAGAAGAAAGATGGATCTATGAGGTTGTGCATTGACTATACGGAGATCAATTTTATAACAATAAAGAACAATTATCCCTTACCTCGCATTGATGATTTATTTGACCAACTGCAAGGAGCTCAATACATTTCAAAGATTGACCTTTGATATGGATACTGTCAGTTGTGTTTGAAGAAGGAAGACATTCCGAAGACAGAATTTCGAACAATGTACAGGCATTACAAGTTTACAGTAATTCCTTTTGGATTGACTAATGAACCCTCTGTATTCATATATCTAATGAATAGAGTTTTCAAGGAATATCTTGATTCTTTTGTGGTGTTATTTATTAATGATATCTTGGTATACTCCAAA
The DNA here is from genome assembly GCA_963277665.1 of Viscum album. Lineage (NCBI taxonomy): Eukaryota > Viridiplantae > Streptophyta > Magnoliopsida > Santalales > Viscaceae > Viscum > Viscum album. The sequence continues at coordinate 544,921,992 of OY728140.1, forward strand.
AGCTATGAGGATCATGAAAATATATTGGGCATTATCCTGAAGACTCTTAGAAGACATGAATTATATGGGATGTTTACCAAGTGTGAATTCTGGCTTCAGGAGAGTTCTTTTATTTCCCATATTGTCTCCAAATATGGAATATTTGTTGATCCTTCTAAGACGAAGGAAATCCAGTAATGTCCAGCACCAACGAGTATAAATGAGGTACGCAGTTTTATTGGTTTAGTAGGTTATTATCAACGTTTCATCCAGCATTTTTCTCGGTTGGCTAACCCATTGACAACGCTCACACGTAATCAAGTTAAATTTGTTTGGACAAAAGAGTGTGAAAATTTTTCGAATAACTGAAGAGAATATTATTCAATGCTCTTATATTGACTCTACCATCGGGGAATGATGGGTTCATTATTTATAATGATTCATCAATGAAACGACATGGATGTGTCCTTATGTAGAATGATAGGGTTATGGCCTATGCATCACGAAATCTAAAAAGTCATGAGCAGAACTATACTACTCATGATCTCGAGTTAGTTGCAGTAATCTTTTCCTTGAATATATAGAGACATTATCTCTATAGTGAAAGATGTGAGATATATACCGATCACAAAAGTTTTAAGTGTATTTTCTCACAAAAAGAACTCATCATGAGGTAAAGGCGATGGCTTGAACAACTCAAGGATTATGATTGCACGATACACTACCACCCCGGGAAGGCATATAAGGTTGCAGATGATTTGAGTAGAGAAGATCATGGAGTTTTGAACATGATGAGAGTTGAAAGGGATCCTATTTTCAAGGATCTAGTAAATATGGATATGGGAATCACCATGGAGGGTGAAACATCAAAACTTTTTCAAATGATTTCCAAACCATATTTACTAGAAAGGATAAAGAGTTCTCAGGACAATTATGAAGAGTTGAAAAATAAGATTAAATCTTTAAATGATGGGTGATTGAGTGACTTTGTTTATGATGATGGAATTTTGAAATTTAGGAGGAGACTTTGTGTTCTCGATATACTAGATTTAAAGAGGGAATTGTTTGGATGATGCTCATAGTTCCAATTTCTCTATACAACCTTGGAGCACCAAAATATATAGAGATTTAAAGGGACGTTTTTAGTGGGACAACATGAAGATGAATATTACTGATTTTGTGTCAATATGTATGGGTTTTAAACAAGTGAAAGCTGGAAGGAAACAGCCTGGTGGAGTATTGCAACCTCTTCCCATACCTGAGTGGAAATGGGATAATATTATGATGGACTTTGTCATGGGACTACCAAAGACTCTTAGTGGGAATGACCGAATATCGGTCATTGTTGATCGTCTCACGAAGTCAACACATTTTCTTGCTATAAGAGGAGATATACCACTTTGAAATCTAGAAAAACTATATATTAATGAAGTTGTGAGACTTCATGGAGTACCCTATCGATTATCTCGGATCGTGATCCTCATTTTACATCAAGATTCTGGAAAATTCTTCAGAAGGACTTGGATACCGACCTTCGTTTGAGCACTTCTTACCACCCTCAAACAGATGGAAAATCAGAACAAACTATTCAAACCTTAGAAGACATGTTGAGATCATGATCACTTGACTATCAGGGTATTTGGGATCAATATTTACCTCTGGTATAATTTTCCTATAACAATAGCTTTCATTCAAGTATTCAGATGGCACCATATGAAGCGTTATATGGAAATAGATATTGCACACCAACCTGTTGGGATGACGTTGGTGAAAGAAAACTAATAGGCCCATAACTGGTTAAGGAATCGATGGAAAAGGTGATGGTAATCCAAAACCACATCAAAGCAGCTCAAAGTAGGTAGAAGAGTTATGCTGACAACTGAAGAAAGGATTTTTAATTTCAGGTAGGAGATCATGTTTTCTTGAAGGTATATCCATGGAAAGGAGTTATACGTTTCGGTAAGAAGGGTAAATTGAGTCCCAGGTACATCGGACCCTTTGAAATTCTAGAATGAATTGGGGTTGTAGCTTACCGTTTGGCAATACCGCCAAGTCTCTCCAAATTTCACGATGTGTTCCACGTATCACTATTGAGAAAATACATGCCTGACCCAATACATGTACTCACCTATGGGGAATTAGAACTGGAACCTGATCTTTCATATTGCGAAGATCCTTTCAGGATTCTTGATACAATAGAACAAGTACTGAGAAACCGGACGTCTCGTCTGGTAAAAGTTCTATGGATAAACCATAAGTTGGAAGAGGCAACGTGGTAACCTGAGGAACATATGATGAATAATCACCCAAGACTTTTTGAACAGTGATATTATAATAAATTTTAAGGACAAAATTATTTGAAGGAGGTGAGAATGTAACACCCCAAGCATCCACTGTATGCTTCTCTTTCAATAATACAATAGCTTGCATTGTACGCAACTTCGAGATTCTAACAGACCACAACCAATAAAACAAGCCGTTATGAATAGTAATACCTACTTTTTGAAATTTTATAAATTTTAACTTTCAAAATGGTCTTTATTTGTGGATTTGTAATATCGAATTTATCCTAGGGTGAAATTTTGGAACTTTTCGGATAACTTTAATATTTTGATGAATAGTTAAAATTACTAAATTTTAATTAAAAACGTCTTTTTTAATCAAACTAATTAATAGAGATAAATTATACTATTGGGTGGTTTTAAAGTATAATTAGAATAAAATATTACCATTTTATCCAATGGTGGTCATTAGAATTAATTTCACTTTGAAATTGGACATAAACAATTGTCAATCTTTTTATTGATATTGTTTCTTAACAACACGTTATTTGTTTTGACAATGGGAATTAATTATAAAATTAATTAATGAAACTTATATGTTTGTAATTTCGTAAAATAGACATCATTTTTTAATTTGTAATATCAAATATAGCTTAGAGTTAATTTTTGGTATTTTTCTAAAAAACTTCGATTTTTTTTGAATAGTGAAACCACTAAGTGGGAGTTAAAAAACTGATTTTTTGTTTAAATGAAACTTTACCGCTTCTACAAATTGAATTTCAAAAATCGGACAAACATGGTTGTAATTATAAAGTAAAATATAGTTCAATGGGATGAAAATAATTTTTGGATAATAGTAACTTTTATGTTTTATTAATCGCGATTAAAGGTAATTAGTGTAATTTAAGGTAAATATAATGTTATAATAATATGAAATTACCTTTACACTTGCCCAAATATTATTGGATGAGTCATGGTCAACCATGACAATCCATGGGTCAACTTGGAGACCCCATGGAGCCGCTTGTGTATGAAAATGACATTAGTAACTTTTTATTTAAAGTAAAAATAAAATTATCAAAAACATGTGTTGTTTTACTAAAACAATTATTACATGGGGTTATATAAGTTAAAATTTCGACTATAAATATCCATTGGAAAGATAAATAAATTTCATACATCATGATATTTTTTTTATAATTTTTAGTCCTTAAATAAATTAATTGTACTATGACACCATGATGATGTAGTGATTACCTCATTAATTAACGATTTAAATAAAATGAAATGTTAATGTAAAATCTAATACTTACACTTGTCAATAAATTATTGGATTAGTATATTTAGAACCCTTATCACCTAATCCTATAATTATATCATTGTGGGACCTTTATAATCTGAAAATCATTTCATAATAAAGTAACATTTCAATATTTCCAACAGTGCCCCTCCACTCCTCTTATAAAAGGCCCCCACCACTACCACCTTATTCACACCGTCAAATCCATTTTTCAATAAAAAATCTCCCCAAAAACTCCCTCAAAATCCCTCTCTTACTCCTAGAAGCCTTACTTTGTGCATAAGTCTTCCCAAGGAAGCCTTTGGCTCAAATCAAAAAGAGTTACCCGATTTTAAGGTAATGTCTTCTCTTATGTTTTTTGGTTTTATTTTTCTTCTCCAACCCTTTAAACTCTTTTAATTCCTTTATTTTGTAACAACAACAGTATCTTCAATATACTAGTATGTTATTATGGGAATTATTTGATTTAAACTTAAACAAACATTCGTCTAATGGTTAAAAGAACATATTGTTTCTGTGGATGGCGAATTACTGCCTCACGAAACGATGATTGTTCGACCTTCTTTTAACACATCTCATGGTGGCCATTAAGATGTCACTATATTTATATATGATATATATTATGTTTATGTTTTCCTTATGATTCTGTCTTTTTCATTTATGGAATAAATTTATGATTTCCATTATAGGTAAACATGATAATTTCATTTTAAAATGTGCGGACTACCACCCCCTCAAAGTGATTTGAATAGTTAATGCCATATTTTGGACGTATAAAGGATGGAGTAAATAATATTATATATGATATTATACTGGAATTATAATATATCTTTATATCATTATGATTACATTGAATTAAATACAAAATAGTAATGAAAGTAGTGTTCATGCGTATGTATGACTTACCGTCTCCATGAACGATGCATTTCATTTCATATCTCTAAATGTTATGCAATATAATAAATGCATCTATATACTTGATATATATGATATATATGATATCTAAATGATTAATATAATTCTATATATAATGATTATTTCACCACATTAACAACATGTAATTATAAGAAGTTTATTTTTGACTCAAGTACCAAAGATCGACAAAATGACCGTTATTAACTTAAATAATTACATAATGTTCATAACATTGTAATAAGTGATATAAAAGGGGAAATGAACATGAAATAGGTTCTTAAGAAAGTATAATTTAACTCTAGTTTATTATTCATGAGATTAAATAATGATCGAGTCAAGTCAGACAGGAGGTAAGGGACTTTGTCTCAATCTTATTTCATTGAGGCATATTTCATCTTATACAAAACATTCTTTTATACAGTGTATAAACTCCTTTGAATTTTAATCAAAAGTAATATTTTCTATATGACCCATTTTACTAAATGACAAAAGGGAATGTTTTTTATGTCGTATGTATGTGGCGAAAATGACTTCTCCGCCATCGTGACAATTATTTGTGTTTCGTCTTCCTCTACAAGCCATAACTTTTTATAAATGAAAAATAAATACCAATTTTTAATTTTCTTTTTTTTTCTGGTATTGAAAATGGTTTTGATAATGTTTTTATTATATCAATGTGTTGTATCGATATCTTGTGATTGAAATGTGGAAATTTTATATTTCCTTTATGCATTTTTTATGTGATACAATTATCTTATGGTTTATGATATGTTTAAACATTTTCATATAAGGAATGAATTGGACTTAATAAGTGATGGGTGGATCCCGCTATAGCTCATCGATGCATCGGTATGTCTCATGATACAAACTAGTGTCTTGGCATGAGGCCTTGACAAAATCTTATTTGTATTCTTGGAACAAGGCCTTGGCTACGTGGTTATGATAGTCCGGCATTATGCATTCCATCATTATGAAAGTTGTTATTGATATTTCATGTGATTATTCAACTAGTAGAATATCCATGTCAATAAGTAAATGGCATTATTTCAATTTATTTTATCCATATTATGCTGAAGTTAATGTTTAAAAATAGTTTGTTTTAGTTATACATTTCCTTAAATGTTTATGTTTATTTATGAAAGTTTCTGCTGTATTTTTATCCTTACTGAGAATATGAGCTCACCCCTTTCTATGTTTTATTTTCCCAGGATGTGACGAAATATTTTTTAACTGACCCATAGGGATAGTCTGAAGGGAATAGAAGTGTGGACTATGGAGACTATGTTATTGGGATTTTTCAATTTATGATGTAATGTAACATTTATGAATATATCTATTTTTTCCAAGGCTACTGTACTGATCGGTCTTTCGAGACATGATGTTTTGTGCTCATACCAATGTTATGCAATAATGCACCGACTCTGGGTAACTGGGGTCATGGCGTTACAACATTCCTTGAAACCATGACATAAATGTGGGTACTAAATAATAAAAAAGGAGGATGATACTATAGAAACATATGAATCAATATTCAAAAGTTTCTCAATATATTCCTCTGGTTATATCTCCTTGTATGAAAAAAATATTGGCCATTTCATAAGTGGATTAAAACCAACACATCAAAGGAAATTAACTATAAGGGGATTTTCATTATATGAGGAGATTTTTAAATTTGTGATAAACATATAGATATAAATTGGGTAATACCATAATTCCATGGATAAGAATATAATGGTGGAGTATTAGGTAATATTCAATTATAATCTATATAGGGGAATGAAAGTCCAACTACCTATTTGTCAAAAATATTTGAGAATTCATAGTGGAAATTTCCTCAAGTGATATAGGAAGTGTTATAAGTGTGGTAGAATAGGATGTATATCAAAAATATATATTTACATAGTGACAAGAATATAACTAACACTATGGATGAAAATACACCCCTCACCAATGTTCATCCAACACTTTAATGTTCATGTGCAGATATTTTGGGTACTACGAAGATCACTTCACTATCCTCAGATCTATTGAAGAGAATATGCCCCGACAACCTCTTATACCAAGTCATAATAGAAGAACATATTCCAATGATACTAATTATGTGTATCATGATAATTAATTAGTTCTAGGTACACTTATTCATTACTTAATATTTTTGGATGTCTTAAATCATGTATGTTATCACAAACTACTAGCAGTAAAAAACACATGGTGGTGCCATTAGTGTATCCAATTAATAAGAATCTTCACTAAGGAATATATGATCATGATATTTTAAAGTCTTATTAATATCTAATTTATAGGAATTTAGTGTGATTTTCTATATTTAATATCTCTCTCTACATGGATCCCACATGAATCGTGAGAATAAGTAACTCACAGTTTATACCAATCTATGACACTCTATCAATGAAAGGATGATTTTAAAATAACTATTTAATTAAATCATATAATGTGGGACTAGATACTAAATAACTATATTCTCTTGGCTCAAATAGTTATAGAAGGGCTCAATATTGGTGATAAGATTATTCAGTGGAAAATGATATATTTACCATGTTTTTAAGGTTAATATCCCTCTAAAAATTATACCATGAGTCACCTCTATAATTTAAATGCTCTTAAATGTTTCCATTAAAAATTTATAATTAAAAATTTTAAGATGAATTTTATTTAATGGGTGAGAATGTAACGACCTATTATTTTAATAAATTTTTTCTTCTACTTAAGTCAAATATGTGGGATAGCATGTTGCACTGGAAACACCGAACATAAACAAGATTTTAATACATTAAGATAAATTATAAATATTTAAGTATGAATGTTAAAACATAGTAGTTGATTTGGTTGGAAATAATAGTCATAAACACTCTATAAAATATTTATAGAAAGAAAATACAAGATGATTTTAATATGAATAAAATTCAATTTGTGTAAATAAATAATTTATAAGAATGATTTAGGAAATAAAATATAACCATTTTAAAATTATATATTTTTTATGTGAATATAATTATATTATGTATTATACATATTTTTAATATATATTATCAAAAAATGTATTAATAAATGATAAGAAATAAGAATAAAAATAGTTAATATTTTTATTATGTTATTCTCCTTTGAATGAAAATTTTATTATATTTATGTTTTTTTAAAAGTTATATATTATGATTTTATAATTTGAACATAAAAAATTATTCCTAATTTATGTATTTTAAAAACAATATTATATTAAGAGTAATTATTTATATTTTCCTAAAATAATTGATTTTGGGGTGAATCGTGAAAAATACAGTTTTTCTGAAATGATAAATTTTCTCACATTATAAATATTTGTGAGTTGACTAAATGATTATAAATTACTTTAATTTATCAAATATATATAACACCAGTATAAAAATGGAACATAAAATTTTATTTTTAACCTCTAATATTTCAAAAGTATTTTAGTGCTTAAGAATCATTTCAATAAAATTTAAAAATTGTTTTCCTTTTGTTTATTTTAATTAATAATTTTCGTGGTTAAAATAAGTTTTCTATTATCCTGATATAATTTTACCATTAATTGAATTTATAATTTATTAATTTAATTCATTATAATCAGTATCCAATACTATTTAATCTTATAAATCAATTTAATTTCTAAAATGATATTTTCTTAAAATTGTTTTTGCGTGATTATGTGTGTTTATTTTAAAACTTACATTTCCTAAAATTAAAAATTATATTATTTATGTTGATAAAAAAAATTTAATCAAAAGGTTAAAAATAGTTAAAATTATTCAATCTTATTTTTTCATTAATGTTAATTAAAAGTTTAAAAATTAATTGCCTAAGTAAAATTTAATTTGTGTAAATGGTTAAAAGTAAAACAAAAATCATAAATCAGGCTTACCATATCTGAAAATGAATGGATTATAGGTTTTTATAATTTTTTTTATCCCACCCCATTTATTTTTTTAGGTTTTATTTATTTACCATTTAATAGTTTCATGTAATTACTAAAAAATGTTGTGTGTTTCCTAATGTTCCCTTTTCTCCCTTTAAAAAATGATACAACTTGAACCCATAAAATATCCACTTAACCTTCAAATTAATATTTTTAAATCTACCCTTTTACTCTCCTCAAAACCCAATACTATAGAATAATACCCATTCTACTAGTAGTTATCATATTCCCATCAATTTTAATGGGACTTCCAAGGAAAGATCAAGTCTTCTACGAAAGTATTATCTCCAACATATGTTCTTATTCTTAATCTTAATCATAAAAATATCTTATAACCATAATATTATAATTAATTTAGTATATTTATTATATTTATATGTATTTATATTAAGTTTATAACACATATTTATTAATTTTCCACCAATTAGATAAATAAAGGAACATTAATTGTATTTGTGTATAGAGTAATTCCTCCACAATGATTCATTTTGTCATTTTTCTTCAAGATATTTATTATTTATCCAAACACTGTAAAATATATATTTATATCATAAAACTAAAAGAATCATATCATTATGATTCTTTTATAATTATGTTATTTTATAATAGAAACCTCCTTGACCATACATTCCAACTTACTCAACGTGTGTTCATGTTTTCTTCGATTTAACCATTTACAGGAAAAATGCCTTCAAATAAAATTATGGATGACTATGGGGACCTAAAAAATAATATGATTATAATTTATTAAGAAAATTATTATTATTATACAGTTATAATAAAGTTATATAAATTTTTTAAGTATTAATAAAGAAACCATTTTCACTAAAATTACTGAAATAAACTATTATCAGTTCTATTTTAACATACCATAACCAAAACACATAAGGAATGGAAAGAAAAGTTATTAAATAAATATAAGTTATATATTATATAATATTTAAATTATATATCATTTATGAAATTTGTTTCAAATTATGGGTAATGATATCAAAATTATTAAACATGCCTAAAACAGTTAAAGTTAACAATACCGAATGTTCATAATATACTATAAATAATTAATGTACTCATTATAAATAATTAAAATAAGGTATATAAGAGGTTAGTATTTATATAAATATTTGGAAAAAGTATAATAGGTAAGCTATTTTTTTACAAGAGGGTGTAGTTTCGTCAACTTATCTAGGAAACAAGGTAAGGGTTTTTAATGGTATCAAATTTAAATCCCTAGAGACAAGTTTATTCTAAACGCCATGTTTTAATATAAATTGTCTTAATATTTACCCATTTTAGTTTTTTATCATGATTATTATATATTTTTTAACATCCATACTTGTCTTACACCAGAAAAACAATAGTCGGACTGATTGGCACATGGCCTCAAGCACATCTCCCCGAATGTGATAGGTTACCAAGTTGAAGAGAGGGCCAAGGGTTTGTCTATGGTGAGACTAATCCCACCTAGATCAAAGTCACACAAAGATATAATAACAATTAATATCATAAAATAAAATAATAATACTAAATAAAAGGATAAAATAGTGAAATAATAGTATAATCCAAATATAAGAGACGGTCAATTCCAATTTACACAATGTATGTATGATAGATGACGGTACAGGAAGAACAAGAAATAAATTTGGAATATAATGGATAAATAAAAAAATCCCAACAAATAGCTCCATGAGAATATAAATAAGGAGATCGAACCACTTCTCCTAACTCCCACGTACAAGAGAAACATCACAACATAACAAAATGAATCCAAAGACTTTCAAGCATATTGGACTTCTTGGGTACCCCAGTGTAATGGTGGCCCAAGAAGGATGTCAGAAATGAATATTAATAGTTCAGTACCAAAAATCTCTATCCCAATCCAAACAGTACAATATAAATTAAGAAAGTGTTCATATATAGTATGCACATAGTAAAAATAATTAATATGAAAACACCTTGGTCCTGGTTCCTAAATAGACCCTTGTCCCATACTATCTACTTAATCCTAATTTGGATATCAAAAATTAGGTACCTATTAATGTTATAATACATATAACATGTTCAAGTGTAAACAACCAAGCTAACAAAAACATCCCCCCAAGATTTTTTTCTATCCTGGGGTCTCATATCCATGTTAATTCCTGATCAAGAAATATAATAGGCAAGAAGCATTAAGATATATAAGAACCACTCATATTAATAATAAATGATGCATATCTTAAGATCAAACAATAATTCATTCAAATCCTTCAAATCCATTGGTGGAGTCCCATGCCCATCCTAGGTGATATAAAAATAATCCCAAGTGTTATAATGGGAACATATGATAATCCAATACCACTGAGTTCCTCGAAGGAGATATTAAATAATCCCAATTATCACTCAAGGCATGGTAACTCTCAATCAGTGCCAAATATATCACATAGAAGAAAATGTTTCACCAATGTCATGGAGTATCGTTCTTCCAAAAATCCCCATCCAAAGTTACTCCCCTAGGGAACTCTTATCACTCACAACTATAATAAAGAGCCAGGGGAGTCCTTTCTTATAAATCCAAAGCATCTACCCCAACACATTGTGGTATAACTACCCAAGAATTGGAGTCCATCCATGAATCCTTAATACGGAATCCATGTTTTTGTCTAACTGGTTTCAAAATTACCATAACAACCAAGGTTTATATAATAAGGAAATAGATTTATAATATTTCATACCACTAAATAAACATATCATGATATAAAGGGCATTGAAAGAACCCAATCTACCAATCTAACCAAAAGACACAATTAAACCCATCATAATGGAATAAGTAATTTGGAACAAAATAAATTATGTAATAATTACATGATGTAATTATTATTTTTAATATTTCAAGCCAAAAATATATGAATATACATCAAGACACTACAATATGGAATAAGAATTATTCACATTCGTAAGAAATGGAATATAAACAAAAACACATAGAATCAACATGCCTCGAACAACACATTATCAATGACATCCTAAAAACCCAAGCCATCAAGCTTGGAAAGTATATAATTAATTTACAACTAAGAATATTTTCTAATCCATAAGCACCATATTGGTAAGGAACATATCTTAAAATAATGTTCCAAGAACAGGGTATGAAGTAAGGTGTTCAATAAAATAAACACACGGGGATAGACAATGAGAATAAAACATGTCCATTTTCAAAGTGATCCAATTCATGGATCACTACTCATTATAATCCCATTTATAAAATTTAAGTCATTAAACCGAGGTTAAACACATCCCAAGGAATGATGAAACTTACTCTATTTAGGTTGGCACACCCAAATCTTAACGAATTTTAGGACAAATTAGATGACACACCCGAAGGGGTGGCCAGAGGCAAGGAGAACACCTTATGAATGGTTTTCTAAAAATGTGAGGGTCACTATAGACATGTTAAATCATTCCATCCCTTTTAATAAGATTAATGAACTATTAAGAGGTTTTATTGGAAGTGTAAATCACCTATATGATTAATTTTTATATAAATGAGGGCCTAACCATTTAAAGGCATAAAGATGGTAAAATCAAAAATATTCAATTTCAACTAATCCGTCATGAAAATTAAGTTCATATTATTCAAAGGTGAAAATAATTTTTTTTAAAAAAATAAGAACCAACAATAAGGTATATAGAAAAATTAAACCATAACTAAGATGGATATCAATAACTACCATTGATTTTTATATAAGAAAGATCACATCCAATTGAAGAGTTTTGTTTTAAAATGGCATCATTTTTATTTAAACAATTCATTAATTAGATAATATATAAATTATTCGAGAAATAATAAATTTATAATTGTTATTGTGAGTTTTTTAAAACAATAAACCTCTGTTAGAGGGGTTTTATTATAAAATTATGACTTTGATTGTCAAATAAACCATTTAGCATAATATGAAAAATTATTCTAGTAATCAATATGGATTAATTAAACACAACTACAGTGTTTAAATAAGTAATTAAATGGATACATTAATTTAAAGATAAAAATTGGATCTTGCCTCGAAAAAATAATACCATGCCAAACACTTCATGTCTTGACATTTTTATTGGAAACCACTCAAAGTTACTTCATTGTTCCTCTAGTCATATTCACCTTTTCATATACAGATAAATTCACAACCCCTTTATATGTAGTCTCCTATCAATGATCATGTACAAGGGGATCCATACATATAGCTTATATAAATTTACCTGTAAACTCTCACACCCGTATGAATTTTTCATATTATATGTAAACATACCAAGTCCCATATATATAACCTTGCTACCATGGGTGGAAATATATATGTATATATATATATATATAATGGGAGATCATATATATATATATATCCTTACCAATTCGTATACAGGTATTCTTCCATTGACACCAGTGACTGAAACCCACCTCAAGGGTGATCAATATATGCTACAAAAATATTAGGAACTCAAAATAATCAAATTTGGGTCTGAATCACATAAATAAAATTACCAAGAACACAAAATCACCCAATAGACACAAAATAAAATCGGAAAAACCATGCATTGGATGTAAACCCTTACCTCAGATGGCGGTAGTGACCAATGTTGGCCCAAAATGCCTCACATTTAGCGAAGAACACTGAAACATGCATGAAGGGTCCCAAGTGACACATTGAATGCCCAAACACAAAAAAAAACACAATAATTAGACTATACCTTCCCCTATGGTTTCTTTTGAATCTTACTGGGTGATGGAGATGACAAAAATAATAAGAAAAAGGAGAAGAGGAAGGGTGGATGAGGCTTACATTGTCAGATCAATAGATATTCTGGTAGAAAATAGTTGAAATCGGCACACAAGGGAGTCCAATAGAAGGGGTGTCAAATGATGCATAGGAGAAGGTAGGGGTTTCTATATTTATGTGGAGTGGGAGAGGGAGTGTCATAAACCATGGGTAAGGAGAGGAGAGACCCCTATTTGGTCTCTAAACCATAACCATAAATTAATATTATTATTAATAAAAATATTATTATTATTATTATTATTATTATTAAAAATATTATTATTAATAAAAATATTATTATTACTATTATCATTATTCATAAAATAATAATATTATTACTATTTTTATTACTATTTAATATTTTATTTTATATTTATTTCAATTTTTAATATCAATTAATTTAATTTCTAAAAAGAAACACATCGTGGAGTCCCCCACTCTTGGAATTACATTCCAAATCATAGTTTTAAAATTAGTACATATAATAAACGCCAAAATATATAATTACCTTGGAATTTTCATTTGGTTCAAAACACGAGATGTCACATATTTCATTATATTCAATTTTCTATTTAAGGTTCTGCATATAATGGATTTTCTATTAATCTTTTACAAAAGATTTAAGGGGTGTTCTTGACTCAAATCCTACACTTGGACCAAATCACTTCTCTTAATCTAATCCACATTCCATATATGATTGTATCTATTCTATGATAATTTTATTTTATATTTACACCTTAATTTATAGTTAATTATTGCTTCATGCAAAATTTTTATTATTTTATGAATCGATTTCATTGAGGAAATGAAATTTTTTATAAATAATTCTAATATCATTTAATGGATTTTTATCCATGAAGACGTTATTAATCATCACTAATGTTATCCTTTCTCGAGTGAAAAATAAAATTTATCTTATCTCCAATGATACTTACCTTAATTTTTATTTTAAAACCATGTTTTCTAATATCCTTTTAATAGTTGTGTCTTTTATTAAATTAATTTTAAAATATTAAAAATCCTTTTCCTTTAAATAAAAATTTACTTTTCCATTATGAATTACATTTTTTAATATGATTTATTTTTAAAAATTTCTATTTATTGGGATTTTTTTAACAATATGTTATAAGATTATTTATCTTCATTTTCAATGAAATGTCTTTTGAATTATAACTCCAAATGATATATTTTTAAGATGATATTATGATATACTATTTCAAAAAATATATTTATCCTTAATTTTCGATGGATTATTTTCCAATAAATTAATGTTTCATAAATCACACAATATATTCTATTTCGGTTTGATCATTTTTTTTGTTATCAAGTGATCATGTTTTTTTTTGTGGAAAAGGTATAGAAACCATTTTTATCCCCTATGTTATTTATGATAAGATAAATGATTTCAATTTCAACTGTCACTCATATGTACGTATGATGATGGGTGGGATTAGTTATCTCCTTCCAATGCATTTTGTATGGTTTTATATCTCATGAGATAATAATTCATTTAAATATTTCAATTTTCTTACAAAAATAAGGGTCCATATACATGGATTTTTCCAAGGGTGTACATACATGGATTTTTTACAATGTTTTCTTACGATTATGTTTGTGCCACAACATCAATAAAATGTTCCTTATTTTCAAAAAAAACCAAATTATTATGATATTTTGGGTTCTAAAGATCTATTTCCTTATTATGTATTGATTTCATGTTCTTTATATGTTTATAATCCATTTTTTACCTTTATTTGGTGTTTTGTTTTAAATCAATAACATATAATGCTAAATAATGTTTTATGATTAAAAATTAACATCACAATATATTTTTATCTAATATTATTATTCTAATCATATTTTAAATTATTTTTAAAATATATCCATTATGACTAGTTGGTATGTTTCTCTTATTGAGCATTAGAGGTCCCCAATTCTTATGTTATCATTCCTTTGGTAATAAAGATGATCATGCCATATAAGATGTCTAAAAGAGGTTTTGTGGGATGATTCTTGTGGATAAATATTTATAAGTCTAGTAAAATAACGTTTTTATATATATAGTCTCTAAGATATTAAACCATCTAGTCTATCGTTTTTTTGAATTTTGTATAATATATTAAATAAACCATAATATAATGTTTTATTTATGAATGATTATTTTGGGTTACCCTATGTTAATTATTCACAAGGTAAATTAATATGTATATAAATATTTTTTCAGTTAATCCCTAAGACCTCTTTTTTTAATCTTAATAGTTATCCTATTGAATAAATATTCTCCCTCACAACACCCTTTATAAACTCGGTCATCACACAAGCATGCATTGTGAGGTTTCAACCCTGAGGAATTTTCCCTCATTGAATAATATGTGAATCCCCTTTTACTTCATGTCTACTATGTTTAAATAATCTCTTTCATGATATTAAGTAGAGTACTCACCTCCCCTAAATTCCTACCACATATTCCAAACATTATTCACTAACTTATTAGTGTAGGTCCCTTTGTGTGCCAACTCCACAAATCAAGCCCCTTCCCCCACACACCTACCACACAAACCTACCTCAATTGGGATACCTAAGACCAACATTCAACTTATGGATATGTGAAAGGGTTTTGGGTTATCTTATGGATAAAATATTCCAATGAAAATCAAGAATTGTCAAGATGAGACCTACTCTAAATTTATTAGACATACATGATCAAGTAACTGTGAACTCTAAAGGGCCCCTGCTTCAATAATCTATTCCTTTGATAAAAGGTGCCCCCTATTTTCCTTACCTAACTGATGGAGACAACAGGAAATTTGAAACCATTGATCTCGTTGATTACAAGGGTACCCATAATAGTCAATGAGACCATCCCATGGCTAGGGATCCTAATCTAGTCAACCTTAAACTGAAAAATATTAACCTAGGAACATCATTGAAACCTGATTCTATTGAAAGAGTAAAAATCTAATACTAGTGAAATTCTTACATATTCCATTCCAACATAATGACTAAAAGTGGGGTTATTTCATCTCTCCTCACCTTTTTATAGTCTCGAAGTTGGGAGGTCATCACTCCATTAGGTTTAAGTAACCTACTTCAAATTAAAGATGGATTTATTCTCCTTGTTGAGAAAGGTTTTCAGAAAGGAAATCCCAATATTCATAAGACCTAATCAGTCATTTGTTGTCACACCATTCAAAACAAAAATTTACCTATAGTGTGACGTTTATCTATGTTCCCAACTTTCTAGATTCACGATTTAAAACTATACGACAATGTATTTACCATTGGATGTTAAACTACATGGCATACACTTTATGCCTGACCTTAAGCTATGAAAATAGAACTATTTAGGATTTCATTATTTCCATGTATGATTTGTATTATGCATACTTATAGGTTGAAACCCATTATAATTAACCATACATCCATCCTCATGGGTCCATATTTCTCTTTAATCCACTTATGTCCTACCTCATTATGTTATATCCCCAATGAGCTCAGACTTCCCATTCACTACAACCATTTTCTTTGGTGACTCTCTTAACTGGTTGTTATTCCTGATGAAAACATATGCCACTTGAATGTTAATATTCCCTCTAGGTAGCACAATATATCCTTAATTATTCCATATTTTTTACGAATACATTTTCTTGGTATGTGTTTCACACTCCTACTAGTCGAACCAACCTCATATAGCATATATCCATGTTATTTTTGGAAAAGAATTATCCCCACTATGAATCATTACCTTACAGGTCAACTAGAAAAGGTATTTTGTTGTGTAAGTTCTATATCAATCATCATTGAGTACCTTTCCCCCAGTCATACTTACCACATGAAATTAAACTACATATATTTGTCCTCATCATATGAACCTAAAATGTAAAACATTTCCCATTAAGTATACTATAACTATGTGGGTTTTGATTCCTTTTACAAGGATAAAAAGGAAGCCATAATTATGGTTCCAATATCAATAACATAAACAAATATCACCTTCCTAGATTGTGATAAAATTTGGATCCCCCAACTATTTGTATTTAATCTATAGTAATTTGAAACAAATCATCACTGTGAAATAAAAAACTAGATGGAGAACCTATGATATATATATATATATATATATTCACATTGATACATGTAAATGAATAACCACTGACCTAGGTGTATCAACTCGTACACTAGAACATTGTATGGTTTAAAAAACATTGCATACATATAAGAGAGTCCATGAGTTGGTATGAATCCCCTAATATGGTGTGGTGAGCCTCACATACCTCCTCCTCTTGAACAATGAACATTCTAAGGTGTCGCTAGAAAATTCCAAATGACTACCTTCAATTATAATGTAGGTATTCCCTATCTCAAAATAAAATTCAATATGACATTGAATCATGTGTCTGTGTTTCCATCAGAAATATAAATGATTAACCCAATGTGGATCCTTCAACTATGAAAGTGATTGGTCAAACATGTAATTACATTTTATACTAAATTGATGTGTTTTATCATTTTTTTCCTTAGAGTAATTTATAAACTGTATACCCCTTCAATACAAATAAATACCATTTTTAAGGATCCTTACATGTGTTATGGTTGTTATAAAGTCGTTGACCCCTATTAAAAATAGGATGATGTCACCCACCCGAAAATTTCCTCATTTGTTGGTAAAATAAATGGTTCAGGAGTACCATAGAAATAGTATAACCTATTGTTAAAGATTTAACATGAATCAATATCCAACATAATGCTTCAACAACCATTCACTCAATAATGGGTCATGATAGATTAGGAAACACTTGTCACCTCCTCAATCTATTTTGGGAGACTTTCCATGGAATGTGAAAATATATACCTCCCTTGTCTTAGGGAGGTTCATAAATAGGTAGATTGTAGCCTCAACACTACTAAATATTCACCTTGGAGGGAACCTAAGAAGAACCACTTCTACAAGTGTCATGCGGCATGAATCCCTCAATAATCTATTGAGGATTCTTCACAAGGAATCTCTGCTCCTGCCACTCATACCCAACCACCCATGAGACCTCACGAGTTGTGGAGAGACACTAAATATTTGGAGTATGATCATGTCACCATATATACTAAATAATCCTAATATAATATTGTGGTGGTAACCATCGAGTTTACCTATATCCTAGTATTCATTGATAATTCCTCTAATATACACTTTTGGGATCAAGGGAACCATGAAAACATATACCTACACCCACTAGATTGAAGGAACACATTCCTTACCCTAAAAATGAATCCTATTTGTGTATCCCAATGGAATTTATAGGGTACAGGTAGGCCCATATTCCCACTCCCATCAAATAATAGGCCCACCTTCCTATTCCCATCGGATAATCCCATCGGTATATCCATGTAGTGATGGAGGGGAAGGATCATCTCCCTACCCACACCTTAAAGAGTTTTCATCATATAATAACTACTATAGTATAATTACATCACCATCATATCTGAGTTTCCAATAGTATATAGTCACATATTCCTTCCCCCTTTAAAAAATATTTCATCAATATGCTTCAAGATCTACTCTACTGCAAACATATATTTCGGCTCTTATTTATGAGGATTACCCATTAACCTTGGTGAAGAATGAAAAATAGGATCATAATAACATTCTCATTAAAACTGGAAATCATTTGACCATTTCAGTAATCAATTTTGTGGAGGTTCGTATTCCTTACAACACTATCAGAACTCAGCATCATATTACCACAGTCACTCAAGAGTTTAAATATATTTCTAATACCCTTAAGATCATAGGGTCCATATGCATATCTTGATGGAGTTTAAGAAGAAGGCCTACATTCCTCATTAATCTAAAGAGGATCCATGGAATATTTTTATGGAAATAAAATTTTCACATAATAATTATCTATCATACAGAGGTCATTGTGAAAAACATATGACTCCAACCACCCATTGGATAATACCTAAAAAAATATCATCTAGTGTAGCCCAAATCCCAAGACTACACTAGTGTTCTTGCAGCCTTAAATAATATTTTTATGGTGGACCAATAATTTTTTAAACTTTTATCAGAAGAAAAAAGAATTTTTAGTTGCGGAGTTCCAACCTAGAATGGTACTACTAACAACTCTGGAGGTCCTCCCTTGAGTTCATGCCATTAAGGTCCTCCTTATATTGATATAAAGATTTGTCAGGAAAATTACTCTTTTAAGAACCCATATTTTCACTTCGGTATAGATCCTTTAATTTATAGAATAAATCTTTACTTTGGACCTAATATGGATGCCTAATGAGTTAGTAATGGTTTTTAGGGTGTATAGGGCTTTTTTGGAGCCCATAACCCATATTTTTATGGAAATCTAGCATGGCACACGATTTAGAGTAAACTGTTTAGGAATTATGCATAGTTTGGAGAACCTTGTCGATTGTTTTTTTTCAAATAGATCCATGTCGTACAGTTGGCACATGTCTGTGCATACTAATCATGTGAAATCCCCTTTTTTCCAGGTTCTCATGCATGGCTTGCGCATGGTTTGACCTAACTATGTGGATTATGTTTTATCAGGTAGAACAACCTCACATAGTTTGTGAACGGTCTGAAAAACTGTGCTAAAAACCATATATAGGCTAAAATTATGGGTAAATTCACATTTTTACCCTTAATGATCTATCTACCGCCTCTTCCCCCCTAATCTAAGATCTAGTCAGATTATGTCTTTTTCCTCTCAATTTGGAGATTTTTTATGAAAAAAGCTATAGATCAAGAGATTTACTTCTTCCATCATCCGATCAAGATTTTCTTAATCACGTTGGATGGGCAATAATAATTACTCAAGACCCATTTATTAGTTCTTCTTCTCTATTTCTCTCAACCAAGCTACCATCATTTGAGTGTTTTTTACTTTTTATTTGATCTACTCCGCTCTAAGCCAAATCAAGGGTTAATATCAGAGGAGGAGAGTCATACAACTCTAAGGTGGGTGGTATATAACTCATCTATAATGTTCGTAGTTTTTTGGAATAATCATATGGGTCCCACTGATTTCATCAGAAGTTGTTTCTTAATTTTACACGCCATAATTATCGTTTTTAGAATCGTATGGCTATTCTCTTTCTAAATATGTTATTATTTGTTAGCGGTAACACCCACAATTCAATCCACTCATGTTGAAGGTCATTCCATAATTGGATTTTAGTGTTTCAGAATGTTTTATCTGCCATTCAGGTGTTAATTTTCTTGACATTCCTAATGGTGATCCATCCTATAATAATTGTCTTGTTGTCAATGAGAATTTTATAATTTCATTGACAATGTATGCTCACCACTAGACCTTCCTTAAATAATTGATTCAAATTGATTATTAAATGTGAAATGTGAGATGGAAAATATACCAAGTAAGTAACATGGCCTTGTAACTGATATTAAATAATGGTTACATATTTGTAGCATCCATTTCCATCTTTATGGAATGTAGCGAAGTGAACCTATAAAAATGAATATGCCTTAATTGTTAATTTATACAAGATTAAAAGGGTTCAATGCTACTTGAACTATCCACACTAATGGAAGCCAAGGATTGAACCTAATGAATAGATACATGATTAAAATTTCAAATAGGAATAGAATGACATGATTTCACAGTGGATTCTATGTGTAGAATTGCTTGGGTCTTAGGAACCCCATTTCTATTCAAGGATGAAGTTTTCATACTTTGATACCCACCTAGAATCTGGATCTTTTCTATTCCCTGGATTCCCAGTATACTACCATATGTCCATTTAAATTATTACAAGATACCTCAGATACACTACTTAGATCCAGTATTGACTAGTAGGTTCCATGGTGAAATCTTTTAGGGCCATTTCCTTACTTAGCCTCATTTTTTCTTGGTCGATCACCTTGTACTCGACAGGTTCCTTATTGTGGAATGCCTTGGATTGTGCTCCTTGGATTATAATCTTACCCCTTTTCTAGACTCAGTTACTATTGAGGTAGTGTTCCATGATATCTATGTTACCTTGGTTATTACCCTGTAACTCCCTCACCAGATATCTTTTCCTAGTTTCCTTGTTATGTATTGGGACATTCACTTCATATACTATCACAAGGTGATGTCAGTTCTTTCTATGTCTCATGTGACCTATTAAAATTTAATGGTAATTACTTTATAAATGAACTGGTTTCATGTTCAAGCATTAGCCGAGGGATGAATTAGGTACTTGGGTATTTAGTTATATTGTAATGCTTTCATTACTTATATATGCATGTCTGCACATTATTGTATTCCCTTTCACGGGCTGGATGTCATAGACTTCGTTGGTGGTGTCCCACTGAGATTTATCTCACACCCTCTTTGGGTGACATTTGGTACTCGATGTACATTTCATGGTTTCAGGTATTGACAAAGGGATGCATAAGGCTTCCAACACTTCATCACTTTCTATTTAAGATGGGGCTTGATAGAAGATTATCTAGTTGGATAATGGGATAGTTGGAGTATTCTATTTTTTCTTTCACCTTTTGGAACATGTTTTTCTGATTGCCTTGTATCCGTGTTGTCATGTTTTTTAGCGACATGTCATTACGTCCTCATTGTTTAAGTTGATATAGTTTTTGTTATTCTCATTTATCTACTGTCTCAGTTTTCTTCTACTATTTATTTATATTGCTTACACTTTTTAATAATTTTTATATACTTCTACTATGATACACTCTGTTAATGATGGTATAGTCTCCACACAGACACACCCTAGTCCCTCACTTATAGTTGGTATTCTCTAATGTTAAGGGAGATGTGCTTGAGGCCATATTACCCACTGGGCTCAGGGCACCTGTTAAGTAACATCTGGGTCTGTTACATCACAATGAAATATTAAAGGGGTTTCGTTTTGTTAATTACTAGTTCAAAACTATATATTGGAGAATTGGAATGCTTGGGACTTGGTCATAAGTCATGCCTGGGCGTCGGGAACCCATGTTTGGGGTAATAACCATGATTCCTAAATTATAATTTTTGTTAGGCTTTTTCGTTTTTATAGTTGATATTATTTCATCATTGGGTGATGCACATGTTGTGTGGTGTTGTTGATTATAACTCTGTTTTAGAATTTATTCCATCCTTAGCTCGATGATATGAGGGAGAGTATAAATTCTATATGCATTATTACAGGAACCTATAATTCACATTTCATTGATATTTCCATACCATATAGGTGCATTTCACAACCTTGAATTTCTTGATGTGCTTATAATTATTGATTGATGTTGTGATAATTTCTTGTATACGTATTATTATTGGTTATGATTGATTGATTATCTTGTATCAATTCATGAGGGGTATGGGCCCTCAAGGGATGGTATGAGTAATTTACCAAGTCAATCCATTATGTTATAAGTAAGTGTGTGTCATTTCTCCTGGTAGCTATATGGGCATTGATTCATCAGAAATGGATATCCATTATAAATTGAATCCTAAAATCTAAAAGTAATTGGTTGCACATCCTTGTTTCTTTTTAATATGTCTATGAAAGGTAAATAAGTGAACCTGGAAATTAACTGTGAAATGACATGAAACCTATACTTGATCACTTATCGATACCTAGCCATCAAAGAATGTAGTTTGGGGTATTATTCCATCGGTACTAATTTTTTTTATGTTCAGTTTCTGCTAGTGATACTATCTTATGCTTATAATATTGTTCTGAGGTGTGTGCTTGGCATTTGTAGACCAATGCCACCATGAAGTCCTTGTCTCAATCGCCATGAGGGTGGTGACGACCATGCTCTAGACAAGGCGGGTCCTAAGCATACAGTCTTACCTTTAGAAGTTCCACTTGTGGAATAGAGTGCAGTACTTGATCCGGGCACTGATGGCCAATTCCATGATAGTTTCCCACATTAGATATAGAGAACCAAAGCTTGACGTACATGGACATTACATTACTTTTTCAGAATACTTAATACATAACAAAAAACAATACTCAAGGACCATAATATTTTAGTGTCTTTGGAGACTTGGAACATATTCTTCTAATGATGGTGAAAGATCTTCAACATCTCCCATAATGATGTTCCCCTTTTGTTTTCTTACCTAAAACCTTTATTTATATCCTGGGGAAAATAAAACATATAAAGGGTGAGCTCAAATGCTCAGTAAGGGAAGGCATGGAGAAAATAAAACAAACAGTATACATTTGAACTTAAAAACAAGACCATAATGTTTAAACATGAAAATCTTGAGCAATGAGATAAAACATGGAAGTTAATAAGGAATATATCTTAATGGAACATCAATCATGATAATATATCATGGGAATAAAAATAGTAATTATGGAAAACATTATGAACATGATATGATTTCCATAGTTTCCAAGGCATTGCTGCCAAGACCATCATAGTGGACAAAGTCCATTACTAAACCGGGTTTACTTGCCATTCCAGCCCTGTATTACTGAACCAGATTTACTTACCATTTCAACCATGTCTATATCATGAGATATAAATCTTTACCCAATGCATGTTAGGGATATATAGGTCCCACCCATCTCATAATAAAATCATTCTTACTTATGCCACAAAATAAACTTAAAACATTCATCATAACCTAAAAAATAAAATGGGTTTCATAAACATCATCCCATCATCACATAATCCATATAAAAAAATGGATATTACATAATAAGAAAGGTGAAACCATGTAAATCATAGAGAAATTATACATGAAACATAAACATATTAAATAATGTCATCTTAGATAGAAAATGGTTTTGATAAAACACTTGAAATGAATTCTTAAGGGAAATTTCCTTTCTTCTTCAAAATCATTTTATTTTCACAAAATTCCATGCAATTTCAAAATAAAAGTTTTTTTTGAAAATATTTATAAAATCTTGTAGAGTAATATTAATGAAAATGTGGCATTATGATACTGTAAAAATCTGTTCATTCCGTATAAGATAAAAATAACATTCTTCTCGTACTTTTGTTGGAAAAGTCAAAAAATTCCTCATATGGTAAACAATAGAAATATTCCATTCATAACATGTGGTAAAAGTAAAAAATGGGTAAAGGGAATTTAAAAATACATAAAAACAATTTTAGAAAACAAGGTCTTGGATGATAATAATAACCCTAGTAAATACTTACGAATAAACAATCTCGGATAAAAACGAGATTGGAAAAGTTATCCCTTACATTAGGTCTGATATGCTTCATACGTGTCCGAACCTCCTATATAATGATTTAAATATTTTAATTGACTTAATACATAATCATATTCGTTGTTGTGATATCATATATGGTTCACATATGACTTTATATTACCCGTTATTTTGTAAATCCCTTGTTAAAGCAACGTTTTGGGTAAAATCATCTTGTTTATCGTACGTGTTTGGACTTGTTGTTCTTGATGTTAATATTACTCATATCGTGATTTAATTACTTACAGAATGTAAATAATGATTTATATAACATAAATATTCATTATATATCAATAATATACATGTATTTATAATAGTACATAACATATGGAGGTAGAAATGAATGAACCGTTCATGGAGACGGTAAGCCGTACGTACGCATGAATGCTACTTTCATTTCTATTTATTATTTTAATGGAATTAAAACATAATGATACATAGTTATATTATAATTACAGTATAATAACATATATAATATCATTAACCATATCCTTTATACGTCCCATATAAGGTATTAATGAATCACATCAATTTGAGGGGGCGGTAGTCCACACTTCCTCAAATTAGATTATCATATTTACCGACTATGGAAACCATAAAGGCTTGATATAATTGGGAAGTAAAGAAGAATAAGGAAATAATAAACAAAATATATATCATATATGAATACAGTGTCATCAAAATGGCCACCATGAGAGGCGGTAGGAGAAAATCGAACAATCATCATTTTGTGAGGCGTTAGATTGACATCCACAGAAACATTATGGTCTTCATCCATTAGATGGAGGTGTGAGTAAGTTTATTTATAATAATTCTCATAAGAACATCATAGTATATTGAGGATACTATTTTTCTTACAAAATAAGGGATTAAAAAGATTTTAGGGTTTGGAGAAGTATAATAAAAGAAAACCACTTAAGAGAAATTGTTACCTTTAATTTGGGTAACTTCCTTTGGATTGAACTAAAAGGACTTATTGTAGTGCCTTCTGCCTAATGTAAGGCTTCTAGGGGGATTAGAGAGATGTAGAGAGATTAATTAGGCGGATGTTGGATGAGCCAAATGGCTTGAGAGGTGTAAGGAATTGGATAGAAAAGGTCTCCTTTTATAAGGGGAGGAGGGGATCTTTTGGAAAAAGTGGAAATATTATTTTATTATAAACATATATTCGGTTTTAAAAGGTCCAAAAATCATTACAGATGAATATAAGATGACCCATGGTCGAAATAAAATCATCCAATCAGAATTTGACATGTTTTGGATAATATTTTAATCATTATAATCTTATTTATTTAAATCATTTATTAATGACGTAAATACTGCATCATTATTGTGTCGTGAATAATTTAATTTATTTTATGTCTAAAAATTATAAAACAAATACCACCATGTAGGAAATATTTTTAGCTTTACAATTAATATTTATAGTTGAAAAGATAATTTATATAACCCCTTATAAAAATTAATTACTAAAATATTTTTGTTATTGTCAATTTTGTCATTACATTAAATTAATTAATCGAAATTGTCATTATCACTACCAAGTGGCACAATGGGGTCCCAAAATCGACCCAAGGATACCCATGGTCAGCCACTACTCATCCAATAAGGTTAAGATAAGTGTTAAGATAATTTTGAATTATTATAATATCCTTTTAAACTTGAATTACCCTATTTACCTTTAGCTACGGTAAATAAAAGTCAAAAGTTACTATTTACCAAAAATTATTTTCATCTTATTGAACCAAATTTTACTTCTTGATAACAACCATGTCTGTCAGATTTTTGGAATTCAATTCACAGAGGTGGTAAAATTTTATTTAAATGAACGAGTCAGATTTTTAACTACCACTAAGTGGTTTCACTATTTATCAAAAAACGAATATTTTCAGAAAAATACCAAAAATTCGGCCCAAGCTATATATGATATTCTGAATTCAAAAATAATGTCTATTTTTTAAAATTCAAAAAATAGAATTGGAGTTAATTAATTTTAAAAGTAATTCACGTTATCAATACAAATAGTGTGTTTTTAAGAAACAATAACTATCAAAAGATCGACACTTGTTTATGTCCAATTTCAAAGTTAAATTAATTACAATGACCAACATTGAATTAAATGGAAAAAGTATATTCTAATTACACTTAAAAACAAATTAAAAATATATTCTAACCATAAAATTATTGCGATGAAAAAATTTGTTTTTAATTAAAATATAGCGTGTTTTTTCTATTCATTAAAATATAAAAGTTATCAGAATAATATGAAAAATTTATCAAAAGTAAATTCTTACTTCATGATTCCAAAGAATAATTTTATTTTGTCAAATTGAACTTATAATCATGTCAAAAAATAGATTTAAAATGGGTGCGCCATCAAAAGGTGGCAAAATTGCATTTTTTGAAAAATACTTTTTTTACCTGAAAACTTTTTTTGTTCTCATACCATGTTCTAAAAAATGTGTAAGATGAATAATAATGTGATAAAATTCAAAATTTAGTTAATACTATTCATAAAGGCTTGTCTATAATAATATTATATCAATGTTTTGTTGTTTAGTGAAACTCGGTATTGCGTACTACACACGCTATCGAGGAAGGTCGTGATTGTGTGTGATGCAAGCCATGTTAGGGTGACATGTAGAGGAAGACTCCATTGTTGTTGCGTATAAAACAATACAACCACATTTCATTTATACATTAAACACAATATATATTTAATGTTGCATAGAATAATTTCTAAAAAACCAACCTGAAATTGTGTGGAACACGAGCCAAGAACAGTGTTGCGTATATTGCAAGCTAATACGGTATTGCATATAACACAAGATAATCATGGTGTAGCGTACAATAGAATACATCAATGAAATTAAAAAGAATAATTCTAATAAAATCTCGGGTTGTTACATTCTCCGCCCCCTTAAAATGAATTTCTCTCTTGAAATTCATCAGGGTTATAAATGGTTTATTACTTGAATGTTTCTTTCATAGAAACACACATCGTAAAAAGGAATAATACAACTTCATTTTAAAATGGGATGTTATAATCATAACGGTCACCCAAAGTAACTCAGCACTAGGTTTCCACATAGGACAAAAAAAGTGAAAATATGGATATGGAAGAAAAATCTAACCCTCATGTTCTGATGGAGAGTGGTAGAGAACATGGCTATGAAAAATCCAACAATCCCAAAGCCATATATTTTTGATGATCTAAGGTGTCATCTGATTTGTCATATATAAGAGTACTAGGACAACATTTTTTGCTTTCAAGATAATTTCCCTAATGTTGAAGAATTTTTTAATTAAAAGAAATTCTTACATGATTTTGGTACAATCTCATTGTTGTTCATGTTTTGAAAAATTTCCACTTCATCTCTTAATGAAATGAAGTTGAATTTGTTTTCTAGGAATTGTTAGCGGATCATGCAATAGAATGATAGGTCATTCCATCTGTCTCAATCATAATGTTAGCAAAAGTTATATACATAAGTCCATCTATGGTGATATTATTCGTATATGGTTCCAAAAAGTGACTTATACATCATATATCATACTGTATAATAAAATAAAACTAGTTTCTAATAACCAAGGTCTTTCTGTAGGCCAGTGGTAGGGGATAAAGGCTTATCTCACATCAGTTGTGGGTTCAATTCCCACATCCTTGTCTGACGCGACGAGTTGTGTCCAATCCTGCAGTTTGTCCTTTTTCTAAAATTACATCATTATAACATTCCATCAATAATATCAAAAACAGTTCTAGCATTAAACAATAATTACTTATGTCCAACATAATCCATTTCAAATCATTAGGCTTATCCAAAATACTTATGTCTAATATTATAGTATAAGGAAAACAATTACAAGAAATTTCATCTACCAAGCATGTGAATACCATCATTTATCCCTGATATATCTTGTTGATCACATTCCAATCATTTGAATACCTTAATAATGTATTCTCTTTAAAAATGAATAGCCATTGAACCTTAGTGAAAACATGAATTATGTCAAAAGTTAATTCTTTCCACATCCAAAAATTTGAATGTTTCTATAGACTCAAACCATGATATCACTTTTTTTTATTTTATACATGAGCTCATGAATACTATCATATTATTTTCTCTTTATCCATTCATTATGCACATTTCATGTTCTTTCCAAAAATATTTCAATCACATTTTCATTGTTACCAGTACCATATAATTATTGAAAACCAATACATAGATATTCCAAAATTCCACAATACGATAAATGATATTCCATGATACTATTTTGAAATCCCACTACATAAACACTTAATCATTACACATCATCATTTTAATACTCAACAACACAAATAGTGATCGTATGATACTTCCCTTTATCCTTATCCTTAAGAGGTTTCACACGTTGATCATCATTAACCCATGGATTAGGGCATTTATTAGTATAATTCCCCATTTCCTTGTACTTGAGGCATTGAACTGTTGGTGGAGAGTTCTCTGTAGTCTTTTCTCTATTCACATCATTACTAACCTTTTTCCCACTTCTTCAACAATCAACAGCTCGATGACCTTATTTTCCACACTTAAAACATTTTCTAGTACCTTTTAGGCAATATCCACCATGCTTCTTTCCACACTTTGAGCATAAAGAAACATTCATCTTCTTTTCACCATTTTTCTGAGATTTCTCTTTGAACTCCATCTTTCGTTTCTTGTCAAAACCATAAGATAGATATGTAACACCAAATTCCAATTCTACCTTGATAGCACAAAGCACAATTTCTTCATAGCTACTGAAGTATCTTATCTCTAATGACGTTCGAAGAATTCGTTTTAAGCCACTGAAAAATCGATCAACATTACTTTCAGGTTGGGTGATAAATCTAGATACATAACTTTCATGCCTTGTAAAATTCTCCTTTTATATACCAACAGATTCATCATCCTTTTCCTTAAGCTCAAGGAAATCCTTTTCCATATTTGTTCTAAGAATATTATGGATGTACTTATTGAAAAATATGTTCTTGAACTCATCCAATTCCATGGATTCAATTTCATCTCGGGGCATTGTATTCTTAATTAGATTCCACCACTGGTCTGTTTCACCTTCTAAATAGTAAACAGCCAAAATTACTTTTTCATGCTCTGAATAGGGAAGTATGGAAAATATCTTTTCTATGGTACTGATCCATTGTTCGGAAACATGTTAATCAGAAGACCCACTGAAAGAAGGTGGATGTTGCCTCATGAAGGACTCAATAGAATATTGTTCCCTTCTCTGCTCATTTGGAAGTCCAGAATGATTCATATCTTGTGTAAGTATAGCAGTAAGATTTTTTACTCCATCTCCCATCACATTTGGTTGATCAGGAGGACAATCCTTGCATTGTCCATTACATTGATCAACACAGTTCCTTCAGGTTCCACCAATCGTCTAAACCCCAAAAAGAATAGCATGAGAGGAAAAAATCATGTTATCGAAAACAACATAATAAAAGTGGAGTACCTTCAAATTCTAACACCTTAGGTTTAATTCTAAGACCGTTACCATAATTCTAGGATTATAAACTATTCTTATACTTAACCTTAGGGACACCCCTAGACATATCTTAGAAATATCTCTAGGGATCTCACTAAAGTTTTCGCATTCTAGTTTCCAAAGGTTAAATAATCCTTTCCTCTGATACCAACTGTAGAGACCCAAATATTGAAATACATGGACATTAGATTACTTTTTTGGAATACATAATACATAACAAAAATCAACACTTAAGGACCGTAATAGTTTAGTGTCTTTGAATCTTGGAACATATTCTTCTAATCATGGTGAAAGATCATCAACATATCCCATAAAGATCTTCCCCTTTTGTTTTCTTACCTAAAACCATTCTTTATATCCTAGGGAAAAGAAAAAATATAAACGGTGAGCTCAAATGCCCAGTAAGAGTAAGAATGGAGAAAATAAAACAAACTGTATACATTTGAACTTAAAAACATGACTATAATGTTTAATCATGAAAATCTTGAGAAATGAGATAAAACATGGAAGTACATAAGGAATAGACCATAATGGAACATCAATCATGATAAAATAACATGGGAATAAAACTTGTAATTGTGGAAAAACATGAAGCATATGATATAATTTCCATAGTTTCCAAGGCATTGCTGCCAAGACAATCTTAGTGGACAAATTCCCTTACTAAACCAGGTTCACTTTCCATTCATGTCTAGTATTACTGAACCAGATTTACTTGTCATTTCATCCATGTCTATCTCATGAGATATAAATCTTTACCCAATACATTTTAGGTAGATAAAGGTCCCACCGATCTTATAATGAAATCATTCTTACTTGTTCCAAAAAATAAACATAAAACATTCATCATATCCCAAAGACTAAAATGGGTTTCTTAAACATCATCCCATCATCACATAATCCATATAAAACAAATGGATATTTCATTATAAGAAAAGTGAAACCATGTAAATCATAGAGACATTATACTTGAAACATACACATATCAAATAATGTCAACTTACATGGAAAATGGTTTTGATAAAACACTTGAAATGAAATCTTGAGGAAAATATTATTTCTTCTTCAAAATCATGTTATTTTCACAAAATTCAATGAATTTTGAATATAAAAGTATTTTCTTTAAAATATTCATAAAATAGTGTAGAGTAAGCTTCATGAAAATGAGGTGTTATGAAACCATAAAAATCATTTCACGCTGTATAAGTTAAAAATAACATTCCTCTCGTACTTTGGTCGGAAAAGATAAAGAATCCCTCGTATGGTAAACAATAGAAATATTCCTTTCTTAACATGTGGTAAAAGTAAAAAATGGGTAAAAATGAATTTAAACATACTTAATAACATTTTTATAAAAGATGTGCTTGGATGATAAAAATAACCCCAGTAAATACTGACGAATAAACAATCTCAGATAAAAACGAGATTGGAAAAGTTATCTATTACCTTAGGTATGATATGATTCGTACATATCTGAAACCTCCTGTATAATGATATAAATAATTACATTGAATTACTAAAGAATAATATTCATTGTTATGATATCATATATGGTTCACTTATGACTTTATATCAACCGTTCTTTTGTAAATCCCATGTTAAAGCAACGTTTTGGGTAAAATCATCTTATTTATCATACATGTTTGGGCTTGTTGTTATTGATGTTATTAATACTTATATCATGATTTAATTACCTTAATAATGTATATCATGATTTATATATCATATATATTCATTATATATCCAGAATATAAATGTATTTATAATAGTACATATCATATGGAGGTAAGAAATGAAATACACAGTTCATGAAATCGGTAAGTCGTACGTACACATGAATGCTACTTTCATTTCTATTTATTTTTTTAATAGAATTAAAACATAAATATACATAGGTATATTATAATTCTAATATAATATAATATATAATATTATTAACCACATCCTTTATACATCCCACATAATTTATTAACGAATCCCATCACTTAGAGGGGGCGATAGACCGCACTTCCTCAAATGAGATTATCGTATTTACCGACTATGGAAACCATAAAGGCTTGATATAATTGGAAAGTAAATAATCATAAGGAAATAATAAACATAATATATATCATATATGAATAAAGTGACATCATAATGGCCACCATGAGAGGCGGTAGGATAAAATCGAACAATCATCATTTCGTGAGGCATTAGTTTTCCATCCACAGAAACATTATGTTCTTCATCCATTAGATGGAGGTGTGTGTAAGTGTAGTTGTAATACTTATAATAACAGAATCCTAGTATAATGAGGATACTGGTGTTGTTACAAAATAAAGGAATAAAAAAGAGTTAAGGGGTTGGAGAAGTAGAATAAATGAAAACAACTTAAGAGAAACTGTTACCTTTAATTTGGGTAACTTCCTTTGGATTGAACCAAAATGACATCTTGAAGTGCCTTATTACTAATGTAAGGATTCTATTGAAATTATAGGGTTGTATAGATCTTAATTCGGAAGTTTTTGGATTAGCCAAATGGCTTGAGAGCTGTGAGGAATTGGATAGAAATGGTCTCCTTTTATAAGGGCGAGGAGGGGCTCTTTTGGAAAGTGTGGAAATATTATTTTATTATAAACTTATATTAGGTTTCAAGAAGACCAAAAATCATTAAATATGAAGATAATATGACTCATGGACGAAATAAAATCATCCAATCAAAATTGGACATGTTTGGAAAATATTTTAATCATTATAATCTTATTTATTTAAATCATTTATTAATGAGGTAAATAATGCATCATTATTGTGTCATGAATAATTTAATTTATTTGATGTCTATAAATTATAAAACAAATACCACCATGTAGGAAATCTTTTCATATTTCTAATGAATATTTATAGTCTAAAAGATAATTTATATAAACCCTTATAAAAATTAATTACTAAAATATTTTTGTTATTGTCAATTTTGTGTTTACATTAAATTAATTAATCCAAATTGTCATTATCACTACCAAGTGGCTCAATGGGGTCCCACAATTGACCCAAGGATTCCCATGGTCAGAAAATACTCATCCAATATGGTTAGGACATGATTTAGGGTAATTTTGAATTATTATAATATCTTTTTCACCTTGAATTACCCTATTTACCTTTAACTGCGGTAAATAAAAGTCAAAAGTTATTATTCAACAAAAATTATTTTCTTGTTATTGAACAAAATTTTACTTCTTCATGACAACCATGTTTATCTAATTTTTGAAATTAAATTCACAGAAGTGGTAAATTTTAATTTAAATGAAAGAGTCGGTTTTTTAACTACCACTATGTGGTTTCACTATTCATCAAAAATGATGTTTTTTAGAAAAATACTAAAAATTCAGCCTAAGGTATATTTGAGATTCCGAATTCAAAAATTATTTCTATTTTTCCAAATTAAAAACATAGTAGTGGGATTAATTAATTTTAAAAGTAATTCCCGTTATCAAAACAAATAGCGTGTTTTTAAGAAACAATAACTATCAAAAGATTGACACTTGTTTATGTCTAATTTCAAAGTGAAATTAATTCCAATGACCAAAATTGAATTAAATGGTAAAAATATATTATAATTAAACTTTAAAACCAATTATGAATATAATCTGTCCATATAAATTATTGCGATGAAAAAAAAAATTTAATTAAAATATAGCGTGTTTTTACTATTCATCAAAATAAGAAAGTTATCAGAATAATATGAAAAATTGATCCCAAGTAAATTTTTATATCTTGATTCCATAGAAGAATTTTATATTATCAAATTGAACTTATTAACATGTCAAAAACTAGATTTAAGTGGGTGCACCATCAAAAGGTGGAAAAACATCAATTTTTTAAAAATACATATTTTACCCGAAAACATTATTTTGTTCTCATACCATGTTCTAAAAAATATGTAAGATGAATAATAATGTTATAAAACTCAAAATTTATTTAATACTATTCATAATTTCTAGTCCATAATAATATTATAACAATATATCGTTGTTTAGTGAAACCCGGTATTGCGTTCTACACATGCTATCGAGGAAGGTTGTGATTGCGTGTAATGCAAGCCAAGTCAAGGTGATGTGTAGTGAAAGAATATTTTTTTGTTGCGTATAACAAAATAAAACCATATTTTATATATACATTAAACAAAATCTATACTTAATGTTGCGTAGAATAATTTCTACCAAACGAACATGAAATTGTGTGTAACACGAGCCAAGAAAAGTGTTGTGTATACTGCAGGCTAATACGGTGTTACATATAGTGCAAGATAATATTCGTGTAGAGTACAATAGAATAAATCAATGAAATTAAAAATAATTATTCTAAAAAATCTCAGGTTGTTACATTAGATGTAGTCCAGGCATGGTGCTCCACAGCTTGCACTTACGATGGCTGATCTGACTCATGAGTTCCAATAGCATCATCCTCCCACCTTCTCGAGGGATGGGGGTCCACAAGCTATTGAGTCATGGATATAAGACATCATATCTATCTTTGAGAATCTAGAAACACCTCAATATCAAAAATTCAAGCTTACTATATACATGTTTCAGGATTCGGCCATGCATTGGTGGGATGTTGTTACCCAGGCTGATCACCATCAAGGGAATATATGGGATGCCTTCAAGAATGTATTCTATGATTAGTTCTTCCCTTGAATAATGATAGATGACAGAGGCAGAGTGTTCATGCATCAAAAGAAATGTTCTATGACTGTTATGGAGTATTAAACATGTTTCATTGATTTTTAATTCTATTC
The DNA here is from genome assembly GCA_963277665.1 of Viscum album. NCBI lineage: Eukaryota > Viridiplantae > Streptophyta > Magnoliopsida > Santalales > Viscaceae > Viscum > Viscum album. Next base: position 544,956,700 of record OY728140.1, read on the forward strand.
ACCGCTTCTAGCCGGTGATGAGAATGTGTGTTCTAGAAGTTTTGAGGATGGGATCTAGTACACCATCTGAACCCAGGTGAATTTCATTCACCTTCTAACCTTTTTTGAAATAGTTGATCAGACCCTTATCAATAAATTTTACTAGATAGATGGCACAAGTACCAGGTTTAAAGGATCAGTGCCGCATCAGGCTAGTTGTTCTTTTGAAGGAAGGAAATCTTCCTTTTAGGTATCTCATCCGGGCAGTGGATGCCTAAGTATCATGTTTGATTATTTTGTGGTGTGTAATTAGTGTGTAATACTATGGAATAAGAAGCCCTACTATGATAGGGACCCTATAGTGTGTATGTCTTGTTACTGTATGGGTATTCTTCAATATTTCTTGAAGACCTTTCCACTATCAATAGGTGGAAATGGATCAGCATCCTCTCCACTTGAAAGAGAGAGTTCTTTTGCTCCACATCAAGCGGGGTGTTGGAATAGAACTGAAAAGTCTAGTTAAGGAGGAGGTCGTGTTCTTGGTATTCCAACCCCTGATCACGATCTGTACTAGTAGAGAAATCATGATCGTGGTAGTCCATCTATTGCACAAGGTTATGGATTAGGTCAGTTGCATGATTTACAATCGATACTAGAGGATCAGGTTGTGGGACAATCTACAATACGAGGTACTATTATAGTATCCTCTGCTATTATATCTTATTTGTTTGATATAGGTGCTTTAAACTCTTTCATTTCTGTATCTATAGTGGAATGTCTCATACTAGAGATACAATACCACTATGGTGTAATGGCACTTTCCACAATGTTGGGAATACAGAAGGAGGGCATACGCCAGTTCATAGACTATCCCATTAAGGATTTAAGTTACACTTTCTTGTATAATTTATTATTCCATGAGATTACAGGATTGAATGTCATTCTTCAGATGTACTTGTTAGTTTACTATCATTTTTTTGTATACTGATATCGCCTTAGGGTCTCTTTTACATCACCCAAATGTAGCAGTAATATTTTCAGAGGTGAGTAGGATGTCCTGGATAGGAGAGTTTGACCAAATCATCATTGGATAGGTGTTGTAACTGCCTATATTTCAAATATTTTTAGGAAGTATCATGTTTTGCTTCCAAAAAATTCCCCTCCATTAGATTATCATATTAGGGAAGTCTTTCCCGATGGCTTTTTTGGCTTACCTCTTAAGAGAGATTTGTAATTTATAATAGATCTTATTGCAGTAGCAGATCCTGTTTCCATTTCCCTATACATGATTTCACCTACTATGATTTAGGACATCAAGTTGAAAATAGAGGACCTAGAGGATAAAAGATTTATATGTCCTAGTACATCTTCTTGGGGTTCACCCACGGTTTCTTCTAAGAAGACAGATTTACATCTTCATTTATGCATGGACTACATAATATTTAACTAGATTGCAGTCAGGAACTAGTATTCACATCCTCGAATAGATGATCTCTTTGACCATCTCTGAGGAGAAAAGGTGTTCTCTAAGATTGAACTGAGATTAGGTGGTCATCAGGTTCGATTCAGACAATCAGACATTACTCGAACAACATTCTGTAGTAGGTATAGTTGGTATGAGAATCTTGTAATGTCATTTGGTCTTACAAACGTGCCTTCCATTTTCTTGGATACGATGAATAGGATTTTCCACCCCTATTTTTACTCTTTTATCATGGTGCTTGTGGATGACATCTTGATATAATATCTCACTCTTAACGACCATGCCAAACATCTTGAGATTGTATGAGTACAGTAATAGAGTATAATCTTTTTGCCAATATTTCTAAGTGTGTTTTATGGATCGATAATTTCCACTTATTGGGACATATTATTTCAGAATCAAGATTTTCTGTTGACCTTGAAAAGTTTTGGACTGTAGTTTCCTGGGAGTTACCCAAGAATCTGTTTGATATAATGTGTTTCTTAGGTCTCACTAGATATTACAAGAATTTCATAAAAGACTTATCACTTCTTTCATAAACCCATACTGGACTTATAAATAAGGTTGTTATGTTTCTATGGTTAGAAGAATGTGAGAAATCTTTTTAGTAACTAAAAGGGAGGATTTTCTCGACACCGATTCGGATTATTCCATAACCAAGAAAAGGTTCTACTATATTCTATGACACCTAAAGAACTGGACTAGGAGTAGTTTTTTTGTTTAAAGACAAATTTTTTCATACGGATCATGGCATTTGAGGCATCACGAGAGAAATTACCCAACGCACGACCACGATCTAGCTGTAGTTGTCCATAACTTACATTGATGGGGATATTATCAATTGTGAGAGTGCTTTGTGGTGTATACAGGTCACAAGTGCCTCAAGTATATCTTTTCACAGTATGAATTGAACATTAGACATTGGATATGGGTCAAATATCTATAATACATTGATTTTGGGCTTGCCTAGAGGCATGGAAAATGAAATGTGGTCGCAGATGAACTGATTCGGAATACTCAAACACATGCTATATAGGAAGCCAATGATTAATATAAGTTAATGGATCTCTTTTCTGAACTTCATTGGATGTTTCATGATAGCCACGAGAATTATTATCTCTCAACCTTAATAGTTACCTCTTCCCTCCATGAGAAGGTGAAGGGTAGGATGTTTTCAAATCCTGAATGTTTGGTTCTTCGTGAGAGTTTATTAAGAGATAACCCACCTCTGTATTGGTCTGTTGATTGAGATGATGTCCTGCCACTATTTGGAGGTTTCTAGGATCCTGCTGAAATAAGATTGGAGTTGATGAAAGAGACACATGCTTCTTAGTGGGAAATTCATCATAGATTCTCAGATATGTATCATGATATGAGACTCTAGAATTGGTGGACTAGAATGAAATGTTAGATTTTATACTTCATCACTAGGTGTTCCACCTATCAGTAGGTAAAGGTGGAGCACAAGAGACCTGAAGGCTTGTTAATTATTCTTTTGGTCCCAGAAACGAAATGGAATGATGTTTTTATGTATTTCTTAGTCGGCTTAACTAGATCATTGATGGGTAGTGATTTTATCTTTGTAGTAATTGACCGACTAATAAAATCATCCCACATCATTCTTATATGGGATACTTTCTCATTTGATGAGTTTCTAAGATAATATGTCCATGAGATTATATGACTACATGAGGTTTCACATACTATCATTTCAAATAGGGGTGCTCGTTTAACTTCATGGTTCTAGAAACGCACGCTGAAAGCTATGGGGACTCAGGTGATTTTAACCACATATTTATACCTTCAGAATGATAGAAAATCAGAATGAAAAACATAGGTTCTAGAGGATATGTACCAAAAATGTGTCCTTTATTTTGGTAGTTTTTGGGAGAAGCATATCCCTCTCGTTGAGTTCACTTCTAATAACAGTTTTTAGGGGACAATTCAGACGGCTCCTTTTGAGGCCTTATATGGTAGGTCATTCCATTCTCCCTTGTGCTGGGTAAAGGTAGGTGAGGCAGCCCTACTAGGCTCTCACATCGTTCCGGATACTTTAGGATAGGTTTAGATGATCAATAAGTGAATGACTAATGTGCAATATAGGTAGAAATTTTATTGTGATCGTTGTCAAAGACCTATTGAGTTCGAGGATAGGGACTGTGTTTTTATTCAGGTATCACCTAGTCTAATGAAGAGATGGTTGAGGAATCTGGGAAAACTATCACCTCATTATGTTAGTTAGTTTGAAATTCTAGAGAGAGTCAGTCTGGTAGCCTATCGAATTATACTACTTTAGAGGAATCACACCCCACACAATGTCTTTCATGTCTCACATCTTCACCAAAATCAGGTTGTCACCTCTCATACCATTGATCCTGAGGATGTTTAGTTAGATATCGATGTTTCCTTTGATGAGTATCAAGTACACGTCATTTTCCAAAGCACAAAAAATATATAAGGAAATTATGTCCCTCTCGTATGAGTGTTATGGTTTCATCGATGAGTACATGATGATACATGGGAGAGGGAAGCCAATGCACATGCCTAATGGCCAAAGTTGTTCTCATATTGTGTTTCTTTACCCTTGGAAGAAGAACTTGCATGAGAGTTCTTTTAAGGGGGGTAGACTGTAAGAACCCAATTTTCACTCAGGCATGGACCCTTTAATTTATAGTCTAAATATTTTCTTTGGACCTAATATGGATTCTTAATGAGTTAGTAATGAATTTGAGGGTTTTTTGGGCTTGTTCAAAACAAGAAACCTATCATTTTTGGGAAAACTGGCTTGGCTAATTGTTTAGAGTAAACCATGAAGGAATTCCACACATTTTGGTAAATTGTGTTGATTGTGTTCTTTTAGACAGATCCACCTCGCACGGTTGGTGCATGGATTTATAGCATAACCTTGAAAATTCCCCTTTTCCCCAAGTACCCATGCATGGTTTTCACGAGGTTTGACCCAACCGCGTAGATGTCTTCTCGGGCAGAACCTCCTCACACGGTTTGTGCACGGTTTGGCAATCTCTGTGCAGGCTAAAATTCTAGGTGAGATTCCAGTTTTCCCTTAATGATCTATTTACCCCCCCCCCCCCGCCATCTTCTTCCATAATCTGAGAACTAGTGGGATTAAGTCATTTTCCTCTCAATTTGGATCTCTTTTAAGTCCAATGTTAGGGATCAATAGATCTCCTTTGTCCAATATCTGATCGATGATATGTTTCTCACATTTTATGTGCAGTGGTAAGTAATCAAGTCTTATTTATCCATTCTTATTCACTTTTTATATCGACCAAGATATTTTCATATGGTCATGTTTCACTTTTTCATATATTTACTCTTATTTAAACCAAATCAATGGCCAATATCGGAGGAGTGTTGTACAACCCTGTGGTGGTTGGTATATAACTCATCCCTAAATTTCCTTTTTTTTGGAATATTCATGTAGGGTTGGTCGATTTCAGTGGAAGCCATTTCATAAATTTACTTACCATAATTATACTTGTTAAAATCATATGGTTATTCTATTTGCAAATATGTGATTATTTATTACCAGTTCCAGCCACAATTTAATCCACTAATGTCAAAGATTATGCCATAATTGTATTTTAGTGTTTCAGCATGTTTGAGTCATTGTTTTGGTGTGCCTTTGCTTGAACTTCCTATAATAAATGGATTGTTGTTAATAAGAATTGAATAATGGAATGTACCATGTATTCTCACCACCTGAACTGCCTAAGCTAATTACTTAAAATTGATTATGAAATGTGAAATGTGAAATGGAAAATATACCAATTATATAACCTGTCCTTATTTAATGAGATTAAATAAAGGATACATGTCTGTATCACCCCTTTCCATGTTGATTGAAGGTATTAGAGTGAACCTCTGTAATTGAATATACCTTAATGGTGAATTCAGACTTCATTAAATGGTTGAAACACTACATGGCATATCCACAATAATGGAAGACAAGGAGGAAACCTAATGAATGATTACATGATTACAATATCAAATAGGAATGGACTGAATGGATATCACCTTGGATTCTAGGATGAGAATACCTTAGGCCTAAAGAACCCCATTTCGATTCTAGGATAGAGCCTTCTTAGGTTGACACCCACCTAGACTACAGTTCTGGTTTATTCCCCGGATTCCATTTATACTACTGTAGGGTCTTTTACATTATTATCCGATAGTTGATACTTATAAATAAAAGTGGGGGATGGTAATAAGATATTTTTAAATATTTATAATATAATATAATGTATTTATTTTTTAAAAAAATTATTTGTATTTATGAAGTGGACATTTTTTCAGAATCCCACATTGGAAATGTCGGTAGAATTTTCAAATATTCCCCTTATAAAAAGGGGCCTTGGGAATTGGATTATTCATATAATATATATATATATATATATTCTTAAATTATATTATATATTTTTAAAAATATAAATATTTATTAAAAAATATATATATATATATATAAATAAATATATAAAAATATAAAAATTAAATTAAATAAAATATTTTATAAAACGAATTAATAATTTGATTAGTTGTAACCATTGAATTAAATTTTTTTTAAAGCTGAATGGGTGTCCACCACCATAGTTTTTCTCGATTTGGTCTAAATAGGGTGTTCATTGACCAAAATAGGAAGATAAAATTGGTGAAATTCACACCAATTTTTATTTTAAATAAGTCAAGATGTTATCACTTATAATTATTTCTTATTCAATCCATAAAATTATAAAAATATTTTTCCCAACATCATTGTTTTAGGGCTATAAAAAAATCATGTTATATTTTCCCTAAATCTTGGTGAAATACTCTAAGGAAACTTCCACTGAGAACCCGATACTAATAGATTGGTGGTAGATCAAACCCTTTTGCATAGAGAAATAAATTCAAATATCGAGATTCTCTATTTCTTCCCTATCTAACTATCTATTTTATAATAATAAAAATCAATTAAATAGTATAGAAGAAATTATAAGATATATTCCAAATCCCTCAAATTTATGAACCAACATGTGGTTAAACATTACCATTTCGATGGAAATGACGTATCCTGGTGTTAAGAAATGATGAAGTTTCTTATTTTGATGTTGAAGATTTTTTACATTCTAGAACTGAAGTTTCCTCCCATTCCGCATGAGCCTGCTCTAAATCTTAATGGCACATTTGTTCACATGAATCAAGACAACAACATTAAATTAGTGAAGAAGAAACACAAATACCATGATGTTTTGTGTCATGTACATATTATCAACACAAAATAAAATAATATCCATGTCTATTTTTTAAATGATGTCTGTTTGAGAGATATGGGATGCACTGAAGTTCAATTAAAAATCCGAGCAAGAAGGTACCAAAAGATTTCTTATTGAAAATTACCTAAAAATAAATATTGTTGATAGAAAACGGTGTTGGAGAATGTTCATGATATTCACGTTATACAAAATAAATTTCTATCCATCAATATTAATATACTAGAAACTTTCCATGTTTGTGGAATTATTAATAAATTTCCATATGTGTGGAAATATTTTGGAAAATCTCTCTTTCAAAATAGTGAATATGTTTTTTCGGAATAATTGAGAAAGATTCTGTGAATTGAGGAAGAATAAATGTTGAGAGATGTGAGTATGTCTTCATAATTTGATATCAAAGTTAATATCCTTGATGGAATGACACAACTGAACTCTTCCATACATATCAAAAATAAAATTCGAAAATTCATGAATAAAGTTAATCCTTCCAATAATAATAGATTGTTCATTATCTATGGAAAATCACTGATTTATTCATGGGAGTATCATTATCGAAATAAAGATGATAATGAGACAACAAATATTCTAACTGAAGATAATCTAGTTGCGATCATATTTGAATTAAATATGAATTTAATGAAAATGGGATTAGGTCTTGATTCTGGAGAAATAGTGCATGTGTGAAAGGATCATTCAATGTTCAAAAAAATTAATAATAGTACTATTTAAAAGGAAGGAAAACTTAGAAATAATCATCCATCAATGTTAGTGGACAAGGAAAAATATGGATATACTTTTCTTCTAGAAATAAGTCCACTCTTCTTAATGTGTTGTATGTACCCAAAATTTGAATGAATTTAGTTTCTATCAATATTCTATGTAAGAAATGATTTTGGGTTTCATTTTAATATGAAAATGTTATCTTGTATAAGGGTGGAATGTTTGTGTGGAAGGGGTACTCAAATGATAGGATGAATCAACTATTGATGAATAATATGATTCAATATTCTTATTGCAAGATTTATTCCTCTAATTTATAGAATAATAATTTAGAACTTGTTAATTAAAATTCACTATAATTAATGATGAAGTTAAAATTATTTTACTTTGGAAATGAATTTATTAAACATGAAAAATGAGTAGAATACAAAATAGTTAATATACAAATTCCTAGTGTTAATTATTTTTTTGATATATCAAAATTAGTATATTCTGATATATTTGAATTAAATGGTTTATTAAACCATGGAAGAAAAAATATGTTATTACTTCTTTTGATGACTATAGAATATATTTACATATATATATTCTTAGAAAAAAGGATGATGATTTTAATATATTTAATAAGTTTAATGTAGAATCTGAAAAAAAAATTAAATAAAAGGATTAATGTTTAACTCTGATAGAGTTAGTTAATACTTATTGAATTATTTTAATGATTTTTATAACAAAATTGTTTAATTCGTCAATTTAAAACTACATTCACATCCCATATAAATAGTTTAGCTGAAATGAATAATAGTACACTAGTAGAAATGATAGATTTCATGATTAATAAATCTATGTTACCATTAAATTTATAGTTGAAGCTATATTTTCTACATGTCATATTTATAATAGGATTGCCTCGATGAAAAGTAAGTTATCCCCATATGAAATTTTGAGAGGTAGAATACCTAAAATTTCTTTATTTTAAAGGGTGGGAGTGTTCATCTTAATACAGTGTTCATGAACCTAAAATAATTAAAATTATTAATTAATAAATTAATGTTTTTTTGTCACATATATATATAATAGAAAAGAATAAAGAATTATTAAATTTGCATCTAATATAATTATTGAATCAAGGAATGTAGAGTTTTTTGAAAATAAGTTTATCAAGATAATGTGTATGATCTTATTTTATATACCCATATCTCATGTAATTAATATAATAAAAATAAAATAGTATAGAATAATGATGATCATCAATTTGAACAAAAATGGAGTAGATGAATTAGGAAGGATAAACATCTACATCCAGATTTTATTTCTCATAATTCCACAGTTTTTATTGTTAAGGGAGATCGAAATAATATTTTTCAAACTAAATATATTGTAGTGTTGAAAATAGCAGATGACCCAATGACTTGTGAAGATCCATGACTTCTAGAGATGTTTCTTTCTTGAAATAATAAATTAATGATGAAATAGATTCCATTATAGGGAATAATACATTGGACATTATGTATTTACCAAGAGGTTCAAAACCTCTTGTTTGTGAATGGTTTTTAGAAAGAAGTTTGATTCCAATTGTACCATTCATGATTATAATGGCAGATTCATTTCCAAACTTTTCACCCAAAATGAAGGGATTAACTATTTTGATACTGATGCTCATGTTGCTCAGATAACATCAATATGAATTTAATTTTCTTTATCTTCAATTAATTATTTTTATTTACATAAAATTGATGTCAATATTTTTTTTCAAATGGAGACATAAATAAAGATATTTACATGGAACAACCAAAAGAGTTTATTTTACAAGGTAAATAAAAGAAAGTACGTAAACTAGTTTAATCACTTCATATCCATAAAAAAATCTCTAAACAATGTCCTGAGAAATTTTATTCAAATATTTTATCTAATGGATTTACTTAAAATAATGCAGATAAATGTTCTAATTTGATGTTTAAAAAATAATATGGAGTTATTTTGTGTCTATATATGGATTATGGGTAAATTTTTATAAATAATATGATTATTGAAATTGATACAATGAATTACTTATCATATAGTATTAAAATAAATGATCGTGGAATTTTTGAAACTATTCTAGGAATTAATGTAAGAAAATATAGTGGGGTTATTATTTAAGTCAGTATTATTAGATATGAAAATGTTATATAAATTGAATCATCTAGGTTTCATGTATTTTAATACTCCATTTCATTCTACTGTTAAATTACTTCTAAATAAAGGTAGATCTATAGCACAACATGAGTATACAATTAAAATTGGTTCTTTAATTTATTCAATTCATTGTACTTGTCCTGATATTACTTTTTCAGTGTATAAAATGAGTAGATATACAAGTAATCCTACTGTATATCATTGGATATGTATAAATAGAATATTTTAAAACTTAAGAAAACCCAAAGATTTAATGTTATACTATAATGATTATCCATCTATATTATAATAATAAACTAATTCAATTTGGTTTAAAATATTGGTGATAAAAAATCCACATCTCGTTGGTTACTTTGTTTTGGAGGTTATGTTGTTTATTGGGTGAGAAAGAAACAAATATGTATTTACATGCAACCATGTAGTTGGATTTTATCACCTTTGTGGTATGTGGATAGTAAGATGAAAAGATTTTGAATCTTTTAGTGGATATTAGATTATGTCCTACAACGATTACTCACATCTCTATCAGTTGTGATATTTAAGAAAAAATTTCATGGGTATATATCTAACAACCGAAGATTTTATATGATATATTATTTTAACTTCTTTGAGGTATTATGTTATATGATACAACAATATTACATTTCTCTATACGCAACACTGTATTAACATGCAGTATACACAACACTATTCATGGCTTGTGTGGCACATAATTTTCAGGTTCATTTGAAAGAGTTCATTTCACGCAACACTAAGAATAGATTTTGATGAATATATAAATTAAGTAACATTTAATTATGTTATAAACAACACCAAATAATCTTTCACTACACAAAACACTTACTTGGCTTGCGTTACATGCAAGAGCGACCTTCCTCGATAGCTTGTGTTGTACGCGATACCGTGTTTCACTAAACAATGTTATATTATTTAAATATTATTATTTAATGGGATATAGACTAGCCATTATGAATAATATTAAAAAAAATTTAATTTTATTTATATTTAGAAGTAATATTACACATTTTTTAGAACATGATATTATAGAAAAATCAATTTTTCAGATAAAAGAAGTATTTTTCAAAAAATACAGTTTAACCACCTTTTGACGGGGCACCAATATTAAATCTAGTTTTACAAACTTTTATAACTTATATTTGACAAAATAAACTTTTTAATTGGAATAGGTATATTAAAATTTACTTTTGTTTTAATTTTTGGTCTTTTATTGATAAAATTTAAATTTTAATGAATAGTGAAAATACTGCATTTTAATTCGAAACATCATTTTCATCAAATTTATTTATATAGTTAAATAATATATTTAATTTATTTCAATGTATAATTTGATTATATTTTTTATCATTTGATCCCATTTTTGTCATTGTTAGTAATTTCACTTTTAAATTGGATATAAAAAATGTCCATCTTTTGATAGTCATTACAACTTAGAAACCCGCTTTTTGGTATTGGCGACAAGAATAAATTTTAAAATAATATCTTCAACTTCATTGTTTTGAATTTTTAAAAATGGATTTAATATTTTTTATTATAATTTCAAAAAAAATTAAATAGGTACCTTTTATTTTTTGGACGTTATGAATTGTAACTTCAGTAATTATTTTATTTACCATTGTTAAATGGTAAATTTGTTAAATAAGGGTAAAAAAATAATATTATAATGATAATAAACCATAATAAGATTCGTAGTTCTATTCTGTGAGTTATTTCTGATCATGGAAATCCTTGGGTAGATTTTGGGACCCCATGGATTTGCATGGATGTCAAAATAACATTTTATAAGAATTACTTTAAAGTAAAGATATATTATAACCTCGACATATATCTTTTACTAAATAGATTTTAATATTGATTTTTATAACTAAAATCTTTGTATATAAGTACTCCTTATAAAAAAAATATTTCCTACATCATGGTATTTTAATTATAATTTTTAGACATTAGATAAATATATTTATTTATGACACAATTATGATGGAGTGACTACCTTATTAAAGAAATATTCAAATAAATGATTTTATAAATATTGAAATAAAATTAATTTGAAAATTTTTATGTCTTCCACTTCTTTTCTAGATGATATTGACATATTAGGGATGAGTTAATGAATTTTGTTTAAAGTAATATGGTTGTTATTAATTTTTTAAAAAGACAAATATGAATATTGTCTAAAAATGACAAAATTCATAACATAAAACATAAAAAAGTTGATTAAATGATATTAAATTTCTAAAAATATAATATTAGTCAAAATGGATAATATAAGTCCAAATATGTCATAAATAAATTTTTTTTGGTCTTTTGACATGATATGTTAATTATATTAACCCACAATGTGTAAATAATATGATATCAAGGAATGATTAAAAAGGGGAAAATAAGGATTAAATTAAAATTATAAGGATAAAAAAATCAAAACTAGTATAGAAATTATTTTATGATGGGTATTCAAACAAAAATAATATTATCTTATAATTATATAATTTTTGGGGCATTTTTAATTAAAATTTAATTTATAATAAATTAATATTTTCAGTGTTTCTTAAAGTGCCCCCTGCTCTGTTTGAAAAGGGAACCTCCTCCCACTCTTCTTCAATCCATTTTGAGCCTAAAATCTCAAAAACAGCCAATCCACTTATCTTCCCAAATTCCCAAGTCACATTCTAGAGGTTCTGGTATTCTCAAAAGACCAACTCTAGTGCCGTAAGAGGAAATTTAAAGGAGGCACGTTGAGTAAGAGGTAATCGCTTCTACCGTCTCTTTCAAATTTATTTCTTCTTCTACTTATCCATACATATTTGTTTCATTAAAAATTAAGATAATAAGTATCACTAATATATGGATATGTTATTATAAATATGAAACAACACTATTTCACATTATGTCCATCCTATGAAAAACGAAATCACCACGCGTGCATACATATGGCTTACCGTCTCCACGCCATGGTGTAATCAATTTTTCACCACTAACATACATGGATGGGTATAGTGGGTGAAATAATAAATATATATTATTATTATAAAATAATACTAATTATTATATATTATATACCATCAAATTAAATACCATTATGGGAATGATACCATCGTTCATGTGTACGTACGGCTTTCCATCTCTACGACGTGATGATATTCATTCTCCACGTTAACCTTTCAAGAATGATTATAAAGTATATATAAAAAATAATTATAAAATATATTAAATAATAATGATACTAGATTTATGTATATATATTTATCTATATTATTTACATACATACATTTAGTTAAATAAGGAAATTAAAACAGCGTTCATGCATACTTACGACATATCGTTTCCATGAAAACTGTATTCCATTTATTTTATCTATCTATTATATATATATTTATTTATTTATATATTTATACACTTAATATATATAATATATAAATACATTTTTACATTTTTTGAGTATGTTAATCATGATATAAGTAATAATATCTAGAATAACAACATCTAGAATAACAATTCAAAACACGTATGATAAATAAAACAATTATTTCCCAAAAAGTTGAATTAACATAGAATTAACAAATTAAGGTGTAATAAAAAGTAATAAGTGAATCATATATGATATCATAAATATTATTATGGTTTTTTTTCAAGTTTATATTATGTTTAAACCCACTATATAGTCATTTTGGACACATTCAAGAGAAATCAGACCTAAGGTAACGGATTATTTTGTCTCACTTTTATTTCTGTGGGACGTATGCCTTATACACTATCTAGTTATTTTTTGTGGTGTTTATGTTACCCATTAATGTTTTTGTTATTATTATTATTATGGTTATTATATTTAAATACTAATATAATTTTCTTTATTTTAGGAGGTAAACAATTCAACTGATTATAATTTGGTAGTGATAATTTTTCAATCACATTTTAATATGAGATTTTTTATACATAAGTATTTACTTGGGTTATATTTATCATCCATGTCCATGTTTTAAAAAAATGTTTTAAAAAAATATTTGATATTATTACATGTCTGTTTAAATTCATTATTACCCATTTTTGACATTTACTATATGTTATAGATGGAATCTTTCTTCTGTTTAGCATACGATGTACTTTTTCTACTTTTTTGTAAATGTACAAGGAGAATGTTTTTTTAATTATACGGAATGAATATATTTTTACACTTTCATGATGATGTATTTCCATGAATATTACTCATTAGTATCTCAACATTATTATCAAATAAATTTATTTCTTTTTAATTGTTTCGGTATTTTGAGAAAACCAATGTTTTTTTAAGAAAAATTATATTATCCTCATGAACTGAGTTCATGTGGTTCATAAAAATTATTTTCCATCTAAGCTGAATATATTTATGTATGGTTATGTTTATATCCCTTTTAATACTATGATTTGATTGTGTTAATGATGGAATGGTATTTTATTTAGATTATGTTATGTTGGAATTAGTTGTAAAAAACCCATTTTATTTCATAGGTTATGCTATGATGAATGATTTGTTCTTTTAAGAAACATATATGAATGATTTCATAAAGAGTTTTATGGGACCCATATCATCCTCAAATTCATTGGGTAAAGATTTATATCTCACGATATAGACATGGCTGAAATGGAAAGTAAATCTGGTTTTGTAATACATGGCTGGAACGGAAAGTAAACTCGGTTAAGTAATAGACTCTGTCCATTATGACTATCATGGAAGAAATGTCCTGGATACTATAGAAATAATAATATGTTATTATTTGTATGACATAATTAAATGTTTTATGACAACGATATTCTATCATGGTTAATGTTACTTTATGATTCATGCCTTACATACAGCCAAGATTTACTCAATGACTCGCGATTCTTTTTAAAATTTAGGTTCATGTTTTTTACGTTCATGTTTTTATGGTTTGTTTTATGTTTTCCTTGTTTACCTTTACTGGGAATTTTAGCTCACCCTTTTTATGTTTTATATTCCCCGGGATATAAAGAAAGTGTTAGGTAGGAGAAAAATGGGATGATATTTATGGGAGATGTGGAAGATCTTTCACTGTGATTAGGTGATTTTGTTATGAGATTCCAAAGACACTTACCTAATACAGTATTTGGGAGTCTATTTCTGTCAGGTATTATGTATTCTGCCAAAAAATATCTTATGTGAATGTACATCAATCTTGGGTCTCTAAAATTAGTATCAAATCAAAGGTTTATTAAATATTTGGAAACTAGAATGAGAAATCTTTTGTGAGATCCCTAGAGATATTTCTAAGGTTTTTATAGGTATATCCCTAAGGGTATGTCAAACTATAGATTATAGTACTAGAATTATGGTAAAAATTGTTAATAACCTAGGATTAGACCCAAGATGTTAGATATTAAAAGTACCCCTTTATTATGTTGTTTTCTTCTATGAGATGTTTTTCTCACCATATGCCTTTTGGTTTCAGTAAATGGGGGTCAATAGAAGTAATTGGGTTGACATTGAGTCTGATGGACAATATAGTGAATATGTGAAATGAAATTGGATAATGATAGGAGAGAATGATATTGTGATTATGCCGACTCATCTATCATGATATATGATTAACAGTTTCATATTTTGTGAAATTCCTAACACATCTAATAAGGGGAGGATGAAATTTTTGGATAAAAAAGGAAGGAAGATTCACCTTCATATGTGTCAAGAAGAAGTGAAGAACAACCTTGAGGAATACCTCAAATGTAGGGGGAGATGTTATCTATATGTGAAAAGGGGGTATAGAGTGATGAATTGTTATGGAGTTTAATGTCTCATCTCTGTAAAACATTGGCATTACCCAAATCAATGCCCAGATATACGAATTTACATCGAAGACTAGGAAGGACATAATCCATGTCTAGCATTAAAGTGGAAGGATTGAATTATTTATTTATTTGAATCGACTATTAATGAATGGTGATTTATATAAGAATTAGCAGTTTATGTTTTTCGGTAAGGATTTTTAAGAATATGTTGAATAGTAATAATGGATCAGAAATGTGATTTAATAAAAAGGTGATATTCATAAGAAAAAGATGATTAAGGTAAGTATAACCCTTAATATGAGCATGATGTTGAGATAATTATATTGGGATAAAGATATTTCAGATGATATTAGTTAACTTGGAACTGGTTAATGATTTGATGGCATGTGGGTTATGTTGTCATGGATGAAGTATTGAACTTTTCATAATATAAGGAATATATCCAACAATATTTGGAATGATGAAACATGAATGTTTTCAATAATTAGATATGGTAATTTAGGTTATTACCATGAGTCAAGACAATACATGATGAATCCATTCAAATGTTTGGAATGTGACCAACAACATATATCTTATGATATAAGGGGGATAAATAATCGTATTCAAATGCTTGTTATATGACCATTCTTTTAGTTGTATTTTTTATAATATGAGAAGTATTTTTGATGAGCCTAAAGGTTGGAATGGATTATTTTGGACATAAAATAATATTTATTATGTTTAAAACTTTTTTTCTAGACTTTTATAATAGTATAGTTTTATAAAAAGGAAAAATTGCAGGACGGGAGATAACACATCGCGTCGGATAAGGCTTCGGGAATCGAACCCACAATCGAAGTGCGACAGGCCTTGATCGGCTACCACTGGACAAAAGGAAGTTCGTGGTTGGTATGAATTAGTTTTATTTTATTAATCATTATGGTAGATGAAGTATAAGTCCATTTTTGGAATAGTATATGTTTAATTACACCATAGATGGACTTAAGTATATTTGATAACTTGTCCAAACCTTTTTGTGATAGAGACAAGAGGAATGACCTGTCATTATATCGCATGATCTAATAATACATCAATAATGACCAATTCGACTTCATTTTTTTAAATAAGAGATGAAGTAGAAATTGTTCAAGGAACAATCAATGGTTACACTGTACCAAAATCAATTAAGTGTTTATTCTCATGCAAAAATCATCAACATTTGTAAAATGATCTTCAAAAAAAATTATCCTTGTAATTTCTTATCAGATGAAACAGATGATACCTTAAATCATTGTAGATTTATGGTTTTCTTATAGATGACTTTCTCCTCACCTTATTCTTAATAACAATCCATCAGAACATGATGGATTGATTTCTCTTCCATATCAATGTTTTCGCATAGCACCTACGTTCTCCTATGTGGAAACCCAGTGATGAGTTACATTTAGTAACCATTATATTTCAAAATTTCCTTTTTAAAATGATGGTTTAATATCCCTTTTTATGATGTGGTCTTCTATGAAAGAAGCTTTCAAGTAGAACCCCATTTATAACCCCGACAAATTTATATGGGCAAAATTCATTTTATGGAGGGGTAGAATGTAACACCTTTAGATTTAATAAGATAGATTATTTTAACTTCTTTGATATATTTTGATGTTCGCTACAACAAGATTATTTTATCCTATACACAACACCATATTAGCTTGCAGTATACACAACACTATTCATGGCTTTTGTTGCACAAAATTTCAAGTTCTTTTGATAGAATTCATTTCATGCAACACTGAGTATATATTTTGTTCAATCTATAAATGAACTAAGTTTTAATTATGTTATACCCCAAACCAAAGGAATCTTTTACAACACGCAATGCTAAAATGAATTTCATTACACACAATAGTGACCTTCCTCGATAGCTTGCATTGTACATGATACTAATTCTCACTAAACAATGATATATTATTAAAATATTATTATTTAATGAGATATAAGATAGCTGTTAGGAATAGTATTAACCAGCATTAAAATTTATATAACGTTATCATTCATCTTACACATTTTCTAGAACATGATATGGGAACAATATCAATTGTTCTGATAAAATATGTATTTTTCAAAAAATGTTTTTTTACCACTTTTTCGTGGTGCACCCATTTTAAATCTAGTTTTTGACACTTATATAAGTTAAGTGTTACAAAATAAAATTTGTCTTTGAAATCGGGACATAAAAATTTTCTCCATTTTTTAATTTTGGGACTTTTTTCTAATAAAATGAAAATGTTAATGAATAGTGAAATATGATGCATTTTAATTCAAAACTAAATTTTCATATAATTTATTGATATAGTTATATTTTATTTTTAATTGGTTTTAATGTTTAATTAGATTATATTTTTATCATTTAATTCAATTTTTTTCATTAGAAATAACTCCACCTCTATATTGGACATAAAAACTTGTCAATCTTTTGAGAGGTATTACTTCTTTAAAACCCACTTTTTGGTTTTCACAATAGGAATTAATATTAAATTAATTTCAATAACTTTTGTGTTCATAATTTGGAAAATTTGATTCAATATTATGAATCAGAATATTCAAATTATGTAAATATGTACCTTTAATTTTTATACATTATCCGTAGTTACTTTAGAAATTATTTTATTTTCCCTGGTTAAAAGATAAATCTAGTAAATAAGAGTTAGAATATAATATTATAATAATATTAAACTACCCTAAAAAATGTTATAATCCTATTGGATGAGATATTACTTAACATTGGAAACCTTGGGTCAATTTTGGGGCCTCATGAACCCACTTGCATGTGAAAATGAAATTTTATAAGAATTAATTTAAAGTAATGATAATTATAACCTTAACATATATCTTTTTCTAAATCGATTTAAATATAAGGTTATATAACTGATATCTATATCTATAAATAATCTTTATAAGTCAGGAAATATATCCTACATATTGGTATTTTATTTATAATTTATAGAAATTAGACAAATATATTTATTTGTTACACAATTATGATGTAGTGGTTGCCTCATTATTGAAAGATCCAAATAAATGATTTTATAAACATTAAAATAAATTTAATTTGAAAATTTTTATTTCATCCACGAATTATATAGATGACAGTTAAATATTAGGTATGAGATAATTACTTTGGTTCAAAGTAATCACATTCTTATAAATTTTTAAAAAAGTCAAATATGAATACTGTCCAAAATTAACATTATTCCTAACTTATATCATAAAATATTTTATTAAATGATATTAATTTTATAAAAATATAATATACGGCCAAATTGTTAATATACGACCAAATATTTCATAAATATATTTTCATGGGTCATTTGACATAATATGGTAATTACATTAACACACAATGTGTAAATAACATGATATCTTGAAAAGATTAAAAAGGGTAAAATAAGGGTTAAAGAAAAAGGATAAGGATAAAAAAATGTGCAAAACTAGTATAACAATTATTTGATTATGTGTATTGTAAGAAAAATAATATTATATTTGAATTAATTAATTTTTGTAACCATTTTTAATATAAATTTAATTTATAACAAATAAATATTTTAAACTTTTTCTAAAGTGTCCCCCTCCTCTCTTATAATAGTGAACCTCCTCTCTCTCCTCTTAACTCCATTTTTAGACTTTAATCTTGGACAAACACAGTCCATTTCTCTTATAAACTTCCCAAGTTACATTCTTGAGGTGATTTGCTTCTAAAAATACAAACTCTAGTTCCCTAAGCGTAAATTTAAAGGAGAAACGACGTGGAAGAGGTAATCTCTTCAACCGATTCTCTCAAATTTATTTCTTCTTCTACAACCTCTTAAATAGTTGTTCCATAAAAAATTAATAACATAATTGTCACTCATATACTGATATGTTATTAAAAATATAAAACAATACTATTTCACCATCTGTCCATCCTACAAAAAATGAAATCACCACGCGTTCGTACGTACGACTTACTGTCTCCATATTGTGGTGTAATCTGTTTTCACCACCACCTTACATAGATGGGTATATTGGTGGAAATAATAACTATAAACGATTATTATAACAATGATTAATTTTGAGATATTATACACCATCCAATTAAATATTATTCAACAATTATGGGAACAATATTGTCGCTCATCCGTACGTACATCTTACTGTCTCCACAGGGCAATGAGATTCATTCTCCTCGTTAACCATTGAAGAATGATTATAAAGTATATATAATAAATAATCCTGAAATATATGACATAATAATTCTAATTTTTTATGTATGTATATATATGTATTTCACCTACTTACTTCCATTCAATTTAATAAGGAAATGAAATAGCGTTTATGCGTTTGTACAGCCTACCGTTTCCATGAATGTTGTATTCTATTTCATCTTTCTATCTATTATATATATATATTTATATATAAAATATATATAATATATATCATGTTTTACATTCTATAATTAAGTAAATCATGATATAAGTAATAATATCAAGAATATAAATTCAAAACACGTACGATAAATAAAATGATTATTACACCAAACGTTGCTTTATCATAAAATTGACAAATGAACGAGTAATATAAAGATTTATGTGAATAATATATGATTTAATAAATATTATTATTGTTATTTTAAAAGTTAATAATATGTTTAAACCCACTATACATGTGTTTTGGACACATATAGAAGAAATCATACCTATGGTAAAGGAATATTTTTTTCTCACTATTATTTATGTGGGAAATATGCCTTATACACCATCTAATTATTTATTGTGGTGTTTATGTAACCCATGAATATTTTTATTTTTTATATTTTATTGTTATGATATGTATATATTCATATAATTTTATTTATTTTATGTGGTATGCGATTCAATTGATTATAAATTGGAAAGGGATAATTTTGCAATCTCATTTTTATCTGAGATTATTTATACATAAGTATTTACTGGAGATATATTTATAATCCACATCCATGTTTTCTAAAAATGTTTTCATAAAATTTTTACTATTATTCTATGTATTTTTAAATTCATTGTTACCCATTTTTTACCTTTACTACATGAAATGGAAGGAATCATTTTTTGGTTACCATATAAGGTACTTTTTTGACATTTCCTGTAAAAGTATGAGTAGAATATTTTTTAACTTATATGGAATCAAGGGATTTTTATATTTTAATGACACTTTATTTCCATGAATCTCACTCTAAATTATCTAAATTTTATTATCAGCTAAATTGTTTTCTTTTAAATTTTTACAGCATTTCGAGAAAAGAACACATTTTTGAAGAGGAAATGATATTTTCCTCAAGAACTGAGTTCAAGTGATTTATCAAAATTATTTTCCATATATGATGTCTCTCTTTAAATTTGGTTATGTTTCTATCCTGATTATTACTATTAGTTTATTGTTTTAGTTATGGAATGGAATTTTATATCGATTATGTTATATTGGAATTATGTTTAAAAAACCCCATTTTATTTCTTGGGTTATGCTATAATGAATGATTTTTGTTTTTACGGAACATGTAAGAATGATTTCATAAATATATGTGTGAGACATATATCTCCCACCAATGCATTGGATAAATATTTTATCTCATGAGATAGACATGACTGAAATGGTAAGTAAATCTTGTTTAATAATACAAGGATGGTACGAAAAGTAAAATCGGTTCAGTAATGAACTTTTTCCACTATGTTGGTCTTGGAAACAATGTCTGGGCCACTATAGAAATCATATTATGTGATTATTAGTTGTAAAAAATTACATGTTTTATTCCAATTTTTTCTATCATGGTTAATGATCCATTATTATCCATTCCTAATGCACCGCTAAGATTTATTTCATGACTCAAGATTTTAATGTTTAAACTTTATTGTCATGTTTTTCCATTCAAATTTTTATTGTTTATTTTATGTTCTCTATGTTTACCATTTATGATCATTTCAGCTCACCTTTTTTATGATTTATTTTCCCCATGATTTAAATAATGTTTTTAGGTTGGAAAAAAATAAGAAGATCTTTTTGGGAGATGTGAAGATATTTCATCATGATAAGATGATTTTGTTCCGAGTTTCCAAGGACACTAAACTAATATGGTCATTGGGTGTCTATTTATGTCATATATTAAGTATTCCACGAAAGAAATTTAATTTCAATGTACATCAAGCATGGGTCACTACAATATAGTTGAATGTACAATGTAAATTCTTGACATATAATTTTAATACACAATTATGTGAGACAATTTTTATAAGATTTTACCATAACAATGGTCTATGTGAGATCATGTAAAAAACTTATAGATCGATTTTCAGAATCATTAATAAGAAATATAATTCTTCCAAATAATAAATATATAGGGTGAAAACCAATAGAATATATCATTTTTATAATGGTAACCCATCATTTTTTAGGTATATCCAAATCAATGAGATTATTGGGTAAAAAGTTATGAATATGACTGTTGATATTGAAATTTATAACCCCAACTACTTGGTGTCAATATCATCCATTATTAATAGAGTTTGAGTTATAAAATATTATCAACATATTAATACTCAAGGATTTATGTTTTCTAATAATGGAAGAACATTTTAATATTTTGTCTTTGTGAACACATAAGTGGTGTTGCTTCTTAAAAGAGATAATGGATTTACTCTTTAGAGAGTTCAGAATAGAATATAAGCACATTGACATAATAGTGATAAAAATTGAGATTTTGGATGGAAAGATCATTGTATGTATGTAACATCAATTTTACCTTTATCATTAGCATGTTTAATGTTTCATAAAATTATAAATATGATAATACTTGGAGATATTGATACTAAGTAATGTTTTATATCGAAAGATACCTTTATTATGTATAATGACTCACTAGTGATCTGGAGAGTCAATATTTATTGATAATAGTATAAGATTGTTATAATTTATTTATAAATAATAATATTAGAATAAAATGTTTTTATTGGTAAAAAAATTTGTTCGTATAGATGTGGTAGATATTTTTATAGAATCCCATATTAAAAATGTTGGTAGATTTCCCAAAGGTTCCCCATATTCAAAGGGGCCTTAGGAATATGATTTTTTATAAAAAAAATATTTTCCTATAATGATTTAAAAGATTTTTAAAATATATATATTTTTAGTAAAATTTGTATATATATATATAACAATATTTATATATATATATATATATTAAAAATAACAGTTAATAACATGATTAGTCATAACAGTTTGATTTTGATTTTTTAAAATCCAAATTGGTGTCCACCACCAAAAGTTGTCACGTTTTAGTCTAAGCAAGGTGCATTTTGAATAAAATAGTGATATCAAATTGGTGTGATTTGTAACGATTTTGATATATTAATAAATAAGGAAGATATCAATTTTAATTAATTCTTCTTCAATCAAGGAAATTATCTACATATTTTTTCCAACATCTGTGTTATGAGGCTATTGAAAATTGGTGTTTGATATTACCACTTACCTAATTATGTATGATTTCTTTGAATGAGGCCTTGAAGCTATGTTGATAATGTCTAGATTTATGCATTCCATCACTATGTGATCCAATATTTATATCCATATAATAATTTATTATAATTTAATCCCCCGATATATTATCATCATACTTCCATTTGTTATAGAATTTAGTTATTCCTATCAAATTATTGATTCCATTCTTACATATGATATCCTATACCACTTACTAAGAATATATTCTTATCCCTTTATATCTTTTCCCATTTCCCTAGGAAACCAAGAAGAATATTCTCTGTGACTTATATATTTACAAGAAGAAATAATAAATGATCATGTATTCAGTTGATTTAACATATGTTTCAAATTTAATTTGATGTTCCGTTATGTATCTAGTTTGCATAGACTAAAAACATTTTGATCCCTTATATTATGGTCTATGTATTTTTTAAAATTATAATAAAATCACCATTGGCTCAAAATTACTGAATTCTAGGTATTATTAGTAGTATCAACGGAGGTTTATAAGAATCCAAAAGAACTAGATTTAAAATAACAATGTTATATAACATACCATTTTTAAAAACCAATATGATATTTAATAAATATATATATATATTACATGACATGAATTTTTAATAAATGAATATAAATTATACACTATGATTTATAATTAATTGTTTTATTCAAGAAATAATTAAATATATTCCATTATTTAAATATTAACCATAGTATAAGGAATGAAATCTTTTTCAATACCCATAATCAAAATTGGGACTAACCTTCATTGAAAGTAAATGAGGCTAGAATTTTAGCAAAGTAGATGATGACTATATTAGGGAAGTTGACTGAGGATATGAAAAATTACCTTTACCATATAGAACAACCTATTTATCCATAGTATGTTCTTATAATGTTGGATTGATTTATAAGTTAGCAACTTCCATCCTTCAATTCAACCATAAATGCATTAGTTGATGAATAATTGATTAAATTACAAGAGATGGTATTCATTTCTCTTGGTGTGTAATGAAAGGGATAAGGATTTCAAGTATGTATATCATCTAAAAAGATATACTGATCCATGGTAATATTTGATTCAAAACCCTAAAAAGTAATATGAGATAAAAAATATGGAATGGATGTATTTTAAGGTGATATTCATTTCGAATTAATTTTCTTATAACCAGTGATCTGATATAGAAATGAAATTAATAAATCTTATATAAGAGTATGAGGAAGTTATTGTATTGTATGAGGCTAAATTTACAAGGATAAAAGGAATTTTTTTACTTTATACTAATCCATAAAACAATATTGATTACATATTTAATGGTTTGAAGCAAATCCTTAAAAGGGAAGTAGTCTCTCGAAAAATTTTCCTCGTGTGAGGATATAGTGACTAGACCCATCAAAACTAAGAAAGTGTTCTCTAAAGATACTATATTCAAATGAAAGAGAGAGAATAAAAAAACATAGAAACATGTTGAAAATTATTTGGAAAATGAGAATAAGGTAAGGGTAAAATTTCCAACATACAATAACTATGGGATGAAACACCTTGTGGATTATTTTAAGGGAATAAGAATTTGTTGTATGTGGGAATATAAGGGCCATCAAGATCTAGAGTTCAAGGGAAAAAATAATACTTAATTATTCAATATTTAAATTATGAAGAGATGGGAAACTATTCAAATCAATTTCCGAAGTGTGATGTGAATCAACCCCCAATAAGGATAAAGAAACAAGGAACAATTTATGCAATTAGAAAAGTAGATTTTGATGTCACAAATGATGTTATTGTATGTACTTTGAACATAATATCAATGTTTTTAATGTATTATTTTATTTTGGATAGACTTATTTTCGAATATCATAGATTTTTTTTACGAAATTTATTTATTCCTTGATGTTCTAAAGAGTTTCTAGTTAAAACTCCTTGTGTAATTCCTATACTAAAGAAATTATATTGTATTTCCTCTATTAAAAAGCATAGAGGGTGTTTAATTGAAAACATTATGGTAATACAAATTGTCAACATTGATATAATCTTTGAGATGGATTAATTCTACATGTATAACATAAAAATTAATAGAATCCATGTTTAGAGGAAATACATCATTACATTGGTCTTATTTGGAACCATCTATAGGGTCTCATCTTAATGAAATTCTTAGAGATTCTAAATTAATGAATGGGTAGGGTATCCTAAGGATAGAGGATGTATATGTTTTGAGGGACTATATTTTTTAATTTTGCAAAGAACTACCTAGTTATCCACCTGAGTGTGTAGTTTAATTATCTATTAACCATATCCCTCATGTGAAACCCATATCTAGGCCTCGATATAGAATGGATCTAGAAAAATTAGTGGAATTAAATAATCCATTACAATATTTTCATGACAAGTGATTCATAATCCTCAGTGTTTTACCTTAGGGATAACCTATCTTATTAATTAAAAATAATGATGGGTTTTTGACAGTGTGTACTAATTACAAAGAAATCAATGCCATTATTGTTAAGAACAACTAACATTTACCTCACATTAATGATTTTTTTGATCAATGTCATAGTGATCAATAAATCTCAATGATTGATCTCTGTTTTGGTTATCAGAAATTAAAATTCAAGAAGTATGATATTCAAAATATTCATTTTTATCACAAGGTATTGGAATTATTAGATCATTTTAATGCACTTTTGGTTAACTAATAATCCATCTATGTTTATGGATCTACTAAATAGAGTGTACACGGATTATCTTGATAAAACTTTTATGGTTTTTATTGATGATATTTAGATATACTACCTGGTTCTATAATGATCAACTAGATCATTTATGGATTTTCATTGAGACTCTAACAAAGAAGGAAATTTATAGAAAATTTAATAAGTTAGAATTTTGGACTCAACAATATTATTTTCTTGAAAAAACATTATGTAAGGATAGTTGTTATGAACCAATATGTGATTCCATCCAACCCAACACGTAGCCTAGACTCAGACATAGTCTTAAGGTAATTATCAAACCCCACATGCAAGCAACTAGTTCCAGTCATAAAAGTCATCACAATAGAAATTATTTTTTACAAATAGACTAGGACAAAATAAAAAACCGAGGTCAGAGAATTACCATCATTAACTAACTATCGATAAATAAAAAATTGATAAATATATAACACTAATAAACAAAATAGAATTAAATAAAATACTGATATCAAACCACACTAGCACAGTATCAATGTGTCCACTTGTTCACCGCTAACCATAAGGCCAACCTACTCAAATGGTTCAACCGAACTAGAAACAGGAACTTACAAAACAACTCGGGGTTATCAACATTAAGTGGCAAAGGTAGGGTGTGAGATTAAGCAACTCAGTAGGTAATAACCGTAGAATACATGAATTTCAAATCTTAATACATTTCAAAAAAAAATGGTTTGAAACAAATTTAGAAAATAGTCTTTTAAATCATGTTCAAAAAGTAAACATATCTTTCTACATATTTCATTTTAAAAAACACACACAGATTACTTTTTCGAAAATGGATCCACTTTCATAACCCATTTAAAATCCAAAACAAATGTATGAATCCATACCATGTAATAAAAAATGCAAAAGAAAAATGTGAATTAATCAAAACAAATTGGTATAAAATTGAAGGTATAAAATCCGAAAAAATCATTAGATATAAAGAGAGCATATAGAGAACAACCGTGGGAACATCCTAAACATATAGAGATGAAATACCTAGATGTACTCAGTTCTGAATCATGTTCCATCTTATAGTGTATATCCTTATTCAATGAATAACTGGTCATTCTAAACTATGAAATGTAGTGGCATGTACCACCTAGACACTTAGAAAATCCAGGGGTGCAGTCTGTCAAATTGGGGTTTACAAGAAACCATCACTCTACCCTCTAGATGATGCCTAGGTATCCCATGATAATAATAATAAATAATGAACCATGGTTAAAAACCTCAACACATAGATTCCACATGCACGATTTCCTAGGGGGGAATGTATCCCAATGTATAGTTGTCTCCAAATCATAGTAGTGTTCCCATGCATGAGTCACTAGTGGGGATATCATCCTAAGGTCTAGTGGTTTCCAAACACAGGAAAACACCATGAACACACATAAAAATACATTTCTTTCACTAAAACATTTATTCATCAATTAAATATCACAAGGAAACTACAATTTATCCAAATCAAAACCACTTTCCAAATCATTTTAAAAATACCAACCAGGCCTCACGCTACCTAGGTTTTCAACACTCATTACAAAACAAGCCAACTCATCCACCGAGTCCATGCATCACATGAGTTCCAAAAAAAATCATTTACATTACGAGGTCCCAATCAAGAATTCACAACATATCACATCAAAACAAACTTTTTATAGAAAACACAAATTGTAGACCAGGCCTTCAAAATTTCCAATAAAATATATTTATAAGCCCATTTCGATGCCATTTTCAAATTCAATATAAAACACCACTTTCACATGAACATTTTCATACCGTCATTCACATTTAAAATCCAAAAGTCTTCTCAAGCCAAGTGAAAAAACAAGAAACAATGCGAGAAGCACCAAACATACCTTTGTGAAAATTATTCAAAAATGCATACCTCAAAATTAAAATGGTCCAAGCTTTCAGATTCACATTTGAAATCATATGTAATGTCCCATTAAACACAAAATAATAATTTAAAAATATAAAATAAATTTTGGAAAATGAAATTAGGATTGGAGGAAGAGCCTTTGAAAAACCAGGCTTTAAAGAAGAACCCATTATCACCCAAGTGTCAAATGGGTATCAAGGAAACAGTAAGAAAATAAATTATGAAATCCAACCAGTCCCTTGGGAAAAGCCCATTTCCAAATTCACACACACACCAAATCCATTTTAATATATTTTTCATATTACCTTTATAATTTCAAAACAAATTTTAGGTACACATCAATGGATTTCATTTGCCACAAAACCAATTTCTTTTGGAAAAATATATTTCAAGAAATGTGTACTTAAAATCACATTGAAAAAAACTTTTTCAAGATACAACAATTTCTTTTAAACCCACAAAACAATCCACTAATAATTTTCACACCCGAAAAGTAAAAAATTTCTGTATATAACACACAACTCACAACCCAACATCATTTACAATACATAAATAAAGGAAAAACCCTAAAGCACCAAATTTTACTTTATAATATCAATTTACATTTTATGAAACACCTTCTATGCACATAAAAGAAAACATAGTTTAAAATCCCTCAAAAACTATTTCTCGCCATTTTTTCATCAACAAAACACCAAATCAATTTATACTGATTCATCACAAGAAATGGAAAGACAATTATAGATTATTAAGAAAATCTCAAAAATATTATAGAATGTTCTAGAAAGTAAATATATGGAGATACCTACCTGAATGATGTACGGATGATAATAAATTTCGAGATAAGGAAGAATACACCCTAAGAGTCGATCCCCATACCCTAACATCCAACGAAAAACCCACACATCATCCCTCACATTTATGGTAATCCAATATGAAACCCCACCAAGGGAAACCAATAAATGAAGATAAAAAAGGGGAAAAAGAAGAAATCACCCAAAAACCATAAAGAACTCACCATAAAAGCTTCAAAATACATACATGGGAAAAGGATGTCCAAAGGAGGGAAGATTGTGAGATCCCATAATGGACTAGTTCTAGAAAGAGAGGAGAAACCTGAAATAAGGTTAAAACATTAGAGGGTAAAAGAGGTGATTCCCAACATTTAATGACAAGGGATTCTCCCATCATTTGGCCACATGGTTTTCCAAATCATGTGACAACCATGTATCCCTTGTTGTCTTGGAGGGAAATTCCAAACAGTTATACCACACATAGTATTCCAAATCGTGAACCAACTGTTTGGTTTCCTTTATCTAAAATTCACATTTCCTACATGATCTTCTGGGCTAGGGCGCATGGTTTCTGCAAACCGTGTACAACCTATTGTCATGCCCAAAATCTACACTTTCCACCAAAGAATAACTTGAACACATCCAACACTCAAAAATTAAAACCATAAGCTCAACATGAACCTCAAAAAAATGATCCATGCCCATGAAGGGAATAAAATAAATTAATTTCCAAATATAGTGTGTGATAATTCACCCTACCACAAAAACGTTCTTCCCCCATAAAGTCACCCAGCTGGATGATAAAAAAATTTGATCCCAAAACCAAATAAAGGAAAAAAAACCACAAACATCAGGGTGACCATTTTCTTCAGAAGTCACACCCGACCACTTCAAAAGGAAAACATGGACTAAAGATCAATGAGATAACACAAGAGGGTTATATCTACTACAATAACCTGACTAACACTATGGTGTGACTTCGAATTGGCCCAACACAAAAACTCCCAACAACCCCACCATGGGGAGACAAACGTGTGAACCCCTAATGTGGGATAACCCATACTTCTCCAAACCATCAAAATATCACCACTACCATAACTGGAAATTCCCCATCACAAACTAAACCCCCACACACAATGGAAACCTCATGAAAGAATCTCAAAATAAACACTGAACCCAAACACCATAATCAATAATATATATCCAAAGGAAACGATATCTCTAAACATGTGAAATACAAAACTTAAACTAATTCATGAAAGGCTAACCATTTAAAGATCAACATACAAGGCACAAAAATTAGACTACAAGAAAATAGGGCCACAAAGTCTCTTTTTAATAAATCACAATAAGTGAGAGACTGCAACATGAAACATAAACTATCTCTACTCCAACATGAGAGAAAATAATTGGTCAAAGGTTCCCCATACCCCTTGAAATTAATGATTTTGTGCAATCATTACTTTGGGACCTACGACTAGAGATTTGATGCCTGCAACATCCACTGCCTAGTAGTTAGGGGATGAACCCCTCCGATCAAGACTTATTATTTGGGAAAAACATTCTACAAAAAAACTCCAAATGACCCAAAAGGGAATAATGATTATTGGGATTTATATAATTATGACAATAATTCTTTAAATTCCCATTCTGACTACATTGAATGCTCAAAAATTTCTAGTCTGCTGAGTGAGAAACCGGAGTCGATGAAGGAAATTTCTCAAAATGGGTTGCTTTGGCACACACCTCTCACCAGATGGGGATCCTTCATGAGAACCGCCTACCACTAACTGTACCTTGAATTCTAGCTCAACTAATAATAATTCATCCAACAACCTATTGAAATAAATATCCTTAGAGGAGAGGGATCATTCCTTTATCTCTTTGTGAAGACCCCAAATAAAAAGAGTATCCTTCAATGGATCTTGCGACACTACCTTTCGGGAAAAGGAAATTATCTTCCTAAATTATTTATGATAGGCCTTAAATTTCTACTAGCCTTGCTGAATACTCAAGTTCTCCTTTAGTTTCTTCGTCTTCACCTCCTTAGTTACAAACCATCAGATGAAAGTGGTCTTAAAAACCTCCCACATTATCCCAACATGAATCAATGAATGAGAAAGAACCTTTCACTGATCCAAATCTAGACCATCAAACAAACCCAGAATAACACACACTCTCAAATCATCAGAAGTTCCCCAAGATATGAAGATAGACTCAAATTCTGCGAGACATTCCATTGCCTCTAATAGACCTTGATTACCAAAAAATTATAGAAAACACCAAGAAGAACTAAAAACATGACAAGACCCACTAAAAACATTTGGGGCCTTTCTAACAAGTATTTTTTTATCAACACAGGGAACATAAAACCAAATTCTACATCAACCCAAAACACAATCAGAAAGAACATCTCAATAAAAAATAGTAGGATCACAAGACAACCACCTACAAGAATAACTAAAAATCTTGTTTTCAAAAACAACAATTCAATTAAATTAAAAATCCCCTTCTTAAAAATCCACTCTCCAAATATCAAAATCCTTTTTCACAAAACAAGACCCCAATTTTTAATGAAAACCAACCCCAAAATCATATTCCTCTTCAAAATATGTTTTGAAATAAAACCAATTCAAACATTAGATTTCAAACAATCACTCAAAGAATCCTATGAACCATTGCATATGTGTTCATCCAACTTTCATTCATATCATCCATGAACAAATTCCAATATACACTTTCCATACATACCCACTCATATGAAAATGAAAATATATAATAGCAAGGGCCTCACATTCCATTTCATTATCAAACCCAAGAATTCACCTAATTTTAAATCCCAATCACTTTCTATTTTAAGAACCATTCTTTTCAATCTAAATACACTTGAAAGAAATAATTTCCATTTCAAAAACACTTTTCATTTTAAAATAAAAATCACACCAATTAAAACAAAAAACAAATTAACACAAAACTATAGAAAAAAGGATCAAGTGGACATGCCTAACCCAACAACATGTTACTGTTTCATGCCCCAAGTAAGCATTAACAATTAAGAGGACCTTGGACTATATACTCGGACTCCATATGGGTCATTTATTTATGTGAGATCACAACATAATAACATCTTGCGTCCATTATCATTCCTCATCCACCCAAACCAAAACCAAACAAAGACTCAAACCCCAGACTAACCCTAGAAACTAGATGATCAGAATGATCAAGGGTTCATGTCTTCCTTCCCATACCAACCTCTCGAGCCCCTAGAGTCATAATATATTATCTACCTAACACCCCCAAATAACAAGGACCTCCTTCGATACCATTTTTTCAAGACCCAAGTTGGGATTCCATCCAACCTAACACTAATCCTTGTATAAGACATGGCCCCAATGGTGTTCCTGATCACCACATGCTAGAAAATAGTGCCATGAATTAATGTAATAATAATGGGAACAATTTTCCCATAAACCCCTGACCATATAAAAAATGATCATGTAGAACTATCAATAATTACTAAATATCGATAAATACAAAACTCATCTAGATATAACAACTGCTAAACAAAATAGAACAAAATATAAAACTGAGACCAAACCACACTGACATGTTCTCCATATGACCTCTTTGTCACCACCAACCACAAGAACACCATTATAAAATGGTACAACCAAACTCAAAAACTGAACCTACAGAATAGATAAGTTCAACCGAGGTCGAGTGGCACAAGTAGGGTGTGAACTTAAACAGCTCAGTAGGTAATAACCGTAGAGTGAAAGAATTTCCATTCCCAAAATATTCCACAACATTAGTTTGAAATAAATTTATAAAATTAGATTTTAAGTCATTTCTATCAATTAAAAAAAGATTTCCACAAATTTCCTTTTTAAAAAAACACACTCAGCTTTCATTTTCAAAAATTTTTCCACTTTTCACAACCTATTTCAAAGACAACCTCCAAGTATGAATCCATACCATGTAATAAAAAAGAACTAAGAATAAATAGAAGGAAACAAAACCAAATTGTATAAACTAGTATAGAAATACAAACAACATGCATAAATAAACAGAACATATAGATAAAAATCATGGAAAATTCCTTGACATCTCTATTGGAAATCCCAAGATGTAATATATTCAGACTCACTTACCAGCTTATGGTAGATCTGTTTAATCAATAATCAACATGCTGATCTAAACTATCCAATCTAGTGCAATATCCCACCTATCCTGTCAACAATTCTTGGGGTCCAACCCATCTAATTGAGGTCTACAAACAATCATCAATCAACACTCTAGATAATACCAATGAATCCCATGAAAATAATAATAATATGTGTAACACAGTATAACAACCACAACCCTCAACATCCTCATGCATGAACCACTAGGGGAATGAATCCCAAGGCCTTGTGGTCTCCCAATCATAGTAGTAGACCCTTACATGAGACAATAGAGGAGATCTGATCCCATGGTCTAGTGGTTTTCAAACATAGGCCCTCACCATGAACACACATGAATGTCCATTTCTTTCAAAAAAAATTTAAGTCAATAGTTTACTCTCACACGGAGAACACCATTTTACATAATCAAAACCACATCAAAGTCATTTTAAAAATACCAACTGGGCCTCATGATACCCAGGTTTTCACCCCATTTTCTAAAACTTGCCAACATGACCATTACATCCATACATCACAACAGTTCGAAAACCAATTTCATTTATAATACAAGGTTCCAATCAGGACTTCACATCACATCAAGTCAAAACCAACTATTCAAAGACAATACAATGTTTTGATAATTACTTTAACATTTCCAATTAAGTACATTTACTAATCTATTCCCACACCATTACCAATGTCAATATAAAACACCACATTCACATGATCAATTTCAAATGGTCCATTAAATTTCAATTCTAAAACACTTCCCGTGGAAACTAAAAAAATAATACAACATGAGAAGCACCAAACATGCATTTATGAAAAGTAGTCACCTAATAATAACTCAAAATTACAAAAATTCCATGATTTCATAGACACATTTGAAACCAAATTTTACATAAACCACCAAGGTGCCATTTTAAAATCAAGAAACCATTTTCGAAAAAGAAAGAGGGATGGGATGAAGAGAATTTGGAAAACCATGTTTCAGGATGAATTCATTTTCATGAAAGTTCCAAACATGCCTCATGAATCCATTAAGAAAACACATTTTAATTCCAACCATTGTCAAGGGAAAATCCCCCTTCTAAATTCACACACACAACAAATCCATTTTAAATCATGCTTCACATCAACATTACAATTTTTAAACACATTTTAGGTACACTCCACGGGATTTCATGTGCCAAAAAACCAATTTCATTTATAAAACCATCATTAAACACCTAAATAGTTCAAATCAATTTGAAAATAAATTTTTAAATAAACATATATTACTTTTAAACAAAAATAGTAACACATGCGTAAAAATCGCACCATAATAATCACTAATTTCTGCATATAACACCAAATTCAAAACCCAATAACATTTAAAAAACATAACCAAGTGAAAAACCACCCCAAATAACCCAATTAAACTTTAAAAGATCAATTTATATTTTATTTAAAAAACTTATATTCACATAAAATAAAACATATTTAAATAAGCCCTTTTAGAACTTTTTATCAAACATATTCCATCATCAAAACACCAAATCAATTCATACTAACAGATCACAAGAGAGGGAAACACATTTATAAATAATTTAAGAAATTTAATGCATCAAATGGGAGGTGTTAGAAAGGAAATGGGTGGAAACACCCACCTCAATTTCATACGAACAAAACTAAACATTGAGGGAAGGAATAATACACCCTAAGAGACAATCTGCACAGCCTAAAAACCAAGTAAAACAATCCACACATCATCCCCAACTCTTAGGTATTGTAAAATATAAATCCCCGCCAAGCTAAACCTAGAAATATATAGATAAAATAGAAAATAATAGGAAATCAAAAACACCCCTTAAGAACTCAGTATAAAACCATTAAAATGCATCCATCGGAAAAGTATGTCCAATGGAGGGAAGCTTGGGAGCTCCCACGGCATACCTATTTTGAGAAATGGAGGAGAAACCTGAAATAGTGTTATTAAAATAGAGGGGAAAAGAGGTTATTTCCAAATTATAATGACCTATGAAGCTCTAATGGATTGTTTGAATGGTTTTCCAAACCGTGCACCATCCATGAACTCCTTACAATCTAAGAGGGACATTCCATATGGTTATATGCATGGTTTGGAAAAACAAGCACCAATAATATATCCTCCACCATCCAAAATGCACATTTTCCTCATCGTTTCCTGGGTAAGGGCATACAGTTTCTCCTAACTATGCGTCAACCATGCACCACCTACTAAAAATCTCAAAAACTCCACTTTTCACCAAAGACTCATGTGAAAACATCAAAAAATAAAAAATTGAAATTGAGATCTCAACCCAAACCTCAACTAATTGATCTAAGGCTAATAAGACAATAAAATTAAAAAAATTCCATGGATGGGGTGTGATAAGGGAATATCAGTTGACCCAGAAAATGCAAAGGTTGTTTGATAATTTCTTACACCACTGAAAATAACTGTAATACATAGTTTCCTTATATTATATGTTTACATTCAGGTATTTTTTGAAATTGTTTCCCAAATAGCTAATTTATTAAACAAGTTGATGTGTAAAGGGGTGAAATTCAAAAGTTCTAATAAGTGTGAAGAAATCATTGAGTAATTAAAAAAATATTGTTGAGTGCATCGATATTGATATTTCCAACTACAAAAGAAGTATATATTACAAATATTAGTCTATAAATTAAATAAATAGTGTGTTTCCTTGGAAAAATAATAGATTTATTTTTAATGAATAGAGTTAATTGAAGGGTAATTAGAAACATCTTTACGGGTTAAAAATCATTGGGAATTTTGAATTTGTTCTTTTGGTTGATAGTCCCTTTAGAGTAATGAGCCTTGGGATGGAAGTAAAAAATGATTAGATGTTCTAAAATAGTTTTTTGGTAATTTTAAAGAATATCAATGAGGAATATCAATATCTGATAATTCATTGAATGAATGATATAGTATAATAGGCTGCTGCAGTAGCCACCGGCTAGCATGTGGGATGGGTAGGAGCCCAGATTGCCTATTAAGATCACTAGCTAGCTGATGGGGTCCAGTTCCTAGTCGATTCCCTTGGTCTAAGATTCAATTAAGTATGGTTACATTCATATTTTACCACCTTATTTGCCTAAAGATTAAACTAGTTAGTGGTCTCCAAAAGATCCAATTTTAACTAATTTTTTCCTCTAATTACTCTCATTCAGTTCCCTATACAGGAGAAGAATCTAAATGTGACATGATGATAAATCAAGATAAGATAATTAAATTTATACAATTACTGAACCTATCTACACCTCTATATTAATTATTTTGAATATATTTAGGCTTTTTGTGTTGATTCCAATATATCAAAGTGGAATCGATAGAGAATTAAAGGCATTTGATTTAGACTTCATGAAAGATGTTTTAAGGAATTGATCACTCTCTATTTGATGTAGTCCTGATAAAGGAATGTTTTCTGGAAATCCTATTCTATATCTTTGATGGAATTAGAAGAATTTTATTATTAAAATTAAATGGGATGTTATGGATTCTATTTGGGTTTTTTCCAAGGTTTTTTCAAAGACCCTTAAGGTGCAATTGTTGAAGTCTTGAATTGAAAATGGTGATCGGTAATTTTTATAATAATTTTATCACATTTAATTGAGTTAATTATTTAATTATAATTATTATAATAAGTTAACTCTAAGGTGAAATGTGAGATAGTATCTTGGGTGTTGAAACAAACATGGTTGAGGAGCTCCATGGTTTGAAAGAGGCTTAGAAATCTAGGTGGAGTCTTGCACGAGTTTAGCACTGATGGTATCTCCATTGAGGTAGGTTTACACTACAATAAAAAACTATATGTATGTCTTTATGTTTATTTCCATGTGTTTTTTCATCTTTAATGGGTTCAGGTATATATTTTAAGGACACATAGACACTTTGGATAGATGACAAGGGGGGATTCAATGACCCGACTTTGGTTAGGTTCTCCTGAGCACTTAAAATGTATTTGGATTGATTGGTGAAAATGTTTTCATGGGGAGATGATTAAAACTTGATTTAAGAGATACCTTAGTATGTATCAGGACATGTAATGAGATTTAGGTAGCCTAGTTTTGATTTCCTAGGGCTAGTGATATTGGTAAAAGAGGCTTGTTATGTCCTTAGGCTTGGAAAAGTCATCCAGGGCCAGATGTATATGTTTAAGAGGTTTTCCCATGAGATAAGGGTTAATAAATCACCCATTGTAGATTTGATAAGTAAAATATAATGAGTATTAGGTTACATATTTATTCTATGTTCACCCTGGAGTTTTTTGTACTGAAGTGAGATATTATGGCAGAGTTTTTAGTGGTATGCATAAGGTATGTGTGATGATACATTAGCATATGTATTAATTTTTCATTACTAATTGGATTGGTATTCCAAGTCAGTTGATATGGAGTTGGATTTTCTATTGGGTATAACATATTATATGACCATATGGGCTATAGTGTTACCATTGAATGATAACTATAGGTTATCTTTGTTTAGGAGATACCAGGAATGTTTTGAAGACCCTAGTGGATTCCCTATTCCGGGGTATGTGATTCACTGAGTATGATAGGTTAACTAGAAGATTGTTATCAATACAATGATCATGTGAGTCATTTGATGAGCTTCACCATTATTTTTTATTCATTTTTTAGTGTTGTTTTTCCAGATATACCATCTATAGACATGAAATGTTTTTGGGTGTGTATGTGTCTATGTGAAATCATGGTTTATATGAATAGTTTTTCTTGTTATGATATGATTTTTTTGGGTTTTATATTGAATATGTTACTTTTCTCTATGAATAAATATGGATAGGTTACTTAAATTTTTCTATATGTCCCCTCTAAGGGGGGTCAATGGTGTTGTAATAAAGTTCAAGGACTTGAACTTGCTTGTTGGTACTAGTCGGATATCATAGACATGTTCATTCAATATGGGAGTCAGCCATCATGGGGTGAAAGATATCAAATGTCTTGGAATGCCTATATACTATAAATACAATTTATGTGTGATTGTGATCTAATTATTTGTTTATTCTAGTTGTACATACCTTCATGCAGGGATAGATAACCACAATAGTGTGGGAATTGTGGTCCCCTTAAAGACATCCATCTTAGCATTGGGCATGATAATTATTCCATAATGGTTGACCATGGACATACTGATAATGGGTGTAGAGTGATTAATCAATGTGTGGACCTTATCAAATGATCTAATTCATGTAGTTACTACTTCTATGTTTTCTTCTAGCATGACACTAAAGCATGTGTTGTTGGGTCTTCGGGTGGCTTGGTTAGCACCCAACGACCTAATAAATGTATGTATTTTTTTAGGATTCATTGATGAATGGTTAGTACATTAGTATTTGGCCAGAATTTTTTATTTTATTTATTTTCTTTTACACATTTATACACACACATATGACGATGTATATTAAGGATGATTTGTGAGACCCAACTGAGATATGTTTCTCACACCATTCATGGCCAATCCGATCTGTGTGTAGATGTTATTTATATTTTTCAAGTTGAGCATAAGATGTGTATTGGATCATTATGAGGCATCTCAAGAATTTTTTGAGATAGGGTACATTTATAGTGACCCTCACTTTTTGAACATTAACATTACAAAACTTTTCTAGAGAACATAAACATTATACAAACATACATCCAAAGACCGTAGTTGGTATAGTGACTTTGGAAACATGGAAACATAAACAATGATAAATATGTGAGATAAATTATCTCATAATAGTTTCTTTTAAACTAACACCTTTATTATAAAAATCAAATATAATACATATGGTCATAACCTAGGGGAAATTAAACAAAAAAGGGGGTGAACTCAAATACTTAGTAAGGGTAAACAAGTGAGATATGTAAGAATAAACATGAGAATAAGGATATGAGAATGTGATCATGAAAATCAAATATCATATCCTACATATCAAAGATTATATACATGAATCATGGAATAAATCTTGGAAGTTCATAAGGAATGAATAAAAATAAAGTAAAGGACATAAGCCATGAAAAAATCACATAAAAGTAACACATGGAATTTCACAAACACATAATCATTAAATTATTTCCATAGTATCCAAGGTTTTGTATCCAAGACCATCTTAGTAGTATGGGTTAACTCCAAATACCATCATAGTAGTCATGTTTCACACCCATGGCCATCATAGTAGCATCGTTTCACTCCTTATTCCATTTTAGTAGTCATTTTTCACTCTCACAGACATCATAGTAGTAAAGGTTCACTCCTAAGACCATATTAGTTTATCTTATTAGATATAAAACGTTACCCAATACATTTTTGGGAGATATAGGTCCACCCATTACATAAAAAAATCATACATACATGTTCTACAAGATCATAGATAAACATATCATAACCCATGAAATGTAATGGGTATCATAAACATGAAAACATATCATGACCTTTGGAAAGATATAGGTTTCATAATCATTTCATAATAAGAACAACCTATAAAAGTATTAGGTTTCCGAAAGTATATAAATCAAGAAAGTGATATGGGCATCATAAGTATAATGACATCAAAAAAATAATCAATTAAAATAAATAATATGAATGAAAACATTGAATAATCCCCCCATAAAGACATGAGTAACACGAATGGATGTTTTCTTAGATGGGAAAAAATATTGAATGATATTTTAAAAATATTTCTTGAGGAAAATAACCTTTCTCCTTTGAAAAAAATATTTTTATAACATAAAACCATTTGGAAACCTTTTTCATTGAAAATATATTTGAAAACATATAATGGAAGCTTTGAAAACAATAAAAAATTAAAATCCTTTTTCATTTAAAATTATGTTCAAGGATATTTTTATATCATTTTGAAAACATTTTTGAAAAAATGGTTTTTGAATACAATAGATTTCCGACTTAAGAGAGAGACGGTCTGTTTTTACATAAAAAACATTTTCTTATGTACCGAAGAGTGGGAAAATGGTACTAAAAATAGAGGATATCATGAATAAGCATAGTAGAAGTAAAATGATAAATATTTTTGATATTTGGATCATAATATTTCATCACGGAAATCATAAACATAAACAATCTTTGAAAGTGATGAGGTTGTCTCAAAATACTCATATAACTCGGTAACATGGGAGCATACTCTCCATGTAAGAAAAAAATTAAATTAAGCCTAATATATAATGAAAATAATGATATTCATGATATTACATGTAAAATGTATGTATATATACCTTGAAAAAAACATTAGGTTCATAACAAAACATTAATATCAATGAAGGAAAATCGAGACCAACCTGTTTTACCAATTTGGTAACTATTGAATGTTAACCCCCGTGAAAGAAGGATTATAAAATGGACTTGTGAATACCCATAATTTTATTTATAAGATAAATATAATTCAATAATTTATATTAACTACACCAAACAAAAGTAAATGGTTGTGGACATAACATAAATCTCACAGAGATTAAAAGTGATATGAAATCCCCTTATATTATTCCTTGACTCTATCTGTACTCGTACAATATTCATATATAATAAATATAAGTTTATTATATATATTCTAGATAATAATATTATTATATATATTACCATATATGGTTTTATTATTACCTTATATTACCCTCTTGTTAATGATCCTATGTTAAGGTTTATCTTTGGTTGACATTTACTTTGTGAATCGCATGTGTCTTAATTTGTAATACTATTTGTCCTAATAATTATATCATGATTACAGAACGTAAATAAGGATATAAATATCATTTATATCCATTATATTTGTATTATAATAATTTATTACATAAATAATTATGAAATGGAAGAAATCGTTCATGGAGAAGGCAAGTTGTACATATGCATGAATGTTGTTTCTGTTTTTAACGTCGTATTGAAAGATAGTATATAAATAACAAATGAAAAAGAATGTATATATTTATATATTTATTTATTTATATTTATTTATTTATTTATTTATTTATTTATTTATTAATTTATAACTAATATATCATATATGTTCATTAAACCCATCCTTAATACATTCCCTGTGGTTTGTAAATGAATCTCATCTCTTTGAGGGGGTGGTAGTCCACACTTCCTCAAACGAGGTTATCGTATTAACACTTAATGTAAAGTAAAGATATATGTATTTTAAAAGTAATAAATAAGAATAAATACATAATAAATATAACATATGACATCTATAAATATAGTGTTCATCATAATGTCCTCCATGATTTGTGGTAAATGAGAAATGAACAATCATTGTTTTGTGAGGCAGTAATTCGCCGTCCATAGATAAATTTTGTTCAACATCCATTAGTTGGAGGTGTGTGTAAGTGTAGGTCTAACCTTTTTCATAAATATATCATATTATATTGAGGTTAATTTTTTCACACAATAATTAAATAAATAGATTGGTGGGGTGAAGATGAAAAATAAATCAAAGGAGCTTGAGAGAAGACGTTGCCTCTTAATCGGGTAACTCCTTTTGGTTTATGTGAAAAGGCTTCCTTGAGAGGATTTTATCTAAAAGGGAGGCTTAAATCTAGTAGTTATTATTTTTTGGAGTCTAATTGGGTAGTTATTTTCTTAACATAAAATGTTTGAGAGGTGTAAGTAATGGGTATAGGTGGTGGCCTTTTATAGGGAGGGGAAATGACTCAAATGGAATTTTTAGAAACGAGTTAGGCATGCACATGTTATTACCTAAAAAAAGTCATAACAACCCAAAAAACATAATAATGGTATTTTTATGGTTTAAATAAATATATCCAATGGGTTTTGGGATTTTTTATAGTTCTTTTTTTCCATCAATGTAAAGGTCTAGTCCCTAATTAAGCATAATTGGGACATAACTGGTTTGATTAATTTTAATCACATTCACAAACTATTTTGGTCAAAAAAAGTTAAACTTATTATAAATTATAAATTGTTATGATTATAAATATGGAATCCATTTTTAAAATTTATAACCACAAAAGTGGAAGGAATTAATTTAAAATTAATCCTGCGTTTAGGGGTACACTACAGTTTTTTATAGAAAAAAGGATCAAAAGATTGTTAAGTATTTATGTATAATTTAATTATGGAATTGGTACCAATAACGAAAATTATATTAATTGATAAAAATATTATCTAATTAAACTTTTAAATAAATTTAAAATATATTTTAGCCTTATAAATAAATTGAAATGAAAATATTTTTTTGGATTAAAAACTGGTATTTTCAACTATTCAATCAAAAATGTAGTTTCTCAAAAAAAATAAAAAAAATTCATTGTAAGATAATTTGGAAATTATAAATTAAAAAATGATGATTTTTTTATCAAATTAAATTTCAAAATTTTTCTGGAATTAATTTTATTTTAATTAAATTAAAACTGGTATTTTTATGCATAGAAATACATTACCAAAAATCATATCTTTTATTATAAATATGTTTCATTTATATAAAAAAATTATAAAAAAATTTATAATTAGTTAATACTATTCATATAACAATTTTTAACATCAAGGTTATAATTATCCTATTTATATAATTAAAATTATTTTTCATAGGAACACAGTGTTTTGTGTATCGTATGCCAGCTTGGTGTTGCATGTATCATATGCCAACTTAGTGTTGTGTATAACATACGACAAGTTAGTGTTTTATGTAACATATAACATATTGGTTTAGTGGGAAAGGAAACTTATACTTCATGCATTGAAAGATGAAAATTTTAATTTAATCTAAAAATACAAGTCCATAAAAACCCAAGGTGTTCATTCTACCCCCTTAAAATGAATTTTTCCCTCAAAATTCATCACTTAAAAAAACAAATGAGGATACTTATTATTGATCATATAGTAAAGTTTCCAAATAGATTCCTCTAACTGTTGATTCTCTACAAAACATTTACCAGGTGAGTATTCTTGTTTCATAGAACTTGCTCAGATTGGTCCCAAATTTCAATAGGTTATTCCTCATAAAAAATAACTTACTCCAATGGTATGACCTATGAGTTTAGTACATGTTAAGGTTAAATGTTTACTTCCTCAAGAGTGATATGTTGAAAACATCATGGACATTATATATATTTAGAGGAAGTTCCAGGCGATATCCTTTCGTCTTGATACGATCAATAATATCAAAGGGGCTGATATACCTAGTTATTAGTTTCCCTTTCTTCCATAATCTCATAACATTATTCTTCGGTTATATTTGTAGATACACATTTTCACCGACTTCAAATTCTAGATAATAATAATTGTTATCATCATAACTTTTCTTCCATCTTTGAGCTGCCTTTATATGTTGTTGAACGGTTCTAATCATCTCGACCATTTCTTCAACAAACTCAGGTCAAAATATCTTTCTTTCTACATCCTCATCTCATCATATGGGAGTTATACATTCCTTCTCATATAGGGCTTCATAAGGTGTCATCTAAATTCTTGAGTTAAAGCTAATATTGTAAGAAAACCCAACTAGAGGAAGGTGTTTATCCCAATCACCTTTGAAATATCAAGATCAGGATCTCAACATATCATCTAGGGTTTGAATTGTTCTTTTAAACTGGGAATCTAATTAAGAATGATAAGTAGTGTTGGACTCCATTCAGCATCAATTGATTTCTGAAGACTTTGCTAGAACATTTAGTTAAACCTCACATCCTGATCTTATATAAAAAATTGTAGTACTCCATGAAACCTTATCACTTAAATAATATATATTATGGATAGATGATCAAGAGATAAATCTTATCTGATAGTAATGAAGTGTTTTGACTTTTTAAAACGATCAACTACCACCCATATAGCATTAAACCCTTTAGATGTTTGGGGCAGTCCAATGACAAAATCCACAGTGATGTTCTCCCATTTCCAATCTGGTATGGGAAATAGATGCAACATTCTTTTAAACTTTTGTCTTTTAGCCTTAACATGCAGCCATACCAAACACCGAGATAAAAACTCTAAGATATCTCTCTTCATACCATCCCACCAGAAGTATTATTTTATGTCCATGTACATCTTCGTACTTCCTGGATGAATAGATAATGAAGAACTATGAGCTTCCTCTAACAGCTCCATCTTAGAATATGGCATGGAAATAACACATAAACAGTTCTTTAACCTCACCATTCCATTACAATCAAGGTTAAACATAAGAACATTTATATATTTTTTTATCTCTTCATCTTCCTTTTGTTCCTCCATAATCTTTACAAGGATATACAGTTGAACTTTCATTTATAAAAGCTAAGATTTTTCTCATTCCTTGAGGATTTTTAGATCCATCCTTTGTAAAACAAAAAATATTGGATCTTTTTGGTCCTCATAATAGATAATCTATCATGATCTTTTTGACTCAAATCATCTTCCACCTCATTTAATTTCCCAGGTCGGTAATGTATTGAGTAGTCATAATACATTATCAACTCTAACCATATTCTCTGGCACATGTTCAACTCCTTCTATTTGGATATATATTTCAGAATTTTATAATCCATATATATATATCACACTTTTCCAAATAAATATAATGACTCCATATATTTAATGCAATAAATACCATTGCTACCTCAAAATCAGGAGTTGGGTAATTTTTCTCACGAATCATCAACTATCATGAGGAATATATTATAGACATGTTATTTTGCATAACAAAACATCCCAAAACCTTCTTAGAAGAATCATTGTAAATTACCACCCCTTCTCCACTATATGGCAATGTAAGCACAGGTGCACTGACTAACCTTCTTTTCAGTTCTTGAAACTTTCCTCACATTCATCTATGTAGAGAATCTTAACAACCTTTTCAGTCTACTTGGTCATAAGATTTCATAGTCATGAAAACATTTCCACCAACCATCAATAATATCTTACTAATCCAAGAAAACTATGGATTTCAGTCACCATGGCTGGTCGATCCTTGCTTTCAGTAGCCTTAATCTTTGATGGATCTAACGTTATACCATCTATTGAGATTATGTGACACAAAAAATGAAATCTTTTGTTGTGAAAACTCACACTTCAAAAATTATTCATATAACTTGTCCTTCTTTAGGGTATTCTGTACAATTCTCAAGTGATTTTCATGCTCTTAATTTAATTTTGAAAGGATAATAATATCATCAATAATTATTACCACAAACATATCTGGGTAATCAATAAAGACTCAATTCATTAAATGCATGAAGATAATAGGAGAATTAAAAAGACCAAAAGGTATCACTGTATATTAATAGTGACCATACATTGTACAGAA
The DNA here is from genome assembly GCA_963277665.1 of Viscum album. Taxonomy (NCBI): domain Eukaryota; kingdom Viridiplantae; phylum Streptophyta; class Magnoliopsida; order Santalales; family Viscaceae; genus Viscum; species Viscum album. Next base: position 545,001,503 of record OY728140.1, read on the forward strand.
AGCCATCCTGAATATATCCTCCTTATTAAACATCAACTGATAACATCCAGAATGAAGTTCAATCTTGTAAACTCATTGATCTCTACTCATTTTATCAAACAAGTCAACAAAACCGAGAATAGGATACTTGTTCTTGATTGTGATCATATTCAACTCCTGATAATCAATCCATAGTAACATTGATCCATATTACATTTTCATAAAAATAACAGGTGCACCCAAAGGTGATACACTTAGTTCAGTGAATACATTATCAAGTTTTTATTGGAGTTTCTTATTTAATTCTGACTTGTTAATTGGGGCCTTTCTATCAGGATTCATTGAAATTGGTTTGGAACTATGTATAATCTATATTGATAACTCAACCAGTCTTTTTGGTGGAATACTAGGAATCTCTCTTAGAAATACATCCAAAAAATACCAAACCAAATTCATATCATCATTATCGATTTTCTCCCTAACCATTTGAGATAAAAAAATCATTTTTATTGGGAATTAATACCCATACACTGGATATAATCTCTATAAGAAGATCATAGTTATCGTCACATTTATGGATGACCTTAGGAGGGTTTGAAATATCTAACGTAACATACCTTCCTGGAAAATTTATGTGGGATTTAAGCAAAGAAAGAAAAACCATGCTTAATATGAGAACAAATTCAACCAAATAAAGAATATCAATATTTTTAGGAAGAAAATTCCCACAATCATAAACTTGAGAGGAGTTATAGACTTGAGATGAAATCAGCATACCATTAGGGATTTGGATCACTAATTCCACCTCTAATGTTTTTGTGGAATTTTAGTAGCCATAGAAAATTCTTTAAATACGAAAGATTGGGTAGATCTAGAATCAAATATAAAAACCGCATAATCATGAAAAATCACTTATAGAATTTCTAACATATGACACCTTCTTTAATCCATGAAACCTTAGGCTTATCCTATGTTATTCATAGTCAACATAGGATTATATCCTTAATAATGGTTCATGAAGAGTGTATGAATTCCCAAAGAAAATCCTCTAGGAGTTTCAAACCATGTGTGTAGTAAGGCCCATTATCGTGTACCAGATTACACCAAGTTAAGCCCAGAACATCTTATTAGAGTTATTTCCCTTAGGTAAATCTATTCAAGATCCACAACCACTTGTAGTATCAAAATAATAATGTATTTCTAGGATAACAATAACTCTATACTTCACCAAAAAACCAGGACATTGTCCTATACTTTTCCTTATCCTTAGACTTATCCTTTAGATATGTTCTTAGGTTTCTCACTGATCCCATCTCATCCTAGATTTAAAAGGATAACTGTACCTTTTCTCTAAAACCAACTATAGCGACCCTTACTTTTCAAAGATTAATATAACATAAATATTTTTGAAAACTTAAACATTATACAAAAATTGCCCAAATACCATAGTTGGTATAATGCCTTTCAAACACACAAACATAATCATTGATACATATGGGTGCTACATTATTTACCACTAGGATCTAATTGACTAGAACCCTTCTTAGACACATCAAACATAGTATATATCATCATAACCTGGGGGAAAGGAAACATAAAAGGTGGTGATCTCAAATGATCAGTATGGGTAATTAAGGGTGACCTGTACGTGTAAACATGATAATAAGGTTATGAGAATGTGATCATGAAAATATAAGATCATATAATATATATTAAATATCATATACATTAATCATGGCATAAATATTGGAAGTTCATAAGGCATGAATAAAAAGGAAGTAATGGATATAATCAATGAAAGAATAAGAATTGGAAAAATCACATAAGCATATAATGATTTCCATATTAGGCAAGACATTACTACCAAGACTATCTTAGAATTATGGGTTCACTCTTGTGGCCATAATAGTGGCATGATTTTACTCTTCATACCATCATAGTAGTCATGGTTCACTCCCATGGCCATCATAGTATCCAAGGTTAACTGTCAATACCATCTTATTTTATCTAAGTAGATATAAAACTTGACCCAATGCATTGGAGGGATATGTAGGCACACCCATTACATAATAAAATCGTACATACATGTGCCGCAAGATAAAATATTAACATATAATAACCCATGAAATTAAATAGGTATAACAAACAATTAAACATATCATAACCTTTGAAATGATTGAGGTTACATAATCATTTCATCAGAATAACTACCCTTGAAAAGAAGCGGGTTTCAATAGCATATGACTTGTGAAAGAGATAAAGGCTTCATAAGAAACATGATATCAAAAAAATAATACATTCAATGAAAGGATACGAATGGAAATATGGAATAATTTTCCCATTAAGGCATGAGTAACACCAATGGATGTTATCTTATATAGGAAATAATTTTTAATGATCTTTTGAAAACATTTCTTGAGGAAAATATCCTTTCTTCTTTGAAACAATCGTTTTATAACATTAATCATTTTGAAAATATTTTTCTTTGAAAATATATTTGGAAACATATAAAGTAAGATTTGAAAACCAAAAAAATTAAATTCATTATTCAATGAAAATTATCTTTAAGTATCTTTTTAAATCATTTTGAAAACATTTTCGAAAATATATTTTCTGAATAAAATCGATTTCTGACATAAGAGAGAGATGGTCAGATTCTACATAAAAACATTATATTATGTACCAAAGAGTGGTAAAATTGTACTAACAATAGAGGATGTCATGAATAAATATATTTTATGTAAAATAATGAGTATTATTGATAGATAGATCATAATATTTCTTCAAGGGAAAAAACATAAACAATCTTGGAAAGCGATGAGGTTGTCTCAATAAACTCTTATAACTCGGTAACTTTGGATCATAATCTCTATGTAAGAAAAGGAAATTAAATGAAGCTTAATATATCATGAAAATAATTATATTCATGAGATAACATGTAAAATGGATGTTTATACACATTGAAAAAAAAATATGTGCATAAAAAACATGAATCTCAATGAAAGAAAATTGAGATAAACCTATTTTACCAATTTCGTAACTTTTGAATGTTAACCCCCATAAAAAAGGATTGTAAAATGTACATTTGAATACCCATAATTTTAATTATAATATACATATTATTCAATCATGGTCATTATATACACCACATAAAAATTTGTGGTGAACATAACCTGAATCACAATGAAATTAAAAGTGAGATGAAATCCCCTTACCTTATCTCTTAAATCTCTCTATACTCATACACAATTTCTATATAATAAATAGAGGATTATTATATAGATTTTATATAATAATATTCCTACATATATTAAAATATATGGTTTTATTACGACTTTATTTTACCCACCTTTTAATGATCTTAAGTTAAGGTTTCACTTTGGGTAATATTCACTTTTCTCTTCACATGTGTCTTAATTTGTTATATTGTTGGTCCTTATACAAATATCATGATTATAGAATGTAAATAATTATATAAATATATTTTATTTATATTATATTTATATTATAATAAATAATATAATAAATAATTATGAAATGGAATACACCGTCCAGGGAGATGGTAAGTCGTACGTACACATGAAGGATGTTTTTGTTATTATTGTCGCGTTGAAAGAAAGTATATAAATGAAATATTTATATTTATATATATATATATATATTACATTGTAATTATTATATCATATATATCATATAATTTCATTGAACTCGTCCTTAATACATTCTGGGTGGTGTGTGAACGAATCACATCGCTTTGAGGGGGTTGTAGTCCACACTTCCTCAAACGAGATTATCGTATTAACACAAAATGGTAAGTAAATAGATGTAAGTTTTCGAAGTAATAAATAAGATTAAATAAATAATTAATATAATATATGAAATATATAAATATATTTTCCATTGTAATGGCCACAATGTTTGGTGGTAAAGGAGAAATGAACAATCATCATTTCATGAGGTGGTAGTTTGTCGTACACAGAAAGAGTATGTTCAACATCTATTAGATAGAGGTGTGTGTATGTGTAGGTATAAAAATTTTCATAAAAACAAAATATTGTATTTATTATAATGGGGTTTTCACACAATAATGGAATAAATAAAGTGTAGGGGTGAATAAGGAAAATAATGTAAAGGAGCTTGAGATAATACGTTACCTCTTAATCAGGTAACACCTTTTGGTTTATTCAAAAAGGATTACTTGAGATGATTTATACCCAAATTTAAGCATCAAGGTATAAGGTAGGATTTCTGGGAGGCTACATCGGTAGATAATGTAATAACTTTAAAAGTTTTAGAGGTGTACAGAATGGGTAGAGGTAGTGTCTATTTATTGTGAAGGAAAAGGACTCACATGGAATTTTTTGAAATAAGTTAGGTGTACACATGTTCTTACCTATGAAAATTCATACCAATACAAAAAATAAATAAATTAAGTTTTTTGGATAAATATCGATATGAAATGTGCATTTTACTTGTGTATAGGTCATTTGGGTCCTTAATGTTAAGGTTTAGTCCCTAATTAAGAATAATTTGGCCTTAACCACTGTGACTAATTTTAATAACTTTTAATAACCATTTTTTTCAAAAAAGTTGACCTTATTAGAAATTATATATTTTGATGAATAAAAATATTTAATCCATTCTAAAAAAACTCTAATAACAAAAGTGGAATAAATTAATTTAAAATTAATCATTTTGTCGGGGTGAAACTGTAGGTTTTTATATTAAAAATGATCAAGAGTTTGTTAAGACATTATGTCCAACATAAATGTGGAAATTATTTCAATGAAAAAATTGTATTAAATTAATTAAATATGAACTAATTCAATGTTTAAATAAAATTATAATATATTTTTACCTTATAAATAAATTAAATTAAGAAGAAATTTGGAATTAAAAACTGGTACTTTTCACTATTCATCCAAAAATGAAGTTTCTTAGAAAAATCCCTAAATTTCACCTCAAGATAATTTTGAAATTTTAAATCAAAAATGAGTTTTATTTTATAAAATTATATTTATAAATTTTTATGAAATTCATTTTATAATATATAAATTAAAATTGGTATTTTTAGACCTAGAAGGACTATACAAAAAATAATACCTTTTATTATCAATATGTTTCATTTATATAAAATTTTTATAATAAATTCTAAAAGTAGGTAATACTATTCATATAACTATGTTTAATGAATAGGTTATAATTATCCTATTTAAATAATTAAATTTTTGTTTCGTAGAAACTTAGTATTTCATGTATCGTACACTAACTGAGTGTTTCAGGTAACATAAGACAAATCAGTCTTTCATGTAACATACAACCCGTTGGTTTAGTGTGTATGGAATTTTTGACTTAGTTCATTGAAAGATAAAAACATTTATTTATTCTTAAAAAATAGGTCTATGAAAACTTGGGGTGTTAAAATATAATTCTTGGGGTTGTAAGTGAGCCACCTTCTATTTTTATTTTCTATTTATCTATATATATTTGGTTGGATCCGTTGGAAACTAGTTCTATGTTCCTTCAAAAACAACGTTTTTTATAGAATATTTTAGTAACTTACTACATAATTTGAGGTTTATTTTTCATGATTACTATTTCAATTTTTCTTAAACTATTTTATACTTTTATGTGAGTATATAATATCCCAACTATTTCTCTAAGATCTTGCTGCTATTTGGAATCCTCTAGAATATTGGGAGGTATGCAAGAGTTCATGTGGCATACTGATCAAAATCAGTAATTTGATCAATGTGTTATGTTAATACCTATGAGAAAAAATATCCATCTTTTGAAATTCATATGAAAACTGTAATAATTTTATTGAAAGTATAAAAGAATTATCTTTATGGGGAGATATGTGACATATATACTGATCACATAATTTTTAGGTGTATATTTGAAAAGAATGCGCTAAACATGGGAAAGAGGAGATAGTTGAAACCACTCAAGGTCTATGATTTTTCATCACAATACCACACTATAAAGAATAATAACATTGGATATGGATTGATTAGGAAGGATCAGGGTGTTAGATCAATGATTTGGATGTAAAAGGATCCAATGTTCATGGATTTATTAATTTTGGACATATAAATTATCTAGGAAGAATACATATCATTTATTTTCTATGTAATATCCCAACCATATATTCTATAAAAGTAAATAAGTCTTAATAATATTTAAAGTGTTTACATAATAGGATTAATTCCAAAGAATATGGGAGATTTAAATTTTTCTTCTACAAAAAAGGTATGTTGAAGTTTTCAAGGAGACTATGTATACCATTAGAAATTGATCTAAAGAGGGAATTTTGGGATGAATCTCATAGATCCAAATTCACTATTCACCATAATAGTAATAATATATATATAAGATATTTTATAGTGGGAATCCATGAAGTGGGAAATTGTAAACTATGTGTCAATATTCATGGAATTCTAATGAGTAATGCTTGAGATAAATCATACAAAGGGTATCATGTAACCTCTCCTTATACCAATTTTTATGTGGTACCAAATAACAATAGAAGTTTCTTCATGGATATCCAAATTTATATAATAATAATGATGTTTTATGTCTCATTTTGGATCAATTTACCATGAATATACAATTCCGCGCAATAAGGGAGGATTTATCCTTTGAATTCCTATCATAATTTTATATCAATGATGTTGTGATACTTCATGGTAAACCTTTATCAATTGAATACAATAATGAAACTCCTTCACATAAAAAATTTTGAGTAGTCTTCGAATGTATTTGAACACCGATTTATATTTTATCTTGACCATTCACCCTAAAAATGATGGGCAGCTTGGAAGGACCATCCAAACCTGATTGGACGTTCTAAGGTCATTCTCTATTAACTAAAAGGGAACATGGGACTAGTACCTACATATAGTGAAATTTTCATTCAAAAATATATTATATTTATGTATAAAAATTATATGATACCTTTTATGGAAAAAATTTCCCTTACTTTAACCTATTGTGATAAAATTGGGGAACAGTGACTAGTTGGTCCAAAACTCATTGAGAATGCAACTAAGAAGGTGTGGGCTATCTAAAATCATATCATGAATGTTCATAGAGAATAAAATATCAATGATGATAATTTTAGTAGTTTCATGGAATTCCATGTAGGGAATTATGTCTTCTTAATGTTTTTTCCATATAAGGGAGTTATACTGTTAAGAAAAAAAGAGGAATCTAAGTTAAAGGTACAGTGGGCCCTTTTTGAATTTTGAGATAATTGGAGTTTTTGATTATTAATTGTTTTTACTAGACAAAATATATAAATTTAATGATTTATTCATTTTTTTTATGTTAGGGAATTACATGTAAGACCCTACACATGTGGTAACCACCGATGAAATAGAGCTAGACCCTGAAATAATTTATAATGAAGAGTCTATCTAGATTCTTAACACGAAAGGAAAAGTGTTATGAAATCTAACAACTGTTATGGTGAATGTTTTTTGAATGAATCACATGTTATAATATTCAATGTGGGGGATATGAATGAAATGTGTGATAATTATCTTCATTTATTCTTGGATTTATGTACACCCAAATTTTTTAAGGACAAAATTATTTTGGGGTGAATGTAAGACCTGAGATTCAACTATTATAATAGAGCATCTATTTATTCGAGTGTCCAATAAAATAAAATAATTTAATTAATTAATAATTATTAAATATTAATTAATTAATTAATATTGACATTATTACATACATATGTCTTAAAAAATAGATTTTACTAAAATAAGAGTTTTCGATCTTTATCCACCAAATGAGTGATTCCGAAATACACAAGTATTATTTTTAAAAATTAAATTTCACATATATATTTAATTATTTACATAAAAATAAATTAAATTTGGAACCATAACTTGTAAATTAACTAATGGGGAATTTTTTTTGATGTTCCAGTATATAAATTGTATGGTTAAAAACTTTTATATGTTATGAATATACAGTGAGTATTATGACATCATAATGAATAATAAATGATATAATAAGTAATATTTAGTCTAGATCAACTAAAATGGGTTCTATAATTAGAATATTTTATTTTAAAGTATTAAAATTAATTTTCCAAACCTATAAAAATTATTCAAAAACCGAATATATATTTTTGGATTTTTAAAAAAATTATGAATAAGGATTTTTATGCATAAAAATTAATATAATTTCAACATGGTTTAATCATTAAATAATTAAAATCCCAAAAGAATCCCTATATTTCAAATACTATGGGATAAAACTATAATAATTCCTACAATTTTTTTTTATAATTTTATAACCTATGCTACAAGACCCATGTTTTTAAATTAATAAACAAATCCCCCTCATTAGCTACAAATACCAACCCATTTTTGATTACTCTATACCCCAAATAAATTTAGTATGAATTACCTGTGATTTTAACTCAAAAGATTACTAAATAATGTTTTGAAGGATCTAATGTGTTCGTATTAATATTTAAGAAGATAATTTTCAATTCATGGTTTCCTAACCTCTTCTCTACCTTTATTATTTCAATCCTTCACATTCTTTTCCGGTTATTTTCAATAAGAATTTTTATTATGATTCATTATTATATAGTTATTATTATATTATCAATTATATTTCACCATTATAAACTATTATACTACATTTTATAGTCTATTATAATGCTAAAACATTCTCACAGCCCTAAACGATCCAAAACTTTTGGTAATGTAATGTGTGTGTGGTTTCCTAGAAATGACATCCCTATATAGGCATAAACATGTGAATGCAAGATATGGATTAGATGAACCTAAGCTTAATAACCTTAAAAAGTTCATTTCCGTGTTAACTATATAATAAAGTAATGGTTCTAGATGTACACCATTACACCATTTATGAACCATAATGAAGGATTATTTTCTTTTGATATCATTACACCATTTATGTACTCTTTACTACTACCTTTATATCATTCCTTCGATGAGTTTATCTTCCCTTAAATTTTGAAACTATTATTATTTCTAATTTTATTTCCTAATATTTACCTATATATCAATATTATTCCATGGAGTTGGTAAATACTGATATTCTATATATCCTTTATTCCTATTTCAAAAACTTTTGAATACTCATCCACGATCATATATGAGGTTCCATAGTAAACATTATGATATGTATTTTTTATCAATTATCTTCATATGATGGCTGCATTATACTTGTTATGTGATGTATGGGGAATATAATTATATAGTCCCATGATGTATCAATAAGTCTCATAATAAAAACTACTTGTGTACTTAGTATAATCCTTACCCATTTAGGTATGATATCTTAACATGATTACTTTGTGGTATGTTTATGATTCTAGACATTATGAATTAAATAAATATGCAATTATTTATTCTAATTTATTACTTAATTTAATATTATGTAATCAATGAATATATTATTCTTAAAGTTACATTTTTTATGGAATTTATTTATTCCTATAATATTATTGATTTTATATATATGTATGATATATTTCACTATATTCTACCCCTTAGTGACCATATGAGATCGACCATTTCTTTTTTTCCCAATTTCCCTAGGAAACCATGAATATTACTACGTGTGAATTATTAATTTTCATGGAGAACTAATAATCATACATGTGCTCAATGAATGTATATTATGTTTTAAAAGTGATCTAATGCTAATTTATGAATATTGTTTTCTAATACCATTAAAATATTATATCATATGTATTAAGATAGATTTATTTTTATTATTGAAATAAAATAATCACTTTCTCTTGGTTACTATTGTCAGTGTGTTACATTTCCTCCTTTTTAAATTCTTCTTACATTATAAATTGTGATGATTATAAGGGTTAATTTTCCAATATTACTTTGAAATAGATATTATATATGTCTAAATTACCATTAAGAGAAATTGTAATTTATTTATCTCTAAAACCTCAAATATTTTACTTACCTCTTTTTATTTTGGGGTTTAACCTCCTTCTTAATATTTTTCCTCCCATTGTTTTATAATTTATCCAGAATGATGCTTGTAAGTGGGACAATCCTTATCCCTTCTTTTCAATCAGGAATATTTTTCTTCAATGTCTGAATTTTTAATATTATTTTCTGGGTAAAATTATACCATATCCTATTATTTCATAAGGTAATATTCTATTTTAATTTACCTACTTACAAAAATATGAAACAAATATTTTTAAATATATTTTATAGAATTTGTCACATGAATAATTTCTCTCATTGTTTTCTTTAATTTTTTTAAACATATTCCTTACCAAATTTTCATATTTATTTAAAGTATTTTTTATTTAAATTCCTTGTATTTTTTATAAAACCCATGATTTATAAATTATTTCCTTTTAAAATAAAAGATAACAAAATTTAAAAGAATATTTCTTCTTATTTTCAATAAAAAAATTCTAATGTTCTTTTAAAGAGTTTTTTATCTATGTAAATTTCCATTAGTGTTTATTGTGTTTCACTGGGTATATTTTTTAGTTAAATCACCCACTTTATTTCTATTGATGATTTATTTATGCACTATAGAAATTATCATGAAACTAGTTTTTTATCATGGTTAATTTATATTATGGTTAATTTTTTGAATATGATTACATTCATTAGGAACACATATATATGGTTTATAATTATTTAACACATAGACCCATAATTATATTTCCAGATAATTCATTGGTATAAACATCATATCTCATGGGATAATATATATGGGACTATAGAGTGAACCCAATCCATGATTATTATGGGAATAGATAGTGATTACAATACACTATGTTATGATCATTTTTCCACAATGTGATAATGGTCGTGGTAGTGGTCCTTAATATAAGAAATTATTTCCTATAAATATTTATATGGAACATTATTATGAAATATTTATATATTATACCAAATTCTAATATTACGTTTCCATGTATTATAATTATTGTCTTATGAATTTACATTCCAATTCCATTGTAAATGGTATTCCTTATTGATTATTGCTATTATTGTTGTACATTTTTATGTATTAGTCTGCAAAAACATTATCATGATTCATAATAACATTCATAAATTGGTTTTCAAAATCTAGTGTTTTTCCAATTTTTATGGTTTCTCAAAGATTTATGATCTAATCCTCCATGTATCATTGATATACATTTATCTTTCGGAGCATTTGATCTTACCCCATTCTCATATTCCCCCATTTACCTAGGAACATATATAAAATAATATTTTGAAAAGAGGAATCATGTATAGAGAATTTTATGGGAGATGATGAAGCATTATTATCCAATAATATGGTTATGAAAATATTCTATAAATACACTAAACCTTTTTCGTAATGGGATTTGTTTCCTTATTATGATTATATATATATTCATTTAAAAATATTGTTTTGGGTCATATCAACCGTTATCAGTGTATTTTTATAAATTTTGTGTTCTACCATAGGCTCTAGGAGTATGGGTCTAAGGGTGATTCAATATATATTTGTATAGACGAGAAAAATGTAATATAAAGGTATTAATGGATCAATCCACTCTAAGAGAATTATTTCTTAATCACTATTAATACATCAATTTTTTTGTAATCAATCAATTAATTATTTCAACATAATAATTACTTTTGAAAAACATTGATGAGAGGGAATATATGATAAAATGGTATTGAAAAAGATGAATATTCATTTATATGATGATAAGAAATTGAAAAATATTTATTAAATCAGATTTTTAGTATTTATACATCATTGAAATAATCACAAATAAAGAATATAGTAGGTTATATATCATTTTAATGAAACTAAATAAGATAATAATATTTTCCAAAAAATATTTTTTTAATTATTTATAACATGTAATAATCACATATAAAACAAAGTATGATAAGACCGAGTAGAAAATATAAATGAAATGATGAAAATAGATTTTTTTGTTGTTGTCATAAAAAAATATATATAACTTTCAAAATCATTTTCAAAGGGTGAAAATTTATTTTAAAAAATTATTGTATTAATAAGAATCCTAATAATGGGAATTTTAATTGAAATAAGGTTAAAGCATGAGAAAAATATAGGTAAAAATAATAAGTTGTTTTAAATTTAAAAGAAATACTTATTTGTAATTTTGTAATGTATCGAAGTAACCTATTTCGATAAAATAAATATAAAATATCCATTTAAATAGAATTAAACTGATAGGTTTAGAAGAAAATATATTTTTATAATTTAAAATTAAAAACCTAATTTTCTAGTAAATAAATAATATGAATATGGATGAAAAATACCCAAAATATAGAGTGGAATATTTCCATTATAATGATATATTTTTGTGAAGTAAGAATCAACCAAAAAGAATATTTTGATAAAGAAATAAAATCTCACAAAAAAGAAATATAAAAAAGAATATTATATAGAAAATGGGTATAATATTTAATATATATTTATATATTAGAAAAATTTTCAATAATAATGAGAATGGAACAATAAAAGGATATTGACTGAATAAAACCCTTACTTATTTCGTAATAAGTATAATATGAAAAAAAAAGAATTTGTATTAGAATTAGAAAAAATAATATTTTAAAGGCCTCTATATATTTATAAATGTTTAAAAATACATGAGGTTAAATAATACTAGAAATTAAGAGAAATATTGATGAGAAGACTCAAATTTTATAAAAAAGACAAGTAAATTTCTTAACAATTATAAAAAGAGAAAAACGAACAAAATTTTACGTAAGGTAGTAAAATGAATTAAAAATATATATTATACCCATAATATTGTTCATTTATGATTTTTATAATATAGATATATATATATTCTCAAGAAATAAAGACAATGGAGATGTAATATCAATTAAATGAGAAAATATTGGAAAATAGAACCATTTTATTCATTTAATTAGGGGGATATGTATAAATTGATAGTAGACAATAAAAAATAAATTAAATACCTAAAATGGTTATAAGGGGAAGAAATATTAGGTTTTAGATGTAAATCCTATAAAATAATCCTGAAAAAATTAGATATATAAATTCTCCAATAAAAATTGTGATTGACAAAAACCTACTAACATTTTTTTTTGATAAAAGACTGATTCATTAGTGTTGAAGCTCAGTAGACGTACAAACGAAAAGCCATGTAGAGAAGTGGTACATCCATATCTGGTTGAGTCAAACTAGCCAGAGGCCACCAACTGATGGGCAACATTATTTCCTTCCCTTTTGGTAAAGGAGAAGGTGCAGCTTAAAAAGCCTTGACGGAGAGAGAGGATTCTCCTGATGAGGGAGCCAACAGACTGGAGTCCGCTGTCATTATGGTTGATAGTATTGATAATGATGAGGATGTTTGATTCATGTTTGATTTTATCCCATCCACAATCATTATCCAGCACTATACTGGAAAGGATAGATGATGCCTCGGCGACCACAGGTTCCCAAAAACCATGGTGTGATTCATGTCTGGCTGCAATGATTTGACCCTGATGATCCTGGCCTAGAAGGCCGATGGAAATGGATCCATTCATGGGGAGAGATGAATCTACATTAATTTTAAGAAAACCATCCATCATCAGGCACCATTGGGAGGAAAAATAAGGGGCTCCAATGGGATTTGGTTGTCCACTATGATGCTAATAGCCCTCAGTCCATGATGAGGCTCGGTCAATCCATAATTCTTGTGGTTTGTGGACTTGGTTGAAAACTAATTCGTTGCAACGGACCCAAATGATCCAGGTTAAGGTATAAATTGTGATCACTTTATTTGATGATAGGGAGGTCCTCCATCACATCAAGATAGAGGGGAGGTTATAGGACATGTCCAGAAAAGCATCAGAATCAGAGTCCCATTTATTCCAAATTTCCTTATCCCCCGGGAAATAAATGATGGCGTCAAAGGGGGATTTTGGGATGTTTGGGAAGAAAGGGAAACAATCGTCACTAGATATATGTCGGAAGACAAGAAGGCTCAATTTGGGGAGGGTGACTATGAAAACATGCCCCCTGAAGTGATGTATCTTCGGGGGAACATTAAGTTTCCAAAGATATTTCCAAGGCCCCCCTTCCCGATCTTCTGATTGAGCGTCAATGGCGAGCTAGTAGCTGGATTTCCCTGTGTATTCTCCTGTACGATCATTGATCTCGAAGAGATGGTCAGGGCCTGCGTTTGGGAGCCCGGGGGTATACTGGATAATTCTTTTTTCACGTTCGTTGAACCAAGCATTGATCATTTCCAAACACCACCCCGATCCCTGATCAGAAAAGAGGCACCTGGCTGTGGCATCTTCAAAACCTGGTTGGCTAGGAGAGGATGCTCTCTAACCATCATTATCAATCATCCAGGGATCAGTCCAGATATTAATAGATGATCCATTCCCAATCCTCCATCCAATCCATTTTTTAAGGAGACAATGGGCACCCCAAATGCTTCTCCAGTGGAAGTTAGGATGGGGACGAAGAGAGGATTCTTGGATGTCCTTGTAGGGAAAATATTTAGCTCAGAGAACCCGCGCACAGAGAGAAGATGGACAGTTAATAAGGCGCCAACCTTGATTTTCTAGCAGTGCATCATTGATGTGATGGAGGTTACGGAATCCTGATTCTCCCTCATATTTGGGAGAGTATAGATTCTACCAGGAAATCCAGTGGGTATGATTCCTTACATAAAATTATCACTTCGTAGAATATGCACTAACTCATTTTATGGAATTATCATTACAAATTCATTTGTAATGAAGGATTTATGCATCATTATTGTGAACAAAATATACCCAAAATAATTGATAAATTTAGGGGAGGTAAGGTATCTAGAGACTTAAGAGAAAACTAAAGGAGAGAAGTTGAATAGAAAGGGTTCAGGACAGATACTTTTATAGATTAAAATGAGGGACATTTCTTTGTAAACATGAGTTATGTGAATCAAATACATGAAATTAAATGGGATTTGGGAGAGTTAGGTAATGAATTTTTGTTTTTAATTTTACTATTGACTTCACACCTAACAAAGATAATATATATTTTATAAATATCAATTTTACTAAAAAAATCCATGTCATATCATTTTACCATTTTAATCTCATTTTGAATTATTTAATTATTTTCCATTTCAATTATATTTTTTACCAAAAATAAAATATAACTACACTTACATAATTTCAACATTTAAAATACAAATCTAATTCTAATTTTATCATATCTAATTTTAAATCATATTTGAATGAATTTTAAAATGGAAATATATAATGTATAAAAAATAATTCTTTTAGAAAAATATCATAGAAAAAAAATAATGAATTTATAATTATTTATTTACAATTAATAATAACAATATGAATATTGATTTATTATATATATATATTACATTTCATTAAAAATAATTCTTATAAAATTATATGATATATTTTTTAAAAAATAATTGTATAAAATACGAAGAAATATATTGTATTTAAAATAAAAATGATTTGTTTTTCTACAAGTGAAAATATTTTTGTATTTTATAACTCCATATATATTAAATGAATGATATCTAATTATTTAAATATATAAAATATATTTTCTTAATTTAAAATATATATTTTATAAAAATTTACTACTTGTAAAAACATAAGTAATAAACATTTTTTAAAAATATTATACTATGGCTATCATTGCTGAAAGTTTATTTGATTACCATATAATAGAGAATTTTCTAATGGATAAATATTAGTATATATACATCCATTTACTAAAAATTAGGATTCTTATATGACCCTTATATTTTTTTATTTATACTAATTCTCACTTTTATTTGGTTTGATGCTCATCCCAAGAGATAAAATATATAATTACTTTTCCATTAATATATATTTCATGAATATATCACATAATCTATTACTAAATTTATATTATATGTTTAATAGTTTATATTTATTTTAATAATACATTTAATCACTAATAAATTTTATTACTATATACTCAATATCCTGGATCCGAAATGGAAACATTAGTTTATTCCTAAAACATTAATGTTTTTATGTCATGGATATTGTAATTTCAAAAGAAAATAAATGAATAACACACATATAATGGTGAATCATCTAATATTTTGGGATTCTACCACAATAGCCACAACTTTCCAAACCCATTATTAAATCCCCACAGTATGGACTGTAACACCTAATTTATTATAATGATTTAAATAAAATATTATACTGATAGATTTGATACAAATGTGTAAATTTTAAAAAATGATGAGGTGTATGATCCCATTTCATGATAACATGTACCATTAATGTTAATTTATAATATATTGGGTAGTGGGAGACTAACTGTATGGTCTCGATATCATGCATGGTGACCACGTATCCATAAAAAACATCTTTAAATTCAAATTCAAATTTCCAAAAAAATTTAATGATGTATTTTCATTATTATCAGGATTGTATTGGTTTTTAAAAGGGCGTTTAATGTTATTTTTAATAATGAGAAACTGATTTAAATAATTAAATTATGTTTGGAATGTTTATTTAAATAAAATTCTCATAAACTGAAGGTGGGATATCTCTCATTCTCCATTCTTCATCTTTATCCACCTCTTTAATCCATTTAGGGAGATCATCAATATGTAGGTTCTTCTTCCCTCAATAATATATAATCCTTTATATTTAAAATTATATATATATCATAATGTATATTTTTTCACTTATAGTTTTTTAGGGCGGTTGATGGGATAGTCAATCACCCAATTTGGGAGAGGGTTTTTCCCATTGGGATGGAATAAGAGACAAAGTAAAACCCTGTGCACCTCATTTGAAGGAGATGCATCATTGAATCATTTACCAAAAATAATATTACCACATAGAACTTGGTAAAATCTTATTATTTCTCTAAATTAATTACTATATTATATTTCATGGATTTTATAGGTTTCAATTCTTAGTTCTATGATTTATCTGCTTAATTTTGGTCTTATTTGTATCTGTTCTAGATGACCGTGTTTCTATTACTTTTATTATAATGGGAACACCCTTTCATTCTTATATATTTTAATTTTTTTTTTACTTAAATTAACATTATATTTTATATCTATGTTGATTTAAAATAAAAAATATTATTGTTTCTCCTTGGTATCAAATAATATAGGAGAAGGAATTATTAAATTATTTTATTTATATTTTTAAAGATTCCCAACATGTTATTATAAAAATATAATTGATAAATTTTCTATGAAATGTGAGGATTTGATTCTGTGAATGGTTTTTAAATCAATTAAAAATATTTTTTTTTCGTTTAACAAATAATATTCATGAATAAGGAAAGGTTTGGAATAATTAAAGGTGTTATTATGTGTGTTAACTACTTTTGTATTGTTCCTACAAGGGAATGAAAAAAATAAATTTGTTGATAAATGATTGGTGGATATTTATTAATGGGTTTTTGGTGAAATTATTTTATATTACATGAACCCTTTTTTTAGGAAAAATGGCATGAGAAGCCATGGGTACATAAGAAGTTTCAAGGGAATATTCCTATACAATGAAATAATTCTTCTCTTCCTAGTCCCACATTCGCTAGCAATATATTCTTATCTAGGAAGTGTTAAATAAAGGTATATTCCAATTTTCCTTGGGTCAATATGGGAATCACCACTAGTTATTATTTCACATTGGATAGTGTATTTACCTACTAGTTTCAGAATATTCTTTGAAAAGTAGTATGTGATTGGTTAGATATGGGAATGGATATGATTTTGTACTTGACAATAGGCTCCTAAGAAACCTTGCCTTAGACCTGTAGGTCTTATCCTATAATAAAATGACAAAAACATACTCCTGATATTTTTTCTCTTGTACTTTTATACTTTTAATTTCATGTCTTGACTCACATGATACTTTTTGATAATAAAAATTAAAATGGTACTTTAGTATTTGTATTTTTAAACAGCAATGAGCATTTTAAACTTTGATAGAATTATTACCCTTTTGTAAAATACTTAATGGTTATGTTTATAATCACCACCATGTATATTCACTTTGATGAATTTGTAGATTTTTCTTCTTGTGCTGATTTTAGGTCAACAATGGAGTCATTACTATTTTTGGTAACTAGTAAAAAAGTTTTCTTATTGGGATATTGGAGATGGGTAAAAGGTGATCACAAAGGTTACCATCTACTTAGTCTATGAGTATTTATTTTCCATTATTATCAAATTATATTGGATTATATCAAATGTATATATATTTAATTATTTGTTATTTAGCTTTATCTTGTGTTCATATATTGACAATTTTTCATTCCATCGGTATTAGTTAATCTAAATATGAATTCATGGAGTTCAAAAGAAAGTACCACGCCCCCACCCCCCATAGTGTTTGATCATCCCTAACCACTTGTTAATAACCTCTAGTGATCATGAACGATGTTCCTGAGGTTATTAGTGAGTCAAATTAGGTTTTCAGTAAATTTAGGGAAGTTCATAAAAAATGGTACCACAATGGGCTTTTCTGGTTGATTCAATGGTAGTAATTAATATAAGATAATCAAGATATGAGTGGTATATTATTAAACATGGTTTACCAACATATTTTTTAATGATACAATTGTTACCATGTGATGTCTAAGTGAGAGTGATGTTTGGATACCATTAAAATATTTCTCTATAATGAACTAACTCGAGTCCACCTGACACATCACCTGATAGGGTCTGCCATAATTTGGAGATCAAACAAAAAAAAACAAAAAAATGACATTAATAAATGAAAAGGTTTTAAACATATAGAATAAAATGCATAATAAAAGTAAACATACCTGGTACATATAAATACAAGCCAAAATGGATAAACCTAAAATAAAAAAATCAAACAACTTAAATACATTGTCTCCATGTGAAAATCCATCACCATCATCCCAAACAAAATTAAAGGTGACAAAAAGCAAGATAATATTTTATTCCACATGAATACCTTCCCTTGACATGAAATCTAAAAAACACAAGTATATAAATGCCCAAATGTAAAATTAGTGTGTGACAACTAAATCTCAGTAGGATACCACCAAATAATCTATATAAAGTCTATCACCAAAATATTGTTAGTTATAGATTTAAAACATAATCATTTTATAAAAACACTTCAATATAAAACCCATTTTATAAACATAATTTTGATGATTTTAAAATAATCCTATAATAAAATACATAAAAATATGAAAATAATCAATAATGGTAAATATAGGAAAAAAATCAAAAAAAATCATATACTAAAAGATATCATGGTGAGAACATGAATCATGGTATACGAAGGTAGAGAAGATAATAAAATCCAGTCCTCATAACCAGGGGAAAAATCCATAATATAAATATGTGATTATATGAAACAAGATACACAAGTGGAACCATTATGATTAAAATATATAAGTATATAGGCTATGGGAATAAATACCTTGGACAACATAGAACACTAAGATGGAAAGTGAATCCTAATGATATGAATTAATATCATATATAGTATGTCAATATCATGCTACCCAATTCGCGACTACAACATCAAGAGAACCTATTGAAAATCCCAAGTGGTGTTACACAAACTAAGGTTTTTTGTGCCCAAACCTAAGGTTCCCAAAATTTCCCTTGTTTCATGTTTCAGAAAAATGATCATAAATACTAATCACCATTAATAAAATATATTCACACTAAACTTATTCCCACTCATATGAATTGAAAATCCACTTTAAAGTAAAAATATATTATCAACATAATTTTTAAAAGTGAAACCACCACAACCATTCTTTGTAAATCTATTTTAAAAATACAATTATGTAGAATGTTTTTCAAACATAAAAGGTTTATAAATTATTTTTAATATATAAACTCCATTAAATACATTTTTAAAATCATATGAGATATAATTTCAGAATTTCTACCGTGTATATTCCAAATTATTTGATTTTATAAATCAACTGGAAATATTTCTCAAAAAATATATCGATAATAGATTATGACTCACCTAGATGTTTTTCTTCAAATTATCATTAGAGAACATGATTAATAAATTATCAAGAATATCTGGTAATTCATGGTTTAGAACCACTATACAGGAGAACCTACCCCATACAAGACCAATAATCCCTTATCAAATATCCACCAACATGTTTGGGGGATAAACATATAGAAAAAATATTCATTTACATTGCCTAAGTAAGAAAAACCTCTATCACCCTAATGTTAATACCCCAGTGAGGAAGGGAAAAAATCATAAAATACCTTCAAATGTTGATTAACACACATAAGTCTCTTTCATGTGATATAAAAAAAGGTAAAAAATACTTTAGTTAATTTTAACAAAATAAACTAGGCATTCTAGTTTACACCATTAAAGCCTCAAAATTAAATACTATATTTAATGTATTGTTTTGATGACTTAATAATTTAAAATCTTTTGAAAACTCTCATAAATTAGTTAAAATATTTTAAAAAGATAAAATAATTATGTTCCCACTATTTATGACATTAAAAATGGATTTATGTTGTTACAGACCATTCTGGAGAAGAAGTATTTGAAAGAGTCATTTTTATTGATTTTCCTCCCAAAAACAAAACTGTGTAAGGGTAAAATGGCTCTACCCGTACATAACTCCCATTTTATTCATAAGGGTATTGAGTTACCCTTATGTACCTATTAAAGGGAACAACTTACCCATATACAGCTCTAATATACAATGATTTATCCTTTATAAAGTCTTGGTTACCATTGTACAGTGTCCAATATATCTTTATGTAGCCTTTAAAAGCTCAAGGTTACTCTTATAAAAGTCTGGATACCCTTATATTGTGTCTATCTCACCTTTACGCAACACCCTTATGTAATCCAGTACCTTATGAAAATACCCTCAAACAAGCTAGTACCCTTACTCAAGCCCTATGTTACCCTTACATGGTGTACATAAAATCTAGTATGCCCTTATATTGTATGTATATTCCCTTTCATAGCATCTATTTACCCAAACATAGATAAAGAAAAACCTTGCCTACCTTTACACCACACATTTACGGTACCCTTATGCAAACTATTTAAATAAGGGGTTACCTTTATGTATAGAGGCTTACCCTTACTAAGTGTATTGAAACCCCACCCCATCCTTATAAAACACAAGTAAATGAGGATTTTCCCTTATATAACTCCCAAAAATCTCACTATGTAGGGGTATAAGGTATATACCATCACGTTGTCCCATTTCTATGTATAAGGGTAAAAATTAAATGAAAATTTATTAAATTTTGATTAAAAAGAATTAATATTTAAAACCAAAAGTGGGAGTTAGTTGTTATTAAAATTTTGTTATTATAATATACACTAATAGAAAAATACCTTTTAATAATGGTTTTTCATAGTTTCTATAGGTCTTCAACCCATTGGTATAGCCTATACCAACGGTTTCGAGAACCATTGGATGGTTTCGCATAGGGATAGGTATATACTAACTGTTCTAGGAAAACTTTTGGTATAGACCTATACCAAGAGTTTGAAAAACTCTTAGTATAGGTCATATAAAAATCCTATACTTAAGGTTTCCTAAAATCATTTGGATAGTTAATCCAAAAAAATAAACATTGATTTGTTTTGATCCTAGAACCTTTCGTTTATAATCCAACGACCTAACCACTATCCAAACATTACTTTTTTTAACATAGTTTTACAAATATAAATATGTATATTTATAAGTTTTTTAAATTTTGATTTATATAATGTTATTTAATGAAATATTCCATATAATAATGTTTGCACCTATACCAACGGTTCTTAAAACCGTTGTTATAGACATATACCGTCGATTTTGAGAACCGTTGGGTATATGTGCTTTTATTTTTTGAGATATACCAATGGTTTTGGCCAAACTCTTTGTATAGGTCCTCCCTATACCATTGGTTTTCCCAAAACCGTTGGTATAGGGTCACTATATTGGACCTAGACCAACATTGTTGGCCAAAACTGTTGGTGTAGGTTTATAGAAGTGACCAATACCAATGGTTTTGGAAAACAATCATTGGTATAGGTCCATATAAGTGACCTATACCAATGGTTTTGGAGAAACCGTTGGTATAGGTCAAAATTAGTTACCTTTACCAATAGTTTGGCCAAAACCATTGGTATAGGTTTTATTTATACAAGTGATAGTGGGTTTTCAAATTATACCCACCATAAGTGATTTCTACCCCTAAAAATTGTTATGATTTTGAATACACAAAGAGAGAAGACAACAATTGTATAAACAATAATTTTAATTCCAACAGTACAAGAACTATAGAAATTATTTTATGGTTTGGGAAACCATGGGCAACCGAGGCATCGGGATAACTCCCCAGCCTATACCCATGATTTGAAAACCATGTGTATATATTTTTTCTACTGTGTCATATTGTTCTACCCATGGTTCCAAAATGGTGTGTTTACAAAATTTCCGATACCCACGGTTCTATAATCGTGGGTATATATTTTTGCCAGTGTGTTATAGTATTATACCCACGGCTCTAAACCCCTGGGATTTTAAAATTTCCTATACCCACAGTTATAAAACTATTGGTACAAAATTTCAGATTTTTATTTTAATTTTCTATTACATGCAGCTAGCGAGATTCACTCCCACGACCTGCAGGTCAATTTTTGAGAGCCTAAGAAACTCAATTGATTGAACTTATTCTATCTATATGTATATATATATTAATATATATTAACTACATTTAATAAAATTCATCCACCGAGAATCGAACCTGTGACCAGTAACTTATTTCACTCCATTTTTTCAACCAGGTTGCTTCTCTTTTCCTTTAAAAAATCTATACCTACCTTAATATATTAATTTAATCTTCCTGTATAGGAAAAAATTAGAAGTGTGACTCAAACACACATCACTTCCAAACACTTAAACTACTCTACCACTATGCCAATTTAATCTTCCCTATAGAATTAATATATAATTCTTTATATATATATATATATATATTTTAAACCTGGTTTAATTAAAATGTAAATGGTAAGTATCAAACCTCGAATTATGCTTAAACGTGAAATCCACTTCTTTAGTACAACAGCTGAAGTTTTCTGTAATTATATATACATTAGATTATATATATATATATTTTGGACTCAAACAATAAAGGACCCTATGCCCATGATTCAGAGAACCGTGGGTATAAGTGTTATCTAGACCCATAGTTTTCATAAACCGTGGGTATAACCTTATATATCATAGAATATATCCACAGTTCATAAAACCGGTGATTATAGGTGGAATCTATACCCACGGTTCACTGTAAACTATGGGTATAGGTTTTCCCACGACATTACTACTCAATTTTTGGTCTTCCCTTGCTTACGTGGGTACCCTATACCCACAATTTAGCAAGAACCATGGGTATAGGATAGAAAATGTCACATAAACCCATGGTTCATGAAAATTGTGCATATAGAACCATTTTACAGTAGTGTTAAATATCAATATACATTAATTTAAATGTAATGAGTGGGGGTTTTTGATACGTATCTTCTTAGGAAATATGAATCATGTTTTGAACTGGTGTTAAGTAACTCAAAATTTCCAACCAATTATCCAACATTCTATGACATTTATCAAACACAAAAGGGACACTACTGGAAAATTGGGCTATAGCCATGGTTAAAAACCGTGGCTTTAGGGGTCGAAACTATGGCTATAACCTATATCCACGGTTCCAGCTAGTCGTGGCACCTATTGGCGTGGATATAGCTAAAAGATATAGCCACGGTTTTTTTGGGCTATAACTATGGTTTTAAACCAGGTCTATAGACCAATTTCCATTGTTTCACAAAACTATGGCTATAACCCCATATTTGTCCATCATGGTAGTTGGGATATAGCCATGGTTTTCCCCCATGGCAACAGGGTAATATCCACGGTTTATAACTGTGGCTATATCCCAATAAAACCATGCCTGTAGCCCAAAATTAATTTTTGCCCATCAAGATTCGATCTCTATACCTTCGCTATATAGACCAAGAACCTTTCCACTACTCTAAAAACTTTTTTGGGGATATATTTATATATATTTTTAAATATATTATTAAAAACTATGGCTATAGCATGTAAACTGTGGCTATAAACCTTCCCGCCATTTTTTCGCGGGTAAATTTTTTTCCCGTGCAAGAGCGGGAGATCTATAGCCACACTTTTGATGAACAGTGGCTATAGTTCATGAAAAAATACCCTATAGCCACAATTTTACCAAAACCATGGCAATAGACCAACCCTATAGCCACGGTTTAACCAAACTATGGCTATAACCCTTTGAAAAGGACCCTCTAGCCACGGTTTCACCCAAACTGTGGCTATAACCCTTTGAAAAAGACCCTATAGCCAAGGTTTGGGTGAAACCGTGGCTATAGGTTTCAGAAAAAAAACATATAGATATAGATTGACTAAACCGTGGTTATAGCCATTGAAATTAAACCCTATAGCCACAGTTTTGTTTAAAACTGTGGATATAGCCTCGTTTTATAGGAGTGGGAATAAAAAATAATGATTTTGAATTAACATGGCCATTCAAAAATAATTTCTGAGACAAAAAATTGATTTTTTGAGATAAACATGATCATTATCCACATTATCTAATGTAAAACGATGTTAGTTTTCATAATATCTTTGGTAGATTAGAACTACAGTCAACCATTACTGAGATAACCAAACCACCATTGTCGCCTCTGATTAATACTTGGTCCTACCAAACAAATTTCACCTTCCCTTTTCCTTAAATAAATAAGATTCAAAATTTCACCCATTTGAATCATCATGGTTTATATCCTTTATCATAAACTAAGGATGATACAAGACCAACAATATAAGAAAAAAAATAAAACAAAGCATATTCACAACCCCTTAAATATAACATTCTATCTTTTCTAACAAAACCATCCCGTTGGAAGGATAAGCATGATCCAACATCCGGAAAGAATTTATGATTACCCAAATCATATCCTCTTCACTAATAATATTCTATGGTGGTATAATTACAAATTTCATGGATTCTTTATCAAACTTACATAAAATAATGGATAAGTTTTCTCCTGACTAATAGGTCGATGGTGTTCAGGTCTACTTTTCAAATAGGTGTTTCGTCGTGACATAAGTGTTATAATTTATTGTCTCACCCTAAACATTGTCCTTAATGTCTCAAATCAAGACCCATAAATATAACGCTAGATTATATATAATAACCAGATCTATGTTTATGATACATAAAATCTTATCTCAGATTAACTAGAATAATCTAATACCTTTTAAGATACAAGTAACTATTGGAAAATCAAACCCAAAAAAACTGAGGTCTACACACCATGAAAGTTTATATTATAAGGAATACTACTAGTATATACTACTTTCTTGAGAAAAAAACAAATTGAAAAATAATTAACCAACTTAATCACAAGATGAGCTCATTATAACATTAGATCCTCAAACACAAAAAAGTACATTTCTATAAAAATGGTATATATGGATCCCTCTTCCTTTGACTCATATCATAACACATCGTAAAAACCCTACTAAATGTGTTTATGAGCACACATATTAATTTAATATTTTACCAAATATCAAAATCGAAGATTTAAAATTATATAACCCATTATTAATAGATACCTCAAGGTAAAAGAATATATTAGAGAATTATGATCATAAAATTCTCTCTTGGGGATTAGTGTCACAATACTATAAGATCAAATACTACTATTGTCAACTCTGGGACATAGTGAGATAGAATCCTTCCATAGTGGAATAATTAGAAAAAGCCTTAGTTCATCACCCATTTTACAACATGAAGACAAAACCCAACTCTATGCTTGAGGATTCACAATGACATAGTCAAGAACCAACTATGATTATCATTAAATAGTATTGGAGCTAAAATTAACCTCAATTACATCCTTTTAAATGAGTTATATGTTATAAATTAACCTAAAAATGTTTCTATAGAAAATAGAGTACTAAAATATGTGTTCATAATATTTATATTAAACCCAAAATATTGAAACAATATTAAACTACAATAACATAATATAGGATCAATAATAAAATTGAGATTTTATATTTCAAATAGAGGAACCCCTAGATATTTACACATATAAACAATGAAAAAAACTATCTCTCATAGGGTGAAACCATCCAAGGTAAAAACTAGGTCAATCCTATAAAAAGAAACAATTTTGAAGAAATGGTAAAAATATTAATTTTCAAATATCATTATGAAAGAACAAGCTTGAATTATGTATCTACAATAACCAATATAACAAGAAGATAGTTCATAAAAATACACTACTAAATAAGAAATGACTTGGATCTAATATTGGATTCTGAAAATTGATATATTGTAATTCATGAATAGAAATATTAAACTAGTGGTCCACATTATCCAACTGATAGTGACATATCAATTTTGAATCCCTCAGCCCAACCGATTATGAAACTAAATCTCATTCCCCATGAACATCACTAAAGTTCACTAAGTCAATGTCACCAAGAAAAAACCCACGGCATACCTTCCACCATAAATATATTGCATAGAATAAATTACTCATAGTTAAAATAAATAACGAGCAATGAATAAAAACATAATATCCACTACTCTCAATGGAGAAACACAAAAAATATTTCAATGATTACACCTAATCATGGATTTCCAAAAATCACAACCACCGTAAAACTATAAAGTTGAAACATAAAGGGATCAACACACAAATACATGGATATTACAAAGGTTCCAATATTCCCAAGGAACACAAGAAATCTAGGAAAATCAGTCTTTAATGTCTAATATAATCTGGTTAGGCCAAAAAAAAGTTATCATCCTAAATTGTCAGACGACCTTTAATCATTATAACTTTAAGAGGGAAGAAAACTATTTCCTCCATATTTGGTGTATGAGGAAGATTAAAAAAATAAGTATAAAGTAATACTCTCTAGGAAATAATCACACTCAAACTCAAGACTTCCCTAGAAGACTAATTTAAACAATGCAATAAGTGGACTTCATTTGGTTATGTCCTTTAGAGAACATCATATAACCCATGCACAAACAATGGCCCAGAAAAATATGCAACTCATCAAAGAAACTAAATACTATCAAAGTGGTTTCAAAAAAACCCACAAAATTTGAAAAAAAAATCATTCACAAACTATTTATTTTAATGAACTCTTAACATCACATGAAAATGAGTTTTATAAATAATCAATTTCATAAGTAAGCATCATTCATTACTTTAGAAAAGGATAGAAAAACGGAAAAGTATCAAAATTTTACAATTAAAACATGAAGACCTTTTAATTACACGAAATTAAATAAGGTTCATTTTCATATTGAATCGCATTATCTATGTTTGATGATCTTTAATAAGAAACCCCCATTCGTGTTATAAAATTGGGTTTCTATAAAATCTAGAATCTTATTATAATTTTTCAATTAACATTCAAAAAATCCATTTAATAATCTATATAATTAGTTGAATGTAACCAAATATGTTTCGATAAAACCAAAAAATACACCCTTTACCACTTATTAGAGAAGAACTATTTATTTTTAAAACATTTATAGCTAATTGAAAACATTCATCAAGGGTTTCGAATTACTTCATGAAGAAATATTTAAATTTTTTAAAAACCAAAACATTTTCTACTTATTTATGAATAAATAACCCTTAATAAAAACATGAAATATAAAAAAATAGTCACATCATAGGTAAGTATTAAATATTCACTTTAAAAAATCATTAAATCCATTTTTACACAATATATTGGATTTACTATCCCACACAGAAAAAATAATTCCGTAATTTTTACTCAAACTTATTCTTAATAGTTTTCAATATCAATAACCAACATAATTAACTAACCATTAAAGGGATTCAATCATATAATCCAAGAATAATGGGTTTTGAATAACCGTAACAAAGGGATGTGTAGTTTTGAATGACCCAGCCATGTGGTTGATATCCAAATGATAAGTGTTCCACAACCAATTTTACACTTTCAAAACCAAGTGTTTAGTCATTGAATGGGTTTTTAGGATATTTAATATGGATTATAAAATTAATTCCTCTTTAATTTTACACCCCAAATCATGGATGACCACCAAAGAAACAAACACATTTCAAAAAGTATCATATCTCATCATGTAAAACCATAACTCATAAAAGTCATAAAATAGAAAATAAATCCCATGTTTTCAGGGTTATAGAAGTGGCATCATGAAAGGTGGTGATTAAAAACCCTCTCTCCATATAAACATTGGGCCATGAAAATTCCAAGATCTATTCTACCATAAACCCTGAACAAAACCTATGTAGTGTCTTAAAACTTCTAGATGGGTATTGGCTCTGATTCCACTTTGTAACAAACCATCCCAGGTTAACCTAACATGTCACTCGATATGGTCCACTAGAAGGAGGAGATCATCCGAACAACAAAAAAATGTATCATGAATAACCTAAAATTTATCAAAATAATATATTAAAATACATAATAATATAACACTTACATGAAATATACAATTACAACTCAAAAACATTAACCAAAAATAAAAATCCAACAAGCGTAAAACCGAGTGTCTATGTGACGATCCAACCCCACCATCACATATCAATCTGAATTTCATAACAACCATGGTAATACTACATAACAAATGATACCCTTAACTTTACCTGGAACCTGAAAAAAAAGTATTTAAAGGATAAATTTAAAAGTAGGGTTTGAATTTTAAAGCATGGTAGGATAAAACCAATGAATTTATAAAATGTCCTTAACTAGGAAATAGTTAATTATTGATTTAAAACATAAAATGTTTATAAATATATATACATATAAAAAAAATTTAAATTTATTTTGGTTTCCAATCAAATAATTACATATTTAAAACCATATTAATATGAAAATAATCAATTATAATAACCATAGGAAGGTAATCAAAACATCCATATCCCAAAAGATTACACGATGAGAACATAAAGCATGGTACATGGTGGTAACCAAGATAATACATTCCAATATAGATGTCCATAGGAAAAAATAAATAATATAGATATGTGAGTATATGAAATATGATACAAAAGTAAACCCATCATGCACAGAACATATAGGCCTCTCACCTATGGGAATAAATAACTAGGAAAAAAAAGAACACTAAACCAGAAAGTGAACATTAATGATATTATGAACTACCATAAACGTTTTATCAATATAATGATACAAAATTAGATAATATGGAATCAAGAGAACATATAGAAAATCCCTAGTGGTGTTATACACACTAAGGTTTATTGTCTCCACATCCATGATTCCCAAATGTTCCCATGTGCCATGTTTTCATAAAAATAAGTATAAATCATAATCAAAATTAATAAAGTATTTTCACAAGAAAATTATCACCTCTCCCATTCATTAAAATATTCTTTAATGAAAAAATATTTTTCTACATAATTATTACATGTGAAACATCTCCATTCCCATGCTTTAAAATCCATTTTTTAAAATCAATTTTTTTTATTTTTATCAAACAATGAAGGTATATAAAACCTTTTTTAAATAAAAAACAAATTAAAACATTTATCAAATTATCCAATATATAATTTTATAATTATTCTTTCAAATATTATTGATAACTGAATTTAATAAATTAGTCGAAATATTTCAAAAAATATAAATCGATAATAAATTCTCAATATCCTGGATAATTTTCCCAATTATATTTTTCAAGAATTTAAACTAAATTATCAAGAACCATGGGTAATTCATGATTTAAAACCACTATATAGAATCACATACATCAGATAAGGTAAAGAATCTCTTAATATGGATCCACTAACTAGTAAGGGAGATAAAACTACAACTATAAGTTCCATGCACAATATCTATGGAAGAATAACCTCCAATACCATTTTCTTAATCCCTTGGTGCAGATTGATAATGAAATGATCTAATCACTTCAACAATAACTATTGAAGCAAAAAACATACCCTTAAAATTTTTATTTTACCCTTATGTGTCCTTTAGAAAGACTATGTTACTTTTAAATAGTGTTCAAGGTACCTTTACATAGCCTTTAATCACTCTGGGTAACCACTATACAAGTCTTGATAGCCTTACATAGAATTTATCAAACCTTTACACAACACCATTACATAATCCATTAGTCTTATGAAAATACCCTTACGCAAGTTGTTACCCTTATTCAGTCCATTGGTTAACCTTACACAATGCATAAAAAATCCAATATAGCCTTAAAATAAAATTGGTTACCCATACATAGTTGCAATTTACCCCTACACAGCAAAAGAAAATTTTAACTTACCTTTACCCCACCCATTTAAGGTACCCTTGTGAAATAAATTTTAATTGGGGATACCATTATAACCATAGGATTACCCTCACACAACATATTGAAACCCCACCCTACCCTTTCAAAACACATGTAAATGAGGTGTTACCCTTACATAACTCCCAAAAATAACCCTTCATAAGGATAGAAGGGACATACCTTTATGTAGGCCCTTTTATATGAGTAATTGTAAGAATTAAAAAATATATATTAAATTTAAATTAAAATAACATAAGAATTAAAACCAAAAGGAGTAGTTATTTATTATTCAAAGGTGTCTATTTTTATAATAGGCTGTTAAATTTTTTTACCCAATTTTGAGGTTTCTTGACCCAAAATTGGGAAATGATGGATTTTTAGTATAACATGAAATATATAGGCATGCAGGGATAATATTACATGTGTCTTTTTACTGGTAATTATTTATTATCATTCATTTTTTTGTTTTCATCAATATTCTATTAATTTAGAAATGATGTATTGATTACTACAATAATCATTTTTAGTTATTTCATTATAGATTCCAAAAATTATGATAGAACACTGGATAATTTAATATCATTAAACAATACCATAGCTTATGAAAAATGGTTTTTCATAATTGTGAGTTAATTAAACAGGATTTTGTGGTCCAATATATGGGTAGTGCGGTTTTTTTATTTTTTTCCCAATTCATACCTTATTAATTCTGTGTAAAATTTAATTTTTAAAATAATAAAAAATTCATTAAAAGGATAAATGAAAATAATTTCATATAAATTAGTTTTATTAATCATATTTTTGTTATGGTAGTGTAACACAGCTAGTAAAACATATTTAAATTTAATAATTTAAAGAAAAATTAACAATTACAATTTTTAATGAGAATGGTAAAATGGTTTAAGAATGAGATCTAAATGGAAATGTATCTATTTTATATGTGAAATATTAATTTAAATTTAAAAATTGTTTATTTGAAAAATATTTATTATATTTAAAACATTTTATACCTTTTTTTAAAGTTTAACCCTTTGAAAAAGGTTTTTGTTCATATTGATAACTGTATAATTCATTTTATTTAAAATTTAATAAATAAAATAATTTATTTTATTTTCATATATACATTTTGGAATGTAACAATTTTAAAAAAAGTGTTCAAAGGTTTTCATAGTCCTTAAACAATTAAAATTTTAAATGACAAATTGAAAATTTTTCTTATAGATTAAATGATTTAATGGGATTTTTGTAATGGAAATTTATTATATCATGTTGATATAGTTATTGTTTTTTGATGATTCAAAGTGATAAAATTGTATTTATAAATGGTATAATTTAAAGAAAATATTTGAATTATATTTTGGGTATTGGATGGTGAAAAATTAATATTCTTGACTTATAAGAGTTTTAAAAAAAATTTGATATAAAATTTAATGTGTGTAAGGTGTGTAGAAATTTTGAATTTTCTTAATAAAATATTATTTTGAGAATAAAATG
The DNA here is from genome assembly GCA_963277665.1 of Viscum album. Classification (NCBI taxonomy): domain Eukaryota; kingdom Viridiplantae; phylum Streptophyta; class Magnoliopsida; order Santalales; family Viscaceae; genus Viscum; species Viscum album. The sequence continues at coordinate 545,033,343 of OY728140.1, forward strand.
TATAATTTTTAATTAATGTGACCACATTTTGGTAATTATTTTAATTAAAAATTGTAATGTGTTTAAAGTGGGAAGATTTAAATTCTTTCACGATATAATGTGAAGACATTAGTATTTTAAAGGATAAATTTATTAATATGAGTTATTTTAGATTAATTGATGTGTGTTTCAATTTTAAATATTTATTGTTGTATTTTGATGAATTTATATTTACGTTGAAGAATTTTCTTTTTCTGTTAATGTTTTTATTTGTATAGGTGTATCATCTAATGTCATGTTTAATGTAATATCATCACAGTTTTTTCATAAAATTGTGTTTATGATGATTGTTTTAGACCTATTTGGTAATAATCAATAGGATTTTATATAATATTTAGGTATATTTAGTTTTAAATTGAAAGGGGTTTATTTCATAAAAGTTTTTACTTTAAATTATTTCATGATTTAGAAACCATGCTTTTGGTTTTGATAAGGAAGGTATAAACATGATTATACTTTTAAAACCTATATATTCTAGTTTCTAGTGTTTTTTATAAGAACCATGGCTGATATGGTTCTTTTTACAAATATAATGAATTAGTTTAGTTTTGATTGTTATATATTTTTTGAGTAGTGATTTAATCATTTTTCCTTATTTTGATGAGTGATTGATCTATTTCAGTTCATTTGGTTTGAAGGTGAAATTTAGAACTTTTGTGTTAATTTGAAGGATAATATTGATATTAGGTTATAATGGTGATACTGAGTTAGATATCTTTTTACCATGAAACCATTTTTTTGTTTTACATGGATGCAATTAGGTATGATTGTTTTGTTTTAGGTGGATTTTATTACTTTATCTCTTTTTCGTAGATGTTTAGAGTATAAGTGGAATGTTGGATTTATTATTTTAATGGAAATTAATTTAATTGTAATTTTACTGAAATTGTGATAATTGAGGACTTGAACATTTGTATTTTAATAATAATCTTATATTAGGATATTATTTGATGGATATGGGATGTTAATTATGGTTTTGGGAGTTGAGGTTGTTAGGTTTGGTTGGATTTTTAAAAGATATTAAGCCATTGAATAGTAAACCTCCAAAATATAATTCTATTTTAATATTAAACTATTAAAAGTTTTCAGTTTTGCTATATATTGTTTTCTAAAGGTTTATTTTTAAGTTTCGAGGCCATATGGTGAAATATTTCCTTACATTAGGCATTTTTTGAAAAATGCACCATCTATAGTTGGTTACATAGTCGGTCTACAAGGTTCTAGGGATTGATTAACCCTAAAACCCTAATCCAGGGAAGTTTTTATTTTCTAATCAATAGTTATTCATATGGGCTAAATATATTCAAATATTTAACTTAGTTCATGTTGTACAGTTATTACACGGCCCGATAACCATGCATAATGACTACATAATTGAAAAATTGAATATAAACAATATTATTTATAGTCTTTTGACCTTGGTAACTCACCTAGGGATTACTTATAGTCTATATACATGAATCGTGTCTTATTAAAAGATAAAAATTTTACTTCAACTTCAAAAAAAATAAAATTTGAATGGGGTTTTATGGCTATGTGAGTTGTCAACTTAAAGCTTACGATGAGATATTTTACGTATTATAAAAGGGGACCAGGTAGATAATTTTCCATACATAAAAATAGGTTTAAAAGGTCTCTCAAACTATGTTTGTAGTCAGGGTTGCCTAATTTTTGATCTTTTTCTAAGGTCAAAGCTTATTTAAAGAGGGTATATTTTTCTTTTTTTTGTCGGATTGTGATATGATCCTCAGGATTATACTCCAATTATTATAATTTTTTTTTGGTTATAATGAGTTACATTTGATAATATATATGGTTTTTTGGTTTCTTTAAGGTCTTAAAATATTATGGTTATCTTAAAATAATTTTAGGATTTCTTTAAAGCTGTGATTTTGGGGTTCTTAATGAAGTAATATTAATGAGGTATTTTGTTAGAATATCCTACAATTTTGAGTTTGTGATTAGGGTTGTTGAGTGCTACACTTATTTTTTTAGGTTTTTTGTTAATTATTTTTATAAAATATTTCATTTTATAATCATTCATTATTATAGTCTATTAAAGAAAATGCTATTAGTTTCTTCTATTGGATTGTATTGAGGGGTATTATCCTCTATTTGTGTTTTCTTTGAGAAATTATTTATGTGTTTCTTTATTTGATGATTTTTTTTATTTTGATTTAATACTCTAGATGAATTCATCATATATATTTCATATACTATCATTATATTTCCCTTGGATGATTCCTCATAGAAATTACATGGATTGAACATAGGTAAATTTCATGTTGAAACCTTAGTGGCTATGAAAATTATTTAAAGTGGAGAGTTTATGGTTAGATTTGAGTGATCAATATATTAATTTTAATGAAATTTTAATTTTCTTGATGGTGGAGATAAATTTATATATTGTGGATTTGTTAGCACATATGGGACTGTTGGTCCTCCTCTCTATTATTTTATTTTTAATAATCACAAACCATGTCAATTCAAAAATCATGTAAATTCATATTAATCATATCAATTTGTGTTAATCATGTCTCAACATTTCAATCATAATTATTTAAGTTTCAATATGTGAAATTATGTCTATCTATGATCTAACATTGATTTGGTACATTCTATTTAAATTTATATTATAAGATAGTATGAACAAAAAATATTCCAAGTATAATAGACTGACACCTATAGAAGAGTTCAGATACCGACACAGATAACCTATCGATGTATTTGAATTACCGATGCAGACGACCTACCGATGCATATGAATTACCAACACTGATAAACAACCGATGCATATTATTCACCATCAGTACAAGTGACCTACCGATGCATGATGATACTAATGCTTACTGATATAGACAACTTTCTGATGCATATGACATACTGTTAGAACAAGTGACCTACTGATGCATGATACTTCCAACGCAAGGACTCACTGATAGTTAAAATGATTCACCGATGTAATGAGTCACCGATGTATGGAAAGACTGACAGAATGAAATACCCATGGGTTGAGTCACTGATAGAAGGAGATACTAATAGAAGAGTCACCGACTGATGTCTCACTGATAGGATGACTCATTGATAGACTGGCTCACCGATAGAGGATTCACTAATAGACTATTTAAATTTTCAATTATTAAAATTACATCAAATTGTCATATTTGAGTAATTTAATTATACTAACATTTTTAATAATCTTTTTTAGGACTTTGCGCAGACAGTACGAGGTACGATAAACCTATTCAGATGAAAATATTATGCTGTCTGTCGGCCCTCAAGAATAAAATCTTTATTGAAAAGAGAAGAAGAAAGAGATGTGGCGTGCCTACTTTTGAGACACACTGAAGAACATCTGCGACTCTCATAAACCCACATTGAACTCAAGAACAAAAGGTAAAACATGCAAGGAAATCTTAATCAAGATTCACATAAAATTGAGCAACTAGTTTAGAAAATCAAAGAGGGAGAATAATATACCTACAGAACTATACTTGTACATGGAAGGAAAAATACGACACAAAATTTTCATGTTAACTTCCAGAAGAGGACTCAAAACACATCTCAGCTACATCTGAAGTGTCCAGAGCTGCATCTAAAGACACACATAGCCTACTAAATCCTTTCTCATATTTATTTTCTCTGTTATGTTAATTTTTACATACTTTTGAGTAGTGTGAATATATGCCTATAAATCACACATTTTCTCCTATATCAAACTAAAAGATACAACATATTCTTCCACTCGTACTTTCTTATACCTACTACTACCACTGATAATTTTGGAAGAGGTCCTTGTGTGACCTACTAGTTTGTACCCATGAAGAACTATGGTTGAAATATAGTGCATAAAATAATACCTCTATAATATGGTTAGGGGTATTAGGAAGTGATTTATTTGAGTTAGTGGATGAAATATAGTGCGTAAAATGAGTGAGTAATAAAGCAGACTCGGTGCCCTTTTATAACTAAGAAGAGGCGAACTTTTAAAATTTCTTTAAGTATTAAATTAGTATAAATTACTTTTGCAAGTAAAATGTCTAACAATTGATATAATTTGAATATAGGATGATAATGGGTCAAAATAATCTCATAAAATAAAATCTATACAATTCTATATCATTTTTTATCCTTATCTCTTTGTTTTAACCCCCCACTATCTGTTTTGACGATTACGGTGATATCAATGTGTTTTACACTTTAAAGGTTAAAAAAGTAACTATAAAAGAAAAAAATTTCCTATAAATATACCATTTTTGATATTTAAGACAATATATAAATAAGTTGGTTATATATATGGTTTCTCATAATTTTAAATCATTTAATAAAAACATAATTACTAATTATAATTAATTTCATTTTCTAAAAAATTTATTTAATTTTACTTTGAAAATTACATGAAAACAATTTAATTAGAATATAACGAATTCACACATCAATAATAAGTTATTTTGATCTAAAAATTAATTAGACACAAAAACTAAGCCAAATAATATTACTTTTGTAGTTTTAAAAATTATTTACTTTATTTTTTTACTGTTTTCACAAACACAATGTCAGTGTTTCATGAGCATTTAAGTTATTTATTCCACAAAAACAAACTAAGAATAAATTACCATGATAAAAATAATAATTTATATTTCCAATAGATATTAAAAACTATGTAATTTTTTTAGCCTTGTTAAAAACTATATAAATATTATGAGATAGTGTGTGACAGTTTTTGAATTTTAATTACTTAAAATAATATAAATGTCATTATCAATAGACAATGACACATAAATTATATATATTAAAATTTGGGATATTAATGATCAAATATATCCCATAAAAATGTAATTTAGGTACGTTTTTTAGTGATTTTGAGATAATATTTCATGGTTTTAACCCTGATTTACCCATTTTACCCTTATAGAGGTGACATGTATTTACTACGATTACTATTAATAATGGAAAAAAATAAAAGGGAAGTATATAAAAAAATTATACCTCATAATTATAAATTTAGAATCCATTTTCCAATATTTAATTTCTATAAGTGAAATAAATTAATTTAATATTAAAATGAAAAAACATTTTGAAATATGTTTTTAGAAAAATGCATTTTTAAACCATTAAATGTAGTTAAACAAAAATTAGGTATAAAGATGATTAAACTGTAATTAATTAGATTATATATATTTAAATTATACTTATGTTACATTTAGATCAAACTAAAATCATAATTTTAATTATTAAGGAAATGAAATTATAGTTTTACAAAATTTAAATTATTTACTATTCTCTAAAAAATCAATATGTTTAGAAAAATCCTAAAATTTCACCCAAAGATAAATTTTATATGATGATTTAAAGAATGAATTTAATTTTAAAAAAAAATTCTAAAATTTCTATAAATTAATTATAATAGTCTCCCAAAAAATAAATAAAAATCCTTTTTGAAGAAAATATGTTTTTAATGAACAAATTGCCTTTAAAAAAATTTACTTCTTATAATTTAAGTATTAATCACCAAATTTTTGTTATTTAGGTCATTTATGTGTCCTTAATAATGTATTTATTCATATTAATACACTACAATTTAACATCTATGTTATAACAATAACATTTAAAATAATATTATTTCATGGTTCATTTACACTCGATGTTGTGTGTTATACATACTACCGAACAAAATGTTATTTTACAAAAATAAGTATATTATATTCTACCCTCATAAATTTATTCCTCTAAATTTAAAATTGACCTATATAATCAGTGGTATGACATTTGAAATTACCTTTTTTGAAAACCCACATCATAAAAAGGGTTAATAGAAATCCCTCTTGAAAAGAGGAAAAGGGAAATACCAAGGTAATCTAGAATAAAACATAACTATGTTTAAAAATAGTTTAACATTGGGGGAGAGTGTGTGAAGATTGATAAAAAGTAGTTTCCAAATAATTCTGGAGAGTGAAATATATCAATGATCATGAAAAATTTAAAAATCATGAGAAAGTTACAACAAAACTGTATATCAATGATTTGTAAATAGGACCATCGATCAATCATAAACTAAGGTAATAAGGTAAAGTTTTTTTTTAAGATCCCTTTTCTAGTATTGAGGAATTGATTTACCATATAGAATAATACCATAAGAAATTATCATTAATTAAAAAATATATTTTCATTCTTCAAAAATATTCTATTTTAATCTCATATTTTATAAAAATAATGAATATTCAAGAGGAATTTTCCATGCTTGGGTAACAAAAATTGACTTCTATTAGGTCACATGATACAAAAAAATTATAATAATTTATTCCTCTTATAATTAGACATTAATCAATCCCTTAATGGTAATCACAAGGAGAAATAATATCCAATATTTACGATCCTTCATACGAATAAATAAATTCTTTTACTTTAATGCTTCCACAAAAACACCAAAGGTTAAACATAGATCATTCATTAAATAAATAACTCTATGTCTTAAATAACCTCAATATCCTCAAAATTATGGATTATTCATCCTCAAATACTATTTTATACCTTTCATCTTACACCCCCAAAAAAATTAATATAATTATTCAAAAATAATACCTCATGTTAAGCATATGGATTATATATAACTCAACCGAATAATGAGTCTCCCCAAATATGCTTAATCACCTCAAAATATAATCACATAAAACCTAAAAATGTGTGTCTATGATTTTGAAATTTGGATCAAACATAAACTCATAAACCCATGATGGTATATATTACTCTTATATTAACCTCAAATGAAAACATCTCAATATCCAAAGTTATTTACATCAAACTCTAATACAAATTGGAATAGCCTAGGAACCACACTCTTTAAATCAAGTGATAAAAAATCATCTTTACATTTTTTACATGATATGGATAGATGTGACCCAATTTTAGATATCAAAAAATTTAAACACCAAAAGGAAATATGGGATCACTTATATAACTAATTACCTTTTCTGTTTATAGTTTTAGATAATTATGAAGAAAACTTACAAAATAATACCCATGTCCTCAGGTGAGAATTTCTTCAACTATACCGATATTTTATTATTTCAAAACTATTATTAAATATCTCCCATTAAATATTCTAGGAAAAAATTATTTAATATAATTATTTATAACCTAAGGAAAGTTAATATAATAAGGATGATCTAAAATACTCAGTAAGGTCAAACATAATCATTAACAATTGAATTCAATTAGTGATCAGAAAATGAGTATAGGGTAGGATGACATAAAAAATGTGCATCAGAAAAAAAAATATGATAATTCATGCACATCAAAACATTTATCATGAAACAAGATACACGAAATAAATATATAACCTTAGATAATATTAATCTAAGAATTATTAATCATGATTCATGTGATTCTAATCTTGATCAAAAGAAAAATTAAAAACACCTAGAAAGTTTAAAGAAAACAAGTTTGAATCTGGGAACATTATCTTCATAAACTATGTCAAAAATAATTGGACCCCAGTTAAATCCATAGGAGAAAACTCACTAGTTAACTCCCATAGTATTTAAATATATGATTAGAAACATTACACAATCTACTGGACAGTTATAACTGTAACACCCCAAGCATCCACGGTACGTTTCCCTTTGAATAATGCAATGGCTTACATTGTACGCAACTTCGAGATTTTTACACACCACAACCAATCAAACTATCCATTATGAATAGTAATAACTACTTTTTGAAATTTTATAAATTTTATCTTTCTAAATTGACTTCATTTTTTGATTTGTAATATCAAAATTAGCTTAGGGTGTAATTTTGGTACTTTTCGGATAACCTTCATATTTTGATGAATAGTGAAAATTACTAAATTTTATTTTAAAACAAATTTTTTAATCGTAATAATTAACAGTGATATATTATTAAATTGATTGGTTTTAAAGTATATTTATAATATATTATTACCATTTAATACAATTTTTGTCATTGGATGTAATTTCATATTTAAACCAGACATAAACAAGTGTCAATCTTTTGATGGTTATTATCTCTTAAAAACACGCTTTTTGTTTTAACAACGGGAATTATTTTTAAATTAATTTCTTCCACTTCTATGTTTTGAATATAAAAAAATGGATTCCATTTTGGAATCAGGATGTTCAAATTGTTTAAATGGGTAACATTTATTTTTAGACATTTTGAATAATTACTTCGGTAAATATTTTATTTACCATGGTTAAAGGGAAAATCCAGTAAATAAGGGTTACAAAATATTATTATAATAATACTAAATTAACCTAAAACACATCCTAACATTATTTTTGGATACATGTCAGACCATGGACATCTTTGGGTTGGTTTTGGGACCCCATGGAGCCACTTGTAAGTGATAATTACACTTTATATTAATTAAGTTAAAATAGATACGAAAATGACACAAGCATATATCTTTTAGAAACACATTTTTTACATAGGGATATATATGTTGGATGTTCCATTATAAATATTTATTAGAAAGATAAAACTATTTAATACATAATGGTATTTTATTTATAATTTTTAGACATTATATAATTTAATTTATTTATGACACAATGGTGATACAGTAATTACATAATTAATGAAAAATTAAAATAATTTATTTTATAAATACCCAAATAAATGTAATTTGAGACTTTTTATAAATACCAATAATTTTCTAGGATAATATGACATGATAGGATTTATTTACTTAATTTTTATTGATGCAATAAATCTGTTATGATTTTTACAAAAATTAATTATTGAATAGTGTCAAAATGGACATAAAATAGTTTTTAAAAACATATTATATTATTAATTGATATTAAATTCATAAAAATATAAGGTTTGGCCATGAGACTTATATCATGGTAGTTTATCATTAATGGATCACTTGGGGGTCGCTTGGATGTATATAGTAAGTTTATTAATCATATAATATAAAAATACAAAGTGACATGGTAAGTTTCAAACTAATTAACTAAGAGTAAAAACTAAACGATAAGGTTAATATAATGACCCAAACCTATCAAAATTCTATTGGTTGAGTGTATTGCGACCCATACCCTCCTCAAAATTTAAATAATCCACTTTGGATCCCTTAGAAACCGAATATTAATTTATTATAAAATAATATGTTTAGCTTTTCCAATGGTGCTTCTCACCCCACTTATAAAAGGGCACTCCCCCTTATCATTAATTAACACATTTAAAGCCTTTTGGATCGTCCAAACCCTGAGAAAATACTCTATAAACTTTTATAAATACAACCTAGATGCATTAGTTTGATCGTAAAGCCAACCTAGTCATCCCTTTTGATCAAATCAAAAGGAAGAACCCGAAGAAGAGGTAATGTTTTCACCACCTTTTTTCAAATTCATTTCTTCTTCAACTTCTTCTTTATTTGTTATTACCATTATAAAATAATGAATCTAGTATCTCCTATATACTTTAATATTATTATAAATATGGTACAACCATATTCAGTATTCTATCCATCCTTTGAATGACATGTCACCATACGTTCGTATATACGGCTTACCGTCTCCACGTCGTGGTGTAATTGTTATTCAGTATATTATTAATTGGATGGGTATAATAATGATTTTTATTTCATGTAAATAAAAAATATAACAAGATAATTATTATTTATATATGATATACCATCCAATTATATATTATTTTAATATCAAAAGAATGGTATTGTCGCTCGTGCGTACGTACAGACTACCGTCTCCACGAACGTGATGATATTCATTCTCCATCATATCCATTCAAGTATAATTCTCATTTTATTATTAATAATAATTTTTAAGGACTTGTAAAATTCTGTATATGAATAATATACAACCTATCCATAACAAACACGGCTTATGTAAGAAAAAATATAAAGGAAAACCAGTAAGTTAACACCCAAAATGACGATAATACTAAGATATTATTAACAAATCAATGTTAAAAGATCATATATGATATCATATTAATGTAAATTATTATTTTATAATTCAATAACAATTATTTCACCATTATACAGGAGGTTAACCTATCTTCGACCAAGGAAAAAGTACAAAGTAAGGGGTTTATTATCTCACTCTTAATTTCGTGAGAATTCCATTGTTCACCACTTATTTATTACTTGTGGTGTATGTGCACTACCCATGATTGTATACATTGTGTAATATACATTAATTTATGGATATTTACATAATCATTGTATTATCCTTCTTTAATGGGTGCATGTTTCATAAGTTACCAAAACGATAAGGGAATTTGAAATTTCAATTTCCACTCATTCGGCTTTACGCATACTTTGTTGATTATTTTACTCCAAGATTATGTGTGGAATCACTATTCATTTGATTATGTCATAATTTCCACTCCCCTTTATGTGGATATAATTTTTATACACATAATCACTCCATTGATAAATTCTCATGTCATTGGTATGAACTTGATAAGAGTTATTTTTACTCAATCTCGATTTGTTGAGATAAACATCCAATTCATTGGTGTTGTTTTTACAAGAATATGTGTGAAAGTCCTTTGATTGTTTTACACTGAATAACCAATCATATTTAGTGTATTTATATTTTTCACACATAACTATGTGGTTGATTTATCCTTAACCTAAGGATACGACCTTTATGAGAGATTCCATCTCAATTTACATTCCATTGAGACTTTTTTTTTGTTATACACCAAATCACTTTTATGTGGTGTATATAATGTACATTGAAATAGTATATCATGAATCCATTTATTCTCATGATATTACAATGTTTTGATTACCTCATTTATTTGTATTTAAGTGTCTCTCTTTTGGTTAGAAACTCTAACTAAAATACCTTTTTTAAATGTTTTAAAGACTTATTATTCTAAATCATTCTCATTAATTTGCATGTTTTAAAAAATGGTTTTAAGGATTTATATATATCGATATTAATGTTTTCAAATGAAAATTAATTTTAAATGTTTCAAAGTGGTATGGGACATTTTGATTCAAAAATCTATTTTAAATGGATTTTTGACAAATAGTGTGACTTTTAAATGTTTTCAAGAAAAGGTGGGATATTTCACTAAATAATTGGATGATTATTTTAATCAATGTCCATATCCTTCATTATTGTCGATTGAGGTTAATCAGATACAATAAAATCTTCCATATTTTATCGAATGAGTTATGTTTTACTATGGATGTGCTATTTTTATACCATTCATGGTTTGTGGTTAAATTAATTACATTTAGTATGCTAATTTTAATACGAATGTTTATGTTATGTTTAAACCTATTCATATGAGGATTGCATTGGAATTAGTAAGTGATGGGCGGATCCTACTATAGATCCTCGATGCATCGGTAGGTATCATGAGACAAACTAGTGTCTTGGAACGAGGCCTTTACAAAATCTTTTTTATAGTCTTTGCATGAGGCCTTGGCTACGTGGTTATGATAGTCTGGAATTATAATTCCGTCATTATGAAAGTGGTTATTAATATTTTCATGTGATTATTCGACTAGTAGAATATCCATGTGAATAAGTAAATTACATTATTTCATTTCATCCTTGCCATATTATGCTGAAGTTCAAGTTTAAAAGGATTTTGTTTTAGTTATACATTGCCTTAAATTATTCTATTTATTTATAAATGTTTCCGCTATATTGTTATCCTTACTGAGCATCTGAGCTCACCCCTTTCAATGTTTTATTTTTCCCAGGATATGAAGAAGTATTTTATGAATGACCTGTACGGATATTATTAGATGATATGAAGACAATATGTTGTTGTAGTTTTTTAACTTATTGATGTAATGTAATCTTTATGAATATATCTAGTGTTTCCAAGGCTACTAAACTAATCGGTCTTTCGAGACTTGATCTTTTGTGATCATGCCCATGTTATGTAATAATGCACATACTCTAAGTATCTAGGGTTGGGGCATTACAGTTGGTATCAGAGGAAGTTTAGTAAAATCCTTGTAAGCTAGATTTAGATAAACACTGATTAGAGCACGTTGACATAAGATGAACATTGAGTATTAGTATTGAAGAACTTCCTAGAATTTTGGTATTGTAGAGATTTTGTGAGTTTTACAAAAAATACATCCATGTCTGGATACGAGCAGGTAGAGGTGGCTCTGGCACAGATTTACCTAAGGGTAAAACCCGAAAACACCGCATGGAGCTAGACTCAAATGGGAACTGGTGCACGACAACGGGCCTTGCTGCACTCTTGGTTACGACACTCCTGGGGGATATGCTTAGGATAATTTACATTTTCTTTAAAAACTAATTTAAAGTATTATATATATAAGATGAGAGTAAATTCCCTTGTTTAATCATAATGTGTTTCAAATTAAGAATATTGTAAAATGTTAATCTCTAAATGATTTTATGACTACTGTTACTCACACAATGCTTTCTGGTTTTAGTCATTGGCTGGATTCCAAGGAAGTCATAGTGACTTTGATAATTATGTACAAGGTTGGAATGGTGGTGGAAATGAGCAAAAAAATGGAATGCTGATAGGTGTAAAATATATCCTCTTTATGCCAAATAAATTTTCCAAAAATAGGATCAACAATATATATATTAACCAATTCCCGGACTCAATAATGAAGAGAAAGGTGATGAATGATAAGATCTACAGTAGTGGAGACCATGGAGAAAGGAATCCTCAATTTCCATTATGTGGGAAATGTGGAAGGAGACACCGAGGAAAGTGTCTTAATGGGACAATGAAATGATTTACGTGCGGGAAGGAAGGACATAAAGTGAAGAATTGCCGAAGAAAAATGAATAGTACTATGGAAGAAGATAAAAGGGTTCCCAAGAATCCATTTATAGTCATTTGCCGTAAATGTAGGGGACCTGGCCATTACCCGAGTGAATACCCTATTCTATAGGATATTTTCTTGGTCAAAGAAGAAGATCTGTGGGAATAAATGGTTTGGGAAATTTTTAAAAAGTATTAGTGCTCCTTGTTGATGGGTTTACTTTGGAATAATTTTCTCATGTATTTTTAACCCTGAAGTTTTCCATGTGAGAATGATATTTGAGGAAGAATTAATTTTCTCTTGTGGATATAGTTATAAATAACCATTTGGTTTTATTTGATCATTGGGTTTGAGGCAATTATAAGTTATTATAATTTTGGATTAAAATACAAGGTATGATATAATATTTGTGGTTAAATTATGTTATGGTTATTTGGAGGAATTTATCTCATTTTGGTAATGTTATAAAATATAGTTTTTGAAAAAGGACAACACGCAGACCGTGTGACAACCGGTCGCGTCGGACAAAGCTGTGGGAATCGAACCCACAACCAAAGTGTGTTTGGGATTTATCGGCTACCACTGGACTATGTGAAGTCCCTGGTTAGTGTGACTATTTTTTTTAGTTAAATAATTTTATTGATCAATAATAATTTGATTTGGGATCTTAGGTCTTATCAAATGAATACCCTTAGTATAGGAAAATGATTTGTTGATTAAGAGATAAATGTTATTTTGGAAGTTTTTCACTTTTTTTTGAACACTATATGACCAAGGAAAATAGATTAGTATGGGATTTCATTTGAAGAGTAATGGGGAATTTTTATCTATTCTTTAATTGTGGATTTATTTTGATTTGGGTTATTTATGGAAATGATTAGGTTAATTACTTTTAGGTATGTGACCTTAAGTGTAATTAATTTCATTTGGAGATATAATTTAACGTGGAAGACTACATTATTATAAGTTTTTCATTTCAATATTTGTTTGGATTATATTGAAGGATTTTATGGACAACTGATTATTGAATGGTATTTATTTAACTATGGGGTATTGATGGTTTAATTTTAGAAATTAAGATTACTGTTTTTTCACTAATGGAATATCCATTTGGGGGATAATCAGATATTATACTAACCATTTTGGTTTTGATTAATCTATAAAGACAAGGTAAATATATAGTTTATCCAACAAGGATCATGTATTTCTATAGATGTTTATTCTAGCTCTTCTATTGTGACCATGTCTTCTTGAATACTCATTGTTAAAAAAAATGAGTTAGTGGTAAAAATTTATTAAAGAATGAAACTATACATAAAAAGTAACTATATCTCTTTATTTTTGTAGTCAATATCATAAATTAATTCTTCATCCTTATGTAATGTAACTTAAAACAAAAAATGTTGTCCGTTTACTTTTCTTACTGGGAGACTAATGACTATTTGTCCCAACAAAAGTTTGTGATTTTTTTATTGTTAACATTCTTGTGATCATGTTTTCTATCCCTCTCCATCATAACTTAACACTTTTTTTATCGTCCATAACCATTTTTTTCTACATGGAATCCTAGTTTGGGTTATCTTGGGTGACCTTTATACCTCTCTTCCTTTATTTTAAAGTGATAGTTTTATTGACTCTTTTTCCGATGTGGGACTTTCCATTATATTCTCAAGCCCAATTTTAAAAAAATTGTGCGGATGCAATTTATTGAGTGAGGGGATAATGTAACACCCCAAGCTTCCACGGTACATTTCCCTTTGAATAATGCAATGGCTTGCATTGTACGCAACTTCGAGATTCTAACACACCACAACCAATCAATCTAGCCATTATGAATACTAATAACTACTTTATGAAATTTTATAAATTTTATCTTTCGAAGTGGACTTCATTTTTGGATTCGTAATAACAAAATTAGCTTAGGGTGAAATTTTGGTACTTTTCGGATAACATTCATATTTTGATGGATAGTGAAAATTACTGAATTTTAATTAAAAACAACTTAATGAATCGAAATACTTAATAGTGATAAATTATTAATTTTATTTTTTTCAAAGAATATTTAGAATATATTTTTACCATTTAATAAAATTTTGGTCATTGGATGTAATTTCAAATTTAAACCAGACATAAACAAGTGTCTATCTGTTGATGGTTATTATCTCTTAAAACACATTTTTTGTTTTAACAACGGGAATGAATTATAAATTAATTTCTGAAACTTCTGTGTTTTGAATTTAGAAAAATGGATTCCATATTTTGAATAAGGATGTTAAAATTTTTTAAATAGGTAACTTTTATTTTTAGAAATTTTGAATAATTACTTCGGTAAATATTTTATTTACCATGGTTAAAGGGTAATCTGGTAAGTAAGTGTTAAAAAATAATATTATAATAATAATAAATTACCATAAAACGTTTCCTAACCATATTGGTGGATACATGTATGACCATGGGAATCTTTGGGTTGATTTTGGTACCCCATGGAGCCACTTGTAAGTGATAATGACACTTTATATTAATTAAGTTAAAATAAATACAAAAATGACATAGGCATATATCTTTTGGAAAAACATTTTTTACATAGGGTTATATATGTTGGATTTTCAATTATAAATATTCATTATAAATCTAAAATGATTTAAAAAATAATGGTATTTTATTTAGAATTTTTAGACATTATATAAATTAATTTATTTATGACACCATGGTGATGCTGTAATTACATAATTAATGACAAGTTAGAATAATTGATATTATAAATACCCAAATAAAATTAATTTGAGACTTTTTATAAATACCAATAATTTTATAGGATAATATGACATGTTAGTATTGATTTAATTAACTTTGATCGAAGTAATAATTCTGTTATGATTTTTACAAAAATCAATTATTAAATAGTGTCAAAATTGACATAAAATAGTTTTTAAACCAAATATTATATTATTAATTGATACTAAATTTGTAAAAAACTAAGGATGGGACAATAGACTTATATCATGATATTTGTATCATTAATGGGAAACTTGGGGGTCTCTTGGATGTATATAGTGAGTTTATTGATCATATAAAATAAAAATACAATGTGACATGGTAAGTGTCAAACTAATTAACTAAGAGTTAAAACTAAAATATAAGGTTAATATAATGACCCAAACCTATCTAAATTATATTGTTTTAGTGTTTTTCGAACCATCCCCACCTTAACTTTTAAATAATTCACTTTGGAGCCATTATAATCTGAATATGAATTTATTATAAAATAATATGTTTAGCTCTTCCAAAGGTACCCCTCACCCCTCTTATAAAAGGGAACTCCCCCCTTCTCATTAATTCACACCATAAAAGTATTTTTGTTCGGAAAAACCCTTCTCAAATACTCTCTAAACATCCCTCACTATAAGCTAGATGCCTTAGTTTGATCAGAAAGCCAACCTAAGGAGCCCTTTTGATCAAATCAAATAGAAGAACCCGAAGAAGAGGTAATGTTTTCACCACCCTTTTTCAAATTCATTTCTTCTTCAACTTCTTCGTTCTATGTTATTCCCATTCTAAAATAATGAATCCAGAATCTCCTATATACTGTAATATTATTATAAATATTTTACAACCATATTTATTATTCTATCAATCCTTTGAATGACATGTCACCATACATGCGTACGTACGACTTACCGTCTCCACGTCGTGGTGTAATTATTATTCAATATATTATTATTTGGATGGGTATAATAATGACTTTTAATTCTTGTAAATAATAAATATAACATGATAATTATTCTGTATATTTGATATACCATCCAATTATATATTATTTTAATATCAAAAGAATGATATTTTCCCTCGTGCATACGTACTGACTACCGTCTCCACGAACGCGATGAGATTCATTCTCTATCATATCCATTCAAGTATAATTATCATTTGATGATTAAAAATAATGTCTATGGAATTGATATAATTCTGGATATGAATAAGATACAACCTATCCATAAAAAACATGGCTTATGTAAGAAAGAATATAAAGGAAAATGAGTAAGTTAACACCCAAAATGACGATAATACTAAGATATTATTAACAAATCATTGTTAAAAGATCATATATGATATCATATTAATGTAAATGATTCTTTTATATTTAAATAACAATTATTTAACCATTATACAGGAGTTTAACCTACCATTGACCAAGAAAAAAGTATAAAGTAAGTGGTTTCTTATCTCACTCTTAATGTCGTGAGAATTCCATTATTCACCACTTATTTATTGCATTTGGTGTATGTGTATTTCCCATGATTGTATTCATTGTGTAATATACTTAAATTTATGGATATTTACATCATCATTTTATTATAATTCTTTCATGGGTGCATGTTTCATAATTTACCAAATCGATAAAGGAAATTTGAAATTTCAAATTCCACTCATTCGGCTTTACGAATACTTCATTGATTATATTACTCCAAAATTATGTGTGGAACCACTATTCATTTGATTATGTCATAATTTCCACTCTCATTTATGTGGATATACTTTTTATACACATAATCATTCCATTGATAAATTCTCAAGTCATCGGTATGAACTTGATAAGAGTAATTTTTACTCAATCTCGATTTGTTTAGATAAACATCCAATTTATTGGTGTTGTTTTTTCCAAGAATATGTGTGAATGTCCTTTTATTTTTTTACACTGAATATCCAATCAATTTTAGTGTATTTATATTTTCCAAAGATAATAATGTCGTTGATTTATCCTTAACCAAAGGATACGACCTTTTTGAGAGAGTCCATCTCAATTTACATTCTATTGAGACTTCTTTCTTGTTATACACCAAATCAATTTTATGTGGTGTATATAATGTACATTGACATAGTTTATCATGAATCCATTTATTCTCATGATATTACAAGGTTTTTATTAACTCAATTATTTATAATCAAGTGACAATATTTTGGTTTGAAACTCTAACTGAAATACCATTTTTAAATGTTTTAAAAACCTTTTTTTTCTAAATCTTGCTCATTAATGTACATGTTTTAAAAAAATGGTTTTAACAATTTATTTATATGGAAATTAATTTTTTCCAGTCAAAATTAATTTTAAAAGTTTCAAAGTGGTATGGGACATTTTGATTCAAAAATCTATTTTAAATGGATTTTTGAAAAATAGTGTGACTTTTAAATGTTTTCAAGAAAAGGTGCGATATTTCTCAAAATAATTGGATGATTATTTTAATCTTTGCCAATATCCTTCATTATTGTCGATTGAGGTTTATCTGATATAATAAAATCTTCCATATTGTATCGAATGAGTTATGTTTGACTGTGGATGTGCTATTTTTATACCATTCATGGTTTGTGGTTAAAGTATTGACATTTTGTATGCCATCTTTAATACGAATGTTTATTTTATGTTTAAACCTATTTATATGAGGAATGCATTGGACTTAGTAAGTGAGGGGTGGATCCCGCTATAGCTCCTGGTTGCATCGGTAGGTCTCATGAGAAAAACTAGTGTCTTGGCACGAGGCCTTGACAAAATTATATTTGTTGTCTTGGCACGATGCCTTGGCTACGTGGTTATGATAGTCTGGCATTATGCATTCCGTCATTATGAAAGTGGTTATTAATATTTTCATGTGATTATTTGACTAGTAGAATATCCATGTGAATAATTAAAAGACATTATGTCATTTTATCCTTACCACATTATGTTGAACTTCAAGTATAAAAGGATTTTTTAGTTATACATTTCCTTAAATTTTTATGTTTATTTATGAAAGTTTCCACTATATTGTTATCCTTACTGAACATATGAGCTCACCCCTTTCAATGTTTTAGTTTTTCCAGGATGTGAAGAAGTATTTTATGAATGACCTACAGGGATAGTATGAGAGGATATGAAGACAATATGTTGTTGTAGTTTTTTTACTTATTGATGTAATGTAAACATTATGAATATATCTAGTGTTTCCAAGGCTACTAAACTAATTGGTCATTCGAGACTTGATCTTTTGTGATCATGCCAATGTTATGTAATAAGGCACCAACTTTGGGTATCTAGGGTTGGGGTGTTACAATAATTGTGTTCACCCATTGTATTATCTATATCGGTCTAACCCATTTATATAAGTTGTATTGGGATAACCCATTTATATATGTTGTATCAGACTCACTCATCATCACCAATAATTTCAAAGTATCATTAATTAATAAAAAAATTGAATATTTCAATTTTCAACCCAAAACACTATAAAAGAACATAATTATTTTATAGCTTGGTTAACCCATGGAAATGAAATATGTTTCCATGAAAATATATTTAAAATAATAATCATAATCCATATAGAGAAAAATAATTGATGGTATGAGAATATTATATCTCTGGGAAGTATATGAATCATTAAAGGATGTTGAAATAGATTAAAATACTTCTAAAATAATAGTTAAAATATTTTATTGAAAATAGATTGAAAATATCCTATTCATTAGATACCTTTAAAATCTTAAAATTAAGAAATTATTAAGAAAATTACTTTCTTTGAAAATAAACATGTAATCTAATAAAATAATATTTAAAAAAAATATATCATAAAGGAGCGAAAATACATTAATGTAATGAATGTAAAAAATAAACCTTTCATTCAAATATTTTGTAAGAAGAAGCAAAATATAAACATGAGGATAATATTAATAAATTTCCTTATAATAAATTTTAAAAGGATAAAAAAGATAATTTAAAATAAAATTATAAAATCATTTATACTTATAAAATAAAATTATTTATAAAAATTTATAAAACATTATTAAAGAAGAGATATATTCCTGATATAAAAGAATATACAAGATCAGTATCACTTACAAATAACATTCTTGATGTTTATTTAATAAATAAGGGTAAAAATGAAAATTCAAAATTTAAAACACATTCATAATCAAATTATACTAAATTATATGTGTTTTAATAATATATTATCATATTATTTCCCCTAAAGTAATCTTTAATATAAAAAATCTCTTAAAGATAGAAGATTGTAACATAAAGCCTTTACTGATTTGATAACTTCCAAATTAAAAAGTAATTGAAATTAATATATTTATAGTGATCTATAAATATGATAAATATCATAAATTAATAAGAAAAAATAATTTCATGTGGTATTGATTACACTATAAAATTAAATCATGGTGAAATATATGAAACATTACCCAAGAAAATGATATTTAGATAAGGAAAACCCTTACAATGATCATAACTTTTGATGTGATGATTAATCATTGAAGTGATTATGGTAAAATATTTAAATAAAACTAAAAAAATTAAAAATCGAGGATAAAACATATTATGTATAAATTCACAAATAATCATTTCCTAACTAAGTCAATGAAGAAGATTTATAACCCAGTTAAATGAAATTGAGCTAATAAACTCTTTACTACTTGGTAACATTCTAGTCAAATCCCCTTTGATGAAGTAATTTGAATTCACACCTAAAACAAAACGGTTTATGAAATATTCATGATATAAAAAGTAAAAATGTGATACATATACACCATATAAAATAAGATTATATAATAACATTAAAATATTCCAAAATGAAAATAAATTTAGATGAAATTCCTTTCCAGGAATCCAAAATTGCCATGTATGATCTCTAACTCCTATATAATAAAATTATATAAATTATTTTTTTATTAAGATAATTTTATATTAATAATAATTTACCTTAAAAATATTTATTTTATTTATATTATTAAAATATTTAATTACATAATCAATTAAGTCCACACTAAAAATTTTCAGGATATTCGATCTATATGTCCAAAATGACTTCGAAATGTTGAATCTGGTCAAAGAGGTCATTATTCTATAATATAAGTAATAATTATCATTTAATAATTATCGTTTTTATTAAAAAATTATCTATTTAAAATAATCCATTAAATATGTTTATGAAAATTGAACGACGTTACAGTCAAAAAGACAGTAGGTCATATGTATGCATGAGTGGCATTTCCATTTTTCAAAGAACATGGTGGAAATAAGATAAGTATTATTTTTATTTATATAATTATTCTTATATAATAAATATAATAATATTTTTCAAATATATTATATCTATAATTTTTTATGTGGTTATAAAAAATGAATCATATCACTTCATGGAGGTGGTAATCCACACATATGCACAAATGGAATTCTCATTTTCAATGGATGGAAAGGTAAGAAAATTGATCATATATTATATTTATATAATTATATTTATATACTTTTTATCTAATTTGTATATTAAATTCATAATTACATACATCTATGAGATTGTGTGATGGGAAATGAATTATATTGGTTCACGTGGTAGTAGCTTGTCGTAAAGACAAACAAAGGTTACATTTCTCATATAATGGAAGAGGATATGAATATAATTTATTAAATTAAAATAAAAACATATGATTATTTGGATGATAGAATTTTTAATATTTCAATATTTTTTAATAATATTTTAATAAGGTAGATGAATAAATACACTAGAACATTCAATTAAAATTTATGAATCTTCTTTGGAAAAAATCCTTTTCTTTGTACCTTAAGAGTTCTATGTTTGGTATTATTCCAAAAATAAGACCTCTATAATGAGGGAATGATTTTTATGAAGGTACTTGCATATGTTTTTTCTGAACTAAAATGTTCAAAAATTTATGATCAAGATAGAATATGTAGTTCCCTTTTATAAGTGAGAGGAGGAGTACATTTGGAATTAATTAAATAATTGAATTAAATTGAATTAAATTTTCTTAAAAATGTATAAAATTTAATATAATTTTTATATCGTATTATTATGTCTATAAATCCTCCCATATAATAAAATTTCGATAATTTTACTTTATATTTGTACCTTTATATGTATTTTAAAACCTATTAACCCTTTTAAAAATTAAGGAAATATCAATGTGATTTAATCTTTATGGGTAAATGAAGTTATTATTCAAGGAAAAATGACTTATAAATGGATAGTGGTTGATATTTCAAACCATATTAAATTCACGTGGTGTAAGAGAGGGTTCTGGTAATTTTAAATCAATTAATAAATTTTTTTTATAAATTATGATTAATGTCATTTTTTGAACTATACATTTAATTTCACATTGAAAATAACATAAAAATGGAATTAGAATAAAATCAACTAACACCTAAATTATTTATTATTATTATCCATAAAATAAATGGTAAACTAAAAATCACCCAAATAATATTACTTTTATTGTTTTTAAATTTATTTACTTGATTATCCTACTCTTTGCACAAGCAATGTGTTAGTGTTTAGTAATCGCTTAAGGAAATTATTTCGTCACTAAAAATTTAAAATAAAATATCGAGATAAAAAATTAACTATAAAATATCCTTTTATAACTAAAAAAATGTTTCTTTTCCTTGTCATAAGATTTTAAAGATATTAAATTAAATTTAAATACATTATGGAATTTTGTTTACTTAAAATAATATAAATGTCCTTGTTAAAGGAAAATGGGAAAGAAATACCATATATTATAATTTTGGATGTATATGGCTGAATTGATCATATAAAATTTATTAAATAAATGTTTTTGGTTTATTTTGAGACTATTTTTCATGTTTTTAACACTTTTTTAAACATTTTACCCTTAAATAGGTGAAAAATATTTACCATGACCACTATTCATAAGCAACAAAATTAATGGGGTAATATTTTAGAACTTTGGACCTCTTAATTTAAAATATTGAATTATTTTTTTCAATATTCAATTTCTATAATTACTAGAAATTAATTGAAGATTAAAATAGATAACATAATGAACAATGGTTTCTAAAAAATTGTTTTTCTTCCAAAAAATATAATTATACCAAAATCAGGTATAATAATGTTTAAAATATAATTAATTAAATTATATTTAATTAGAAACTAATATTGTTTTTTGAGACAAATTTCAAATCATAATTAGACTTCATAATAAAAATAAATTATAGTTTTACAATAATTAGTATTTTTCAGTATTCACTGAAAAATCAATCTTTTAGAAACATACCAAAATTTAATCCTATGAAAATTTAGATATTATGATTTAAAAAATAAATTTCATTTTATCAAATACATTTTCTAACATTTCTAAAAACTACTTATAATATTCACTCTCAAAAAAATAAAAAAAAATTTCGAAATAAAATGTATTTATGATTAATAAGGTGACTTTACTACAAATTAAGTGCTCATTTCTTAAAAATTAATCAATACATTTCTATTTAGAATTTGATTTATATTTATTTTACAATGTTTTTATTCCTACTCATAGACTCCAATTTAATGTTGAGGATAACTGTAAAATTTAAAATAATAATATTTAATACTTCATTAAATCTTGGCATTGTGTGTTGTTTATAATATCAAACATATTTTTCCTTTAAACTATGAAAATATTACATCAAATTACATTATCATTTATGCTTGGGGAGTCTGATATAACCAAAAGGGGGTATATTTCTCTCCCTTCATTCTTCTTCATCTTCCACCTCTTCAATTCCATAAGGGATATTGTCTCTAGGTAGGATATTATTCCTTTTATATTCTTCTACCCATTCTCATTCCCATTATCTACAAATGAAAATACATAATTTCCATATTTCTAGGGGTTTTGGGGGGGATTAACCATGGTTTGTTGAAACCCTAAATTTTGAAGGGTATTTTTTTCCCAAGTAAGATATATAATACCAAGGCAAACTCCGTGGACCTAATTTGAAGTCATGTCACCGTCACATCATTACTCGGTGAGCATATTAACAACTGAGCCATATAAAAACATTTTTTCTAATTAGAATACATTATGATCCAACGAGCCTGTACCCTAGTGGTACAGGCTCCTACTTGGCATCCAAAAGACCCAGGATCAAATCCAGGCAGGGGAAAATTTCCAGGTACTATAGTAGGGGCACTGTATTAGTGGAGAAACTGTAGTAGTGGAAACACTATAGAGGTGGAGGGACTATAGTAGGCACTATAGCGGCTGCGATACTGTAGCAGGTACAGTAGTAGTGCAGGTACTGTAGTAGTACTGTTCACCAAGGGGTCCTTTGGGCCAAAAATGGGCTTTCAAGCCTTGTATTCAGGCCACCTAGCCTTGGGCCTTTGGGCTATGTAATGGGTCACCATCTACCCATTCTAAAGAGGTCTTTTCTTTAAATAATAAATTGAGGCTTTGGCCCCTACCATTCAAAAAAAGAATAAATTATGATTTTTTATTATTATGTTTTAATAAGTGTTAATTCTTGGTTTTATATTTCCTTTTCTTAATTCTTGTTATGTTTGTGTTCGTTCTAAGATGTTGGGTCTCTAATACTATTTTTATAATAGATACACCATTTTCTGATTTAATGTTTTACAATATGTTTTTAAATAAAAAACATTTTTTTTGTTATCTATGGTGATTTCCTATTAATTAATTATATTTTTTATCAGTTTTTTCATTTAAATGTAGGAAATTGAATGCTTAAAATGTGTTATTTCTATTTTTTTGAAATATTCCCACCATGTGTTCATATAAACTACAACTATTGATTTATTATAAAATGAGAAGATTATATTTTATATATGGGTTTTAAATGAGAAATTTTTTTTATGAAGTGTTTTAGAAATAATTTTAGTATTTTTTGTACCATTTATTTCATATATTGATTTATTGATAATTGGTTTTTGGATAACGATTAAAGTTTTATTTGGTGTACTTTTTAAATTACCTAAATTCATTATTTAAAAAATGTGGGAAACCATGGGAACTTAGGATAATTATGGGGAAATTACATATACTAGGTGATGATTCTTCCCAATCTAGTCATGCATTTTCCAGATAGGTGTTCTCCTCTAGCTATTGTGGACAATCTCTATATTTCAATATGGATAGGTCTATTATAGTCATCACTACTAGTTAGGATTCCAAGATAGTTCATGTATTAATTAGGTCTTTTAGGATTCCTCTTTCAATAGTGGCATGTGTATAGTTGTATATGAGCATGGATATGGTTTTGGACTTATCAGGAGGTTCCTAGGTTCCCTTAACATAGTCTTATAGGTCATTTACCTTGAGTCCATGATATAAACCTAATCCTAATATTTTTTCTATTATATTTTCACACTTTTACATTTATGTCTTCACATGCTTATCACATGTTTTAAAATAATGGTACTTTATAATAATCATTTTAAACTAGCATGTTTAGTGTAACCATAAATAAATTATTATATATTCATTTAGGTAATTTCCTACTAAGTATGTGTATAATTACCTCTTATATATCCACTAGGTGCATATAAATATTTGTCCTCTTATGTGGATTTCAGTTAAATGATAGATTATTACCTTATTTGGGTCTCTATTAGGGAAGTGTCCATATTGGAATCTCAGTGATGGATTAGAGGTGACCTGAAGAGTATATGGGCCATTTATACCATGTGTATTAATTTTTTTTATTATCTCATTTAAATTGTATTTTATCAAATATATATATAGATATTTTAATATCAATTTACATTATCATGCATTAATATGTTATGAGTGTTGTATTTCTTTTATCAAAGAAATTCCAACTTATGTATTAGTGGTGTTCAAAGGAAACCATCCCCAAATCGTTTATATTCATCTCTCATAACTTATTAGTAGCCTATAGAGATCAAGGGGACACACCTTAGGTTAGTGTTGATCTGTCTCAGGTTTGGGGTAAATCTTGATAAGTTCATTACATGGACATTGTTTTATATGTCGTGGTTATATACTATAATTAAAATTGTTTACAAAAACAAGTAAAAAGAGTTGTGAATAAATTAAAAAATTAAGTTTTCGGGGGAATCCATTTTATCTTCATCCCTATTTAAAAAATTAATTGGAACACAAGAAAATTAATTTTTTACATGGTTCATTTTTACTAGGATATTTATAAGTAGTATAAACCAATTATGTGTTGATGTACTAATATCACTAATAAAGTTGTGTTTATTATATTTATAATATATTTTTATCCCACTAGGTTTATATCCTTCACTCATGAAATCTCATTACTCTATTCAAAATTTATGATGAATTGTCAAATATAAATGAGTATAAGGAATCACATAAAATAGCAATGAAGATAATTATAATATTGTTGTTGGTGTAGAATATTGAACCTATATATTCATCATGTTTATGAACTTTATCTTTGCCTATCTCCAATGGAAACATTATGTTAATTAATACTAATACTCTCTCCAATTACAATCTTATAATGATCTATTTATCATAATTTTTAGGTTCCATATTATGTGTCACAGAAACCTCTATGTTCTTCCCACTATAAAAAAAGGTGGATTTTACCAACAAAAAGTAGTGAAACATAATATATTTGTTTGTAAAAATGATTAATTCCAATAGATATTGAGTTTTGTCAGAATTAATTTTCACAACCAACAATTGTTTTTACTAACAGGTATATCTATTGGTATAAACTATCTAATACAAACATATCTTTTACCAACTATTAAATATTTTATTTTTCCTTACTAATACCGACATTTT
The DNA here is from genome assembly GCA_963277665.1 of Viscum album. Lineage (NCBI taxonomy): Eukaryota > Viridiplantae > Streptophyta > Magnoliopsida > Santalales > Viscaceae > Viscum > Viscum album. Next base: position 545,059,738 of record OY728140.1, read on the forward strand.
TCAACCAGCACATGAATATTTTATTAATTACTATTATTACCAACAAATATTTTACAATTAGAAGGCTTGTTCCAGTCAATTGTTTTAAAAAAAATGTTATACAAATTATTGAATATATATATATATCAAAAAATCATATTTTAATAAAAAAATATATTTATACATCGAATTAAAGTAATTTTTAAATGAAAAATATTTTTTGAAATTAATACATACACACATATAAATACAAACATACATAAATTCATGTCTTCATGTGGATGCACACACACACATATATATATATATATATTCTGTCTATATCTATTATGTTTTTTGAATATCACACTTGATTAACACTCAACTCATTAATGATGGAAAAAATGAAGGGTTTTGAGGACCTATATAATCATATTTTTATTATTAGAATTCATCTTACAAAAAAATACCATGGGATTTAACTTTCAATTCATTCTAAATAAAATTTTAAATGATATTACAAAAAGTTGAGATAAATAAATAACATGACATTTAAAAATATTGTCATTTAGAATGAATTTAAAATATATTTCAATAATAATAAAATTACGTAAAAAAAGGTATTAACCCTAGTGAATCACCTAAACAATCTTCTACACCTTCCTTGTAATCACCACCCCATATTGCGCCTCCCCTACCAATGCCTCCCTACGTTCCACCTTCTGACCACTGCCTCCCCGCATTCTGCCTCCCCCACCACCGCCTACCCACGTTCTGCCACCCCCACTACCGCCACCCTATGTTTCGCCTCCCCGACACCTCCTCCATGCATTCATCCTCCCCACCACAACCTCCCTGCATTCCGCATCCCGACCACTTCCTCCCTAAGTTATGCCTCTCCCACCACTGCCTCCCGACATTTTGGCTCCCCAAGACCTACTCCCTTCAAGCAGCCTCCCCACCACCGCCTCCCTCCATTTTTCCTCGTTGACCCCACCTCCCTATGTTCCACCCCCTGCTACCACCTCCCTCCATTTCACGTCCCCTTCCACCGCCTCCCTGCGTTCCACCTCCCACCTCCCAGTATATGTCATCCATAATCATCCCCCACCACATTTTCTTCGTGTTCTTTCTCCCTTGACTATCTCTACTGCCCTTTATATCTGACCAGATTTTGTGGATTCAATTCTCAATCACTTGTGAAGATTATAAGCAGAGTAAAAGACTAAGGAGCACTAATATGTTCTTTAGAATATGGTTCAAATCACCAACCTCCTTGATTTTTTTACTTTTATGAAATTGTGTTTTTCTGGGTATATAAAATTATTTATCCTATTGTTCCACTGCATCCCTAGCATATTATTATATAAATATCATGATTTGGGGAAGGGGTTCACTCGTCCAACTTAATATCAGTAACATTGACCATCATTTAATTGAAAAAAAACCCAATCTTCACCTTCATTTACCTTTAATCGACACTCTAAAGGTATGGCTAATAGTCTAGGGATACTCAAACACTAGATATGAGGATATTAAATCATATTCATGATATTATCTGTATGGAGGGTTTTCCAAATGAATAAAACTTCATTGAATAGTTTCAATCATAGTAAAAATGGGTTTTATCGTCCTTATTGGGGTGTATTATTGATTCCTGGTTATGCTCCTTATTCATCCATCCAATATAGGGGTTTCCTGAAGAATACATAGGATGACTTTTCCAGATCATCTCTAATTGTGGGGGATAATCTCTTCATGGGTTTAGATTTATATATGTGGGAATCATTGATATTTATAGAAAATATTCATCCCATACATTCTAATACATAGGAGAATAAGGTTATTTTATTACCATAGAATCATGATTTCATGATTTTAGATCATCCCTGGATGGTTTTTTCTTACCAATGACATGTTATGTTGAAAACTTAAGGTGAAGTAGTGAACCATCCTCTAATGGTTAGGACCTGTTTGGAGGATTAAATTTTATTCAAGATGTTCATGATATCCTAGGTTATTAGGCAAAACTCATTTTATATTCAAATGTGGGAATTGTGGGAAATCTTTGTTAAAACTATTTTTCACTTATGCATTCTAAAACACTTTATGAAAGCATTTCAATACTGGGTGTTGTAGTTTACTTATATAATGCATCAAGATATACTATAGGTCCATGTTTTATTGGTTCTGTCAATTTATTTCTTTAATGTATATGGATTTTCATATTGGTTTCTTGGTGCTATGAATTATTACTCACTCTAAAAATGCCCTAGGTTTTTTCCTTGTGCCTGATAATATTATTTGGTGGTTACTATTCACAAACACTTAAAAACACATGTATGTAAAAATTTCAATAGAAAATGTTTTTGATAATCCTGTTATGCCACACATCTGATTTTAGGGTTGTCTTGCTCTGATACATCATCACTGATGCATGTAAGATGGGTCCCGTTTGATGTTTGTGGTTTACTTCCCAGAAGGAATCCAGTGCAAATCCTACTAGATAGGTAATTATTTTTTGTATTCATGATCTAAGGAGGCACTTCTTCTATCAGGTATAATTAATATTTACTGCTAAGCTTAGATAGTGGAAGGCTCTTTGTGCAGACTCTCGCATTAGCTGGGTGTTCTTTTGACTGAGCTGAAATTTTACTAGGTTCATCATTCCATTGTTGGATTCTCAATGTTTATTTCCAGCCATTAAACACTATTTGTTCGACATAATGTCAATGATAAGTCATCCCCTTCCCTCTCTTTACTTCATCCTCAACCTACACGCCTTGTCTATCCATATTCTATACCCCCAACACACTTCAAATTACACTGGACTTGTGCTTCCATCACCACTTCTCAAACGACTTCAAGGCCACTTTATCCAAATCCTTGACAAAAACAAAACCCACCTACACTACAATCATTCCATACCTAAAATCTATAAGTCCTTCCCATATAAATATATCCCCTGATAAGCCTATCCATCCCCTAATAAATATATTAAAAATGAAGCCTTCAACTAATATTATAGACCAAAAACTCCTACCTCTTTTCTTTCCATAATCACAACTAAGCAGCCCCTACCCAACCAATCTCAATATCCAAGCCTCCAACCATAGCACCCAACTAGGTTGACCAAAAACCATCCCATCCCATCACTGTTAACAGCCCATGTGCCACTCTAACTCATCCCACCATTCCACTTTTACTAGTCACACTACAAATTAATATGTCGGCCCTAAGCTCTCATTAATAATTCGACAGAAAAGTGGCACACAACTCAATCACATGGTTGGAAGAAAACAAAAAAGAGAAAATAGGAAGGGAATTTGGTGGATTTATGTTAGTTCGTTGCTTTAAAATCCTCAATATGGGGCCACATACACACTTAGGCACCCAAATTATTATCTATTTATCTCTATAAAACATGTCAATTCCTTTTTCTAAACAATCCCCCTCTATGAAACCCTTTAAGAATTCAACTACTTTTACTGATGAAAAAAGTCCCTCTCAAGGTTTTGTATATTTTTTTTCTATGATGCTTCTATTTTCATCTTCTCCCTATTCTTTTTTGATTTCATCTTTTAAAATTATGCATGTGTTTATTAATCTATTTCCAATATTTTTTAAATTAAATAACATGTTGGGATAACTGCATCAAGGGGTGTTTATCGGTAATGAGATTTATCTTTATTTATTCATTACATTTCATTTTGTAGACTATTGACACTTCGTTTCTATCCTTTTCTCAAATCCTTGAGATTTCAATAGGGATGATTAACAATTCTCACTAGGAAAATATTTTTTTTTCACCTACATTTATTTCAATTTTAGATTCAATTCATGTAGATATTTTTCCCTGTGGGTATTATTTTTAGTTTATTTTGATGTAGATATTAGATCTAAAGTGTGTGGCATACCAGCGAACTATGGTTTCTTGTTGGTATTAACGATTGATCGATTTATTTCTCATTGGTACTAGAGATGCATCGTTTTTTGTATGATCTTTGGATTTGTGCGATAAATATATTGGAGCTAAAGACTAGGGAATAATAGCTACTTGAGGTTTCTTACTAGTGCAATAGATTACTCATTGGTCCTGGGGCATTGATGGTTTATTGGTGATGGTGCATTCAAGGATGGGTATAGCTGGAGCTGGCTCACTAGTCTTGTGGCGTGGATGGGTCACTAGTGTTGGAGCTAGGTCACTGGTACTAGGGCATGGATGGGTGAATGGTACTTGGGGTGGATCCTCTTTCAGGGGGGGTGATTATGTGTTTTTGTATTTCATTTTTTATTAAATTTCATTATTAAAGTAATTATTAATTTTTTAGTTTGAGCATTCTTGTAAATATCCATCGGTTTAACAATTAAAATAAATTAATTATATATGATAAATTAATAAATATAATATGAAATTTAACTATAAATAAAAAATTATAATTTTTATTCAAATATAATTTATAAATAGATTTTATATGTTGCAAATATGAATACCAACATAAAAAAATTTCATAATAATTTATTGCTAAAAAAATTAACCAACATGTATTAGGTCATCACACGGGCACCACATGGTTAACCGACCATGTGGTCATCCGGGGTACATGTGTGACGGCCTTATGAGGGGACATAAGCTACCCCACAACTCGCACATGGTCGCTTGAGCTGCGCACAGACCATATCATTATCTTTTTATCATTTAAATATTTGTTATCTTTTCTTGTTAAAATTTTTATGAACTACGCGTGGTAACCACGTGGTTTCCCAATACATTAAATAAATAAGAAGAGGTTTACAAAAATATATAAATAATAATGAATTAAGTTAAGAAAATTTTTACATTCAAAAATAATAAAAATATTTTTATTAAATTTTTTATGTTTATAATTATTATAACGGTTATTATAAATGATATAATTATTTATGAGTGTTAATAATTAATGTTACCAAAAAATTTAAAACCATTATTATCAATGAAATTACTGTTGTTGTTGTTATTGTTTTCTTATTTTCATTATTATTATTATTAAATAAATTTTTATTAAAATTATTATTTTTACCATTATTATATTCTTATTAACGTTTTTATTATTATTATGTGTATTATTATTATTATTTTCATTAATATTATTATTATAGATTAAAGTTATTATTTTTATTTTTATTTTTTTTGTTTTATTTTAATTCATTTATTTTTTTCCTAACCCTATCTGTCACCCTATCCCTTCCCAATTCCATCCCCCACACCCCACACACCCCTTTTCTCTCTCTCTCATTACGCTCCCCCCATCTCCAAGTTGGCCTCCTCCAATTGTGGCAACATGCGCCCAGTCACTGCCCTGTTGTGATTGCCACACCTCTATGCCATCCTTCACCCGTTGTGATGACCTGAATCCATCCACCTCTACATCGCGACTACTGACTCTCCCTCTAGCAGGTACAACCCCTTCACCACTTCCATCCAGTAGGCACAACCTCCGGTGCCTCCGCCTCCGTCTCAACCCACCGACACCGGTCCCCCTGGCTCTAGCAGTGCGACCCTACCGGGGTCGCCTCCCCTTTCCAACACACAGCCTTTCCATAATGCACCTCCTCTTGCACTCTCTAGTTCTATGACCATCCACATCATCCATGCAATGAGTGCACCCCAGCGTCAACCCTTCCCTCATTTATTCGCATGCCCTATTATCAATTGGGCATGTGACGAATGCCTACCGCCGAAGGCGATTAGTTTCGGGTCATTTAGATTTTCTTAAACTAGTTTCTATGTGGGTTTAACACTTTTTATTCATTTGGATTATTTTATATCAATTTAAATGTGTTTTTATTTGTTGTGTGACTATTTCAGCATGTTAGCAAGGAAAACACATAAAATCATGGTCAGAAGGTTGCATGTATCTGTGTGTAAGTACGAGGCATGTCACGTGGTCGTGATCCAGCTACGAGTCAAGGTAGGTTCCCCATTGTACTTGCCTTTAAATTTAGAATTTATTAATTACTTTATATTTCATTGATTTCTGAAAAATGTATAATAATATTATATATTTATTTTTTTAATAATTATTATCTGTAAACAAAGTAGTTTATTTTTATGCATTTCACTGATATTATTTTTTTCCCTTGTATATTTTTCAAAAAAATAGTGAAAATTCACATTTTTCCTTTGAACATAATTCACAAATTTCCATGTGAGGTTTTGATTTGATGAAAAATGTTTTCTTCTAACGCATGAAAAAATATATAGGTTTATCTTGAGAAATTTTATCTTTTTACAAGTTTCATTTGGCTCATTTGGCTCTTCATGAATGTGATTTGTTTTGAATCCCCTCAATGGAATGATCCTTGGGGTGTCTTTGGGGTGATTTTTTTTGTGAGTTATTGTGTTTGATATATCCAATTGAGATTGGTTTCTAGTTTGATGTCATTAGTCACCCACCTCAGTACTCTCTATGGGAACCTAACATGGTAAGTGAATTTTCTATGAACAATTAATGCACTACATTAGACCAAGAACATGATAATGTCCAATAGAAGGAGATATTCTATTATTATTTTTATGGGATTGGGCCCCTTGACCAGGCCAGGTAAGAGGATTGTCAGGCATTATGATGTTATGATGTCATTGGGTAGGGAATGTCTTCATGATGAGTTACTTGTATAGTACAATTTTGATTTTTCACGAGCTCCTAGGTTTGACCAATGTTTCTTTCATTGCTCATCTGTCTGTGGTGGATGATTGAGGTGCCTAGATCAGTTTTTTGTCTACATGTGCTACTTTTTCATTGACCTTGTTGTGTGTTGTGTGTCGTGTGTTGTCCCTTTTATTCTATTGTCTAGAAACTAAATATATATTATAAAATTGGATGTGAAAATGTTATAGAAATTTATGCACCTCTTACATCAAACATTAATCATGTTTTTTTAAATTAAAGAGAGAAATAAATTATTACTTGTTTTAAAAATAAATATTTTGTGTTAAACCCATATTTTATATAATGTAATTCAAACATGAAATTAGTAAACTATTTATTCAATGGTAGTACTTTGGGAATAGATTGTTTTGAACACCTACTACATTTTAATACTCATCACTATAGTATTTTTATTGTTTTTAGTTTATGTTTCAGTTTCTAATTGAGATCGTTTTGTGTGTGATATAGTTGGTTTTGGAGTATAGAATGACTCTTAGGGTCAAATAGAGATGTCTTGGGTATCGGGTTTAGTTTAGTCATTCTAGTTTTGTTAATTGTTTAGTTTTTTGTACCCTTAATTAAAAATAATGTAATGTTAAGAAATATATTTGAGTTTGATTTTCCCCTTTATTTATTCATTTTCCTTGATTAATTTTACTTGGAAAAATTGTCCACTCTATCTCTGTTGATTCCCTTAGTGCTTGTCGCCAGCCCAGGTGGATCAGGAATTCCTCTCAGGCATTACTACAGATCGAATTAGGTGAACTATTCAGGGTTGACCTTGGTTGGTTCCTGACATAATGGTATTGTAGTAATTCGACACTTTACTGGACCTTTATTGTAGATCACCAATTTTATTTGGGGTTTTCATTGTATAAAGAGTTGAATTGTCGGGTCATGAGGTGCAGAAATGAGAAGTACATCATTAACCCTTTCTCACTCCAAGCCTCAGGTTACTAGGGGATGTCTCAGCCAGTTTTTTTCCTTTGATTCTAGTGAATTGTTTTATGTTGTGAAATGAAAAGGGTGTTTGGAAAGTAGCCTTGTGAACTCACAGGTCTTATAAATCCATGTGGAGCCTGCAAAATTTCTCTATACTACTCTTCTTATGGTTACGTGATTGGAATATGTCCGCAAACCATGTGTCCAAGTCACCAGCTGACACTAGTTTCCCCCCTTGTGGATCGTATTATTTTTCCTTCATTGAAAAAATTTATTTCAATAGTTATTTTTTGAAATTAAACAATTGAATTTAAAATGTTATTGACCATGTTTTGACTGACCTCTTTGTTTCCTTATTCCTTATTGTTCGCCCCCATGATGTTTTGATGGATTCCCATAGTGCACCTTTGGGTATGGAATCCTTATCAAATCCTCCATTTGATCATCACATAGACTAATTCCTTATGATTTATAAGTTGGACCCACCCCACTTTTATGGTCAAGAAAATCCTCTTGATTTTGAGGAGTGGTTGTGGAAGTTTGAGAGGATCTTATGTTTTCACATGCCACCTGAGTCATTAAAGTTGAAGTTGGATACCTTTATACTTGACAGTCCAATCTAGAAATGGTTTAAGTTTGTGTCTCGAATAAAGACTCTAGAAGATCTCACATAGGAGTTATTCAAGTCTTAATTCATCCAAAAATATTTCTCTAAGATGATGATTTTTAGAAAGAGGATGATGTTGTGTGGTCTCCAGTATGGTGTTGGATCAGTGTTGGAATTTTATCGATGCTTCTTGGACCAAGTCCCATATAAACTAGGGTATGTAGGAAACGATATCGTGGAGGCTAGACATTTTGAGTTTGGTGTCTGTCCTAAATTTCATTTGAAAGTGGAAGAGCTTATCATAACAAATTTCTCTGATTTGGTAGAGAAATCCTTTCATTCTGAAGAATATTTACCATGAGAGGTTGGGGTGGTGAGTCTTCCCCCAAATTCTAGAATCATTAAAGAGGATGCTGATAAAAAATAAGGGAAGTGGTCTGATGTTTTTGGTGTTGGTAGGGGAATTAAGAGGAATTCAAAGCTTCATTCAACACCTTCGGAAAGAAATTCATTAATTTTTCACTTGTGTAGAAAACTTGGTCATAAGAAACTGATGTGCTCAAGTGCTCTAAAACTCTGCCACACTTGTGGGAACTTCGGCCACTTGTAGAAGTTCTACCGAGGTGTTTCCAAAAAGTGTTGTAAATCCGTAGTCACCATGTCAATGTTCACCGTAGCCCATTAGCAGGAGAAAGAAAAATTTTTGGATTGTTTTTCGGTTTTCTAATTATAGTGTTACTAGAAGTTATTCATCATTTTTATGGCATTTTGTGGCGTTTTTCTCTTTTCCAACTGAAAGGGTGGTTATTTTTGGACCATTTTTAACTCTTATTTTAATGAATGTGTGTTTCATAATATTATAATTTGCATGTCATGTTTGGATGTTTCTAAATCTTGACTATGAGTAAGTATATGATTTAACTATTAGAGATCCCACCATAGGTCCTGGAGTGAAGATGGTGCATAGTAAGGGGAAACCCAGTGGTGTAAAAATACCTTAGTTCAATATATTTCATTAGTTTTCCATGTTGTGTTTTATTCCGAGGATTTGAATTTTTTGGTATAACAATGGTGGTAGTTTTTTTGCTCTATTATTTGGGACCTTCCCTCCCCTCTACTTATGTTGGGGATGTTTTTTCAGTGTGGGAAGTCTTCGAGTTTTGTTAATCTGTTCTGTTCTTTTGGTGGGAAGACCCATCACGAGTCTCTTCTAATTTTTTGTGAGATTTTTTCAAATGGTGGGGAGTCTGTTCATGAAACACTATTTCAATACCTTAGTTTTGCTCTTGGTATCTATTTGGTGGTGGTTGGTATTTTGTGGAACCACCTAATGCAATGGTCTCCTTTGAGTAAACATAACGATGGGATTTTTTCGGTGGTTTGGATAGTTTTTGTTCAACTTGGTGATAGATTGGATGTTCATGTTTCAAGCTAGGATCTAGTGGTGTGAGAATCCTATGTATTTTGGACCAATAAAATAGGGAGTGTCTAAGATTTTGGGGGTGGGTGACACTTAGTGGGTATTTCATTTTGGGTCTCCAAGTTTGATTTCATGGCCTCTTCCTTTATTGATAGTTTTTTGGAATTTTCTTGTTTTTCATTCATTGGATATCCCCTTGGACTATAAAGGGGGTATCATTTTATACTTTGGTTCAAGACTTGTTATGGATTTATTGGGGTGGAAATCATTATGGTGGGGTGAATTGTCACGCTTGGGTTTTATTTCTACCTTGGATCCATCTTAGGTCAGGGTTGTGGGAGACCATGTTCAAATTTTTTTTAATTTTTATCTCTGTCTTGGGTGTATAGGCACCAAGCGCGTGGGCAAGGCATGGTACAGATACTATGTGGCCTTCCCAATTTTCAAATTAAATGAAAGGTTTAAAAAAATAAAGAAATAAAGTTAAAATGAATGTTAAAAGTGTTGCTTTAATAATAATTATTATTAATAATATTATTAATTTTATTGGGATTATTGTAATTATTATTATTTTTATTAATTAATATTTATTCTTATTTTTATTATTTTGTCTACAATACATGCACCGCGTGGTTAGCGGACCATGCACTCGACCCGGGTAAAAATGAAAAAACCGTAAGAGAGGACAGAAGCTTCCACACAACTCTGGCATGACCTCTTGATCCACGCGTGGACTATGCCTCGATCTTTTTATCATAAAAATGGTTGTCATTTTATTTTGTTAATTTTTTTATGAACTGCTAAGGTTAACCGTATGGTTTTCCAATACATTAAATAAATAATAACTGTGTTAAATATATATATATATTAAAAATAATGAATTAAGATAAGAAAATTTTTCACATTTTCAAGTAATCACAATATTTTTATTAAAGTTGTTATGGTTATAATTTTTATTATTGTTTTTATAATTGATATAATTAATTATATGTTACCAATAATTTTAAAACCATTAATATAAATATTATTATTAATTTGTTGTTGTTTTTTTACTCTCATTATTATTATTATTATTATTCAATATATTGTAATTAAAATTATTAGTTTTATCATTATTATATTATTATTAAAGTTGTATTATTGTTATTATGTGTATTATTATTATTTTCAATAATATTAATATTATTATAGATTGAAGTTGTTGTTGTTATTATTATTATTATATTTTATTTCCCTTATTTTTTTATAACCCTAGAGGTCACCTTACCTATCCGATCCTATCTCCATATCCTGCCGCACTCCCCTATTCCGTCCCTCTCATCACAATTGGGCCATATCCCTATCAGCCTCCTCCTATTGTGGGGACCTGCAGCTAGCCACCTCCGTGTCATGACAGTCATCTCTCCATCCAGTTGTTGTTGCCCCATCATCGCTACCTTCCAACTAGTGGCCTCCAACCTCCCTTTCGACCAGCGCGGCACCTTTGCTGCCCCCTTCCAGTCGGCGCGGCCTCCGACCAACCTTCCAGCTAGTGCGGCCTCTAACGCTGTGTTCCCCCCTTCCAGTGTCACAGCACCTTTCCTGCATGACTCTATCCATCAAACCTATAAAAATAATATGTATGTATATATATATGTGTGTGTGTGTGTGTGTGTGTTTGTGTGTGTGTTGAAGAGAGAGATAGAGAGATTATAAGAGAGAATACTGGTATACTTGGTATCATCCTCCCAAAAACCACGTTCTTAAATATAGATGAAACATACTAATACCTTAGTGAATAAATTTTGGAAGAAACTCATTACCTCTACCAATTCAACTACCACTTATCCCACTCAAGGATTTCTTAACCAAATTCATCCTCATAAAGGCTTCCACCACCAATACATTTACTTTAATCATTTATTTTTCACCAATTTTAGATTTCATCAAGCCAATGATCTTAAAGCCTTCATTATTTCCAAAAGTCAAAACTCCTTCTTTGTCATAGTTTAATTTATTTAATATATTTTTCCCATAATGTGGGAATGGAATTATATATAAATAATCTAAACTCTAAATCGATCACTTGCCTTTAGAGAAACATTTAACACTCTAACCATATAAACTTTATTTTTATTATTTCATACTCATTGTTTCACATCATGAGCAACTAAGGTCTATCCCAATCAACAACAATATCCTTAAAACCTATGAAATTAATATATATATATATATATATATATATATATATCTGTGTGTGTGTGTGTGTGAGAGAGAGAGAGAGAATATTGGTATATTTAGTATTATCTTCCTCCAAATTTATTTTTATAATATGGAGGCAGCATATTAATGCCTCAGTGAATAAATAATGGAACTGAATCATTGTCTATACCAAGTTAACTACCACTTATCCTCATCAAGACTTACTTTACCAAATTCATACATAAGTATGATAATACAATAATTATTAAAATATATATATTATAGGTACCCCTTACCTACTTCCCCAACAAACTAGTCACCCCCACATTCCAACTATATATGTCTTAATTATTCAATGTCCTCTAGATCCACATAACCATATATACTTATCATAACCCCAACCACAAGTTGTAACCATATATCTTATATCCACATAACCAAATCACTATCTCATTTTCATATTTTATAATTTCAAAGAATTTAATCATGAAGTATAAAAATCTCATGCCCTCCTCCTCCCATATATATATCCACTATAAACCCACAACCTAACAACTTAACCTTATAATATATCCAATGAAAATAAAAATATATGCTACCTATGAAATACAGTTTAGGGAAGAAGGAATAGTAAACCACCCATATCACCTTCATCATGGATGTTGGGGAAAAAACTGAAAACCCAAAATATCATATGGGAATTAGTCACGTTACCTAACTGGGGTGGTTCTATATAAGAAATACAAAAACTACAATGATTATATAACCTAACATCCATAAATTAAGGTTAAGTACCTAATACACAATACTAATATATACTTTTCCCCACTATACACCAAATCATTGCCACCATCATCCATGACATGAACTGTCTCCATTATCACCACACAATAAATTCCCAAAAACTACACAACTTCTCCTTTATCATCTCATAATAAATTTCAATTCATCATTCATCAACCATTATATATTCACTAACTACTTATTAATTAATTCCACTTCATTCATTAACCAAATTTATATTCAATTTACACATTTACATTTTCCATCCATATTACCCTTATTGTGACACACGTATTTCAAACCTTTAAAATTATATAAAAGAACTTCTATTTAAATGTTGTTAATTTAATTTACTAAAAAACATCATTAATTATTTTTAATACCTCGTTATCCCACCATAACCTATCTAACAATCAATTTTTAATTTCAATAATTTAATGATCACAATTATTTTTGCACCAATTATATTAACCTAACCCATTTTTGATAGTTATTTAATTAATCCAAGCCACTATCAATATTTTCTAGAAAATGTGACCCAACCACACACCATCGTCTCCATATAATGACATAAACAACTATACAATATCATTCCATCATCCACAACATCCATTCCCACCTCTTTTATAACATCATCCACTCTATCCCACAAAAACCACATCCAACAACCCCTAAAAGATAAATAAATCATCACATTTTTTCTCAACCACAATAAACTAACCATACTAAGACTACTGTAACCACAAAAAATAATGACAACAACAACAATTTTAATAGAAAAAAACATTAATCATTTACAATTATCCATGCCTCATAACTCAGTCAAAATTGTACACAAACAATATCACTAATTAATTCCTAATTTTAACAAAACTTTTATTAAAAAATTTATGTATTTAATCAATTATAGACATGAGGAAGAATATCTAAAACAATAATGATATCATAAAAACATTCTTATCAATAAAAATAAAACATACATAAACAATGACATAGAAAATATAAAGTCACATGAGAATCATTTATCCACTTTTTATTTCCTTTATCAATTCCATTATAATTATTAGGTTAATTCCCTTAATTTACACTTTAAAAGCATAGGCATGATAATTCCAAATATCAATACATAATAAATGGAATATATTTTAAAATCCCTTATCTTAAATAGAGCTTTAAGAATTACTACATAATATTTAGAATATGAACGATGACTAAACACCATTGATATCTCAAGAGGAACCCATAAAAAATTAGGAAACATCAATATCCATAAATAAATTGACTAAAACTGGAAAAACTAAGGCCTATATCCCTTTTTATGATCTCAAGAGAGGGAAAATATAAGATAAATAAATGAAATATAAGTATAAAATAAGAGAAGTATATAAAGAGAACCTTGAATCAAGAAGATATCATTAATGCGAATAAAAATTCTTGAGATCTAACAAAGTACTGAGGAACCAAAAATATGATACACAAGGACCTATAGGGTTTTAGGAAGACCAAAAAGATCAATTTAATGAAAGAGGAAGGTGGAATTTATTTTAAAAATTAAAGGGATCTCGCCATGGTGTGTTCAGGGCCTTACTATGACATAGCTGAATCCGGTTAAAAGAAGATCTAAGGATCCCATCCTTAAAAATGAATTACTCAACCGATAAATTTCTTTGTTTATACAATATATTTAATTGAATACTGTCCTGGAATATTGGATTCTGACATGTCATTTTTAGACACAACCCCTGACTATATCCATAAACCACCTTGACATAGATCCTTCCACCCTCTTTATTTTCCACCTTCTTCCATGACTCCACCAAGTTGTAGAAATATCATAAAAATGTTATAACTTCCCATGAATTTGAAAACAATAATTTTGATTCTCCATGTGGCTTATATATATTTTATCAAGGGACCATATCCTCCAAAATAGATTCCCCCATTAATAAACCATAATTGAAATGGATGCGTACCACCAGACTTCACAAAACCCAATAAAAAAACCTAGATACCATGACCAAAATGATCACATGATATCCACACTGTAATAGTGTGAACCCCCAGATATGTTTTAGACATTGAGAGGTCGAAACACTCTCTCCCTACAATAAAATTATTCAAAACTCTTCTCTAGTAACTCTAACACCCCAAAACCACAAGGTCAAGGAAAATTAATATCCAAGACAATGGATATTTTCTCATGAGTCTAATCTATATCATATACAAGATTATAATCAGTATAAACTTTTCATATCATCGAATACCTTGATTCTATGGGATGATCCTCAATCAGGGATAACTAAAATTCATACTTTTAGTAGTTGTATCATTCCACTATTCATATAACATAATCTATGAACATGTATAAATAATAAAGATGAATTTCCTTAATTATAAAAGTATAATACATTTCCATTGAATAAACCCATTATATCTAGTCTTTGATGTATATAATAACAAGAGAATTTATATAACCCTCATTTTTTTCTATATTAATGTGTCTGTAAATTAATATATTATATTCTCCTATGTATCTACCCAAGTTATCTCAACATCACACATATCAATGATTTATTTAATGAGATATTTTTTTAAAGGATGGGTTTAGTCCTTTGGTGATACCAAGGATCCTTAGATTAATAAATAGCTTCCTTTTTGTGACAATAAACCTCAATTATGCCCAAAGTATTTGGAATTAAAGTTTAATGGTGAAAATATTGATCCAAATATATTACATCACAACATAAAATCGTGTGATCTAACCTACCTTTCTTATCAAGTCATCCATAATGGGTTGTTTTTAAAATTTAATGACTAATACCATTATTTCTTATTAAAAAACAAAATTGTATTGAGATATCATATCATACTTTTTTGGTTTGGAACCTAACATTAGTGTAACCCCTATAATGTTCTCTTCCTCGCTATAAAATCTTGGAACATATCTTTAGCTCTTTCTAGGTACCTAGTAATGATCGTTACAAAAATTATAGTGATTCTTTGCTTTATTGGATTGGAATATACTTTATATTAACAAATAATATGTTACAATGGATTGATTACACAACATGGAATATATAATAGATCCTATAATATATTTATAATATATCTTACTAATGTTTCTCCTTTATGATTCATTGAAATGTCATAGAGTCTTCACACACACAAAATTCCATAAAACACTAGTAAAGATATTTTTTGGATTTATTTATACATGACGTCTTTAGAAATATACTAATATACATGTTATGAATTAGACTGAGAATCCTCATATATCTATATTTATTGATCTTAATAGATAGTATATATAATGTTTATTTTTTATATTTTATTGAGAATAAATTTTTCAACCACACCGTTATAAAATATAATGTTAGGATATAATTTTTATAAGTAGTATCTTATTCACATACAACACCAAAAATATTAATAAAATCCAACTAACCTACTAGAATATAAAATAATTATTAACATAATTTGTAACATCCCAAGTAATTAATTAATAATATATATTCTTATATATGTATATGTATGAATTAGATAGTGTTTTATAGGTTTAAAATGAGAATAAATCCAATCTTAAGAATGGAATACACTAATATTTTTACAAGATTGTTTTACTGCCTTTTGATGGAAAACCATATTTAAATCAAACTTTTGACAATTTTATAAGCTCTACGTGTAAAAATAAACATATTATTTATAATTGGGACATTTAAATTTACATTTGTTAAATTTTTGGTGTTTTTCTGACAATGTTCATTTTTTAATGAATAGTGAAAAATACTGCCTTTTACATCAAAACTTCTTTTTTATCTAATTTCATTATATGGTTAGATTATCTTTTTAATTGGTATTAAAGTGTAATTAGAATATATTTTTACCATTTAATCCAATGGTGTATATTATAATTAATTTAACTTTGGAATTGGGCATAAACAAGTGCCAATCTTTTCATAGATATTGTTTCAAAAAAACCCAATATTTGATTTGACAACGGGAATTATTTTTAAATTTATTATTTCTGGGATTGGAATTTGGTAAAATGGATTCCATATTTGGAATCATAAGGTCCAAATTATTTAATTAATAATCTATTGTTTTTGTACATTTTCAATAGTAACGACGGTAATTATATTAAATTATCATGATTAATAAGTAATCAGGTAGTTAAGGATAATGAAATAATATCATAATAATAACAACTGACCCCAACATGTTTCATAATTCTACTGGTTGTTTCATGGACGACCATGGGATGCCTTGTGCCAAACATTGGGACCCCATGGAATCACTTTTGGGTGAAAGTGACACTTTCTCATTTTATTTTTAAAGAAAGGAGAATATCACTAAAGAATGTATCACCCATGTAAAACATTTTTAATTTTGTATAAATAAATGATATCTTGGACTATAAATGGTCATTGGAAATATTAAAATATTTAATACATAATTTTATTTTTTTTTATAATTTTTAGACATTAAATTAATTAAATTGTTTATGACATCATGATGATGCAGTGATTACCTCAATAATGAACTGTTTAAATAAAATGAAATGATAATGTAAAATTAAGACATAAACTTTTAAAAGACCTATTGTATGAGTATATATTGAACCCTTATCACCTTATCCTCAAAATATATCAATGTGGGACTTTTAAAATCCGAAACTCATTTTAATATAAAGTAACATTTTTTAACTTTCCAAGAGTACCCCTCCTCTCCTCTTATAAAAGGCCCCCACCTCTACCTCCTTACCCACACCTCTCAGGACATTGGCTTGGCCAATATGTACTCATTTTATCTCTCCACATCCATCTATTCATCCTATAATCCTTACCTTATGCAGAAATCTCATCAAGAAACCTTTTTGGTTCAAACCAAGATGAGTTACCCGATTTTAAGGTAAAGTCTTCTCTTGTATTGTTTTGTTTTATTTTTCTTCTCCAACCCCCTAAACTCTTTTTATTCATTTAATTTGTAAAAAAAAATTATCTACAATATAATATGTTTTTTTAATAAAAATTATTCGAGCTAAACTTACACACACCTACATCTAATGGCTAATGAACATATTAATTCCCTGATGGTGAATTTCTACCTCACGAAACGATGATTGTTCAATATTCTTTTAACACCTTAAAAGGTGGCCATTAATATGTAACTCTATTTATATATGATATATATTATGTTTATTCATTCCTTATTCTTCTGTATTTTTCATTTATGTCATACCATTATGGTTTCTATTATGGGTAAACGTGATATCTTCATTTTAGGAAGTACAAACTACCTCCCCCTCAAAGTGATTTGATTCGTTAATGCCATATGTGGGATGTATAAAGGATGTAGTTAATGATATTATGTATGATAATATACTGGAATTATAATATACCTTTATATAATTTTGATTCCATTCCATAAAATACGAAATAGAAATGAATGTAGCGTTCATGCGTATATACGGCTTACCGTCTCCATGAACAGTGCATTTCATTTCTTACCTCTAAATGTTTTGCAATATTATAAATCCATGTATATAATTGATATATATGATATATATGATATCTAAATCATGAATATAATTATTGATATAATGGATACGTGAACAAATTGTAATTATAAAGAGTTTATTTTTGAATCAAGTACCAATGGTCGACAAAACGACCATTATTAACATAAATAATTACATAGTGTTCATAACATGGGAATAAGTGATATAAAAGGAATAATGAACTTGAAAAATGTTCTTATGCAAGTATAAATTAACTCATGTTTATTATTCAGGAGATTAGAGAACGATTGAGTCAAGTCTGATACGATGTATGGGACTTCATCTCAATCTCCTTTCATTGAGGAATATTTTGTTTTATACACAAATTTCTTTTATACAGTGTATAAACCCCTTTTAATTTTATGTCTATTGAAAAGGAATCTTTTTTATATGAAGTGTTTTACTAAATGACAAAAGGGATGTTTTTTTGTCATACTTATGCTGCGACAACGACTTCTCCACCGTTGTGGCCATTATTTGAGTTTCGGCTTCCTCTACAAGCCATAATTTTTTTTAAATGCAAAATAAATACCATGTTTTTCTTTTCTATTATTTTTCTATTCAAAATTGTTTTCATAATTTTTTCATTATATCAATGTGTTGTATTGATATCTTGTTATTGAAATGTGGAAATTCTATGTTTCCTTTATGCATGTTTTATGTGATACGATTATCTTATGGTTCTTGGGAACTGTTTATGAAGATGGGTGGTTCCGTGATAAACAAAGGGCGGGTGAGCCCGATATAGCTCTCCAATGCATTGGGTAACGCGAAGGGGTTAAAAATTAAGGTTTCTCCGAAGATATTTAGGGTATATACTGTGATGGGTATTCCAAAGGTAACCATGAGGGTTACTCCCTACCATAGAATGTTCTGAATGCCTCAAGTTACCTTTATGTCTTATGATTTTTATGATTTATTCCTGATTTTATGAGGTATGTTAAAATGCTTATGTTTTATGAGTAATGTATGATTTCATACATGGAATAATGTTTTCATTTTGTACTTTTATATCCCTTACTAAGCTCTTTATGCTCATCCCAGGTTATTGAAATGTTTTTCACAGGTCAAGGAAAAGGTACATGATGTGATGATAGTGTCAAGGAAGTGTCAAGAAAGAATCCATGTTTTTTTTAATGTGTTTTTGTTGATGTGAAAAAATGAGTACTATCTTTTATGTAACCACTTTGTTAAAATGTAGAATGTAATGCATGATTTATGATCTAATTATCTAAAACTCTAAACCTGAAAAGATCCTCAATGTGTATTCTTGAAATAACTCAAGATTAAGTAATGTTTAAGGCACATGGCCTTATTGTTGGTATCAGATGTTGGTTTAGATAACTTTATGAGTCAGAATTATATTAAATGATTATCCAAAAATATTTTTGTTATGGTCAAATTGAAATGATATAGCATTTGAATATTACCATGTTGCTTCATATAAGACATGTTTGTTCAGAATGGTTTTCCACAGAGAAAAATAGGGAAGTAGTGCTATGAAGGAATACAGAAGGAAATGACCTTCCAAATTAGCATCCTGAGATGGTCATAATTGGAACTGAACAGTTTGTTGTAGCAATGGTGTAGTTGACTCAAGCAATAAATGGTGGTGGTATCTATGCACGAGATCAGCCAGATCAACCACAAAGGAACATGTCAGTGGTGGAACGTTTCAGGGGGAAACATCCCCCATCATTCAGAGGATCATCTGACCCTGTTCTAGCTGAAGGGTGGATTAAAGTACATGAGAAGATATTCGATGTCATGGGTGTTCATAAAAGCAAAAGGTTAGTCTTGCAATTTACCATTTGGAGGGTGAAGTAGATCAGTGGTGGTCTATGGTTAAAAATATCATGGACGCTGTTGATATTAATGCTCTCGACTGGGATGAAATCAAAGGTATGTTTCTTGATAAGTATTTTCCTAAGGCTATTAAACTTAGTATGGAAAAAAAATTCTTGGAATTGGGGCCAGAGGATGACTCAGTGGCTGCTTATGAAGAAAGATTCACTCGATTGGAAAGGTATGCTCCAAATTTTATCCGAGGCCTTGATAGTAAAATAAATAATTTTTACTCCAGATTAAAGCAAAAATATCGAAGTGCTTTAGCTTCTCGCGAGTTCAATAGTTATGAAAATCTTGTTCGATGTGCTGAGAAGTTCGAAATGGATTTTTCCGATGATAATTTGTTCTATAACAACCAACAGGGTAAGAGACCGATGGGGCCAGAGAAAGGGAGGAATTATTCAAAAACATCAGATGGTAAGAAAACTAAGTTTCCATTTTGTGATAAATGTGGTAAAATGCATGTTGGGGAATGTCTTCTGAATTCTAGAAAGTGCTACAGTTGTGGTAAGATGGGATATAAGGCTCTTGATTGCTCTGAAAAAGATTAGGGTGATGTTAATACCAAATTTGATTTACAGTTAGTGAAATGATTCAAGTGTAATGAGATGGGTCATTATGCAAACGATTGTTCGACAAAGAGCTCAAATGATGGGAAGCAGTTAGACTACAAGTAGAAATGGGTGGTGAAATCCTTTGAAACTACTTCAGTAGATGTTGGGACATCAAATGAAGTGGTATCGGGTACATTGTTTGTTCTTTCAGATTATGGTAATGTCTTGTTTAATTCGGGGTCTACACATTCTTTCATCTCTGAAAACATTTCTAGTAAATTTGGAATTCCATCTCAAGAAATGTCTCCTGTAATTGTGGTAAAAACAGCTGGGGGAAATATTGAGAAAAAAAGAATTTATAAGAGTCTTCTTATCCTTATCCTTGGAAAGAACCTACTTGAAAACCTTATTGATTTAACTCTAGTAGTGTTTGATGTTATCTAGGGTATGGATTGGCTCTCTGTTTACCATGCTAAGACTGATTTTAGAGCTAAATATGTTTCTTTTCAGAAATAATTTCCGTTTGTCTACAAGAATGAACCCTTACTGTTGATAACATATCAAGAGGCTGTGAAACTTGTAAAAGATGGAAAATAATGTTACCTTGCACATATTGTTGAAAACAAAGGAACCGTTCAGTTTAATGATGTGGTAGTGGTAAATGAGTATCCTGATGAGTTTTATGGAATAATACCAGATCGAGAAGTTGAATTTACTGTTGACTTAGTTATTTATGTTATTCCAATTTCAAAACCCCCTTATCAAATGGCTCAAATTTATCTTTTAGAGTTGAAGGAGAAATTGCAAGATTTATTAGTGAAAGGTTTCTATCGACCTAGCACATCACCATGGTGTGCTCCTATTTTATTTGTTAAAAAGAAATATGGTTCAATGAGACTTTTCATTGATTGTAGAGCCTTGAATAACATCACTATTAAGAATATATATCCTTTTCCTTATATCGATGATTTGTTTGATCAGCTCTAGGGAGCTCAGTATTTTTCAAAGATTGACCTGAGATCAGGGTACCATCAGTTGAAGGTAAATGAAGCAGTTGTTCTGAAGACCATGTTTCGTACAAGATATGTCCATTATGAATTTTTAGTTATGCCTTTTGGGCTATCTAATGCACAGGTTGTATTCATGGACCTTATGTATTGAATTTTCCATGAGTTCTTGGATAAGTTTGTGGTATTTTCATTGATGATATTTTGGTGTTTTCTAAAAGTAAAGAGGAGCATGAAATACATTTAAGGGTTATTTTTTAAACCATAAAAGAAAAGAAATTATATGGTAAATTTAGCAAGTGTGAGTTTTGGTTGCAATAAATTTCTTTCATTGGACACATTGTTTCTAAAGATGAGATAATTGTTGATCCTGCAAAAACAAAGGTTGTAAAAGAATGGCCAAGACCCACAAATGTAACCAAGATTCATAGTTTTCTTGGTTTGGAAGTCTATTACTGATGGTTTGTTAGAAAGTTTTCCCAGTTATCTAGTCCAATGACTAAGCTAACTCAGAAGGCTATTAAGTTTATCTGGATTGAATAATGTGATGATTGTTTTAAGGAACTGAAAAGAAGATTGGTGAATGATCCATTTTTGGCACTACCTTCCAAGAATGGGGAGTTTTTTATCTAAAGAGATGCTTCATTGAAAGGAAATGGTTGTGTCCTAATTCAGAATGATCAGGTAATTGTTTATGCTTCATGTCATTTGAAAAATCATGAGATAAATTGCCCTACACATGATTTGGAATTAGCTGCTGTTGTTTTTTCTTTAAAAATATGGAGTCATCATTTGTATGGAGTTAAGTGTGAAATATATACCGATCAAAAAAGTTTAAAGTATATATTCACTCAGAAATAATTAAACATGAGACAGAGGAGATGATTAGAATTAATAAAGGATTATGATTGTATAATTAATTACCATCCGAGGAATGCAAAAAAAGTGGCTTCTGATTTGTGTTGAAAAAGTAATGACTCATTAATAATGTTGCATTTGGAATGTGATCCTATGGTTAAGGATTTGATGAAAATTGGAATAGAAGTAGTTGGTGCAGGATGTTAGTCTGTTTTGTTTCAGGTATTATTGAAATCTTCTCTATCAGATAGAATTAAGCAGGCACAAAAGAAATACAGTTAGTTGTAGAAAAAGGAAGAGCTGGTTCAGAAAGGTAAGTTTTCTGAATTCAACATTGATAGTGATTGTGTTTTGAGATTTGGGAAGAGGTTGTGGGTGTTGTGTGATTCACAGTTAAAGAGATAGTTGTTATGTGAAGCTCATAGATCTCCATTTTCAGTTCATCCAGGCAGTACTAAGATGTATAGAGATCTTCAAGAGTATTACTGGTGGGACATAATGGAAAGAGATATTACTGATTTTATTGTGATGTGTTTGACTTGTCAATAGGTTAAATCAGAGTGGTAGATACTGAAATGGTTGCTTCAGCCTTTACCCGTTCCAGAGTAGAAATGGGAGAATATATCCGTGGACATAATTGTGGGATTGCTGAAGACACCTCGAGGTAATAATGAAGTCTGGGTTGTTATTGATCGCTTGACTAAATCTGCTCATTTCCTTACTATACGAGATACTTTTTCCCTAGATCAACTTTCCAGTTTTTATCTTAAAGAGATAGTCAGGTTACATGGAGTTCATCTCTCCATTGTATCTGACCGTGATCCAAGGTTCACTTCTAAATTTTGGAAAGGCCTTCAAAATCGACGGGTACTGAATTAAATTTTATTACAGCTTTTCATCCTCAATCAGATGGGTAGTCAGAATGAATGATTCACACATTGGAGGATATGCTACATCCTTGTTTGATGGATTATCAGAGAATTTGGGAACAACATCTTTCTTTGGTTGAGTTTTCTTATAATAACAGCTTTCATTCTAGTATACAGATGGCACCATTTGAGACATTATATAGGAAGCGGTGTCGAACTTGAGATTTTTGGGATGAACTGGGTGAAAGGAATGTGATGGGACCGTAATTGGTAGAAGATTTGGTAGAAAAAGGTCAACTGATATAGAGACACAGGATAACAAATCAGAGCAGGAAGAAATTTTATGCAGACAATAGGAGGAAGGATCTCTCTTTTGTGGTCGGTGATCATGTCTTCCTCAATGTTTCACCATGGAAAAGTGTCATGCGATTTGGTAAGAAAGGAAAGATGAGTCCAAGGTTCATTGGACCATATAATATTCTGGAGAGAGTTGGATCAATTGAATACTGGGTGGCTTTACCTCTGAGTTTATCTCAGGTAAACAATGTTTTTCATGTTTCTATGTTAAGGATGTACATGCCAGATCCATATCATGTCTTGAGTCTAGAGGTAGATCAGTTGGAAGAAAACCTATCTTATAAGGAACAACTGGCCTAGATTCTTGACCACAAGGAGAAAGTATTGCGGAATAAGGTGATTCATCAAGTAATGGTATTGTGTAAAATCCGCATGAGTGAAGAGGCAACATGGGAATCTGAAAATGCAATGAGGGATAAATACCCCCACTTATTCGATAAGTAAATAAATTGCGGGGACGCTATTTTCTAAAGGGGAAAGGATGTAACATCTAAATTAAGTAATGAATAATATATATTCTGATCTATGTCTATATATGAATTATATAGTGTTTTAGAGGTTTAAAATGAGAATAAATCTAATCTTAAGCATGGAATAGACTAATATTTTTAAAAGATTATTTTACTACCTTCTGATGGAAAACAATTTTTAAATTAAACTTTTAACAATATTATAAGCTCAATTTGACAAAATAAACTTATTCTTTGTAATTAGGACATTGAAATTTACATTGGATAAATTTTTCGTATTTTTCTGACAATGTTCATTTTTAATGAATAGTGAAAAATACTGCATTTTACATCAAAACTGATTTTTCATCTAATTTAATTATATGTTTAGATTAACTTTTTAATTGGACTTAAAGTTAATTAGAATATATTTTTTCCATTTAATCCAATTGTGGTCATTATAATTAATTTCACTTTGGAATTGGGCCAAAACAAGTGCCAAACTTTTCATAGATATTGTTTAAAAAAACCCGCTATTTGTTTTGACAACGAGAACTATTTTTAAATTAATTATTTCAATTTATGTGTTTTCAATTTGCTAAAATGGATTCCATATTTTCAATCAGAAGGTCCAAATTATTTAATTAAGACTATTTTGTTTTTGGACATTATGAATAGTAACAATCGTAATTATCGTTAATTATCTTGATTAATTAGTAATCGGGTAGTTAAGGATAATAAAATAATATAATAATAATACCAAATGACCCCAAAATGTGTCCTAATTATACTGGTTGTGTCATGGACAACCATGGGATTTCTTGTGCTAAACATTGGGACTCCATGGAATCACTTTTGGGTGAAAGTGACACTTTATCGTTTTATTTTTAAAGAATGGAGAATATCACTAAAGAATGTATCACCCGAGTAAAACATTTTTAATTTTGACTAAATAAATGATATCTTGGAATATAAATAGGCATTGGAAAGATTAAAAAAATTAATATATCATGGTATTTTTTTATTTTTTAGACATTAAATTAATTAAATTATTTATGACATCATGATGATGCAGCGATTACCTCATTAATAAATGATTTAAATAAAATGAAAAGATAATGTGAAGTCTAAGACTTACACTTTTCAAAGACCTATTGTATGAGTATATTTAGAACCCTTATCACCGTATCCTCGAAATATATCAATGTGGTACCTTTAAAACTTGAAACTCATTTTAATATAAAGTAACATTATATAACTTTCCAAGAGTACCCCTCCTCTCCTCTTATAAAAGGCCCCCACCTCTACCACCTTACCCGCACCTCTCAATCCATTGGATTGGACAAGATCTTCTCATTTTATCTATCCACATCCCTCTCTTCATCCTAGAAGCCTTACCTTAGGCATAAAGCTCTTCAAGAAACCATTTTGGTTCAAACCAAGAAGAGTTTCCCAATTTAAAGGTAAAGTCTTCTCTTGTGTTATTTTTTTTATTTTGCTTCTCCAACCCCCAAAAATCTTTTTATTTATTTCTATTTTAACAAAAACAGTATAATAAATATAATAGGATGTTGTTATAAGATGTATTCGAGCTACACTTACACACACCTACATCTAATGTCTAAAGAACATACTGTTTCCATGGATGGTGAATTTCGGCCTCATGAAACGATGATTGTTCAATATTCTTTTAAAACATTTGAAGGTGGCCATTTAGATGTCACTATTTTTATATATGATATATATTATGTTTATTCATTCCTTATGCTTCGGTATTTTTCATTTAGGGCATACATTTATAGGTTCCATTATGGGTAAACGTGATATCTTCATTTTAGGAAGTGCGGACTACTGCCCCCTCAAAGTGATTTGATTTGTTAATGACATATGTGGGATGTATAGAGGATGGAGTTAATGATATTATATATAATATTATACTCTAATTATAATATACCTTTATATAATTATGATTCCATTCCATCAAATACGAAATAGCAATGAAAGTAGCGTTCATGCGTACGTATGGCTTACCGTCTCCATGAACGATGCATTTCATTTCATACCTCCAAATGTTATGTAATATTATAAATGCATGTATATAATATATATATATATATATATGATATCTATATCATGATTAAAATTCTGGATATAATGGATACATGAACAACTTGTAATTATAAAGAGTTTATTTTCTACTCAAGTACCAATGATCGACAAAACGACCATTATTAACTTAAATAATTACATAATGTTCATAACATGGTAATTAGTGATATAAAAGGAATAATTATCTTGAAAAAGGTTCTTAAGCAAGTATAAATTTACTCAAGTTTATTATTCAGGAGATTAAATAATGATCGAGTCAAGTCGGATACAAGGTATGAGACATCGTCTCAATCTCCTTTCATTGAGGCATATTTTGTTTTACACACATATTTCTTTTATACGGTGTATAAAACCCTTTGACTTTTATGTCTATTCAAAAGAAATATTTTTTATATGAAGTGTTTTACTAAAAGAAAAAAGGGAATGTTTTTTTTTCGTACGTATGCGGAGACAACGACTTCTCCGCCGCCGTGACCATTATTTGAGTTTTGGCTTCCTATACAAGCCATAACATTTTTTTAAATGAAAAATAAGTAAAATGTTTTACTTTTCTTTTATTTTGGTATGGAAAATGGTTTTCATAATGTTTTTATTATATCAATGTGTTGTATTGATATCTTGTGATTGAAATGTGGAAATGTTATATTTCCTTTATGCATGTTTTATGTGATACGATTATGTTATGGTTCTTGGGAATTGTTTATGAAGATGGGTAGTTCCATGATAAACTAAGGGCGGGTGAGCCTGATATAGCTCTAAAATGCATTGGGTAACACGAAGGGGTTAAATGTTAAGGTTTCTCCGAAGATATTTAGGGAATATACTGTGATGGGTATTCCAAACGTAACCATGAGGGTTACTCCCTACGTAAGAATGTTATGAATGCCTCAAGTTACCTTTATGTATTATGATTTTTATGATTTATTCATGATTTGATCAGGTATGTTAAAAGGCTTATGTTTTACGAGTAAATAATGATTTCATACATGGACTAATGTTTTCATTTTGTAAATTTATATCCCTTACTGATCTCTTTATGCTCATCCCATGTTTTTGAAATGTTTTTAAAAGGTCAAGGGAAAGGTTCATGATGTGATGATAGTGTCAAGGAAGTGTCAAGAAAGAATCCATGTTTTATTTTAAATATGTTTCTGTTGATGGAAAAAATGAGTACTGTCTTTTATGTAACCACTTTGTTTAAATATGGAATGTAATGCACAATTTATGATCTAATTCTCTAAAACTCTAAATCTGAAAAGATCCTCAACGTGTATTCTGGAAATAACTCAATATTATGTAATGTTTAGAGCATGGGTCCTTATATACTTAATGAAACTAAACACTTTTATTACATCATCAAACCATATGTGCCATCTATAAGAAGCTCATTTAAATCTATAAATTGACCATTTCTATTTTCATACCTTAGTTGAACCATTTGAAAATTCAATAACATTGAGTTGTATCATGTAAACATACTGAAATAAATTTCCATTAAGGAATTAATTTTTAACATCAATTTGATATATCTCACAAATATAATGAGTTTTTATGGAATGGAATATCTGAATGGACTTCAGAATCAATGTTGGTGGAAAGGCCTCTTCATAGTCAATGCAAATATTTGGTTTATAAAATTATTCCACTACTTAAACATTATATTATCCATTTCATTTTTCTCATAAAAATTCCACTTTCACCAGGTATTAATATCCCCTTAAAATGAATCCCCCATGTTTTAAATATTTTGTACTTGGATTCCAACTCAGATCTCATTTCCTATAACCATTTCTTAGAATTATAAATCTTACTATCCACTCGATAGGTATAATTTTTTTCATTGATGAACATAAATTCATCATAATTTTCATTAATATATTCATATATATTTGGATCTTTCTAAATTATAATAGAAATTTTAGGTTTCTTAATAACTAGAGTTCATTAAATTTCTATAATATCTTATGTAGACCACTCATTTTTTATCTCCATAACCATTTACATTTATTAATTTAAAACTTTTAAAAGTTCAAATTTACTCCCACTAATTCTAAGACTTAAATATTCCTTCAAAGTAATAATATGTGTTTTGAAAACAAATATTATTTTTGGTATTATTATAGAAAAAATAGCACTTAATTTCCTTTAGATAATTAACAAATAAACATTTCTCTAATTTGGGGTTAATTATATTTTATTTTAAAATAATAAATATTAATTAAAACCTGAAATCCTCATAAAATATAAATTGGCATTCCTCCCATTACATATATCATATGTAATATTTTTGAATTCTTTAAATGGAACACTGTTATGTAAGGATGAAATGGTTTCTAGAGACTATTCCCAAAATAGTATAATAAGGTCACACTGAATCATCCTTGGTCAAACCATATCCAATGGGGTAAAAATCTAATTATTAAATACACAATTCCAATGAGATGTTCTGGGAAAAGTGATGTGTGAATAATTTCCACAATCTATCATATAATCAATAAATTTTTGGCACAAGTATTCACAACACTGATTTTGTTCGATTATTATATTACCATTTCCTAGTTTATTATTTACATCATACACTATAAATAAAAAAAATTTATGTTTTTATGTTATTAATGTTTATAAACCTATCAAATATAATTACCAATATTTTAAAAAAACTCAATACAATTATGTGTGGGTAAATTGGTCTTGTGTTTAGTTTTCACTAATTAGACATGTTTTCTAAAACATTAATAATTATCAATGTTTTTCAAAACAGAAAACATAATTCAAATTTCTTTGAAATTTATTTAATTCGAGACACATAAAATTTTAAATAATTATCTAAACCTCATTTATAGACACTTTTTGAAAATTTGGGTAATGGTTAAAATACATAACTAAGAATTTGGTTAGTTTTTGTAATCCACCCAAAACAATTATATATTTTTATAGGGGTGTAAAAATAATTAAAATACAAAAAAAACACATCCAAAAAATTAAGAAAAACTATAAAATAAAAAAACCTAGACATGGTGGGTAAATTTCTTTTTTGAGTCAGGTTGGGTCGCTGGTCGAGTTACTATTCATTAGTTAGATTTAACCAACCAACCTATCCTAAGTATAAAAGTAGTTCGAAATCATAATTTTAACAATTTTTTATAATATAAAATTAGATATAACTAATTTTATTCATGAAAAATATTATCATATTAAACTAGTAATGTAAAAATGGGGTTGTTAAAAAAATATTAATTTTATAGTATGATATTTAAAATAATTTTAGAGGTTGGAAAAATATTAATTTTTATGAATTTAAATTTTTTTATATTTTATTGAATTATTATTTCTTTTTTTAAAACCAAACAGACCAAACATTTAAACTAACTCAACTTTCCACATTGAATTTTATGATAAACTATATGTTAGGGTGTTGAATGTGGGAAGAAATTTTTCTAACGAACCTATTATGTGTCAAGAGAGATTTAACTTTAAACCTAACCAATACTACAATTTCACTAACTTATATTTATCTAACAAAAAATATTAATTGAATAATTTATTCATAATAAATGTCCTAATTTCTATACATTATGTTCAATATGTTTATTTATGGAATATTTAGGATTAGATCATTCATTTTCAAATTTGATAAAATTTCCAGTTTTGATCCATTAAAGTGAACTGTAGTATCTTGGTTATAAATATCTTTTTATGAATTATTTGAGAAATAAATTCTATAATATAATTTTTCATTTAATTGTATACAACATTAATTCCAATAATATAATATATATCTTTAATTTAATTGGATTAGATTTCCCATTAATACAAAGATGGTCTAGAATTGTTAAATTGAACACCACATCACTATTTGAGTCATATCATCAACATTCAAACTTTTATTGAGCTCAAATTTGGGCAATATAGAGTAAAAAATTTCTAAACAAAATAATTATTTTATAAGGATAGCTAGTTCACTACTTTGGATGTGAACAAATATGGGTAATGGGATTAAAATGTTTTTCTGAATTTCAGATTCAGACTTGTAATTTTTTTGGAACCCTAACCTCTGTCCCACTATATGAATGTGTTTTTTTAATAATTTGGAAGTATTTGGATCTCAATTAGAATATTTAGAGGTTAATAACGTTGCTTCACTATATTTATTCCAAAATTTAATGAGGTATTCCTCTTTAAGTAAGGATCCCTTTATCACAACCTTTTTCTTCTCCTTCATGATGTAATGATTTATTTTATGAAAAAAATATATTAGTTTAAATTTATTCTTTTTGTTTTGTTCAATTTTATTTTTAATTAATTAAGAATTTAGTATGGAATTCAAGATTATAAATGAGAATTTTTTACCCTTTATATACATTTTCACATGCAAAACGTTTTTAGAATGACTACACCACCCGTAGTAGAGTATTTCTTCATAGTAATAGATCTAATTGACACATTATTCACTTATTTTCTTTTTAAATTAATGAGCTAATATAATTCACTTAATATGAAATATTAATTTAGTTTTGAACTTGAAATAAACTAAGAAGTCAATTTAAAGAACAACACAAAACACATGAGGTCGAGTAATGTGTGAATTGTTAGAATGGGATATTAATAGCAGCAATAAAAAAAACACGGGTCAATTTAAATAGTTGAAATAAATTTCGAAAAAACAATTCATACACATTTATAGAATTTAAATATTACCTAATTTTACATTAACCATAATATATCCTTATAACATCAATCAATGAAATGTTATATGATTTCTCATTTTGAAGTTAGCCTAGGGTTTAGTTCATTTCATCTTCGGGGATAAGTTAATTCTCATAGGGTTTGGGGGTTAAAAAAATAGGGGATTATAATTAATTGAATTTTAATTTAAAAATTAATGATTAAAAAGTATGTGAATATGTAGAGTTAAATCAATTACACCCTACAAAAATATTTTCTAAATAATATATTCTCATTGAGTTTTGATAATTTAATTTCCAAAAAAATTAAAAATAAAATCTTATTCAAACATACATATTCTAGTTTTATAAATGTTAAATGAACACCCTGATCCTTATAATTAGTTTTTGTTTTATTTACACAACAACTTTAATTAGATTTATATGTATTGCTACTTTGAGAGACGACCTTGGTCTTCCACTCTATTGCACCTAAGTACTAAAATAACTACTGATCATTTGAGTGCACCGACAAAAACACCTTTCAATATCCACACACACACACCCATATATATATATGTGTTATTTAAATATATTTATTATTGAAATAAAATATTTTATTATGTTTTTATATATTTTTGATTATATATATTTTTATATAAGTCTATGTTAAATTTTAAAATGTTATATGTATATATTATCCCTGTTTTTAAGAAACTAAAGTTAATTAATCATGATTTCCAAATATCATGGTCAATTAACATAGTTTTCTAACAAAACCATTACTAAGTATCCATGTTTCTTGCTAAAAGAGGCTAACTCTCTATGATTTCCAAAAAAACAATGTTGTTAATTAGCTATGTTTTCTATAAAAACACTATTAATTATCAATGTTTTTTGAAAAAAGTGTACATAATTAGATGTGTTTTATAAATAACATATATAGTTTTCAATGTTGTTTTAAAACATTTATAATTTTATATTTCAGTTAAAATAATTTTTAACACCTTTAACTTTTCAAAAGCGTTAAACTTGTGTCTCATAAGAAGAACATGACAATATTGTTTTAATTAGTCAATAATGGTTATGAAGTGTTTAAACCCACCAATTTCCAATAAAATAATTGGTCCTCATACATCACTATGTACGAGTTCCAATAGTCCACAAGTCCTATAACATTTTCCACTAAAAGATGATTTTGTCTTTCTTCCAAATAAACATGATTTTCATTTTTAAAAAATTTTATAATTAAATGTGTCTAATAAATACATTTGTAACACCTTAAATAATTTAAGGTATGAATTTTATTTAATTTTCACCGAAACTCGCATATTGTAATGTTTTTGGAGATGTTTTAGGTGTTAGAATAGGACTTAGGGATAAATTTACAGATTTATTCTTGGGTTGGGGATAAATTTATGTGATGGTTCAAGAGTCACACCATAACACTATGAGTTTTCTTGTAATCAGGGCCTAGAAAAAATTAATTTTCTAGACTCTAGGAGAGACATTTCCATAGTGTAAGGCATTTATGACTTTAGATGAATATATAATAATAGTTTGAGTCATGGAAGAGGTTTTATAGGAATATCCCTTATGTTATATAAGATAAAATTTCTATGTATGTGGATGGTGATGATGCTACCTCTGGGTTGCACCATGAAGGTTAGCTCACGGGGATATTACATGTCATAGTCAAGGGGTTATTCCATAGAGGTGGTCTGGAAAAGAAGTATAATATTGAAAAGTAAGGAGTTTTATAATGAATCATTATCCAATGTAGTGGTTGATGTTATTAATGAGGTGGTTTTGATGTGAGGACCTAAAGGAATATGTTAAATTGGTCTACCTTGGAAGGGGTAGATGCACCATGACCTTTGGGTCACACTATAATGTGACCATAGGTAGGGGTGTTTTATTGTGATAAATATGGTCATGCCAAAAAGGTCATATATTTAGTTATTTTTTAAATCTTAATTAAATATTTTTTTTAACTCCCTACGATTTTATATGTTTACCTTTAAAATTAATCTAATGTTTTCGGTAGCTTACTTTACACAGAACCTCTAGTTTAAATGAGCCACGATATAATATATCCTTAATAACCTTGTCTTTAGATTTTTGGTTATGGAGATTATTAACTAAATTATGAAATATGTATATATATATATATATATATATGTTCCTTAATTAAAATGTATTGATTAATTCCTAAGAAAAAATCCTTAGATTATAAAAAAATCCATGATTAAAAGACATATTTTTCAGAATAAATTGATTTTTCTTGAAGTTATGAATTTATTTTAACAAACAGATTAATCACTATTAAAAAGTAATTTCAATAAAATTTATAGGAAATGTATGAATAATATTTCTTAAATTAGTTATATAATGGTGAGGAATGAATATAATATCATTTAAAGGTAAAATGAGTTATTTTTTCAAAAACTATTTCTATGTGAGTGATATGTTTTTATATTAATTAATTACAAAAATAAATATTGATTAAACATTAAAGTGAAATATGTAGATTCTATATTCATGAAATTATTTTAATATTCATTTAATAGTTTTTATAAGGTATGTAATGAAATTAAAATTAGATTTATGCATAAAAATGCATATTTTCAAACAGGTTTTATTGTATTTTTCTCGATAATTTTTAAATTTAATTTATGACACAAATATATATTGAACTTGATAAAATATAATACATATTTTTATTCATATTTTACAATTTTTTTAATTATTTCCCTTTTATAATTTTTAATCATCAATATTAAAAATAATTTAATGTGGTTTAGGTTAAAAGAGTTTATTCAGTGTTAAAATGATAGATAATGGTAAAACATTAACCTAAACTTGGGTGATATTAATTATTTAATATTATTAGAACTTATATTATCTTAAATTTTAATTATTTTCCATTTTTTACACTTTCATTGGAGAACTACATTATATTATTTAAATCATTTAAGAAATTACTTGTATGCCCCTCCCCTCACTTATAAAAGGCTTCTTCTTATCCTCCCTTATTCACAAAATTTGAGCCCTCTATATCATCCAGTCCTTAGAAAAAATTGATAATGTTCCCTACCTTTATTTTTGATATTCTTTTATTCTTATAATTCCATCCTGATATGGATTAAGGTGTAAGCCAAATTTGATCCCCTGAAAAAGAGGTAATCATCTTACTCGGCTCTTTAGAAGTATATTTCATCTTATAATTAATTTAAATATATATTATCCATAATAAAATAATGAGTCCAATATCATAAATTTACTTTGAAATTATTACCATTATTATGGGAAACCATTTTCTACCTCCTTTACATTAAATGGTTAATGAAGGTATCACACGTGCATATGTGTGGACTACCACATCTATGTAGTAATATGATTCATTTTGCATCGATTCCTTACATTGAGTGATATGAAGGGTGATTTAATAAATATATATGATATTTATGATATTATTTTGATTCATGAATGTTATAATATTATTTATCTACATTTTTTTGGAAAATGAAAATTGTATTCATGTATACATACAAACAACCATGTCCATGAATGGTGTAATTCATTTTCAATATATTCCTTTTATGGGTGGTTAAATATATATATATATATATATTTATTTAATATATATGATATTTATATCATATTTTAAATTCTATAGATGATGTAACCACGATCCGAATGAAATTATTGTAACTTCTGAATCAAAACATACACAAAAAATAATGTAGCTAAAACCTGAAATGATGATTATAATGAAATATTATTAATAAAAAAGTGAAAAAATGTTATTATTAAGAAATTTATCATATAAAAATTATGACCATCTTTATGGTATATAATTATAATAAATTTAAATTTATTTTATATGAGGTCATAATCACTTACAAAGCAAGTCAGACTTGAGTTAAGGATTTTATATAACAATCTCATTTTTTACAGAGATTTTTTATATTTAAATTTAAAATTATTATATTATATGATATATCCCTCAAAAATATAATATTTTCTTATCCTCTAGTTATTTTTTTAGATTATATGTTTCCCTTTAATTTTCTTCTCTCTAGGTACTCAAAATTTTGAAATTCTTTTACAATGAAAACCAAATTTGATTCTTTATTTGGTTAGGAATATTTTTCTTCTGTGTCCATATTTTCATTAAACTATTTTAAAAAATGTTTTAGTATTTTAGAATTATATATTAAAGTCATTTGTACCCATTTTTTACTTTCTATAAAAAGTTTTAAAAGGAAAATTCTTTTTATTTTATAAAAGTGGTACTTTTTACCAAAGGTGTGAACATGATCTTGGTTTTAAGATTTAATGCATGAATGGATTTTCCCATTATCATTACAATTCACTTACTTGAATAGAAATTATTATTTTCAATGTTTATTTTCAAAAAAATCTGAATATTTTTAAAAAAAATTATCTTTTAAATAAGTGATTAAAAAATAAATAATTTATTTTCCTTAAGATATATTCCAGTAATATTTTTAAGGTATTTTCATCTATGACAATATCCATTGATGTTACTTATAAATAGATTGAGACATGGTCTAATTATACTGTATTTATTCATTCTATGGATGTTTTATGATTATGATTATGAAATGTTAATGAAACCCATTCTCTTTTCCATATGTTAAGATATGATAAAATGATAAATATTTTTCTGATCTTTTGGAATACAAATAAATGGAATATGATCATGTTATGGGTGGGTCCATAAAATCAATCCAATGCATTGGGTAAAGTTTAATTTTTATGATCTCAAATGGTAAAAGTGAGGTTATCCCAATCCCAAAATTGGGTACATGGGGGGTTATCCCATTCTTGAATCATGTAAATGGAAGGGTAAGAGAAGAATAAAATGTTATGAATGCCTTACTGAGTAACCATAACATAATATTTCTATGATTATGATTTTTATATACTTTTTTATGCTAAAAAATATGAAATATGACAATTATTATGATATGATCTCAGGGATAATGATCCTTGAATCTTCTATGATTCATGACTTTTGATATGAAAAATCCCTATGCCCAAATTTTGATCTTTAATTATTGGGTATGATTTTTAAATATTAATCTCATATTTTGATTCTTATATTCAGCGGTTATGCATATATATGATCATTGATTGATATTTCCAATATTTACCTTTAATAATAAATTTAGATCACCCTTTCAAATGTTTCCTCTCTCCAAGTTATAAAGAACAGTTTTAAGTAGGGTATGACAAAAAATTTCATTATTTGAGAATAATGTTATGGGAGATAGTCATGATTTTTCAGGAAATAAGATGATTATTTATCTTGTCAAAAAACCCTAAACCTTTACAGTCCTTATTCATGTATTATTGTGAAATGTATTGAATATTTATCTAATAAATTTCAATATTTATTCATGTTATACTTTGGATGCTTCAACTGGCATCAGATTTGGTTTAATTATTTTTAGATATTAATATTAGAGAGCAATGTTTAAAACCTTGGGGATAATTCTAAGTTTAAGATAACATCCTAAAGAATTAGTAATGCCTATATTGTGTGATTTTCCTTGAAAATATATCCTTCTTTAGATACTGGAAATAATATGTGGTCATGAAACAAATGCACCTAGGGATTCCATCTTTGAAATGGGAATATTGAGTATTAACTTGATCATCACTAGTGCATGATGAGTATGCCTAAGACTATACACCTAGATAGAAAATACATGGGGATGTTCATGGATTAAATAAAATATTCTTTAAGAACTATTATGATGAATGACAGAACATCACCTATGATAATACATAGAGATATGAGATTAACATAATGTAGCATGGGTTGAAAAAGGTTTCATAATTTAAGAAATCGTATGAATGATCTTCATAATCATATGATTACTTAATCATATTATTTATGTTTAATACTGACACCATTTTTTTGGTTTTATTCAATATAGGGATCTAGGATGATCAGTGTAAGAGACAATGCAAAATCTATCTTCAAGATAAATTAAATGAAATGAGACATGGAATGTGAAACCTTGTTATTATACTTAACTATCTATATAAATAAATGATTCATAACCTCAATTTGTGTGAGTTCCCTAACACGCCTAATAAAAGAAAAATGGGTTTTCATGGGAGTTTATTTAATGAATACCACAGAGAAATTAGGATTTTTCTTCCTATATATCGATAATGTAGATATAATAACCCATGGAAATTTCTTATAGGAGAAGGAAGATACTTATTCTGTGTAAAATATGGGAATAAATTAGCTAATTACTGAGGAATAATGAAGAGTTCAATGGAGTAAAATTAAGTTCATCCAAACGTATGAATAATAGTTCAATGCCTTATGTGTGAGAAAATTGGGTATTATCTGAGTCAATTCCCTAATCCAAGGGATAACTCTTATACTAAGGAAGGGCCTATGTTACGTTAATCATTAAAGTGGATTGTGATGGTTAAGGAACACTTACACTCTACCCCGGTGTTGGGGATATCATGTTATGTTTGTAAGAATGTACCCAATGAAAATCTTATTGTTCATCCTTTAGTTCAATTTTATGTGATTTTTGGAATGGATCAGATCTCTTTATTTATATTCCATATTAATTTCCAAGTAAGGGATGTCAAATTTGATATTATGAATTATCCAATGGGGTTTCATCAATGTGAGGTTGAATACGAGTTTCCAATGGAAATTATATTCATTTTATATGTCTTGATTCTGATTAATAATGGGTATTTATATCTGATGGTTAGGGATAAACTCAACATTTAAGATATTTCTATTATATGGGAGTTTTTTGATGCATTTATAAAATATATTCATATTCATCCTTCAAATCATGAAGTTAATTTTTTAATATGACTCATACATGGCATGACACCTATTGCAAAGAAACTTTACAGAATGGACCTGATTTTTTTGTGGTAATTGAAGAAGAAACTCAAAGTGAATCTTAATAACAGGTTAATCTATCCTAGTTCTTCCCTATTGTTTTCACTGGTTCATTTTATTAAAAATAAAGATAAATAAATTCAACATTGTATTTATTATCATGAAATTAACAAAATAAAGATCAATAATAAGTATCATTTAAGAAATATTAATTTTTTTATACAATATGAGGAGATCAATACATTTCCATGGTTGAACGTTATTCTTGATACTATTAATTGTGGGTCAAAAGTGAATACATACCTAAAAACCCATCTTTGTGATGTATAGAAACTAATTTATAGTGATTCCATTTGGGCTAACTAATGCCCCTGATATCCTTATGGATTAATTGAATAGAATCTTTAAATGCTACCTTGATCAATTTTTGGTAGTATTTATATATGATATTACTATATACCTCAAGATAAAGGAAAACAATGAATATTACTTGATAATTTTTCTGAAGACTCTGATAAAGGAGAAAATATATGAAAAAATCATTATGGATTCTGTTTATAGAAAGTATTATTATTATGACACATGATCACAAGTAAGGGTATATCAGTATATCATTTTAACATAGAGGTCATTGAACATTGGTCCTGACTAAACTCTAGGATTTAGATATATATTTTTCTTACATTGTAATGATATTAGAATAATATATGAATAATCGATCATGGTTATTGAATTTCCAAAGTATTTAATGACAACTAAGAAGGGGGGGTTGTATCAATTGATCACATTTTATAAGTTTAAAAACATTTTAAAACATAAACCCTACTACCTATTAAAGTTCATATCCTTATCTATAATTTATAAATAAGCATGCTTGCAAAAATAGGAAATAAAGTAAAGCACATGAGATTTAAAATATCTGACCTCAGTGTGAGAATATACAGCCTTTCCATAGCCACTCTCATGGGACTATAAATACTCATGTTAGACACCTTTTATATCTCAATAGGAATGATTATACTGAATCTAGTTTGATTATAATGTTTTGAAAAAAAAAATTATCCATAAAAATAGTAAATACTTTTTCCAATCTTCCACACAAAATTTCCTAGGTCTGATGACCCTAAGTCTGATGGACTTCAGACTGATGAACCCAATCTGATTGACTCACTATGATCGATTCAATAAGATCTTCCCGTTCTCAATATTCACTTCATAAAATCTACTGAAAAACATGTCCAATATTCCATAATCCAATTGAATTAGTATGATCTTATCAAAATAATGGTTATATGTTCAGTAAAAAAAGATAATAGATGTCTGATATACTAATGAGATATCTATCTAGAAGGAATTTTCATTAAAATTATTTAGTTCCCTACCTTTTCTGAACTCGTTAAATGATACTAAATTTTAATGAAATTTTATTCTATTTCTAGAAAACATGGAAAAGTAATGGGGGGAAAGTAAAAAACTTTTACCACTTACTCATATTTTAAAACTCCAATAATCACTCGCATTTAACGTTGAGCTTTGAAATATTCAAACATTATCAAGACTTCTTTAAGATTAATATTCATGAAGAAAATAAATTTTCTTCCAAATAAT
Organism: Viscum album; assembly: GCA_963277665.1. Taxonomy (NCBI): domain Eukaryota; kingdom Viridiplantae; phylum Streptophyta; class Magnoliopsida; order Santalales; family Viscaceae; genus Viscum; species Viscum album. The sequence goes on from OY728140.1 coordinate 545,099,123, forward strand.
ATAACTTCATCAACTTCGGTTTCATCTTCACATTATTATCGAGATTTCGTTATCCGAACATCATGATCTACCTTTCATTATCATCTCATTACGATCTATTTTTATTTCTTAACTCATTACGATCTGACATTCCTTCTCAGCTCATTACGATCTTTCTTTCTTTCTCAGCTCACTGCGCTCTGAAAATCGTTTTTAGCTCATTAATATGAACTATCTTTCCCTAGTCATTACGATTGGAATATCTTATTCAATGTTAATCAGATTTAATTTCTTTCTTAGAGTCAGTTTAATCATCTTTTTTTCTCATAGTCAGTCAAATCATCTTTCCTATTCAGATTTAGTCTGATGGATTCCTCATAATGATGATATTATCAATAAAATGAAATTATTATTATGATAGGAACTCTACTCACTAAAATTAAAATTATCCAAACATCGTCATCTTTCTTATGACAACTTCTCAGTCTGGTACTTTTGGGTCTTTTCTTCTATGTTTGGGTTTCTAGAACTATACAATCTTTCTAATTCCTCTATTTATTCAATATATTTTATCAAGATAGTTTTCTTTATTTTTGATAACTTCATGAATGGAAAAGAATCAACTAATTAAAGGTTATAAATTATGAAAACTTTTTAACTCTAGACTTAAATTTCATAAAACATCCTCTTAAAAATCATTCCTACTTCCACACTCAAAAGCTTTTTAGTTTCTAACAAAAACTATGTATTATGGTGTAATTCCATGACCCTAGAAGCCCAGATACGGCGCATTAGTTTATTAAGTTGGAATGACCTCAAAAAATAATATCCAAAAGGATATATTATTTTAGTAGCCTTCGAAAAACTAGATACAAATATATATTTTACTTTACATTATGAAATGAAAAACAACATAGTATCTCCATTGAAAACACTCATATCCCTTAGACATCACTAAAACTTAGTGAGAATATACCTTTTCACATCCTTGTAAAAATGAAACATAATAAAGGGGGGATCTTAGATGCTCTGAAAGGATAAAAAATATAGAAAATTATATCATAAATAATAAAAAACTTTTATGTCAATGTATAAATCTGAAACACAAAACTTTTAAACATAATATTATGCATAATATAGAAATAATTAATCAAATAATGACATTTAAACATTCATGTGGATATTATGATAGCCTAATAATAACAGTTAATGCCAATTACTAATCTTATAATGAGGTAATTCATAATTTCGGACAACATAGCCATACTGTCAAGGCCTCATGCCGAGACTATACATAAGCGGTAAAGATTTTAGACGTAACCCAAACTACATTGTCTCATGAGAACTACTAATGAATCAAGGAGATTTCATTAACAAATCCCCAACCCATGGGTCTTTCATTTACTAGTCTACAACCCGTCACAAACTAATTCCAATGCATTCCTTATATAAAAAGGGTGAAACATAACCAACATAAACATTCGCATTAATACAGTTATAAGAAGTGTTAACACTTTAACCACAAACCATGAATGGTATCAAAATAGAACATCCACATTCAAAAATACCATAAACCATTCAATATAATGTGATATATTGTATCATAAGATTAAAAACCTCATTTCAACCTAAAATAAAACAAAGGATGTTGACATAGATGGAAATAATCTAATACAATATTTAAAACTATTTAAGAGAAATATCACTTTTTTACTTTGAAATCATTTAAAAGATGTGAAATTGTAAAATAAAACATTCATTTTGAAAATAAACCTATAATATTGAAAGGTAATCTTCAAAATTTTATGGCATCATGACAGAGGAAAAAGTCGATCACCCCCCATAAGATAAAAAAATATTCCTTCCTTTTTTTTCAAAAAGGTCATATAGTGCCACATTTGGAAAAAGAAATATAGATTCCTTTCAAAATGTTTTATAAGAAGTAAAAAATGGTAAAATGTATTTAAACTATATTAATGTAATATTAATTATATTTTGAAATATATTTTTAGTAAATATGAACATAGATGATAAAAATGTCCCAGTAGATACTTATGTATAAACAACCTTTGATAATAATTTGATTGTGAAATTAACATTTACCTTGTACTTTCCATTAGTAGTTGGTGTTTTAACCTCAGGTATATTGGTTAAAACATTTTATTAAATTATAATAGAACCATATCCATATTTATGATATCATATATGATCATCTTATATCATTTTTTAATAATATATCTGTATTACCATTGTTTTGGTGGTTAATTGCTTCGTTTTCCATTGCATGTTTTTTTTGTATAAGCCTTATTTCTAATGCATAGGATATATGTTATTCATATCTAGAATAATATTAAGTTCATAAATATTTTATTAAATTATATTATAAATTTCATAATCATTATTGAATTTTTAACATGAAAAATGGATCTCATCATGTTGTGGAGACGGTAAGTTCTACATATGCATGAGTGACGATATCATTCCCTTAATAGTTAAATGGTATAAAATTAGATGATTTTTTAATTATAAATAATTATTATCATGTAATATTAATTATTTATATCCCTTATACTCATCATTATACACATTCAAATTATGTAGTGTTGGATAACAAATTACACCATGGCGTGTAGAGGGTAAGTCATACGCACGCACACATGGTGACATTGTTGTTAATAGGATGGATAAATTGAAGAATATAGTTGTCCCATAATCATAATAAAATTTATTCATGTAAATGATACTATAATTATTACTTAAGTATCAAAAAAACATAAGAAGATGATGTAGAATAAGAAAACAATTGAATTGAATTACAAAAATAATAACCTCTTCTTCGAGAGTCTCATTTTTATTAGCAGAAATGGACTTCTTAGGTTGTCATTCTGCCCAATTTATGGAATCTAGGATGAAGTGAGGGATGTTGTAAGGAAACATTGGCCGTTTTTAGCAGATCATAATGGATTTATAGGTGTGAATAAAAGGGAAGGATAGGTTCCTTTTTTTAATATAGGGGAGGGGAACTTTTAGAAACTTCAAAACTATTAATTTAATAAAAATTGATTTTCAATTTAATATAACTGCAAAGTGATTATTTAATTTATAATGTTATGATGGTTAAAACTCCTCTCAAAAAATTAATTTTATACATGTTAAGGTCACAATATCAACGTTATCTTTTGGATTTAACCATTATTTAAAGAGTTAAACTCTTATCGTGAATACCTGTTTTTTATACTATATGGTTAATATAGTTACTGTAAAAAGAGAAAGAAAACTCAATTTGATTATTTATGTCATATTTGACATTATTCTAGTAATTTGGACTAAATATAGGTTTTTATGGATTTTATATCATTTAACAAAATATTATTTATTTTAAAATATCATTTATATCAATTTTGACACTATTTATTACTTGATTTTTTTATAAATCATAAAAAACATGATTCCTTAAAAAAACTAGATTAAATAATCCCTAAAATTTATAATTCATCTGAAAATAATTTAATGGAATGAAAATTTTCAAATTATTATTATTTTAATACTGTTAATATCATTTAATTGCTTCTTCCTTTAATATATCAATTATTGCATCATTATTTTGTCTCCATTTAATTTAATTATTTATTTTCAAAAATTATAAATAAATTACCATGATATAGATAAATATGTTTTCTTTATAAATAATATTTGTATTTTACTATAAGGCCCCAGCCTTAATCCTTACTTAATCTTGAGTTATTACAAGATTACACATTGAGGATCTTATCGGGTTTAGAGATATAGAGAATGAGATCATAAAACTTGCATTGCATTCCACATATAAAAAAATTGGTTACATAAAGATAGTATTCTTCTTTCCCATCAATGGAAACATATTTAAAATAAAACATTGATTCTTTATTGACACTTCCTTCACACTATCATCATATCATGTACCTTTCCCTTGACCTGTGAAAAAAATTTCAAACAAACTTGGGATGAGCATAAAAAGCTCAGTAAGGGATATAAAAATATGGAAAGGAAACATGTGTACATATATACATAAGAATTAAATCATACTTTACCCATAAAACATAAGCACTTTAACATACCTCATCAAATCATGAATAAATCATAGAAATCATAAGACATAAAGGTAACTTGAGGCATTCATAACATTCTTACGTAGGGAGTAACCCTCTTTGTTACGTTTGGAATACCCATCACAGGATATTCCCTAAATCTCTTGGGAGAAACCTTAACGTTTCACTCCTTCACATTACCTAATGCATTGGAGAGCTATATCGGGCTAACCCGCCCTTAGTTTATCACGGAACCACCTGTCTTCATAATAATTCTCAAGAACCTCAACATAGTCGTATCACATAAAACATGCATAAAGGAAACATAACATTTCCACCTTTCAATAACATGATATAAATACAACACATTGATATAAAACATTATGAAAACCATTTTCAATACCAAAATAAAAGAAAAGTAAAACATGGTATTTTTTTTTCTTTTTTTAGAAAAGGTATGGCTTGTATAGGAAGCCGAAACTCAAATAATGGTCACGGCGGCGGAGAAGTCGTTGTCGCCGCATACGTACGACCAAAAAAACATTCCATTTTGTCGTTTAGTAAAGACTTTGTAAAAAAATTTCTTTTGAATAAACATAAAAGTCAAAGGGGTTTATACACCTTATAAAAGAAGGTTGTGTATAAAACAAAATATGCCTCAATGAAAGGATATTGAGACGAAGTCCCATACCTCGGGTCGGACTTGACTCGATCGTTCTTTAATGTCCTGAATAATAAACTTGAGTTAATATCTACTTTCTTAAGAACCTTTTTTAAGTTCATTAATCCTTTTATATCACTTATTTCCATGTCATGAACACTATGTAATTATTTAAGTTAATAAGGGTCGTTTTAACGATCATTGGTACTTGAGTAAAAAATAAACCCTTTATAATTACATGTTTTTCATGTATCCATTATATCCAGAATTATAATCATGATTTATATATCATATATATCCATTATATACATTCATTTATAATATTACATAATCATTTAGAGGTATGAAATGAAATGCACCGTTCATGGAGACGGAAAGCCGTACGTACGCATGAACGCTAATTTCATTTCTATTTCGTATTTTATAGAATGGAATCATAATGATATAAAGGTATAATGTAATTCCTGTATAATATCATATATAATATCATAGTTCCATCCTTTATACGTCCCACATATGGTATTTAATGAATCAAATCACTTTGAGGGGGCGGTAGTCCGTACTTCCATAAATGAAGATATCGCGTTTACCCATAATGGAAACCAAAAGGTATTCCCAAAATGAAAAATAAAAAATATTAAGGAAAACCTAAACATATTATATATCATATATAAATATATTGACATCTTAATGGCCACCTTTGAATGTGTTAAAAGAATGTTGAACAATCATCGTTTCGGGAGGCATAAATTCACCATCCACGGAAACAGTATGTTCTTTAACCATTAGATGCAGGTGTGTGTAGGTGTAGCTAGAATCCTTATTATAAAAACATCCCAGTATATTGAAGATACTGTAGTTGTTACAAAAGAAATTAATAAAAAGAGTTTAGTGGGTTGGATAAGAAAAATAAAACAAACGGACTCAAGTGAAGACATTACCTTAAAATCGGGTAACTCCCTTTGGTTGCAGCTCAAAGGATTCCTTGGGAAGACTTCTGCCCAAAGTGAGGCTTCAAAGAGTAATAGAGGGATGTGGAGAGACAAAATGGGTAGGGATTGGCCGAGCCAAAGGCTTTTTAAGTGTGGGTAAGGAGGTAGAGGTGGGGGCCTTTTATAAGAGGAGAGGAGGGGCACTCTTGGAATGTAAAGAAATGTTACATTATTTTAGAATGAATTTCGGATATTAATGGTCCCAAATTGATGTGTTTCGAGGATAAGGTGATAAGGGTACAAAATACACTCATCCAATAGGTTTTTTACATTTTTAGGTCTTATATTTTACATTATCTTTCCATTTTATTTAAATCCTTTATTAATGAGGTAATCGCTGCATCACCATGATGTCATAAATAATTTAATAAATTTAATGTCTAAAAATTATAAAAAAATATATCATGATGTAAAAAATATTTTTATCTCTCTAATTAATATTTATAGTTCAAAATATCATTTATGTAGACAAAATTAAAAATATTTTACTTAGGTGATACATTCTTTGTCACATTTAACATTCTTTAAAAATAAAAAGATAAAAAGTCACTTTCTCACAAAAGTGATTCCATGGGGCCCTCATGTTTGTCACAAGGCATCCCATGGTCGGCCATGAGACAACCCATATCCTTAGGACACATTTTGTGGACTTTTTGTATTATTATGATATCATTTTATTATCCTTAACTACCTGACTACTCATTAATCAAAATAATTAAAGATAATTACCGTCGTTACTATTCATAATGTCAAAAAACAAAAGAGTCTTGATTAAATTATTTGGACCTTATGATTTCAAATATGTAATCCATTTTACCAAATTACAAACATAGAAATTTCAATAATTGATTTAAAAATAATTCCCGTTGTCAAAACAAATAGCGTGTTTTTTTGAAACAATATCTATGAAACGTTTGGCATTATTTTATGGCCAATTTCAAAGTGAAATTAATCCTAATGACCACCATTGGTTTAAATGGTAAAAATATATTCTAATTTAACTTTAAAACCAATCCAAAAGATAATCTATTCATATAAATAAAGTAGATTAAAAAGAAGTTTTGATGTAAAATATAGCATTTTTCACTATTCATAAAAATGAACATTGTCAGAAAAACACCAAAAATTCACAAAAAGTAAATTTTGATGTCCCAATAATAAATAATAAGTTTATTTTGACATACATAGCTTATAAAATTTTCAAAATATATATTTAAAAATGGTTTGCCATCAAAAGGCAGTAAAACAATCCTTTAAAAATATTAGTGTATTCCATGCTTATGATTGGATTTATTTTCATTTTAAGCCTCTAAAACACTATCTAATTCATTAATAGACATAGATAAAAATATATATTATTCATTACTTACTTGGGATGTTACATCCTTCCCCCCTTTAGAAAATTGCATCCCTGCGATTTATTTACTTATCAAATAAATAGGGGTATTTATATCTCATTGCATTTTCAGATTCCCATGATGCCTCTTCCATCATGTGATTTTTCCACAAAACCTTTACATGATTTATCACTTTATTTCATAACACTTTCTCCCTATGGCAATGAATCTGGACCGGTTGTTCCTCATAAGATAGGTTCTCTTCCAGCTAAACTACCTCTGGTCTCAAAACATGAGATGGATCTCGCACATACTTTCTCAACATCGAAATGTGAAAAATATTGTGTACCAGAGATAAACTCGGAAGTAAAGCCACCCGGTATGAAACTGATCCAACTCTCTCCAGAATTTCATATGGTCCAATGAACCTTGGACTCATCTTTCCTTTCTTACCAAATCTCATCACTCTTTTCCATGGTGAGACTTTGAGAAAAACATGATCACCTAACTCAAAAGTTAGATCCTTCCTCCTATTGTCTACATAACTCTTCGGCCTACTCTGAGCTGTTCTCATGTGTTTCTGAATCATCTGAACTTCTTCTGCCATATCTTCTACCAATTATGGTCCCATCAACTTCCTTTCACCCACTTCATCCCACAATGCTGGAGTTCGACACCGATTCCCATATAACGCCTCAATTGGTGCCATCTGTATACTGGAATGAAAACTGTTATTATATGAAACAAAACCAAAGAAATATGTTGGTCCCAACTTCCCAGATAATCCATCGAACAAGCTCGTAGCATATCCTCTAAGTTCTGAATTGTTCGTTCTGACTGCCCATCTGATTGAGGATGAAATGTTGTACTAAAATTTAATTCAGTACCCAATGACTTCTGAAGGCCTTTCCAAAAGTTAGAAGTGAACCTGGGATCACGATCAGATACAATGGAGAGGGGAACTCCATGTAACCTGACTATCTCTTTAAGATACAAACGGGAAAGTTGATCTTGGGAAAAAGTGTCTCATATAGAAAGGAAATGAGCATATTTAGTCAAGCGATCCACAATAACCCAGATTGCATTATTACCTTGAGATGTCTTCGGTAATCCCACAACAATGTCAATGGATATATTCTCCCATTTCTACTCTGGCACTGGTAAAGGTTGAAGCATCCCTTTCGGTAACTGCCGCTCTGCTGTAACCTGTTGACATGTCAAACACTTCACAGTAAAATCAGCAATATCTCTTTTCATTCCATCCCACCAGTAATACTCCCACAGATCTCTGTACATCTTAGTACTTCCAGGATGAACTGAAAACAGAGAACTATGAGCTTCACATAACAACTCCTTCTTCAACTGTGAATCACAATGCACACACAATCTCTTCCCAAATCTCAAAACGCAATCATTATCAATGTTGAATTCAGTCAACTTACCATTCTGAACCAGCTCTACCTTTTTCTACAACTCACTGTCTTGCTTCTATGCTTGCTTGATTCTATCTGATAGAGATGATCTCACTGATACCTGAAACAAAACAGAAGAACATCCTACACCAAAAACATCTATGCCAATGTTCATCAAATCCTTAACCAAAGGATCACGTTCCAAATGCAACATTGCTAATTAAGCATTACTTTTTCGATGCAAAGCATCAGCCACTTTATTTTCTTTTCCCGGATGGTAATGAATTGTACAATCATAATCCTTGATTAATTCCAGCCATCTCCTCTGTCTCATGTTTAACTCTTTCTGAGTTAATATATACTTTAAACTTTTGCAATCAGTATATATTTCACACTTTACTCCATACAAATGATGCCTCCAAATTTTTAAAGCGGAAACAACAGCAGCTAATTCCAAATCATGTGTAGGGTAATTTACCTCATGATTTTTCAACTGTCGTGAAGCATAAGCAATTACCTGATCATTATACTTTAGGACGCAACCAAGTCCTTTTATTGAAGCATCACTATATATAACAAACTCACCATTCCTGGAAGGTAGTTCCAAAACTGGAGCATTCACCAATCTTATTTTCAATTCTTGAAAACAATCATCACATTGTTTTGTCCAGATAAACTTACCACTCTTCCAAGTTAGCTTAGTCATTGGACTAGATAACCATGAAAAATTTCTAACAAACCTTCAGTAATAGCCTGCCAAACCAAGGAAGCTACTCATCTCAGTTACATTTGTGGGTCTTGTCCAGTCTTTCACAACTTTTGTTTTTGCAGGATCAACAGTTATCCCATCTTTAGAATCAACGTGACCAAGGGAAAAAAATTTTGCAACCAAAACTCACACTTTATGAATTTTCCATACAGTTTCTTTTCTTTTAAGGTTTGCAAGATAACCCTTAAATGTCTTTCATGATCCTCTTTACTTTTAGAAAACACCAAAATATCATCAATGAAAACCACAACAAACTTTTCCAAGAACTCATGGAAAATTCTATTCATTAAGTCCATCAATACAGCAGGTGCATTGGTTAGCCCAAAAGGAATTACTTCAAATTCATAATGGCTATATCTTGTACGGAACGCAGTCTTCGGAACATCTGCTTCCTTTACCTTCAGCTGATGATACCCCGATCTCACGTCAATCTTTGAAAAATACTGAGCTCCCTGGAGCTAATCCAACAAATCATTGATATGAGGCAAAGGATATTTGTTCTTAACAGTGATGTTATTCAAGGCTCTATAATCAATACAAAGTCTCATTGAACCATCTTTCTTTTTAACAAATAAAATAGGAGAACCCCATGGTGATGTGCTAGGTCGAATGAAACCTTTCTCTAATAAATCTTGCAATTGCTCCTTCAACTCTAAAAGTTCAATTTGAGCCATTCGATAAGGGGTTTTTGAAATTGGCTTAGCATCATGAACTAAGTCAACAGTAAACTCAACTTCCCGATCGGTTATTATTCCAGGAAACTCATCAGGAAAAACCTCAGGATAGTCATTTACCACTGGCACATCATTAATCTGAACAGTTCCTTTATTTTCAACGATGTGTGCAAGGTAACATTCATTTCCATCTTTTACAAGTTTCTTGGCCTCTTGATAAGTTATCAACAGTAAGGGTTCATTCTTGTACAAAAAATGAAATTATTTCTGAAAAGAAACTTTTTTAGCTCTACAGTCAATCTTAGCATGGTAAATAGAGATCCAATCCATACCCAGGATAACATCTAACTCTACTAGAGGTAGAACAATAAGGTTTGCAAGTAGGTTCTTTCCACAGATAAGGATAGGAAAATTCTTATAAATTGTTTTTGCCTCAACATTTCCCCCAGGTGTTTTTACCAAAAGATCAAGAGTCATTTCTTGATATGGTATTCCCATTTTACTTTAAAAGGTTTCAGATATAAAAGAATGTGTAGACCCCGAATCAAACAACACACTGGCATAATCTGAAAAAACAAACAAATTACCTGTTACAACTTCATTTGATGGCCCGACATCTGCTGAAGTAGTTGCAAAGGATTTCACCACCCTTTTCTGTGTGTAGTCTAACTGCTTCCCATCACTCAAGCTCTTTTTCGGACACTCGTTTGCATAGTGACCCATCTCATTGCACTTAAAAAATTTAACTAACTGTAATTCAAATTTGGTCTTACCTCCACCTTGATCTTTTTTAGTGCAATCACGAGCCTTATGTCTTATCTTACCACATTGGTAGCACTTTCCATAATTCAGAAGACATTCCCCAGCATGCCTTTTGCCACATTTATCACAAACTGGAAACTTAGATTTCTTACCATCAAACTTTTTTAAAGAATTCTTCCCTTTCTCCTGCCACCTTGGTCTCTTCTTCTGCTGGTTGTTATAGAACACTTGATCATCGGCAAACTCCATTTCCACCTTCTCAGCACATCGAACAAGCTTTTCATAACATTTAAACTCACGAGAAGCTAATGACCTTCGATATTTTGGCTTTAATCATGAGTAAAAACGATTGATTTTACTATCAAGGTCTCGGATAAAATTTGGAGCATACCTTGCCAATAGAGTGAACCTTTCTTCATAGGTAGCCACTGAGTCTTCCTCTTGCCTCAATTCCAAGAATAGTTTTTCCATCCTAAGTTGAACAGCCTTATGAAAATACTTCTCAAGAAACAAACCTTTGAATTTATCCCAGTCGAGAGCATCAATCTCATCAGCGTCCCTGATATTTTTAACCATCGACCACCACTGATCTGCTTCACCCTCCAAATGGTAAATAGCAAGACTAACCTTTTGATTGTATGAACACCCCATGACATCGAAAATCTTCTCCAGTTCATTAATCCACCCTTCAGCTAGCACAGTGTCAGATGATCCTCTGAATGATGGGGGATGTTGCCTCGTGAAATGTTCCACCACTGAAATTTTCCTCTGCGGTTGATCTGCCTGATCTCGTGCATGGATACCACCACCATTTATCACTTGAGTCAACTGTGCCATTACTGTAACAAACTATTCAGTTCCAATTATGACCATCTCAGGATGCTGATTCGAAAGGTTATTTCCTTTTGTATGCCTTCCTAGCACTGCTTCCTTGTTTCCTCAGCGGAAAAACATTCTGAACAAACATGTCTTAGATGAAGCAACATGGTAATCTTCAAATACTATATCACTTCAATTTGACCAAAAAAAATATTTTTGGATAATCATTTAATATAATTCTAACTCCTAAAGTTATCTAAACCGACCTGTGATACTAACTATAAGGCCCCAGCATTCAACCTTACTTAATCTTGAGTTATTACAATATTACACATTGAGGATCTTTTCGGGTTTAGAGTTTTAGAGAATTAAATAATAAAACTTGCATTACATTCCACATATAAACAAAGTGGTTACATAAAGTTACTATTCTTCTTTCCCATCAATGGAAACATATTTAAAATAAAACATGGATTCTTTCTTGACAATTCTTTGACACTATCATCATATCATGTACCTTTCCCTTAACCTGTGAAAAACATTTCAAAAAAACATGGGATGAGCATAAAAGGCTCAGTAAGGGATATAAAAATATGGAAAGGAAACATGGGTACATATATATATAATAATGAAATCATAATTTCCCCATAAAACATAATCACTTTCACATACCTCATCAAATCATGAATAAATCATAGAAATCATAAGACATAAAGGTAACTTGAGGCATTCATAACATTCTTATGTAGGGAGTAACCCTCTTGGTTACGTTTGGAATACCCGTCATAGTATATTCCCTAAATATCTTCAGAGAAACATTAACATTTCACTCCTTCGCGTTACCCAATGCATTGGAGAGCTATATCGGGCTCACCTGCCCTTAGTTTATCACAGAACCACCCGTCTTCATAATAATGCTCAAGAAACTCAACATAATCGTATAACATAAAACATGCATAAAGGAAACATAACATTTCCACCTTTCAATCACAAGATATCAATACAACACATTGATATAAAAACATTATAAAAACCATTTTCAATACCAAAATAAAAGAAAAGTAAAACATGGTATTTATTTGTTTTCTTTTTTTAAAAAAAGGCATGGCTTGTAGAGGAAGCCGAAACTCAAATAATGGTCACGGCGGTGGAGAAGTCATTGTCGCCGCATACGTATGAAAAAAAACATTCTCTTTTATTGTTTAGTAAACACTTCATAAAAAAAATTATTTTTGAATAAACGTAAAAGTGAAAGGGGTTTATACACAGTATAAAATAAGGTTGTGTATAAAACAAAATATGCCTCAATGAAAGGAGATTGATACGAAGTCCCATACCTCGGGTCCAACTTGACTCGATCGTTATTTAATGTCCTAAATAATAAACTTGAGTTAATCTCTACTTTCTTAAGAACCTTTTTATGTTCATTATTCCTTTTATATCACTTATTTCCATGTCATGAACACTATGTAATTATTTAAGTTAATAACGGTCGTTTTAACGATCATTGGTACTTGAGTCAAAAATAAACCCTTTATAATTACAAGTTGTTCATGTATCAATTATATCCAGAATTATAATCATGATGTATATATCATATATATCCAGTATATACATGCATTTATAATATTACATAATCATTTAGAGGTATGAAATGAAATGCACCGTTCATGGAGACGGTAAGCCGTACGTACGCATGAACGCTACTTTCATTTCTATTTCATATTTTATAGAATGGAATCATAATTATATAAAGGTATAATATAATTCCAGTATAATATCATATATAATATCATAGTTCCATCCTTTATACGTCCCACATATGGTATTTAACGAATCAAATCACTTTGAGGGGGCGGTAGTCCGCACTTCCTTAAATGAAGATATTGTGTTTACCCATAATGGAAACCATAAAGGTATGACCAAAATGAAAAATACAGAATCTTACAGAAAACATAAACATATTATATATCATATATAAATATAGTGACATCTTAATGGACACCTTTGAAGGTGTTAAAACAATGATGAACAATCATCGTTTCGGGAGGCATAAATTCGTCATCCACGGAAACAGTATGTTCTTTAACCATTAGATGCAGGTGTGTGTAGGTGTAGCTCGAATCCTTCTTATAAAAACATCCTAGTATATTGAAGATACTGGATTTGTTACAAAAGAAATGAATAAAAAGATTTTAGGGGGTTGGAGAAGCAAAATAAAACAAACGGACTCAAGTGAAGACATTACCTTAAAATCGGGTAACTCCCTTTGGTTTGATCTCAAAGGCTTCCTTGGGAAGACTTCTGCCAAAAGTTAGGCTTCAAGGAGTAATAGAGGGATGTGGAGAGACAAAATGAGCAGGGTTTGGGTGAGCCAAAGGCTTTGGAAGTGTGGGTAAGGAGGTAGAGGTGGGGGGCTTTTATAAGAGGAGAGGAGGGGCACTCTTGGAATGTAAAGAAATGTTACATTATTTTAGAATGAATTTCGGATATTAATGGTCCCAAATTGATGTGTTTAGAGGATAAGGTGATAAGGGTTATAAATACACTCATCCAATAGGTTTTGTACATGTTTAGGTCTTAGATTTTACATTATCTTTCCATTTTATTTAAATCCTTTATTAATGTGGTAATCGCTGCATCATCATTATGTCATAAATAATTTAATAAATTTAATGTCTAAAAATTAAAAAACAAATATAATGTTGTAGGATATCTTTTTATCTTTCTAAGGAATATTTATAGTCCAAAAGATCATGTATGTAGACAAAATGAAAAATATTTTACTTAGGTGATACATTCTTTGTCACATTTAACATTCTTTAAAAATAAAAATCTAAAAAGTCACTTTCTCACAAAAGTGATTCCATGGGGACCCCAAGTTTGGAACAAGGAATCCCATGGTCGGACATGGGACAACCAGTAGCCTTAGGACACATGTTGTGGTCTTTTTATAGTATTATGATATCATTTTATTATCCTTAACTACCTGACTACTCATTAAACAAGATAGTTAAAGATAATTACCGTCGATACTATTCATAATGTCCAAAAAAAAAAGAGTCTTGATTACATAATTTGGACCTTATGATTTCAAATATGTAATCCATTTTACCAAATTTTAAACACAGAAATTGAAATAATTGATTTAAAAATAATTCCCGTTGTCAAAACAAATAGCGGGTTTTTTTTGAAACAATATCTATGAAAAATTTGGCATTATTTTATGCCCAATTTCAAAGTGAAATTAATCCTAATGACCACCATTGGATTAAATGGTAAAAATATATTGTAATTTAAATTTAAAACCAATTCAAAAGATAATCTAATCATATAAATAAAGTAGATTAAAAAGCAGTTTTGATGTAAAATACAGTATTTTTCACTATTCATAAAAAAATGAACATTGTCAGAAAAATACAAAAAATTCACACAATGTAAATTTTGATGTCCCAATCATAAATAATAAGTTTATTTTGACAAACATAGCTTATAAAATTTTCAAAATATAGATTTAAAAATGGTTTGCCATCAAAAGGCAGTAAAACGATCCTTTAAAAAATATTAGTGTATTCCATGCTTATGATTGGGTTTATTTTTTAATTTTAAGCCTCTAAAACACTATCTAATTAATTAATAGACATATATAAAAATATCTACTATTCATTACTTACTTGGGATGTTACATTTACCATATCACTTATATAACCACATATTATAAATGATATGGTTATTAGATTTTGAATGTGATATTTTTAACTCTTCTTTAAATAAAATATAATAAATGTCATAATCTAACAAAAGTGGATTAAAAAGAATCATAATTTCAGAATAAGGTTTCTTTTGGTCGAAACACACTTATCCAATAAAATTATTATATGTTTTTGGGTAATTTTATAATAATTTTATATTATTTTGTTCACCTTTAATTACCTCATTAACTCTTAACCATGGTAAATAAATAAAAATTTACAAAAGTTACTACTCTTCAAAAAATAAAGTTGATCCTATTAGATAAAAAATTTAATACTAATTATACCCATGTATTTCCATTTTTATAAATTTAATTTATATAAATGGAAAAATTACTTTTAATGTTAATCTTGTAGATGTGGCAGGAAGGTGGGTAAAAGAGACGTAGAAAAGTTAAATAAATTTGTATATCAAATTATATTATAAAACGATCACAATTAACTAAATTGGGTTAATATTTTTATTATTTATCTATTATGTCATTAAAATAAAATTGGTTTAAAATGATTATTTAAATGAAAAGGTCTATTTTTAACAACAATGCAGTATATTTCACTATTCATCAAAATTGAAAATTTTCATAAAAATACCAAAACATCACCTTATACTAATTATTATATTAGAAATTAAAAAATTAAATGTATATTGAAAAATAATAATTTATAAATTTTATAATTTGGTTAATATCATTCACAACTTCTTTTTAAAAGACTAGTCTGATAGATCTAGGTGTGCTCGAGCTTGGTGTTATGTGTAGTGCAATCTATTGAATTTATTTAAAAAGAAACATATTGTAGAATCATGGGCTGTAACATTCTTCCCTCCTTCAAATACATTCATCCCCAAAATTTCCAGAATATCAATTCAAAAAAAGATTCAGGTGGTTGTTCACCATATATTTTTAAGGATCCTTTATTACCTCTTCCGTTTTTGGATTTCTCTAAAAAACCTTTACCAATAGAGTAACCCAATTCCTCAACAAATTTTCCATAGTATAAAAAATCTTGATAACCTCTTCACAATAAGATAGATGGGGTTCCATTTCTATTTACTCATATGTGAGTACATGCGTTGGGTGTAACACCCCGAAATTTTATGAAAAATATTCTTTTTAATTTCATTAATATCTTGTGTTATACGCTACACCAAAAGGAGCTTTCACAATACACATCTCTGACCTGGCTTGAATTAGACGCAATCGTGACCTTCCACGATAGCGTGTGTTGTACGCAACACCAAGTTTCGCTAAACAACGATATGCTATTAAGATATTATTAAAACTAGCTGTTATAAATAGTAATAACCACTTTTTGAAATTTTGTAAATTTTATTTGTCAAAATGGACTTCATTTATGGATTCGGAGTATCTAATTTAGCCTAAGGTGAAATTTTGGTACATTTCGGATAACTTTCATATTCTGATGAATAGTGAAAATTACTAAATTATAATTAAAAACAACTTTAAAAAAAAATAATTAATAGTGATAAATTATTAATTTGAGTGGTTTTAAAGTATATTTATAATAAATTTTTACAATTTAACACAATTTTTGTCATTGGATGTAATTTCACATTTAAACCAGACATAAACAAGTGTCAATCTTTTGATAGGTATTGTTTCTTAAAAACACGCTATTTGTTTTAACAGCGGGATTTAATTATAAAATTAATTAATGCAACTTCTATGTTATGAATTTGGTAAAATAGACTTCATTTTTGAATTCGGAATATGAAATATATCTTAGGATGAAATTTTGGAATTGTTCTGAAAAACATCAATTTTTTATGAATAGTGAAACTACTAAGTGGTAGTTAAAAAAACTGAATTTTTTCATAAAACTTAATTTTACCGCTTCTGTGAATGGAATTTCAAAAATCCGAGAGACGCAGTTGATGTCATTATGTAAAATGTGGTTCAATGAGATGAAAATAATTTTTGGTGAATAGTAACTTTTTACTTTTATTTACCACGGTTAAAAGTAAATAGGGTAATTAAGGGTAACAATGATATTAATATTACCCTAAAACATGTCCTAATCCTATTGGACAAGTTTATCTCGACCAAAAACAACCTTAAGTGTAAAATATTATCATTTAGGCCCACTTGGATTAGATTAGGACATTTATTATTATTTAATTCAAAGAAGAGTTAAAAGAGTTAAAATCAATGTTTATTTACTAAAAAATTTTAATATTGGGTTATACATAGGATAAATTCTATTGTAAATATTCATTAGAAAGATAAAAAGATTTCCTACTTAATGGTATTTTATTTGTAATTTTTAGACATCAAATAATGTATTTTATTTATGACACAAAGATGATGAAGTAATTATCTTATTAATGAAATATTGACATAATTGATATTATAAATACCAAAATAAATGTAATTTAAGACTTTTTATGAATTCCACTAATTTTCTAGGTTACTATGATATATTAGAGTTGATTTAATCAACTTGGTTCGAACATATAATTCTGTTATGACTTTCAAAAAAATCATATATCAAATAGTGTCAAAATTGACACAAAATAGTTTTTAAATCAAATATTATATTACTAATTGTTAATTTATTCCTAAAAATCTATGGTTCGGCCAAATGACTCAGATAAGGATATATATATTAATAATAAACAATTTGGGGTTCGTTTGACATGTTATAGTAAGTGTATTAACCATATAGTGAAAAAAAAAGACACGGTAAAAGTTAAATTATTTAACTTAGAGTTAAATCTAATTGATAAGGTTAAAATAATACCCTAAACTTGTCTAAATCCTATTGGATGATAGGATTGCGACCCATCCCCACTTTAGCATCTAAATAAGACCCTTTGGAACCATTATAACCCGATTTTGACTTTAATATAGAATAATATTTTGAGATATTCCTAAGGTGCCCCTCTCCTCCCTTATAAAAGGGCACCTCTTCCCCCTCCTCCTCACACCAATTTGAGAACTCAAGCTCGGCCAACCCCTGACAAAATCTCTTCTCCACTTCCCTAGAATAATCCTAGAGGTCCTGATCTTCTTTAAAGACCAATCTTATTTTCCTAAGTGGAGGATTCAAAGAGGCGTTCCAAAGAAGAGGTAATATCCATTACCGATCTTTTCAATTTCTTTCTTCTTCAACTTCTTCTTCTTTAGTTGTTTCATGATAAAGTAATAACATCAGTATTACTTACATACTGATATGTTATTATAAATATGAAACAACCCCAATTCACCTTCTGTCCATCCTACGGAAAAATGAAATCACCGCGCGTGCGTACGTACGGAATACCGTCTCCACGCCGTGGTGTAATCTATTTTCCGCCATCACCTTAATAGGATGGGTATAATGGTGTAATGAGTAACTATATATCATTATTATAAAGTGATATTGATACTGAAATAGTATACATACACTTTAACACAATTCCACGACCATGGGACCGATATCATCGCTCGTGCGTACGTACGGACTACCGTCTGCACGACGCGATGAGATTCATTATCCATGTTAACCATTCCAGAATGATTATAAAGTATATATAATGAATAATAATGGAATATATGACATGGTAAATATACTGGATTAATGTATATATATATATATGTCATCTACTTACTTCCATTCAAGACAATAAGGAAAGGAAAGCAGCGTTCATGCGTACGTACGGACTACCGTCTCCATGAACGGTGTGTTTCCTTTCATTTATCTATCTATTATATATATATATATACTGAATATATATGATATATAAATAATACTTTATTTTATTGAAGTAAGTAAATCATGATATATGTAATAATAATGTCAAGAACAACAAGTCCAAACACCTACGACAAATGAAACGATTTTACCCAAAACCCTACTTTAACATGAATTTACAAAAGAACGGGTAATATAAAGTCATAAGTGGACCATATATGATATAATAACAATGAATATGAACTGTAATAAGTCAATAACATGATTTAAATCATTATACAGGAGGTTCAGACACGTACAAAGCAAGTCGGACCTAAGGTAAGGGAAATATCACAATCTCATTTTTATCCGAGATTGTTTATACTTTGGAATTTACTGGGGTGTATTTTATCATCCACATCCATGTTTCCTGAATATGTAATATTATTTACATCCATCTAAAATTGTTTAAATCCATTTTTACCTTTAGGTGAGTTTTTAGTAAAAGATATGAAAGGAATCTTTCGTCGTTTTTCGTACGAGGTACTTTTTGACTTTTCCGACAAAAGTACGAATAATATTTTTTTAACTTATACGGCATGAATGGATTTTTAAAACATTATTTACAAGAAGCTTCCTTTACATCTTTTCAAGTTTATTTTTAATCAACATCTTTTAGTTTAGAATTTTATGACATTTTAAGAAAGGAAAAGTGTTTTTGAAGTAGAAAGGATATTTTCCTCAAGAATGGAGTTCAAATGTTTTATCAAAATTATTTTCCATCTAAGATAATGTAGGGTTCTGTTTTTATCCCTATTATTACATTGATTTGATTGTGTTGTGAGGGAATTATGTTTATGAAGTCATTTACCTTATATGGTTTATTTTATGATGTCATGATGTTTCAAGAATCCCATTTTTGTTACTTGTGTTATGCGATGATGTATGATTTATGATTATGTGGAACACATAAGAAAGGATTCATTATAAGATGGGTGGGACCTATATCTCCCTCCAATTCATTGGGTAAAGATTTTATATCTCATGAGATAGACATGGATGGAACGGTAGGTTATACCGGTTCAGTGAAACAGGACTGGAATGAGGGTGACTCGATTCAGAAAGGGACTTTGTCCACTAAGATAGTCATGGCAATGAGTCTTGACTAACAAGAAATGATTCTCTATGATTATCTGTGAATGCCACAAAGTTTCATGTTTTATGTTATGATTATTGTGATTACATTTCACTTCCATGATTTATCCCATGTTATGAAATTATGATCTCTTTTGCAGGTTAAGATTTCCAAAAGTTATGTGCTTGTGTATATGATGTGATTGATATTTCTTTTGTTTACCCTTACTGAGCATTTGAGCTCACCCTTTTATGTTTTCTTTTCCCCAGGATATAAAGAAAGGATTTAGGTAAAAAAAAAGGGAAGATCTTTATGGGAGATATTGAAGATCTTTCACCACGATTAGAAGATTACGTTCCGAGTTTCCAAAGACACTAAACTATTACGATCCTTGTGTGAGTGTTTTTGTTATGTACCAAGTATTCCGCAAAAGTAATGTAATGTCCATGTACATCAAGCTTCGGGTCTCTACTGTTGGTATCAGAGGAAAGGTTTAGTCAACCTTTGGAAACTAGGATGCGAGAACTTTAGTGAGATCCCTAGTGATATTTCTAAGGTATGTCTAGGGATGTCCCTAAGGATAAGTATACGTATAGGATATAATCCTAGAACTACGATAACGATCTTAGAATTTAACCTAAGATGTTAGATATTAAGGGTACTCCCCCTTTACTATGTTGTTTTCCCTAGCATGATTTTTGCCTCTCACGCTATTCTTTTTGGGTTTTAGAAAATGGCTGGAAACAAGATGATTCACAATAATGGAGGATATGATGGACAATGGAATGATATTCTTCATAATTAAATGGGATTTGGAATTCCAAACATCATTATTATGCCGAATCAGCAATCTCATAATATGATCAATAAAGTAAAATTTGGTAAGTTTCCTGACTCGGCTAATAAGAGAAAGATGGAGTTTCATGATGATCATAGAGGAAAGAAAGTTAAATTTCCCCTATGTAAATCATGTGGGAAGAGGCATCAAGGAGAATGTTTCAAAGGAACTGGAAGATGCTTTGGGTGTGGAAAAGAAGGACACAAAGCAAGTAAGTGCAAAGGAAAAGGTTCAGTTAACACCATGGATGAGGATAATGGTATTGCTACGACATCAACAATGGTTAAATGCTTTAAATGTGGAATGTACGGGCATTATGCAAACCAATGCCCTAAGGGAAAGTCTCATGAAGAGAATCAGTATTGTCGTATGGGAAGTATTTATGTTGATGATGATGAAGAGACCACAAATGATATGTGAGATGAAAGAATTGTTGAAGCTCAGTCAATGGTTTAGGAATGTAGTGGAATGATTACATGTTTATCATGTGTAATGTTGTATAAGTAATCTCATGGAATAAAGAGACATCTAAGGATTGTTACACTGTTGTCTCTCCTTAGGTTTTGAAATTGTATGATGAATGGTACCAGTAACCATGAATGGTTATTCAAATACTTTTGGAAAGTAGATGATATGTGCATAATGAAAGGATAAGAAGATAATGTGATGTTTGATTGTATTCATGAGCTCATGATTGATATAAGGACTAAGTGATATCATGGTTTGAGTATATAGAATTTTGAGGATTTTGGTATGTGGAAAGTGTTAACTTTTAACTGCATTCATTTTTTCACTAATGTATTCAAGAGAATACATGATTAAGGACTTTGAATGTTTGGAATGTGACCAACAAAACATACCTTATGATATATGGGGATCGACGATGGTGTTAAATATCTGTTAATCGTTTTCACTATGTTATGAGAGTGGACTACAGTATTATGGATAAGCCTAAAGATTGGAATGGATTATGTTGGACATAAGTTTGTATTGTTTAAGGGTAGAAGTTTTTTTTTGATATTATTGATGGGATGTTATAGTAATATAGTTTTAGAAAAAGGACAACCTGCAGGACGGGCGATAGCCCATCGCGTCGGACAAGGCTGTGGGAATCAAACCCACAACCGAAGTGCGACTGGCCTTTATCGCCTACCACTGGCCTACAGGAAGTCCCTGTTTAGTAGAAACTAGTTTTATTATATTAAGTTGTATGAAATATTATGTATAAGTCAATTTTAGGAACTATATATGATTAATCTCACTATAGATCGACTTTTGTATATAATTTTTTTTTCTAACCTTTTGTTTGAGACAGATGGAATGACCTGTCATTCTATCACATGATCTGCTAACACTTCACGAATAACAAATTCAACTTCATTTATTTAAGAGATGAAGTGGAAATTGTTAAAGGCATGAACAACAGTGAGATTGTACCAAAATAAAGTAAGTATTTATTCTAATTCAAACGATCTTGAAAACCAAAAATGTTGTCCTAGTGATCTTATATCTGATGAATCAGATGGTACCTTATATCGTCACAAATTTATGGCTTTGTGATTGTGGGCTTTTCACTAGCCATGTTCTCTACTACTCTCCATCAGAACATGATGGTTAGATTTCTCTTCCATATCCATATTTTCACCTATGTAGAAACCCAGTGATTAGTTTATTTGGGTAACCGTTACGTTTCATACTTTTGTTTTTAAAGATTGGTTTTGGTATTCATTTTTACGATGTGGGTTTCGATTAAATAAACTTTCGAATAGTATACCATTTATAACCCCGACGAATTTCAAGGGCGAAATTCATTTTAAGGGGGGGTAGAATGTAACACCCTGAAATTTTATGAAAAATATTCTTTTTAATTTCATTAATGTCTTGTGTTATACGCTACACCAAAAGGAGCTTTCACAACACACATCTCTGACCTGGCTTGAATTAGACGCAATCGTGACCTTCCACGATAGCGTGTGTTGTACGCAACACCAAGTTTCGCTAAACAATGATATGCTATTAAGATATTATTAAAACTAGCTGTTATAAATAGTAATAACCACTTATTGAAATTTTGTAAATTTTATTTTTCAAAATGGACTACATTTATGGATTCGGGGTATCTAATTTAGCCTAAGGTGAAATTTTGGTACTTTTCGGATAACTTTCATATTCTGATGAATAGTGAAAATTACTAAATTATAATTAAAAACAACTTTTTTAAACAAAATAATTAATAGTGATAAATTATTAATTTGAGTGGTTTTAAAGTATATTTATAATATATTTTTACAATTTAATACAATGTAGGTCATTGGATGTAATTTCACATTTAAACCAGACATAAACAAGTGTCAATCTTTTGATAGATATTGTTTCTTAAAAACACGCTATTTGTTTTAACAGCGGGATTTAATTATAAAATTAATTAATGAAACTTATATGTTATGAATTTGGTAAAATAGACTTCATTTTTGAGTCGGAATATGAAATATAGCTTAGGATGAAATTTTGGCATTGTTCTGAAAAACATCAATTTTTTTATGAATAGTGAAACTACTAAGTGGTAGTTAAAAAAACTGAATTTTTTCATAAAACTTAATTTTACCGCTTCTGTGAATGGGATTTCAAAAATCCAAGAGACACGGTTGATTTCAGTAAGTAAAATGTGGTTCAATGAGATGAAAATAATTTTTGGTGATTAGTAACTTTTTACTTTTATTTACCACAGTTAAAAGTAAATAGGGTAATTAAGGGTAACAATGATATTAATATTACCCTAACACATGTCCTAATCCTATTGGACAAGTGTATCTCGACCAAAAACAACATTAAGTGTAATATATTATCATTTAGGGCCACTTGGATTAGATTAGGACATTTATTATTATTTAATTCAAAGAAGAGTTAAAAGAGTTAAAATCAAAGTTTATTTACTAAAACATTTTTAATATAGGGTTATACATAGAATAAATTCGATTTTAAATTTTTATTAGAAATCTAAAAGGATTACATACATAATGGTATTTCATTTGTAATTTTTAGACATCAAATAATTTAATTTATTTATGACACAAAGATGATGCAGTAATTAACTTATTAATGAAATATTGACATAATTGATATTATAAATACAACAATAAATGTAATTTAATACTTTTTATGAATTAAAGTAATTTTCTAGGTTACTATGATATATTAGTGTTGATTTAATCAATGTGGTTCGAACATATAATTCTGTTATGACTTTCACAAAAATCATATATCAAATAGTGTCAAAATTGACAAAAATAGTTTTTAAATCAAATATTATATTACTAATTGTTATTTTATTCCTAAAAATATATGGTTCGGCCAAATGACATAGATAAGGATATATATATTAATAATAATCAATTTGGGGTTCGTTTGGAATGTTATAGTATGTGTGTTAACCATATAGTGAAAGAAAACAAAAAGACACGGTAAAAGTTAAATTATTTAACTTAGAGTTAAATCTAATTGATAAGGTTAAAATAATACCCTAAACTTGTCTAAATCCTATTGTATGATAGGATTTCGACCCGTCCCCACTTTAGCTTCGAAATAAGACCCTTTGAAACCATTATAAACCGATTTTGACTTTAATATAAAATAATATTTTGAGATATTCCTAAGGTGCCCCTCTCCTCCCTTATAAAAGGGCACCTCTTCCCCCTCCTCCTCACACCAATTTGAGCACTCAAGCTCGGCCAACCCCTGCCAAAATCCCTTCTCCACTTCCCTAGAATAATCCTAGAGGTCCTAGTCTTCTTCAAAGACCAATCTTAGTTTCCTAAGTGGATGATTCAAAGAGGCATTCCAAAGAAGAGGTAATATCCATTACCGATCTTTTCAATTTCTTTCTTCTTCAACTTCTTCTTCTTTAGTTGTTTCATGATAAAGTAATAACATCAGTATTACTTACATACTGATATGTTACTATAAATATGAAACAACCCTAATTCACATTCTATCCATCCTACGGAAAAATGAAATCACCGCGCGTGCGTACGTACGGAATACCGTCTCCACGCCGTGGTGTAATCTATTTTCCGCCACCACCTTAATAGGATTGGTATAATGGTGTAATGAGTAACTATATATGATTAGTATAAAGTGATATTGATACTGAAATAGTATACATACACTTTAACACAATTCCACGACCATGGGAACGATATCATCGCTCGTGCGTACGTACGGACTACCGTCTCCACGACGCGATGAGATTCATTATCCATGTTAACCATTCCAGAATGATTATAAAGTATATATAATGAATAATAATGGAATATATGACATGGTAAATATAATGTATTTATGTATATATATATATATATGTCATCTACTTACTTCCATTCAAGACAATAAGGAAAGGAAAGCAGCGTTCATGCGTACGTACGGACTACCGTCTCCATGAATGATGTGTTTCCTTTCATTTATCTATCTATTATATATATATATATACTGAATATATATGATATATAAATCATACTTTATATTCTGGAAGTAAGTAAATCATGATATAAGTAATAATAATGTCAAGAACAACAAGTCCAAACACCTACGACAAATGAGACGATTTTACCCTAAACGCTACTTTAACATGAATTTACAAAAGAATGGGTAATATAAAGTCATAAGTGGACCATATATGATATAATAAAAATGAATATGATTCTGGAATAAGTCAATAAAATGATTTAAATTATTATACAGGAGGTTCAGAGACGTACAAAGCAAGTCGGACCTAAGGTAAGGGAAATATCACAATCTCATTTTTATCCGAGATTGTTTATACTTTGGCATTTACTGGGGTGTATTTTATCATCCACATCAATGTTTCCTGAATATTTAATATTTTTTGCATCCATATAAAATTGTTTAAATCCAATTTTACCTTTCGGTGAGTTTTTAGTAAAAGATATGAAAGGAATCTTTCGTCGTTTTTTGTACGAGGTACTTTTTGACTTTTCCGACAAAAGTACGAAGAATGTTTTTTTAACTTATACGTCATGAATGGATTTTTAAAACATTATTTCCAAGAAGCTTCCTTTAAAACTTTTCAAGTTTATTTTTAATCAACTTCTTTTAGTTTAGAATTTTATGACATTTTAAGAAAGGAAAAGTGTTTTTGATGTAGAAAGGATATTTTCCTCAAGAATGGAGTTCAAATGTTTTATCAAAATTATTTTCCATATAAGATAATATAGGGTTATTTTTTTATCCCTATTATTACATTGATTTGATTATGTTGTGAGGGAATTATTTTTATGAAGTCATTTACCTTATATGGTTTATTTTATGAAGTCATGATGTTTCAAGAATCCCATTTTTGTTACTTGTGTTTTGCGATGATGTATGATTTATGATTATGTGGAACACATAAGAAAGGATTCATTATAAGATGGGTGGGACCTATATATCCCTCCAATGCATTGGATAAAGATTTTATATCTCATGAGATAGACATGGCTGGAACGGTAGGATATACCGGTTCAGTGAAACAGGACTGGAACGAGGGTGACTCGATTCAGAAAGGGACTTTTTCCACTAAGATAGTCTTGGCAATGAGTCTTGACTAAAAAGAAATGATTCTCTATGATTATGTGTGAATGCCACAAAGTTTCATGTTTTAAGTTATGATTTTTGTGATTACATTGCACTGCCATGATTTATCCCATGTTATGAAATTATGATCTCTTTTGCATGTTAAGATTTCTAAAAGTTATGTGCTTGTGTATACGATGTGATTGATATTTCTTTTGTTTACCCTTACTGAGCATTTGAGCTCACCCTTTTATGTTTTCTTTTCCCCAGGATATAAAGAAAGGCTTTAGGTAAAAAAAAGGGAAGATCTTTATGGGAGATATTGAAGATCTTTCACCACGATTAGAAGATTACGTTCCGAGTTTCCAAAGACACTAAACTATTACGATCCTTGTGTGTGTGTTTTTGTTATGTACCAAGTATTCCGAAAAAGTAATGTAATGTCCATGTACATCAAACTTTGGGTCTCTACATTGGGTCTAGAATTTATTTCCATAACATTGATACATGGAACATATCATAAACTTTAAAGAGACTTGGAAGCATTATAAAATGGTATGTGATACCTCCAATTCGTTCCATAATTTCAAAAGGTCCAATGTACTTTGTACATAAATTACCCTTCTTACTGAATCTTATAATAATTTTTCATGGAGATACCTTAAAAAAAACATGATCGCCCAATTGAAATTCAAAATCCTTTCTTTGATTGTTAGCACAACTCTTTTAGCTACCCTGAACTACATTAATATGATTTTGAATAATCTTTAACTTTTCAATTGTTTCCTCCATAATTTTTGGGCCTATAAGATTTCTTTCACCAAATTCATCCCACCATGTTGGTGTACGACATCTCTTTTCAAAAAACTTTTTATATGGTTCCATTTGAATACTAGAATGGAAGATATTATTATAAGAAAAATCAACCAAAGTTACTTACTTATCCCAAATTCCTTGAAAGTAAATTGATCATGATCTAAACATATCATCTAATGTTTTAGTAGTCCTTTCAGAATATCCATATGTGTGATAATAATATGTGGTTCTCAAATAAATCTCAGTATCTAGTGCCTTCTGAAGACATTTCCATAATTAAGATATAAAATGTGGATCTCGATCAGAGACAATCCATATAGGTGCACCATGAAGTATTATAACATCATTAATATAGATTCTTACTAGGTGTTCAAGAGTTAAATCGTCTCTTATAGCAAGAAAATGTGTAGATTAGGTAATGTGATCAACAATATCCCATATTGTAGCATTCATTCTTGGAGTCTTTGGTAATCCTGTGAAAAATTCCATTGTAATGTCATCTCATTTCCACACAGGTATAGGAATAGGTTGCATGATTCTTTTAGGATGTTTTCTATTAGACTTTAGTTTATTCTAAAATCAGATATCTTGACACATAGTCATCAATTTCCCTCTTTAACTTGTCCTAACAAAAAATTTCCTTCACATATTTATACATCTTAGTGCCACTATAGCGTATAGAGAAATTTGATCTATGAGAATCATCCAATAATTCCTTTTTTATCATAGCTATAGGTGGAACACAAAGCCTCTTCCGAAATTTCTAAATTTCATCCTTATATATGAATTCAATCAGTCTCCCATAATTCATAGCTTTAATTTTATTTTGAAAATACTCGTCATTATATTTACAACTTTTTATCCTTTCTAGTAAATATGGTTTGAAAACTATTTTAAAAAGTAGTGATGTTCCACCTTCCATGATAATTCCCATATCCATATTTACTAGATTCATGAAAAAATGATCCCATTAGGCTATCATTTTTTTAGAACTCAATGGTACTTCATGCAAAAATCATATGACACCTTATTTTTCCTCTCTAGGTGGCAGTGTATTGTAAAATAATAATCCTTGGGTATCTCAAGCCATCTCCTTTTTCTCATGTTGAGTTATTTCTGTGATAAAATATATTTCAAACTCTTGTGATAAGTATATATATCACAAATTTTACTATATAGATTGTATTTTCATATGATCAGATCAAATATTACTATAGCTAACTCGATATCATGATTTAAGAAGTTTTGTTCATGAATTTTAAATTTCCTAGATTCATAATAAATAAATCAATCATTCTGCATAAGAACACAATAGAGATCATTATTTGATGCATCACTATAAATCACAAACCACTTATTTCCCTATGGTTATTTCACGATAGTTTCATTGACTATTATTCTATTAAATTCTTTAAAACATTCTTCACACTCCTTTTTTCAAAAAAATAACCCCTTTCGGTGTTATCTTGGTTAACGGGTTATCTAATCGAGAAAAATTATGGATGAAATGCAGATTGTATCCTACTAAAATACTAAAACTATGTGCCTCAGTTATGATCATCAGTACGGGTCATTCTTGGATTTCATTTTTCTTTACAAGATCAATATAGATTCAATACATCAATACAATATTTCCACAGAAAGAAATTTCCTAAATCTATAATTCACACTAGGAAAATTTCCCATATAGCTTATTTCATCAAAGAGTCTTCAGAACAATCCATAAGTGGTTATCATGGTCTTCGTAGCTTTTAGAGTATACCAAGATTTCATCAATAAATAATATTACAAAATCATCCCGAAATTCCTTGAACACTATTTTTATTAGATCCATGGAAATATAGGGTGCATTTCCGAATCTTAACATCATTAATATAAATTCACAATATCCATACCTGGTTTGGAATGCCTTCTTTGGAATATATTTTTTATTTAATCACAATTGATGATATCTACAAATAAGTACCATATTCAAAAAATATTAAGC
Source organism: Viscum album (assembly GCA_963277665.1). Taxonomy (NCBI): domain Eukaryota; kingdom Viridiplantae; phylum Streptophyta; class Magnoliopsida; order Santalales; family Viscaceae; genus Viscum; species Viscum album. Next base: position 545,128,363 of record OY728140.1, read on the forward strand.
TCTATGAAGTTGATCAAACAAATCATCAATGTAAGGCAGAGGATACTTGTTCTTTATTGCAATAGAATTGGATTCTCTATAGTCAATGCACAACCTCATTGATCTATATTTATTATTAACAAAAAGAACTAGGGATCCCCATGGAGAGATACTAGGGTGAGTAAATCCCTTATTACTCAACTTCTCTTGTTCTTTCTTCAGCTCTGTTAATTCCATTGTGTCCATTCTATAGATATTTTTTTATATTTCCATTCCATCAGTGATTAAATCAATAGAAAAATCTACCTCCCACTCTAGAGGATGTCTAAGGAAATACTTTGGAAATATAATAATGTATTCTTGTACAATAGGAATATTCTCAATTTGAATATTTCTTTCTTCACCCATTGATGATGCTTTCTCTTCCTCACCAATAATTTCATTTAGAAGAGCTACTATTGGGGGATCTAGATAAAAATCAGATGATTGAGTTTTTACCCTAAAGATAATGGATTGTACATATTCCTCACAAATCATAAATTAGTTCTTTTTGTTTTAAATTTTCACATTATATTTTGATAGAGAGTCCATAATGAGGATTATATCAAAGTTAGTCATAGGTATGATAAAACATTTAGCAAATAAATCATGTTTATATGACATAATTGGAACTACCCAAAACATATTTGTTGTAATGAGAATTCCCTTAGGGTTTTGACTAACAACTCCTTTATTAATGTGAATTGGAAATATCTAATTTTTTACGAAAATTGGGAATATAGAAAGGAATGTAAGGACCCATAATCAAATAAATCATTCAAAAAAATTGGGTAGATCACTAAAGTACCTACCAACATATCATTAGGAGCTTCGACCATAGCTATTGTGACTGCATAACCATGGACTATTCCCTTAGTCCTTTTTCATAGAATGTTTCCTTAATTAGTATGACAGTCATTTTCATAAGGACCCATTTAGTTATAATTGTATCATTGAACATTGATAGCTTATTTCTTCCCCAGGATATTATGATCTTGGTCGCCTTTTTCTCCATACTTGTAACAAACTCTCATTCCTATTAGGAAAGTACTATGGTGTTTCTTCCCACAATTACTACAAGGTGGAATGTAATATTTTCCATTATTCCCCTTATTTTCATTTCCATAGTGTTCATCATCCCTCTTATTCTCTTGGTTTTCTTTAAAATCATATGACTTATAGAATTCCTTTTATGTCTTTATAGAACATTAGACTATATATTCATATGATGAGAACTTTTATGAGACTAGTGACCATTAGAGGAATGGTATTAACCCATCAAAGAATCTATCAATAATACTTCAGGGGTTATTTATGTAGTCTGTAGTATGTCATCCTATCCTTGTGAAGTTTTCTTCAAACATTGCAACATTATAATCATCATTCTACCTCTGTCTCAGATATTTTATTTTTCATATGATCTTGTTGTTCGTGAGTAAAGTATTTTTCTACGAAAATTTCTTAAAAATACCTCCATTCAATATTTTCTAATCCTTTATCCTCTATATTTAATTGAATTAATTACCCCCATTTATCTACATCTCTTAAGAGATGATAAAGTGGCATGAAAACGTTTTCCCTTTGGTTACTCCCGAAGCAAGAAATATTTTCTCTAAGGAAATTATCGATCGCTCAAATACAAATGGATTTGAAGATGTATTGAATTTTAGTGGTTGTTGTCTGATGAATAAGTCTAACAATGATCATCTATGCCATGGATCTGGCTACTCCATACAGGAACGGTTATTAATCATAACCGGAGTCATTTTCCCCAGTATATTTATCAATTATTCATCACCAGTTTTAGCTCCTTCACCAATATCATTATCTTGCATAGAATGGAAATCCCTAAATGGAATGTGTGCATTGATAGAATTTCCATTTATTCTAATAGGCTCTATTTCTAAAAAAATAATTCACTAGATTATATTATGCATCATAATTCATAAATTCAATATAAGTAACATAAATTGAAAATTTTATTCATATCTAATCTCATAATAAAAAACATGGTTCATTTGGGGGAATAATTAAATTGAAATCCTTCATAATAGTTTGAAAAGATAATGTGAATTATTCTAATCATATCCCTTGGGAGTGTGAAACTAGTTGTGTAGTAAGTCTCATTTTCATGTACCAGGATACCTCGAGTCATGCCTGGAACACCTTATCGGAGTTATTACTCCTCGGTACATCTGTTACCGGACCATGTCTACTTTTAGTATCGAGAATATGATCTATTTTTTTAAAAATACACACATAATATCTTTGTTAGAAAAGTTTTAGTGTGTTCCTCTATACTTATCCTCAAAATCTATCACAGTTTAATGATCCCAAATAAATGTTCTTATAAATCTAGCTTCCAAGGTTTGTACTTTGCTTCCTTTGATACCAACTGTAAAACAACCCCAAATACTAGAGTTTGTGCATTATTTTATTACATTGGCATTATCACAAGAAATCAAATCCCAAAGTACTGATAAGTTTAGCAGCCTTGAAAAAACTATATACAAACATTAGTTTTAATTGACATCGTGAAATGAAAAAAATACATTGTATCTCCATTGAAAACACTCATATCCCTTATAATATCATTATAGGTTAGTCATAATATACCTATTTTCATCCTATTTAAAAATGAATCATAAGAAAGAGGTAATATTATATTCTCATTAAGGATAAACAATATAGGTGAAGCAATCATAAATAAAAATACACTTTTAAGGTAAGGTGTAAAATTGAAACACAATCCTTTTAAACATAATATTGAGAATAATATGGAAATAATTCATCAAATAACCCCATTTAAATATTCACATGGATATTCTACTAGCTTAATAATCACATTAATATTAATAACGGATATCATAATGGGGAAATTAAAAATGTTAGACATCATAACCATATCATCAAGGCCTTTCGCCAAGACTATACATAAGCGAGTAAGATGTTAGTCAAAACCCAAACTCATTTTACTCATGATAACTACTAATGCATCGAGGGGATTCCAATAAATGGTCCCCAACCCATATGTATTTCATTAACTGGACCCCTGTCTATCACTTACTATGTCTAATGCATTTATCATATGAAAAGGGTGAAACAAAACAAACATAAACATTCATATTAAAACTAGAATACGAAATGTTCATAGATTACCCATAAACCATAAATGGTATCAAAATAGAATATCCACAATCAAACATATCATAAACCATTCAATACAATGTGGTAGATTTTATCATAAGAAATCATCCTAAATAAATCTTAAAATCTAACAATGGTTGTTGTCATAGAGAAAAAGAATCTAATAAAATCATTAAAACTCTTTCGGAGAAATATCCCTTTAAACATTGAAATCATTTAAAATCCATGCAATTATAAAAGAAAACATTTCTTTTGAAACTGACCTTTTCATCTTATAATGTAAGCTTAAAAACATTAAGGCATCATGATGGTGGAAAAAATTCACTTGCTCCACATAAGTTAATAAAATATTCCATCATTAATTTGTCGAAAAGTTTTAAAGTACCTTATTTGGAAAACGACAAAAAAATATCTTTCAAAACATTTAATAAAAAGTAATAAATTTCTGAAAATGACGTAGAACTATATTAAAGGAATAGTAATGATATTTGGAATTCCATATTTAGGAAACATGGATATGGATGATAAATATTTCCTAGTAGATACTTATGTATAAACAACCTTAGATAAAAATGAGATTGTGAAATTTACCCTTACCTTGTACTTTACTTTAGTCAAGGGTGTGTTAACATCCTATATAATGGTTAAATATTGTTATTATATTATACCAGGACCTTATCCATATATATGATATCATATATAATCCTCTTATGTCATTTTGTTTCATAATATTTCAGTATTACCATTGTTCTGGGTGTTTTTTTGACTGACTGAATGGCCTGAAGGCCTCAATTGTTTATTTATTTTTGGATAAACCCCCTTTTAAGGAGAAAGGGGGAAAACTCTCATGAATTCAAATAAATGGATACATAACATAACCCAGTACCAAAACAAGACTACTAGAAATTCCCCTCCCCATCATCAACATCGTTATGGCAAGCCTCCACCAATGCATTGTTGCTCAGTAAGCTATCTCGTGCAAAGATACACGGGCTTGGTACCGAGGGCTATTCCATACCCTCTCAATCCTCAAAATCTGAATATCCATACATTGTGGAAGAAACCTACTCTGAGTCCTCATACGAGGCATAAACTTGTCGAATTCCTAGACCAACCATCATCCAAAAATTCAAACCATCAAATACTAACATGCATCTACTTCTCCAACTATTCTAACCTTACTCCAAACAAAAAAAGATAACCAGAAAACCTCCATATCCAAGAATTATATCTACTACCTGAAACTTTCATACCGATCATCACACACCAGAAAAACAAACAACAATCCAATTTCATCGTCATGATTTTTAATCCAACAGCAACCAATCTGAAGCAAACTAGGAGAAACATACACACAGCACAACTCGACCTTCCACTGCCAAGACTGTGAATTCCATTGCCCAGAACCACCTCTGCTGAGCCAAAATACAACACCATGATTCCATATTAGAGAAAAAAAAATCCATTGAACCCTCTACTGGATCGAAGGATAAACAGCACCATCTTCAAAATTTCTTCACACCTTCCCCTTCACCCAAAGACAAACAGTAAACACCGCTAGAAAACCAAACACAGCATTGCACAAAACACAACTCCAATAATAGTCTTCCTCAAATAGAAATGAAAGAACATCCAAAACAACATTAAGACAAGTCACAATATAAAAGATAACTAAAATCAGAAGAAAAAAATGATGAAGATGAAACAGTCACCAGCGCCCCTATAGAAAAACCCTATCACGAACCAAACCCAAACCCCTTCACCGCCAACCAGGTCACCCGTGAAGAACCCGACACCTCCCAATGCACATCTTGAGACGAAAAAATACCCTCAAGACACAATATATGTAACTCCGCCATTGGACCCACATCGCGCTACCATGGAGGCCCTATCCAATGAAAAGGAGTCAAGAGAGAAGCCGACTAATAGTAATGTAAAATGCCAAGATGATCGAGTACATGAAGTGTACGACACCACCGAGGCAGGGATTCATTGTCACAAGCTCTCCAAGAATGATATTAAGTTAATAAATACTATATTTACGAATATTATAATTTTTATAATCATTATTGAATAGTTAAGGTGGAGAATTAAACTTATCACATCGTGGAGACGATAGGTCGTATGTACGCTCGAGAAATGGTATCATCCACTAAATGGTTAAATGGACGATAATTGGATGGTATATTATTTATAAATAATAATAATAATGTAATATTCATTATTTATATCCATTATAATTATCATTATTCCCATCCAAATAAATTTGTGTTGAATAAAAAATTACACTACGGTGTGGACATGGTAAGTCGTACATACACACTCATGGTGATACTGTTATACATATAATGGATAAAAGGAGAAATATGGTTGTCCCATTTTCATAATAAAATATCAAAATATAGATGATACTAGATTTATTACATTATTATATAAACAACATTTGAAGAGGAAGTATAAGAACTAAATAAATTCAACTGAATAGGGAAAACAATTACCTCTTCATCGAGTATCTCCATTTGATTTGTACAAAAGGACTGATTAGGTTAGATTTCTACGCAAATAATGGATTCTAGGATATAGTGAGGGAATTTTGAATGATAAATGGGAAGATTTTGTCTGATCCAAATGGATTTAAAGGTTTTAATAAAAGATAAGTATATGTGCCTTTCTATAAGAGAGGGGAGGAGCACTTTTGGAAACTCCAAAACTATTAATTTTATAAAAATTGACATCGATTTGAAATATATCTAAAGTGAGTTATTTAAAAGATAATATTATTATGTATCAAAATTAACTCAACCAATTAATTTTAAACTTTTTTAGGTCACAATATGAACCATCTCTTTTCGATTTAACCCTTAGTTAAACAGTTTAACTCTTACTAAGACTATTTGTCTTTTTATACAATAGGGATAATATATTTACTATAAATAGCCAAAGAAACACAAATTGGATCATCTATAGAATATTTAAAATTATTGTAGTTATTTTTCTAAAATATATATTTTTATGAATTTTATATCATTTAATAAATTAATATTCAATTTAAAATCTCATTTATTTAAAATTTTGAAACTATTTATTAATTGATTTTTTTAAATAATAACAAATTTATTCCTTAAAAAATACATTAAATAAACCCTAAAATGTCAATGGAATCCAAAAAAATCATGGATGTCATAAAATTTTCAAATTATATTCATTTTTATATTATTAATATCATTTAACTGATTCATCCTTTAATAAATCAAATATTAAATTATTATTTTTTCACAATTTAATTTAATTAATTATTTTCTAAAATTATAAATAAATTACCATGATGTAGATATAATTTTTTCCTTTATAAATACTATTTATAGTCCACCATATCACTTATATAACCTCATATTAAAAATTATATAGTTATTAATATTTGAATATGTCATTTCTAACTATTCTTTAAATAAAATAAAATAAATGTCATAATCTAACAGAAGTGGCTCAAAAAGGATCATATTTTTGGCCTAAAGTTGATTTTGGTAAAAATAACTTATCCAATTAAATTATTAAAAATATTAGGGTAATTTTATAATAATATTATATTATTTTGTTTACCTTTAATTACACAATTAACTCAATACCGTGGAAAATAAATAAAAATACTAAATTTATTATTCACAAAAAAATTGATTATATTAGATCAAAAATTTCATACTAATTACAACCATGTATATTCATTTTTAAAATTCAATTAACAGAAATGAAAAAGTTTCTTTTAATGTTAATCCTGTAGAAGTGGTGAGAAGGCAGGTAAAAGAGACATTAAGATAATCAATAATTTATTAAATATATTTCTATTATAAAAATGATTCTAATGACCTAAATTTGGTTAATATATGTATTATATATCTATTTCGACTTTAAAATAAATTTATAATAAAATAATTAATAAAATGAAAAATTGGTTTCTTACAACAACGAAGTATTTTTCATTATTCATCAAAAATCACAACTTCTATAAATTATACAAAAAAATCACCCTAATATACATATAATATTTTTAATTAAAAAAAGAGTTATATTGTGACAATTTAAATTTATAAATTTCATAATGTGGTTAATACTATTCATTACATCATTTTAAATGGCTAGCTTGATATATCATAGTGCAGTCGAACTCGGTGTTGTGTGCAGCACATGCTATTGGATTTATTTAAAAAAAACATACCATGAAATATTGGGGTGTTACAGAGAGATCTTCAATATCATTTTAATGGAACTAAGATTGATGGTGTGTTCAATCAAAAACTTCTTCATTATGACCACTTCTATGTCCATTTCGGGTCGATTTTAAAACCTGTGTCAGGAATCCTATCTCCAAAAAATAAATTTATTAATGATAAAACCACTCTCTTCCTTTTTTTTGGATTCAGTACATTTAAAAACATTAAAATTTCTTATGAAAGCTCATTAATATAGATTGGTTTCAATTCTGAATATTAAAAACATTCATTTACAAAAAGGATAATTGTCAATAAGAACAGAACCTTGTTGAAAAAAAATCATCACAAATGTTATTCAATCTCCCCATTTGGATTTGTTGACAATAATCCTTAACAAACATTTCAAATCTCATAAATATTTCAAAATATCATGTTTTTTGACATTTATTAAAACATTTCCTTTCTTAAAAGAGAGTGTCTTGACACCACACTACTGGATAAATTAATTTTTTAAGGAATTTCAACCCTTTAAGAAAATAATATTTTTCTTCCATGTAAAGATAAACTCTCCCTCACTTTTATCTTTTCCTATCAACTTTATTTTTCTCTCCTCTATTTTATGATAACCATATCTTCATATTCCTTTGAGATAGATAAGAGAAAAGAATTAACAAATAATACAGTTGTTAATTTCTTTCCCCCTTTTTAATCATAATCCAATGAATGGTGGGGGAATTCTTATGTAATTTTGGAAGTCATTATAGGAGGTTGGACATGAATTTGTAGTCTCAATTCAACAAACCTTTCTTTCGGAATTGTTATTGTGAAGATATTATGAATTTGATACTTTTTTAAGATATAATCCAGAAAAACATCTCCATCATCAAATTTATATTTTATAAATTGAATATTTATATCAATGTTTTTAGATCTTAAATGTTGGATATTATTTATAAAAAGTTAAATTGCACTACTGTTATCACAAATAATCATCAATGGATCAGAAACTTTCAATTTCCATTCTTCTAGATGAACTTTCATCCAAAACATTTTGAGTAAAATCATGAGTAACTGCAACATATTTTGATTCTTTTATGCTTAAAGTTACTAAACTTTGTTACTTACTATGCCAAATCACACAATATTCATCCAAGAAAAATGTTCCTCCTAATTTTGACTTTCAATTATTAAAATCTCCAACCTAATCGGCATCAGTAAAACCATGAAACATTATCTCACAATTTATTTTATATAAAGAATCCCATGTGATTTTTTCTATTTACACATCTCAAAATCATTTTGCTTCCAACATATGGGATTCTTTCTAATTACATTGATACTTGGCACACAATGTCACAACATAAACAATATCAAGCCTTGAGGGTGTAAGGTAAATTATACTTCCTACAAAATTCTAAAAGACTTTCTGATTCACACTTATTTTAAACTCATCTTTAATCAAATTTGTTATCATATAGATAAAAGTATAAACTTATTTGGATTCTGTCATTCCAGAAAAAATTAACAATTCCCAGAAAAACATTTATTGAGATAGAAAATGTATTTTTCTTTTTTTAAAACTTATACACCAAAGAATAAATTTAATTCCCCAACATTGATATTTCAAAAATCTTATTCATTTATTCAAAAAACTATTAACAAAAATACTCTCTATCCCCATATAAAATTAAATCATCCACATAATTAATTAATACTAGAGTTCTGAAGTAATAATCTTTCACATATAATTAGCAATCAAATTTTCCTATAAAAAAATCACCATTCTAAAACAATTGTCAAGATTATAATTCCATGAACATGAAGCCTGATTCAGACCATAAAATTCTTTCATAAATTTACAAACATTGTTTTCATCATCATCATGTATAAACCCACATGGTTGTTCAATGTAAAATTCTTATTAAATTTCTTCACTGAGAACTGATTGCTTTATGTCCATCTAATATACTTTTTAATTATGAGGAGCAACCCCTGCTAGAAACATTTTGATTTTTTATAAACTTTCAATTGCGGTAAATATTTCATCAAAATCCACACCTTATACCTATACACATTCTTTATCAACAATCCTAACTATGTTTCCCGAATCTTATCCATTTTTATTCAAATTGTTTCGATAAAGCCATTTTTCCAATAAAAAATTTATTTTTAGCATATGGGATAAGTTCTCTTGTTTCTTTATCTCAATTTGATCCAACTCTTCAATCATAGAATCCACCCATTCATTGTGTTTCATGTCTTCTAAAGCTGATTCTGGAACAATATTTTAGATATGTGATGTATGATTTTATAATCTCAACATTCTTCTAGTATGAACTTGATCCTTAATATTTCCAATAATGTTTTAGAACTCAACATTTTTTTATAAAGTATAAAATTTCCATGCTTCTTTTTCAGTTAAAATTTCTACAACACACAATTATCCTGAATTTTGATAAGGATGTTTTAAATTACTTCCATTATCATTGAAAATCTCCAATTTAAACTCCTCAACTTTATTAACAACTTGTGTTATGTAATTTCGATTTTCAATTAGTTTCACATAAATTGAGTCCACCAATCTTTGTAATAGTTTGTTCAAACATTTTTAACTTCTTTCATTGGGTTAATAACCCAGAAGAATTCATTCCTCATCATTCTCATCAAACATTCCTAGATCCAATTTTTTTATTTTTATTATACATGGACATCCAAAAACATTGATGTAATTTAATGAAGTTTCTATATTGTTCCAAATTTAATAAGAATTGTTTTTGGTTTTCCCTCTCAACAAGAATCTATTTTGATCATCCAAAGACATAATAATATCTTCCTTTCAATATAAATTTGAATGTTTGTATTCTGCTAATATAATTTTTCTCATTCCCACCAAATGTATATTCTTTCTTTCTACTCATCCATTTATTTGTGGAGTATAGGGAGAACTATAGTTATTATTGATACCATAATTTATTAGATAAGTTTCTAAATTATTTCTTGTGAATTTGGTATCAGTATTTATTATCAACTTCATTATGTAAACCTATATTTCATTCTCAACTTCCTTTCTGAAAAAACCTGAAAATTTCCACAGACTCTGAATTATGTTTCATACACAAAATTTTTTCACCTATGTGAAATCATCAATAAAAATGATGAAGTTTAAATATTATTTTATTGATTTATCACCAATAAGTCCACATAAATTGGAAAAAATAAGATCTATAGATATGTTAGAGTGAATCGCAACTCACTTATGGCATTGTATAGTCATATTACCTTTTTGAAAAGTAACAAAAAACATCTTCATATATTCTTTTTAATTCTATATAGGTTTGAATAGATTCAACTTTAGACAGTTTTTTTTATGTTTTTCTACCCAAGGTGCCCAATTCTTCAGTGCCGCAATTTGTTATCATCTCCATCAATCATGTAACATAATTTATTAAACTCTCTAATTTTAGAAATACTACCACATGTTTATTCTCCATTTTTTATTACATTTTGATATTTAACACTTTTGATGATAAAAAAATATTTTCTAAAAACAACTTTTCTTCCATCATTAAAAAGTTGACTTAAACTATGTAAGTTACGTTTTATCCCATAAAAAAATAAAACATCCTCATATATCAAATTTTTTACTTCAATCTCATCCATTCTAATTCCAGTAATTTTTAAGGAACTATAATTACCAAATTTAACGGCACATCCATCATGAATTTCAACATTTTTCAATATTTTTATATCACCTATCATATGTTAAGAATAAAGATTATTAAGTATCCATGGTTTTCTCCTTTTACTTAATTTTAATGGTGTCTTGACCACAAAATCTTTTTCTCTAACTTTCGTCTTTATAGCTTCCTTTTCTTTTTTACCATAATAAACTACTCTGCAAGGAGTGTCATATATATTTCGACATAGTGACTATCATCATCACATATTCAACAAAGTTTTTTCAGAAATTAAAATTTATTTTTTATTGGACGGTTTCTAACTTCTTTATATTTTTTCTAACTTCCTATGGGTTAAGAAAATTACTGATCCTTCTTCCTCTATTTCATTCAATTTGTTCAGACCTTTTTCATGGAAGTGACATGATATGCCAAAAATTATAAGTCATGTGCCCATAGATTCAATAACACAAGTAATATCCATCAAATATATATATTTTTTATTGAAGAAATATATTTATCTATAGAAACTTTGTTGTGGTTGATAACGTCTTCCCTCTTTAACTATCTCTTGATGTTAACCATCTTTCATTCTATGTGGGCTTTATATTTTGTATATTAAATAGGTTTCTCACACCCTTTCTCCACATACTATTTCTCAATGATTTTTTGGGAACTTGAGATGATAGAAAAATAAAATGGAATATTATTTTTTGTGGGGTAGGATTTGACATGATTCTTGATTTGAGTTATCTAAAAAGATTTGAGTTTCATCTATTACTTATGAAGTTTTTTTGATGTTTTTATTTATATTCCACAAGGTAATTTTTATCTCATGAAGTATTGATTTACACTTGTTAACTTCTACTTCCTTATAATCTATATTATTACTAATAAGTTCACCCATATCTCCTTGTTCAGTAATTCTATGTTTAATACTTATTATCTCTTGAATGTATTCTTACTCTTACTTGATGATATCTTTTCATCCTTCCAAAACATCATTAAAATATATCTTTATAACTCTGATTTCTTTCTTGAATGTTTTTTTCTCAAGTCATGAAATAAGTTATATTCTGATTTTATACACTCTATATGATTCTTCACTATCTTCTTCACTATCTATGGAATTTTTTTCTCAACTTTTTCAATGAAGGTTATAATTTTTTCTAAAATTTAATCCTTCAAATTATTGTTTTTACTTGAGTATGATTCATCATTCTTGCTCATCATAATTATTTTGTATCCCGTAAGATTATTCTCATATTTTTTGGATGACTTTTCTTCTTATTAAATTTTCTTCCACTTCTTTCATCAAAGTTTTTCATCAGAATCCACTTAATATTTTAAAAATCTATTCTTGGAACAATTCATATAAAATTTCCTAATTCCACCAAACTCAAAAAATTTGATATGAATTTTACCTTCATAATTTATACTTCCTCTTTTATAGTTCTTAGATATAATAGAAATGATTTTTTCATTCAACTAATTGTCATATTTATCTTCAGATTCACAATAATCAACATCTTCACTATCTTGTATTTTCATTCTTCTCCTGGAATCAAAATCAATTTCATCTTTAATTTTATTTTTAAAAATTATAGCTTTGTTCATTTTTTAAGAAAAAATAATGTTATTTAATTCATTAAGATATAAATCGTCCTCGTCTTCTGAATAGAAAATTTTGTAATCAAACATATCTGGAATGTTTATAATAAGTTTCTTCACAATTATATAATCTTCCAATACATCTATGAATCTTTTAATGTTACCAAAAAATCAATTATTCTTGTGAAATATTCATCAATGGCTTCTTCATTTCTCATTCTGATGTCTTCATATTTACTATGCCATATTTTTATATTTTCTTCCCTCACTTTCGTATTCCCTTCAAAAATATTTTCTAGCTTGTCCATATACTATTTGACGTTTTAAGACCCATTATCTTCATATAATAATTTTATGATAAGTAAATAAGGATATAGTTTTTATACATTACATCAACATTTATATTTCTATCATTAGGAAATATCATGGGATAATCTTTCTCAACAGGTGTAAAACCAATAGTAGTAGAATCAACAACTTCTAGGACAAGAGAAAAGAGATAAGGAATCATCCTATTTTTTCATCCATGATAAGGTTTTCCATTAAAGGTAGGAATTAATATAATAATGATATAATTTAGATTATCCATTAAAAGGATTCAATAAGAAACCCTTAGCTCTAATACCAACTGAATTTCCCAAGGATTGAATAAGGACAGAGAAGGAGGTTTGAATTAGTCGCTTACTTTTTATAATTTTCAACACTTTCTAAAACATAACCCCTAAAACATAATAAATTTCATATCCTTATAATATATTTATAAAAAATCATGCATGAAAAATAATAAAGTGTGTAAAAACATGATATTTTCAAGGTTTGGACATATTGTGAGAACCTGCATCTTTTCTATGGCCACTTTCGAGGGCCTATGGAAATTAAATATTATTTAGAATCAAATAAAACTTGTTTCAAATATCTTTATACACCTTATATATTCCAGTAGGAATTACAATATTAAGTCCCATCATTTTTAAACTTTTATTAAAGAATAATTAATCAAAAAAAATAGTAAAGACTTTGTTCAATCTACTCTACAAACATTTCAGGGTATCATGACCCTGAGATTGACGGCCTTTAGTCTAATGAACCTAGTATGATCGAATCAGTAAGATCACCTCAATACAATATTCCCTTTATCAATCTAAACTAATTAAATACTATTGAAAAACTCATCTGGTCTTCCTCAATCTGATTGACTCCATACAATCTTCTCAAAATGATGTTTCTCAGTCCTGTAAAAATACGGATGTTCAATCTTCTAATGATATATCTATTATGGTGGAAATTTTAGCCAAATAATTTAGTGCTTCCCCTTTTCCAGACTCACTAAAAAGATAAAAAATGTAAATGAATTGTGATTTTTTTTTAAAGATACTCATAAAAATAAAATTATTCAAACAGAAAAACTTTTCATGCTTACTCAAATGTCAGAACTCCAAAAATCAATCACATTTTAACTTCACGTTTCACTTCTTCAAACCTTATCAAGATTTATTAATGATCATTATTCTAAAAAAACTGAATTTTCGTCAGCCTGATATAACATCCTTATCTTCATATTCCTTTTCTCATTACGATCTTTATTTCTTTCTAAGCTCATTACAATCTTCATTTCTTTCTCAGCTCATTATGATATATATTTCTTTCTCAACTCGTTATGATTTTACATTATTTCTATCTTATTAAAATATTCCTTTCATTATTCTCTTATTACAATTTGACTATCTTCCTCATATTATAATGATGAACAATATTACACAACTCATTACGATCTGACAATCCTCATCAGAGTTAGTCTGGTTGAATTTCATTCTCAAAGTTGATATATCATCATTCCTTCTCAGAGTCAGTCTAATCATCTTTCTTATCTTGATTCATTCCAAGGGAATCCTCATAATAATGGAATTATAATTATGAATAAATTCTCATTAAAATGTAAAGTACACTCAGAAAATTTTAAATTCTTAAAACTTCATCAGCTTCAACTCATTATAACATTAGAAAACTTCTGATCTTTGTACTTCTAGATGAAATATTATGTGTGCAGTATTATATCACCGATACAATATTTATAAATTCTCTATTTCATAAAAATCATTTATCATGATATATTTAATGATTTTTTATTACTTCATGACTAGATAAGAATCATCTGATTTATGGTTATAAAGTGTGTAAAATTTCAAACTTCTAAATACACATTCATAAAACATCCTCTTTAGCATCAATCTTACTTCCCCACTCATAAACTTCTGACTTTATAACAAAAATTACATCAGATGGATCTTTAACATAATTTTTATAGACCAAAGACGAATTTTGTGTTTGATCAAAAACTCTATCATTATAACCACTCCTAATTTTAGTGCATCATGATTCAAAAACATATACCCAAAAACCTATGTCTGAATAATAACATTATTGATGATAAAAATTTTCTCTCCCTTTGGGTTTGAATTAGAAAAAAATTCAGAAACTATCAACATTCTAATAAAAAAACACTACAATGTTCTATCTCTAGTCTTGAATAAAAAAATATTTTAAAAAAGGTTATATGTCAACAAATACAAAACATTTTTTTAAAAATATCAAAAAATTTATTCATTTATCTAATCCACTTACCAAGTTAACACAAAAAAAATATTTAATTTTTGGTGGAATGATGAATGTGAATAAAATTTCAAGGAGATGAATAAAATATTTTCTTGTTCACATAAACTCAAATTACCTAATAGTATATAAGGGTTTTTTATTTTCATCAATACATCAAAGAAGGAACTGGGATGTGATATTATGTTGAATGAAATACTGTTTTTTTTTCCTCACAACAATTAAACTCTAATGATAAAAATGAACCATTGTGTGACTTGGAGTTAACTATGGTATTTTTTTCATTGAATATATAGCGGAATTATCTTTACAAATAATGGTTATATATATATAAGGTTCTTGGTGGTAAAATTACATTAAACACCCACAAACACCACACACATAGGCCAGAAAGGTGGGCCATAGGCCCCCAAGGGATAAGCCCCTCATCAAGCCTTATTTATTCAATACATGGCTCGAATTCCAAGTGAGCATGAAGCCCATTACATGGCCCAAAGGCGCATAATCTAGACCATAGACCCAGTGCCACACCACCATCTACATAATGGTTATGCCACTATCTTCTTGCTTCATGTTTGCATCACCACCTGCCTGCATCATGCATGCGTCCCCATCTACCAGTAGAAATTCACTCCCACCCAGATTTGAACCCGTCTCTGATGCAGAATCACGTGGCACCTCTACCACTGAGGCATACCCCAACTGCATATATATATATATTTATATATTGATCATAAAATTTTAAAGTATATATTCTCCAAGAATGATTTAACTATACCCTAGAGAAGATGGTTGGAATTGATTAAATATTATCATTGTTCAATACATTAACACCCTAGGAATGTGAACAAGGTGAATGATGATTTCAGTTAAAATGATCGTGATAGCATATCTACTATGATGATCATAAAATATCCAATAGTTATGGATTTTAAAAGGATAGACCTTTAAATCATAATGAAAGGGGAGAAATTTTATACTTCTCAAATTATTGCTAAAAATCTATCCATGTTATGATTAAAGAAGTGTTGAGGGAATATATAGAGCTAAAAAAGATTGTTAGAAAAATTAGTGAATTCAACCTTGATTGTGATGTAATTATAAGGATCAATAATACTGTATATATCATTGTTATACCAAAATTGAAGAATTATGTGTTGTATAAATATCATAGATCATCATTCTCTATTCATCTTAGAAGTGCAAAGAT
This sequence comes from Viscum album, assembly GCA_963277665.1. Lineage (NCBI taxonomy): Eukaryota > Viridiplantae > Streptophyta > Magnoliopsida > Santalales > Viscaceae > Viscum > Viscum album. The sequence continues at coordinate 545,144,844 of OY728140.1, forward strand.
GTATAAAGACATTTAAGATAATTTGAGTGGGATAAAATGAAGAGAGGTGTTATGGATTATGTAACTTGTTTATTAGTATACCAAAAATTTAAATCTTATTGGAAAAGGTATATGGATATGTTACAAGCATTACCCATACCTATAAGGAAATAGGAAAATTTCACCATGAATTTAATCATAGGAATACCTAATACATCTAAGAGGAATAATTCTATTTGGGATATAGTTGATCACCTTATGAAGTAAGAACATTTCATTTATATTATATAATATTTCTATCTTGATCATCTATATTTAATATATATCAAGGGAGTGTTATGGTTACATGGAGTACCACAATATATTGTATATGATCGAGATTTGAGGTTTAAATCGATGTTCTGGAGAATTATTCAGTAAGATATAGATATGTTGTTGTGTTTAAATACTACCTATCATCATTAGATAGATGTTTAGTTTGATAGAATCATCTAAACCCTGAAAGATTTATTAAGATCATATTCTCTAGACTTAAAAGGTGGTTGGGATCAATACCTTCAAATTGTCTATTTCTCTTATAACAATATATTCCACATGAGTATTGAAATGAAACCTTATAAACCCCTATATATATTTATGTTGAGAACACTAATATGATTGGATGAATTTAGAGAATAATATTACTTGGGAGATAAGATAGCTGAGTAATTGGAATATAATGTTTGATCCATTTATTGGTACATCAAGGTAGCTCAGAGTTGACAGATCGGTTATGCTAAGAATCATCGGCATGTTTGGAATTTAAAGTGTGTGTGAAGATATTCCTTGGAATTTATCCCTGTAACAATGTTATGATATTCAGAAATAAGAGAAATATAAGACCTATATATATTATCCATTTCCAGATTCTTGATTGAGTAAGGATGATATCTTATTTCTTGGCACTTACCCTGAACCTCTCTCAAGTTCATAATGATTTACATGTATCTCCATTCATGAATTAAATACCCAATTCTTTACATATACTATACTAAAAGATTTTATCACTAGTACATGATCCTTCTTATGAAGAAAAACTATTATAAATCTTGAATTATAGAGATAACTTTCTTCAGTATAAGACCGCTCATCTAGTCAATGTTTCGTGGAGAAAATAAAAATTTGAGGAAGAAACTTAGGAACCTAATGATTTGATGAAGTAGAATAATCCTTATTTATTTTCATTAAAGTGATGGAATTTACTAAGATAAATTAATTATAAATGGGGTTAACATTATACCTGAAGATGTTTTATGTATTTTTTTGAAATAAATTTGAATCATTTATTAATTTACATTACATCCAACCCTGAGTCTAAATAAACTAATATATATTATAGACATTGGATTTGTGGTTATAAATAGGATAAACCAAATTATTAAATATATATATATATATATAAGTTATTCTTAATTCAAATATATTGATTAATTCTTAATAAATAATTATTATATTTTAATAAATTCATTACATGATTTAAAAACCTATTTTTCTAAAGAAACATATTTTTATAGGTGTTATTAATTTTTATAAATAATTATATTGATAACAATTAAATTTAATTTTAATGAAATTTATTATTAATTTATTATTAATATTTCATACATTAGTTCTATAATGGTTTTGAATGAAATTGAAATCATTTTAATGTCAAGAAGAGTTATTTTTCTATAAAACTATATTTTTTGTGCTCAAATTGTTTTTATCTTAATAAAATAAATTAACCACAATTTATTAATTATGTAAAATGAAATATATCAAGTATATATTCAATAAAATATTTCAATATTATTCTATTTGTTTTGACATTGTAAGGAATAAAAGTAAATCAAATTTTATTCATAAAATTCATTTTTCAAAATACATTTTCAATTGTGTATTGTGAAATTTTTTTAGATTTCATTTCTTCCACTTATAGAGATTGAATTTAATAAAATTGATTCAATATTTTGAATCATCATGTCCAAAATTTATAATTATTTTACTTTTATTTTTGTTCATAATTAATATTAAAATTTGTAAAAATGTGTTACTATCGTTCAGGTTAAAAGTGTTTAATGGGGGTCAAACTGTAAGATAAGGGTAAAAATTCCACATAAAATTTTCTAAATCTTATTATTTAAAGCTATTTTGACCTTATATTATATTAAATTCTATTTATTTACATTTACTTTAACATTCACTAGAAAATGACTTTATATTATTTAAATATTTTAAGTAATTCCATGTGTGTGTCTCCCAATATTTATAAAAAGGCACATATTCTCCACCCATATAAACAAAATTTGAGCCCTATATCTTTAAAAATACCTACCTAAATACCTTAAAATATTCCTCAACTTCATTATTTATATTCGTTTTTTCTATAAATAATATCCTAAAAGTTATTAAGGTCTATGCCAAAGGAGGACTCTCAAATATAAGGAGATCATCTTACCCACCTCATTCAAATTTTATTTTTTCTTATATTTAATCTAAATATATTTTATCCATCATTAAATAATTAATCTAGTATCATAAATATATATTTTTTAATAATTACTTATGGAAAACCATTTTCGACCTCCTTTCTATGAAATTGTAAATGAAATTATTGCTCAGGTGTCCCTGTGGACTACCGCCTCTACATAACGATATGAATCATTTTCCATAACTGTCCCAAATTAATAGATATAATGATAAATTTAATTAATATATATGAAAATTATGATATTATTAGGGTTCCATTATCAATAAATATTATTTAAATTTCTTTCCTTATTTTTTTAGAAAATGGAAACAGTGTTCATGTGTATGTACGGACAACCATGTCCATGAATGATGTAATTCATTTGTCCATATCTTTCATTTATGGAATGTTCTAAATATATATATAATATATATAAATATTATATATAGATCATTACTAACATTATGGATGTGATGTAATCATGATAAATATTCAAGTACCATAATTTTCAACTCGAAACATACCTGAAAAAACAAAGCAGTTAACACCCAAAATGATGATGGTTATGAAAGATTATTTATGAACAAGTGATAATTTGTTATAAGTAAAACTTATATGGTATTATAAGAGTTAATATGGTTATGATATAGAATTATAATAAATTTAAATTTATTATCCATAATGATGAAATCACTCACAAATCAAATCATACCTAAGTTAAATATTTTATGTTAAAATGTAATTTTTTACTGGAATTTTTTATACTTAAATTTAAAATAATGAAACTATATGATTTATATATCATAAATACAATTTAATTTATTATAATATGGTAATTTTTCTATATTATATTTTTTCCATTCATTTTAATCTCTCTATGTACTAAAACATTGGTAAGAAATTTTTTAAGGAAAACCAAAATTGAAACTTTATTCGGTTAGGAATATTTTACTACCATATCGATATTTTCTATATAAAAATTCAAGAATGTTTATAAATTTCTAAAAGGATTGATTAAATCCATATTAACTCATTTTTTCTTACTATTAAAATTTTTAAAAGGAACCTTCTTATCTTTTTTTGAATGTGGTACTTTTTACCAAAGGTGTGAATAGGATCTTAGTTTAAATTTTTTACGAATGAATAGATTTTTACACCATAATGACTATTAATTACATTGAAACCTACTTTAAATTTCTTGAGGTTCTTTTCAAAAAAATGATTTTCCTAATATTCTGATAACTTTTAGATTTTAAATAATTTATTTCAAAATTTAAAGGGAATTTTTCTCAAGAAATTTTCTAGTGATCATTTAAAGGTATTTTCATCTATGACAATATCCAATGATTTTATTTATGATTCAATAAGTATATGATCTATTGATACCATATTTATTCATTTTATATATGGTATATAATTTTTATGATTAAATATTGATGAAATCCATTTTCTTTTATATGGGTGATGCTTTGAAGAAATGGCAAATGAAAAATGATCTTCTAGCATACATATCATGAATGGAATATAATCATGTGACTGGTTGTTCCATTAAATATATCTAACTGATTGGGTAATGTTTAATTTTTTATGTGATCAAATGGTATGTAGGATGTTATCCCATGACTTAATGTGGGTACATTGTAGGTTATCCCAAGCCCAAAAGATGTACATGTGTAATTATCCCAATCCTAACATATGATGAAGGTGTTGATGGGTAGCCTAACAAAATAATTCTTTGATTGTGATTATTACAAAATTTTTATCCCACTCTCTATGAAATTTCCTTATGCATGTGATAAGATCTCTTGGAACAAGATGTTTTATTCCTCAATAATTTATGTCATATTATATTATAAATCCTTATACCACGATTATGATCTATGAATTTATGGGTATGATTTTAAAATGTTAAGATCATATTATAATACTCATATGATCATGTTATAATCAAATATGGTCATTGATTTTTATCTCCCATGTTTACCCATACTAAGAATCTTAGTTCATCATTTCTAATGTTTCTTTTCAATAGGTTATTAATAAACATTTTATATAGGTTATGACTTACAAGTGTAAAATGTGAAAAGAATTATTTAGGTGTTTTTGAAGATATTTCAAAAACTTTTAGTATCTTATCTTGTATTTGATAATGTTTCTTCTTCATTCATCTTGACATTTTGGTATCTTCTGAGGTTTCTCCACCCTATCTCTTTATCTATATTCTCAAATACACAATTTAATATTTCCTACTTACTGATCTTTATTTATTCTTCAATAACCATCTCAGATAATGATTTATCCTTCAATGACCTAGGCTTACCACCTTATCATATTCTTATTTCTATCAATATTTTTAGGTGTCAATACATTTCTCTTATTTTGGATCTCATGGTAATATAGTGTTTTATTCTATTCACTTTCTTCATCTTTTCCATATTCCACACTCCAACATTATTTCTCCAAGAAGTCTGATTCTTCTAGTTATTTTTAGTGTAATTTTCATTATCTCTTCATGGATGATGTACTCTACCACCTATACTCTTATCATATAAACCTTTATGATAGAATCTATATTGGATTATCAAGAAGGAACTCTTGTTGTTTTTTATTTTTTGGTTTGAGGATCAGTGTCTTCCTCATTGGATTGTTCACCCACATTTACGATTAACAATCATCCCCTTATGTTCTTACATATCTCAATTTAGTATATGGGAGTTTGAGGTGGTCACTAGATGGTGTTTGTGATTATGATTTAGTGTCAGGGAATCATATTGACTGGTGTCATCCACCACATTGGATTCCATTAAAATTAGATGGTTTGGTTATGGTGTTTTTTGTTTCATCATGTTGAAGATGACATCATCACCAATCTTAAGATGGAATTTTTTGATGGATTGACTGTATCTGTTTCTTCAATGAAGGTTTGGTAATTAAGTTATCTATAGGGTTTGTGGTGATTTCTTGGTCATGGTTTGTTTTCGAGGTCATTTCATCAATTACACTTCTCCGGATTCCAAATTCAATGATCCTTCCCATGTTAGTTGGGTGTGTTATTTTATAAGGAGGTTTTGGGATGTGTTTGTTCATGTTGGAGGGTTTTCTAGGTGATGTGACCTCTGGGGGATTTTTCCCATTCTTTTGGTTCTCTAATTAATGGTTCTTCAGTTATATTACTTATAATGAATAGTTTTTATTATTTTTTGACATATTGTAACGTTTTCGATGGATTTCCTATAACTTCAGGTGATGGTGGAACTTTTTTTTGGGATGTGGGGAGAATATAATGGTATTGTGAAGGTTTTTCCTAGTTTGAGGTATCTTATTATAGAATCAATATCTTTCATCACTGAGTTAGGGGTCTTACTTTGTTCTAAAGGTTTCTAGTGCCAACCGGTGTTTGTGATGGTAGTCGTGTACTATTGGTGGCATGAGGGATGATCTCCCTCGCTCAGCGATTGAGGTTCCAAATACATGTGAGCTTCAATATATGATATCTCATTTATCATAAAAAGTTGGTTACTATGTTTTTCCAGAAATTTTAATTTTTAATATTTAATTTTGAAAATGTTAGTGTGGTCATGCCTTTGAATATTTAATTTTTTGCGGTGTTTTTGAATTACTTTGTCAGAATTTTCACTGGTTACCACTTAACCCAAAAATGGATTATTTATAAAATTTAAAAAAGTTAATTTTTCTGTATTGAATTTTCCTATAAATGATGCAATATTTATGTATTTTATAATCAATTCATCTCAATTTTATGTTCTTAAATCTTTAAATAAATGGGTTAACCCTTCCCATTGCCACCCGAAAGTAGCATCACACACTACTCTTTTTATTCTTTGTCATTGATCTCCCTTCCAAGATTATTTATCCCTTATTTGGTCTTGGGTATATGTTTTTTTTCTAATGGATTATAAGAGGTATGGATAACCTTAGTGCTTTCTCTATTTATAGTTTATCATGATGTTTCAGTTTGTTCAATCATTTATACCCTAATTTGGGAGGTTTTCTATATTTTATTGTAATATATCAATTAGAGATGAATCATTTTTATTTTTTCTATGATTACACTTCTATTGGATAAATATTGGTGTTCCTTAACTAATCTCTATGGTTTCTGATCATTTCATGAAATGTGTGATATTTGGTCTTACCAGCCATTTGTGATAGACCTAAAAATATTATGAAATGGTTTCTTTTGGCCCTATTTAAGGTGTGTAAGGATTTTTTAGGAAAAAAATATCCTCTAATAGTTATACCTTAATGTGATGGTCATTTATGTCCACAAAATCAATTTACTATATGATAACCAAAATTCTAATAACTCCAATTAGGTGTCATTGAATTGTTTAGTGATGTAATAGACCCTAAATGGGTGGATTTATCCCCTTGTAGATAAAGGGTGTGTGATTTTGTGTGGTTAACACATGTCTCAACCCCTAGTGATGTTTCTAGTCACCCCATAGAATTTGTATAGTTGAATTGTACTGAGGTAAGTGTCCCTTCGCCACTAACCTATGGAACAAAGTGGGTTATGCCTCGATCATCTTTAAAAAAATTGTTTATTTACATGAGTATTATCCTAGATTATACTTGATGAGGGTTATATGATATTCCAAACCTAGAATCTAATTCTTATATTGTGTTTTATTTTTTTTTATACCATGTTTGGGTATTCATGTGGAACAATATTCCCATATGTTTGTTTTTGTTATTATTGGGATGTAAATACCTGTTTCTTCTGATACCTTTTTGGGGACAAGATTCCCACTTGTTTTATTCCATCATTAATGAGGGAAGTTGTGGAGAATATATCATATGATTATAACTAGGTAATTATGACCATGTTGTTTGGATATAATTCCCAATTATATTATACTGGATATTAAAAGGGATGATATGATCATTATGATGATTGTTTGTGTCGGGTATGCTATACTTAAGGTAATGGAATGGATTACCCATGAGTCTCCAATGATTATTGTGGTTTGTTGAACCCTGGTTTTTTTGATGCTCCCCTCTAGTGTTTATGACATGGACATAACAAGCCTCATATTGATATATGCCTGTCAGTAAGATGTGAATCCCACATAGGGGTGTGGGGAGGTTCATGGATGCCTGATAATATGGGTTTGATTTACTCCCTAACACAATGGATTTTTATATGCAAAGAGAGTGTAATGACCTTGAGAGAAAACTATGAGGTCTCAAACTCCCTAAACTGGACACTATATTGACGTCTATCCACCGGTGCTCTTCTAGATGTATTGATACTATCAACTTTGGGGTGACCCATCCCTTATGGTTTTCTCCTAATGGTATCTTACCCTAATTACATGGGAAAAGGATTCATTATAGGGAATAATTTACCCCTATTATCAGACATCAGTGAAACTCTCTATACGATAGTTCAAAACTCATATATTTCTAATAGGCACACACTAGTAGGAGGCCAGTTAGGTCCATGTCACAAATATCTAAGGGAATTTTCAATCAACCTTTCCATTAATAAACTCCCATTTTCTATTACCCTAGGGGTGTTGATATTTTCCCTATCTCTGTTACCATGTACAGGAAGTGTATTCATCCACTGGTGCTCACATGAATATCACAATATTATCTTATTTAGAGTATTCCTCCCCCCTGTGTTTTTCTTCCAAGGGCGTCTCACCCTCTTTCCATGGAAAATTTCCTCACATGTTATACTTTAAATTATGTGAGTTTGAACATGATTTTTGTGTTAACAACATAATACAATACAACTATCATATCCACTTTAAATGTCTACAAAACTTCCTTCTCTAGATGAATACCACATTCTAGAGGAACATAATCTCTAAAAAATTACTCTAAGTATTCAATAACTTCTAATCATCTCTTATGCTCAACAAGTTGGGACATTATTCCAAGATATCCCCTACTTCCCATTTATGTGGGTTTTACTTCCCATGATTAGATGCTTACAAGGGGATATGATGCCCAAATGAGATCAGTAGAGGCGAGATGTGATTCTCCTCTATCATGTGATATGGGATGATACTAAAGATGATCATCCCAATTTATATTATTCTCATAGCTAGAGATTATATTCCCATTATTAATGATATTTTGGGGTCATGATTTCCATTTTTATATGATGACCTTGGGATGACATGCCCATGGTAGTGACTATGTTAATGGGGAATATTTCCTATGTGATGATGATATTAATTATCATAGGAATATTATTCCTATTAATTTTTTTATGATACTAGGATGTGTTTCCCATGTATTGATGATTATGTGATTATGGTAAATTATGACTATTGATGATGAAATGGGATGTGATACCCAAGGGTTGTTATGAGATATGTTCATAGAGACTATTGAACTAGACAAGGTAGGTATTGTTCACATTAGGTGTCTATGTAGCACCCATGGGTGTGTTGTACTTATAATTACATCTATTTTATGTCTACTAATTTATGATCATATAACACTTTACATGAACTTTCATGTTATATGTGTTTAAGGAAACCATTGGTGGTGGCTTATTAAATTGTAATTATATCCTTATTGGGTGCACTGGTACTCAATAAGGATTTATGGTTCATGATATAGGTAGGGTAAAGGGCCCCACTGACGATGGGTTAGCTAAAGATATTTTAAGAGAAGGGAGTTGGGGGATTGGTGTCCATTTTTTGAAAAAAAATTCTATCTCATCTAGGATTTTATTTACCCTTGGCGTATATGTTATATGATCCTCCCATGAGATATCTTGTTATATCTATATAAATGTCCAATATTGTATCATTAAATTTTTTATAGCATCAATTATGTTATTACATCTTGTTAAATATAGTTGTGATATCATTATTTTTATTCTTTATATATCTATATTTTTGTCATATATTTTTCGTTCATTTTGATTTATGGTTATCCATAAAAAGTTATTTTAGTCTCCCCCAATTTATATATAGTCCCTCACCACTTGTTGAAAGCATCTAGCATATGGGAAGGTGTGCATGATTTATGTGGTAGGAGGTTAGGTCGTTGTGGAGGTAAACCATATCATGGAAGCTAAAAAGTGGTATCTGAGCCTTTTTTCATTTATATTACTACTTGGAATTTCATAGACATGGGATCAGATGTTTTCAAGTATTGGAAAAAAAAAATTCTAGGGAGTAGCTAACCCACCTATGAGGGATTTCTAATTTACCAAGGATTGGACTGATATTCATGGTTTTTGTTTTTATACATTGGTTGCTTTACTGAATATGATGAATTATGATATTGATTTATGGCATATTGGTTTTTTACTCTTCAAATGTGGTGAAAGAGAGCATATTTTCAGGCATCATTGTTGGAATTTAGTATTCACATGACATTTTTTGATTGTATATGCTTGAGAACCATGATTATGAGATGTAGTTTAGTTATTTAAATTGTTAAATGAAATATATACAGTGTTTTACTGTATAACCTAATGGTAAATTTATACTTTAATAGTCTATTATCATGTTATTATATTGTTAAATTTATAGTTGAATCCATTTTTTATATGATTATATCCCTATGAGTGAGTGGGTAGTTGGGGCTAGAGATATTCCATAATGTAATGTGAGGCCCATATTATCTTAGGGTATGTTTATAGCATAATAGGACACAATTCTTATTAATTATTATCCTATCTATTATATTTAAACATGTTATATATATTATTCTAAGTTTTGAATTTGTAATTGAAGTGAAATTCTATTACGATAACCACCTCTTGAGTGCTATCCGAGAGGGGATGACAATGACCCATCAGTAGTTGAGATATATCCCTCAGTTATCCTAAAACCACCTATTTATCGGAAAATAAGTGGGATTATGCTCAATGTTAACCAATATTTTGGATGTGGAGATCTAAGAGGTGAACTTTTCATATCTAATATAACTAGGGAGATTTAGTTACAACATCCACATATATTTACTATAGAGATTGGGCCTTATCTTATTTTAATGTGGATTGAGTCTATAAAAGCTATATTTGACCATTTAGAGAAACCCATTAAGTGGTTGGGAAATCATTTAGTATTTATTCTTTGATGGCTAGTGGGGAACTAGTGGTATTCACTTTTCAAATATAAGTACTATAAAGGGATTTAATTAAAGTAATTTCCTGATTATCTCTCTAAGAGTTTCTTTCTTGTGTTTCTAAGAGGGGATATATCTAATGAGTTTATATATCAGGCCAAGGGTATCTTGTCAGTAATGCACTATGATGTTAGTTTTATTACGTTTATTCATTTTTTTCATTCACTAATGAGAGATGAACCGCTGATTTTTTTTATTTTGAGGGTGTATAGAGAAACTTGATTCATTCCCATGTAAACATATTTACGCTTATATATTTTTCAAAGACCATGAATCAAAACCTTATTACTAAGAGGAACTTTGTTTTAGATAGCCTTTTTGGGCCATTGTGTTCTTATAATGCGTTTGGGAATAGATTTCTAGGCATCCAAAAATTGTATTTAATTTAATCTAACTATAGTGACAATTGATAGGCCACACAATACCATGGATTATACATTCCAAAATAGGCCCAATCCTGAGGGATTTGTGGGCCTGCCCACGGATATAGCTCCAGCTGAGAATCATTTTTTGGACCATTTTAAAAATAATACTAAATTAGTTATAAAATATGGGATTGAAATCATATGGTCCTACCATGTAGATATATATATATGTATATGTATATTCATCAGGGGTTTAATTTTGGTCTTACTTTGAGAGAGGGTATTAATTCATTGACATCATGTCATGTATAATTTTTAATGCATAAGCCGCTATATTATGAAAATTTACTAGGTTGTAATTTTTTTGTAGATTATTTGGTAATTATTTGAAGATATATGTTTGTTATTAGTGTGTTATTTTTGGGTTTTTATAGTTTGATCAGGTTCTAATTTTTTTCTTTTGTCAATGTGGGTTTTGGAATCATTTCTATGATAATTGGTTCTAATGGCCAAACTTCATTGATTTTATTATGGAGAAAAGATTTTAGGGTCATTGGGTGTTGTTTCATAAATATCATCATTAGAAATATAATTTTTTTTGTCAACTCCTGATTTCATGGACTTCTTCTTTGATGGTGAACTAGGTTTCTCGTCTTCTCATGGGTGCTAGGAAGATATTCTTGGAGTTGTTCAAAATGAGATTTTAATTATTTATATTACATATCTGTGCTTTTATCTATGTAGAGGTTTTCATTGATTTAGTTTATTATTATTAATTATTTCAATTTCTCTACTTCTCTGTGTAGGTTATAGATATTGGTTTTTGGATAATTTGATGATCATAGGACATGACCTACTATTAGATTCTCTCTCTATCGGGTAGTGGGTGTTGTTTATAATAAATAAGTCAATAAAATGGGATTTACCAAATTAAATTAAAATTGGTTCATCCTTGAAAATCATGTCCCATATATAAAATGGTTCAAAATGAGAAAAAATCAAACCAGTCAAGAATCATAAAGGACTATACTATTTAGGCTTGTCCTACCCATTTTGCTTACCAAAAACAGATCCTCTTCTTCTTATCACCATGGTATGTATGATATTGTATACTACCAATGTGTCTTGTTAATTTATACATGACCATAATACCACAAACCTCTAGTATGGTATAGTTCATTTGGGAATATAGGTAATCATTAGTTCTTCTTCTACAATTCTTCTCAATTAGCTAGTCATTTTCCAGATTGCCAGGCTTAAGGATCAGTATCAAGATTATGTGTGGTACCCAGGGGTGGTAGTTATAGTTCATTTGGATGATCAGGATGTGTATATGATCTATTTTCTCATGCATAGTAGAAGAATTAACATTTAACCCCTAAAGGTTGTCTGGATTCAGGAGGCTAAGGCAGAGGCTTAGGGTCAGGCCTAATTTATTCTGTTGAGAAGACACTAACCAATCATTATGACGGTATTTTGACTATTCAAGGTATGATCATGGTAGAATATACCCTTGAATCATACCTATTTGATATGGGTGTTTCATTCTAATTTATCTCAAATCAGTATACTGGTGTTCTAATATTTACCTTCAAGTTGATATATGGAGTGATGTTTATTGACACGACCTTGCAGTGTGATCTAAGGGGATTCATCAATGTTCTAGGTGTGACCACATTTTTATTAGATATCCACATTTTTTGTATTTCTTTGTGTTATATATTTATAGTTTTGATTTAATCTAAGGCAAGGATTGGTTAACATGGTATTGAGGAGACATAGACTACTATCATCAGTGAGTATGTTTCATGTATATTGAGGGTGACTCTTATTCTTTTTCTGGCGAGTAATATTTATGTGTAGGTCATTAAAACCCCAACTGCTAGTATATAGGATGATTTTATCCCAATTTTCATATGTTTTTATGGATTATTTGGAGACATGATATATAGTCTTCATTACAATTTTTAACTAGCTCTTAGACATCTTTCTAGAGGACTTATTAGGATTTCCACTCAACAGATGTGATTATTTTATGATCATGTTTATTTGAGGTATGAATCTCATATCAATTACTCCTTATAGAATATATCATAGAGATACTTTAGAGCTGAAGGGTGAGTTAAAGGATCATGAGGTGAATGATTTTATTCACATATGAATCCCCTTGGGGTACTCTTTAATTTTTCAAAGAAGACAAAATACATATTACACTTATTTTTTGATTACCCAAGGTTAAACTAGATGATGGTAAAAAAATATATCATATTACTCATATTGATGGCCTATTTTACTATATGAGTTGATCTGAGTAGTTATCTATGATCAATTTGCGGTTGGGTTATCATAAGTATCATTTGAGTCCATCTAATATTCCTCATACTACTTTTAGGAGTAGGTATAGTCTATTTGAGTATCTTGTGGTACTGTTTGGTTTGACTAATGCACCAGAGACATTTATAAACCAAATTAATCAGGTCTTTCATTCCTATTTTGACACATTTTTTGTGGCTTTTATTTATGATATCCTTCTATACTATCAGTCATGAGAGGAACATGCTCGATATTTGAATATCATTCTGAGCACATTTAAAGAGATTTGTATTAATATCAGAACTTCAAAGTATCATTTTTGGATTTTTCAGGTCTATTTATTAAGTCCTATGATATCATTCATGGTAATATTATTAGACCTTGATAAGGTACATGTTTTGATATCTTAGGGGTAGCTGAAAAAACATTATCTGATATCTATATCTTCCTTGGTTTGGTAGGATATTATAGAAGATTTATTCATTACTTATCCCAAATGTATGTCTCAATGATGGACAATTCTAAGAATGGGTTGAATTTCCTATTGTCTGATCCTTGTGAGATAGTGACCTGAGAGCTAAAGGGAATGTTGACATGTACACTGGTTTTAACCTTACCTATTTGGGTAAGGAGTAAACTCTACTTTTTAATGCATCATGATTTCGTTTGGGGGCTATTCTAATATCTCTCTAGCATGTTGTTGTTTATGGATTCATGTAATCAGACTACTTTATATGAATGATATGAATCATAATTTTGAGAGTATGACACTAGTGAACACTTTGACATGTTTTCATCACTATATTTTAGGTGATATGTCTTTCATATATATATACTATAATATCCTCATGTATATCTTTTCCAAATATGACTTGAAACTTATGAAAATGAGGTGGGATAATTATTCTTATTCTTTTTACATTGAGATGGGATATACCCCATAGAAGGGGAACATTTCGAAATACACACTGAGTACAAATACTCATGAGTAGTTGGTACAGGTGGCTAGTAGTGTGTAAAAGATAATTAGCCTCTTCATTGAGATATGTCTTAATTTTTTGGGAGTATTAGATAAGAGTAACCCTAATATCACTGATTATTTTACCTCACACTTTTAGAGAGTAAAGAGAGTCAATAATCTTATAAATATTGATTGGAAATGATAGACAACATACAAGGTAGGGATCCATAACCTAATTGGTCTCTTCATTTTGATGAGATTATTCATGTTTGTGGTCATGTTTTGGTCCTCATGAGTATTTATGAGGACATGATACAAAATTCACATGCCTTGAGATGGTTTTTTCACCCATGGATTACTGATATGTACCATGATATTTTAAGTCAATACAGGTGGCTTAAGATAAATGGATACGTAATAAGAATTGTTTCATTATTCTTTACCTGTCGATGGGTAAAGGCCAAGCACCAGAGACCCAAAAGTCTTCTTTAGTGATTACCCAATCCTAATTGTAAGAGGGATCATGTGACTAGGGACCTTATGATAGTTTTTTGAGGACACCCCAAGGTAGTGATGTGGTATGCATTATCATTAACTAGTTGATGAAGGTAGTATATTTTATATCTATCCAGGATAATTTCTCTATCAATGAGTTGGGAAGGTTTTATGTGTGTGTGATTTTTTGTATTCATGGTTTGATTTAGAGTATCATATCATATTATAATTATATTTTTACACTAAAATTCAAGAAGGGCCTCTAAAATAACATTGGATAGTTAGGTGAATATGATCATGAAATACCATCCCCATAATAATGGAAAATCAAAGCATACTATCAAGATTTGGATTTCATGTTGCGAGAATGTGTACAAGATATTAATGGTTCAAAGTATATTCATCTCGGAAAGATGAGTTAACATATAATAATATTTATGATTCATTTATTCAAATGGATCATTTTGAGCATTTGTATGGATGGTCCTGTCGATAACCTATGTATTTAATGGAGTCCAAAGAGTTAGTGGTTATCAAAATGAGTCTTATATAGAATAAATACAAGCTTTTATGTTTGATATAGAAGATATTAGATACTAAATAGGAAGAATTAATATATATTCTAAAGTCATCTTCCTCTTGATTTTTATGTAGGTGATCAAGTTTTCTTGTGAATGTCTCCACATTTGGGACACTGTTTTATTTAGAAGTAGGGGAAGTTTGTGTCTAAGTATATGGGTCCATTCAAGGTTATCAATAGGATCGGTAATGTTTCTTTTTGGTTAGTTATTTACCATTAGTAAAAGTATATGAATAATTTATTTTATATATATTGGTTCAAGAGATAACATCTTAGGCCATCTAATGTGATTGTCATCAATAAGGGAAAGCTAGAGCCTGATGTGTCCTTAGAAGCAGAACAAGTTCATATAGTGGGTTATGGTGAGAAGACTCTTCCTGATAAGATGGTTCTTATAATACATTTTTAGTGGTAGAATTAATATATCTAGTAGGATACATGGGAGAAAGAGTCTAATATATAGTCATAGTGGTTAGAGCATGCTCAGTGATGCATCTGTGGGATGACCATCCCTATGGTGGGGAAGTTGTGACACCCTGTATCTGTATGAGGTATGAATTTGATTTAACGTTTTCTTATCCTAATGTATTTCAGTGTTTTTGAGTTGTTATAGATTTTCATGTGGTACCCAGGGGTTAGATTCATGATTTTTCCTTAGGTTAGGTCTGAAATTCTATTTTAGGTCAAGGATCATGACTTAAAACTAGGGGTAAAGCTGTGATGAGGTCCTGAATAAGATTAATTTTTTGAATTCCATGGGATACCATGTCCTAAATTAAGGAATTAAAACGTGGAAATGGTTTTGTAAGAATAGGTTGAGGTATGGAAGAGGATATACAGGTATATACCTTGTTCTATGCTATAATAAGTTTATCTATATGTGTATGGTCACACCATGACCCCTTGGGTAAAATAGTGAATTCTAGATTGAGGGGGTATATGTCACACCAAAGTGAATGGGTTCCACTACAAATGTGGACTGGAATGTAAGTATTTTTTATGATGAAATTTGTTGCATCGTTAATCTCTAAATAGGAGATGGATTATTTTTGTAAGACAGGTGGTTCAGTTGTGATGACCTAGGGTCATTAGATCAATTGTTATTCCCTGTAAGGGGTTATTATGTTGTGATTATTGGGACACAGTGCAATGTGACCCTAGGTAGGGGACTTCCACCATGATCAATATGGTCACAACGTAATGGTCATCTAGGAAGTTTTTTTGATCACAATTAAATGGTTTTAAATTTTTTAATCCTTAAATGAATTTTTTCTCATCCCCATTGGAACCTAAGAGTTGAAACACATTCCTATCCCTCTATTATCTCTCAATCATGTCCCTTACATTTTTGGTTCTCCCTCATTTGAAGACAAGTTTTAGTGTCATCTATCCTATTGGATTTCCCAAGGTATAGATAAACTTATTTCTTTATCTATTTCGATGTTCTCAATTTTTTTTAGTGTATTACATTATTTATCCCATAATTTGGTAAATTTTCTATTTTTTTTATTTTTTTGATAGGATCGGATTTATCTAGAGTTGTTAGATTATCATTCTTCCATTTGACCTAGGTTGGTGGTCCCTAAATAATCCATATGGTTTTAAAGAGTGTTCATCTATATACATTAACGTGATTTAAAGAGTGTTGGTCTAAATTATAAGAACTAAAATTAGGATTATTTGAATCTCTTAATTATATAATAGACCCTAAATGTGTTTCTTTATCCCATTTTTTGATTGGGTATGTCTGATTGGGTTTGGTTGATTTGAGGCTTTACCCCTATAGAGCTTTTTAGTTACCCCAATCCATCACCTTGTAGAATTAGACTAGGTGAGGTGGGTTGTGCCTTGTTCATATTTGAAGAATTTGGTAATGTGCATGAGGAAAGACCTAGAAAATTTTTAATGAGGGTTTTATTGTATTAAAATCCAATAATTTGAATTTTTTTTATATTATGTATTAGTGTTTTTATTCCAGGATTGGATATGTATGTGGGATGATATCACCTTATTTTGTTGGTAGTTATTATTGGGATGTAATTGCCTTTATGTTATAATGATTTTTTTGGATGAGATGCCTATTTGTTTATTTTTTCTAATATATATGATTTATAAAATTTTGGTTGTTGTTAAATCAAACAATGTACAGGATCCCAATAGGTGAGGTTGGTGGTATAGGGATCTGGTAGAGAGCTCTGGTATCCTAGGTGTTCTAGGGATCTCAGTGGGAATTTTCATGTTTTCCTTGGAATATTTTTTTTCATAACACATTTATGGTTTTATTCATAAAATCCACAAATTGGTTTTGTGGGTGTTATTCCATTCTTGATGAGGGATGTTATACCCATAACACAATATATTCATAACTAAAATGTTATGTTTGTGGTGTTTTGATGGATCACACAAAGGATGAAACACACTAAGAGGGGCGGTGAATCAATGTGTATATAAAATTAAAATCCATTTACCTCTCATTATTATACAATACTTCTATTTAAGATTCTCACTAGTGTAGTAAAGAACTACATAGCAGAATTATCAACAAGTTTCATATCCTTTTGGATTAATATGTATCTTGTGTGTCATGGTTATTATCCCATGCACATAGTCCCGTTTTTTTATTGAAAGGAACTCAAGTATGGGTATGACCTTGAAATCATACAATCTTTCAGTTCCAACTAGTTAAACATTCACATGAACAAAAAAAGCACCTTAAAAGAAGAATAATCATTTTTTAAAATATAAGCCTCATCATGGATTCTAGATGATGATATTTTTCCCCTTTATCATTATACCATTATATTATTTTTTGGATATTCTTGTATTATTTTTCATTGATAAAGTATAATTTCAGTTCCATCACACAAAATCTTATCTAAAATCATAACAGCAATATTCATTAACCTACATAAATATATATTATTTTTAGTATCATAAAGTCTTTCTCATATTGAAAATACCTCAAATCTCAAATTATAATTCATAGAATCATCACATCAAATCCTCATTCAAATTCTTCATTAAATTTTATCTCATGACATAACTCATTTAATTCTTAGAGCATTTTAAATATTACACACTTATTTGACATTATAATTTTTACAAAAATTATGAATTTTAGTTTCTATATATTTCTATATAGACAAAGTGATGTGACATCTCATTATATGGAGTGGAACCCATCTCAACACTTTTGTTGTCTCCTCTAGTAGGAATTCCTTTGGTTTCAGTAAGAATCATGACCATGTGTTTCATCATGTTGTTTGATATAAGAAGAGGTTCATAAAACCATAATTTGATTCATTTCTTATATATTTATTATAATATTGAAGTATGGATATATATATAATTTGATTTTACAACATAGATATCTTTATTCTAGATTCTTATAATTTAATTTTAATCATCGTACATGGTCAGCTTAACTAAATTATGTTACGAAGATCAATAGCTTCAGTGTATATGATAAATTATCTTATGAGTTCCTCACATATCATATGCATAAGATAAATTCCATTTTCAATTCTAGAAGACTCAGATTTCTCCTTTCATAACTTAATTTACTTATATAATATTAATTTTATTAAGATGTTAATGAATTTACTTATGGGAACTCAAAATATATTACATGGTCCAAAGTATCATACATGCATAAGACAAAATCTTTTTTCCTATTTTTTAACTCTTTCACCAGGTGTGGATAAAATAATTATCTAACATCTTAAATGAATTATCTTCCATGTGTTATCATTTTATAAAGTAATTTTTAATTTTTCTAACATTGGAACAACACTTATAGAATTTTTCAAATAAACTTTTAGCTTCTTAGAAGTGATTTTGTCCATTCCCAGTAACTTTCAAACATCATCTAAGTGGTATTAATAGTTTCCTACAACTCCAACACCCCCTGGATGAATTATTTATATCATCAACTCATTCCTCTTTCAATATGATGTAGACAATGCTTCCCCATCTCTAGAAAATTTCATATCTTTATTAAGATTTGAATAAAAATCATCACACTTATATATGTGTGGGTGAAAAATGCACCATCATCACAAAACGTTTAATAGTATCCAACATTTGATCTATCAGGAATACCAATCATTTTTCTCCACCTTATTGGCATTAGTGAGTAAATATTTTGGATCAACATGATCTCATGGATGAAAATGAATCATGATGAAATCATCTCTAAGTCTATATGAGATATCTATTTATATAAAATAAGAATGATTGCATCAATCATCAATGATTTCCTTGAAACACCACAACCAAAACCACTGATTCTTTAGGATCATAAAAAATAGAGATATATTTTACACACAATTCAAAAAAACACATCAAAACAGTTCACAAATAGGGAGGAAAAATAAATCACCCTTCAATTAACATATAAATAATAATGATCAAAGAGATATAGAGGAGAAAACTCAATTTACATCAAACCAAGGAATAGTATACACACCCATTTACATCTTTATATTCTAAAATGTTTATGTTTTGAGTTGTTTGGTCAGAATATCAAAAACATATTATTTATAAAGAAGAAATTTCCAGATAAATATGCTCTATTTAACTTTTTCCTTTAGAAAGTGGTACTTAATTTCAATGTTATTTTATTCGTAGTGTTTCATTAGATTTTTTTATATGTTTATGGAACTTTTATTTTAAAAATATATAATCAAAGGATAATTTGTTTGGAAACTTATGTATTTAAATAGAATTTTATCTTTATCATATGAGTATCTTCTTGTAATGCTGCCACATATTCATCCATAGTGTTTCTTAATTTTATTAATTTTTTCTTCTTTGAATTCCTAGACACACAAATTCTAATGGAAAATATTACACCATATGTGGATTTCTAGTCTTCACCTCCTCATTCTTGATCTTCATCTGCAAAACCCTTTAATTAGAGCTCATTTTTCTTCTTATACATTTGGCTATGATTGTGTTTTTTTGAGATATATCTTAGTTACCTATTTACTAAAAAAAAGATGAGATTCATTTGGATTAGATTGAAATCTGGAAAAAAGGGTAATGGAATAAGAATATTCATGTTCTAAAAAAATAAAATACATAATATTTAAAATAAAACATCTAAACTGTTTCATATAAAAAAATTTCCTTTCATTATCCTTTCTCAACTTCATTTCCACCTGAATTGGGTTTGACACTCCTCTAGACTCCAACATCTCAAACCTATTCAATATATCTATTTCATATTTTTCTAATGAAAAAAAATATATTCCCTATTTTTTGCATAATTGTTATCTGAAAAATATCTCATTTATCCTAGAATTGATATTTCAAACCGTCATTTAATTTACCTAGATAATTCCTCACATAAATATTATTCATTAATAGAAAATATAATATCATCAACATACACAATCACAAAGAATGATGTGGTGTTGTCCTTCTTCATATACATATTATTTTCCACCTTAAAGTTCTAAAACATTATACCTTATATATACATATCATGTTTAAAATACCAAGATATCATAACATACTTAAAAACATGGAGATATTTCTTCAAAAATAAGACCTTTATTCCTTCGAAATCTGGCATAAATCCCTCTAACTGTTCCTTATACACTTCCTCATCAAGATCAGCATTTAAAAAATATGATTAAATATTCATCTAAAATATCATGAACATTATCAATGCTAATATAAAAACAAATATTCTATTGAATTATATTTTGGCCAATGGAGAAAAGGTTTCATCAAATTAAACCAATTCAATTTCTAAGTATCCTTTGCAAATTATCCAAATTTTTTCTTGTTACATCATCATTCTCATGAAGATTATTTTTAAAAATACATTTTCATACAATAATGTTCTATTCTATGGCTATGGTAACAATTTATCTAGAGTCAATCATTTCAATATGGTCAAGTTCTTAATTCTTTTCTTGAACCCACTTTCTATGTTTGAAGGCTTCCATAACTATCTACAGTTCAACCTCTCATAAAAGACCATTATGACTAGTTGTCATCATCTTCATTCTTAAATTTATTTCTTGATTCTAATATATATTAATTCACTTAGTATAATTTTTTTTCCCATTCTATTATTTTACTCTATAGACTTCACTTCACTATATTCAATACTTCAAAATATATAATATGTGTCTTTAGTGTGAGTCTACAAATTTCCTATATTTTCTATATGGGTTATAAAATGAAAACATCATCCAAATTATACCAAAATATATTATTTCAATCCCCTTTCTCCTTTTAAAATACAATGACATCATAACTATTGATTATCCTTTTGAATATCTTCTTGTAACACAATTAAGATTTTCTATTTGAGATGTACTAAAGAAAATTCCATCTTCATCCTTATCATCAAAATTTCATCCAAATTTTTTCTTTTATCTTGATCAAACATGGACTTCCAAATACCGTGAAATATTAAATATTTGGATTTATTTTAAACCAAATCTCATAAGGATTCATTTATGAGTTTGGCCTTATGATACACTTATTCTTAATTATTCATGTTTTGTGATGTCCTACTGCCAATAATACCTTAGTTTATCGTTCTCTTATAGTAATAATAGATGGAAATTCAGTTATTTTTTATGGATTAATAGTGATGGGATCTCATCTCATGTATTCAACAGAGATGGTATCATGTCTTTATTTACCCATGGTAGTAAATTGCTTTGAAAAAATGTTTTATTAGATGGATTGTAGTAAAAGAACAATTTGAGACAGGATAATCTTTTATCGCAAAAAGTTTTTATCTATATATATAATTTCTTATTTCCAATATAATTATATACCATTCATAATAGATTATTTTCACTAGAATTGAATATCCAACATAAATAAACTATTTCAATGTTTATATAACTTCATCATAAATAAGATGAAAAAATAAATAAAACTACAAAAACATTAAAAAAAAAATATAATCTTAATTATTTAAAACTACATATATATGAATTAATAACAATATTAAAAGTTGATATTATAATTCAAAACTCATCATAATATTTTTTTTAAATATATATATCAATCACCGAGGAGTTTGGGGTCATGTGAAGGACCAGGTAGAGGTAACACCATCCTTATACCCTGCACCAGTCATCAAATGTACTCCATCATCTACACTTTTTTCTACTCCTTCCATAAACATTGGTTCCCCTCCTACTATTGATGATGTGAAAGAAGCTCCCCCTTCTCCCTACATTGTCTCTATAGCCTTACTCTGAGATCAATGATTCTCTACACACTCTATATATGGTGATGAAGACTTTTGATGATCTCCCCTCAAGTTGGCCGATTTCTATGAAACAGTACCATAATAAATAGAATACATCAATTGAGAACCAATACCAACCCCTCAACCTTTCTCGATAGAATAATGTGTAACCTTCACCCTTGCTTCCTCAAAAAATCCTCATGCACTATTCTCCTGATCCTTAGTCTCATCATAACTCTCATATTATGTGAGATATGTTTCAGCCACATATGACTCCTTCAAATGAATTTTGGGATTTAAATATTTAAAATATCATTTTTAGCTAATTTTAATAATAAAAAATTATATTGACCAAAATTTTAGATATAGGTCAGCAGTAATCTCTATTGTGGTAGGATCATTGTAAATTATCTTAAAAATATCAAACTCCATAAAATTGGGATGCTCAAAATCCTATATAAATATAAAATAAACATTTTAAAATTAAATTATATAGATAATTTATTAAATAAGATTACTTATCATATTTCATTAATCAGTACTAGATGTATGACAAATATCTATTTGTGTGACCACCTGCCACCCCAGTTCTATCAGTCTGATGATGATCTCCTCCAAAAACAATCTCTCATATAGTAGGAGTACAATCCATCTCAAATAGTATATGAGATTTCATAAGGATTCTCTTTTTAAAAAGACTAATAAAAAACTATGGATCCAGCTTTCTCCATAGCTATCTACCTTAGATTATAAAAAAACTAACAACAATGATCACACATAAAAATATCCCAGAACTACCAGAGAGGGGATCTCATGATATATTTTATGGATACCATAAACCCTACAAATAATTAATAATAACCTATTCATAATTAAATATAAATTTTAAAATAAGTAATATTTATTTATGTACCATCCAATGATCAAACATTTAATGATGAACATCGATGTAAATATAATCCCACATCACCCTTGGACCATAAAAATAATTTTATAAAGGCATATTCCCCTGTCCAATAGTGATATGTGATAAAATATAGGAAAAATAATAAGTAATAAAAAAATTAGTATATAAATAAATTAATGAATACTATATATAATTAATGAAAATTAACTAAAACAAACAATTGAACATACATTCACATAAGTGGATTGAAGTAAAATGTGAAAGACTCTCAAAAATAATGTTAGGAATCATCAATCACACTAGACCACCACCCCTCATAGTCAATGATAAAATTTAAGAAACCTCAAGGTTGTATGATGAAGCATAAAGCTGAGAACCAAGAAGAGTAGCGTCTTCAAGGATACAGAACATCTCATTGTAATGGTCACCATCCTTCTAAAACAAAAAGAGAATGTTGTCCATAAATAATTGAAAACATATATTTTATATTAATTTTGACTATAACCAGTTTGTAATTAAATAATTATTTAACATCATCCTAATCTTCTGTTTTACTATGTCAATATCTTTATATTCCTCCTCTGTATGATCAGTTTCTATAAAAGTATTAGATTCATCATCTCTTACTATTTCAATTTCAATTGTTACATAGTCTACATCATTTTCACCATCATACCATAACTATGGTGTGTCATCATAAATAATTGTGTCTCTCTATGGAAAATATGTACTTGTAGTTTTCTATAGAAATATTTAATTCCCTTTCACTTTAGAAGAACAAATTTCACTTTACAAAAACTGATTTTCATGAGATTTATTTTTATAATGCTCAACAAGTCAATTAACTCTCTTTAAGTAGCATAATAATTTTTATAATAAATTTTATGTATGTGAGGATACATCATAAATGATTCCTTTAGTGAAAGAGGGATTTTATATTTAATTTTAATGATTTAATTATGTGGATGAACACATAAGTCTCTATTAGTATCAAACAAATGACATTTAATCATTATTACATAATTTTGTCCCAAATAGCATAACTCAATTATTTCATCCATCATTCCATAAAAGTCCAAATTTGTTTCTCTATGATGAGATCCTCTCATGAAAACACAACTACTATTTTTTTATTCACCATATGCACATGTTTGAAATAAAAAACCATTCACCATGTATGCATTATAGTATTTAACCCTTTTGAATAATGGGGAATCAATACACACAATCTATAAATAATTAAATCAACATTTTGAAATACCTACGTATTTAAAAAACACTATAAATATAATAAATAATACATATATTTCATATGTTAAACCATAAACAATTTAATTTACCCGTATTTGATACCAATTGGAAAAATTATTCTATCGGTGTTCTACAAGTGTAGTTAGTGTAATCTTTTGAAACTATTTCTTAATATGATCATAATTTAATATAAAAATAAATTTATTTCAATTCATGTTTCAAAATATTATAAATAAATGGTTAAAATATCACTCACTGTACAAATTGTGAAATTTTATCACAATTGAGAAGACTATATATATGAGCCTTGTGATGTTCATCTTCTGAAATTCTTTGTTCATGAACTCCGCTAAATAAATATTTAGGTTGATTAAAAAATAATAATTTATTTTTTATTACATCATTAATATTTCCACAATTATGGACCATTCAATTATTTTTTTAAGGATATTTATGTTGAAAATAATGAGAGTATAAAATATAAATTTCTTCTTGCAAATACACTAATAAAATTGATCCTTAAATAGATTCTTTCTTACGTGCATTTTTCTTTAATTTCTATATACATATCTAATATGGGTATTCCCATCAGAACAATACTAGTACTCTATATTTTTTAAATATGGAATGTTTAATAACAATTTTCCCATTAAATTAACGAAATCCAATAGAAAAAATAGTTTGTAAAAAATTAAAACAACATCTTATCGTAGTCTACTCAATGAAACATAGTCTGCTGTCACCACCCAAATTTCTCAAAAAAATATAATGCCTCTATAATCACATCCCAAATAAAATAATTCAACAAAACTCTAAATCTAATCACTAAAATTATTTTTATTATAACATGCCAATCATGACTTTTTAATTCAGTAATATTACCATTTCTAACACGTCTATACAAATAAAAACCATAACCATATGGTATCCTGAAATATGGAATCCACTGATATAATAATAAATAATATTCCTTAGAAACTATATATGATAATTTAAGATGAATTAATTTATGTGATATTTAATTTTAAAATAAATCAAGTTCTGGAAAAATGAAAATTTGGAAAAGATATAATCAGTCCTTTACATTATCTTCAGTCTTAACAAGTGTATCTAAACTATATAAAATATATTATAAACATATTTATCATCAATATACATGAAATCAAACATGTGAGTGACCAAAAAATATAACCAATATAGAAGATCCCAAAAAATACTCTATTTTATCAAATTCTGATCTTTCTTAAATTCATCTATTTTTTGTTAGTTTATAATCAGTCCATAGGTAATGATAGGTAATAAAGAGACAATAGATTGTAAATCAATACCTTTGATCATTGTTGGAGTTCCATATTATTCAATTATATATTTTCTAAAATTATTTCTATTCCTTTAAAAATTATGTTCAATAGGAATAAATTTGTGATTATAGAAAATTAAGGTTTTCTTCCATTGACGAGCATAAATTCTTTGTTTTCAATCATACAATGTGTACAAGATTCTAGAGAATGTGTACTCTATCTATATATCTTTACATACACTAGGAAGTCACTAATTATCCATGTTAATGTAGCTTTCATTTTGAAATTATGTTTCCCAACAACATCATATGTACTAGCACTATTACACCACAATTTATTTAACTCATCAATCAATGGATTAAAATAAACATCAATATTCTTTTTTGGATGGCTTGGAATTGATACTAAAAAAATTATATATGGTTCATTCATAAATATATGATGTGTTAAGTTTTATATAGATGGATGAAAAATAATTTTAACTACCATAAAAACCAACTGGATGGAAACTATTATTATAAAGACCCAATCTCATGCTATTGAATTCTAAAGGAAAAGATAGATACACCTGATCAAAATGTTTCCATGAATCTCCATCACAAGCATGAAAAAAGGATTT
This sequence comes from Viscum album, assembly GCA_963277665.1. Classification (NCBI taxonomy): domain Eukaryota; kingdom Viridiplantae; phylum Streptophyta; class Magnoliopsida; order Santalales; family Viscaceae; genus Viscum; species Viscum album. Next base: position 545,171,452 of record OY728140.1, read on the forward strand.
AATAATCAAAATATTCTATTTTATCATGAAATAAATGACATTATATTCTGAGTCATAAATAAACATTGTAATAAAGGTGTAAGTATGAAACACCACAACTATTTAAGAAGAACCAATATGGGATTCCCTTATTGTACCTATTTGTAACTCAATTTTATACATATAGTACAACTAGATAATGAATCATGTTCCCTATAATATAGGCTGAAATAATTTTAACATATGTGAATCTCATAATAACCAAGACCCAAATTATAGACTAGCCTCTTTTTCTCGTAGAAAATTATATGCCACACATTTCCCTTAGGTAATAGTGATTTTAACAAAGATAATATCTGATCATAATAATTATTTTACATTCCGTGATCTTAATTAATAGCCATAAATTTAGTAATATCTTCAAATTTTATTATCTCCCAACATGGATATTATTCATCCTTATCATACTTTAGAAACAAAGAAAATCGATACAGTTCTAACTCAAGAGTTGAATCATTATTCTGGGTTTCTTTTTATTAAAAAGATTGACCAGTTACCTCATATAATAAATATTAAAACTATGATAGATCTGGAACCAAATTATTATTATCTTCTCTAGAATTTCACTCACCATGTTGATACCAAAAAAATATAATCTTTCTGAAAACCTAAACACATTAGATGAACCTCAACACTATCAAATGTTTCAAATATCTTGATATCACATTTCTTGAATGGAAACATAGTTTTTCAATCTGAAATAAATTCTAATTTTGATGATAAAAATGATAAAAATATTCTAACACCATCAATAAATATAGGATTTATACCAGAACCATTTGGATTCCTTTGATTATTTATCCAATCATTATTTTTAATAAAAAATTGTCTACATTCTTGTTTTTCAATTTTTATAAAAATTACAAAATAAAAATGGTGCATATGATTAATCTAATAGATATAATATATTATCAAAAAAAATATAATAGAAAAAAATTACAACTTACTTTTAAATATTACCAAATACCACTTGTTTTTACAAATTTCCTATTATCTTTTCTAATTACCAATTACTACTTTTTTTAATTACATCTATTTTTTAAAATTAATTCTTATGTTTTCTAATTACCACTTATTTTTACTAATTACAAGTTATTTTAATTAATTATGTTTTATTTTTTTCAATTATCACTAATTTTTTTAATTTTTGGTAATTTTTTTAATTACCTTGAATTTTTTCTAATTATAACCTCTTTTTTCTAATTTCTGCTATTTTTTTAATAAATTACACTATTTTTTCTAATTACTGGAAATTTTTTCTAATTATCAAAAAAATTATTAATTACCATTATTTGTTTTCTAATTACCACTATTTTTTTATTTCTGTTAATTTTTTCTCATCAATACTTATTTATTCACATTACTAATATTTTTTTTCTTTTTACTGCTTATTTTCCTAATTAACTTTTATATTTTTAAATTACAACATATTTTTTCTAATTACCATTAATTTTTTTTAATTACAACTAGTTTTTACAAATTATCAATATTTTTTTCTAATTACCACTGTTATTTTCTAATTAACACTAATTTTTTCTAATTACTTCTAATGTTTTTTAATTGTCAGTAATTTTTACTAAATACCCCTATTTTTTTCTAATTATTGATAATATATTATAATTACTAAGAATAGTTTCTAATTAATGCTAATTTTCTCTAATTAACTCTATTTCCCCTAATTACCACTAATGTTTTCTAATTAAAGCTATTTTTTTCAAATTATTGATATTTTTTTAAATTATTTCTTATTTTTACTAATTACCACTTCTTAATCCAATTACCTTTTTTTTCTAATTACCACTTAATTTTCTAGTTACTGCTTATTTTTTCTAATTTGTGCTAATTTTAACTAAATACTACAATTTTTTTACATATCTTTAATTTGTATATAATACTGCTACTTCTTTGCAATTATCAATATTTTTTATAATCACATCTAAATATTTCTAAATACCATTAATTTTTTCCAATTGGTGTTAGTTTTTTCTAATTACCACTAAATTTTACTAATTATCATTAATTATTACTAATTACCACTAAATTTCACTAATAAAAACTAATTTTAATTAATTACAACTTGTTTTTACTAATTACCTCTTATTATTACAAATTACCACTTATATTTTTAATTATGACTTATTTTTCCTAATTATTGCTTATTTTTCTTAATTATCATTTATTTTTTCTAATTAAAACTTAATTTTTATAATAAATGTTTATTTTTTCTAATTATATCAAATTTTTTCAAATTGCTATAATTTGTTTATTTATTATGGTTGATTTTTATTAATTACCCCTGATTTTAACTAACTATTTTAATTTATTACTATTTTTATGATAATTTTTACTCATTATCCTTAATTATTACAAATAATTATTAATTATTGAATATTTATTTACCAATAATTTACAATTAATATTGATTACAACTATTTACTGCTAATTACAACAAGCTATTGTTAATTACACCAAATAATTTCTAGTAAAAAATAAAATTAATTTATTAACAACTAAAAATATTGAAATAAATACCTAAAAATGATGCTTTACCATAATTAAAATGTGATTCATTGCTGAATGCATCAGATCCTTAGAAAAAGAAAAATTTTAATAAAGAGATGCCAAATAGATCAATAAAAGGATCGAAAGATTTGAGCGGGAAAAAGTCTACACCAATTGTATATATAGGTTTGATTAGTTGAGACATGACTATTTTTAATGGTATTTTATTAAAAATAGTTCATAAAATAAATAATTATGGAGACAATATAAAACCATTTGCGATGGAACCCGTCACAAATGATTCACTACCGATATATTTTTTATGATGGGCCATATCACAATTAGTGGTGGGGATATAAAAACATTTGGGATGGGTTTTGTCATAATTAATTATGGTAGTATAAAATCATATGTGATGGGTTCAATCACAAATTCTACTTTAGAAGTATGTTATTTGTGATGGTTATCCTATTCCAATTGAAAATAAGCTTTATGTCGTTTGCCATACATTCATATCAAAATAATTTGTATTGGAAAATACATTCCCATCACAAATAATTGTAAATAAATAGTTTTTTTGTAATGGGAAATGGTTCTCATCACAAATAAGACCATCAACAAAATTATTTACCATGTGATCCTAGCTCGTTTAAAATAACTCTATATCCCATAGTGATAGTTCTGGACATTTTAACTAGGCTCATTTTCTTTCTTTTAGACACTCTATTTTATTGAGGTTTCTAAGGAACACTAAATTCATTTCTAGTTCCATGATTGTTAATATATTTATTTAATTTTTTTTTTCATTTTCAGTTTCATTATATGACCATAACTACTTTATATACATGCATGTTTGGGATTCTGCAAGTTTTATGAAGCTCTTAAATATATTCAGGACCTATGATTTATGAGACATGTACATAATGCCTATCAACCATGTGAATTCATTTATAAATATGATAAAATAATTCTCTCAACCTGTTGAAATATTTTTTATAGGTCCACAAACATTATAATTAATCAATTCAAGAGGCTTTAAAGCTTGAATTTCAAACCCCTTATGAGTTTCAATCACTATTTCTCATTCAATTAAAGTTTTACAAATAATAGTATAAACTTCTTTAGTAAGGATACATTTCTCACAAAATCCTCCTGAATTAATATTTCAATTTTTTTCCATGGTGACCAATCCATCTGTGACGTAACTCATAATTTCTTATTTTATCATGAAATAGTCATCCTTTTTTTACCCAATTTGAAACAAATTTCATGGGGCTCTTAAACCCCTTGTAATCAGATCCCCATATTTCATTCGTTTGAATATGCATCCATTTTTTCTAAGGATAACCTAAAATATTGAGTCACATAGTTCTGATGCACTGAATATGTTGTGCTTTTGGTCACCCAAAAACAGAACACTATTCAGATGGATTTTATGTTTACCAATATTTTGTAATCCAATACCTTTGATCTTAGTAGTACTATCATTACCAAGCATCATATCTCCTCCATTATAGTTTTCAACAATTTTCACCTCGTTTAGATCACTTTTCATGTGATATGAACATCCACTATCCATAATCCAATTTTTTAGGCATTCACGATTTAATATAAACTTTACCAAAATTTTCTTATTACTTGATTTTTCTTTGAGTCTGATCATTCCCAACCCTTTGAAAAATACCTAGGTGAGCAAAGATAAAAGAAACAAACATATTTAAAGTATAACCTTCTTGATCACATCTACCATAAAGTTCTTGTAAGTATTTTTACTCTCTCCTCCTTCTAGGAAGATATATATTTCACAATTAGTTATAAGATTTAAGGCTAAAAATTACACAACACCAATAGTACCCCTAAAATCTTATTCTATTGTAAAAATTATGAGGCTGAATGGGTTTCTATCTTACTCTATTTTCTTCCCTTAAACAAGTAGGGCTCTCAATTTCATCTTTTTCATTCATTCCTTGAATATTTTTAACTAATGAATCCCCCTTTTGAAATATATTTCTTTTTATATTTGAGCCTAATTGGGTATCACTCAAAGGGAATTTCTCTATTCTAGATTGAAATTTGTATTGAGTTTCTTTAGTTCAATCTATGTTATATCTTTCATCTTTGTTGGGTTATCTATTTACTATATCCTACTTAGAAAATTCTCTAATTTAGTCAATATTATTTTTTATTTTGCATTTTATTTTCAAAATATTGTTCTTTTTTTTTTCATTCTATCTCTTGATTTTATCAATTTCAATATTTCTTGGGATAATAATAGAGATCAAATGTTCAATGGTTTTGGACTTCTTTGATCTATCATGTTTTAGTATCTCTATTTATTTTACCATATTTGTTTTTTCATCTAGATGTTTATTTTACTAGTATGTCCCCCATTTTAGGGGAGAATTATATTATCTCATCCTATCTATTTATTTTAGACACATCTTGATCATCATTCTCCGGGAATATTATCTAGAAGTATCTCCTTCCTCAACTAAGTATTCACTATTTTGTTGAGATTCAACTTCAGAAGTTATTGCCTCTTCTTCTTCATTTTGTGCAATGAGAACCCTTTTAGATTATTATCCAAGAGATTCATCATCTTTAATTTCTTCACTATCAGACATGCCTTCTTTTATTAACAATAGATTTCTTCTAAAGTAACATAGATAAACCATATTCTAACTTTTTTATTATGTTGGTGAGGATCCACTAGAAATTGTTTTTCTATAAGATTACTCTTTATCGTTTTATATTTCAAATCTCATAGGTTTTTTAGAAGATAAATAACCAATATCCAAATAGTGAAAACAATTAAAATATGTATTACCTCTTTCTCCTCTTGCAACGTTTCTTAACATGAGAGAAAGTCTCACGGTATAGTATTCCATGTTTTCTTCTTCATTTGAGTTTCCGTTCTTCTAATTAATTTTCACACATTGAAATTATTTTAAAGAAATTTCATTTTTATTCTTAGATTTGATATTATGTGGAAATCATCTTCTCATTTCATAATTAATGAGGGTGTTGTGAAGTTCATCAATAGTTAATTTATCAAGATCCATATCTTCATGATCTACGGTCTTTGCATCAAAGTTATATGAAATTATTTTCATAAACTATTTTACAACATTTTTATCTTTAAGAGTTTCTCCAAAGCCTCTAATAGTGACCAAAATCAAATTTTCCCAGGTTAATAAATCAACAAAAATTTAATGCCAATGCATTCTAACATCATCAATCTATTTTCAACTAATCTGAATCTTTTCTTCCTTCATAATTTTATTTCCTTCATAGATTCTATGAAACTTCTTCCAAATGGAATGATTAGTTCTATATCTCATAAACTTTGTTATTTAATTTTTTTATAATGAATATAAAAGGGTATTCTTGTCTTTCCCATCAATTTAAATGCCTCTTTTATCTGTCAAAGTCCACACTGACCTTTCATCTAGAAAAGTGAATCCATATTTAACATAATCAAGAACATCAATCCCAAGTGAAAGAATTTATGGTTTCATTCTTTATTTCCAATAGTGAAATCATTTTTCATCAAATATTGGTATTCCTTCACCATTAATAAAAACAATTTATTAATATATGGTACATGATAGAAAGTGAGTAAAGATGTGCTCTGATACCAACTAATATATCACATGAAGGATGATACACATAGAGAGGTGGGATGAATCAGTGTGTATACCAAATTAAAATCCATTACACTCTCATACTTTTCCAGAACCACTCTTCAAAATTCACACTATTACATCGAAAAAATACATAGAAAAATTATTAATGATGATTTTTTCCTTATAGATGACTATATCCCTAATATGTCATGGTTATTGTTTTGTGCACAAAATCACCTTTTAATTATGGAAAGGAACTTAATAAAGAATATGACATTGAACATGTACAATTTACTCGCACTAACTAGTTACAATTTTACAACAAAATAATAACACCTTAGATAAATAATGACTACTATTGATAATATGATCCTATACATGGACACAATACAATGATCTTCTTCGCCTTCCTTTTACATACACTATTGTCTATAGTGGCTATTCTCATAAGGTTTTTCTTTGAAAGATCATTATATTGGTTTAATAATGCACAATAATCTCCAAAATCATAGAAACCATCTTCCTAAACTTGAAAATATAAATATATAGAGAGAGATAAAAAAAATTAGAAACATTAGATATTTTATATATTCAAACTCCTGAAAATCTTTTCCTCTAATTAAAAAATCATTCATGTTAAATCCTCATTTAAATTATTCCTAAAATTTCAATTCATGACATGGTTAATTTCTTTATTTTGATATTTGAAATTCCAAGAAATTATTTTTCATTCAAATTTTAGAAATTTTTTTTTTTAATTTTCTTGATATTTTCACATAGACGTGGCTATGTGGAATCTCATTCTACTTTGTGGAACTCATATTAGATCTCCAACAAGAATTCCTTTTTTCATAAAGAATAATGACCATGTTTTTTCTCATGATGTTTGATTTAAGAAGATAATCATACAATAATTTTATGACTAGTTTCTTCTTATTTTATTAGAATATTTATGTTTCAAAATATCTCATTTGATTTTACACCACATATATATCAATTCCAGATTCTCATAATTTTATGTAAATCATCATATACACTTACTGTAACTGCATTATATGACATAGAATAATATCTTTAATGTGTAAGATAATTTATCTTATGGTCTCCTCAAACCTCTAATTCTTAATATATATTCCTTTTTCAACTCTAGTATACTCATATTTCTCCTTTCATAACCGTATTTTCTTATGTGGTATTCATTTTCATACAGCGTAAATGAATTTACCTATGTGTACTAAAAATATTTTACACAATCTATAATATCTTACATGTGTAATATAAATTCCTTTTTCAAATTTCAAACTCATACTTCAGGTTCTCAAAAAATAATTATCATTTGACGTAAGTGAATTTAATTACATGGGTTACTATACGATAAAGGGGTTTTTTCATTTTTCTGACATTGGCCCAGCACTTCCAGAATCACTTTAAATCAACTTCAAGCTTCATGGAATTAGTTTCATCCTTTATCAATCACAAAAAAACATATTTTAAGAGGCCTTCATAGTGTTATTAAATTGAAATACACCCTAGATGTATTCTTTATATCCTCATCTAATTCTTCTTCGAATATTTTATATATAGTGATCGCTTAGTTCGAGTATATTTCATATATCTATGAAGATCAGTGCAAATAATCATCACAAATAAACATGTATTCCTAAAAAATACAACATTATCTCAAAATTTTCAACATGTTGGTATGTAATTACAACTTAAATTATATGGTATATGATAAGGTATTTTATGCCCAATATGATTATTTTTTGTGTCTAGTATGATATTCCAGAGGTAGAGAGATAAAATACCCATGAGTCTCGTTGATGATGGGGATATGATGATATTACTAGTTATCCATTATTAACCTTATAATTGGGACATAATTCAAAGAATGATATTATTCCATGGAAAGGGAAATGATTCATATATGAGATTGGTAATTGTTTGATATAGTTCCTCTCTCTCATGTGATATGGCCTAAGACGAGAGATTCTCTTCTTACTTGAGATTTTGAATGTGGATACGAATACTTTTCTCATTTATAATGATATTTTTCAGGTCCCGATTCTTATTTTTATATTATGGCCCAAGTGTGTTATACTCATGGTTATGAATTTGTTGACATGATTTATTTCCCTTTTAATGATATTTATGTTAGAAAAGGGATTTCATGCCCATTAATTTGGTTATGATTCTATGATACATCTCCCATTTATTGATTATTATGTTATAATGAGATGTTATTACCATTAATGATGACATGGGATATATAAAATCATGTTACCTTGATTGGGTATGTTTTCCCTTTTTCTAAGTTCCCATATAGTATTAGAAATCATTAGATGTGATTTCCTGGGTTTACTACAGGTTGAAGAATAGGTACAAATCATGTGACTGAGGTACATGTCATGTAATGGTTGTAGGATTCATGTCATGAATGAGGGATCACCTGGTGAGAAGGTATTGAGTAAGTAAAAGTCATGTACCTGAGGTTCACATCATGTAAGGTTTAAATAAATTATTTTTAACCTAATGCGACGGTTTTTTCAGTGTAACTTATCCACCGCAGATTACACGTCGTGGGCAAGGGGTACATGTCATGACCCGGCCCACACCTAGGTTTAATTGATGCATTCTTTTATTTCGCTTGACTTTTTTTTCTTGAACCACTTGGATCTTGACCCTAAAATTCTCCTAGGAATTATTTAGAGATTTCTCACCCTCCAGATTGATCTAATATGTGTTGGATCTTCGTTGGGTTTGCGGTGCATCTCACCAGGTAAGTGTTCTTTCCAGTTCTTCCTTTAAAATTTTCATGGTAGCACCCTAGCCTTGAATTATCGGATTTTATGATCCATGTTGGATGTTTTTTTTGGTTTCCTCGTCTATATCTGTTGTGAGACCCCTCCTTGAAAGTCGTTCCTTAGAAAGTTGTAGTGGGATGGACATTCATTCTTAAGGTATGAGGGCTTTTTTCTATCTGGAAACCCCTTTTCATCTATTCTGAATCAATCCTTTGAGGATCTGGTTTGATTCTAGTACCTTCATTGAAATAATTTTAGTGTTTTAATGATTTTGGATTCCATTATGGGTGTGTGCAACCCAAACGTTGAGGTAGGTTGTTCCGTCTCTCACCTATGATAATGAGCATGACTGTTATTGCCTTATAAATTGATTTATAAAATTGAAATTATTTTTTGGGTGTGTTGGAAAAGGGTTTTGAAATAAAAATGGGTTTTCCCTGGATTTTGATAAATTTATTGTGAAATGGTTTTGAATGGTTTTCAAAGAATTGAAATTGAAATTTGAAATTAAACACATAGGTTACCATGGGTGTTTAGATGGAAGGTTTAGCTTGAGGCTATCATCTATTACTTTGTGGTTACCAAGGATGGTTGTCATTGGTATTTATTCTGTTTCCAAGGCCCATTGTTCAAGGGGAGCGATATTGATATTTTGGGGGGTTTACTAATGGGGTTTTCCTCTACATCCTATGTCTATTTTTCTAAGATCAGTTTTTTGAACTAGATTATTATGGTACGAGTAGTCTACTACCTAGACCTATAGTATTCCTTGGGGTTTTGATACATGTGCTTCTATTTTTTACTGCTTGGATTTATGAGTTATTCTTGGTATTCATGTTTATACTTGTGAAAAGTGGTATGGAAAATATTCATTGAAACTAAAATACCTAATTTTTTAGAACTGTTGAAAAGACAATTTTTAGCATGTTTTCTAAAAAAATAATTTAATGTGTATCATTCCATGTTTTAAATTTTAATTGAGAATAAACAAATTGTTATCCAAAAACATGCTATGGAACACCTTGGTGGGATCCTACTGAGTCTATTAGCTTATACACTATGCACTGCTTTGGTGGGGCGTAGTCCTTTGTCTTCTAGTGCATGGAAAGGAAAGGTGTTGCAGTGAGGTGATGTGGTTCATGTCATCTGGGATGGGTATCTAGTTCTGATATGGATGGAGTTCCTCCAAGCCATCATTGAAGTAGCTATTTGGTTTTGAGTTCTTTGGAGTCATACTTGTTTTTTGGAGTGTTTTGTTACTGTTTTATCTGTCTTGTTTCCACTATTTTCCCTTACAGTTATGGGATATATATATTTTAGTCTCTTGATCTTTCTTCTTTTCTCTATGTATATGTTTTATGGTTGTTCTTTTTGGGTGGAATTGTTCCCTCAATATTTTTGTTCGATTCCCTGGTGCTTGTAGCTAGCCCGTGGGTATCAGGAACTATCTATGGGTATATGACAGATCAGATTGGGTGACGAGTTTCAGGGAAGCCCGGGTCTGTTTTTTATAAGATATAATTCCTAGATTTTTTATGTGATATGTTCATAGACACCCTGGCATGTTCCTAAGTAGGTGTTGGTCGAACTGGGTGGATGTGTTGCACTCATGGGTTTACTTTATTTATTATTACTTTCATTACATGTCTATTTATTTATGATCATATTATACAATACATTCACATAGTTACTAGATATGTTTAAGTATAATATTTATCGTGGCCTGCTAATTTTTACTCGCACCCAACTTGTAATGCCCAGATATTTTAGAATATTTTTTTGGAAATTAATATAATGTTTGATAGCATTCTCCACACGCAACAACAAAATAAAATGAGAAAAAAAATATTTATTATTAGGTGAATTTATGACTAATAAAACCTTTATTAATAAATATATTTTACTCAATTATAAATTTATATAAAATATTATTGATAACACTTGATGTTTTAAAAAGGGAATTTTTTAATAAAATCATTTTTCGTCATATACTTTATTTTATTTTCAATGATAAATTTATAAATGATGGAATTTTAATTTTTAAAATTTGACTTAATTTTTTAATTCATCGTGTCAAAATTATCTTCGGATGATCTTTTTTATATTTTTTTGAAATAATTTTTCTTTAGGTGAATGGTGAAAAATACAGTTTTTACTAAAATTTCAGCGTTTATAAATATATCAAGGAGTACATATAACATAAAAACATATAATAAATTATAATCAAATATATATTTAATGTATAAAAAATTAAATTTGTAAACAATATTATTTTTTAGAATATTTCTGTTTAAAAGTTTATTAAATTAAGTAATATTTTTCGATTAAAGAAATTGATTTTGTTTGTTCTTTTAATTTAAAAAATATTTTAATAAAATTTTGTTTTTTCTTGGTTTTAAAGCCATATAAATTTTATTTGTTTTATAATAAACCAATTATTTTATTTAAAATAAACAAATTAATCATTTTTTACTACATATAAATTTTAAGATTAAAATTCCACTTTTTCTAATAATAGATTATTTCGTGTTACATGCACTAATGTTAAAATTAATCATTCTTACATATAAATTTTATTTCAAAGAATTTATTTTAAAATTTTAATAATTATATAAAAAATATTTCATAAGCTCCTTTTTATTATTAGCCATAAAAAAAATTAATTACTTAGGTAAAAACTAATTACCACGATAAAAGCCAAAAAGTGTAAAAGGGGTCAACCAAATGACTAAAAGTCAGGAAAATGTTAAAAATATATTTATAGTTGATTGGTTAATGTTTTTTATAATAATAATTATCTATATTCTATTATTTACCATTTCTTTAGTTTACATGACATGTGAAACATGTTCTCTCATTCAGTTAAGTCGAAATATTAACAAAAATTTCATTCACACCACTTCAAAAAGGGGCATATCACTGCCTCATCAAGACCACTCCAAAATTTTTGTTTATTGTTGAAATTAATATTACTGACCTAATAATACTCTTTCACATCCTTTATATTCTATTCCTACTAGTTCTTACGACATCCTTCCTTTCTATGTAATCCTTCAGGGGAATCTCAAGGATCTCAAAATAAATACTAAGTTTTCCCTAATATTTTTTCTTTCTATCTTTCCTCTTAAAATCTATTTTTACAAATATTATATAATTATATAATTATTTATATTATACTTAATGTTTTTATATTTTTTTAATAACCATTAACTACATTTCCCCTTTTCCATTTAGAAAAACCAAAACTGTATTCGCATGTTTGTGTGGACTACAGTCCCCATAAAGTAACGTATCTTGTTTTTCATCTAGTTTCAGGTTTATTAAACTCTGAAAATATTATTCATCACTTTAAAAAATTGAAATAATATTATTATATTTCTTTAATAGTGATATTATTCCCAAATAAGACACTTTCATAACTAAAATCATCAATTAATTATGGTATGCTCATGTTTTGGTCTGTCTAACCACCTACTCGATCAGTACTCTAAAATAAAATCATGGATGACTTTGAGAAGTTAATTACTGATAATATATGATATAAATAATTAATTTATTATTTTATTTTTCTTCTATAATAGTGAAATTAATATAAAACTTGTCAATTAAGATATTAAAGTCATTCCATAAAAATCACTAAAAATTGCTCATCGTTGATTTAATTTTTATAGATCATAACCAAAACTCCCATAAAATGAAATTATAAAATAATAAATAATTATAAATAATTAATTCTGGTAACTTTTATGATCTATGAATGATTAACTAGGTGATAATATAAATGTAAAACATTGATATTGGGATACTAGTTCAAAATGATCAAGATTAATCATACCTGATATTTAAAATAGATAATGACTAACTAATATAAATATAGAGAATAATTATAAATTAAGTTTATAAATAATTATATATATCTGTTTGATTAATTTATGAAAATATTTATCTTTATTATATAGTATATTCAAGATCTTTAGTGGAATTTAGGAATTAAGGTAATGGTTTCTTTCTCTCATTTTAAAATCCATGAGATATGGTTGATTTTTTGCACTATGTTTTTTATATGGTGTATATACTTCCCATTTTATATGTTATATCCTAAATTATAATTTATTAATATTATTTTATGTTAAATTAAAATATCTCTGCTTAAATGTGTTTTAATTAAAATGTTACTCACAATATAAGTGTTTCAAAGAAAATATTCTTTTTAAATCAATATTATATTTTAAAGATAATCCATCAGGGGATTTTTTATTATTTATAAAACCCCTCATTATTTTATTTTTTTATTTATGGATTTTTATATTTCCCCTAAAAATTTCATCTACCCTTTACTTTTATTTTACCCTAAGTTTTTCTTGTAAGTTAAACTGACCTCATCACATATTTTCGGTGAGAAACCTCCCTTTTCCATGTCCTTATCATTATATTATTTTGATAATTTCAATATATATGCCTAAGTGATTTATTGAGTTCATTTTATACAAATTTTAAATTCCTTAAAATATTTTAAAGGAGTTTTTAAAGTCTTTTGTATGTGTAATATTCATTAAAGTGTGAAAAGAATATATTTTTAACATTTTCCCTTTTTTTTCTACCATTTTATATATTTCTATGAAACTTGTTCTCGAAATTTACTTAGTTGATAAAATAAATACATATCATCCATATTTTATAAAATATTTTTTTTAAATAAATATTTTTAAAAGGTCACTGATATTATATTTTTCTAAATTGAATTGTCTAATGCTCCTAAAATATCGTTTTCCACCAACATCAATATATTTTATGCTTGATCAAAGATATTATTCAAATGTAAGCATCCACCATTTTTTCTTGATGGATTAAAAAAAATCTTTTATATCTTTGGATTAATACACCACTTTCATTTCCATTCATTACCATCAACTATGAATGGGAATAAATTTTCTTCCAATTCCTTTATTTTTTGAATACCTTGGTTTCTATATCATTTATGGATTGTTTTTTACCTAGATACCACAAATTGATTAATTGTGTAAATTAATAACTCAATAGTATACCGTTTATGTAATGACATGACCCCAGTTACCTAGAGTTGGTGCATTATTAAATAATATTAGAATGATCACAAAAGAGAAAGTATCGAAAGACTGATTAGTTTAGTATCCGTGGAAACACTAGATACATTCGTAAGTCTTACATTACTTCATAAATTGAAAAACTACAACAAAATAGTATCCATAGTCCACACTAAAATCCCCTTAGACTATCCCTGTTGGTCAGTCATAAAATAATTCTTTACATCCTAGGAAAAATAAAACATATAAAGGGGTGATCTCAGATGCTTAGTAAGGATAACAATATAGTGGAAACATTCATAAATAAGCGCAAACATTTAAGGCAATGTTTAACTAAAACAAAAGCCTTTTTAAACTTGAACTTTAGTATAATATGGAAAAATAAAATGAAATAATTCCATTTACTTATTCACATGGATATTATAATATTCGAATAATCACATGCAATATCAATAACCACTTTCATAATGATGTAATGGATAATTCCAAACTATCATAACCACATTGTCAAGGCCTTGTGCCAAGACTAAAAATAATATTTTGTCAAGGACTTGTGCTAAGACACTAGTTTGTCTCATTAGACCTACCGATGCATCGAGGATCTATAGTGGGCTCCACCTGTCACTTAATAAGTCTAATTCATTCCTCATATGAGCAAGTTTAAATATAACATAAACATTCGTATTAAAAATAGCATACATAATGTCAATACTTTCTCCATAAACCATGAATGGTATAAAAATAACACATCCATAGTCAAACATATCACAAAACCTTTAATACAATATGGATGTTTTGTATCATAATAAATCAACATCAAATTAGATTAAAATCCATCAAAGGATGTTAACATAGATGAAAACAAAACTATTTGAGAGAAATATCTGTTTTTGTTGATATCATTTAAAAGCCACATAATTATAAAATAAAACATTTACTTTGAAAATATTCTTATAATATTGTAATGGAAGATTCTATGATTTTATAATGGTGGAAAATAGCCGCACCCACCATATAAGTTAAAAAAAGTCAATCTTGCCTTAATTTTGTCGAAAAGGATAAAAAGGACCTTGTTTGGAAAATGACGAAAATATTCTTTTATAAAAATCTTATAAAAATTAAAACAAGGGTATAAATGACTTTAAAACATATTCTATAAAATAGTAAGAATTTTCTGAAATACATTTTTAAGAAACATGGATGTGGATGATAAAGAGGTCCCACTAGATAATTACGTATAAACAATCTCGGATAATGAAGAGATTGCGAAATTAACCCTTAACTTGTAATTTTCCTTGGTAAAGGGTAGGTTAAACGACTACATATTGGTGAAATAAATTTTATTAAATTATAAAATAATTATATACATTAATATGATATCATATATGATCTTTTAACATTGCTTTGTTAATAATATCTTAGTATTTTTGTCGTTTCGGGTGTTAACGGATTCGCTTTCCTATATATTATTTGTTAAGTGAGTCATAATTGTTATGAATGGGATGTATCATACTCATCTCCAGAGTTATATAAAGTATTTAAAATTTATTTTTAATCATCAAATGAAAATTAGTCTTGAGTGGATACGATGGGGAATGAATCTCATTGTGTTCATGGAGACGATAATCCGTACGTACGCACGAGTGAAAATATCATTATTTTGATATTAAAAAAATATATAATTGGATGTTATATCATACATACAGAATCTTTATCATGTTATATATATTATTTACATAAATTACACAAAATTATTATACACATAAAAATAATATTGTATTGAATAACAATTACACCATGATGTGGAGACGGTAAGTCGTACGTACGCACGTATGGTGACATGTCATCAAAATGATGTATAGAATAATGCATTTAGTTTTACCATATTTATAATAACATCCCAACATATAAAAGATAATGGAGTTATTATTTTATAATGGTAACATCAAAGAGAAAGGAAGTGGAAGAAGAAAGGAACGTGAAAGAGGTGATGAAATATTTACCTCTTCTTCGGGTTCTTCCTATTGATTTGATCAAAAGGGCTCCCTAGGTTGGCTTTATGACTAAAATAAGGCCTATATAATGAAATTGGGGATATTTGATAGGGTATTTAGGAAGGTTTTGGCTGAACCAAAATGCCTTGATGGAGTGAATTGTAGAGAAGGGGGAGTGTCGTTTTATAAGAGGGGTGAGGGGCACCTTAGGAAAAGCTAGAAATTTTATTTTATAGTAAAATAATTTTCGGTTTATAATGGCGCTAAAATGGATTATATAAAGTATACGGTGGTTATGGGACTAAAAACACTCAATGAATATGTTTTAGAGAGGTTTGGGTCACAATATTAACATTAACTTTTAGATTTATCTCTTAGTTAAATAGTTTGACATTTACCATGTCTCTTTGTATTTTTATATTATATAGTTAATAACATTACTATATACTAACAATAGAACCTAAAGTGGTTCATTAATGATAAACCTATCATTTTTAAGTCCTTTGGTGGAAACTTTTATTTTTAGGAATATAATATCAATTAATACTATAATATTTTTTTAAAAAACTCTTTTATGTCAATTTTGAAACTATTTAATAATTTATTGTTCTTAAAGTCTTAAAAACGTTTTTAATTCGAAATAAATTCACTTAATCAAACCTAACATGTCATAGTAACCTATAAAAATCTTTTATTTCATAAACACTTTCAAATTATATTTATTTTAACATTTATAATACAAATTATTTGATTCTTTCATTAATAAAGAAAATACGACATCATTATTGTGTCGTAAATAAATTTAATTATTCAAAGTCTGAAAATTATAAATAATATACAATTATTTAGGAAAAATTATTATATTTATATTTAATATTTATAGTCAAAAATATAATATATATAACCTTATGTAAAAATTGTTTTCTAAAATATATATGCTTATGTCATTTTTTTATTTACTTTAACTTAATTAATATAATGTTTTTTTATCACATACAAGTGGATCCATGGGTCCCCAAAATCGACCCAAAAAAGACAATGGTTGGACATATATCATCCAATAGGGTTCTAACATGTGTTAAGGTAATTTAAAATTATTATAATATTATTTTTTACCCTTATTTATCAGATTCACCCTTTCACCATGGTAAATAAAATATTTACCGAAGTAATTATTCGAAATGTATAAAAATAAAAGTTAACTATATACACAATTTGGACTTCCAAATTTCAAATAGGGAATCATTTTTTCTAAATTCAAAACAAAAAAGTGTCAAAAATTAATTTAAAATTAATTCTAGTTGTCAAAACAAAAAACGTGTTTTCAAGAAATAATAACTATCAAAAGATTGACACTTGCTTATGTCCAGTTTAATTGTGAAATTATGTAAAATGACCACCATTGGATTAAATGTTAAAAATATAATCTAATTATACTTTAAAACCACTCAATAGATTAATTAATCACTATAAATTATTTTGACCTAAAAGTTTTTTTTAATTAAAATTTAGTATTTTTCAATATTTATCCAAAACTTAATGATTTCAGAAAAATACCAAATATTTATTCTAAGAAAATTTCGATATTCTGAATCCAAAAATGAAGTCCGTTTTGAGAAATAAAATGTATAAAATTTCAAAAAGTGGGTATCACTATTCATAACAGCTAGTTTGATTGGTTATGGTGTGTGTTAGAAATCAAATTTGTGTATAACACAAGCTACTGTATTATTCAAAGAGAAGCATACAGTAAAAGATTGGGGTGTTACATTCTCCCCTACATCAAATAATTTCATCCTCAAATTTTCTAGATTATTACTGCATAAAAGTACTCGGGTGGTTCTTCATCATAATTTCCTCAGGTTTTCACATTGCCTCTTCCGTCTTATGGTTTCTCCATAGAACCTTTTCCAGACGAGTCGTCTGGATTCTTAGCACTTGTTATCTTGTTTCAAGAACCTTGACATGCTCTTCAAAATAATACAGATCGAGTTCCAATTCTAATTCTTCATAGGTGATTACAGGCATTGGGTCATGCATGGATTTTCTCAATAGTGATATGTGGAACACATCGTGAACTTTGGAGAGACTTGGTGGCATTGCCAGCCGGTAAGTTAAAGCCCCAAATCATTCTAGAATTTAGAAAGGTCTGATTTACCTGGGACTCAATTTACCTTTCATTCTAAAACATATAACTCCCTTCCATGGAGATTCCTTCAAGAAAACGTGATCTCCTACCTGAAATTACAAATCTTTCTTTTAGTTATCGTCATATAACTTCAGCCTACTTTGAGGTTCTTTGATGTGGTTTTGGATTACCTTCACCTATTACATCATTTCCTCCACCAGTTATGGGGCTATGAGTTTTATTTCACCATCATCATCCCAACATGTGGGTTTGCGACATCTCTTTCTGTATAACGCTTCATATGGTTCCATCCGAATACTTTAATGGAAGCTATTGTTATAGGAAAATTCCACCAGAGGTAAATATTGATCCCACATAGCCTGAAAGTCAAGTTAGAAAGATCTCAACATGTCTTCTATCATTTGAATAGTCCATTCTGATTGTCCATCAGTATGGGGGTGGTATTCGGTGCTCAAACAAAGTTCATTATGTACGGCTTTCTGAAGACTTTTCCAGAATCTTAATGTAAAATGTGGATCACGATCAGAAATAATCAACAGTGGTACTCCATGAATTCTAACAACTTCATTAATATATAGTCATGCCAATCGTTCAAGTGGTAAATCTTCTCTTATAGTAAGAAAATGTGCTGACTTGGTAAGACGATCAACAATGAACCATATTGCATCGTTCCTTCTAGGAGTCGTTCATAGTCCCATGACAATGTCCATCGTAATATTATCCCATTTACACTCCTGTATGGGAAGAGGTTGCATGACTCCTCCAGGATGTTTTCTTCCAACTTTCACTTGTGGAAAATGCATACATCATGACACAAAATCAGAAATCTCCCTATTCATGTTATCCCAGCAAAAATTTTCCTTCAAATCTCTATAAATTTTTGTGCTCCAAGGGTGTATAGAGAAATTGGAACTATGAGCGTCATCCAACTATTCTATTTTTAGATCAGTTATATCAGGAACACAAAGTCTCTTCCCAAATTTCAAAATTCCATCTTTATAGGCAAAGTAACTCAATCTCCCATCATTCACAGCTTTTATCTTATTTTAAAACTCTTCATCATCAATTTTAGAACTCTTTATCCTTTCTAGTAAAGACGGTTTTGCAGCCATTTGAAAATGTATTTATGTTTCAGCTTCTATGGTGATTCTCATATCCATTTTTACTAGATCCATATATATAGGATACTTTTTAACTCTCATCTTGTTCAAAGCTCGATGATCCTTTCTAATAAAATCATCTTCTACTTTGTTTTCCTTCCCTCGGTGGTAGTGTATCGTGCAATCCTAATCCTTGAGTAGTTCAAGCCATCGCTTTTGCATCATGTTGAGTTCCTTTTGTGATAAAATATACTTCAAAATATTGTGATCGTTATATATCTCACATTTTTTACCATAGAGATAATGTATTCATATATTCAAAACAAAGATTACATCTGCTAACTCAAGATCATGAGTATGATAGTTTTTCTCATGAATTTTCAGCTGTCGTGATGCATACGCAATAAACCTATCATTCTACAAAAGGACACAACCAAGTCCCTTCTTTAAAGCATCACTATAAATAACAAACCTGTCATTCCCTAATGGTAGAGTCAATATAGGAGCATTGAATAATATTCTCATCAATTCATCAAAACATTCTTCACACTCTTTTGTCCTAACAAATTTAACCCCTTTACTTTTGAGATTTGTTAATGGGTTAGCCAAATGGGAAACATTCTAGTCAAAGAGTTGATAATAACCTGCTAAACCAATAAAACTGGGTACCTTAGTTATACTTGTAGAGACCCAAAGCCTGACATACATTGACATTACATTACATTTGCGGAACACATAGTACATAACAAAAACACACACACAAGGACCGTAATAGTTTAGTGTCTTTGGAAACTCGGAATATAATCTTCTAATCGTGGTGAAAGATCTTCAAAATCTCCCATAAAGATCTACTTTTTTTATACCTAAAACCATTCTTTATATCCTGGGGAAAATAAAACATAAATGGGTGAGCTCAAATGCTCAGTAAGGGTAAGCAAAAGAAATATCAATCACATCATATACATAAGCACATTACTTTTGGAAATCTTAACCTACAAAAGAGATCAAAATTTCATAACATGGGGTAAATCATGGCAGTGAAATGTAATCACAATAATCAAAACTTAAAACATGAAACTTTGTGTCATTCACACATAATCATAGAGAATCATTTGTTTTTAGTCAAGACTCATTTCCAAGACTATCTTAGTGGACAAAGTCCCTTTCTGAACTGAGTCACCCTCGTTTCAATCCTGTTTCACTGAACCGGTATAACCTACCATTCCAGCCATGTCTATATCATGAGATATAAAATCTTTACCCAATGAATTGGAGGGAGATATAGGTCCCCCCATCTCATAATGATACCATTCTTATGTGTGCCACAAAATCATAAACCATACATCATTTCATAACCCATGTAATAAAAATGGGATTCTTAAACAACATGACATCATAAAACAATTCATATAAGATAAAGGAATTCATAAAAATAATTCCATCACAACATAATCAAATCAATGTAATAATATAGATAAAAACAGAACCCTTTATTATCTTAGATGGAAAATAATTTTGATAAAACACTTGAACTCCATTCTTGAGGAAAATATCCTTTCTTCTTCAAAAACACTTTTCCTTTCTTAATATGTCATACAATTATAAACTAAAAGAAGTTGATTAAAAATAAACTTGAAAACTTTTAAAGGAAGATTCTTGGAAATAATGTTTTAAAAATCCATTCATGCCGTATAAGTTAAAAAAACATTCTTCGTACTTTTTTCAGAAAAGTCAAAAAGTACCTCGTACGAAAAACGATAAAAGATTCCTTTCATATATTTTACTAAAAACTCACCGAAGGATAAAATAGGATTTGAAAAATTGTAGGTGGGTGGAAATAATATTACATATTGATGAAACATGGATGTGGATGATAAAATACACCTCAGTAAATGATCAAAGTATAAACAATCTCCGATAAAAATGAGATTGTGATATTTCGCTTACCTTAGGTCTGATTTGCTTCGTATGTATCCGAACCTCCTGTATAATGATTTAAATAATGTCATTGACTTATTTCAGAATCATATTCATTGTTATTATATCATATATGGTTCACTTATGACTTTATATTACCCGTTCTTTTGTAAATTCATGTTAAAGTAGCGTTTTGGGTAAAATCGTCCCATTTGTCGTTCATGTTTTAACTTGTAATTATTCATATGATTACATAGATCATTATTACTTAATTATAGAATATAAAACATGATTTATATATAATATATATTCAGAATATACATATATATAATGGATCGATAAATGGAAATAAATACACCGTTCATGGAGATGGTAGGTCGTACGTACACACGAGCGATGATATCATTTCCATAATTATTGAATTGAATTGGAGTGGATGATACAATATATCAGAATCATTATGATGTTATAATAATTATGTATAGTTATTCTTTACACCATAATACCCATCCATGTAAGGTGTTGGTGGAAAAAGATATTACACCACGGCGTGGAGACGGTATTCCGTACGTACGCACGCGCGGTGATTTTGTTTTCCGTAGGATGGATAGATGGTGAAATAGGGTTGTTTCATACTTATAATAACATATCAGTATATGAGTGATACTGATGTTATTACTTCATAATGAAACAACCTTAGAAGAATAAGTGGAAGAAGATATAAAGTTGAAAGAATCGGTAACGGAAATTACCTCTTCCTTGAAGCACCTCTTTGAGACCTCCTCTTAGGGCACTAATATTGGTCTTTGAGGAAGAACAGAACCTCTAGGATGTTGATATGGAAGTGGATAGGAGAATTTGGCAGGGGTTGGCCGAGCTTGAAGGGTCAAAGATGTGTGAGGAAGAGAGGGAGGAGGTGCCCTTTTATAAGGGAGGAGAGGGGCACCTTTGGAATTCTTAAACATATTAATTTATAATTAATCTAACCCCACTTAAAAACCTCCAAAAATGACTCATATTCGAATATTAGATGATATAGGGTTGTAATCTCATCAACCAATCAAATTTAGACATGTTTGGATCTTATTTTAAACCTTATCATTTTGATTTATCCTTATTTAATCTATTTGAGTTTATTTGTGGTAATAAAATTCTAAATTTTAAATTATAACAAATAATTACTTATTTGTTGTGAATTTTCCATAATTGTTTCATTTATAACATTATAGACCATATAAATTTAAATTTATAATTTTTAAATATTTTTGTGATTTTTAAACAATTTTATAATTTGTTATTTTTGTAAAATAACAATAGTGTCAATTTTGACACTATTCATTTATTTGAATTTAAATAAAATATATACAGAATATATGTTCAAACTAAAATCTTTAATATATTAATAAAATGTCATATGTATCTATAAAATTAGTGGATCACATTAAATAGTTCATATAATATTTATTTTATTATTTTAAAACCATTTATTTGGTTTATCTCTTAATAAAATAATTACTACATCATTTTTGTATAATTATTTATTATACTTATTTGTGGCATAAAAATTTAAAATAAAATACTATGATGAATATAAATATATTAGCTTTCACAATAATACTTTTACTCGAATTTATCATCTTAAAATAACAATATGTAAATTTTTATATTTATTAAATTATGAAGGTGACAACTTTGGCATCATTTAAAATAAAATAATATTAGTGTCATAATTGCTTTTATAAAACTCCAAATGGTCAAATATTCGACCATTGGATTATTATAGTTTATATTTACATGAAAAATAAGTTTTGGTCAGGGTTTTGTGCCTTTTATGGTCACTATTTGTTTAATAAAAACTATATTCTTAATTGTTTACTAGATAAATAATTTCTGCATCACTATTGTGTCACAATTAATGATAATTATTTAATCCAAAAAAAATTTAGATAAATTCTCATGATGAAGATAATTTTGTTAGCTTTCATGAGACTATTCATGTTCGAAGATTTATGATGTTTATCACTATGTTAAAATTATTATACTTATAAGATTTAAGAAAGTGACATGTTGTCACTTTCTTTGGTTTTAATAATAATTAAATTATTTTCATGGTCAAAAGTCCATAAAATGAATCTAATCCGACCCTTAGTTGATATGGGTTTACTTTTAGCCATTAAATATAATTTTGGCATGTGTTAGGGTAATTGTATAATATTATATTTACCCTTAATTACCCGATTTACCTTTAACTATGGTAAATAAAATTTACTGTAGTTACTATTCATAATTCCCAAAAATAAAAAGTAGCCTATTAACATAATTTGGACCCACTGATTCCAAATATGGAATCCATTTTTTAAAATTCAATACACAGAAGTTGCATAAATTAAATTAAAATTAATCCCGTTGTCGAATAAAAATGGGTTTTTGTTTAAAACATTGCAAAAGATTGAATTGATTTAACCTACGAATTCAAGGTAAAATCAATGATAATGAAATTCATTATATTATATGGTAAACATATATTCTATTTATACTTTAAAACCATTCAATATTATAATTTAACCACATAAGATATTACGATGAAAAAAAGTTGTTTTTAATTAAAATATAGCGTGTTTTTACTATTCATTAAAATATGAAAGTTATCAGAAAAATATCAAAACTTTATCTAATGTAAATTTTTATATCCTGATTCAAAAGAAGAATTTTATTTTTTCAAAATGAACATATAAACATGTCAAAAACTAGATTTAAAGTGGGTGTGCCATCAAAAGGCGGCAAAACTGCATTTTTTGAAAAATAATTATTTTACCCGAAAAAATTTATTTTTTTTCTTATACCATGTTCTAGAAATGTGTAAGATGAATAATAATGTTATAAAATTCAAAATTTAGTTAACACAATTCATAACGGCTAGTTCATGACAATATTATAATAATATATCGTTGTTTATTAAAACCCAGTATTGCGTACAACACACGCTATCGAGGAAGGTCGCGATTGCGTGTAATGCAAGCCAAGTCAGGGTTGCGTGTTGTGAAAGAATCCTTCGTTGTTTCGTATAATAGAATCCAACCATCTTTCATTTATACATTGAATATATATATATATACTCAATTTTTCGTAGAATAACTATTATCAAAATTGTGTGTAACACGATCCAAGAATAGTGATGCGTATACTGCAAGCTAATACGGTGTTGCGTATAGCGCAAGGTAATCTTGGTGTAGAATACAACACAAGACATTAATGAAATTAAAAGAATATTTTTCATAAAATCTCGGGGTGTGACAATACTCATTGGTTCTGGCCATTATTGTGTTGATCTTGTCTTAGAAGGATCAATAGAGATTTCATCCTTAGAGACAATATAGCCAAGAAAATAAATCTCTTGAAGCCATAATTCACAGTTTCTAAACTTCCCATATAATTCATGTCTTCTTAGAGTCTTCAGGATAATGCCCAAGTGATATTCATGATCTTCGTTGCTTTTGGAGTATACCAGGATATCATCAATAAATACCACTACAAAGTCGTTTATATATTCCATTGAAACTCTATTCATTAGATCCATGAAGATAGAGGATTCATTAGTCAATCCAAAAGGCATTTCTGTAAACTCGTAATGCCTGTACCTGGTTTGAAATACTGTCTTCGGAATATCTTCCTTCTTCACACACAACTGATGGTATCCAGATCGATGGTCAATCATTGAAAAGTATTGATCTCCATGAAGTGGGTCGAATAAATCATCAGTGCATGGTAGATGATACTTTTTCATTATTATTATATCGATAATCTCCCTATAGTCAATGCACAACCTCATAGATCCATCATTCTTCTTAACAAAAACAATGGGGGATCCCCATGGAGAAACACTATGGTGAATAAATCCCTTATTACTCAATTACTCTAGTTGTTTCATTATTTCCACTAATTCTGCAGTGGCCATTCTATTAGGGGTCTTCGATATGGGTCTTGAACCATGAATTAAATCAATGGAAAACTCAACTTCTCATTTTGGAGGATGTCCAGGTAAATCTTTTGGAAACACATCAATGTATTATTTCACAATTGATACATCGTCTAATTGAACATTCTTTTCCTCACCCATAGTTATTTCATTCTCTTCCTCTCCAATAATTGAATTTAGTTGAGCTACTGGTGGTGGATCTAGATAAGAATTAGGTGGTGACGATTCTACTCTAAAGATAAGTTTTTCTTTATCATCGTCATCAAAAATAGTAACCTCCTTCTTCATACAATAAATTTTTCCATCATGTTTTGAAATCCAATACATAATGAGGATTATATCAAATTCAATCATGGGTATGATGATGAGATCAATAGATAAATAACATGTATATTCCCTAATGGGGACTGATTCACAAAACATTGTTTCAACGATACTTTCCTTTGGTGTTTTGACTGATAACTCCCTTGTTATATCAAATTGGAAATATATAATTTTCTTTTAATACTGGGAAGATATGAAACAATGCGATGATCCAGATTCGAATAAATCATTTGATAAACTTGAGTAAACCATTAAATTACATGCCACCACATCTTTCGGAGCATCAACCTCAACAGTAGTGATATCATATGCTTATCCTTGATCCCTTGGCCTTTTTTGAGGTAAGTTCTCCTGAAGCTTAGGAAATTCATTCACATAATTCCCCATCTCCCTGAAATTGTAGCATTGAACATTGGTATCTTCTTTCTTCCCCTTGCAATCATGAGCTTTGTGGCATTTTTCACTAAACTTGTAACAGACTCATGTTCCCTTCATGTATGTACTACGGTGTTTCTTCCCACAGTTGCTATAGGATGGATATTCAACTTTTCCCTTCTTCCCCGTATTTCCATTTCTAGAGTGTTCGGAAAATCTCTTCTTCTCTTTCTTTGATTTAAAATCATAAGACATAGATAATTCTGTTTCTTTCATGATAGCACATGAGTCAATATCTTCGAACAACGATAAGTATTGTCAGACTAATGCTCGACAAAGAAATGGTTTTAACCCATCAATGAAATGATCAATATTACTTCTTGGGTTATTTATATAATGTGCAGCATGCCTCGCTAACCTTGTAAAGTTAGCCTCATACTTTGTGACATTTGCATCCTTCTTTTCCCTCAGACTCAAAAATTCCTTTCCATATCTACTCGATGGTCACAAGGAAATCATTTTTCTATGAAAAGCTATTTAAACTCCCTCCATTCCATATTTGATACTTCATCATCTTCCTTTGTGTTTTGAATCAATGACCACCATTGATTAGTATCTCTAATGAGGCGGTAAACCTCCTTGAAAAATTTTCCCTTTCACTACTCCCAAGGCATGAAATATTTTCTCTAAGTAATTTATCCATTTCTCAGCCACTAATATATATTTAATCCAATTGAATGTTGGTGGTTGTTTCCTCATGAAGCGATCAAACATTGATCCTCCACGCTGCGGATCAGGGTGCTCCATACGGGTGAGGTTATTATTCATAACCTCATTAGTTGTCCCAGTATAGAGATAAGTTGATCAGCACCAGTTGTATCAACAGCTCCACTATAATTATCTTGAGTATGAGTTCAATCCCTACATTGAGTTAATGCATCGTTACGGTTTCCATTCCTTCCACTAGGTTCCATTTCTAAACAATGTCATAAAATAGATTAGTTTATGGATCACAATACATAAATCCAAACTTATAAAACACTTAAGATAAATTGAACAGTTTATGGATACAATCCATAATCATAAAAATGTTTTCCTTGGGGAAGTATATACTCATAAACCCTTCATAATGGTTTGTAAAGATAATGTGAATTATCCTAAGCATATCCCTCAGGAGTGTCGTAAACAAGAGTGCAGCAAGGCCCATTCTCGTGCACCAGTTCCCATTCGAGTCTAGATTGAAGCGGTGTTTTCAGGTTTTACCCCTAGGTACATATATGCCAAATCCACCTCTACCTGCTCATATCTAGACAGGGATTTATTGCTCGGAAAACTCAAAAAATATCTACAATACAAAATATCTAGGAAGTTCTTCTATACTAATCCTCAAAGTCCTTCTCAGGTCTATGTTCTCTAATGAGAGGTTATCTAAATCTATATTCTAAGGTTTGTACTAAACTTCCTCTCATACCAACGGTAACGCTTTGACCCTCATTACCCAGAGTTGGTTCATTATTACATAATATTAGCATGATCACAAAATATCAAGTCTCAAAAGACCGATTTGTTTAGTAGACTTGGAAACAGTAGATACATTCATAAGTCTTACATTACATCATAAATTAAAAAACTACAAAAAATAGTATCCATATTCCACACTCATATCCCCTCAGATTATCCATATAGGTCAGTCATAAAACACTTCTTCACATACTGGAAAAAATAAAACTTAGAAATGGGTGATCTCAGATGCTCATAATGGATAATAATATAGCGAAAACCTTCAAAAACAAGTGTAAACATTTAAGACAATGTATAACTAAAACAAAAGCCTTTTTAAACTTAAACTTAAGCATAATATGGAAAAAATAAAATTAAATAATTCCCTTCACTAATTCACATGGATATTCTACTAGTCAAATAATCACATGCAATACCAATAACCACTTTCATAATAATGGAATAAATAATTCCAGACTATCCTAACCAAATAGTCAATGCCTTGTGCCAAGACTAAAAATAAGATTTTTCCAAGGCCTTGGGCCAAGACACTAGTTTGCCTCATGAGACCTACTAATTCATTGAGGATCTATATAAGACTCCACCCATCACTAACTAAGTCAATTCATTCCTCATATGAATAGGTTTAAACATAACATAAACATTCGTATTAAAACTATCATACGAAATGTAAATACTTTCTCCATAAACCATGAATGCTATAAAAATAACACATCCACAATCAAACATATCACAAAACATTGAATATAATATTTAAGTTTTGTATCATAATAAATCAACTTCAAATAAGCTTAAAATCCATCAAAGGATACTGACATAGATGAAATCAAACCTATTTGAGAGAAATATTTATTTTTGTTGAAATCATTTAAAAGTCAAATAATTATAAAAGGAAAAATTTACTTTTAAAATATTCTTATATTCTTGTAATGGAAGCTATGACGATTTTATAATGGCAGAAAATATCCTCACCCATTGTATAAGTTAAAAAAATACCTTCTTACCTTAATTTTGTCAAAAAGGTTAAAAAGGATCTTGTTTGGAAAATGATGGAAAGATTCCATTATAAATATCTTATAAAATGTTAAACAATGGTATAAATGAAATAAACCCACATTCTATATAATAGTAAGAATTTTTTGAAATACATTTTTAAAAAAACATGGATTTGGATGGTAAATAGGTCCTAGTAGATAATTACGTATAAATAATCTAGGATAATGAAGAGATTGTGAAATTAACCATTACGTTTTGATATTAAAATAATATATAATTTGATGGTATATCATATATACAGAATCATTATCACGTTATATTTAATATTTACATCAATTACACAAAATAATAATGTATTGAATAACAATTACACCACGACGTGGAGACGGTAAGCCGTACGTATGCACGTATGGTGACAAGTCATCCAAAGGATGGATAGAATAATGAATTTAGTTGTACCATATTTATAATAACATCGAAATATATATAATATACTGGAGTTATTATTTTATAATGGGAACAACAAATAGAAAGGAAGTGGAAGAAGAAAGGAACTTGAAAAAGGTGATGAAATATTTACCTATTCTTCAGGTTCTTCCTTTTGATTTTGTCCAAAGGGCTCCATAAGTTTGATTTCTAACTAAAAATAGGCATCTATGATTAAGGTAAAATAACTGAGATGGTATTTGGGTATGTTTTTGACGAACCAAAAGGCTTTGAAGGTGTGAATTAGAGAGAATGTGGAGTTCCCTTTTATAAGAGGGGTGAGGGGCGCCTTAGGAAAAGAAAGAAATATTATTTTATAATAAAATAATTTTCGGTTTATAATGGATCAAAAATGTATTATTTAAAGTCTAAGGTGGTTATGGGTATAAAACCACTCAACCAATATGTTTTAGACAGGTTTTTGTCACAATATTAACCTTAACTTTTAGATTTAACTCTTAGTTAAATAGTTTGACATTTACCATGTCTCATTGTATTTTTATATTATATAGTTAATAAACATACTATATACTTACATGTGTACCCCAAGTGGTTCATTAATAATTCAAATATCATTATAAAAGTATTTTGGCCGAGACTTATATTTTTTGGAAACGAATATCAATTATTAATATAATATTTGTTTTAAAAACTATTTTATGTCAATTTTGACACTATTTAATAATTGATTTTTATAAGTCCTAAATTTTTTTAATTCTAAAAAAAATCATTTAATCAATCCTAACATGAAATAGTAACCTATAAAAATCATTTATTTCATCAAAACGTTCAAATTATATTTATTGTAACATTTATAATACCAATAATTTGATTCTTTCATTAATATAGAGAATACTGCATCATTATTGTGTCGTAAATAAATTTAATTATTCAATGTATAAAAATTATAAATAAAATACCATTATATAGGAACTCCATTTATATTTCTAATTAATAATTATATTCGAAAAGATAACATATATAACCCAATGTAAAAATTGTTTTTCTAAAAGATATATGCTTTTTTCATTTTTGTATTTACTTCAACTTTATTAATATAAAGTGTTATTATCACTTACAAGTGGCTTCATGGGGTCCCAAAATCGACCCAAATATAATAATGGTCGGAAATTTATCAACTAATAGGGTTAGGACACATTTTAGGGTAATTTAATATTATTATAATATTAATTTTTACTCATATTTACCAGATTTACAATTTAACCATGGTAAATAAAATATTTACCGAAGTAATTATTTGAAATGTCTACAAATAAAATTTACCTATTTACACAATTTTGACCTCCTGATTATAAATATGGAATCTATATTTCTAAATTAAAAAAACATAAGTGGAATAAATTATTTTAAAATTAATTCCCGTTGTCAAAACAAAAAGCGTGTTTTTAAGAAATAATAACTATCAAAAGAATGACACTTACTTATGTCCAGAATAAATGTAAAATTATGTCTAATGACCAAAATTGGATTAAACAGTAAAAATATAATCAAATAATACTTTAAAATCACTAAATATTATAATTTATCACTATACATTATTTTGACCTAAAAAGTTGTTTTTAATTAAAATTTAGTATTTTTCACTATTCATCAAAAACTGAATGTTTTCCGAAAAATACGAAAAAATCATTCTAAGCTAATTTAGATATTATGAATCCAAAAATTAAGTCCATTTAGAATGATAAAAGTTATAAAATTTCAAAAGGTGGATATTACTATTCATAACGGCTAGTTTGATTGGTTATGGAGTGTGTTAGAACTAAAAGGTGCGTACTGCACACACTACTGGATTATTCAAAGAGAAGCATACCATATAAGCTAGGGGTGCTATAGTTTATCAACGTAGTGTTAAAATAATATGCTTTATAAAATCTTATTTAAAAATAATAATTAACCTAATTGGATACCCATTTATTTTACATGGGATTATCATATTATTATTATTGATCAAATTATTAATGTTTTAATTACCAGATTCCATTTTAAAATGATATGAACCCCATCCCTTTCCATGGGTTATTTATGATATGAAGAATTATAAATTTCATGTGTCACACATATGTATTTATGGGGATTATTAGGGTCCCATATCACTAATTGATACATTTTTTATGGTTTCATATCATATGAGATGATGAATATTTGTATGAACATGATGTGGGAGGTTGTATTCACAAGTTGTTTATGTGAACATAATGCAGGAATATTTGTCCATATGTATGTTGTGAATATATGATGTGGTAATCTTTGTTCAGATTTATGTTGTGTAAGCATTATTTTGAAATCTTCATTCACGAGTTTTTTGTATGAATGTGAGGTGATAAGCTTTAATTACAATTTTTTTTGTAAATGTGATTTGATATTCTTTGTTCACAAGATGTTTCATGAATGGGATGCATGTATCTTGTTTTAAAAGATTTTATATTCTTATGTTTGTATAATAATTCAATATTATTATGTGTTTCAAGGAAACATCGTATTTATATATATTTATGATAATTCCCCTTGGATCGTGTTTATTACCTCGCACTCTTATGCCATGGTACATATTTTTTCCTTTAAGATTACATGTCCTGTAATCATGACTTATAGACAACTCTTATTATTCCATGTTCATTTTAATAATATATTTCTCACATGATCATCTTTTTTCACATGATTTTGATCTAAATTATAGCAACACAAGCTTCATGAATATAGACATTACATTACTTTTTCGGAATACTTAATACATTACACAAACACACACCCAAAGACTGTGTTATTTTAGTGCCTTTGGAAACATGGAAAACATTCGTTTAATTTGGTTAAATATCATTAAAATACAACATAAATATATTCCTTTTTATTACTCCTAACAAAGACCATTATTTATAACCTAGGAAAATAAAAAATAAGAAAATGGGTGAGCCCATATGCTCAATAAGGGTAATGAAGGGAGACATGTAAACTTAATCACGAGCATAAGGGTATGATAACATGATAAGAAAATATAAGATCATACCATATGTATCAATGATCATAAATAGTAATCATATCAAAAATATTGGTAGTTCATAAGATATGAATCATAAAGAAATAAATAAAAAAATCCATGAAATCAAAACATAGGAATAATAAATGTAATTTTTGGCATGTACATATGCATATAAAATTATTTCTATACTAGTCGAGGTATCAATACCAAGACCATATTTGTAGTATGGGTTCACTCCTTATACCATCTTTGTAGTCATGTTTCACTCCCATAACCATTTTGGAAGTCATTTTTCACTTTCATAACCATCTTGGTAGTCATGGTTCACTCCCATAACCATCTTGGAGGACAGGGTCCTTTATGTCTCTCTCATGAGATATTAATCTTTACCCAATGCATTGATGAGAGATATAGGTCCCACCCATCTCATAATTAAATCATATATGTGTGTTCCATAATTAAATAAATTATTTTTCATATCAAAACCCATGGAATGAAATGGGTTTCATAAACATCATGAAATCCTAACATAACCCATGAAAAAGAAATAAGTTTCATAAATATCATTTCATCATAAAAAAAACATTCATATAAATAATAATAATGAAAGCATTTTATCATTTCCCCATTGAATCATAACTAAAATCAGACAATGGTATATTATATGTAAAATAATTTTTAGTGAACTCTTGAAAACGATTCTTGAGGAAAATAGCTTTTCTGCTTTGAAAACATTTTCTCCAACTGAAATGCCACAAAATTTTAAAGAAAAACATTTATTTTAAAATACACTTATAAAAATTTATGGAAATATTCAATACAATAAGGAATCATGAAATCATAAAAATACATTCATTTCATATATGTTAAAAAAAATTCTTCTTATAATTTTTCTAGAAAAGTCAAAAATTATCTCGTTAGGAAAACCACAAAATATTTCTTTCAAATAGTTTAATAAAAAGTCATAAATCGGTAAAAATGAATTTAATTTTTTTTGAATATTATTAAAAATATTCTAGAAAACATGTTTGACAATCATAAACTTGGTTGATAAATATATCGATATAAATACTTTTTTATAAATAATCTCATAAAAATAATGAGATTGTGAAATTAACCATTACCTTAGGTCTGATTCTTTCTATATATGTCTGAAAATCATGTATAGTGGTCTTAAATATATTATTTACTTATAAAAGAATCTTAATAATATTTATAATATTATTTATGATTCATTTGTGATTAATTTATGATTCATTTATTATTAATTTATGATTCATTTATGACATTATATTACCTGTTTATTAACAATTCCAGGTTAAAGAAATGTTTTGGGTAATAACCGTTTTTTTATCGTATGTGTTTTGATATGTAATAATTCATATTATTAATTATATCATGTTTTAATTAATCCCAAAATTTGAAAGTGATTTATATATCATATATATTTAGTATATATATAATATAGATATATGAACTGGAATACACTATTTATAGAGATAATAAGTCATACGTATGCATGAACGATGCCTCTGTTTTCTTATTGTACTAAATGGAAGAAGGTAAATGAAATATATGAATATATATACATCCTTAAATTAAAATTATTATGTCATATATTTCATTTTTACTAATTATATCAATTTTTATAATCATTCATGAAATGGTTAATGTGGAAAATGAATCTCAACACATCATGGAGATGGTTGGTCGTACGTACGCACGAGTGATGATATCATTCAATTAACTTTAAAAGGGTGATAAATTAGATGTTATACTAATTATAAGTTATAAATATCATATCATATATATTATTTTTATTCATTATATCTATCATTATACCCATCCAAATAAAATAGATTATACCAGGGCGTGGACACGGTAAGTTGTACGTACGCATGCGTAGTACTTTCATTTTTCATATGATGAATAAAAGGTGGAATATTGTTATTTAATAATAATAATAATATATTAAATATATATTTTATATTTTTGTTATTACTTTATAATTAAATCAATGTATTAAGAGCAAGAAGAATAAGAAACAATTTTGAAAGATTCGGTAAGGACATTACCTCTTCTTTGGCGATCTCCCTCAAGATCTTCTCTTAGGGACACTGGAGTTGGTATTTGCAGAATAATATAACCTCTATAAATTTACTAGGGGAGTTTATAAGGGGAATATTTAAGGTACGATTTATATCTAAGGCTCAAAATGGTTTGAAGAAGTGTGGTAGGAGGTTCCCTTTTATTATTGAGGTGAGGGGCACTTTTGGAAATCCTAAAAATATTAAAATATAACAAAGTTATTCTATATCCAAAAACCTATAAATGAGGTATAAATTATAAGGGTTTGATATATTATACCATATACAATTATATTTATAATTATTTATCATTTTAGTGATTTATAAACAATTTTAAAATATATTAATTCAATAAAATAACATTATTTTAAAATTTGATATTGTTCATTTAATTTGGATTTAAATTCTTCAATAAAAACTAAGGATTAGAATATAATTATTTCACACATATTTAATATATCTTATAGATCTATAAAATTCATTATAGTTTTTAATTAATCCAAAATATATCAAATCAAATATTCTTAAAATTAATTATTTTATTTTTCTCTTAATTAAATAAATATTGTTTTAACATCGAAGAAGCAAATAAAATAATTATTTATTTTTTGAAAATTAAAAATAAAATTAAATAATGAAATAAATTTTATTATGATCAATATAGAAATTTATATTCATTCATATATTGATATTGTCCCCTTGTGGGCACATAAAAGATATTAAATACAATAGAGTGAAATTTTATAACTATCCTTGACTTTAAATAATATATATGTTATTTTCATGGACTAGTGTCCATTAAAAAACTCCAATTAAATTTTTATGTTATAAGTCTTTATTAATCTTCATCGAATAATTTTTTTTCATGTTTTGGTTTTATTTTAAATATTATCATTTTTATTTACCTAAAATTAATCTATTGTGATTTTAATTGTGGAAAAAATTAAATATTAAGTGGTTATAAATTATTAATTATATCGTGTAACTATACAAAAATGGACAATTTATGACATTTTAAAAATTATAATAATCTATTTTTATTTTTTAATGATTTGATGATTTTTAATTAATTTTAAAAAATATTATTTCTATAAAATATTATTACTGTCAATTTTGACACTATTCACAACATTGCCTTTAAATAAAATCCAAAACAATAGAAATTTTAAGAAAAAAAATCTAATATACTAATATATGGTCATAGTAATTATAAAAAAATTTAGCACCATAATTAATTCAAATTATTTTTTTGTAATATGTTTAATATTATTTATTTGATCCTTTTATTAATTAAACAATTACTACATCATAATTTTTTCACCATTTAAGTTAATTATTTTATCACTAAAATTAATAAATAAATTATCATGATGTATATAAACATTTTATATTTCATATGAATATTTATAGTCTAATTTATCTTACATATGACCATATATTAAAAAATTATACTTATTAAAAATATGAGTATGACATATTTAACTTATCACTAAGTAAAATATAATAAAACTAATATTATTACCCAAGTGTCTAAAAAAGGTTATAATTTTAGCCTAAGATTAATTTTAGTTGAATACCTATTATTCATTGAAATTAAGACAAGAGTTATGATAATTTTGTAATATTATAATATTATTTTTTTCCTTTAATTATCCAATTTATCCTTAATTGTGGTAAATAAAAATTTACTAAAGTTTATATTCATAATATCCAAAATATAAAGTTGGTCCTATTATACTATAAATAACATAATGATTACAAAAATTTCTGTAAAATTTTCTAAACTCTATTCAAATACGTGAAAAAATTAATTTTAATACTTATCCTGCAGTCATGGCGAGAAGGTGGATAAAAAGAATGTTCAAAATTTCAAGACGTTTTTATATCTAATTTCAATATAAAAATGATTCCAACAACCTAAATTGAATTAATATGTGTATAATTCATCTATTGTGACTTGAAATTCAATTTAAAGTATAATAATTCTTTAAATGAAAAATGCAGTTTTTAACTACAATGTTGTATTTTTCTCTATCTATAAAAAATGATAATTCTCTAAAAAATACTAAATAATTAACATTAAGTTAATTTTGACGTTAAAAAATTCAAAGAATATGTTTATTGTATCAAATACAATTTAAAATAGTGTTAAAAAAATAATTTTATTATTATTCACAGAATGACAGAAAAAGTTGTTCCTTTAAGAAAATAGTTCTTTTAAACATTTAAAGACTTTACCAAAAATTATACATTACATTATAAATAATTTTTTTTATGTGAAATATTTTGAAAATTAGTTATTAATATTAATATTACTTTTTTTAATAGTTCTTTTATATCTATCTCATTTAAATAATTATAATATTAAAGTGTTGTTTCACAGAAACATAGTGTTGCGTGTAACCCAAGCCAAGTCAATGTTGCGTATAGTTCAACCTTAACTTGGTGTTGTGTATAATGTAATCCAAACATAGTTATTTTATATAATTGAAAAAATCTATATTTACTGTTACATTAAGTAAAAAATATCAATAACATTAAATTATTTAAATAATAATAATTCACAAACTACCATGGTGTTACATCCCCCTTAAAATGAATTTCACCCTTCAAATTAATCTTGGTTATTAAATATTTAATACTTGAAAGTTTGTTTCATATAAAACCACATATTAAAAATAAATACTAAATATTTCATTTAAAAATGGAAAATTTGGAAAATAATGATTACCAAAATTAACTCATAGTCGGGTTTCTACATTGGAAAACATAAGTGAAGATTTTGGCCTAGAGGAAAATCATAAATAATCATAGATATTGATAAAGATCATTGATCCTAAGAAAGTGGGTGATCTAATGATAGTTAACAATCATAGAACCATTAACTAAATAAGTGTGAAATTATTCATTGATATCATAAAAATGATGATAACAGGATAACCTTTTACATCATGATCACTTTTCCCAATGTTGAATAAATTTCATGAAAAGATATACTTACTTGATTTCAGCATAATCTCACTTTTTTTGCGCCTTGATTAATTTCCACTTCATCTCTTATTCAATGAATTGAACATGAATTTGTTATTCCTAGATTATTAGCAGATCATGATATCCATAAATATAATTATAGGTCCTTCAATGTGTCTTTATTATAGAAAAAGGTTTAGAATAAGTTACCCAATATACATAAGTACTCGTATTGCTAGAAAATACCTTAATCTCTAAAACCTTATACAAATTTTAACATAAACCATTTCATAAATGGTTAACCTTATTACCCTTCTAAAATATGAAGTTCCGAAACATTATAAATAATGTCACAACTTATCAATGATCCCTTATATATTATAAAGTATCACTCATTTGTCACATACCAAACATGTGGACACTTTCATCAAGTATTTTCATAAAACATGGTAATAACCTGAATTACCATAAATCCTTATTTAAAACATGCATGTTTCCTTATTAAAAAGATTATTGGATATATTCCTTAATTCCAAAATGTTTTATACTTCATCCTTGATAACATAACCCTCATGTCAACAAATCCATAACTAGTTCCCAAGAATCTAGTATCATCCAATTTACTTATTCATATCCAATTTTTCTTTATCAAAACATTTTTATATTAACATAAGTTACAGATTAAGGATTATATTTCCCTTAATATTGTGTTCTCCAAATATATCACTTTATCATTAAAACACGTTTCTAGGTATTTAGATATATTTAACATATACTTTACAATCCTTAATGAAAAACATATAATCAAAATACTTATATATTTCATGATTCTTATGACATAATATTTGAATTCTAAAACCTACATACCTCAATCATCTGACTTTATTATTAAAACATTACTAATGGTCCATCATCATAGTCTTTCCTAAAATATGAATCATGTCTTAAGGTTCCTCAACCTTAACCTAAACAAGATTCTTAGGATTAATGTAAAAAATGATGTTTGAAAATACTATACCTTTCACATGTTGTTTTCAGTCTCTTTATCGTCAGTAGTATAACCAATACTTGTACCACCTTTTTGATTATATTCATGATATTTCAACTTAAAAAATCAATTTTGAAATTTCTTACACATTCAACCTCTAAAACATTCAATGTTAACAAAGTTCCTTATAGTTCCATACATTGAATAAAACATGGAAGAATAGTGTGAGAAAAATTTACCATAATGTAAAACTATATAATCATTTAAAATCACATATAGGATGTCTCAATCATCACACCTACTTTTAATTCTATGTCACCTTAGGCTTATTCTTAGATACATCCCTACAAATATCCTTAGAAATATCACTATGTATTTTAGTATGTCTTATCATCCTAGATTCCAATGGTTGACTAAACATTCACTCTAATACCAACTACAACAACCCAGGCTTGACATAAATAGACATTACATCACTTTTTCAAAATACTTAATACATTACACAAACACATGCATAAATATCTTATTACTTTAGTTCCTTTGGAAACATATAAAACATTCTTATAATTTGGTGAATGATCTTAAAAATATCCCATAAATATCTTCTTCTTTATCACATATAACTAAACCCATTATTTATAACCTAGGTAATATAAAACATAATAAAAAGGCTGAGCTCAGATTCTTAATAATGGTAAAAAAAGGGATAAATATAAACCTAATCATTACCATTAGGGTGTGAGAACATGATCATGAAAATAAAATATCATACCCGATGTATCAATTATTATATATAGGAATCATAGCATAAATATTGGAATTTCATAAGACATGAATCATAAGGAAGAAAAGAACATAATCCATGAAATCATAACAAATTAATAATACATGAAATTTGTGTCCAAAGAATAAGAATATAAAATGATTTCCATATTAGTAAATATATCATTTCCATAGCCATTTTAGAAGTGTGGGTTCACTCCCCATACCATCCTAGTAGTCATAGCTCACTCCCATAACTATATTGGTAGTCATGGTTCACTTCCATAACCATCTTGGTATTCATGGTTCACACCCATAACCATCTTGTCGGGCGAGGTCCTTTATGTCTATCCCATGATATATAAATATTTAACCAATGAATTGGATGGATATATATGTCCCACCCATCTAATAATGGATTCATACATATTATTTCCATTAAAACATAAATCATTTATCATGTCACAACCCATGGAATGAAATGGGTTGCATAAAGATCAATCAATCATAACATTACCCATTGGAAAGAAATAAGTTTCATAAATATCATTCCATATTAAACATAACCATTAACAAAAAGAAAAATAATGGAGACTTTTAATCATATCCCTAGTAAAACAAAAGTAACATAAAAAAATGTTATCTTATATGGAAAATAGTTTTGAGAAAACTCATAAAACAATTCTTGATTAAAATATCCTTTCTTCATTAAAAGAATTTTCTTTACATGAAATGAAAAGAAATTATAAAAGAAATCATTGTATTTGAAGAAACCTTATGATATTTCTAGGTAATATTAATGTAAATAAATAACAATGAAATCATAAAAAAAATCATGATGTATAAGTTAAAAAATCATTTTTCCCATACTTTTTCCAGAAATTTCAAAAAGTACCTCATTAGGAAAATGAAAAAAGATTCTTTTCAAAGAGTTTAATAAATATTCATATGTGAGTTAAAATGAATTCAATTTTTTTAGAATAATATTAAAAATATTCTAGAAAAAATATAGAAATGTGGACATGGATGATAAATATATCCCAGTAAATACATACATATAAACAGTCTCAGAAAATGATTAGCTTTTTAAAGTAACACTTACCTTAGGTATAATTCCTTTTTTACATGTCAAAAACTCTTTTATAATGGTTTTAAACATATTATGAACTTATAAAAAAACATTATAACATTTATTATATGATATATGATTCATTTAATACTTTATATTACCCATTTAATAACAACTGAAAGTTAAACCAATGTTTCGGGTAATAACTGCTTCGTTTATCGTATGTGTTTGGAATTGTTATTATTGATCATATTACTTATATAATATTTTACATACATAATTAATGTCAAAAAATGATTTATATGTCATATATATTTAGTATATAAATATATATAAGAGATAGATATATGAAATGGAAAATATTGTTTATGGAGATGGTAGTCCAGTACGTATGCATGAAGGATGCTTCCTTTTTCTTATCGTACTGAATAAAATAAGTTAAATGAAAAATATTTGTGTGTATATATTATTAAATTAGAATTATTATGTCATATATTTCATTTTTATTTATTATATACATTTTTATAATCATTCTTGAAGTGGTTAACGTGGAAGATAAATCTCATCATATCGTGGAGACAGTAGACCGTACGTACGCACAAGTGGTGATATCATTCTATTAATGGTAAAGGGATGAGGAATTAAATGGTATATAAATTATAAATAATAAATATAATTCAATATTTATTATTTATATCCATTATATCCATCATTATACCTATCCAAATAAAATATATTACACCACATCGTGGAGACGGTAAGCCATACCTACACACGCGTGGTACTTGTTTTTTATAGGATGATTAAAATATGTAATATGGTTGTTCCAAAATCATAATAACATATAATAATATATTTTATACAAGATTTATTACTTTATAATTCAATAAACACATGAATAGAAAGTATAATAAGAAACAATTTTGAAAGATTCATTAAGAAGATTACCTCTTCTTCGATGATCACCATCTAGATCTCCTCTTAGAGACACTAGAGTTGGTATTTTGAGAATACAATAACCTATAAAATGATACTAGAGATTTTTATAAGGTACAATTTTAGGGTATATTGGGTATTCAAGGCTCAATGTGGTGGGAGGAAGTGAGGGAGGAGGTGTTGATTTATAATTGATGTGAGGGGAACTTTTGAAAATTCTCAATATATTAAAATAAAATAAGGCTATTCTAGAGACAAAAACATACAAATGATATATAAATTAATGGGGAGAGAAATTTTAGACAATATCCTATCACATTTGTGATTATTTGTCTTTTTTAGTATTCAAACTACTTAATAATATATAAATTCCATAAAATATCATTATTTTCATATTCGATACTATTAATTTAATTCGGTTTTAAATAGATGATGAAAAGGTGGGAAATCCAATATAATTATTTCCCACAGATCTAATTTATCTTATAGATCTAGATTTTTTTTTGAAACTTTATTTAGTTGAAAATATATCAAAATTAATATTCTTAAAATGAATTATTTTATTTTTATATTAATTAAATAAATATTGGTTTAACATTGATGAAGCATATATGGTAATTATATAATATATAAAAATTAAAAATAAAATTATATAATGAAATTCATTTCATTTTTATGAAAATAGATATTTATATTCGTTCATAGCTTGATTTTGTCCCTCTGTGGAGAAGAAAATTATATTAAATATAATAGAGGGACATTTTATAACTATCATTGAATTTAAATAATATATAATTTATTTTCATGGAATAACATCCATTAAAAAACTCTAATTTAATTTTAAGACGATAAGTGTAAAATAGTATTTATCAAATAATTTTTTGATAAGTTTTTGACGTATTTTAAATTTTATCATTTTGATTTACCCATAATTGATCTATTGTAATTTTAATTGTGGTAACAATATTTTAAATATCAATAGGATATAAATTATTAATTATATGGGTTAAATTGTCCATTAATGTACACTTTATGAAATTTTATGCACTATAATAATATATTTGTATTTTTTAAATATTTTTATGTTTTTTAATTAATTTAGGGAAATATTGTTTCTATAAAATATAATTAGTGTCAATTTTCACGCTATTCAAAACTTTGTCTTTAAATAAAATAAAAACAGTAAGATAATTTCTTACCAAAAAATTGAAGACACTGCTAACATGACATATTCACTTATAAAATTTATTTATCACCGTAATTAATTCTAATTATATTTATTTTAATATTTTTAATATCATTTATTTGATCCAATTATTAATTAAACAATTAATGCTTCATCATTGTTATCGGAAATGGCTCTGCACTCACCTGGTTCCTAGTTCTCTCGCCCCTCACCGCTTTGCCTTCTAGGGTATTGCGGGTCCGAGACGGCGCTTCCCTCCACTTGGTCCATACTTCTCATCCTCTCGATTTCTCCTTCCCCCCTCTCGTCTGATTTGGCTTGCTAGTGTGGACATCGATTGTTGCTCACCATCCCTCTTTCGGTCCTATCCCTGCACATCGGACCCCCATCCTGGGTCTAGGTGTGGGTGCATTAGATTGTGTGGGTTGGCTCCGGTGTCAACCTCTGGTATCTGGCTTCTCCTCTTCCCTTGCAGGTCTACCCTTCGCATTCAACTGCATTTTGGTTGGGTCGGATTAGGGATTTGGGCCTACTTGGGAAGGTGTTGGAAGGGGGCTAGCAAAAGCCTCAGTTCAGGTTCTTCTTCAGCTTTAGACTTGTCTTCTCTTCTGCTTGGCTTCGTCTATTTACGATGATTTCTGGGTGTTGTTTTAGCCCTATCTCTCTATCTTTATCTCTCAAATCCATGTTTATGGTTCATTTCTTTGAAGTGGATTTTGTGGTTTTTGGTCTCTTGACAAGGCTCGCACCCTCTCAAACCTTCTCTGACATCCTGATCCAGCACTACCTTCCCAGTCGGTCTAGTTCGTTGGTCTTCGAGGAGGTTCTGGGAGATGACAGTGGCGGAGAATGTCGACGACAATGAGGTCAAAAGATGGAAGGGTATTGCTAGTTTTTTTAATGATCTATTCGTCGAACCCGGCGGCGATGGACGGTGGCGGAAGAAATGAAGGTGGTTTACCGACTCCAATGATGGTTGAAAGTAACCGAAGTGACTACGTGATGCGGGTGGATATTGTTTCGTGG
Organism: Viscum album; assembly: GCA_963277665.1. Taxonomy (NCBI): domain Eukaryota; kingdom Viridiplantae; phylum Streptophyta; class Magnoliopsida; order Santalales; family Viscaceae; genus Viscum; species Viscum album. The sequence goes on from OY728140.1 coordinate 545,214,346, forward strand.
ATTGAGGTGGGCACATGACTCTGGTTCGTGGCTGGAGGTTGATGTTTGATGTTTTTGAATTTGAATTTTGAATTTCAAAACTTGGTTGTGGGTTTTTTATCATGGGTGTGCGTGGCTGTTGAGGTTGACCTTTATTTATTGTTCCCACTTATCTAAAAAGTTGTTTTTAAAAAATACAAAAAATGATTTTGCAATTAATGCTTCATCATTGTATCACCATTTAAGTTAATAATATTAACAATAAAAATTAAAAATAAATTATCATGATGTATATAAAAAGGTAATATTTAAAATTAATATATATAGTCTAATTTATCATATTTATATCCCTATATTAAAAAACATATAGTTATTAAAAATATATGACATTTTTAATTTATCTTTAAATAAAATATAATAAATGTAATATCATTACCCAAGTTACTTAAAATGTTATGATTTTGGAATAAGATTTATTTTAGTCAAATCCAACTTATCCAATAAAATTATGAAATGTTTTTGGTTAATTTTGTAATATTATAATATTTTTTTACCTTTAATTATCTAATTTAACCGTAACTATGGTAAATAAAAATTTACTAATGTTACTATTCATAATATCCAAAATATTAACTTAATCATATTAAACTCTAAATATAATTTTCATTACAAACATGAAATTATGTTTTTTTAAATTCAATTATATGAAGAAAAAAAATTAAGTTTAATGTTAATCTCGTAGTTGTGATCAAAAGCCAGATAAAAAGAACGTTTGAAAGATCAATAGGTTTTTGTATTTCATTTCAATATTTAAATGATTCCAATGACCTAAATTATATTAATATATGTATAATTTATCAATTATGACATAAAAATGAATTTAATGTATAATAATTCTTTAAATTAAAAAGGAACTTTTAACTACATTGCAGTATTTTTTTACTATTCATTGAAAAATAAAACTTCTTAAAAAAAATACTAAAAATTCATTGTAAATTAATTTTGACATTAAAAATTCAAAAATGATGTTTATTTTATAAAATTAAATTTCTAATTATGTCTAAAATTAAATTTTTTATTATTCAAATAGGGATATAAAAAGAAGTTCCTTTAATAAAATTATATTTCTAAACATATAATGGATTTACCAAAAATTATAAATTTCATTATAAATATGTTTTATTTATGTGGAAATATTTAAAAAATAGTTATTACTTTTCATTTTACGATGTTTAATGCCTTTTTTATAACTATCTCATTTAAATAATTATAATAGTAAAGTGTTGTTTCATAGAAACTCAGTGTTGCGTGTAACAGAAGCCAAGTCATGTTGCGTGTAGTGCAAGATTAACATGGTGTTGTGTATAATTTAATACAAACATAGAACTTTTATAAAATATAAAAAATTATATTCAGTGTTTCATGAATTTCAAATATCAAAATGATTAATTTAATTTGAAAAAAAATAATTAACAAAATAATGGGGTGTTACATAACCCCAGATGACATGTTGAGGAGTTTTTACTTTACTAATAATTTGATATCATCCCATTATTTTATATTCATTCCCAATATTATGAATACGTGTGTATCCTATTAAAATTATAGATGGTATTCTAGTGTGTTTCAATTATGGATAATTTTCCAAGAGTTTTTTAATGAAAGTAGCATATGTATTTGGTCCTCAAAGACACCAACCCTTCCATTCTTATGAATTTTTGATTATTTATGTCGTGTAAATATTAATTTATTCAAATGTTTTAAAATAGAGATCATTTTATCCCACTTTATATCAAACATAGTATTTAAATAATTTTTTGAAGCACCACATCTAGGGGTACAGGTCTTGGCTGCATTATTTGGTATCGGTGTAGGGTTTAGTTATTTTAGGGGATTATTTTAGTTATTTTTAGAGTATATGATCATAAAACTTTAGTGAAAACACTTAAGAATAAGTCTAAGTATAGGATAAAATCCTAATATTTTGGTTAAGTAGAGATTGTTCATTTTTCCTAGAAATTACATCTTAGTATAAACACAATCATGTGGATATCATTGTGTCATATATTCACCTAAGAGTAATCACCATAACATGTATAGTTGAGTACCAACTCAATCATTACACTGATGCATGATGAGTGGGACTAAGTCTGAAATCTTGGATAGGCATTTATTATGTTAAATAATTTGGTTAAGAAATATAATAGAGTTAAACTTAATTAAACATATATTGAAATGAGATTCATTTAGGTTGAACTAAAAGATAATGTAATAATTTTAAAGAGTAAGGTATTTTGAGGTAGGATTTATCATGTAATTATCTTAAAATAATTAACTTATGGTGTTAATTTTTAATCACTCTTTTGTAACTCATTTTTATTTTATATATGGATAGAGTTTGTAGAAACCAAGTTAATAATAGACATGATGGACAATAAAGTAATTATCCTAATGACCAACCAAATGGGATAGAATATGGTGTGTAAAATCTTTTGGTTATGATCACCCAACATTCTCGAGATATGATTAATAACATGAGTTTTTCAAACATCCTAACTATCAAAAATAAGATAATAATTATGATTCATGGAATATTAGGTGATGAAGATAGTAAAGGAAATAAGATTCAACCTCTTATATTTCAAAAATGTGGGAAGAAGAACCCAAGTGAATGTTTCAAAAGAAAAAGAAAGTGTTTCAAGTGTGGAAGTATTTTCATCGAGCACATGATTACAGAGATAGGTTGTAGAATATGATCAATGAAATATAGGTGAATATTTTCCAATTTTTTAAATTTAAAGACTTTGGGCATTATAAAAAAATTAGTTTACAACCCAATGGATGATTAGGATAATAAAAATTAGAAATATCCTAAACCAAGTGAACAAGGGAAATCATATGTTTTATATACTATTAAAATTACGTCATGAAAATGGATGGTAAAAGTTACACTCAACTTCCAATTCATATTTGTGGTTATCCAATTTAAATCTAGTTCTAGTCACCCAATTATGACTAGGATGTTTTATAAAATTATCAAATCAACACCCCCAGTGATTTGATATTATCATAGAAATACATTTGTTATTATTTTATCACAAGTTGGGTTTTATGGAATATAACTCAATAATGTATTATTATCCAAATTTTCATGAATTTGATGTGATTTTAGAAATGTATTGTCAATATTCACATAAAATCCAAAATGATAAAAAATTAGGGAAATCGCATTTCACATTTCAATCCAATATATGATCATTTATCATTGAATGGATGACTAGGTTTTCTCTTGAAAAATTAATTATATTATAAGATTTATGACACCTAATCATCAGGGTTCTTTATCTAAAATTATTAGAGAAAAACTTAATATTAAGATTGACATATTCTATGGGGAAGGATATGTATTTCCTAAGTTTTTTATATCACTCAAGAAGTTATATCATGAGTTTTGTATATCTTTTAGATACCTTTAGTGAGTTTCAATAGTAATTACTAATTAAAAATGAGAGTATTCAATTTATTTAAATGGAAGAGAATGTAACATCAGAGATTTTGGAATATATTTTTTATAAATTAATATTATGTTCAATTACATTCTCCATAAGCAACATCAAAATAAAAAAGACATGAGATTTTTATTATTAAAAAAATTAAAAAAATAAAACATCTAGTAAATTAAATGATTTTAAGGAATTAAATATCCATATAAATTATTATTAAGGACACATAGTGTTTTAACAAGGGAATTTTTCAACAAAATCAGTTCTATTTATATATTGTATTTTCATTAAAAAGTAAAAAATTATAAAAATTATAATTTTTGATATTGTAAATTAACATAAATTTTAAATTCATAATTTTAAAATTATCTTAGGATGAATTTTTGGGATTTTTCTGAAATACTTTATTTTTAAGTGAATTGTGAAAAATACATTTTTTTACCTAAATCGTAACGTTTATGCCTATATCAAGACGTAAGTATAACTTAAAAACTTATAAAAAATTTTCTGATCAAATATTTATTTAAGGATTAAAAAAATAAATTTAAAATTATTATTATTCTTTAGAAAACCAATTTTTATCATTTTATTAACTTAAGTAATATTTTCTAATAAAATAAACTATTTTTTAGTTTTCTTTTAATTAAATATTATTTTAGTATATTTCAGTTTTGTATATATTTTAAATACACAAAAAAAAATTATATTAAACCAATTTATATCATTATAATTAAAATCATTTATAATTTTATCCTGCAAATAAATTTTAACCATAAAAATACACTTTTTCTAAAAATGTGTTCTTATATGTTATATGTGCTAATGTTAAAAATAGTAATTATTACATGTAGAAGTTTTTTTGATAAAATTTATTTCATATTTTTAATAAACATTTAAAAATTATGCAGTAATGTTAATTTTATTTTATTCATAAGAAATGAATTATCTATGTAAAAACTAGTTGTGTGATAAATTCCAAAAAAGGTTAAAATGGGTTCATCGGAGGAGTAAAATTCCTATCAAGTTAAAAACACATTTATAATTGATTTTTTTGAGGTTTTTCTTGTAAAAATACTGATATTAACTCAATTATTATCATTTTTTAGTCTTATTTACATGTTAAACATGCGCTCATTTTATATTAAGTTGAAATATTTACAAAAATGTCATTCACACCACATATAAAAGGGGTCTATCACCACACCTTCAAGACAACTCCCAAATATTGTTTTCTTATTGAAACTAAGGAATTTTTAATTTACCCATAATCCTTTTTCACTTAATTTATCTTATGAACACATTATTTTGTCCTATCCCCTCCCTTTCTATGGAATCCTCCAAGGGAAGCTCAAATTTCTCAAAATAAGTACTAACTTTTCCCTAATATTGTTTCGTTTCTATATTTCTATTTTAGATAATTTTTTTACAATATTATATGATTAATTAAATATTTATAGTATAATTAAATTTTTATATTAAGTTAATGAACATTAACCACCTTTCTTAATCTCCATTAATAAAAATGAAAACATCATTCGTGCATTTGTGCGGACTACTACCTCTATGAATAACGTATCTCATTTTTCATCTATTTTATTAATTATTTACTAAAATATCTTAAAATATGATTCCCCACCATAAAATATATCAAAATAATATAATTTTTTATTATTTAATAGTGGAATTAATCTAAAAGAAACCACCTTAATAATCATTCTCATCCATTAATTATGGTATGTTCAAGTTTGGGTCGGTCTAACCATCTACTTGAAAATGATATAAAATTACAACATGGATGACTATGAGAACTTATTTAAATATAATATAATATATAAATAAGAAAATAAATATTTTATTTTGGTTCTTTAATGGTAAAACTAATGTCAAACTTGTTAATTAAAATATGAATTTTTGTTTATTAAAAATAACTTAAACATGATCATCACTAATTTTATTTCCAAAGATCGAACCAAAAAAACCATATAATGAAATTAAAACATTAGAAATAATTATAAATCATAAATTACACTACCTTTTATGATCTGTTAATGATATACTCTTGGGTAAATATAAAGTAATAAAATCATTATTTTGAAAGTAGTTCAAAGAGGTTATGATTATTCACACCCTATTTGAAAATAGATAAATAATTACTAATATAAATGTAGATAATAATTATTAATTAAGTTTATTTAAGTTTATATATATTAATAAGGTTTTCAAATACATTATTAAGATATTTATATTTTTCATATGATAAATTCAAGTTCTTTCATGGATGTTGGGAATTAATGTAAGGGTTTTTTATCTCATATTCAAATCCATGAGGCATGTTTGATTTTTCATACAATGTTTTTTTATATGGTTCATACTCAACCAATTTGATATTTTATATCATGAATTAAATTTTATTAATATAATTTTATCTTTAATTTCAATCTATATCATTAAAAGGGGTTTTATTGAAAAGATTCTCAAACTATATGGTTTTTGTTTCTAATATTATTTTCAAATAAAGATTATTTTAAAAAGATAAAATATCTTCATAATTTGTATTCTTTCTAAAACTAGGAATAGTTGTATTTTTTTATTGTTGGTATTTTACATTTCCCATAAAAATTTAATTTCTCCTTAACTAATATTTTAATATAAGTGTTTCTTTTAAGTGAAACTAACCTTATCTATTATATTCAGTTGCGAACATCTCTTCTCCATATCTGTATTCATTAGATGGTTTTTTAAAAATCCAAATATATTCCTAAATAATTTATTGAGGTAATTTTATAATAAATTTATTTTCATTAAAAAAAAAAAAAAATTTTAACTTTTTCTGTATTGTTCATTTTCATCAATGTGGGAAAAAATCTATTTTTAAAATTTTCTATGTGAACACATCTTTCCAACATTTTTTTCTATGAAACTCACTCTCTAAAATTTGTTGGTTTATAAAATAAATTTTAATTCTCCATATTTGATAAAATATATATTTTTTATATAAATATTTTTAAGAGGTTATGAATATTCTTTTTTTCCATAGTGATTTTTTTGATTCTATTAAAAAAATTTTTTCCACATATGTCAACATATTTTGAAATATATTATGCTTTATTTTGGATATTATTCCTTGGATAACATACATGTTGTTTTTCTATTGATAGCTTCTAAAATTTTATTTTATATTAGAGGAGTGATCTGTTACTACATTTTCGTTTCCTAACCATCCACTATGAGTAGGCATAACTTTCCTTCCAATTCCATTTCATTTATGATTACATAGTATTCCATTTTCTTATTAAATAATGTTAACCTATATATCATACAATAATTAAATATGTAAAATATAGACATAATTGTATTCCATTTATATATATATATGGTGTAAATACCATATACTACATTAAATGGTAGTTTCCTGGATATTTATTTAGTATCATTTAATTCCTATTAATTTTTCTAATGGTTTATTATATTATGATTATTAATATAATTATGAATGTTTTACTTATATGATTTCATTTTAAAGGGATATTAAACCCAAATTTTTTCCATGGGATCTTTATGGTATGATGAATAATTGAATTCAAGTGGTGCACATTTGTATAGATGATGAAGTTTGGGGTCTTTTAACTCCCTTCAATTTATTGTTTAAGGTTTCATATCACATGGGATGATGGATTATATTGAGAAACCGATGTTGGAATCTTTCTTAGAAACGTTTTTGTGTGACCATGATGTAGACAGTTTTTTTAACATGCTTTTTTGTGTGAATGTTTTGTAAGAATATTTTATAGAATTATTTTATGTAAACATGATGTGGGAATATATTTTTACAATTTTTATTTGTGAACATTATGCATAGATATTTGTTCACTAGATTTTTATGAACATGATATGGGAATCTTTATTCACAAGATTTTTTATGAACATGATGTTTGTATCTTGGTTTATAAGATTTTTTTGGTTTATTTTTGTCCCATAATTACTTACTATGTTATGTTTCAATGACACACCATATTTTTACATGTGTGGGACTATTCCCGTTGGATCATGTTTATTATATCACACTATTATTCTGTTGTACATGTTTTTTCATTTTAGATTACATGTCCTACCATCATCACTTTTAGAAAAATATTTTTGTTCCATGTCCTTTTTAATAATATATTTCTCTCATGATCATGTTTTATTTTATTATTTTTATATAACCCTTTATGACATGTTAATGATTTTTTTACCGGAGTAAATATTCTAGATCACCCCTTTATTATGTTCTCATTCCTCAAGTTATGAACACATGATTTTTCTTTGAGAATTCTATAATGGGGTAGAGTGTGGTTCAATTTTAGATAAATGTCCAAATTTTTTTTAAAATAAGTTAATTATTTAACTTTTAATCAAAGACACTAAAGCTTCTATTCTTGAGATTTTTTTATTTTTTGTGAGATGAAATTTTTAGCTTATGTAAATGTTTTAAAATAATGATAGGTTTATGTAATTTTGTATCAAATTAAGTACTTAAAGATTGCGTTTTTAGCACCATATATATGTGTGTGGGTATGGGGTGACTAACTACTCAGGAAACCTAGTAGTCAAGTATGCTTTATAGTTCATTATCCATGTATTGGAAAGATTATTTTGGTCAATGTGTGAGATAAGGATCTTGGTAGGAGATGGGAGTTAAGGAGTGATCATACATCTGAGACTGATTTTTCAATATTCTCTAGATTTTTTTACCTTTATGATTTCTATTATATGATAATCCCATTGGATATCTTCTTATATTTGTATTATTTAATAACATTATATATTTACTTTTTTTCATCAAGGGTGATGTTATTGATTCTTATGGAATGTATTGGTGATGTCTTTATTTTTCATATTTTATATCAGGATGGCTATTATATATTTTTTTCCATTGTAATTTATGGTTATCTTTAAATAAGAAGGTATAGTCTCCCTGCTTCATAAATATACCCTCACCATTAGACTGTATCCTCTAGAGTATGGGGATGCATGATTTATGTATTATCCACCCAGTTCAGTCATGGTGGATGTAAATTGAATTCAGGATGCTAAACAATATCTATATAATATTTAAATACATTTCTCATTTAGATACCCAAGGTGACAATGCCAAAGATAAGTAGAATTATAATTAACCGTGAACTTCTTATCTTGAATTTTATAGATCAAATTATCCATATCAAAATAATATAAGCCGGTCATCATATTTCTAATTCAATAAAACCATTCATTCATATATATATAACAATTCTTGTTATTATTAAGGAATAAAAATATCATCTTATCTTGAAAATGTATAGAAATCAATTTTTTATTTCTTTTTGGGAAATTATGATATTTTTACACGTCTATGAATAATTCACCTTGTATAATTAAATCTTATGTTTCAACTATTGATATGGTAACTCTTTCCCCATTTCCAAAAAACATATCTTCTTGTTTTTTCATCAATTATAACCTACTACAAATTCATTTTTTATTAACAAAAATGTGTGATTCACATTCAATATATAATACCCAAGATTCAAAATCATAAAAATTGATTTTTATATTATTCATGTTCGTGTACTCAAAAGGATTCTCCTGGAAAATTCTTTCCAATATTAGATACCAAAATATTGAACTATAGGTCTAAACTATAAGATATCCGAGAATGATTTTAATGATAAATTTTATTATTTATAACAAGATTTATCTTTGGGTGAGTATCATGTGTTATATCATTTCAGTATAGTTTTTATTGAATATATTCCCACTAAAAATGATGACACATATATCCTACCTATTTAGTGGGACATATATATATTTCCCTTGATTTTGTGTCACTTTGTAATTTCTCCCATCATTTTTCTATTTAGGTAGTTTATCATTCAAATCATATAATATATTACTCTTAGATAGTTAGGTGGAAAAATCCATATCTAAAGCATCATATGAATTATCCTAGATTCATTCATATAGGAATCTAATCCCATCAGGGTTACCTATATAAGTGTAACTTAATAATTATAATTTAATTTGGTAACCTAATACATTAATAGTTACTCATATTTTGCATGACATACATTGGATAATCCATTGGTACCCATATTTTAAAAGACATATGAATTTGTATGATCAAGGTCTTAACATATATTTTCTTTAGAAGGAATATAAAACTTATTATTTTCAAGGATTTATAATTTTATCTATTTTCATATAAATAGTATGTGTATCATATGAATCTATGGAATCACATTCAACCGTTATATTTTATAGAATCCATATATATATATATATATATGCATCCATCAAGATGATTAACTTTTTAATACTATTCCTTTAACAAAATCAATATGTTCTAAAAATATTAATGTGTAACACCTTCCAAAACACATGATTTGTGTTACCCAATAATAAAATAAAATTATATCTACACATATCTAAATAAATATTATGTATAAGGTATGTGAAACCATTTTATGTAATGGATTAGAATCATATGAAACCAAAATCCCCATAAGGGTGAGCATGGTGTGATGGTTGACGACCCCCACATTTCTTTAATAGAACCTAATACCTTGTAAAATGATAAGTATAACCCAAAGTACCATTTCACATCGATAAATTCTCAAGTGAGACCTTAATTCCAATACAACTCTAATGCATAATATTCATAAATCATTATACACCATTATTAGTAAATTCATAAATAAAATAACTTATTGTTTTCTTGGTTGAATGAAAACTAAATATTTTATGTCATACCAATCATGTAACATTTATATTCATGGTATGAAAGTTACAAGAAATGGTTTAAACAATTTAAATCGAATCATTCAACATTCATTATATTAATAATTTATATACATGAATATTAATTTGGTATTTCATAAATAAATTAACAATTAAACTATTTAACATAATTTATAACAACATTAGATAATTTTAAATTCTATAAAAACCATTTTAATAATGTCTAAAGATATATGGATTTATCATAGTCCTTAAGGGATCATGACATTAAAGTTTTTAAGGAAAAATATTTTCCAAATTTTATAGAAAATCACGTTAAACAATCATGATAAGTTTTCCCTACAAATGTCATTTTAGATAATAAATTACTCAAATGATTCACATTGAACAGTTATATAGTTTACAAACACAAATAATTTTGGTTTTATAATAATAACATAAACCATAACCAATAAAAAATTTCAACATCGGGGTTCTTCCTCTATGAAATATCATTTTCATAAACCATGTCTATTTAGTTAGTAAACCATGATTTAAAGATATAAAAAATGATTTAGTGATTTATTATAATAAAATAATTATAATTTTCAATGAACATTCCATTTTAACAATAAAATATATAAACTAAGATGAAATTTTATAAACCATTCCATTTTTTATAAAACAAAACTTTTTAAACCATGATGTGGTTGTGTAACCATGGTCATGGTTATAAAAAAATTTCTACCCATTTCAAATTTTATGATGTTCTGCTTATCAATTCATCAACTACATATGATCTGATACCACTAAATGGTTTTTAGGACATCTCTATACCCATATATTGTGGAAAAAAACATAGTACCCATATACATGATTAATCATAAAAATAATCAATAATATTAATTAAAAATTATAAAACAAATCTTTCCATAATATTTATATTGAATCTTCATTGAAAGTGACTTTGATCAAGTTCTCTCCTTAGTAACTAGTAGGTTCCTACCAATAAAAGTTATCCACCAGTCAATGGAATCACCAAACACACTAGTAGGACCCCTTATCCTTAAAAGGAGTGCCAAAACCTCCTATGCAAAGAAAAAGTAAGAATCGAGAATTAGATAAAGGTATATATATTCTGAGCATGATCTCTATTATACACCATGAGAAATAAAATATGGTCTATGAACTATATTTATAAAATACATCATTGAATGATGGTGACTATTAGAATTTATATGCTTCACAGATTATGAAATAACCAACACATCAACTCCACACCAACCCCCACATTAATTAATTTACTTGTTAAAATTCATTTTAACATCCACCTAATCCATACATCATTATATGATGTGTTAAAATAAAAATAAATTCAATAATCATAGTAGTAAAACATTTTGAATGATATACCATATTATACTTGCATGAACACTATGATGTGGAATCAAGAGCCACAACCCAGCATGAACCATGGTGTGGTGACACTTACCACGTCATGGATTATACTTTAGTGAATAATTATAATTCTTAGAGCCACCAATAAATAACCTAAAATAAGACACTAATTCTAGCGTTTAAAAATAAATAAAAGTATTGTTTAATTTATTTATCAATTTTTTATTTTTTATAGGTGATGGTAGAGAATCGATCAAAGGAATTTTTGTAGGAACTATTACCCATTTCAACATATAAATAATAATATATTTCAATATACTTTTTTATTGGGTTATCAAGTTCACCACAAAATCATGACGGAATTTGGATGGTTGTTGATTGAATCATGAAACTTAGGTATTTCTTCTTGATATGAGATAAATTTTTAGTTTTTTAACATGGTAATATTTATTTAAATGAATTTTTTAGACTTCACTGGGTTTCTAATTTTATCAACTAAGATAGAGAACATATCTAGTATCTAGGTTTTGTAAGGGATCATGGAATGATCTGGCGATGTAGTTGAAGATGAGTATGGAATATTATCCCTAGATAGATGGGGTAATAAAGCATTTTATTCAAAATTTAGAGGATATAATTCCAGAATGTGTGATCAATTTTAAGAGATCATGGGAATATCATCTTCCTATAGTGGTGTTCTTTATAACAACAATGACTAGTTATCAATTCATATGGATCCATTTGATGAAATGTATAGTCAGACATATTGGCCCCCATTATATTGGGATGATATTGGTGAAATGAATCTTATGTAATGTTCTTTGGTATAAGAGATGTTAGATCAATTAAACATAATGAATAATCATGTGATCTCATCATATAATTAACAAAATTCATTTTTAGATCATTGATGATGACCTTTGATATTAGATTTTTGAAATTATGTTTTCTTAAAAGTGATTCATATATTGTGACATTGAAGGATTAGAAAGAAAAATTAATTGATGACATAGTATGTGGGATCTTTTAAAATAATATATTGGATTTCAGAAGTGGATTACCAGGTGGTTCTTCCATAAAGTTATTATTTGATTCATTATGTTTTTCATGTTTTTAATTTGAAGAAATATCAACTAGAGCCAACTCACATCATAATTTAGAAAATAGCTGAGTAGGATTTGAAATCATTTTATGTCTAAAGACCTATTAAGATATAGGATCATGGATAGAGTATCTTTGGAGGATGTGGAATTACTTTAGTATAGAAATTATGGCAGTAGAGAGTGATCCATGAATCATCATGACCCACCGCCAGGGGCCTATGTTGTGACTACCTCAAGCCTACCTCCCAAAGGATAGGGGCTGGTGACTAGTGTTTAAGGAATTTATTATAGAAGTGGGTGGAATTCTCTTGAGTACCTATACACACACATGAAACTCCCAGCCAAATGTACTAGAATGTAAGGCCAAGGAAACTATGCCAGCAATTCACTAAGTAAAACACAACCAGAGTACAATGGAAGGTAAAGTACAAGGTGGAAACCTAGGCCAGTATACAATCCAACAAAAATGATAATAGAACAAAATAATAACTCTAAACCCCTAAAGCTCGTCCGATGGGAAGCCTATCTGGAGCGTATGTGAAAGGTAGTTGTCTAAAGATATAGAAGTAAACATCATATGTCTGGTCTCACTAAAAAACTACCAGGTCTTGGTCCTCCCTGGACTCCGTTGAAGCATCGGTCATCTTCACAAGACACGACACATGTGGTCAAAGCCTGTATAGGGGTGAGTAAAACAATAATCTATAGGGGACCCTGAAACAACAAAGGTAAAGTCCAAGAGAAAAACCCCAAAGGATTGCATTATCACCTCTATTCAGTTATATGATCATACATATACCATGAACATGCAGATATATTGGTCTTATCCACTTAGAAGCATAAGGTCCAACCTTATAGCCAGTACCATGATTCTCACAAAAGGCTCAAGGTGTAATAAACAACCCAGGAGATCACACTCTACATGATTAGCCATCCCTGATTCCACTCGTCCAAGATATGCACTTCATCAAGTATAATCCTACAATTCTGAATGGTATGTCTGGGAGAATGTTATCCATTCGGAACATTCTACTAGGTCCAAATCTAGTGGCCGACACTGGAGTTCTAGTCATCACATCCTTACACCCAATTCAAGACTAAGGAATCCCAAATGAAGAGGCCCAACCTCACCATTGTACACATAAGAGGGACCCATGCCCCTAACCCTCTATCGAAACCTTTGTCACTCCTATAAAGAGTGTTCTACACCGTAGTCCATCAAGGGATCACTAGCTTATATCATGGCATTGATTTCATCAAGTTGATGGGCCTGCTCCTCACTATTATGTCATAAGCTAAAGGAGCTCTATCTCTAATTGAGGACCTGCACCATACCCGATAGGGAAGTACAACTCAATGACTAGAGGACCCGGGCCCTGGTATGGTAGGGGAGTAATGACCCTGTGAGTTCATGTGTGGAGGACCACGCACCCTGGTTTGTTAGGGGAGTACTGACTCCTATAATAGAGGACCCTCACCCTACCTGGTAGGGGAGTGCCAACTCTATTCAATCACCTTTGGAGGACCCACTCCTTGAAATAGAATGGACGTACCGACTCCATTAGTTTTTTTCCTATGGGGGACTTGTGCTATAGTATGATAGGGGAGTACTGACCCCTGGATAGAGGACCTGCTCCCTAGAATAGTAGTGGATTACTGAATCCTACAATAGAGGACATGGTCCCTACCCAGTAGGGGAGTACCGACTCTATATGCGTTATGTGTGGAGGACCTACGCTCTAGTCCAATAGGGGAGTACCAAATCCAATGATAGAGGAACTTCTCTCTATCCTGGTAGGGGAGTACCGACTATTCCTCTATGAACACATCCAAGAACCCACACCCTAAAACATGGGGGTCCTATCTCTACCAAAGTATAGGTATAATAAGTACACTCACCTTGAGTCGTCAAGGGAGTAACCATCATAACATCTCAACATAAGAACCACCCTCATTTTACCCTATGTTTTCCCGTATCGAGAGATCCTACACTTCAAACCCAATATTATGTTCTCTATCTTTCTCAAAAACTCACATAGAGTATCTCAAAAAGACCACTTTCTCGTAACGGTCCCAATGTTTCATATGGCTCATCAATTGGACACTCCGATTGAAAGTTATAGGCATTTTTTTGAAATTGAGGCCAGTGGGGTCTGGGTATGGTCTTACCTAGTATGACTGACCTGATCTGACCCGGGTCCGACCAGGCCTGAACCGGCTGGGCCTGACCTACTCGGCCACAGGTCCATCCGAGTGGGCTATGCCCGCTGGGTAGCGAGGCTGGCTCAGCCCGCCTAGCTAGGCGTGACCCCCAGCTCACACCCCACCCGCCCTTGAGTGGGTTGGCTCCTCAATCCAGATGTGGCATAGTCACGTACATTCTCTCCCCAGACAGTGCTAGCTAGTACAACCACTAGTGTTGACTAGTCCTCTCATACGGACCAGGTTGTTTGGTGCAACAAGCGACTCACCGCGGGTCCAGGTTACATCGTGTCTAGATCTGCAGTTTCCGCATGTGGGTAGATAGACATCGTGACTACCATCGCTGCCACCACTGCAGTGCACTACCCCATAGTCCAACAAGCAGCTGACGACCCTACAGAGATTTCTTCGGACCAACAGACGCATTCTATTGGACCTTTATTGTATTTGGAGGGTGTTTCGGAACCCTCGGGTCACGTTATTCATCACATGGGGCTTAAATCCTTATTGTCACACCTCCTGCCGAAATCTACTCGATTGGCGGTATTTATCACATGGCCTTGATCTAATTTTCATCTATCATCCTTACACCTCCATCGTCATTGCACCAAGAAGGTTATTAAAAGACACTGGCCTTTCGCCAACCCATGTAGAATGTGAATAATGCAGGACAATGGGAGAGGAAAACCAAACCATCAAACTCGAGGAACGAACCTTTGTCATCGTTCATCACGACGTTAATCCACTCCCGATAGAAGGGTTTAGTAGAAATCATACAGAACCTCAAATCCCCCAAAACATCCCATAGTCAAACCTCACATAAGAATGATCGATCCACTGGTCAACCTATTCGTGGGTTGATCCACGTTCGTCATTTAAAACAAAGAACAATGAAAATAATGGAATTTAAATAACAACCCTTACCATGATTTGGTTCATTCACTAAAGAAGAATGTCTCTACATTACCATCACATGTCTATGCTTGATATAATTCGTCACTGGTGATCATCGATCTCCAATCTCAGTTCTGATCAACAAATTCATTATCAGTACATCTCGGTTTGTGGGTGTTCATCATTGGAGAGGATTCCTCGCTGTCGTTGGTCATTCGCCCATGAATTCTCCAAGGCTTCTTTGAAAAATATAGCATCCTCCCCCTGACCTTAGATCCTTGCTAATCCATTAAATGGACAATCGTGATTCACTATTTTCTGTTATGATGCGTTACAAGCATGTTATGTTATTACAATAAAGTAATAGATTCTTGGTTTTGTTGTGTTACAAGATGTTTTTCTACAATGGTTTCGAGAGTTCAATCAAAAAACAAAATAAACAAGATTATTTTATTTTAAATTTTTCATAAAAGTCCAAAAACTATATTTTTTGGTCAACTCGCGCCGGTCGATGTTGACTCTATTCTTAGGTAATTTTGTCATTCCAAAAGAAATGTTTCCCTTGGATTTTTAATCTGTTTAACTATTTAGATGTTTCCAAAACAGTGAACTCATGCCATTTCAATTCTATTAATGAAAAACTAAAAAAGTAACTTTCACCCTCAACCTATTCTGTTTGAGGTTAAGCTCCTCCTAAGGGAAATATTCCCTCAAAATCTCAATTGTACTCTCATATTTCCAATCCGAGTTAACATTTAAGATATATTAGGATTTGAAAATAAAATAATTGTTAATTATTTTATTTACAGCCAAAAACTATCTTTCTCGGTTGGCCAGCACAAGCCAACATTAGACCCTTTCTTGGAGAATCCAATTGTTTCGAGTTCAAAATTTCCCTCCTATTTTTGATCTGAGCACCGGTTCCAAAATATTGAAAAACCCAATCAAACATATAATTAATAAACCATAAATAAAGTTAGAAAATCCATTTTGGACACTCTGGGTCTCTCAATTATGTTCCTTATCAAGTCCTGGTCTCATTAAAATCCCATTTAATTTTAAAAAAATCAATGAATTATGGGCCATTACATTCTCCCCACATTTAAAATTTTCATCCCCAAAAATCAAAAGTCTTTCATCAAGGGAATAAAAATGAGTTCATCCAGCGTCCCTATGCTTCTTATAAGAACTCACCTCGAGGAACCACTGAGATTGAACACTTTCATGTCCATCTTCAGATGGGCCAACATCATGAAAAAACAGGAACATGTCTATTTAGTTGTGACAAGTGGGAAAGGAACTAAGTACTCAGATCCATTTGTAGTCATGGGGTCTAGTGGCTCAACCCCATGATAACCTAACATAGATAAAAATAGAAACCCACAGTTCACATCCACCCCTAGATGAACTGTTCTAAAGCCTTCACAGGTGTTATTCATTCAAGGTTGATGCTAAATGCACAGAGGTATTTACGAACAAATCAGGGCTACCCATAAGTGAATGTTGGGTCATACTAGGTTCTCTGTCTAAAATCACTAACAGCCACACAACTTTCTGAAAATAGAACACTACCACACTCACTAGTGGTATTCTAGCTAAGTATGGATGGTAAACAAACACTTCACACTATGGAAACATCATGGGGTCTAACTCTATCACCATGGAAAGTATCTAAGAATATATCTTCTCAAAAGTCCACCCTGTGCTGCATGAGTTTTCCTTTCACTGGAAGAAAAACATGTTTTCACTATCATGGACAAACCACATCTTTTTCCTAATATAGTCAAACTGGGTATGAATTGTAGTAGTTCATACCATGAATGATGTCGTAAGGCCTCGACGCCTAGATTAAGAGATCCCAACAAGAAATCTCACCTCCAAGAGTCAGGTCACACTATCATCAGTAATGTGTGATCAACATGTCTTCCTTAACAGGAGTCTCTAAGTGTGAGGTTCATGTCCACATTCCAACTGGAACCTCTAATTCTCAAACAGAACTCACAGAAAAAGGAGAACATCCAGCACCCATGTCTACATAAAAAGGTATCAAAACGAAAAGACACAGATCATACCTCGAATCTCTCTTGGAGATTTTTGGTCATAATCCATGACCACTTTCATTTATCCTCACCCTTTCCCTCCGGCTCCCTGATCTTGGCATCGACCACCTCATTCTACTCATATAGATCCTCTTCCTCTTCTGCTAACCTGCATAACTCGTTTCTCCACATGATGTCTCCTCCAAGGAGGCTCATCCTTCGGTTTTCTCTTAATGGAACGATGGGTCGTACAATCCCTATAGATATTCCCTTGGTTGTTGCTAGTGTAACACCGCCTCTCCTACGGCTAATCTGCTCCTTGGTGCTACTCCTATGCCATAGAACCACATGTTTGTGTTTGGGAATGGGTATTCCTCCTATTTCGTGATCCTGTTACCAATCGCCTGCTAGCTCCATCAGACACCTCTACCTTGTGGCCTCTGTTGTAAGTTATATCCATTTACTCCTCTACCAGGTATCTCTCCACCACCAGAGCTTACTCCATCACCCCATCATATGTTGGAATGCTAACGGTTATCACCGACCCCTTGATCTCTTAGTGTATTCCATGCTCTAAAGTTTGGGCCCTAATGTAAGGTTCACAGACCATATATGTAGATAAGAGATAAAGATCCATGAATTTTGTTGAGTACTTTACTACTATCATGCTTCCCTGCCGTAGGTGCAGTAGTTCATGTATACACACATAGAGCATAAAGTCGCTATAAAGAACTCCTCTAGAAAGAGGCACTCAAAGTCAATCCAGATTAGGGTCTCCTCGTCATGTGTCTAGATCATCACACTCTACTATCTTCCCATTGAGCCATGAAGAAGGGTTGTTACTAAGATCAACATCTGGTCGAGAGGTGTCCTCACAAGGTGGAACACTTACGTAACCGCCTCAAAATTTGGGAGGTCTCTATCTCTGGAACTCGTGTAGTCCACCTAGCCTATGCACATCATCCACTGGTATAACTGGTAGAAAATATTGATCAACAGCTGATTGCATCACCGGTGCACCACCCGGAGGTAACACCGAATATTTTCTTGTACCCTACATTAAAGCCTTACCTTGGGGTGGATCATTATCATAATCATGTTGTAGAAACCTATCTAGATTTCATTATGGTGGAATCATGAAATATATGAAGATGAACAATGGTTAAAGAGTATATCTGGAGAGCTAACTTAAGAGGGACATGGAAAAGCAAAACCATTCCTACAAGGTGAATGTACCCATTATTTCCCCAAAACCAATTTTTTCATGTACCGAGTCTCAAAATAGATGTCCAGAGTCCTGGTGTATGGATATGTCGGCCATCACACTAATATAGTAGTCCATGTCCAGAAATCCAAACTTGAAACACTTAACATTATTTCTTAAAACTAAAAACGACAGAGCCCCGGTCTTTTTGGTAGAACTGACCAACTTCGATATCAATTTTTTATGACCCGTCCCCTGGGGCCCATGCCATGACTACCCCAAGCCCAACTCCCAATGGCTAGGAGCATGAGACTAGTGCTGAAGGCATTATTACCAAAGTGGGAGGCATTTTTCTCTGTACCTATACATATGCATGAAACTCCTGACCAAAGGTACTGTAATCTAAATCCAAGGAAACCATGCATGCAATCCACTAAGTAAAACACAACCAGAGTACAACAAAAATTAATGTATAGGGTGGAAACCTAGGCCAGTATACAATCCCACAAAAAGGAAAACATATCAAAAGTAAAACTCCAAGTCCCCAAAGCTCGTCCACCTAGAATCCTACTTGGAGGGTAGGTGAAAGGTAGCTGCCTAAAGATGTAGAAGTACACGGAGTCTGTCTGATCTCACTAAATACTACCAGGTCCTAGTCCTCCCTAGAATCTGTCAAATATTTGGTCATCTACACTGGACACGACACATTTGGTTAAATCCCATGCAGGGGTGAGTAAAATAATACTCAGTAGCGGACCCCGATACAAAGAAGGTAAAAGAAAAAGAGAAAAAACAAAAAGGAATTCACCATCAACTCTACTCACGTATATACCCATAAATATACTATGAACATCCAAATATAGTTGTCTCAACCACCGAGAATCATAACGTCTAACCTTATATCCAATATCGGGATTCTCACAAAAGGCTCAACGAGTAACACACAAACCAGGAGATCAGACTCCATGAGCTTAGCCATCCATGATGGAACCCATATGAGAGATGCACTCCATTGGTTAAAATCCTACCATTCTGAATGGTATTTCTGAGAGAACGTGCTCCATCAAGAACATTCTACTAGGAATGACACTAGTTCCCAACACTAGTGGTATATTCGTCACATCCTTGTGCCCGATAAAAGACTAAGGAAATACGAGTGAAGAGGCCCACCCTCGCCACTGTACACGTCATAGGGAGCCATGATAATAACCTTCTCACGAAACCTTTGTCACTCCTATAAAGAGTTTCCTACACCTCAATATATCAAGGGACCACTAGATCCTATCAAGGCATAAAATTCATTATGTGGATGGGCCCACTCCTTACTACTATGATTGACAGCCGAGGGAGGTCCATCTCCAATCAAGGACCCGCACCCTACCTGGTATGGGAGTACTACTCAGTGACTAGAGGACTCACACCATGGTATGGAAGGGGAGTACCAACTTTGTCATTTCATGTGTGGAGGGCTCGTGCCCTAGTATGTTAAGGGAGTACTGACTCCTATAATTGAGGACCTGCACCCTATTGGGTCGGGGAGTACCGACTCTATTTGATCATGTGTGGAGGACCCGCACCCTAAAATGGCAGAGGATTATTGACCCTATTAGATTTTTTTCTATGAGGGACCCTCTCCCTAGTACGTTAGAGGATTACTGACCCCTAGCTAGAGGACCCCCTCCCAAGCACGGTCGGGGAGTACTGACTCTGTCGTAGCACTATGTAAGGAGGACCCACACCCTGGAATAGTATGGGTACTGACTCCTACAATAGAGGACTCGCTCCATACAAATTAGGGGACCACCTAATCAATATGAATTTTGTATGGAGGACTTGTGACCTATTTAAATAGCAGAGTACCGACTCCAATGATAGAGGACCCACTCCTTAGCATGGTATGGGAGTACCGACTCTCCCTTTATGAGCTTCTCTGAGAACCTGCACCATAAAACATAGGGAGTCCCATCTCTAACAAAGAAAAATTATATGCAGTACCTATGCCTTGATTCATCAAGGGAGTAACCATCCTAACATATCAACATAAGAATCACCCTGATTCTACCCTAAGTCTACCCATACTAGATGTTCCTACTCTTCAAACCAATGAGGTCATCATCTAAATATCTCAAAAAATCACTTAGAGTATCTCAAAATAATAGTCTCTTCACAGGGTTCCCCACAATTTAGATGGATCATCAATTGGAGGCTTTGATTTAAAGATACGTGTTTTTTTGTGAAATAGGGGTCGGTTGGGTCTGGGCCCGGTCTGACCCGGTCGGACCGACCTGACCCGGACCGAGGCCAACCTTTCTGACCCAGGTCTGAGCAGACCCTGCCCAAACCGGCTGGTCCTGGCCCACTGGGATGCGGGTCTGACCCATTGGGCTTGACCAACTAGATAATGGGTCTGGCAAGGCCCTCCAACTCATGCTCTTCCCTCTTTGAGCGGGCCGGCTCTTTAATCTAGACGTGGCATAGTCGCGTCCGTTCTCTCCCCAGGCAGTACCAGCTAGCACTTTCACTAGTGTTGACAGGTTCTCTTATACATATCGGGTTTTCTACAGTGACTCACGCCTCACCACGAGTCCAGGTTACACTATAGAAAGAGCCACATTTTCTTTCATGAAGGTAGCTTCGCTTCATGGCTGCTATTACCGACGCCATCGAAGTGTGCCACTGGCAGCCCAAAAGTGATTTCTGTGGAACACCGAATACACTTCGATGGTCATTTATTTGATGCGGAGGTTATTTCGGATCCCTCGGGCCGCGTTCTTCATTTCATGGGGCTCAAGTCCATGTTGCAACACCTCCTTCCAGAAAGCGCTAGATCAGAGGTATTTACCACTCTACCTCGATCCGATCGTCGTCTATCTTCATTGCACCTCTATTTTCGTTGCTCTAAGAAGGTTACAAAACAACCCTAAATTTTTTTTGACCCATGAATAATATAAAGAACACACATCAAGGGGAAAAGAAAACCAAACAATAAAACATGAGGAATGAACCTCCGTCGTCATTCATCATGTCGTTAATCCACTCTCGTTAAAAGGGTTTAGTAGAAAAACATCCAGAACCTAAAATCCCCCAAAAACACCATGCATTCAAACCTCCCATAAGAACAAACAAATTACTGGTCAATATGTTCAAGGGTTGATCCGCTGTTTTCATTTAAAACAACGAATGGGGAAAAGAACAGAATTTAAATAACAACCCCTACCTTGATTTTGTTCTATCACTAACAGAAAATGTCTCCTTGTTGTTATCATTTTCCTATTATTGATCTGATTCATTGTTGGTGATCATCGATCACTAGTCTCGGTTCTGATCTCCAAAGACATCATCACCACTTCTTTGTTTTCCTGTGTTCATCATTGGAGGGGAATCCTCGCCGTTGTTGGTCGTTATCCAATGAATTCTCCAAGGCTTCTTAGCAAAATCTAGTGTCCCCCCGATCATGGATCCTTTCTAATCCATTAAATGGTGAATCGTGATTCAATGTTTCCTGTCACGATACATTACAAAGTCATTATGTTGTTTCATTAATGAAACAACATTTCAGTTTCATTGTGTTATATGTCGTTTTTCTTCAACTACATTGAGAGCTCAAAAAAATAATAAATTTTATTCTATTTTAAGTTTTTTTAAAAGTTTAAAAACTATCTTTTCTGGTTGACCTACACCCATCGATGTTGAGTCTATTATTTGGTAATGTAGTTGTTTGGACGCAATGGTGCCCTCGGATTTTCAATCTGGGCACCCATTTAGACGTTTCTAAAACCACCCACCTGCACCATTTTAATTTTCTTAATGAAAAACTCAAAAACTAACTTTCACCATCTACTCATTTCGGTCGAGGTTAAGCTCCACATAAGAGAAACACAATCATATGATATCAATGGTACTCTCGGATATCCAATCCAAGTTTCTGTTTAAGAGTTATAAGTATTTGAAAATAAAATAATTGTTAATTATTATATTTAGTACCAAAAATTAACTTCCATTATTGGCTGGCACCAGCCAACATTTGGCCCTTTCTAGAAGAATCATTTTGTTCTGAGTTCAATGGTTCCCTCTAATTTTCTATCTGAGAACCAATTAAAAATATAGTAAAACCTATTCGCACATTTAATTACTAAACCTTAAAAAATATTGAAAATCCTTTCTAGCCACATGAGGTCTCAGAATTACGTATCGTCTCAGAGCCTGGTCTCATAAAAAACCCATTTAATTAAAAAAATAAGTGGAATTATCGGCCATTACATGAATAGGATTGGGATAGGAATGTTGATATTTTATTTTTATGGCTATATATTATTGATAATGGGAGTACACTGTATCTTTTCATGGATGAAAATTCATGTGGCAGAAAGAATTGTAACTCCTTGATTTTAGGTTGGGTTTTGGTGTTTTAAATTTTTGGTTAATATTATGTTTAACCTTAATGTTTAAGTATCATTATTTATAAGTATTATTGGATCTAGGATTGGTTATTTACCTTATGGTTCATGTTTTTTGTCAATATGTATTTCTGAGGGAAGCTGGGATATTTTTTACCAATGATTCATGGTTAGTTACATGGATTAGGAGACCATGCATATTGGTTTTAGAGGTTCTGAGTTTTACATTACTATCTACATGGCCATATGAGACCATGTAACTTTTTTATGTGTTTTAGGTTTGACACTAATATTGTTTCATGGCTATTTTCACGGTTCCTATGGCCATAAAACCAGATCATGAAAATGAGTTTGAGTTACATAATTTTTTTTAACATCCCAAAACACTTCTAACCTACTCTAATTTTTTCTAAAAATGTTTTTGGTCATTTCTTAGGATTTTTAAGGGAATTTTGTAGGTACCTATATATCTCTTACTTTCTATCATTATAATGAATCATTATTAGAGATTAAATGTGTACAATTACTTATTAGGTAAGATCTAGATTTAATTAGTTTACATTAGAATCCTTTATTCTCTCCCTTTGATTCAGCATTGTATATGTAAAATATATGATTCTATAAGATTATATTTTTATTATTTGTTCATAGTGAATGTTATTTTAAGATTCATCATGTTCATGTGATATTATACCATAGATTTTGAAATTATTTGGTAAAATAAATCTAGATAGGTGACTTAAATACCTTCTATTAGATTGAATAATATAGTATTATATATTGGTTGATAATGATTAAATAATAATTTAAATTACATAATTTATATGGAATCATGAGTTTTTGTATAAAATGTTTTTAACATGAAATATGTTTTCTCATATTTGGGTTTTTCACATCCATTAGTTCTTTTAATTAAAAATTGTAATTTTTCAATAGAATCAAGTTAATTAATTGAATAATGGATGATTAAATAATATTTCATTAGTTAATAATTAATTTGATGAAAATAGATATTTGATGCAAATTGGTATTAATAAAAAAACATTTTACGGGTTAATTTTTTTGTAATTTTTTTAACATGTTTTATTTAGAAATTCTTCTATGGTGTGTGAATGCATGAAAATGGATTTTCTATAAAAATGATTTTCAAATGCTCTATGAATCATGTGTTATAGTATGAACTTAGATAATATACATTAAAATTGATAATAGTTAGGACGATCGAAGTTTTATTACCACCCCCACTCCATATCATGGATAAAAAAATTGTTTAGGGTTTGATGTGTGAATGGGTGATGGCTTGGTTCACAAACTAGGACCAAGAAAATGATTATTTGATTTTAAATATGTGAGTGATAAATAATTCCTAATATCAAACTAACATTGTTTTTATTGGATTATGATTTTTATTGTAACATCTCACCATATAATGGTTGTGTCTTCAAGGTGAAAGGCATCAATTATGCTCCCGAGTTACTAAAGAGTGGTGACTATTCATGTGGGTATAATATTTTTTCTTGGGAGAGAGATTTACCCTATAATTAATCATAATAAAAAATAATAATAATCCATCTAAAAATAACATAATGGAAACTGATACTAAGAAAAAAATGAAAATTTATAAAACAAACTCTTGTGATTTCTATATTTCATACAACCAAATAACAAAATAAAAATCTCAATACATGAGATACAAAATAATACCACTAAATTAATCAAAATAAAATATAGAGAATAACTATCTATCAGAACCTCTAAACTCTTTAAGACTCATCTAAGTGATCTAATGCTCATACTCTAAGAAAATAAAGAACCCTAATCATTATGTATTTAAATATATGAAGTTTCACACCCATAATATGGGAATGTAAAAGGTGTGAGAAATAATTCCCATTAAGATGTCACCAAGATACTAAATATATTTTGGTTTCTAACATAGTCATTCATTATAGTGAAAATTCATACTAGAATTTATAGTAAGTAGTTTACAATAAGAAACATAAAATTCTTATAATATGACATTGGTTTAGAGTATACTTTCTTTATCCTTTGTCAGTACAAACCCTAAATATGATATAAATACTCATGGAAAAACTCATGGATCACCTAGTAACCTGGTTAACCGCATGGTATAATCCCCTTGATTCCAAACTCACTGTATAACTAAATACATACAAAAATTGACATGTTTTCAAACTCATGAAATATGTAAAACTACACTATCATATGGAATACCCCACTTCATAACCAAACTCACGGTTATCCTATAGCCTAACTCAAGGATTTACCCTATAAAACAAACTTTTATATACATTTTGAAAAATAAATATTTACAGACCATATTGTCACAAAAAAGTAACATTAATTCCTCTAAAATTCACATTATAGCATCAAACAATTCATTATCACATTTGTCTAACACACACAATCAATCATTACTCTACATGAATTTAATTCTATTATGAGTCAAATAGTTAATATTTTTACACACTCATGTTTTGTCCCGTATTTGGATTGTTAACATCATAATTAAATCCATTGTAAACTACAAATTAATACACTTCATATATCAAAATCATGGTATTTTACCCTAGGAATATTTTTAAACAATTTAACAAGTTCATCATACTAACCCAAGAAAAATACCCCCATTTACTTTTTCTTTCAATATTTTTCTCACTTATCATTCTCAAATGACATTTCATACTAACATAACCACACAATCACACATTTAAATAACAAGAATTCAACAATAACATCTCTTTTACTCTTACACAAACATTCTCTTTATCAACCCTTTTACCTAACTACGATATTATTTATCATCATTAATACACCTCACTCAATAATAACACTATGATTAAAAATATTTACAAATCACTTTTTCCTATCATTATCATAATGTATATTTCCACTATAAATCAATAATTCCATCATCACCATTCATAAAACAAATTACTAATAAGAAAAAAACCAAGTCACATGAAACAATGCATTCACCTCAAATTATTAAACATCTTTCTTACCCCAAACTTATATTTTACATTACCTTAACCCAATTACAATTCTTATTAAAGTTAAAATAACATACTATGTATTATATCCCAACACCCTTACACATCACATGGGGACTCATCTGTATGGTTTCATCAATTCATTATTAAAAAATAGGTTTAAACAGCATGATTGGCCCTCAAATTATATTAATACCAAGCTATATCATTTTCAATCATATTCATATTCATTCACAAATATGATACAATAGTTTTAAAACACATATGTTTTTAGTAAAAACACAAAAGAAATTAAACACTAATATTTAATTTCCAAAACTTATAATATTATACATTTCCATGTTAAACCACACCATATACCACCCTTAATGCTCTACTCAAAAACTAATTTATCTCTTTAAATATTGTTAAATGTTTAATTTCCCAATACCCACTTAACAAAAATCTTTAATAAATTATAGCACACAGAAATAATTCTAAAATCAAAACAACTGATACACAAAATTTAAAACACCATTTACATATCTAGTAAATCATATAATAGATTTATCGAACCATTATAGGATAAAAATAGTCAAAATTCACCTTAAACATGTTCTATAAATTAATTCTATCATATAAATGAATAATTCAACTTATTATATGAACAATTACTAACCACAATATCTATAAACATTATTTATTCAATTTTTCCCATTTAAACATGGGATATGATTATTAAACACATAATAATCAAGTATTCCGGGTAGTATTTCATTGTAATAATTCATCGCCAAAAATTATATTTCAATAAAGATCATTAATTAAGCACATTTCCCTTTAGAACCATCCCACATTCATTTTATATTCATTAAAATGAAACCTCATAACAAAATTTCAACTCTAATTCACTTAATTAATTATAAAATATTATTATTAAATTTATCTTCAATTATTTAAGATTTCCATGTCAAAAAAATATAATATAGGTAAATTTAAGTGTCACATAGCCACTATGAACTAGAGAAGTGAATTAGAATCCATGAGAAGTTCAATACTACCTACCTCAATATATGTTAATAATTTTTCTAAATATCATATCCAAATTCTTCATCTCACCACCAGATATAAAGAATCAGTTGAGTACTATAAGAGAAATGAGAAATAAAATGTATCAAAAATCAAACCGCATTAACTTCTAACAAAATAGTAGGGAAAAATATAATCACCGTATTAGTTCCAACACATCAAATGGATCATTTATCCACTAAAAATGAATAAGATATCACTTATAGAAAATGGGTAGAGGTTGAGAGAATTTAGATAGGAATATTCATGAGATAAACACCCATAGATGGGGATAATTTGGTTGAAACCCTAAGTACCATAACTACAATAAGCGAAAAATTATCCCATTAAAAAATAGTCCATCAACGCACTAGGTACTATGTCACCCAAAAATGGCCACCCAATGGACCCCAAATTAGTACCATATGGCTAACCTAGGCAACCACCCATTCTACCCCTCATAACGGGTACTCATTTCTTATATAATAGGTACATAGTGGTCTAAAATTTGGGATTCTAGAAGGGATCCCCTATCATTCCTCCTCTATCTCACCTCTCATACCCATGGATTTTAATTTCCTATTAAAAATTAACTGTTTAAAATGATAAAACTACTATATTAAATAATTAAACTCCTCTTAGAAAACTAAGGTCATTATAAACTATTATACATAATTATTCTAATACTTGAGAAAAATATTTGAGTTTCATTAGAGAATAATATTATCATTGAGACCTATATCTACATACCAATCCCAAACAGCATGGAAAACCCATAACAACCAAAAATATCTACACAATTCTCCTTACAATAAAAAACTCTATAACTAAATTCTTACTCATCCATATTTATTTCCCATGAAAGAATAAAATCATATAATTTCCTCTTACAAATAGTCCTTATCCAAAGATAACTTATTTTTTGTTAAAGTTGAATTCATTAACAGATTCACCAAACCAAGTTCTCACTAACTCTCTTCTTAGTTTTTAACCAATGCTACCCAATCCTATCATTAATTTAAACCCATGTATTTATTATTAGGACTCAGGTTACCCATACACAACTATTCCAAAAAAAAATCAAGAAAATGTTTTACATATAAATCAATCACTCCACTTCAATATTATAATTAATAATTTAATCAAACCATGGGAATCACAATTTCATTAATATATAAACTTCAAGAAAAATACATGCTATAATTTATTTTAATAACTTTTCTAACTACTTTGAGCTATCCTTATATGTCTTTGAATCAATTATACATTCTCTACCATTTCCTCTTCTAACTCTTGTCTCATTAACTTCCTTTATCCCACATTATCCCAAAATGATAATGTCCCTCGCCACTTTCCATATAATTCCTCAAATGTTTCCATCAGAATATTGTAATGAAACTATTATTATCGGAAAACCCAGCCAATGAAAGATGTTAATCCTAACATCCCTGATAATCCATTGAATAAGAACAAAGAATATCTTCCATGGTATGAATTGTTTTCTAATACTGTTCATAATATTAGGAATTAAAATTTTTACTGAAATTTAATTCACTACCCAACAACTTCTAAATACCCTTCCAAAAAATATTTGTAAACATGGGATCACATTCTAAAAAATAAAGAGAGGCACTCTATGTAACATGACTATCTCTTTTAAACATAGTCAAGAAAGGTGATATAAATTCATTATATCTCAAATTGGAATAAAATGTGTAGATTTAGTTAATCAATAAATAATAACACAAATCACATTATTACCTTTATAAGTAATTGGAAATCCTACCATGAAATCCATTAATATATTTTCTTATCACCACTCTGGAACTGGAAAAGGTTAAAGAATCTCCTTCATTAATTGTAATTCTACTTTAAATTTTTGACAAGTCAAAAAACTCATGGTAAATTCAGAAATTTCTTTTTTATTCCACTCCACCAATAATATTATCTAAGGTATCAGTACATATTAGTACTACCTATATGAATACAAAATAGATAAATATACTCTTCACTCAAAATCTCTTTCCTCGACTAGGAATCACAAGTCACATATAATCTTTTTCCATATCATAAAACACCTTCTTCATCAATAATAAAATTATGAAACTCAACGTTATTAATAGAATCTAACTTTTTCGGAAAATATTGATCCTCATTCTAAAATATCTTATTGATTTATAACAAATTCAGTTATACTAAAACCTAAAACAAAATTGATGATTTCCCAGTATCTATAAATTATAGGAAAACATTTTTCAAATCATTAACTAAATAGTCACATTAAAAACATAACATAGTTAATGTAGAATTATTTTTTCAACTCAAAGTATAATCACTTTATTTTAATTTCTAGTATGGTAATTAATCATGAAATAATAATCCTTGATCAGTTTCGACTATATTATATATCTCATGTTCAATTATTTTTAAGTGTATATATACTTCAAAATTTTCTGATTAGTATATAATTCAAACTATACTCAATATAAATTTTTCCTTTGACTTTTTTAATAAAAAAATAGAAGTTTCTAATTCCAAATCATTTTTAAGGTAACTTACCTCATGAGGTTTCAACTGATGTAAAGAATAATCAACTACCCAATCATTCTTCATTGGGACACAACCGTGTCCTTTTAATGAAGCATCAATGTAGATGAAAAATTAACCATTTATGGAAGTTATGAACAAAACCAAATTATTGACCAATATTATTTTTAGTTCCATAAATCAATCATCACATTCTTTTGTCCAAATGAATTTTAATCCTGTTTGAGTAAACTTAGTGGGCTAGACGGCCAAGCAACGTTTTCTGAAAAACACTAGTAGTAGCCATGTAATAAAATATAACTATGAATCTATTTGATATTTTTGTGTATTATGTATTCCTTAATAACATTTTTAGCATTGTCTTCTATTATTCCATATTTTGAAATAATATGACCAAGGAAAGAAAGGTTTTTCAACCAAAATTCACACATACTAAATTTACCATATAGATTATTTTCTTTTTTATTATCAAAACAATAATTATGTGTATTTCATGTGACTTTTTACGTTTAGAATATACTAATGTTACATCAATAATAAAAACCACAAACATTTTCATGAAATCATAAAAAAATCTATTAATATGGTCCATATAACAGCAGGTGATTTAAATAGTCCAAATGGCATAACATAAAATTCATAGTACTTATATCTGGTTTGAAATGCAATCTTAAAAATATCTACTTCCTAAAATTTCAATTTATGATACCCCAAAATTAGTTCAACCTTTAAAAAATACAAATATCTCTAGAAAATCATAAATATAAGGAAAAAGGATAATTTTTCTTTATATTAATATTATTCTAGGATCTATAATAAATGAATATTATCATTAAAGAATCATTATTTTTTTAAAAATAGAATAACCACATGGTGGAGTTCTAGTTCTAATTATACCATTATCTAATATGTCTTGTAATTGATTTTATAATTTAGAAAGTTAAACTTAAGCCATTTGATAAGGGGGTTTAGATATAGGATTAGTATCATATACTAATTCAATAGTGAAATCAACCACTCGATCAGAAATAACACTAGGAAAATAATCAGGAAATACATACATGTATTCATTTACTATTAGAATATCACTAATTTAAACAATTTCTTTATTTTCAATAATATAATCTAGGTATCTTTCAATGAAACCTCTAATCAATTTATCATCATCTTGGTAAGTTATCAATGGAATGAAATCATTGAACACAATATTATAAGATTTGTAATATATCATAGTGTGATAAGATAAAATATAATCCCTACCAAGAATGATATTAAACATTACTCTTCCCATCTCAATAATATTTTCATTAAATACAATCCTACTAATAACAATGGGAAGATTCCTATTAATCTTGGTTTCTTTAATATTTCCTCCCACAAGTTTCACCAAAATTTATATATTATTTTCATGGGGCGATGTTTCCATTTTACTTAAAAATTTATTAGAAATGATAGAATATGAATATCCATAGTCAAATAGGGTATTTTCATATTTTGAATAAATAAGAAACATACTTATAACCACTTTATTTAATGGACCAACATCAACCGTAGAAGTAGAAAAATATTTTTTCACACCCATTTTCTTTTGATATTTATAATTTACATCCTATGTTACAATATCCAGGAAAACCGAAGTATAATTACCCAACTAAATGAAACTAAAACACCTTTATGATAGATATCTATAGATTTCCCCCTTATTTGGTTTGTTAGGAATCTTTTATTTACAGTCACGAGATTTGTGACGAAACTGACCGCATTGAAAACACTTCCCATATATTAGGAAACATTCCATAAAATGTGTTTTTCCACATTTCGATCATTTTGGGGGATTACCTCCCAAATTATTAGCTTGTTTATTCTCTATTTCAAGATAACTTGAACATTTCTTACAGTTGTTATCTTTAGGAACATACGTTTACTCAAACTCCATATCAACTTTCTCAACATGATAAACCAATTTCTCATAACATTTAAATTCTTATGTGAACAATGCGCTTCATAAAATTATTTTCAACATATATTAATACCTATTAAATTTTTTATCATTGTCCTACATAAAATCTGGCACATACCTGGCCAATCTTATGATGTTTTCTTCATATGAAGCTACATAATCATCATCTTTTTTACTCAGTTATAGGAATTTTTTTTCCATCCAAATTCAAGAAATATTTGGGAAATATTTATTAAGTAAATTATCCTTAAATTTTTTCCATTTTATGGATTCAGTATCATATTTATCTCTAGTATTATAAACCAAATATCTCTATCAATCAGCTTAACATTCAAAATGAAAAATTGAAAGGGTTAACTTTAATGTTCCAAACATACCATGACATATATATATTCTCAAAGGAATTAAACCATCTTTAAAATATCATGGGGTTATATGATCCAATGTAATATAGAGGATATTTTCTCATGGAATTATTCTCTATTTATAGGTTCCCTCGTAGTAAATTGGGTTTCTTTCTATCATGAATGCCACTAACATTAATAGCATTTGTCATCATATCCATCACTACAAAAAATTGTTCTATTCTAATTCCAACCATCTTAGGATGATGATTTGGAAGGACACTTTCTTCATGGTTCAATCCCTCTATAGATTCTGTATTTCCTCAGTAGAAAACCATTTTGAAAAAATGTAAATTGGATGAAGTAACATTGTTATATTTAAATTCAATATCATTTCAACATAATCGTAAAGTAAAATATTCCAAGGGTAAGCTATTATCATTATCTAAAACTCTAAATTTATCTAAAATGGACTCTCATACCAAAATTAAGGACTCAACCTAAAACAATACATAATATTGATTTTTAAGTCAATAATTTATTCCCTTACATTTTTGGATCTTTTTAGTTTTATATTTTTAGATAATTAGGCCATAACTCATATATAACAAAAGAAAATAATACAAAGTGAAAACTTTCGATCAGTATCCCTTTTTTCACCATATAAAACTTTTAAAAAACATTATTTCATTTCATGAAAACTCTTCATGAATTTAATCTTTAATTATTTCTTTTCCTTACCCATCCTTTAATCCAATAAATACATTTTAAAAAAACATTGTATGAGCATAAAAAATCTCAGTAAGGGATATAAAAATAAATAAAACCATTAGTCTAGTGAAAACATGAAGAGTCACGTAACTTTTTCCTTTATCTTAAAGGTTCATTGAGTGTATGAAATAAAAAATTTCACATGAAAAACACTCAAACTTTTTTTTCAAATTAATCCATAAAACCATATTAAGTAACTAAAAACCTTTTTAGTAACTTGGAGCATCACATTCATAACCCATTTTAAACTTTTTTAAAAATTAACTGTAGCCCATTTAAATACATAATATAATCCCTTGGTTAACTACCACATTTACTATTAAGATTAGTAATTTTATCCAATGCATTGGAGTTCTATTTAAGTGAACCCATCGTTTAAGCTATAATGGGCTCACCATGTGCTATTTGGGCCCACCCATCATATAGGTTTTTTATAGGATCACCCCGCACTATATAGGTGTACTCATTTCCCATGTATAATAATAATGTACCATATCATGAATAATTTTTTTTATGCTTTCCCCTTTTCATCATAAATATTTTTAATAATTCTTTTAAACTCATAAGAAAATCACTTTGGGATATTAAAATATCCTTTTCTTTTAAATGACCATTTTCAAAACCAAAATACCCCTTTCTTTTGAAAAACCATTTTCAAAACCAAAATAACCCAATAATTTAAAAGGGTTTATATTTTATTAAAAAATGAAATCTTGAAAAGGAATATATTAATCGAATAACATTCATGGAGGTGGTAAAGTCGTTATCTCTATATATGTTAAGAATTCAACATTCCTTTTTTGTTTTTCAAAACATTCCGTATAAAGCACATAAATATATTAATTTTGAAAACCATTGAAAATGATAAATATATATATATATATATAATAAAATTTTTAAATATTTTATGTCCATAAATCATTCATAAAATTATTTTAAAGATGTGGACATTGAAAAGGTTGAGTTGGAAGAAAAAAATTAAAATATAATTTTCTTAAAGGAAAGTCCCTTATCACTTTGGGAATATTTGAATCATAAGACACATGAAATAATAATATTAAAAAACCATAAATACCAATAGAATTGATACATTCATTATATTAAATTTTAAAGGGATTTATATAAACCTTGTATAACAATATAGTTTAATAACATTAAAATATGAAATAGTGAAAGGAAATTGAGATAAGGACCCTTAACTTGAGTCGAACATGTCACATGTGACTTTATCTTCGTGAATAAAAAACTTATGATAATTATTTACTTGATTTGGAACAACGAGTTCAAGCGCATCATGACCTATCAAAAAAGCCATTTATAAAGAGGTTATAAATATTATTAACCAAATTTTTAATTTTATATATATCCTATATAATTTTAACATTCATATTTTGTGCTTCTTAGACATAATATACAAACAAATTCAATTTTGTAGATAAAAGGAGTGTCTTTCAAAAAATGTAGTTTTCCCGCTTTTTAATGGAGATCCCTTTTTAAATAAAATATTTGACACTTTTATATATTAAATTTTAAAAAATAAAATTCTTTTGTAGAAAGGGGACCTAAAATTTTAGTTTTGTTAAATTTTGGGCACTTTTCTGATAACTTTATATTTTGATGAATAGAAAAAAATACTAAATTTTACTTAAAAACAACTTTTTTATTCGAAATAATTTATAGTGTTAAATTATAAATTTGAGTGGTTTTAAAGTATCATTATATTATATTTTTGTCTTTTAATATAATTTAGTTCATTGGAAGTAATTTCACATTTAAAATGGACATAAAAATATATCAATCTTTTGATAGTTTTTACTTCTCAAAAAAAATGCTTTCTGGATTTGAGAATGGGAATTAATTTTAGATTAATTAATACAATTTCTATGTTTTTAATTTGGTAAAATAGAAAACATTTTTTAATTTTTTAATATCAAAATTATCTTTGGGATAATATTTGGTATTTTTTTGAAAACATTCAATTTTTTATGAATAGTGAAAACACTCATTATTGTTTAAAAATGAATTTTTATTTAAACAATTATTTATTTTACTTAAATTTAATTTATGTAAAAATATATAAATAATACCTATAATTATTCAATGTAATTTATTGGAGTCATTTTATAATAAAATTAGATGTACAAAATTTTATTGAATTTTTTAACGTCTTTTACCCACATTCTAGACACCTTTGCAAATTTTCATAAAATGTAATTTTACTGCTTCTATAAATTGAATCTAAAAAAATAAAGAGACACGGTTGACACCAATAAGTAAAATTTGTTACAATAGGATGAAAATAATTTTTGGTGAATATTAACTTTTGAAATTTATATACCACGTTTAAATGTAAATTGGGTAATTAAAGGTAAAAATGATATTATAATTATCCTAACATATGTATAATTCTATTGGATAACTATTTTTCGACCAAAATAAACATTAAGAGTAATATATAATCCACTTTTTTCCACTTGGATTACATTAGGAAATTTATTATTATTTTATTCAAATAATAGTTAAAAGTGTTAAATTCAACTTTTCATTACAAAACATTTTTAATATAGAGTTATAAATATGATAAATTCAATTATAAATATTGATATGAAAGATAAAAAATTTCCTCTATAATGGTATTTTATTTATAATTTTTAAACATTAAATAATTAAGTTTATTTATGACACAATAATGATTCAGTAATTACCTTATTAATAGAATATTAAAATAATTGATATTTTAAATAAAATAATAAATGTAACATGAGACTTACGATGCTTTCCACAAATTTTATAGGTTAATATGACTTGTTTTGATTGATTTAATGTATTTTTTTGAAGTAATCAAGTTTTTTTGGCTTCCACAAAAACCAAATACTAAATAGTGTCGAAATTGACATAAATGAGTTTTTAAAAACAAATAATATATTATTAAATGATATAATATTCCTAAAAATATAATGTTCTGCCAAAGGACTTACATAATGATATATATGTTATTAACGAATCACATGGGGTTCTCTTGGAATTTTATAGTAATTTTATTAACCATGTAATATAAAAATAAAAGAATACATTGTAAAAGTTAATCTATTTAACTAAGAGTTAAATCTAAAACATAAGGTTAAAATGGTGACCTAAACCTATCTAAAGCATATTGTTTGATTGGTTTTCAACCCATCCCAACATTATCCTCGAAATAAATCATTTTAGAGCCATTAAAAACTGAATATGAATGTATAATAAATTAATATTTCAAGATTTTCCTAAAGTGACCCTCACCTCTTTTATAAAGGGGTACTTCCCCTTCTCTCAAAATCACACCACCAAAGCCATTTGGCTCGGCCAAACCCTGATCAAATATCTTCCCAACTACCCTCACTTCAACCTAGAGGCATTACATTGATCATAAAGCTGACCTAAGCAGAAATTTTGATCAAATCAAAAGGAAGCACTCAAAGAATAGGTAATAATTTCATCACCTCTTTCAAAGTTCATTTCTTCTTCCACATCCACTTTCTTTGTTTTCTCCATAGAAAAATAATAAATAAAGTACCCTATATATACTGGGATGTTATTTTAAATATTATACAACCATATTCATTATTCTATTCATCTTATTAATGATGATGTCACTATACGTACGCACGTAAGGCTTGTCGTCTCCATGTCGTGGCGTATTTTGTTATTCAACACTTCATTATTTGGATGGGTATAATAATAATTTTAATTGAAGTAAATAATAAATATAAAATGTTAATGATTTTTTATATATGATATACCATCCAATTACATATGATTTCACCATCAATAGAATGGTATTGTCCCTCATGCGTACATACGGATTACCGTCTTCACGAACGTGATAAGATTCATTCACCATCATAACTATTCAAGAATAATTAAATTTAATGATTAAAAATAATGATTAAGAACATAATATAATTCTGGATATGAATCAAATACATCCCATCCATAATAAACATGACTTACATAACAAAACATATAAAGGAAAATGAAACAATGATACTATTGAAATAATATTAGAAAACAATATTAGAAGATCATATATAATATCATATTTATGTATATAGTTCTTGTATAAATTAAAAAAAATTATTTAACTATTATATAAGAGTTTAACCTACCCAAGACCAAGGAAAATTAAATTTAAGGTTTAATTTTACAATCATTTTATTATCTAGGGTTGTTTATACGTGAGTATCTACTGGGACCACTTTATCATCCACATCTATGTTTCTTAAAGATGCATTTGAAAACATTTTTACAATTTAATAGACTATGGGTTATAAAGTCTTTTATACCCTTGTTTTACTTTTTATAAAATGGTTTAAAAGGAATCCTTCCATCGCTTTCCAAATAAGGTACTTTGTGACCTTTTCGACAAATTAAGGTAAGAATGTTTTTTAACTTTTATGGAGGTTGTGGCTATTTTCTGCCATTATAACACCTTCAAAGCATCCCTTACAAGCTTATAAAGACTTATAAGACTTATGTTCTAGAATCAGTATCTGTGAGCAGAGGGGGCAGAATATCAACATAATTGAGACTGATTCCAAGGTAATTCTTGATTACTTACAGGGTAATATTTCTTCTCTTTGGGATATCTCTTATATTATTAGGAGGGCACAGTCGAAGCTAGAAAAATGGATATTCATGTGAATAATATGTGGTGAGAGGGTAATATGGTGGTGGATTACTACGCATCAATGGTTGATGAAACTCAATGAACTATTATGTCATTTTTCATGAATTGTCATCATTTTAATACTGAGGGGATTAACCTAATTTGAGGAGACCAACTTGGAATCCACTACTTTAGGCCCCCCTAACTTATTTTTTTTGTTTGGGCTTGCCCATGGCTTCTTTGTTGGGCTTCTTAATAAAAATTCATTTTTGGTGGTACGATCTTATAAGAATATTTTCAAAATAAATGTTTTATTTTATAATAATGTGACTTTTAATTGATTTTAAAATAAAAAGATATATTTCCCTAAAATATTTTTTATTTCATCTATATCAACATCCTTTGATTAATTTTACACTTTTTTGAATTTGATTTATTATGATACAATCTTCTATATTGTATTGAAGGTTTTTTGATATTTTTGACTGTGGATCTGTTATTTTTATACCATTTATGGTTTATAGTTAAAGTATTAACATTTTGTATTCTAGTTTTAATATGAATGTTCATTTATGTTTCAACCTTTTCAAATGAGGATTTCATTGGACTTAGTAAGTGATGGGTGGAGCCTACTATAGCTCCTTGATGCATCGGAAGGTCTCATGAGACAAACTAATGTCTTGTCACAAGTCCTTGAAAAAAATCATATTTTTAGTCTTGGCATGAGGCCTTGACAATGTTGTTATGATATCCGGCATTATGCATTCCATCATTATGAAATTGGCTATTGATATTAAAAGTGATTATTCGACTAGTATAATATCTATGTGAATAAGTAAATGGAATTATTTGATTTATCTTTTCCATATTATACTGAATTTTCTGTTTAAAAGAATTTTGTT
The DNA here is from genome assembly GCA_963277665.1 of Viscum album. NCBI lineage: Eukaryota > Viridiplantae > Streptophyta > Magnoliopsida > Santalales > Viscaceae > Viscum > Viscum album. Next base: position 545,253,033 of record OY728140.1, read on the forward strand.
TTAGTCTTATACATTGCCTTAAATTTTTATTCTTATTCATGTTTATTGCTTGAGCTCACCACTTTCTATGTTTTATTTTTCCTAGGATATGAAGAAGTATATTATGACAGACCTACATGGATAGTCAAACGGAGATGAATGTTTTTATAGTACACACAATGTTGTTGTTTTTCATTTCATAATGTATTGTACAACTTATGTTTGTATCCCATACTTACAAGGATACAAAACTGATCGGTATTTCAGGATTTGATCACTTATGATCATGCCAATTTTATGTAATAATGCACTAACTCTTGGTAACAAGGGAAGGGGTGTTACATTTTGTATCATAGGAATTTTATTACAAACCTTGGAAACTAGATTTAGATAAACTCCGATTAGAGAACAAAACAGTAAGATAAAATTTGAGGATTAGTATAGAAGAACATCCAAAAAAATTAGTAGTGTAAATAATATGAGGGTTTTCCAAGAAAATAAATCCATTTCTCGATACAAATTGTTAGAGGTGGTTTTTGCACAGATGTACCTAGGTGTGAAAACTATGAGAAGGATTTTTGGGCTTCACACAGGGTATCCTAGTAGACAAGAATGGGCATTTTTGCACTCATGGTATTTACAATCCCGTGGGGATATTCTTAGGATCATTCACATTTTTTTACAAACCATTATGAATTATTTTTGAGAAAATACTTCCTCAAAGAAAAAAACTTTATGATTATGAATTATATGTATAAATTTCTTAATTTACATTAGGTATTTTAAAAGTTTGTAATTATGCATGGAAATTCATAAACTAACCTATTGTATGCCATTGTTTATAAATTTTACCAAGTATAAAGAATGAGAACTGAAACAATATGCATGATCCAAAGAGTAAGAAGTATCATATCATTCATGGTATTAAGCCAACATTTAGAAGGGAAATAGTCTCTCTTGTATTCTCATCATATGAATAAATAGTATCATGTATTAATAGGACAAGTAAAGAATTTTATGACACCTATGGATTTGAAGGGAATCCAGTGATGAAAAGGATAGTATAGAGAAATTTGGATAAAGGGAATAAGGGAAAGAAAGATTTTCCCATGTGTTATAACTATGGTAAGAAGAACCTTGGTAAATGCTAGAAGGTAATGGGAGCTTGTAATAATTGTGTAGAAAATGGACATCAAGTTTGTGATTTAAAGGATAAGAAAAAGGTTTCAAATGTACTATGCGTCATCTTCAAAGAGTTTGAAAATATGCAAACCAATGTACCAATAATCATAATATACCCCAAATGATGCTATTGGATAATAATAAAGTTTTGATACTACCATATATGAAGTTTAATGATTAGTGTTCTTATATTTTTATTAAAGAATTATGTCATTTGAGTGTTGTATCAATGATGTACTAGTTATATGAATTGTGGGAATAAATAATGATTGGATTGTGGTACTATTTCATTGAGGATTTGAGATTATATGGTACTAAGAAAAGTGACTCAAGAGCAAGTTAAAATTTTGGAAAAATACAAGGTTGATGGGAATATAAACCTTAATATGGTTTTAATACTAAGGTAGGATATTGGAATAAGAGATAGTTGATTTGGATAAATTTTGGTTGATATTCTTGACTACCTTGGAACTAGTTAATGGTTTTTTTATTCCATCTTTATTGTAGTATCCAAAATTTTTGGATATAAGGAATATATATAATATTATATAACGAATAAGGGGTCATGAATAAAATCAATATGGTTTTATGGTAATTCAGGGTGTTATCATATTTTAATATAATACATGATGAAGGTACTCACATGTTATTATGCGGCAAAAATTGATCTTCATTGTGTTATGTTGACCTTCCTTAGAAATTTATGGACTATAAGTTTGGACACAAGTATTTTGGATAAGTAAAAATATTGGAATGGATTAAGTTTTAAATTGGATACTATTGTCTAAGGTTAAAACATTTATTAAGATTGTTTTTGGATAGTTATAAAAAGGAGAACCCGGAGGTCGGACAATAACCTGTTGCATCCAGCAAGGCCGCAAGACTTGAACCCGTAACCAAAGGGAGACAAGGGTGAATCACCAACCATTGGCCTATGTTATGTCTTGGTTTGTGCAATGTATTTTTTAAATTATCTAATAGATTAATTATAAATTTATTTTCTTATACCCTATATGATTAGGATAAATTGAATATTTTTGAGTTCTATTATTTATTGGAGTGAAATATGAGTTTGTGCTAGAAATTAGTTAATGAATGAAACTCTACTTTTCAAGTGTATTTTTTTCTTGATCTATGAATAAATTAATTCTTAAACATTAGGTAAATGATCTCAAAAAAAATATTATCCTAATACTGTAGTTTTTGTTAAACCGATGATATTTTTATGGATTTGAGGCCCTCTATTTTCCATTTATTATTCATTTTTTGTGATTGATGAACACAATAAATCCATATAAATATTCATGTTTTTCCACTAAACATGTGTCTATAATTTCTACCAATTTTCTCCTATTATAAATCCTAATTTTGTGGTGACCTTTTCATTTCCCTTTCTCTCTTATTAAGACTGTATTTTAGTAACCCTATTTCTGATGTGGGTTATCCACAAAGGTATTTTCAATTTTAAACCTTTTTCTTCAAAGAAAAATTTCAAATTGTGAGTATTTAATTTATTGAGGTAGGGGAAAATATAACACCCCAGTATTTCATAGTATGTTATCTCTTTAAAGTAATTCAATATCTTATGCTACACGCAACACCGAGTTCAAGTGCATCATGACCTATAAAATTAGCCCATTAAAAGGATGTTATGAATATTATTAACCACATTTTGAATTTTATATATATCCTATATAATTTTAACATTATTCTTTTGTGTTTCTTATACATAATATACGGAACAATTCAATTTTTTAAATAAAAGAAATGTCTTTCAAAAAAGGCGGTTTTTCCACATCCTAATGGAGAACCCTTTTAAAATCCAATATTTAACACTTTTATATATTAAATTTGACAAAATAAAAATATTATTTAGAAAAGGGACATAAAAATTTAGTTTGGTTAACTTTTTTGTACTTTTCTAATAACTTTTATATTTTGATGAATAGTTAAAATACTAAATTTTAATGAAAAACAACTTTTCTAATCGAAATAATTTATAGTGTTAAATTTCAAATGAAAGTGGTTTTAAAGTATCATTAGATTATATTTTTATCATTTAATATAATTTTGGTCATTAGAAGTAATTTTATATTTAAATTATACTTAAACACATATCAATCTTTTGATAGTTTTTACTTCTAAAAAACATGCTTTCTAGTTTTGACAACAGGAATAAATTTTAGATTAATTAATGAAACTTCTATTTTTTTAATTTGGAAAAATAGACATCATTTTTTAATTTGTGAGACCAAAATTATATTTGGGTTATTTTTTGGTTTTTTTCTGAAAACTTTCAATTTTTGATGAATAGTGAAAAACCCTGCATTATTATTTAAAATGACTTTTTATTTAAATAATTATTTATTTAATTTAATTATTTTTAAGTCAAAATAGATACACAATAACTATATTAGTCAAATTCAATTCATTGGAGTCATTTTATAATAAAATTAGATGTATAAAATTTTATTGAACTTTTTAACGTCTTTTACCCACCTTATAGGCACATTTTCAAATTTGCATAAAATGTAATTTTACCACTTTTTTGAATTGAATTTCAAAAATCTGAGATAAATGGTTGACATCAGTAAGTAAAATGTGGCTTAATTGGTTGAAAATAATTTTTTGGGAATAGTAATATTTGAATTTTATTAATCACGGTTAAACGTAAATAGGGTATTTAAAGGTAAAAATAATATTATAATAACCCTAACACATGTCCTAACTCTATTGGATAAATATTTTTCGACCAAAATAATCCTTAGGAATAAAATATGGTCCTCTTTGATTCGCTTGTATTAGATTGGGACATTTATTATTATTTTATTTAAAGAATAGTTAAAAGTGTTAAATTCAAATTTTCATAACTAAAACATTTTTAATATAGGGTTATAAATAAGATAAATTATCCTATAAATATTTATTAGAAATATAAAATTATTTCTTTTATAATGGTAATTTATTTATAATTTTTATCCATTAAATAATTAAATTTATTTAGGACACAATGATGATGCAGTAATTACCTTATTAATAAAACATTAAATTAAATGATATTATAAATATAACAATATATGTTCATTGAGACTTCTAGGGAATTCCAAGAATTTTCGAGGTCAATATGACATGATAGGATTAATTTAATGTATTTTTTTCAACGAAATAATGTTTTTTTGACTTTCAGAAAAACCAAAACTAAATAGTGTCAAAATTGTCATAAATGTGTTTTTAAAACAAATACAATATTATTAAAGGATATAATATTTTTAAAGAATCTAATGTTTAGAAAAAAATTACATAAAGATATATATGTCATTACTGAACCACTTGGGGTTAAATTGGAAATTTTTAGTAAGTTTATTAACCATGTAATATAAAAATACAAGAAGACATTGTAAATGATAAAATACTTTACTAAGAGTTAAATCTAAAAGATAAGGTTAATATGGTGACAGAAACCTATCTAAAACCTATTTTTTAAAAGGTTTTCGATCTATCCCCACATTATCCTCTAAATAAATCCTTTTAAAGCCATTATAAACCGATTATTATTGTATAATAAATTAATATTTTAAGATTCTCCTAAAGTGGCCCTCACCTCTCTTATAAAAGGTTACTTCCCCTTTTCTCAAAATGACACCTCCAAGAGGACTTACATTGATCATAAATCATACTTAAGGATCACTTTTGGTCAAATCAATAGGAATCACCCGAAGAAGAGGTAATAATTTCATCACCACTTTCAAATTTCTTTTCTTCTTCCACTTCCTCTTTATTTGTGGTTTCCATACCAAAATAATAACTATAGTACATTACACATACTGTGATGTTATTATAAATATGGTAAAACGATATTCATTATTCTACCCATCCTATGAATGACAAAGTCACCATACATGCGTATTTATGGATTATCATCTCCATGTCATGGTGTATTTTGTTATTCAACACTTAATTATTTGGATGGGTATAATAATGAGTATAATTGATGTAATTAATAAATATAACATGTTAATGATTCTTTATATCTAATACACCATTAAATTACATACTATTTCACCATCAATAGTGTAACGATCTGAATCCAGAGCCACTCAACTGGTTCCCCATTCCCGGTTCACCACATGACCTAAAGCACATTTCTCCAAACGCCAGAGGCAGCCGACTTTCAGTGAGGGCCTTGGTGAGTCATTGAAGAAACTATTCCCTCATTTGGTACGATATACAAGGTAAAGGAAATAACAATCAACAACAAAAGCAGTATACAACATACAATAACTGAAACTAAAGAGCAGAAGCAATGAATATATAATAATGATGATAATGATGCAGCAGGTAAAAGTTTCTAAGGAAAGTAGAAAACACAACAATGTGATGAAATACAACTTAGAAACAAAGTATGAAAATTAAGTAGTTACTCCAATAGCATCTAAATCCTAAGCTCAGTCCTATGATCTCCATCTCCAACCAGCAATCATGTACCTGAAGTAGAGGGGCGATAGTCCCTATTCCCACCTACAACCATATAACCTGTTTGGGCCAAAAAGTAGGACCCAAACTGGGTGTGAGACTAATCCCAGTAGGCAACCACCACAAGATATGTGCCCAACTGTGAGTGAGTAATATAGCATACTTAATGAAGTAAATGTAGTAATGAACTAGGATCACACAAGTTAACAATCCTACCAATTACCATTCACATCCATTTAACAATTTATTCATTTGTTTAATCAAACAACAAAGGAATCTAGAAAGGCCCCCTATTCCAAGGTAAAAAGGTAACACAATAGGCATCAAAATACTACCTAACAAACAAGCATTCCAAAAGATCCAAGCTTGTGATTTGGATTGGTAGACTCATCTAAACCAACCAAACAATCCACAAACACACTGACTCTCTAGGTGGATCAATCAAGCAGACCCCTATAGTCAAGTAAACATATAAAGTCACAAACACTCTAGGAAGCACTCACGTCGATTCCCCTATGGTCTTCAAATGATAGCTGTAGAATCTATGAGGAAGCTCTAAAGTCTAATTCCTCATGTGGTCTTGATATGTGGATAAACTAAGGACACTCTTAGGAAGCTAAATTTCCAGTTCCCGTAGGTCCTGCGTATGAAACTAAATTCAACAAACCCCCTAGGGAAGCACTAAACCGTCTTTCCTCTCTTTGGTCTCCCGCACCAGGTTCTCACAGCCCTGAGCAGTCCATTCATGTGTAATTGACTGTCAGAAGCCCTAAGTAAGTTTCAAAAATACTTGGATAAAAGCTACATTGCATCAAAAGCAATAAAACATCAGACAACACATGCAGTCAGTTATAACAAGAAAACTAGAAATTGCAATAGGGTTTTCCTAAATGGTGATAAACAGTCAAACAAGGATAACACCCATGGGGTGATCCTCAAACAGGGAAACATGCATATATTATAATCAATTATCCTTAAGCTAATAATAAATCTATGAAAATTAAACAATAGGACCAAAATCCCTAACCCGAGATACCCGAAACATGGGAATCCAGCACTTTTACACAAAAAGTCAAAGACATTCAACGTAAGGCAACAAACCACCTACCTAGATCCTAGGAGATCAATAAACATGAACCTCATCCTATGAATTGTCCTAGAATGGAGTAGATCTGCAAAAATGTCTACAACATTCAACCTACGATAACTCTCATAAGAGAAGGAATCAAGAAACGTGGCCAAAGAAGAACCAAGAACTCACCGCTATGATTCTGTTTCAATCGACGATGTTCGATTTAGATAACTGGTGATGGATTTATGGCCCAAAGAAGATTCGGCCTCCTCAGTTTCTATGGATGGAAATAGGTGAGGAAGATGATGAAAATAGGGATTAGACGAGACCCCAATCCTTTTAACGAAAAAAATGAAAGTACACGATGTGTACTTATAGATTACACAGCGTCTACATGCCCTTTCCATACCCTCCATTAGGCAGCCTCCAAGTCACCTTTAAATGGCCATGTGTGTGTCCATGACACGGCTAGCACACAACTTCTGGAGGAATCTAAGTACACGGCGTGTACTTATAAAGTACATGACGTGTACTCTGAAAATTTACAGATTTTCCTCTTTTTCTCAAAAACTACCAGAAAAGGAAAAACATACCTAAAAAAGAAGATATGGGTTCTTAAAAACTTCTCCCCTTAAATAAATTTGTCCCCGAATTTCCCTAACAAGGTGACGAAGAGGAAACCTCGAACAACACTGGCCACTGTGATCGCATATTGGCCTCCCTCTCCCATGTCTCGTCAGGCACATGGTTGTGCTGCCATAGCACTCACACTAGATGAACAGACAGGCCATGGAGTAACTTTTCACTATGATCAAAAATCCTGATAGGATGCTCCTCAAATGATGCATCCTACTCCAGCTCAACCTCCTTAGGTTAAAAAACATGAGACAAGTATTAGAAATAGCATCGAAGCTGAGAAACCTGGAAGACGTCCTGCATAGTCTGGTACCTATGAGGTAACTGAAACCTATAATCAACTTGACCAAATCTCTACAAGACCTCGAACGGCATGACATATCTCAGTGAAAGCGTACTATGTCTCCTGATCTTCTTGTGTCCCAACTGCGAGGTAACATATAGGAAAACCTGATTTCCGACCTTGAACTCCAAAGGCCATCTCCTTTGATCAGCATAATATTTCTTCCAAGATTGTATAGTAGCAATCCTTTTATGAATTAACTCCACCTATTTTGTGGTCTCATGAACAAGATGAGGTCCCAGCATAGCTGCGTCTCTTGCCTCCAACCAACACAAGGGTGATCGGCACGACCTACCATACAATGCCTCGTAAGGTGCCATATGAATAGTTTCATGAAAACTATTATTGTAGGAAAACTCCACAAGAGTTATATGTCTCTCCCAAGAACCTCCAAAATCAATTATGAATGAGCGTATCATGTCCTCTAGCACATGAATCGTGCGCACTAACTGGCTATCTATCTGGGGATGGTAAGTTTTACTCAGAAGTACCTATGTACCCAAAGTCTTTTGTATCCCTTTCCAGAAATATGACGTAAAGCTAGTTTCCCTATCTGAAATGATATTACTTGGAACCCCAAGAAAGCATACAATCTCACAGACGTACAACCGTCCAATCTCATCAACACCAAATGTCTTTTTAATCGGAAAGAAGTGAGCTACCTTCGTGATCCTGTTAGTGACAACCCATATCGCATCATTCCTTCATGGAGATCTCGGTAACCCTGTCACTAATTCCATCTCAACATCATTCCACTTCCACTCAGGGATGGGTAGTTGCTATAAAATCCAGGTTGGTCACTAGTGCTCTGGCTTCACCTAATGGCAGGTGGAACACCTCATGAAAAAACCAGCAACATCTCTCTTCATACCTGGACACCAATAATGGCGGTGTAGATCACGATACATCTTGGTGAGGCCAGGACAAATTTCCAAAACTGAGGAATGAAAGTCTCACATAATCTCTGTGTGTATATCTTCTCGCACCCATACGCGTCCCTGGAAACGTATGATCTCACCCTTTCCTACGGTACATCCATGAAGAGGGTCCTCTCCTGATGTGCTTTTCCTTAGGTCTAAGCCTTCATAATCTGATAAAATGTCTCATTCATACTCTGTCAAGAAGGGTAGAGGTAACAACTACAGTAGAAATAAAAGTCGGACCCTGTCTATTGTGCACCTCCAACTGCATTTCAGAGAATAGAGCCATAAGTTTCCACTTGTTGATAGCCTCTTGAACTGCCTGTATCTGTGTCCTCCTGCTTAGTGCGTGTGCCACAGCATTGTCTTTCCCAGGTGTATAAGCAAACTCGAAATCAAAATATTTTAGGAACTCAACCCACCCTTGTTTTCTCAGATTCACGTCATGCTGCGTGAAGATATACCGGAGGCTCTTGTGGTCATTATATACCAAAAAATTCTCTCCCAGAAGATAATGTCTCCAATAATGCAAAACATGATTAACTGCAGCCAAATCCAAGTCATGCATAGGATAGTTCCACTCATGTGGCCTTAAATATTGAGATCCATATGCAACCACACGATCCTCCTGTATAAGAACTCCTCCAAGCCCGATGCCAGATCCATCAAAAAATACTATATAACTCTTTCCTGGCTCTAGAAAAACTAGAATCATTACTGAAGTCAATCTCCCCTTCACATCCTAAAAAGCTGAATCGCAGGCTTTTGACCAAACATACTTCACCCCCTTCTTATTCAAGCCCATCAACGGGACTGCTATGCGTGAAAAGTCATGTATAAAATTCCTGTAGTAACTATCCATCCCTAAAAAACTTCATAACTCAAAGACATTATTCGGCTGCTCCCAGATAACTATTGCTCTAACCTTCTCTAGGCCTACTGATACTCCTGTCTCTGAGATGACATGACCCAGGAAGTGAATCTCGTCCATCCAAAAGTGGCACTTTGAGATCTTAGCATATAACAAATGATACTTTAGTGTACTCAAAAATATCTCAAGATGGGTAGCATGGTCGTGTCGAGTGTGAGAGTACCCCAAGATATCGTCCACAAAAACCACCACTAAAGAATCCAAGTAAGGATGGAAAACTCTGTTCATCAGCGCCATGAAAAATGCTGGAATGTTTGTGAGACCGAATGGCATAACCAAATACTCACATAGACCAATCTTTCTCCAGAAGGTTGTAAGAGGTATATCAGATGGTCTGAAATGCAACTGATGATAGCAGGATCTCAAGTCGACCTTCGAGAACACTCTGGCTCCACGATTCTGATCAAATAGATCATCTATCTATGGAAATGGATATCATTTCATTATCGTCTACTGGTTTAGCTTCCGATAATCCACACAAAGTCGTAAAGTACCATCTGCCTTCATTGCAAACAGAACAGGAAAACCCCAAGAAGAAGTACTGGGTCAGATAAAACCCTTTGTTTGAAACTCCTCCAACTACTTCTTGAGCTCCTATAACTCAAGTGTATTCATCCTATAAAGAGTTATGGATATCGGTGTTCCTCCTAGAACAAGCTCAATAGAGAATTCTACATCTCACTCTGGAGGCAAACCTGAAAAGTATTCTGCAAAGACATCTGGAAAGCGATCAACCACTAGAGGAAAATCTATCTGAGAAGTCCCCTGTTCATATAGATATATTATAGAAATCTGGCCTATAAAACTGCCCAAAGCATGATGCTCTCATCCATCTCTACTCTCCTGGACATCCCATTCACCCTTATGATGAAAATATTCACCCTCCTGTGATGTGAAACTCACCCTACAGTGATAGAAATCGACAAAGGCGTAGAAGGGAACTAACCAGTCCATATCAAGAATAACATCATAGCCTTTCATCTCCATAACATAGAGATTCCATAGAAAACAAGACCCACTAACCTCAAGGGGCATTCTTAGCACTGACGCACGCTAGCAGTTCTAATTCCCAAGGGAGTGTCTAGCATCATCATTTCCTCAGAAGTATTAACAGTAAGTCTAAGGATTTCCACAGTATGCATAGAAATAAAGATATGAGAAACTCCTGTATCAAAAGGTGAAGAGGATAAAACTAAGGCTACTAAAATCATACCTTGAACTATATAAGGTCCAAGATCCTGCTCCTGATGAATTTGCTCTAATGAAAAAATATGGCCTGCACCACGACCCTATGTAGTAGCCTGAGATCCCTGATCTAACCCTCCCTAAGCCTGAACACTACGTCCTAGACCTCTACCCTGGCCTAAATGACCTGAAGAACTCTAGCCCCCAGTTTTCATCAGAACTAGTAATCCTTCTCCTATACGTGTAGTAGGAACTGATCCTCACTCTCTAGCCGTTGGAAGGGAAACCTTGCAGCAACGCCGCAGATGGCCCATCTTGTCGCAAGATCGGCAATCAATTGGGTCCCTCGGTCATTGAGGCTTCTTATGACCACTTCTTCTACACTGATAGCACACGACTTGTTTTCCAGAAGGAAGATCATGTCTAGCAAAAGACATACCTTTCTTTCTCAAGTCACCTCATGTAGACTCTCGGTGGCACTTCCTACTGTCTATCTGAAACGAATCAGCCCTGGGTGCTGAACCACCCTGGTCCACTGATCCAGTCTCCCTCATATTTCTCTCTGTGATAAGCACCTGGTTGACTATCAGAGCAATAGAAGTCAACTGAAATACATTCACCTATGATCTGATGTCCGGTCTGAGGCCTTCCTCAAACTCCCTCGCGAAAAATAGATTGACATTCCCCATAATGTGAGTGAAATGCTGTAACTCTGTGAAGTTAGACGAATAATCCATAACTCTGAGAGTACCCTGCTGCAGGTTCATGAACTCTCTAGCTCTATCAGCCCTTAGTGTCACCAGGTAGAAGTAGTCATAGAACGTACACTAAAACTCGTCCAAATCCATAGCATGTTGGTGCCCTTCCCCCGAAACCACATCCCATCATATTTTGGAAGAATCTCGCTGTATATAAGTCGTGAGCTTCACTCTCCTCTATGGAGGCGTCTCTAGGTGACTGAAGATGGATATCATTGCGTCTATCCATGACTCTCCAGCCTGCGGTCCTCTATCCCCTGTGAACGTGGGAGGACGCTGCTGCTAAAAACCCGCATCATCTCTACCATAGATGGGGTAGGATAGTGAGCTCCATGGAAGTTCTGCATGAAACTAATGAAACCCTCCCTAAACTAACCATCAGCACCAGTGTTTGGAATCACTACAGGTGCCACGTCCGGAATGATAGGCAGAACTACTGGTAGTCCATGATCTACCGTATCAGGTGTACGGTCACTGCCTGGTTCCTGACATGTAACATGCGGACGTCTTGGTTCCATGACTCTGCAAGGTCAAAGAACACTTTAGATCACATTATCGGGGACTAAAAACTAGAAGTGTGCAAAGGTAATATGGGAAAAATCATTCAAAAGAAAACAAAACATGACTACACGGTGTGTATAAAGGCTACACAACGTATTCCCTTAAGTCATTTACATGGGCTTGTACTCCTACCTAACTGGTCGTGTAACACCCCAAATACACGGCGTGTTGTTCGAACACACAGTGTGTACTTCAATTCACTTCCATTCCCAAGTCCTTATACATAGTTAAGCCACACAGATCTCCTAAGACAAAAATACATGGCGTGTTTAAGGAATACACAGCGTGTACTTAACAAGCTTCACCTGGCCCGTGTTGTTAGTGGCACGGTGTATGTGCCTAGGTCACACTACACAGTGTGTTCCAGAAAGACACGACATGTAATGAGAAATCCTAAAAGACCGCGTTGGTTATCTACATGGCCAGCTTCACATCTGACACTACAAGGAATGTTTCAAGAGAACACAACATGTAAGACAAAGGATAACATTGACCCGTGTTTTTCGTGACATGGTCGGGAACCTAGATCAAACTATATGGTGTGTAAAATTCATACATGGAATGTATGTGAAAAGATAACATGACCTGTGTTGTTCATGACACGGTCGGGGTACCTATTTCACACTTCACGGCATGCCAAACTAGTACACCGTGTGTTCCTACAATATTTTTCACAACCCCGTGTCCTTGCTCGCACGGTCAGTGACACAGATATAGACTACACGGTGTGTGTTCATAAAGTACACGCTGTGTATTCTAGGGTTTTCCGAACAGTACCCTTAGAACTACACCAGACCCTAGAAAACATAGAAAAACAATCATTCTGGTGCCAGATTTCAATCCGTGGGGGCCCATACTCCCCGTAAATCAAAACTTGGCATCATTACAATGCATATAACAAGTAAACAGTATAACAAACTCACGATCCACCAATCTCTGATCCTCGAGGTCCCATAACACCTCTAAGACCAAATTTTGGCATCCATGATAAAGAAGCTCTAATAAAATGATACCCTATCAACATAGAAGTTATTCAATCACAGCAGCTATCACAATAGCATGCATAGTCTATCATAATTTCGATCACAACAGCATGTAACTTCTAATACAATCTACATGGCATGGAAAAATGCATGACATGTGATTTTCTAACAAGTGCTTATATGATTCATGAGATGGTGTACCCTCATCTCATCAGTTTTCAACAAAATAAAACCACAATCATATAAACAATAACAACACAAAACAAGTGCACCACCCAACGGTGAAATCAATTAAACTGTAACATTTTCAAAACTAAAAAATTGAAATATTCGAGGTAACTTGGCTTTTTCCCTATACACAGGTTCTAGAACTCCTCGGCACGACTATTAATTATTTAACCATTTCATCCTATCCCTGTCTAATGTCTCTAAATATTAAGTCAATATAAAATAAGAGAATAGAACCTGCCTCTGATACCACATTATAACGACCTAAATTTGGAGCCACTCAACTAGTTCCGCGTACCTACTTCGCCACATCACCTCAAATGAATTTCCCCAAATTCCAAAGGTTGTCGACTATCAGCGAAGGCCTTGGTGAGTCATTGGGGAAACTATGCCCTCATTTGGTAAAGTATATAAGGGAAAGGAAATAACATTCAATAGCGGAAGCATTAAACAACATACAATAAATGCAACAAAACAGCGGAATTAATGAATATATAATAATGTTGATAATGATGAATCAGGTAAAATTATCTAAGGAAATCAGCAAACAAAACAACGTTTTGAAATACAACTGAGAAACAATGTATGAAAAGTAATCAATAACTCTAGTAGCATCTCAAGCCTAAGCTCGGTTATATGATCTCCAGCTCCAACCAGCAATCATGTACCTGAAGTAGAGGGGCCACAATCCCTAACCATATCTACAACCATATAACCGGTTTGGGCCAAAAATCGGGACCCAAATAGGGTGTGAAAAGAATCCTAGTAGGCAACCACCATAAGATTTATGTCAGACTTTCAGTGAGTAATATAGCAGAAGTAATGATGTAAATGTAGTAATGAACTAGGATAACACAAGTAAAAAATCCTACCAATTACCATTCACATTCATTTAACAATTTATTCATTCATTTAATCAAATAACCAATGAATCTAGAAAGTCTATTTATTCCAAGGTAAGCAGGTAACATAGCATGAATCAAAAGACTACCTAACAAACAAGAAGGCTAAATGATCCAAGATTGTGATTTGTCTTGGTTGACTCATCTAAACCAACCAAACAATCCACAAACAGACTGACTCTCTAGGAGGCTCAATTTAGTAGACCCCTATAGTCATGTAAACATACAAAGGCACAAACACTCTGAGAAGCACCTACGTCAATTCCCCTGTGGTCTTGCAATGATAGTTATAGACTCTCTGAGGAAGCTCTTATGTCTAATTCCTCCTGTGGTCTCGATATGTGTGTAAATTAAGGACACTATTTGGAAGAACAAATTTCAATTCCCATAGGTCCTTCATACAAAACTAACTTCAACAGACCCCCTAGGGAAGCACTAAACCAACTATTCCCTCTTTGGTCTCCCGCACCAGGTTCTCATAGGGATGAGCAGTCCATTCATGCGTAATCATCTATCAGTAGACCTAATTAAGTTTGACAACTACTTGGATAAAAGCTATAATGCATCAAAATCATTAAAACTGTAGGCAACACATGCAATCAGTTATAATAAGAAAAATAGCAATTGCAACAGGGTTTGCCTAAATGGTGATAAACGGACAAACAGGGATAACAGCCGTGGGGTGATCCTCAAACATGAAAAAATCATATATTATAATCAATTGACCTTAAGCTAACAAGAAATATAAGGCAATTAAACAATATGACCAAAATCCCTAACCTGAGATACCCGAAACATGGGAATCCGGTACTTTTGCACAAAAACTCAAAGACATTAAATGTAAGGGAACAAAACACCTACCTCGATCCCAAGAGATCAATATACTTCAACCTCGGCCCATGAATCGGCCTAGAATGGAGTAGATCTGCAAAAATATCTAAAACGTTCAACCTACGATAACTCTCATAAGAAAATGAATCAAGAAACATTTCCAAAGAAGAACAAAAAATTCATCGCTGAGATTCTGTTGCAACTGACGATGTTTTATTCGGATAACCAGTGATGAATAGGTGACTCGAAGAAGATTCGGCCTCCTCGGATGCTCTGGACGGAAATATGAAAAGAACAAGATGAAAATAGGGATTAGCCGTGACCCCGGTCCATTTAACAAAAAAAATAAAGTACACAACATGTACTTTCCTTTTCTATAATATTCTTTAGGCGGCCTCCAAGTCACCCTTACACAGCCGTGTGTGTGGCCATGATAAGGCCAGCACACGGCTTTTGGAGGCATCAATGTACACAGTGTGTACTTATAAAGTACACGGCGTGTACTCTGAAAATTTCCAGATTTTCCTCTTTTTCTCAAAAACTACGAAAAAAGGAGAAACATACCTAAAAAGAAGATCTAGGTTCTTACTAATAGAATGGTATTTTCACTCGTTCGTACGTACAGATTACCGTCTCCAAGAACGCTATAAGATTTATTCCTCATCGTAACCATTCAAGAATAATTTTCATATTATGAATAAAAATAATGTTTAAGAACTTAATAAAATTCCAGATATGAATCAAATACATCCAATCCACAAAAAATATGACTTATGTAACAAATCATATAACGGAAAATGAATTAGTTAACACCCGAAACAATGATATTATAGAAATATTCTAAACAAAACAATATTAGAAGATCATATATAATATCATATTTATGTATATGGTTCGTGAATAATTTAATAAAAAATATTTAACAATTATACAGGAGGTTAACCTACCATATACCAAGTAAAAGTACAAGGTAAGGGTTAATTTTACAATCTCCTTATTATCTGAGGTTGTTTATACGGGAGTATCTACTGGGACCTCTTTGTTATCCACATCCGTGTTTCGTAAAAATGTATTTCAAAACATTTTTACTGTTTACTATACTATAGATTAAAGTATTTTATACCCTTCTTTGACTTTTTATAAAAAAATTGAAAGGAATCTTTCCGGAACATTCCAAATAAGTTGCTTTATGTCCTTGTCGACAAATTAAGGCAAGAATTGTTTTTAACTTATATGATGGGTGCATCTATTTTTCATCGTTATAACACCTTCGAAGCTTCCCTAATAATCTTATAAGAATATTTTCAAATTAAATGTCTTATTTTATAATAATGTGACTTAAATGATTTCAAAATAGAATGATATATTTCTATCAAATACTCTTGATTTCATCTATGTCAACATCCTTTGATGAATTTTACACTTGTTTGAAGTTGATTTATTATGATAAAATCTTCAATGTTGTATTGAAGATTTTGTGATATTTTTGACTGTGGATGTGTTAGTTTTATACCATTCATGGTTTATGGTTAATGTATTAACATTTCATATGCTAGTTTTAATATGAATGTTTATGTTACGTTTCAACCTTTTCAAATGAGGAATGAATTGGACTTAGTATGTGACGGGTGGAGCCCACTACAGCTCCTCAATGTATTGGTAGGTCTCATGAGACAAACTAGGGTCTTGGCCCAAGTTCTTGACAAAATATTATTTGTAGTCTTGGCATGATTCCTTGAATATGTGGTTATGATGTCCGACATTATGCATTCCATCATTAGGAAATTGGCAATTGATATTACATGTGATTATTTGACTAGTGGAATATCCATGTGAATAAGGAAATGTCATTATTTGATTTATCTTTTCCATATTATGATGAATTTTATGTTGAAAAGGATTTTTTTAGTCTTATACATTGCCTTAAATGTTTATGTTTATTTATGAATGTTTCTGTTATATTGTTATCCTTACTAAGAACTTAATCTCACCCCTTTAAATTTTTATTTTTTCCAGTATGTGAAGAAGTATATTATAACTGACCTGCATGTATATTCCCGGTAATATTAATGTGTTCAAGGGTGACACAATGTTGTTGTTTTTCATTTCATAAATTATTTTAAAACTTATGTTTGTATCAAGTACTTATAAGGCTACTAAACTGATTGGTCTTTCGAGATTTGATCCCTTATGATCATGCCAATGTTATGTAATAATGAAACAAATTAGGGTAACTATGTTTGGGGTGTTATGTACTAAATTAATTAAGTTTACATCAGATTTGTTGACCATATTTGGCTTATGTGTCAAAAATGACATTGGTAGGTTGGCTATGGTCAAAGTGGTCATTATTTAAACATATCCATAATAATAATAATGAAATAATTATCATATTTATTAATCAATTATACTTTTAATACCAATCATGAAATTTGGTTTTTAGAAATGAAGTATGTTACGATCATGGAGAGGAAAGGTTGTATATACACATGAGTAACATTTCCATTTCTCAGAAATCATTATGAAATGGATATAAGTAATATTTTAAATTTCCTTAATCATATTAATATCATATATAAAATATTAATTATGTTAGTTTTAATTATATATATCATCCTCATGGTTTTGTAGTGAAAATAGAGTCACGTTGCGTCATTAAAGCAATTGTCCACACATTCACGGACGATGTTTCCGCATTTTTAGTGAGTAAAAAGGTCAGAAAGAAAACGATATATTATATTTTAGTAGTGATAAATATGTAATTAATATCATAATTATTTCATTTAGATCTCATATATTCATTATATTTACCCTTATAACCTTCTATATAATGCGTTAGTGAAACAAATTCACATCGCCTTGCAAGGAAGTAGTCTACCACACATACAAGCGACATTATCATAACCCCTACAAAATGGAATGTAATATATATATATATATATATATATATTTCTGTGTGTGTGTGTATTTAATATAATGAATTCATAGGTATTATTATTTTATTAATATCATATATATACTATATATATCATCATACCAAACTGTGAGAGGTGGTAATAGGAAACCAAATGACATCGGTTCGCGAGGCGGTAGTCTGTCGTACACACGAATGATGATTTCATAACCCATTTGATTAAAGATATAAATGGATTAGGTTATTTTATTATCATATTAAAATATAATTATATGAAACATAATGATGTTATTATATAATAATTTTTTATAATAATTTGATGGTTATAGAAAGAAATAAAATAAAAATTCTCATCAGAGAATGTTACCTCTTCCTCAGGTAACTTCTTTTGGTTTTCACACAGGGCCTTACATGGTTGGATTTGTATCAAAATTAAGGATTAAAATATGATAGGAATTAATTTTAGATGTTAATTTGGTATTTATTTTCTAAATAAGTAGGTTTTTAATGTGTTAATACAGGAGAAGGGGTGTCCTTTTATATATGAGGTAAGTGGTACACTTGTTATTTTTGAAAAGAATAAATTCCAACCATGTTTTTTCACATCAAAAGGAACCAATAATGAACCTTTATCAATAATGTAAGGTATAAGGTAAAAATATATCCGTATAATATATTTTAGACAAGTTTTTAGATCATATTAACCCTTATTTTTTTAGTTTAGCCCCTGGTAAATCCATTTTTATCTTAACCTTAGCAATTAATTTTTTCTATTTTCACTGTTAATTTCGATAAAAAAATTAGTTGAGATTATTATAAAATATAATTTATTATTATTCCAAATATGGAATATATTTTATATAATTCAATTTACATAATTGGAAATTTTTAATTTAAAACAAAACCTCAAGATGTGATGAAAACTAGGGCTTTCTAGCATATTATGTTTTGAGCAAAGGATAACTTTATATTAACTCTATGAATTATAATAATAATTGTATGAAACTAAATTAATATTTAATGATATTTAATATATATATTTAATTTAAAACATTAACAATTATGGATTATTTTAATTAATTAAAATGTAAAATCATAATGCATTTTAAAACAGTTTTTGGAAAAATACGTTTTCAAACATAAAAATAAACTTATACTAAAAACCTATATAAAGTTGATTAAAAATTATTAAAGTGGATTAAATACTAATTAATAATACATATGTTACTTTAAATCATATATAAAACGTATTTTAAATTTAAATTATTTAATTTATTGAAAATAAAACACTTTTTTACAAAAATCTGTATTTTCACTATTCACTAAAAAATTAATATTTTTTGAAACAAAAAAAATAATCATAGGTAAATTTTGATATTAATATTTAAAAAATAATATTCATATTTTAAAATTAAAATTCATTAATTTATAAATGATACTTTTAAATAAAACCTTATAAAAAAGGGTTAAGTTAAAACCATTTTCTTTTTTATTTAAAAAATTATTTAATATTTTTTATAACAAATATTACTATATAATTCTGGTTAATAAAAATAAAAATGATTTATTTTATCATTACCTAGGTTTTTTTTCATATTATCACATTGAATCATTAATTATAAAATAATTATTCTTAAAATAAATGGCCAATAAGCATATAGCAATCACACAAAATAAAATTCACCTAAAATTATTAAATATTTTTCTCACTCAAATATTATCCCATAACTTCACTTAACCTATGTAAAACACTAATTTAAGTTCATAAAATATAATATTTTTTAAATCTTAACACCCTTACCAATCTCATGAGGATTTTTTCCAATGACTTCATCAATTAATCACTACTCGTCAATTTTTAAACAACTTGAAGAACCCTCAACCTCAATTTATACCAACCAATCTCCTTAATAGTCATATTAATATTCATTCACATGACCAAAACAACACATGTAAAACTAATAGGTGTTTCATAAAAACAAATAAGAAATTTAAGAACAACAATATATAATCCTATATTTATAATGGTATAAATTTCCACATTAAACACCTTTATAAACCATCCTTAATTCCCCCTTCAATAACCACTATCTCTATTTAAACCTCATTAAATATTTAATCTCTTAATGATTAGTTAACAAGAATTTTAAATTAATTATAGTACACAAAAAAATATAAATTTTAAAAAATGATACATAAATTATAATATATCATTTACATGTCAAAAAAATATAATAGTTTTATAAAATAATTATAAATTAACAATAATAAAAAGTCCCCATAAAACACATTCTAAAAGTTTATTACAAAATATATATCAATAAATCAACTCATTGAATCAATAATTATTAACCTTGACATCCATAAACATTATTTCCTCTATTTATCCCATTTAAACAAAAGTAATGGTTATTAAACACATAAAAATAAAGAATTCATAGTAGCTTTTCATTATTATAATTCATTTTTTAATGTTCTATTTTAAAATGAATCGTTATTAACCACATTTTTCCTTAGTACTAGTCTAAAAACATTTTCTAATTATTAAAATGCAACTTCATTGAATAATTTCGCTATTAATTCTCTTTATTAATTCAAAAAATCATATCATTAAATTTTTCTTTAATTATAAACCAATTATATGTTAAATAAACATAAAAAAAGTATATTAAAGATTTACATAGAAAATATTCACTTAATCAATGAATTAGAAGCATGAATAAGGTTAATACCACCTACTTCATGTTATATAAACAATACACACAAGGATCAGAGCTAGATTCAACCTCCAAACATTAAATATCAATAATACGTTAACAAATAGAAAAAATGATAATTAGGATGTACAATAAGTAAAACCTCATTTCCTTCTTAAAAACCATAGGTAAATTGATCTATTCAACATAATTTTTCCATCATAACAAAATGATATTTGATCAACTAAGAAACGAAGGATATATCACATCTTGAATATTTAAAGAGGTTGAGAGAGTTTGGAGAGGAAGATTCATGATCTAAAAAACCCCAAATTAGTAAAATAAGATGAAACCCAAAATCATATGTCTAAAACAACCAAAATTCCACTATTAAAAAATGTTTTGGGAATATATCGAGTACTTAGTCATCCACCACCAACAACCCAGTGGTTAACCTGATAAACTCTGCATTCTACCCCTCATAATGGGTACTTGAAGGTGTGATTTTCTATATTTTAGCAAGCACCAACTACACTTCCTCATATATCTCACCTCCACTGACCAAGTATTCAAGTTTTCATTCAAAACTAACACATTTAAAATTTCACAACTCTATAATTAAAACATCAAACTCTGCTAAGAGAACAAGGGATATTATAGGTTAATCCTTAACATAGATAGATTTTATGAAATGGGATGTTTACATAGATTTTTGGAAACATGGAGTCTCTACTAATTTGGGAAAATGGAGAGTTTCTTTTGATTTTTTGGAAAAAATAATGTTTTATGAAATTAAATTTGTTGGAAGAAATCATGGTTTATAAATTTGATTGAAATTAGTGGTTTGTTTTTTATTTTCTTGAATTTTTTTAAATGAATGAAAATAATTATATTTTATAACATAGTATTTTGAAAGTTTTTAATAAATAAATATTTTTTGGATAAAAATTAATTTGATTTATCATATTTTTATTAGAATTATATTATTATAATTTTTTATCTATTGAAGAATATTATGGGCATTAAGAAAATACTACTGAGTTGATATTCACCCCCTATATGTGAACATCAGTTGAAATGTATCCATAATATTTCATGATGTAAGAAAGATTAATATGTAATCATTCATTAGTGGGGATATTTATATTTGTATTGGAGATATGGATGGAGGTTTTGTGGGATTTTACTTGAATTTCATTATCTATTTGGGTCAACATATGTACTTGTTTATTTTCCATGGAGGCTATTTTTTTAAAGATAAATTTTTTTTTATAAACTACTTCTTTTAAATGATTTTTTATAAAATAGATTTTAAAATACATGTGTATTATTTTAGTTTATATATTTTCCAGAAAAATCACACCAAAAATGGTTTATTTTATTACTTGATACTAGTTGTATGACTTTGGAAAACACAGAGAATTATTATGGTTATGTGGCATTCCAATTCGTGTATTAGGATTTAGGTATCTTGGTCAGGGTCCTACAACACATAATACTATGTTATAAGTGATTTATTTTGATTCAAAATATTCACCCAAAATGATATAGTTTTTTTGATAGTTTAAATAATGTCTCACATCATTATAAGATCGAGAATTCAGAAGGAAATTGTATTTAAAGAAAAGTTTGTTTTTAGAATTGGGTATCGAATCCAGAAAATTATAGTTATAACATCTTCAAGTGGTGTTTTTATTCATTTTTTTTTTGTTTTTTATGGTGTTTGGTGGCATCTACTGAAAGTTAGAATAGTGGTAGACCCTACTTCCAAGTAATAGACTCCACCAAGTACCTGATATAGGTACACCAGGTACCTTGTGATTCCCCTATAAGTAGGGTATCACTTATAGGGGTAAAATTAACCATTTATGACAAAACAATACCTCCACAAGGTTGAGAATCACCATTACGGGGACTTTTTTACAAACTTCATCATTAAAAGTTGGTAAATTCAAAGAAAATTAAAATTTTGAAACTCATCGAAAGGGTTTTTTAAGAATTGGAATTATGATAGTTTTTAGAGTGGGGATATATTTATACCATGTTTTATATGTGTTCATGTGTTTTGATGGTACCTTAGGAAATTAGGTGCAGATCAAAGGGGTAGTGGGAATTGGTTCCAAGCTATAAACTTCATCAGATACATTGTTAGGGCACATAAGTGACCTAGTTAGGCCCCCACAAGCAAGGTATCCCCTAGGGTTCCATCAATTATCCACTGGAAGACTAGGGTTTTTTATGTTTTTTACTTTTCATGACCCAACACCCTCATGCCTTCTTCTTATCATTCTCCCCTCCCATCTCCCCTTTAAAGATCTCCTAGGGGTATCTTATCATTAAATTGATGATCTATATGAATTATGGGATTTCTATTTGTACGGATAAGGTAATGCATAGTTCCTCTCTCATTATTATGTTAATTTCAATGTTATTTCAGCATACACATCATTTTAGGTCCTATTTTTGATTTATCACTTTTAGGTGCATGGGACCAGACAAAACTATGATATCGGATGAATTAACTTCTATAAGAATTATTAAGGTGGTTCCTATCATTTTTTACTCTATATTTCATATATGAATGTGGGTTTTATGCACATGTCATGGATTCTAGGTTCGGGGATTCTACAAAGGGGTTAGGTGAGTTTGGAATTGTGTGATAGGTTAGAGAAAATCCTTTTATGAGTGAATTTAGAATTATATAAATGGTATGGGGATTTTTAATAATTCACATCTACTAGGCCTCCAAGTATAAGGACCTCTAGTTAGGTTCAATGGACCACATGTGGTATTAGCTAATGAATAAAATTGTAATTAACATTTAGTGATCCCTAGTGAGTTATTATATGGAACCCCAAGGGGTGAGGTCAATTTGTAGATAATTCTAGTGAGTGGTGGGCCATGGGGTTTATATGGTTATTTTTTGGGTATGCATTATAGACCTCAAAAATAATGTATAAGGGAAAAGTGATGGTGATGTTGTTCCTTTGGGTTCAAAGACAACACTTCTAAGAATGTAAATAAAAATTATAATGTAAGGGCCTTATGCATATTCTTTTATTGGTTGTTTTAGAGTTGGTAGTACTTAAACCACGGATTTATGAGTATATTATTGGGTTTGGGTTCTTATACCACCCTTATCCATTGGGAATTTTATAAGTGATCAATAAAGGATACCGGTAATGGTATATCTTATGGGTGACTGAATTTGTATTACATTGGTGTTTCCTTAACATGCCCAGAGCATTAGTAAGAGGTCGACTTGGCATGGTATATATTTTTTCCTTAGAGGGTATTAGTGATTTATTGTGGTCCAGGGTTATTTTTGGGTTGAGTTTATAGAAGTGTTATCTTCTAATGGTATGCATATAGTTTTCTTTGGAGTATATTTGAGATATATGAGTTTTGTGAGATGAGTCAGGACTGTTTATGTTGGAACATGTATGTGTTATCTTCTAGTGTAGTTCAAGGGGCGGATTGGTGGATAGTTGATAGCATAGATAGGCTAATCTACCAAGATTTTTGCTATATCCTAATTGAATTTTGATTCCAAGAGACCTAAAGATTCAGATATAGAGTTACACCACTCAGGTACTCATTCTTCTCAAGTTAGGATATGATCAAAGGTAAACTGAGATGATCCACATTTTCTCTTTTACATGTTTCAAGGTACGACATGTCTTTCCAAAATTCATTTTCCATATTAATAATTTTCAATGATGAGGTAGTTTTATATATGGGTTAACATGGGGAACTTATGATCAGGGTATAGAGATTACACCACCTAGGTTCTTTTCATTCCTTAGTGTTGGATATATCATCATAAGAGGATCCCTATATAATTTTTATATCTGAGGAACACCATGTGAGGATCCCTAGTTTCTCTATACTGTTAGGGATCACCGTGATAGGATCCTTATCCACTCTATGTTATTGGGTTTAGTTTTTTTTACTTTCCCCTGACGGGATTCCTATATTTTCTGAATATAGAAGATTTGTTATTGACATTGGATAAATTAAAAGGGTTCATGTTTCTGGGTGTCCTCGTTAGCTCCCAATGAACTGAAATTATTGTTTGTATGTATTGGATCTGAATCTACGGATTATACACAAGAGGGGGGTGAATTGTGTCTTTTGCAATATTTCGATAACTCTTTTCTTGAACGAGTTCTGTCCTTTATACATTATCAGATTTGATCATTTAGTGGAATAAGTAAAATCAATAACAAAGAAATTTATAGTTGTTTGGTGAACATAATTCCCCTAGTCCTCTCCACCAACGCTCAACTCCACAAGCTTGGTGATTTTCACTATCTGTTTCTCTTTTCCACAGACCAATTCACAACTGAGTACAGGCTGTTGGCACCATTACAATCCAAGGAAAAACATAGTCTTCTGGTTCAAACACGAACCTACACAGCTTAGAATGAGAATCTGGTTACTCAAGAATAAAAAGAATTTCAGAAAGAAATTTTCCCGACGATCATCACAATTGCAACAGAATGCAATTGACAGCCGAAGGATCGACGTCTCTAGAAATATTGATCTTCAAGACAAGCAGTTCTGAGTTGATCCATTTTCAGTAGATATAGAGATATAGTTCACAACCTCAGCAGTAGTATATCCATAGTAGATATTTGATGTAGAATATGAGAATCTTCTATGGACTTCCTTCTTCTTGAACAAATAGATCTTTGATGCTCCTTCTGAATCCGTAGATCAATGTGAATAGTTGAAATCTCTGTTTTCCACCTTTTTCAATAATAGATCGATCACCATACTTACGAACCTAGTGTTTCAGAGAGAACATATATAATAATGCATATCTCCTACACATTTAGATCCAAAAAAGTCTCTTTCTGATTCTCGATATTCAAAAAATTTGAAATTACAAAAAAGTCATAACTTCCCTTAAGACTCGACATAAAAAAATCCCTTTAATTCGATCTTAAATACCTTAATAAAACGGATTTGAATCAGTCAAAGTCGTACATTAAAAATGACATTAAATCCGGCTTGAAATCTGCCCAGAAATCAGCTTGCTGATCACTGTACATAAATATCGTCTGTCAAAATTTCTGACGCCAAACGTAAGGTTAATGACGTGGCCTCAAAACATAGGGTTAATTTCATAGTCTTCAAATGTAAGGTTAACAATGTACGGTTGAATACAAATGTAGGGTTGAAAACGTAAGGTTGAACACAAACGTAGGGTTGACAATCCATACTTTTTATTCAACAATCAAACATATGGTAAAAGATGCATACTTTTACATGATCCATACTTTTCCAAGAATGTATGGTTGTTTACAAAAGTAATGTTGATGAACCATACTTTTCATAAACGAATGTAATGCTTGGAATTTACGTACGGTTCTCCTTCCATACTTTGCTGATTACCGAAACGTAAGGTTCCTTCCTATCATAAGGTTCTCCTTCCATGCTTTGCTGATAACCAAAACGTAAGGTTCCTTCCTAACGTAAGGTTGCCCTTCCATACTTTTCTGAAAACGTATGGTTTTTTAACCATACTTTTCTCTTATCTCAAAAAGTATACACGCTTTTCATCCTTATACTACGTTTATACACGTAGGGTATGAACAATGATTCCAGAATGCGCTAATGTAGATTTTGCGCTATATTTATCTACGTAAGGTATGAACAGTGATTCCAGAACGCACTAAAGTAGATTCTGAATAAGTAATAAATTCTCGTTATTTCAAGAGTAAAATAAATTAATAAATTCCTGCAAAATACTAAATAAAATCATTAGAAAATATCTAAGGGTATTTGTGAGCATCAAAATTATCATAAATAGACAGATTATTACTTTCAATAATCTCCCCCTTTAAATAACATTAACATATATTGTTGAAAACAATACTTTTCTCAAGAATCTCCTCCTTTTTGATGATCACAAAACACATAAAACAATTAAAATTATTTAAACAAAATTATATTTCAAAATAATTTAGAAAGTTTTAAATAAAAACTTCTCCACCAAATGGATAATTATAAATCCAAATTTCTCATTTAATTCAACCCATAAATAAAATTTTGAGGTTTTGATGTTGTGTTTATCCAAATCCTCCCCCTTTTTGTGATATCAAAAAGAATGAAAAATCATGGATTTAAACACTTTTAATATTGCACTGAACTGTTAGTAAATGCAATTAGGAACTGTTTATCAATAATTAAATCTGGTGTACTGGCATAAAAAAATAAAACAAAGAAAGAAACAAATAAACAATGAAGAAATGTTTCATTCAAAAACAGTAGTATATACATGACAATGATATACACACGAATCAAGGTTTGGGTAAGATAGGCAACAGTTTCTATCTCCTCTGAATTGCAGACTTGGTTTCTGTAAACTCTTCCCAAAGTCTCTTCATCATCCCATCTCCATGATTGATAATGAGATATTTGTTCTCTTTAGTCATATGAATTTACTCAATTAAATTAACTATAAAATATTCATGAATCCTTTCCTCCTTTTCAACATATTTTGACAGCTTCTTTGATAACTGATTTAACAAAATTCTGATCGATGGCTCACTAGATGTCGATTGATCCACTAATAACTTCTGATTGTCCAACAACACTGACAAAGGAGCACTATTACATTGATGATCTTGTATCCTATCATTCATTTTTCTCATAACAGTTGTGATAGCCTGATACCATCTGATTAAATCAGGTGAAGTACCTAATCCACTAACATCATTATTTTAAACTGATGCAAATTGGTTCTCCATAAACAACTTCATAAATCTGACTTCATAACCATTTTAGATTTCAATTGTGTAACAGCAGACAACATATCCTCTTTAAAAATTTGAACTTATTGCCCTGAAACTATACACTCTTTTAGATTTTGAAACTTTAAATGTTCTAAGTCTAAAGCATTTCTCAGAGAAACATTCTCAGATTCCAACTGAGATACCTTTCTGTACAGTTCTTCCACTTCTTCTTTCCTTGAATCAGATGCACCCTGTGCTTGATTCACCATCTTAGGATGATGTAGTAGTACCAAAGTCAATGATTCAGCATCATATTTTTCTTTTTCTCTGTCCTGAGAAACTTGGTCCACATATTTTTCCTTAGAGTTTTCAAACTCCTCCACCAAAAAATCCTCTTAAAGTACCTCTATTTGAGCTTCAGAATCATTCTCATCACATTCTTCTGCATCTTTGCCTGTCACTGGAATTTCAAGAACAATATTTTCAGTAGATTCCTAAGGTCTGGCCACTTCTTCACCAGGCACTGCCTCCATCTCTTGTTCCTGTTGAAGTGAAACTTCAACATCAGCTACAATTTGTTCCTAGTTCTCCCTTTCAGCTTCTTCTGGAACTCCTGATCCCTCTACTGATGTTGTTCTTTCAGTAACATCTTCCATGGTCTTATCAACAACAGATTCCCTTACAAAAGAATAAGAAAATAAAGCTTATGTGGTTGTTTCCAAAGAAGGGGAAGTGACTTCTTCATTTACTGGCCTCTTTCTTTTTGATTGAAGTCCCTCCTGACTTCTGTCTTCCTCAACATCTTCCACTTTAAAGTGAATCCTTATTGCTACATTGCTGACTCTGGATTCAGCTTGTCCCTCCTTAGACTTAATAGATTGAGCCTGAGCACTCTCTGAGTCTTCCATAGCTTTTACTGGCAAATGTTTTCCTTTAATTGTGCTCCAGAAATATCCAACATTCCTCAAAGTTCCAGTATTAAACGTATTACTGTTATGACAGTTAACTCGAGCATCCACTAATCTCACCATGTCTTTCTTAAACAAAAGTTTAGAAATAAATTGACCAAAAGGGTAGAAATTCATCAGGTCCTCACTTTGACAGTAGTAAATGAGATACCTTATCATGTATCTTGGAAATTTCAACTTAATATCGCTTAACAAAAGAATCATTATATATAAATCTAGGTACAAATACATTTCCACTTCTTCCATTCGTGGAGCTATTCCAGTCTGAATAAATTTGACCAAAATCTTCTGATCTGGCTCCAAGTCCTTGACAAACATTTTCTTTTATTTTAGTACCAACATGAAAACACAGGATGTCTTCATATTTATGCACAAAATCTCCAATATTTTTAAAATCAAAATTAAAAACGCCCTCATGAGTGCAGTTGAGAATAAACAAATATCTACTGAAGAGATTGAGAAATCCATATCCTCTATTTTATCCCACATACTATCCTAGGTATCTCCAAGACGAAACTGTATAGATTTCAAGAAGTATTTATGTTCTAATTCATATATAAATTCCATATTTTCACTGTTGAACATTTGTTTAGGATTCTGAAATGACAGCACTTTCTTTAGCAATAGATTTGTCTGAAATAACCTGTCGAGATCGATTACCTTGCCCTGTAAGATTTTTCTTTGCTCGGTGAGTTGTCTCTTGACATTGCTTGGCTCGGTTTCACTGGATCCTTTAGTCCTTTCCATTTCTGCGAGAGTCTCTGAAGGATTGAAGGTTACGGTTTAAGTGGTTCGAAGGTTAGAATTTAGGAGAGGAAGTGTGATTTTCAGATTTCGAAAGGGTTTCGATAGAAGTAAAAGGGTTTAGAGGTCAAAAATTCTCTGATATCCTTGATTCTCATGTAATCACTAATCATTACATATATTTAAAACAAATAAAATTTGCATATTATGAAAGAAATTAAATCTTAAATGGTATTCAATGAATAAAATAAAATTTACATAAATAAATAAAAGTAAATAGAAATAAAAATTATTTAAAATTAAATAAACCTAGCTCTCCCTTAATAAAATCAAACCTTGCAGTGGGAAGTGGTTTAGTAAAAATATATGCTAATTGAATTTAAATATTTATAAATTCTAAAAATATATCTTTTTTAATAACATGATCTCTTAAAAAGTGATGCCTTATATCAATGTGCTTAGTTCAAGAATGACTAATAGGATTTTTGAAATATTAATTTCACTATTATTATCACATAAAATAGGTGTATTATTAAAATTCAATCCAATGTCCATAAGATTGTTTTTCATCCACAACACTTGTGCCCAGTAACTGCCAGGAGAAACATATTCTGCCTCACCTTTTGACAGGGCAACTGAATGTTGTTTCTTACTAGACCATGATACAAAAGACTTTCCTAAAAACTGACATGTACTTCATGTTCTTTTTCTATCTAATCTACAACATTCAAAGTCATCATCTGAATATGAAATCAAATTGAAATCAGAAGTTTTTTGATAAAGAAGAGATTGAAAAACAGTTCCTTTAAAATATATAAAAATTATTTTTACAGTAGTAAGATGGGATTCTTTAGGATTTGATAGAAATCTATCACAAAGACATACGGAATACATTATATCTGACCTACTAGCAGTAAGATATAACAAACTACCAATCATACCTCTATACAACATGTTGTCAACTGATTTCACAGTTTCATCCAAATCATGTTTTATATTAGTACACATAGGAGTTGTAAATTGCTTGCTGTTTTCAAGTCCAAATTTCTTAAGTAAATCAGTAATGTATTTACTTTGATTTAAAACATTTCCAATTTTTTTTGAAATCTTTGAAGACCCAAAAAGAAATTCAATTCTCCCATTATACTCATTTCAAATTCTTCTTTCATTATTTTTGAAAATTCATGACAAAGAGTTTTATTAGTTGATCCAATGATTACATCATCAACATAAATTTTAACCAATAAAAAATTATTTTTCACAGTTTTCTTAAAGAGTGTTGGGTCTGCCATTCCAACAGTAAAATCATTTTTCAAAATAAAAGAACATAATATTTTATATCATGCTCTAGGTGCTTGTTTAAGGCCATAAAGATCTTTAGTAAGTTTAAAAATAGAATTTTATTTTTGAGAGTTTTCAAAACTAGGTGGTTGTTCAACATAAACTTCCTCCATTAAATAACCATTTATAATGCCAGATTTAACATCCATTTGAAATAATTTAAAATTCATATAAGATGCATACGCTAAAATGATTCTTATGGATTCTAACCTAGATACAGGGGAAAAAATATCATCTTAATCTATTCCTTATTCTTGATTATATCCTTTAGAAGCTAATCTTACTTTATTTCTAGTTATTGTGCCTTGGTCATCCTGTTTATTTCTAAAGACCCATTTGGTTCCTATTACAGGATAATTTTTAGGTCATTCCACTAATTTCCAAACATCATTTCTTTAAAACTGGTTTAATTCATCTTACATTGCTATTACCCAGCTTTCATCATCTAAAGATTCTTCTATAGTCTTGGATTATTATTGAGATAGGAAGGCAGAGAATTCCACTAGGTTTTCTAAGATTCTTCTAATTTGAACACCAGTTTCTAGGTCACATATTACAGTTTCTAAAGGGTGATTCTTTAAGGTTATATATTGTCTAGGTAATATATTTAAAGGTTCTTCAGTATCATGTTCCTCTGAACTAGACTGAGTTTCTTTTATATGATTTTCAAAATCATTATTAAAATTTTCAAGACTCATGTTATCATTAGAGTCAAGTTCATCCGTTTGTTATGTCCTTTTCTCAAATGGATCAGATCCATCAAATTTCGCATGAACTGATTCTTCAACAATCCTTGAATTCTTATTATAAACTCTATAAGCTTTGGAGGTAGCATAATATCTTAGAAAATACCTTTATTGGATTTTGGATCGAACTTACCAAGATTATCCTTGGTGTTTAGGATGTAAACCTTGCATCCAAAAACTTTAAAGTAATTTTCTTTAGGTTTTATTTTTTTCCATAGTTCATAGGGTGTCTTTTTCAAAATAGGTCAAATTAAAAATCTATTAATTATATAACAAGCTGTATTCACATCTTCTGCCCAGAAATATATAGGTAGGATACATTTATTTAACATAGGTATAGCCATTTAATGAATAGTTCTATTTCTTTTTTCTACAATCCCATTTTGTTGAGGTTTTCTTGGTGCAGAGAAGGTGTGTTTAATACCCATATTTGAGAAAAAGGAATTAAATTCAAGATTCTCAAATTCTCCTCCATGATCACTTATCAATAAGATAATATTTAACCCTTTTTCATTTTGAACAG
This sequence comes from Viscum album, assembly GCA_963277665.1. Classification (NCBI taxonomy): domain Eukaryota; kingdom Viridiplantae; phylum Streptophyta; class Magnoliopsida; order Santalales; family Viscaceae; genus Viscum; species Viscum album. Next base: position 545,284,692 of record OY728140.1, read on the forward strand.
ATTTACAGAAACATTCAAATAATGTAAAAACTTAATTTTTAAAATTCAAAATGAAAATCCATGTAAATCTTGAATAGTCATCAAATAAATCATATACATATAATTTACAAGCTAAGCTTGATACTCTTTAAGGTCCAAACAAATCCATATGAATCATTTCTATAGGTTTAGATGCAGCAATCTTATTAACAGATTTGAAGGATGATTTGTGTTGCTTTCCAAGTTGACATGCATCACAAAATCTGTCACTTTCAAATTTGAGACATGGTAAATCAGAAACTAAATGTTTCTTAGATTAATTATCTAAAACATATACATTGCAATGACCAAGTCTTCTATGCCAGATCCAGGATTCACTTACTTTAGATGTTAAGTAGTTTACTAGTTGTTTACACAAGGAATCTAAATCCAAAGTATAGACATTTTCAGTTCATGGTGCTTTAAATTTAAACAGTTTATCTTTAGAAATAGTACAACAATTGTTAGTAAAATCAACAGTATATCCATAATCAAAAAGTTTAGAGATACATATCAGATTGTGTTTTAGTCCTTGTACATAAAGTACTTTTTTTATTGAGACTATTTTTGAATCTCCAATAGTTCCAATTCTAATGATTTTTCTTTTGGCATTGTCACCAAATGTGGCAAGTCCTCCTTCCTTTTGAGTGAGTGAAGAAAAATTCAATGAGTTTCCACTCATATGTATTGAGAATACATTGTCTATATACAATATATCTTTTCTTCTATGGTGGCCTACTACCTGTAAGGACATTCAAACAAATTGTTTTGGTACTCATATTTTGTTTGGTCCAAGGGTGTTAGATATCATTGATTTGGGTATCCAAATTTTCATTGTTCTATTAAAATTAACTGAATCATATAATTCTTTTGAAATATAGGCTTTATTAATACCACAAATTTGAGTTTGTCTTAAGAAACAGTTTTTATCTACATGTCCCTTTGTTCCAAAAAAAATTACAATTAACCTTTTTAGAGCTAGGAACAAAATATTTTTATATAGATTTGGTTTTTCTCCTTTACTGCCAATTCCAAATCTCTCCTTTTTAATGACAGTTTTACCAAGAATTTCATTTAATGAATTTATCTCCTTTTGTAAAAAGAAATTCAGCCTGTTTATAAGATTATACTTCATCCTCTAGTGTTTTTATTCTTGATTCAAAATTAATATAGTTAGTCTTAATAAAATTGTATTTATCAGTTAATTCCTTATGATGTTTCAGTGTTGTATCTCTTTCTTCTGAAATTAATTTATGTATATTTTTTAGTGACTTATGTTTCATAAATAGTGAGTCATATCTTTCTTCAAGCATATTGTAGTAGGCTGCATGTTTTTCATTTGTGTAGCTTGATTCAGAATTTGATTTAGAGGAGTAATATGAGTGTACCTCATCAATTTCTGCCATAAAACACATGTTTGATTTTAGAATGACTTCTTCTTTCCCTGAGCTTGATTCAGAAGAGCTACTGGAGTCTTCAGATATACTCCATGTGGCTTTCATAGCATTCTTGTCTTTCTACTCAAAGTCATTTCATTTGAAGAATTTCTTCTCCTTCTTTTCATCCTTCAATTGTGGGCAATCTGGTCTGATATTCCCCATATTTTTGCATTCATAACATCTTACTTCCTTATTATCTCCCTTAAAGTATTTTTAGGAATTTCATAAGGAGTCAGAATATTTTAATAGACTCTATATCTGAGGTTTTTCAGATATATTATAAAGCACGATTTCCAGCAACCATAGTTGTATCCATTAAAATATGGTGCTCTGACCATCGACATCCCTTCTCTTGTATCATTCATGATGCTCTATTGTATAATCATTAAATGCTTCTAGCTTTATAAGGCTCTATCAGAATATCCTCCTTTTATACCAATTGTTGGATCTAAATCTATATATTATACACAAGAGGGGGTGAATTGTGTCTTTTTCAATTTTTCGATAACTCTTTTCTTGAACGAGTTCTATCATTTATACTTTATTAGATTTGATTGTGTAGTGGAATAAGTAAAATCAAGAACACAAAGATGTATAGTGGTTCGGGGAACAAAAGGCCCCTAGTCCACTCCACCAATGCTCAACTCCACGATCTTGGTGATTTTCACTATCTGGTCCTCTTTTCCGCAAACTGATTCACAACTGAGTACAGGCAGTTGACACCTTTACAATCCAAGGAAAAACAAAGCCTTCTGGTTCAAACACGAACCTACACATCTTAGAACGAGAAGCCAGTTACTCAAGAATAAAAATAATTTCAGAAAGAAATTTTCCATTTGAACGCCACAATTGCAACAGAATGCAATTGACAGCAGATGGATCAAAGTCTCTAGAAATATTAATCTTCAAGATGAAGTAGTTCTGAGTTGATCTAGTTGTAGTAGATATATGGATATAGTTCCCAGCTTCATAAGTAGTAGATCCATAGTAGATATTCGATGTAGAACAGGTGAATCTTCTATCGAGTTTCTTCTTCTTGAACAAACAGAGCTTTGACGCTCATTTTGAATCAGCAGATCAATGTGAATAGTTGAAATATCTGTTTTCCACCTTTTTCAATAATAGATCGATCACCATACATTCATACCTTGTGTTTCAGAGAGAAAATATATATTAATGCATATCTCCTGCACATTTATATCCATAATAGTCGCCTTCTAATTCTCGATATTCAAAAAATTTGAAATTACAGAGAAGTCGTGACATCTTTTAAGACCCGGTATAAAAAGATCCTTTTAATTCGATCTTAAATCCATTAATAAAATGGCTTTGAATTATTAAAAGTCATTCTTTAAAAATGACTTTAAATCCGGGTTGAAATCCACCTAGAAATCAGCTTACTGATCGCTGCACATAAATATTGTCTGTCAAAATTTCCGACACCAAACGTAAGGTTGATGACGTGGCCTCAAAACGTAGGGTTAATATCATAGTCTTCAAACGTAATGTTAACAACGTAAGGTTGAACAAAAATTTAGGGTTGAAAATGTAAGGTTGAACACAAATGTAGGGTTGAAAATCCTTATTTTTTCTCCAACACTCAAAAATACGATAAAAGATCCATACTTCTACTTTATCCATACTTTTCCAAGAACGTATGGTTGTTTAAAGAAGTATGGTTGATAAACCATACTTTTGAGAAACAAATGTAACGATTAGAATTTACGTACGGTTCTCCTTCCATACTTTGCTGATAACCAAAACATAAGGTTCCTTCCTAACGTAAGGTTCTCCTTCCATACATTGTGGATAACCAAAACGTAAGTTTCCTTTGAAACATAAGGTTCTCCTTTCATACTTTGCTGAAAATTTATGGTTGTTTAACCATACATTTTCCTTATCTCAAAAAGTATACACTCTTTTCATCCTTACGCTACGTTTATCCACGTATGGTATGAACAGTGATTCCAGAACATGCTAAAGCAGATTCTGCGCTATATTTATCTATGTAAGGTATGAACAGTGATTCAAGAATGCACTAAAGTAGATTCTGAATAAGTAATAAATTCTCATTATTTTAAGAGTAAAATAAATTAATAAATTCCTACAAAATACTAAATAAAATCATTAGAAAATAACAAAGGGTATTTGTTAGCATAAAAATTATCATAAAGAGACAGATTATTATTTTCAATAATCTCCCCCTTTAAATAACAATAACATGTATTGTTGAAAAAAATACTTTGCTCAACAGTATGTTGTATATTATTGTTTTATTTATTTCCCTTGCATACCCACACATCATATTATGTCATATATGAGTAAAAACATTAGAGGTTACCTATTTATTTATATGCTCACATTCTGCATGGATACCCCAAGATGTGTTCATGCCTTATATTATATTTTTTGGAGACAAGTTGTACAAGAATCCATATTGAGTAGTTGGATGGGTGTTGGGACATTGGGCCGAGCATGGACTTAGGTTTTTTGTTTATGTATCCACCATTTCTTTTGGTCTTTTGTTTTTTTACTTGATCAACCTAGTGGGAAATCATTGTCTAATATGTGTCGATGTTTGGATGTTTTGATATAGTTTCTTTTTTATAGTATTATATATATTTCTTGTCTGTTGTTATAGGTCAACCTTTAGAAATGATTTTGTACATTCACTATGATTTTATATGTTGATTTTGTTATTTATTTGTTATAATATGTGATTATAATGAGAGTTAAGTCTCCCCACATTGGTTATAGAATCTCATTGATAGTTAGTATCCTCTAGTATATAGGGAGGCACACCTGATATCTTATGACACCCTCGGTCAAGAAACCATTCGGGTGGGTCCAAGGTGGTTCTTTAAAGATTATCCAAGGTATTTTGATGTTTTATTCACCAAATTTTTAGATATTATTTAACAACTACTTGTATGTGATGTAATTGTTTCTAATTCACCCCCATGTTCATATGTTTTTAGTTGATGTGTATCTACTTTCCAAAGATAAATGGTTGCCCAGATACTCCAGAGACACTTTGGGATGTGCATTTGTTGAGAGGATGGAATTTTGGATCTTAACAATTAGGTATTGATTTCTAGTTTGGGACTCTTTTAAATTGTAAGATCAAAATTTATGTGTATATGGTCAAATAAAAGAGGGGGTAAATTGTAGATTTAAAAACTTTTGTTTTCAACATTAAGGAAATCTATGTCTAACAAATTTGAAAAAGGAAATTTACCAACCCTCTTTGGTTATTACTTAAAAGAATAATTGTAAGGGCTTAGGTCCAATTATAAGAAACCAAAAGATAAAAAATATAAACTTAAGAAAACTTATATATGTTTAATTTATTGAATGATTCTACCTTAAGGTGTATAGAATCTTATTTATCAGAGTAAGTATAAGTACAAAAAAGTATAAGAAATTTATACTTTATTTCTTTAACAAAATACAGCGGAAATAAAACATGAAACAATAATTAAACTAGTAGGGAATATTTTAACCCAAAGATAAGGGTGTCCAACAACCTTGGATAATGTTCCCTTGATTTTTACTTTCAAGAGATTATGTCTTACCCACACCAGGTTAATCCATCGATAAGAATATTAGAGTCTGTCTTGATATCCCTACAAGCCCTCAAGCTTTAAGGTAGTCGGTACCTCTACCTTCATATCCCCAAAAGTAATCAAACTTTAAGTTAGTCATCACCTCTATCTTCACATCCCCTAAAGCCCTCAATTTTACATAGAATCAAAAATAATCACACTAGGATGAAAAGGTTGTTCATGGTTAAACAAGATGTTCAATGATCACACAAGTCCGGAGAGATTCCCTCTCTATAAATCACTTCACATCTTTATAGCATGTGATCCCAAGGATCATTAATCGATGTTTTTGAGCTCGTTCAAATGAGATTCAATTTATAGTCTTGGATTTCAACAATTAGATCCCTCCTCCAATGGTCTTATTTTTAATTAAATCTAATAGTAACCTATACATAGGTCACTTAGCCAATAGTTAGTTAGGTACAGATTGTACGTCATCATTTTATTTTAACAAAACCATTTATAAGTAAATATAACATGTAAGAAAAGAATTTTTAAGTTTAATTAACCTAAGTAAACTAGAATATGATAAATTTGGAACAATATATTTAATAAAGAAAATATAAATTTAACAAGTATAAATAATCTGACTTTATGTATATTGGAAAACAATGTCTAAATATGTATACAAATAGAGACTGATTTAATAAGCATTCAGATTCTAAATTATGAGGAATTTAGAGTCTAATTTCTGATGAATTTAGAGTCATAATTTTGAGGAATTCAAAGAATGAATTATGAGGAATTTAGAGTTTTAGTTACATAGAATTCAGATTTTGAATTTCATAGAATTTAGAATCTGAATTTTAGAGAATTTGGAGTCTTAATTTTCGAGAATTCAGAGTTTGAATTTCAAAAAATTAATAATCTGAAAATATATGAAATTGGAGTCTAAAATAGTAAGACTTGATATCTAAGAAACTATATGGTTCTAAGGTTTATAATATTACGAAAACTCAGTCTTAAAAAAAATTTTCTTAGATAAGAACATTAAGAATATCATAGAAATTTATGTTAACGTTGAAGAAAATAAATTTCCTTTGAGAAAGAAAATAATATTTAAGGAAAAAATGCTTGTGATTTTCAAAACATAAAGGAATGGAAAAATCCATATGATATCTTATAGACATAACCATTACCCCATTTTTGGAAAGCACAATCCTCTTTTTGAAAAATAAAATTAAGTTTGGAAAACATGATTAAAATTTTCCTGCCTTATATTTGTGGCTTATTGAATACAACTCAATTCCCCTTAGGATGTATCACCATCAGTATCATATTCTTAGGCATAAGAAATTGTCTTAAAAATAAATTTCTTTTTCTTAAGAAAGTTTCTTATAATATTAACCTCCCCCTTACTTATGCAATTTATTCATTTGGGTAAACTCCCCCTTAACACGATATTCCTTTTAAAAATTTCCCCCCATTTGTTATTTTCAAAAAGGAATGGGGGAAAAGAAAAATTTTCATTTGAAAGGTTATGAAAAATAATGAATGTGAAACAAGGTATAAAGAAAGATATTTCCTTAACATTGGAAAAAAAGTATTGGTAAAACAAAAGATAGGAGTTAAAATCAATAATCCTTCTTCTTCTCTGGAATAAGCTTCTTAAAGATGGACTTCATATTCTTTATCTATTTATGATCTTCTTGATACTTTTTGAGTAACTCTTCTTTCTCTTCTTTCTTATTCTCGAGAGACTGAATTATTTTTTATTATAATTTGATAACTTATTCTTTATATTTAACTTTCTCTGTTAACTGATCTGTGGTATTGGTTTCTCTCTTTTGAGAAATGGAAAAAGTGTTAAGTTTATTATAAATATCTCTACCCTCTTGAATCTATGCATCTTTCTCCTGATTTATCAATTAAAAGATTATTTAAATCAGTCTTTTTTAATGTTTCCTTTTCTGAATCCATATAATCACCAACAATCTTAAGATAATTAAATACTTATTTTGACCAAAATGTAATCTTCTTGAAAGAAATCATATGAGATTCATACTTGATCATGAAGGTTTTGAAATACATTTATTTCTTGATTAACTTCTCCATCAACAAATTTGTAGAATCCTTTTTCAGTTTCACTGAATGTTGAATAAGTTGATATAGGGATTCAATATTCGGAAATAACGGAATTGAATCAATAGTCTTATTCAACGATTTCACCACAATATAATGTCCCAAATATGAAGATTCATAATCTGAAGCATCTTTCCCTGGAAGAGTATCTTTAACATATTTAACAAACCTAGACTTGGATGATTAAGCTATATCACCTTTCTGAGGTGTGTCAAGGAGAAATAGATTCTTTTTAGTAACATTGTTTTCAACAACACTTGCAACCTCTAGATATTTTTCTTAAAAATTAACTTCCTATTTATATTCCTGAACAATGCCATCATTTTCTCTGCTATCTTCTATAGAATTTCTTTTGTTAACATCTTATTCATCTTTAGAAATTTCCTTTTCCATATCTGAAACTATTTTTGTGGATGAGTCTTGGGAAGTTATTATTGATACTTTATCAGAGGTACTCTAATTCTCATGATATTATTCAACCATTTTAATCACATATTTATTATCTTCATCATATTCTTCTTCTTCTTGTTGAATTTTTGTCTCTTCAATAATTGTTTCCAGAACTAAATCTTCCTACAAGAATGTTTTTGGTACTTGGAATTTTTCTGAGGATTTCTCAACATCCTTTAACAATGATTGAACAAGATGAGCCTCATATTCATTTTCATTTTGCTTTTTCACCTTTTATTATTTTTCAGGATTTTCACCTCTACCTATCCTTAAGGAATTAGCCTCTATAGGAACATGTCAAAATATTGGATCATGTTCCTTTCTGTACTTGTTTTCTCACTCTACTTAGCAAAAAGATCATTATAAAACATCTTATGTTTCTTTGGTTTAAGGGGTACTGATTTTGGTTCTGGAATGGGTTCGATTGGTTGAGGTTCTAGCTTCTTAGTCTTTTTTTCTGTAAAGGTCCATCAACATCATATTTCTTAACCTCAATCTAACTGTTCTTATTAAGGTGATCATAATACTCTTTGGATTAAACATTGGATATTATCTTCATTCTTCTTCATTTATCATCACGGAGAAACATGATCTTGAAATTAATAGCCTTTGAGGTACATGGGATTTTGAAATATTCCAAACATAATACAATGATCTTTGAGATGATTTCTAGATACATCAAAATATAAGAATTATTTTTACCACTTTTGATGTTAGATATTTTCATAAGGATATAATTCACCAAGTTTATCATTCTTAGATTTACCACTAAATCTAATAGAAATATATCACAAATATTAAGTGAATCCTTATCACCATTCCTTGGGATTAGGAAACCTTGCATCCATAAGGCTACCAACCTGTGGTTTGTTGAGAGATGAGAAATATTGGGTTTCTTGACATTCATGAGTCTAAGGAATTCATAGGCTTTTCTCTTAACAAAATATCCTTCTTTTTTGGATAACATGTGTGAGCATTGAATATCATTCACTTTATAAGGAATATCTAAGATTCATTATGCCTTGTTGAAGGATAGAGAGTATGATTTTACATAGCTACTAAACATAAACTTCACTCTTCCACCTTGCTCATAGAAACTTATTGAATTGTAGAATTAGATAACAAGTTCCTATTATACTAGAACTTTATTATTTTCTTTAGAAACGTAAACACTTTCTTATCCATTCAACTTGATAATATTTTCAATAAAAGAATTATTATTTACAAAGAAATTATGATCCAGTAATATTTCTCTGAAAAGTAACCAACCCTATAGTTCATTCTTATATTAAGACTGCATTAGAGTCTAAGGAGATGTTTCAAAAGTCATTCGGAATGTAAGAAAACTGAGAAAAAAAAAATAATGTTATACATAATGAGTAATAGAGACACACTGCACAATCTTGAGAAAATCAATGTGGGACGAGAGATCGGGGTCCCTTTAAATAGAGTTCACGATGACAATTCGAATTCCTAGATAGATTCATGGGTTGAAATTAATTTTATCTAATCTGATGGTTGACATTCATGTTGTAGAAGGATTCTTAGATTTTGATCTTTTGAGGTTTTAATGGAAAATTAGATTTAAGGAAACTGAATATGATAAGGTTTTATTAAAACAAGATTGAGATACCAACAAATAATAATAAAATTACAAAGATTTAAGTATTAAAACATACCTTCCATATTACCTAGAATGAACAATCAATATTGATAAGGCTCTTTTTGAAGAACATAGATTCCAGAAATTTTATTAAGGAAAGAAAATTTTATGTTATGAAAAATAATTAAAACAAATTTGGATCCGGAAATTATTTTTGAAAGATTAATAAAATGTAATCCCCCTATGAAAAGTAGTAACTCAATGTCAGGAGATAGGTTTTAACAAAAGTTTTATGTGGAAGATTATAATATGGTTATCATTCCTAGATTTTTTAATGTATTCAAATCTATTTGAGAATAAATATTTTTTAAAAATTCCATCAAGTTAATCTTGTGTTCTGATAAATTGTAAAATAATATTTTTTTAAGTGTGTTATACTTAAGAAAGTGATGCCCAATATCTATGTTCTTTGCATGAGAATTATTTATAGGTTTTATTCTTAGGAAAATGTCACTTTTATTATCACACAGTATATGTGTCTCGGTAAAACACATTCCATAGTATGTGAGTGTGTGTTGCATCCACAACACTAGAGCACAGCAACTTCGAGCTACTACATATTCAACTTCAGCAGTGGAAAGTTCTATTGAGTGTTACTTCTTTCATGACTATGAAATTTATGAATCTCCTAAAAAATTAAATGTTTTGGATATACTTTTCCGATCCATTATACATCCACCAAAATCACAATCCAAAAATATTTTTAAAACAAAATCATTTATTGAAGAATAAAAAACACCTAAGTCTATGTTTCCCTTTAAATTAAAAAAAAATTCAAAACTTTTAAATGATATTACTTTGGATTAGATTGATATCTTTAACATAATAATGTTGAAAAATTTATTTATGGATGACTACATGTTACGTATAATAAAATTTCTATCATACCTCTAAAAGATGTCTGATCTACTGGTTTCCCAGCTTCATCAAGATCATGATAATTTGAGGAACTTATTTATGTACTTATACTTTTAATGTTATCATATCCAAACTTCTTAATAAGGTATTTAATATAATTATTTTGAGATATATATGTTCCTTCTTGTTTTATAGAAATTTGAAAACCATGGAAAAAATTTAACTCACCCATCATACTCATTTCGAACTCAGATTTCCTGAGATTCACAAAATAATTAGTTATATATTCTTGATTTGGTCCAAATATAATGTCATTAACATAAACGTTAACAATAAAAACATTTTTCTTATCTGAATTTATAAAATTAGTTGGATCAGTAGTTCCCATAACATAATTTTTTTGTAACAAAAATCATGTAAGTCTGTCGTACCAAGCTCCAGGGGCTTGTTTAAGTCCATAGAACACTTTGGTAAGTTTGAAAACATGTTCGGGATATTGTTTTCTTCAAAACCAGAAATTTGTTCAACATTAACATCCTCTTGATGATATCTGTTAAGAAAATAACACATCAAGTCCATTTGAAATGTTTGAACTTAAATAATTCTTGAAAGGCAAGTAGTTTTCGAATAGATTCAAGTCTAGCTACTAGAGTGTATGTTTCTTAATAGTCTATTCCTTCTTATTTATTATAGCCTTCATTAAATAAACTTTCTTTACTTCTTACAATTATTAAATTTTCAATACATTTATTTCTAGGGACCCATTTTTCTCCAATTACAGAAGCTTCCTTTTATCTTTCAACCAAGGTCCAGACTTTGTTCCTTTCAAATTCATTTAGTTAATCATTAATAACTTAATCCATATATCATCAGTTAGAGCTTTATCAATTATTTTTTGTTCTAATTGGGAAATTAAATATCGATGTTATACATCATTTCATAAAGAACTTATAGTCCTTATAGGTTGATTTACATCAACAATGATACTATCACTTGGATGATTCTTAAGAAACAACTAATTTGGATTTTTTTTAAACATGTTCATCAACATAAGGTAGAAAATCATCTCCAGTAAATATTTTAGAAATAGTTTCTTGAGTATTTTCTTTATTAGAAGAATCTTCCATCAACGTTTGATAATCAGTTTTTGAAAACACATCTGAGAATGTAGGTTGGGGTTGTTTAAAAACAAAAGGACCTATTTCATAAAATTTAACATGCATTGTGTCTTCAAAAGTACATGATTTTTTTAAATAATCTATAATAAATTGAAGTTGTTGAGTACCCTAAGAAAATTACTTCATCATATTTTGTTGTGAATTTATGTAAGTTATCATTAGAATTCAAAATTAATACATTTAATCTAAATACTTTGAAGTAAAAAACTTTAGGTTTTCAACCGGTCCACAATTCTTAAGGGTTTTTTTCAAGAAAATGTATAATTAAAACTCAATTTATATTATAACAAGAATTACTAACAGATTTAGCCTAAACGTGATTAGCAATATAATATTCACTCAACATTGTACTAGTTATCTCTTAAAGAATTAAATTTCTTCTTTAAACTACACTATTTTTTGAGGAGTTCTTAAGTCAGAGAAGTTATGAGTAATAAATTTCTTATTATATAAAGTTTCAAATTATGAATTTTGAAATAATACCCCATGATTAATATCAATAGTTATCAATAGAAGATATTTTTCATTTTTAAAATGGTCTCTAAAAGTTTCACAATAAGAAAAAGATTCATATTTCTTTTCTAGAAAATAGGCCAACGTAAATTTGTTGTAAACATCTACTAAAACAAATATAAAGTATTTACCTACAATACATCTAGTTTATGTTGTACCAAAAAGATCCATATGCATTAGCTGTAATGAATCATAAGTTGAGACTTCACCGATTGATTTAAATATTGACTTGTGTTTCTTGCCATGTTGACAAGGATCACAAACTTTTGAATAATCAAATCTATGTTCCGGTAGATCCTTGAAAAGTCTTTTCATTGAGAGTTTTCATAGGCTCATAAGGTTACAGTATCATATAATTCTATTCCATAACAATGATTAATGTTCTATTGCACTAAGGAAAGGTAGATCTTGGATCCTAATTTCTTTTATGTTAAGTGTGTAATAATTCTCATGCCTATAGGTAGAAAGAATAAAATCTTCCTTGGAATTGTGTACTAAGAATTTTTCATTCCTAAAATTCACAAGGTAACCTTTATCACATAATTAGATTATGATTATAAGGTTGTTATTAATACCTTTAATAAATAAAACATTTTAAATTAAATCTTTTCCAAGAATAACAATGTTACCTATACCTACAATTTCTCCCATAGCATTATCTCCAAAAGTTACTTTTCCTCCTTTCATCTTGACAATCTTTTAAAAGAATTTTTTGTTACCAGTCATGTGATGGGAACATCAACTATCCATGTACCATGTAATATTGATAGTACCTACTTTATTTTCATGAAAATAAAATAGTAAGAATTTCATAATCCAATCTGTCTTGGATCTAGAATTATTATAAAGTAAAAGTTCTAGGTATCCACATTTTCTTAGAAAAGTAATCCCTATGAAAACCTAAAGATTGGGTTTTATTCAAAAAACATTTTTCTCCAAATTTCTACCACATTGACACTTAGTGAAAATTTTATCATTTTGGAGAACAACATAATTATTACTATAAACTGGTTTTGAGTGAGTATAACCAAATATAGAACTATTCCAAAGTGGACAAAGTTTTGAATACATTTTGTCAAATTCTTTCCTTCTGGAAGTGAAATTTGATAAAAGTTTCTTTATGGAAAAAATTTCATATTATAGTCTTATGACCAGATTCTTATCCTCAAATTCATTAGTTTTAGAACTTGAGTTATTCTGTATAACATTTTTCTTAGAAAAAACATTTTTAAGATCCTTAGAAACTTTATCCTTCTCAGAAATAACATCATTAAGGTTTTAGAAATATTTTCAAAATCAAATGTTTTATGATCAAGATCCTTAGAAAGATATGATACATATTTTGTTAAAATAGAAATTCTATAATTTTCTTTCTTTAAATTCTTATTTATCTTACAATTCTCATTATCAAGTAATTTAGAAAATCTAGAAACTTATCCAAATTAAGGTAAGGTATTATCTTATGATAATAAAGATTCATCATCGGAAGATTCATAATGTTCTTCATTATGAAAAGTTGTTTTTAAATAAGTATTGGTTAAAGATTCAATATTGTGTACCATATCCATAAGACAATGATTTTCAATAGGTATTCTTGTTATAAGACCAATATTCTTCTGACCAGAAGATTCATATTCTAAGGAATCATCATAAGAGTCACCACCATGGGAAATCCTGGTATCATTAGCTTTCAATACTTTCATAGACTTATATTTGTAGTACTTTTTTCTATTCATTTAAGAATTCATATACTTTTTGTCTTTTCTATTAAGAATAGGACATTATGTTCTTATATGTCCAACCCTTTTTCATTCATAACAAGTTACATCGAATTCATTCTTGTACTTTATATCTTTCTTCTTATATCTATACTGAAAATCATTCTTCCCCGCAATCTTGTTCATCCTTCGAGTAGAATTGGATAATTCATTCTCAGACTGATCACTATCACTTGATTCAGATATAACAACATCTTTAATAGCTTTAGATCTAGTTACCCTTTCAGGATTTTTGGATTTAGATGTAGTAGTGAAATCAACACTTCCATTACCATTCTTCTTCTTTTTTAAATCAGAAACTCTCTTTATTCTTGTTTCATCCTGAAGTAGAGTTCCAAATAACTCGTATCAAGTAATGTTTGATACTTTCTATTTTTCATCAATAATTATCTTTTTAGATTTTCATTCATTGGACATGATATTGAATATGTTTTCCACAATAACTTTGTTATCTATACCTTTCACTCTCATAGGTTGAAGAATGTTGACAATGGTCATAAATCTATTTTTGTACATTTCAAATAGGTTCTCCATAAGGAAATAAGAATCCATGATATTGATATCTTAACATATATCTTCTAGTTTATATCACTTTATGAGTTCCAAAATGTGTAACTTATAGTTTCTTCCAAATAAAGATGGCATATTCACAAGAATGTATTTGACTATATATGTTCTTGTCCATAGAACACAACAAAGTATTGTCGACATTGTAATTTAATTGATATTCTTTTTTTTCTTGTTTGGTGAAGATTATGAATTCCTTGTTTGGAATTTTGTAATCTCTAGTGAGTATTACAAAATTTTCGACACCAATGTTTATAAATAAATTCTTCATCATATCCCTCTAGTACTGATAATCATTGCCATTAAAGATCGGTGGTCCGGTAGGATTAAGGTTTCTTATTGAACCGACATTCATACCTTCCATTATTATATGAAAAAAATATCTCTTCCACAAAAAGTATTAGTAGAAAAATTAAAAAAACATTAAGGAAAAACTTGAGTAAGTAAAATTTAAACAATAAAAGTTGAGAAAGAAAACATGATCACGAAAAATTAAGTGTAAGTATAAGTATTTTATAGACCTCCTTTGATACAAATTGTGGGATCGAAATGTAGATGTATATGCTCAAATAAAAGAGGTTGGGGTGAATTATTTGTTTAAAATATTTTTTAACCATATGTAAATCTATGTTTGACAATGTTAGAAAAGATAAATTCACAAATTGTCTTTTTTTTCTTACTTAAAAGTATAATTGGAAGAACCTAGGTATAATTATAAGAAACCTAAACATATATAGGATAAACTTAAGAAAACATAAGCAGGTTTCAATTAATCAAAGATTCTACCTTAAAGCATATAGAATCTAATTTATCATAGTAAGCACAATTACATAAAATTATAAGAAAGTTATACTATCTTCCTTTAACAAAATACAGGGGAAATAAAAATTGAAACAACAACATTTAAAAAAGTCATAAATATTTTAACCCAAAGGGAAGGGTATCCAAGAACCTTGATAAAGGTCCCGTGACTTATACATTCATGAAATTATATCTTACCCTCTCTAGGGGAATCCCTCGATAAGAATATCAGATTATGACTTTCTATCCTCTCAAGCCCTCAAAATTTAAGCTTGTCGACACCTCTGTCTTCCTATCCCCAGAAGTCCTCTAACATTTAGGCAGTCGGAAACTCTATACTCTTATCTCCATAATCCCTTGATTGTACCCAAAGACAATTATAATTACATTAGTCTAAACAATTTGTTCATGGTTGAACAATATTTTCAGATATTGCACAAGGCATGAGAGTTCCTCTCTCTAGAAATCATGTCAAATAATCACAACATGTAATACCTAGGATCATTAATCGATTTTTTTGATCTCTTTCAAGTGAAATTATATTTATAGGAAAGGATTTCAATGTTTGTATCCCTACACAAATGGTTATATTGTTTCTTAAATATTATAGAAACCTATACATGTGTCACTTAGCCAATGGTTCGTTAGAAAGAGACTGCACAACATTGTTTCATTTAAACATAACCATGTGTAAGGAAATATAACAAGTAAGAAAATAATTTTTATGTTTAAGTAACTTAAGTAAACAGAAATCTGATAAAGTTGGAAGAATATTAAGAAAGAAAAGATAACTTTGACAAGTATTAATAATTGGACTCTAAATATATCTGAAAAAGAATCAGAATATGTATACAAACGAAGTTTGATTTAATAAGAATTCAAATTTTGAATTCTAAAGAATTCAAGTTATAATTTATGGGGAATTCAGAGTTTGTATTTTGAGGAATTAGGAATCTGAATTATAGGGAATTCGGATTCTAGATTTTAGAGAATTCTGGGATTGGATTTTTGAGAATTCGTAGTTTTAATTTTAGACAATTTTGAGTCTGGATTTCATATAATTCAAAGTCTTTATTTTTAAAAATTCTGAGTCTAGAAACAGATGAAATCAGAGTCTAAAAATAGTGAGACTAAATATCTAAGAAATTGTAAGGTTCTGAGGTTCGCAATAAGAAAAAAATTCAATCTAAATAAAAATAAAGTTAATCTTAGATAATGAAAATTAAGAATATCATAGAAAAGTAACTTAAGGTTAAACTAAAAAATTACCTTATAGAAAGAAAATAATCTTTAAGAAAAAAGTGTTTTTGATTATCAAAACATAAAGGAATAGAAAAATTCATAATATAGATTATTTAATTAACATAAATATCTAGGGAATTTGTTTTAATCCTTCCTAATAATATAATTACTACTTCTTACCACTACCTAAGAGATCTATTGAATCCAAGAATCTTACTAGAAATTATACTATTTTTAAAATCTATATATCTAGGTGGTCTATAATTTATCACTACCTTGGGAATTGGTAAATATTTTTGATTTTGGAGGTATTAGAAAATTGATAAAAGATTCCTACATATCCCTATTAAGGGAATAAAAACATATATAGTTCTAGGCTATTAAATAAGACTCATTTTACCTTTTATAGTTGTGTTACAAGGACTGATGTGGGGTATTTTAAGGTTGTGTGTCCCTATCCAAGTGATGTTCATTTTAAGTTCAAGAATACAAGACCTATTTCTAGAATTTTAATGTCATGTAGAATATATATTATGTTATACATTTTAAAGTCATGTAGAAAATTCTACCAGGAGAAAGATTCCTAGAAATGTTCAATGTGGGAGTTACGCATGAGCGACCCTTTTTGTTTCATCTTGTCTATTGGTAATAAGGAAGGAGAGGATATTCTTAGACTCATATGGAATATTTCCTTGTGAGAGATAGTTAGGGATTAGTCTTGTGTATCCCATATATAGATATGAATAATTTAATAGACTAGGGATGAGGTTACTAATAAGGATATGGTTGGGGCTTACATTGAATAAGAGGCCCATATGTGGAAGTCCATCACCTTTTTTGTAAATACGCATGGAAGGGATATTAGTGTCATGGGAAATATGAACCAATGTGAAAGGGTTTTTCAACCTAGTAGGTTAGTTGGGTGGAGGTAGTTTTGGTGATTAAACTAAATTTGAGGCCTATTTGCGGTTATTAGATCATTGAGTGCATAAAAGAGACCTAAAAGATACTGGTCCAATGGGATTCTTTATATATATTATGTAAAATAATAATTATAATACTAGGGATGTCTTATCATACACCTAATGATAGGTACCCTCTTTATCAAGGGAATACATGATTGTTAACTCTCTAAGGGTCCTATAAGATAGATAGACTCTCTCAAAAAAGATCAATTATCAAAGTAAAACTCAATCAAAAGTATCAATGTTGATGTACATAACCTAGTCATGTATCTCAGGGTTTTATAGAGGTGGCCTTGCTTGAATGTGTTTTTCGAGGATTTTCCATTGGATAAAGGTATCCAGTTGGGTCATTTGGATCAATTTCACCCTAGTAGATAACTTGGGTAGAAAAAAGTTAATAAAGAAGGTCTAGTTACCAATAATGGTATTCCTTTATAAAATGGCACATTATAGGTCAAATCTTTCAATTTTTGGGATCATTGGAAAGATAGTGATATGTACTTAAAAACCGTAAACTTTTCATAAAATTAAATTCTTATATGATTATATATATTTCGAATAACAATTTATATTTTATTTTATTTCATGAATTGATTTATGAAAATATACATCTATAAAGGAATCACGTAGGTGCTTTTTACAATGGAATTTATATGGGATTCCCTATGAAGGTTATTTGCAGGATAAGTTTTATCACGAATGTTTTTTGTGAGACTCCTTATCACTCCCTAAAGATTGAAGTTCATGTTTTACCTAGTCTATCTTAGAAGTCTTCCATAAAGGTAATGATTCATGAATGATGTTATTTTTCTCATGAATAGTATAATATAGAAGAAAATAAATGTCAAAGTTAGTGCTCCATTATGGATTCAGATTCTAGATCTCTATCTTAAAATATTTTCCAAGTATCTATAAGAATCACTTTGTAATCACCTTCCTAGATTATTTTCTCATATATGAGTCATAAGAATGTGAAGAATTTCTATATCATCTCTTCAAATAGAGAATATCATGCATTCAGAGAAAAAATATTTTTAATCTATAATGAGAACCTCATGACATGAAATTACTACAAAATTGAAAAGGATATCCACCATATCACCACAAATAACACTCCCTCATGAAATTTCATGATGGTATAAAATTATAGACCTTCTATAAGACATACTTTATTTCTGGAATTATGTGTTTTTCTTTATAAAGGACTTATTCTCATTTGCAATAATCTTTCCTTTTCCATTTTTTCTTCTAATATTTCATTAAGTTTTGATCAATTATTTTGTGGGAATCATCAAACCCCCCCCCCCCCACCCACCATGGAATTGAAGCTGATCATAATAATGGGGATTTACTTTTGATGAAAACCCCACAACCCACATAACATTTACATGGTGTGCATGAGATTTGGTGCCCCTATATATATGGTCTAGGGGATCATAATTCATATTTTTTATCTCTAAAATATTCCTCCCTTTGAAAAAGTGTTCTCTTATTTTTTCCTAGGAATGAATCACTTGATGAATGAGGTTCTCCATGAAAAAAATGTTTCCCCAAAGACCTTGAGATAGCCACAAAAGCTTTATGTGGTCCTCCCCTTTCACAGGATTATTATTTGAACTCACCTGATTTTTATAGCCTTTATAAAGGACCTATTTCTCATTAGTTTTATGTCAATTTTATTAATTTTATGTTTTTATTAATTTCTTCTGACTCACTCATGATCGTTGAAAATCCCATTGAAATAAGTTATTTCAATAGAGATAATCGATTCTGGGTCTACTCATCTTTTGGGATCGATGAACTTAATAGAATGGAGGGTCAGTATTTCTATGAATACTAGTGTTAACCCCTGATATCATGTCATGCCTTAGAATAAGCCTTTTAATGATATTTTCACATCATCTCTACAGAGTTATCCTCTATCTAATAGGATATCCACCAAAGTAAAACTTATCCTAGATGCACCTAAAGGAACCACTTACATACTAAATAACTCCCCTATAACATAAGAAAACCAAGACCAAAACCAAATACCATCACTTGATATTATTCATCTATCTTCACCATATCATTGAATAATCCAATTGTAGGATGGAGCATGAAGATGGATATTCACCTTGGAATTAGATTCTTATATGAATGGGTCTAGTTTTTCTTAGTTCATTATAGCTATGTATAATTCACTGAAGAGCTACATGTGATTAATCAATATCTTGAAGCATTGATTTCCCAATTCATGATGTATCAAAAAATGTATCTCCTACTAGAACTGGTTAATTATTTATGTTTGGGAAACAATACTTTTCACTTACCATTTGGTGTGGCGGGGATTATTTTATTGGATATCTACTAAATGGGGGGAATCTTAATCCTTAGGATGATGTATAAAGAGTTCCTTTGTATTGTTATTGTGTGGAAGGATGTAGAAAAAACCCCTCCCTTAGTGATGTATTTATTGACTGGTGAACAGAGAATTCTAGGAAAAGATATTTACCATCACTCGATTATCTCATTTGAGGAATGGTACAACCGAACCAGCTAAATATATGAATCAGATATTTTAGGAGGTATTCTTCCCAATGATCCTGAAATACCAAAGTCTTATATTGAGACACCCTAATAATAGGCTAGTGCACCACATGGCGGTACAAAACCAATATGAGAATGGAACAAACCATTCAAGTGATTAGGTTCTTATCTATATTCATGAGGGTTTGTCTCTTACATAGTATGGATTCCCTCTCGAGTGTTTAGGTTAGCACCTTGGTAATAGTATCACTATTAGCATAAGGAAAACTAGTCAACTTTCTGATTCCTATCCTTTTTCGAATCAATCATATGTTATTCCACATTTAATAAGTGAGTACTCATGGATCAGTACCCTATTTTAGTTATTATATAGATATGAGGCAAAATAATTAGTTGTTACAAGTTTCAAAACAGCAAAAAATTACTCGTTCTGCATCCCACCCTAGCTGTTCAGTATTTCCAATAATCATCCCATGTCTCTATATTATAGTGATGTTACTATGATTTGAAGAACCATTGAAACTTCTTCCTTATTAACTACAATACACCCTCTGGGATTATCAATAATGGTGGAAGCACATGTGATTAGTTTTTATTTACTATTTCTATTCATCATGGGGTTCTATTTGTTTGAGTATATAGTCTAATCACCTCCATGCCTTATTCCCCGTACAGATTCACATTCCAGTTTAGATTTCTATAAGGATTCTCTTTATTACCCTTTTCCAGAGCTCAGTATGAGTGATATCTTGTAATCATTCATAAACTCTGGTTGATATTTCCACATGAGAACACAAATGATAATATTTAAATGCAACAAGAATGAAGCAGAATATCGAGACCTCATTACAGGCATAGAGTTGTTCTGGTAAATACCAGTGACCCAATTGGATATTATGGTTGACTAAGAATTGAGAATCAAGTAAATAAATAGAGAAAATTATATTAAGAAGGAATATTTTATTCCACTTATTGATTATGTATGAAGTCTTGTGGCCAAATTACCATTAGAGCCAACACCATCTCACATTTTTCATTCATAGAACACCCAGTAGATATATTGGACAATGAGTCCATAGCCCTCGAATATCTGAACCAAGACTATACATTTATTCATAGTGTATATCATAGGGTAGTCTCTTAATTCATAAATAATTATAAAGAATATATTAATAATTTTAACACCACTACAAATGAAGTAGATCCCATATTTTCAATGATAGATGCACAATTGGTTGGATGTCACTTAAAATAGACTAAATCTAAAATGGAATTCATCCACTAGATCGATCCAAGAAGGATAATATCTAGAGATGAGTAGGATATTTCATTCTTTATGACAACCAGAATTTTAATAAATTAATCTATATGAGAGGCTTAGATGAAGTCCTCCTTAGATTCATTGAAATAGGAGAGACCCTAACTGTTATATAGGAACTTTATGTTAGCACCTACGGTGACCACATGTCAGGAACTAAGATTTTTCAAAATATTTGGAGACTTGGATTATTTTGGACATCAATGATATAGGGATATATAGAATTCATAAATAAATTCCATTCTTTCAAAATACATTGCAATTTCTTCCATCAACCCCATTAGTGTTTCACATGGACAAACAAACTTGGTTATTTTTCATGTGGGAGATTTATGTAATGGGTCCATACACTCCATTCACATATAGAAATTTCATTTACATCCTTACTACCAATTTTTATCCTATATGGTGGATGTTGATATATATCTCAGGTAAGTTAGAAAAAAGGTTATAATTAATTTTTTAAGTCTAATATCATTACTAGATTTAGTGTCTCTTATGAAATATTTATGAAAAAATAAATTTCTTATGATTAGTAATTAAAGATGTTATACCAAGAGTATAATATTGGGTGAAAATACCCATCCTACTATCATATATAAAAAATGGACAGATATAGGACTTTGTAATAACTCTTTCTAATATTCCTTAGAATATGATAGAAAAAGATAATAAATATTGGTTGGAAAAGCTCCTATTTGATCTATGGGATTATTTCACCATGATCCATATCACAATACAAGAAACCCTACATTTTCTTATGTATGAGAAAGGGGTTATCTTTTCAATGGATGTTAAAATTTACTCTCTTTTCATTTATATTTTCAATTTACTTTTTGACGATGATAAATATCAAATATAACTTGATGAACTAGAGAAACATGGTTAGAAAATATTTCAAACATCCCACAAAGTGAAGATCCATCAAAACGATGTCACGTGATAATTCAACAAGAAGTTCTTCGACTGCTCATTCATCTTGGAAGAATTGATTATGGAACAAATAAATACCATGATATGTGAGAAAAAACCTCTAAATTTAGAGTTTGAATGGGATTTACCTTACATAATATATAAGGTCTAATGCAATAAAGCTTACTCTTTGATTTTTATTGATACAATGTGTATCACACATTCTACTAGTGCATAGTCTCTCAGGAAATAATTTTCATGATTTCATGATGGGTTCCTAAATTTCTCACTACAAGACTTTAAACTGTATATACAAATGGTATTTTTTGTATGACCATAAATTGTATGACATCTAAGTTCTCACTTCAAGACATTAATCTTTATAGTATCAAGCCCACTTTAATGACTCTAAACTACTCAGAAGCTATCGTTGTCTCATGATGTTAAATTTTATGAATTATAGTCCATCCAACATGACTTTAAACTATCTATAGTGGTATAATACACCATGATATTTTATATATATCCATTTAATTAAATTTTATATATTTAATAACTTAATTTAAATAAAACCCCAATTCTAAATGATCTATGATATGTTAGGAAGATTATAACTAAGATATTGGTATAGAGGGTATGAATAGTATAAACCACATTATGAATTATATATAAAAATGTTTTCCTTAATTCAAATTTATTTATTAGTTCATAACAAATAGTTATTAACATTTTAATAAAATAATTTCATGATTAAATGATCTATTTCAACAAAAAAATATAATTTTATAGGTTTTATAATTTTTTTATAAAAAGATATATTGATCACTATTAAAATGTGATTTTACCTAAATTTAATAATAATGTATGAATAATTATTCATACATTAGTTATATAATGGTTATGAATGAATATAAAATTATTTTAAGGTAAAAACTTATTTTTCATAAAACAGTTTTTTATGTGTGCAATGTGTTTTTATCTTAATATTTTAGATAAATCACTATTTATTAATTATTTTATTTTAATTTATATAATACGTTTCCAATGAAATATTTTAACATTCATCTAATTGTTTTTACTAGGAATGGATTGAGAATAAACTCATTTTTATTCTAAAAAATGTGTTTTTCTAAAAAATGTTTTTCATTTCATTTTGCATGTTTATTTTAAAATTAATTTATTAAATTGATAGAAATTTAATTTTATAAAATATATTCCTTATTAATAATTTAAATGTATAATTTTTTAATGATGGTACAATCATTTTTATTCCTAATAAATATTGAAAATAGTAAAAAATTGATACCACGATTAAGGTAAAAAGGGTTTACCAAGGGGGGTGTTAAAATAAGGGATAAGTGTAAAAATTCCACTTAAAATCATATAAATATTATTATTTTTGAATTTATTTTGACTATATATTATCTTACCTTTTAACTATTTTCCATTTTATTCCCCTTTCACAAGAATGTAAGTTTATATTATTTAAAAAATTTAAGTAACTTCATGTGTGTCCCTATACTCACTTATAATAGGGAACCTATTCTCCTACCTTATCTAAAAAATTTAAACCCTTTATCTTAGAAAATTCCTATACAAAAACCATCCCAAATTATTTTAGTTTTTTCTTTATGTTTTTCACTTACCCTAAGACCATCCTAAAAAGGCTTAAGTTGTTAGTCAAAGGTTGTATCTCAAAGAAGAGGAAATCATCTTACCTAACTCTTTCAAAGTTTTTTTATTCTTCAATAAAATCTAAATATATTCTATACATACTAAAAAAAATTCTCTAGTATCATCAATATACTGATATGTTATTATGATTATGGGAAAACCATTTTCTAGGTCCTTTCCATCAAGTGAGAAATGAAAGTATCGATACATGTAGACTAGTTCATCTATGTAGAAATATGATTTAGTTTCCATAACCACATAAAATTTAGGGATATAATTATGGATTTAATAAATATATATTATATTTATGATATGATAAATATTTTTAATGATAAAATATTATTTATCTTTATTTCCTTATTTTTTTAGAAAATAAAAATAGTGCTCATGTGTACGTACAAACTAGCATCTCCATGAAAAATGTAATTGATTTTTTGTATGTAATGAATATATATGAAATTTATCTCATGACTGATATTCTAGAGTTGATGGAACCATGACCAATATACAAGGACCCTAACTACCAAATCGAAATATACTTGAAAAATGAAGCAGTTAACACTAGAAATGATGATGATAATGAAATATTATTAAGAATGAATGATAAGATGTTATAATAAAAATATTTATGGTATTATAAGTATGAATATTATATTCTTATATAATTATAGTAAATTTTCATTTATTATATTGTATTTTCAAATCACATACAATGTACGTTGGACCTGAGGTAAGGGTTTCTCATCTAAATTTTATTTCCATGAGACATATGATTTATTCAAAACTTTTTATATGATGTATATGCCACCCATTTGATATGATATATCAGAAATATATTTATATTAATTTTATTTAATGTTTAATTTGGAGTATTATTTTTCAATGAGGTTATGATTCAAATTTACCAAAGTGTTAAGTGTTTTTTATTACAATCTCACTTTTTACAAGGCTTGTTTATAGTTAAAGTTATGATGATAAAATCATATGATCTATCTCTCATTAACATTTTTCATTTTATTATCATCTATTTGTTTATATACATTATAGGTTTTCCTTTCATTGTCCTCTCTCTAAGTACTCAAAAGTCTGGAATAGTGTTTTTAAGTAAAAATAACTTTATTTATCTCTTTGGTCAAGATATTTTTTCTTCAGTGTCCATATTATATTAAAAAAAATCAATAATATTTTTAATATTATAAAATGATGTATTAAATTCCCTTATTATTTACTTTCTATTTAAAATAAATACTCTTCTTTTCATTTTCCAAACAAGTTACTTTTTACCAAAGGCATGGATAAAATATTTGTTTTAACATATACCACAGAAAATGTTTTCCCCACTATCAAGAAAAATCTTTGATTTGGAGTTCATTGACATGTTACCATTTTTATTTTCAAATAAAATGTTTTCACCAAAATTTTATAAAATGTTTATATTTTAAATAAATGATTTCAAAATCAAAATGATGTTTTACTTGAGAAATGTATGAGTGATCGTTTATATATATTTTAATATGGGAAATAATCCATTGATGTTACTTATAATTAATTAAGTATATGATCCAATGATACAATATTTATTAATTTTCTAAATTATTTATGATTATGATGATGAAATATTTATGAAACCCATTTTCTTTTCCATGAGTTAGGCTATGATGAAATAAAAACTATTATCATGATGTTGTGGAATACATATGAATGGATTATGATTATGTGGGTGGGTATATAATATAACTCAAATTAATTGGGTAATAATTTAATTTTTATGATCTCTATTGGTATATAATTTGTTATACCAAGCCCAAAATATGTTACACAGGTAGTTATCCCTATCCCAAAGTAGGTACATGAGTGGTCAACCAAAGCCTAACTTGTGATGAATGTATTGGTGGGTAGACTTGACATAATATTTACATGATTATGATTATGCTAAAATTTTTATATCACTCTCTATGATATTTTCTTATTATTATAATAATATCTCATGTATCATTATATTTGATTCATTTATGATTCATATCTTATGATATTTCAACTTTTTATGTCATTATTATGATATATGAATTCATAGATATGATTTTAAAATGTTAATATCATATTCTCACACCCTTATAATCAAGTTATGACTACATATAAATGACTGATATATCCCATTTTTACCCTTACTTATCATTTAAGATCATCCTTTCTTATGTTTCATTTACCCAGGTTATGAATATTTTATAAGTAGGGCATGAATATTAAGTGTACTATGTGTGAAGGACTTTATGGGAGATATTTAATATCTTTTATGAAATAATATAATTATGTATGTACTCTAAAAATACACTAAACTTTTATGGTACTTAGGATTATATTATTGTAAAATGTATTAAACATTCCTGTGAAATGATGTAATATTTATATATTTTATGCTCGGATTTACTCAGTTGGTATCAAAAGAGGATTTATTTATTTTTATAAATTAGGATTATAGAACTTTGGTGAAAGCAATGGGGATAATTATAAGAATAAGAAAAAATCCTAATTCTTTGTTAAAGTAGATATTGTGTGGTTTTCTTATAAAATAAATCCACATCTGGATACTAGCTAGTGGATGCATCTATGAAACATATAAAACAAGGGGTAATAACTATAAAAGGGATATATTATAAGGAATCGACCATAAAAGTTACATAATCTTGAGTTTTAATTAAATAACTCATTATATTAAATTTTAAGATCTTTTTAGGTTTATAGTTTTAGAGAATTAGGTCATAACTAATACATAACAAACCCATATAATACAAAGTGTCCACTGCTAATCCGTATCCATTTTTACCACGATATAAAACTTATCAAATAAATAATTATTTATCTTCATGAAAATTATTCATGACATTCAACATGAATTATTTCTTTCCATTAACCATCCTTAAATCCTGTGAAAAACATTTTAATAATAAATGTGATGAAGAAAAAATGAATAATAAGGGATATAAAAAGAAAGAAAACCATTATTCTCGTAAAAACATGAAAAATTATATAACATTTACCTCTATCTTCAATGAAATGTAATCTAATGAAATAAATAAAATTTCACATGAATAAAATACACTTTTTCTCCATGTAACCCTTAAAAACCCATAACAAGAAATTAAAAATACTATTTAGTAATTTAGGTCATAACATTTATAACATATATTAAAACCATTTCATAGGTAACTAAAGCCCAGATAAAACCATAGGGTAAACCCTTTGTTAAATCCATCATTTTTCCCTATTGATACAAGGAATATTACCCAATTAATTGGATCAGTATATGGGCACACCCATAGCTTAATATATAATAGGATCACTCGGTGCTATCTAAGTACACCCACCATATATTTTGTAATTGGATCACCCAATGCTATATGGGAACATTAGTTTCTCATATATAATGATCAAGTACTATATCATGAATTTTTTTACTATTTTTACTTTTTGTCATAAAATATATTAATAACTCTATTAAAATTATAATAGAATCACATTTTGATATTAAAATACCTTTTTCTTTTAAAACCCCATTTTCAATACCAAAATAACCTTTTCTTTTGAAAAACCATTTTCAATGCCAAAATACCAAAAAAATTAAAATGGCTTCCCTTTAAAGAAAAAATTGAAATAATTAAAAGGAATCTAGAAATGAAATAATAGTCATGGAAATATAAAATTCATTTTCATGGTGTACATTTAGAATAGAACATTCCTTTTTTCATTTTTCAAAACATTCCTTATAAAATAGGTAAAAATATTCCTTTTGAAATCATTTGAAAATGAAGTAAAAAGATACGTAAAATATAATTTATAAATATTTTACATCAATAAATATTTTCATAAAATAATTTTAAAAACATGTACATGTAAAAGGAAGAGTTGGAAACAAAACATTAAAAGTGTATTTCTTTAAGGGAAAACCCTTATCACTTTGGAAATATTTGTATCATAATACCCATGAATGAATAACATTAATTAAAAATATAAATACCATTATAATAGAAAAATTCATGATATAAAATTTTAAAGGGGGTGTATATAAACATTTTAAAATAATATAGGTTCATAACATTAAAATATGCCTCAATGAATGGAAATTTAGACAAAGTCCCTTACATTGAGTCTGACATGTCTCATGTGACTTTATCTTCCGGAATAATAAACTTATGGTAATTATTTAATTGATAGAGAACCATTTTAAAGTTTATTATTAATTTTATTTCACTTATTTTTTTGATATATAAAATTACATAATCAATTAAGTTTACGTATGTTGTTTTGACAATATTTTAATTATGATTAAAAAATGAGTTTTGTAAGTTGAATATGGTCAAAGTGGTCATTATTTAAACATATAAAAAATAATAATCACGGAATAATTTTAATTTTTACTAATGAATTATAATTTTAAGATCAATCCTGAAATTTGGTTTGGATCAATGATGTATGTTACAATCATTGAGATAGTAGTCCCTATGTATGCATGTGTAACTTTTCCATTTCTTGAAAATCATTACGGAAATGAGGTATGTAATATTTCACCTTTAAATAATGATAATAATATAATATATAACATATTATTTATTTATTTATAATTATATATATATATATATATCGTACATGTGGTCTGGTTATGAAAAGAGAGTCACATCACTTCATAAAGGCAGTAGTCCGCACGTACACGAACGAAGTTATCACTTTTTTAGTGAGTGAAAAGGTAAGAAATAAAATGATTTATTATATTTTTAGAATGATAAATATTTAATTAATATAATAATTATTTCATCTATATCCTATATATTCATTATATTTACCCTTATTACATACCCTGTAAAGCATTAGTGAAAAACAAATCACATCGCTTCTTGAGGCAGTAGTCCATTATACACACGAGCGACATTATCACATACCATACAAAGTGGAATGTAAAAATTTATATATGATATAATGAATACATAGATATAATTATGTTATAAATATCATATATATACTTTATATCCATCATCATACCTAAATGTGATATATGGTAATCGAAAAACGAATGACATGGGTTTGCGAGAAGGTAGTCCATCGTACATACGAATGTCGATTTCGTAAGCCATTTGATGGAAGAGGGAAATGATTTATGTTATGAAATTAAGAAAATAAAATATAAGTATAGTTAATATACCTATTTTATTATATAAATAAGGTTTAATAATAATTGAAGTGGGTGGTGAAAGAAATAAAATAAAAATTCTCATAGGAGATCATTGCCTATTCTTTGGGTAAATTCTTTTTGTTTGCACCAAGGGCCTTAGATGGTGGAATTTATGACCAAAATAAGACATCTAGGATGATATTAGGAAATTATATAAGTTATTTGGATTGCAATTGTCCAAAACAATGGTTTTTGAATGTGTGGATAGAGGAGGAGATGAGGTAGCCTTTAATAAGTGAGGTGAGTGGCACACTTGTAATTTTTGAAAAGAATGAATTCCACCCACATTTTTTTCATTTTCATAAAGACTCGTAATTTTCAAGGAATTTTTTTTCTTAAATTATTTTGGATTTTATGAGTATGTAGATTCTGACAGCGCCTGATTCTGAGGCTCTGGGTGCCCAAAATCAATTTCCAAAGTTTAGCTCGGGTACGTTCAGTGAACAAATGAGCGGGTTTTTCTAACATTTGAACCAGTACTCAGAATCGAAATCTGAGGGCACCGATGAAACCGTAGAACCGGTAATTTCTTATGAAGACTTTTACTGGAGTTGCGCTTTCTTGGGAAGAGTTGTTTAAAATTGTGGTTTAAGTGTAAGTGAAATAAAAATGTGTTATAAATTTTATTTCTCCTTTCGAGAAGGTTTATTCCTAGGTTTGGGAGTTGGGGTGGGACCCACTAAAATCCTAACTCCTCCTGATAGCATATTAGTAAGGTGGGGCTTACATGAGCCCCACCACTTCAATTTCCCTAACTCCTCTAAACTACCCCTCTTAAATTATGTGACTCACCCTCACATTAATGTTTCCAACATAGCACACCATTAATTTTGAAGCTCAAAATTAATTAGGTGAATTCAAATTTTGAAGTTTTGAATCATTAACAAAAGTAAATAAAATAAGGAAAAGCCTTATTTTATTTTTGTTTGGCTTTTTCTGTTTGAAAAAATGAGAGAGCCCTTGTGTTGTTCCTTTGAAGTTCTTCAATCTTCCGCGAAGAACAACACTCTTCGTCAAAGAACGTCGACACTATAAGAAAAGATCGACATGCCGATCCTTCTCCTCTCTGCAGCTGGTATGAGATGTCATTTACTCATTGGACGTCCTCTGTCAATGTATACAGAGCCACACCCCGCGACATCATTTTCCTCAATGCTAGATTTCATGAACTACTTTGAGGTAGGGGTTGTTTTTACATTCATGATTATTTCGACATTCATCGTTAATATTGGACACCTGTTATCAATATAATGGGAGGAGGTCGGACCGCACGAACACGGCCGAACCTCCTCCCCTTTTTGTTGATTGTTTTTCTTCATGGCTTGGAAAAGAGGTGAAACCGTTGCACCGCGAGATGTCGAGAGAACCGTGGCTGGAGCGGGCCGTGGCGGAGGAGCACGGTGTCGTCGCGCCGCGTCGGTGAGGACAAAAGAGGCCGCGACCGGAGCCGGGCTGCGGCGGAGGAGCGTGACGCCGTCGAGCCACACGAGAGCACCGGGAGGCCGTGGCCAGGGTGTGCCACGGCAGAAGGGCGTGGCACCGTCACGCCACGCCGGTCAGACAGGGACCGCGGCAGAGTAGCAGGAGGCGGCCGGTTATGCCGGCCGCCGGCGTTCAAGGATGCGGGACCCCCCGCGGGTCCCACGTGGCACAAGCGGCTAGCCGTAATGGCCAGCTGTTTCCAAGAAAGCTGGGGGTTTGAAACCCCCGACAACCACCTAGGGCGGACACCACAGGGGTCCTCCGTTTTGGCAAAACAGGGGGGTGCCCCCCCACCCCCGCGTCCAGCTCGACCTCAAGCCAAGCAGCGACCCGTGCTAGGCTGGACCGCCTGCACCGGGCAGGGCCGCCCGCACTAGGCCGGGATGTTCCAGCTAGGCCAGGCCGCGCCCTAACAGGCCAGACCCGGACCCGGGTCGGGTCGACCAAGGGGTATTAGGTGAGGTCAGACCGGGCATGAACCCCCTGATTTCCAGACAGATCCGTTAAAATTCCCATAACATGGGATACAGACCTCTGATCGACGCACCATAAATTACATAGCAATCCTTAGATCGAGGCAGTCGTTTTGGTGTATCACACTCACGGTTTTAGAGAAGTTTTTGGATGGATGGGTTGGTTCGAACACGAAACCAACCGGGCCCTCGGAGCAAAAATGCTTATAACATGATCTCTAGACGTCTGATTTACGTGACATCATCTCTGTTGGATTCCTCTTAGTGACACGGTTCTTTTGGGTTACATCGCTCAAGGTTTGGATGTATCTGGAGTACGGTCGGGTTGGTTTAGCTTAAAAACCAACCGGGCCCCTTGGACGAATAAGCCAATAACACTCAGACCGGGCGTCCGATTGACGCGCCGTCTATCGCGTTGGGTTCCTTTTGATGAGGAGAAACTATGTGATACATCAACCCTGGACTTCGTGACAGTTGATGTATTGACCCCTTGGCTCGTGGAGCAGGCCCTACTGGAATCGAGCGTGATGTGTGCGGGAACCCTAGAGTTGGCTGCGACTGCGACGACGATGACGACTGTACTGGGATCCTCCGTGGGTTCGGCAGCGATGACGACCGTACTAGAATCCTCTGCGGGTTCGAAGGCAATGACTACTGTTCTTGTATCCTATGTGGGTCCGACAGTATTTGACTCTGTACTTGTATCCTATGTGGGTCCAGTAGAGTAGTCGGTCTTGTATACTTTGTGGGTCCGACAGCTTAGCTAGTCTTGTATCCTATTTGGGTCCAACAGCTTAGATGAATCAGTGGCTACATCTAATCATCTCTATCGTCTTACGAAGTGTATACTAGTGTGATCTGAGTCTTAACTTACAATCAATATCATCGATATGATTGTTGTGCTTTCTTGTGTGGATTGGGTTGTGCTTTCCTTTGTGGATTGGGTTATTAATTCCTATGTGGAATGGGTTATGTTTTTCTTGTGTGGACTAGGTTTTATTTTGGGCTCGTGTGTGGGAGCCGAGCTAGAATTGATGAATTAAGTATATGTATGGGCATATACCTAAGTAGAGTTGGTTTTTACTTCATGATTGTATTTTTTCATTGTGGTTTGTCCTTCGTGGATTCTAGGAGACCTTTGGGGTCTCGGGGTCCCTACTGAGTAGCGTATACTCACCCCTAAACAGGTTATGCATGCACTATGTTGTGTTGGATGCAGACGACGGACAACGCTAATTGAGTTGGGAGCTCGTGGATCTGGACGGTACCTGGAGGTGGACCACTGGACGGGATGTACACGGAGCGGACGACTCGAGCCAAGGAGCAGAGGAGACTATATGTACCACCCTTCAGGTGGTATTTCCAGAGGATGTCTCAGAGTTGATGTTTTACTTTTTTGCTGCTATACATTATTTTCAGTTGTACTTTACTTTCAGTTGGGTTTGTATTCTAGCCCATTTATATTCCAGCACTTACTTATGTACTCAGTTTACTTAGTGTTTACTCCATCTTGTGTACTCTGTAGTGTTTGTTTACTTTCTAAAGGAAATGCCTTCCCTTTTATCAGGGTTTATGACTTTGGTGCTAGTCTCCAGCCCCTAGCCTATGGAAGGCGGGCTTGGGGTAGTCACGGTATGAGCCCCGATGATGGGTCGTGACAAATTGGTATCAGAGGAGTTCATTTCTACCGCAGAACTCAAGACTATGATCATTCTTCTATGTGATGAAATTGTGTTAGTATTGAGTGTGGTTATCAGTCCAGGGAGTCCAGCATTGGTGCGGCGGCCGACGTATCCATACACCAGGACCTTGACTTCTGATTTCCGACTAAATGCATCAAAACATTGATTGCATGTGTGTTCTAAAAGTTTTCTTTATGATTATTTCGTGTCAGCTCACCATGTATATTGTATTGATAATGGTGCCTTTGTTTGTTTTCAGGATGGCCCCACGACGACAGCCAACTAGAGTTCCGAGCTTTGTGCGAGATGGAAACCCACCAAGTGACAAGGCCGCGGTGCAGGGCCCCTTTACAACGGAGGCACCGGTGGTACCTATACCCGCCGAGCCACCGATGCCACCATCCCAAGCCGCTGAGAGTGCATGTCGCCTTAGTGCACTGAATGAGTTTCAGCGTCAGAGACCACCCAGGTTCCGCAGAGAGATGAACCCTCAGGCAGCCGAGGAATGGCTAGAGTCTATTGTTCGAGTGTTCACATTAGTAGGGACACTAGCAGACCTCATGGTGATACTTGAAGCGAGTCTCCTACATGCAACAACAGGTAGATGGTGGATCCAAATGCTCTAGGTGCACGAAGAGGAATCTCTTATTTGGACGGACTTTGAGAGCCTCTTCCGCTCAGAGTTCGTTCCAGCCACACTCCATGCAGTGCGCATTCTAGAGCTACTACAGCTGCGGCAAGGGAGCATGACAGTAGCCCAGTACTCGGTGAGATTTTCCGACCTCTCATGCTACTCCATGAACATGATACACGACCCATTATTCCAGTCCTGGACCTTCGAGAAGGGGTTGAGGAATGATATCAGGGCATCGAAGATCTCCCTCATCATTCTGACACAGGCAGAAGTACTGGAGCGAGCCCTCCTTGGAGAGAGATTTCTTGCAGAGCCTACACCAGCAGCGAGACCTACCGCAGGGCGGCACGTAGTGGAGTCTTCTGCAGCTGGAAGTCGACGGATGTCACATGGGTCCAAGAGGAACATGCCATTTGGTGTACAAACTCAGGATACTAGCTCAGAGGTTCGGGGCACACGGCGTAGAGCCAGCCTTTCGAGGAGGAGACAGTGCTATGCATGCAGCAGGCATGGCCACATTGCTTGTGACTGCCTGACCCGCCATGCAGAGGAGTAGTAGACGGTTGAGGGACCACCCAGGCAGATGTAGAGGTTCGACCATGGCGGTCCACAGGGAGCAGGCGGACGAGGCATACGAGATGGCCGAGTGGTAGGTGGTGGACGACATTTTTAGGCTCTACCACCACCACCACCAAGAGGTACACCCCGACCACAGGGAGCTGGCGGACAGAGACAGGCCCAGCTCCAGGCAGTGGAGGCCTATGACCACAGCGCACCAGAGATGATTCGAGGTACTATCTATGTCTACTCCACCCTTGCTGCAGTTCTTATAGACACAGGAGTGAGTCATTCATTCATTGCTGCTGCCCTTGTTTAGAGCTCAGAGATTCTGACGGAGCCGTTGGATCGATCCTTACGGCTAGAGACTCCTAAGGGACCAGACTTGACGATTAAACATTGGTACCGGTAGTGTGAGCTTACTCTAGGAGGCGAGAGCTTCGGCTGGGATCTTCTTGTAGCAGCATCGAGGCCTTACAACGTCATCTTTGGCATTGATTGGTTATCTACGGTCTATGCTCAGATTGACTATATTAGGCGCAAGGTGTGGTGTCTCCGCACAGATAGGAGCAGGTTCACATTCACCATTGAGAAGGGAGCCTTTGCAGCGTAGGATGGACTCATGAAAAGGAGAGGACAACCAATCATTCATCAGTTGGCTTGCCTCATCCTAGGAGCAGTGGACGTACGATGTCTGAGTTTTCCTATAATGGTGGATCAGTATGCGGATGTCTTTCCTGATGACGTTATAGGACTACCTCATCATAGAGAGGTAGAAGTCTATATTGACATGTACCCCGGGATAGCCCTGATATCTACTCCATCATATCAGATGTCTCCCGCTGAGCTTTTAGAGGTACTGGTACAGCTGGAGGACTTGTAGGGCAAGGGATTCATTCGACCCAGTGTTTCACCTTGCGCTTCCCCGATTTTGTTTGCCAAGCAGGCGGACGGGATCATGCGACTATGTGTCAATTACCGTTTCCTGAACTAGGTGACAGTGAAGAACAAGTATCCACTTACGAGGATCGACGACCTCTTCGATCAGCTCAATGGAGCACGATGGTCCTTGGAGATTGACCTCAGGTCAGGTTATCATCAGCTCAGAGTTCGAGACGAGGATGTACAGAAGACAGCCTTTAGTTGTCGATATGGACACTATGAGTTCTTGGTTATGCCTTTGGGCATAACCAATGCTCCCGCAGTGTTAATGAGTCTCAAGAACAGGATATTCCATCCTTACCTTGATCGATTTGTCGTAGTCTTCATCGATTACATATAGATTTACTCGACCACAGAGGAGGAGCATGCCTACCATTTGCGGGTTGTATTGGATACACTCCGAGAGAACCATCTTTATGGTCTTCTCTTGAAGTTTCAGTTCTGGATTTGAGATGTCCACTTCTTGGGGAATGTCATCTCTAAGGTGGGAGTTGTGGTGGATCCTGCGAAGATCGAGGTAGTGCTAGATTGGGAGCCACCTAGGAGCGTGATAGAGGTGCGGAGTTTCTGAGGTCTGGCTCGGTACTATTGGAGATTTGTGCCAGACTTCTCCAGAGCTATAGCACCACTTTCAGCTTTGACGAAAAGGGGAAACCCTTCGTGTGGTCAGATAGATGTCAGTAGAGCTTCCAGGAGCTGAGACAGATATTGAACAGTGCACCCATCTTAAGGCTAGCAGAATAGGGAGTAGGGTACGTAGTCTACTGCAATGCATCAGAGACCGGACTCAGGTGTGTCCTGATGCAGGAGCGGGAAATGATCGATTATGGATCACAACAGTTAAGGCAGCACGAGCAGAACTACGCTACCCATAACCTGGAGTTAGCAGCAGTGGTATTCTCTCTGAAGATGTGGCGGCACTATCTGATGGGCAAGTGCTTTACAGTCTACTCTGACCACCAGTGTCTCAAGTACATCTTCACGCAGATGGACCTGAACCTGAGACAACGACGATGGCTCGAGTTCCTCCCGGACTATGACATTGAGATAGTCTATACTCTTGGGAAGAGGAATGTAGTAGGCAATTCCCTCAGTAGAAGGATGGGAATTCAGCTTCTTGGAGAGGCGACAGAGCAATTAGATGCTTTGCAGAAAATAGGAATCAATTTGGGTGATCATCGACTGACTCACAAAGTCGGCCCACTTATTACCTATCATAGAGTAGGACTTAGTGGAGACTTTGGGACACCTCTATGTTCAAGAGATCGTACGACTTCATGGGGTGCCAGAATCTATCTTCTCCGATCGAGATGCTCATTTTACTTCCCGGCTTCGGAAGGAGTTGTAGGAGGCATTTAGGAGGAAAATACGCCTGAGTACCGCATTTCATCCACATACGAATGGTCAGATGGAGAGGACCATTCAGAATCATGAGGGCATGCTCTGTGCATGTGTCCTTGACTTTGGTCATATCAGGGAGGATCCCCTACCCTTGGTGGAGTTTTCGTACAACAACAGCTACCATTCCACCATCGGGATAGCACCATACGAGGCATTGTACGACCGACCTTACAGATCACCTATATGCTGGACAAACCCTGGGGAGACAGCACTTGTAGGACCAGAGATGTTTCATACCATGATTGAGAAGGTTCAGATAATCCAGGAGTGGATGAGGATAGCTCAGAGCTGACAGGAGTCTTATGCTGATAGGAGGTGGAGACCACTAGAGTTTGAGGATGGCGAACACATTTTCTTACGGGTATCACCTCAGTGTGGATTATGGAGATTTGGTCAGGGAGGAAAGTTATCCCCGTGCTTCATCGGACCATTCCAGGTTCTCAGCAGGATAGGCGAGGTGGCTTATCGCCTGGCTCTTCCACCACAGTTGCACCGGGTACACGACGTCTTCTAGTGTCTCATCTGAGGAGATACGTTCATGTCCTGATGCATATCATCGACCATGGAGAGCTGGAAATTGATGACGGGGTGACTTTTGCAGAGGTCCTTGTGGAGATCAAGGATCGACAAGAGTGGGTCCTGCATGGGTGTTCGATCCCTCTAGTTCACATCAGGTGGAAGAACTGGAACCTCCAGGATAGCACTTGGGAGCGGGAGGCTCAGATGCGTGCACAGTACCCTCATTTGTTTCCTCAGTTTGTGATGTATCTTTACGGGGATGTAAAGCCCTAATGTGGGATTAATGTAAAGTCCCATAAATTTCAAGGAAATTTTTTTTCTCAAATTCTTTCGGATTTTACGAGTACGCAATTTCTGACAGAACCTGATTTGGAGGCCCGGTGTGCCCGGAATCAATTTACAAAGTATAGCTCGGGCACGTTCAGTAAACGAACGAGCGGGTTTTTCTAAATTTTGAACCGGTGCTTGGAATCGAAACCTAAGGGCACCGATGAAACCGCAGCGCTGGTAATTTCTTAAAAAAGTCTTTTTCTGGAGTTTCTTTTCCTCGTGAAGAGTTGTTTAAAATTGTGGTTTACGTGTAAGTGAAATAAAATTGTGTTATAGATTTTATTTCTCCTTTCTAGATGGTTTATTCCTAGGATTGGGAGTTGGGGTGGGACCCACTATAATCCGAACCCTTCTTGATAGGATATTAGTGAGGTGGGGCCCACACGAGCCCCACCCCTTCAATTTCCCTAACTCCTCTAAACCTCCCCTCTTAAATTATGTGACTCACCCTCACATTAATGCTGCCAACTTAGCACACCATTAATTTTGACAGATCAAAATTAATTATGAGAATTCAAATTTTGACGTTTTGAATCCTTGGCATAAGTAAATAAAACAAGGAAAAGCCTTATTTTATTTTATTTTTTGGCTTTTTCTGTGCGAAGAAAAGGAGAGATCCCTTGTGTTGTTCCTTTGAAGAGCTTAATCCTTCCGCAAAGAACAACACTCTTCGTCGAAGAATGCTCACACCACAAGAAGAGATCGACACATTGATCCTTCTCCTCTCTACAGCCGGTGTGAGATGTCAATTCCTCCTCGGATTTCCTCTGTCGACATATACGGAGCCACACCCCCGCGATGCCGTTTTCTGCGATGCTAGCTTTTGCGAACTACATTGAGGTAGGGGTTGTTTTCACGTTCATGATTATTTCGACATTCATCGTTAATACTGGTCACCTGTTATCAATATAACGGGAGGAGATCAGACCGCACGAACATAGACGAACCTCCTCCCCTTTTTTTTGATTGTTTTTCTTTGTGGATCGAAATGAAAGCGGAACCGTTGCACCACGAGAGGTCGAGAGAACCCCGGCCGGAGCGGGCCGCGGTGGAGGATCGCGGCGCCATTGCGCCATGTCGGTGAGGCTGAAAGAGGCCGCGGTCAGAGCCGGGTCGTGACGGAGGAGTGCGGCGCTGTCGCGCGGGCTGGAGCACTAGGAGGCCGCGGCCGGGGCGGGCCGCGGCGGAGGGGCATGTCGCCATCATGCCACGCCGGTCGGATAAGGGCTGCGGCGGAGTAGCCGAAGGCGGCCGGCCATGCCAGCCGCCAGTGTTCAAGGAGGTGGGACCCCCTACAAGTCCCGTTTGGCACAACCGACCGGCCGTAATGGCAAAACGTTTACAAGAAATATGGGGGTTTGAAACCCCCGGTAGCCACCTAGGGTGGAACCCACAGGGGTCCACTGTTTTGGGAAAACAGGGGGGCGGTGCCCCCCTTCCCCCTCCCCCCTCCGCATCCAGCATGGCCTCAAGATGAGCCACAGCCCGCACTAGGCCGGACTGCCCGTGCTAGGCCGGACTTGGGTCGGGCGGACCCAGGGGTATCAGGCCGGGTCGGACTGGGCTCGAACCGCCTGATTTCGAGACAGATCTGTTCAAACGCCCATAACATGGTCTACGGACATCCGATCGATGCACCATCAGTTCCGTAGCGATCCTTGAATAGAGAAGGTCGTTTTGGTATATCACACTCATGGTTTCAGAGAACATTGGGTATGGTCGGGTTGGATCGAACTCGAAACCAACCAGGCCCTCAGAGCGGAAACACTTATAACTTGAGCTCCGGACATCTGATTGAGGTGTCTTTGACTTTGTTGGATTCCTCTTAGTGATAAAGTTCTTTTGGATTACTTATCTTGAGGTTTATATGCATGTGGAGTACGTTCAGGTTGGTTTACATAAAAACCAACAGGGCCCCTAGGACGAATAAGCCAATAACTCTCAGACCGAGCGTCCGATTGATGCTCTCTATTTCGCGTTGAGTTCCATTCAACGAGGCGGAACTTTCTGATACATCATCCCTAGACTTCGTGACAGTTGATGTATCGACCCCTTGGCTCGTGGAGCGGACCCTCCTGGAATCGACAGTGATGTGTGCGGGGACCCTAGAGCTGGCTGCGACTGCCACGACGATGATGACTGTACTGGGATCCTCCGTGGGTTCGGCAGCGACGACGACCGTACTGGAATCCTCCATGGGTTCGACGGTGATGACTACTATTCTTGTATCCTATGTGGGTCTGGTAGTATTTGACTATGTACTTGTATCCTATGTGGGTCCGACATAGTAGCTTGTCTTGTATCCTTTGTGGGTCTGACAGCTTAGCTGGTCATGTATCCTATGTGGGCCCGACAGCTTAGATGAATCAGTGGCTACATCTGATCATCTCTATCATCTTAAGAAGTGTATACCTGTGTGACATGATCTTAACTTATAATGAATATCACCGATATGATTTTTGTGCTTTCCTGTGTGGATTGGGTTGTGCTTTCTTGTGTGGATTGGGTTGTGAATTCCTATGTAGAATTGGTTATGTTTTTCCTGTGTCGACTAGGTTGTATTTTGGGAACGTGTGTTGGAGCCGAGCTGGAATCGATGACTTAGGTATATGTATGGGCATATACCTATGTTGAGTTGGTTGTTACTTCATGATTGTATCTTTCCTTTGTGGTTTATCCTTCGTGGATTCTGGGAGACCATCG
Source organism: Viscum album (assembly GCA_963277665.1). NCBI lineage: Eukaryota > Viridiplantae > Streptophyta > Magnoliopsida > Santalales > Viscaceae > Viscum > Viscum album. Next base: position 545,324,232 of record OY728140.1, read on the forward strand.
GGGTCTCAGGGTCCTTACTGAGTAGCGTATACTCACCCATGTACGGGCTATTTCCGCACTACGTTGTGTTGGATGCAGACGACGGACAACGCTGATTGAGGTGGGAGCTCGTGGAGCTGGACGGTACCTGGAGGTGGACCACTGGACGAGATGTCCAAGAAGCGGACGGGGGGATCCAAGGAGTAGAGGAATCTATATGTACCACCCTTCGGGTGGGATTTCTAGAGGACGGCTCGGAGTTGCTGCTTTACTTTTCTACAGCTGTTCTTTATTTTCAGTTGTACTTTACTTTCATTTGGGTTTGTATTCTAGCCCATTTACTTTCCATCACTTACTTTTGTACTTAGTTTACTTAGTGTTTACTTCAGCTTCCGTACTCTATGGTGTTTTTTACTTTCTAAAGGCAATGCCTTCCCTTTTATCGGGATTTATGCCTTTGGTGCTAGTTGCCAGCCCCTGGCCTATGGAAGGTGGGCTTGGGATAGTCACGGCACCGGCCCCGAGGACAGGTCGTGACAATTTTACAAGGATAAAATAATAAAAAAGTATCCATTATATAATTTATAAGGTAAAACTATATCTATAAAATATATATTAGACATATTTTAGATAATATTGACCCTTATATTTTTAGTTTAGCCCCTAATAAATCCATTTTTAATGTAACCACATTAATTAATTTTTAATTATTTTCACAATTCATTTTGGTAAAAAATTAAATTGAAATTATTAAAAAATATAAATTATGATGATTAAAAATATGTAATTCATTTTAATAAAATAAATTCATCGAATTGGGAAAATTTAATTTAAAAAACCCCCCACATACGCAATGAAAAAGCAGGTTTTCAAGCAGAGTATTTTTTGAGAAAATTTTGATTTTATATTAAATCTAGGACAAATAATAATTGTATGAAAATAAATTAAAATTTATTTATATGTAATCTATAAATTTAGTTTAATACATTACCCATTTGGGGGTTTTTTAGTATATTAAAATGGATAATCATTTTTCATTTCAAAATAGTTTTAAGAAAAACCCATTTTTAGACCCAAAAACAAACTTATACTAAAAACAAATATAAATATGATTAAAAAGTAATTAATTGGATTAAATATATATAAATAATACTTATTCTAATTTAAATAATATTTAAAACAAATTTTATCATTTAAATTACCTAATTTATTGAAAAGTATTTTTTTTACAAAAATCGGTATTTCTCAATATTCACTAAAAATTATTATTTTCTAAAAAATCATAAAATTTCACCATAGGTAAATTTTGATATTATAATTGAAAAATTTATATTAATTATTTCAAATTAAAATTTTAAAATTTATAAATTAATCTTTTAATTTAAATCTTGTACGAAAAGAGTTTCATTAAAACTATTTCCATTTTCATTTGAAAAATTACTTAATATTTTTTATAACTAACATAACGATCTAATTAATATTAATTAATATAAAATGTTTTTATTCTATAATTAGATGGTTTTTTACATTCTTCCGCATTTTATAAATTTTTCCCTTTTAATTTAATTCAATTATAAAACAATTGGGGATATATTTCCTTCATAACATTTTTAGATTACCATGTTGCCTCTTAAACCTTATGGGTTTTCCATAAAAAACATATTCTGGTGAATAAAATTATCCTGAGCAACGTTTTCTCTATGATCAAAAATTTGAATAGGATATTCTTTATAAGAAATATTCTCTTCAAGTTAAACAACTTCTGGGTTCAAAACAAGGGATGAATCCGACACATATTTCCTTAACATCGAGATATGAAAAATATTATGTACCTGGGATAACATTAGAGGTAAGGCTACTCAGTAGGCAAAAAATCAAAATTTATATTGGATTTAATAATGTATAATGAACCATGGAATTATTTTACACTTCTTACCAAAACACATAACACTTTTCCATGGATAAAATTTGAGATATACATGATCACCTACCACGAATTAAAGATATTTCCTCCGATTTTCCACATAAAATTTCTATCTACTACGAACTTTTCACATATGTTACTAAATTAACTACACATTATCCATCATTTCCTTAACAAACTCATTTCCCATCAAATTTCGTTCTCCCGCATCATCCCAAAATTCTAGTGTCTGACACCAATTTCAATTTATTTCCTAAAATGGTGCCATTTATATACTAGAATGAAAAATATTTTTATATGAAAACTAAACCGAAGATAGATGTCGATCCCAAATTCCTTGGTAATCCATTGAACCAAAATAAAGAATATCTTTCATGGTATGAATTTTAAGCTCAAACTATCCATCATATTGGGGATGAAAATATATAATGAAATTTAATTTAGTACCCAACAAATTCTGAATTCCATTTCAAAAATTAGATGTGAACCTGGGATGACGGTTTGATACAATAGAGAGTGTCACTCCATATATATTGGATATATTCTTTAGATACATTTGAGAAATAAATTTTGAATTCAATTTATCACAAATGGAAATGAACTGTGAAGATTTAGTTAATTGATAAGAAATATCCCAAATCAATTTATTACCTTGAGAAGCCTTAGAAATAATACCACAAAATATATTGATATATTTTATTATTTCCACTCTAGCACTATATAATTTTGAATAATTCCCTTTAATATTTTTCATTAATCATTAACCAACTGAACATACAATCACTTCATGGTAAATTCAATAATATCACTTTTCATTCCATCCCATGAGTAATATTCCCAAATATCTTTGTACATCTTAGTGTTTCCTAGTGAAATAGAAAATGGGGAACTATGAGAATCAGTCAACAACTCTTTCCTCAACTAGGAATCAAAAGGCACAAATAATCTTTTTAAAAACCATAAAAAACCTTCTAAATCAACATCAAAATCAGTAAAATAACCCTTATTAATAGATTCTACCTTTTCCTACAAATATTGATCCTACTTTAGAGCTTGCTTTATTATTTCTGAAAAAGTAAACTATACTAAAACATTAAAAAATAGAGGATGTCCTTGCATCCACAATTTCTACGCCAAAATTAATCAAACAACTAACCAAAGAGTCACATTCCAAACGTAACATGGTCAATATATAATTATTTTTTGACTCAAAGAAATATACACCTTGTTCTTTTAGGATAGTAATGAATCATGAAATCAAAATCCTTGATCAGTTCTAGAAATATTGTTTGTCTTGTGTTCAATTATTTTTGTGTGAATATACACTTCAAAATTTTTTGATCAATATATATTTTACACTTCACTCCATTATAATGATACCTCTAAATTTTTAAAGAAAAAACCCAAACAATTAATTCTAAATCATATGCAGTGTAATTTAAATCATGAGGATTCAAATAACATAAATAACAAGAAATTTCCTAAACATTTTTCACTAGGACATAAACAATTCCATTCTAGAAGAATCACTATAGATGAAAAACTCACCATTACTAGAATGCAAGGCCAAAAATGGAGCATTTTCCAGACTTTTTTTTAGTTCTTGAAAATGAAAATCACATTGTTCTATCTATATAAATTTTACTCATTTTCTAGTTATCATAATTAGTGGGATTGAAAAATGAGTTTTTTTTCCAAAAACCACAGGTAGTAACCTACTAATTCAAGAAAATTTCAAAACTCTTTGATAGCTTTGTGTCTGGGAAATTATTGTACAAATTTTGTTTTAATAGGGTCAAAAGTTATTCTATATTTAGAAACAATATTTCCGAGGGAATAAATTTATTACAACCAAAATTCAAACATACTAAATTTTCCGTATATTTTAGTTTTTAAGCTTTAAAAAACAATCATTAGGTGTCATTTATATTCTTATTGATTTTTATAATATACCAAAATGTCCGCAATAAACATAGACACAAACTTTTACAAGAACTCATGAAGAATTATATTCATAAGGTCTATAAAAATAAGAGGTTCATTAGAAATCCCAAACATCAAAATTAAAAATTCATAGTGCCCATATCTAGTTTGAAACACAGTTTTAAGAATGTTTACTTCCTTAACTTTCATCTTATGGTTCCCTACAGTTAGGTCAACCTTCAAAAAATAATGATCTCTCAGGATCTAATCAAACAAATCATTGATATGAGGAAAATGATACATGTTCTTAACAATGATGTTATTCAAGGATCTATAATCAATGAAAAGTCTCATTGAACAATATTTATTTATAATAAAAAAAATAGTATCACACCATGGCGAAGTGTTGGTTGGATGAAACCTTTATATAATAATTCATGTAATCTATTTTTCAATTTTAAAAGTTCAACTTGATCCATTTGAGAAAGGGTTTTATAATTAGGCTTAGCATCGAATTCCTATTCCTTAGTAAACGCAACCTCCCGATCAGGAATAAAACAAAGAAAATGATTAGGAAATACATCCATGTATTAATTTACTACTAGAACATCACTAATTTGAACAATTTATTTATTTTTAATATTATGAGGTTGAAAACATTCACTTTCACCTCTAATAAATCTCTCATATTCTTGGTAATTTATCAAAGGCATAAAATCATTGAACACAACTTTATTTGACCTGAAATCTATATTAAAATGATAAACTAAAAGACAATCTATACTGAGAATGATATCAAACTATACCATGACATGTTCAACAATATTTTCAACAAATAAAATCCCACAGATAACAATAGGTATATTTCTATAAATATTGGCTCCCTTAATATTGCCACCTAGAGTTTTTACTAAAATTTTTATCCTTTTTTCAGGTAGCGATGTACTCATTTTACATTCAAATTTTTCAAAAATGAAAGAATTTGAAGGTCCAATGTCAAATTGGGTATTGGTATAATTTGAATACAGAAGTAACATACATGTCACCACTTCATTTGATGGCCCACCATAATTGTAGTAATAAAAAATATTTTTCAAGACACTTTTGCTTCCAATCTTGATGATTTCCAACCTGATTCACAAGATTTTGGCATAAATTAACATAATAACGCAAATAATTTCAACTAAAACACCTCAACAATAGATTTATATTGGTTACCCCATTCTTTGGTCATTCAGGACCCTTATTTATAGTAATGAACCATGTGACCAAAACTACAACACAAAAAACACTTCCCTGATCATATCAAACACTCCCTGAAATGTCATTTTCCACACATGGAACATTTGGGGGGCTTACCACTAGACATATTATATGGTTTCTTCTTTCTTTCTTCCAACATGACCTTTCTTACCATTGTTATCTCGAAGAAAATATGTGTCAACAAACTCCATCTCAACTTTCTCAACACAATGAACCACTTTATCATAACATTTAAATTCTTGTTTATCCAATATTCTTCATAAACATGGTTTTAAACCCGAGTAAAACCATTTTTCTATTAGTATCATGAATAAATTCTAGAAAATACCCAATAAAAATTTTGATGTTTGCATTATATTATGTTACAAAATCATAATTGTTCTTTAGTTTTAGGAATTTTTTTCCATTCAGATTCAAACAACCTTTTCGAAATATTTAGCAAGGAAACTATTCTTCAATGTTTCTCATTTCATAGAATTAAGACTATATTTCTCTTTAGTATTATTAACTAAATTCTGCCATTTATCAGCTTCACCTTTAATACGATAAATAGTAAGATGTATCTTTTGACATTTTGAACATCCTAGGACATCAAATATCTTCTCAAGTGCATTAATCCACCCTTTATGTATCATGGGGTCAGATGATCCAATGAAATATGGGGGATATTATCTCATAAAATTATCTACTATTTACATGTTCCTTCATGGTAGATTAGGGTCCTCTTTAGCATGGATACCTCTACAATTAGTAGATTGTGTCAGCTGAGACATCACTTCCACAAACTATTCTATTCAAATTCCAGCCATCTCATGATACTGATTTGGAATGATATTTCCTCTCGATTATTTCCCACTACAACTTCCCTATTTCATCATCAAAAAACCATTCTAAAAATAAATATTTTTGATGAACAAAAATGTGAATCTTTAAATTCTATATCATTTCAAATTAACCATAAAGTAAAATCTTACAATGGTAATATATTATCGTGATCCAAAAATCTAATGTTATCTAAACCAATATCTGATACCAACTATAACTAATTAACTATAAACATTACATAATATCATGGTTTAAGACAAGAAGTCATTTTATTGCTTTTTAGGATCTTTTTAGTTTTATACTTTTAAATAATTAGGACATAAATCATACATAAAAAAACCATATAATAAAATATGGACACTTCTGATTAGTATCTATTTTCCCACTATATAAAACTTTTAAAACAAAATATGATTTTTTTTCATGAAAAATACCCATGAATTTAATCTTTAATTCTTCTTTTCCCTTACCCATCCCTAAATCCTATGAAAAATATTTTTAAAAAATATGAGATGAGCACACTAATCTTAACATGGGATATAAAAAGGCAGAAAATGATTAGTCCAATGAAAACATGAAAAATCATAGAATGTTTACATTTATCTTCAAGGTTATTTGAGTACACAATATAAAACTTGTTTCACATGAAAAACATACACCTTTTTTTCCAAAAAGTAATCCTTAAAAAATCCATAACAAGCAATTAAAACCCATTTTTTGTGACATATATCATCGCATTCATAACTCATTTTAAACTCATTTAATAAGTAACTACATAGTAATTAAATCCATAGGAGAAACCCTTTGGTAAATCCCTCAATATTTATTTTAAGGAATGGAATATTAACTAATGCATTGGATCTCTTTCTGGATGCACCCATCATTAAATCTATAACAGGGTCACCCAGTTCTATTTGGGTATACCCATCATACAAACTATAATGGGCTCATCTGAAGCTATTTAGGAACAACCGTTTCTCATGTATAATTATAAAGTACCACATCATGAATACTTGTTTTTATTATTTACCTTTTTCATCATAAAAAATTTTAACAACTCTTTTAAATACATAAGAAAATCACATTTGGATATTAAAATATCGTTTTTTTTACCTATCTTCAATAACAAAATACCATTTTCTTTTAAGAAACCAATTTCAATACCAAAATACCCCCAAGAAATAAAAAGGGTTTTTATTTTAAGAAAAGATGAAATCTTTAAAAATAGGCTGTACATAAAATAATGGTAATGATGGTGAAATATTCGTCTCCATGTACATTAATAATAAAACATTCCTTTTTTCCATTTGTAAACAATTTCAGTATAAAACACATAAAAGAATACTTTTGATTTTTTTTGAATATAAAGTAAAAATATAGATAAAATAAACTTTTTAAATATTTTATTTCCATAAATTATTTCATAAAATTATTTTAAAGTAATGGATATAGAAAATGAAGAGTTGGAAGGAAAACATTAAAAGATAATTCTTTTAAAGTAATGTCCCTTTTTTACTTTGGAAATATTTGAATTATAATATCTATGAAATAATGACATTAAAAAACTATAATATATATTATAATATAGAAAACCATTATATAACATGTTAATGGGGATATATAAACACCTCTTAAAATAATATAGGTGTATAACATCAAAATACACCTCAATGAAAAGAAATTGAGACAAAGCCCCTTACCATAAGCCCGACTTATCACTTGTGTATTTATATTATTGAATAATAAAATTATGTAAATTATTTACTTTTTTATAACCTTTTGAATGTTAATTAGTACTTTTATTTCAATTATTAAAATTTTATATACATTTATATAATTCGTTATGTTTATGTTGGATGTTTTAAACATATTTGGATTCTATGTCCAAAATGACATTGGTAGGTTAACTCTAGTCAAAGAGCTAATTATTTAAACATATAAAGAATAATGAAAATGATATAATTTTCAAATTTCTACATAAATTATAATTTTATAACCAATAATGAATTTTGGTTTTGAGAAATGATGTATGTTACGATCATGGAGATAGTAGGCCTTATGTATACATGAGTAACATTTCTATTTATAGAAAATCATTATGGAAATGAGGTAATAAATATTATATATTTAGATATTAATAATATTATAATATATACCATTATAGTTCATTAAATATAATTATATATATCATCTATGTGGGGTTGTGATCAAGATAGTGTCACATTGCTTCGTAATGGTGGTAGTCTACACATACACGAACCCTGTTTTCACTTTTTAAAGTGAGTGAAAAGGTAAGAAATAAAATGATATATTATATTTTAAAAATGATATATATGTAATTAATATCATAATTATTTGATTTATATAACATATATTAATTATATTTACCCGAAATACCTTCCATGTAATGCGTTAGTGAAAAAAACTCACATTGCTTCATGAGGTGGTGGTCTACCGTACACACGAGCAATGTTATCATATACCCTATGGAATGGAATGTAAGAATTTATATATATATATATATATATATATATATATATATGATATAATGAGTCTATATATATAATTGTTGTTGGGCAAAAATCCCTCAAGGTAACATTGTAGTATTTTCCGGGTTGATTGTGTTTGTTGACAAAGCAGGTTTTCATGGATATTTGTCAAGTTCCCAAGAAGTTGTTGACAATCCTTGTTAACAAAGAACGATGAAAAAGGAAAGGATGATCTGGAGGCAGTACAAAGGAAAAGTACAAGGTGGCTCCATTTCCCAGTATTTGCCAAATTTTTGGGGTCCAAAATTTGGAGTCTGGTGAGCATCGCGAAAATAGTTTTTCCATGAAGATCATAATTTAATATGGAAAAGGCATGAATTTCTCGAAGATAGGATGCATGGTTTGGAAATCACGAAGACCAGAAGAATGGAGGCGGTGAGTCTTCGCAATTATGTCAAGCTTCGTGAATGGCATAGGCTGAAGTGCATCGTGGCGGTGAAGGGCTTTATGAGGGAGCTTCACGGCGAAGGCGCGAAAGAATGTTGACGGTGATGCTTCGTGATTACGTCAAGATTCACGAATGGAAAATTGCCGTGGTGCTTCACGATTTGGACAGAATTCCAATGGAAACTTTGGAGCTTTGCGATTTGAGATGACGTGGCGTTGACTTCGTGCGGAAGGGACGAGGGTCGGTGGAATCTCCTATAAATAGAGGCAGACCCCCTCGAGAGAAGTAGAGAGAATTTTCAGAGAAGATCATTCGCTCTCTTATTGCGAAGGTGGTTCGCGGAGCTAGTGTGCTTCGCGAAGGAGGAGCTTCGCGGCGGCTATTGTAGCACTGTGAAACCTCCGAGATCCGCGTTGTCTTAGTAAGCTTAGTGAGGGACGTTGCTTTGCGACGGCTTGAGATTCACGAGAGTGCTTCACGAAAGTGCTTCGCTAAAATGCAGGAGCTTCGTGAAGGTTTGTTTGAGCTTCGCGAAATTGGGAGCATCGCGATGTAGGGTGCTATACGAAGGTACTTTCCAATGGTTGGTCCCTAGTGGTCAGAGGGAAAGTTCTATTCATCAGTGGATGAAATTTGTACTTCAACAGAGCATATATCAACAGTTGAAGATGCATTATTTCATGTAAATGAAGAGACCTACAGGTCTATAAACTGTGAATGGATTCCCTTCTAGAGCAGTGAGCTTAGGAAAAGGAAGAAGTTGATCCTCTCCACCGGCAGTAAGCCAAAGAGAGAGAAACAGGGAGTGACCCTTGGTAAAGCAGTGAGCTGACCCTAAACTTTGTAAACACAGTGAGCCTAGGCATAGAAGTGATCTAGCCCAAACATTGTAATCCACAGCTAGTGAAGTTTAGTGGAATTGGTATAACCGGAAACTTGTCGGCGTATGCTCCTTGGACGTAGCCGTTTGCGGTGAACCAAGTAAAAATTGTTGTGTCTTGTGCATGCTTTACTTTCTGTCTACTTTGTGCAACAGGAAAGATAGAGAAGAGTGTTTTTCTTAACAGCAAAACAAGATCACAATGGGCGCTAATTTTCAATTAGTCATACCCTGATTCACCCCCCCTCTCAGGGTTTTCAGCCTTGTGGACCTAACAATTGGTATCAGAGGGAAGGTTGACAGTTGTTCTTCTCTCAAATGGAGGTCACTAATCATAGAGGGATTCCGATATTTGACGGATGTAATTTTCAGATATGGAAGAATCGAATGCAACACTATTTCTGTTCTTTTGGAATGGATGTGTTTTCAGCAGCTATGCATGGTATCACAGCTGATATTACTAGTGGTGCATTATCAGAAGCAGAGCATAATGAGTTGGATGGTGATTCCAAAGCAATAAATTCTTTAGGGGGATCCCTTTCCAATCCCAAATATACAATGGTGATGTCATGAAAAATGTCACATGCCATGTGGGAAATGCTTTTGAATATTTATGAAGGGGATAAAAAAGTCAGAGAGGCAAAGCTGCAAGTGTTGTAGAACAAGAATGAAGATCTGAGAATGAACCCAAATGAGTCTGTTGATGCATTCTTTGATAGGGTAAATGTTGTGGTAGAAGACATGTGGGGTCTTGGAGAAATTATCGAAGATATAAAAATTGTGAAGTGCATATTGAGAAAACTTCCACCTCGGTTCAATCCAAAAGTTTCTATTTTGGAAGATAAAGACCCAAAAGAACTGACATTGGATAACCTGCACATCACTCTTGTTGCATATGAAATGAGAAACGATGATAACGAGACTGGGGAAAAGGGGAAATCCAAATATGTGACATTCAAGGCCATGAAGAAACTCACCATTGAAGATTCTAATGAAGAAGAAGAGACATATGAGGTGATGCCATTCCTTTCTTCAAATCTACAAAGACGAAGAGGAACGTTTAAAGGTAAACTTCAAATAGAATGCTTTCGATGTGGAAAGTTTGGTCATCTTGTGGCAAGATTCCCCAAGAAATTTCAAGATAACGATGATGATGATGATGAAGTTGAAATCCCTAAGAAGAAATCTTCAGCCTATGTGAAAGGGAAGAAGCAGTTCAAGAGAAATTTCTTCAAGAGGAAGAATCTTATTTCACAAGAAATAGACAGTTCAGATGAGTCTGAGGATGAAGAGGTTGAGGTGTTTGAAAATTTTAAAGATCATAGAAAAAATGATATGGTAGCGGTCGTTGGTAGTTCTCAGGAAAAAGAAGAAACTGACGTTGGAGAAGAGGCAGAAGAAGTTGAAGGAAGAGTTGATATGGAAGCTGAATTGGAAGCAGCTCTTGAGGAGACAGATGTTTGGAGAGCCAAAATGAAGAAAGCCAATAAAAAAGTTCATGATGCCAAACTCTATATGCAACAATAGGATGATGAAAAGTCAGAACTGTTAGAAGAAATTGAAAGACTAAAATCCTCAACACTAGAGATCTCAGAAAATATTTTTGAACATAAGATTAAAAATGAGGAACAAAAGAAGGAAATTGATTGTTTGACTAACACATGAAAGGTGCAGGTCAGACGTATCAAAGAGCTTGAAGAAGAAGTGGTCATTCTACGACGAAAAATGAAGGATCCAGAAAAACTCTTGACCCCCCAAATGCGATATTAGAAAAGTATGCCATTCAGAAGATAGAGAAGATGAAAGAGGAGGCTCGTAGTTCAGCAGGAGTGAAGCATCAAGAAAGCTCAAATGCTATAGTTGATTCAGGGCTTGATAAGAAACAAAAATCGGTGGCAGTTAATGTCAGACCGCAAGCACCCGTCCCGAAATTGAAAGTTGATTTTGGCACAAAACAGAATCAGAATATTCATAGATCCCAAAGGGAAAACCGTAGTGTTGAAGTATCATGAATGAATGTATCCTATATCAGGTGTTATTGCTTTGGGAAAATGGGACATTCACAATATGTGTGTTCCATAGTCAAGAGATATAGAAGGTAACAATAATAGAGATGGCAGCCAAACAGAGAACGTTTTTCCAGAACATATTTTGAAGGACACTGTTTTTGGTGCGGAGGATTTGGGCACATGGCTAGGTATTGTACTTCGTCCATTCAGAGAAATGTGCCAAAGAAAAATCAAAAAGTTCTCAAGCAGCAGGTCAATAAACCGACAGGTGAGTTAAAAACGCATAATAGATTTGTGGCTTTGCAAGATGAGGCTGGTCCATCATACTCTGAGAAATAACAGAAGTCTCAATCCATGCCGAGTGGGAAATAAAAAGTATGGACCAAAAAGAAGAAAAATGAGAAGGTCGTGGTGGAGGAGATTGCCCTTAATGCATCTGATCGATCTGATGTTTGGATCCTTGATAGTGGTTGCACATCCCACATGACGGGTAATAAGGATCTTGTTACAAGCATCAAATATGACAAAGAATGAGTTGTCAAATTTGGAAATGATGAAGGCCTGAAAATTGGTGGCTTAGGGAAAGCAAATTTTGGGGGAAAATAGATGAGACGTGCTGATGTCTTGGTAGTAGAGGGTCTTAGTCATAACTTACTCAGTGTCAGTAAACTCTGTGACACTGGGAACTCTATCTGATTTACCAGGAATATGTGTGTTGTGAAAGGAAAAGATGGAGAAGCTGTTCTATAGGGAAAAAGGTCAAAGGGAAATCTCTACCTTGTAGGTGGGGAAGAAGATTCATGCTTTTTTCCAGAGAGGAAGAAAACCGGCTGTGGCATAAGAGACTTGGTCATCTATGACAACCATCTATGGAGGATCTCTTAAAGTGTGATGCTGCTAGAGACATTCCCAAGCTATCACGTGATCACACTCATACGTGTGATGATTTCCAACAAAGTAAGATCATCAGAAAGACATACAGGCCAAAGGAACAAAAATCAACTAGAGTGCTTGAACTTGTTCATACTGATGTAAATGGACCTATCTCACCACGAGATATAAATGTGACAAGGTACTATATCTGATGTTTGGGGATTTCAGTCGCTTTACCCTACTCAATTAAATTCTTATTTTCCTAAGAGTGTACCATAGTGGCACAACCTAGGGTCGATCACAAGGAGGCCGCTTATACGCACTATATTTTCAATTGTCACTTTTTAATTTAACTAATATAAAAAAACATATATAATATATATGGGGGATTTTAATTATGAAAATTAAATCAAAATGAAATATTAAATCAACATTATCAATTAAAATACCAAAGAAAATCGAACTGGAAAGAACAAGTTAAAGGTAACAGCGGTGGACAAACGTTGATCATTGGACACTCCCTTTATCATTGTTTACGAATATATTTTCATTAAATTATCCAATTTATACCTCAATACCTCAAGGTATACACCTAAATAATCTAGATACCATATTGAAACCTCATACATGGGTGCCGATCTTCTAATGAAAGTGTTCTGATTACCCGAAGACCTCCGAGTAACCAAAACAGGATGAACTCATCGTGCTCAAAAGTGAGACCTCGCCAAAGAAATTTAAACCATGATTAAAACCAATTTAAATTCATTAGAATATAATCAATCTATAATAATTTATAATAAATTGAAAACACGAGAGAACAAGACCTCATTCATTCATGTAAACAAGTTCCAAGATAGTTTAAAAGAAAATATTTTACAATGAAAGCACAAACTCAAAAAGGGAAATGTCTTCGGATCTCCGTTTCCCACCACCACTTGGATTTAGCCCTTCATGTCATGATTACATCATGTAATACTCCTATACTCTTGCTCTCTCAAGCCAAACTCCTTTGTGACGGATGGTGTGGTGAAGAATGGAATATGTCTTGAGAGGTAGGAGCTCCCCTCCTTTTATAGGCAGAGTTTATCTTAACCGAAATGTTGCGTTTTAGACCCATTAAATGGACGATTCACGTGTTGACCTCTTCATCAATATTGTTCATAAATGTCTTGGCCTTCCACCCTAAAAATGTAAGATTAATTGGACGCGTATTGAAGGATTTATGATTTTTCTATTGAAAATAGATTTCTCTGGATAAAGCTTCCTGGAAGCTTCCTTCAAATATCTATCACTAAACGGCCTTCATAAAGGATTCCAAACGGCTTGGAATTTATTGAGGAGACGCGCCTTGGAGTCCTATGTCATAACCAGGTAGAATCGAATCATTTGGAGTAGTGTAGGCCGAAAGTTACTTCCATTAATATGGTGGAGTCAATGCAGTCCGCCTGGAAAACATTGTCAACTTCATTGATTTTTTTGGGCACCATTAATATCGATTCAAACCCTGGTCTTGAAGACAAAGTTGAAGGAAATAAAATAAGGGTTCCAACAAAATTCGAATCACAAAATTTGGAAATATATTTTATAAGAAATGACCAAAATACCCCTGTGATAAAAATCTGTTAAAAATCCAGAATTAGGCCATTTTTGCATTTAGGCTCAAAATAACACCAAAACCTAAATATGTAACAATTGCCCATTAAATAACACTATTGTGGGTTTATAAACATTAAATTACAGTATAAAATATGTGAAAATATTAGCTTCATCAATCCCCCACACTTAAGCATTGCACTCCTGAGCAATTATCATATATTCAAATCAAAATTCACACAACAATCAAAAATGAGAAAACATCCATGATCTTATTAAAAACCAAATTTCATCATGTCTATTCTATGAAAAACAATTTCCTTTTATTTTCATTCCAAAAATTTAAATTTGTTCAACCTCATAAATCCATCCATGGATCAATCACAACCTACCTCGCATTGAATTTTATGTCACTCTTCACTCAAGAGAAATAAATTCTGTAGTTATGCCCATACTTGGAAATTACATGTATCACCATAGGCTTGTGACAGTTCTCATTTATCCATAGCGTGAAACATAAAAATGAATTCAATCATGAGGTCTTTCATCAACGGTTCAAATGACTCTGTAGCTTTGGGTTGGTGGTTAAATGATTTAAAAGATCAAGGCTAGAAAGAGAAGGTTTGACTCTAAGGTACAATGCATGAATAATCAAGTGAAAACCCAGAAATTTCCTCACTCAATCCACCTTGAGAATGTGAAACAAAACACCACCCCCATTTATTTTAAATGGTACATGAGCCAATCAATGATTTCAAGTTATTAAATCATCCAAGTTCTCCCCATTTTTTTTAAAGCTCCAGAAAGGCACAGCTTTATTTTCCTTTTTATATATATATTTTTTAAGCTCCAGAAAGGCACAGCTTTATTTTCATTTTTTTTGAAGGAGAACTGAATGAAACAAAATGAAGCATAATAAGATTATGAATCATTGCCAATTATTTCATTGCCCAAAATGTTGATGCATACCACACAATACCCATCAATAAAACAAATACCAATGAACTCACACGAATGTTCCTTCCCCCACACTCAAACTTGAAATATCCATGCAATAATACCAAGAGAATGGGTAGGTAAAGATAAATTAGCTTGTATTGTGGCTTAAACCTATAAGGTAATTCATGGAATCTAAGGGATAACGAAGAATAAATGTAAAGTTAAGTCTCAGGATAATTTGTGGCTAGCCAAAGTAGTACCTCAATCATATTAAAAACATTCAATGAAATCCAAAGCTTCGAAAGAGAAAAATCACAAATTCTGGTTCTCACAAAAAATCCAGGTTTCCCTCAAGAAAGTGTGGGTATTAGAAAGAATATGTAAAAGTGTTTTAGAATACCTCACATGATGAGAAAAATATTTTGAGTCAGTGTTTCAGGTCTATGGATTTCAAAAATCAGTTAAACTCATAAAAATGATTGAAAATCCAATTTAAGGAAAAAAATTCACATCAACAATCATTTAAGATCCTTTTTTTTCAAAAAATCATTTCAATTTTATCAAAATAAATTATTGTGTGAAATGTGATCAGAATTATCATTAAAGCTCAAGGTTCCTAAAAAATGAAAAAAAATGAAAGCACACAAAAACAAATAAGCAGGTAGACACTCCCCCCACAATTAAATTTCAGTACCCTTCATTTTGTCCTGATAAAATATTAATAAGGGAAGAGAAAAAAACTGAATATAAGGAAAGATACAACCTGACTTTATTTTTCTAGCAGTATCATTGAGTTAAGCTCATAGTTGGCACCACTTCTTCCTATAAAGCAATAAAAAAAATGAATTAGAAAAAAAATAGAAAGGTGAAAGGGAAGGGATAATGCTTGGTTTGACCCCCAAGCGGGTGCTAGGTTTTTACTGCCCCTAGTCAGGCAGTTGCAGCAGGTTAACCCCAATCCGAAGGTGGATAGGGTTTCTTGCTTAGAAACCACCACAAATTATTTCTCCCGATATCCATATGTGGATGCCAAAAGAGAGAACCCCCAAAGAAAAGAAAAATATCCCCAACCCCTTGAAGAGATGGAAAAAAGAATTTGAGATTAAGAGGGGGAGGGAAAAGGATGTAGGGGTGCTCCCTGTTTTTGTAATCTGGAGGAGTGGTGTCCACCGGTGATGAAAATAGAAGAATAGGAAGTGGCTTCTCTTCTGTTTAATGTTCGTAAATTGGTTCTTCAATTATTTCTTCTTTTTTTCCATCATCCTCAAATGCAGCAATGCATAACACAACAGGCACCTCCATTCTCTCCTCAACAAGAGGACCTTCTTCTTCTTCTTCATCCAGATCCTGCAGTAGTGATGCTGAATCTACAAATTCAGAATAAGGGATATTAGATTTAAATTCAAAATTAATGAAATTTGAATGAAATGAATGCTCAGAATTTAAAACTCCCTCAGAAATTTCAGCTTTAGAACCCTTTTCCTCAAGCAAAGCAGCTGGGAACTCATTTGTTGGCGAGGGAAGTGGTTCCTTAAGATTTTCTTCAACCTCATCAATATCTTCATTAAATGTAGGTGGATCAAGTATTTCATTCTCCTCAGCTTTTATTTTTTGTCGTTCCATCCATAAGAATTTAACATCTTCAACTTGGGCGACCAGCGATGATATCATCTTGCTTGCTTTTTCCATATTTCTGCAATTCTCTTGAATTATCAAGGCATTTTCTTTCAATTGTTGGGAATTTTCAAGAATTTGAATACTCAATGTATCTTCCCTACTTGTATTATCATAAAAGTTATCCACATGCCAATAATTATAATAATTCCCATAAAAATCCATATTGGCTGATGAAATGAATGATATGCAACAAGGCTTTTTTTTTATTTTTATTTTTGTTTTTTTTCTTTGAAAAATAGTGTGTGTAAGTACTTGGCCTCCCCGGAAACGGCGCCAAATTGATGTTTGGGGATTTCAGTCGCTTTACCCTACTCAATTAAATTCTTATTTTCCTAAGAGTGTACCATAGTGGCACAACCTAGGGTCGATCACAAGGAGGCCGCTTATACGCACTATATTTTCAATTGTCACTCTTTAATTTAACTAATATAAAACTAACATATATAATATATATGGGGGATTTTGATTATGAAAATTAAACCAGAATGAAATTTTAAATCTACATTATCAATTAAAATACCAAAGAAAATCGTACTGGAAAGAACAAGTTAAAGGTAGCAGCGGTGGACAAACGTTGATCGTTGGACACTCCCTTTATCATTGTTTACGAATATATTTTCATTAAATTATCCAATGTATACCTCAATACCTCAAGGTATACACCTAATTAATCTAGATACCATATTGAAACCTCATACATGGGTTCCGATCTTCTAATGAAAGTGTTCTGATTACCCGAAGACCTCCGAGTAACCAAAACAGGATGAACTCATCGTGCTCAAAAGCGAGACCTCGCCAATGAAATTTAAACAATGAGTAAAACCACTTTAAATTAATTATAATATAAGCAATCTAGAATAATTTATAAGAAATTGAAAACACGAGAGAACAAGACCTCATTCATTCATGTAAACAAGTTCCAGGATAGTTTAAAAGAATATATTTTACAATGAAAGCACAAACTCAAAAAGGGAAATGTCTTCGGATCTCCATTGCCCACCACCACATGTATTTAGCCCTTCATGGCTTGATTACATCATGTAATACTCCTATACTCTTGATCTCTCAATCCAAACCCCTTTGTGACGGATGGTGTGGTGAAGAAGGGAATATGTCTTGAGAGGTAGGAGCTCCCCTCCTTTTGTAGGCAGAGTTTATCTTCACCGAAATGTCGCGTTTTAGACCCATTAAATGGCCGATTCACGTGTTGACCTCTTCATCAATATTGTTCATCAATGTCTTGGCCTTCCACCATAAAAATTTCAGATTAAGTGGACGCGTATTGAAGGATTTATGATTTTTCTATTGAAAATAGATTTCTCTGGATGAAGCTTCCTGGAAGCTTCCTTCAAATATCTATCACTAAACGGCCTTCATAAAGGATTCCAAATGGCATGGAATTTATTGAGGAGACGCGCCTTGGAGTCCTATGTCATAAACAGGTAGAATCGAATCATTTGGAGTAGTGTAGGACGAAATGTGCTTCCATTAATATGGTGGAGTCAATGCAGTCCGCCCGGAAAAAATTGTCAAATTCATTTATTTTTTTGGGCACCATTAATATCGATTCAATACCTGGTCCTGAAGACAAAGTTGAAGGAAATAAAATAAGGGTTCCAAAAAAATTCGAATCACAAAATTTGGAAATATATTTTATAAGAAATGACTAAAATACCCCTGTGATAAAAATCTGTTAAAAATCCAGAATTAGGCCATTTTTGCATTTAGGCTCAAAATAACACCAAAACCTAAATATGTAACAATTACCCATTAAATAACACTATTGTGGGTTTATAAACATTAAATTACAGTATAAAATATGTGAAAATATTAGCTTCATCAATATCATTTTCATTGATGACTATAGCAGAATGGCATGGGTATTCATCATTACTCATAAGACAGAGGTGTTAAGTTGCATAAAGCAGTATAGGAGGGAATCAGAAAAGATGATTGGGCAGAAAATTTTGAAGTTTCGTACTAATAACGGTACAGAATTCACAAACAGTGATGTTGAAAACTATCTCGAGAAACATGGGATAAGGCATCAAGTTTCATCGGTAAGAACTCCCTAACAGAATGGAGTGGTTGAAAGGAGAAATCGGATCATCAACTATATGGCCAGAACGATGCTTATTGATAAATACCTACTAGAGAAATTTTGGAAGGAAGCAGTTCTGACATCGGTCTATGTTTCGAACAGGTCTGTGTTGTGTCCAAAGCAAGGTAAGACTCCGTATGAACTGTGGTACGGAAAGAAGCCAACATTAAAATACTTTCGAATCATTGTAAGTAAGTGTTTTATTCTCAACAAAGAAAATCACAGGAAGTTTGAGGCATGTGGAGATGAGGGGATATTCCTTGGATACTCAGAGAAAAGCAAAGCGTATAAATGCTTCAACAAAAGGCGGGGAAAACTCATTGAGAGCAATGATGTCACTATAGTTGAAAATTAACAGAATACTCAACGATCCAGTGAACAGTTCTTGGATGAAAGTGATGATGAGTAAGCAACCCAAGGGGAGAAAAAGTGGTAGAAGATGATTCAGAAGAAGATACTGATGATGAAGAAGAAAGTGTCAAGTCTGTGTCTGCGAAGAAGCCAAAGAGTCGAGCTGAAATTGATAGGCAGAATATCATTGGTGATCAAATAGCTCCAGTTCAGACTCGAAGAATGAAATCATCACAGAAAAAATCTTTTTTATCTCAAGTGGAGCCGAAATGTTTTTTCGATGCAGCTGAAGAAGAAAATTGGGTTCAAGCTATGAACGAAGAGCTTGATCAGATGGAGAAGAACCATACATGGGAGATTGTTTCGAGGCCAACAGACAAGAATGTCATCGGAACTAAATGGGTCTATCGTAACAAGATGAATGAAGATGGCACAGTGATTCGGAACAAAGAATGACTAGTGTGCAAGTGGTACTCCCAGATCGAGGGAATAGATGTCGATGATGCCTTTGCACCGGTTGCAAGGCTGGAGACAATCAGATTCTTTTTTGCCATAGTAGTGCAACAAAAGTTCAAAGTGTTCAAGATGGATGTCAAATCCACATTCTTGAATGGGGTTTTGGAAGTGGAGGTGTACATTGAGCAGCCAGATGGTTTTCTCATTCATGAGGAGGAGAACAAAGTTTGAAGGCTGAAGAAGGCATTGTATGGGCTGAAACTAGCACCAAGGGCATGGTACTCAAGGATTGATTAGTACTTGAAGAAGCATGGTTTTCAGCGTGGAGGAGTTTATTACAATCTCTATTTCAGTAATGACAGTAATCAAAGGATGATGGTGTTGTTTTATGTCGATGACATAATATTTGGCAGATAAGATGAAGCTTAGTGCAGACAGTTTTCCGAATTCATGAAAAATGAGTTTGAAATGTCAATGATTAGGGATCTAACGTTTTTCCTTGGTGTACAGGTGACACAAGGAAGGAATGGAACATTGATTTCTCAATATAAATATGCCAAGGAGGTCCTGAGAAGGTTTGGAATGGAAAATTCCAAGGAGATGAAGACTCTGGTTGCCACCCGGATGAAATTATCGAAAGATGAAGATGGCAAGGCAGTTAATATCACAGAATACAAGAATATTATTGGATGTTTGTTGTACTTAACTACAACAAGTCCTAATATTGTTTTTGCCACATGCCAAGCAGCGAGATATCAGAGCAATCTCAAGGAAAGCCACATGCTTGCAGTGAAAATAATACTTCGTTATTTCCAGGGCACAGTGGATTTTGGCTTGACATATACTGACAAATCTCAGAAAGAGTTATTGGGATATTATGATGTAGAACGGTCCGGTTCAATATATGATAAAAAATCAACGTCAGGTGCATTCTATCTTGGTGGATTGTGTATTTTTTGGATAAGCAAGAAGCAAGATAGAATTTCATTTAGCACCAAAGAAGCTGAGTATATTGCGGCCACTCAATCATGCACACAGTTATTTTGGATGAAGCAGCAGTTTGAAGATATGGGTGTTGAAGTGAAGTCTCCGATCGGAATCAAGTGCGACAACTCAAGTGCTATAAATTTTAGCAAAAATCACGTCCATCATTCAAGGACAAATCACATTGAGATTAAGTATCATTTTATCAAGGAGAAGTTTGAGCAGGGAATCGTGAAGTTGGAGTACGTGCCTACAGAGCTACAGGTTGCAGACATTCGGACAAAGGCCTTACCCAAGGAAGCTTTTGAGAGGCATCGACTTTCTCTGGGAGTTCAGTCGATTCCCCACACTTGAAATAGTGTGGATGTGGGACCCCCCCCCCCCTCTCCCCGAGGTATGATGTGTTTTTCCCTAATTTGCTAATATGTGTTCTCTACTATGTTACAGACTATAAAGGAGTGACCTTTGGGTTCGTTGACAAAGGGGGAGAAAATAGTGATTGTTCATGGGGGAGACAGTGTGTCTATACGAGAAATCATGACAGATACGGGGAGTCGTTGACCAGTGGAGCATCTAGATAGGGGGAGAAATGAGAAAGGGGGAGAGTATTAAAATCTGATGATGCTAGAAGTGATCGATCAAAGTAGAGATATCACGACAGCTGAGGGTTGTGATAAAAGCAGAACAGTGGTGTTGGAATGGTGAGAGAAGGTGTCCAGCTATCACCAATTGGGATCAGTGTGGTTCAACAATTGGTATCAATTTATGAATTGGTATCTGGTTGGAATCAACAATTGGTGTTTGACATGAAGTGATTCATTGATTAACTTTTCATACTACTCTTGTTTCTCATGTCGAGCATTGCTCATGTGGGCTTAGATTACGTGTTAAGTGAATCCATGAATGCTATCATAATCGCAAAAGGCAAATGGTGGTAGCGGCTAGAAGAAGACTCAATGAGATATCAAAGTGCAGAAAATCATTCTGAGCAGAGTTGTGAAGAGTTGTCAACAAACCCAAAGGGGGAGATTGTTGGGCAAAAATCCCTCAAGGTAACATTTTATTATTTTTTGTATTGATTGTGTTTGTTGAAAAAATAGGTTTTCATGGATATTTTTCGAGTTCCCAAGAAGTTGTTGACAATCCTTGTTAACAAAGAATGATGAAAAAGGAAAGGATGATCTGGAGGTGGTACAAAAGAGTAGTACAAGGTGGCGCCATTTCCCAGTATTTGCCAAATTTTTGGGGTCCAAAATTTGGATTTTGGTGAGCATCGCGAAAATAGGATTTCCATAAAGATCATAATTTAATATGGAAAAGGAATGAATTTCGCGAAGATATGATGCATGGTTTGGAAATCGTGAAGACCAGAAGAATGGAGGCGATGAGTCTTCTCGATTATGTCAATATTTGCGAATGGCAGAGGCTGAAGCGCATCATAGTGGTGAAGGGATTTTCATGGGAGATTTGCGGCGAAGGCACGAAGGAATGTTGAAGGTGATGCTTCGCGATTACGTCAAGCTCCGAGAATGGAAAATTGCCGTGGTGTTTCATGATTTGGACAGAATTCCAGTGGAAACTTTGGAGCTTCGCGATTTGAGGTGACATGGCGTTGACTTCGCATGGAAGGGACGAGGTTCGGTGGAATCGCCTATAAATAGAGGCCAACCCCCTTGAGAGAAGTAGAGAGAATTTTCAGAGAAGATCATTCGCTCTCGTATAGTGAAGGTGGTTCGCGGAGCCAGTGTGCTTCACGAAAGAGGAGATTCGCGGCGGTTATTGTAGCACCGTGAAACCTGGGAGCTCCACGTTGGCTTAGTAAGCTTCGCGAGGGACGTTGCTTTGCGACGGCTTGAGCTTCGCGAGAGTGCTTTGAGAAAGTGCTTCGCGAAAACGGAGAAGCTTCGCGAAGGCTTGTTTGAGCTTCGCGAAATTGGGAGCTTCGCGAAGTAGGGTGCTTTGCGAAGGTACATTCCAAAGGTTGGTCCCCAGTGGTCAGAGGCAAAGTTCTATTCCTCAGTGGATGAAAGTGGGACTTCAACAGAGCAGCTATCTACAGTTGAAGATGCATTATTTCATTCAAATGAAGAGACCTACCGGTCTATAAACTGTGAATGGATTCCCTTCTAGAGCAGTGAGATTTGGAAGAGGAAGATGGTGATCCTCTCCACCGGGTGTGAACCAAAGAGAGAGAAACAGGGAGTGACCCTTGGGAATGTAGTGAGTTGACCATAAACTTTGTAAAGGAAGTGAGCCTGGGCATAGAAGTGATCTAGCCCGAACATTGTAATCCACAGCTAGTGAAGTTTAGTGGAATTGGTACGGCTGGCAACTTGTTGGCATATGCTCCTTGGATGTAGCCCTTTGTGGTGAACCAAGTAAAAATTGGTGTGTCCTATGCATGATTTACTTTCTATCTACTTTGTGCAACAGGAAATAGAGAGAAGAGTGTTTTGCTTAACAGCGAAACAAGATCAGAACGGGTGTTAATTTCCAATTAGTCATACCCTGATTCACCCCCCCCCCCTCTCAGGGTATTCAGCCTTATGTACCTAAAAATTGTTTTATAAATGTCATATATATAATTTATATCCAACATCATACCCATCCTTGTGAGGTGGTAATGGAAAAATGAATGACATCAGTTCGCAATGTTGTAGTCCACCGTATACACGAATAATGATTTCGTAACCCATTTGATGGAAGATGGAAATTATTTAGGTTATGGAATTAAAAAAATAACATATCACTATATGTAAGATACTTAGTTAATTATATAATAATGTTTAATAATAATTTATGGTTGTGGTGGAGGAAATAAAATAATAATGTTCATCAGAGAACGTTTCCTTTTCTTTGGGTAACTTCTTTTGGTTTTCACCAATGGGCCTTACTTGGTTGGACTTATGACAAAAATAATTAATCTAGGATGGGGATATGGAATTATAGAATGTATTTCAGAATATATTTTTTGAAAAAATGGGTTTTTAATGTGTCAATAGAGGGGGATATGGGGTGTACTTTTATATGTGAGGTGAGTGAAACACTTGTAAATTTTAAAAAGAATGAATTCTACCCACTTTTTTCATATCAAAAGGCTCAAATAAGGGGCCATAATTAATAATATAAATAATTACTTATAAATAATTACATAAAATATATTTTAGTTAAGTTATTAGATCATTTTAACCCTTATCTTTTTATTTTAACCTCCTGATAAATTCATTTTTACCTTAACTGCAATAATTAATTTTTTTATTATTTTCAATATTAATTTTCGTCAAAAATTTTATTCACCATATTATAAATTATAAATCATTAGGATTAAAAATATGGAATATTTGTTTACCAAATTAAATTCATATTAGTGGAAGATTTTAATTTTAAAAAAACCCAGAGATGCAACCAAAAAGTGGGTTTTCTTGTAGAGTATGTTTTGAGAAAAATGTAATTTTATATTAACCCTATGAAAAATAATAATAATTTTATGAAAATAAATTAATATTTTTTGATATATAATATATATTTTTCTTATAAAACATTAGAAATTAGAGATTATTTTAATTAATTAAAATAGAGAATCATTATGCAATTTAAAACAGTTTTTAGAAAAACCTGTTTTTATATCTAAAATTGAACTTATACTATTATTTAAAGATGATTTAAAAGTATTTAATTGGATTCAATATAAATAAAAAATAATTTTGTAACTATAAATCATGTTAAAACATATTTTTAATTTTAAATTAATTAATTTTTGGAAAAGAAAATACATTTTTTACAAAAATTGTTATTTTTCACTATTCATTGAATAATTAATATTTTATGAAAAATACAAAAATTTCAATATAGTTAAATTTTTATTTATGATTTTAAAAATTATTTTTATATTTTCAAATTTTAATTCTTAAATTTAGAAATTAATCTTTTAAATAAAACCTTAAGAGAAAAGAGTTTAGTTAGAACTATATCCTTTTTAATTTTAAAATTTTATAAAATTTTTTATAAAAAATATAACTATCCAATTTATATTAATAAATACAAAAATTATTTATTCTATAATTACCTATTTGTTACACATATTTCATATTAAATAGATCTTCACTTGTGCATGATGAGTGGGCGTAAGACTGTACACCTAACTAGAAACCCCTGGGGGGATATTCTTGGGTTAATTCACATTTTCATTATAAACCATTATGATGAAATATATGATAGAACCTATGGAAACCTATGAAAATCCATAGTTATATGAGTTGAACTAAATGTTTCATGGGTTGAAAGAAGGCATCATAATTTTAAAAATCATAAGAGTGATTTTCATAATTATATGGATTACTAATCTAATTATTGATTTTTGATACTCAAAATAAGTTTTTGGTTTAGTTAAAGGATGGAAATTATAAGAATCATGTGAAAAATGAATGTGATAACCAATGAAATGGCCATAAACATGAGAAACCAATTGAAATGGGAACTAAAATGTGAATCCATATGATTATTTCTAAACATATATCTTGATATATGATTAACAACCTCAACATCAGTGAGTTTCCTAACTCACCTAATAAGATAAAAAAAAGTTTCATTGGATTTTAGTAGATGAAGACCATAAAAGAAAGAATATTATGATTCCTATATATTGAGAACGTGGGAATAAACACCTAGCTAAATGTCTTAATGTAATGGAAAGATGTTTTATGTGTATAAAATAATGGTATATAGGAAGTTATTAATATGAACAAATAATAAGTTCTACGAAGGGAACGTTTAGTGTCTTATGTGTGGGGAACTTGGGCATTATATGACTAAATGATCTAATTTAAGGGAAAAATCCTAGAAAAGGAAGGTCCTATGCTATGTCAACTGTTGAAGTATATCATGATGATTATGTAAAACATATCCTCTACTCTATATTTGGGGATATCATGATGAAGTTTATAATAAAATTCCCTATGCAAATCCAATTGTTCACCCTATAGTGTAATTTTACTAGAATTTGAGCATTGATTAGCTCTCTCTACAACTATTCCAAATAAATTATAATAATACGAAGATAACATTGGATATTATGAAGCAATATATGATTTTCAATTGGTTTGAGGATGAACCATAACTTTATATGGAAATTACATTCATTGTATGGGTCTTACTACCTATTAATGAGGGATATTTAGGTCAAATGGTTAGGGATAAACTCAATATTAAAGATATAACTAGTTTTTGAGGATATTTCAATGTATTTTCTAAAGTCATTCTTAGTCTTCCCCTAAATCTTGAATTTGACTTTCCAATAGAATTAATACCTTGTAAAACCCCTGGTTTATATATATTAACCCTTTATTTACGTGTTTTAAATATATAAAGTGTTTTGGTTAAGTTTCGGGAGATTTGGAGTAGTTTTGGAAAGTTTTTGGAGATTTTATGGAGGTATATGATTTAAGAATAGTTAATTGAAACCACGAAATGCCTATATAAAACCATTAAATAGGAAATAGAGGCTACTGTACAGGTACACAATTAGCACAAATTTTGGAAAAAATGTTAAGATGCCTTGGAGAAACCATAAGAGGCTACTATCATTTGAGATACTTGATAATGCGTGGTTTGTAGATAATTTGTGTAACCATTTGATCCAACCTTGCAGGGTGTTTCTTGAGATAGTAGATCATGTAGGGTTAGTTCACAGTTTTTCTTACAATGTACCCTAACCATGCATTGTTATTCTTTTGAAAGTTGTGGTTCTAACTCAGTTTTTCCCCTTGATAGCTTGTTTCCCCCATGTCCGAAACTTACATGATTTATACTTCCCCCCAAGTCTATAAAGACCCTTCCACTTGATTTATAAATAATTTTTCAATGATTTTATGTGTGTTGGGGGCTTATATTCTTTGGGAACAAGATTTAAGGTGGGTTTTGGAAGATCTAAGACAATTTGTTTTGGAGTTTTGTGACATTCTTTATTTTTTCATCAGTTTGTGAGGTAGGTGAATTTATTATCTAATTATCCAGTTATAACTTGAAGGATTGATTTCAAATTGATTGAATTTCTATTTTTGAAATCTAAAATTGATTTTAACTATTTTTTTCTAAATCCTCTTTAGTGATGGATTGTGAAATTTGTGAAAATTGGTTATTTTGTAAAACGTGAAATTGGTTACATGATTTTAAAATGGTTGTTTGGTTTTGATGTATGAAAAATTGGTTGAAAAATGTTTTCAATAGAAGTATTTTTTTAAATGGTTTGGAACAATTTGTTTGGCATGGTAATTAACATAAAATGTTTGTGTGTGTTCATGCTCATTTGGGAAAAATAATTATATGGAGTTTTTCCTATCAAAACTAGGAAGGATAAGGGTATGAACTTTCCCCCATCAAAATGGTTCACCAAGTGACGACTTAGTGAAAGGATGACTCACCACTCACACGTATAGGGAGGTCCATGGTGTTTTTCCAAGTGATTATCTAAAGCGGTGGGTGATTTATGTACCCAATAATTTTATTTTATTCAAAATGGATATAAAAAAATCCCCCAATTAAAATAAAATAGCCCAGTTTACCAAAAAAGTAGTTTCATATAAGTTTTAATATTTTATATGATTTCTCAAAAGATTCACTAGGTATCAGGTAAAAAAGTTTACAATGATATTATACCCTTTGAAATAAATTTACTTAATAAATATATTATATAAACACTATTCCAGATAAACTATCAAAGTAGTTGTTTTTCTTGAAGGTTAAAATAGATTTGGTTTTATAGTATAGAAAAAAAAACAAGAAAAACAAAAACCAATATAAAATTTTTGAATAAAAGAGGTTCAGTCTCAAGATGAGACTTAATACTCTCCACTAAAAAATCACCTACTTCTAAGAATTTTATATAAAAACGTTTTCTGATCCACAACTTCGATATGGTGTTATAATTAAATACAAACTGTCCAGATCACACAAGGAATCTTCTATAGTTTTCATGATAGAATAAATAAAACATGTCACAACCAGAACTCTACCATAACCCTTGGTAAACATGTGTAAAAGGAGTTGAGAAGATATCTCTGAATCTCCTAGATTAAATCAGGATACATTGTGTGTAGAAAAAAATATTATGCACACACTACTCGGGATGTGAAGATAAATAAAACAAACAGAGAAAGTAAGAATGTAGGAAAGTTGGGTTATTCTAAATGACATGATCTACAGTTCATGACTCCATGAAAGTGATTTGAACTGAGACTCGAGTCAAATTTCATAAGTTGAAAAATGAGAGTATCATAAACTCTTCGTTATTGAATGTAGAAAGGTACTGGATGGATGTTGTTATTCAGCTTCCTTAGTCGAGTGAAATGAGATGCAACATGAAAGATATTATAGTTCAGTGATTTGTTTTCTCACTTCACATTTACATATCTATATTTTTATTCAGCACATCTCTCATGAATGAGGAATTCTACTTCATCTTTTTAATAGTAGCAACATCAAAGACAATCCACTATATCTTCTGCACCTCGTACTACACATTCTAACACAAAATTTAATGATTCTCTATCGAGTAATGAAGTAAAAATAATTATTACAATAAATGGTGTTAAATTCAATAAAATATCCATTAGAAAAGTTTCATTAAAAAAACATAAACACTGGTGATGTGTGTTTTGAATGGTGACACTTATGACAGTGACTCCTTGTAATAATGATACTTTTAGTGGTGTATACACCTGGTGGTGAGACATTGGAACAATGTATGGATCTAATGGTGAATCTAGGATTGGCAGTATTTTAGTCTAGTAGTAGGTTTATTCAATAGTGAATCCACTCTGGTAGTGAGTTTTTCTGACACTTACGAAATATTTCATTCAGGCGGTATGACTTCCTTGATGGTCTCTCAAGGAAATGGTTATAATATTTTAATGGTGAGATATTCTTGGTAGTGTGACATTCTTAGAAGTTAAACCTTTCTATACTTTTTTAAAATTCCATATCAGTGATGACTCATTGTTGACAATGACTCATCCTTGGTGGTGTCTCATACCTAAGAAAATTTTACAAATATGACTCATAATATAAAATTCTAATAGAAAACATGAAACTCATTAAATATCACAATAATCATGATTTTATGATCATTAAAACAATGAGCTCAATAATCTCCCCCTTTTGATGATCTTAAATCCTTACATTTTATATTCATGGTATCAAAGGTAATTCATGAAATTAAAATAAAAAAAAATTGTATCAAAGAAAAATGTGTTTACATAAAGTAGTAAGGTATCCAAGGAAAATAAGGAAGGAATGATATGATATTGTATCAAAGGATGGTATAAATATATATATAATTAAATTAATTTATTCAAGAAATAAATTCCATAATATAGTTTCCCCCATATTGGGATTATAAAAAAGGAACAACAAAGTCAAGAAAGTAATAGAATATGAATAGAATAGGAAAGAAGTGATGAAAATAGAAACAAAATAACAGTAAGAAGATAAGTTTTATTGAAAAATCTCTCGAGGAGACAGTAAAAAATATCCAGAAAATGCTTAAAAAATATTCCCATAAAAAACAAAAAGTTTAATCAATAATTCTTCTTAGAATCACTGCAAGGATCCAATAGTGATTTTACTTTGTCATTGGATGAGGAAGAGGTCTTAGTAGAAGGTTCTGAGGTAACTAGAGGAGTGGTTAAGGGTACTGAATAGATAAATAAAGTAACATCGACAATAGTTGAAGGAGGTCAAGTTTATTGAATGAGGATTGACTAGAGGTGTTTTACTTCCAATCCGAGAGTTAGAGAAAAATGTTTTAACTTAGTTGGAAAAGGAGAATGAGGGACTTTGGACAATCTAGGTCAGAATAACTATGGGATAGTTATAAGAGGTTTTAGGTGGGAATTCACTGGTATGGCTTCATGAGCTACAACGATAGTCCCATGAACATAAATAAATGGTTTCATAGTATTTATGAATTCCATTATAATATCTCCACCTCACTCTATTTCACTAAATAAGTCTTTCTTTTCTTATATAAAAAGATTCAATAGAGGATACATGACTTTAAACTGATCCAACTGTGCCTTTAAGGCTTAGTTCATAGAAGGAATCATCAAATTTTTGGCCAAAAACATAAGCTGAGCATTAAATTCAGGCTTGGAGTAAATCATAGAGAGATAATAATTGATGGACTTAGTTATATTCTCTTTATCTTCCTTCATATCCTTCATGTATTCACTTATCATAATATTTGAATAATCATTATTGTGATCTAACTTCCTCAAAGTCTCCATAGGTAATGCAAAAACATCACTTGAATTACAACTTGAGACATTTCTTGGTTCTTCTCTGATAATAGTTCTGATCAACACAACATCAAAAATTGATGGAGTTGTAGTAAAACTAGATTCCACTGATGTAAGATTTTCAACTCTCTTAATAAGGGCATCCATATATGCTTCAAAGGAAGATTTCATTCCTTCCCCCAATGGATTTTAAGGATTCCAACTCATTTTATAACCTGAATTTCTCAATTTAAACTTCTTGGATATGGTGAATCATCTTCGATTGAATGTGTTGGATCCCCAACTCAAACAAATATCTTGCATCTTATTCACTTACATTAGTAAGAAGTGGTTCTTAACTTTTCAAAAGTTTACAAAAATCAGAAACTAAATTTTTTATGAGAAAATTCAAGTAACCCTTAGTGGCCACATCAACACAAATTTATAGAAAAATTGATGCAAGATCTCTTATAGAGGAAAACCTTTCTAACTAACTAGTAACTTCAATATGGTTTATCATTGATCCTTCAGTATCATTTTCTTCTCAAATGGACAGTTCACAATTATTGGGTGATCTTCAAGGAAACAAACTCCATTCCTTTAACATCAATTCAATCCATCATTCTGAAGTATTATTAGGAATTTCAACCAATTTTGATAAGAATTTGAGATACTACTTCAATAGATACACCAACATAGGTCTCAATAGTTATCTATTCAACTAAAGGTACACCCCATGTGCTCATCAACATAAGGCTTACCAGAAGCAGGCACATATCTCAAATGAAAATCAACACATGTCTCAAAAATCTATGATCATTAATAATTTTCTCTAAACACTCTACTTACATCTATTCAGCCACATTATTCTCAACAAAAAAATAATTCTCATCTTCTCAACAACAACTTAATATGACTTTGTATGATCACCCAAAAAAGATGCAGTATCAACTCTATTAAAAGAAGAATCCACTTCATAACTCCATCACTTGGTAATTTCTCCCCCTTAACTGATTCATATATCTACTTTCTAGTAGAAACATTAATTTCATCAATAAAATCGGGCCCCTCTTCTGATCTAGAAAAAGAACCACCAAGAGAAGTTAGAAGATCCTGAGGGATCTACACATCCTATCTTCAAATTTTCACACTGGTAGCATCAGGATTTGATTCGTCATAATCATAATCATTTTCACTCCATTCTTCATATAATTAATCACCATTACACTTATAATTATCAAATTTGGAACTAATTTTGAACTGGTCTTCTCCTAAAACATCAGTCTCCTCCTGATAACATTTTTCAAACATTTCTCTATTTGAGAGAGTCCCAAGGGGACTAGGATCTCCATAAGTTGTAACAGTATATCTAGAAGATGAGTTAGTTTTACTTCCATCACCAACTAGATATTCCTATTATTATTCTCCACCAATAAAAATTTATTTTTCTCATCATAATATTCAACAATCTCATTAGGTTCTAGACCGGGGTCAATAAGGTCACTTTTTTCTAGATGGGTGGTCAAATGTATTAAACAAATCATAAATATTTTCATTATTAGGTACCAATTTATTATTATATGGGTTATAACTAATCTTTATCCTTCTAAAAATTATCCTTGTGATACAAAAGCCTCTACAGTCCAGAACTAACTCTTTATCTTCAGCAATGAGACCTTTTACATGAAGCATAATAGAAATAAACTTTGGATAAATTAGGTAATTTGATATAGATTAAGGATTGATCATTTCTGAAATATGAAGAATATGATATCTACATATATTTATCATGCATCCTCTTTTCATAAGACAAAGTAAATACACATCCATATACCTTATATTGGAAAAGTCTCTCTTTATTAGGAACATAATGTACTGGATAAACATGAAGAGTAGTCTGTACTCTCCATCTTGCTCTGAAGCAATCAGTCATCTATCTATTTTATATCAAGTCAACTTATGAAAGAATTATTCATAGATGAAATGGTCACCATTATCTAGAATGGTTACATGATAGTTATTAAATACACCTTCATGTGGAAATTTTAAAAAACTATCCCACCGTCTTGAAGAAAAGGTGATTCTATGACCGTTAAACCAACTTTCCACCCAATACTCTTATAATTTTTCAAAACAAAACTCCACATAAAGGTTGAAATCATACAAAAACATAGGATAAAAAGGTATCTTATTTGAATAGAACCAATCCATCCATCCTTCGAGTTGTAGAAATTTATTCATTAAATATCTACTTGAAAGTATAAATTCCACTTCAACATCCTTTTCGGGTGCTACAACCCATTTTTCTAGCTCATGATTTACTGGCTCAATTATAGTCGGACAACTCAGTTCCCCTTTATGCGTCATTTTGGAATGTGACTTGTTCGGAAAAGACTCTAAATGTCACTTTACTCTAACCATGGAGGTCTACTCATTTGGTTAATTCAAATTTAAAGGGAAGGATGAGATGTCGGGGGAAAATGATAACACATGGATCAAGATAAAATAGATCAAGGGAAGAGTGTGCATTGAAATTAAAAAGAGGTTTTCATTTGTCATTTGTAATTTTTATGGATTTGGTAAATAAAAACTTGGAATTGGGATTAATTCAAAATCGAAATAAACTTCGAACTGAAACATAAAAATTAAATAAACCATGAAGAATTTAAAAATCGGTGGTTAAAAGTTAGAATTGAAACTTTGAAAAAGGAATGAAAAACCAAGGGTGTGAAATCTAGTGGTGAGAAGTCCAATGGTGATAAGTCCAATGGTCAGAAGTCCAATTGTGAAAATTCCAATGATGAGACATTCACAACCATGAGATATTCACAATGGTGATACATTCACAATGGTGAGACATTCACAATGGGGAGACATTCACAATGGTGAGTCCTACACAATTTAACTTAACCAAAATTAATCATACCTAATTCATGATTAATTTATTTAATTCTCTCAAAAATTTAATTTCTTAGTGAATAAATCTGCAAGCTGATGTTCTGTACTAATGTATTTAAGAGTGATATCACCCTTTTCAAAATGATCTCTCAAATATTTATTTCTTTCATCAATATGTTTTGTTATATAATGTGATACATGATTCTTAGAAATATTTATCACACATTTATTATTATATTTTATAAAGAAATCAAAAAATTTATACCCATAGTCTAGTAATGTGTGTTTCATACATAAAATTTTTGCACGACAGCTACCTCCAGCTATGTATTTAGATTCATAATTTGATAGTGCAGTAAAATTTTGCTTCTTACTACACCAAGAAACTAGAGACTTTCCCAAAAAGTGACACAATATAGTGGTTGTTTTTCTATCTAACTTACATCCACCAAAATGAGCATATGAATAACTAACTAAATCAAATTCTTGTCATCTTGGGTAAAAAAATCCAAATTTGGTATTATATTTGAGGAATTTTATAATTCTTTTTACAACTACAAGATGTGGCTCCTTTTGATTATCTTGAAAATGATCAAACATACATACACTAAACATTATATCAGGTCATCTAGTATTAAGGTATAGAAGACTTCAAATCATACCTTTGTTATTGGTTTGATCCACTAGTTTCCCAACTTCATCATGATCTAAATTATAGGTAGTACCCATAGGACTATCACTACTCTCAGTTTTATCTAAGTTAAAGAATTTTAAAAGATCCTTTGTATATTTAATTTGATTTAAAATGATTCCTTATTTATATTAAAAAAGCTGGAAACCATGAATGAAATTGACTTCACCCATTAAACTCATTTTGAATTAATTGTTCATCATTTGGGAAAAATATATATAATGAATTTTTTGAAGATCCAAAAATAATATCATCTACATATATTTGTACAAATAAAACATTTTTTTGAAATTCATTTTATAAAAAGTGTAGTATTACATATACATTTAGAAAACCCTTTTGAAATAAAAAATGTGATTATCATATCAGACCAAACTCTAGGATCTTGTTTTAAACCATATAATACTTTAGTTAATTTGAAAATTTTATTTGGAAAATAGGAATCGTGAAAATCATGGGTTTTACAATAAAAACATCCTCAAATAATTACCCATTTAAGAATGCACTCTTTACATCCATCTGATAAATTTTAAAATCTAGATAAGATGCACAAGTTAACAGTACTCTAATTGATTCAGGTCTGGATAATGGTGCAAAGTTCCCTTCATAGTATATTCCTTCTTTTTGAATATAACCTTGTACAACTAGCCTTGAATTATATCTTACTATTCTTCCCGATTCATCTACCTTCTTTCTAAACACCCATTTAGTGCTTATAGTCAAGGTTTCTATTCATATATCAATAATTTACCATACTTTGTTTATTTTAAATTTATTTAATTCTTCTTGCATAGACATTACCCAGAATTTATCATTAATTGCATCATTGATGTTCTTTGGTTCAAGATGTGACAAGAATTATTGATGTTCAACCTAATTTCTTAGAGAATATCCAGTATGTTTACCACTATCTAGGTATCCAACAAAAAACGCAAGGGATGGTACCTAAGGGTCTTTAAAACTCTAGAGAAAGGAGGGAAAGTAACTTCAGGTTCTTTTATAGGTTTGGGATCAAGGATTTATAGAAATTACTTATAATTAGATGATTTTATAACTATTTTATTGTAAAATTAGCAGGTTTAGAATTTAGGTTATGAGTTTATAAATCAACCTCAAGGTTTTCAAAAGATGTCTTAGGATCATGTGAATCTATCTCATCAAATTTTATTTAAACAGATTCTTCCACAATTTTGGTCCTTTTATTTAAAACACTATAGACTTTATTAGAGGTTGAATAACCCAGGAAAATTCCTTTATCACTCTTAGAAGATTATTTTTCATGATTATCCTTATTGTTAATATTAAATAAATTTTTATCTAAAAACTATAATGTAATTGACGTTAGGATTTCTATTATTCCAAATCTAATAAGAGGTATTTTTCAATATAGGTCTGATTAAAACTGTTTTTATTATATAACTGTCTATATTCAAAACATCATCTAAAAATTAGACAGGTAAATCATATTCATTTAGCATGGTCTGGGCTATCTCTTGAAGAGTTATATCCTTTGTCTCAACAAATTCATTCTACCAAGGGGTCCTAACAGTAGATAAGTTTTTTCTATCGCCATTTTGTGAGAAAAATGATTCAAAGTATTTATTTTTAAACTCATATCCATTTTCACTTCTTAGGGTCATAATTCTAAGTCCCCTAAATTTTTCTATAGATCTATCATACTTATAATAGTAAGATCAAGTTTCACTTTTTTGAGCTAAAAAGAACACCCATGTATACCTAGAAAATTCTTTTTCTAATATATAGACATAGTTATTCCCATTTATACATGAAAATCTAGATGAACTAAATAAACCCATATGAACCAATTTGATTGGTTGAGATGTTTAAACTTCTTTCTTTGATTTAAAATAAATATTCTGATCTTTCTATTTTTTGTCAAGGGTTATAGAATTTGTCATTTGGGATCTCTATTTTTTGAAGATCCTAGACAAATACATTCCTAGTAAGTGTACCAAATGAGTGAATATTGCAATGGACTACTCTAAAATTCCAAAGACAATATTCTTTTTGAAGTAAATCAAAGAGGAAACATTTTGGGAAATTAAATAACTAAGATCAATAACATAAACAATTTTCATTACTTAATGCAGTAAAAACTAATGTACCACAAGAATCAAAAATATTACATGAATGATTCTCAAATTTAACATGAAAACCATCATCACATAATTTTGAGATGATAAGCATGTTATACATCAAACTATCAAAGAATAGTACTTTGGAAATTAAAACAGAATTAGTGTCACTAATCAAAAAAAGACCGATGATTTTTCCTTTAGAAATATCACTAAAGGTGGAATAACCACCATAATCCTTTATTAGGTTATAGAAACTTGTGTATAATCCTATAATATTCCTTGATTATTTGATTTCCATGTACCATAAACTTGTCCTGGAGGTCTTCATGCAGTTTTCCTAAAAAAACATATACAAGAAATGATTTTGGTACCCAAATTTTCTTGGGTCTAGATGTTTTAGAATTCAAGGCCTTGGAAAACCACATTTTTTCAAATAGGTTTCTTATAAATAGAATGTAATAGTTTTGAAATAAAAACTTTATTTGTTCCTATAGAGTAATAATTGTTAGTTTAAATTTTAGATTTAGGTAAAAATATGATCTTAAGTATTATTATTTTTCTAGGTTGGTATCATATACCATTAATATGTTTTGGACTAACTTTCTTACCTAGAATCTAATTAATAGTTTCTTTACCATTGGTAATCTTTTCTAAATAATAATTTATTTGTTCATTAGAAATATTATGTTCATAATTATCCTTTAACAACTGAGTATTTTCTCTTTATCAATATATAAACAAGATTTAACATTGGAAGATAAAATAGGTTGTCCTTATAAAAATTTATATTTACCCTTAGGATCATTAAAAGTATTATCTATAATTTTTCAATATCCAAACATAACTTCTTGAGATATTTCATTACCATTATTTTCATTCCAATAATTATCATAATTAATCATAAGAAAATAATTATAGACAATAGGTACCTCAGAGACATTAGTCATGAAGAACATGTTGGCTCAATATAACTTTTAATTATGAGTATAGTCAGAATCACTAGAGAAATCCTCAAATGAACTACATGTTTCTTTCATAACATTATTAATAATTTAGTCCTTATCATCATATAAATTTTTTTATTTTAGTTGTGCACAGTTTTTTCTTGAAATTTCCTTTTTTTTTGTATTCACAACAAGTAATATCATTATTATCCTTCTTCTTTTCCCTTTTATAGATTCCTTTAGTATCATAATTTCCTTTATAACTATGATTTATAAAAAATTTCTTTTTTCTATAAAATTTCATAAATCTTCTAGCCAAATCAGACATCTCATCATCATTGTCTAAAGGTGACTCACTGTCACTTGGTAATTCAGTTT
This sequence comes from Viscum album, assembly GCA_963277665.1. NCBI lineage: Eukaryota > Viridiplantae > Streptophyta > Magnoliopsida > Santalales > Viscaceae > Viscum > Viscum album. Next base: position 545,361,228 of record OY728140.1, read on the forward strand.
GGATTTTTTTCACTTTTATGTTTATCTTTGTTTAGATGTAGTAGACTTGAAAGCTTATGAATTTATTTTTGGATCATCATATTCCTCTCGGTTGAAATTCAATTATTTTTCAGACTTTATCAATTTCAAAATCAGATATTTGATTGGCAGTTTTCTGATGTCACGTAACCCTTTAATTGAAACATATGTGCCTCTCCATCATTCTAGAAGACATCATTGAAATATCATAATTATTTCTTTATTAGAAACTTAATTTTCTAATGATCTCATAGAATTCCAAATTTCATTAAACCTAAGATACATATTAAAAATTAATTCATTAGGATTTATCTTTAAAATATTATACTTAATAGTATAATTATTTAGTCTCATCTCTTAAACAATAGTTTTAACCTCATTTGAAATAGCTATTGTATCCAAAATTTCAAAATAAGTTTAACAGGAAGAAATTATACTGAATTCCCCATCTCAAAAATCATAGTAAAAATAATTTTTAACTTTATAATTATTTTTATAATTAGTTTTAGTAGCTTCATCCAAACTAACTCTAGAAATTGCAGAGAATTCATATTTGTCTTCTATAGTAGTTGAAATATCAAAACCGATACTCTATATATGAATTATAATTTCAATATTCCATTAATTATAATTATGAAAATTGAAAAAATAAGTTTTTTTGGTAGCATAAACTTTTTGTCTACTATCCATTTAAAGAATAAATTTAAAACTAGCATAAACGTAAGATCATTAAAGAACTACTAAAATCGCAGTTGAAAATTTATGGAAATATTTGATACCAAATCTTCTAACCTTTGATGCCGAATATTGGCTAGAGTGAGTACCTCAAGAGGGTGGGGGTGAATTGAGTATCCAATAATAAATTTCTATTAAAAATGTAATTAAACAAAATCCACCAATTTAAATAAAACAACCCAGTTTACTAAAATAGTAGTTTGATATAAGATTTAATATTTTATAATATTGTTCAAAATATTGATTAGGTATTGGGTATAAAAATATGAAATATTATTATATACTTTGAAATAAATTTAATTATTCAAAATATTATATAAACACTAATTTAGATAAATTATCAAAGTAGTGTTTTTTCTTAAATGTTTAAAAAAATTAAATTTATAGTATATAAAATAAAATAAGACACAAAAATTCATAGTGGAATTTTGAATACAATAGGTTTAGTCTCAAGATGAGACTTAATCCTCTCCACTTGTAAATAACCTAATAAAAAGGAGATTATATAAAATAAACTTGTGATCCACAACCTGGATCAGGTGTTACAATAGTATACAAATTTTCCAGACCACATAGGGTCTCTTCCATAGTTTTCATGGGGGGGGAAATAAAATAGGTAACAACCATACCTATACCACAACATGTAGTAAACAAGTGTAAAAGGTGTTGGTAATATATCTATGTATCTTGTAGTTTAAATATGGAGAGAGTGTGTGTAAAAAATAGAGTATGCACATGTTATTTGTAATGTGAAGATAAATAAACAAAATAGAGTAAGTAAGAATGTAGAAAGGTTGTGTTTCTCTGAATGATATTCTCTTCTGATCTTGTCTCCTTGAATGTGATTTTAACTAAGACTCGAGTCGAGTTTCAGAAGTTTTAGAAAAATAAATTGTTGTAAACTGTTTGTTCTTGACTGTAGGAAGGTACTAGAGGAATGTTGTGCTTCATATTCATCAGTCGAGTGAAGCATGATGCAACATGAAATATCGTCTAGTTATTTTAAAAAAGTTTTTTCTCACTTAATGTGTATAGATCTATCTTTTAGTTTAGAAAATATCTCTTGTATGATGAAGTCTGGTTCATCTTTTTAATAACAGAAATAACAAAGAGAATCCACCAGATCTTATGCTCCTCATAATGCATGTTCTAAAACTACATTTAATTCCTCTGTGTTGAGTAATTAAGTAACAATAATTATAATAATTAATAGAATTAAATTCAATAAACTAGTCATTAGACTAATTTAATTCAAATTAAACAAAAACACCGATGGTGTGTATTTTGAATAGTAACAATTCTGGTGGTGACTCCTTGGAACAATGACACTTCTAGAGGCTTTAATGTCTATAAGTGAACGATGTCTTGATATGGTGGTGAGTCGAGGTTTGGTATTATGTCAGGCTAACAGTAGGTTGCCTCATCGGTGACTCCACTCTGGCGGTGAGACTTTCTTACACTTAGCCAATATATCATTCTGGTATTATGACTTCCTTGATGGTATCTCAAGGAAATGAAGAGACTTTTTTGATTGTGAGATTTTCTTGGTGGTGTGACATTCTTGGTAGTGAGAATTTTTTATAATTTGTCAAAATTCCATCTTAGTGGTGCCTCATTAGTGATGGTGACTCATCCTTCGCAGTGTCTCATACTTAGTAAAATTTCACCAATATAACTCATAATATAAAATTCTAACAAAAAACATGAAATTAATTAATTATCAATTTAATCATGATTTAATTATCATTAAATCAAGGAGGTCAACACATGGTTTCATGAATATGTAGATGTATGTAATAGAATTGTTATGTAAAATAGAAATGTGAAATAGTTTAAATAATTGTTTGGATTCTTTCCGCAGAAACAGTTTTGGTTTGGAAAATTATTTTATACTTTGATATAAATTTTTGAAATGGTTGTAAATTGTTTTACATAAATATTATTACATTTTATATCATACTGGAATGATTATAGAATTAATTAAGAAAATCCCATTGAGTTGGATCTTGGAGCTTGTTGGGAGCTTCTGCTAAATGTCTTGGTTGTCTTTGGGCTTTTATTTTTACTTTTTTCATTGTACTGTTATACAGTTCATGGGTGTAGTTTTGTATTGTTTTCTATTGGAATTACATTAAGTTGTAATAAATTGTTCTCAGGCATCATATAATGGTTTTTGATTATTGTATTCTTGGTTTATTTGTTTTATTTTAAAAATGGAAAATCATCCCCCATCTATTTATGAAGACCTTGTAATTTATTGATTGGCTTTGTTGTCTTGGGGATGTCACCTAATTAAAGTAAGACCCTACAACTCTTCCCAATCCAATGGTTGAGGGGTGAGATGTTAAAAATGGTATCAGTCTTGGTTGGTCCAAATATCTTTTGGAAAAAATAATATCAGTTTTTTTAGTTCTGAGGTTGGAAAATATTTATGCTTTAGTCCTTGAGTTAGAATGGTAGCATGGAGATAGGATCATCAGAACATGAAATGTAGATCATAAAGAGGCATAGCTATACTATTTATGTAGAACCTCAGGTTACCAAGGAGTTTGGGTACATGAGTGTTTTGATAAAATCTTAGGAGTTTTATCCTCATTGCATGGGTTTATCCAATGAGAAGGGTATGAAATGTATTGATTAAAATTACTTCCTAGTTGGAGTGAATATTTAAATTTGATTAATGATTAATGATTTTATGAAAAAAGTGTTTATTTTTTAAAATAGTTAAAAATGGTATGATTTTCAAAGATGATGGTGGAATTTTCAGAAATGGTTTGAAAATGGAAAATTTTGAATTTTGGGAAGCGTTATTGTGATATTTGTGTATTAATAAACTTGAAATTTCTAAGTGTGATGTTTTTATATAATGAAACTATATGGAGTTTTCTTTTGGTTATATAAAATGGAACCAGTTAGTAATAGATTAAACTAACCAAAATAGGATTCTAATAATGTAGTTGTATCTAAGCCATAGGTTAACCAACATCTAGTTCAGAGTATTGTACAGGATTTTCAGACTATAAATAGAGAGAATAAGATGGATGAACCAAGGAAAGTGGATCATTGTATTAGGTTCCAAAAGTAGAATCCACCCATCTTTTTTGGTGATTTATAACTAAAAAAGAAAAGGCATGGAAAAATAGGATGAATCAAATATTCAATTTCTTAGGCACACCGTTTGAGTTAAAAGTAAAGATGATAGTGTATATACTGGAAGATCTAGAAAACTAGTTGTGGGAGTTACTTTTTCAGGCTAAATAGGATCAATGAATTGCATGGGAGGATTTTTAAGACTTTTTCAACCAAAAATTATATCCTCACTTGTTTATTTTTTCCATAAAAAAATATTGTTTTAGTTTTAAGTAGGATAAACTATTAGTAAAAGAGTATGTGGATAAATTTATGAATTTAGTCTTCTTTTAACACAAAGTTGTGGAAAGTGTGTCCTTGAGGGCATGGATATTTGAATTAAGGTTTAGGCTATAGATTTGATCAAAGATTATCATGATTTGTATAATAGATTATAAAAATATGGTTAAAAGATAGGTGTTGGAAGAAATAGATATAGGGAATATGGGTGGATGAATCATGTTCATTTCTATAGGAAATTGCGGGAACTCTAATGATGGTAATAGGCAGAAGAGGGACACCTATTTCCAAGTGTAGTGGTATGACTCAGAATAAATCAACTAGATCAATGAATCTTCCTTCTAAACCAAAGAGTAAACATGAACATTTTATGTGTGGTTCTTTCTATCACATGAAGTGAGATTTTATGACACCACCTAGAGAATGTCACAATTACAACAATATAGGGAATCATCAGTGCTATTGTCATAGTGCTCTATGATCGGGTGCTTAGGACATATATCTTGTTCCATAGATGTCATATGCTTCAATTGGATGAGGGAAACAAAATAATTTTTATCAGTAGAATCGAGATAAACATCGTGATTCTAGGAACACCATGAATCATTGACAAGGGAAATCTCAATAGGGTAATAAAGAAAAAAGTGCAGTGAGTAATCAATTATATGGAGTTGAGAATGTGAATGTGGATGATCAATTTGGACCATCAATAGTGAGAAGTATGATTACTTCGAATTCTGCACTTATACAATATTTTATTTGATATGGGTGAATCATGTTAATTTATTTATTCTAGTGCTATTCATCTTCTGGGTTTTCATGTTGAGATAATGCCTTCTATTTTGAAAAATCAAACTCCACTTGGTCAAAGAAAATGTTGAGACTTTATGTGAATAGAATGTTATATAAATATTTATGGGGATAAATTAATATGGGATTTATCTATGTTTGATATGGATTTATATGATATAATCCTAGGTATAGATTGGTTAAAGATGTTCAAATATCACATCAACTGTTATAATATAAGGGTTCATTTTAAAACTGGTGATAGAATCAAGCATCTCTTTATAGGAGACCAAAATGTAATTGCAGGTGAAACAATATTTTTGGCACTAGTAGTTGGAAATATCTCACACCAGTTGGTAGATTTGACCTTGGAATTGGTGATTGAGATCAGTGATAATGGGTTTCCTCCAATTGTTGATATATTTACCAATGTTTTTTCCAATAATTTATTAGGGTTTCCTCCCACTAGAGAAGTGGATTTTATGATTTATCACTTACCAGGGACCCATCTGATATCAATTCCATCTTATTATATGGAACCAACTAAATTAAGGTAATTGAAAGTCTAGTTGGAAGAGTTGGAAATAAAAGGGTTCATTTTCCCTAGTATGTCTCTGTCTGTATCACATGTTTTGTTTGTGAAGAAGGCATATGGAAATATAAGTATTTGTGTGGATAATCATATGGTTAACCAAGTTACTATAATGAATTTGTATCTACGTCCACACATTTATTATTTGATCAATCAATGGATGGGATCTCAATGGTTATCTAAAATTGAATTTCTCTTAGGATATCACCAATTGGGGGTTTTAAAGGAGGATAGTCTAAATATAGGTTTTAGGAGTAGATATGGAAATTATGAGTATATGTTTTTGCATTTTGGTCTTATGAATACACCAGTAGTCTTTGTGTTATTTATAAATCAGATATTTAAAAGGTATTTGGATTTATTTTTAGTGGTGTATGTGGATGACATATATGTGTATTCAAGGATAAGGGTTGATCATGATAAAAAATTGGAAACAATGTTGGGTATCTTGCAGGATCATGGTTTGTATTCCAAACTTTAAAATTGAAAATTTTGGATATAAGAGGTAAAATTCCTTGGACATGTTTTCCATGAATAATGCGTTGCTATGAATCTAAAAAATATAGAGATTGTGATCTCTTAGAAACTACCAAAGAATATCTTTGAGATATGCAGTTTTCTTGGTATGGTAGGTTATTATTGAGGTTTTTTTCACGAATTTTCATAAATAGATTCACCAATGAAAACTTTTAAAATCAATGGTGTTCTATTTCATTGTAATGATGAATGTTAGAAGTATTTTTAAGCATTTAAAGTTCAACTTTTTTCAACACCAATCTTTATATTTACAAAATCCGGACAAGGTTATGTGGTGTATTGTGACATTTTACGATCTCGGTTGGGATGTGTTCTCTTGTAGGGAGATCATGTTGTTTCTTATAGATCTTGGTAGTTGATGATCCATGATAAGAACTACCCAAAACATGATTTGGAATTAGATAACGTAGTCCATTATTTTGAAGACTTGGAATCATTACATATTTGGTGAGAAATTTATGACTTTTATAGAACATAAGAGCTTGAAAAACATTTTCTCATAAAGATATTTGAATATGAGACAAATATTATGGATGAAGTATCTCCAAATGTTTGACTTTGACATAATGTATACACTAGGTAAAGGAAATTTCATAAATCATGAATTAATCATAAATTAATTTAGTTAGTTGGTGAAAGAGGCTTTAGATCATTGGTAGATGACATCGTTGATAGTCGACATGCACATGGATTGTGGAGACTGAGGTAGTTTTTCAGTTTTGTTTCTAGTTTCTTTAGTTCCTGATTTAGATGAGAAGGTTAAAGAGGAACATAAATCCTATTCAGAATATGTTTCTATATATTCAAAACTTAATGGTAGGTAAAATATTTAGGGATGGATGCTTGACAAGTGATTAATGTTCTGTTTTTGAGATATTATGGTCATACCTATGTTTGGCCAGGAACAAATTCTTCATGATTACCACCATTAAAAATTTTCATTTCATCTTGGAGTAAAAAATATGTATAAGTTATTTAAAGAACAATTTTGGTGAGCTAGAATGAAAGGAAAAGTGGATGTGTTTGTTATGAGATTCCTCAAATGTGAGTAGGTTAAGGTAGAGCCCCAGTATCTAGTATGTATATTTCAATATTTACCTAATATTTTTTGGAAATGGGAGTATATAGACAATGATTTTATGATAGTTCTCTGATGGAAAATTTAGAAACATGATTCTATATGGGTGATAGTGAATTATCTCACAAAGTTGACCTATTTTATCATTATTAATGAATCTAATATGGTGGAGTACTTGTTTAAAATCTATATATGATAAGTGGTAAAGAGGCATGACATACTGGTTTTGAAAGTATCTGGCTGAGAACCTACGTTTATGTATCATTTTTTTAAATCCTTACAATAATCCATTTGAACTAATTTGACTATGAGTATGCATATCATCCTTAGATGGATGATACAAACATAAGAAGACATGATTTGAGATTTTTTTTAATATATTTTGGTGGCTCATGGGAGTGTCACATAACGTTATTGGATTTTTCATATAAAAAATAGTTATAAAGGCTTGAAATATATGGCTCGTTTTGAAGCATTTTATGGGAATCCTTGTCATTATCCACCTTTTGGGTGTAAACAAGTGAGACTTCACTGTTTTGACAAATCCTTGTTCAAGAGACAAAAAAGAAGATCTAGTTGATCTAGAAGAGAATGAAGATGGCTTAGAGTTTTTAGAAATCATATGCAGATCATTGTTGATGGTATTTTTCATTCAATGTGAGTGATCATGTATTCTTGAGAATCTATATAAAGCTTGGGAATCATCATTATGGGAGGAAGGGAAAGTTATCTCCTCGATACATCATCCCTTTTGAGAAACATTAATGGGTTTCTGAGGTGGAATATAGATTGAATTTTTTAATAAGGATCAGTTTGGTACATAATATGTTTCTTGTATCTCGGTTGAAGAAGTATCGGCCTAATCCTGGCCATGTCATTAAATGTGATCACATTGTCCTAAAGATGAAGGCTATATTGGTTCATGTGAGAGTGTATATTTTTTTGAGTCATGAGAAAGTCTTGCATGGTAAAATTATCTGTTTATTGTGGATTTTATGGAAACATGGTCGGATTCAGGAAGAAAAATTGGACTGTGAAATGGAAATGGTCATGTAATGTATGTAACTCTTTCTTGATAATGGTGGGTTTATACTTTCTAAGGCTTCAAAGACTAATGGTTCGGAGAATTAATCACCTGAAGTTTTAGGTAATTAACCATTTATTTATGTATTTTATGTATATAAAGGATTTGGGTTAAGTATTAGGAGGTGTAGAGGAGTTATGGAATGTTATTGAATCTTTTATGGAGGTTCAATGTTTTATCAAGGTTATTAAAAACCATGAAAATAGAAATAGAGGCCACTGGGTAGGTGCACAACTGGCATAATTTTTTTCCAAACCATGTTGATTCCTAGAAGAAATCGTATGAGACTACTATCATTTGAGAGAGTTGAAGATTCAAAATTGGTGAATGGTTTGTCTAAATGTGTGAGACAACCATCCATGGTGTTTATTGAGATAGTATCTCCTGCTTGTTTAGAAAAACAATTCCCTAACCATGCACCCTAACCATGAACCATTAAAAACAAGATCTGAAAATTGTGGATCTAACTCTTTTTATCCAATTAATGGTGTTTTTTCCACTAATACAACACTAAAATGAACCCTAAATCCATTTAAGGCTAGATAGACCATTATGATTGATTTTGTAGTGATACTTTAGTGATTTTAAGTTTGTTGAGTGATCAAATTCCTTATTAACAAGATCTACGGAAGGTTTTGTAAGATCTAATCTCTGTTTTTGGATTTTTTATACTATTATTTATTTTCACCCTAAGTTTCTGGGGGTAATTAGATTAACTCATGAATACTATAGTTAGAATTTGAAGTCTTTATTTAAAATTGATTTAATTTTTTGTTGGGATTTTTAAATTGATGTGTAATATTTGTTGGAAACCCACTTTAGTGGTGGTTTGTAAAATTTTTTAAAATTGGTTATTTTGTAGAAAGTGAAATTACTCAGATGATTTTAAAATTATGATTTTAAAATGGTTTTTTAGTTTTTATACATGGAAAATTGGATGGATTTCAATAAAAGGATTATTTTATTTAAATGGTTTTGGAAAATTGGTTTGGAATGGAAATTGGCATAAATGGCTAGCATTTGTTCATGTTCAGTTGGGACAGATAAGGGGATAAATTTCCCCCATCAAAAGTGGTACAAATAAGGGTATTAACATTCCCCCATAAAAATGGTTCACCACGTGATGGATTGGTGAAATGATGAATCACCACAAGTGATTATATTGATTTACATTGTTTCATGCATGTGTATATGTATGGATGAAAATGGGCATGTCAAATGGAAATGTTCAATGTTTTAAATAATTATTGGGTTTCCTTCCATGTAATTGGTTTTGGTTTGGAAAAATATTTTATGCTCACAGATAATCTATTGAAATTCTCATAAATTTATTTATATACATTTTGTTAGATAAATTTTCTAACATGTTCCATCATTGTGGCATGAGTAGGGAAGTCATTGGAGAAATCCTATTTAGTTTTATACTCACCCCCTACATGGGATCTTTTGTTCTTTTTTTGTTGTTTTATTTTGAGACACAGGTAAATTCATGGTATCCTAGTTCTATAGTGATTTATAATAACACCCTAGGCATGGTTTGTTGAGTTGGATCTTAGATATTTTTGGGAGTTGCTTCTGGATTTTGGGGTTGTCTTTGGGTTGTTGGGTTGAGTTTCTTTTTTTCTACTATGATATGGGTCATGGGTGTAGTTTGGTATTGTTGTTAGATGGTATTACTTTGAGTTGTATTACATTACTCTCATGAATCATATAATGTTTTTTTTGTTATTTTATTATTTTTTTGTTTATTTTATTTTCAAAAGGTAAAATCATCCCCCAATTATTTTCGAATCCATTGATATTTATTTCCAACCTTTGGTGTCTTGTGAATGTCACCTAAGGCCAGTAAAACGCCCTGCCTCTTCCTAAGACAATGGATGAGGAATAAGATGTTATATACCTAGTTCTACAAAAAATTTAAATATGCCTTATAAAATGACCCTAATTGACCTAAAAGAATCAAATAAGTAACTCTAGGAGAATCTTGATAAGGGATTCATCTTGACCAGTGCTTCACTGTTAGGCACACCAATTTATTTTGATAAAAATAAAGATAGATCAATGTGATATTTTATGATTATTAGAAACATAATAAAATAAAAATCAAGAATAATTATCCTCTACCCTATATTAATGATTTTTTGATCAATTTCAAGTATGAAAATACTTATCTGTGTTTGAACATCATCATGGATACTATCAATTGAGGATCAAAAGTGAAGACATAACTAAGGAAACCTTCTATATGTAGTATCAGAACTATGAATTTATAATTATTCTATTTTGAATTACAAATTCCTCCATCATCTTCATGGATTTAATGAATATAGTATTTAGATATTACCTCCATCAAGTTATAGTACTATTTAAATATGATATTATTATATACTCCGACAGAAATAAAGAGCATGGAGATCACTTGATAATTTCATTAAATAACTTGAGGTAATAGAAACCATATACCAAATTTAGAAAGTGTGAATTCTAGTTACATAAAGCATAATTTTTAGTAAACTTTATAACACGCGAGGGTATATCAGTAGATCCTTCCAAGATAGAAGTCATTGAACATTGGTCCAAACCAACCATGCTGATTGAGATCCATGTTTATCTTGGTTTGAGTGGATATTAAAAAAATATTTTGAAGAATTTCTCACAATTTTCAAATATAATAACCAAGTTAACATGGAATGGATTCAATTTCCTTTAGACTGTTGAATGTGAAAAACATTTCAAGGAATTTAAGAGAATGTTGGTCAGTGAACCTTTACTCATATTACCCTATAGTAGTGAAGGGTCTATGATTTTTAGTGACGTAATGAAGAATTTGATGTGATGTGTTATTATGTAGAATTAAATGATGGTAACTTAATCCACTAATCAATTTTATAATCATGATAAAAATTAATAGAAGAATGACTTTGTGTCAGCAAAAATATTTTTCATTAGAGATATAAAGGAATTTTTTTATAGATAAAGGTTTGATATATATACTAATAATAAAATTATAAAGTAAATATTCTTACAAAAAGAGTTGAATATGTGTGAGAGAACATGGTTGGAGTTTCTTAAGGATTATGAATACTCAATACATGACAACTCTAGGGATTTGAATAAGGTGGATAATGATTTGATTCAAAAGGATCATGATATATTATATATGAAGAGAATCAAAAAAGGTATAATATTTATAGTTTTGGAAAGGATTGACCTTGAAATCATAAAGAAAGGGGAGAAATATTACCTTTATCAAATTAATTTTCAACCATCATTCCATATGAAGATTAAATATTCTTAGAAAGAATATGTAGAGATACAAAGGAAGGTGAGAAATTTTCATTATTTCAACATTGATTGTGATGGAATAATAAGGTTTGACAATATAGTATGTGTCCCTATTACACTAGAATTGAGCAAGGAACTCTTGTATGAAGCACATATCTCATCATTCTCTATTCATCCTAGAAGTATGAAGATATAAAGATTCCTTAAAGAGCATTTATGGTGGGATAACATGAAGAGAGATATTGTAGAGTATGTATCTCGGTGCTTAGTATGCCAAAAATTTAAAATTGATCAAAATATGTGTAGGGGGATTTTACAATAATTATCTATAAATATATGGAAATGGAAAAAATTCACTACGGATTTCATCGTAGGACTCCCCAAGGCATCTAAAAGGAATAATTCTATTTAGGTTGAATTAAATCACCTTACTAAGTCTGAAAAATTCATTACTATTAGATAATATTTCTCTCTTGACCATATTTCTTAGATATATATTGGGGAAGTGGTAATATTGTTTGGATTACAACAATATAATATATCTGATCAAGATCCAAGGTTTACCCTGATGTTATGCCTAAGTATTCAATAATCTGTAGATATAGAGATATATTTTAGTACTACCTATCATCCTTAGATAGAGGGTTAGTCTGATAAAACCATTCAAAACCTGGAGTATATGTTATGACCGTATTCTCTAGAATTCAAAGGTGGTTGGGATCAAAAACTTACTCTTGTCAAATTATGTCATAAAATTAGATTTTATTCAATTATTCAAATGGATAATTATTAATCCCTATATGGTAGGAAGAGAAAAACTCCAATGTTCTAAGATTGAGTTTGATAAGGAATGATATTGATATTGGGGCCATCTAAGGAAATGGTAGAGAAGGTTCAAGGAATTCCAAAGAAGATTAGGGAATATCATAGTTGAAAAAAATTGTAAGGATAATCATCAATAGTATTAGGAGCTCAAGGTTGGTGGTAAGGTGTTCCCATGGATATCTTCATAGAATAAGGTTATGAGATTCATAAATAAGGAGAAAGAGTTCTAGATATATCATCCCTTTTGAGATTCTTGACCCGATCAAGATGGTTAATTATCACTTGGAACCTCCACCAAAACACATTCAAGTTCATGATGAATTCAATGTATTTCTTTTAAGGAATTACATTCCTAATTACTAACATACCTAAACTCAGAGTTTTTACCATGGGATCATGATTTGTCTTGTGACGAACAACTGATGAAGATTCTAGATTGTAGAGAGAAAGTACTATGAATTAAGACCACTCACGTAGTTAAAGTTTTTTTGGTGAACCCCCAAATTTATGTAAGTTACTTAGGAACACAAGGATGTGATGAAGCAGAAGTGTCCACATTTTTTTTCATCCGAGTGATGTAATTTCAAGGGAAATATTCTTTTAAGGGGGTTGAGGTTACCACCCCAAATTCTATATGTGTTCCATTGAAATAAATTTTAAGCATTCGATATCTTTCTTTATATGAAACCATGGTTAGATTTGGATTGAATTATTGAAATAAAATTTTAATATCCCCTTCCCATTGACTACACTTTATAAATTTAGTTATTGAATCACCATAAATATTTCATGGATATCGGTAATGATAACATTCAAATCCAAAGGGACACAAATTATTGTTAATAATATCCATGACACCATATTAAACACTACCAAATAGAGGCATGTTTCATCTTAAGGATAAGGTCCTCTAACCACATTTTACCTTGAAAACATTATCATGGAACCTATCATTCAAATATCATTCAATGACCATCCTCAAAATACTTGTTACATATCATCATTTCAAGATTCAAGTGGACCAGGTTATGAGTTACATAATTTTAATTATTTATTTGAAAGGGGTTAGGGAACTTTTAGCTCTTGAGACCAATTTGGGTTGTCATTCTACATTCTCTGTCATCGGTTTGATAAGTATGAAATTAAAATATGTTCAACCATCCATTAGATCATATATATTTGATTGAAAACTTATAATTCATGTTAGGTATGCCTTTACCTTACTATCTATCTCACCATTTTTTTAAAACTATCAAACCTTAAACACAAATTCTCTTTGTTCTATCTTGGATAACCATAAAAAACACATGTTAAGAGACATAGTACTTTCTAGGTTAAAAACTAAAAATGTGAAACCTAGGAAAATGATGAGTCTCCACTCAAATGGAATACATCTTACATATATTGGGAAATATTTAAGTTCTCTAACAAAGGAAAAGGAATAAAACTTTTAAGGTCGAAAACTAAAAAAGAGAAGTCTAATAAAAACCCTAGTTCCTTCCTGGCAAGCCTCTTCATCAATAGATTAGGAAAGAGTTAAGGTAAAAAAGAAAAGTCATAAAGCTTGAAGGTTCCACCATATGAACCTAGAAAAAATCAATCTATGAAATCTATTACATCAACTTTGGAAAAAGATATATCCCATGATATGTTCGTAAAATATTGGTTGAGGTGATTTGTGTGAAATACATAAAGGTGTAATTTCAAGGCACTTGATCCATTTTGAGCATTGGAATCCTCATTCCAAAACCCCCTTCATGATTTTCAATATGCTAATTCATTTAACTCTCTCATGTATGAATGCACCAAACATGGATTATAGTGATGGTATATGTGCTTACATAATAATACCTTATTTGGGTTTAAGAGAATATGTCCAATTGGAAGATATATAATATCTAAATAGGATAACCTTATCTTTTAGTGATAGTAAGTGTGCCAAAATTTTCAACCTACCTGTATCTGTCTAAGTACACACACTCATAGGGAAACCCAATTCCATCGTATTTTCTCTCATAAACACACACTAATATAAAGTGATGGTATATGTACTTCCATATCCATCCTGCCTATATCTATCTATGGGAAAACATAAAAAAGATAATTGATTGATTAATATTTCATCATTAGATAAAGTATTTGGAAGTTCTGATTTACTTAATCTAGATTCAAAAAATGTTATGAAGATTTATTTATTGTGATAGAACTCTTAATTATTTTCATAGATTATCAAGAATTGATAGTCGAGTGATAAATAATTTAACATTTTGATAATGATTTGAGACAAAATAATTTTTTATTAATTAATAAAAAATTATATGTGAATTACTAATTTAGATTCTATCCCTTTCCTTGCATAAAAATAAAGTAATAAAAGAAACTATAATTTTAATTGGTTAGAAAAACATATAAAATCATATAACATTTTATAGGAATCACCAATGGGAAACTCGAAATTTACTTGGCTGACAACCTCGTCCTCAGCTATTTGATATGTTTGCTTTATACAGGTATCAAATTTCTTATTCCTCCACTTGATGGATTTGAGTCTGACATCATCTTCTAATAAAATTTCTCCCACCCTTTTTACACAATCCTTATATTTATGAAGTTCCATAGTAGTAGTATCCACCCAATAATGAAGCTGAAACTCCTCGACAGTCAGCCAATTCACCTTTTCCGTAAGACACTCCACAAACTCAACTTAACAATTTAGCATTTCGAATCAGTATAGGTAACATTCTTGAATCACCGATTTCTATAGGATGACTAAGCTTATTGGGTGATAGAATACATATTTTGGTAGTCAAAGCTTCCCACAACCAAACCACGGAAAATTTATCAAAGGCTCTTAGAATTTTCCTAACATCCCCCATCTTGGTTTTAGTTATGGTAGTATGGACTTGCTTCCACAATCACTTCCTCTCCACCCAACCATTAGAAGCAATTTCATATTTTGAAATCGAGTCACTTTTCTTTAAGGGTATGTATCTTGAAATAAAATCTTCCATAGAGAGACCTATTCTAGCTCATGAGATAATTATATGATATTCCTCAACTACCATTCACAAGTTTGTTTTGGGGACTAATTTAGAAGAAGCAGTACCCACTAGTGGATCAATTGCTACCAGAATAATTGAATTAATGTTGATAATATAACCATAAATATAAATTTATAACACTTTATTCACACCAAATTTAGGTTAAATGTGGTCTAAAAGTGATAATTCCCCATGTTTTCTAGGGAACTTGGATACAAGGTCATGTAGTTTGAATATATATTCTAAAATAGTCTAGGCTATTGGACTCTGAGAAGAAAGTAGTATATTCACCCATCAGACCAGCTATCCAAGATTTCTATTTGGGTATTTCTATACCCATTCTCTGTCCTAATCCCATACCAGGATGGTTAAACCCCCAATAGGTGGCATTGAAATATTAGCATTTGTGTTCTCATGTGCCAATATCAACCAGAGTTTATGAATGATTACAAGATATCACTAATACTGAGCTCTGGAAAAGGGTAATAAATAGAATCCTCATAGAAATCTAAACTGGAATGTGAATATGTATGGGGAATAAGGCATGGAGGTGATTAAACTACATAATCAAACAAATAGAACCCCATGATGAATAGAAATAGTAAAGAAACACAAATCACATGTGCTTCCACCATTATTGATAAATCCAAAGGGTGTGTTGTAGTTAATAAGGAAGAAGTAGCAATGGTTCTTTAAATGTTAGAAACATAACCAGAACATAGAGGCATCGGATGATTATTGGAAATATTGAAAAGTGTAGGGTGGGATGCAGAATGGGGAATTTTTTGCTGTTTTGAAACTTGTAACAACTAATTATTTTTCCACATAGCTATATAAGAACTAAAATAGGTTACTGATCCATGGGTACTCCCTTATTAAATTTAGTATAACATATGATAGATTCAGAAAATGATAGTAATCAGTAAGTTGACTAGTTTTTCTTATGATAATAGTGATACTATTACCAAGGTGTTAACCTAAACACTCGAGAGGGAATCCCCAGTAGAGAAGAGACAACCACTCATGAATATAGATAAGAACCTCATCATTTGAATGGTTGGTTCCATTCTCATATTGGTTTTGTACCGCCATGTGGTGCACTAGCCTATTTTTAGGGTGTCTCAATATAAAAATTTGGTTTTTCAGGATCATTAGGAAGAATACCCCCTAAAATATTTGATTCATATATTTAGCTGGTTCGGTCATACCATTCCTCAAATGAGATAATCGAGTGATGGAAAATATCATTTCCTATAATTCTCTATACACCAGTAAATAAATACATCACTAAGGGAGGGGTTTGTTCTACATCCTTCCACACATTAACTATGCGAAGGAACTCTTCATACATCATCCTAAGTATTGAGATTCCCCCCATTTACTAGATATCCAATAAAATAATCCCCACCTCACCACATAGTAAGTGAAATGTATTGGTTCCCAAACACAAATAATTAACCAGTTCTAGTAGGAGATACTTTTGTTGATACATCATGAATTGGGAAATCCATGCTTCAAGATATAGATTAATCACATATGTCTATTCAGTGAATTATACATAGCTATAATGAACTAAGAAAAACTAGACCCATTCATATAAGAATATAATTCCAAGGTGAATATGCATCTTTAAGCTCCATCCTACAATTGGATTATTCAATGATATGGTGAAGATAGATGAATAATAACAAGTGATGGGATTTGGATTTGGTCTTGGTTTTCTTATGTTATAGGGGAGTTATTCAGTATGTATGTTCTTCCTTGAGGTGCTTCTTGGATAAGTTTTACTTTGGTGGATATCCTATTAGATATAGGATAACTCTATAGAACTGATGTAAAAAGATCATTAATAGACTTATTCTAAGGCATGAAATGATATCAGGGGTTAAAACGGGTATTCCTAGAAATAGTGACCCTCTTTTATATTAAGTTCATCGATCCCAAAAGATGAGTTGAACTAGATTTTATTATCTCTATTGAAATAAATTATTTCAATATGATTTTCAGCGATCATCAGTGAGTCAGAATAAATTAATAAAAACATAAAATTAATAAAATTAACATAAAACATATGAGAACTAGGTCCTTTATAAAGGGTATAAAAATCAGGTGAGTTCAAATAATAATCTTGTGGAAGGGGAGGTCCCCATAAAGCTTTTATGGTTATCTCAAGGTCTTTTGGGAAACATTTTTTCAGGGAGAGCCTCATTCATCAAGTGATTAATTCATAGGGAAAATAAGAGAACACTTTTTCAAATAGAGGAATATTTTAGAGATCAAAAATAAGAATTATGATCCCCTAGACCATATATATAGGGGCACCAAATCTCATGCACACCATGTAAATGTTATGTGGGTTCTGGGGTTATCATCAAAATTAAATCCCCTTTATTATGATCGGATTCAATTCCATGGTGGGTCGGGGGGATTAATGATTCCCACAAAATAATTGATCAAAACTTCAAGAAATATTAGAAGATAAAATGGAAAAGGAAAGATTATTTCAAATGAGAATAAGTCCTTTATAAAGAAAAACTTAAAATTCATGATATAAATTATGTCTTATACAAGGTCTATAATTTTATACCACAAAGAAATTTCATGAGGGTGTGTTATTTGTGGTGATATGGTGGATATCCTTTTCAATTGTGTTCTAATTTCATGTCATGAGGTTCTCTTTATGGATTAAAAATATTTTTTCTGTGAATGCATGATATTCTCTATTTGAAGATATTATATAGAAATTCATCACATTCTCATGACTCATATATGAGAAAATATTATAGGAAAGTGATTACAAAGTGATTATTATAGATACTTGGAAGAAATTTTAAGATAGAGATCTAGAATCTGAATCCATAATGGATAACTGACTTTGATATTTATTTTCTTCTATACTATACTCTTCAAGAGAAAAATAACATCATTCATGAGTCATTACCTTTATGGAAGACTTTCAAGATAAACTAGGTAAAACTGGAACTTCAATCTTTAGGGAGTGATAACGAGTCTAACAAAAAAAATTCGTGATAAAACTTATCCTGCAAAGAACCTTCATAGGGAATCCCATATAAATTCCATTGTAAAAAGCACCTACGCGATTCCTTCATAGATGTCTATTTTCATAAATCCATTCATGAAATAAAATGAAATATAAATTGTTATTTGAAATATATATACTCATATAAAAATATAATTTTATGAAAAGTTTACGGTTTTTAAGTACATATCACTATCTTTCTAATGATCCCAAAAATTGAAATATTTGACCTATAATGTGCCATTTTATAAAGGAATACCATTATTGGTAACTAGACCTTCTTTATCTACTTTTTTCTACCCATGTTATCTACTAGGGTGAAATTGATCCAAATGACCCAACTGGATACCTTTATCTAATGGAAAAATCCTCAAAAAACACATTCAAGCAAGGACACCTCTATGGAACTATGAGATACATGACCAGGATATGTACATCAACATTGATACTTTTGATTGTGTTTTACTTTGATAATTGATCTTTTTTGAGAGAGCCTATCTATCTTATAGGACCCTTAGGGTGTTAAAAATCATGTATTCCCTTGATAAAGCGGGTCTATATCATTAGGTGTATGATAAAACATCCCTAGTATCATAATTATTATTTTAGATAATATATATAAAGAATCCCATTGGACCAGTATCTTGTAGGTCTCTTTTATGCACTCAATGATCTAATAACCGCAAATAGGCCTCAAATTTAGTTTAATCCCCAAAACTACCTCCACCCGACTAACCTACTAGGTTGAAAAACCCTTTCACATTGGTTCATATTCCCCAGGACTCTAATATCCCTTCCATGCATATTTACCATAAAAGTTGATGGACATCCACATATGGGCCTCTATAAATGTAAGCCCCAATCATATCCTTATTAGTAACCTCATCCCTGGTCTATTAAATGATTCATATCTATATATGGGATACACATGATTAATCCCTAACTATTTCTCACCAGGAAATATTCCATATGAGTCTAAAAATATCCTCTCCTTCCTTATTACCAATAGACAAGATGAAACAAAAAGGGTCGCTCATGCGTAAGTCCCACATTGACAATTTCTAGGAAGCTTTCTCCTGGTAGAATTTGCTACATGACATTAAATCGTATAACATAATATATATTCTACATGAAATTAAAATTATAGAAATAGGTCTTGTATTCATGAACTTAAAATGAACTTCACTTCGATAGGGTCACACAACCTAAAAATACACCACATCAGTCCTTATAACACAACTATAAAAGGTAAAATTAGTCTTATTTAATATCCTATAACTATATATGTTTTTATTCCCTTAATAGGGATATGTAGGAATCCTTTATCAAATTTTTAATACCTCCAAAGTCTAAAATACTTACCAATTCCCAATATAGTGATAAATTATAGACCACCTAGATATATAGATTTAAAAAATAGTATAATTTCTAGTAAGATACATGGATTCAATAGATCTCTTATGCAGTTGTAAGAAGTATTAATACTATTATTAAGAAGAATTAAAAAAATGTCCCTAGATATTTATGTTAATTAAATAAGCTATATTATGAATTTTTCTATTCCTTTATTTTTTGAAAATCAAAAACACTTTTTTCTTAAAGATTATTTTCTTTCTATAAGGTATTTTTTTTCTTTAACCTTAAGTATCTTTTCTATGATATTTTTAATTTCCATTATCTAAACCTAACCTTATTTTTATTAAGATTGATTTTTTTATTATTGTGAACCTCAAAACCTTACAATTTCTTAGATATTTAGTCTCACTCTTTTTAGACTCTGATTTCATCTGTTTCTAGACAATGAAGTTTTAAAAATACAGACTTTGAATTATTTGAAATCCGGACTCTGAATTCTCTAAAATTAAAACTCCGTATTCTCTAAAATCCAAACCCCAAATTATCTAATATATAGAATCCGAATTCCCTATAATTCAGAATCTTAATTCCTCAAAATTAAAAACTATAAATTCCCCAGAAACTATAACTCAAATTATTTAGAATTCAAACGTTTAATTCTTATTAAATCATACTTCGTTTGTATACATATTCAGATTTTTTTTTCAAATATTCTTAGAGTCCAATTATTAATAGTAGTTAAAGTTATATTTTATTTCATAATTTTTTTCCAACTTTATCAGATTCTGGTTTACTTAAGTTACTTAAAATTATAAATTATTTTATTACATGTTATATTTCCTTACACATTTTTATGTTTAAATGAAACAATGTTGTACAATCTGTTTCTAATGAAGCATTGGCTAAGTGACACATGTATAGGTTTCTCTAATATTTATGAAAAAATATAACCATTGGAGTAGGGAGACAACCATTTAAATCCTTTCCAATAAATATAATTTCATTTGAAAGAGCTAAAAAACATTGATTGATGATCCTAGGTATTACATGTTGTGATTATTTGAAGTGATATCTAGAGAGAGGAACTCTCATGCCTTGTGCAATCTCTGAAAATATTTTTCAACCATGAAAAAATTGTTTAACCTAATGAAATTCCGATTGTTTTTGGGTACAATAAATGGATTATGGGAATAAAAAGATAGAGTTTCAAACTTCCTGAATGTTAGAGGAATTCTTGGGATAGGAAGACAGAGGTGTCGACTAGCTTAAATTTTGAGGTCTTGTGGGGATAGAAAGAGAGAATCTGATATTCTTATCGAGGGATTACCCTAGAGAGGTTAAGATATAATTTCTTGAATGTATAAGTCAAGGGAAATTTATCAAGGTTTTCAGATACCCTTCCCTTTGGGTTAAAATATTTCCAACTTTTTTACATGTTGTTGTTTCAATTTTTATTTCCCCTGTATTTTGTTAAAGGAAGAAAGTATAAATTTATTATAATTTCATGTAATTGTACTTACTCTGATTAATAAGATTCTATATGCTTTAAGGTATAATCTTTCATTAAGTAAAACCTACTTATGTTTTCTTAAGGTTAACCTTTTTAATTTTATGTTTCTTATAATTATACCTTGGTGCTTCCAATTATCCATTTAAGTAAGAACAAAAGATAGTTTGTGAGTTTATCCTTTTTAACATTTTCAAACATAGATTTACTTATAGTTAAAAAAAATTAAACAAATAATTCACCCCAACCACTTGTATTTGAGTATATACATCTACATTACGATCCCACAATTTGTATCAAAGGAGGTCTCTAAAATACTTATACTTACACTTAATTTTTCTTGATCATGTTTTCTTTCTCACCTTTTATTGTTTAAATTTTACATAATCAAGTTTTTCCTTAAATTTTTTTTAATTTTTCTACTAATCATTTTTGCGGAAAAGATATTTGTTTCATATAAGAATGGAAGGTATGAGTGTCGCTTCAATAGGAAACCATTATCCTACCAGACCACCGATTTTTAATGGCAATTGTAATGAGTACTGGATGGATATGATGAAGAATTTTTTTTATAAACACTTGTGTAGAAAATATTGTTATACTCACTGGAGATTACAAAATTCCAAACAAGGAATTCATAATCTTCACCAACCAATAAAAACAAGAATATCAATTAAATTACAAGGTATACAATACTTTGTTGTGTTCTATGAACAAGAACATATATAGTCAAATATATTCTTATGAAGATGCCATCTGTATTTGGAAGAAACTTGATGATACACATTTTGGAACTTCTAAAGTGATAGAAACTTGAAGAGCTATGTTAAGAGATCAATATCATGGATTCTAATTTCCTTATGGGGAATCTATTTGAAAAGTATAAAAATAGATTTATGACCATTGTCATCATTCTTAAACCTATGAGAGAGAATGGTCTAGATAACTAAGTTCTAGTGGAAAACATAATCGATATCATGTCCAATGAATTAGAATCTAAAAAGATAATTATTGATGAAAACTATAAAGTATCAAACATTACTCGAGATGAGTTATTTGGAACACTAATTCATCATGAAACAAGAATGAAGTGAGATGCTGATTTAAAAAAGAAGAAGAATGGTAATGGAAGTATTTCTTTTACTACTACATCTAAATCCAAAACACTTGAAAGGGTAACTAGATCAAAATCTAATAAAGAAGTTGTTATATCTGAATCAAGTGATAGTGATCAGTCTGAGAATGAATTTTCCAATTCTGCTCGAAGGATGAACAAGATTGCGGGAAAGAAAGATTTTCAGTATAGATATAATAAGAAAGATATAAAGTACAAGAATGATTTCGATATAACTTGTTATGAATGCAAAAGAGTTAGACATATACAACCATAATGTCCTATTCTTAAGAGAAAATACAAAAAGTATATGTATTCTTAAATTAATAGAAAAAAGTACTACAAATGTAAGTCTAATAATGTCTTGAAAGATAATAATACCAGGATTTCCCATGGTGGTGACTCTTAAGATGAGTCCTTAGAATATGAATCTTCTGGTCAGAAGAATATTGGTCTTATAACAAGAATACCTTTTGAAAATCATTGTCTTATGGCTAAGGTACACAATATTGAATCCTTAACCAATACTTATTTAAACACTAATTTTAATCATGAAGAACATTATAAATATTTAGATGATGAATCTTAATTATCATAAGATAATACCTTACCTTAATTTGGATAAGTTTCTAGATTTTCTAAATTACTTGATAATGATAATTTTAACATAAATAATAATTTAAGGAAAGAAAATTATAGAATTTCTATTTTAACAAAAGAAGTATCAGATATTTCTAAGGATCTTGATCGTAAAACTTTTGATTTTGAAAATATTTCTAAACCAATAAGGATGTTAATTCTGAGAAGGATAAACTTTCTAAGGATCTTAAAAATGTTATTTCTAAGAAAAATGTCGTACAGAATAACTCATGTTCTAAAACTAATGAATTTGTGGATAAGAATTTTGTCATCAGACTATAATATGAAATTTTTTCCATAAAGAAACTTTTATCAAATTTCACATCTAGAAGGAAAGAATTTGATAAAATTTATTCAAAAATATTACCATTTTGAATAGTTCTAGATTTGGTTATACTCCCTCAAAACCAGTTTTTAGTAATAATTATTTTCTTCTCCAAAATGATAACTTTTTCACTAAGTGTCAATGTGGTAGAAATTTGGAGAAAAATGTTTTCTAAATAAAACCCAATCCTTAGGTTTTCATAAGGATAACTTTGCTAAGAAAATGTGGATACCTAAAATTTTACTTTCTAATAATTCAAGATCCAAGAAAGATTGGATTATGAAATTTATACTATTTTATTTTCATGAAAATAAAGGTTGTACTATCAATAATACAAGGTACATAAACAATTGATGATCCCATCACATGACTGGTAACAAAAAATTCTTTTAAAAGATTGTCATGATGAAAGGATGAAAAGTAACTTTTGGAGATAATGCTATTGGAGAAATTATTGGTATAGGTAACATTGTTATTCTTGGAAAAGATTTAATTTAAAAAAATTTATTTATTAAAGGTATTAAAAACAACTTTATAATCATAATCCAATTATGTGATGAAGGTTACCTTGTGAATTTTAGGAATGACAAATTCTTAGTACACAATTCTAAGGAAGTGTTTGTTATTTCTGCCTATAGGCATGAGAATGATTACACACTTAACATAAAAGACATTAGGAGCCAAGATCTACCTATCCTTAGTGCAATAGAAGATTAATCTTGGTTATGGAATAGAATAATATAACACTATAACCTTATGAGCCTATGAAAACTCTCAAAGAAAATACTTTTCAAGGATCTACCGGAACATAGATTTGATTATTCAAAAGTCTGTGATCCTTGTCAACATGGAAAGAAACACAAGTCAAGATTTAAATCAATCGGTGAAGTCTCAACTTATGATGCATTACAGCTAATGCATATGGATCTTTTTGGTCCAACATAAACTAGATGTATTGTGGTTATATAATTTATATTTGTTTTAGTATATGTTTACAACAAATTTACGTTGGCCTATTTTCTAGCAAAGAAATATGAAGCCTTTTCTTATTGTGAAAATTTTAGAGACGATTTTAAAAATGAAAAATATCTTCCATTCATAACTACTAATATTGATCATAGGGAAGAATTTCAAAATTCATAATTTAAAACATTATATAATAAGAAATTCATTACTCATAACTTCTCTGACCCAAGAACTCCTCAAAAAATTGCGTTGTTTAAAGAAGAAATTGAGTTCTTTAAGAGATAACTAGTACAATGTTGAGTGAATATTATATTGCTAATCACTTTTGGGATAAAAATATTAGTAATTCTTGTTATAATATAAATTGAGTTTTAATTATACCTTTTCTTAACATAACCCCTTATGAATTGTGGACTGGTCGAATCCTAAAGTTTCTTACTTCATAGTATTTGGATGAAATGTATTAATTTTGAATTCTAAACAAAACTTAAAAAAATTCACAACCAAATATGATGAAGTAATTTTCTTAGTCTTCTCAACTACTTCTAAGTATTATATAATTTTTTAAAAAAATCTTGTACTTTTGAAGACACAATGCATGTTAAATTTGATGAAACTAATACTTTTATTTTTAAACAACCCCAACCTACATTCTCAGATGTGTTTTCAAAAACTGATTATCAAACTTTGATGGAAGATTCTTCTAATAAAGAAAATAATCAAGAAACTATTTCTGAAATATTTACCGGAGATTATTTTCTACCATATGTTGATGAACATGTTTTAAAAAACCAAAATTAGTTGTTTCTTAAGAATCATCTAAGTGATAGTATCATTGTTGATGTAAATCAACCAATAAAGACTATAATTTCTTTATGAAATGAAGTATAACATCGATAATTTCTTTCCCAATTAGAACAAAAAAAGAATTGATAAAGCTTTAACTGATGATGGCTAGATTATGTTATCAAAGATTAACTAAATGAATTTGAAAGGAACAAAGTCTGGACCTTGGTTGAAAGGTAAAAGAAAACATCTGTAATTGGAGTAAATGGGTCCCTAGAAATAAATGTAATGAAAATGTAATAATTATAATAAATAAAGAAATTTTATTTGCTAAAGGATATAATCAATAATAAGGATTAGACTATGAATAAACCTACACTCTAGTAGCTAGACTTGAATCTATTTGAAAACTACTTACCTTTCAAGAATTCTTTAAGTTAAAACTTTTCAAATGGACTTGATGTGTTCTTTTCTTAATAGATGTCATCAAGAGGAAGGTTATGTTGAAAAAACTTCTGTTTCTGAAGAAAAAAATATCCCGAACATTTTTTAAAACTTACCAAAGTGTTCTATGGACTTAAATAATCCCCTAGAGCATGGTACGATAGACTTACATGATTTTTGTAAAAAACAAATTATGTTAAAGGAACTACTGATCCAACTAATTGTATAAATACAGATAAGAAAAATGTTTTGATTGTTAATGTTTATGTTGATGACATTATATTTGGATCAAATTAGAAATATATAACTAATTATTTTTCGAATCTCATGAAATCCGAGTTCGAATTGAGTATGATGGGTGAGTTAAATTTTTTCTTTGGTTTTCAAATTTCTATAAAACCAAAAGGAACTTATATATATCAAAATAAGTATAATAAAGATTTTATTAAGAAGTTTGGATATGATAACATTATAAGTATAAGTAAACCAATAAGTTCCTCAAATTTTCTTGATCTTGAGGAAGCTGGGAAACCATTAGATCAAACATCTTTTAGAGGTATGACAGAAAGTTTATTATACTTAACATCTACTCATCCAGACATAATGTTTTCAATATTCTTATGTGAAAGATATCAATCTAATCCAAAGGAATATCATTTAAAAGTATTGAAAATAATTTTTTTTAAATTTAAAGGGAACCATGGACTTATGTGTTTTTTATTCTTCGAGAAATGATTTTGTTTTAAAACTATTTTTGGATTATGATTTTGGTGGACGTATAATTGATAGGAAAAGTATATTCGAAACATGTAATTTCTTAGGAGATTCATAAATTTCATAGTCATGAAAGATGTAACACTCAATAGAACTTTCCACTACTAAATTCGAATATGTAGTAGCTAGAAGTTGTTGTGCTCCAGTGTTGTGGATGCAACACACACTCACAGACTATGGAATGTGTTTTACCAAGACACATATACTATGTGATAATAAAAGTGAAATTTTCCTAAGAGTAAAATCTATACATAATTCTCATGCAAAGAATATAGATATTAGGCATCACTTTCTTAAGGATAACACACTTAAAAAAGATATTATTTTACAATTTATCAGAACACAAGATTAACTTGATGGAATTTTTACAAAATTTTTACTCTCCAATAGATTTGAATACATTTAAAAAAGTTAAGAATGATAACTATATATTAATCTTCCACATCAAAATTTTGTTAAAACCTATCTCCTTACATTGAGTTACTACTTTTCATAGGGGGAGTACATTTTATTAATCATTCAAAAATAATTTCTGGAACCAAATTTTTTTTTAATTATTTTTCAGAACCTAAAATTTTCTTTCCTTAATAAAAGTTTCTGGAATCTATCTTCTTCCGAAAGAACCTTATCAATATTGAATGTTAATTCTACGTAATATGGAAGGTATGTTTAAATACTTAAATATTTGTAATTGTATTATTATTTGTTGGTATCTCAATCTTTTTTTAATAAAACCTTATCATATTCACTTTATTTAAATCTGATTTTCCATTAAAACCTCAAAAGATCAAAATATAATAATCCTTCTACAACATGAATGTCAACCATCAGATCAGATAAAATTATTTTCAACCCATGAATCTATCCAGGAATTCGAATCGTCACTGTGAACTCTATTTGAAGGGACCCCGATCTCTCGTCCCTCATTGATTTTCTCAAGATTTTGCAGCGTGGCTCTATTACTCTTTAAGCATACCATTCATTTTTTTCTCAGTTTTCTTACATTACAAATGTCTTTTGAAACATCTCCTTAGAATCCAATGCAGTCTTAATATATGAATGAACTAAAGGACTGGTTAATTTTCTGAGAAATATTAATGGATCATAATTTCATTGTAAATAATAATTCTTTTATTGCAAATATTATCAAGTTAAACGGATAAGAAAGTGTTTACATTTCTAAAGAAAATAATAATGATCTAGTATAACAAGAACTTGTTATCCAATTCTAGAATTCCATAAATTTCTACGAGCAAGGTGGAAGAGAAAATTTTATGTTCAGTAGATATGTAAAATCATACTCTCTATCCTTAAACAAGGCATAAAGAATCTTAGATATTCCTTATAAAGGAGAATCTATTCAATGATCACACATGTTACCCAAAAAAGAAAGATATTTTTTGAAGAGAAAAGGCTATAAATTCCTTAGACTCATGAATGTCATGAAACCCAATATTTCTCATCTCTCAACAAACCACAGGTTGGTAGCCTAATGGATGCAAGGTTTCCTAATCCCAAGGAAGGGTGATAAGGATTCACTTAATATTTGTGATATATTTCTATTATATTTATTGGTAAATCTAAGAAAGATAAACTTGGTGAAGTATATCCTTATGAAAATATCCAACATCAAAAGTGGTAATAATAATTCTTATATTTTGATGTATCTGGAATTCATCTCAAAGGTCATTATATTATGTTTGGAATATTTCAAAATCCAATGTACCTCAAAGGCTATTAATTTCAAGATCATGTTTCTCTATGATGACACATTATGAAGAATAAAGATAATATCCAATGTTTAATTCAAAGAGTTTTATGATATTCTTGATAAGAATGATCAGATTGAGGCTAAGAAAGATGATGTTGCCGAACCTTTAAAGAAAAAAGACTAAGCAGCTGAAACCTCAACCAATCGAACCCATTCCAGAACCACAATCAGTACCCCATAAACCAAAGAAGTAGAATAATTTTTATAATTATTTTTTTGCTAAGCAGAGTGAGAAAAAGAAGAACATAAAAGAACATTATCCAATATTTTGACATGTTCCTATAGAGGCTAATGACTTAAGGATAGCTAGAGGTGAAAATCCTAAAAAATAAGAAAAGGATAAAAAGAAGAAATAAAATGAATATGAGGCTCATCTTGTTCAATCATTGTTAAAGGATGTTAAGAAATCCTCAAAAAAATTCCAAGTACTAAAAACCATCTTGAAGGAAGATTTAGTTTTCGAACCGATTATTGAAGAGGAAGAAATTCAATAATAAGAAGAAAAATATGATGAAGATAATGAATATGTGATTAAAATGGTTGAAGAATATCTTGAGAATTAGAGTACCTCTGATAAACTCTCAATAAGAACTTCCCAAGAATCATCCACAAAAATAGTTTCAGATATGGAAAAGGAAATTTCTAAAGATGAATAAGATGATAACAAAATAAATTCTAAAGAAGAGAGAAGAGAAAATAATGGCATTGTTCAGGAATATAAAGAGGATGTTAATGCTCAAGAAAAATATCTAGAGGTTGCAAGTGCTGTTGAAAACAGTGTTACTAAAAAGAAGCTATTTCTCATTGATACACCTCAGAAAGGTGATATAGCATAATCATCCAAGCCTAAGATTGTTAAAGAAGTTAAAGATACTCTTCCAGAAAAAGATGCTTCAGATTCTGAATCATCATATTTGGGACATGATATTGTGGTGAAATCTTTGAATAAGCTTATTGATTCAATTAAATTCTTTCCGAATATTGAATCCCTATTTCAACTTCTTCAGCATTCATTGAACCTGAAGAAGGATTCTACAAATTTGTTGATGGAGAAGTTAATCATGAAATAAATGGATTTCAAAACCTTCATGATCAAATATGAAGCTCATAGGATTTATTTCAAAAAGAATACATTTTGGTCAAAATCAGTACTTAATTATCTTATGATTGTTGGTGATTATATGGATTCAGAAAATAAAACTTTCAAAAAGACTACTTTAAAGAATCTTTTAATGGATAAATCAATAGAAAGATGCATAGATTCAAGAGGGTAGAGATATTTATAACAAACATAACATTGTTTCCATTTCTCAAAAGTGAGAAACCAATACCATAGATCAGTTAGCAGAGAATGTTAAATCCGAAGAATAAGTTATCAAGTCTTAATAAAAAATAATTCAGTCTCTTGAGAATAAGAAACAAGAGAAAGGAGAGTTACTCAAAATGTATCAAGAAGATAATAAATAGATAAAGAATATGAAGTCCATCTTTAAGTATCCTATACCAGAGAAGAAGAAGGATGATAGATTTTAACTCTTATCTTTTGTTTTACCTAAACTTTTTGTCTAATGTTAATGAAATATATTTTTTTATACCTTATTTCACATTCATTATTTTTCATAACCTTTCAAGTGAAATTTTTTTCTTTTCCCTCCATTCCTTTTTGAAAAGAACAAATGGGGGGAAATTTTTAAAAAGAATACCATGTTAAGGTGGAGTTTGCCCAAATGAATAAATTGCATAAGTAAGGGGGAAGTTAATCTTATAAGAAACTTTCTTAAGAAAATGAAATTTATTTTTAAGACAAATTCTTATGCCTGAGAATACTATACTTATGGTGATAAAACCTAAAGGGAATTGAATTGTATTCAATAAGCCACAAATATAAGGGAGAAAAAAAAATTCATGTTTTCCAAACATAATTTCATTTTTCAAAAAGTGGTTTTTGATTTCCAAAAAGGGCTGATTGTTAAGGTCATAAGCTATATTGTGGATTTTTCCATTCCATTATCTTATTAAAATCACAGGCATTTTTTCCTTAAATATTATTTTCTTTCTCAAAGCAATTTTATTTTCTTCAACCTTAACATAATTTTCTATGATATGCTTAATGTTCTTATCTATGCTTTTTTTAAGACTGAGTTTTTTTAATATTATAATACTTAGAACCTTACAGTTTCTTATATATCAAGTCTTACTTTTTTTAGACTCCAATTTCATATATTATCAGATTATGAATTTTTTGAAATCCAGACTCCGAATTCTCTAAAATTAAGACTCCAAATTCTCTAGAATTCAGACTCTGAATTCTATGAAATTCAAAATCTGAATTCTATGTAATTCAAACTCTAAATTCCTCATAATTCAGACTTCAAATTCCCTATAATTATGGCTCCGAATTCTTCAGAAATCTGACTCAAAATTCCTCAGAATTCAGAATCTGAATTCTTATTAAATCAGACACTATTTGTATACATATTTAGACTTAGTTTTCCAATATACATAAAGTCATATTATTTATACATGTTAAATTTATATTTTCTTTATTAAATATTTTGTTCCAAATTTATCGGATTCTAGTTTACTTAAGTTAATTAAACTTAAAAATTCGTTTCTTACATGTTATATTTACTTATAAATGGTTTTTTTTAAAAAGAAATGATTTCGTACAATCTGTACCTAACTAACTATTGGCTAAGTGACCTGTGTATAGGTTCCTCTGAGATTTAAGGAAAATAAGACCATTGGAGGAGGGATCCAATTGTTATAATCAAAGACTATAAATTGAATCTCATTTGAACGGGCTCAAAAACATCGATTTATGATCCTTGGGCTCACATTCTATAATGATGTGAAGTGATTTACAGAGAGCGAAACTCTCGGGCCTTGTGTGATCTTTGAACATCTTTTTTAACCATGAAAAACATTTTCATCCTAGTGTGATTATTATTTATTCTTTTTAAAATTGAGGGCTTTAGGGGATAGAAAGATATAGGTGCTAACTAACTTAAAGTTTGATTGCTTTTGGGGATAGGAAGGTAGAGGTACCGACTACCTTAAATCATGAGGGCTTGTAGGGATAGCAAGACAGTCTCTAATATTCTTATCGAGGGCTTACCCTGGTGTGGGTAAGACATAATCTCTTGAATGTATAAATCAAGGGACCTTTATCCAAGCTTGTGGGACACCCTTCTCTTTGGGTTAAAATATTCCCTACTTGTTTAATTGTTGTTTCAAGTTTTATTTCCGCTGTATTTTGTTAAAGAAATAAAGTATAAATTTCTTATACATTCTTGTACTTATACTTACTCTGATAAATAAGATTCTATACACTTTAAGGTAGAATCTTTCTCTACATAAAACCTACTTAAGTTTTCTTATGTTTAAAGTATTTTATCTTTTGGTTTCTTATAATTGGACCTCAGCCCTTACAATTATCCTTTTAAGTAATAACCAAAGAGGGTTGGTAAATTTCCTTTTTGAAATTTGTTAAACAAAGATTTCCTTAATGTTAAAAACAAAAGTTTTTAAATCTACAATTTACCCCCTCTTTTATTTGAGCATATACACATAAATTTTGATCTTACAGTTTAAAAGATTCCCAAAATTGAAATCAATACCTAATTGGTAAGATCCAAAATTCCATCCTCTTACCAAATGGACATCCCAAAGTGTCTCTGGAGTATCTGGGCAACCATCTATCTTTTGAAAGTAGGTACCCATCAACTAAAAACATATGAACATGGGGGTGAATTAGAAACAATTACATCACATAAAAGTAGTTGTTAAATAATATCTAAAAATTTGTTGAATAAAACTTCACAATCCCTTGGATAATCTTTAAAGACCCACCTTGGACCCACCCAAATGGTTTTATGACTGAGGGTGTCATAAGATATCAGGTGTGCCTCCCTATATACTAGAGGATGTTAACTAGCTATGAGAGTCTATAACCAATGTGGGGTGACTTTACTCTCATTATAATCACATATTATAACAAATAAATAACAAAATAAACATATAACATCATAGTGAATGTACAAAATCATTTCTAAAGGTCGAACTACAATAACAGACAGGAAATATATATAATACTATAAAAAAGTAACTATATCAAAACATCCAAACATCCACACATATAAGACAAGGATCGGCCACAAGGTTGATCAAGTAAAAAAACAAAAGACCAAAAGAACTAGTGGATACATAAACAAAAAACCTAAGTCCATGCTCGGCCCAATCTCCAAACACCCATCCAACTACTCAATCCGGATTATTGTACAACTTGTCTCCAAAAAATATAATATAAGGCATGAACACATCTTGGGGTATCCATGAAAAATGTGATTATATAAATCAATAGGTAACCTCTAATGTTTTTACTCATATATGACATAATATGATGTGTGGGTATGCAAGGAAAATAAAATAAAACAATAATATACAACATACTGTTGAGAAAAGTATTGTTTTCAACAATACATGTTATTGTTATTTAAAGGGGGAGATTATTGAAAATAATACTCTGTATCTTTATGATAATTTGGATGCTCACAAATACCCTTATCTATTTTCAAATTATTTTATTTAGTATTTTTCAGGAATTTATTAATTTATTTTACTCTTGAAATAATGAGAATTTATTACTTATTCGGAATATGTTTTATCACAGAATCTACTTTAGCATGTTCTGGAATCACTGTTCATACCCTACGTGGATAAATGTAGCGTAAGGATGAAAATCGCTTATACTTTGTGAGCTAAGAGAAAAGTATGGTTAAAAACCATACGTTTTCAGCAATGTATTGATGGAGAACCTTACGTTAGGAAGGAACCTTACGTTTTGGTTATCAGCAAAGTATGGAAGGAGAACCTTACGTTAGAAAGGAACCTTATGTTTTACTTATCAACAAAGTATGGAAGGAGAACCATATGTAAATTCTAAGTGTTACATTTGTTTCTCAAAAGTATGGTTCATCAACCTTAATTTTTTAAACCACCATACGTTCTTGGAAATGTATGGATCATGTAAAAGTATGGATCTTTTATCGTATGTTTGAGTGTTGAAGAAAAAGTATGGATTTTCAACCCTACGTTTGTGTTCAACCTTACGTTGTCAACCCTACATTTGTGTTCAACCTTACGTTTTTAACCTTATGTTTGAAGACTATGATATTAACCCTATGTTTTGAGGCCACGTCATCAACCTTACGTTTGGCGTCAGAAATTTTGATAGACGATATTTATGTGCAGCGATCAGTAAGATGATTTCTGGGTGGATTTCAAGCCAGATTTAAAGACATTTTTTATGTACGACTTTGACTGATTCAAAGAAATTTTGTTCATGGATTTATGATCTAATTAAAAGGATCTTTTTCTGCCGAGTCTTAAGGGAAGTTACGACTTTTCTGTAATTTCAAATTTTTTGAATGTCGAGAATCAAAAGGTGACTTTTATGGATCTAAATGTCCAGGATATATGAATTATTATATATGTTATCTCAGAAACAGCAGGTACATAAGTATGGTGATCCATAAATTATTGAAAAATGTGGAAAATAGAGATTTCAACTATTCACGTTGATCTGCTGATTCAAAAGAAGCATCAAAGATCAGTTTTTTCAAGAAGAAGGTACTCGATAGAAGATTCAACTGTTCTACATCGAAAATCTACTGTGGATCCACTACTGATGAAGTTGTGAAATATATCTCTATATCTACTGCAAATGGATCAACACAGAACTGCTTCGTCTTGAAGATCAATATTTCTAGAGACTTTGATCCATATGGTGTCAATTGCATTCTGTTGCAATTGTGAAGATCAAATGGAAAATTTCTTTCTGAAATTATTTTTATCCTTGAGTAACTAGCTTCTCGTTCTAAGCTGTGTAGGTTCATGTTTGAACCCAAAGTCTATGTTTTTCCTTGGATTGTAAAGGTGTCAACTGCCTGTACTCAGTTGTGAATCGGTCTGTGGAAAAGAGGACCAGATAGTGAAAATCACCAAGCTCATGGAGTTGAGCGTTGGTGGATTGTACTAGGGGCCTTCTGTTCCCCAAAACACTATTCATATTTGTGTTCTTCATTTTACT
This sequence comes from Viscum album, assembly GCA_963277665.1. Classification (NCBI taxonomy): domain Eukaryota; kingdom Viridiplantae; phylum Streptophyta; class Magnoliopsida; order Santalales; family Viscaceae; genus Viscum; species Viscum album. The sequence goes on from OY728140.1 coordinate 545,395,394, forward strand.
TATTCCACTGCACAATCAAATCTGAAAAAGTATTAAGGACAGAACTCATTAAAAAATAGAGTTATCAAAAAATTGCAAAAGACACAATTCACCCCCCCCCCCTCTTGTGTATAATCTATAGATTCAGATCCAACAATTGGTATCAGAGGCGAATCTTCTGATAGAGCCTTAGAAAGCTAGAAGAATTTAAGGATTATACAACAGAGAATCATGAATGATATAAGAGAAGGGATGTCGATGGTCAGAGCACCATATTTTAATGGAGACAACTATGGTTGCTAGAAATTACGCATGATAATATATCTGAAAAACCTCAGATATAGAGTCTATTCAAATATTCTGACTCCTTATGAAATTTCTTAATATCCTTTAAGGGAGATAATAAGGAAGTAAGATGTTATGAATTAAAAAGATGGGGCATATCAAAGTACATTGCCAACAATTGAAGGATGAAAAGAAGAAGAAGAAATTATTCAAAAGAAATGACTTTGAGCAGAAAGACAAGAAAGCTATGAATGACACATTGAGTGTATCTGAAGACTCTAGTAGCTCTTCCGAATGAATCTCAGAGAAATAAGAATTCAATATAAAATCAAACATGTGTTTTATTGTAGAAGTTGATGAGGTACACTCATATTACTCCTCTGAATAAAATTCTGAATCAAACTACACAAACGAAAAACTTGCAGCCTACTGCAATATGCTTGAAGAAAGATATGACTCACTATTTAAGAAACATAAGTCACTAAAAAATATAAATAAAGCCATTTCATATGAAAGAGATACAATGCTAAAACAACAAAAGTAATTAACTGATAAATGCAATTCGATTAACACTGACTATATTAATTTTAAATCAAGAATAAAAACACTACAGGATGAAGTAGAATCTTACAAACAGGATTCATTGGTTTTTACAAAATGACATAATTCATTAAATGAAATTCATGGAAAAACTTTCATTAAAAAGGAGAGTTTTCGAATTGGCAGTAAAGGAGAAAACCAAAGCTAAATAAAAATTATTTTGTTCCTAGCTCTAAAAAGGTTAATTGTAATTTTTGTAGAACAAAGGGACATGTAGCTAAAAACTGTTTCTTAAGACAATCTCAAATTTGTGGTATTAGGAAAGCCTATGTTTCAAAAGACAAATATGATTCAGCTAATTTTGAAATAAAAAAGCAAATCTGGATACCCAGATCATTGCTAGATAACACCCCTGGACCCAACAAAATATGGGTACCAAAAAATTTGTTTGAATGTCTTTGCAGGTAGCAGGCCACCAGAGATGAAAATATATATGGTACATGGACAGTGGATGCTCAAGACATATGAGTGGAAACTCATTGAATTTTTCTTCACTCACTCAAAAGGAAGGAGGACTTGTCACATTTGGTGATAATGCCAAAGGAAAAATCATTGGCATTGGAACTATTAGAGATCTAAAAACAGTCTCAATCAACAAAGTACTTTATATACAAGGACTAAAACACAATCTGATAAGTATCTCTCATCATTATGATGATGGATATACTTTTTATTTTACTAACAATTGATGTACTGTTTCTAAAGATAAACTGTTTAAATTTAAAGCACCAGGAACTGAAAATGTCTAAACTTTGGATTTAAATTCCTTGTATAAACAACAAGTAAACTTTTTGACAGCTAAAGTAAGTGAATCCTAGATCTGGCATAGAAGATTTAGTCATTGCAATGTATATTTTTTATATAAGTTATCTAAGAAACATTTAGTTTCTGATTTACCAAGTCTCAAATTTGAAAGTGACAGATTTTTTGATGCATGTCAACTTGGAAAGCAACACAAATCCTCCTTCAAATCTGCTAATAAGGTTGCTACATCTAAAGCTATAGAAAAGATTCATATGGATTTGTTTGGACCTTCATGAGTAGAAAGATTAGCTAGTAAATTATATGTATATGTTTTAGTTGATGACTATTCAAGATTTACATGGATTTTCTTTCTGAAATTTAAAAATAAAGCTTTTACTTTATTAGAAAGTTTCTGCAAATCTATTCAAAATGAAAAATGGTTCAATATTATCTTATTGAGAAGTGATCATAGTGGAGAATGTGATAATCTTGAATTTAATTCATTTTGCTCAAATATGGGTATTAAACACACCTTCTCATCACCAAGAACACATCAAAAAAATGGGATTGTAGAAAAAAGAAATAGAACTATTCAAGAAATGGCTAGAAGTGTGTTAAATGAATATAGCCTACCTATATATTTCTGGGCAGAAGCTGTGAATACATCTTGTTATATAATTAATAGAGTTTTAATTAGACCTATTTTGAAAAAGACACCCTATGAACTATGGAATAACAGAAAACCTAAAGTATATTACTTTAATGTTTTTGGATGCAAGGTTAACATCTTAAACACCAAGGATAATCTTGGTAAGTTCGATCCAAAATCTGATGAAGGTATTTTCTTAGGATATTCTGCTACCTCCAAAGCTTATAGAGTTCATAATAAGAATTCAAGGATTGTTTAAGAATTAGTTCATGTGAAATTTGATGAATCCCATCCCTTTGAGGGAAGGAAATAATAAATGTATGAACTTGACTCTAATGATAACATGAGACTTGCGAATTTAAATAATGATTTTAAAATGATATAAAAGAAATTCAGTCCAGTTCAGGGAAACATGATACTGAAGAACCTTTAAATATATTTCCTAGACAATCTAGAACCCTAAATAATCACCCTTTAGAAACTGTAATTGGTGACTTAGAAACTGGTGTCCAAACTAGAAGAAACTTTTGAAACCTAGTGGAATTATCTACCTTTCTATATCAGTAATAACCAAAGACTATAAAAGAAACTTTACATGATGAAAGCTGGGTAATATAAATGAAAGATGAATTAAACCAGTTTAAAAGAAATGAAGTTTGAAAATTAGTGGAAAGACCAAAGAATTATCCAGTAATAGGAACCAAATGGGTCTTTAGAAATGAACAGGATTACCAAGGCACAATAACTAGAAATAAAGTAAGATTAGCAGCTAAACGATATAATCATGAATAAGGAATAGATTATGATGATACTTTTTCACCTGTAGCTAGGTTAGAATCCATTAGAATCCTCTTAGACTATGCATCTTATATGAATTTTAAATTATATCAGATGGATGTTAAATCTACCTTTTTAATTGTTTATTTAATGGAGGAAGTTTATGTTGAGAAACCTCATAGTTTTGAAAACTCTTAAAAACCTAATTCTATTTTTAAACTTACTAAAGCTCTTTATGGTCTTAAACAAGAACCTAGAGCTTGGTATGAAAGATTAAGTTCTTTTCTTTTGAAAAATGATTTTATTGTTGGAATGGAAGACCCAACACTCTTTAAGAAAACTGTGAAAAATAATGTTTTATTGGTTAAAATTTATGTTGATGATGTAATCATTGGATCAACTAATAAAACACTTTGTCATGAATTTTCAAAATTAATGCAAGAAAAATTTGAAATGAGTATGATGGGAGAATTAAATTTCATTTTGGGTATTCAAATATTTCAAAAAGATTTTGGAAATGTTTTAAATCAAAGAAAATACATTACTAATTTACTTAAGAAATTTGGACTTGAAAACAGCAATCCATTTACAACTCCTATTTGTACTAATATAAAACTTGATTTGGATGAAACTAGGAAATCAGTTGACAACAAGTTATATAGAGGTATAATTGATAGTTTTTTATATCTTACTACTATCAGGACGGATATAATGTATTTACTATTTCTTTGTGCTAGATTTCAATCAAATCCATAAGAATCTCATCTAACTGTTGTTAAAAGAATTTTTAGATATTTAAAAGGAACTATTTTTCAATCTCTTCTTTATCCAAAAATATCTGATTTCAATTTGACTTCATATTCATATGATGACTTTGGATGTTTTAGATTAGATAGAAAAAGTACATCAGGTACATGTCACTTTTTAGGAAAGTCTTTAGTATCATGGTCTAGTAAGAAACAAAATTCAGTTTCCCTATCAACAGCTGAGGCAGAATATGTTTCTACTGGAAGTTACTGTGCACAAGTGTTGTGGATGAAAAACACTCTTATGGACTTTGGATTGAATTTTAATAATACACCTATTTTATGTGATAATACGAGTGCAATTAATATTTCAAAAAAAATCCTATTAGTCATTCTAGAACTAAGCACATTGATATAAGGCATCACTTTTTAAGAGATCTTGTTATTAAAAAAGTTATATTTTTAGAATTTATAAATACTTAAATTCAATTAGAATATATTTTTACTAAACCACTCCCACTGTAAGGTTTGATTTTATTAAGGGGGATCTAGGATTATTTAATTTTAAATAATTTTTATTTTTAATTTACTTTTATTTATTTATGAAAATTTTATTTTGTTAATTGAATACTATTTATGATTTTATTTCTTTCATCATATGAAAATTTTATTTGTTTTAAATATATGTAATGATTAGGGAATACATGAGAATCAAGGCTGTCAGAGCCTTTTTTACTTCAAAACCCTTTTACTTCTATCGAAACCCTTTTGAAAAACGAAAATCACACTCCCTCTCCTAAACACTAACCTTCGAACCTCTGAAACCCTAACCTTCAAACCTTCAGAGACTCTCGCTGAAATGGTAAGGACTAAAAGAGCCAGTGAATTCGAGCCAAGCAATGTCAAGAGACAATGCACCGAGGGAAGAAAAATCTTACAGGGCAAGGTAATCGATCTCGACAGGTAATTTCAGACAAATTTGTTCCTAAAGAAAGCGTTTTCGTTTCAAAATCTTGAACAAATGTTCAACAGTGAAAATACGGAATTTATATATGAAATATAACTTAGATACCTTTTCAAATCTATACAGTTTAGTCTTGGAGATACCGAGGATAGTATGTTGGCTAAAATAGAGGATAGGGATTTCTCAATCTCTTCAGTAGAGATTAGTCAGATTCTCAACTACCCTCATGAGGGATTTTTTCATTTCAATTTGAAAAATATTGGAGATTATGTGCATAAATCCAAAGACATCATGTGTTTTCTTTTTGGTACTAATACAATAATGAAAATGTTTTTCAAGGATTTGGAGCCTGATCAGAAGATTTTGGTCAAATTTATTCAGACTGGAATAGATCCATGGATGGAAGAAATGGAAAAGATTTTGTACCTAGATATGTATATAATTTTTCTTTTGTTAAGCGATATTAAGTTGAACTTTCCAAGATACCTGATAAGGTAACTCATTTACTACTGTCAAAGCGAGGCCCGAATGAATTTCTACCCTTTTGGTCAATTTATTTCTAAACTTTTGTTTATGAAGGACATGGTGAGATTAGTGGATGCTCGAGTTAACTGTCATCACATTAATACGTTTAATGCTGGAACATTGAGGAAATTTGGTTATTTCTAGAGAACAATTAAAGGAAAACGTTTTCCAATAGGAGATGAGGAAGACTCAGAGAGTTCTCAAGCTCAACCTGATAAGTCCAAGGAGGGACAAGCTGAATCCAGAGTCAGCAATGTATCATGAAGTATTCGTTTTGAAGTGGAAGATGTTGAGGAAGACAGAAGTCAGGACAATCTTCAATCAAAAAGAAAGAGGCCAGTAAATGAAGAAGTCACTTCCCCGGCTTTCGAAACAACCACATAAGCTTTATTTTCTTATTCTTTTGTAAGGGAAGATATTGTGGATAAGACCATGGAGGATGTTATGAAAGAACAGCACCAGTAGAGGGATCATGAGTTCAAGAAGAAGCTCAAAGGGAGAATCAAGAACAGATTGTAGCTGATGTTGAAGTTTCACTTCAACAGGAACAAGAGATGGAGGCAGTGCCTGGAGAAGAATTGGCCAGACCTCAGGAAACTACTGAAAATATTGTTCTTGAAATTCCAGCGGCGGACAAAGATGCAGATGAATGTGATGATCATGCTTCTGAACCTCAAACAGAGGTACTTCAAGAGGATTTTTCTGTGGAGGAGTTTGAAAATTCTAAGTAAAAATCTGTGGACCAACCTTCTCATGACAGAGAAAAAGAAAAATCTGATGCTAAATCATTGCCTTTGGTACTGCTGCATCAACCTAAGACTGTGAATCAAGCATAGGGTGCATCTGATTCAAGGAAAAAAGAAGTTGAAGAACTGTATAGAAAGGTATCTCAGTTGGAATCTGAGAATGTTTCTCTGAGAAATGCCTTAGACTTAAAACATTTGAAGTTTCAAAAGCTGAAATATTGTACAGTTTCACGGCAAGAATTTTAAATTTTTAAAAATGATATGCTAACTGTTGTTACACAATTGAAATCTGAAATGGTTTTGAAGTCAGATTTATCAGATCTGATGTTGTTTATGGAGAACCAATTTTCATCAGTTTCAAATAATGTTGTTAGTGAATCAGGTACTTCACCTGATTTAATCAGAAGGTTTCATGCTATCACAGCTATGATGATCAACATTAATGACAGGATACAAGATCATCAATGTAACAATGCTCCTTTGTCAGTGTTGTTGGACAATCAGATGTTCTTAGTGGATCAATTGACATCTAGTGAGTCATCCATCAGAATTCTGTTAAATCAGTTATCAGAGAAGCTGTCAATATTTGTTGAAAAAGAAGAAAGGATGCATCAATTTTTTAGAATTAATATAATTGAGGATATTTATATGACTGAAGATAATAGAGATCTCATTATCAATCTTGGAGATGGGATGATTAATAGACTTCAGGAACAGTTTATAGAAATCAAGTCTGTAATTGAGAGGAGATAGAACCTGTTGCCTATCATACCAAAACCATGAAGCCTGTGTATATCATTGTCATGTATATACTTCTATTTTTGAATAAAAAATTTCTCCATTGTTTATTTGTTTCTTTATTTGTTTTATTTTTTTATGCCAGTAATCCAGATTTAATTATTGATAAACAGTCCATAATTTCATTTACTAACAGTTCAGTGCAATAATAAAAGTGTTAAAATCCATGATGTTTCATTCTTTTTTATATCAAAAAAGGGGGAGAATTTGGATAAACTCAATATCAAAACCTCAACATTTTATTTAGGGGGAGAATTGAATGTGATATTTGGGTTTATAATTATCTTTTTGGTGGAGAAGTTTTTATTTAAAACTTTCTAACTTATTTTGAAAGTTAATTTTGTTTAAATAATTTTAATTATTTTATGGGTTTTGTGGTCATCAAAATGGGGGATATTGTTGAGAGAAGTATTTTTTTCAACAATACATGTTAATGTTATTTAAAGGAGGAGATTATTGAAAATAATACACTATCTCTTTATGAGAATTTTGATGCTCACAAATACCCTTAGTTATTTTCTGATGATTTTATTTAGTATTTTCTAGGAATTTATTAATTTATTTTACTCTTGAAATAACGAGAATTTATTACTTGTTCAAAATATACTTTAATGCGTTCTAGAATCACTATTCATACCTTACGTAGATAAATATAGCAAGGAATCTACTTTAGCTCATTCTAGAATGACTGTTCATACCCTACGTGGATAAACGTAGCGTAAGGATGAAAAGCGTGTATTCTTTTTGAGATAAGTGAAAAGTGTGGTTAAACAACCATACGTTTTCAGAAAATTATGGAAGGAGAAAATTACGTTAGGAAGGAACCTTACGTTTTGGTTATCAGCAAAGTATGGAAGGAGAACCTTACGTTAGGAAGGGACCTTATGTTTTGATTATCAGCAAAGTATGGAAGAAGAACCATACGTAAATTCTAAGCGTTACGTTTGTTTCTCAAAATTATGGTTCATAAACTTTACTTTTTTAAACAACCATACGTTCTTGGAAAATCATGGACTAAGTAAAATTATGGATCTTTTACCGTATGTTTGATTGTTGAAGAAAAAGTATGGATTGTCAACCCTACCTTTGTGTTAAACATTATGTTGTCAACCCTACGTTTGTATTCAACCTTACGTTGTTAACCTTACATTTGAAGACTATAATATTAACCCTGTGTTTTGAGGCTACTTCATCAACCTTATGTTTGGCATCAGAAATTTTGACAGACGATATTTATGTACAGCGATCAGTAAGCTTATTTCTGGGAGGATTTCAAGCCGGATTTAAAGTCATTTTTAAAGTATAACTTTGACTGATTCAAATCCATTTTATTAATGGATTTAAGATCGAATTAAAAGGATCTTTTTATGTCGAGTCTTAAGGGAAGTTACGAATTCTTTGTAATTTCAATTTTTTTGAATATCGAGAATCAGAAGTATAATTTTATGGATCTAAATGTGCATGAGATATGCATTATTATATATGTTCTCTCTGAAATGCCAGGTACGTAAGTATGGTGATCGATATATTATTTAAAAAGGTGGAAAACAAAGATTGCAACTATTAATGTTGATCTGCTAATTCAAAAGGAGCGTCAATGCTCTATTTGTTCAAGAAGAAGGAAATCCATAGAAGATTCACCTATTCTACATAGAATATCGACTACGGATCTACTACTGCTGAAGTTGTGAACTATATCTCTATATCTACTGCAACTGGATCAACTCAGAACTGCTTCTTCTTGAAGATCAATATTTCTAGAGACATCGATCCATCTGCTGTCAATGGCATTTTTTTGAAATTGTGAAGATCAACTGAAAAATTTCTTTCTAAAATTATTTTTATTCTTGAATAACCAGCTTCTCGTTCTATGCTATGTAGGTTCGTGTTTGAACTAGAAGGCATTGGTTTGCCTTGGATTGTAAAGGTGTCAACTGCATGTACTCAGTTGTGAATCGTTCTGTGGAAAAGAGGAACAGATAGTGAAAATCACCAAGCTCGTGGAGTTGAGCATTGGTGGAGTGGACTAGGGGACTTCTGTTCCCCGAACCACTATACATCTTTGTGTTATTGATTTTAATTATTCCGCTGCATGATCAAATCTGATAATGTATAAAGGACAGAACTCGTTCAAGAAAAGAGTTATCGAAAAATTGCAAAAGACACAATTCACCCCCCCCCCTCTTGTGTATAATCCATAGATTCAGATCCATCAAATACAAACAATCATTTTAGGTCATTGGGAGCTAACGAGGACACCCTAAAACCTGACCCCTCCTACATTATCCCATGTCAATAACAAATCCTGTATAGTCACCAAATATAGGAATCTCATCAGGGGAAAGTAAAAAAACATAAACCCAATCACATAGAGTTGATAGGGATCCTGTCACGGTGATCCATAATAGTATAGAGCAACTAGGAATCCTCACATGTTGTTCCTCAGATATAAAAAGTAAATAGGGATCCTCTTATGATGATATATCCAACACTAAGGAATGAAAAGAACCTAGGTGGTATAATCTCTATAACCTGATCATAATTTCCCCATGTCAACCCATATATAAAACTACCTCATCATTGAAAATTTTTAATATTGAAAATGAATTTGGGAAAGACATGTCGTATCTTGAAACATGTAAAAGAGAAAATGTGGATCATCTCAGTTCACCTTTGATCATATCCTAACTTGAGAAGAATGAGTACCTGAGCGGTGTAACTCTATATGTCAATCTTTAGGTCTCTAGGTCTCAAAATTCAATTAGGATATAACAAAAATCTTGGTAGATTAGCCTATCCTTACTATCAACTATCCACCAATCCACACCTAGAACTACACTAGAAGATAACACATACATGTTCCAATATAAACAGTCCTGACTCATCTCACAAAACTCATATATCTCAAATATACTCCAAAGAAATCAATATGCATACCATTAGAAGATAACACTTCTATAAACTCAACCCACAAATCACCTTGGACCACAATAAATCACTAATACCCTATAAGGAAAAAAATATATACCATGCCATGTCAACCTCATACTAATGCTCTGGGTATTTTAAGGAAACACCAATGTAATACACATTCAGTCACCCATAAGATATACCATTATCAGTATCCTTTATGGATCACATAGAAATTTCCCAATGGATAAGGGTGGTATAAGAACCCAAAATCACTAATATACTCATAAATCCATGGTTTAAGTACTACCCACTCTAAAACAACCAATAAAGGAATATTCAGAAGGCCCATACATTATAATTTTTATTTACTTTCTTATAAGTGTTGTCTTTGAACCCAAAGGAACAATATCACCATCACTTTTCCCTTATAAATTATTTTTGAGGTCTATAATGCATACCCAAAAAATAACCATATAAACCCCATGGCCCACCACTCACTAGAATTATCTAGACAATGACCTCACCCCTTGGGGTTCCATATAATAACTCACTAGGGATCACTAAATATTAATTAAAATTTTATTCACGATATAATACCACATGTGGTCCATTGAACCTAACTAGAGGTCCTTATACTTGGAGGCCTAGTAGATGAGAATTATTAAAATCCCCATATGATTTATATAATTTTAAATTCACTCATAAAAAGAATTTTCTCTAACCTATCACACAATTCCAAACTCACCCGACCCCTTTGTAGAATCCTCGAACCTAGAATCCATGACATGTGCATAAAACCCACATAAATATATGAAATATATAGTAAAATATGATAGGAACCACCTTAATAATTCTTATAGGAGTTAATTCATCCCATATCATAGTTTTATCTGGTCCCATGCACCAGAAAGTGAAAAATCAAAAATATGTCCTAAAATGATGTGTATGCTGAAATAACATTGAAATTAACATAATAATGAGAGAGGTACTAGGTATTACCTTATCTGTACTAAGATAAATCCCATACTTCATATAGATCATCAATATAATGATAGGAAACCCTCTAGGAGATCTTTAAAGGGGAGAGGGGAGGGGAGAATGATAAGAAGAAGGCCTGAGGGTGTTGGGGTCAAGAAAAGTAAAAAATATAAAAAACCCTAGTCTTCCGATGGATAATTGATGGAACCCTAGGGGATACCTTGCTTGTGGGGGCCTAACTAGGTCACCTATGTACCCTAACTATGTATCTGATGAAGTTTATAGCTTGGAACCAATTCCCATTACCCCTTTTATCTGCACCTAATTTCCTAAGGTACCATCAAAACACATGAACACATATAGAACATGGTATAAATATATCCCAACTCTAAAAACTATCATAATTCAAATTCATAAAAAACCCTTTCGATGAGTCTCAAAATTTTAATTTTCGTTGAATTTCCGAACTTTTAATGATGTAGATTGTTACAAATTCTCCATAATAGTGATTCTCAACCATGTGGTGGTATTGTTTTGTCATCAATGGTTAATTTTACCACTCTAATGGATACCCTTATTATAGGGGAATCACAAGGTACCTGGTGTACCTATATCAGGTACTTGGTGGATTCTGTTACTTGGAAGTAGGGTCTACCACTATTCTAACCTTCAATCGATGCCACCAAACACCATAAAAAACAAAAAAATAAATAAAAACACCACTTGAAGATGTTATAACTCTAATTTTTTTGATTTAATACCCAATTCTAAAAACAAGATTTTCTTTAAATACAATTTCCTTCTGAATTATTGATCTTATAATGATGTGGGAAGTTATTTAAACTATCAAAAAAACTATATCATTTTGGATAAATATTTTGAATCAAGATAAATCACTTATAAAATCATCTTATGTATTGTAGGACCCTGACCTAGATACCTAAATCCTAATTCACGAATTGGAATGCCACATAACCTCAATAATTCTCTGTGTTTTCCAAAGGCATACAACTAGTATCAAGGAATAAAATAAACCATATTAGGTGTGATTTTTTTGGAAAATATATAAACTAAAATAATACACATGGATTTTAAAATCTATTTTATAAAAAATCATTTAAAATAAGTAGTTTATAAAAAAATTATTTAGTTTTAAAAAAGTAGCCTCCATGGAAAATAAAAAAGTCCATATGTTGACCCAAATAGATAAAGAAATTCAAGTAAAATCCCACAAAACCTCCATCCATATCTCCAATACAAATATACATCTCTTTACTAATGAATGATGACATATTAATCTTTCTTACATCATGAAAAATTATCGATACATTTCAACTGATGTTCACATATATGGGGTGAATATCAACTCAGTAGTATTTTCTTAATACCCCTAATATTTTTCAATAGATAAAAAATTATAATAATATAATTCTAATAAAAATATGATAAATCAAATGCATTTTTATCCAAAAAATATTTATTTATCAAAACCTTTCAAAAAACTATATTATAAAATATAACTATCATCATTTATTTAAAAAATATTCAAGAAAATAAAAAAACAATCCACTAATTTCAAACAAATTTATAAAACATTTTTCTTCCTACAAATTTCATTTCATAAAACTTTATTTTTTCCAAAAAATCTATGGAAACTCTCAATTTCCCCAAATTGGTAGAGACTCCATGTTTCCAAAAATCTATAAAAACTTCCCATTTCTTAAAATCTATCAATATTAAGGACAAACCTATAATATCCCTTGTTTTCTTAGCAGAGTTTTACGTTTTAATTTTAGAGTTGTGAAATTTTAAAAGTGTTAGTTTTGAATGAAAAATTGAATACTTGGTCAGGGGATGTGAGATATAGGAGGAAGTGTAGTTGGTGCTTGCTAAAATATAGAAAATCACACCTTCAAGTACCCATTATGAGGGGTAGAATGGGTAGTTTATCAGGTTAACGACTGGGTTGTTGGTGGTGGATGACTAAGTACTCGATATATTCCCAGACAATTTTTTAATAGTGGAATTTTGGTTGTTTTAGACATATTATTTTGGGTTTCATCTCATTTTACTCATTTGGGGTTTTTTAGATCATGAATCTTCCTCTCCAAACTCTCTCAACCACTTTAAATATTCGAGATGTGATATATCCTTCATTTCTCAGTTGATTAAATATCTTTTTTTATGATGGGAAAATTATGGTGAATAGATCAATTTACCTATGGTTTTTTTGAAGGAAATGAGGTTTTATTTATTCTACATCCTAATTATCATTTTTCATATATTTATTAATGTATTCTTGATATTTGATGGTTGGAGGTTGAATCTAGCTCTGATCCTTGTGTGTATTGTTTATATAACCTCAAGTTGATGGTATTAACCTTATTCAAGCTTCTAATACACTGATCAAGTGAATATTGTCTATGTAATTCTTGAATATTAATTTTTTATGTTTATTTAACATATAATTGGTTTATAATTAAAGAAAAATTTAATGATATGATTTTTTGAATTAATAATCTTAATTAATAGCGAAATTATTAAATGAAGTTGCATTTTAATAATTAGAAAATGTGTGTAGACTAGTAATAAGGAAAAATGTTGTTAATAACGATTCAATTTAAAATAGAACATTAAAAAATGAATTATAATAATGAAAAGCTACTATGAATGCTTAATTTTTATGTGTTTAATAACCATTACTTGTGTTTAAATGGGATAAATAGAGGAAATAATATTTATGGATGTTAGGGTTAATAATTATTGATTCAATGAGTTTATTTATTGATATATATTTAGTAATTAACTTTATAATGTGTTTTTGGGGACTTTTGATTATTGTTAATTTATAATTATTTTATAAAACTATTATATTTTTTTTGACATGTAAATGATATTTTATAACTTATGTATCATTTTTTAAAATTTATATTTTTTTTACTATAATTTATTTCAAATTATAGTTAACTAATCATTAATAGATTAAATATTGAATGATTTTTAAATAGAGATAGTGGTTATTGAAGGGTGGAATTAAGTATGGTTAATAAAGGTGTTTAATATGGAAATTTATACCATTATAAATATTGGATAATAAATTGTTGTTATTAAATTTTTTATTTGTTTTTATGGAACACCTGTTAGTTTTACATGTGTTGTTTTGGTCATGTGAATAAATATTAATATGACTATGAAGGAGATTGGTTGGTATAAATTGAGGTTGAGGGTTCTTCAAGTGGTTTAAAAATTGACGAGTAGTGATTAATTGATGAAGTAATTGGAAACAATCCTCATGAGATTGGTAAGGGTGTTAATATTTAAAAAATATTATATTTTATGAACTTAAATTACTGTTTTCCTTAGGTTAAGTGAAGTTATGGGATTATTTTTTAGTGAGAAAAATATTTTATAATTTTAGGTGAATTTTTTTTGTGTGATTTCTATATGCTTGTTGGCCATTTATTTTATGAATAATTATATTATAATTAATGATTCAAAGTGGGAATATGAAAAAACCCATGTAATGATAAAATAAATCATTTTTATTTTTATTAACAAGAATTATATAGTAATATTTGTTATAAAAATGTTTTGTAATTTTTTAAATAAAAAAGAAAATGGTTTTAACTTAACCATTTTCTTATAAAGTTTTATTTAAAATTTTCATTTATAAATTATATAATTTTAATTTTAAAATATTAATATTATTTTTTAAATATTAATATCAAAATTTACCGATGATTATTTTTTTTGTTTCAAAAAATATTAATTTTTTAGTGAATAGTGAAAATACAGATTTTTGTAAAAAAGTCTTTTGTTTTCAATAAATTAAATAATTTCAATTTAAAATACGTTTTATATATGATTTAAAGTAACATATATATTATTAATTTTTATTTAATCCACTTTTATAATTTTTAATCATCTTTATATATGTTTTTAGTATAAGTTTATTTTTAGGTTTGAAAACATATTTTTCAAAAAACTGTTTTAAAATGCATTTTGATTCTACATTTTAATTAATTAAAATAATCCATAATGGTTAGTGTTTTAAATTAAATATATATATATATATTATATCATTGAATTATAATTTAGTTTCATACAATTATTTTTATAAGTCATAGAGTTAATATAAAGTTATCCTTTGCTCAAAACATAATATGCTTGAAAGCCCTAGTTTTCATCACATCTTTAGGTTTTGTTTTAAATTAAAAATTTTCAAATATGTGAATTGAATTATATAAAATATATTTCATATTTTTAATCATAATAATTTATATTTTATAATAATCTCAACTAATTTTTTATCGAAATTAACAGTGAAAATAGAAAAAATTAATTGCTAAGGTTAAGATAAAAATGGATTTACCGGGGGTAAACTAAAAAAATAAGGGTTAATATGATCTAAAAACTCGTATAAAATCTATTATACGGGTATATTTTGACCTTATACCTTATATTATTTATAAAGGTTCATCATTGGTTCCTTTTTATGTGAAAAAACATGGTCGGAATTCATTCTTTTCAAAAATAACAAGTGTACCGCTTACCTCACATATAAAAGGACACCCCTTCTCCTCCTATATTAACACATTAAAAACCTATTTATTTAGAAAATAAATACCAAATTAACATCTCAAAATCATTCCTTTAATACTTTAATCCTTAATTTTGATACAAATCCAACCATGTAAGGCCCTTTGTGAAAACCAAAAGAAGTTACCTGAGGAAGAGGTAACGTTCTCTGATGATAATTTTTATTTTATTTCTTTCTCTACCCATTAAATTATTATTAAAAAATTATTATATAACAAAATAATTATGTTTCATATAATTATATTTTATTATGATAATAAAATATCCTATTCCATTTATATCTTTAATCAAATGGGTTATGAAATCATCACTCGTGTGTATGACGGACTACCGCCTCGCGAACCGATGTCATTCGGTTTTCTATTACCACCTCTCACAGTTTGGTATGATAATATATATAGTATATATATGATATTAATAAAATAATAATACCTATGTATTCATTATATTACCCACACACACACACACATATATTACATTCCGTTTTGGAGGGGATACGATAATGTCGCTTGTATGTGTGGAAGACTACTGCCTTGCAAGGCGATGTGACTTTTTTTCACTAATGCATTATATAGAAGGTAATAAGGGTAAATATAATGAATATATGAGATATAAATGAAATAATTATTATATTAATTACATATTTATCAATACTAAAATATAATATATCATTTTCTTTCATACCTTTTTACTCACTAAAAATACAGCAACATCATCCGTGTATGTGTGGAAAATCGCTTTAATGAAACAACGTGACTCTCTTTTCACTACAAAACCATGAGGATGATATATATAATTATAATTAAAGAATTAAAATTTTATATATGATATTATTATGATTATGGAAATTTAAACTATTTCTTATAACCTTTTGATAATGATTTTTGAGAAATGGAAATGTTACTCGTGTGTATATACAGCCTTCCCTCTCAATGATCGTAACATACTTAATTTCTTAAAACCAAATTTCATGATTGACATTAAAAGTATAATGGATTAATAAATATGATAATTATTTCATTATTATCATTATGGATATGTTTAAATAATGACCACTTTGACCATAGTCAACCTACCAAAGTCATTTTTGAAACATAAGCCAAATATGGTCAAAACATCTGATGTAAACTTAATTAATTTAGTATGTAACTTTACAAACCTTGTTACCCTAATCTTGTTCATTATTACATAACATTGTAATGATCACAAGGGATCAAATCCTGAAAGACCAATCAGTTTAGTAGACTTAGAAATACTTGATACAAACATAAGTTTTACAATACTTTATGAAATGAAAAACAACAACATTGTGTCACCTTTGAACATGTTAATAATACCTGGAATATCCCTGCAAGTCAGTTATAATGTACTTCTTCACATCCTAGAAAAAATAAAAATTGAAAGGGGTAATGTTAAGTGCTCAGTAAGGATTAAAATATAACAGAAACTTTCATAAATAAACATAAACATTTAAGGCAATGTATAAGACTAAAAAAGCCTTCTCAACATAAAATTCATCATAATATGGAAAAGATAAATCAAATAATTCCATTTACTTATTCACATGGATATTCCACTACTCAAATAATCACATGTAATATCAATAGACAATTTCCTAATGATGGAATGCATAATGTCGGACACCATAACCACATAGTCAAGGCCTCATGCCAAGACTGAAAATAATATTTTTCAAGACCTTGGACCAAGACCCTAGTTTGTCTCATGAGACCAACCAATGCATTGAGAAGCTATAGCGGGCTCCAGTCGTCACTTTCTAAGTCCAATGCATTCTTCATTTGAAAAGGTTGAAAATTAACATAAACATTCATATTAAAACTAGCATATGAAATGTTAATACATTAACCATAAACCACGAATGGTATAAAACTAATACATCCACAGTCAAAAATATCACAAAATCTTCAATACAACATTGAATATTTTATCATAATAAATCAACATCAAACAAGTGTAAAATTCATCAAAGGATGTTGACATAGATGAAATCAAGACTATTTGGTAGAAGTATCTCTTTCTATTTTGAAATCATTTAAAAGTCACATTATTATAAAATAAGACATTTAATTTGAAAATATTCTTATAAGATTATTAGGGAAGCTTCTAAGGTGTTATAATGATGGAAAATAGCCGCACCTGTCGTATAAGTTAAAAAAAATTCTTGTCTTAATTTGTTGAAAAGGTCATAAATCACCTTATGTGGAATGTGACAGAAAGATTCCTTTCATTTTTTTTTATAAAAAGTCAAATAAGTGTATAAAAGACTTTAATCTATAGTATACTAAACAGTAAAAATGTTTTGAAATAAATTTTTAAGAAACATGGATGTGGATGATAAAGAGGTCCCAATAGATACTCCCTTATAAACAACCTCGGATAATAAAGAGATTGTAAAATTAACCCTTACCTTGTACTTTTACTTAGTAGATGGTAGGTTAACCTCTTGTATAATTGTTAAATAATTTTTCTTAAATTATTCAAGAACCATATACATAAATATGATATCATATATGATCATCTAATATTGTTTTGTTTAGAATATTTTGGTAGTATCATTGTTTTGGGTGTTAACTGATTCGTTTTCCTTTATATGATTTGTTACATAAGTCATATTTTTTGTGTATTGGATGTATTTGATTCATATCTGGAATTATATTAAGTTTTTAAAAATTATTTTTATTCATAATATGAAAATTATTCTTGAATGGTTACGATGAAAAATAAATCTTATCGTGTTCGTGGAGATAGTAATCCATACGTACGAATGAGTGACAATACCATTCTATTAGTAAAAACCTAGATCTTCTTTTTAGATACGTTTTTCCTTTTTTCGTAGTTTTTGAGAAAAAGTAGAAAATCTGGAAATTTTCAGAGTAGACGTTGTGTACTTTATAAGTACACGTCGTGAACTTCGATGCCTCCAAAAGCCGTGTGCTGGCCTTATCAAGGCCACACACACGGCCATGTAAGGGTGACTTGGAGGCCTCCTAATGAAGAGTACGGAAAAGGCAAGTACATGCCGTGTACTTTATTTTTTTTCGTTAAACGGACCGGGGTCGCGGCTAATCCCTATTTTCATCTTCTTCTAAGCGTATTTCCATCCAGAGCATCCGAGGAGGCTGAATCTTCTCCGAGTCACCGATTCATCACTGGTTATCCAAATCAAACATCTTCAGTTTCAACGGAATCTCAGCGATGAGTTTTTATCTCTTCTTTGGCCACGTTTCTTGATTCCTTTTCTTATGAGAGTTATCATAGGTTGAATGTTTTAAATGTTTTTGTAGATATACTCCATTCTAGGACGATTCACGGGACAAGGTTGAAGTATATCGATCTCTTGGGATCGAGGTAGGTGGTTTGTTGCCTTACGTTTAATGTCTTTGAGGTTTTGTGCAAAAGTGACGAATTCCCATGTTTCGGGTATCTCAGGTTAGTGATTTTGGTCCTATTGTTTAATTGCCTTGTATTTCTTGTTATCTTAAGGTTAATTGATTATAATATATGATTTTTTGCATGTTTAAGGATCACCCCATGGGTGTTATCCCTGTTTGGCTATTTATCACCATTTCGGATAACCCTATTACAATTGCTAGTTTTCTTTTTATAACTGATTGCATGTGTTGCCTACTATTTTAATGCTTTTGATGCATTATAGCTTTTAGCCAAGTAGTTTTCAAACATAATTAGGTCTACTGACAGTTGATTACGCATGACTAGACTGCTCAGGCCTACGAGAACCTGGTGCGGGAGACCAAAGAGGGAATAGATGGTTTAGTTCTTCCCTAGGGGGTCTGTTGAAGTTAGTTTTGTACGAAGGACATACAAGAATTAGAATTTGTTCTTCCTAATAATGTCCTTATTTTACACACATATCCAGACCACAAGAGGAATTAGACGTAAGAGCTTCCTCGGAGAGTCTATAGATATCGTTGCAAGACCATTGGGGAATCGACATAGGTGCTTCCAAGAATGTCTGTGCCTTTGTATGTTTACTTGACTATAGGTGTCTGCTAAATTGACCCACCTAGAGATTCAGTGTGTTTGTGGATTTTTTGGTTGGTTTAGATGAGTCAACCAAGCCAAAGAACATGCTTGGATCTTTTAGCCTTCCTGTTTGTTAGGTAGTCTTTTGATGCATGTTATGTTACCTGTTTACCATTGAATATGGAGCCTTGCTAGATTCCTTGGTTGTTTGATTAAATTAATGAATAAATTGTTAAATGAATGTGAATGGTAATTGGTAGGATTTTCTACTTATGTTCTCCTAGTTCATTACTACATTTACATCATTACTTCTACTATATTACTCACTGACAGTCTGGCATAAATCTTGTGACGGTTGCCTACTAGGATTAGTCTCACACCATATTTGGGTCTTGGTTTTCACCCAAACAGGTTATATGGTTGCAGATGTGGTTAGAGATTGTGGCCCCTCTACTTCAGGTACATGATTTCTAGTTGCAGCTGGAGAGCATATAACCGAGCATAGGCTTGAGATGCAACTAGAGTTATTGCTTAATTTTCATACTTTGTTTCTCTGTTGTATTTCATCACGTTGTTGTGTTTTCTAATTTTCTTAGATACTTTTACCTGATTCATCATTATCAAAATTATTATATATTCATTGCTTCTGCTGTTTAGTTTCATTTATTGTATGTTGTTTACTTCTTTCGCTATTGAATGTTATTTCCTTTTTGTTATATACTTTACCAAATGAAGGAATAGTTTCCCCACTGACTCACCAAGGCCCTCACTGATAGTCGACAACCTCTGGAATTTGGAGAAATGTAGTTGAGGTGATGTGGAGAAGCAGGTACGCGACACTAGTTGAGTGGCTCTAGATTCGGGTCGTTACAAAGTGGTATCAGATGCAGGTTCTTTTATCTTCTTTTCTATTGACTTAATGTTTAGAGACATTAGATAGGGATAGGATGGAATAGGTAAATAATAAACAGTTGTGCACAGGGGTTATAGAACCTGTATATAGGTAAAAATCCAAGTTAGCTCTAATATTTCAATTTTTGAGTTTTCAAAACGTTACAGTATAATTGATTTCACCATTGGGTGGTGCACTTGTTTTGTGTTGTCACTGTTTATATAATTGTGGTTCTATTTTATTGCAAATTGATGAGATGAGGGTATTCCATCTCATGCATCATATAAGAACTTATTATAAAATCACATGTCATGCATTTTTCCATGCCATCTAGATTGCATTAGAAGTTACATGTTGTTGTGATAGAAATTGTGATAGACTATGCATGCTATTGTGATAGATACGGTGATAGAATACCTTCTATGTTGATAGGGTATCATTTTATTAGTAGCTTCATTATCATGGATTCCAAAATTTGGTATTAGAGGTGTTATGGGCCCTCGAGGATCGGAGTTTGGTGGATCGTGGGTTTGTTATACCGTTTACTTGTTATATGCATTGTAATGATTCCAAGATTTGATTTAAGGGGAGTATGGGCCCCCACGGATCGGAATTTGGTACCTTAATGCTTATTTTTCTATGTTTTCTAGGCTCTGGTGCAGTTCTAAGGCTACTGCTCAGAAAAACCTAGAATACACAGCGTGTACATTATGAACACACATCGTGTAGTCTATAGTCGTGTCCCCGTCCGTGCGAGAAAGGACATGGGGTTGTGAAAAATCTTGTAGGAACACACTGTGTACTAGTGTGGCATGCCTTGTAGTATGAAATAGGTACCCCGACCATGTCACGAACAACACAGGTCATGTTATCTTTTCACATACACGCCATGTCCGAATTTTACACACCGTGTAGTTTGATCTCGGTGCCCGGCCATGTCACGAACAACACGGGTCAGTGTTATCATTTCTCTTACATGTCGTGTTCTCTTGAAACATGCCTTGTAGTGTCAGCCATGTATCTGGCCATGTATCTAACCAACATAGTCTTTTAGGATTTCTCATTGCATGTCGTGTCTTTCTGGAACACACCTTGTAGTGTGACCTGGGCACATAGACCATGCCACTAACAACATGGGCCAGGTGAAGCTTGTTAAGTACACGTCGTGTATACCTTAAAAACTCCATGTAGTTTTGTCTTAGGAGAGCCGTGTGTCTTAACTATGTATTAATACTTGGTCAGGGAAGTTAATTCAAGTATACACTGTGTGTTGGGACAACACACCGTGTATTTGGTGTGTTACACGACCAGTTAGGTAGGAGTACAAGCCCATGTAAATGACTTAAGGGAATAAGCTATGTAGTATTTATACACACCATGTAGTCATGTTTTGTTTTCGTTTGAATTCTTTTTCCCATATTCCATTTGTACACTTCTAGTTTTCAGTCCCAGGTAATGTGATCTAAAGTGTGCTTTGACCATGCAGAGTCATGGCACCGAGACGTCCTCCCGTTGCATGTTAGGAACCAGGCAGTGACCGTTCACCTGATACGGTAGATCAGGGACTACCAGTAGTTCCGCATATCATTCCGGACATGGAACCTATAGTGATTCCAGACACTGGTTCTGATGCTCAATTTAGGGAGGGTTTCATTAGTTTCATGCAGAAATTCCAAGGAACTCACTATCCAACCCCGTCTATGGTAGAGCTGATGCGGGTTTTTTAGCAGCAGCATCCTCCCACGTTCATAGGGGATGGAGGACCGTAGGCTTCAGAGTCATGGCTAGAAGAAATGATATCCATCTTCAAGCACCTAGAGATGCCTCCAGAGAGGAGATTGAATCTCACGACTTATATAATGCAAGATTCTGCCAAAATATGATCGGATGTGGTTTCACGGGTAGGGATCCAACATGCTATGGCTTGGGACGAGTTTCAGCATACGTTCTATGACTACTTATACCAAGTTACACTGAGGGCGGACAGAGCCAGAGATTTCATGAACCTGCAGTAGCGTACTCTCACAGTTATGGAGTATTCCTCTCGCTTCACAGAGTTACAGCATTTCACTCCCGTTATGGGGAATGACAATCTGTTTTTAGCGAGGAAGTTTGAGGAAGGCCTTAGACCGGACATCAGATCACAGGTGAATGTCTTTTAGTTGAATTTTATTGCTCTGATAGTCAACCGGGTGCTTATCACGGAGAGCAATATGAGGGAGACTAGAGCTGTGGACCAAGGCGGTTCAGCACCCAGGGCTGATTCATTTCAGATAGACAGTAGGAAGCGCCACCGAGAGTCTACATGAGGTAACTTGAGGAAGAAAGGTATTTCTTATGCTAGACATGATCTTCCTTTTGGAAAACAAGTCGTGTTTTATCAGTGTGGAAGAAGTGGTAATAAGAAGCCTCAGTTCCCGAGATACCCAATGGAGTGCCGATCTTGTGGCAAGATGGTCCATCTGCAGCGTTTCTTCATGGTTTCCCTTCCAGCTGCTAGTGAGGGGGGATCAGTCCCTACTCCATGTATAGGAGTAGGATGACCAGTTCTGAAGAAAACTGGGGGCTAGAGTTCTTAAGGTCATTTAGGCCAGGGTAGAGGCCGTGGACGTAGTGTTCAGGCTTAGGGAGGGTTATCTCAGGGATCTCAGGATGCTACATAGGGTGGCGGTGCAGGCCAGATTTTTGCATTAGAACAAATTCCTAAGGAGTAGGATCCTGGACCTTCTACAGTTCGAGGTATGATTTTAGTAGCTTTATTTTTATCCTCTTCGCCTTTTGATACAGGAGCTTCTCATATATTTATTTCTATTCATACTTTGGAAATCATTAGACTTACTGTTTATACTTTTGAAGAAATGATGACGCTAGACACTCCCTTGGGAATTAGAACTGCTAGCGTGTGTCAGTGCTATGACTGCCCCCATGAGGTTAGTGGGTGTTGTTTTTTATGGAATCTCTATGTTTTGGAGATGACATGCTATGATGTTATTCTTGATATGGACTGGTTAGTTCCCTTCTAGGCCTTTGTCGATTGCTATCACCGTAGGGCGAGTTTCACATCACCAGAGGGCGAATATTTTCATCACAAGGGAGAATGGGATGTCCAGGCGATCAGAGATGGACTAGAGCATCATGATTTGGGAAGTTTTATGGCCCATATTTCTAGCATATATCTGGATGAACCGGGGACTTCTCAAATAGATTTTCCAATAGTGGTTGATCGCTTTCCAGATGTCTTTCCAGAAGACTTTTCAGGTTTGCCTCCGTAGTGAGAGGTAGACTTATCTATTGAGCTTGTTCCAGGAGCAACACCAGTATCCATACCTCTTTATAGGATGGATACACCTGAGTTATAGGAGCTCATGAAGTAGTTGGAGGAGTTGCAGACAAAGGGTTTTTTTCGAACCAGTACTTCTTCTTGGGGTTTGCCTGTTCTGTTTGCAAAGAAGGTAGATGGTACTTTACGACTTTGTGTGGATTATTGGAAGCTAAACCAGTTTATGGTCAAGAACTGATATCCATTTCCATAGATATATGATCTCTTTGATCAGATTCTAGGAGCCAGAGTGTTCTTGAAGATCGACTTGAGATCTGGCTATCATCAGTTGCGTGTCAGACTATCTAATATACCTCTTACAGCCTTCTAGAGCAAGTATGGTCTATGTGAGTATTTAGTTATTCCATTCGGTCTCACAAACATGCCATCAGTTTTCATGGTGCTGATGAACAATGTTTTCCATTCTTACTTGGATTATTTAGTGGTGGTTTTCGTGGACGATATCTTGGTGTACTCTGACACTCGATACGACCATGCTACCCATCTTGAGATCGTTTTCAGTACACTGAGGTATCATTTGTTATATGCTAAGCTCTCAAAGTGACACTTTCGGATGGACGATATTCACTTCTTGGGTCATGTCATCTTAGATATAGGAGTATCAGTAGACCCAGAGAAGGTTAGAGAAATAGTTACCTAGGAGCAGCCGAAGAATGTCTTTTAGGTATGAAGTTTCTTAGGGATTGATAGTTACTATAGGCAGTTTATACATGACTTTTCATGCTTAGCATTGCCGTTGACGGTCTTGACTAAGAAGGGGGTGAAGTATGATTTTTCAAAAGCCTGCAATTTTGCCTTTTAGGATCTGAAGGGGAGATTGACTTCAGTACCGAATCTAGTTTTTATAGATCCAGGAAAGAGTTATATGGTTTTCTGTGATGCATCGGGCATCAGGCTTGGAGCAGTGCTTATACAGGAGGATTGTGTGGTTGCATATGGATCTCAGTAGTTAAGGCCACATGAGAGGAACTATCCTACGCACAACTTGGAGTTGGCTGTAGTTATTCAAGCTTTGCATTATTGGAGACATTATCTTCTAGGAGAGAATTTTGTGGCATATACTGACCACAAGAGCCTCTGGTATATCTTCACGCAGCATGACTTGAATCTGAGACAACAGAGGTGGGTTGAGTTCCTACAATATTTTGATTTCGAGTTTCTTATACACCTGGGAAAGACAACGCTATGGCAGACGTACTAAGAAGGAGGACACATATACAGGCAGTTCAGTAGGCTATCAATGAGTGGAAACATATGGCTCTACTCTCCGAAATGCAGTAGGAGGTGCACAATAGACAGGGTCAGACTTTTATTTATTCTGTAGTTGTTACCCCTACCCATATTGACTGAGTTCGAATAAGGAAACTATCAGATTATGAAGGCCTAGCCCTACGGAAAAGAGCGTCAGGAGAGGACCCTCTTCCCGGATGGACCGTAGGAAAGGGTGAGATCATAAGTTTCCAGGGATGCATATGGGTGACCGCAGATATACAGGAGGATATGATGCGAGACTTTCATTCCTCAGTATGGGAAAATTTTCCTAGCCTCACCAAGATGTATCATGATCTACATCGCTAGTATTGGTGTCCAGGTATGATGAGAGATGTTGCTGGTTGTGTCATGAGGTGTTCCACCTGCCAGCAGGTGCAGGCGGAGCACCAGTGACCAACATTGCTTTTATAGCAACTACCCATCCCTGAGTGGAAGTGGAATGATGTTGTGATTGAATTAGTGATAGGGTTTCCGAGATCGCCTCTAGGGAATGACATGATATGGTTTGTCATTGAAAGGCTCACAAAGGTTGCTCACTTCTTGCGGATTAAGAAGACCTTCAGTGTTGATGAGATTGGACGATTTTACATCCGTGAGATTGTATGCTTGCATGGGGTTCAATGTAATATCATTTAAGATAGAGGCACTAGCTTTACATCATATTTCTGGAAAGGGCTATAGAAGGATTTGGGCACATAGGTACTTATGAGTACAACTTACCATCCCCCAGACAGATGGCCAGTTAGAGCGCACGATTCAGGTGCTAGAGGGCATGATATGCGCATTCGTCATTGATTTTGGAGGTTCTTGGGAGAGACATATAACTCTAGTGGAGTTTGCCTACAATAATAGTTTTCAAGCAACTATTAAGATGGAACCTTACGAGGCATTGTATGGTAGGTCGTTCTGATCACCCTTGTGTTGGCTGGAGGAAAGAGACACAGCTATGCTGGGACATCGTCTTGTTCAGGAGACCACAAAATAGGTGGAGTTAATTCATAAAAGGATTTATACTATAAAATCTTTGCAGAAATCTTATGCTGATCAACAGAGATGACCTTTTGAGTTCAAGGTCAGAGATTAGGTTTTCTTACATGTTACCTCGTGGTTGGGACAAAAGAGGATCAAGAGATAGGGTAAGATTTCACTGAGATATGTTGCGCCGTTCGAGGTCTTGGAGAGAGTTGGGCTGGTTGATTATAGTTTTCAGTTACCTCAGAGGCACCAGGCTATGCAGAACGTCTTCCATGTTTCTCAGCTTTGACGCTATTTCTCAGACTTGTCTCATGTTTTTCAACCTGAAGAGGTTGACCTGAAGCAGGATGCATCATTTGAGGAGCATCCTATCAGGATTTTTGATCGTAGTGAAAAGTTACTCCATGGTCGGTCTGTTCCTCTTGTGCGAGTGTTATGGAATCACGACCGTGTGCAGGATGAGACTTGGGAGAGGGAGGCCAATATGCGATCACAGTGGCCAGAGTTGTTTGAGGTCTCTTCTTCTCCACCTTGTTAGGGAAATTCAGGGACAAATTTATTTAAGGAGAGAAGTTTTTAAGAACCCAAATCTTCTTTTTAGGTATGTTTTTCCTTTTCTGGTAGTTTTTGAGAAAAATAGGAAATTTTGGACGTTTTCAGGGTACACGTCGTGTACTTTATAAGTACATTCCATGTACTTAGATGCCTCTGGAAGTCTTGTGCTAGCCATGTCATGGACACACACACGGCCGTGTAAAGGTGACTTGGAGGATGCCTAAAGTGGGGTATGGAAAAGTCAAGTAGACGTCGTGTACTCTATAAGTACACATCGTGTAATTTCTTTTTTTCGTTAAATGGATCGAGGTCGCGTCTAATCCCTATTTTCATCTTCTTCTTCACCTACTTCCATCCAGAGAAACTAAGGAGGCCAAATCTTCTCTGAGTCATCGATCTGTCACCGGTTATCTAAATCGAACACCGTCGGTTGAAACAGTATCGCAGCGGTGAGTTCTTGGTTCTTCTTTGGCCACTTTTCTTGATTCCTTCTCTTATGAGAGTTATTGTAGGTTGAATGTTTTAGACGTTTTTGTAGATCTACTCCATTCTAGGCCGATTCACGGGCCGATGATCAAGTTTATCAATCTCCTAGGATCAAGGTAGGTGGTTTGTTGCCTTACATTGAATGTCTTCAAGTTTTTGTGCAAAAGTGTCGAATTCCCGTGTTTCGGGTATCTCGGGATAGGGATTTTGGCCCTATTTTTTAATTGCCTTAGATTTACTTTTAGCTTAAGGTTAATTTATTATAATATATGCATGTTTTCCTCTTTGATAATCACCCAATGGGTGTTATCCCTGTTTGACTGTTTATCACCGTTTAGGCAAACTCTATTGCAATTGCTAGTTTGCTTGTTATAACTGACTACATGTGTTTCCTACTGTTTTATTTCTTTTGATGCATTTTAGCTTTTATCCAAGTAGTTTTCAAACTTACTTAGCACTTGTGACAGTCAATTAAACATGACTGGACTGCTCAGGGCTGTGAGAACCTGGTGTGGGAGACCAAAGAGAGAATAGATGGTTTAGTGCATCCCTACGGGGGTTTTTTTATGTTAGTTTTCTTACACAGGACCTACGGGAATAGGAAATTTTGCTTCCTAAGAGTGTCCTTAGTTTATGCACGTATCAAGACCACAGGAGGAATTAGACATTAGAGCTTCCTCATAGAGTTTGTAGCTATCGTTTCAAGACCATAGGGGAATCGATGTGAGTACTTCCCAGAGTGTCTATGCCTTTATATGTTTACTTGAATATAGGGGTCTACTAGATTTATCCACCTAGAGAGTCAGTGTGTTTCTGGATTGTTTGG
This sequence comes from Viscum album, assembly GCA_963277665.1. Classification (NCBI taxonomy): domain Eukaryota; kingdom Viridiplantae; phylum Streptophyta; class Magnoliopsida; order Santalales; family Viscaceae; genus Viscum; species Viscum album. Next base: position 545,423,048 of record OY728140.1, read on the forward strand.
TTGGTTTTGATGAGTCTACCAATCCAAATCACAAGCTTGGATCTTTTGTACTGCTTGTTTGTTAGGTAGTATCTTGATGCCTGTTGTGTTACCTGTTTACCTTGGAATAGGGGACCTTGGTGGATTCCTTGGTTATTTGATTAAAGGAATGAATAAATTGTTAAATGAATGTGAATGATAATTGGTAGGATTTTTTACTTATGTACTCCTAGTTCATTACTACATTTACTTCATTACTTATACTATATTACTCACTCTCAGTTGTGCACATATCTTATGGTGGTTTCCTACTAGGATTAGTCTCACACCCAGTTTGGGTCCTGCTTTTTGGCCCAAACAGGTTATATGGTTGTAGGTTGGAATAGGGACTGTGGCCCCTCTTCTTCAGGTACATGATTGCTGGTTGGAGCTGGAGAGCATTGGACTAAGCTTAGGATTGGGATTCTACTAGAGTAACTGCTTAATTTTTGTACTCTATTTATCAGTTGTATTTCAGAACATTGTTGTGTTTGCTAATTTCCTTAGAAACTTGTACCTTCTGCATCATTATCATCATTATTATATATTCATTGCTTCTGCGGTTTAGTTTCAGTTATTGTATGTTGTATACTGCTTTTGTTGTTGACTATTATTTCCTTTCCCTTGTATACCTTACCAAATGAGGGCATTGTTTCCCCAATGACTCACCAAGGCCCTCACTGCTAGTCAACAGCCTCTGGCGGTTGGAGAAATGTTCTTGAGGTCATGTGGTGAACCAGGTATGGGGAACCAGTTGAGTGCCTCTGGATACGGGTCGTTACACTATTGATGGTGAAATCGTATGTAATTTAATGGTATATCAGATATAAAGAATCATTAACAGGTTATATTTATTATTTACATCAATTATACACATTATTATACCCATCCAAATAATGAAGTGTTGATTAACAAAATACACCACGACATGGAGATGATAAGCCATAAATACGCATGTATGGTGACTTTGTCATTCATAGGATGGGTAGAATAATGAATATAGTTCTACCATATTTATAATAACATCATAGTATGTGTAATGTACTATAGTTATTATTTTGGTATGGAATCCAAAAAGAAAGAGGAAGTGGAAGAAGAAAATAAATTTGAAAGTGGTGATGAAATTATTACCTCTTCTTCGGGTGATTCCTTTTGATTTGATCAAAAGTGATCCTTAAGTCAGATTTCTGATCAAGGTAAGGCCTCTAGGTTAATGTGAGGGTATTTGGGAAGATATTTGAGCATGGGATGGCCGAACCAAATGGCTTTGGAGGTGTGATTTTGAGAAAAGGTGATGTACCCTTTTATAAGAGAGGCGAAGGCCACTTTAGGAAAATCATAAAATATTAATTTATTATACAATAATATTCAGCTTATAATGACTTCAAGAGTATTTATTTAGAGGATAATGTGGGGATATCTCTAAAACCTTTCAAACAATAGGTTTTAGATAGGTTTATGTCACTATATTAACCTTATCTTATAGATTTAACTCTTAGTTAAATAGTTTAACTTTTACAATGTCTTCTTGTATTTTTATATTACATGGTTAATAAACTTACTAAAAATTACCAATTTAACCCCAAGTGGTTTAGTGATGACATATATATCATTATGTAATTTCTTTTTCTGAACATTATATTTTGATGAATATTATATCACTTAATAATATGGTATTTTTTTTAAAAACACATTTATGCCAATTTTGACACTATTTAGTAATGGTTTTTCTGAAAGTCAAAAAAACATTATTTCTTTGAAAAAAATACATTAAATTAATCCAATAATCTCATATTAACATAGAAAATTATTGGAATTCCCCAGAAGTCTCAATTAACATTTATTGTTTTATTTATAATATCAATTAATTTAATCTTTCGTTAATAAGGTAATTACTGCATCATTATTGCGTCATAAATAAATTTAATTATTTAATGTATAAAAATTATAAATAAAATAACATTATTCAAGAAGTAATTTTATCTTTCTAATAAATATTTATAGGATAATTTATCTTATGTATAATCCTATATTAAAAAAAATTTAGTTATGAAAATTTAAATTTAACACTTTAACCTATTCTTTAAATAAAATAATCATAAATGTCCTAATCTAATCCAAGTGGATCAAAGAGGACCATATTTTTTTCCTAAGGATTATTTTTGTTGAAAAATAGTTATCCAATAGAATTAGGACATGTGTTAGGGTAATCATAATATTTTTTAACCTTTAATTACCCTATTTACTTATAACCGTGATTAATAAAATTCAAAAGTTACTATTCAAAAAAAATATTTTCAACCAATTTAGCCACATTTTACTTACTAATGTCAAATATTTATCTCAGATTTTTGAAATTAAATTCACAAAAGTTGTAAAATTACGTTTTATGCAAATTTGCAAATGTGCCTATAAGGTGGGTAAAAGATGTTAAAAAGTTCAATAAAATTTTATACATCTAATTTTAATATAAAATGACTCCAATGAATTTAATTTAACTAATATAGGTATTGTGTATATTTTCTGACTTAAAAAAATTTAAAAAAAATAATTATTTAGATAAAAAGTCAGTTTTAAACAATAATGCAGTGTTTTTCACTATTCATCAAAAATTGAATGTTTTAGAAAAAAAACAAAAAATCACCCAAAGATAATTTTCATGTTCCAAATTAAATAATGATGTCTATTTTACCAAAGTCAAAACATATAAGTTTCATTAATTAATCTTAAATTAATTCAGGTTGTCAAAACTAGAAAGCAAGTTTTTGAGAAGTAAAAACTATCAAAAGATTGATATGTGTTTAAGTACAATTTAAATATAAAATTACTTATAATGAACTAAATTATATTAAATGATAAAAATGTAATCTAATTATACTTTAAAACCACACAAATTTATAATTTAACACTATAAATTATTTCTATTAGAAAAGTTGTTTTTTATTAAAATTTATTATTTTCACTATTCATCAAAATATAAAAGTTATTAGAAAAGTACAAAAAATTTAACCAGACTAAATTTTTATGTCCCGTTTCTAAATAATAATTTTATTTTTTCAAATTTAATATATAAAAGTGTTAAATATTGTATTTTAAAAGGCTTCTCCATTAGAAGGTGGTAAAACTGCATTTTTTTAAAGAAATTTCATTTATTTGAAAAATTGAATTGTTCTGTATATTATGTATAATAAACACAAAATATGAATGTTAATATTATATAGGATATATATAAAATTCAAATTTTGGTTAATAATATTCATAACCTCCTTTTAAAGGGCTAGTTTTATAGGTCATGATGCACTTGAACTCAGTGTTGCGTGTAGCATAAGATATTGAATTACTTTAAAGAGATAACGTAATATGAAATCCTAGGGTGTTATATTCTCCCCTGCTTCAATAAATTAAATCCCCTCAATTTGAAATTTTTCTTTGAAAAAAAATTATTAAAATAGAAAATACCTTTGTGGATAACCCACATCAGGAATATGGTTAATAAAATTTAGTCTTAATAAGAGAGAAAGGGAAATGAAAAGGTCACCACCAAATTAAGATTTCTAATAGGAGAAAATTGGTGGAAATTATAGACACATATTTAGTGTAAAAACATAAATATTTATAGGGAGTTATTGAGGTCATCAATCACAAACAAATGAATAATAGATGGAAAATTGAGGGCCTTAAATCCATAAAAATATCATCGGTTTAACAAAACCAGCGGTATTAGGATAACATAATTTTTGAGATCATTTACCTAATTTTTAAGAATTAATTTCTTCATAGATCAAGAAAAAAATATACTTTAAAATTAGAGTTTTATCCATTAACTAATTTCTACCACAAACTCATCTTTCACTCAAATAAATAATAGAACTCAAAAATATTCAATTTATCTTAATCATATAGGGTTTAAAAATTGAATTTATAATTAATTTATCAGATCATTTAAAAAATAAATTATAGAAACCAGTACATAACATAGGCCAATGGTAGGTGATTCACCCTTGTCTCCCTTCGGTTACGGGTTCAAGTCTCGCGGCCTTGCCGGATGCGACAGCTTATCGTCCGACCTCCGGGTTGTCGTTTTTATAACTATCGAAAAATAATATTAAGAAATGTTTTAACCTTAGACAATAGTATCCAATTTAAAACTTATTCAATTCCAAACTTTTGACTTATACAAAATACTTGTGTCCAAACTTATAGTCCAAAATTTTATAAAGAAGGTCAACATAACATAATGAAGATCTATTTTTTCCACATAATAACATGTGAGTACCTTCATCATGTATTCAATTAAAATATGATAACACCCTAAATTACCATAAAACCTTATTGATTTTATTCATGATCCCTTATTCCTTATATAATATTATATATATTCCTTATATCCGAAAATTTTGTTTACTCCAACAAAGATGGAATAAAAAAACCATTAACCAGTTCCAAGGTAGTCAAGAATATCCAACAAAATTTATCCAAATCAACCATCTCATATTCCAAAATCACTACCTTAGTATTAAAACCATATTAAGGTTTATATTCCCTTCAACATTGTATTTTTCCAAAATTTTAACTTGCTCTTGAGTCACTTTTCTTAGTACCATATAATCTCAAATCCTCAATGAAATAGTACCACAGTACAATCCTTATTTATTCCCACAATTCATATAACCATTACATCATTGATACAACACTCAAATGAAATAATTATTTAATAAAAATATAATAACACTAATAATTACACTTCATATATGGTAGTATCATAACTTTATTATTATCCAATAGCATCATTTGGGGTATATTATGATGATTAGTACATTGGTTTGCATAGTTTCACAACTCTTTGAAGATGAAGCATTGTAAATTTGAAACCTTTTTCTTAGCCTTTAAATCACGTTCTTGATGTCCATTTACTACAAAATTATTACAAGCTCCCATTACCTTCCAGCATTTACCAAGGTTCTTCTTACCATATTTATAAAATATGGGAAAATCTTTCATTCCCTTATTCCATTTATCCATATTTCTCTCTAAAATCATTTTCATCACTAGATTACCTTCAAATCCATAGGTGTCATAAAATTATTTACTTATCCTATTAACACATGATACTATTTATTCATATGATGAGAATACATGAGATACTACTTCCCTTCTAAATGTTATCTTAATACCATGAATGATATGATACTTCTTACTCTTTGGATCATGCATATATTTTGAGTTCTCATTCCCTATACATGGTAAAATTTATAAACAATGGCATACAATAGGTTATTTTATTAATTTCAATGCATAATTAAAAACTTTTAAAATACCTAATGTAAATTAAGAAATTTATACATATAATCCATAATCATAATCTTTTTTTTCTTTGAGGAATTATTTACTCAAAAATACTTCATAATGGTTTGTAAAAAAATGTGAATGATCCTAAGAATATCCCACTGGGATTGTCAATACCAAGAGTGAAACAAGGCCCATTCTCGTGTCCCAGGATACCCAGGGTCAATCCCAAAAATCCTCCTCATATTTTTCACTCCTAGGTACATCTGTGAGAAATCCACCTCTACCAATGTTTATCGAGAAATGGATTTATTTGCTTCGAAAACCCTCATAATATTTACACTACGAAATTTTTTGGATGTTCTTCTATACAAATCCTAAAATGTTATCTTAGGGTAATGTTCTCTAATCAGAGTGTATCTAAATCTAGTTTCCCAGGTTTGTAATAAAATTCCAATGATAAAAAATGTAACACCCCAGCCCTTGTTACCAAGAGTCAGTGCATTATTACATAACATTGACATGATCATAAGGGATCAAATCCTGAAAGACCAATCAGTTTTGTATCCTTGTATGTACTGGATACAAACATAAGTTTTACAATACATTATGAAATGAAAAACAACAACATTATGTGTCCTTTGAAAACATTCATCTCCCTTAGACTATCCCTGTAGGTCTATCATAATATACTTCTTCGTATCCTAGGAAAAATAAAACATAGAAAGGGGTGAGCTAAAGTAATAAACATGAATAAGCATAAACATTTAAGGCAATTTATAAGACTAAAACAAAATTCATTTAAACATAAACTTCAGTATAATATGGAAAAGATAAACCAAATAACGCAATTTTCTTATTCACATTGATATTCTACTAGTCGAATAATCACTTTTAATATCAATAGCCGATTTCATAATGATGGAATGTATAATGCTAGACATCATAACTGTCACACATGTGACTTTTTTATATATTAATATTTCATTTAATTTCCATTCCTGATTTTTTTGGGGGGGTTTACCACTCATTTTGGTGAAAATGGTGGGTTTTGAAAATTTGGGCCAAACCGCGAGCCCAATTCCAGATTTAAACACTAATTTTGTTTCTTCTATAACTCCTTCAATTTTTACTATTTTAAACCCATTTTACTTCCCAATTGGAATAACCTGATATATTAAAACCACCATATCCCTTTGGACCACATATAAATCCAAAATCATGATGGATTTGGGTTTTTGATTTAGGTAATGGGCCTGCCCGTAGGCCCATTTCCTACTTTAATTTTTTTTTTAATTTTCATATCTCATTCATTTTTTACTATTTTCCCGTGATTCCACCTCCCTCTCAAATCCAATACCCCTAGGATTTCCCCCATTATCGGTTTCGCAATTTTGGAGCTCAGGAGAGCCGCGAAGTAGGGCAATATCTCATACTCTTTCTCAAATCGACCAGATTTGACGTGGTAAAATGAATCTTTCATAACTCCTTCAATTTTCATCATTTTTCCCCATTTCAGTTCCCACATGACCTAATATTACTCCTTCGAACCTCCATACTAGTTTTGGGTACTTGGAGATTCATATTCGGGTGGATTGGGGCCGATTTCTTCAAGATATTTCAAGTAAGGGAACTCCTTCTTGGTTCCCTCCATCCTCTTTTTGTTTTATTTCCTATTTTTTGAAGTTCCTCATGTCCAGAAGTTAGGGTTATATCCTAAGTTCTGATTTGGTATCTTTTGGGTCAATTTTTGGTGGTCTAGGTCTGGATTTATATTCCTTGTGGTGCGGCGGTGGTGCGCTTAAGGTTTCGCACCAAATTTTGAGGGTTTCGACTCAAAAGGTAGGTGATTGCATGTGTAACCATTTTATGATGAGTTAGATTGCTTGTTTTATTAATTTAGTATGTTTATAATCTGTCTTGTGTGGTTTGAAAACTGTTTCTGATGAATTTGGTTAAACATTTAATTTTTTGTTGTATTTTAGCTTGAAATTGGGTACTTTTCATGTGTGACTCTTGGGGTAATGTTTGGATTTAGTTTATAACATATGAAAGTGATTTATTAGTCTTGAAAGGGGCTGCCAATTCTGTTTTGTTAATTCCTTATTATCATGTGGGCCTTGAAAAGGGGTTTTTTGAATGAGTTTAAGTTGTAAAACTGTGTTGTACTTTTTGAAGGAGATTTATGAAAACGTGTGTTTTTCATGTGTATGTTTGTGGTATTATTTGATGTATTTTTATAACATTTGGGGGTGCTTTAATAATTGTTTTAGGGCTGAAAATTCTGTTTTGAATTGTTATTGTTATGATTTTGGTTTTGAATGAGGGGTTTGAAATGGGTTTAGAGTGCAAACAATGGTTATACCTCTTGGGTTTGTTTTATAAAAATTGCAAATGTTTTATTTTGTTAAACAAAGTTGGGAAAGGGTTTATATATACTGTTTGGGTGAGTGTGTTCACCTAATGTGGGTTTTTGAATGGTAAAGTGGTGATTTGAGGTGTCAAACATTTTTAGAATGTTTTATAAATTGCCGAAATGTTTTACTAAATTGTGTTTTGTGTGCGAAACACGGGTGTGGGATGTTTCGTGTGAGTTTATTGATAAAATTAATTGTGAAGGTGAGAAGGGTATTATGTGACATGTGTGTGGGCTGTTTTTTGAGTTGAATATCTTGTAATGGTTTTATAAAATCATTTAAAGGATTTGTGTAAGTGTTAAAGAAATGTGAAAAGTGTTGTAGGGAATTATGGTGTTAGTTTGATTTCAAAATGAATTTGAATGAATAGTGGAATTTGTGACTTGTGTGATGTACATGGTGCTGTTTGGTTAATGTGTGATGTGGAATTGATATTTGCATGTGAAAACTATACTTCTTGGATTGTTGAACTTGTTTGAGCACAAAGGGAAAACCCGGGTATCTAGGTGGGTGGGCGTGTACTAGTATGCTAGTGAATCTGTGGGGGTTGGCCTCAGATTCACTTAGCAAGATTGACGCTTAAAACTCTAACTAAACAATGATGATGATGATTGGGGACCACTAGGTTATGGGTATGATCCCTACTAGTGGCTCGTTCATGAGAATGGATATTTTTTTTGTGGTTACTCTCACTGAGATACGAGGTACCTGGGACCCACAGCTAGCTAGTGCCTAGGGGTTATTTCCTATTACTTGTGCTCATTAGATCCTTTGTACTTACCGTCGGTATACGGTATTGTTGGCTGGAAAATTCAGTAGCTTTGTCATTTATTTTAAAATTGTTTTTCCTTTAAAATTATCTCACATGAAAACTGTTTTCATTTATTATTTCATCCTTTAGAAAATTGTAACTAGCATTTATTATTTTCAAAACATGCAATGCTTTTTGTCATGAAATGTTTATCACATGGAATCTCATAGAGGTGGTATCCTACTGGGCTTTCGCTCACACCCTACTTACACCTTTGGGTGTAAGTAGACTTTCTTATTTTATGTCACAGGTTTGGGTACTGGTTTTATGCCTTTGGTTCGGGTTTTTAGCGGTCCATCGTGATGGAGTGTCGTGGAGGTGGCTTGAGGGAGTCGCCCCATGCCATGAGGGTTCTTGGGATATTACATTTTTGTTTTGTACCTTTGGTATAGTCTTTTTTAATTATTTTAATCTATGTAATTCAGTTCTGAATTTATGTAAAAGATTGTTTGGTTTGAAAAATCCAGATTCGTTTTATTGGATTCTTTTGTTGTTTTAAGTTTATAAACTCGGGTAAATCGTTCCCAATTCTCATTTTATGATACCCGGGAACTTGTGCCAGCCCGTGGGGATCGGGAACGCCCTTCGGGCCTTGTCACGGTCCAGGTTTGGCACTGGTTTCGGTGGTGACCAGATTTGGTTCGTGACAAAATGGTATCAGAGGAGGTTCGCTCCATTGGAGTCATGTTATTTGGGAAATAGTCGGGATAGTATAGAGTTATGATTTTTGGGACATGTAATTCTGGTTATGGGTAGTGTGCTTGATCACCACACCTCATTTCAGGATTCAAGTCACCAGGGGAATTTGGGATTTGTCTATGTCTTTTGGTTTTCTTGGTTTGATGATGATTAGGGGAAATGAAAAGAGAGTTGGGTTAATGGTCTCAATGAGCTCGCAGGGTCTGGCAAGCCAAGTGGAGCCTGGGATATTCCCTAGAACACTCTCTGTGACAGTGAAGTGATTGGAATATGGCCGCCAACCATATGTCCAAGTCACCCACTGAAACTAGTTTCCTCTCGCATTGTCTGGTGTTCTTTAGTTTTGAAATCTTGGAACTTTGGTTTTAAAGTGACTTGGTTTTAAGAAGTGTAATGTTTTCGTGAAATTATTTTCAAATAAATATGAAATGTTTTGATTTATGAAATGGTGTTACTGAATATTCATAATTATTTTGAACTGGAAAATTGTGTTCTTACACCTCTTTTGAAAGCAGAAACTATATTGAAGTTGGTTTTGAAAAAGTGTTCCCATTAAAGTTTTCTAAACTATTAAAATGTTTTTTTATGGGATGAGATGTTTTGAAATTGATGTAAATAACTTTAATGTGAGTTTTCATTGGAACGATTGTGCCTTTCTGAAAAGTTTTTTTTATGCGGTAATTTGGGTTCGACCTCCTGGTTAGTGGTTTTGATAGTAATGATGTGTTGGTTGACCGTTTTGGTTTTGAAAAGTGGAAAGAATTAGAGCATTGACCTTTGGTATTTCCATGAGTGACCACATTCATGGGGTTATATGGGTTGATATATGGTTGATGGCATGACTGGATGAGTTCCAGGACAGATATGAGGAGGGTGCGTGGTGTGGCACAAAAACATGCATGTGTGAGGCCCACGGGGTACCATTGGTGGATACGCTCACCGCTGAACCGTTTTTTTCAGAAATGGTTTTAAAGAAAAACATGTTTTCTTGATGAATTGTTTGGGATGGTGTATATTTTGTATTTTTGGAAAATGTTGATGTTGTGGGATGTTTTGAGTCTAAGAACCCTTCCTGTTCGAACTGTTTTTTTGGGGTTTGTGTTTGGTCGGAAAGGTAGGTAAAAGGTCCGGTTAGTAGTCTCCTATGATATATGTTTCGGGATACCATTAAGATGGTTCCATTAATGAGTTTGGATCTTTTTTGTTTCATGTTTTTACCAATGAACCAGCTTGGTTGGGTCCTTGGGTTCTCTCATTGGATATGGTGCTCCCCCATTAAGATTTAGTACACAACTGAAGTGCAACATGGATTGTTTTGCCATTGGAAAATTCTCCAGTTGATCAATGTAAGGAATCTTTTCATGAGATTTGTAGAATGATTCTACACCATTTACTTTCTTGGTTTTTTTTCGGATCCTCTTGTTGCGTAAGAGTGCTTGTGGATGGTTGAAAGAGACATTAGTTTCATAAGCTACCTAATTCGTCGAAGGTGAAGTTGTACAATATTATGTGAGTCTATTTTTTTTCAAAACTGTTTTTCCTGTTGGGAGATCTCGACATCCTCTATTTTAGAGGAATGTGTTTATATGTGTCCTTTATTTCTGTTGTTTCTCACCAGAAGAAGCAGGGTGTGATGTGAGTTCATCCTCTAAACCCTTATTTCAGTGAATTTAAAAGTTAGGGTAAAGTGAGTTCTAGAGTGTGTTATGTCTGGGTGAACCCATATGGGATTGCGTGTAGTTATTTGTAGAATCATAAGAAGAAATTCTTTTTGGGGGTTTCCAAATCCTAACTACGAGGCCGAAGATGCTTCAATCATTCTAGCTCCAACCATAGGTCCCGGAGAGAAGCTGGCACGTAGTCAGAGGAAATCCCAGGGCAGTTTTTAACCTTGAAAAAATAAATGTTCTTAGTATGAGAGAAGATAATAGTTTAAACATTTTTTGTTGTCATCTTTCTTCATTTGTTCACGTTCGGTGGAAAGAGGTGGCGGGCCTCATCCCCATGTTATCTCCCAATGACTTTCTTTTCCCCTTTGGTTCCCTTTGGGTTTGGGGGAAAGGTTTTAGATATTTCTAGACATGTTGAGTGAACACTTATTAGTAACCGTTCTCTAGAAAACCATGTAGGTATAAGGATCCACATGGTTAGCACATAGTTTCCCAAACTGTGTGGGCTAACCGTGTTGTCGTCCCAACTCTTTATGTTTTGGGGTTTTTCTATGCCGGCTCATATTGGTCAGTTAAGATGGATGGTTCTTATGGTGGGGAGAACCACTATGAGTCTCACGTATATTATTTTGAAAAAGCCTAATGGGATTCTACCCCTTGTACTGGGGAGTTTGTTCGGGGCACCCCTGTTAGTGTCTTGATTCTTCTCGGAAAAAAAAATAAGTTGTCTCTTATGGTTGGGGAGCCCATTTGTGTATCCTTGTACCAGTAACTCACTTTTGTACTTGGTCATGGATTGGATGTGGGAAGTCTCGTTCGAAGCTATATAAGCACATACATCTTCCTTGAGTAAACATTGGGATTGGAGATTTCTCAATGGTTTAGTTATATCAAGGTAAGTGTAACCTTGTTCGATGCTCTTGTTTGTTTGGGTAAATTTCTTGAGCCTTGTTCAGATAGTGTTTGAGGAGTATTATTTTAGGAAAAAAAAATCTTGAATGTGCTTGATAATTTCAGTAATGAGGTGTATGTTTTTTTTTTGTTAAGTATTCCTTCCTTAATTGATCACTGGAGGTGTTTTGGCCTTTGGGGGCAAAGCTTAGAAAATGAGTCCATTTTTTTTGCATGTCGGTTGGGTTTGGTGTTTTTTTTTCGTTGACGTGGCTTTCCGAGGGCGGAAAGTATTATGGTGGGGAGAATTTTCACACATCTGACTTTTTTATATATTAATATTTCATTTAATTTCCATTCCTGATTTTTTTAGGGGGTTTACCACTCATTTTGGTGAAAATGGTGGGTTTTGAAAATTTGGGCCAAACCGCGAGCCCAATTCCAGATTTAAACACTAATTTTGTTTCTTCTATAACTCCTTCAATTTTTACTATTTTAAACCCATTCCACTTCCCAATTGGAATAACCTGATATATTAAAACCACCATATCCCTTTGGACACCATATAAATCCAAAATCATGATGGATTTGGGTTTTTGATTTAGGTAATGGGCCTGCCCGTAGGCCCATTTCCTGCTTTAAATTTGTTTTTTTAAAATTTTCATATCTCATTCATTTGTTACGGTTTTCCCGTGATTCCACCTCCCCCTCAAAGCCAATACCCCGAGGATTTCCCCCATTATCGGTTTCGCAATTTTGGAGCTCAGGAGAGCCGCGAAGTAGGGAAATATCTCATACTCTTTCTCAAATCGACCAGATTTGACGAGGTAAAATGAATCTTTCATAACTCCTTCAATTTTCATTATTTTTTCCCCATTTCAGTTCCCACATGACCTAATATTACTCCTTCTAACCTCGATACCAGTTTTGGGTACTTGGAGATTCATATTTGGGTGGATTAAGGCCGATTTCTTCAAGATATTTCAAGTAAGGGAACTCCTTCTTGGTTCCCTCCATCCTCTTTTTGTTTTATTTCCTATTTTTTGAAGTTCCTCATGTCCAGAAGTTAGGGTTATATACTAAGTTCTGATTTAGTATCTTTTGGGTCAATTTTTGGTGGTCTAGGTCTGGATTTATATTCTTTGTGGTGCGGCGGTGGTGCGCTTAAGGTTTCGCACCAAATTTTGAGGGTTTCGACTCAAAAGGTAGGTGATTCCATGTGTAACCATTTTATGATGAGTTAGATTTCTTGTTTTATTAATTTAGTATGTTTATAATCTGTCTTGTGTGGTTTGAAAACTGTTTTTGATGAATTTGGTTAAACATTTAATTTTTTGTTGTATTTTAGCTTGAAATTGGGTACTTTTCATGTGTGACTCTTGGGGTAATGTTTGGATTTAGTTTATAACATATGAAAGTGATTTATTAGTCTTGAAAGGGGCTTCCAATTCTGTTTTTTTAATTCGTTATTATCATGTGGGCCTTGAAAAGAGGTTTTTTGAATGAGTTTAAGTTGTAAAACTGTGTTGTACTTTTTGAAGGAGATTTATGAAAACGTGTGTTTTTCATGTGTATCTTTGTGGTATTATTTGATGTATTTTTATAACATTTGGGGGTGCTTTAATAATTGTTTTAGGGCTGAAAATTCTGTTTTGTATTGTTATTGTTATGATTTTGGTTTTGAATGAGGGGTTTGAAATGGGTTTAGAGTGAAAACAATGGTTATACCTCTTGGGTTTGTTTTATAAAAATTGCAAATGTTTTATTTTGTTAAAAAAAGTTGGGAAAGGGTTTATATATACTGTTTGGGTGAGTGTGTTCACCTAATGTGGGTTTTTGAATGGTAAAGTGGTGATTTGAGATGTCAAACATTTTTAGAATGTTTTATAAATTGCCGAAATGTTTTACTAAATTGTGTTTTGTGTGCGAAACACGGGTGTGGGATGTTTCGTGTGAGTTTATTGATAAAATGAATTGTGAAGGTGAGAAGGGTATTATGTGACATGTGTGTGGGCTGTTTTTTTAGTTGAATATCTTGTAATGGTTTTATAAAATCATTTAGAGGATTTGTGTAAGTGTTAAAGAAATGTGAAAAGTGTTGTAGGGAATTTTGGTGTGAGTTTGATTTCAAAATGCATTTGAATGAATAGTGTAATTTGTGACTTGTGTGATGTACATGGGGCTGTTTGGTTAATGTGTGATGTGGAATTGATATTTGCATGTGAAAACTATACTTCTTGGATTGTTGAACTTGTTTGAGCACAAAGGGAAAACCCGGGTATCTAGGTGGGTGGACGTGTACTAGTATGCTAGTGAATCCGTGAGGTTTGGCCTCAGTTTCACATAGCAAGATTGACGTTTACAACTCTAACTAAACAATGATGATGATGATTGGGGACCACTAGGTTATGGGTATGATCCCTACTAGTGGCTCGTGCACGAGAATGGATATTTTATTGTGGTTACTCTCACCGAGATACGAGGTACCTGGGACCCCCAGCTAGCTAGTGCCTAGGGGTTATTTCCTATTACTTGTGCTCATTAGATCCTTTGTACTTACCGTCGGTATACGGTATTGTTGGCTGGAAAATTCAGTAGCTTTGTCATTTATTTTAAAATTGTTTTTCCTTTAAAATTATCTCACATGAAAACTGTTTTCATTTATTATTTCATCCTTTAGAAAATTGTAACTAGCATTTATTATTTACAAAACATGCAATTCTTTTTGTCATGAAATGTTTATCACATGGAATCTCATAGAGGTGGTATCCTACTGGGCTTTCGGTCACACCCTACTTACACCTTTCGGTGTAAGTAGACTTGCTTATTTTATGTCACATGTTTGGGTACAGGTTTTATGCCTTTGGTTCGGGTTTTTAGCGGTCCATCATGATGGAGTGTCGTGGAGGTGGCTTGAGGGAGTTGCCCCATGCCATGAGGGTTCTTGGGCTATTACATTTTTGTTTTGTACCTTTGGTATAGTCTTTTTGAATTATTTTAATCTATGTAATTCAGTTCTGAATTTATGTAAAAGATTGTTTGGTTTGAAAAATCCAGATTCGTTTTATTGGATTCTTTTGTTGTTTTAAGTTTATAAACTCGGGTAAATCATTCCCAATTCTCATTTAATGATACCCGGGCACTTGTGCCAGCCCGTGGGGATCAGGAACGCCCTTCGGGCCTTGTCACGGTCCAGGTTTGGCACTGGTTTCGGTGGTGACCAGATTTGGTTCGTGACAATAACCACATAGTCAAGGCCTCACGCCACGACTAAAAATATTATTTTTTTCAAGGACTTTTGACCAGAGACTAGTTTGTCTAATGAGACCATCTGATGCATCGAGGAGCTATAGCAGGCTCCACCCATCACTTACTGAGTCCAATGCAATCCTCATTTGAAAGGGTTGAAACATAAATAAACATTAATATTAAAACTATCATACATAATGTTAATAATTTAACTATAAACCATAAATGGTATAAAAATAACATATCCACAGTCAAAAATATCACAAAACCTTCAAAACAATATTAAAGATTGTATCATAATAAATCCAATTAAAAAAGTGTAAAATTCATCAAAGGATGTTGACATAGATGAAATCAAAACTATTTTAGGGAAATATATCTTTCTATTTTGAAATCATTTAAAAGTCACATTATTATAAAATAAAACATTTATTTTGAAAATATTCTTATAAGATTGTTCAACCAAAAAATGAATTTTTATTAAGAAGTCCAACAAAAGAAGCCATGGGCAAGGCCAAACAAAACGAACAAGTTAGGGGGGCCTAGGGTAGTGTAGTCCAAGCTGGTCTCCTCTAATTAGGTTAATCCCCTCAGCTTTAAAATGATGGAAAATCATAAAAACTGGAACATTATTCCATTGTGTATCATCCTCCATTGATGCATAGTAATCCACCACCATATTACCCTCTCACCAAATATTATTCACATGAATAACCATTTTTCTAGCTTCGACTGTGCCCTCCTGATAACATAAGAGTTGTCCCGAAGAGAAGAAATATTACCCTGTAATTAATCAAGAATTACCTTGGAATCCATCTCTATTATGTTGATATTCTGCCTCCTCTGCTCACAGATACTGATTCCAGAACATAAGTCGTATAAGTCTTTATAATCTTGTAAGGGAAGCTTTCAAGGTGTTATAATGACAGAAAATAACCACAACCTCCATATAAGTTAGAAAAACATTCTTACCTTAATTTGTCGAAAAGGTTATAAAGTACCTTATTTGGAAAGCGACGGAAGAATTCCTTTAAAACCATTTTATAAAAAGAAAAACAAGGGTATAAAAGACTTTATAACCCATAGTCTATTCAATTGTAAAAATGTTTTGAAATACATTTTTAAGAAACATAGATGTGGATGATAAAGTGGTCCTAGTTGATACTCACGTATAAACAACCCTAGATAATAAAATGATTTTAAAATTAAACCATAACTTGTAATTTTCCTTGGTCTATGGTAGGTTAAACTCTTATATAATAGTTAAATAATTTTTATTAATTTATACAAGAACCATATACATAAATATGATATTATATATGATCTTCTAATATTTTTTTTAATAATATTTCAGTAGTATCATTGTTACATTTTCCTTTATATGTTTTGTTATGTAAGTCATGTTTGTTATGGATAGGATGTATTTTATTCTTATCCAGAATTATATTAAGTTCTTAAACATTATTTTTAATCATAAAATTAAATTATTCTTGAATGGTTATGATGGGGAATGAATCTTATCACGTTCATGGAGACGGTAATCCGTATGTACGCACGAGGGACAATACCAATCTATTGATGGTGAAATAATATGTAATTGGATGGTATATCTTATATAAAAAATCATTAACATTTTATATTTGTTATTTACTTCAATTACAATTATTATTATACCCATCCAAATAATGAGGTGTTGAATAACAAAATATGCCACGATGTGGAGACAACAAGCCTTACATGCGTACGTATAGTGACTTTGTCATTCAAAGGATGAATAGAATAATGAATATGGTTGTATCATATTCAAAATAACATCCCAGTATATATAAGGTACTTTATTTATTATTTTGGTATGGACAAAACAAAGAAAGAGGAAGTGGAAGATGAAAAGAACTTTGAAAGAAGTGATGAAATTATTACCTATTCTTCAAGTGCTTCCTTTTGATTTGATCAAAATTAATCCTTAGGTCAGGTTTATGCTCAAAGTAATTCCTCTAGGTTGAAGTGAGGGTAGTTAGGAAGATATTTGAGCATGTTTTGGCCGATCCAAATGGCTTTGGTGGTGTGATTTTGAGAGAACGAGAATTACCCCTTTATAAAAGAGCTGAGGGTCACTTTAGGAAAATCTTGGAATAGTAATTTATTATACATTAATATTCAGTTTTTAATGGATCCAAAATGATTTACTTCGAGGATAATGTTGGGATGGGTCAAAAACCACTCAAACAATATGTTTTAGATAGGTTTTGGTCACCATATTAATATTATGTTTTAGATTTAACTCTTAGTTAAATAGTTTAACTTTTATAATGTATTCTTTTATTTTTATATTACATTGTTAATAAAATTACTATAAAATTCCAAGAGAACCCCATGTGGTTCGTTAATAACATATATATCATTATTTAAGTCCTTTTGCAGAACATTAGATTTTTAGGAATATTATATCATTTAATAATATAGTATTTGTTTTTAAACACTCATTTATGTCAATTTTGACACTATTTAGTATTCAGTTTTTGTGGAAGCCAAAAAAACTTGATTACTTCCAAAAAATAAATTATATCAATCAAAACATGTCATATTAACCTATAAAATTTTTGGAAAGCATCGTAAGTCTCATGTTACATTTATTATTATATTTAAAATATCAATTATTTTAATCATTCATTAATAAGGTTATTACTGAATCATTATTGTGTCATAAATAAATTTAATTATTTAATGTTTAAAAAATATAAATAAAATACCATTACATAGGAAATTTCTTATATTTCTAATAAATATTTTTAATTGAATTTATCATATGTATAACACTATATTAAAAATGTTTTTTTATGAAAAGTTTAATTTAACACTTCTAACAATTCTTTGAATAAAATAATAATAAATATTCCAATGTAATCCAAGTGGATAAAAGAGGATCATATATTACTTTTAATGTTGATTTTGGTCGAAAAATAGTAATGCAATAGAATTATACATATGTTAGGATAATTATATTATATTTTTACATTTAATTACCAAATTTACTTTTAACCATGGTAAATAAAATTCAAAAGTTAATATTCACCAAAAATTATTTTCATCCTATTGAACCAAATTTTACTTACTGGTGTCAATAGTGTATCTTTATTCTTTAGATTCAAATTACATAAGTAGTAAAATTACATTTTAGGAAAATTTGCAAAGGCGTCTAGAATGTGGGTAAAAGATGTTAAAAAATTCAGTAAAATTTTGTACATCTAATTTTATTATAAAATGTCTCCAATGAATTACATTGAATAATTATAGGTATTATTTATATATTTTGACTTAAATCAAATTTAAATAAAATAAATAATTGTTTAAATAAAAATTCAGTTTTAAACAATAATGTTGTGTTTTTCACTATTCATCAAAAATTGAAAGTTTTCAGAAAAATACCAAAAATTATCCCAAAGATAATTTTGATATTACAAAATTAAAAAATGACTTCTATTTTACCAAATTAAAAACATAGAAGTTTTATTAATTAATATAAAATTAATTCCCATTCTCAAAACCAGAAAGCATGTTTTTTAGAAGTAAAAAATATCAAAAGATTGATATATGTTTATGTCCATTTTAAATATAAAATTACATCCAACGAACTAAATTATATTAAATTATAAAAATATAATATAATGATACTTTAAAACCTCTCAAATATATAATTTAACACTATAAATTATTTCGAATAAAAAAGTTGTTTTTAAGTAAAATTTCGTATTTTTCACTATTCATCAAAATATGAAAGTTATCATAAAAGTACCAAAAATTTAAAAAAACTAAATTTTTAGGTCCTGTTTCTAAAGAAGACTTTTATTTTTTAAAATTTAATATATAAAAGTGTCAAATATTTTATTTAAGAAGGGATCTCCATTAAAAGGCGGTAAAACTACATTTTTTGAAAGACACTTCTTTCATCTAAAAAATTGAATTTGTTTGTATATTATGTATAAGAAGCACAAAATATGAATGTTAAAATTATATAGGATATATATAAAATTACAAATGTGGTTAATAATATTTATAACCACTTTTTAAATGGATTGTTTGATAGGTCGTGATGCACTTGAACTCGTTGTTCCAAATCAAGTAAATAATTATTATAAGTTTTTTATTCAAGAATATAAAGTAAAATGTGACATGTTCAACTCAAGTTAAGGGTCCTTATCTCAATTTCCTTTCATTAAGTC
Source organism: Viscum album (assembly GCA_963277665.1). Taxonomy (NCBI): domain Eukaryota; kingdom Viridiplantae; phylum Streptophyta; class Magnoliopsida; order Santalales; family Viscaceae; genus Viscum; species Viscum album. The sequence continues at coordinate 545,442,309 of OY728140.1, forward strand.
AAATTTTAATGTTATGAACCTATATTATTATACATGGTTTATATAAATCCCTTTAAAATTTAATATAATGAATTTATCAATTTTATTTGTATTTATTGTTTTTTAATATTATTATTTCTTGGGTCTTATGATTCAAATATTCCCAAAGTGATACGGGACGTTCCTTTAAGAAAATCATATTTTAATTTTTGTCTTCCAACTCAACCTTTTCAATGTCCACATTTTTAAAATAATTTTATGAATGATTTATGGACATAAAATATTTAAAAATTATATTATATATATTTATCATTTTAAATGGTTTTCAAAATTAATATATTTATGTTCTTTATAAAAAATGTTTTGAAAAACAAAAAAAAGGAATGTTGAATTCTTAACATACATAGAGATAACTACTTTACCACCTCTATTAATGTTATTTGATTAATATAATCCTTTTAAAGATTCATATTTTAATAAAATAAAAACCCTTTTAAATTTTTGGGTTTTTTTGGTTTTGAAAATGTTTTTTGAAAAGAAAGGGGTATTTTGGTTTTGAAAATGGGTATTTAAAAGAAAAGAATATTTTAATATCCCAAAGTGATTTTCTTATGAGTTTAAAAGAATTATTTAAAATATTTATGATTAAAAAGGGAAAAGATAAAAATAATTTATTCATGATATGGTACTTTATTATTATACATGGGAAATGAGTACACATAGAGTGTTGGCTGATCCTATAAAAAACTTATACGATGGGTGAGCCCAAATAGCACATGGTGAGACCATTATAGCTTAAATTATGGGTTCACATAAATAGCACTCCAATGCATTGGATAATATTACTTATCTTCATGAGAAATGTGGTAGTTAACCAAGGGATTATATTATGTATTTAAATGGGTTATAGTTACTTTTTAAACAAGTTTATTGTGGGTTATGAATGTGATGCTCCACGATACTAAAAAATGTTTTTAGTTACTTAATATGGCTTTAAGGATTAATTTGACAAAAATGTTTGTGAGTTTTTCATGTGAAATTTTTTATTTCTTACAGTCAATGAACCTTGAAGATAATAGAAAAAGTTATGTGACTCTTCCTGTTTTCACTATACTAATGATTTTATTTATTTTTATATCCCTTACTGAGATTTTTTATTCTCATACAATGTTTTTTTAAAATGTTTTTATTGGATTAAAGGATGGGTAAGGGAAATAAATAATTCAAGTTTAAATTCATGAAGAGTTTTCATGAAATGAAATAATTTTTTTAATAGTTTTATATGGTGAAAAAATGGATACTGATTGAAAGTTTTCACTTTTTATTATTTTCTTTTGTTATATATGAGTTATGGCCTAATTATCTAAAAATATAAAACTGAAAACATCCAAAAATGTAAGAGAATAAATTATTGACTTAAAAATCAATATTATGAAATGTTTTAGGTTGAGTCCTTATTGTTGGTATGAGAGTCCATTTTAGATAAATTTAGAGTTTCAGATAATGATAATTACTTACCCTTGGAATATTTGACTTTACGATTACGTTGAAATGATATTGAATTTAAATATCACCATGTTACTTTATCCAAAGTAATTTTGTTCAAAATGGTTTTCTACTGAGGAAATAGGGAAGCTATAGAAGGATTGAACCATGAGGAAGGTGTCCTTCCTAATCATCATCCGAAGATGGATGGAATTAGAATAGAACAATTTTTTGTATTGATGGATATGATGAAAAAAGCTATTAATGGTAGTGGCATTCATGATATAATGAAACCCAATCTACTGTGAAGGAACCTGTAAATAGAGAAGAATTCCATGAGAAAATATCCTCTATATTTTATTGGATCATCTAACCCCATGATATTTTAAATATGGATTAATTCCTTTGAGAAGATATATATTTCATGGTATGTTTGGAACATTAAAGTTAACTCTTTCAATTTTTCATTTTGAATATTAACCTGATCGATGGAGATCTTTGGTTTATAATACGAGAGATAAATATGATATTGAATCCATAAAATGGGAAAAATTTAAGGATCTTTTACTTGATAAATATTTCCCAAATGTTTCTTGAATTTGGATGGAAAAAATTTCCTAGAACTGAGTAAAAAAGAAGATGATTATGTAGCTTCATATGAAGAAAACATCACAAGATTGGCCAGGTATGTGCCAGATTTTATTTGAGACATTGATAAAAAATTTAGTAGGTCTTAATATATGTTGAAAATAATTTTATGAATCACATTGTTCACATAAGAATATAAATTTTATGAGAAAGTGGTTTATCATGTTGAGAAAGTTGATATGGAGTTTGGGTAAACGTATGTTCTTAAAGATAACAACTATTAGAAAAGTTCAAGCTATATTGAAATAGAGAACAAACTAGCTAATATTTTTGGAGGTAATCCCCCAAAATGTTCGAAGTGTGGAAAAACACATTTGATGGAATTTTTCATAATATATGGGAAGTTTTTTCAATGTGGTTAGTTTCATCACAAATCTCGTGATTGTAAATAAAAGACTCCTAATAAACCAGAGAAGGGGGAAATCTTTAGATATCTATCAGCAAGGTGTTTTAGTTTCATTTAGTTGGGTAATTATACTTACTGTTTCTTGATTCTTGTAACATAAGATGTAAATTATAAATATCAAAAGAAAAAGGGTGTGTAAAAATATTTTTCTACTTCTACGATTGATGTTGGTCCATTAAATTAAGTGGTTATAGGTATGTTTCTTATTTATTAAAATTATGAAAATACCCTATTTGACTCTAGATATTCATATTCTATCATTTCTAATAAATTTTTAAGTAAAATGGAAACATCACCCCATGAGGATAATATATAAATTTTGGTGAAACCTGTGGGAGGAAATATTATAGAAACCAAGATTTATAAGAATATTCCCATTGTTATTAGTAGGATTGTATTTCATGAAAATATTATTGAGATGGGAAGAGTAATGTTTAATATCGTTCATGTTATGTATTATATTTTATCTTATCACACTATGATAAATTAAAAATATTATAATGTTGTGTTCAATGATTTCATTCCATTGATAACTTACCAAGATGATGATAAATTGATTAGAGGTTTAATTGAAAGTTACCAAGATTATATTATTGAAAATAAAGAAATGGTTAAAATTAGTGATTTTCTAATAGTAAATGAGTACATGTGTGTATTTCCTAATAATTTTCCTAGTTTTATTTCTGATTGAGAGGTTGATTTCACTATTGAATTAGTATATGATACTAATCCTATTTCTAAACCCCCTTATCAAATGGATTATGTTTAACTTTTTGAATTAAAAAATACATTACAAGAGTTATTAGATAAAGGTATAATTATAACTAGAACTCCACCGTGGGGTTATTCTATTGTTTAAAAAATAATGATGGTTTAATGATAATTTTCATTGATTATAGATCCTAGAATAATATTATTATTATGAAAAATTATCATTTTCCTTATATTGATGATTTTTTAGAGATATTAGTATTTTTTAAAGGTTGAACTAATTTTGGGGTACCATAATTTGATATTTTAGGAAGTAGATATTTTTAAGATTTCATTTCAAACTAGATATAAGTATTATGAATTTTAAGTTATACTGTTTAGACTGTTTAAATCACCTGCTGTTTTTGTGAACCTTATTAATATATTTTTTCATTATTTCCTGAAAATTATTGTGGTTTTTATTATTGATGTGACTTTAGTATATTCTAAAAGTAAAAAGGCACATGAAATACACATAATTATTGTTTTGAAAATAAAAACAAAAATAAACTATATGGTAAATTTAGTATGTGTGAATTTTGGTTGAAAAGCATTTCTTTCCTTGGTCATATTATTTCAAAATATGGAATAATAGAAGACCATGATAAAAAAAGTTATTGAAGAATACATAATACACAAAAATATCAAATAGATTCATAGCTATATTTTATTATTGGGCTACTACTAGTGTTTTGCAGAAAACATTTCTCGGCCGTCTAGCCCACTAAGCTAACTCAAAAAAGGATTAAAATTCATTTGGACAAAACAATGTGATGATTTATTTCTGGAACTAAAAACAATATTGGTGAATAATTTAGTTTTGCCCATAACTTCCATAAATGGTTAATTTTTCATCTACATTGATGCTTCATTAAAAGGACACGGTTGTGTCCCAATGAAGAATGATTAGGTATTTGATTATGATTTACATCAATTGAAACCTCATGAGTTAAGTTACCCTAAAAATGATTTGGAATTAAAAACTATGATTTTTTTATTTAAAAAGTCAAAGGAATAATTTATATGGAGTATAGTTTGAATTATATACTAATCAGAAAAATCTTAAGTATATATTCACTTAGAAATAATTGATCATGAGATAGAGAATATAACAGAAACTGTTCAAGGATAATTATTTCATGATTCATTACCATCCTATAAATGAAAATAAAGTGATTATACTTTGAGTTGAAAAAATAATTCTACACTAACTATGTTATTTTTTAATGTGAATATTTGGTTAATGATTTGAAAAATGTTTTCCTAGAATTTATAGATACCGGGAAATCATCAATTTTGTTTTAGGTTTTAGTATAGCTGAATTTGTTATAAATCATTATGAAATTTTAGAAGGAGGATCAATATTTTCTGGAAAAGGTAGATTCTATTAATAACATTGAGTTTCATAATTTTAATATTGATGAAGAAGGTGTTTTATGATATGGAAAAAGATTATATATGCCTTGTGATTCCTAGTCGAGGAAAGAGTTTTTGAGTGAAGCGTATATTTCTCTATTTTGTATACATATAGGTAGTACTAATTTATACTGATACTTTTGATTGTATTATTGGTGGAGTGGAATAAAAAAGGCAATTTTGAATTTACCATGAAGTTTTTGACTTGTCATAAGTTTAAGGTATAATTACAATTAATGAAGGAGATTCTTTAACCTTTTCCTATGCCAGAGTCGAAATAAGAAAATATATTAATGGATTTCATGGTAGGATTTCCAATGACTTCTAAAGGTAATAATGTGATTTGTGTTATTATTTGTTGATTAACTAAATCTACACATTTTATTCCCATTTGAGATATCATGAATTTACCTCACCTTTCTTGACTATATTTAAGGGAGATAGTCATGCTACATAGAGTGCCTCTCTTTATTTTTCAGAATGTGATCCCATGTTTACGTATAATTTTTGGGAGGGATTTCAGAAGTTGTTGGGTAGTGAATTAAATTTCAGTACAAATTTTAATTCTTAATCTTATGAATAGTATTAGAAACCAATTCATAAAATGGAAGATATTCTTTGTTCTTATTCAATGGAATATCAGGGATGTTAGGATTAAAATCTTTCATTGGCTGAGTTTTCTAATAATAATAGTTTCATTAAAATATAAAGATGGAAACATTTGAGGAATTATATGGAAAGTGGTGATGGAAACTAGAATTTTGGGATTATGTGGGATAAAGGAAGTCAATGAGACAAGAGTTAGAAGAGGAAATGGTAGAGAATGTATAATTGATTCAATGACATATGAGGACAGCTCAAAGTAGGTAGAAAATTTATTCTAATAAATTATAGCATGTATTTTTCTTGAAGTTTATATATTAATGAAATTTTTATTCCCATGGTATGATTAAATTATTAATTATAATATTAAACAGGAGTGATTGATTTATATGTAAAATATTTTCTTTATTTTTTTGGATTAGTTGTGTATGGGTAACCTGAGTCCTAATAATGACTACGTGGGTTTAAATTAAGGATAGGCTTGGGTAGCATTGGTTGAATCCTAAGAAGTGAGTTAGTGAGAACTAGGTTTGGTGAATCTGTTAATGAATTCAAATTTAACAAAAAAATAAGTTATCTTTGGATACAGACTAGTTGTAAGAGGAAATTATATTATTTTATTCTTTCATGGGAAATAAATATGGATGAGTAAGCATTTAGTTATAGAGATTTTTATCATAAGGAGCCTTGGGTAGATATTTTTGGTTGTTAGGGGTTTTCCATGGGGTTTGGGATTGGTATATAGATGGAGGTCTCAATGATAATATTATTCTCTAAAGAAACTCAAATATTCTTCTCAAGGATTAGAATAATTATGTACAAGAGTTTATAATGACCTTATTTATCTAAGAAGAGTTTAATTATTTAATATAGTTGTTTTATCATTTTAAATAGTGAATTTTTAATAGTAAATTTAAATCCTTGGGTATGAGAGGTGAGTATAGGAGGAATGATAGGGGATCCTTTCTAGAATCCCAAAATTTAGACTACTATGTACCTATTATATTACCAATGAGTACCCGTTAAGAGGGGTAGAAGGGGTGGTTGCCTATGTTAGCCATATGGTACTCATTTGGGGTGCATTGAGTGGCCATTTTTGGGTGACATAGTACCTAGTGCATTGATGGACTATTTTTTAATGGGATAATTTTTCTATTATTGTAGTTATGGTATTTAGGGTTTCAACCAAATTTTCCCCATCTATGGGTGTTTATCTCATGAATATTCCTATCTAAATTCTCTCAACCTCTACCCATTTTCTATAGGTGATATCTTATTCATTTTTTAGTGAATCAATGATCTATTTGATGTGTTGGAACTAAGACGGTGAGTATATTTTTCCCTACCATTTTGTTAGAAGTTAACAAGGTTTGATTTTTGATACATTTTATTTCTCATTTCTCTTATAGTACTCAATTTATTCTTTATATCTGGTGGTGAGATGATGAATTTGGATATGATATTTATACAAATTATTAACATACCTTGAGGTAGGTAGTCTTGAACTTCTCATGGATTCTAATTCACTTCTCTAGTTCATAGTGGCAATATGACACTTAAATTTACCAATATTAAATTTTATTTGACATGGAATTGTTAAATAAATAAAGATAAATTTAATACTATGATTGTTTTAATTAATGAAGTGAATTGGAGGTGAAATTTTGTTATGAAGTTTCATTTTAATGAAGATAAAATGAATTTGGGATGGTTCTAAAGGGAAATGTGCTTAATTAATGATCTTTATTGAAATATAATTTTTGTTGATGAATTATTACAATGAAATACTACACAGAATACTTGATTATTATGTGTTTAATAATCATATCCCATGTTTAAATGGTAAAAATTGAATAAATAATGATTATAGATATTTTGGTTAGTAATTGTTCATATAATATGTTGAATTATTCATCTCTATGATAGAAATAACGTATAGAACATGTTTTAGGTGAATTTTGATTGTTTTTATCCTATAATGGTTTGATAAAACTATTATAAGATTTACTAAATATGTAAATGGTGTTTTAATTTTTTTTATCAATTGTTTTGATTTTAGAATTATTTTTGTGTGCTATAATTTAGTAAATATTGTTGTTAAGTGGGTATTGAGAAATTAAATATTGAACAAGATTTAAAGAGATAAATTAGTTTTTGAGTAGTGCATTAAGGGTGGTTTATGGTGTGGTTTATGGTGTGGTTTAACATGGAAATGTATAATATTATATGTTTTGGAAATTAAATATTAGTGTTTAATTTATTTTGTGTTTTTTCTAAAAACATATGTGTTTTAAGAGTGTTATATCATATTTGTGAAAGAATGTGAATATGATTGAAAATGATATTGGTTGTTATTAATAAAATTTGAGGGCCAATCATGCTATTTAAACCTCTATTTTAACGATGAATTGAGGAACTCATACAGATGAGTCCCTATGTGATGTGTAAGGGTGTTGGGATATAATACATAGTATGTTATTTTAACTTCAAAAAGAATTGTAATTGGGTTAAGGTAAGGTAAAATATAAGTTTGGGGTAGGAAAGATGTTTAATAATTTGAGGTGAATGCATTGTTTCATGTGAGATGGTTTTTTTCTTATTAGTAATTTGTTTTATTAATGGTGATGATGGAATTATTGATTTATAGTGGAAATATACATAAGATAATGATAGTACAAAGTGATTTGTAGATATTTTTAATCATAGTGTTATTATTGAGTGAGGTGTATTAATGATGATAAATAATATCATATTTAGGTAAAAGGGTTGATAAAGAGAATGTTTATGTAAGAGTAAAAGAGATGTTATTGTTGAATTCATGTTATTTAAATGTGTGATTGGGTGGTTATGTTAGTAAGAAATTTCCTTTGAGAATGATAAGTGAGAAAAATATTGAATGTAAAAGTAAATGGGGTTATTTTTCTTGGGTTAGTATGATGAACTTGTTAAATTGTTTAAAAATATTCCTAGGGTAAAATACCATGATTTTGATATATTAAGTGTATTAATTTATAGTTTACAACGGATTTAATTATGATTTTAACAATCCATATAAGTGAGAAAACATGAGTGTGTAATAATATTAACTATTTGATTCATAATTGAATTAAATTCATGTAGAGTAATGATTGATTGTGTGTGTTTGCATAATGTGATGATGAATTGTTTGATACTATAATGTAAATTTTATAGGAATTAATGTTACTTTCATGTGACAATATGGTATGTCAATATTTCTTTTTCAAAATTTATATAAAATATTGTTTTTATAGGGTAAATCCTTGAGTTAGGCTATAGGATAACCGTGAGTTTGGTTATGAAGTGGGGTAGTCCTTATAATAGTTATATTTACATATTTCATGAGTTTGAAAACATGTGGATTTTTGTATGTATTTGGTTATACAGTGATTTTGGAATCAAGGGGATTATACCATGTGGTTAACCAGGTTACTAGGTGATCTATGAGTTTTTCCATGAGTTTTTATAACATATTTAGGGTTTGTACTGACAAAGGATAAAGAAAGTGTACTCTAAACCAATGTCGTATTATAAGAATTTGATGTTTCTTATTGTAAACTACTTACTATAAATTCTAGAATGAATTTTCACTATAATGAATGAGTATGTTTGAAACCAAAATACATTTAGTATCTTGGTGACATCTTAATGGGAATTATTTCTCACACCTTTTATATTCCCATATTATGGGTGTGAAACTTTATATATTTAAATACATGAATGGTTATGGTTCATTATTTTCTTGGAGTTTGAGCATTAGATCACTTAGATGAGTCTGAAAGAGTTTAGAGGTTCTGATAGAAAGTTATTCTCTATATTTTTTTTGATTTATTTAGTGTTATTATTTTATAACTCATGTATTGAGATTTTTATTTTGTTATTTGGTTGTATGAAATATAGAAATCACAAGAGTTTGTTTTATAAATTTTCATAGTTTTCTTGGTATCAGTTTCCATTATGTTATTTTTAGATGGATTATTATTATTTTTTATGATGATTAATTATAGGGTAAATCTCTCTCCCAAGAAAAAATATTAGACTCACATGAATAGTCACCAATCATTAGTAACTCGGGAGCATACATGATGCCTTTCACCTTGACAACACAACCATTATATGGTGATATGTTACAATAAAATTCATAATCCAATAAAATCAATGTTATGTTGATATTAGGAATTAGTTATCACTCACATATTTAAAATCAAATAATCATTTTTTTGTCCTAGTGTGTGAACCAAGTCATCACCCTTTCACAAATCAAACCATAAACCATTTTTTCTAACATAATATGGAGTGGGGGTGGTAATACAACTTCTATCATCCTAAACATTATTTATTTTAATGTATATTATCTATGTATGTACTATAACACATGATTCAAAGAGCATTTGATAATCATTTTTTAGAAAATCCATTTTCAGGAATTTACACACCATGGAAGAATTTCCAAATCAAACATGTTAAAAACATTACAAAAAATTAACCCTTAAAATGGTTTTTTTATTAATACCAATTTACATCAAATATCTATTTTCCTTAAATTATTTATTAACTAATGAAATATTATTTAATCATACATTATTCAATGAATGAACATGATTATATTGAAAAAATTTCCATTTTTAATTAAAAGAACTCATGGATGTGAAAACCCAAATATGAGAAAACCTATTTCATATTAAAAACATTTTATACACAAAATCAGGATTCCACATAAATTAGGTAATTTAAATTATTATTTTATCATTATAAACCAATGGATAATACTATATTATTCAATCTAATATAAGGTATTTAAGTCACCTATCTAGATTTATTTTTCCAAATAATATCAAAATCTATGGTATAATATCACATGAACATGAGGAATCTTAAAATCCCTATCAGTATGAACAAATAATAGAAATATAATCTTATAGAATCAAATATTTTACATATACAATTCTGAATCAAAGGGAGAGAATAATGGATTCTAATATAGACTAATTAAATCTAGATCTTACCTAATAAGTAATTCCACACATTAAATCTATAATATTGATTAATTATAATGATAGAGAGTAAGAGATATTTAGGGACCTACAAAATTCCCCTAGGAATCCTAAGAAATGACCGAAGACATTTTTAGAGAAAAATAGAGTAAGTTAGAGGTGTTTTGGGATGTTAAAAAATCTTGTAACTCAAAATAATTTTCATGATCTGGGTTTATGGCCTCAGGAACCGTGAAACTAGCCATGAAAAAATATTTATCTCAAACCTAAAACACATAAAACAGTTACATGGTCTCATATGGCCATGTAGATAGTAATGTAAAACTCACAACCTCTAAAACCAAGATGCATGGTCTCCCAATCCATGTAACTAACCATGCAACATTGGTAAAAAATATCCCAGCTTCCCTCAGAAATACATATGTCAAAAAAAATGAACCATAGGGTAAATAACCAATCCTAGATTGAATAATACTAATAATTAATGATACTTAAACATTAATGTTATAGTTATTATTAACCAAAAATTTAAAACACCAAAAAACAACCTAAAATCAAGGAGTTACAATTCTTTCTGCCACATGAATTTTCATCCTTGAAAAGATACTATGTACTCCCATTATCATGAAAATATAGCCATAAAAATAAAATATCAACATTCATATCCCAATCCTATTCATGTAATGGCCAATAATTCCACAGATTTGTTTTAATTAAATGGTTTTTTATGAGACCAGGCTCTGAGACGACACGCAATTCTGAGACCTGGTGTGGCTGGAAAGGATTTTCAATATTTTTTAAGGTTTAGTAATTAAATGTGTGAGCAGGTTTTACTATCTCTTGAATTGGTTCTCGGATAGGAAATTAGAAGGAACCATTGAACTCAGAAAGGAATGATTCTTCTAGAAAGGGCCAAATGTTGGCTGGTGTGGGCCAACTATGGAAGTTAATTTTTGGCCCTAAATATAATAATTAAAAATTATTTTATTTTCAAATACCTATAACTCCTAAACAGAAACTTGGATTGGAAATCTGAGAGTACCATTGAGATCGTGCGGGTGTGTTTCTCTTATGTGGAGCTTAACCACGACCGGAATGAGTAGATGGTGAAAGTTAGTTTTTTAGTTTTTCTTTAAGCAAATTAAAATGGTACAAGTGGGTGGTTTTAGAAACTTCTAAATGGGTGCCCGAATTGAAAATCCAGGGGGCCCATTACGTCCAAAAAAACTACATTACTAAAGAATAGACTCAACATCGACGGGTGTAGGTCAACCAAAAAAGATAGTTTTTGAACATTTAAAAAAAATTAAAATAAAATAAAATTTATTATTTTTTGATCTCTCCAAATAGTTGCAGCAAAATGACATGTAACACAATGAAACTGAAATGTTGTTTCATTAATGAAACAACATAATGACTTTTTAATGTAGTGTAACAGAAAACATTGAATCACTATTCACCATTTAATGGATTAGAAAGGATCCATGATCGGAGGGAGGACACTAGATTTTGCTAAGAAGACTTGGAGAATTCATTGGATAACGACCAACAACGGTGAGGAATCCCCTCCAATGATGAACACAAGAAAACTGAGAATTTGTGATGATGTCTTTGGAGATCAAAACCGATACTGGTGATCGATGATCACCAACAATGAATCAGATCAAGAATTGGAAAATGACAACAACAAGGAGACGTCTTTCATTAGTGAAAGAACAAAATCACGGTAGGGGTTGTTATTTAAATTCTATTCTTTTCCCCGTTCTTTGTTTTAAATGAAAAACGCGGATCAACCCATGAACATATTGACCAGTGATTTGATCGTTCTTATGGTAGGTTTTAATGTAGGATGTTTTGGGGGATTTTAGGTTCTAGATGGTTTTCTACTAAACCCTTTTAATGAGAGTGGATTAACGTCATGATGAATTACGGTGGAGGTTCATTCCTCATGTTTTATTGTTTGGTTTTCCATTCCCCTTGTTGTGTGTTCTTCATATTCTTCATGGGTAAAATAATGTTTAGGGTTGTTTTGTAACCTTCTTAGAGAAACTAAAATAGAGGTGCAATGAAGATAGACGACGATCAGATCGAGGTAGAGTGGGAAATACCTCGGATCTAGCGCTTTCTGGAAGGAGCTGTCGCAACAAGGACTTGAGCCCCAAGAAATGAAGAACGCGACCCGAGGGATCCGAAATAACCTCTGGATCAAATAAAGGACCATCGAAGTGAATCCGATGGTCCACAGAAATCTCTGTCGGGCCGCCAGTGGTGCACTGCAATGGCGTCGGTAATAGCAGCCACGAAGCGCAGCTACCTTCATGAAAGAAAATGTTCCTCTTTACATAGTGTAACCTGGACTCGTGGTGAGGCATGAGTCACTCTAGACAACCCGATCCATATAAGAGAACCTATCAACACTAGTGACAGTGCTAGCCGGTACTTCCTGGGGAGAGAACTGACGCGACTATGCCACGTCTAGATTAAAGATTCGACCCTCTCTAAGGAGGGATGAGCATGAGTTGGAGGGCCTGGCCGGACCCATTATCCAGTTAGATGAGCCTAATGGGTCGGACCCGCAACCCATTGGGCCAGGACCAGCTGGTTCAGGCAGGGTCGGGTCAGACCTGGGTCAGAAAGGTTGGCCTCGGGCCGGGTCAGGTCGGTCCGACCGGGTCAGACTGGGGCCCGACCCAACCGACCCCTTTTTCACAAAAAAGCATGTATCTTTCAATCAGAGCCACCAATTGATGGACCATATAAATCATTGGGAACCCTATGAAGAGACTGTTATTTTGAGATACTCTAAGTGATTTTTTAATAAATTTAGACGATGACCTCTTTGGTTTGAAGAGTAGGATCTTCTAGTACGGGTAGACTTAGAGTAGAATCGGGGTGATTCTTATGCTGAGATGTTAGGATGGTTAATCCCTTGATGAATCAAGGCATAGGTCCTCCATATAATTTTTCTTTGTTAGATATTGGACTCCCCACATTTTAGGGTGCACGTTCTCAGAGAAGATCATAGTGGGAGAGTCGGTACTCCCCTACCATGCAAAGGAGCGGGTCCTCTATCATTGGAGTCGGTACTCTGTTATTTGAATAGGGAACAAGTCCTCCATACCAAATGCATATTGATTAGGTACTCCCCTACTTTGTAGTGAGCGAGTCCTCTATTGTAGGAGTCAGTACCCCTACTGTTCCAGGGTGCGGGTCCTCCTTACACAGTGCTACGACAGAGTCAGTACTCACCGACCGTGCTTGGGAGGGGGTCCTCTAGCTAGGGGTCAGTACTCCTCTAATGTACCAGGGAGAGGGTCCCTTACAGAAAAAAACTAATAGGGTCAATAATCCCCTTCTTTTTAGGGTGCAGGTCCTCCACACATGATCAAATAGAGTAAGTACTCCCCGACCCGGTAGGGTGCAGGTCCTCTATTATAGGAGTCATTACTCCCCTAACATGCTAGGGCACTAGTCCTCCACACATGAAATGACAAAGTTGGTACTCCCCTTATATACCATGGTGTGATTCCTCTAGTCACTGAGTAGTACTCCCATACCGGGTAGGGTGCGGGTCCTCGATTGGAGATGGACCTCCCTCGGCTATCAATCATAGTAGTAAGGATTGGGCCCATCCACTTAATGAATGTGATGACTTGATAGGAATTAGTGATACCTTGATATATTGAGGTGTAGGAAACTCCTTATAGGAGTGACAAAGGTTTCGCGAGATGGTTAGAAGCATGGCTCCCTATTACGTGTACAGTGGCGAGGGTGGGCCTCCTCACTCGTATTTCCTTAGTCTTGTATCGTGCACAAGGATGTGTCGAATAGACCTCCAGTGTTGGGAACTAGAGTCAGAACTAGTAGAATGTTCTTGATGGATCACGTTCTCTTAGACATACCATTCAAAATGGTAGGATTTTACCCGATGGAGTGCATCTCTCTTATGGGTGCCATCAAGGATGGCTAAGCTCATGGAGTCTGATCTCCTGGTTTGTGTCTTACTCCTTGAGCCTTCTGTGAGAATCTCGGTACTGGATATAAGGATAGACCTTATGATTCTCAGTGGCTGAGACAACTATATTTGGATGTTCATGGTATATTTATGGGTATATATGCGAGTAGAATGGATGGTGAATTCCTTTTTTTTCTCTTTTTCTTTACCTTCTTTGTTTCGGGGTCTGCTACTGAGTATTATTTTACTCACCCCTGCATGGGATTTACCCACATGTGTCATGTCCTGTGTAGATGACCAAAGCTTTGAAAGAGTCCAGGGAGGACTAGGACCTGGTAGTGTTTAGTGAGATCAGACAGACGAGGTGTACTTCTATAGCATTAGGCAGCTACCGCTCACCTTCACTCTAAGTAGGATTCTAGGTGGATGAGCTTTAGGGACTTGGGGTTTTACTTTTGATATGTTTTCCTTTTTGTGGGATTGTATACTGGGCTAGCTTTCCACCCTATACATTAATTTCTGTTGTACTCTGGTTGTGTTTTACTTAGTGGATTGCATGCATGGTGTCCTTGGATTTACATTACTGTACCTTTGGTCAGGAGTTACATGCATGTGTATAGGTAGAGAGAAAAATGCCTCCCACTTAGGTAATAATGCCTTCAGTGCTAGTCTCATGCTCCTAGCCTTTGGGAGTTGGGCTTGGTGTAGTCATGGAATGGGCCCTAGGGGACGGGTCATAAAAATTGTTATCAAAGTTGGTCAGTTCTACCAAAAAGACCGGGGCTCTGTCGTTTTTAGTTTATGAAATAATGTTAAGTGTTTCAAGTTTGGATTTCTGGACATGGAATACTATATTGGTGTGGTGGCCAGCATATCCATACACCAGGAATCTGGACACCTATTTTCAGACTCGGTACATGAAAACATTGGTTTCAGGGAAATAATGGGTACATGCACCTTGTAGGAATGGTTCTACTTTGCATGTCCCTCGTAATTTAGCTCTCCAGATATACTCTATAACCATTGTTAATCTTGATATATTTCATGATTCCACCATAATGAAATCTATATAGGTTTATAAAACATGAAAATGATGATGATCCACCACAAGGTAAGGCTTCAATGTAGGGTATATAATATTTGGTGTTACCTCCGGGTGGTGCACCGGTGATGCAATCACCTGTTGATCAATATTTTCTACCAGTGCTACCAGTGGAGGATGTGCGTAGTATGGGTGGACTACACGAGTTCCAGAGATAGAGACCTCCCAAATTTTGAGGCAAGACAGATCCTCAGGTAGCTGAGGAATGTCTTGAGGCGGTTACATGAGTCTTTCGCCTAGTGAGGACACCTCTCGACCAGATGTTGATCTTAGTAACGACCATTCTTCAAGGCTCAATGGGAAGATAGTAGAGTGTGATGATATAGACACATGATGAGGAGACCCTAATATAGATTGACTTTGAGTTCCTCTTCATGGAGGAGTTCATTCTAGAGACTTTATGCTCTATGTGTGTAAACATGAACTGCTACACCTACGGCAGGGAAGCATGACAGTAGTAAAGTACTCAACAAAATTCATGGATGTTTATCTCTACACTACAGATATGGTGCATCAACCTTACATTAATGCCTAAATATTAGATAATGGAATACTTTAAGAGATCAAGTGGTCGGTGATACCCCTTAGCATTCCAACATAAGATGGGGTGATGGAGTAAGCCCTGGTGGTGGAGATATACCTGGTAGAAGAGTAGATGGATATGGCCTACAACAGAGGCCACAGGGTAGAGGTGTCTGATGGAGCTAGCAGGCGATTGGTAACAGGATCAGAACGTAGTAGGAATACCCATTCCCAAAAACAAACATGTGGGTCTGTAGCATTGGAGCAACACCAAGGAGAATATTAGCCGTAGGAGAGGTGGTGTTATACTTACAACAACTGAGGGAATCTCTATAGGTATTTTACAACCCATCGTGCCATTAAGTGAAAACTGGAGGATGAGCCTCCTTGGAGGAGACATCACGTGGAGAAACGAGTTCTGTAGGTTAGCAAAAGAGGAAGAGGAGCTAGAAGAGTAGTATGAGGTGGTCCATTCCAGGATCAGGGAGCCGGAGGGAAAGGGTGAGGATAGATGAAAGTGGTCATGGATTATGACCAAGAAGCCCCAAGAGAGATTCGAGGTATGATCTGTGTCTTTTCATTTTGATACCTTTTTAAGTAGACATAGGTGTTGGATGTTATCCTTTTTTTGTGAGTTCTGTTTGAGATTTAGAGGTTCCAGTTGGAATGTGGACATGACCCTCACACTTAGAGACTCCTGTTAAGGGAGACATGTTGATCACACATTAGTGTTGATAGTGGGACCTGACTCCTGGAGGTGAGATTTCTTGTTG
The DNA here is from genome assembly GCA_963277665.1 of Viscum album. Classification (NCBI taxonomy): domain Eukaryota; kingdom Viridiplantae; phylum Streptophyta; class Magnoliopsida; order Santalales; family Viscaceae; genus Viscum; species Viscum album. Next base: position 545,458,960 of record OY728140.1, read on the forward strand.
GGATCTCTTAATCTAGGCGTTGAGGCCTTACGAATTCATTCATGGTATGAACTACTACCATTCAACCCCAATTTGACTATATTAGGCAAAAGATGTGGTTTTTCCACGATAGTGAAAACAGGTTTTCCTTATAGTGAAAGGAAAAATCAGGCAGCACAGGGTGGACTTTCGAGAAGATATATTCTTAGAAACTTTCCATGGTTACAGAGTTAGACCCCATGATGTTTCCATAGTGTGAAATGGTTTTTTAGCATCCATACTCACCTGGAATACCACTAGTGAGTGTGGTAGTGTTCTAGTTTCCGCAAGTTGTGTGGTTGTTAGAGATTTTAGACAAATAGCCTAATAAGACCCAACATTCACTTGTTGGTAGCCCTGTTTTGTTCGTAAATACCTCTGCACATTTAGCGTCAACCTTGAATGAATAACACTTGTGCAGGATTTAGCACAGTTCATCCAGGGGTGGATGTGAACTGTGAAAATCTGTTTGTATCTATTTTAGGTTAGCATGGGGGTGAGCCACTAGACCACATGACTACAAATGGATCTGTGTACATAGTTCCTTTCCCACATGTCACAGCTAAATAGACATGTTCCTATTTTTTCATGATGTTGTCCTATCCGAAGATGGACATGAAAGTGGTCAATCTCAGTGGTTCCTCGAGGTGTGTTCTTATAAGAAGCATATGGACCCTGGATGAACTCAGTTTTATTCCCTTGAGGATAGACATTTGCTTTTTGGGGATGAATAGTCTTAAGGTGGGAGAATGTAATTGCCCATAATTCATTGGATTTTTTTGAAATTAAATTGGATTTTAATGAGACCCGGCTCTGAGAAGGAACGTAATGGCGAGACCCAGAGTGGCCAGAATGGATTTTTGAACTTTCTTTTTGGTTTATTAATTATATGTTCGATTCGGTTTTTCTATATTTTGAATCGGTGCTCAGATAAATAATAGGAGGGAAATTTTGAACTCAAAACAATAGGATTCTCCTAGAAAGGGTCTAATGTTCTCTTGTGTTGTCCAACCGAGAAAGTTAGTTTTTGGCTATAAATAAAATAATTAACAATTATTTTAATTTCAAATTCTAATATCTCCTAAATGGTAACTCGGATTGGAAATATGAGAGTAACATTGATCTTTTGAGGGAATATTTCTCTTAGGATGAGATTAACCTCAAACAGAGTGGGTTGAGGGTGAAAGTTACTTTTTTAGTTTTTCTTTAAGAGAATTAAAATGGCACGAGTGCATGGTTTTGGAAACATCTAAACGGTTAAACAAATTAAAAAAACAAGGGAATAATTTCACTTGGAATGACAATATTACCTAATAATAGACTCAACATCGACCGGCACGGGTCGACCAAAAAATATTGTTTTTGGACTTTTAAGAAAAATTTAAAATAAAATAAACTTGTTTATTTTGTTTTTTGTTTGAACTCTCGAAACCGTTGTAGAAAAACATCTTGTAACACAAAAAAACCAAGAAACTGTTACATTAATGGAATAACATAACAGGCTTGTAATGCAGCATAATAGAAAACGGTGAATCACGATTCCCCATTTAATGGCTTAGCAAGGATCTAAGGTCAGGGGAAGGATGCTAGATTTTTCTAAGAATCCTTGGAGAATTCATGGGAGAATGACCAATGACTGCGAGGAATCCCCTCCAATGATGAACACCTGCAAACAGAGATGTAGTGATAATGAATTTGTTGATCAGAACTGAGATCGGAGATTGATGATCACCAATGACGAATCAGATCAAGCATAGACAGGCGATGGTAATGTAGAGACATTCTTATTTAGGGAATGAACCAAATTGTGGTAAGGGTTGTTATTTAAATTCCATTATTTTCATTATTCTTGGTTTTAAATGACAAACGTGGATCAACCCACGAATAGGTTGACCAGTTGTTCAATCATTCTTATGTGAGGTTTGAATATGAGATGTTTTGGGGGATTTGAGGTTCTGTATGTTTTCTACTAAACTCTTCTAATGGGAGTGGATTAATGTCGTGGTGAACGATGACGAAGGTTCGTTCCTCGAGTTTGATGGTTTGGTTTTCCTCTCCCATTGTCCTGCATTCATCACATTCTACATGGGTTGACGAAAGTCTAGGGTCTTTTCATAACCTTGTTGGTGCAATGATGATTGAGGTGTAATGATGATAGATGATGATCAGATCAAGGCCACATGAGAAATAATTCCAATCGAGTAGATTTCGGGAGAGGTGTAACAACAAGGATTTTAACCCCAAGTGATGATGAACGTGACCTGAGGGTTCCGAAACACCCTCAAAATCGAATAAAGGTCTACTAGAGTGCGTCCGTTGGTCCGTAGAAATATTTGTAGGGTCGTCGGATGCGGTTGGACTATGGGGTAGTGCGCTGTAGTGGTGGCAGTGATGGTAGCCATGAAGTGCAGCTACCCACATGAGGAAACTGTAGATCTAGACACGATGTAACCTAGACCCGCGGTCAGTCGCTGGTTGCACCAGACAACCTGGTCCGTATGAGAGGACCATTCAACACTAGTGGTGATACCAGCTAGCATTGTCTGGGGAGAGAACGGGAGTGACCATGCCATGTCTTGATTGAGGAGCCAGCCCACTCAAAGGCAGGTGGGGTGTGAGTTGGGGGGTCATACCTAGCTAGGTGGGTCGGGCCAGCCTCGCTACCCAGCGGGTTGAGCCCACTAGGATGGACACGTGGCCCAGTAGTTCGGGCCCAACCGGTTCAGGCCTGGTCGGACCCGGGTCGGGTCGGTCAGACTAGGTAGGACCAAACCCAGACCCCACTGGCACCGATTTCACAAAAATGCCTACAACTTTCAATCGGAGTGTTCGATTGACGAGCCATATGAAACTTTGGGACCCTTACGAGAGAGTTGACCTTTTGAGATACTCTATGAGAGATTTTGAGAAAGATAGAGAACATAATCTTGGGTTTCAAGAGATGGATCTCTCGATACGGTAAAACTTGGGGTAAAATCGGGGTGGTTCATATGTTGAGATGTTAAGATGGTTACTCCCTTGATGAATCAAGGTGCGGGTACTTCTTATACCTCTACTTTGGTAGAGATAGGACTCCCCAAGATTTAGGGTGTGAGTTCTTGGATATGTTCATAGAGTAATAGTCGGTACTCCCCTACCATGGTAGGGAGAAGTTCCTCTATCATTGGAGTCGGTACTCCCCTATTGGAATAGGGCGTAGGTCCTCCATACATCATGCATATAGAGTCGGTACTCCCCTACTGGGTAGGGAGCATGTCCTCTATTGTAGGATTCAGTAATCCCCTGCTATTCCAGGGAGTGGGTCCTCTAGCCAGGGGTCGGTACTCCCCTATCATACTATAGCACAGGTCCCCCATAGAAAAAAAATAATGGAGCCGGTATGCCCATGCTATTTCAAGGCGTGGGTCCTCCAAAGGTGATCAAATAGAGTTGGCACTCCCCTAACTGGTAGGGTGAGTGTCCTCTATTATAGGAGTTAGTACTCCCCTAACAAACCAGGGTGCGGGTCCTCCACACATGAACTCACAGAGTCATTACTCCCCTACCATACCAGGGCCTGGGTCCTCTAGTCATTGAGTTGTACTTCCCTATTGGGTAGGGTGCGGGTCCTCAATTAGAGATGGAGCTCCCTCAGCTTCTGACACAATAGTGAGGAACATGCCCATCCACTTGATGAAATCAATGCCTTGATATAATCTAGTGATCCCTTGAAGGACTAAGGTGTAGGAAACTCTTTATAGGAGTGACAGAGGTTTCGATAGAGGGTTATGAGCATGGGTCCCTCTTATGCATACAATGGTGAGGTTGGGCCTATTCATATGGGATTCCTTAATCTTGAATTGGGTGTAAGGATGTGACAACTAGAACTCCAGTGTCGGGCACTAGATTTGGACCTAGTAGAATGTTCCCGATGGATAACATTCTCCTGGACATACCATTCAGAATGATAGCATTATACCTAATGGAGTGCATATCTTGGACAGGTGGCATCAGGGATGGCTAATCTTGAAGAGTGTGATCTCCTGGGTTGTTTGTTACACCTTGATCCTTTTGTGAGAATCATGGTACTATCTATAATGTTGGACCTTATGCTTCTAAGTGTCTAAGACCAATATATCTGCATGTTCATGGTATATGTATGAGCATATAACTGAATAGAAGTGATAATGCATTCCTTTGTGGTTTTTCTCTTGTGATTTACCTTTTTGGTTTCAGGGTCCCCTACAGATTATTGTTTTACTCACCCATATACAGGATTTGACAGCATGTGTCGTGTATTGTGAAGACGACCGACGCTTTAATGGAGTCCAGGTAGGACCAAGACCTAGTAGTTTTCAGTTAGATCAGACATACGATGTGTACTTCTATATCGTCAGACAACTACCTTTCACATACCCTCCAGATAGGCTTCCCATCGGATGAGCTTCAGGGACACATAGTTTTACTTTTGTTCTATTTTCATTTTTGTGGGATTGTATACTGGCCTAGGTTTCCACCTTGTACTTTACCTTCCATTGTACTCTGGTTGTGTTTTACTTAGTGAATTGTTAGCATAGTTTCCCTGGCCTTACATTCTAGTACATTTGGCTTGGAGTTGCATGTGTGTGTATAGGTACTCAAGAGAATTCCACCCACTTCTATAATAATTCCTTCAGCACTAGTCACCAACCCCTATCCTTTGGGAGGTAGGCTTGAGGTAGTCACAACACGGGCCCCTGGGGGTGGGTCGTGATGATTCATGGATCACTCTGTGCTACCATAAATTCTATACTCTCCAAATATACTCTATCCACGATCCTATGTCTTAATAGGTCTTTAGACATAAAATGATTCCAATTCCAAATCAACTATTTTCTTAATTATGATGTTAGTTGGCTCTAGTTGATATTTGTTCAAATTAAAAACATGAAAAACATATCGAATCAAATAATAACTTTATGGAAGAACCAGTTGGTAATCTACTTCTGAAATCCACTCTATTATTTTGAAAGATCCCACATACTATGTCATCAATTTAATTTTCTTTCTAATCCTTCAATGTCACAATATTTGAATCACTTTTAGGAAAACATAATTTTAAAAATCAAATATCAAAGGTCATCATCAATGATCAAAATATGAATTTTGTTAATTATATGATGAGATCACATGATTATTCATTATGTTTAATTGATCTTCCATATCTTATACCAAAGTACATTACATAAGATTCATTTCACCAATATCATCCCAATATAATGGGGGCCAATATTTCTGACTATACATTTCATCAAATGGATCCATATGAATTGATAACTAGTCATTGTTGTTATAAATAACACCACTATTGGAAGATGATATTCCCATGATCTCTTAATATTGATCACACATTCTGGAATTATATCCTCTAAATTTTGAATAAAATGCTCCATTACCCCATCTATCTAGGGATAATATTCCATACTCATCTTCAACTACATCACCAGATCATTCCGTGGTCCCTTACAAAACCTAGATATTAGATATGTTCTCTATCATAGTTGATAAAATTCGAAACCCAGTGAAGTCTAAAAAATTCATTTAAATAAATATTACCATGTTCAAAAAGTAAAAATTTATCTCATATCAACAAGAAATACCTATGTTTCATGATTCATTCAACAACCATCCAAATACTATCATGCTTTTTTGGTGAACTTGATAACCCAATAAAAAATTATATTGAAATATATTATTATTTCTATATTGAAATGGGTAATAGTTCCTACAAAAATTTCTTTGATCGATTCTCTACCATCACCTATAAAAAATAGAAAATTGATAAATAAATTCAACAATTTTTTTATTTATTGTTAACCACTAGAATTAGTGTCTTATTTTAGGATATTTATTGGTGTCTCTATGAATTAGAATTACTCATTAAAGTATAATCCATGATGTGGTGAGTGTCACCGCACTATGGTTCATGTTGGGTTGTGGCTCCTGATACCACATCATAGTGTTCATGTAAGAATAATATGGTATATCATTCAATTTTTTGTACTACTATGATTATTGAATTTATTTTTATTTTAACACATCATATAATGATTTATGGATTAGGTGGATGTTAAAATGAATTTTAACAAGTAAATTAATTAATGTGGGGGTTGGTGTGGAGCTGATGAGTTGGTTATTTCATAATGTGTGAAGCATATAAATTATAATAGTCACCATAATTCAATGATGTCATTTTATAAATGTAGTTCATAGACCATATTTTATTTCTTATGGTGTATAATAGAGATCATTCTCAGAAAATATAGACCTTTATCCAATTCTCTATTCTTAATTTTTCTTTGTATAGGAGGTTTTGGCACACCATTTAAGGATATGGGGTCCAACTAGTGTGTTTGGTGATTCTATTGACTGGTGGATAACTATTATTGGTAGGAACATACTAGTTACTACTGGGGGTACTAGATCAAAGTCACTATCAGTGACGATTCAATATAAATATTATGGCAAGATTTTTTTTATAAATTTTAATTAATATTATTGATTATTTTTATGATTAATCATGTATATGGGTACTATGTTTTATTCACTATATATGGGTATAGAGATGTTCTAAAAACCATTTAGTGGTATCATAGAATATGTATTTGATTTATTGATAAGTAGAACATCATAAAAGTTTAAATGGGTAGAAATTTTTTTATAACCATGACCATGGTTATACAACCACATCATGGTTTACAAAGTTTTTTTTATAAAAAATGGAATGGTTTATAAAATTTCATCTTAGTTTAAATATTTTTTTTAAAATGGAATGTTCATTGAAAATTATATTTATTATATTATAATAAAACACTGAATCATTTTTTATATCTTTAAATCATGGTTTACTGACTAAATAGACATGGTTTATGAAAATGATATTTCATGGAGGAAGAACCCTGATGTAGAAAATTTTTATTGGTTCTGGTTTATGTTATTATTATAAAACCAAAATTATCTGTGTTTGTAAACTATATAATGGTTCAATGTGAATCATTTGAGTAATTTATTATCTAAAATGACATGTGTAGGGAAAACTTACCATGATTTTTAACGTGATTTTCTATAAAATTAGGAAAATATTTTTCTCATAAACCTTTAATGTCATGATCCCTTTTGGACTGTGATAAATCCATATATCTTTAGACAATATTAAAATGGTTTTTATAGAATTTAAAATTATCTAATGTAATTATAAATTATGTTAAATATTTTAATTGTTAATTTATTTATGAAATACCAAATTAATATTCATGTATATAAATTATTAACATAATGAATGTTGTATGATTTGATTTAAATTGTTTAAACCATTTCTTATAACTTTCATACCATGAATATAAATGTTACATGATTGGTATGACATAAAATATTTAGTTTTCATTCATCCAAGAAAAAAATATGTTATTTTATTTATGAATTTACTAATAATGGTGTATTATGATTTATGAATATTAAGCATTAGACTTGTATTGGAATTAGGGTCTCTCTTGAGAATTTATTGATGTAAAATGGTACATTGGGTTAGACTTCTCATTTTACCAGGGATTAGGTTCTATTAAAGAAAAGTGGGGGTGGTCAACCATCACACCATGCTCACCCTTATGGGAATTTTGGTTTCTTATGATTCTAATCCATTACATAAAATAGTTTCACATACCTTATACATAATATTTATTTAGATATGTGTAGATATAATTTGATTTTATTATTGGGTAACACAAATCATGTGTTTTGGAAGGTGTTACACATTAAAATTTTATAACATATTAATTTTGTTAAAGGAATGGGATTAAAAAATTAAACCTCTTGATGGATGCATATATATATATATATGTATTCTATAAAATATAATGAATGAATGGGATTCCATAGATTCATATCATACACATACTATTTATATGAAAATAGATAAAATTATAAATCCTTGAAAATAATAAGTTTTATATTCCTTCTAAAGAAAATATATGTCAAGACATTGATCATACAAATGCATAATTCTTTTAAAATATGGGTACCAATGGATTATCCTATGTATTTCATGACCAATATGAGTAACTATTAATGTACTAGGTGACCAAATTAAATTATAATTTTTAAGTTGCACTTATATGGGTAACCTTTGTGGGATTAGATGCCTATATGAATGAATCTAGGATAATTCATATGATGCTTTAGATAAGGATTTTTCCACCTAACTATCTAAGAGTAATATATTATATGATTTGAATGATAAACTACCTAAATATATAAATGTTGGGAGAAATTACAAAGTGACACGAAATTAAGGGAAATATAGATCATGGCCCACTAAATTGGTATGATATATGGGTCATCATTTTTAGTGGGAGTATATTCAATAAAAAACCAGACTGAAATGATATAACACATGATACTCACCTAAAATAATTCCTGTTATAAATAATAAAATTTATCATTAAAATAATTTTGGGATATCTTATAGTTTAGACCTATAGTTAAATATATTGGTATCTAATATTGGAAAGAACTTCCAAGGAGAATCATTTTGAGTATATGATCATGAATAATATAAAAATCAATTTTTATGATTTTGAATCTTGGGTATTATATCTTGAATGTGAATCACATATTTTTGTTAATAAAAAATGACTTTGAAGTAGGTTATAATTGATGAAAAAACAAGAATATATGTTTTTTGTAAATGGGGAAAGAGTTACCATATCAAAAGTTGAAACATAAGATTTAATTATACCAGGTGAATTATTCATAGACTTGTAAAATTATCATAATGTCCCAAAAAGAAATAGAAAATTTATTTCTATATATTTTCTAGATAATATGTGATTTTTATTCCTTAATAATAACAAGAGTTGATATATATATATATATATATATGAATTAAATGTCTTATTAAATTAGAAATATAATGACTGGATTATATTATTTTGATATGGATAATTTCATCTATAAAATTCAAGATAAGAAGTTCACGGTTAATTATAATTATACTTTTCTTTGGCATTGTCACCTTGGGTATCTAAATTAGAAAATTATTTAAAGATTCTATATATATAGTTTAGCATCCTGAATTCAATTTACATCCACAATGACTGAAATGGGTGGCTCATACCTAAAGCATGTGTCCCCATACTCTAGAGGATACAATCTAATGGTGAGGGTATATTTATGAATCAGGGAGAATATACCTTCTTATTTATAGATAACCATAAATTACAATGGAAAAAAATATATAATATCCATCCTGATATAAAATATGAAAAACAAATACATCACAAATACATTCCATAAGAATCAATAACATCACCGTTGTTGAAAAAAAGAAATGATATAATGTTATGAAATTATACAAATATAAGAATATATCCAATGGGATTATCATATAATAAAAATCATAATGGTAAAAAAATCTAGAGAATATAGAAAAATCAGTCTCGGGTGTATGATCACTCCCTAACTCCCAGCTCCTACCAAGATCCTTATCTCACACGTTGACAAAAAGAATCTTTCCAATACATGGATAATGAACTATAAAGCTTACTTGACTACTAGGGTTCCTGAGTAGTTAGCCACCCCATACCCACACACATATATATGGTGCTAAATACACAATCTTTAAGTACTGAATTTGATACACAATTACTTAAACCTATCATTTTTTTAAAACATTTAAATAAGTTAAACATTTTATCTCAAAAAAATCAAAAAATATCAAGAATAGAAGGTTTAGTGTCTTTGATGAAAAGTTACATAATTAACTTATTTTTTAAAAAAAATTGATCATTTATCTATAATTTAACCACACTTTACCCCCTTATAGAATTCTCAAAGAAAAACATATCTTCATAACTTGAGGAATGAGAACATAATAAAGGGGTGATCTAGAATATTTAGTAAGGTAAAAACTCATTAACATTTCATAAAGGGTTATATAAAAATAATAAAATAAAACATGATCATGTGAGAAATATATTATTAAAAAGGACATAGAACAAAAATATTTTTGTATAAGTGATGATGGTAGGACATGTAATCTAAAATGAAAAAACATGTACAATAGAACAATAGTGTGATATAATAAACATGATCCAACAGGAATAGTCACACACATGTAAAAATATAGTGTTTCATTGAAACATAACATAGTAAGTAATTATGGGACAAAAAACCAAAAAAAAAATCGTATAAAACAAGATACAAACATCATGTTCATAAAAAATATTGTGAATAAAGATTCCCATATCATGTTCATAAAAAACTACTGAACAAAGATCTGTGAATCATGTTCACAAATAAAAATTGTAAAAAAATATTCCCACATCATGTTTACATAAAATACTTGAATAAAATATTCTTACATAACATTCACACACAAAAAACATGTTAAAAAAACATTCTACATCATGTTGACACAAAAAAGTTTCTGTGAAAGCTTACCACATCACATTCTCACAATAATTCATCATCCAATGTGATATGAAACCTTAAACAATAAATTTGTGGGAGATATAAGACCCCAAACTTCATCATCTATACATATGTGTACCACTTGAATTCAATTATTCATCATACCATAAAGATCCCATGGAAAAAATATGGGTTTAATATCCCTTTAAAATGGAATCATATGAGTAAAAAATTCATAATTATATTAATAATCATAATATAATAAACCATTAGAAAAATTAATAGGAATCCAATGATATTAAATTAATTTCTAGGAAACTACCATTTAATGTAGTATATGGTATTTACACCATATATATATATAAATGGAATAAAATTATGTCTATATTTTACATATTTAATTATTGTATAATATATAGGTTAACATTATTTAATCAAAAAAATTGAATACTACGTAATCATAAATGAAATGGCATTAGAAGGAAAGTTATGCCTATTTATAGTGGATGGTTAGGAAACGAAAATGTAGTAACAGATCACTCCTCTAATATAAAATAACATTTTAGAAGCAATCAAGAGAACAACAATATGTATGTTAACCATGGAATAATATCCAAAATAAAGCATAATATATTTCAAAATATGTTGACATATGTGGAAAATACTTTTTTAAGAGAATCAAAACATCACTATGGAAAAAAATAATATTCTTAACCTATTAAAAATATTTATTTAAAAAATGAATATTTTATAAAACATGGAGAATTAATATTAATTTTATAAACCAACAAATTTTAGAGAGTCAGTTTCATAGAAAAAAATATTGGAATGATGTTTTCACATAGAAAATGTTAAATATAGATTTTTTCCCACATTGTTGAAAATGAACCATACAGAAAAAGTTAAAAAAATTATTTAATTTTTTTAAAGGAAAATAAATTTACTATAAAATTACCTCAATAAATTATTTAGGAATATATTAGGATTTTTAAAAAACCATCTAATGAATACAGATATGGAGAAGAGATGTTCCCAACAGAAAATAAGAGATAAGGTTAGTTTCACTTAAAAGAAATACTTATATTAAAATATTAGTTAAGGTGAAATGAACCTTTTAGGGGAAATGTAAAATACCAACAATAAAAAAAAATACAATTATGAGTGGTTTTAGAAAGAATACAAATTATGAAGATATATTATCTTTTAAAAACAATCTTTATTTGAAAATAATATTGGAAACAAAAACCTTATAGTTTGAGAATCATTTCAATAAAAACCCTTTTAAAGATATAGATTGAAATTAAAGATAAAATTATATAAATAAAATTTAATTCATGATATAAAATATCAATTTGGTTGAGTGTGAACCATATAAAAAACTTTTTATGCAAAATCAAACATGCCTCATGGATTTGAAAACGAGATAAAGAAACCCTTACCTTAATTCCTAACTTCGATGAAAGCACTTGAATCTATCATATGAAAAATATAAATATCTTAATAACATATTTAATAACCTTATTAATATATATAAACATTTATAAACACAATTAATAATTATTATTGACATTTATATTATTAATTATTTATCTATTTTCAAATAGGGTGTGAATAATCATGACCGCATTCAACTACTTTCAAAATAATGATTTTATTACTTTTTATTTACCCTAGATTCTATCATTAAAAGATCATAAAAGGTAATTTAATTTATGATTTCTAATTATTTATAATGTTTTAATTTTATTATATGGTTGTTTTGGTTCGATCTTTAGAAATAAAATTAGTGATGATCATGTTTAAGTTATTTTTAATAAACATTCATATATTAATTAACATGTTTAATATTAATTTTACCATTAAAGAACCAAAATAAAATATTTATTTTCTTATTTATATAATATCTTATCTATAAATAAGATCTCATAGTCATCCATGTTGTAATTTTATATCATTTTCAAGTAGATTGTTAGACTGAACTAAACTTGAACATAACATAATTAATGGATGATCATGATTATGAAGGTGGTTTCTTTTAGATTAATATCACTATTAAATAATAAAAAATGATATTATTTTGATATATTTTAAGGTGGGGAATCATATTTTAAGATATTTTAGTAAATAATTAATAAACTAGATGAAAAGTGAGATATGTTATTCGTAGATGCAGTAGTCCTCACAAATGCATGAATGATGTTTTCATTTTTATTAATGGAGAATAAGAGAGGTGGTTAATGTTTATTAACCGAATATAAAAAATTAATTATACTATAAATATTCAATTAATCATATAATATTGTAAAAAAATATCCAAATAGAAATATAGAAATGAAACAATATTAGGGAAAAGTTAGTACTTATTTTGAGAAATTTGAGCTTCCCTTGGAGGATTCCTTAGAAAGGGAGGGCATAAGACAAAATAATGTGATGATAAGATAAATTAAGTGAAAAATAATTATGGGTAAATTAAAAATTTCTTAGTTTAAATAGGAAAATAATATTTGGGAGTGGTCTTGAAGGTGTGGTGATAAACCCCTTTTATATGTGGTGTGAATGACATTTTTTTAAATATTTCAACTTAATATAAAATGAGTGCTTGTTTAACATGTAAATAAGACTAAAAAATGATAATATTTGAGTTAATATCAGTATTTGTACAAGTAAAACCTCAAAAAAATCAATTATAAATGTGATTTTAACATGATAGGCATTTTACTCTTCCGATCAACCAATTTTAATGTTTTTTGGAATTTATCACACAACTAGTTTTTCCCTACATAATTCATTTTTTTGAATAAAATAAAATTAACATTACTGCATAATTTTTAAATGTTTATTAAAAATATGAAATAAATTTTATCAAAACAACTTCTACATGTAATAATTACTATTTTTAACATTAGCACATATAACATAAAAGAACACATTTTATGAAAAAGTGTATTTTTATGGTTAAAATTTACTTGCAGGATAAAATTATAAATGATTTTAATTTTAATGATATAAATTGGTTTATTATAAAAAAATTATGTGTCTTTAAAATATATCCAAAACTGAAATATAATAAAATAAAAATTAATTAAAAGAAAACTAAAAAATAGTTTATTTTATTAGAAAATATTACTTAAGTTAATAAAATGATAAAAATAGGTTTTCTAAAGAATAATAATAATTTTAAATGTAAAGTTTTAATCCTTAAATACATATTTGATCAGCAATTTTTTTTAAGTTTATAAGTTATACTTACGTCTTGATATAGGCATAAACGTTGCGATTTTAGAAAAAAAATGTATTTTTCATAATTCACTTAAAAATAAAGTATTTCAGAAAAATACCAAAAATTAATCCTAAGATAATTCTAAAATTATGAATTTAAAAATTATGTTAATTTACAGTATCAAAAATTCTAAAATTTATAATTTTTTACTTTTTAATGAAAATACAATATATAAATAGAAATGATATTATTGAAAAATTCCCTTTTTAAAAGCCTATGTGTCCTTAATAATAAATTATATGAATTTATAAATTATTAAAATATTTTAATTTACTAGGCATTTTATATTTTTTATTTTTTTTAATAATAAAAATCTCATGTCTTTTTTATTTCGATGTTTCTTATAGATAATGTAATTGAACATAATATTAATTTAGAAAATATATATTCCAAAATCTCTGATGTTATATTCTCTGCCATTTAAATAAATTCAATACTCTCATTTTTAATTATTAATTACTATTTAAACTCACTAAATGTATCTAAGAGATATGCAAAACTCCTGATGTAACTTCTTGAGTGATATAAAAAACTTAGGAAATAAATATCCTTGCCCTTAGAATATGTCAATCTTAATATTAAGTTTTTCTCTAAAAATTTTAGATAAAGAACCCTGAGGATTAGGTGTCATAAATCTTATAATATAATTAGTTTTTCAATAGAAAACATAGTCATCCATTCAATGATAAATGATCATATATTGGATTGAAATGTGAAATGTGATTTCCCTAATTTTTTATCACTTTGGATTTTATGAGAATATTGGAAAAACATTTCTAAAATCACATCAAATTCATTAAAATAGGGATAATAAGACTTTCTTGAGTTATATTCTATAAAACCCAACTTGTGATAAAATAATAATAACTGTTTTTCTTTGATAATATCAAATCACTGGGGGGTGTTTATTTTATGATTTTATAAAACTTCCTAATCATAATTGGGAGAATAGAACTAGATTTAAATTCAATAACCACAAATATGAATTGGAGGTTGAGTGTAACTTTTACCATCCATTTTCATGACCTAATTTTAGTAGTATAGATAACATAGGATATCCCCTGTTCCCTTGGTTTAGGATATTTCTAATGTTTATTATCCTAATCATCCATTGGGTTATGGAATCATTTTTTAATAATTCCTAATGTCTTTAAATTTAAAAAATTGGACAATATTCACCTATATTTCATTGATCATATTCTTCAACCTATCTTTGTAATCATGTGCTCAATGAAAATACTTCCACACTTGAAACACTTTATTTTTCTTATGAAACATTCACTTGGGTTCTTCTTCCCACATTTATGACATATAAGAAGTTGAATCTTATTTCCTTCACAATCTTCATCACCTAATAATCTATGAAACATAATTATTAACATTTTTTTGATAGATATGATGTTTGAAAAACTCAAGTTATTAATCATAACTCCAAAATGTTGGGTGATCATAACCAAAAGATTTTAAACACCATATTCTATCCCATTTGGTTGGTCATTAGGATAATTACTTTATTTTCTATCATGTCTATTATTAACTTGGATCCTCCAAAAACTATCCATATATAAAATAAAAATGAGTTACTAAAGAGTGATTAAAAATTAACACCATAAGTTAATTATTGTAAGATAATTACATGATAAACCCTACCTCAAAATACCTTACTCTTTAAAATTATTCCATTATCTTTTAGTTCAACCTAAATGAATCTCATTTCAATATATGTTTAATTAAGTTGAAATCCATTATATTTATTAACCAAATTATTTAACATAATAAATGCCTATCCAGGTTTTCAGACATAGTCCCACTCATCATGCATCAGAGTAAAGATTGAGTTGATACTCAACTATACATGTTATGGTGATTACTATTAGGTGAATATATGACACAATGATATCCACATGATTGTGTCCATACTAGGATATAATTTCTAGGAAAAATGAACAATCTCTACTTAACCAAAATATTAGGATTTTATCCTATACTTAGACTTATTCTTAAGTGTTTTCACTAATTTTTTATGATCATATACTCTAAAAATAACTAAAATAATCCCCCAAAATAACTAAACCCTACACTAATACCAACTCATGCAGCCAAGACCTATACCCCCGGATGCGGTGCTTCAAAAAATTATTTAAATACTAGGTTTTATATAAAGTGAGATAAAATTATATATATTTTTAAACATTTGAATAAATTAATATTTACACGACATAAATAATCAAAAAATCATAAGAATGGAAGGGTTGGTGTCTTTGAGGACCAACTACATATGCTACTTTCTTTTAAAAACTCTTGGAAAATTATCCATAATTGAAACACACTAGAATACCTTCTATAATTTTAATAGGATACGAAAATATTTATAATATTGGGAATGAATATATAATAAAGGTATTATATCAAATTCTTAGTAAAGTAAAAACTCCCCAACATGTCATCTGGGGTTATGTAACACCCCATGATTTTGTGAATTTTTTTTCAAATTAAATTAATCTTTTTGATATTTGAACTTCATGAAAACTGAATATAAATTTTTATATTTTATAAAAGTACTATGTTTGGATTAAATTATACACAACACCATGTTAATCTTTCACTACACGCAACATGACTTGGCTTCTATTACATGCAACACTGAGTTTCTACGAAACAACACTTTACTATTATAATTATTTAAATGAGATAGATATAAACAAGGCATTAAACATAGTAAAATGAATAGTAATAACTATTTTTTAAATATTTCCACATAAATAAAACATATTTATAATGAAACGTATAATTTTTGGTAAAGTCATTATATGTTTGGAAAAATAATTTTATTAAAGGAACTGCTTTTTATATCCCTATTTGAATAATAATAATATTAATTTTAGACAGAATTTGAAATTTAATTTGATAAAATAAACATCGTTTTTGAATTTTTAATGTCAAAATTAACTTAAAATGAATTTATTGTATTTTTCTAAGAAGTTTTATTTTTCGATGAATTGTTAAAAATACTACAATGTAGTTAAAAGTGCCTTTGTAATTTAAATAATTATTATACTTTAAATTTATTTTTATGTCATAATAGATAAATTATACATATAGTAATATAATTTAGGTCAATGGAATCATTTATATATTGAAATTAAATATAAAAACTTATTGAACTTTCAAACGTTCTTTTTATCTGGCTTCGGATCACAACCACGAGATTAACATTAAACTTAATTTTTTTGCTTCATATAATTAAATTTCAAAAAAAATAATTACATTTTTGTAATAAATATTATATTTAGAGTTTCATATTATTAAGTTAATATTTTGGATATGATTAATAGTAACTTTAGTAAAAAAAATTTACCATAGTTAAGGTCAAATTAGATTATTAAAGGTAAAAAAATATTATAAAATTACAAAATTAACCAAACAAATTTCATAATTTTATTGTATAAGTTGGATTTGACTAAAATAAATATTATTCCAAAATCATAACATATTAACTAACTTGGGTAATAATATTATATTTATTATATTTTATTTAAGGATAAGTTAAAAATGTCATATATTTTTAATAACTTTAAGGTTTTTAATATAGGGATATAAATATGATAAATTAGACTATATATAGTCATTTTAAATATTAACTTTTTATATACATAATGATAATTTATTTATATTTTTTATTGTTAATATTATTAACTTAAATGGTGATACAATGATGAAGCATTAATTGCACAATCCTTTTTTTGTATTTTTTTAAAATCACTTTTTGGATAAGTGGGAACCATACATAAAGGTCCACCTCAATAGCCACGCACACCAATCATAAAAAACACACAACCATGTTTTGAAATTCAAAATTCAAAATCAGAAACATCAAACATCAACCTCGAGCCACGAACCAGCGTCACATGCCCACCTCAATCCACGACACGATATCCACCCGCATCACCCAGTCACTTCGCTTGATTTCAACCATCATCAGAGTCGGTAAACCACCTTCATTTATGCCGCTACCTTCCATCATCGCTAGGTTTGATGACCAGAACATTCAAAAAACTAGAAAGACCCTTCCATATTTTGACCTCATCATTGTTGAAATTCTCTGCCGATGTCGTCTCCCAGAACCTCCTCGAAGGCCCACGAACCAGACCGACTGGGAAGGGAGTGCAGGATCAGGACGTCAGAGCAGGGTAGAGAGGGTGTGATCCTTGGCAGGGGACCAAAAACTGCAAAATACCCTTCAAAGCGACAAACCCGAATCATGGATTTGAGATATAAAGATAAAGAGAGAGGGCTAAAACAACACCCAGAAATCACCGTAAATAGACAAATCCAAGCAGAAGAGAAGACAAGGCTAAAGCTGAAGAAGAACCCTAACTGAGGCTGTTACTAGCCCCCCCTCCAACACCTTCCCATGTAGGCCCAAATTCCGAATCGAACCCAACCAAAATGGCGTCGAATGTGAAGGGTAGACCTGCAAGGGCAGAGGAGAAGCCAGATGCCGAACGTTGACACCAGAGCCAACCCACGCCGTTTAAAGCACCCGCACCTAGACCCAGGATGGGGGTCCGATGCACAGGGTTAGGACCGAAAGAGGGATGGTGAGCAATGATCAATTTCCACACTAACAAGCCGAATCCGACAAGAGGGGGGAAGGAGAAATCGAGAGAATTAGAAGGAGGGACCAAGCGGAGGGAACCGCTGTCTCGAACCACCAAAACTATAGATGGAAAAGCGGAGAGGGGTGAGAGAACCAAGAACCGTGCGAGTGCGGAGCCATTTCCGGTAATAATGATGAGGCATTAATTGTTTAAATAATAATAGGATCAAATAAATGATATTAAAAATATTAAAATAAATATAATTAAAATTAATTACGTTGATAAATGAATTTTATAAGTGAATATAACATGTTAGTAGTGTCTTAAATTTTTTGGTAAGAAATTATCTTCCTATTTTTATTTTATTTAAAGACAAAGTTGTGAATAGTGTCAAAATTGACACTAAAGATATTTTATAGAAAAAATATTTCCCTAAATTAATTAAAAAACATATAATATTTAAAAATTACAAATAGATTATTATAATGCATAAAATTTCTTAAAGTGTACATTTATGGACAATTTAACCAATATAATTAATAATTTATAACCTATTGATATTTTAAATATTTTTACCACAATTAAAATTACAATAGATCACTTATGGGTAAATCAAAATGATAAGATTTAAAATAAGACCAAAACATGTCAAAAAAGTATTTGATAAATACTATTTAACACTTATCATCTTAAGTTTAAATTGGAGTTTTTTAATGGATGTCATTCCATGAACATAAATTATATATTATTTAATGTCAATGATGGTTATAAAATGTCGCTCTATTATATTTAATATATTTTACTTGTCCACATAGGGGAAAAATTAAGCTATGAACGAATATAAATATCTATTTTGATCATAATGAAATGAATTTCATTATATATTTTTAATTTTAATTTTTAGATATTATATAATTACCATATATTCTTTATCAATTCTAAACCAATATTTATTTAATTAATAGAAAAATAAAATAACTCATTTTAAGAATATTAATTTTGATATATTTTTGACTAATTAAAGTTTATAAAAAAAATTCTAGATATATATGATAAATTAGATATGTGGGAAAAAATTATATTGGATTTCCCAGTTTTTCATCATTTATTTGAAACCGGATTAAATGAATAGTATCGAATATGAAAATAATGATATTTTATGGAATTAATATATTATTAAGTAATTTGAATAATAAAAAAGATAAATAATCACAAATGTGATAGGATATTGTCTAAAATTTCTCTCCCCATTAATTTATATATCATTTGTATGTTTTTGTCCCTAGAATAGCCTTATTTTATTTTAATATTTTGAGGATTTTCCAAAGTTCCCCTCACCTCAATTATAAATCAACACCTCCTCCCTCACTTCCTCACACCACATTGAGCCTTGAATATCCAATATACCCTAAAATTGTACCTTATAAAAATCTCTAGTATCATTTTATATTTTATTGTCTTCTGAAAGTACCAACTCTAGTGTCCCTAAGAGGAGATCTAGATGGTGATCATCGAAGAAGAGGTAATCTTCTTAATGACTCTTTCAAAATTGTTTCTTATTATACTTTCTATTCATGTGTTGATTTAATTGTAAAGTAATAAATCTAGTATAAAATATATTATTATATTTCATTATGATTTTGGAACAACCATATTACACATTTTAATCATCCTATGAAAAACAAGTACCATGCGTGTGTAGGTATGACTTACCGTCTCCACGCTGTGGTGTAATCTATTTTATTTGGATAGGTATAATGATGGAAATAATGGATATAAATAATAAATATTTAATTATATTTATTATTTATAATTAATATACCATTTAATTCCTCATCCCTTTACCAATAATATAATGATATCACCACTTGTGCGTATGTACGATCTACCGTCTCCACAATAGGATGAGATTCTTCTTCCACATTAACCACTTCCAGAATGATTATAAAAATGTATTTAATGAATAAAAATGAAATATATGAAATAATAATTCTAATTTAATAATATATATACACATATATTTTTCATTTAACTTATTATATTCAGTATGACAAGAAAAAGGAAGCATCCTTCATGTGTACGTACTGGCCTACCATCTCCGTAAACAATGTATTCCATTTCATATATCTATCTCTAATATATATTTATATACTAAATATATATGAAATATAAATCACTTTTTACATTCATTATGCATGTAAAATATGATATAAGTAATATGATCAATAATAACAATTCCAAACGCATACGATAAAAAAGCAGTTATTACCCCAAACATTGGTTTAACTTAGAGTTTTTATTAAATGGGTAATAAAAAGTATTAAATGAATCATATATCATATAATAAATGTTATCATGATTTTTTTAAAAGTTAATAATATGTTTAAAACCATTATAAAAGAGTTTTTGATATGTACAAAAGGAATTATACCTAAGGTAAGTGTTACTTTAAAAGCTCGTTGTTTTCTGAGACGGTTTATACCTAAGTATTTACTGGGATAAATTTATCATCCATGTCCAAGTTTCTAAATTTTTTATAGAATATTTTTAATATTATTATAAAAAATTTTAATTCATTTTATCCCATGTATGAATTTTTATTAAATTCTTTTAAAGGAATATTTTTTCATTTTCATAATGAGGTACTTTTTCAAATTTCTGGAAAAAGTATGGGAAAATGATTTTTTAACTTATACGGCATGAATGTTTTTTATGATTTCATGATTATTTATTTAATTTAATATTACCTCGAAATATCATAAGGTTTCTTCAAATAAAATGCTCTCTTTTATAATTTCTTTTCATTTCATGTAAAGAAAATTCTTTTAATGATGAAAGGATATTTTAATCAATAATTTTTTTAAGAGTTATCTCAAATCTATTTTCCATATAAGATAACATTGTTTGATGTTAGTTTTGTTTTACTAGGGATATGATTCAATGTCTCCATTATTTTTCTTTTTTTAATGGTTATGTTTAATATGGAATGATATTTATGAAACGTATTTCTTTCCCAAGGGTTATGTTATGATTGATTGATCTTTATGCAACCCATTTCATACCATGGGTTGTGGCATGATAAATAATTTATGTTATTGTGGATTAATATGTATGAATTAATTATGAGATGGGTGGAACATATATATCCCTCCAATGCATTGGGTAAATATTTATATATCATGGGATAGACATAAAGGACCTCGTCCGACAAGATGGTTATGGGAGTGAACCATGAATACCAAGATGGTTATGGAAGTGAACCATGACTACCAATATGGTTATGGGAGTGAACTATGAATACTAGGATGGTGTGGGGAGTGAACTCATACTACTAAAATGGCTATGGAAATGATTTATTTACTAATATGGAAATCATTTTATATTCTTATTCTTTGGACACAAATTTCAAGTATTATTCATATGTTATGGTTTCATGTATTATGTTCTTTTTTTCCTTATGATTCATGTCTTATGAAATTCCAATATTTATGTTATGATACCTATATATAATAATTTATACATAGGGTATGATGTTTTATTTTCATGATCATGTTCTCACACACTAATGGTAATTATTAGGTTTATATTTATCCCTTTTTTACCATTATTAAGAATCTGAGCTCAGCCTTTTTATTATGTTTTATATTACCTAGGTTATAAATAATGGTTTTAGTTATATGTACTAAAGAGGAATATATTTATGGGATATGTTGAAGAAAATTCACCAAATTATAAAAAAAATTCCATGTTTCCAAAGGAACTAAACTAGTACGATATTTAGGCATGTGTTTGTGTAATGTATTAAGTATTTTGAAAAAGTGATGTAATGTATATGTATGTCAAGCCTCGGTTATTGTAGTTGGTATCATAGTGAATGTTTAGTCAACCTTTGGAATCTAGGATAATAATAGATACTAAAATACCTAGTGATATTTCTAAAGATATTTATAGGGATGTATCTAAGAATAAGCCTAAGGTGACATAGAATTAAAAGTATGTGTTATGATTGAGACATCCTATATGTGATTTTAAATGATTATATAGTTTTAAATTATGGTAAATATTGATCACACTATTTGTCCAAGTTTTATTCAATGTATGTAACTATAAAGAACATGGTTAACATTGAATGTTTTAGAGGTTGAAAGTATAGGAAATTTAAAAATCGATTTTTTAAGTGGAAATATCATGAATAGAATAAAAAAGGTGGTACAAGTAATTGTTATAGTGCTGAGGATAAAGATACTGAAAACAACATGTGAAAGTTATGGTATTTTCAAACATCATTTTTCACAATAATCTTAAGAATCTTGGTTAGGTTAAGGTTGAAGAACCTTAAAACATGATTCATATTTTAGGAAAGACTACGCTGATGGACCATTAGTAATGTTTTAAGAATAATGTTGGATGATTGAGGTATGTAGGTTTTAGAATTAAAATATTATTTCATAAGAATCATGAAATATATAAGTATTTTCATTATATGTTTTTCATTATGGATTGTAAAGTATATGTTAAATAGTTATAAATACCTAGAAAATTGGTTTAATGATAAAGTGATATATTTGGAGAACACATTATTAAGGGAAATATAATCCTTAATATTTAACTTATGTTAATATAACAATGTTTGGATAAAGAAAAATTGGATATGAATAAGTAAATTGGATGATACTAGATTCTTGGGAACTAGTTATGGATTTGTTGACATGAGGGTTATGCTATCAAGGATGAATTATAAAACATTTTGTAATTAAGGAATATATCCAATAAACCTTTTAATAAGGAAACATGCATCCTTTCAATAAGGATTTATGGTAATTTAGGTTATTACCATGTTTCATGAAAATACTTGATGAAAGTGTCCACATGTTTGGTATGTGACAAATGAGTGATACTTTATAATATATAAGGGATCATTGATAAGTTGTGACCTTATTTATAATGTTTTGGACCTTCATATTTTGGGAGGATAATAAGGTTAACCATTTATGAAATGGTTTATGTTAATCTTTTTATAAGGTTTTAGAGATTAAGGTATTATCTAGAAATATGAGTACTTATGTATATTGGGTAACTTATTCTAAACCTTTTTCTATAATAAAGACAAATTGAAGGACCTATAATTATATTTATGGATCTCATGATCTGATAATAATCTAGGAATAACAAATTTATCTTCAACTCTTGGAATCAGAGATGAAGTGGAAATTAATCAAGGCACAACAAAAAGGTGAGATTTTGGTGAAATCAAGTAAGTAAATCTTTTCATGAAATTTATTCAACATTGGGAAAAGAGATCATGATGTAAAAGGTTATCCTATTATCATCAATTTTATGATATCAATGAATAATTTCACACTTATTTAGTTAATGGTTCTATGATTGTTAACTTTCATTAGATCACCCACTTTCTTGTGATCAATGATCTTTATCAATCTCTATGATTATTTTTTTCCTCTATGCCTAAATCTTGACTTATGTTTTCCTATGTAGAAACCCTACTATGAGTTACTTTTGGTAACCATTATTTTCTAAATTTTCCATTTTTAAATGAAAATTTTAGTATTTATTTCTAATATGTGGGTTTATATGAAACAAACTATCAAGTATTAAATCTTTAATAACCTAGATTTATTTCAAGGGTGAAATTCATTTTAAGGGGGATGTAACACCATGATATTTTGTGAATTATTATTTTTCAATTAATTTAATCTTTTTGATATTTTTTACTTAATGTAATAGTAAATATATATTTTTTGAATTATATAAATTCACTAAGTGTGGATTACTTTATACACAACACCAAGTTAATGTTTCAGTACATGCAACATTGACTTGGATTGCGTTACATGCAACACTATGTTTCTGCGAAACAACACTTTACAATTATAATTATTTAAATGAGATAGATATAACATAACTATTAAATAAAATTAATATTAATATTAATAACTAATTTTTAAAAAATTTCACATAAACAAAACATATTTATAATTAAATGTATAATTTTTGGTAAAGTCATTAAATATTTAAAAGAACTATTTTCTTAAAGGAACGACTTTTTATGTCATTCTATGAATAATAATAAAATTATTTTTTAAAACTGTTTTAAATTGTATTTGATTCAATAAACATATAGTTTGAATTTTTTAATTTCAAAATTAATATAATGTTAATTATTTAGTGTTTGATACAAAATTTTCATTTTTTGATGAATAGTGAAAAATACAACATTGTAATTAAAAACTGCATTTTTCATTTAAAGAATTATTATACTTTAAATTGAATTTAAAGTCACAATAGATAAATTATACATATATTAATTCAATTTAGGTAGTTGGAATCATTTTTATATTCAAATTAGATATAGAAACGTATTGAAATTTTGAGCATTCTTTTTATCCACCTTCTCGCCATGACTGCGGGATAAGCATTAAACTTAATTTTTTCACTTCTTTGAATAGAGTTTAGAAAATTTTACACAAATTTTTGTAATCATTATTTTATTTATAGTATAATAGGACCAACTTTATATTTTGGATATTATGAATATAAACTTTAGTAAATTTTTATTTACCATGATTAAGGATAAATTGGATAATTAAAGGAACAAATAATATTATAATATTATAAAATTATCATAACTCTTGTCTTAATTTCAATGAATAATAGGTATTCAACTACAATTAATCTTAGACTAAAATTATAACCTTTTTAGCCAATTGGGTAAGAATATGAGTTTTACTATATTGTACTTAGTGATAAGTTAAAAATGTCATACTCATATTTTTAATAAGTATAATGTTTTTAATATAGGGTTATATATAAGATAAATTAGACTATAAATATTCATATGAAATATAAAATGTTTATCTACATCATGATAATTTATTTATTAATTTTAGTGGTAAAATAATTAACTTAAATGGTGACAAAATTATGATGTAGTAATTGTTTAATTAATAAAAGGATCAAATAAATAATATTAAACATATTACAATAAAAATAATTTGAATTAATTAAGGTGATAATTTTTTTATAATTACTATGACCTTATATTAGTCTATTAGATAGTTTTTGTTTAATTTTCTAGTGTTTTGGATTTTATTTAAAGACAATGTTGTGAATAGTGTCAAAATTGTCAGTAATAATATTTTATAGAAATAATATTTTATTAAATTAATTAAAAATCATAAAATCTTTAAAAAATAAAAATAGATTATTATAATGTTTAAAATGTCATAAATTTTCCATTTTTGTATAGTTACAACATATAGTTAATAATTTATAACCTCTTAATATTAAATTTTTTCCACAATTAAAATTACAAAAGATTAATTCTAGGTAAATAAAAATGATAAGATTTAAAATAAAACCAAAACATGAAAAAAAAATTATTCGATGAAGATTATTAAAGAATTATAACATAAAAATTTAATTGGAGTTATTTAATGGACACTAGTCCATGAAAATAACATATATATTATTTAAAGTCAAGGATTGTTATAAAATTTCACTCTCTTGTATTTAATATCTTTTATGTGTCCACAAGGGAAAATATCAATATATGAATGAATATAAATGTATATATTGATAATAATGAAATTTATTTCATTATATTATTTTATTTTTAATTTTAAAAAATTATATAATTACCTTATTTGCTTCTTCGATGTTAAAACAATATTTATTTAATTAAGAGAAAAATAAAATAATTAATTTTAAGAATACTTGATTTGATATATTTTGGATTAATTAAAAACTATAATGAATTTTATAGATCTATAAGATATATTAAATATGTGTCAAATAATTATATTCTAATCCTTACTTTTTATTGATGAATTTAAATCCAAATTAAATGAATTGTATCAAATTTTGAAATAATGTTATTTTATTGAATTAATATATTTTAAAATTATTTATAAATCACTAAAATGATAAATAATCATAAAGAGAATAGTATATGGTCTAATTATCACACCCTTATCATTTATACCTTATTTATAGGTTTTTGGATCTAGAATAACTTTGTTATATTTTAATATTTTGAGGATTTCCAAAAGTGCCCCTCACCTCAATAATAAAAGGGAACCTCCTACCTCACTTCTTCACACCATTTTGAGCCTTAGATATAAATTGTACCTTAACAATTTCAAATATAAACATCCCTAGTAAATTTATAGAGGATATAGTATTCTACAAAGACCAACTCTAGTGTCCCTAAGAGAAGATCTTGAGGGAGATCGCCAAAGAAGAGGTAATCTCCTTACCGAATCTTTCAAAATTGTTTCTTCTTCTTCCTCCTCTCAATATGTTGATTTAATTAAAAATTAATTACTAAAATATAAAATATATACTTAATATGTTATTATGATTATTAAATAACAATATTCCACATTTTATTCATCATATGAAAAATGAAAGTACCACGCATGCGTAAGTAAAACATACAGTCTCCACGCCGTGGTGTAATCTATTTTATTTGGATGGGTATAATGATAGATATAATGGATAAAAATAATATATATGATATGATATTTATAACTTATAATTTTTATACCATCTAATTTATCACCCTTTTAAAATTAATTGAATGATATCATCGCTCGTGCGTACGTACGACCTACCATCTCCATGATGTGTTGAGATTCTTTTTCCACATTAACCATTTCATGAATGATTATAAAAATTTATATAATTAAAAAATATAAAATATATGACATAATAATTATAATTTAAGGATGTATATATATATAGATATATTTCATTTACCTTCTTCTATTTAGTACAATAAGAAAACAGAGGCGTCGTTCATGCATACATACGACTTATTATCTCTATAAATAGTGTATTCCAGTTCATATATCTATATATTATATATATACTAAATATATATGACATATAAATCATTTTTATATTTTAGGATTAATTAAGACATGATATAATGAATAATATGAATAATTACTTGTCAAAACACATAAGATAAACAAAACGGTTATTACCCGAAACATTTTTTTAACCTGGACTTGTTAATAAAAAGGTAATATAATGTCATAAATGAATCATAAATGAATCACAAATGAATCATAGATGATATTATAAATCTTATTATGATTATTTTATAAGTAAATGATATATTTAAGACCACTATACATGATTTTCAGACACATATAGAAAGAATCAGACCTATGGTAAGGGTTAATTTCACAATCTCATTATTTTTCTGAGATTATTTATAAAAAAAGTATTTATATCGATATATTTATCATCCAAGTTCATGATTATAAAACATGTTTTCCAGAATATTTTTACTATAATTAAAAAAAATTAAATTCATTTTTACCCATTTATGAATTTTTATTAAACTATTTGAAAGAAATCTTTTGTTGTTTTCCTAACGAGATACTTTTTGACTTTTCTAGAAATATTATAAGAAGAATGTTTTTTAATATATATGAAATGAATTTATTTTTATGCTTTCATGATTCCTTATTGTATTGATTATTTCATTAAATTTTTATAAGGGTATTTTCAAATAAATGATTTTTTTAAATTTTGTGGCATTTTAGTTAAAGAAAATGTTTTCAAAGTAGAAAAGCTATTTTCCTCAAGAATCGTTTTCAAGAGTTCTCTCAAAGTTATTTTACATATAAGATAACATTGTTTGATGTTCGTTATGATTCAATGGGGAAATTATTAATTGTTTTCATTATTATTCTTTATATGAATGGTTATTTTTATGATGAAATGATATTTATGAAACTTATTTCTCTTTCATGGGTTATGTTAGGATTGCATGATGTTTATGAAACCCATTTCATTCCATGGGTTTTGATATGAAAAATAATTTATTTTATTATGGAACACACATATATGATTTAATTATGAGATGGGTGGGACCTATATCTCCCACCAATGCATTGGGTAAAGATTAATATCTCATGATAGAGACATCAAGGACCTTGTCCTCCAAGATGGTTATGGGAGTGAACCATGACTACCAAGATGGTTATGAAAGTGAAAAATGACTTCCAAGATGGTTATAAGAGTGAAACATGACTACAAAGATGGTATAAGGAGTGAACCAATACTAAAAATATGGCCTTGGTATTGATACCTCGACTAATATAGAAATCATTTTATATGCGTATGTGCATGCCAAAAATTTCATTTATTATTCCTATGGTTTGATTTCACTGATTTTGTTATTTATTTCTTTATGATTCATATCATATTAACTACCAATATTTTTGATATGATTACTGTTTATGATCATTGATACACATGGTATGATCTTATATTTTCTTTTCATGTCCTCATACCCTTATGTTCATGATTAAGTTTACATGTCTCCCTTCTTTACCCTTACTGAGCATATGGGCTCACCCATTTTCTTATTTTTTCATTTACCTAGGTTATAAATAATGGTTTTTGTTAGGATTAATAAAAAGGAATATATTTATGTGATATTTTAAAGATCTTTAACCAAATTAAAAGAATGTTTTCCAAGTTTCCAAAGGCACTAAAATAACACAGTCTTAGGGTGTGTGTTTGTGTAATGTATTAAATATTATGAAAAAGTAATGTAATGTCTATATTCATCAAGCCTGTGTTGTTATAATTTAGATCAAAATCATGTTACAAAAGATGATACTGTGAGAAATATATTATTAAAATGATCATGGAATATTAAGAGTTGTCTATAGCCATGATTGCAGGATATGTAATCTTAAAGGAAAAAATATGTACCATGGCATAAGAGTGTGAGGTAATAAACAAGATCCAAGGGGAATTATCATAAATATATATAAATATGGTGTTTCCTTGAAACATATAATAATATTGAATTATTATACAAACATAAGCATATACAATCATGTAAAACAAGATAAATGCATCACATTCATGAAACAACTTGTGAACAAACAATATCAAATCACATTTACAAAAAAAAAATATTGTAAATAAAGCTTATCACCTCACATTCATACAAAAAACTTGTGAACAGAGATTTCAAAATAATGTTTACACAACATACTTTTGAACAAATATTACCACATCATATACTCACAAAATACTTATGAACAAAGATTCCTGCATTATGTTCACATAGACAACTTGTCAATATAACCTCCCACATCATGTTCATACAAATATTCATCATCTCATATGATATGAAACCATAAACAATGCATCAGTTAGTGATATGGGAACCTAATAATACACATACATACATATGTGGGACACTTGAAATTTATAATTCATAATATCATAAATAACCCATGGAAAAGGATGGGGTTCATATCATTTTAAAATGGAATCTGGTAATGAAAACATTAATAATTCGATCAATAATAATAATATGATAATCCCATGTAAAATAAATGGGTATCCAATTATGTTAATTATTTTTTTTAAATAACCTTTTATAAAGCATATTATTTTAACACTACATTGATAAAGTGTAATACCCCTAGCTTCTATGGTATTATTCTCTTTGAATAATAGAGCAGCGTGTGTAGTATGCAACTTTGAGTTCTAACACACACCACAACCAATCAAACTAGCCGTTATGAATAGTAATATCTACTTTTTGAAATTTTATAAATTTTATCTTTAAAAATGGACTTAATTTTTGAATTCATAATATCTAAATTATCTTAGAATGATTTTTTGGTATTTTTCTGAAAACATTCAGTTTTTGACGAATAGTGAAAAATACTAAGTTTTAATTAAAAACAACTTTTTAGGTCAAAATAATGTATAGTGCTAAATTATAATATTGAGTGATTTTAAAGTATAATTTGATTATATTTTTACAATTTAATACAATTTTGGTCATTGGACATAATTTTACATTTATGCTGGACATAAGTAAATGTCAATCTTTTGATAGTTATTATTTGTTAAAAACACACTTTTTGTTTTGACAACGGGAATTAATTTTAAATTAATTTCTGCCAATTATGTTTTTTAAAATTTGAAATATAGATTACATATTTAGAATAATGAGGTATAAATTGTGTAAATAGGTAAATTTTATTTTTAGGCATTTCGAATAATTACTTCGGTAAATATTTTATTTACCATTGTTAAATGGTAAATCCAGTAAATATGGGTAAAAAATAATATTATAATAATATTAAATTACACTAACACATGTCCTAACCCAATTTCTAGATACATGTCCGACCATAATAATATTTGGGTCGATTTTGGGACCCCATGAAGCCACTTGTAAGTGATAATAACACTTTATATTAATTAAGTTAAAGTAAATAAAAAATGATAAAAGCATATATCTTTTAGAAAAACAATTTTTACATAGGGTTATATATGTTATATTTTCGACTATAAATATTAATTTGAAATATCAAAAGAGTTACTATATAATTGTATTTTATTTACAATTTTTAGACATTGAATAATTAAATTTATTTACGACATAATAATGATGCAGTATTCTCTATATTAATGAATGAATCAAATAACTGGTATTATAAATATTACAATAAATATAATTTGAACGTTTTGATGAAATAAACGATTTATATAGGTTAATATGAAATGTTAGGATTGATTAAAGAAATTTATTTAGAATTAAAAAAAATTAGGACTTAAAAAAATCAATTATTAAATAGTGTCAAAATTGACATAAAAGAGTTTTTCAAACAAATATTATATTATTAATTGATATTCTATTCCAAAAAATATAAGGCTCGGCCAAAGGACATATATAATAATAGTTTAATTATTAATTAACCACATGGGGTACACTTGGAAGTATATAGTATGTTTATTAACTATATAATATAAAAATACAATGAGACATGGTAAATGTCAAACTATTTAACTAAGAGTTAAATGTAAAATTTAAGGTTAATATAGTGACACAAACCCGTATAAAACCTATTTGTTGAGTTGTTTTAGACCCATCCCCACCTTAGACTTTAAATAATACCTTTTTGAGCCATTATAAACAGAAAATTATTTTATTATAAAATAATATTTCTTGCTTTTCCTAACATGTCCCTCACCCCTCTTATAAAAGGGAACTCCACATTCTCTCTAATTCACACCTTCAAAGCATTTTGGTTCATCTAAACCCTACCCAAATACCATGTAAACTATCATACCTTAATCATAGATTCCTTATTTTAGTGATAAATCAGACATAAGGATCCCGTTTGATAAAATCAAAAGGAAGAATCTGAAGAAGAGGTAAATATTTCATCACCTCTTTCAAGTTCCTTTATTCTTCCACTTCCTTTCTCTTTGTTGTTCCCATTTTAAAAAAATAACTTTAGTATATTATATATATTTCGATGTTATTATAAATATTGTACAACTAAATTCATTATTCTATCCATCCTTTGGATGACATGTCACCACACGTACGTACGTACGGCTTACCGTCTCCACGTCGTGGTGTAATTGTTATTCAATACATTATTATTTGGATGGGTATAATAATGATGTGTAATTGATGTAAATATTAAATATAACATAATAATTATTCTGTATATATGATATACCATCCAATTATATATTATTTTAATATCAAAACGTAATGGTTAATTTCACAATCTCTTCATTACCCTAGATTGTTTATACGTAATTATCTACTAGGACTTCTTTATCGTCCATATCCATGTTTCTTAAAAATGTATTTCAAATCATTCTTACTATTTTATAGACTATGGGTTTAAGTCATTTATACCCTTTTTAACTTTTTATAAGATATTCATAAAGGAATATTTCCATCGTTTTCCAAACAAGATCCTTATTAACCTTTTGACAAATTTAAGGTAAGAATGTATTTTTATTAACTTATACAACGGGTGCGGCTATTTTCGGCCATTATAAAATCATCTTATCTTCCATTACAAGCATATAACAATATTTTCAAAGTAAATTTTTTCGTTTATAATTATGTGACTTTTAAATGATTTCAACAAAAAGAAATATTTCTCTCAAATAGTTTTGATTTCATCTATGTCAACATCCTTTGATGGATATTAAGCTTATTTGAAGTTGATTTATTATGATACAAAACTTACATATTATATTGAATGTTTTGTGATATGTTTGATTTTGGATGTGTTATTTTTATACCATTCATTGTTTATGGAGAAAGTATTTACATTTCTTATGCTATTTTTAATATGAATATCAATGTTATGTTTAAACCTGTTCATATGAGGAATGCATTGGACTTAGTTAGTGATTGGTGGAGCCTCCTATAGATCCTCGATGAATTAGTAGGTCTCATGAGACAAACTAGTGTCTTGGCCCAAGGCCTTGATAAAATCTTATTTTTAGTCTTGGCACAAGGCATTGACTATTTGGTTAGGATAGTCTGGCATTATTTGTTCCATTATTATGAAAGTGGTTGTTGATATTGCATGTGATTATTTGACTAGTATAATATCCATGTGAATAATTAAAGAGCATTATTTCATTTTATTTTTTCCATATTATGCTTAAGTTCAAGTTTAAAAAGGCTTTTGTTTTAGTTATACATTGGCTTAAATGTTTATACTTATTTTTGAAAGTTTCCGCTATATTATTATCCTTTATGACCATATAAGATCACCGATTTCTAGGTTTTATGTTTGCCAGGATGTGAGGAAGTGTTTTATGACTGACCTATAGGGATTATTTGATGGGATATGAGTGTAGAATATGGATACTTTTTTGTTGTAGTTTTTTAATTTATGATGTAATGTAAGACTTATAAATGTATCTAGTGTTTCCAAGGCTACTAAACTAGTCGGTCTTTTGAGACTTGATATTTTGTTATCATGCTAATATTATGTAATAATGCACTGACTATGGGTAGCTAGGGTCAGGGCGTTACAGTTGGTATAAGAGGAAGTTTAGTAAAAACCTTAGAATATAGATTTAGATAACCTCTGATTAGAGCACATAGACCTAAGATGGAAATTGAGGATTAGTATAGAAGAACTTCTTATAATTTTGGTATTGTAAAGATTTTGTGAGTTTTTCGAGCAATAAATCCCTGTATGGATATGAGCAAGTAGAGGCAGCTTTGGTATAGATGTACCTAGGGGTAAAACATGAAAACACCGCTTCAATCTAGACTCGAACGGGAACTGGTGCACGGCAATGGGCCTTACGGAACACTTGTTTACGACACTCCCAAGGGATATGCTTAGGATAATTCACATTTTCTTTACAAACCATTATGAAGGGTTTATGAGTATATAATTCCTTAAAGAGAACATTTTTATGCTTATGGATTGTATCCATAAACTGTTCAATTTATGTTAAGTGTTTTAGAAGTTTGGATTTATGTATTGTGATCCATAAACTAATATAGTGTATGCCATTGTTTAGAAATGGAACCTAGTTGAAGGAATGAAAACCGTATCAATGCATGCACTCAATGTAGGGATTGAACTCATACTCAAGATAATTATAGTGGAGCCAGTGATACAACTGGTGCTGATCAACTTATATCTATACAGGGACAACTAACAAGGTTATAAATAATAACCTTACCCGTATGGACCACCCTGATCCACAGCGTGGAGGATCAATGTTTGATCGCTTCATCAGGAAACAAACATCAATATTCATTTGGATTAAAAATCTATCAGTGGATGAGAAATGGATAAATTACTTAGAGAAAATATTTCATTCCTTGGGGAGTAGTGAAAGGTAAAAAGTTGTCATGGATGTTTACCGCCTCACTAGAGATGCTAATCAATGGTGGTCATTCATTCAAAACACAAAAGAAGATGATGAAGTATCAAATATGGAATGGAGAGAGTTTAAGTAGCTTTTCTTAAAAAAATACTTTCCTCGTGACCATCGAGAAGATATGGAAATTCAATTTCTGTGTCTGAGGAAGAAGGAGGATGAGAATGTCACAAAATATGAGGCTAACATTAAAAGGTTAGAGAGGCATTGTGCAGATTATATACATTACCGAAGAAGTAATATTGATCATTTCTTTGATGGGTTAAAACTGTTTCTTTGTCGAGCATTAGTCTGACAATACTTCTCATTGTATAAAGATATTGTCTCATGTTCTATCATGACAGAAAAGGAATTATCTAAGTCTTATGACTTTAAATCAAAGAGAGAGAAGAAGAGATTTTCTGAACACTCTGGAAATGGAAATAAGGGGAAGAAGGGAAAAGTTGAATATCCATCCTGTAGTAAATGTGGGAAGAAACACCCTAGTACTTACATGAAGGGAACATGAGTCTGTTACAAGTTTGGTGAAAAAGGCCACCAAGCTCATGATTGCAAGGGGAATAAAGAAGCTACCAATGTTCAATGCTACAATTTCAGGGAGATGGGGAATTATGTGAATGCGTTTCTGATGCGTTAGGGGAACTTATCTCAGAAAATTCCAAGGGATCAAGGATAAGCTTATGATATCACTATTTTTGAGGTTGAAGCTCTGAAGGACGTGGTGGCAGGTAATTTAATGGTTTCCTCAAGTTTATCCAATGCTTTATTTGATTCTGGATCATCGCATTGTTTCATATCTACCCAGTTTTATAAGAAAATTAGATATTTCCAATTTGATTTAACAAGGGAGCTATCCGTAAAAACTCATAAGGAAAGTATCATTGCAACAAAGTTTTGTGAATCAGTATCCATTAGGGCATATACGTGTTCTTTATCTGTTGATCTCATCATCATACCCATGATTGAATTTGATATAATCCTCATTATGGATTTAAATTCAGACCATGATGCAAAAATTTATTGTATGAAGAAGGAGGTTACTATTTATGATGATGATGATAAAGAACAACTTATCTTTAGAGTAGAATCATCACCACCTAATTCTTATCTAGATCCACCACCAGTAGCTCAACTAAATTAAATTATTGGGGAGGAATAGAATGAAATAACTATGGGTGAGGAAAAGGATGGTCAAATAGAGGATGTACCTATTGTGAAAGAATACGTTGATGTGTTTCCAAAAGATTTACCTGGACATCCTCCAGAATGAGAAGTTGATTTTTCCATTGATTTAATTCGTGGTTCAAGACCCATATCGAAGACCCCTTATAGAATGGACACTGTGGAATTAGTGGAATTAATGAAACAACTAGTGTAATTGAGTAATAAGGGATTTATTCGCCCTAGTGTTTCACCATGGGGAGCCCCTGTCCTTTTTGTTAAGAAGAATTATGGATCTATGAGGTTGTGCATTGACTATAGGGAGATTAATGATATAATAATAATGAAAAAGTATCATCTACCATGAATTGATGATTTATTCGACCAACTTCATGGTGATCAATACTTTTCAAAGTTTGACCTTCGATCTAGATACCATCAATTGTGTGTGAAGAAGGAAGACATTCTGAAGACAGCATTTCGAACCAGGTACAGGCATTACAAGTTTACCTAAATGCCTTTTAGAATTGACTAATGAACCCTCTGTCTTCATGGATCTAATGAATAGAGTTTTAAAGAAATATATCAATGACTTTGTAGTGGTATTTATTGATTATATCCTGGTATACTCCAAAAGCAACGAAGATCATGAATATCACTTGCGCATTATCCTGAAGACTCTGAGAAGACATGAATTATATGGGATGTTCTGAAAGTGTGAATTATGGATTCAGGAGATTTATTTTCTTGGACATATTGTCTCTAAGGATGAAATCTATATTGATCATTCTAATACAAGATCAATCCAATAATGGCCAGCACCAATGATTATAACCGAGGTACGCAGTTTTATTGGTTTAGCAGGTTATTATCAACTTTTCGTCTAGAATTTTCCCAGTTGGCTAACCAATTAACAAAGCTCGCACGTAAAGGGGTTAAACTTTTTGGGACAAAAGAGTGTGAATAATTTTTTGATGAATTGATGAGAAGATTATTCAATGCTATTATATTGACTCTACCATTGGGGAATGATGGGTTTGTTATTTATAGTGATGCTTCAAAGAAAGGACTTGGTTGTGTCCTTGTGCAGAATGATAGGGTTTTTTCATATTCATCACGATAGCTGAAAATTCATGAGAAAAAATATCGTACTCATGATCTTGAGTTAGAAGATGTAATCTTTTTTTTGAAGATATGAATACATTATCTCCATGGTGAAAAATGTGAGATATATACCGATCACAAGAGTTTGAAATATATTTTATCACAAAAGGAACTCAACATGATGCAAAAGTGATGGCTTGAACTACTCAAGGATTATGATTGCACGATACACTACCACCCATGGAAGGAAAATAAAGTAGTAGATGCTTTGTTTAGAAAGGATCATGGAGTTTTGAACAAGATGAGAGTGGAATAGAATCCTATATATATGGATCTAGTAAATATGGATATGAGAATCACCATAGAAGTGGAAACATCAATACATTTTCAAATATTTGCCAAACCATCTTTACTAGAAAGGATAAAGAGTTCTCAAATTGATGATGAAGAGTTTCAAAAGAATATTAATGCTGTGAATGATGGGAGATTCAATTACATTGCGTATGAAGATAGAATTTTGAAATTTGGGAAGAGACTTTGTGTTCCCGATATACCTGATCTAAAAATAGAATTGTTGGATGATGCTCATAGTTCCAATTTCTATATACACCCTGGGAGCACCAAAATGTATAGAGATTTGAAGGAACATTTTTGGTGGGACAACATTAAGAAGGAGATTGCTGATTTTGTGTCATGATGTATGGTTTGTCCATAAGTGAAAGCAGGAAGACAACATCCTGGAGGAGTCATGCATCCTCTTCCCATAACGGAGTGTAAATGGGATAATATTCATATGGACTTTGTCATGAGACTACGAAAGACTCCTAGAAGGAACGATGCAATATGGGTCACTGTTGATTGTCTTACCATGTCAGAACATTTTCTTACTATAAGAGAAGATTTACCACATGAATGATTGGCATGACTATATATTAATGAGGTTGTTAGACTTCATGGAGTACCACTACTCATTATTTCTGATTGTGATCCACATTTTACATCAAGATTCTAGAAACGTTTTCAGAAATCCCTGGATAATGAACTTTGTTTGAGCATTGACTACCACCCCCAAACTGATGGACAATCAGAAAGGACTATTCAAACCTTAGAAGACATGTTGAGATCTTTCTCACTTGACTTTCAGGGTATGTGGGATCAATATTTATCTCTGGTGGAATTTTCCTATAACAATATCTTCCATTAAAGTACTCAGATGGAACCATATGAAGCATTATACAGAAAGAGATGTTGCAAACCAACATGTTGGGATGATGATGGTGAAATAAAACTCATAGGCCCATAACTGGTGGAGGAAATGATGTAATAGGGTAAAGTAATCCAAAACCACATCAAAGCAACTCAAAGTAGGCAGAAGAGCTATGCCGATAACTGAAGGAAGGATTTGTAATTTCATGTAGGAGATCACGTTTTCTTCAAGGTATCTCCATGGAAGGGAGTTATACATTTTGGAATGAAAGGTAAATTGAGTTCCAGGTACATCGGACCTTTCGAAATTCTAGATCGAATTGGGGTTGTAGCTTACCGGCTGGTAATGCCACCAAGTCTCTCCAAAGTTCACAATGTGTTCCACATATCACTATTGAGAAAATACATGCATGAGACAATGCGTGTAATCACCTATGAGGAATTAGAATTGGAACCCGATCTGTCTTATTCCGAAGATCCTGTCAAGGTTTTTGAAACAAGATAACAAGTGCTGAGAAACCAGACGACTCATCTGGAAAAAGTTCTATGGAGAAACCATAAGACGGAAGAGGTAATGTGAGAACCCGAGGAACTTATGATGAAGAACCACCTGAGTCTTTTTATGCAGTAATAATTTAGAAATTTTGAGGATGAGATTATTTGAAGGAGGGGAGAATGTAACACCTCAATCTTTCACTGTATGTTTCTCTTTGAATAATATAGTAGCTTGTGTTGTACGCAAATTCGATTTCTAACACACACCACAACCAATCAATCTAACTGTTATGAATAGTAATAACCTCTTTTTCAAATTTTATACATTTTATTTTTCAAAATGGACATCATTTTTGGATTCATAATATTGAAATTATCTTAGAATAAATTTTTGGTATTTTTCTGAAAACATTCATTTTTTGATGAATAGTGAAAAATACTAAATTTTAATTAAAAACAACTTTTTAGGTCAAAATAATTTATAGTGATAAATTAATATATTGAGTTGTTTTAAAGTATAAATAGATTATATTTTTACCATTTAATCCAATGTTGGTCATTAGACATAATTTCACTTTTTAACTGGACATAAGCAAGTGTCAATCTTTGGATAGTTATTATTTCTTAAAAACAGGTTTTTTGTTTTGACAACTGGAATTAATTTTAAATTAATTTCTTCCCCTTTTGAGTTTTGAATTTAGAAAAACTGATTCCTTATTTAGAATCAGGAATTCCAAATTGTGTATATAGGTAAATTTTATTTTTAGACATTTTGAATAATTACTTCGGTAAATATTTTATTTACCATGGTCAAAGGGTAAATCCGATAAATAAGGGTAGAAAATAATATTATAATATTATTTAATTACCTTAACACGTGTTATAACCCTATTGGATGATACATGTCCGACCATTTTCTTCTTTGGGACGATTTTGGGGCCCCATGGAGCCACTTGTATGTGATAATGACACTTTATATTAATTAAGTTAAAGTAAATACAAAATTGACAAAAGCATATATCTTTTAGAAAAAAAAAAATTTCATAAGGTTATATATGTTATATTTTCGACTATAAATATTCATTAGAAATATAAAAATATTTCCTAAATAATGGTATTTTATTTATAATTTTTAGACTTCAAATAATTAAATTTATTTCCGACACAATAATGATTCCGTATTTTCCTTATTAATGAAAGAATCAAATAATTGGTATTATAAATTCTAAAATAAATATAATCTGAAGGTTTTTATGACAGCCATGATTTTTATAGGTTACTATGACATGGTAGGTTTGATTAAGTGAATTTATTTCTAATTTAAATTTTTTTAGGACTTTAAGAAAAATCAATTATTAAATAGTGTCCAAATTGACATAAAATAGTTTTTTTTAAAATATCATATTATTTATTGATATTATATTCCTACAAATATAAGTTTCTTCCAAAAGACTTATATAATGATAGATTCATAATCAATGACCTAATTTAGGTTCTTGTAGAAGTATATAGTAAGTTTATTAACTATATAATATAAAAATACAAAGAGACATGGTAAATGTCAAACTATTTAACTAAGAGTTAAATCTAAAAGTTAATGTTAATATAGTGACCCAAACCTATCTAAAACCTATTAATTGAGTGTTTTTACACCCATAACCACCTTATAATTTATATAATTTATTTTAGAGCAATTAGAAAACGAAAATTATTTTATTATAAAATAATATTTCTAGCTTTTCTGAAGGTGCCCCTCACCCCTCTTATAAAACGACACTCCCCCTTCTCTCCAATTCACTCCATCAAGGAATTTTGGTTATGCCAAAACCATCCCAAATACCCTCTAAAATATCCCTCCTTTCATGATAGAGGCCTTATTTTAGTCATAAAACTAACCTAGGGAGCCCTTTTGATGAAATCAAAAGGAAGAACCCGAAGAAGAGGTAAATATTTCATCACCTCTTTCAAGTTCCTTTCTTCTTCCAATTCCTTTCTCTTTGTTTTTACCATTCTAAAGTAATAACTCCAGTATATTCTATATATTGGGATGTTATTATAAATATATTACAACTAAATTCATTATTCTATACATCATTTGGATGACATGTCACCATACGTGCATACATATGGCTTACCGTCTGCACACTGTGGTGTAATATTTATTCAATACAATATTATTTTGATGGGTATAATAATGATGTGTAATTGATGTAAATAATAAATATAACATGATAAATATTCTGTATGTATGATATAACATCCAATTATATATTATTTTAATATCAAAATAATGATATTTTCGCTCGTACGTACGTACGTACGGATTAACGTCTCCATGAACGCGATGAGATTCATTCCCCATCGTATCCATTTAAGATTAATTTTAATTTGAGGATTAAAAATAATTTTTAAAGACTTGATATAAATATGGATATGAGTATGATACATCCAATTCATAACAATTATGACTCACATAACAAATAATATATAGGAAAAAGAATCTGTTAACACCCTAAACGACGATAATACTAGGATATTATTAACAAACCAATATTACAAGATCATATATGATATCATATTAATGTATATGACTATTTTATAATTTAATAACAATTATTTCACCAATATATAGGAGTTTAACCTACCCTTGACCAAGGAAAATTACAAGGTAAGGGTTAATTTCATAATCTCTTCATTATCTGATATTGTTTATACGTAATTATCTACTGGGACCTCTTTATCATCCACATCCATGTTTCTTAAAAATGTATTTAAAAAAATTCTTACTATTTTATATATTATGTTTTAAAGTCATTTATACCCTTGTTTTACCTTTTATAAGATGTTTAGAAAGAAATCTTTTCATCATTTTCCAAACTAGGTCCGTTTTATCCTTTTTGACAAAATTATGTTTAGAATGTCTTTTTTTAACTTATATGGTGGGTGTGGCTATTTTTCGCCATTATAAAATCATAGAATCTTCCCTTAAAATATTATAAGAATATTTTCAAAGTAAATGTTTTATTTTATAATTATGTGACTTTTAAATGATATAAAAAAAGAGATATTTCTCTCAAATAGTATTGATTACATCTATGTTGACATCCATTGATGGATTTTAAGTTTAGTTGAAGTTTATTAATTATGATACAAAACATCCATATTGTATTGAAGGTTTTGTGATATTTTTTACTATGGATGTGTTATTTTTATACCATTCATGGTTTATAGAGAAAGTATTGACATTTCATATGCTAGTTTTAATACGAATGTTTATGTTATGTTTAAACCTGTACATATGAGGAATGAATTGGATTTATTAAGTGAATGGTAGAGCCGGATATTGATCCTTCATGCGTCGGTAGGTATCATGTGACAAACTAGTGTCTTGGCACAAGGCCTTGAAAAAATATTATTTTTAGTCTTGGCACAAGGCCTTCACTATGTGGTTATGATAGTTTGGAATTATGCATTACATCATTATGAAAGTGGTTATTGATATTGCATGTGATTATTCGACTAGTAGAATATCCATGTGAATAAGTAAATGTAATTATTTCATTTTATTTTTCCATATTATACTGATGTTCACGTTTAAAAAGGATTTTTTTAGTTATACATTGCCTTAAATGTTTACGCTTATTTATGAAAGTTTCTGCTATATTGTTATCCTTACTGATTATCTGAGCTCACCCCTTTCTATGTTTTATTTTTCACAGGATGTGAAGAA
The DNA here is from genome assembly GCA_963277665.1 of Viscum album. NCBI lineage: Eukaryota > Viridiplantae > Streptophyta > Magnoliopsida > Santalales > Viscaceae > Viscum > Viscum album. Next base: position 545,500,712 of record OY728140.1, read on the forward strand.
GTATTTTTTGACTGACCTGCAGGGATATTCTATGGGGATATGAGTGTGGACTATGGAAACTATTTTGTTGTAGTTTTTCAATTTATGAAGTAATGTAATACTTATGAATGTATCTAGTGTTTCCAAGGCTACTAAACTAATCAGTCTTTCGATACTTGATCTCTTGTGATCATGCCAATATTATGTAATAATGCACCGAATCTGGGTAACTGGGGTCAGAGCATTACATAAATGGTATATTGTTGAGTTATTAATTTACGCAATTAATCAATTTATGGTATCTAGAAAAAAAAACTATCCATAAATGATATAGAGAACAAGGTATTCAAAAAATAAAGGCATTGGAAGAAAAGTTATTCCAATTCATAATTGTTGGTAAAGAAAGGAAATGAAAGTGCTGTATTAATCCACTGATATAGAAGATTTTTTTTAATCCATCAAGAAAAAATGGCAGATTCTTACATTTGAATAATATCTTTGATCGGGCATAAAATATATTGATGTTGGTGGAAAATGATATTTTAGAAGAATTAGACAATTCAATTTAGAAAAAAATAATATCAGTGACCTTTTAAAAATATTTATTTAAAAAAAGAAATATTTTATAAAACATGGATCATATGGATTTATTTTATCAACTAAGTAAATTTCTAGAAGAAGTTTCATAGAAATATTAAAAATGGTAGAAAGAAAAGGGAAAATGTTAAAAATATATTCTTTTCACACTTTAATGAAAAATACACATACAAAAGACTTTAAAAATTCCATTAAAATATTTTAATGAATTTAAAATTTGTATAAAATGTACTCAATCATCATTGAGGCATATATATTGAAATTATCAAAACAATTAATGATAATGACATGGAAAAGGGAGGATCCTCACCGAAAATAAGTGATGAGGTTGGTTTAGCTTACAAGAAATACTTAGGGTAAAATAAAAGTAAAGGGGAAATGAAATTTTTAGGGGAAATATAAATCTCCATAAATAAAAAAAGAAAATAATGAGGGGTTTTATAAATAATAAAAAATCCCCTGATGGTTTATCTTTAAAAAAATAATATTGATTTAAAAAAAATATTTTCTATGAAATGCTTATAGTGTGAGTAACATTTTAATTAAAACACATTTAAGAATAGAGATTTTAATTAAACATAAAATAAAATTTATAATTTATAATTTAGGATATAACTTATAAAATGGGAAGTTTATAGACCATATAAAAAACATAGTGTAAAAAATCAAACATATCTCATGGATTTTAAAATGAGAGAAAGAAACAATTACCTTAATTCCTAAATTCCACTAAAGATCTGGAATATACTATATAAAAAAGATAAATATTTTCATAAATTAATCAAAAACATATATATAAATATTTATAAACATAATTTATAATTATTCTCTATATTTATATTAGTTAGTCATTATCTATTTTCAATATCAGGTATGATTAATCGTGATCATTTTTATCTAGTATCACAATATCAGTGTTTTACATTGTTATTGTCACCCAGTTAATCATTCATAGATCATAAAAGTTACCAGAATTAATTCTTTATAATTCTTTATTATTTTATAATTTCATTTTATGGGAGTTTTGGTTATGATATATAAAAATTAAATCAACGATGAGCATGTTTTAGTGATTTTTATGGAATTAATTTAATATCTTAATTAACAAGTTTTATATTAATTTCACCATTATAGAAGAAAAATAAAATAATAAATTAATTATTTATATCATATATTATCAGTAATTAACTTCTCAAAGTCATCCATGATTTTATTTTAAAGTGCTGATCGAGTAGGTGGTTAGACCAACCAAAACATGAGCATACCATAATTAATGGATGATTTTAGTTATGAAAGTGTTTTATTTGAGAATAATATCACTATTAAAGAAATATAAGAATATTATTTGAATTTTTTAAAGTGATGAATAATATTTTCAGAGTGTAATATACATGAAACGAGATGAAAAACTAGATACGTTACTTTATGGGGAATGTAGTCCACACAAACATGCGAATACAGTTTTTTTTTTCTAAATGGAAAAGGGGAAAGGTATTTCATGGTTATTAAAACAATATAAAAACATTAAGTATAATATAAATACTTATTTAATTATATAATATTTGTAAAAATAGATTTTAAGAGGAAGGATTGAATGAAAAAATATTAGGGAAAACATAGTATTTATGTTGAGAGCTTTGAACTTCCCCTGAAGGATTACTTAGAAAGGAAGGATGTTATAAGAACTAGTAGGAATAGAATATAAAGGAAGAGAAAGCGGATTATTGGTTCATTAATATGATTTTCAACAAGAAACTAAAATTTTGGAGTGGTCTTGATGAGGCAGTGATATGCCCCTTTTAGAAGTGGTGTGAATGAATTTTTTTTAAATATTTTGACTTAATTTAATGAGAGAACATGTTTCACATGTCATGTTAACTAAAAAATGGTAAATAATAGAATATAGATAATTATTATTATAAAAAAACATTAACAAATCAATTATAAATATTTTTTTAACATTTTTTTGACTTTTACTCATTCGGTTAACACCTTTTATACTTTTTGGCTTTTATCGTGGAAGTAGTTTTTACCGAAGTAATTAATTTTTTTATGACTAATAATAAAAAGAAAATTATTAAATAATTTTTATATAATGATTAAAATTTTTAAATAAATTCTATAAAATAAAATTTATATATAAGAATGATTGATTTTAACATTACTGCATGTAACACGAAATAATCCATTTTTAGAAAAAGTGGATTTTTAAAATTAAAATTTATATGTAGTAAAAAATGATAAATTTGTATATTTTAATTATATTAATTGGTTTATTATAAAATAAATAAAATTTATATGGCTTTAAAACCAAGACAAAACCAGATTATATCTAAATAATTTTTTAATTAAAAGAACAAACAAAATCAATTTCTTTATTTGAAAAATATTACTTAATTTAATAAAATTTTAAACATAAATATTCTAAAAAATAAGATTGTTTAAAAATTTAATTTTTTATACAGTAAATATATATTTGATTATAATTTATTATATGTTTGTATGTTATATGTACTTCTTGATATATCCATAAACGCTGAAATTTTAGTAAAAACTGTATTTTTCACCATTCACCTAAAAACCAATTATTTCCAAAAAATCTAAAAAAATCATCCCAAGATGATTTTGACATGATGAATTAAAAAATTAAGTCAAATTTTCAACATTAAAATTCATTCATTTATAAATATTTCATTTAAAAGAAATTAAAATATATTACGAAAAATAATTTTATTAAAAAATTCTCTTTTTAAAACATTAAGTGTTATCAATAATATTTTATATAAATTTATTATTTAGTACAATATTTTTATTAATAAAGGTTTTATTAGTCATAAATTCTCATAATATTAAATATTTTTTTGCTCATTTTAGTTTGGTGTTGCGTGTGAAGAATGCTATCAAACATTATATTAATTTCAAAAAAAATATTCTAAAATATCTGGGCATTACAAGTGGGGTGCGAGTAAAAATTAGAAGGACATGATAAATATTATACTTAAACATATCTAGTAAATATGTGAATGTATTGTATAATATGATCATAAATAAATAGACATGTAATGAATGTAATAATAAATAAATTACAACCATGAGTGCAACACATCCACCCAGTTTGACCAACAACTGCTTAGGACAATGCCAGGGTGTCTATGAACATATCACATAAAAAATCTAGGAATTATATCCTATAATGAACAGACTCAGGTTTCCCAGAAACTCGTCACCCGATCTGATCCGTCATATACCCATAGAGAGTTCCTGATACCCACGGGCTAGCGACAAGCACCAGGGAATCAAACAAAAATATTTAGGGAACAATTCCACCCAAAATGAACAACCATAAAACATATACATAGAGCAAAGAGGAAAGATCAGAAGACTAAAAAATATATATCCCATAACTGTAAGGGAAAATAGTGGAAACAAGACAACTAAAACAGTAGCAAAACACTCCAAAAGACAAGTATGACTCCAAAGAACTCAAAACCAAATATCTACTTCAATGATGGCTTGGACGAACTCCAACCATCTCAGAACTAGCTACCCATCCCACCTGACATGAACCTCATCACCTCACTGCGACACCATTCCTTTCCATGCTCTGGAAGACAAAGGTCTACGCACCACTGAAGAAGTGCATAGTGTATAAGCTAATAGACTTAGTAGGATCCCACCCAGGTGTTCCATATCATGTTTCTGGATAACAATTTGTTTATTCTCAATTAAAATTTAAAACATGGAATGATACACATTAAAGAATATTTATAGAAAACATGATAAAAATTGTCTTTTCAACAGTTTTAAAAAAATTAGGTATTTCAGTTTCAAAGAATATTTTCCATACCACTTTTCACAAGTATAAACTTGAACACCATGAATAACTCATAAAGACAAGCAATAAAAAATAGAAGCACATGTATCACAACCCCAAGGAATACTATAGGTCTAGGTAGTAGAATACTCGTACCATAATAATCTAGTTCAAAAAACTGATCCTAGAAAAATGGTCATAGGATGTAGAGGAAAACCCCATAAGTAAACCCCCCAAAATGTCAATATCGGTGCCCTAGAACAACGGGCCTTGGAAACAGAGGAAATCCCTATGACAACCATCCTTGGTAACCAAAAAGTAATGGATGATAGTCTCAAGAAAAACCTTCCACCTAAACACCCAAGGTATCCTATGTGCTTAATTTCAAAATTCAATTTCAATGCTTTGAAAACCATTCAAAACCATTTCACAATAAATTTATCAAAAGCCAGGGAAAACCCATTTTTATTTCAAAACCCTTTTCCAACACACCCAAAAATTCATTTCAATTTCATAAATCAATTTATAAGGCAATAACAGTCATGCTCATTATCATAGGCGAGATACAGAACCACCTACCTCAATGTTCAGGTTGCACACACCCATAATGGAATACAAAATCATTAAAACACTACAATTATTTCAATGACGACACTAGTATCAAACCATCTCATCAATGGATTGATTCAAAATAGTTGAAAAGGGGTTTCTAGATAGAAAAAATCCCTCATAACTTAAGAATGAATGTCCATCCCACTACAACTATCCAAGGAACACCCTTCAAGGAGGTGTCTCACAACAGATATAGATGAGGAAAACAAAAAAAACATCCAACATGAATCAGAAAATCCAATAATTAAAGGCTAGGGTGCTACCATGATCATTTTAAAGGAATAACTAGAAAGAACACTTACCTGGTGAGATGCACCGCAAACCCAACGAAGATCCAACACCTATTGGATCGATATGGAGGGTGAGAAATCTCTAAAAAATTACTAGGATAATTTTAGGGTCAGGATCCAAGTGGTTCAAGAGGAACAAGTCAAGTGAAATAAAAAAATGCATGAATTAAACCTAGGTGTGGGCCGGGTCATGACATGTACCCCTTGGCCACGACGTGTAATCTGCAGTGGATAAGTTACACCGAAAAACCCATCGCATCAGGTTAAAAATAATCTATTTAAACCTTACATGATGTGAACCTCATATACATGACTTGTACTTACTCAATACCTTCTCACCAGGTGATCCCCCATTCATGACATGAATCCTACAACCAGTACACGACATGTACCTCAGTTACATGATATGTACCTGTTCTGCAACCTGTAGTAAACCCAAGAAATCACATCTAATGATTTCTAATACTATATGGGAACTTAGAAAAAGGTAAAACATACCTGATCAAGGTAACATGATGTTACATATACCATGTCATCATTAATAGGAATAACATCTTATTATAACATAATAATCAATAAATGGGAGGTGCATCATAGAATCATAACCAAGTTAATGGGCATGAAATCCATTTTCTAACATAATTATCATCAAAAGGGAAATAAATCATGTTAAAAACTCATAACCATGAGTATAACACACTTGTTTCATAATATAAAAATAAGAATCATGACCTGAAAAATATCATCTTGAATGAGAAAAGTATTCATATCCACATTCAAAATCTCAAGTAAGAAGAGAATCTCTCGTCTCAGGCCATATCACATGAGAGAGAGGAACCACATAAAACTATTACCAATCTCATATATGAATCTTTTCCCTTTCCTTGGAATAATATTATTATTTGAATTATGTCCCAATTATAAGGTTAATAATGGATAACTTGTAATATCATCATATCCCCATCATCAACGAGAATCATGGGTATTCTATCTCTCTACCTCTAGCATATCATACTCAACAGAAAAAATAATCATATTGGGCATAAAATACCTCATCATATACCATATAATTTAAGTGGTAATTACATATCAACATGTTGAAAATTTAGTGTTAATGTTGTATTTTTAGCAATACATGTTTATGTGTGATGATTTTTTGCACTGATCTTTATAGATATATGAAATGTACTCGAGCTGAGCGATCACTATATATAAAATATTGTAAGAGGAATTCGCTGAGGATATAAAGAATACATCTAGGGTGTATTTCAATTTAATAACACTATGAAGGCCTCTTAAAAGATGTTTTTTTTGTGATTGATAATGGATGAAACTGATTCCAAGAAGCTTGAAGTTGAATTAATGTGATTCTGGAAGTGTTGGGCCAATGTCAGAAAAATGAAAAAACCCCTTTATCTTATAGTGACCCATTTATTTAAATTCACATACGTTATAAGATAATTTTTTTTATAACCTGAAGTATGAGTTTGAAATTTGACAAAGATTTTTATATTACATATGTAAGATATATTAGACTATGTAATATATTTTGAGTACACATAAGAAAATTCATTTACGTTGTAAGAAAATGAATACCTCATAAGAAAATTTGGTTATGAAAGGAGAAATATGAGTCTACTAGAGTTGAAAAAGGAATATATATTAAGAATTTGAGTATTGAGGAGACCATAAGATAAATTATCTTACACACTAAAGATATTATGCTATGTCATATAATTCAGTTACAATAAGTGTATATGATGATTTACATAATATTATGAGAATATGGAATTGATATATATGTGGTGAAAAATCAAATGAGATATTTTGAAACATAAATAGTCTAATAAAAAAAAGAAACTAATCATAAAATTCTTGTATGATTATCTTCTTAAATCAAACATCATGATAAAAAACATGGTCATTATTCTTGCTGAAAAAGGGAATTCTTGTTAGAGAACTAATATGAGTTCCACACAATAGAATGAGATTCCACATAGCCACGTCTATGTGAAAATATCAAGAAAATTAAAAAATGTGTTTTTTTCTAAAATTTGAATGAAAAATAATTTCTTGGAATTTCAAATATCAAAATAAATAAATTAACCATGCCATGAATTGAAATTTGAAGAATAATTTGAATGAGGATTTAACATGAAAGATATTTGAATTAGAGGAAAATACTTTCAGGAGTTTGAATATGTAAAATATCTAATGTTTCTAAATTTTTTTATCTCTCTCTATATATTAATATTTTCAATTTTAAGAAGATGGTTTCTATGATTTTGGAGAGTATTGTGCATTATAAAACCAATATAATGATCTATCAAAGAAAAAACTTATGAGAATAGCCCCTAAAGACAATAGTGTAATGAAAAGGAAGAGGAAGAAGATCATTGTATAGTGTCCATGTATAGGATCATATTATCAATAATAATCATTATTTATCTAAGGTGTTATTATTTTGTTGTGAAATTGTTACTAGTTAGTGCTAGTAAATTGTACACGTTCAATGTCATACGCTTGATTAAGTTCCTTTCAACAATTAAAATGTGATTTTGTGCACGAAACAATTACCATGACATATTAGTTACTTAGTCATATATAAGGAAAAAATCCTCATTAATAATTTTTCTATGTATTTATTTGATGTATTTGTGTGAATATTGATGAGTGGTTCTGGAAAATTACAAGAGTGGAATGGATTTGAATTTGGTATACACACTTATTCATCCCACATCTATATGTGTATCATCCTTCATGTGACCTATTAATTGGTACCAGAGCCCATCTTTACTCACTTTCTATCATGTACCATATATTAATAAATTGTTTTTATTAATGGTGAAGGAATACCAATATTTAATGAAAAATGCTGTCACTATTGGAAATAAAGAATGAAACCATAAATTCTATCACTTGGGATTGATGTTCTTGATTATGTTAAATATCGATTCACTTTTCTAGATGAAAAGTCAGTGTGGACTTTGACATATAAAAGAAGAATTGAAATTGATGGGAAAGACAAGAATACCCTTTTATCTTCATTATAAAAAAAATTAAATAACAAATGTTATGAGATATAGAACTAATCATTCAATTTGGAAGAAGTTTCATAGAATCTATGAAGGAAATAAAAAGATGAAGGAATAAAAGATTCAGATTAGTTGAAAATTGTTTGATGATGTTAGAATGCATTGGGATTAAATTTTTGGTGAATTATTAACCTGTGAAAATTTGATTTTGGTCACTATTAGAGGCTTTGGAGAAAATCTTAAAGATACAAATGTTGTAAAATAGTTTATGAAAATAATTCCATATAACTTTGATGCAAATATATTAGATCTTGAAGATATTGATCTTGATAAATTAACTATTGATGAACTTCACAACACCCTCCTTAATTATGAAATGAGAAGATGATTTTCACATAATATCAAAGCTAAGAAGAAAAATGAAATTTCTTTAAAATAATTTCGAGGTGTGAAAATTAATGAGAAGATAGGATACTCAAATGAAGAAGAAAACATGGAATACTATACCATGACACTTTCTCTCATGTTAAGAAACATTTCAAGAGGAGAAAGAGGTACTATTTATTTTAATTGTTTTCACTGTTTGGATATTGTTTTTTTCTCTTGTAACCAACCTATGAGATTTGAAATATAAAATGATAATGAGTAAGCTTATAGAAAAAACAAATTCTAGTGGATCCTCAACAACTTAATCAAAATGTTATAATAAGTTTTATCTATGTTACTTTAGAAGAAATATATTGTTAATCAAAGAAGGTGTTTCTGATAGTGAAGAAATTAAAGATGATGAATCTCTTGGATAATAATCTAAAAGGGTTCTCATTGCAGAAAATGAAGAAGAAGAGGCAATAACTTCTGAAGTTGAATCCCAATAAAATAGTGAATACTTAGTGGAGGAAGGAGATACTTCAAGATAATATGCCAGGATAATGAAGATCAAGATGTGTCTAAAATAAATTGATATGATGAGATAATATAATACTCCCCTAAAAAGGGGGCCAGACTAGTAAAATAAACATCTAGAAGAAAAATGAAATATTTTAAAATAGATAGAGATACTAAAACATGATAGATCAAAAAAGTCCAAAAACATTGAAGATATGATCTATATTATTATCCCAAGAGATATTAAAATTGATAAACTCAGTATATAGAATGAAAACAATAAGAAGAATACTGTGAAAATCATATGAAAAATAATATTAATGAAATTAGAGAATTTTATAAGTAGGATATAGTAAATAGATACCCCATAAAAGATGGAAGATATAACATAGATTGAACTAAATAAACTCAATAAAATTTTCAATCTAGAATAGAGAAATTCCCTTGAGAGATACCCAATTACGCTCAAATCTAAAAAGAAATATATTTCAAAAGGGGGATTCATTAGTTAAAAATATTCAAGGAATGAATGAAAAATAAGAAATTGAGATATCTACTTGTTTAATATAAGAAAAAAAGAGTAAGATAGAAACCCATTTAGCCTCATAATTTTTACAATAGAATACGATTTTAGGGGTACTATTGGTGTTGTGGAATATTTAGCCTTAAATATTATAACTAATGGTGAAATATATATCTTCCTAGAATGAGAAGAGAGCAGAAATACTTACAAGAACTTTATGGAAGATGTGATCAACAAGGTTATACTTTAAATATGTTTGTTTCTATTATCTTTGCTCGCCTGAGTATTTTTCAAAGGGTTTGGAATGATCAGACTCAAAGAAAAATTGATTAATAAGAAAAGAAAAATAAATATTATTTTAAATCTTGAAGGCCTAAAAAATTGGATTATGGATAGTGGATGTTCATATCACATGACAAGTGATCTAAAAATGTTGAAAAATGTTAAAAAATATAAAGCAGGAGATACAATGCTTGGTAATGATAGTACTACTAAGATCAATAGTATTTGATTGAAAAATATTGGTAAACATCAAGTCCATCTTAATAGTGTGCTGTTTTTGGATGACCAAAAGCACAAATTATTGAGTGCATCAGAACTATGTGACTCTATATTTGAGTTTATCCTTAGAAAAATGGATGCATATTCAAACGAATGAAATATGGGGATGTGGTTATAAGGGGATTAAGAGCCCCATGAAATTTGTTTCAAATTGTGTAAGAAAAGGATGACCATTTCTTGAGAAAATAAGAAATTATGAGTTACGTCACAGATGGATTGGTCACCATGGACAAAAGAATGTTAAAAGATTAATTCAGGTGGATGTTGTGAGAAATGTACCATAACTAAAGAAGTTTCTACTATTATTTTTAAAACATGAATCAAAGGAGAAATGGTGATTGAAACTCATAAGGGGTTTGAAACTCAAGCTTTAAAGCCACTTGAATTGATTCATTATAATGTTTGTGGACCAATAAAAAATATTTCAACAAGTTGAGAGAATTATTTTATCATATTTATAAATGAATTAACTTGGATGACATGCATTATGTACATGTCTCATATATCATAGTTCCTGAATATATTTAAGTGCTTCATAAGACTTGCAAAAAACCAAACAGGCATGTATATAAAGTGGTTATGGTCACATAATGAAACTGAAAATGCCAAAAGAAAATTATCTAAATATATTAACAATCATGGAACTAGAAATAAATTTAGTGTTCCTTAGAAACCTCAATAAAATAGAGTGTCTAAAAGAAAGAAAATGAGCCTAGTTAAAATTTCCAGAACTATGACTATGGGAAATAGGGTTATTTTCAACGATCCAGGATCACATGGTAAATAGTTTTGTTGATGGTCTTATTTGTGATGAGAACCATTTCCCATTACAACATAACTATTTATTTACAATTATTTGTGATGGGAATGTATTTTCCATTACAAATTATTTTGATATGAATGTATGCCAAATGACATAAAGCTTATTTTCAATTGGAATAGGATAACCATCACAAATAATATACAGCTGAAGTAGAATTTGTGATTGAACCCATCACATATGATTTTATACTACCATCAGTAATTATGACAAAAACCATCCAAAATTTTTTTATATCCCCACCACTAATTGTGATAGGTCCCATCATAAATAATATGTCGGTAGTGAAACATTTGTGACAGCTTCCATCGCAAATGGTTTTATATTGTCTCCATACTTATTTATGGTACGAACTATTTGTAATATAATCCCATTAAAAATAGTCTTGTCGCAACTAATCAAAGCTATATATACAACCGGTGTATACTTTTTCCCGCTCAAATCTTTCAATCGTTTTATTGATCTATTTGGCATCTCTTTGTTAAAATTTTTTTTTCTAGGGACCTGATGCATTCAGCAGTGAATCACATTTTAATTATGGTAAAGCATCATTTTTAGGTATTTATTTAAATATTTTTAGTTGTTAATAAATTAATTTTATTTTTTACTAGAAATTATATTGTGTAATTAACAATAATTTGTTGTAATTAGCAGTAAATAGTTGTAATCGATATTAATTGTAAATTATTGGTAAATAATTATTCTATACTTAATAATAATTAGTAATAATTAAGGATAATTAGTAAAAATTAGCAAAAAATAGTAATAATTTAAAATAATTAGTTAAAATCCAGGGTAATTAATAAAAATCATCCATAATTAATAAAAAAAATTACCGCAATTTGAAAAAATTTGCTATAATTACAAAAAATAACCAATTACTAGAAAAAATAAGTTGTAATTAGAAAAAATAATTTATAATTATGAACAATAAGCAATAATTAGGAAAAATAGATCATAATTAAAAATATAAGGGGTAATTTTTAATAATAAGAGGTAATTAGTAAAAACAAGTTGTAATTAATTAAAATTAGTTGTTATTAGTAAGATTTAGTTGTAATTAGTAATAATTAACGATAATTAGTAAAATTTAGTGGTAATTAGATAAAAGTAACACCAATTGGAAAAAATTATGTGTATTTAGAAATAATTAGATGTGATTAGAAAAAATATTGATAATTGCAAAGTAGCAGTATTTAGTGAAAATTAATGATATGTAAAAAAATTACAGTATTTAGTTAAAATTATCCCAAATTAGAAAAAATAAGCAGTAACTAGAAAAATAAGTGGTAATTAGAAAAAAAACAAGAGGTAATTGGAAAAATAAGTGGTAATTGGTAAAAATAAGAAATAATTTGAAAACAGATATCAATAATTTGAAAAAAATAGTTGTAATTAGAAAACATTAGTGGTCATTAGGGAAACTAGAGTTAATTAGAGAAAATTAGTGTTAATTAGAAACTATGTTTAGTAATTATAATAGATTATCAATAATTAGAAAAAATTAGTGGTAATTAGTAAAAATTACTGACAATTAGAAAAAATTAGCAGTAATTAGAAAAAATTTGTGTTAATTAGAAAATAACAGTGGTAATTAGAAACAAATATTGATAATTTGTAAAAATTAGTTGTAATTAGAATAAATTAATGGTAATTAAAAAAAATTAAGTTTTAATTTAAAAATATAAGAGGTAATTAAGAAAATAAGCTTGTAAAAGAAAAAATTATTACTAATGAGAATAAATAAGTATTGAGGAGAAAAAAGTTAACAGCAGTTAAAAAAATAGTGGTAATTAGAAAACAATTAAGGGTAAATAATAATTTTTTTGGTAATTAGAAAAAATTAGCAGTAACTAGAAAAGAATAGTGGAATTTAGTAAAAATAGCGGTAATTAGAAAAAATAAGGTATAATTAGAAAAAATTAAAGGTAATTAAAAAAATTACCAAAAATTTAAAAAATTAGTGATAATTAAAATAAAATAGAACATTATTAGTAAAAATAACATGTAATTAGTAAAAATAAGTGGTCATTAGAAAACATAAGCATTAATTTAAAAAAATTAGTCGTAATTAAAAAAAATAAGTAGTAATTGGTAATTAGAAAAGAGAAGAGGAAATTTGTAAAAACATGTGGTATTTGGTAATATTTATAAGTAAGATGTACTATTTTGATATTATATTTTTTTGGATAATCTATTCTATCTGTTGGATTAATCATATGCACCATTTTTATTTTATAATTTTTATAAAAATAAAAAAAATAATGTAGACAATTTTTTATTAAAAATAATGATTGGATAAATAATCAAAGGAATCCAAATGGTTCTAGTATAAATCCTATATATATTGAGGGTGTTAGAACATTTTTATCATTTTCATCATCAAAAAAAGTATTTATTTCAGATGGAAAAACTGTATTTCCATTCATGAAATTTGATCTCAAGATATTTGAAACATTTGACAGTGTTAAGTTTCATCTAATGTGTTTAGGTTTTCTAGAAAGATTATATTTTTTTGGTATCAATATGGTGAGTGAAATTCTAGAGAAGATAATAATAATTTGGTTCGAGATCTATCATAGTTTTAAAATTTATTATATGAGGTAACTGGTCAATCTTTTTAATAACAAGAAACTCAGAATAATGATTCAACTCTTGAGTTAGAACCGTATCGATTTTCTGAGTTTCAAAAGTCTGATGAGGATGCCTAATATCCTAGTTAGGAGATAATAAAATTTGAAGATATTACTAAATTTATGGATATTAATTAAGACAATGGAATGTAAAATAATTATTATGATCAGATATTCTCTTTGTTAAAATCACTATTACCTAATGGGAATGTGTGGCATATAAATTTCGATGAGAAAAAGAGGCAAGTGTATAATTTGGGGCTTGGTTATTAATAGATTCACATATGTTAAAATTATTTCAACCTATATTATAGGGAACATTATTTACTATCTAGTTTTACTATATGTATAAAATTGAGTTACAAATAGGTACAATAAGGGAATCCCATATTGGTTATCGTTAAATAGTTGTGGTGTTTCATACTTACACCTTTATTGTAGTGTTTATTTATGAATCATAATATAATGTAATTGATTTCATGATAAAAATACAATATTTCTATTAGTAAATCCTTATGTCATTCTTGTGATGGAGATTTAAGGAAACATTTTGATTAGGATTATCTATCTTTTGCTTCAGAAGTCAATAACATGTGATTGGGTCTTTATAATAATAGTTTCTATCCAATTGGTTCTTATAGTAGTTAAAATTATTTTTGATCTATATATATAAAACTTAACACATCATATATTTATGAATGAACCATATATACTTTTATAGTATCATTTCCAAGCCATCCAAAAAAGAATATTGATTTTTATTTGAATCCATTGATTGATGAGTTAAATAAATTGTGGTGTAATAGTGCTAGTACATTTGATGTTGTTGAGAAACATAATTTCAAAATGAAAGCTATATTAACCTGAATAATCAGTGACTTCCTAGTGTATATAAAGTTATATAGATGGAGTACACATGCTCTAGAATCTTGGGCACATTGTATGAGTGAGAACAAAGCATTTATTCTCATCAATAGAAGAAAACCTTATTTTTTTCTATAATCACAAATTTATTCCTATTGAACAATATTTTTAAAAGAATAGAAATAATTTTAGAAAATATATAATTGAATAATATAGACCTAAAACAATGATCTAAGGTATTGATTTACAATCTATTGTCTCTTTATTACCTATCATTACCTTTAGACTGATTATAAACTAACAAAAAATAAATGAATTTAAGAAAGATCAGAATTAGATAAAATAGAGTATTTTTTGGGATATTCTATATTGGTTTTATTTTTTGGTCACTAACATGTTTTATTTCATGTATATTGATGATAAATATTTTTATAATATATTTTATATAGTTTAGACACACTTGGTAAGACTGAAGATAATGTAAAGGAATTATTATATCTTGTCTGAATTTTCAGTTTTCCAGAACTTGATTTATTTTAAAATTACATATCACATAAATTAATTCATCTGAAATTATCTTATATAGTTTCTAAAGAATATTATTTATTATTATATCAGTGGATTCCATATTTCATGATACCATATGGTAATGGTTTCTATTTGTATAGACGTGTCACAAATGGTCATATTACTGGATTAAAAAGTCATGATTGGCATGTTATAATAGAAATAATTCTAATGATTAGATTTAGAGTTTTGTTGAATTATTTTATTTGGGATATGAATATATATGCATTATATTTTTTTAGAGGAATTTGGGTGGTGACAACAGACTATGTTTCATTGAGTAGACTACGATTAGATGTTGTTTTAATTTTTTAAAAACTATTTTTTTCTATTTGATTTCTTTAATTTAATAGGAAAATTGGTATTACACTTTCCATATTTAAAAAATATAGAGTACTAGTATTTTTCTGATGGTCATACCCATATTAGAGATGTATATATAAATTAAAGAAAAATGCACGTAACAAATAACTTACTAAAGGATCAATTTTATTTGTGTATTTTCAAGAAGAGATTTATTTTTTCTACTCTCATTATTTTCAACCTAAATATCCCTAAAAAATAACCGAATGGTCTATAATTTGGGAAATATTAATGATATAATAAAAATTCAATTATGATTTTTTAATCAACCTAAAATTTTTATTAGCGGAGTTCATGAACAATGAATTTCAGAACATGAACATCACAAGGCTCATATATATAGTCTTCTCAATTGTGTTAAAATTTCACAATTTGTACAGTGAGTGATATTTTCACCAATTATTTATAATTTTTTTAAACATAAATTTATATTAATTTATTTTTATATTAAATTATGATCATATTAACAAATAGTTTCAAAATATTACACTAACTACACTTGTAGAACATGGAGAGAATAATTTTTCCAATTGGTTTCAAATACTGGTAAAGTAAATTGTTTATGGTTTAATATATGAAATATATTTATTATTTATTATATTTATATTTTTTTTTAATTTCTTAGGTATTTAAACAAGTTGATTTAATTATTTATTGATTGTCTGAATTGAGTCCCCATAATTCAAAAGGGTTGAATACTATAATGCATACATGGTGAATGGTTTTTTATTTCAAACACGTGCATATGGTGAATAAACAAAATAATAGTTGTGTGTTCATGAGAGGATCTCATCATAGAGAAAAAAAATTTGGACTTTTGTGGAATGATGGATGAAAAAATTTAGTTGTGCTATTTGTGACAAAATTATGTAATAATGATTAAATGTCATTAGTTTGATACTAATAGAGATTTATGCATTCTTCCACATCATGAAATAATTAAAATTAAATATAAAATCCCTCTTTCACTAAAGAAATCATTTATGATGGATCCTCACATACATAAAATTTATTATACAAATTATTATGCTACTTTAAGTGAGTTAATTGACTGGTTGAGCATTATAAAACAAATCTCATGAAAATCAGTTTTTGTAAAGTGAAAGGGATTGAAAAATTTCTATAGAAAACTCCAAATACATATTTTACATAGATAGTCACAATTATTGATGATGACGCACCATAGTTATGGGATGATGGTGATAATGATTTAGATTATGTAAAAATTGAAATTCAAATAGTAAGAGATGATGAATCTAATACTTTTATAGAAATTGATCATACAGAGGAGGAATATGAACATATTGACATAGTAAAACAAAAATATGTGGATGAAGTTAAAGAATGTTGTAATTAGAAACTGGTTATAGTCAAAATTAATATAAAATATCTGTTTTCAATTATTTATAGACAACATTCTCTTTGTGTTTTAGAAGGCTGATGACTATTACGATGAGATGTTCTGTATCCTTGAAGATGGTACTCTTCTTGGTTATCAGCTTTATGCTTCATCATCCATCCTTGAGGTTTCTTAAATTTTATCATTGACTATGAGGGGTGGTGGTCTAGTGAGATTGATGATTCCTAACACTATTTTTGAGTGTCTTTCACTTTTTACTTTAATCCAATTATGTGAAGTTATGTTCAGTTGTTTGTCTTAGTTAATTTTAATTAATTATATATAGTATTGATTAATTTATTTATATACTAATTTTTTTATTATTTTTTAATTTTCCTATATTTTATCACATATCACTATTTGACAGGGTAATATGACTCTATAAAATTATTTTTATAGACCAAGGGTGATGTGGGCTTATATTTCCATCGATGTTCATCATTAAGTGTTTGATCATTGGATGGTACATAAATAAATATTACTTGTTTTAAAATATATATTTAATTATGAATAAGTAATTATTAATTATTTGTAGGGTTTATGTTATCCATAAAATATTTCATGAGATCCCCTATCTGGTAGTCCTGAAAGATTTTTATGTGTGATCATTGTTGTTAGTTTTTTTACAATTTGAGGTAGAGAGCTATGGAGAAAGCTGGATCCATAGTTTTTTATTAGTCTTTTTAAAAACAGAAACCTTATGACATCTCATATACTATTTGAGATGGATTGTACTCCAGCTGTATGAGAGATAGTTTTTGGAGGATATCATCATCAGACTGATAGAACTGGGGTGGCAGGTGGTCACACAAATAGCTATTAGTCATACATCTAGTACTGATTAATGACATATGATAAGTAATTTTATTTAATAATTTATCTATATAATTTAATTTTAAAATGTCTATTTTATATTTATATATGATTTTGAGCATCCCAATGTTATGGAGTTTGATATTTTTATGAGAATTTACAATGATCCTAATACTATAGAGATTACTGCTGGCCTATATCTAAAATTGTGGTCAATATAATTTTTATTTTTTAAAATTAGCTAAAAATAATATTTTAACTATCTAAATCCCAAAATTCATTTAAAGGAGTCATGTGTGGCTACAATGTATCACACATAATATATGAGTTACGTTGAGACTAAGGGTCGGGAGAATAGTGCATGAGGATTTTATGAGGTAGCAAGGGTGAAGGATACACATTATTCTATCGAGAAAGGTTGAGTGGTTGGTATTGGTTATCAATTGATGTATTCTATTTATTATGGTACTATTTCATAACCATCAACCAACTTGACGGGAGCTCATCAAAAGTCTTCATCACCATCTATAGAGTGTGTAGATAATCTTTGATCTCAGAGTAAGGTTATAGAGACAATTTAGGGAGAAGGGGGAGCTTCTTTGACATCATCAATAGTAGGAGGGGAACCATAGTTTATGGAAGGAGTAGAAAAAAGAGTAGATGATGGAGTACATTTGATGACTGGTGCAGGGTATAAGGATGGTGTTACCTCTACCTGGTCCTTCACTTGACCCCCAACTCCTCGGTGATTGATATATATATTTAAAAAAAATTATTATGATGAGTTTTGAATTGAAATATAATCTTTTAATATTGTTATTAATTGATATATGTGTAGTTTTAAATAATTAAGCTGATATTTTTTTTAATGTTTTGTAGTTTTATTTATTTTTTCATCTTATTTATGATGAAGTTCATAGACATTGAAATAGATTATTTATGTTGGATATTCAATTCCATTGAAAATAATCTATTATGAAGGGTATATAATTATATTGAAAATAAGAAATTATATATATAGCTAGAAACGTTTTGCGATAAAAGATTATCCTGTCTCAAAAACATCTTTTACTACAAGCCATCTAATAAAACATTTTACAATGCAATTTACTGCCATGGGTAAATAATGACATGATAACATATCAGTTGAATACTTGCGATGAGATCCCATCACTATTAATCCATCACAAATAACTGAATTTCCATCTATTAATACTATAAGAGAATGATAATGTAACGCCCCGACCCCAGTTACCCAGAGTCGGTGCATTATTACATAACATTGGCATGATCACAAGAAAGATCAAATCTCAAAAGACCGATTGGTTTAGTAGCCTTGGAAACACTAGATATATTCATAAGTTTTACATTACATCATAAAATGAAAAACTACTACAACAACATAATGTTTCCACAATCCACACTATTAACCCCTCATAAAATCCCTGCAGGTCATTCATAACTTACTTCTTCACATCCTGGGAAAAATAAAACATAGAAAAGGGGTGAGCTCAAATGCCCAGTAAGGATAACAATATAGCGGAAACTTTCATAAATAAGAATAAACATTTAAGGCAATGTATAACTAAAACAAAAGCCTTTTAAATATGAACTTTCAACATGGTATGGCATAAATAAAATGAAATAATTCCATTTACTTATTCACATGGATATTCTACTAATCGAATAATCACATGCAAAAATCAATAACCACTTTCATAATGTTGGAATGCATAATGCCAGACTATCATAACCACATAGCCAAGGCCTCGTGCCAAGACTACAAATAAGATTTTGTCAAGGCCTTGTGCCAAGACACTAGTTTGTCTCATGAGACCTACCGATGCATCGAGTAGCTATAGCGAGATCCACCCGTCACTTATTAAGTCCAATGCATTCCCATATGAAAAGGTTTAAATATAACATAAACATTCGTATTAAAACTAGCATACGAAATGTCAATACTTTCACCATAAACTATGAATGGTATAAAAATATCACATCCACATTCAAACATATCACAAAACCTTCAATACAATATAGAAGTTTTGTATCATAATAAATCAACTTCAAATAATCTTAAAATCCATCAAAGGATGTTGACATAAGTGAAATCAAAATTCTTTTTAAAGAAATATCTCCTTTTATTTTGAAATCATTTAAGTTCCATATAAAATAAAACATTTTCTTTGAAAATATTCATATAAGCTTGTAAGGAAAGCTTTGAAGATTTTATAACGGCGTAAAATAACCGCACCCACCGTATAAGTTAAAAAAACATTCTTACCTTAATTCTGTCGAAAAGGTTAAAAAGGACCTTGTTTTGAAAACGACCGAAAGATTCCTTTATAAACAACTTATAAAAGTCAAAAAGGGTATACATGACTTTAACTCATATTCTAGTAAATAGTAAAAATGTTTTGAAATGCATTTTTAAGAAACATGGATGTGGATGATAAAGAGATCCCAGTAGATTATTACGTATAAACAACCTTAGATAATGAAGAGGTTGTAAAGTAAACCCTTACCTTGTACTTTTCCTTGTTTGGGGTAGGTTAACCTCCTGTATAATGGTGAAATAGTTGTTATTAAATTATACAAGAATCATATATAATAATATGATATCATATATGATCTTTTAACATTGATTTGTTAATAATATCTTAGAATTATCGTCGTTTCGGGAGTTAACTTACTCATTTTCTTTTATATGTTTTGTTACATAAGACATGGTTGTTGTATATTATTCATATCCAGAATGATATCTAGTCCTTAAACATCATTTTTAAATCATCAAATGATAATTATACTTGAATGGATATGATGGAGAATGAATCTCATCGCGTTCGTGGAGACGGTAGTCCGTACGTACGCACGAGCGACAATATCATTCTTTTGATATTAAAATAATATATAAATGGATGGTATATCATATATACAGAATCATTAACATGTTATATTTATTATTTACATGAGTTACACATCATTATTATACCCATCCAAATAATATTATATTGAATAACAATTACACCACGACGTGGAGACGGTAGTCCGTACGTATGCACGTATGGTGACATGTTATTCAAAGGGTGGATAGAATACTGAATATGGTTGTACCATATTTATAATAACATCACAGTATATGTGAGATACTGGAGTTATGATTTTAGAATGGTAAGAACAAAGGAAGAAGAAGTGGAAGACGAAATGAACTCGGAGAAGGGTGGTGAAATCATTACCTCTTCTTCGGGTTCTTCCTTTTGATTTGATCAAAAGGGCTCCTTAGGTTGGCTTTCTGATCAAACTAATGCCTCTAGGTTGTATTGAGGGATGTTGGGAGAGTATTTGGGCAGAGTTTGGCCGAACCAAAAGGCTTTTAAGGTGTGAAGAAATGAGAAGGAGGAGTGCCCTTTTATAAGAGGGGTGAGGGGCACCTTTGGAAAAGCTAGAAATATTAATTTATAATAAATTCATATTCGGTTTATAATGGCTCTAAAGCTTATTATTCAACGGTTAAGGTGGGGATAGGTCGAAAACCACTCAACCAATAGAATTTAGACAGGTTTGGGTACTTATATTAACCTTATCTTTAAGAATTAACTCTAAGTTAATTAGTTTCACTTTTACAATGTCTCTTGGTATTTTTATATAATATGGTTAATAAACTTACTATATACATCCAAGAGACACCCAAGTGGTACAGTAATTATGAAACTATCATTATATAAGTCTCTTGGCCGAACCTTAGATTTTTAGGAATTTAATATCAATTAATAATATAATATTTGTTTAAGAACTCTTTTATGTCAATTTTGACACTATTCAATAGTTGATTTTTGTGAAACTCATAACAGATTGATTACTTCGAAAAAAGTCAATTAAATCAATCCTAATATATCATATTATCCTAGAAAATTAGTTTAATTCATTAAAAGTTTCATATTATATTTATTTGGGTATTTATAATATCAATTATTTTAATTTTTCACTATTATAGTAATTACTGCATCATCATTGTGTCATATATAAAATAAATTATTTAATGTCTAAAAATTATAAATAAAATATCATTATGTAGGAAATCTTTTTAGATTTCTAATTAATATTTATAATCTAAAATCCAACATATATAACACTATGTAACAATTGTTGTTCTAAAAGATATATGCTTGTGTCATTTTTGTATTTATTTTAACTAAATTAAAATAAAGTGTCATTATCACTTACAAGTGGATCCATGGGGTCCCAAAATAGACCCAAATATTTCCATGGTCGACCATGTATCAACCAATAGGGTTAAGACACGTTTTAGGGTAATTTAGTATTATTATAATATTATTTTTTTAACCCTTATTTACCGGATTTACCCTTTAACCATGGTAAATAAAATATTTACCGCAGTAATTATTCAAAATGTGTAAAAATAAAAGTTACCTATTTACATAATTTGGAAATCCTGATTCCAAATATGGAATCCATTTTCCTAAATTCAAAACACAGAAGTGGCAGAAATTAATTTAAAATTAATTCCCGCTGTCAAAACAAAAAGCGTGTTTTTAAGAGGTAATAACTATCAAAAGATTGACACTTGTTTATGTTCGGTTTAATTGTAAAATTATGTCCAATGACCAAAATTATATTAAATGGTAAAAATATATTCTAAATATACTTTAAAACCACTCAAATTCACAATTTATCACTATTAATTATTTTGATTAAAAAAGTTGTTTTTAATTAAAATTTAGTAATTTTCACTATTCATCAAAATATGAAAGTTATCCGAAATGTACCAAAATTTCACCCTAGGCTAATTTTGATATTACAAATCCAAAAATGAAGTCAATTTTCAAATATAAAATATATATAATTTCAAAAAGTAGGTATTAGTATTCACAACGGCTAGTTTAATTAGTTGTGGTGTGTGTTAGAACTCGAGGTTACGTACAACACACGTTATCGCATTATTCGAAGGGAAACGTACCGTGGAAGCTTGGGGTGTTACATTCTCCCCTCCTTCAAATAATTGCATCCTCACAATTTCTAGAATACTTATTACATGAAAAGACTCGGGTGGTTCTTCATCATAAGTTCCTCGGGTTCCCACGTTGCCTCTTCCATCTTATGGTTTCTCCACAAAACTTTTACCAGACGCGTCGTCCGGTTTCTCAGTACTTGTTCTCTTGTATCAAGAATCCTGACGGGCTCTTCACAATAGGAAAGATCAGGTTCCAGTTCTAATTCCTCATAGGTGAGTACATGCGTTGGGTCAGGCATGTATTTTCTCAACAGAGATACGTGGAACACATCGTGAACTTTGGAGAGACTTGGCGGCATTGCCAATCGGTAAGCTACAGCCCCAATTCGTTCTAGAATTTCGAAAGGTCCGATGTACCTGGGACTCAATTTACCTTTCTTACCAAAACGTATGACTCCCTTCCATGGAGATACCTTTAGGAAAACATGATCACCGACCTGAAATTCCAAATCCTTCCTTCGATTATCGGCATAGCTCTTCTGCCTACTTTGAGCTGCTTTGATGTGATTTTGGATTACCTTCACCTTTTCCACCGTTTCCTCCACCAGTTCTGGGCCTACAAGTTTTCTTTCACCAACGTCATCCCAACAGGTTGGTGTACGACATCTCTTTCCGTATAACGCTTCATATGGTGCCATCTGAATACTTGAATGGAAGCTATTGATATAGGAAAATTCTACCAGAGGTAAATATTGATCCCACATACCCTGAAAGTCAAGTGAGCAAGATCTCAACATGTCTTCTAAGGTTTGAATAGTCCATTCTGATTGTCCATCTGTCTGAGGGTGGTAAGCGGTGCTCAAATGAAGTTCAGTATCCAAGGATTTCTGAAGACTTTTCCAGAATCTTGAAGTAAAACGGGGATCACGATCAGAAACAATCGATAGGGGTACTCCATGAAGTCTCACAACTTCATTAATATATAGTCTTGCTAGACGTTCCAGGGGTAGATCTTCTCTTATAGAAAGAAAATGTGATGTCTTGGTAAGACGATCAACAATAACCCATATTGCATCGTTCCTTCTAGGAGTCTTTGGTAGCCCCATGACAAAGTCCATCGTAATATTGTCCCATTTCCACTCCGGTATGGGAAGAGGTTGCATGACTCCTCCAGGCTGTTGCCTTCCAGCTTTCACTTGTTGACAAACCATACATCTTGACACAAAATCAGCAATCTCCCTCTTCATGTTGTCCCACCAAAAATGTTCCTTCAAATCTCTATACATTTAGGTCTACGTGCTCTAATCAGAGTTTATCTAAATCTAGTTTCCAAGGTTTGTACTAAACTTCCTCTTATACCAACTGTAACGCCCTGACCCCAGTTACCTAGAGTCGGTGCATTATTACATAACATTGGCATGATCACAAGAAAGATCAAATCTCGAAAGACCGATTGGTTTAGTAGACTTGGAAACACTAGATATATTCATAAGTTTTACATTACATCATAAAATGAAAAACTACTACAACAAGATAATGTTTCCACAATCCACACTATTAACCCCTCATAAAATCCCTGCAGGTCATTCATAACTTACTTCTTCACATCCTGGGAAAAATAAAACATAGAAAAGGGGTGAGCTCAAATGCCCAGTAAGGATAACAATATAGCGGAAACTTTCATAAATAAGAATAAACATTTAAGGCAATGTATAACTAAAACAAAAGCCTTTTAAATATGAACTTTCAACATGGAATGGCATAAATAAAATGAAATAATTCCATTTACTTATTCACATGGATATTCTACTAATCGAATAATCACATGCAAAAATCAATAACCACTTTCATAATGTTGGAATGCATAATGCCAGACTATCATAACCACATAGCTAAAGCCTCGTGCCAAGACTACAAATAAGATTTTGTCAAGGCCTTGTGCCAAGACACTAGTTTGTCTCATGAGACCTACTGATGCATCGAGGAGCTATAGCGGGCTCCACCCGTCACTTATTAAGTCCAATGCATTCCCATATGAAAAGGTTTAAATATAACATAAACATTCGTATTAAAACTAGCATACGAAATGTCAATACTTTCACCATAAACTATGAATGGTATAAAAATAGCACATCCACATTCAAACATATTACAAAACCTTCAATACAATATAGAAGTTTTGTATCATAATAAATCAACTTCAAATAATCTTAAAATCGATCAAAGGATGTTGACATAAGTGAAATCAAAATTCTTTTTAAAGAAATATCTCCTTTTATTTTGAAATCATTTAAGTTCCATATAAAATAAAACATTTTCTTTGAAAATATTCTTATAAGCTTGTAAGGAAAGCTTTGAAGATTTTATAACGGCGTAAAATAACCGCACCCGCCGTATAAGTTAAAAAACATTCTTACCTTAATTCTGTCGAAAAGGTTAAAAAGGACCTTGTTTTGAAAACGACCGAAAGATTCTTTTATAAACAACTTCTAAAAGTCTAAAAGAGTATAAATGACTTTAACTCATATTCTAGTAAATAGTAAAAATGTTTTGAAATGCATTTTTAAGAAACATGGATGTGGATGATAAAGAGATCCCAGTAGATTATTACGTATAAACAACCTTGGATAATGAAGAGGTTGTAAAGTAAACCCTTACCTTGTAATTTTCCTTGGTTGGGGTAGGTTAACCTCCTGTATAATGGTGAAATAGTTGTTATTAAATTATACAAGAATCATATATAATAATATGATATCATATATGATCTTTTAACATTGATTTGTTAATAATATCTTAGAATTATCGTCGTTTCGGGAGTTAACTTACTCATTTTCTTTTATATGTTTTGTTACATAAGCCATGTTTGTTGTATATTATTCATATCCAGAATGATATCTAGTCCTTAAACATCATTTTTAAATCATCAAATGATAATTATACTTGAATGGATATGATGGAGAATGAATCTCATCGCGTTCGTGGAGACGGTAGTCCGTACGTACGCACGAGCGACAATATCATTATTTTGATATTAAAATAATATATAAATGGATGTTATATCATATATACAGAATCATTAACATGTTATATTTATTATTTACATGAGTTACACATCATTATTATACCCAACCAAATAATATTATATTGAATAACAATTACACCACGACGTGGAGACGGTAGTCCGTACGTATGCACGTATGGTGACATGTTATTCAAAGGGTGGATAGAATACTGAATATGGTTGTACCATATTTATAATAACATCACAGTATATGTGAGATACTGGAGTTATTATTTTAGAATGGTAAGAACAAAGGAAGAAGAAGTGGAAGAAGAAATGAACTCGGAGAAGGGTGGTGAAATCATTACCACTTCTTCGGGTTCTTCCTTTTGATTTGATCAAAAGGGCTCCTTAGGTTGGCTTTCTGATCAAACTAAGGCCTCTAGGTTGTAGTGAGGGATGTTGGAAGAGTATTTGGGCAGAGTTTGGCCGAACCAAAAGGCTTTTAAGGTGTGAAGAAATGAGAAGGAGGAGTGCCCTTTTATAAGAGGGGTGAGGGGCACCTTTGGAAAACCTAGAAATATTAATTTATAATAAATTCATATTCGGTTTCTAATGGCTCCAAAGATTATTATTCAAAGGTTAAGGTGGGGATAGGTCGAAAACCACTCAACCAATAGAATTTAGACAGGTTTGGGTACTTATATTAACCTTATCTTTAAGAATTAACTCTAAGTTAATTAGTTTCACTTTTACAATGTCTCTTTGTATTTTTATATAATATGGTTAATAAACTTACTATATACATCCAAGCGACACCCAAGTGGTACATTAATGATGAAACTATCATGATATAAGTCTCTTGGCCGAACCTTATATTTTTAGGAATTTAATATCAATTAATAATATAATATTTGTTTAAGAACTCTTTTATGTCAATTTTGACACTATTCAATAGTTTATTTTTGTGAAACTCATAACAGATTGATTACTTCGAACAAAGTCAATTAAATCAATCCTAATATATCATATTATCCTAGAAAATTAGTTTAATTCATTAAAAGTTTCATATTATATTTATTTGGGTATTTATAATATCAATTATTTTAATTTTTCACTATTATAGTAATTACTTCATCATCATTGTGTCATATATAAAATAAATTATTTAATGTCTAAAAATTATAAATAAAATTTCATTATGTAGGAAATCTTTTGAGCTTTCTAATTAATATTTATAATCAAAAATCCAACATATATAACACTATGTAACAATTGTTGTTCTAAAAGATATATGCTTGTGTCATTTTTGTATTTATTTTAACTAAATTAAAATAATGTGTCATTATCACTTACAAGTGGATCCATGGGGTCCCAAAATAGACCCAAAGATTCCCATGGTCGATCATGTATCAACCAATAGGGTTAAGACACGTTTTAGGGTAATTTAGTATTATTATAATATTATTTTTTTAACCCTTATTTACCGGATTTACCCTTTAACCATGGTAAATAAAATATTTACCGCAGTAATTATTCAAAATGTGTAAAATTAAAAGTTACCTATTTACATAATTTGGACATCCTGATTCCAAATATGGAATCCATTTTCCTAAATTCAAAACACAGAAGTGGCATAAATTAATTTAAAATTAATTCCCGCTGTCAAAACAAAAAGCGTGTTTTTAAGAGGTAATAACTATCAAAAGATTGACACTTGTTTATGTTCGGTTTAATTGTAAAATTATGTCCAATGACCAACATTATATTAAATGGTAAAAATATATTCTAAATATACTTTAAAACCACTCAAATTCACAATTTATCACTATTAATTATTTTGATTAAAAAAGTTGTTTTTAATTAAAATTTAGTAATTTTCACTATTCATCAAAATATGAAAGTTATCCGAAATGTACCAAAATTTCACCCTAGGCTAATTTTGATATTACAAATCCAAAAATGAAGTCCATTTTCAAATATAAAATATATATAATTTCAAAAAGTAGGTATTAGTATTCACAACGGCTAGTTTAATTAGTTGTGGTGTGTGTTAGAACTCGAGGTTGCGTACAACACACGCTATCGCATTATTCGAAGGGAAACGTACCGTGGAAGCTTGGGGTGTTACAGATAACCTAAGGTATTATTGGATGTAGGACATCACAACAACATGAATAATTAAGAATAAGTGTATCATAAGGCCAAACTCATAAATGAATCCATATGAGATTTGGTTTAAAATAATTCCAAATATTTAATATTTCACGGTATTTGGAAGTCCATGTTTAATCAAGATAAAAGAGAAAATTGGATGAATGTTTGATGATAAGGATGAAGATGGAATTTTCTTTAGTACATATCAAATAGAAAATCTTATTGGTGTTACAAGAAGTGATTCAATAGGATAATCAATAGTTATGATGTCATAGTATTTGAAAATGAGAAAGGGGATTGAAATAATTTATTTGGGTATAATTTGGATGATGTTTTCATTTTATAACCCATAAAGAAAATATAGGAAATTCGTAGACTCATACTAAAGACACATATTATATATTTTCAAGTATTGAATATATTTATGTGAAGGCTATAGAGTAAAATACTAGATTGAGAAAAAAAATTATACTAAGTGAATTAATATATATTAGAATCAAGAAATACATTGAAAAATAAAGATGATGAAAACTAGTCATAATGGTCTTTTATCGGAGGTTGAACTGTAGGTAGTTATGGAATCCTTCAAACAGTAAATGTGGGTTCTAGAAAGGAATGAAGAACTCGACCAGATTTAAATGATTGACTCTAGATAAATTGTTACCATACCCATATAATAGAACATTATTGTATGAAAATGTATTTTTAAAAATAATATTCATGAGAATGATGATGTAACATGAAAAAAATTAGGATAATTTGCAAAGGATACTCAGAAAATGAAGTTATTTAATTTGATGAAACCTTTTATCCATTGGTCAAAATTTATTTCAATAGAATATTTGTTTTTATATTAGCTATGAGAATGTTCAAGATATTTTAGATGAATATTAAATCATACTTTCTAAATGGTGAACTTGGTGAGGAAGTGTATAAGGAATAGTTGGAGGGATTTATGCCAAATTTAGAAGGAATAAAGGTCTTCTTTTTTAAGAAATATCTCCATATTTTTATGTATGTTAAGATATCTTGGTATTTTAAACATGATATGTATATATAAGGTATGATTTTTTAGAAAGGTAAGGTGGAAAATAATATGTATATGAAGAAGGACGATCCCACATCACTCTTTGTGATTGTGTATGTTGATGACATTATATTTTCTATTAATGAATAATATTTATGTGAGGAATTATCTAGGCACATGAAATGACTGTTTGAAATATCAATTCTTGGATAAATGAGATATTTTGGGGATAAAAATTATGCAAAAAATAGGGAATATATTTTTTTCATTAGAAAAATATGAAATAGATATATTAAATAGGTTTGATATGTTGGAGGCTAGAGGAGTGTCAAACCCAATTCTGGTGGGAATGAAGTTGAGAAAGGTTGATGAATGTAAAATTTTTAATATGAAACTATTTAGATGTTTTATTGGAAATATTATGTATTTTATTTTTTTATAACATGAATATTCTAATTCCATTACCCTTTTTTCCAGATTTCAATCTAATCCAAATGAAGCTCATCTTTTTTCTAGTAACTAGGTAACTGAGATATATCTCAAATAAACACAATCATAGGCAAATTTATAAGAAGAAAAGTGATCTCTAATTAAAGGTTTTTGCAGATGAAGATCAAGAATGAGGAGTTGAAGACTAGAAATCCACATATGGTGTAATATTTTTCATTAGAATTTGTGTGTCTAGGAATTCAAATAATTAAAAATTAATGAGATTAAGAAACACTTCAGATGAATATGTGGCTGCATTACAAGAAGATACTCTTATGATAAAGATAAAATTCTATTTAAATACATAAGTTTCCAAAAAAATTATCCTTTTATTATATATTTTTATAATCAAAGTTCCATAAACCTATAAAAAAATCTAATGAAACACTACAAATCAAATAACTTTGAAATTAAGTACCACTTTCTAAAGGAAAGAGTTAAAGAGAGCGTCTTGACCTTGAAATTTCTTCTTTATAAATAATAGGTTTTCGATATTATGACCAAACCACTAAAAACTTAAACATTTTAGAATCTAAGGCTGTAAATGGGAGTGTATCCTATTCCTTGGTATGATGTAAATTGAGTTTTCTCCTCTATATCTCTTTGATCATTATTATTAATATGTTAATTGAAGGGTGATATATTTTTCCTCCATATTGGCGAACTGTTTTGATGTGTTTTTTTGAATTGTGTATAAAATAGATCTCTATTTTTTATGAGCCTAAAGAATCAGTGGTATTGGGTGTGGTGTTTCAAGGAAATCATTGACGATTGATGCAATCATTCTTATTTTATATAAATAGATAGCTCATATAGACTTAGAGATGATTTAATCTTGATTCATTTTCATTCATTAGATCATGTTGATCCAAAATATTTACTCACTAATGTCAATAAGGTGGATAATAATGATTGGTATTACTAATAGATCAAAAGGGGGATACTATTAAAAGTTTTGTGATGATGTTGCATTTGTCACCCACACATATATAAGGGTGATGATTTTTATTCTAATCTTAATAAAGATATGAAATTTTTTAGCGATCAGGAATCATTTTCTACATCATATTGAAAGAGGAATGAGTTGAGTATATAAATAATTCATCCAGGGGGTGTTGGAGTTATAGGACACTATTAATACCACTTAGATGATGTTTTAAAGTTACTGGG
The DNA here is from genome assembly GCA_963277665.1 of Viscum album. Classification (NCBI taxonomy): domain Eukaryota; kingdom Viridiplantae; phylum Streptophyta; class Magnoliopsida; order Santalales; family Viscaceae; genus Viscum; species Viscum album. Next base: position 545,531,286 of record OY728140.1, read on the forward strand.
AATGGCCAACATCACTTCTAAAAAGCTAAAAGTTTATTTGAAAAATTCTATAAGTGTTGTTCCAATGTCATAAAAATTAAAAAGTCCTTTATCTAATGATAATATATAGAGGATAATTCATTTAAGATGTAAGATAATTATTTTATCCACACCTGGTGAAAGAGTTCAAAAATAGGAAAAAGGATTTTATCTTATGCATGTATGATATTTTGGACCATGTAATATATTTTGAGTGACCATAAGTAAATTTATTAACATCTTAAGAAAATTAATATTATATAATTAAATTAAGTTATTAATGGAGAAATATGAGCCTTCTAGAATTGAAAATGGAATTTATCTTAGGCATATGATATGTGAGGAGCTCATAAGATAATTTATCATATACAGTGAAGCTATTGATCTTCGTAACATAATTTAGTTAAGCTGACCATGTCCGATTATTAAAATGAAATTATAAGAATCTAGAATTAAGATATATATGTTGTAAAATCAAATGATATATATATCCATACATGAATATTGTAATAAATAAATAAAAAATGAATCAAATTATGATTTTATGAACCTCTTCTTCTATCAAACAACATGATGAAACAGATGGTCATGATTCTTACTAAAACCAAAGGAATTCAAACTCGAGGAGACAACCAAAGTGTTGAGATGAGTTCCACTCCATATAATGAGATGACACATCACTGTTTCTATATAGAAATATATAGAAACTAAAAGTCATAATTTTTGTAATAATTATAATGTCAATATTTAAAATGTTGTAAGAAAGAAATGAGTTATATCTTGAGATAAAATTTAATGAAGAATTTGAATGAGGCTTTGATGTGAAGATTCTATGAATTATAATATGAGATTTGAGGTATTTTGAATATGAGAAATACATGATGATACTAAAAATAATATATATTTATGTAGGTAAAAGAAGATTGGTGTTATGATTTTAGATAAGATTGTGTGTGATGGAACTAAAATTATACTTTATCAAAGAAAAATAATACAAGAACATCCAAAAAATAATATAATTTTATAAAGGTAAAGGGGGAAAATATCATTATCTAGAATCCATGTTGCGGCTCATATTTTAAAAAATGATTATTCTTCATTGAAGGTGCTTTTTTATTTTGGTCATGTGAATGTTTAACTAGTTGGAACTGAAATATTGTATGAGTTCCAGGTCATACCCATACTTGAGTTCCTTTAAATAAAAAAAGGGGATTGTGTGCATGGGATAATAACCACGACACACAAGATAAATAATAATCCAAAAGGATATGAAACTTGTTGAAAATTCTAATATATAGTTCTTTACTACACTAGTGATATTCTTAAATAGAGGTATTGTATAATAATGGGAGGTAAATTGATTTTAATTTTATATACATATTGATTCACCACACCTCTTAGTGTGTTTCATACTTTGTGTGATCCATAAAAACACCACAAACATAACATTTCAGTTAGGAATATATGGTGTTATGGGTATAACATCCTTCATCAAGAATGGAATAACACCCAAAAAACCAATTTGTAGATTTTATGAATAAAACTATAAAAGAGTTATGAAAAAAACAAATATTCCAAGGCCAACATGAAAAGTCCCACTAAGAACCCTAGAACACCTAGGATACCAGAGCTCTCCATCAGATCACTATACCACCAACCTCACATATTGGGATCCTGTACATTGTTCGATTTAACAACAACAAAAATGGTGGGAATCATACATATTAGAAAAAATAAAAAAATGGGCATTTTATCCAAAAAAATCATCTTAATTTAAATGGAATTACATCCCAACAATAACTACCAACAAAATAAGGTGATATCATCCCACATGCATATCCAATCCTGGTATAAAAACACTAATACATAATATAAAAATCAAATTATAGGATTTTAATACAATAAAACCCTCATTTAGAATATTCTAGGTCTTTCCTCATGCACATTACCAAATTCATTAAAGATGACCAAGGCACAACCCACCCCACCCAGTCTAATTCTACCAGCTAATGGATTGTGGTAACTAGAAAGCACCATATGGGTAAATCCTCAAATCAACCACACCCAATCAGACATACCCAATCAAAAAATGGGATAAATAAACACATTTAGGGTCTATTATACCATTAAGAGATTCAAATAATCCTAATTTGAGTTCTTATAATTTAGACCAACACTATTTAAATCACGTTAATGTACATCGATGAACATTTTATCAAGGTATAGTAGCTAGAGGGATTTTATGTGGACCTAAATGAATTTACCCATCTAAATTTGTGTTAAAAAAACTATTATTGATTATTTTTAGGTTAATTACACATGGGTGGTGAGAAAAAATATCACACATATCATGAAATGATAAAAACCATATGGATTATTTAGGGACCACCTACCTCGGTTAAATGGAAGAATGATCATCTAACAACTCTAGATAAATCAGATCCAATCAAAAAAATTAAAAAAATATAGAAAATTTACCAAATTAAGGGTTAAATAATGGAATACACAAAAAAAATTGAGAACATAGAAATAGATAAAGGAATAAGTTTATCCTTACCTTAGGAAATCCAATAGGATAGATGACACTAATACTTGTCCTCAAATGAGGGAGAACCAAAAATGTAAGGGACATGATTGAGAGAGAATAGAGGGATAGGAATGTGTTTCAACTCTTAGGTGCCAATGGGGATGAGAAAACATTCATTTAAGGATTCAAAAATTTAAAACCATTTAATTATTATTAAAAAAACATCCTATATTACCATTACGTCGTGACCATATTGATCATGGTGGAACTCCCCTACCTAGGGTCACATTGCAGTGTGACCCGATAATCACAACATAATAACCCCTTACATGGAATTACAATTGAACTAATGACCCTAGGTCCTCACAACAGAACCACCTATCTTACAACAATAACCCCTCTCCTATTTAGAGATTCATGATGCAAAAAATTATATCATGAAAAATACTTTCTTTCCAATCCACATTTGTAGTGGAACACCTTCACTTTGGTGTGAAATATACCCCCTCAATCTAGCATTCACTATGTTACCCAAGGGGTCATGGTGTGACCATACCCATATAGATAAACTTTTTATAACATAGACCAAGGTATGTACCTATATAGCCCCTTCCATACCTCAACCTAATCTTACACAACCATTTTCCATGTTTTAATTCATTAATTTATGGGATGGTATCCCCTAGAATTAAAAAAAATTAATCTTATGTAGGACCTCATCACAGCTTTACCCCTAGTTTTAAGTCATGATCCTTGACCTAAAATATAATTTCAGACCAAACCTAGGGAAAAATCATGAAACTAACCCCTCGGTCCCACATGAAAATCCACAACAGCTCAAAAACACTGAAATACATTAGGATAAGAAAACATTAAATCAAATTCATAACTTATACAGATACAAGGTGTTACAAATTCCCCACCATTGGGATGATCATCCCTCAGATGCATCACTGAGCATGCTCTGATCACTGTGCCTATATAGTAGACTCTTGATCCAATGTATCCTGCTGGATATATTAATTCTACCACTAAAAATGTATTAGAAGAACCATATTATCATGAAGATTCTTCTCACCCTAACCCACTATATGAACTGGTTCTGCTTCAAAGGACACATCAGGATCTAGATTTCCCTTGTTGATGAAAATCACATTAGATGTCCTAAGATTGTATCTCTTGATCCATGATATATAAATTAAATTATTCATATACTTTTAATAATGGGAAATCACTAACCAAAAAGAAACATTACCGATCCTATTGATAACCTTGAATGAACCCATATACTTAGACACAAACTTCCCCTAATTCTAAATAAGATAGTGTCCCAAATGTGGAGACATTCACAAGAAAACTTGATCACCTACGTAAAAATATAGAGGAAGATGTCTTTAGAATATATATGAATGCTTCCTGTTTAGTATCTAATATCTTTTATATCAAACATATAATCTTGTATTTATTCTATATAAGACTTAGTTTGATAACCACTAACTCCTTGGCCTCCATTCAATACATAGGTTATCAACAGGACCATCCATACGAATCCACAAAATGATCCATATGAATAAACAACTCATAAATATTATTATATGTGAACTCATCATTCTGAGATGAATATACTTTGAACCAGAAATATCTTGTACACATTCTCGCAACATGAAATCCAAATCTTGATAGTATTCTTAGATTTTCCATTAGTATGGGGATGGTATTTCATGATCAGATTCACCTAACTATCCAATGTTATTTTAGAGGCCCTTCTTGAAGTGTAGTGTAAGAATATAATTATAATATGAAATGATACTCTAAATCAAACCTTGAAGACAAAAAAATCACAGACACATAAAACCTTCCCAACTCATTGATAGAGAAATTATCCTGGATAGATATAAAATATACTACCTTTATCAACTATTTAATGATAATGAATACCACATCACTACCTTGGGGTGTCCTCAAAAATCAATCACAAGGTCCCTAGTCATATGATCCTACTTACAATTAGGATTGGGTACTAACTGAAGAAGACTTTTGGGTCTCTGGTGCTTAGCCTTTACACATCGACAGGTAAAGAATAATGAAACAATTCTTATTACATATCCATTTATCTTAAGCCACCAGTATTGACTTAAAATATCATGGTACATATTGGTAATCCATTGGTGAAAAAACCATCTAAAGGCATGTGAATTTTTCATCATGTCCTCATAAATACTCATGAGGACCAAAACATGACCACAAACATGAATAACCTCATCAAAATGAAGAGACCAATTAGGTTATGGATCCCTACCTTATATGTTGTCTATCATTTCCAATCAATATAATTTAGATAATTGACTATCTTTACTCTCTAAAAGTGTGGGGTAAAATAATCAGTGATATTAGGTTTACTCTTATCTAATACTCCCGAACATTAATACATATCGCAATGAAGAGGCTCATTATCTTTCACACACTTCTAGACACTTGTACCGACTACTCATGAGTATTTCTACTCAGTGCGTCTTTCGAAATGTTCCCCTTCTATGGGGAATATCCCATCTAAATGTAAAAAGAATAAGGATAATTATCCCACCTCATTTTCATATGTTTCAAGTCATATTTGGAAAAGATATACATGAGGCTGTTATAGTATATATATATGAAAAACCTATCACCCAAAATATAGTGATGAAAACATATCAATGTGTTCACTAGTTTCATACTCTCAAAATCATGATTCATATAATTCATATAATGTAGTCTAATTACATGAATCCATAAACAAAAACATGCTAGTGCGATATTTGAATATCTCCCAATCCAAATATTGATGCATTAAAAAGTAGAGTTTACTCCTTACCCAAATAGGTAAGGTCAAAACTAGTGCACATGTCAACATCCCCATCAGCTCTCAAGTCACTATCTCACAAGGATCAGACAATAGGAAATTCAACCCATTCATAGTCGTGTCCATCATTGAGACTTACATTTTCAATAAGTAATGAATAAATATTCTATAGTATCCTTCCAAACCAAGGAAGATATAGATATCAGAAAATGTTCTTCAGCTACTCCTAAGATATCATGACTTGTACCTTATCAAGGTCTAATAATATTAACATGAATGATATCATAGGACTTAATAAATAGACCTCACAAATCCAAAACTGATACTTTGAAGTTCTGATATTAATACAATTCTCTTTAAATGTGCTTAGAATGATATTCAAATATCGAGCATGTTCCTCTCATGACTAATAGTATAGAAGGATATCATAAATAAATGCCACCAAAAATGTGTCAAAATATGTATGAAAGACCTGATTAATTTGTTTTATAAATGTCTCTGGTGCATTAGTCAAACCAAACAGTTCCACAAGATACTCAAATAGACTATACCTAATCCTAAAAGTAGTATAAGGAATAGTAGATGGACTCAAATGATACTTATGATAGCCCAACCTCAAATTGATCATAGAGAACTACTCAGATCCAATCATATAGTAAAATAGTCCATCAATATGAGGAATAGGATATTAGTTTTTTACCATCATCTAGTTTAACCTTGTGTAATCAAAAAATAAGTGTAATAGGTAATTTCACTTCTTTGAAAAAAACAAGAGTACCCCCAAGGAGATTCCTATGTGAATAAAATCATTCACCTCATGATCCTTTAACTCACCCTTCAACTCTAAAGTATCTCTATGATATATTCTATAAGGTGTAATTGATATGAGATTCATACCTCACATAAACATGATCATAAAAAAATAATATCTATTGAGTGGAAATCCTAATAAGTCCTCTAGAAAGATGTCTAAGAGCTGGTTAAAAATTGTAATGAAGACTATATTGCATGTCTCCAAATAATCAATAAAAACATTGTTAAATTGGGGTAAAATCATCCTATATAATAGAAGTTAGGGTTTTAATGACCTACACATAAATATTACTCACCAGAAAAAGAATAAGAGTCACCCTCAATATACATGAAAGATACTCACTGATGATAGTAGTCCATGTGTCCTCAATACAAAGTTAACCAATCCTTGCCTTAGATCAAATAAAAACTATAAATATATAACACAAAGAAATACGTAAAATGTGGATATCTAATAAAAATGTTGTCACACCTAGAAGATTGATGAATCCCCTTAGATCACACTGCAAGGGCATTCCTATAAACATCACTCCATATAGCTACTTGAATGTAAATATTAGAAAACCAGTATACTGAATTGAGATAAATGATAAGGACACACCCATATCAAATAGGTATGATTCAACGGTATATTCTACCAAGATCATAACTTGAATAGTCAAAATCCCATCATAATGATTGGTCAGTGTCTTCTCAACTGAATAAATTAGGCCTGACCCTGATCCTCTACCTTAGCCTCCTGAATCCACACTACCTTTAGGGGTGCCATGTTAATTACTCTACTATGCATGAGAAAATAGATCATATACACATCCTGATCATCCAAATGAACTATAACTACCACCCCTCAGTACCACACATAATCCTGATACTGATCCTTAAGCCTGGCCATCTTCACAACCACTAGCTAATTGAGAAGAATTGTAGAAGAAGCACTATAGATTCCATATATTCCCAAATGAACTATACCATACTAGAGGTTGGTGGTATTGTGTTCATGTATAACTTAACGAGACACATTGGTAGTATACAATATCATGCCTCCCATACTGATAAAAAGAAGAGGATCTTTTTTGTTATGCAAAATGGGTGGGACAAGCCTAAATAGTACAGTCCTTTATGATTCTTGACTGGTTTGATTTTTTCCCATTTTGAACCATTTTATATATGGGACATGATTTTCAAGGATGAACAAATTTTAATTTAATTTGGTAAATCCCATTTTATTGAATTATTTATTATAAACAACACCCACTACCTGATAGAGAGATAATCTAATAGTAGGTCAAGTCCTATGATCATCAAATTATCAAAAAACCAATATCTATATCCTACACAAAAAAGTAGATAAATTGAAAGAATTGATAATAATAAACTAAATCAATGAAAACCTCCACATAGATAAAAGCACAGATATGTAATATAAATAATTAAAATCTCATTTTGAACAACTCCAAGAATATCTTCCAAGAACCCATGAGAAGACGAGAAACCTAGTTCACCATCAATGAAGAAGTCCATGAGATCATGAGTTGACCAATAAAAATATATTTATAATGATGATGTTTATGAAACAACACCCAATGACCCTAAAATATTTTCTCTATAAAAAAATCAATGAAGATTGGCCATTAGAACCAATTATCATAGAAATGATTCCAGAAACCACATTGACAAAATAAAAAATTAGAACCCGATCAAACCATAAAAAACCAAAAGTAACACACTAATAACAAACATATATCTTCAAATAATTACCAAATAATCTACACAAAAATTACAACCTAGAAAATTTTAATAATTGAGTGGCTTATGCATTAAAAATTATACATGACATGATGTCAGAGAATTAATCCCCTCTCTCAAAGTAAGACCAAAATCAAACCCCTGATGAATATACATATACATATATATATATCTAAATGGTAGGACCATATGATTTCAATCCCATATTGCATAACTAATTTATTATTATTTTTAAAATGGTCCAAAAAATGATTCTCAGCTAGAGCTATATCCGTGGGCAGGCCCACAAATCCCTCAGGATTGGGGCTATTTTGGCATGTATAATCCATGGTATTGTATGGCCTATCGATTGTCACTATAGTTAGATTATATTAAATACAATTTTTAGATGCCTAGAAATCTATTCCCAAACCCATTATAAGAACCCAATGGCCCAAAAAGGCTATCTACAACTTATTTCCTCTTAGTAATAAGGGTTTTATTCATGGTCTTTGAAAAAGATATAAGCTTAAAGATATTTATACGCGAATGAATCAAGTTTCTCTATCAACCCTCAAAATAAAAAAAATCAGCAGTTTATTTCTCATTAGTGAATGATAAAAATGAATAAACATAATAAAACTAACATCACAGTCCATCAATAACATGATACCCTTGTCCAGATATATAAACTCATTAGATATATCCCCTCTTAGGAACACAAGAAAGAAACTCATAGAGAGATAATCAAGAAATTACTTTAATTAAATCCCCATATAGTACTTATATTTGAAAAGGGAATACCACGAGTGCCTCACTAGTCATCAAAGAATAAATACTAAATTATTTTCCCACCACTTAATAGGTGTCTCTAAATGGTCAAATATAGCTTGTATAGACTCAATCCACCTAAAAATAAGATAATTCCCAATCTATATAGTAAATAGATGTGGATGTTGTAACTAAATCTCCCTAGTTATATTAGTTATGAAAGGTTCACCTCTTAGATCTCCACATCCCAAATATTGGGTAACAATGAGAATAATATCACTGATTTTCTAATCAAGAGGTGGTTTGAGCATAACTGGGGGATCTATCTCAACTACTGATGGGTCATTATCATCCCCTCCCGGATAGCACTCAAGAGGTGGTCATAGTAATGAAATTTCACTTCAATTACAAATTCAAAACATAGAATAACATATATAATATGTTTAATTAGGATAATAAGTAATAAGCACTGTGTAATGTTATGATATAAACACACTCTAAGATAATATGGGCCTCACATTACATTATGGAATATCTCTATACCAAACTACCCACTCACTCATAGGGATATAATCATATAAAAAATGGATTCAACTATAAATTTAATAAAATAATAACATGAAAATTGACTATTAAAGTATAAATTTACCATTAGGTTATACAGTAAAACACTATATAAGTTTCATTTAACACTTTAAATAACTAAACTAAATCTCATAATCATGGTTCTCAAGCATATACAATCAAAAAATGTCATGTGAATACTAAATTCCATCAATGATGCATGAAAACATGCTCTCTTCCACCACATTTCAAGAGTAAAAACCCAATATGTCATAAATCAATATCATAATTCATCATATTCCATAATGTAACCCAAGTATAGAAACAAAAACCATGAATATCAGTCCAATCCTTAGTAACTTAGAATTCCCTCATAGGTGGGTTAGCTACTCCCTAGAATAAAATTTTTACCAATACATGAAAAGAACAAATCGCATGTCTATGAAATTCCAAGTAGTAATAGAAATGAAAAAAAGGCTCATATACCACTTTGTAGATTCCATGATATGGTTTACCTCCACAACGACCTAACCTAGTACAACATAAATCATGCACACCTTCCCATATGCTAGATGATTTCAAAAAGTGGTGAGGGACTATGTATAAATTGGGGGAGACTAAAATTACATTGTTATGGATAACTATAAATAAAAATGAATGAAAAATATATGACAATAATATAGATATATAATGAATAAAAATAATGACATCACAACTATATTCTATAATAAGTAATAACATAAGTGATGTAATAAAAAATGTAAAGATACAATATTAGACATTTATATAGATATAACAAGCTATCTCATGGGAGGATCATATAACATATACCCCAAAGGTAAATAAAAGGCTAGATAAGATAGAAAAATTTGTCACAAATGGACACCTAGCCCCTAACTCCCTTCTCTTAAAATATTTTTTGCTAACCCATCGTCAGTGGGGCCCTTTACCCTACCTATATCATGAACCATAATGCCTTCTGGAGTACCAGGGCACCCAATAAAGATGGAATTACAATTTAATAAGCCACCACCAATGGTTTCCCTAAAAACATATAATAATAAAGTTCATGTAAAGTTTTTTATGATCAAAAATTGGTAGACATAAAATAGATGTAATTATAAGTACAACACACCCATGGGTGCTACATAGACACCCAGTGTGAACAATACCTGCTTGGTCTAGTTGTATAGTCTCAATGAACATATCACATAACAACCCTTGGGTATCCCATCCCATTTCATCATCAATAGTCATAATTTACCATAATCACATAATCATCAATACATGAGAAACGCATCCTAGAATCATAAAAAAATTAATAGGAATAACATTCTTGTGATAATTAATATCATCATCACATGGGAAATATTCCCCATTAACGTAGTCACTACCATGCGCATGTCATCCCAAGGTCATCATATAAAAATGTAAATCATGACCCCACAATATCATTAATAACGGGAATATAATATCTAGATATGAGAATAATCTAAATTGTGATGATCATCTTTAGTATCATCCCATATCACATGATAGAGGGGAATCACATCTCACCACTACTGATCTCATTTGGGCAGCATATCCCCTTGTAAGCATCTCATCATGGGAAGTAAAACCCACTTAAATGGGAAGTAGGGGATAACATGGAATAGTGTCCTACCTTGGTGAGAATAATAGATGATTAGAAGTTATTGAATACTTAGAGTAATTTTTTTAGAGAATATGTTCCTCTAGAATGTGGTATTCATCAAGAGAAGGAAGTTTTGTAGACATTTAATGTGGATATGATAGTTGTATTGTCTTTTGTTGTTAACACAAAAATCATGTTCAAACTCACATAATTTAAAGTATAATATGTGAGGAATTTTCCTATGGAAAGAGGGTGAGACGCCCTTGGAAGAAATACATGAGGGGAGGAATACCCTAAAGAAGATAGTATTGTGATATTCATGTGAGCACCAGTGGATGAATACACTACCTATACATGGTAACAGATATAGGGAAAATTTAAACCACCCCTAGGGTAATAGAAAATGGGAGTTTATTAATGGAAAGGTTGATTTAAAATTCCCTCAGATATTTGTGACATGGACCTAAATAGCCTCCTACTAGTGTGTACCTATTAAAAATATATGAGTTTTGAATTATCGTATAGGGAGTTTCACTGATGTTTGATAATAGGGGGTAAATTATTCCCTATAATGAAGCCTTTTCCCATGTAATTAGGGTAAGATACCATTAGGAGAAAACCATAAGGGATGGGTCACACCAAAGTTGATAGTATCATTACATCTAGAAGAGCACCGGTGGATAGACGTCTATATAGTGTCCAGTTTAGGGATCTTGAATGCTCATAGTTTTCTCTCAAGGTCATTACACTCACTTTGCATATAAAGATCCCTTGTGTCAGGGAGTAAGTCAAACCCATATTATCAGGCATCCATGAACCTCCCCACACCCCTAAGTGGGATTCACATCTTGCTGACAGATGTTCTTCAATAGGAGGCTTGTTATGTCTATGTCATGAACACTAGAGGGGAGCATCAAACAAAGCAGGGTTCAATAAACCACTATCACCATTGGAGACTCATGGGGATTCCATTCCATTACCTTAATTACAGCATACCCGAAACAAAAAATCATCACAATGATCATATCATCCCTTTTAATATCCAATATAATATAATTGGGAATTATATCCAAACAACATGGTCATAATTCCTTAGTTATAAACATATGATATATTTGGAACAACTTCCCTCATTAATGATGGAATAACACAAGTGGGAATCTTGTCCTCAAAAAGGTATCATAAGAAAAAGGTATTTGCATCCCAATAATAACAACAACAAACATAAGGGAATATTGTTCTAGAAGAATACCCAAACATGGTATAAAAAACATAAAACACAATATAATATTTATATTCTAGGATTGGAATATCATATAACCCTCATCAAGTATAATCTAGGATGATACTCATGTAAATAAACAATTTTTTTAAAGATGATCGAGGCATAACCCACTTTGTTCCATAGGTTAATGGGGAAGGGACACTTACCTCAGTCCAATTCAACTATCCAAATTCTATGGGGTGACTAGAAACATCACTAGGGGTTGAGACATGAGTTAACCAAACCAAATCACAAATCCTTTATCTACAAGGGGATAAATCCACCCATTTAGGGTCTATTACATCACTAAACAATTCAAAGAAGCCTAATTGGAGTTATTAGAATTTTTGTTAACATACAGTAAATTGAGTTTGTGGACATAAATGACCATCACATTAAGTTATAACTATTAGAGGGTATTTTGGCCTACAAAATCCTTACACACCTTAAATAGGGCCAAAGAAACCATTTCATAATATTTTTAGGTCTATCACAAATGGATGGTAAGACCAAATATCACACATTTCATGAAATGAGCAGAAACCATAGAGATTTGTTAAGGAACACTAATATTTATCCAGTGTAAGTGTAATCATAGAAAAAATCAAAATGAATCATCTCTAATTGATATATTACAATAAAATATAGAAAACCTCCCAAATTAGGGTATAAATGATGGAACACACTGAAACATCATGATAAACCATAAATAGACAAATGACTAAGGTTATCCATACCTATTATAATCCATTAGAAAAAAAACATAAACCCAATACCAAAAAAGGGATAACTAATCTTGGAAGGGAGATCAATGACAGAGAATAAATAGAGTAGTGTGTGATGCTACTTTTGGGTGGCAATGGGAAGGGTGAACCCATTTATTTAAAGATTTAAGAACTTAAAATTGAGATGAATTGAGTATAACATACATAAATATTGCATCATTTATATAAATATTCAATACATATAAATTAATTTTTTTAATTTTATAAATAATCCATTTTAGGGTTAAGTGGTAACCCGAGAAAATTAGGAGAAATTAATTCAATAACAACACAAAAAATTAAATATTCAAAGGCATGACCACACAAACATTTTCAAAATTAAATATAAAAAATTAAAATTTCTGGAAAAACATAGTAACCAACTTGTTATGATAAATGAGATATCATATATTGACCCTCACATGTATTTGAAACCTCAATAGCTAAGCGAGGGAGATCATCCCTCATGCCACCAATAGTATACGACTACCATCACAAACACTGCATGGCACTAGAAACCTATATAACAATGTAATACCACTAACTCAGTGATGAAAGATATCAATTCTACAAGAATATACCTCAAACTAGAAAAAAAAACCTTCACAATACCATTATATTCTCCCCACATCCCAAAAAAAGATCCACCATCAACTGAAGTTATATGAAATCCATAAAAAACATTCAAAATTGTCAAACCATAATAAAAACCTTGAATTAGATGTAATATAACTGAAGAACCATCAATTATAGAACCAAAATAATGGGAAAAATACCCCAGAGGCCACATCTCCTAGAAGACCCTACCACTTGAACAATCACATCCCAAAACCTCTTTATAAAATAACACACCCAACTAACATGGGAAGGATCACTGAATTTGGAATCCGGAGAAGAGTAATTGATGACATGACCTCGACAACAAACCATGACCAAGAAATCACCACAAACCTTATAGATAACTTAATTATCAAACCTTCACTGAAGAAACAGATACAATAAATCCATCAAAAAATTCCATCTTAAGATTGGTGATGATGTCATCTTAAACATGATGAAACAAAAAAACACCATAACCAAACCATCTAATTTTAATGGAATCCAAAGTGGTGGATGACACCAGTCAATATGATTCCCTGACACTAAATCACAATCAAAAACACCATCTAGTGACCACCTTAAACTCCCATATACTAAATTGATATATGTAAGAACACAAGGGGATCGTTGTTAAGCGTAAATTTGGGTAAACAATACAATGAGGAAGAGAATGAGCCTCAAACCAAAAAATCAAAAACCACCAGAGTGCCTTCTTGATAAACCAATATAGAGTATAACATAAAGTTTTATATGATAAGAGTATACGTGGTAGAGTACATCATCCATGAAGTGAAAATGAAAATTAGACTAAAAAATAACTAGAAGAATCAGACTTCTTGGAGAAATAATGTAGGACTGTGGAATACGGAAAAGATGAAGAAAGTGAATAGAATAAAACCCAATATTACCATGAGATCCAAAATCAGAGAAAAGTATTGAGACCTAAACTGATTTATAGAAATAAGAATATGATAATGTGGTAAGCCTAGGTCATTGAAGGATAAATCCTTATCTGAGAAGGTGATTCAAGAATAAATATGTATCAGTAAGCAGGAAATATTAAATTGTGTATCTGAGTATATAGATAAATATGTAGGGTGGAGAAACCTGAGAAGATACCAAAATTTCAATATTAATGAAGAAGAAACATTATCAAATAAAAGATAAGATACTAAAATTTTGTGAAATGTCTTCAAAAACTCCTAAAAATTTCTTCTCACATTGTACACTTGTTAGTCATAACCTATATAAAATGTTAATTAATAACCTATGGAAAAGAAACATTAGAAATGATGAACTAAGATTCTTAGTAAGGGTAAACATGGGAGATAAAAATCAATGAACATATTTGATTATAACATGATCATATGAGTATGATAATATGATCTTAACATTTTAAAAACATACCCATAAATTCATAGACAATAATCCTGGCATAAGGATTTATAATATAATATGGCATAAATTATTGAGGAATCAAATATCTTGTTCCAAGAGATCTTGTCACATGCATAAAGACATTTCATAGAGAGTGGGACAAAAAAATTTAATAATCACAATCAAATAATTATTTTGTTAGGCTACCCATCAACACATTCATCATATGTTAGGATTGGGATAATTATACATGTACATCTTTTGGGATTGGGATAACCTCCAATGTACCCACATTAAGTCATGGGATAACCTCCTACATACCATTTGAGAAAATAAAAAATTAAACATTACCCAATTAGTTGGATATATTTAACGGAAGCACCAGTCACATGATTATATTCCATTCATGATATGTATGCTAGAAGATCATTTTTCATTTGTCATTTCTTCAAAGCTTCACCCATATAAAAGAAACTGGATTTCATCAATATTTATTCATAAAAATCATATACCATCTATAAAATGAATAAATATGGTATCAACAGATCATATACTTATTGAAACATAAATAAAATCAATGGATATTGTCATAGATGAAAATATCGTTAAATGATCACTGGATAATTTATTGAGAAAAAATCCCTTTAAATTTTGAAATAAATTATTTAAAATCTAAAAATTATCAGAATATTAGGAAAACATATTTTTGAAAAGAACCTCGAGAAATTTAAATTAGGTTTCAATGTAATGAATAGTCATTATGGTGTAAAAAACTATTCATTCGTAAAATATTTAAACTAACATCCCATTCACGCCTTTGGTAAAAAGTACCCCATTCAAAAAAAGATAATAAATTTCCTTTTAAAAATTTTAATAGAAAGAAAAAATGAGTAAAAATGGATTTAATCAATCCTTTGAGAAAATTAAAAACATTCTTGAATATTTTTTATAGAAAATATCGATATGGAAGTAAAATATTCCTAACCGAATAAAGGTTCAATGTTGGTTTTTCTTAAAAAATTTCTTAGCAATGTTTTAGTACTTAGAGGGATTAAAATGAAAGGAAAAATTATAATATATAAAAATTACCATATTAGAATAAATTAAATGATATTTATGATATATAAATCATGTAGTTTAATTATTTTAAATTTAAGTATAAAATGTCCTATAAAAAATTACATTTTAACATAAAATATTTACCTTAGGTACGATTTGATTCGTGAGTGATTTCATCATTATGGATAATAAATTTAAATTTATTATAATTCTATATCAGAACCATATTAACTCTTATAATACCATACATGTTTTACTTATAACAAATTATCACTTTTTCATAAATAATAATTCATAACCATCATCATTTTGGGTGTTAACTGCTTTGTTTTTTCAGGTATGTTTCGAGTTGAAAATTATGGTACTTTAATATTTATCATTATTACATCACATCCATAATGTTAGTAATGATATAAATATAATATTTATATCTATTATATACATATTTATAATTGTCCATAAAATAGAGATATGGAAAAATGTATTACTTCATTCATGGACATGGTTGTCCGTACATACACATGAACACTGTTTTCATTTTCTAAAAAAATAAGGAAATAGATTTAAATAATATTTATCGATAATGGAACCCTAATAATATCATAAATTTTATATATATTAGTTAAATTTATCATTATATCTATTAATTTGGGACAGTTATGGAAAATGATTCATATCGTTATGTAGAGGCGGTAGTCCACAAGGACACCTGAGTAATACTTTCATTTACAATTTTATAAAAAGGAGGTGGAAAATGGTTTTCCATGAGTAATTATTAAAAAATATATATTTATGATACTAGATTAATTATTTTATGATAGATAAAATATATTTAGAGTAATTATAAGAAAAAATAAAATTTGAAAGAGTTGGGTAAGATGATCTCCTCTTATTCGAGTGTCCTCCTTTGGCTTAGACCTTAATAACTTTTAGGATAGTATTTTTAGAAAACAAATAATATAAATAATGAATATAAGGAAGATTTTAAGGTCTTTAGGTACGTATTTTCAAAGATATAGGGCTCAAATTTTGTTTATATGGGTGGAGAATATGTACCTTTTTATAAATGATGGGAGACACACACATGGAATTACATAAAATATTTAAATAATATAAAGTCATTTTCTAGTGAAAGTGAAAGTAAATGTAAATAAATAGAAATTAATATAATATAAGGTCAAAATATCTTTAAATAATATGATTTAGAAAAGTTTATGTGGAATTTTTACCCTTATCTTACAGTTTGACCCCCATTAAACACTTTTAACCTAAACGATAGTAACAAATTTTTACAAATTTTAATGTTAATTATGAACAAAAATGAAAGTAGAATAATTATAAATTCTGGACATGATGATTCAAAATATTGAATAAATCTTATTAAATTCAATCTCTATAAGTGGAATAATTGAAATCTAAAAAAATTGCACAAAACACAATTGAAAATGTTTTTAGAAAAATGAATTTTATGAATAATATTGGATTTAATTTTATTCCTTACAATGACAAAACAAATAGACTAATATTGAAATATTTTATTGAATATATACTTGATATATTTCATTTTAAATAATAAATAAATTATGGTTAATTTATTTTATTAAGATAAAAAGAATTTGTGCACAAAAAATATATTTTTATGGAAAAATAGCTCTTCTTTACAATCAAATGATTTCATTATTATTAAAAATCATTATAGAACTAATGTATGAATTATTATTAATACATTAAAAATAAATTTCATTAAAATAAAATTTAATTTTGATCAATATACTTTTTTATAAAAAATAATAACACCTATAAATATATGTTTCTTTAGTAAAATAGGTTTTTAAATCATGTGATGAATTTATTAAAATATAATAATTATTTATTAGGAATTAATCAATATATTTGAATTAAGAATAAATTATATATATATATATATATTTAATAATTTGGTTTGTCCTATTTATAACCACTAATCTAATGTCTATAATATATATTAGTTTATTTAGACTGAGGGATGGATATAATGTAAATTAATAAATGATTCAAATTTATTTCAAAAAAATACATAAAAAATCTTGGGGTATTATGTTAACCCCATTTATAATTAATTTATCTTAGTAAATTCCATCACATTAATGAAAATAAATAAGGATTCTTATACTTCATCAAATCATTAGGTTCCTAAGTTTCTTCCTCAAATTTATTGTTTCTCCGCGAAACTTTGACTAGGTGAGCGGTCTTATTTTTAATAAATTTATCTCTATAATTAAAGATTTATACTAGTTTTTCTTCATAGGAAGGATCATGTACTGGTGATAAAAACTTTTAGTATAGTATATGTGAATAATTGGGTATTTAATTCATGAATGGAGATACATGTAAATCATTATGAACTTGAGAGAGGTTCAGGGTAAGTGCCATGAAATAAGATATCATCCCTACTCAATCAGGAATCTAGAAATTGATAATATATCTAGGTCTTATATTTCTCTCATTTCTGAATATCATAAAATTGTTACACGGATAAATTCATAGGAATACCTTCACACACACTTTAAATTCCAAACATGCCAATGATTCATAGCATAACTGATCTGTCAACTCTGAGATACCTTGATGTACCAATAAATGGATCTAGAATTATATTCCAATTACTCAACTATCTTATCTCCCAATTAATATTATTCCTTAAATTTATCCCATCATATTAGTGTTGTTAACTTAAATATATATAGGGGTTTAAAATGATGCATTTCAATACTCATGTGAATTATATTGTTATATGAGAAATAGACAATTTGAAGGTATTGATCCCAACCACCTTTTAAGTCTAGAGAATATGATCTTAATATATCTTTCAGGGTTTTGATGATTCTATCCAACTAACCATCTGTCTAAGGATGATAGGTAGTATTGAAACACAACACCATATCCATATCTTACTGAATAATTCTCTAGAACATCGATTTAAACCTCAAATCTCGATCATATACAATATATTGTGGAACTCCATGTAACCATAACACTCCCTTGATAAATATTAAATACAGATGATCACGATATAAATATTCTATAATATAGACGAAAGCTTCTTACTTTATAAGGTGATCAACTATATCCCAAATAGCATTATTCCTCTTAGATGTATTAGGTATTCCTATGATTAAATTCATGGTGACATTTTCTTATTTCCTTATAGGTATGGGTAATGGTTGTAACATATCCTTAGACCTTTTCCAATCAGGTTTAACTTTTTGGTATACCAATAAACAAGTTACATACTCCATAATACCTCTCTTCATTTTATCCCACTCAAATTATCTTAATGGTCTTTATACATCTTTTCACTTCTAAGATGAATAGAGAATGATGATCTATGAGATTTATACAACACATCATTCTTTAATTTTGGTATAATATGGATATATATAGTATTATTGATCCTTATAATTACATCACAATCAAGTTTGAATTCACTAATATTTTTAACCATCTTTTTTTCTCTATATATTCCCTCAACACTTATTTAATCTTCACATGGATAGATTTTTAGCAGTAATTTGAGAAGTATAAAATTTCTCCCCTTTCAATATTATTTCAAGGTCTATCTTTTAAAATCCATAACTATTGGATATTTCATGATAATAATAATAGATAATATATCACTAACATTTTAACTCAAATCATCATTCACCTTGTTCACATTCCCAGGGTGTTAATGTATTGAACAATGATAATATTTAATCAACTCCAACCATCTCCTATGAGGTATAGTTAAATCATTATTGGAGAATATCTACTTTAAAATTTTATGATCAATATATATATATATATATATGTAGTTGGGGTATGCCTTAGTGGTAGAGGTGCCCCGTGATTCTGCATCAGAGACGGGTTCAAATCTGGGTGGGAGTGAATTTCTACTGGCAGATGGTGACGTAGGCATGACGCAGGTAGGTGGTGATGCAGACATGACGGAAGAAGATGGTGGCACAACCATGATGTTGATGGTGGTGCGGCACAGGGTCTATGGTCTAGATTATGGGCCTTTTGGCCATGTAATGGGCTTCATGCTCACTTGGCCTTTGATCTATGTATTGAATAAATAAGGCTTGATGAGGGGCCTGTCCATTGGGGGCCTATGGCCCACCTTTCTGGCATGTGTGTGTGGTGTTTGTGTGTGTTTAATGTAATTGTACCACCAAGAACCTAATATATATATATATATATATAAATATAACCATTATTTGTAAAGATAATTTCGTTATATATTCAATGAAAAAAATACCACAATTAACTCCAAGTCACACATTGGTTCATTTTTATCATTAGAGTTTAATTGTTCTAAGGAAAAAACAAACACTATTTCATTCTAAATAATAACACTTCCCAGTTCCTTCTTTGATGTATTGATGAAAAAAAACCCTTATATATTATTGGGTAATGTGAGTTTATGTGAATAAGAAAATATTTTATTCATCTCCTTGAAATTTTATTCACATTCATCAGTCCAACAAAAAATAAATATTTCTTTGTGTTAACATGGTGAGTGGATTAGATAAATTAATAAAAATTTTGATATTTTTTAAACAATGTTTTGTATTTGTTGACAAATAACTCTTTTTAAAAATATTTTTTTATTCAAGACTAGAGATAGTACATTGTAATGATTTTTTATTAGAAAGTTGATAGTTTCTTAATTTTTTCTAATTTGAACCCAAAGGGACAGAAAATATTTATCATCAAGAAAGTTATTTTTTAGACACAGATTTTCGGGCATATGATTTTGGATCATGAAGCACTAAAAGTAGAAGTGGTAATAATGATAAAGTTTTTTATCAAACACAACATTAGTCTTTGGTCCATAGAAATTCTGTTGAAGATACATCCGATGAAAGTTTTGTTAGAAAGTCAGAATTTTCTGAGTGGGGAAGTAATATTGATTCTAAAGAGGATGTTTTATGAGTGTGAATTTAGAAGTTTGAAATTTTTCACACTTTCTAACCATAAATCAGATGATACTTATCTAGTCATGAAGTAATAAAAAATCATTAAATATATCATGATAAATTATTTTTAAGAAATAGAGAATTTATAAAGATTGCATCAGTTCCATAATACTGCACACATAATATTTCATCTAGAAGTACAAAGATCAGAAGTTTTCTAAAGTTTTAATGAGTTGAAGCTGATGAAGCTTGAAGAATTTAAAATTTTCTGAGTGTATTTTCCATTTTAATGAGAATTTATTCATAATGATAATTCCATTATTATGAGGATTCCATTGGAATGACTCAAGATAAGAAACATGATTAGACTGACTTCGAGAAGGAATGATGATTGGATCAGCTTTGAGAAGGAAATTCAACCAGACTAACTCTGATGAGGATTGTCAGATCGTAATGTGTTGTGTAAGATAGTTCATCATTATAATATGAGGAAGATAGTAAAATTGTAATAAGAGAATAATGAAAGGAATATTTTAATAAGATATAAATAATGTAAAATCATAACGAGTTGAGAAAGAAATATATATCATAATGAGCTGAGAAAGAAATGAAGATTGTAATGAGCTGAGACAGAAATGAAGATCATAATGAAAAAAGGAATATGAAGATAAGGATATTATATTAGGCTGATGAAAATTCAGTTTTTCTTAGAATAATGATCTTGAATAAATATTGATAAGGTTTCAAGAAGTCATACTTGAAGTTAAAATGTGATTGATTTTTGGAGTTCTGACATTTGAGTAAGCATGAAAAGTATTTTTGTTTAAATAAATTGATTTTTATGAGTATCTTTTAAATAAAATCACACTTCATTCACATTTTTTATCTTTTCAGTGAGTGAGGAAAAGGAGAAGCACTGAATTATTTGGCTAAAAGTTCCTCCAGAACAAATATATCATTAGAAGATTGAACATCTATTTTTTTACAGGACAGAGAAAATTCATTTTGAGAAGATTGTTTGGAGTCAATCAGACTGAGGAAGACCAGATGAGTTTTTCAATAGTGTTTAATTAGTGCAGATTGATAAAGGGAATATTTTATTGAGTTGATCTTACTGATTCAATCATACTAGGTTCATTAGACTAAAGGTCATCGAACTCAGGGTCATGATACCCTTAAACATTTGTAGAGTAGATTGAACAAAGTCTTAACTATTTTTTTGGATTAATTATTCTTTAATAAAAATTTAAAAATGACGGGATTTAATATTTTAATTCCTACTATGCGATAAAAGGTGTCTAAAGAAGATTTAAACAAGTTTTATTCGATTCTTAATAATATTTAATTTCCATAGGCCCTCTAGAGTGGCCATAGAAAAGATGTAGGTTCTCACAATAAGTCCAAACCTTGAAAATATCATGTTTTTACTTACTTTATTATTTTTCATGCATTATTTTTTATAAAAGTATGATAAGGATATGAAATTTATTAGGTTTCAGGGGTTGTGTTTTATAAAGTGTTGAAAATTATAAAAAGTAAGCAACTAATTCAAACCACCTTCTCTGTCCTTATTCAATCCTTGGGAACTTCAGTTGGTATTAGAGCTAAGGGTTTCTTATTTAATCCTTTTAATGGATAATCTAAATTCTATCAATATTATATTAATTCATACCTTTAATGGAAAACCTTATCATGGATGAAAAAATAGGATGATTCCTTATCTCTTTTCTCTTGGGCTAGAAGTTATTGATTCTACTACTATTGGTTTTACACCTATTGATAGATATTCTCTCATGATATTTCCTAATACTAGAAATATAGATGTTGATGGAAAGTATAAAAACTATATCCTTATGTACTTTTTATAAAATTATTATATGAATGGAATGGGTCTTAAAACATGAAAGAGTATATGGACAAGCTGGAAAATATTTTTGAAGGGAATACGAAATTGAGGGATGAAAATATAAAAATATGGCATAGTAAATATGAAGACATCAGAATGAGAAATGAAAAAACCATTGATGAATATTTCACTAGAATAAATGATTTTTTTGGTAACATTAAAGGATTCATAGATGTCCTGGATGATTCTATAATTGTGAAGAAACTTATTAGAAACATTCCAGATAAGTTTGATTCCAAAATTTTATATTTAGAAGACATGGATGATTTATATCTTGATTAATTACATAACATTATTGTTTCTTAAAAAATGAGGAAAGCTCTAATTTTTTAAAATAAAAATAAAGATGAAATGGATTGTTATTACATGAGAAAAATGAAAATACAAGATAGTGAAGATGTTGATTATTGTGAATCTGAAGCAAAATATGACAATTAGTTGAATGAAAAAAATCATGTCAATTATATCTAAGAAATATAATAGAGGAATTAAAAATTATGAAGGTAAATTTCATATCAAATGTTTTGAGTGTGGGGGAATTAGGAAATTTTCTATAAATTGTTCCAAGAATAAATTTTGAAAATATCAAGAGGATTCTGATGACAAACCTTGATGAAAGAAGTGAAAGAAAATTTATAAAGAAGAAAAGTCATCCAAAAAATATAAGAATAATCTTACGGGATACAAAAGAATTATGATGAGTAAGAATAATGAATCGTACTCAACTAAAAACAATTATTTGAAGGATTAAATTTTAGAAACAATTATAACCTTCATTGAAAAGGTTGAGAAAAAAATTCCATATATAGTGAAGAATATAGTGAAGAATCATATAGAGAGTATAAAATCAGAATATAATTTATTTCATGACTTAAAAAAAACATTCAAGAAAGAAATCAGAGTTATAAAGATAGATTTTAAAGATGTTTTGGAAGGATGAAAATATATCATCAAGTAAGAGTAAGAATACAGTCAAGAGATATTAAGTGTTAAACATAGAATTTCTGAACACTGAGATATGGGTGAACTTATCAGCAAGAATATGGAATATAAGGAAGTAGAAGTTAACAAGTGTAAATAAAAACTTCATGAGATCAAAATTACCTTGGGGAAGATAAATAAAAACTTCAAAAAAACATCATAAGTAAAAGATAAAACTAAAAACATTTTTTAGATAAATCAAATCAAGAATCATGTCAAATACTAGCCCACAAAAAATAATGTTCCATTTTTTTTTCTAACATATCAAGTTCCAAAAAAATCATTGAGAAATCGTAGGTGGAGAAAGGGTGTGATAAACCTATTTCATATACAAAATATGAAGCCCACATAGGAAGAAAGATGGTTAACATCTAGATATTGTTAAATATGGATGAAGTTATCAACCACAACAAAGTTTCTATTGAGAAATATATTTATTCAATAAAAAATATAGATTTGATGGATATTACTGGTGTTATTGAATCTATGGGCACATGACTTATAATTTTTGGCATATCTTGTCACTTCCATGAAAAAGGTTTGAAAAAATTGAATGAAATGGGGGAAGATGGATGAGTAATTTTCTTAACCCATAGGAAGTTAGGAAAAATATAAAGAAGTTAGAAACCTTCCAAGAAAAAATAAATTTGAATGTCTGAAATAAGATTGTTTAATATGTGATGATGTTATTCACTATGTCGAAATATATATAACACTCCTTTCAGGGAAGTTTATTA
Source organism: Viscum album (assembly GCA_963277665.1). Taxonomy (NCBI): domain Eukaryota; kingdom Viridiplantae; phylum Streptophyta; class Magnoliopsida; order Santalales; family Viscaceae; genus Viscum; species Viscum album. The sequence continues at coordinate 545,555,804 of OY728140.1, forward strand.
TAGTAAAAATGAAAATGAAGCTATAAAGAAGAAAGTTGAAGAAAAATATTTTGTGGTCCAGACACCATTAAAATTAAGGTAAAGGAGAAAACCATAGATACTTAATAATCGTTATTCTTAACATATGATATGTGATATAAAAATATTCAAACATGTTGAAACTCATGATGGATGTTCCGTTAAATTTGGTAATTATAGTTCCTTAAAAATTAGTGGAATTAGAATGGATGAGATTGAAGTATAAAATTTGATATCTAAGGAAGTTTTATTTGTTTATGGGATAAAACATAACTTACATAGTTTAAGTCAACTTTTTAATGATGGAAAGTAAGTTGTTTTTAGAAAATATTTTTTTATCATCAGAAGTGTTAAATATCAAAATGTAATAAAAAATGGTGAATAAACTTGTGGTAGTATTTTTAAAATTGGAGAGTTTAATAACATATGTTACATGAGTGATGGAGATGATAACAAATTGTGGAACTGAAGAATTGGGCACCTTGGGTAGAAAAACATAAAAAAACCTTCCAAAGTTGATTCTATTCAAAACTGTATAGAATTAAAAAAGAATATATGAAGATGTTTTTTATTACTTTTCAAAAAGGTAATATGACTAAAAAATTCCATAAGTGAGTTGAGATTCACTATAACAGATCTATAGAGCTTATTTATTCCAATTTATGTGGACTTATGGGAGATAAATCAATAAAAGAAGATTTAAACTTCATCATTTTTATTGATGATTTCACTTAGGTGAAAAAAATATTTTTATGAAACATAAGTCAAAGTATGTGGAAATGTTCAGGTTTTTTTAGAAAGGATGTTGAGAAAGAAATATAGGTTTACATAATGAAGTTGATAATAAATAATGATACCATATTCACAAGAAATAATTCAGAAACTTATCTAATAAATTATGGTATCAATAATATCTATAGTTCTCCCTATACTCTATAAAAAAATGAGTGAGTGGAAATAATGAATATAAGTTTGGTGTGAATGGGAAAAATTATATTACAAGAATACAAACATTCAAATTTATATTGAAAGGAAGCTATTATTACATCATTGGATGATCAAAACAGATTCTTGTTGAGAGAGAAAACAAAAAAGACTTCTTATTAAATGTGGTACAATGTAGAAACTTCATTAAATTACACCGTTGTTTTTGGAAGTACATGTTTAATAAAAATAAAAAAAATTGGATCTAGTAAAGTTTGATGAGAAAGATGAGGAATGAATTCCTCTGGGTTATTAACCCAATGAAAGAAGTTAAAAATGTTTGAACAAACTATTAAAAATATTAGTGGACTCATATTATGTGAAACTAATTGAAATCGAAATTACATACCAAAAGTTGTTAATAAAGATGAGGAGTTTAAATTGGAGATTTACAATGATAATGGAAGTAATTTAAAACATCCTTATCAAGATTTAGGATAATGGTGTGTTGTATAAATTTTAACTGAAAAATAAGAATGGAAATTTTCTACTTTATAAAAACATGTTGAGTTCTAAAACATTATTGGAAATATGAAGGATCTAGTTCATACTAGAAGAATGTTGAGATTATAAAATCATACATAACATATCCAAAATATTGAACCAGAATCAGTTTTAGAAGATATTAAACACAGTGAATGGGTGGATGCTATGATTGAAGAGTTGGATCAAATTGAGATAAACAAAGAAGAGAAATCGTCCCATACACTAAAAATAAATTTTTTATTGGAAAAAATGGGTTTATTGAAAAAATTTGAATAAAAATGGATAAGATTCAGGAAACAAAGTTAGGATTGTTTTTAAAGAATGTGTATAGGTAGAAGGTGAGGATTTTGATGAAATTATTACCCCAATTGCAAGTTTATAAAAAATCAGAATGTTTCGAGCAGTGGTTGCTCCTCATAATTACAAAGTATATTAGATGGACATAAAGAAATCAGTTCTCAATGAAGAAATTTAATAATAATTTTACAATGAAAAACCATGTGGGTTTATACATGATGATGATGAAAACAAAGTTTGTAAATTTATGAAAGAATTTTATGGTCTGAAACAGGCTTCATGTGCATGGAATTATAATCTTGACAATTGTTTTAGAATGGTGATTTTTTCTAAAGGAAAATTTGATAGATAATTATACGTGAAAGATGATTACTTCCGAACTCTAATAGTAATTAAATATGTGGATGATATAATTTTATATGGGGATAGAGAGTATTTTTGTTAATATATTTTTTGAAGAAATGAATAATATTTTTGAAATATCAATGTTGGGTGAATTAAATTTATTCTTCGGTGTATAAGTTTAAAAAAAATAAAAATACATTTTCTATCTCAATAAAAGTTTTTCAGGGAATTGTTAATTTTTTTTTGGAATGATATAATCCAAATAAGTTTATACTTTTATCTCTATGAGCACAAATTTGAGTAAATATGTGTTCAAAAAAAGTGTGAATCATAAAGTATTTTATAATTTTGTAGGAAGTATAATTTACCTTACACCCTCAAGGCTTGATATTGTTTATGTTGTGACTTTTTGTGCCAGGTATCAAAGTAATTAGAAATAATCCCATATGTTGGAATCAAAAAATATTTGGAGATGTTTAAATGGAAAAAATCACATAGTATTGTTTTTATAAAATAAATTGTGATATAATGTTTCATGGTTTTACCGAGGCCAATTAGGCTAGACATTTTAATAATTGAAAGTCAAATTTAGGAGGAACATTTTTCTTGGGTGAATATTGTGTGATTTGGCATAGTAAGTAACAAATTTTAGTAACTTTAAGCATAAAAGAATCAGAATATGTTGCAGTTACTCATGATTGTACTCAAAATGGTGTGGATGAAAGTTCATCTAGAAGAATTGAAACTGAATGTTTCTAAACCATTGATGATTATTTGTGATAATAATAGTGCAATTGAAATTTTTAGAAATACTATCCAACATTGAAGATCTAAACACATTGATATAAAGTATAAATTTATAAAAGATAAAGTTGAGGATGGAGATTTTTTTCTGGATTATATCTCAAAAAAGTATCAAATCCTAATATCTTCACAAAAACAATTCCAAAAAAACGGTTTGTAGAATTGAGACTACAAATTCTTATTCAACATCCTCTAATGACTTCCTAAATTACATAATAATTCCCCCCACCATTATTTGGATTATGATTACAAAGGGGGAAAGAAATTAACAACTTTATTATTTGTTAATTTTTTGCTTTTATCTTTCTCAAAGGAATATGAAGATATGGTTATCATAAAATAGAGGAGAGAAAAAAAAGTTGAGAGGAAAAGATAAAACTGAGGGAGAGATTATCTTTACATGGAAGAAAATTTTCTTTTCTTAAAGGGTTAAAATTCCTTAAAAAAATTACTTTATCCAGTAGTGTGGTGTCAAGATACTCTCTTTTAAGAAAGGATATGTTTTAATAAAAGTCAAAAAACATGATATTTTGAAATATTTATTAGATTTAAAAAGTTTGTTAAGGATTATTGTCAACAAATCCAAAGGGGGAGATTGAATAACATTTGTGATGATTTGTTTTCAACAATGTTTTGTTCTTATTGACAACTATCCTTTTTGTAAATGAATGTTTTTAATATTCAGAATTGAAACCAATCTATATTAATGAGCTTTCATAATAAATTTGAAAGTTTATAAATTTATTGTATCCAAAAAAAGGAAGAGAATGGTTTTATCATTAAAAGTTTTGTTTTTTAGAGATAGGATTCCTGACACCGGTTTTAAAATCGACTAGAATTGGATATATAAGTGGTCAGAATGAAGAAGTTTTTTATTGAACACACCATCAATCATAGGTCCATTAAAATGATATTAAAGATCTATCTGTAACACCCCAATATTTCATGGTATGTTTCTTTTTAAATGAATTCAATAGCATGTGTTGAACACAACACTGAGTTCGATTGCACTATGTTATATCAAGCTAGCTGTTTAAAATGATGTTATGAATAGTATTAACCACATTATGAAATTTATAAATTTAAATTTTTACAACATAATTAGTTTTTTAATTAAAAATATCAAATGTATATTAGGGTGATTTTTTTTGTATAATTTATAAAAGTTGTAATTTTTGATGAATAATGAAAAATACTTCGTTGTTGTTAAAAACCAATTATTCATTTATATAAATATTTTATTTTAATTTGATTTTAAAGTCGAAATAGATTATAATACATATATTAACCCAATTTAGGTTATTGGAATAATTTTTATAATAGAATTATATTTACAAAATTATTGAGTTTCTTAATGTCTCTTTTCCCTGCCTTCTCACCACTTCTACAGGATTAACATTAAAAGTAATTTTTTTATTTCTGTGAATTGAATTTATAAAAACGGATATACATGGGTGAAGTAAGTATGAAATTTTTGATCTAATATAATCAAATTAATTTTTTTGTGAATAGTAAATTTAGTATTTTTTTATTTATTTTCCACAGTATTGAGTTAATTGGGTAATTAAAGGTAAAAAAATAATATTATATTATTATAAAATTACCGTAAAATTTATAATAATTTAATTGGATTAGTTTATTTTACCAAAATCAACTTTAGGCCAAAAATATTATCCTTTTAAGCCACTTCTGTTAGATTATGACATTTATTATATTTTATTTAATGAATAGTTTGAAATGTCATATTCAAATATTAATAACTATATCATTTTTAATATGAGGTTATATAAGTGATATGGTGGACTATAAATAGTATTTATAAAGATAAAAATTATATCTATATCATGGTAATTTATTTATAATTTTAGAAAATAATTAATTAAATTAAATGGTGAAACAATAATGATGTAATATTTGATTTATTAAATGAATAATCAGTTAAATGATATTAATAATATAAAAATGAATATAATTTGAAAATTTGAGGCCATCCCTGATTTTTTTGGATACCTTTGACATTTTAGGGTTTATTTAATGTATTTTTTAAGGAATAAATTCGTTATGATTTTAAAAAATCAATTAATAAATAGTTTCAAAATTTACATAAATGAGATTTTAAATTGAATATTAATTTATTAAAAGATATAAAATTCATAAAAATATATATTTTAGAAAAATAACTACGATAATGTTAAATATTTCATAAAATGATCCAATTTATGTTTCTTTGGCTTTTTATAGTAACTATATTATCCTTATTGTGTAAAAAGACAAATAGTCTTAGTAAGAGTTAAATTGATTAACTAAGGGTTAAATCCAAAATAGATGGTTAATATTGTGACCTAAAAAAGTATAAAATTAATATTTTGAGTTACTTTTAATAAATAATAATATTATCTTTTAAATAAATCACTTTAGATCTATTTCAAATCGAAATCATTTTTTATAAAATTAATAGTTTTGGAGTTTCCAAAAGTGCTCCTCCCCTCTCTTATAAAAAGGCATATCTTCTTCTCTTTTATTCAAACCTATAAATCCATTTTGATCAGACAAAATCTGCCCATTTATCATTCAAAATTCCCTCACTATATCCTAGAATCCATAATTTGGGTAGAAATCCAACATAAGCAGTCCTTTTGTACAAATCAAATGGAGATACTCAAAGAAGAGGTAATTGTTTTCCCTATTCAATTCAATTTCTTTTCTTGTTATACTTCCTCTTCCAATGTTGTTTATATAATAATTTAATAAATCTAGTATCATCTATATTTTTATATGTTATTATGAAAATGAGACAACCATATTTCTCCTTTTATCCATTATATGTATAACAGTATCACAATGAGTGTGTATGTACGGCTTACCATCTCCACACCGTAGTGTAATTTTTTATTCAACACAAATTTGTTTGGATGGGTATAATGATAAGTATAATGGATATAAATAATGAATATTACATGATTATTATTCTTTATAATTAATATACCATCCAATTCTCATCCATTTAACCATTTATGGAATGATACAGTTGCTCGAGCGTACGTATGACCAATCGTCTCCACGATGTGATAAGTTTCATTCTCCACATTAACTATTCAATAATGATTATAAAAATTATAATATGAGTAAATATATTATTTATTAACTTAATATCATTCTTGGAGAGTTTGTGACGATGAATTCCTACCTCAGTGGTGTCGTGCGACTTCATGGACTCAATTATCTTGGCATTTTACATTACTGTTAGTCGGCTTCTCTCTTGAATCATTTTCATTGGATAGGACCTCCATGGTAGCGCGATGTGGTTCCAATGGATGAGTTCCAGCTGTTGTGGCATGAGGGTATTTTTTCATCTTAGGGTGTACGCTGGGAGGTGTCGGGTTCTTCACGGGTGACCTGGTTGGCAGTGTAGGGGTTTGGGTTTGGATCATGATAGGGTTTTTCTATAGGGGCACTGGTGACTATTTCATATTCATCCTTTTTTTCTTCTAATTTTGGGTTTATTCTATATTGTGACTTTTCTTAAGGTTTTTTTGGATGTTTTTTCATTTCTATTTGAGGACGACTATTGTTGGAGTTAGGTTTTGTGCAAGGCTGTGTTTGGTTTTCTAGCGGTGTTTACTATGTGTCTTCGGGTGAAGGGGAAGGTGTGAAGAAATTTTGAGGATGGTGCTCTTGATTCGTCGATCCGGTAGAGGATTTTGTGGATTTTGTTTCTCCAATATGGAATCATGGTGTTGTATTATGGCTCAGCATAGGTGGTTCTGGGCAATGGAATTCACATTCCTAGTAGTGGAAGGTCGAGGTGTGCTATGTGGATTATTCTTAGAGTTTGCTTCAGCTTGGTTGCTATTGGATTCAAAATCTAGATGATGAAATTGGATTGTTGTTTGTTTTTCTGGTGTTTAATGATGGGTATGATAGTTTTAGGTAGTATATATAATTCTTGGATATGGAGGTTTTCTGGTTATCTATTTTTGTTTGGAGTAAGGTTAGAATAGTCAGAAAATTAGATACATGTTAGTATTTGATGGTTTGTATTTTTGGATGATGGTTGGTCTAGAAATTCTACAAGTTTATGCCTAGGATGAGGACTTAGAGCAGGTTTCTTCCACAATGCATGGATATTCAGATTTTGATGATTGAGAGGGTATGGTATAGCCCTCGGTACCAAGCCCGTGTATCTTTGAACGAGATAGCTTACTGAGCAACAATGCATTGGAGGAGGCTTGCCATAACGATATTGATGTTGGGGAGGGGCATTTCTAGTAGTCTTGTTTTCGTACTGGGTTATGTTATGTATCCATTTATTCGAATTCATTAGAGGTTTTCCCCTTTCTCCTTAAAAGGGGTTTTATCCAAAAATAAATAAAAAATTGAGGCCTTCAGGCAATTCAGTCGGTTAAAAAAACGCCCGGAACAATGGTAATACTGAAATATTATTAAACAAAATGACATAAGAGGATTATATTTGATATCATAAATATGGATATGGTCCTGGTATAATATAATAACAATATTTAACCATTATATAGGATGTTAACACACCCTTGACTAATGTAAAGTACAAGGTAAGGGTAAATTTTACAATCTCATTATTATCTAAGGTTTTTTATACATAAGTATCTACTAGGAAATATTTATCATCCATATCCATGTTTCCTAAATATGGAATTCCAAATATCATTACTATTCCTTTAATATAGTTTAACGTCATTTTCAGAAATTTATTGCTTTTTATTAAATGTTTTGAAAGATATTTTTGTTGTTATTTTCCAAATAAGGTACTTTAAAACCTTTTCGACAAATTAATGAAGGAATATTTTTTTTAACTTATATCAAGAAAGTGAATTTTTTCCACCATCATGATGCCTTAATGTTTTTATGCATACATTATAAGATGAAAAGTTATGTTTCAAAATAAATGTTTTCTTTTATAATTGTGTGGATTTTAAATGATTTCGATGTTTAAAGGGATATTTCTCCAAAAGATTTTTAATGATTTTATTAGATTATTTTTCTCTATGACAACAACCATTGTAAGATTTTTTGATTTATTTAGGTTGATTTTTTATGATAAAATCTACCACATTGTGTTGAATGGTTTATGAAATGTTTGATTGTGGATATTCTATTTTGATACCATTCATGGTTTATGGGTAATCTATTAACATTTCGTATTCTAGTTTTAATTTGAATGTTTATGTTTGTTTGGTTTCACCCTTTTCATATGATAAAAGAATTAGACTTAGTAAGTGACAGATTGGGGTCCAGTTAATGAAATACCAATGGGTTGGGGACTAGTTATTGGAATTCTCTCGAAGCCTTAGTAGTTATCATGAGTAAAATTAGTTTGGGTTTTGACTAACATCTTACTCGCTTATGTATGGTCTTGGCGCAAGGCCTTGATGATATGGTTATGATGTCTAACATTTTGAATTTCCCCATTATGATATCTTTTATTGATATTAATGTGACTATTAAGCTAGTAGAATATCCATGTGAATGTTTAAATGGGGTTATTTGGTGAATTTTTTCCATATTATTCTAAATATTATGTTTAAAAGGATTGTGTTTCAATTTTACACATTACCTTAAAAGTGTATGTTTATTTATGATTGCTTCACCTATATTGTTTATCCTTACTGAGCAGCTGATATTACCTCTTTCTTATGTTTCATTTTTAAATAGGATGAAAAGAGGTATATTAGGACTAACCTATAAAGATAGTATAAGGGATATGAGTGTTTTCAATGGAGATACAATGAATTTTTTTCATTTCACGATGTCATGTAAAACATATGTTTGTATATAGTTTTTCCAAGGCTGATAAACATATCGGTACTTTGGGATTTGATTTCTTGTGATAATGCCAATGAAATAAAATAATGCACCAACTCTGGGATTTTGGGGTTGTTTTTCAGTTGGTATCAAAGGAAGCAAAGTACAAACCTTGGAAACTAGATTTATAAAAACATTTATTTGGGAAAATTAAACTGAGATAGATTTTGAGGGTAAGTATAGAAGAACACACTAAAACTTTTGTAAAAAAGATATTATGTGTGTATTTTTATAAAATACATCATATAATCGATACTACAAGTAGACATGGTCCTGTAACAGATGTACTTAGGAGTAATAACTCCGACAAGGTGTTCCAGGCGTCACTCGAGGTAACCTGTTACATGGAAATGAGACTTACTACACAACTAGTTTCACACTCCCAAGGGATATGATTAGGATAATTCACATTATCTTTTCAAACTATTATGAAGGATTTAAATTAAATATTCCCCCAAATAAACCATGTTTTTTATTATGAGATTAGATATGAATAAAATTTTCAATTTATGTTACTTATATTGAATTTATGAATTATGATTCCTAATATAATCTAGTCAATCCCTTTTTTTAGAAGTAGATCCTATTAGAATAAATGGAAATTTTATCAATGCACACAGTCAATTTATGGATTTCCATTCTATGAAAGATAATGATGTTGGTGAAGGAGCTAAAATTGGTGATGAATAACTGATAAATATACTGGGGCAAATGACTCATGTTATGATTTATAACTTTACCTGTATGGAGTAGCCTGATCCATGGCATAGAGGATCAATGTTAGATTGATTCATCAGAAAACAACCACTAAAATTCAATACATCTTCAAATCCATTTTTATTTGAGCGATCGATAATTTCCTTAGAGAAAATATTTCTTTCTTTGGGAGAAACCAAAGGGAAAACTTTTTCATGCCACTTTATCATATCTTAGGATATGTAGATAAATGGTGGTCATTAATTCAATATAAGATAGAGGATAAAAGCTTATAAAATATTGAATGGGGGTAATTTTAAGAAATTTTCATAGAAAAATACTTTACTCACGAACAATAAGATCATATGGAAAATATAATATCTGAGTCTGAGGTAGAATGACTATTAAAATGTTGCAATGTTTGAAGAAAACTTCACAAGGATAGGATGACATACTACAGACTACATAAATAACCCCTTAAGTATTATTGATAGATTCTTTTATGGGTTAAAACCATTCCTCTAATGGTCACTAGTCTCATAATATTTCTCACTGTATGAATAAATAGTATAATGTTCTATAAACACATAAAAGGAATTCTATAAGTCATATGATTTTAAAGAAAACCAAAAGAATAAGAAGGATATTGAACACTATGGAAATTAAAATAAGGGGAATAATGGAAAATATTACATTCCACATTGTAATAATTGTGGAAAGAAACACCCTAGTACTTTCCTAATAGGAATGAGAGTTTGTTACAAGTGTGGAGAAAAAGGTGACCGAGATCATGATTTCATGGGGAAGAAATAATCTATCAATGTTCAATGCAATAATTATAAATAAATGGGTCCTTATGAAAATGATTATTCTGATAATTAAGGAAACATTCTATGAAAAATGACTAAGGGAATAGGCCATGGTTATGCAGTCACATTAGCTAAGGTCGAAGCTCCTAATGACATAGTGGTAGGTACTTTTGTGATCTCCCCAATTTTTTCAAAAGATTTATTTGATTATGGGTCCATATATTCCTTTCTATCTTCCCAATTTTCTTAAAAAATTAGATATTTACAATTCACATTAATAAGGGAGTTTTTAGTCAAAATCCTAAGGGAAGTCTCATTACAACAAATATGTTTCAAGTAGTTCCAATTATGTCATATAAACATGACTTATCTGCTAAATGTCTTATCATACCTATGACTAAATTTGATATAATCCTCATTATGGACTCTCTATCAAAATATAATGTGAAAATTTAAAACAAAAAGAAGTAATTTATGATTTGTGTGGAATATGTAGAATTCATTATCTTTAGGGTAGAAACTCAATCATCCGATTTTTTTCTAGATCCCCCCAGAGTAGCTCTTCTTAATGAAATTATTGGGCAGGAAGAGAAACCATCATCGATGGGTGAGGAAATAAAAATTCAAATTGATAATATACCAATTGTATAAGAATACATTGCTATATTTCCAAAGGATTTCCTTAGACAGCCTCCAGAGTGGGAGGAAGAATTTTCTATTGATTTAATCCCTGATGCAATGGAAATATAAAAAATTATCTATTGAATGTAAACTGTGGAATTAATAGAGGTGAAAAAACAACAAGAGAAGTTGAGTAATAAGGGATTTACTCACCCTAGTGTCTCTCCATGGGGATCCCTAGTTCTTTTTGTTAAGAATAAATATAGATCAATGAGGTTGTTCATTGACTATAGAGAAATCAATTCTATTACAATAAAGAACAAGTATCCTCTACCATACATTGATGGTTTTTTTGATCATCTTCATAAAGCTTAATATTTTTTGAAAATGGTACTTATTTTTAGATATCATCAATTGTGATTAAATAAAAAATATATTCTAAAGAAGGGATTCCAAACCAGGTATGGATATTATGATTTTATAGTTATGCTGTTAAGATTCAGTAATGCACCCTATATTTTCATGGATCTAATAAAAATAGTGTTCAAGGAATATCTGGATGATTTTGTAATATTATTTATTGATGATATCTTGGTATACTCCAAAAGCTATGAAGACCATGAGAACCACTTAAGGATTGTTCTGAAGACTCTTATATGAAATAAGCTATACGGGAAATTTTCCTAGTGTGAATTATAGATTTAGGAAATTTCTTTTTGTGGCAATATTGCATTGTTGTATAGAATCTATATTGATCTTGTAAAGAAAAAGGATATCCAAGAATGACCAGTTCTAATGATCATAACTGAGGTACATAGTTTTTGTATTTTAGTAGGTTACAATATGCATTTCATCCATAATATTTCTCGATTAGATAACCCGTTAACCAAGATCACACATAAAGGGGTTAATTTTTTTTGAAAAAAAGAGTGTGAAGAATTTTTTAAATAATTGAATAGAATAATATTAAATGAAACTATCTTGAAATAACCATAGGGAAATAAGTGGTTTGTGATTTATAGTGATGTATCAAAGAATGAACTTAGTTGAGTTCTTATGTAGAATGATTGATTTATTTATTATGAATCTAGGAAATTTAAAATTCATGAACAACACTTCTTAAATCATGATATTGAGTTAGCTATAGTAATCTTTGATCTGAGAATATGAAAATACAATCTATATAGTAAAATATGTGATATATATACTTATCACAAGAGTTTGAAATATATTTTATCACAGAAATAACTCAACATGAGACAAAGGAGATGGATTGAGCTACCCAAGGATTATTATTTTACAATACACTGCCACCTAGAGAGGAAAAATAAAGTGTCATATGATTTGTGAATGAAGTACCATTGAGTTCTAAAAAAATGGGAGTCTAATCAGATCATTTGTTCATGGATCTAGTAAAGATGGATATGGGAATTATCATGGAAGGTGGAACATCACTACTTTTTAAAATGGTTTCCAAACCATATTTACTAGAAAGGATAAAAAGTTTTAAATATAATAATTAGTATTTTCAAAATAAAATTAAAGCTATGAATTATGGGAGACTGATTGAATTCATATATAATGATGGAATTTAGAAATTTAGGAAGAGGCTTTGTGTTCCCCCTATACCTAAGATAAAAAAAAATTATTGGATGATTCTCATAGCTCAAATTTCTCTATACACTATAGTGGCACTAAGATGTATAAATATTTGAAGGAAAATTTTTGTTATGACAAGTTGAAGAGGTAAATTGATGACTATGTGTCAAGATATCTGATTTTATAATAAACTAAAGTCTAAGAGGAAACGTCCTAAAAGAATCATGCAACCTATTCCTATACCTGTGTGGAAATGAGATGACATTACAATGGAATTTTTCACTATATTAACAAAGACTCCAAGAAGGAATGATACAATATGGGCTATCATTGATCACATTACCTAATCAACACATTTTCTTGCTATAAGAGAAGATTTAACTCTAGAACACCTAGTAAGACTCTATATTAATGATGTTATAATACTTCATGGTGCACCTATATGGATTGTGTCTGATCGAGATCCAAATTTTATATCATAATTATGGAAATGTCTTCAGAAGGATCTAGATACTGATATTTATTTGAGAACCACCTACTATTCTCAATCATATGGATAGTCTAAAAGGACTATTAAAACATTATATGATATGTTTAGATCATGATCAATTGACTTTAAAGGAATGTGGGATAAGTAATTAACTTTGGTTGATTTTTTTTATAATAATATCTTCCATTCTAGTATTCAAATGGAACCATATAAAAAGTTCTTTGAAAAGAGATGTCATACACCAACTTGGTGGGTTGAATTTGGTGAAAGAAATCTTATATGCCCAGAAATTATGGACGAAACAATTGAAAAGGTAGAGATTATTCAAAATCATATTAAAGTAGTTCAAGGTAGCTAAAAGAGTTTTGCTAACAATCAAAGAAAGTATTTTGAATTTCATGTGGGAGATCATGTTTTCATGAAGGTATCTCCATGAAAGTTTATTATAAGATTAAGTAAGAAGGGTAATTTATGTCCAAAGTACATTGGACCTTTTGAAATTCTGGAATGAATTGGAGCTATAACATACCATTTTCTAATGCTTCCAAGTCTCTTTAAAGTTTATGATATGTTCCATGTATCAATGTTATGGAAATACATTCCCAACCCAACACATGTACTCACCTATGAATAAAAAGAAATGGACCCCCATCTATCTTTTTGTGAAGAGCTTATCAAAAAGATTTATACTAGGGAAATTTTTTTGAGGAATTGGATTACTCTATTGGTAATGGTTTTTTAGAGAAATCCTAAAATGGAAGAGGTAATAAAGGAACATAAAGAATATATGTTGAACTACTTTAATCTTTTTATGAATTGATATTCTAGAAATTTTGGGGAAGAAAGTATTTGAAGGAGAGATGAATGCAACACCCCATGATTCCACAATACGTTTCTTTTTAAATAAATTCAATAGATTTCACTGAACGTAAGACCGAGCTCGAGCACACCAAGATCTATCAAACTAGTCTTTTAAAAAGAATTTATGAACAATATTAACCAAATTATAAAATTTATAAATTCTATTTTTCAATATACATTTATTTTTAGAATTTTTAATATAAAAATTAGTATAAGGTGATGTTTTGGTATTTTTATGAAAATTTTCAATTTTTGATGAATAGTGAAATATACTGCATTATTGTTAAAAACTGACTTTTTCATTTAAATAATCATTTTAATCCAATTTGATTTTGATTTCACAATAGATAAATATTGAAAATAGTAACCCAATTTAGTTAATTATGATAATTTTGTAATATAATTAGATATAAAAATTTATTTAACTTTTCTACGTCTCTTTTACCCACCTTCCTGCCACATCTACAAGATTAACATTAAAAGTAATTTTTCAATTTATATGAATTATGTTTATAATAATGGAAATACATGGGTATAATTAGTATTAAATTTTTTATCTAATAGGATCAACTTTATTTTTTGAATAGTAGTAACTTTTGTAAATTTTTATTTATTTACCACGGTTAAGAGTTAATGAGGTAATTAAAGGTGAACAAAATAATATAAAATTATTATAAAATTACCCAAAAACAGATACTAATTTCATTGGATAAGTGTGTTTCGACCAAAAGAAACCTTATTCTGAAATTATGATTCTTTTTAATCCACTTTTGTTAGATTGTGACATTTATTATATTTTATTTAAAGAAGAGTTAAAAATGTCATATTCAAATATTAATAACCATATCATTTTTAATATGTGGTTATCTAAGTGATATGGTAAAATAAAAATATTATTTAGAAATATAAAATATTTATCTATATCATGGTAATTTATTTATAATTTTTAAAAATGAATAATTAAATAAAATTGAGACAAAATTATTATGCAATAATTGATATATTAATTGAAGAAGCAATTAAATGATATTATTAGTATTAAAATAAATATAATTTGAAAATTTTCAATCCATAAATTTCTTTTCAGATGATTTATAAATTTTAGGGATTATTTAATCTAGTTTTTTTTTAAGGAATCAAGTTTTTATGATTTCTAAAAAATAAAGTAATAAATAGTGTCAAAATTGATATAAATGAGATTTTAAAATAAATAATATTTTATTAAATGATATAAAATTCATAAAAACCTATATTTCGTCCAAATTACTAGAATAATATCAGATATGACATAAATAATCAAATTGAGATTTCTTGCTCTTTTTACAGTAACTATATTAACCCTATAGTATAAAAAACATGTATTCACGATAAGAGTTAAACTATTAAACTAAGGAATAAATCCAAAAGATAAGGTTGATATAGTGACCTTAACATGTATAAATTTAATTTTTTGAGAGGATTTTTAACCATCATCATATTATACATTAAATAATCAGTTTGGAGTTATAGGAAATTGAAAATCAATTTTTATTAAATTAATAGTTTTGAAGTTTCTAAAGTTCCACTCCCCTCTCTTATAAAAAAGAACCTATCCTTACCTTCTATTCACACCTATAAATCCATTAGGATTTTCTAAAAACTGCCAATGTTTCCTTAAAACTTCCCTCACTTCATCCTAGATTCCATAAATTGGGTAGAAAGACAACCTAAGAAGTCCTTTTCTGCTAATAAAAATGAGATACTCGAAGAAGAGGTTATTTTTTTACTAATTCAGTTCAATTTGTTTCTTATTCTACATCATCTTATTATATTTTTTTGATAATAAAGTAATAATTATAGTATCATTTACATGAATAAATTTTATTATGAATATGGGACAACTATATTCTTCAATTTATCCTACCTATTAATAACAATGTCACCATGCATGCGTACGTATGACTTACCCTCTACACACCATGGTGTAATTTGTTATCCAACACTACATATTATGAATGGGTATAATGATGAGTATAAGGGATATAAATAATTAATATTACATGATAATTATTATTTATTATTAAAAAATCATCTAATTCCATACCATTTAACCATTATGGGAATGATATCATTGGCCATGCATATATACAACTTACCGTCTCTACAACATGATGAGATCCATTATTCATGTTAAAAATTCAAGAAAGATTATGAAATTTATAATATATTTAAATAAAATATTTATGAACTTAATATTATTATATATATGAATAAAATATCTCTTATACATTAGAAACAAGACTTATACAACAAAACATGCCAAGGAAAACGAAGCAATTAACATCCAAAATAATGGTAATACTGAAATATTATTAAAAAATGATATAAGATGATCATATATGATATCATAAATATGGGTATGGTTCTGTTATAATTTAATAACATGTTTTAACCAATATACCTGAGGTTAAAACACCCTCTACTAAAGGAAAGTATAAGGTAAAGGTTAATTTCACAATCAAATTATTATCAAAGTTTGTTTATACATAAGTATCTACTGGGACATTTTTATCATCTATGTTCATATTTACTAAAAATTTATTTCAAAATATAATTAGTATTCCTTTAATATAGTTTAAATCCATTTTACCATTTTTTTACTTCTTATAAAACATTTTGAAAGGAATCTATCTTTCTTTTTCCAAATGTGGTACTTTATGAGCTTTTTGAAAAATTAAGAGAGGAATATTTTTTTAACTTATGTGGGGTGATCGACTTTTTCCTCTATCATGATTCCTTAAAATTTTGAAGATTCCCTTTCAATATTATAGGGTTAATTTCAAAATTAATGTTTTCTTTTACAATTTCACATCTTTTAAATGATTTCAAAGTAAAAAAGTGATATTTCACTTAAATAGTTTTAATGATTTTATTAGATTATTTTCATCTATGTCAATATCCTTTGTTTTATTTTAGGTTTAATTGAGGTTTTTTATCTTATGATACAATATATCACATTGCATTGAATATTTTATGGTATGTTTGATTGTGGATGTTCTATTTTGATACCATTCATGGTTTGTGGTTAAAGTGTAAACACTTCTTATGATAGTATTAATGTGAATGTTTATGTTGGTTATGTTTCACCATTTTTATATGAGGAATTCGTTGGAATTAGTATGTGACGAGTTGGAGACTAGTAAATGAAAGACCTATGGGTTGGGGATTTTTTAATGAAATCCCCTTGATGCATTAGTAGTTTTCATGAGACAAAGTAGTTTGGGTTTCGACTAAAATATTTCCCGCTTATGTATAGTCTCGGCATGAGGCCTTGACAGTATGGCTATGTAGTCCAAAATTATGAATTACCTCATTATAAGATTAGTAATTGGCATTAAATGTTATTATTAGGCTATCATAATATCCACGTGAATGATTAAATGTCATTATTTGATTAATTATTTCTATATTAGGCACAATATTATGTTTAAAAGTATTGTGTTTCTGGTTTATACATTTCCATAAAAGTTTTTTCTTATTTATGATAGATTTTTCTATATTTTTTATCCTTACTGAGCATCTAATATCCCCCATTTATTATGTTTCGTTTTTAGTAGGATGTGAAAAGGTATATTCTGACTAACTTGTAGTGACGTCTAAGGGATTTGAGTGTTTTCAATGGAGATACTATGTTGTTTTTCATTTCATAATGTAATGTAAAATATATATTTATATCTAGTTTTTCTAAGGATACTAAAATTATATATCCTTTTGGATTTTAATTTTTGTGATCATTCCAATTTAATAAAATAATGCACCATATCCAGGATTCTAGGGTCATGGAATTACACCATCATAAATAGTTTTTGTTAGAAACTAAAAAGCTTTTGAGTGTGGAAGTAAGAATGTTTCTGAAGAGGATGTTTTATGAAAGTGATGTCTAGAGTTAAAAAGTTTTCATAATTTATAAACTTAAATTAGTTGATTCTTTTCTATACATGAAGTTATCAAAAATAAAGAAAACCATCATGAAAAAATATTTTGAATAAATAGAGGAATCATAATGATTGTATAGTTCTAGAAACCCAAACATAAAAGAAAATATCTAGAAGTACCAGACTCAGAAGTTTTCTTAAGAATAGATGATGATGTTTGGATAATTTTAATTTTAGTGAGTGGAGTTTCCATCATAATAATAATTTCATTTTAATGATAATTTCATCATTATGAGGAATCCATCAGACTGACTCTGAAGAGGAAAGATGATTTGACTAACTATGAGAAAAAAAGATGATTAAATTGACTCTAAGAAAGAAATTAAATCAGACTAACATTAAATAGGATATTCCAATCATAATTATTAGGGAAAGATAGTTCATATTAATGAGCTAAAAAATATTTTCAGAGCGCAGTGAGATGAGAAAGAAAGAAAGATCGTAATGAGCCAAGAAAGAAATCCAGGTCGTAATGAGTTGAGAAATAAAAATAGATCGTAATGAGATGAGAAAGAAAGGTAGATCATGACGTTTGGATAACAAAATCCTGATAATAATGGGAAGATGAAACTGAAGTTGATAAAGTTATATTATATGGAAGAAAATTTATTTTCTTCAAGAATACTAATCTTAAAGAATTCTTGATAATGTTTGAATATGTCAAAGTTCAACTTTAAATGTAATTGAAATTTGGAGTTTTAAAATTTGAGTAAGCGGTAAAAGTTTTTTACTTTCCCACCTTTACTTTTCAAAGTTTTCTAGAAATAGAATAAAATTTAATTAAAATTTTGTATCATTTAACGAGTGCAGAAAATGTAGGGAACTAAATAATTTTATTGAAAATTCCTTCTAGATAGATATCTCATTAGTATATCAGACATCTATTATCTTTTTTTACTAAACTTATAACCATTATTTCGATAAGATCATACTAATTCAATTGGATTAAGGAATATTGGACATTTTTTTCAGTAGATTTTATGAAGTGAATATTGAGAAAGGGAAGATATTATTGAATCGATCATAGTGAGTCAATCAAATTGGGTTCATTAGTCTGAAGTCCGTTAGACTTAGGGTCATCAGACCTAGGAAATTTTGTGGGGAATATTGGAAAAAGTATATACTATTTTTTTCTGGCTAATTTTTTTAAAAAACATTATAAACAAACTAGAGTCAGTATAATCATTCCTATCGAGATATAAAAGGTGTCTAACAGGAGTATTTATAGGCCCATGAGAGTGGCTATGGAAAGGCAGTATATTCTCACACTGAGGTCGAATATTTTAAATCTCATGTTCTTTACTTTCTTTCCTATTTTTTCATCAATGAGTGTTTATAAAGTATAGATAAGGATATGAACTTTAATAGGTAGTAGGATTTATGTTTTAAAAAGTTTTTAAACTTATAAAATACGATCAATTGATTCAACTCCCCTTCTTAGTTGTTATTCAATCCTTTGGAACGTCAATAACCATGATCGATTCTTCAAATATTATTCTAATATCATTACAATATAAGAAAAATATAGATCTAAATCATCGAGTTTATTCAAGACCAATGTTCAATGACCTCTATGTTAAAATGATATACTGATATACCCTTACTTGTGATCATGTTTCATAATAATAATACTTCTATAAATAGAATCCATCCTTAATGATTTATTCATATATTTTCTCCTTTATCAGAGACTTCAGAAAAAATTATCAAGTAATATTCATGGTTTTCCTTTATCGTGAAGTATATAGAAATATCATCTATAAATACAACCAAAAAATGATCAAGGTAACATTTAAATATTCTATTCATTTAATCCATGAATATATCAGGGGGATTAGTTAGCCCAAATGGAATCACTATAAATTAGTTTCTATACATCACAAAGACGGTTTTTTAGGTATGTATTCACTTTTGACCCACAATTAATAGTATCAAGAATAATGTTCAATCATAGAAATTTATTGATCTCCTCATATTGTATAAAAAAATTAAAATTTCTTAAATGATACTTATTATTGATCTTTATTTTGTTAATTTCATGATAATCAATACAATGTTGAATTTATTAATCTTTATTTTTAATAAAATGAACCAGTGAAAACTATAGGGAAGCACTAGGATAGATTAACCTGTTATTAATATTCACTTTGAGTTTCTTCTTCAATTACCACAAAAAATCAGGTTCATTCTATAAAGAGTCTTGGAAATAGGTGTTATTCCATGTATGAGTCATATTAAAAAATTAACTTCATTATTTGAAGGATGAATATGAATATATTTTATAAATGCATCAAAAAACTCCCATACAATAGAAATATCTTCAATGTCGATTTTATCCCTAACCATCAGATATAAATACCCTTTATTAATCAGAATCAAGACATATAAAATGAATATAATTTCCATTGGAAACTCGTATTCATCCTCACATTGATGAACCACCATTGGATAATTCAGAATATCAAATTTGACATCCCTTACTTGGAAATTAATATGGAATATAAATAAAGAGATCTGATCCATTCCAAAAATCACAAAAAATTGAACTAAAGGATGAACAATAAGTTTTTCATTGGGTACATTCTTACAAGCATAACATGGCATCCCCAACTCTGGGGTAGAGTGTAAGTGTTCCTTAACCATAACAATCCACTTTAATGATTAACTTAACATAGGACCTTCCTTAGTATAAGATTTATCCCTTGGATTAGGTAATTTACTCAGATAATACCCAATTTTCTCACACAAAAGGCATTGAACTATTAGACCTACGTTTGGATGAACTTCATTTTACCCTCATTTAACTCTTCATTCTTCCTCAGTAATTAGCTAATTTATTACCATATATTACACAAAAAAATTATCTTCCATCTCCTCTATGAAATTTCCATGGGTTATTATATCTACATTATTGATATATAGGAAGACAAATCCTCAATTCTCTAGGGTCTTTATTAACTAAACTCCCATTAAAACCCATTTTTCTTTTATTAGGTGTATTAGGGAACTCACACAAATTGAGGCTGTGAATCATTTATTGAGATAGATAGTTAAGTATAAAAACAAGGTTTCACATTCCATATCCCATTTCATTTAATTTATCATGAAGATAGGTATTGCATTGTCTATTACACTCATCATCCTAGTTCCATATATTGAATAAAACCAAAAAAAAATTGTGTGAGTATTAAACATAAATAATATGATTAAGTAATCATATGATTATGAAAATCATTCTTACGATGTCTTAAATTATGAAACCTTTTTTCAACCCATGATACATTATGTTAATCTCATATCACTATGTATTATCATAGGTTTTGTTCTGTCATTCATCATAATAGTTCATAAAGAATATTTTAATTAATCTATGAACATCCCCAGGTATTTTATAGCTAGGTGTACAGTCTTAGGCATACTCATCATGCACCAGTGATGATCGAGTTAATACCCAATATTCCCATTTCAAAGATGGAACCCCTAGGTGAATTTTTTTCCATGACCACATATTATTTCTAGTATCTAAACAAGGATATATTTTCAAGGAAAATCACACAATATAAGCATTACTAATGCTTTAGGATGTTATCTTAAACTTATAATTATTCCCATGGTTTTAAACATTGCTCTCTAATATTAATATCTAAAAGTAATTAAACCCAATCTGATGCCAGTTGAAGCATCTAAAGTATAACATGAATAAATATTGTAATGTATTAGATAAATATTCAATACATTTCACAATAATACCTGAATAAGGACTGTAAAGGTTTAGTTGTTTTTGACAAGCTAAATAATCATCTTATTTCCTGAAATATCTTGAACATCTCCAATAAAATTATTCTCACATAATAAACTTTTTTATCATACCCTACTTAAAACTGTTCTTTATAACTTGGAGAGAGAAAATTTTTGATAGGGTGATATAAATTTATTATTAAAGTTAAATATTGGAAATATCAATCAATGATCATATATATACATAATCGTCGAATATAGGAATCAGAATATGAGATTGATATTTAAAAATCATACCCAATAATTAATAGATCAAAATTTGGGCATAGAGATTTGGCATATCATAAGACATGAATCATAGAAGATTCAAGGATCATTATCCCTGAGATCATATCCTAATAATTATAATATTTCATTTTTTATAGCATAAAAAGAATATAAATATCATAATCATAGAAATAATATGATATGGTTACCCACTAAGTAATTCATAACATTTTATTCTTGTACTATCCTTCCATTTTCATGATTCAAGCATGGGATAACCCCCCATGTACCCAATTTTGGGATTGGGATAACCTCACTTGTACCATTTGAGATCATAAACATTAAAGTTTACCCAATGCATTGGATTGATTTTATGGACCCACCCATAACATGATCATATTCCATTTATTTTTATTCCAAAATATCATAAAAATTTTTATCATTTTATCATATCTTAACACATTGAAAAGAGAATGGGTTTCATCAACATTTCATAATCACAATCATAAAATATCTATAGAATGAATAAATGCAATATAATTAGACCATGTCTCCATTTAATTATAAGTAACATCAATGGATATTGTCTTAGATGAAAATACCTTAAAAATAATACTCGAATATATCTTATGGAAAATAAATTATTTATTTATTAATCACTTATTTAAAATATAATTTTTTTAAAAATATTCCGATTTTTTTGAAAATAAACATGGAAAATAATAATTTCTATTCATGGAAAATAATTGTAATGATAATGGGAAAATCGATTCATGCATTAAATCTTAAAACAATGATCATGTTCACACCTTTGGTAAAAAGTACCAATTTTATAAAATAAATAGAATTTTCATTTTAAAACTTCTTATAGAAAGTAAAAAATGGGTAAAATGACTTTAATATATAATTCTAAAATACTGAAACTTTTTTAAAAATAGTTTAAAGAAAATATGGACATAGAAAAAAATATTCCTGACTGAATAAAGAATCAAATTCGGTTTTCTGTATAAAAGAATTTCAAAATTTTGAGTACCTAGAGGGACAAAAAT
The DNA here is from genome assembly GCA_963277665.1 of Viscum album. Classification (NCBI taxonomy): domain Eukaryota; kingdom Viridiplantae; phylum Streptophyta; class Magnoliopsida; order Santalales; family Viscaceae; genus Viscum; species Viscum album. The sequence goes on from OY728140.1 coordinate 545,578,683, forward strand.
GAAAGGGAAACATATAATCTAAAAAAGTAACTAGAGGATAAGAAAATATTAGATTTTTTAGGGATATCTCATATAATATAATAATTTAAAATTTAAACATAAAAAATCACTATAAAAAATGAGATTGTCATATAAATTCCTTAACTCAAGTCCGACTTGCTTTGTAAGTGATTTTGACCTCATATAAAATAAATTTAAATTTATTATATTTATATACCATAAAAATGTTCATAATTTTTATATGATAAATTTATTACTAATAACATTTTTTCACTTTTTTATTATTAATATTTCATTATAATCATCATTTCAGGTTTTAACTACTTTATTTTTTATGTATGTTGTAATTCAGAAGATACAATAATTTCATTTAGATCATGGTTACATCATCTATTGAATTTGAAATATAATGTAAATATCATATTATATATATATATATATTTAACCACCCATTAATGGAATATATTAAAAAATGAATTACACCATTCATGGAGATGGTTGTTTGTATGTATACATGAATACAATTTTCATTTTCCAAAAAAAAAGAAATAAATAAAGATAAATAATATTATAACATTCATGAATCATAATAATATCATAAATATCAAATATATTTATTAAGTCAACCTTTATATCACTCAATGCGAGGCAGCGATGCAAAATGAATCATATTACTACATAGATGTGGTAGTCTCCACATATATACGTTTGATACCTTCATTAACCATTTAATGTAGAGTTAGAAAATGGTTTCCCATAATAATAATAATAATTTCAATGTAAATTTATGATATTGGACTCATTATTTTATTATGGATACAATACATTTAAATTAATTATAAGAAGAAATATACTTTTGAAGAGCCGAGTAAGATGATTACCCCTTTTCCAAGGGATCATATTTGGCTTACACGTTAATCCTTATCAGGATGGAATTATAAGAAGAAAATAATATCAAAAATAAAGGTTGGGAACATTATCAATTTTTTCTAAGTACTGGATGATATAGAGGGCTCAAATTTTGTAAATAAGGGAGGATAAGAAGAACCCTTTTATAAGTGAGGGGAGGGCCATACAAGTAATTTCCTAAATGATTTAAACAATATAAAGTAATTCTCTAATGAAAGTGTAAAAAATGGAAAATAATTAAAATTTAAGATAATATATGTTCCAAAAATCTTAAATAAATAATATTACCCAAGTTTAGGTTAATGTTTTACCATTATCTATCATTTTAACCCCCAATAAACTCTTTTAACCTAAACCACATTAAAATATTTTTAATATTGATGATGAAAAATTATAAAAGGGAAATAATTAAAAAAATTGTAAAATATGATTAAAAATATGTAATATATTTTATCAATTTCAATCTATATTGGTGTCATAAATTAAATATAAAAATTATCGAGAAAAATACAACAAAACCTATTTGAAAATATGGATTTTTATGCACAAATATAATTTTATTTTTATTCCATACCTTATAAAAACAATTAAATGAATATTAAAAAAATTTATTGAATATAAAATCTACATATTTCTCTATAATTTTTAATCAATATTTATTTTTGTAATTAATTAATATAAAAACTTATCACTCACATAGAAATAGTTTTTTGAAAAATAACTCATTTTACCTTTAAATGATTGTATATTCATTCCTCACCATTATTTAACTAATTTATGAAATATTATTCATACATTTCCTATAAATTTTATTAAAATTACTTTTTAATAGTGATTAATATTTTTGTTAATATAAATTCATAACTTCTAGAAAAATAAATTTATTCTAAAAAATATGTCTTTTAATCATGGATTTTTTTATAATCTAATGATTTTTTCTTAGAAATAATCAATAGATTTTAATTAAGGAATATATATATATATATATATCATAATTTAGTTAATAATATCCATAACCACCAATCTAAAGACAAGGTTATTAAGGATTTATTATATCGTGGTTCATTTAAACTAGAGGTCCTGTGTAAAGTAAGCTACCGAAAACATTAGATTAATTTTAAAGGAAAACATATAAAATCTTAGGGTGTTACAAAAACCATTTAATTAAGATTTAAAAAGAACCAAATGTATGACATTTTTGGCATGACCATATTTATCACAATAAAACACCCCTACCTATGGTCACATTATAGTGTGACCTAAAGGTCATGGTGAATCTACCCCTTCCAATGTAGAACAATTTAACATATCCTTTAGGTCCTCACATCAAAACCACCTCATTAATAACATCAACCACTCCATTGGTTAAGGATTCATTATAAAACTCCTTACTTTTCAATGTAATACTTCCATTCCAGACCACCTCTATGGAATAACCCCATGACTATGACATGTAATATCCACTTGAGCTAACCTTTATTGGGAAACCCAGAGGTAGAATCATCACCATCCACATACATAGAAATTTTATCTCATATAACATAAGGGGTATTCCTATAAAACCTATTCCATGACTCAAACTATTATTATATATTCATCTAAAGTCATAAATGCCTTACACAATGGAAATGTCTCTCCTAGAGTCTATAAAATTAATTTTATCTAGGCCCTGATGACAACAAAACTCGTAGTGTTTTGGTGTGACTCTTGAACCATCTCATAATTTTAACCACAACCCATGAATGAATCTATAAATTTATCCCTAAGTCATATTCCAACACCTAAAACATCTCAAAAACATTACAATATGCGAGTTTAGGTGAAAATTAAATAAAATTCATACCTTAAATTATTTAAGGTGTTACAAATGTATTTATTAGACTCATTTAATTATGATATTTTTTAAAAATGAAAATCAATTTTGTTTGGAATAAAGACAAAATCTTCATTCAGTGGAAAATGTGATAGGACTTGTGGACTATTGGAACTCATACATAGTGATGTATGAGGACCAATGTTTTTATTGGAAAGTGGTTAGTTTAAGTACATCATAACCATTATTGACTAATTAAAACAATATTGTCGTGTTATTCTTATGAGACACCAGTTTAAAGCTTCTGAAAAGTAAAAGGTGTTAAAAATTCTCTTAACTAAAATATAAAATTATAAATGTTTTAAAACAACCTTGAAAACTATCTATGTTTTTTATAAAACACAACTGATTATATACATTTTTTCAAAAAAAAATTCTAATTAGTAGTGTTTTTGTAGAAAACATAGCTAATTAACAACATTGTTTTTTGGAAATCATAGAGAGTTAGCCTCGTTTAACAAGAAACATGGATACTTAGTGATGTTTTTTTAGAAAACTGAGTTAATTGACCATGATATTTGGAAATCATGATTAATTAACTTTAGTTTCTTAAAAACAAGGATAATATATTCATATCACATTTTAAATTTTAACATAGACATATATACAAATATATATATATTCTAAAATATATAAAAACATAATAAAATATTTTTTAAAATAATAATTATATTAAAATAACATATATATACATATATGGGTGTGTGTGTGTGGATATTGAAAGGTGTTTTTGTCGGTTCACTCAAATGATGTGTAGTTTTTTTAGTACTTAGGTGCAATAGAGTGGAAACCCAAGGTCGTATCTCAAAGTAGCAATACGTATAAATCTAATTAAAGGTGTTATGAAAAAAAATACTAAGTATAAGGACCAGGGTGTTCACTTAACATTTATAAAACTATAATATGTATGTTCGAATAAGATTTTATTTTTAATTTTTTTTGGAAATTTTATTATCAAAACTCAATGAGAATATATTTTTTAGAAAATATTTTTATAGGGTGTAATTGATTTAACTCTACATATTCACATACTTTTTAATCATTAATTTTTAAATTAAAATTCAATTAATTATAATCACTTATTTTTTAACCCCCAAACCCTATGAGAATTAACTTAACCCCGAAGATGAAATGAACTAAACCTTAGACTAACTTCAAAATGAGAAATCATATAACATTTCATTGATTGATGTTATAACGATATATTATGTTTAATGGTAAATTAAAAAATATTTAAATTATATAAATGTGTATGAATTGTTTTTTTGAAATTTATTTTAACAATTTAAATTGACCCGTGTTATTTTATAGCTTGTATTAATATTGCATTCTAACAATTCACACATTACACGACCTCATGTGTTTTGTGTTGTGATTTAAATTAAATTCTTGGTTGATTTTAAGTTCAAAACTAAATTAATAGTTCATATTATGTGAATTATATTAGCTCATTAATTTAAAAATAAAATAAGTGAATAATGTGACAGTTAGATAGATTACTATGAAAAACTACTCTACTACGGGTGGTGTAGTCATTCTAAAAACGTTTTACATGTGAAAATGTATAGAAAGGGAAAAAAATTCTCATTTATAATCTTTAATTCGGTACTAAATATGATAATTAATGAAAAATAAAATTGAACAAAACAAAAATAATATATTTAAACTAATATATTTATTACAAAAAATCAAACATTACAACATGAAGGAGAAGAAAAAGGATGTGATGAAGGGATCCTTACTTAAAGAGGAATCCCTCTATAAATTTTTGAATAAATAGAGTGAAACAACTTTATTATCCTCAAAATATTCTAATTCAGATCCAAATACTTCAAAATTATAAAAAAACACATTCATATAGTGGGGTGGAGGTTAGGGTTCCAAAAAAGTTACAAGTCTGAATCTGAAATTCAGAAAAACATTTTAATCCAATTACCCTGATTTGTTCACCTCCAAAGTATTGAACTAGTTTTACTTATAAAATAATTAGTTTTTTTGTAATTTTTTACTATATATTACTCAAATTTGAGCTCAATAAATGTTTGTATGTCGATGATATGACTCAAATAGTGATGTGGTGTTCAATCTAACAATTCCAGACCATCTTTGTATTAATGGGAAATATAATCCAATTACACTAAAGATATATATTAGATTATTGGAATTAATGTTGTATACCATTAAATGAATAATTATTTTATAGAATTTATTGATCAAATCATCCATAGAAAAATATTTATAACCAATATACTACAGTTCACTTTAATGGATCAAAACTGGAAATTTTATCAAATTTGAAAATGAAAGATCTAATCCTAAATATTCCATAAATAAACATATTGAACACAATGTATAGAAATTATGAAATTTATTATGAATAAATTATTCAATAATTTTTTTTATTAGATAAATATAAGTTAGTGAAATTGTATTATTTGTTCGGTTTAAAGTTAAATATCACTTGACACAGAATAGGTTCGTTAGAAAAATTTCAACCCACATTCAACACCCTAACATATGGTTTTTCATAAAATTCAATGTGGAAGGTTAAGGTAGTTTAAATGTTGGGTTGGTTTGTTTGAAAAAAAGAAATAATAATTGATAAAAATATAAAAAAATTTAAATTCATAAATATTAATAACGGTCCAACCTCTAAAATTATTTTAAATATCATACTATAAAAGTAATATTTTTTTAACAACCCCATTTTCACTTTACAAGTTTAATATGATAATATTTTTCATGTTCAAAATTAGTGATATCTAATTAGATATTATAAAAATGGTTATAATTATGATTTTGAACTACTTTTATACTTAGGATAGGTTGGTTGGGTCAATCTAACTAAAGTATAGTAACTCGACCATCGACCAAACCCGAGTCAAAGAAAGAAATTTACCCACCATGTATGTGTTTTTTTATTTTATAGTTTTTTTTTATTTTTTGGGTTTTTTTGGTTTTCTTGTATTTTAATTATTTTCACACCCCTATAAAAATATATAATTGTTTTCGGTGGATTAAAAAAACTAACCAAATTCATAGTTATGTATTTTAACCATTACCCACTTTTCAAAAAGTGTTTTCAAATGATGTTTATATAATTAATGAAAATTTTAGGTGTCTCTATTTTACTAAATTTCAAAGAAATTTGAATAAAATTTTGTGTTTTCAAAAACATTGATAATTATTAATGTTTTGGAAATCATATCTAATTAGTGAAAACTAAAAACAAGGCCAATTGACCCACACATAATTGAATTGAGTTTTTTTAAAATATTGGTAATTATATTTGATATTTTTATAAACATTAATAACATAACAAACATTAAAAAATTATTTATTTATAGTGACTGATGTAAATAATAAACTTGGAAATTGTATTATAATATTCTAATCAAATAAGGGTAGTAAATACTTGTGCCAAAAATTTATTTATTATATGATAGATTGTGGAAATATTTCACACATCACTTGTCCCAGAACATCTCATTGGAATTGTGTATTTAATAATTAGATTTTTACCTCATTGGATATGGTTTGACCAAGGATGATTCAGTGTGACCTTATTATACTATTTTGGGAATAGTCTCTAGAAACCATTTCATCCTTACATAACAGTGTTCCATTTAAAGAATTCAAAAATATTACATATGATATATGTAATGGGAGGTATCCCAATTTATATTTAATGAGGATTTAAGGTTTTAAAGAATATTTTTTATTTTAAAATATAATTAAATTAACCCCAAATTAGAAAAATGATTCTTTGTTAAATATATAATGGAAATTAAGTGGTATTTTTTCTATAATCCTACCAAAAAAATTATTTGTTTTCAAAACTCATATTATTACTTTGAAGGATTATTTAAATCATAGAATTAGTGGGAGTAAATTTGAACTTTTAAAAGTTTAAAATTAATAAATGTAAATGGTTATTGAGATAAAAAATGAGTGGTCTACATAAGATATTATAGAAATTTAATGAACTCTGGTTATAAAGAAACCTAAAATTTAAATTAGAATTTAGAATGATTGAAATATATATGAATATATTAAGGAAAATGATGATGAATTTATATTCATCAATGACAAACATTATACCTATCGAGTGGATAGTAAGATTTATAATTTTATGAAATGGTTATAGGAAATGAGATCCGAGTTGGAATCTAAGTACACAAAATTTAAAACATGGGCGATTCATTTTAAGGGGTTATTAATACCTGGTGAAAGTGGGATTTTTATAAGAAACATGAAATGGATAATATAATTTTTAACTGGTGGAATAATTTTATAAACCAAATATTTACATTGACTATGAAGAGGCCTTTTCACCAACATTGATTCTGAAGTCCATTCAGATATTTCATTCCATAAAAACTCATTATATTTGCGAGATATATCAAATTGATGTTAAAAATTAATTATTTAATGGAAATTTAATTCAGGATTTTTACATGATACAACTCAATGATATTGAAATTTCAAATGTTTCAACTAAGGTATGAAAATAGAAATGGTCAATTTTTAGATTGAAATGAACTTCTTATAGTTAGAACATATGGTTTGATGATGTAATAAAAGTGTTTAGTTTCATTAAGTATATAAGGACATGTTCCCTAAACATTACTTAATCTTGAGTTATTTCAAGAATACACATTGAGGATCTTTTCAGGTTTAGAGTTTTAGAGAATTAGATCATAAATCATGCATTACATTCCACATTTAAACAAATTGGTTACATAAAAGATAGTACTCATTTTTCCCATCAACGGAAACATATATAAAATAAAACATCGTTTCTTTCTTGACACTTCCTTGACACTATTATCACATCATGTACCTTTCCCTTGACCTGTGAAAAACATTTCAATAACTTGGGATGAGCATAAAGAGCTCAGTAAGGGATATAAATGTATGAAATAAAAACATTAGTCCATGTATGAAATAATACTTTACTCATAAAACATAATCATATTAATATACCTCATCAAATCATGAATAAATCATAAAAATAATAATACATAAAGGTAACTTGAGGAATTCATAACATTCTTACGTAGGGAGTAACCCTCGTGGTTACATTTGGAATACCCATCACAGTATATTCCCTAAATCTCTTCCGAGAAACCTTAATGTTTAACCCCTTCGTGTTACCCAATTCATTAGAGTGCTATATCGGGATCACCTACCATTAGTTTATCACGGAACCACCCGTTTTCATAAACAATTCCCAAGAACTATAACATAATCGTATCACATAAAACATGCATAAATGAAACATAACATTTCCACATTTGAATCACAAGATGTCAATACAACACATTGATATAATAAAAACATTATGAAAAAAAATTACATACCAAAATAAAAGAAAAGTAAAACATTTTATTTATTTTTCATTTTAATAAAAGTTATGGATTGTAGTGGAAGCCGAAACTCAAATAATGGTAACGGCGGCGGAGAAGTCGTTGTCTCTGCATACGTACGACAAAAAAACATTACACATTTTCATTTAGTAAAAATATTTTTATAAAAAATATTCCTTTTGAATAGACATAAAAGTCAAAGGGGGTTTATACACCGTATAAACGAAATTTGTGTATAAAACAAAATATGCCTCAATGAAAGGAGATTGAGACGAAGTCCCATACCTCATATCTAACTTGACTCGGTCATTCTTTAATCTCCTGAATAATAAACTTGAGTTAATTACTACTTTCTTAAGAACCTTTTTCAAGTTCATTATTCCTTTTATATCACTTATTACTATGCTATGAAAAATATTTAATTATTTAAGTGAATAATGGTCGTTTTGTCGATCATTGGTACTTGAGTCAAAAATAAACTCTTTATAATTACCAATTTTTCATGTATCCATTATTACCAGAATTATATTCATGATGTAGATATAGTATATATTATATATATCTAGTATATACATGAATTTATAATATTACATAACATTTAGAGGTAATAAATGAAATGCACCGTTCATGAAGACGGTAAGTCGTATGTACGCATGAACGCTAATTTCATTTATATTTCATATTTTATGGAATGGAATCATAATGATATAAAGGTATATTATAATTCCAGTATAATATCATATATAGTATCATTAACTCCATCTTTTATATGTCCCACATATGGCATTAATGAATCAAATCACTTTGAGGGGGTGGTAGTCCGCAATTCCTAAAATGAAGATATCGCGTTTACCCATAATGGAAACCATAAAGGTATGCCCTACATGAAAAATACATAAGCATAAGGAAAGTATAAACAAAAAATATATCGTATCTAAATATAGTGACATCTAAATTTCTACATTTGAAGGTGTTAAAAGAATATTGAACAATCATCATTTCATGAGGCCGAAATTCACCATCCATGGATACAGTATTTTCATTAGCCATTAGATGTAGGTGTGTGTAAGTGTAGCTCGAATACATCTTATAACAACATCCTATTATATTGAAGATACTGGTGTTGTTAAAATAGAAATAAATAAAAAGATTTTAGGGGGTTGGAGAAGCAAAATAAAACAAAAGAACACAAGAGAAGACTTTACCTTTAAATCGGGTAACTCTTCTTAGTTTGAACCAAAAGGGTTTATTGAAGAGATTTCTGCATAAAGAAATGCTTCTAGGATTAGTAGAGGGATTTGAAAAGATAAAATGAGAAGATATTGGCTGATCCAATGGCTTGAGAGGTGTGGGTAAGGAGGTAGAGGTGGGGGCCTTTTATAAGAGGAGAGGAGGGGTACTCTTGGAAAGTTATAAAAAGTTACTTTATATTAAAATGAGTTTCGGATTTTAAAGGTACCAAATTTATATATTTCTAGGATAAGGTGATAAGGGTTCGAAATATTCTCATCCAATAGGTCTTTAAAAATTGTACGTCTTAGATTTTACATTATCTTTTCATTTTATTTAAATCGTTCATTAATGAGGTAATCGATGCATCATCATGATGTCATAAATAATTTAATTAATTTAATGTATAAAAATTAAAGAAAATACAATGATGTAATAAATCTTTTTATATTTCCAATGACTATTTATAGTCCAAGAGATCATTTATGTAGACAAAATTAATTTTTTTTTACTCGGGTGATACATTCTTTATTGATATTCTCCTTTCTTTAAAAATAAAATGATAAAGTGTCACTTTCACCCAAAACTGATTCCATGGGGTCCCAAAGATTGGCACAAGGAATCCCATGGTCAGACATGACACAACCAGTAGCATTAGAACACATGTTGGGGTCATTTGTTATTATTTTGATATTATTTTATTATCCTTAACTACCCGATTACTAATTAATCAAGATAATTAAAGATAATTACCGTCGTTACTATTCATAATGTCCAAAAACAAAAGAGTTTTAATTACATAATTTGGACCTTCTGATTGAAAATATGGAATCCATTTTACCAAATTACAAAGACATAAATTTCAATAATTAATTTAAAAATAATTCCCATTGTCAAAACAAATAGCGGGTTTTTTTGAAACAATATCTATGAAAAGTTTGGCACTTGTTTATGCCCAATTCCAAAGTGAAATTAATTATAATTACCACCAATGTATTAAATGGTAAAAATATATTCTAATTAAACTTTAAGAGCAATTAAAAATATAATCTAACTATATAATTAAATTAGATAAAAAGTACTTTTGATGTAAAATGCAGTATTTTTCACTATTCATTAAAAAATGAACATTGTCCGAAAAATACCAAAAATTTCTCCAATGTAAATTTTAATGTCCCAATTCTAAAGAATAAGTTTATTTTGACAAGTAGATCTTATAATATTGTCAAAATATTTATTTAAAAATGATTTTCCATCAGAAGGCAGTAAAACAATCTTTCAAAATATTAGTGTATTCCATGCTTAAGATTGGATTTATTCTCATTTTAAACCTCTAAAACACTATATAATTCATAAATAGACATAGATAAGAATATAAATTATTCATTACTTACTTGGGATATTACATACTTACCCCTTTATAAAATAGCATCTCCGCAATTTATTTACTTATCGAATAAGTGTGGGTATTTATCCCTCATTTCATTTTCAGATTCCCATATTGCCTCTTCACTCATACGGTTTTTCCACAATACCTTTACTTGATGAATCACCTTATTCCGCAACACATGATCCATGTGGTCAAGAATCTGGACCGGTTGTTCCTCATAAGATAGGTTTTATTCCAACTGAACTACCTCTAGACTCAAAACATGATATGGATCTGGCATGTACTTCCTTAACATAGAAACATGAAAAACATTGTGTACCTGAGATAAACTCAGAGGTAAATCCACTCGGTATACAACTGATCCAACTCTATCTAGAAGTTCATATGGTACAACAAACCTTGGACTCAGCTATCCTTTCTTACCAAATCACATCACACTTTTCCATGGTGAAACATTGAGGAAGACATGATCACCAACCCCAAAAGAGAGATCCTTCCTCCTGTTGTCTGCATAACTTTTCTGCCTGCTCAGAGTTGTTCTCCTATGTCTCTATATCAGTTGAACTTTTTCTGTCAACTCTTCTACCAATTATGGTCCCATCAACTTCATTTCACCCACTTCATCCCAAAAATCTGGAGTTCGACACCGCTTCCCATATAATGACTCAAATGGTGCCATCTGTATACTAGAATGAAAACTGTTATTATAAGAAAACTCAACCAAGGAAATATGTTGGTCCCAAATTCTCTAATAATCCATCTAAAAAGCATGTAACATATCCTCCAATGTCTGAATTGTTCGTTCTGACTACGCATCTGATTGAGGATGAAAAGCTGTACTAAAATTTAATTCAGTACCCATCGACTTCTAGATGCCTTTCCAAAAGTTAGAAGTGAACCTGGGATCACGGTCAGATACAATAGAGAGATGAACTCCATGTAACCTAAATATCTCTTTAAGATACAAACTGGCAATTTGATCTAGGGAAAAAGTATCTCGTATAGCAAGGAAATGAGAATATTTAGTCATGCGATCAATAATAACCCAGATTGCATTATTACCTCGAGGTGTCTTCAGCAATCCCAAAATGATTTCCATGGATGTATTATCCCATTTCCACTATGGAACTGGTAAAGGTTGAACCAACCCTTTCGGTAACTACCGCTCTGCTTTAACCTGTTGACAAGTCAAACACTTCACAGTAAAATCAGCAATATCTCTTTTCATTCCGTCCCACCAGTAATACTACTAAAGATCTCTATACATCTTAGTAATGCCTGGATGAACTGAAAACAGAGAACTATGAGCTTCACATAACAACTCTCTCTTCAAATGTGAATCACACGGCACACACAATCTCTTCCCAAATCTCAAAAACACAATCATTATAAATGTTGAATTCAAGAAACATACATTTTTAAACCAACTCTACCTTTTTCTGCAACTCACTATATTGCTTCTATGCCTGCTTAATTCTGTCTGATAGAGAAGATTTCACTAATACCTGAAACAAAATAGAAGAACATCCTACACCAACTACTTCTATGACAATTTTAATCAAATCCTTAACCAAAGGATCATGTTACAAAAGCAACATTTTTAATGAATCATTACTTTTTCGACTCAAAGCATCGGCCACTTTATTTGCTTTCCCCGGATGGTAATGAATTGTACAATCATAATCCTTGATTAATTCTAGCCGTATCATTTGTCTCATGTTTAATTTTTTTGAGTGAATATATACTTTAAACATTTTTGATCAGTATATATTTCATACTTTACTCCATACAAATGATGCCTCCATATTTTTAAAGCGAAAACAACAGCAACTAATTCCAAATCATGTGTAGGGCAATTTACCTCATGATTTTTCAACTGACGTGAAGCATAAGCAATTACCTAATCATTATGAATTAGGAAAAAACCAAGTCCTTTTAATGAAGCATCACTTTAGATAACAAACTCCCCATTCCTAGAAGGTAGTGCCAAAACTAGATCATTCTCCAATCTTCTTTTCAGTTCCTGAAAAAAATCATCACATTATTTTGTCTAGATAAACTTAACACCCTTCTGAGTTATCTTAGTCATTGGACTAGATAACTGGGAAAAATTTCTAACAAACCTTCAGTAATAGACTGCCAAACCAAGAAAACTACGAATCTCGGTTACTTTTTTGGGTCTTGGCCATTCTTTAACAACCTTTGTTTTTGTAGGATCAACAGTTATCTCATCTTTAGAAACAATGTGACCAAGGAATGAAATTTTTTACAACCAAAAATCACATTTTCTGAATTTCATATACAATTTCTTTTCATTTAAGGTTTGAAAAATAACCCTTAAATATCTTTCATGTCCCTCTTTACTTTTAGAAAACACCAAAATATCATCAATGAAAACAACCACAAACTTATCCAAGAACTCATGGAAAATTCTATTCATAAGGTCCATGAATACGGTAGGTGCATTGGTTAGCCCAAAAGGAATAACTACAAGTTCATAATGGCCATATCTTGTACGAAACATGGTCTTCATAACATCTTCTTCCTTTACCTTCAACTGATGGTACCCTAATCTCAGGTCAATCTTTGAAAAATACTGAGCTCCCTAGAGTTGATCAAACAAATCATTGATATGAGGAAAAGGATATTTGTTCTTAACAGTGATGTTATTCAAGGCTCTATAATCAATGCAAAGTCTCATTGAATCATCTTTATTTTCAAAAAATAAAACAGGAGCACACCATGGTGATGTGCTAGGTCGAATGAAACCTTTCTCTAATAAATCTTGCAATTCCTCCTTCAACTCTAAAAGTTCAATTTGAGCCATTTAATAAAGGGGTTTTGAAATTTGCTTAGCATCAAGAACAAAGTCAATAGTAAATTCAACTTCTCGATCTGGTATTATTCCAGACAACTCATCAGGAAAAACATCAGGATACTCATTTACCACTTTCACATCATTAATCTGAACAGTTCCTCTGTTTTCAACAATATGTGCAAGGTAACATTCATTTCCATATTTTACAAGTTTCACAACCTCTTGATATGTTATCAACATTAGGTGTTCATTATTGTACAAAAACTAAAAGTATTTCTGAAAAGAAACTTCTTTAGATCTAAAATCATTCGTATCATGGTAAACAGAGAAACAATCCATACCCAGGATAACATCAAACACTACTTGAGTTAAATCAATAAGGTTTTCAAGTAGGTTCTTTCCATGGATAAGGATAGGAAGACTCATATAAATTCTTTTTGCCTCAATATTTCCCCTGAGTGTTTTTACCACATGTTCAGGAGTCATTTCTTGAGATGGAATTCCCAATTTACTAGAAATGTTTTCAGAGATGAAAAAATGTTTAGACACCGAATAAAACAAGACATTAGCATAATATGAAAGAACAAACAATGTACCTGATACCACTTCATTTGATGGCCCAACATCTGCTGAAGTATTTTCAAAGGATTCCACCACCCCTTTCTTCTTGTAGTCTAACAGCTTCCCATCATTTAAGCTCTTTGTCAAACACTCATTTGCATAATGACCCATCTCATTGCACTTGAAACATTTCACTAACTATAAATCAAATTTGGTCTTACCATCACCCTGATCTTTTTTAGTGTAATCACGAGCCTTATGTCCCATCTTACCACATCGGTAGCACTTTCTAGAATTCAGAAGACATTCCCCAGCATGCCTTTTACCACATTTATCACAAAATGGAAACTTAGTTTTCTTACCATCTGACATTTTTGATGAATTCTTCCCTTTCTCTTGTCACATCGGTCTCTTCTCCTGTTGGTTGTTATAGAACAATTTATCATCGACAAAATCCATTTCCAACTTCTCAGCACATCGAACAAGATTTTCATAACTATTGAACTCGCGAGTAGCTAAAGCCCTTTGATATTTTGGCTTTAATCATGAGTAAAAATGGTTGATTTTACTATCAAGGTCTCGAATAAAATTTGGAGCATACCTTGCCAATCGAGTGAATCTTTCTTCATAAGCAGCCACTGAGTCGTCCTCTGGCCCCAATTCCAAGAATTGTTTTTCCATCCTAAGTCTAACAGCCTTAGGAAAATACTTATCAAGAACCATACCTTTGAATTCATCCCAGTCGACAGCATTAATATCATCAGCGTCCCTGATATTTTTAACCATCGACCACCACTGATCTGCTTCACCATTCAAACGGTAAATTTCAAGACTAACCTTTTGATTGTCTGAACACCCCATGACATCAAAAATATTCTTCTGTTCTTTAATCCACCCTTCAGCTAGCACAGGTTCAGATGATCCTCTGAATGATGGGGAATGTTGCCTCATGAAATGTCCCACCACTGACATATTCCTCTGCGGTTGATCTGGTTGTTCTCGTGCATGGATACCACCTCTATTTATCACTTGAGTCAACTACACAATTACTACAACAAACTGTTTAGTTCCAATTCTGACCATATCAGGATGATACTTCGGAAGGTCATTTCCTTCTGTATTCCTTCCTAGCACTACTTCTATGTTTCCTCAGCGGAAAACCATTCTAAACAAACATGTCTTAGATGAAGCAACATGGTAATCTTCAAATGCTATATCATTTCAATTTGACCATAAAAAATTTTGGATAATCATTTAATATAATTCTAACTTCTAATGTCATCTAAATCGACCTCTGATACCAACTATAAGGCCTCGTGCCTTAAAAATTACTTAATCTTGAGTTATTTCAAGAATACACATTGAGGATCTTTTTAGGTTTAGAGTTTTATAGAATTAGATCATAAATCATGCATTACATTCCACATTTAAGCAAAGTGGTCACAATAAAGATAGTACTCAATTTTTCCATCAACGAAAACATATTTAAAATAAAACATGGATTCGTTCATGAAACTTCCTTGACACTATCATCATATCATTTACCTTTCCCTTGACATGTGAAAAACATTTCAAAAACCTGGGATGAGCATAAAGAGCTCAGTAAGGGATATAAAAGTACAAAATGAAAACATTAGTCCATTTAGGAAATCATACTTTACTCATAAAACATAAGCATTTTAACATACCTCATCAAATCATGAATAAATCATAAAAATCATAAGCCATAAAGGTTACTTGAGGCATTCATAACATTCTAATGTAGGGAGTAACCCTCATGGTTACGTTTTGAATACCCATCAAAGTATATAACCTAAATCACTTTGGAGAAACCTTAACGTTTAACCCCATCATGTTACCCAATGCATTGGAGAGATATATTGGGCTCACCCACCCTTAGATTATCACGGAACCACCCGTCTTCATAAACAGTTCCCAGGAACCATAACATAATCGTATCACATAAAACATGCATAACGGAAACATAGCACTTCCACATTTGAATCACAAGATATCAATACAACACATTGATATAATAAAAACATTATGAAAACCATTTTCAATACCAAAATAAAAGAAAATAAAAACATGGTATTTATTTTTCATTTAAAAAAAAGTTATGGCTTGTAGGGGAAGCTGAAACTCAAATAATGGTTAGGGCGGTGGAGAAGTCGTTGACGCCGCATACGTACGACAAAAAAAACATTCCCTTTTGTTGTTTAGTAAAACACTTCATATAAAAAATATTCCTTTTAAATAGAAGTAAAATTAAAAGGGGTTTATACACCATATAAAAGAAATTTGTGTATAAAACAAAATATGCCTCAATGAAAGGAGATTGAGACGAAGTCTGATACATCGTATCCGACTTGACTCGATCGTTCTTTAATCTCCTGAATAATAAAAATGAGTTAATTTATACTTTAATATGAAACTATTTCTAGTTCATCATTCCTTTTATATCACATATTCCCTTGTTATGAACACTATGGAATTATTTATGTTAATAATGGTCGTTTTGTCGATCATTGGTACTTGAGTCAAAAATAAACTCTTTATTATTACAATTTTTTCATTTATCCATTATATCCATAATTATATTCATGATTAAATATCATATATATCATATATATCCATTATATACATTAATTTATAATATTACATAACATTTAGAGGTAATAAATGAAATGCACCGTTCATGGAGACGGTAAGCCGTACGTACGCATGAACGCTACTTTCATTTCTATTTCAAATTTTATGGAATGGAATCATAATTTTATAAAGGTATATTATAATTATAGTATAATATAATATATAATATCATTAACTAAATCCTTTATACATCCCACATATGGAATTAACTAATCAAATCACTTTGAGGGGGCGGTAGTCTGTACTTCCTAAAATGAAGATATCGCATTTACCAATAATGGAAACCATAAAGGTATGACATAAATGAGAAATACAGAAGAATAAGGAAATAATAAACATAATATATATCATATATAAATATATTTACATTTTAATGTCCACATTTTAAGGTGTTAAAAGAATATTGAACAATCATCGTTTCGTGAGGCAGAAATTCGCCATCACGGAAACAATATGTTCTTTAACCATTAGATTTAGGTGTGTGTAAGTGTAGCCCGAATAATTCTTATAAAAACAACCCAGTATATTTTAGATACTTTTTTTTGTTACAAATGAAATGAATAAAATTAATTTATGGGTTTGGAGAAGCTAAATAAAACAAAAGAACACAACAGAAGACTTTACCTATAAATCGGGTAACTCTTCTTGGTTTGAACCAAAATGGTTTCTTAAAGAGATTTATGCTTAAGTTAAGGATTATAGGATGAATATAGGGATGTGAAGAGATAAAATGAGCAGATCCTGGGCGAGCCAATGGCCTGAGAGGTGCGGGTAAGGAGGTAGAGGTTGGGGCCTTTTATAAGAGAAGATGAGGGGTACTCTTGGAAGGTTAAAAAATGTTACTTTATATTAAAATGAGTTTAGGATTTTAAAAGTCCCACATTGATATATTTCTAGGATAAGGTGATAAGGGTTCTAAATATACTCATCCAATAGGTCTTTGACAAGTTTAAGTCTTATATTTTACATTATCTTTTCATTTTATTTAAATAGTTCATTAATGAGGTAATCGCTGCATCATCCTGATGTCATAAATAATTTAATTAATTTAATGTCTAAAAATTATAAATAAAATAAATTTATGTAGTAAATATTTTTATATTTCCAATGACTATTTATAGTCCAAGAGATCATTTATTTAGACAAAATTAAAAATATTTTACTCGGGTGATACATTCTTTAATGATATTCTCCTTTCTTTAAAAATAAAATGATGAAGTGTCACTTTCACCCAAAAGTGATTCCATGGGGTCCCAAAGTTTGGCACAAGGCATCCCATGGTCGGAAATGAAACAAAAAGTAGCATTAGGACACATTTTGGGGTCATTTGTTATTATTATGATATTATTTTATTATCTTTAACTACCTGATTACTAATTAATCAAGATAATTAAAGATAATTACCGTCATTACTATTCAAAATGTCCAAAAACAAAAGATTATTAATTAAATAATTTGGACCTTATGATTCCAAATATGGAATCAATTTTACCAAATTCCAATCACAGAAATAATTAATTTAAAAATAATTCCTGTTGTCAAAACAAATAGCTGGTTTTTTTGAAGCAATATCTATGAAAATTTTCGCACTTGTTTATGCCCAATTCCAATGTTAAATTAATTATAATTACCACAATTGGATTAAATGGTAAAAATAAATTCTATTTACAATTTAATATCAATTGAAAATATCATCTAACCATATAATTAAATTAGATAAAAAAGCACTTTTGATGTAAAATGCAGTATTTTTCACTATTTATTAAAAAATGAACATAGTCAAAAAAATACCAAAAAAATTACCAATGTAAATTTCAATGTCCCAATTATAAATAATAAGTTTATTTTGACAAATAGATCTTATAAAATTTTCAAAAGTTTTATTTAAAAATTGTTTTCTATCAAAAGGAGTAAAACAATCTTTTAAAAATATTAGTGTATTCCATGCTTAAGATTGGATTTATTCTCATTTTAAACCTCTAAAACACTATCTAATTCATAAATATACATAGATAATAATATATATTATTAATTACTTACATGGGATGTTACAAATTATGTTAATAATTATTTTATATTCTAGTAGGTTAGTGGGATTTTAGTAATATTTTTGGTGTTGTATGTGAATAAGATACTACTTATAAAAATTAAATCCTAACTTTATATTATATAATTGAGTGGTTAAAAAATATATTCTCAATAAAAGATAAAAAATAAACATCATATATTTTATGTATTAAGATCAATAATTATAGATATATGAGGATTCTTAGTCTAATTCATAACATGTATATTAGTAAATTTCTAAAGACGTCATGTATAAATAAATCCAAAAAATATATTTACTAGTGTTTTATGGAATTTTGTGTGTGTGAAGACTCTATGACATTTTAATGATTCAGAAAGGAGAAACATTAGTAAGATAAATTATAAATATATTATAGGATCTATTATGTATTCCATGTTTTGTAATCAATCCAATGTAACATTTTATTTGAGAATATAAAGTATATACCAGTCAAATCAAGGAAAGAATCACTATAATTTCTGTAACTAAGATTACTAGGTACCTAAAAAGAGCTAAAGATATGTTCCAACTTTTTATAGCGAGGAAGAGAACATTATAGGGGTTACACTGATGCTAGGTTCCAAACCAAAAAATTTTGATAAGATATCTCAATATAATTTTTTATTTTAATAAAAAATAATGGTATTAGTCATTAAATTTAAAAAAACCCATTATGGAAGACTTGATAAGAAAGGTAGATTATATCACTAGATTTGATGTTGTGATGGAATCTATTTGGATCAACATTTTCACCATTAAACATTAATTCCAAATACATTGGGCATAATTGAGGTTTATTGTGACAAAAAGGAAGCTACATATTAATCCAAGGATCCTTGGAATCACCAAAGGACTAAACCCATCCTTGAAAAAAACTATCTTATTAAATAAATCATTGATATGGGTGATGTTTAGATAACTTGGTTAGATACATAGAAGAATATAATATATTAATTTATCGATACATTAATATAGAAAAACATGAGGGTTATATAAATTCACTTGGTATTATATACATCAAAGACTAGATATAATGGGTTTTTTCAATGGAAATGTATTATACTTTTATAATTAAGGAAATGTATCTTTATTATTTATACATGTTCATATATTATGTTATATTAATTGTGGAATGATACAACTACTAAAATTATGAATTTTAGTTATCCCTAATTTAGGATCATCCCAGAGTATCATGATTTTCGATGATATGAAAAGTTTATAATGTATATAATCTTGTATATGATATAGATTAGACTCATGAGAAAATCTCCACTTTCTTGGATATTAATTTTCCTTAACCTTGTGGTTTTGGGGAGTTAGAGTTACTAGAGAGGAGTTTGGAAGAATTTTATTGTAGGAAGAGAGAGTTTCGACCTCTCAAAGTCTAAAACAAGTCTGGGGGTTCTCACTATTACATTGTGGATATCATGTGATCATTTTGGTCATGGTATCTAGGTTTTTTTATTGGGTTTTGTGAAGTCTGGTGGTGTACATCCATTTCAATTATGGTTTATCCATGGGGGAATATATTTTGGAGGATATGGTCCCTTGATAAAATATATATAAGCCACCTGGAGAATCAAAATTATTGTTTTCATGGTCCTGGGAAATTATAACATGTTTATGATATTTCTACAACTTGGTGGAGTCATGGAAGAAGGTGGAAAATAAAGAGGGTGGAAGGATCTATGGAAAGGTGGTTTATGGATATAGTCAGGGTTTGAGTCTAAAAATTACATGTCAGAATCCAATATTCCAGGATAGTATTAAATTAAATGTATTGTATAAACAATGGAATTTATAGGTTGGATAATTCATTTTTAAGGATGAGATCCTTAGATCTTCCTTTGACCAGATTCAGCTATGTCATAGTAAGGCCCTGAACACACATTGGTGAGATCCCTTCAATTTTTAAAATAAATTCCACCTTCCTCTTTATTTAAATTTATCTTTTTGGTCTTCCTAAAACCCTATAGGTCCTTGCGTATCACCTTTTTGGTTCTTTAGGACTTTGTTTGATCTCAAGAACTTTTCATCACATTAATGATATCTTCTTGATTAAAGGTGCTCTTTCTATACTTCTCTTCTTTTATACTTATATTTCATTTATTTATCATATATTTTTCCTCTCTTGAGATCATTAAAAGGGATATAGGCCTTAGTTTTTTCAGTTTTAGTTAATTTATTTATTGATATTGATGTTTCCTATGTTTTTATGGGTTCCTCTTGAGATATCGATGGTGTTTTGTCATCATTTATATTCTCAATATTATGTAGTAATTCCTAAAGCTCTATTTAAGATAAGGGGTTTTAAAATATATTCCATTTATTATGTATTGATATTTTTAATTATCATGCATGTGCTTTTAAAGATTAAATTAATGGAATTAACCTAATAATTATAATGGAATATATGAAGGAAATAAAAATTGGATAAGTGATTCTCATGTGATTTAATATTTTCTATGTCATTGTTTATGTATTTTTTATTTTTATTGATAATAATGTTTTTATGATATCATTATTGTTTTTTATATTCTTCCTCATGTCTATAATTTATTAAATACATAAATTTGTTAATAAAAGTTTTGTTAAAATTAGGAATTAATTAGGGATATTGTTTGTGTAAAATTTTGAGTGAGTTATGAGGCATGGATAATTGTAAATGATTAATGTTTTTTTCTATTAAAAAAATTTTGTTGTCATTATTTTTTGTGGTTAGAGTAGTCTCATTATGGTTTGTTTATTGTGGTTGAGAAAAAATGGGATGATTTATTTATCTTTTAGGGGTTGTTGGATGTGGTTTTTGCGGGATAGAGTGGATGATGTTAAAAAAGAGGTGGGAATGGATGTTGTGGATGATGGAATGATATGGTATAGTTATTGATGTCAGTATATGGAGATGATGATGTGTGGTTGTGTCACATTTTCTAGAAAATATGGATAGTGGCTTGGATTAATTAAATAACTAACAAAAATGGGTTAGGTTAATATAATGGGTGAAAAAATAAATGTGATCATTAAATTAATGAAATTAAAAATTGATTATTGGATGGGTTATAGTGGGATAATGAGGTATTAGAAATAATGAATGATGTTTTGTAGTAAATTAAATTAACCACATTGAAATAGAAGTGCTTATATATAATTTTAAAGGCTTGAAATACATGTGTCACAATAAGGGTAATATGGAAGGAAAATGTAAATGTGTAAATTGAATATAAATGTGGTTAATGAATGAAGTGGAATTAATTAATAAGTAGTTAGTAAATATATAATGTTTGATGAATGATGAATTGAAATTTATTATGAGATGATAAAGGAGAAGTTTTGTAGTTTTTGAGAATTTATTGTGTGGTGATAATGGAGATAGTTCATGTCGTGGATGATGGTGGCAATGATTTGGTGTATAGGGGCGAAAAGTATATCTTAGTATTGTGTGTTAGGTAGTTAACCTAAATTTATGCATGTTATGTTATATATTCATTGTAGTTTTTGTATTTCTTATATAGAACCACCCCAGTTAGGTAACGTGACTAATTCCCATATGATATTTTGGGTTTTGAGTTTTTTACCCAACATCCATGATGAAGGTGATATGGGTGGTTCACTATTCCTTCTTCCCTAAACTGTATTTCATAGGTAGCATATATTGTGATTTTCAGAGGATATATTATAAGGTTAAGTTGTTAGGATGTGGGATTATAGTGGATATTTATATGGGAGGAGGAGGGTATGAGATTTTTATACTTCATGATTAAATTATTTGAAATTATAAAATATGAAAATGAGATAGTGATGTGGTTATGTGGATATAAGATATATGGTTACAACTTGTGGTTGGGGTTATGATAAGTATATATGGTTATGTGGATCTAGAGGACATTGAACAATTAAGACATATATAGTTGGAATGTGGGGGTGACTAGTTTGTTGGGGAAGTAGGTAAGGGGTACCTATCATATATATATTTTAATAATTATTGTATTATCATGCTTGTGTATGAATTTGGTTAAGTAAGTATTGATGAGGATAAGTGTTAGTTGACTTGGTATATCCAATTAGTCAGTTCCATTATTTTTTCACTCGGGCATTAATATGCTTCTTCCATATTTTAAGAATAAATTTTGAGGAATATAATACAAAATATAACAATATTCTCTCTCTCACACACACAAACACACACACACACACACATATATATATATATACATATATTTTATAGGTTTTAAAGATATTTTTGGTGATTGGGAAAGACCTTAGTTTCTCATGATGTGAAACAATGAGTATGAAATAATAAAAATAAAGTTGATATGGTTGGAGTGGTAAATGTTTCTCTAAAGGCCAGTGATCGATTTAGAGTTTAGATTATTTATAGAGAATTCCCTTCCCACATTATGGGAAAAATATGTTAAATAAATTAAATTATGACAAAGAAGGAGTTTTGACTTTTGGAAACAATAAAGGCTTTAAGATCATTGGCTTGATGAAATCTAAAATTGGTGGAAAATAAATGATTAAAGTAAATGTATTGGTGGTGGAAGCCTTTATGAGGATGAATTTGGTTAAGAAATACTTGATGTGGAAAAGTAGTATTTGAATTGGTATTGGTAATGAGTTTCTTCAAAAATTTATTCACTAAGGTATTAGTATGTTTCTTCCATATTTAAGAACGTAATTTTTGGGAGGATGATACTAAGTATACCAGTATTCTCTCTGATAATCTCTCTCTCTTCAACACACAAACACACAAACATATATATATATATATATACATACATATATACATATCATTTTTATAGGTTTTAAGGATAGAGTCGTGTAGAAAAGGGGCGGTGACACTGGCAGGGGGGAACACAGCGTTAGAGGCCGCACTGGCAGGAAGGGTGGTCGGAGGCCGCGCCGACTGGAAGGTGGCAGCGAAGGTGCCACGCTGGTCGAAAGGGAGGTTGGAGGCCATCGGCTGGAAGGTAGCGATGATGGGGAAAAGCCGGCTGGAGGGAGAGAAGACTGTCATGACACGGAGGTGGCTAGCTGCAGGTCCCCAAAATAGGAGGAGGCTGATAGGGAGATGGCCCAATTGTGATGAGAGGGAGGGAATAGGGGAGTGCGGCATGATATGGAGATAAGAACGGATAGGTAAGGTGACCTCTAGGGTTGTAAAAAAAATAAGGGAAATAAAATATTATAATAATAATAATAATAATAACTTCAATATATAATAATATTTATATTATTGACAATAATAATAATACACATAATAACAATAATAAAAATTTAATAATAATATGATAATGATAAGAATAATATTTTTAATTACAATATATTGAATATAATAATAATAATAATGAGAGTAACAAAAACAACAACAAATTAATAATAATATTTATAATAATGGTTTTAAAATTCATGGTAACATATAATTAATTATATCATTTATAAAAACAATAATAAAAATTTTAACCATAACAACTTTAATAAAAATATTGTGATTATTCGCAAATGTGAAACATTTTCTTAACTTAATTAGTTATTGTTAATATATATATTTATTTATTTAATCCACTTCTTATTTATTTAATGTATTGGAAAACCATGCGGTTTACCTGTACGGTTCATATAAAAATTAACAAATGAAAAGGAAAACCATTTTTATGATAAAAAGATCAAGGCATGGTCTACACGTGGATCAAGAGGTCATGCTTGAGTTATGTGGCAGCTTCTGTCCCCTATTAAGGTTGTTGCATGTTTACCCGGGCCGAGTGCATGGTCCGATAACTACACGGTGCCTGTATTCTAGCCTAAATAATAAAAATAAAAATAAATATTAATTAATAAAAATAAAAATAATAACAATAATCCAGATAAAATTAATAATAACAATTATTATTAAAGAAACACTTTTAACATTCATTTTAACTTTATTTATTTATTTATTTTAAACTTTTCATTTAATTTGAAAATTGGGAAGGCCACACAGTATCTATACCATGCCTTGCCCACGCACCTGGTACCACTACACCCAAAACATAGATAAAAATTCAAAAATTTGGACAAGGTCTCCCACAACCCCGACCCAAGATGGATCCAAGGTAGAAATAAAACCCAAGCGTGACAATTATCTCCACCATAATGACTTCCACCCCAAAAAATCCATAACAAGACCCGACCCCAAAGTATAAAATGATACCCCATTTATAGTCCAAGGGGATATCAAATGAATTAAAAACAAGAAAATTCCAAAACACTATCAATAAAGGAAGATAAAAACAAATAAAACTTAGAGTCCCAAAATGAAATCCCCACTAAGTGTCACCCGCCCCCAAAAGCTCAAACACCCCCTATTTGATTCGTCTAAAATACTTAGGATTCTCACACCACCAAATCCTAGCTTGAAACATGAACATCCAAACCATCACCAAGTGGATCAAAAACTATCCAAACCACCGAAAAATATCATCTTTATATTTACTCAAGAGAGACCGTTGCATTAGGTGGTTCCGCAAAAAACAAACCACCACCAAATAGATACCAAGAACAAAACTAAGATATTAACATAGTGTGTCCTGAACAGACTCCCCACCATTTGAAAAAAGATCACAAAAAATTAGATAAGACTCATGATGGGTCTTCCCACCAAAATAACAGAAGAGATTAACCAAACTCAAAGACGTTCCACACTGAACAAACACCCCCCAACATAAGTAGAGGGGAGGGAAGGTCCCAAATAATAGAGAATAAAAACTACCGCCATTGTTATACCAACAACTTCACATCCTCAGAATAAAAAAACAAGGAAAACTAATGAAATATATTGATCTAAGGTCTTTTTAAACCACTGGGTTTCCCCTGACTATGCGCCATCTTCACTCTGGGACCTATGGTTGGATCTCTGATAGTTAAATCATCTACTTCCTCATAGTTAGGATTTAGAAACTTCCAAACATGACACGAAAATTAAAATTTTATGAAACACACCTTCATTAAAATAAGAGTTAAAAAGGGTCCAACAATAACCACCCTTGCAGTTAGATAAGAGAAAAATTACACAAAACGCCATAAAATTGATGAATACCTCCTAGTAACTCTATAATGAGAAAACCCAAAAATGATCCCAAAACTTTTCCTGCTCCTGCTAATGGGCTACGGTGAACTTTGACGTGGTGACTACGGATTCCGAACACTTTTTGGAAACACCTCGGCAGAACTTCTACAAGTGGCCAAAGTGCCCACAAGTGTGGTAGAGTTTTAGAGCACTTGAGTACATCGGTTTCTTATGAACATGATTTCTACACTAGTGGAAAATTAATGAATTGATGTCTAAAGGTGTTGAAAGAAGGTCTGAATTCCTCTTAATTCCCCTACCAACACCAATAACATCAGACGACTTCCCTTATTTCTTATCAGCATCCTCTTTAATGATTCTAGAATTTGGGGGAAGACTCACAACCCCAAGATCTCATGGTAACTCTTCTTCGGAATGAAAGGATTGCTCCACCAAATCAGAGAAATTGGTTAGGATGAGCTCTTCCACTTTCAAATGAAATTCAGGATAGACACCAAACTCAAAATGCCTAGCCTCCACGGGATCGTTTCCTACATACCCTAGTTTATATGGGACTAGGTCCAAGAAGCATTGATAAAATTCCAACACTGATCCAACACCATGCTGGAGACCACAAAACTTCATCCTCTTTCTAAACTTCATCATCTCAGAGAAATATTTTTGGATGAATAAAGACTTGAATAACTCCTATGTGAGAACTTTTTGAGTCTTTCTTCGAGACAAAAACTTCCACCATTTTTAGATTGGACTGTCAAGTATAAAGGTATCCAACATGAACTTTAATGACTCGGGTGGCATGTGAAAACAGATGTTCCTCTCAATCTTCCACAACCACTCCTCAACATCAAGAGGATTTTCATGACCATAAAATAGGGGAGGGTCCAACTTACGAAACATAAGGAATTAGTCTATGTGATGATCAAATATAGGATTTGATAAGGATTCCATACCCAAAGCTTCACCATGGGAATCCATCAAAACATCATGGGGGAGAACCATAAGGAATAAGGAAACAATGAGGTCAGTCAAAACATGGTCATTGCAATTTTAAATTAAACCTTTTAATTTCAGAAAATAACTTTGGAAATAAAATTTTGGAATGAAGGAAAAATCATATGATCCACAAGGGGGAAACTAGTGTCAGCTGTTGACTTGGACACATGGTTTGTGGCCATATTCCAGTCACGTAACCATCAAGAAGAGCAGTATAGGGAAATTTTTCAGGCTCCACATGGATTTAAAAGCCCTATGAGTTCACAAGGATACTTTCCAAACACCCTTTTCATTTCCCAACATAAAACAATTCACAAGAATAAAAGGACAACAACATGCCGAGACATCCCCTAGTAACCTGAGGTTTGGAGTGAGAAAGGGATAATGATTTCCTTCTCATTTCTGCACCTCAAGCCCCGACAATTCAACTCCTTATACAATGAAAACCCCAAATAAAAATGGGTGATCTACAAGAATGTTCCAGTAATGTGTCGAAGTACTACAATACTATTATGTCATGAACCAACCAAGGTCATCCCTAAATAGGTCACCTAATTAGATCTGTAGTAATGCCTGAGAGGAATTCCTGATCCACCTGGGCTGGCGAAAAGCACTAAGGGAATCAACAGAGAAAGAGTGAGCAATTTTTTCCAATAAAAAAATTCAAGGAAAATGAATAAATAAATGGGGAAATCAAACTCAAATATATTTCTTAACATTAAATTATTTTTAATTAAGGGTACAAAAAACTAAACAATTAACAAAACCAGAATAACTAAACTAAACATGATAGCCAAGACATCTCCATTTGACCCTAAGAGTCATTATATAATCCAAAACCAACTATATCACACACAAAAACGAGATCAATTTGAAACTTCAATATAAACTAAAAATAATAAAAATACTATAGTCATGAGTATTAAAATGTATTAGGTGTTAAAAACAATCTATTCCCAAATTTCTACCATTGAATAAATAGTTTACTAATTTCAAGTTTGAATGAAATTATATAAAATATGGGTTTAACACAAATTTTTTATTTTTAAAACAAGTAATAGTTTATTTCTCTCTTTAATTTAAAAAAACATGATTAATGTTTGATGTAAGAGGTGCATAAATTTTTAAAACATTTTTACATCAAATTTTATAATATATATTTAGTTTCTAGACAATAGTGAAAAGGGACAACACATGACACACAACACACAACAAGGTCAATGAAAAAGTAGCACATGTAGACCAAAAACTGTTCTAGGCGCCTCAATCATCCGCCACAGACAGATGAGAAACAAACGAAACATGGGTCGAACCTAGGAGCTCATGAACAATCGAAATTGTACTATACATGTAACTCATCCTGAATACATGCCCTACCCAATGACATCATAACATCCTAATGTCTGACTATCACCCTACCTGGCCTAGTCGAGGGGCCCAATCCCATAGAAATAATAATAGAATATCTCCTGCTATGGGATAGTATCAAGTTCATGGTCTAATCTAGTGCAGTAATTGTTCATAGAAAATTCACTTACCATGTTAGGTTCCCATAGAGGGTACTAAGGTGGGTGACAAATCACATCAAACTAGCAACCAATCTCACTTGGACGTATCAAACACAATAACTCACAGAACGAATCACCCCCAAGACACCCCAAGGATCAGTCCATTGAGGGGATTCAAAACAACTCACATTCATCAAGAGCCAAATGAGCCAAATGAAACTTTTAAAAAGATATAATTTTTCAAGAGAAACCAATATATTTGTTCATGCGTTAGAAGAAAACATTTTTCATCAAATCAAAACCTCACATGAAAATTTGTGAATTATGTTCGAAGGAAAAATGGGCATTTTCACTATTTTTTGAAAAATATACAATGGAAAAAAATAATTTCAGTGAAATGCCTAAAAATAAACTACTTCGTTTACAGAAAATAATTATTCAAAAAATAATTATATAATATTATTTCCCATTTATCATAAATCAATGAAATATAAAGTAATTAATAAATTATAAATTTAAAGTCAAGTGAAGTGGGGAACCAACCTTGACTTATAGCCTGATCACGACTATGTGACATGCCTCATACTTACACACAAATACATGCAACATTCTTACCATGATTTCATGCGTTTTCCTTGCTAACATGCTAAAATAGCAACACAACAAATAAAAACACGTTAAAATTGATATAAAATAATCCAAATGAATAAAAAGTGTTAAACCCACATCGAAACTAGTATAAGAGAATCTAAATGAACCCAAACTACTCACCTTCAGTGGTAGGTGTTCGTCGTGTGCCCAATTGATAATAGGGTATGCGAACAAAAGAGGCAAGGGTTGATGCCGGGGTGCACTCATTACATGGATGATGTGGATGGTCATAGAAGCAGAGAGTGCAAGAGGAGGTGCATTATGGCAAGGATGTGTGTTGGAATGGGGAGGCAACACCGGCATGGTCGCACTGCTAGAGCCAGGAGGACCAGTGTTGGTGGGTTGCGACGGAGGGGGAGGCACCGGAGGCTGTGCCTACTGGAAGGCAGTGGTGAAGGGGTTGTACCTGCTGGAGGGAGAGGCAGTGGTCGCGATGGGGAGGTGGATGGCTTCAGGTCATCACAATGGGTGAAGGATGGCATGGAGGTGGGGCGATCGCAACAGGGAGGTGACTGGGCGTAGGTTGCCACAATGAGAGGAGGCCGACATGGAGATGGGGGGAGCGTGATGAGAGGGAGAGAAAATGAGAGTGTGGGGTGTGGGGGATAGAATTGGGAAGAGGTAGGGTGACAGATAGGGTTAGGAAAAAAATAAAGGAAATAAAATAAAATAAAAATAAAAATAAAAATAATAACTTTAATCTATAATAATAATATTAATTACAATAATAATAATAATACACATAATAATAATAAAAACTTTAATAAAAATATAATAATGGTAAAAATAATAATTTTAATAAAAAGTTATTTCATAATAATAATGACAATATAAAAACAATAACAACAACAATAATAATTTCTTTGATAATAACGGTTTTAAATTTTGTGGTAACTTTAATTATTAACACTCATAAATAATTATATTATTTATAAAAAAAATAATAATAATTATAAACATAAAAAATTTAAGAAAAGTATTTTTATTATTTTTGAATGTAAAAATTTTCTTAACATAATTCATTATTATTTATATATTTTTGTAAACCTCTTCTTATTTATTTAATGTATTGGGAAACCGCGTCGTTACCAAGCGTAGTTCATAAAAATTTTAACAAGAAAAGATGAAAAATATTTAAATGATAAAAAGATAAAGATATGGTCTATGCACAACTCAAGCGACCATGTGCGAGTTGTGGGGTAGCTTCTGGCCCCTCATAAGGTTGTCGCACATGTACCCTGGATGACCACACGGTCGGTTAACCGTGTGGTTCTCATGTGATGACCTAATACATGTTGGTTAATGTTTTTAGCAACAAATTCTTATGAAATTATTTTATGTTGGTATTGATATTTGCAACATATAAAATCTATTTATAAATTATATTTCAATAAAAATTATAAATTTTCATTTATAGTTAAATTTCATATTATATTTATTAATTTATCATATATAATTAATTTATTTTAATTGTTAAACCGATGGAGATTTATAAGAATGCTCAAACTTAGAAAAAAAAATCAATTACTTTAATAATGAAATTTAATAAAAATTGAAATAAAAAAAACCATAATCCCCCCCCCCAAAAGTGGATCCACCCCCCAAGTACCATCCACCCATTCATTCCCTAGTACCAGTGATCTAGCTCCAACACCAGTGACCCATCCATGCCACAAGACTAGTGAGCCAGCTCCAGCTATACCCAACCTTGAACGCACCATCACCAATAAACCATCAATTCCCTAGGACCAATGAGTCATCTCTATCACTAGTAAGAAACCTCAAGTAGCTACTATACCATAGTCTTTAGCTCTAATATCTTTATCACACAAATCCAAAGATCATACAAAAAATGATGCATCTCTAATACCAATGAGAAATAAATCGATCAATCTTCAATAACAACAATAAACTTCAAGTCGATGCTATGCCACACACTTTAGCTCCAATATCTACATCACAAACAACTAAAAATAATACCCACAGTGAAAAATATCTACATGAATTGAAACCAAAATTGAAATAAATGGAAGTGAAAAAAAATATTTTCATAATGAGAATTTTTAATCATCCCTATTGACATCTCAAGGATTTGGGAAAAGGATATAAACAATGTGTCAATAGTCTACGAAATGAAATTTATTGAATAAATAAAGAAAAATCTCATTACCGATAAACACCCCTTGAAGCAATTATCCCAACAAGTTATTTAATTTAAAAAATATTGGAAATAGATTAATAAACACATGAATAATTTTACAAGAATAAATCAAAAAAGAAGAGGGAGAAGTTGAAAATAGAAGCATCATAAAAAAAATAAACAACACCTTGAGAGGCACTTTTTTCATCAGTAAAAGTTGTTGAATGCTTAAAGGGTTTCATAGAGGGGGGTTGTTTACAAAAAGGACTTAACATGTTTTATAGAGATAAAGAGAGAATAATTTGGGTTCCTAAGTGTGTATGTGGCCCCCTATTGAAGATTTTAAAGAAAGGAACTAACATAAATCCACCAAATTCCAGTCCTAATTTCCCTTTTCTGTTTGTTTCCAACCATGTGATTAAGCTGTGTGAAACTTTGATATCGAATTATTAATGAGATCTTAGGGCCAACATATTAATTTATAGTGTGACTAGTTGAAGTGGAATGATGGGATGAGTTAGAGTGGCACATGGGCTATTTAAAGTGATGGGATGGGCGGGTTTTTGGTCAACCGAGTTCGGAGCTATGGTTGGGGGCTTGGATATTGAGATTGGTTGGGTAGGGGCTGCTTGGTTGTGATTATGGCATGAAAAGAAGTTGGAGTTTTTGGTCTATAATATTAGTTGAAGTCTTCATTTTTAATATAGTTATTAGGGGATGGATAGGCTTATCAGGGGATATATTTATATGGGAAGGCCTTATAGATTTTAAGGATGGAATGGTTGTAGTGTAGGTGGGTTTTGTTTTGGTCAGGGATTTGGATAAAGTGTCCTTGATGTCGTTTGAGAAGTGGTGATGGAAGCACAAGTCCAGTGTAATTTTAAGTGTGTTGGGGCATAGAATATGGATAGACATGGCTTGTAGGATGAGGATGAATTGAAGAGAGTGAAGGGGATGACTTATCATTGACAATATGTCAAGAACATAGCATTTACTGGCTTGAAATAAACATTGAGAATCCAATAATGGAATGATGAACCTATTAAAATTTCAGCTGAGTCAAAAGAACACCCAGTTAATGCGAGAGTCTGCAGAAAGAGCCTTCCCATATCTAAGTTTAGCAGCAAATATTAATTATACCTGATAGAAGAAGAAGTGCCTCCTTCGATCATGAATACAGACAACAATTACCTCTCCAGTAGGATTTGCAGTGGCTTCCTTCTGGGAAAAAAACCACAAACATCAAATGAGGCCCATCATACATGCATTAGTGATGATATATCAGAGCAAGAAAACCCTATAATCAGATGTGTGGCATAACAGTATTATCAAAAAAAATTTCTATATAAATTTTTACATACATGTGTTTTTAAGTGTTTGTGAATAGAAACCAACCAATAATATTAGTGAGCACAAGGAAAAAACCTAGGACATTTTTAGCGTGTGTAATAATTCATACCACTAAGAAACCAATATGAAAATCCATCTAGATTAATGAAATAAATTGAAAACACCAATAAAACATGGACCTATAGTATATCTTGATGCATTATAAAAGGAAACTACAACACCCAGTATTGAAATGCATGCATAAAGTGTTTTAGAATTCATCAGTGAAAAAGAGTTTTAACAAAGATTTCCCACAATTCCCACATTTGAATATAATATGAGTTCTGCCTAATAACCTAGGATACCATGAAAAACTTGAATAAAATTTAATTCTCCAAACAGGTCCTAACCATTAGAGTAAGGTTCACTACTTCACCTTAAGTTTTCAACAGAACATGTTATTGGTAAGAAAAAACCATCTAGGGATGATCTAAAATCAGAAATCAAGATTCTATGGTAATAAAATATCCTTATTCTCCTATGTATTAGAATGTATGGGATGAATATTTTCTATAACTATCAATGATTCCCACATATATAAATCTAAACCAATGAAGAGATTATCCCCCACAATTAGAGATGACCAGGAAAAGTCATCCTATGTATTCTTCAGGAATCCCCTATATTGGATAGATGAATAAGGTGCATAACCAGGAATCAATAATACACCCCAATAATGATGATAAAATCCATTTTTACTAGGATTGAAACTATTCAATGAAGTTTCATTCATTTGGACAACCCTCCATACAAATAATATCAAGAATATGATTTAAAGTCCTCATATCTAGTGTTTGAGTATCCATAGCTTGTTAACCATACCTTTATAGTGTCGATTAAAGGTAAATGAAGGTGAAGATTGGATTTTTTTTTCTCAATTTAGTGATGCTCAATGTTACTGAAATGAAGTTGGATTAGTGAACCCCTTCCCTTAATCAAGATATTGATGTAATAATCTACCAGGGATGGAGTGGAAGAATCGTATAAATAAGTTTCTATACCCAGAAAAACACAATGTCATAAAATAAAAAAAATCGAGGAGGTTGGTGATCTGCACCATATTCTAAAGAATATATTAGTGCTCCTTAATCATTTACTCTGCTTCTAATCTTCGCAAGTGATTGAGAATTGAATCCACAAAAGTTGGTCAGATATAAAGGACAGTAGAGATAGTCCAGGGAGAAAGAACATGAAGCAAAGGTGGTGGGGGACGATTATGGATGGCATATATTGGGAGGTGGGAGGTGGAATGCAGGGAGGTGGTGGAAGGGGAGGTGAAATGGAGGGAGGCGGTATCAGGGGAGGTGGAACGTAGGGAGGTGGGGGCCAACAAGGCAGAATGGAGGGAGGCGGTGCCAGGGAGGCTGAATGCCGGGATTAGGTGGTGGGGAGCCAAAATGCTGGGAGGCAGTGGCGGGAGAGGCATAACGTAGGGAGGTAGTGGTCGGGATTCAAAATGCAGGGAGGTTGTGGCGGGGAGGCTGAATGCATGGAGGAGGTGGCGGGGAGGTGAAACACATGGTGGTGGTAGTGGGGGTGGCAGAACGCAGGTAGGTGGTGGTGGGGGAGGCAGAATGCGGGGAGGCAGTGGTCAGAAGGTGGAACGCATGGAGGCAGTGGCAGGGGAGGCGCAATACGAGGAGGCGATGACAAGGAAGGTATAAAAGATTTTTTAGGCGATTCACAAGGGTTAATCCCCTTTTTTATTTTTTACGTAATTTTATTATTATTGAAATATATTTTAAATTCATTCTAAATGAAAATATTTTTAAATGTCATTTTATTTATTCATCTCAATTTTTTTGTAAAAACTTTTATAAATTTATTTAGAATGAATTGGAAATTAAATCCCATGGTATTGTTTTGTAAGATGAATTCTAATAATAAAAATATGATTATATATGTCCTCACAAACCATCATTTTTTCCATCATTAGTGAGTTGAGTGTTAATCAAGTGCAATTTTCAAAAAACATAATGGATATAGACAGAAAATATATATGTGTGTGTGTGTGTGTGCATGCACATGCAGGCATGAATTTATGTATGTTTGAATTTATATGTGTGTATGTATTAATTTCAAAAAATATTTTTCATTTAAAAATTTACTTTAATTCTATGTATAAATATATATTTTTTATTAAAATATGATTTTCTTGATATATATATATATATATTCAATAATTTGTATAACATTTTTTATAAAACAATTGAATCGAACAAACCTTCTAATTGTAAAATATTTGTTGGTAATAATATTAATTAATAAAATATTCATGTGCTGGTTGAAAAATGTCGGTATGATTACGAAAAAATAAAAGATTTAATAGTTGATAAAAGATATGTTTGTATTAGATAGTTTATACCAATAGATATACCTGTTAGTAAAAAAATTGATGGATGTGAAAATTAATACTGACAAAACTCAATATCTATTGGAATTAATCATTTTCACAAACAAATATATTATGTTTCACTATTTTTTTGTTGGTAAAATCCACCTTTTTTGTAGTAGGAAGAGCATAGAGGTTTTTGTGACACATAATATAGAACCTAAAAATTATGATAAATGTAACACCCCGAGATTTTATGAAAAATATTCTTTTTAATTTCATTAATGTCTAGTGTTGTAAACTACACCAAAAGGAGCTTGCACAACATGCATCCTTGACTTGCCTTTCATTACACGCAATCACGACCTTCCTTGATAGCATGTGTAGTACGCAATACCGAGTTTCACTAAACAACGATATGCTATTAAAATATTATTAAAACTAGCCGTTATGAATAGTAATAACCACTTTTGGAAATTTTGTAAATTTTATTTTTCACAATGGACTTCATTTTTGGATTCGTAATATCGAAATTAGATTAGGGGAAATTTTGGTAATTTTCAGATAACTTTCATATTTTGATGAATAGTGGAAATTACTAAATTTTAATTAAAAACAACTTTTTCATTCGAAATAATTAGTAGTGATAAATTATTAAATTTAGTGGTTTTAAATTATATTTAGAATATATTTTTACAATTTAATACAATGATGGTCATTGGATGTAATTTCACATTTAAACCAGTTAAAAACAAGTTTCAATCTTTTGATAGTTATTATCACTTAAAAACACGCTATTTGTTTTGACGACGGGAATTAATTTTAAAATTAGTTAATGCAACTGATATGTTTTGAATTTGGTAAAATAGACATCATTTTTGAGTTCATAATATCAAATATATCTTAGGCCTAATTTTTGGTATTTTTCTGGAAACTTTCATTTTTTGATGAATAGTGAAACCACTAAGTGGTAGTTAAAAAAATGAATTTTTCATAAAACATAATTTTACCGCTTCTGTGAGTGGAATTTCAAAAATTCGAGAGACACGGTTGATGTTAGTAAGTAAAATGTGGTTCAATGAGATGAAAATAATTTTTGGTTAATAGTAACTTTTTACTTTTTTACCACGGTTAAAAGTAAATAGGGTTATTAAGGGTAAAAATGATATTATTATTACCCTAACACATGTCCTAATTCTATTGGACAAATGTAATTCGACCAAAAACAATCTTTGGAATAAAATATGACCATTTAGGCCCACTTGGATTAGATTAGGACATTTATTATTAATTTATTTAAAGAAGGGTTAAAAGAGTTAAAATCAAAGTTTATTTACTAAAACATTTTTAATATGGGGTTATACATAAGATAAATTCGACTATAAATATTCATTAGAAATCTAAAAATATTTCGTACATAATGGTATTTTATTTGTAATTTTTAGACATTAAATAATTTAATTTATTTATGACACAACGATGATGTAGTAATTATCTTATTAATGAAATATTGACATAAGTGATGTTATAAATACCCAAATAAATATAATTTGAGACTTTTTATGAATTCCACTAATTTTATAGGTTAATATGACATGTTATTATTGATTTAATTAACTTTTTTTGAACTTATCGTTCTGTTATGATTTTCACAAAAATCAATTACTAAATAGTGTCAAAATTGACATAAAATAGTTTTTAAAAAAAATATTATATTATTAATTGTTATTTTATTCCTAAAAATCTAAGGATCGGACAAATTACTTAGATAAGGTTATATATATTAATAATAAACAACTTGGGGTTCTTTTTGCTTCTTATAGTAAGTTTATTAACCTTATAGTGTAAGAAAACAAGAAGACACAGTAAAAGTAAAATTATTTAACTTAATGTTAAATCTAAATGATAAGTTTAAAATAGGAGCCTAAACTTGTCTAAATTCTATTGGATGAGATGATTTCGACCCATCCCCACCTTATCCTCGAAATAAATCAATTTGGAGCTATTTAAAACCGGACATGACTTTATAATAAAATAATATTTTTAGTTTTTCCAAAGGAGCCCCTCTCCTCCCTTATAAAAGGGCACCTCCTCCCTCTCTTCCTCACACAACATTGAGCCTTCAAGCTCGGACAAACCCTGCCAAATTCTCTTCTCGACTTCCCTAGAAACATCCTAGAGGTTCTGGTCTTCTTCAAATACCCATTTTAGTTCCCTAAAAGGAGGTCTCAAAGAAGCACTTCAAAGAATAGGTAATGTCCGTTACCGATTCTTTCATCTTTATTTCTTCTTCCACTTCTTCTTATTAGGTTGTTTTATTATGAAGTAATAACATCAGTATCACTCATATACTGATATGTTATTATAATTATGAAACAACCCTATTTCACCATCTATCCATCCTACGGAAAAAGAAATCACCGCGCGTGCGTACGTACAGAATACCGTCTCCACGCCGTGGTGTAATCTATTTTCCACAACCACCATACTTGGATGGGTATAATGGTGTAAATAATGACTATATATGACTATTATAAATTGATATTGATTCTCAAATAGTATACATATACTCCAATACAATTCCACTATCATAGGAACGATATCATCACTCGTGCGTACGTACGGAATACCGTCTCCACGATGTGATGCGACTCGTTCTACATGATCTTCATTTCATAATGATTATATAAATGAATTGAATGAATGAATATGATATATATTACAATAATACCATTCTGGAAATGAGGTATCTATAACCTAAAGAAAATAATATGAATTTATTCGACAAAACACACATAAGAACAAAAAGTTATAAACACCCGAATAACAAGTAGAAATGAAATATTACTACTAAGAAGCTAAGAATATGACGATATATGATATCATAAAAATAAGTATGATTCTGGAATAAGTAAATAAAATTATTTAAATCATTATAGAGGAGGTTCGGACACTTACAAAGCAAGTCAGACCTAAGGTAAGGGAAATATCACAATCTCATTTTTATCCGAGTTTGTTTATACTTTGGCATTTACTGGGGTGTATTTTATCATCCACATCCATGTTTCCTCAATATGTAATATTTATATAATTCTACAATATTTTATATACAATTTTACCCTTCAGTGAGTTTTTAGTAAAAGATATGAAATGAATCTTTTGTCATTTTTCGTACGAGGTATTTTTTGACTTTTCCGACAAAATTATGAGAAGAATGTTTTTTTAACTTATACGGCATGAATGGATTTTTAAAACATTATTTCCAAGAATATTCCTTTAAAAGTTTTCATGTTTATTTTTAATATACTTATTTTAGTTTTAAATTGTATGACATGTTAAGAAAAGAAAATGTTTTTTAATTAGAAAGGATATTTTCCTCAAGAATGGAGTTCAAGTGTTTTATCAAAATTATTTTCCATCTAAGATAATATAGGGTTCTGTTTCTATCCCTATTCTTACATTGATTTGATTATTTTGTGATGGAATTATTTTTATGAATTCATTTATCTTATATGAATTGTTTTATGATGTCACGATGTTTAAGATTCCCATTTTTATTACATGGGTTATGAAATGATGTAAGATTTATGATTTTGTGGAACACATAAGAATGGTATAATTATGAGATGGGTGGGACCTATATCTCCCTCCAATGCATTGGGTAAGATTTTATATCTCATGAGATAGACATGGCCGGAATGGTAGGTTATACAGGTTTAGTGAAACAGGACTGAAACAAGGATGACTCGGTTCAGAAAGAGACTTTGTCCACTAAGATAGTCTTGGCAATGAGTCTTGACTAACAAGAAATGATTCTCTATGATTATGTGTGTATGCCACAAAGTTTAATGTTTTATGTTATGATTATTGTGATTACATTTCAATGCCATGAGTTATCCCAGGTTATGAAATTATGATCTCTTTTACAGGTTAAGATTTCCAAAAGTTATGTGCTTATGTATATGATGTGATTGATATTTCTTTTGTTTACCCTTACTGAGCATTTGAGCTCACCCTTTTATGTTTTTTCCCCAGGATATAAAGAATGGTTTTAGGTATAAAAAAAGGAAGATCTTTATGGGAGATGTTGAAGATCTTTCACCAGGATTAGAATATTTTATTCCGAGTTTCCAAATACAATAAACTATTACGATCCATGTGTGTGTGTTTTTGTTATGTACTAAGTATTCCGCAAATGTAATGTAATGTCAATGTAGGTCAGGCTTCGGGTCTCTACAGTTGGTATCAGAGGAAAGGTTTAGTCAACCTTTGGAAACTAGGATGCGAAAACGTTAGTGAGATCCCTAGAGGTATTTCTAAGGTATGTCTAGGGATGTCCCTATGGTTAAGTATACGTATAGGTTACGCTAACGATCATAGAATTAAACCTAAGATTTTAGATATTTAAGGTACCCCCCCTTTATTATTATTTTTTTCCCTAGGATAATTTTTTCCTCTCACACTATTTTTTTTGGGTTTTAGACGATGGCTAGAACCCGAAGGAACCGTGTTGATCAATGCAATGGACAATGCAATGATTTACCTCCTGAACAAACAAATGTTATGGGAGATGGAGTGAAAAATCTTATTGCTATACTTACACAAGCTATGAATCATTCTGGACTTCCAAATGAGCAGATAAGGGAACAATATTCTATTGAGTCCTTCATGAGGCAACGTCCACCTTCTTTCAGTGGGTCTTCTGATCCACTTATTGCTGAACAATGGATCAGTACCACTGAAATGATATTTTCAGTTTTTCAATGTTCTGAACATGATAAAGTCATCTTAGCAGTGTATCGTTTTTAAGGTGATGCTGATCAAAGGTGGAATATTATTAAGAATACGAGGCAAAGGGATGAAATTGAGTCCATGGAATGGGACGATTTCAAGAACTTATTTTTCAATAAGTACTTCCCTCGTATTCTTCGATCAAAGATGGAGAAGGAGTTTCTTGAACTAAAGCAAAGGGATGATGAATCTGTTGGTATATACGAAGCGAATTTTACAAGACTTGCTAGGTATGCATCTGGAATTATCATCCAACCTGAAAGTAAAGTTGATCAATTTTTCAGTGGCTTAAAACCAAGTCTTCGAAGGGCATTAGCTATAAAAGACTTCAGTAGCTATGAATAAATTCTGCGTTGTGCTATCAAGGTAGAAATGGAAGTTGGTGTTACATATCCATCTCATGGTTTTGAAAAGAAACGAAAGATGGAGTTCAAGGAGAAATCTAAAAATAATGGTGAAAAGAAGATGAATGTTTCCTTATGCACAAAGTGTGGAAAGAATCACGGTGGAGATTGACTTAAAGGGACTAGAAAATTTTTTATGTGTGGAAAAGAAGGTCATCGAGCAGCTGAGTGTCAAAGTAATGGAAAAAGGTTTTCTAATGATGGGAATAAATAATAGACTGCAGAGAACGCACCACCAACACTTCAATGCTTCAAGTGAAAGGAAATGGGGCATTATGTTAATAAATGCCCTAATCCAAGGGTTAGTGATGATCAACATGAGCAACCAATTAAGGCAAAGGACAATGGGAAGTCACATGCGATCACTATTGGCGATGTTGAATATGACAACGATGTGGTGGAATGATTAAGTGTTTATGTAATGGGATTCCAAAATAGTGTTGTATATAGTATCATGGAATATTGGAATATTTATGTATTGTTATATTGTGGTTTTCAATGGTACCGGTAACCATGGAATGTGATTGAGATATTTTTGGAAAAACAGATGATATGCGCATAATGAAGGGAAAACAAGAAAATGAAATATTTGACAGTATTCATGAGCTCATGATTGATATAAGAACTAAGTGATATCATGGTTTGAGTATATAGAATTTTGAGGATTTTGGTATGTGGAAAGTGTTAACTTTTAAATGCATTCATGTTTTCACTAAGGTTCAATGGGTATTCAAGAGAATACATGATTAAGGAATTTGAATGTTTGGAATGTGACCAACAAAACATATCTTATGATATATGGGGATCAACGATGGCATTAAATCTCTGGTAATCGTTTTCACTATATTATGAGAGTGGACTACAACATTATGGATAAGCCTAAAGATTGGAATGGATTATGTTGGACATAAGTTAGTATTGTTTAAGGATAGATGTTTTTCGATATTGTTGATGGAATGTTATAGTAATATAGCTTTAGAAAAAGTACAACCTGCAGGACGGACGACAGCCCATCGCGTCGGACAAGGCTGTGGGAATCGAACCCACAACTGAAGTGCGACTGGCCTTTATCGCCTACCACTGGCCTACATGAAGTCTCTGGTTAGTAGAAACTAGTTTTATTTTATTAAGCAGTATTATATATGAAGTATAAGTTCATTTTTGGAACCATATACGATTAACCATAAGATGGACTTATAACTTTTGCTAACCTTTTGTTTGGAGGAGATGTAATGACCCATCATTCTATCACATGATCTGCTAACACATCACTAATGACAAATTCAACTTCATTTCTTTAATATATGAAGTGGAAATTGTCCAAAGAAAGACCAACGGTGAGACTATACCAAAATCACGAAAGTATTTCTTCTAATTCCAATTTCATCAACTTTAGGGAAATGATCTTGAAAACCAAAAATGTTGTCCTAGTGCTCTTATATCTGATGAATCAGATGGTACCTTAGATCATCACAAATTTATGGCTTTGTGACTGCTGGCTTTTCCATAGCCATGTTCTCTACCACTCTCCATTAGAACATGATGGTTATATTTCTCTTCCATATCCATATTTTTACCTATGTGGAAACCCAGTGATTATTTTATTTGGGTAACCATTACGTTTCATACTTTTGT
This sequence comes from Viscum album, assembly GCA_963277665.1. Taxonomy (NCBI): domain Eukaryota; kingdom Viridiplantae; phylum Streptophyta; class Magnoliopsida; order Santalales; family Viscaceae; genus Viscum; species Viscum album. Next base: position 545,620,465 of record OY728140.1, read on the forward strand.
TTTTAAAGTTTGGTTTTGGTATTCCTTTTTACGATGTGGGTTTCTATTAAAGAAACATTCGATTAGTATACCATTTATAACCCCGACGAATTTCGAGGGAGAAATTCATTTTAAGGGGGGTAGAATGTAACACCCCGAGATTTTATGAAAAATATTCTTTTTAATTTCATTAATGTCTTGTGTTGTACGCTACACCAAAAGGAGCTTGCACAACACGCACCTTTGACTTGCTTTTCATTACACACAATCGTGACCTTCCTTTATAGTGTGTGTAGTAAGCAATACCGAGTTTCACTAAACTACGATATGCTATTAAAATATTATTAAAACTAGCCGTTATGAATAGTAATAACCACTTTTTGAAAATTTTGTAAATTTTATTTTACAAAATGGACTTCATTTTCGGATTCGTAATATCAAAATTATCTTACGGTGAAATTTTGGTAATTTTCGGATAACTTTCATATTTTGATGAATAGTGGAAATTACTAAATTTTAATTAAAAACAACTTTTTCAATCGAAATAATTAATAGTGATAAATTATTAATTTTAGTGGTTTTAAAGTATATTTAGAATATATTTTTACAATTTAGTATAATGATGGTCATTGGATGTAATTTCACATGTAAACCAGTTATAAACAAGTTTCAATCTTTTGATAGTTATTATCTCTTAAAAACACGCTATTTGTTTTGACAATGGGAATTAATTTTTAAATTAGTTAATGCAACTGATATGTTTTGAATTTGGTAAAATAGACATCATTTTTTGAGTTCATAATATCAAATATAGCTTAGGCCTAATTTTTGGTATTTTTCTGGAAACTTTCATTTTTTGATGAATAGTGAAACCACTAAGTGGTAGTTAAAAAAAATGAATTTTTTCATAAAACATAATTTTACCGCTTCTGTGGGTGGAATTTCAAAAATCCGAGATACACGGTTGATGTTAGTAAGTAAAATGTGGTTCAATGAGATGAAAATAATTTTTGGTGAATAGTAACTTTTTACTTTTTTTTACCACGGTTAAAAGTAAATAGGGTAATTAAGGGTAAATATGATATTATTATTACCCTAACACATGTCCTAATTCTATTGGACAAGTGTAATTCGACCAAAAACAATCTTAGGAATAAAATATGACCATTTAGGCCCACTTGGATTAGATTAGGACATTTATTATTAATTTATTTAAAGAACGGTTAAAAGAGTTAAAATCAAAGTTTATTTACTAAAAAAAATTTAATATGGGGTTATACATAAGATAAATTCGACTATAAATATTTATTAGGAAGCTAAAAATATTTCCTACATAATGGTATATTATTTTTAATTTTTAGACATTAAATAAGTTAATTTATTTATGACACAACGATGATGCAGTAATTATCTTATTAATGAAATATTGACATAAGTGATGTTATAAATACCCAAATAAATATAATTTGAGGCTTTTTATGAATTCCACTAATTATATAGGTTAATATGACATGTTATTATTGATTTAATTAACTTTTTTTGAAATTATCATTCTGTTATGATTTTCACAAAAATCAATTACTAAATAGTGTCAAAATTGACATAAAATAGTTTTTAAAACAAATATTATATTATTAATTGTTATTTTATTCCTAAAAATCTAAGGTTCTTCCAAATGACTTAGATAATGTTATATATAATAATAATAAACAAATTGGGGTTCTTTTGGCTTCTTATAGTAAGTTTATTAACCTTATAGTGTAAGAACACAAGAAGACACGGTAAAAGTAAAATTATTTAACTTAATGTTAAATATAAATGATAAGGTTAAAATAGTAACCTAAACTTGTCTAAATTATATTGGATGAGAGGATTTCGACCCATCCCCACCTTACCCTAGAAATAAATTAATTTCGAGCTATTTAAAACCTAACTTGACTTTATAATAAAATAATATTTTTAGTTTTTCCAAAGGAGCCCCTCTCCTCCCTTATAAAAGGGCACCTCCTCCCTCTCTTCCTCACACAACTTTGAGCCTTAAAGCTCGGCCAACCCCTGAAAAATTATCTTCTCCACTTCCCTAGAAACATCCTAGAGGTTCTGGTCTTCTTCAAAGACCCATTTTAGTGACCTAAAAGGAGGTCTCAAAGAAGCACTTCAAAGAAGAGGTAATGTCTGTTACCGATTCTTTCATCTTTATTTCTTCTTCCACTTCTTCTTCTTAGGTTGTTTCATTATAAAGTAATAACTTAAGTATCACTCATATACTAATATGTTATTATAAGTATGAAACAACCCTATTTCACCATATATCCATCCTACGGAAAAAGAAATCACCGCGTGTGCGTACGTACGGAATACAGTCTCAACGTCGTGGTGTAATCTATTTTCCACCACCACCTTACTTGGATGGGTATAATGGTGTAAATAATGACTATATATGACTATTATAAAGTGATATTGATTATGAAATAGTATACATATACTCCAATACAATTCCACGATCATAGAAACGATATCATCACTCGTGCATACGTACGGAATACCGTCTCCACGATGTGATGCGACTCGTTCTACATGATCTTCATTTAATAATGATTATATAAATTAATTTAATGAATTAATATGATATATATTACACTAATACCATTATTTAAATGAGTTATCAATAACCTAAAGAAAAGAATAATAATTTATTCGACAAAACACGAATAAGAACAAAAAGTTATAAACACCCGAATAACAAGTAGCAATGAAATATTACTACTAAGAATCTAAGAATATGACCATATATGATGTCATAAAAATAAGTATGATTCTATAATAAGTCAAAAACATTATTTAAATCATTATACAGGAGGTTCGGACACTTAAAATGCAAGTCAGACTTAAGGTAAGGGAAATATCACAATCTCATTTTTATCCGAGATTGTTTATACTTTGTAATTTACTGGGGTGTATTTTATCATCCACATCCATGTTTCCTAAATATGTAATATTTAAATCATTCTACAATAGTTTATATACAATTTCACCCTTCGGTGAGTTTTTAGTAAAAGATATGAAATGAATCTTTTGTCATTTTTCGTACGAGGTATTTTTTGACTTTTCCGACAAAAGTATGAGAAGAATGTTTTTTTAACTTATACGGCATGAATGGACTTTTAAAACATTATTTACAAGAATATTCCTTTACATGTTTTCATGTTTATTTTTAATATACTTATTTTAGTTTTAAATTGTATGACATGTTAAGAAAAGAAAAATTTTTTGAATTAGAAAGGATATTTTCCTCAAGAATGGTGTTCAAGTGTTTTATCAAAATTATTTTCCATCTAAGATAATATAGGGTTCTATTTATATCCCTATTCTTACATTGATTTGATTATGTTGTGATGGAATTATTTTTATGAATTCCTTTATCTTATATGATTTTTTTTATGATGTCACGATGTTTAAGATTCCCATTTTTATTACATGGGTTATGAAATGATGTATGATTTATGATTTTGTAGAACACATAAGAATGGTATCATTATGAGATGGGTGGGACCTATATCCCCCTCCAATGCATTGGGTATTGATTTTATATCTCATGAGATAGACATGGCTGGAATGGTAGGTTATACCGGTTCAGTGAAACAGGACTGAAACGAGGGTGACTCGGTTCAGAAGGGGACTTCGCCCACTAAGATAGTCTTGGCAATGAGTCTTGACTAACAAGAAATGATTCTCTATGATTATGTGTGTATGGCACAAAGTTTAATGTTTTATGTTATGATTATTGTGATTACATTTCACTGCCATGAGTTATCCCATGTTATAAAATTATGATCTCTTTTATAGGTTAAGATTTTAAAAAGTTATGTGCTTATGTATATGATGTGATTGATATTTCTTTTGTTTACCCTTACTGAGCATTTGAGCTCACCCTTTTATGTTTTTTTCCCAGGATATAAAGAAAGGTTTTAGGTATAAAAAAAGGAAGATCTTTATGGGAGATGTTGAAGATCTTTCTCCAGGATTATAAGATTATATTCCGAATTTCCAGAGACACTAAACTATTACAATCCTTGTGTGTGTGTTTTTGTTATGTACTAAGTATTCCGAAAATGTAATGTAATGTCAATGTACGTCAGGCTTCGGGTCTCTACAATAAAGAGATCATTATATGATTGTAATTAGAGAGAGTATTAGTATTAATTAACATAATGTTTCCATTGGAGCTAGCCGGAGATAAAGTTCATAAACATGATAAATATATAGGTTCAATATTCTAGACCAACAACAATATTATAATTATCTTCATTGTTATTTTATGAGATTCCTTATATTCATTTATATTTGACAATGCATCATAAATTTCGAAGAGAGTAATGAGATTTCAAGATTGAAGGATATAAACCTAGTGGGATAAAAATATATTATAAATATAATACACGCAACTTTATTTGTGATATTAGTACATCAACACATAATTGGTTTATACTACTTATAAATATCCCAGTAAGAATGAACCATGTAAAAAATTAATTTTCTTGTGTTCCTATTAATTTTGTAAACAGGGAAGAAGATAAAAAGGATTCACCCACAAAACTAATTTTTGAATTTATTCCCAACTCTATTTACTGGTTTTTGGAAACAATTTTAATTATAATATTTAACCAAGACATATAAAACAATGTCCATGTAATGAACTTCTCAAGAATTATCCCAAACCTGAGACACGTCACCACTAACCTAAGGTGTGTCCCCTTGATCTCTATAGGCTACAAATAAGTTGTGAGAGATGAATATAAACTATTTGGGGATGGTTTCCTTTGAACACCACTAATACATAAGTTGGAATTTCTTCGATAAAAGAAATACAACACTCATAACATATTAATGCATGATAAAGTAAAATGATATTAAAAAAACTATATATATATTTGATAAAATCCAATTGAAATGAGATAATAAACAAAAATTAATACACATGGTATAAATGGCCCATATACTCTTCAGTTAACCTCTAATCCATCACTAAGATTCTAATAAGGACACTTCCCTACTAGAGACCCAAATAAGGTAATAATCTATCATTTAACTAAAATCCACATAAGAGGAGAAATATTTATATTCACCTAGTGGATATATAAGAGGTAATTATACACATACTTAGTAGGAAATTACCTAAATGAATATATAATAATTTATTTAAGGTTACACTAAACATGCTAGTTTAAAACGATTATTATAAAGTACCATTTTTTTTTTAAAACTTGTGATAAGCATATGAAGACATAAATGTAAAAGTATGAAAATATAAGAGAAAAAATATTAGGATTAGGTTTATATCATGGACTCAAGGTAAATGACCTATAAGACTATGTTAAGGGAACCTAGGAACCTCCTGATAAGTCCAAAACCATATCCATGCTCATATACAACTATACACATGCCACTATTGAAAGAGGAATCCTAAAAGACCTAATAAATCCATGAACTATCTTGGAATCCTAACTAGTAGTGATGCCTATAATAGACCTATCCAGAATGAAATACAGAGATTGTAAACACTAACTAGAGGAGAACACCTATCTGGAAAATGTGTGACTAGGTTGGGAAGAATCATCACCTAGTATAGGTAATTTCCCCATAATTCTCCTAAGTACCCATGATTTCCCATGTTTTTTAAATAAGGAATTTATGTAATTTTAAAAAGTACACCAAATAAAACTTTAGTCGTTATCCAATAACCAATTATCAATAAATCTATATATGAAATAAATGGTACGAAAAATACTAAAATTATTCTGATAACACTTCATAAAATCTTTTTTCATTTAAAAACCATCTATAAAATAGAATCTTTCCATTTTATTATAAATCAATAGTTGTAATTTATATGAAGACATGGTGGTAATATTTCAAAAAAATATAAATAACACATTTTAAGCATTAAAGTTCCTATATTTAAAAGAAAAACTGATAAAAAATATAATTAATTAATAGGAAATAACCATAGATAACCAAAAAAATGTTTTTTTATGTAAAAACATAATGTAAAACATGAAATAAGAAAATGGTGTATCTATTATAAAAAATGTTTAGAGACCCTATGTAACAAACCAAGATTTTATAAGATACATTCTTTTTAATTTCATTCATGTCTTGTGTTGTATGCTACACCATGATTATCTTGCGCTATACACAACACCGTATTAGCTTGCAGTATACGCAACACTATTCTTGACCTATGTTACACACAATTTCAAGTTCGTTTGATAGAAGTTATTCTACGCAACATTGAGTGTATATATATATATATTCAATGTATAAATAAAATATGGTTGGATTCTGTTATATGCAACAACAAAGGAGTTGTGCACAACACGCAACCCTGACTTGGATTGCATTACACGCAATCACAACCTTCCTCGATAGCGTGTGTTGTACGCAACACCGGGTTTTACTAAACAACGATATATTATTATAATATTGTTATGAACTAGCCGTTATGAATATTTTTAACTAAATTTTGAATGTTATAACATTATTATTCATCTTACACATTTCTAGAACATGGTATAAGAACAAAATAAATTTTTCGGGTAAAATAAATATTTTTCAAAAAATGCAGTTTTGCCGCCTTTTGATGGCGGACCCACTTTAAATCTAGTTTTTGACATGTTTATAACTTCAATTTGACAAAATAAAATTATTATTTTGAATCAGGATATAAAAATTTACATTAGATAAAGTTTTGATATTTTTCTGATAACTTTCATATTTTAATGAATAGTAAAAACACACTATATTTTAATAAAAAACCACTTTTTTTCATCGTAATATCTTATGTGGTTAAATTATAATATTGAATGGTTTTAAAGTAAAAATATAATATATTTTTACAATTTAATATAATGTATGTCATTACCATTGATTTTACCTTGAATTCGTAGGTTAAATCAATTCAATCTTTTGTAATGTTTTAAAGAAAAACCCGTTTTCTTTCGACAACAGGATTAATTTTAATTTAATTTATGCAACTTTTTTGTGTTGAATTTGGAAAAATAGATTCCATATTTGGAATCAGTGGATCCAAATTATGTTAATAAGCTACTTTTTATTTTTTGAATTATGAATAGTAACTACGGTAAATTTTATTTACCATAGTTAAAGGTAAATCGGGTAGTTAAGGGTAAATATAATATTTTAAAATTACCCTTACAAATGTAAAAATCCTATTGGATGACTAAGAGTAGACCCATATCACCTAAGGGTCGGATTAGATTCATTTAATTAAATTTTTTAAATGAAAATAATTTAATTATTATTAAAACCAAAGAATGTGACAACATGTTACTTTCTTAAATCTTATAAGTATAATAATTTTAATCTAGTTATAAACTTCATGAAACTTCAAACATGAATAGTATAAATAAATCTAATACAATTATCTACATCATAGAAATTTATTTAGAATTTTTAGGGATTAAATAATTATCATTTATTATGACACAAAGATGATGCAGTAATTGTCTTATTAATGAAATATTGACATAATAGATGTTATAAATGCACAAATAAATGTAATTTGAGACTTTTTATGACATACATTAATTTACTAGGTTAATAGGACATGTTATTGTTGATATAAGTAACTTTTTTCGAACCTATTGTTCTGTTATGAATTTCATAAAAATCATGTACCAAATAGTGTCAAAATTGACATAAATTAGTTTTTAAAAAAAATATTATATTATTAATTGTTATTTAATTCCTAAAAATATAAGGTTCAGCAAAATGACTTATATAAGGATATATATATTAATAATAAACAACTTGGGGTTCGTTTGGCTTGTTATGTTACGTTTATTAACCATATAGTGTAAGAAAACAAGAAGACACAGTAAAAGTTAAATTATCTAACTTAAAGTTAAATCTAAATGATAAGGTTAAAATTGATACCTAAACCTGTCTAAATTCTATTGGATGAGAGGATTGAGACCCATACCCACCATATATTCTAAATATATCAATTTGGAGCTATTTAAAACCTAACTTGACTTTATAATAAAATAATATTTTTAGTTTTCCCAAAGGTGCCCCTCTCCTCCCTTATAAAAGGGCACCTCCTCCCTCTCCTCCTCACACCAATTTTAGCATTCATGCTCAGAAAACCCCTGAAAAAATATATTCTCCACTTTCCTAGTATTATCCAAGAGTTCCTTGTCATGTTCAAAGACCATCCTTAGTTCTTTAAGTGGAGGTTATGTGAAGGCGCGTCAAAAAGAGGTAATATCCATTACCGATCTTTTTCAATTTATTTCTTCTTCAACTTCTTCTTCTTTAGTTGTTTCATGATAAAGTAATAACATCTGTATTTATTATATAATGATATGTTATTATAAATATGAAACAACTCTAATTAATCTTCTATCCATCCTACAGAAAAAGGAAATCACCGCGCGTGCGTACGTACGGAATACCATCTCCATGTCGTGGTGTAATCTATTTTCCGCCACCACCTTAATTGGTTGGGTATAATGGTTTAATTAGTAACTATATATGATTATTATAAATTGATATTGATACTAAAATAGTATACATACACTTCAACATGAGTTCACGATCATGAGAACGATATCATCGCTCGTGCGTACGTACGGACTACCGTCTCCACGACGCGATGAGATTCATTCTCCACATTAACCATTCATGAATGATTATAAAGTATATATAATGAATAATAATGAAATATATGAAATGTTAAATCTGCTGGATTTATGTATATATATATATTTATTTCATCTACTTACTTCCATTCAAGACAATAAGGAAAGGAAAACAGTGTTCATGCGTACGTACGGACTACCGTCTCCATGAACGGTGTGTTTCATTTCATTTATCTATCTATTATATATATATATACTGAATATATATGATATATAAATCATGTTTTATATATCTTTATGTAAGTAAATCATGATATAATTAATAATAATGTCAAGAACAACAAGTCCAAACACCTACGATAAATGAAACGATTTTACCCAAAATTCTTCTTTACCATGGAATTTACCAAAGAACGGGTAATATAAAGTCATAAGTGAAAAAATATGATATCATAACAATTAATATGATTCTATAATAAGTTAATGACATTATTTAAACCATTATACAGGAGGTTCAGATACGTACAAAGCATATCGAACATAAGGTAAGGGAAATATCACAATCTCATTTTTATCCGAGATTGTTTATACTTTGGCATTTACGGGGGTGTATTTTATCATCCTCATCCATGTTTCCTCAATATGTAATATTATTTCCATCCACATACAATTGTTTAAATCTAATTTTACCCTTCGGTGAGTTTTTAGTAAAGGATATGAAAGGAATCTTTTGTCATTTTTCGTACGAGGTACTTTTTGACTTTTCCGACAAAAGTACGAACAATGTTTTTTTAAACTTATACGGCATGAATGGATTTTTAAAACATTATTTCCAAAAAGATTCCTTTACAAGTTTTCAAGTTTATTTTTAATCAACTTCTTTTAGTTTAAAATTTTATGACATGTTAAGAAAGGAAAAGTGTTTTTGAAGTAGAAAGGATATTTTCCTCAAGAATGAAGTTCAAGTGTTTTATCAAAATTATTTTCCATATAAGATAATAAAGGGTTATTTTTCTATCCCTATTATTACATTTATTTGATTATGTTGTGATGGAATTATGTTTATTCAATTAATTTATCTTATATGAGTTGTTTTATGATGTCACGATGTTTAAGATTCCCATTTTAATTACATGGGTTATGCTATGATGTATGGTTTATGATTTTGTGGCACAAATAAAAATGGTATCATTATGAGATGGGTGGGACCTATATCTCCCTCCAATGCATTGGGTAAATATTTTATATCTCATGAGATAGACATGGCTGGAATGGTAGGTTATACCGGTTCAGTGAAACAGGACTGAAACGAGGTTGATGCGGTTCAGAAATGGACTTTGTCCACTAAGATAGTCTTGGCAATGAGTCTTGACAAATAAGATATGATTCTCTATGATTATGTGTGTATGCCACAAAGTTTCATGTTTTAAGTTATGATTATTGGGATTTCATTTCACTACTATGATTTATCCCATGTTATGAAATTATGCTCTCTTTTGCAGGTTAAGATTTCCAAAATGTTATGTTCTTATGAATATTATGTGATTGATATTTCTTTTTTTACCTTTACTGAGAATTTGAGCTCACCCTTTTATGTTTTCTTTTCCCCAGGATATAAAGAAAGGTTTTAGGTAAGAAAAAAAAAGGAAGATCTTTATGAGAGATGTTGAAGATCTTTCCCCATGATTAGAAGATTACGTTCTGAGTTACCAAAGACACTAAACTATTACGGTCCTTGTGTGTGTGTTTTTGTTATGTAATAAGTATTCCGCAAAAGTAATGTAATGTCCTTGTACGTTAAGCTTCAGGTCTCTACAGATGGTATCAGAGGAAAGGTTTAGTCAACCTTTGGAAACTAGGATGCGAAAACGTTAGTGAGATCCCTAGAGATATTTCTAAGGTATGTTTAGGAATGTCCCTAAGGATAAGTATACGAACTACGGTAACGATCTTAGAATTTAACCTAAGATGTTAGATATTGAGGGTACTCCCCCTTTACTATGTTGTTTTCTCTAGCATGATTTTTTGCCCTCAGAGAATTATTTTTGTGTTTTAGTTAATGGAGGGAACCAGAAGGAATTCGGTTAACATTGAATCCAATGGACAAATTGGTGACTATGAGCAACAAAATTGTGTAATTCCTAGAGAGAAAGATATTGTGATTATGCCGAATCAGTCATCGCGATATATGATTAACAAGGTGAAATTTATTGGTATGCCTAATTCATCAAATAAGAGGAAGATAGACTTTTATACATGTTCGCATGTGGAGGAGCATAAAGAAAGGAAGATTGTGATTTCTAAAGAAGGTAAGAAGAACCTCGAAGAATAACTCAAATGGAGGGAAAGATGTTATCTGTGTGGAGAAAAGGTTCATAGAGTGAAAGACTGTTATAGAGTTCAATGACTTATTTGTGGAGAACATGGCTATTACCCAACTCAATGACCTGACATAAAAAGTTACTTCAAAATCAGGGAAGGAATTATTCCAAGACAACCATTGAAGAGGATGGATTGAAGTGTTTATGTATTTTTATTCAAGAATAATGTTGTTGAGGTACTTTTATGGCTTCTTAGAATATTTTTTTATTAGTCTATTGTGGTTTTCATTAATTTTATGGTACCGGTAACCATGGAAAGTGATTGAGATATTTTTAGAAAAAAGATGATATGCGCATAATGAAGGGATAAGGAAATAATGAAATGTTTGATAGTATTCATGAGCTCATGATTGATATAAGGACTAAGTATATAGAATTTTGAGGATTTTGGTATGTGGAAAGAGTTATCTTTTGACAGCACTCATGTTTTCACTAAGGTTCAATGTGTATTCAAGAGAATACATGATTAAGGCCTTTGAATTTTTGGAATGTGACCAACAAAACATATCTTATGATATATGGGGATCAACGATGGTATTAAATCTCTGGTAATTGTTTTCACTATATTATGAGAGTGGACTGCAGTTTTATGGATAAGCCTAAAGATTGGAATGGATTATGTTGGACATAAGTTAGTATTGCTTAAGGATAGAATTTTTTTCGATATTATTGATGGGATGTTATAGTAATATAGTTTTCGAAAAAGGAAAACCTACAGGACAGGTGACAACCCATCGCGTAGGACAAGGCTATGAGAATCGAACCCACAACCGAAGTGTGACTGGCCTACAGGAAGTCCATGTTTAGTAGAAACTAGTTTTATTATATTAAGCAGTATGATATATGAATTATATGTCCATTTTGGGAACCATATATGATTAATCTCACTATAGATGGACTTATGTATTTTTTGATAACTTTTCTAACCTTTTGTTTGAGACAGATGGAATGACCCATCATTCTATCACATGATCTGCTAAAACATCACGAATGACAAATTCAACTTCATTTCTTTAAGATATGAAGTGGAAATTGTTCAATTCATGAACAATAGTGAGATTGAACCAAAATCATGTAAGTATTTCTTTTAATTCATCAAATTTAGGGAAATGATCTTGAAAACCAAAAATGTTGTCCTAGTGCTCTTATATCCGATGAACCAGATGGTACACTAGATCATCATAAATTTATGGCTTTGTGATTGTTGGCTTTTTCATAGCCATGTTCTCTACCACTCTCCATCAGAACTTGATGGTTAGATTTTTCTTCAATATCTATATTTTCACCTATGTTCTCCTACGTGGAAACCCAGTGATGAGTTAATTTGGGTAACCATTATAGTTCATACTTTAGTTTTTAATTTTCAGTTTTGGTATTTCTTTTTACGATGTGGGTTTTTATGAATAGTAAACGATTTATAACCCCAATGAATTTCGAGGGCGAAATTCATTTTAATGGGGGTAGAATGTAACAACCCGAGATTTTATAAGATACATTATTTTTAATTTCATTCATGTCTTGTTTTGTATGCTACACCATGATTATCTTGCGCTATACGAAACACCGTATTATCTTACAGTATACACAACACTATTCTTGGCCTATGTTACACACAATTTCAAGTTCGTTTGATAGAATTTATTCTATGCAACATTGAGTGTATATATATATATCCAATGTATAAATAAAATATGGTTGGATTCTGTTATACGCAACAATAAAGGAGTTTTGTGCTACACGCAACCCTGACTTGGCTTGCATTACACGCAATCGCGACTTTCCTCGATACGTGTGTTGTACGCAATACCGGGTTTTACTAAACAATGATATATTATTATAATATTGTAATGAACTAGCCGTTATGAATAGTGTTAACTAAATTTTGAATTTTATAACATTATTATTCATCTTACACATTTCTAGAACATGGTATAAGAACAAAATAAATTTTTCGGGTAAAATAAGTATTTTTAAAAAAAATGCAGTTTTGCCGCCTTTTGATGGCGCACCCACTTTAAATCTACTTTTTGACATGTTTATAAGTTAAATTTGACAAAATAAAATTCTTCTTTTGAATAATGATATAGAAATTTACATTAGATAAAGTTTTGATATTTTTCCGATAACTTTCATATTTTAATAAATAGTAAAAACACACTATATTTTAATTAAAAACAACTTTTTTTCATCGTAATATATTATGTGGTTAAATTATAATATTGAATGGTTTTAAAGTTTAAATAGAATATATTTTTACCATTTAATATAATCTATGTCATTAGCATTGATTTTACATTGAATTCGTAGGTTTAATCAATTCAATCTTTTGCAATGTTTTAAAGAAAAACCCGTTTTCTTTCGACAACGGGATTAATTTTAATTTAATTTATGAAACTTTTGTGTATTTAATTTGGAAAAATGGATTCCATATTTGGAATCAGTGGATCCGAATTATGTTAATAAGTGACTTTTTATTTTTGGGAATTATGAATAGTAACTACGGTAAATTTTATTTACCATAGTTAAAGGTAAATCGGGTAATTAAGGGTAAATATAATATTTTAAAATTACCCTAACAAATGTTAAAATCTTATTGGATGACTAAAAGTCAACCCATATCACCTAAGGTTCGGATTAGATTCATTTAATTAAATTTGTTCAATGAAAATAATTTAATTATTATTAAAACCAAAGAATTGACAACATGTCACTTTCTTAAATCTTATAAGTATAATAATTTTAATCTATTGATAAACTTAATGAAACTTCAAACATGAATAGTATCCAGAACTCTAATACAATTATCTACATCATAGGAATTTATTTAGAATTTTTAGGGATTAAATAATTATCATTTATTATGACACAAAGACGATGCAGTAATTGTCTTATTAATGAAATATTGACATAATAGATGTTATAAATGCCCAAATAAATGTAATTGGAGACTTTTTATGACTTAAATTAATTTTATAGGTTAATATGACATGTTAGTTTTGATATAAGTAACTTTTTTAGAAATTATCATTCTGTTATGAATTTCATAAAAATCATGTACCAAATAGTTCCAAAATTGACATAAATTAGTTTTTTTAAAATATTATATTATTAATTGTTATTTAATTCCTAAAAATCTATGGTTCGGCCAAATGACTCAGATAAAGATATATATATTAATAATAAACAACTTGGGGTTCGTTTGTCTTGTTATGGTAAGTTTATTAACCATATAGTGTAAGAAAACAAGAAGACACGGTAAAAGTTAAATTATCTAACTTAAAGTTAAATCTAAATGATAAGGTTAAAATTGATACCTAAACTTGTCTAAATTATATTGTATGAAATTATTTCGACCCATACCCACCTTATCTACGATATATATTAATTTGGAGCTATTTAAAACTGAACTTGACTTTATAATAAAATAATATTTTTAGTTTTCCCAAAGGTGCCCCTCTCCTCCCTTATAAAAGGGCACCTCCTCCCTCTCCTCCTCACACCAATTTGAGAATTAAAGCTCTTCCAACGCCTGAAAAAATCTCTTATACACTTCCCTAGTATCATCCTAGAGGTCCTGGTCTTCTTCAAAGACCATCCTTAGTTCTTTAAGTGGAGGTTCAGTGAAGGCGCGTCAAAAAGAGGTAATATCCATTACCGGTCTTTTTCAATTTCTTTCTTCTTCAACATATTTTTCTTTAGTTGTTTCATGATAAAGTAATAACAAAAGTATTTTTTATATACTGATATGTTATTATAAATATGAAACAACTCTAATTAATCTTCTATCCATCCTACGGAAAAAGGAAATCACCGCGCGTGCGTACGCACGGAATACCATCGCCACGCCGTGGTGTAATCTATTTTCCGCCACCACCTTAATCGGATGGGTATAATGGTGTAATGAGTAACTATATATGATTATTATAAAGTGATATTGATACTGAAATAGTATACATACACTTCAACACAAGTTCACGATCATGAGAACGATATCATCGCTCGTGCGTACGTACGGACTACCGTCTCCACGACACGATGAGATTCATTCTCCACATTAACCATTCATGAATGATTATAAAGTATATATAATGAATAATAATGAAATATATGACATGTTAAATCTACTGGATTTGTGTATATATATATATTTATTTCATCTACTTACTTCCATTCAAGACAATAACGAAAGGAAAACATCGTTCATGCGTACGTACGGACTACCGTCTCCATGAACGGTGTGTTTCATTTCATTTATCTATCTATTATATATATATATATACTGAATATATATGATATATAAATCATGTTTTATATTCTGGAAGTAATTAAATCATGATATGAGTAATAATAATGTCAAGAACAACAAGTCCAAACACCTATGAAAAATGAAACGATTTTACCCAAAACACTTCTTTACCATGAAATTTACAAAAGAACGGGTAATATAAACTCATAAGTGAATCATATATGATATCATAACAATGAATATGATTCTGTAATAAGTTAATGACATTATTTAAATCATTATACAGGAGGTTCGGATACATACAAAGCATATCAGACATAAGGTAAGGGAAATATCACAATCTCATTTTTATCCGAGATTGTTTATACTTTGGCATTTAATGGGGTTTATTTTATTATTCACATACATGTTTCCTCAATATGTAATATTATTTCCATCCACCTACAATTGTTTAAATCCAATTTTACCCTTCGGTGAGTTTTTAGTAAAGGATATGAAAGGAATCTTTTGTCGTTTTTCGTACGAGGTACTTTTTGACTTTTCCGACAAAAGTACGAAGAATTTTTTTTTAACTTATACGGCAAGAATAGATTTTTAAAACATTATTTCCAAAAAGATTCCTTTACAAGTTTTCAAGTTTATTTTTAATCAACTTATTTTAGTTTAAAATTTTATGACATGTTAAGAAAGGAAAAGTGTTTTTGAAGTAGAAAGGATATTTTCCTCAGGAATGAAGTTCAAGTGTTTTATCAAAATTATTTTCCATATAAGATAATAAAGGGTTATGTTTCTATCCCTATTATTACATTGATTTGATTATGTTGTGATGGAATTATGTTTATACAATTCCTTTATCTTATATGAGTTGTTTTATGATGTCACGATGTTTTTAGATTCCCATTTTTATTACATGGGTTATGCTATGATGTATGGTTTATGATTTTGTGGCACAAATAAAAATGGTATCATTATGAGATGGGTGGGACCTATATCTCCCTCCAATGAATTGGGTAAAGATTTTATATCTTATGAGATAAACATGGCTGGAATGGTAGGTTATACCGGTTTAGTGAAACAGGACTGAAACGAGGGTGATGCGGTTCAGAAATGGACTTTGTCCACTAAGATAGTCTTGGAAATGAGTCTTGACTAATAAGATATGATTCTCTATGATTATGTGTGTATGCCACAAAGTTTCATGTTTTATGTTATGATTATTGGGATTTCATTTCACTACTTTGATTTATCCCATGTTATGAAATTATGCTCTCTTTTGCAGGTTATGATTTCCAAAATGTTATGTTCTTATGAATATGATGTGATTGATATTTCTTTTGTTTACCCTTACTGAGCATTTGAGCTCACCCTTTTATGTTTTCTTTTCCCCAGGATATAAAGAAAGGTTTTAGGTAAGAAAAAAAAGGAAGATCATTATGGTAGATGTTGAAGATCTTCCACCATGATTAGAAGATTACGTTCCGAGTTACCAAAGACACTAAACTATTACGGTCTTTGTGTGTGTGTTTTTTTTATGTAATAATTATTCCGCAAAAGTAATGTAATGTCCTTGTACGTTAAGCTTCGGGTCTCTACACCTTACATCTTGGAACCAACAAAAACATAACAAGAATTAAGAAAAGGAAATATAAAACCAGGAATTAACACTTATTAAAACATAATAATAAAAAATCATAATTTATTCTTTATTTGAAAGCTTGGGGCCAAAGCCTCAATTTATTATTTAAAGCAAAGACCTCTTTAGAATGGGTAGATGGTGACCCATTACATATCCCAAAGGCCCAAGGCCAAGTGGCCTAAATACAAGGCTTGAAAGCCCATTTTTGGCCCAAAGGACCCCTCGGTGAACAGTACTACTACAGTACCCGCACTACTACAGTACCTGCTATAGTATCGAATCCTCTATAGTACCTACTATAGTCCCTCCACCTCTATAGTGTCGCCACTACTACAGTTACACCACTACTACAGTGCCCCTGCTATAGTAGCTGGAAATTCGCCCCTGCCCGGATTTGATCCTGGGTCTTTTGGATGCCAAGCCGGAGCCTGTACTGCTAGGGTAAAGGCTCGTTGACTCATAATTTATTCTAATTAATAAAAATGTTTTGATACGGATCTGGTGTTAATATACTCACCGAGTAATGATGTTATGGTGACATGACATCAAATAAGGTCCACTGAGTTAGCCTTTGTATCCTATATATTACATGGGAAAAAAATACCCTTCAAAATTTAGGGTTTCAACAAACCATGGTTAATCCCCCCCAAAACCTCTAGAAATATGGAAATTATGTATTCTCATTTGTAGATAATGGGAATGAGAATGGGTAGAAGAATATAAAAAGAATAATATCCTACCTAGTGACAATATCCCTTATGGAATTGAAGAGGTGGAAGATGAAGAAGAATGAAGAGAGATAAATATACCCCCTTTTGGTTATTTCAGACTCCCCAAACATAAATGATAAGGTAATTTGATGTAATATTTTGATAGTTTAAAGGAACAATATGTTCGATAGTGTATACAACACACAATGCCAAGATTTAATAAGGTATTAAATAATATTATTTTCAATTTTACAGTTATCCTCAACATTAAATTGGAGTCTATGAGTAGGAATAAAAACATTGTAAAATAAATATAAATCAAATTCTAAACAGAAATTTATTGATTATTTTTTTGGAAATAAGCACTTAATTTGTAGTAAAGTCACTTTATTAATCAGAAATACACTTTGTTTCGAAATAAATTTTATTTTTTTGTGAGTGAATATTATAAGTAGTTTCTAGAAATTTTAGAAAATGTATTTGATAAAATGAAATTTAATTTTGAAATCATAATATCTAAATTTTCGTAGGATTAAATTTTGGTATGTTTCTAAAAGATTGATTTTTCAGTGAATAGTGAAAAATACTAATTATTGTAAAACCGTAATTTATTTTCATTATGATGTCAAATTATGATTTGAAATTTGTCTCAAAGAAACAATATTATTTTCTAATTATATATAATTTAATTAATTATATTTTAATCATTATTATACCTGATTTTGGTATAAGTATATTTTATGGCAAAAAAAACATTTTTTTAGAAACCATTTTTCATTATGTTATCTATTTTAATAATAAATTAATTTCTTGTAATTATAGAAATTGAATATTGAAAAAATGGATTCAATATTTTAAATTAGGAGGTCCAAAGTTCTGAAATATTACCCCATTAATTTTGTTCATTATGAATAGTGGTCATGGTAAATATTTTTCACCTCTTTAAGGGTAAAATGTTTAAAACAGTGTTAAAAACATGAAAAATAGTCTCAAAATAAACCAAAAACATTTATTAAATAAATTTTATATGATAAATTCAGCCATATACATCCAAAATTATAATATATGGTATTTGTTTCCCATTTTCCTTTAATAAGGAGATTTATATTATTTTAAGTAAACAAAATTCCAAAATGTCTTTAAGTTGAATTAAATATCTATAAAATCTTATGACAAGGAAAATAAACATGTTTTTAGTTATAAAATGATATTTTATAGTTAATTTCTTTATCTCAATATTTTATTTCAAATTTTTAGTGATGAAATAATTTCCTTAAACGATTACTAAACACTAACACATTGCTTGTGCAAAGAGTAGGATAATCAAGTAAATAATTTTAAAAACAATAAAAGTAATATTATTTGGGTGATTTTTAGTTTACCATGTATTTTATAGATAATAATAACATATAATTTAGGTGTTGGTGGATTTTATTCTAATTCCATTTTTATGTTATTTTCAAAGTCAAATTAAATGTATAGTTCAAAAAATGGAATTAATCATAATTTATGATAATTTTTTTTGTTAATTTATTTAAAATTACCAAAACCCTCTCTTCCACCACGTGAATTTGATATGGTTTGAAATATCAACCACTATCCATTTATAAGTCATTTTTCCTTGAATATTAACTTCATTTACCCCTAAAGATTAAATCACATTGATATTTCCTTAATTTTTAAAAGGGTTAATAAGTTTTAAAATAGATATAAGGGTACAATTATAATGTAAAATTATCAAAATTTTATTATATGAGATGATTTATAGACATAATAATAATATATAAGAATTATATTAATTTTTATACATTTTTAAGAAAATTTATTTTAAATTAATTCAATACTTTAATTAATTCCAAAAGTACTCCTCCTCTCACTTACAAAAGGGAACTACATATAACATCTTGATCATAAATTTTTGAACATTTTAGTTCAGAAAAAACATATGCATGTACCTTTATAACAATTATTCCCACATTATAGAGGTCTTATTTTAGGAATAGTACCAAACATAGAACTCTTAAGGTACAAAGAAAAGGATTTTTTCCAAATAAGATTCATAAATTTTAATTGAATGTTATAGTTTATTTATTCATCTACCTTATAAAAATATTATTAAAAAATATTGAAATATTAAAAATTCTATCATCCAAATAATCATTTGTTTTTACATTAATTTAATAAAAGATATTTATATCCTCTTCCATAAAATGAGAAATGTAACCTTTGTTTGTCTGTACGACAAGCTACTACCACGTGAACCGATATA
Source organism: Viscum album (assembly GCA_963277665.1). Taxonomy (NCBI): domain Eukaryota; kingdom Viridiplantae; phylum Streptophyta; class Magnoliopsida; order Santalales; family Viscaceae; genus Viscum; species Viscum album. The sequence goes on from OY728140.1 coordinate 545,640,349, forward strand.
ATTCATTTCCCATCACAAAATATCACAGATGTATGTAATTATAAATTTAATATACATATAAGATAAAAATTAAATAATTATAATTTTATAAATATAATATATCATCAATTTTCTTACCTTTCCATCCTTTGAAAAATGAGAATTCCATTTGTGCATATGTGTGGATTACCACCTCTATGAAGTGATATAATTCATTTTTCATTGCCACATAAAAAATTATATATATAATATATTTTAAAAATAATATTATATTTATTATATAAGAATAATTATATAAATAAAAATAATACTTACCTTTTTTCCACCATGTTCTTTGAAAAATGGAAATGTCACTCATGCATACATAAGACCTACTGTCTCTTTGACTGTAACGTCGTTCAATTTTAATAAACATATTTCATGGATTATTTTAAATAGATAATTGTTTAATAAAAATTATAATTATTACATGATAATTATTACTTATATTATGTAATAATGACCTCTTTTACCAGATTCAACATTTCGATGTCATTTTGGACATATAGACCGAATATCCTGAAAATGTTTAGTGTGAACTTAATTGATTATATAAATAAATATTTTAATAAAATAAATAAAATGAATATTTTTTGGGTAAATTATTATTAATATCAAATGTTCTTAATAAAAAAATAATTTATATAATTTTAATATACATGAGTTAAAGAGCATACATGCCAATTTTGGAAACCTGGAAAGGAATTTCATCTGAATTTATTTTCTTTTTGTAATATTTCAATGTTATTATACAATCTTATTTTATATGGTGTATATTTATCTCATTTTTAATTTTTATATCATGAATATTTCATAAACCATTGTGTTTTAGGTGTGAATTAAAATTACATCATAAAAGGGGATTTTACTAGAATGTTACCAAGTGGTAAAGAGTTTATTAACTCAATTTCATTTAACTGGGTTATAAATCCTTTTCATTGACTTTGTTAGGAAATTATTATTTGTGAATTTATACCTAATATGTTTTATTCTCTATTTTTAATTTTTTTTCTTTTTATTTAAATATTTTACCATAATTACTTCAATGATTAATCATCACATCAAAAGTTATGATCATTATAAGGGTTTTCCTTGTCTCAATATCATTTTCTTGGGAAATGTTTCATATATTTCACCATGATTTAATTTTATAGTGTAATTAATACCACATGAAATTATATTTTCATATTAATTTATGATATTTATCATATTTATATATCAGTTTGATATTATTAATTTCAATTACTTTTAATTTGGAAGTTATCAAAGCGGTGAAGGATTAATGTTACAATCTTCTATCTTTATCAGATTTTTTATATTAAAGATTACATTAGGGGAAATAGTATGATAATATATTATTGAAACACATATATTTTATTATAATTTTATTATGAATGTGTTTTACATTTTTAATTTTCATTTTTACCCTTATTTATTAAAAAAATCAAGAAAGTTATTTGTAAGTGATACCGATCTTGTATCTTCTTTTATATTAGGAATATATCTCTTCCTTAACAATGTTTTATAAATTTTTATAAATAATTTCATTTTATAAGAATAAATGATTTTATAATTTTATTTTAAATGATCGTCTTTATCCTTTTAAAATTATTATAAGAAAATTTATTAATATTTTCCTCATGTTTATATTTTGTCTCTTCTTACAAAATATTTGAATAAAATGTTTATTTTTTACATTCATTACATTAATGTATTTTCACTCCTTTATGACTGTTTTTTTATTTAAATATTATTTTATTAGATTACAAGTTTATTTTCAAAGAAAATAATTTTCTTAATAATTTCTTAATTTTTAGATTTTAAAGGTATCTAATGAATATGGTATTTTCAATCTATTTTCAATAAAATCTTTTAAATATTATTTTAAATTTATTTTAATCTATTTCAACATCCTTTAATGATTCTTATACTTCCCAGGGATATAATATTTTCATATCATCAATCATTTTTCTCTATATGGATTTTGATTATTATTTTAAATATATTTTCATGGAAACATATTTCTTTTCCATGGGTTAACAAAGCTATAAAATAATTATGTTCTTTTATAGTGTTTTGGGTTGAAAATTGAAATATTCAAATTTTTTATTAATTAATGATACATGGAAGTTATTGGTGATGATGAGTGAGTCTGATGCAACTTATATGAATGGTTTATCCCAATACAACTTTTATAAATGGGTGAGACCGATATAGATTATACAATGAGTGAACCCAATTATTGTAACGCCCCGACCCTAGATACCCAGAGTTTGTGCATTATTACTTAACATTGGCATGATCATAAAATATCAAGTCTCAAAAGGCTGATTAGTTTAGTATCCTTGGAAACACTAGATATATTCATAAAGTTTTCATTACATTAATAAGTGAAAAAACTATAACAATATATTGTCTTCATATCCCCTCATACTATCCCAGTAGGTCATTCATAAAATGTTTCTTCACATCCTAGAAAAAATAAAACATTGAAAGGGGTGAGCTCAGATGCTCAGTAAGGATAACAATATAGCGAAAACTTTCATAAATAAACATAAAAATTTAAGGTAATGTATAACTAAAACAAAAGCCTTTTAAACTTGAACTTCAGCATAAGATGGCAAGGATAAAATGAAGTAATGTCATTTACTTATTCAAATGTATATTCTAATAGTCTAATAATCACATGAAAATATTAATAACCACTTTCATAATGACGGAATGCATAATGCCAGACTATCATAACCACGTAGCCAAGGCCTCGTGCCAAGACTACAAATAAAATTTTGTCAAGGCCTCGTTCCAAGACACTAGTTTGTCTCATGAGACCTACCCATGCATCGAGGAGCTATAGCGAGATCCACCCATTACTTACTAAGTCCAATGAATTCCTCATATAAATAGGTTTAAACATAACATAAACATTCATATTAAAACTACCCTACGAAATGTCAATACTTTAACCACAAACCATGAATGGTATGAAAATAGCACATCTACAGTCAAACATAACACATTAGATACAATATGGAAGATTGTATTATATCATATTAACCTCAATCAACAATAATGAAGGATATTGACATAGATTAAAATAATCATCCAATTATTTAGAGAAATATCCCACCTTTTCTTGAAAACATTTAAAAGTCACACTATTTATCAAAAAGCCATTTAAAATAGATTTTTGAATCAAAATGTACCATACCACTTTGAAACTTTTAAAATTAATTTTTATTTAAAAACATTAATGTCCATATTAATAAATCCTTAAAACCATTTTTTAAAACATGGACATTAATGAGCAAGATTTAGAATAATAAATCTTTAAATCATTTAAAAATGGTATTTTAGTTTGAGTTTCTAACCAAAAGAGAGACACTTGAATATAAATAATTGAGGAAATCCAAACTTTGTAATATCATGAGAATAAAGGGATTCATGATATACTATGTCAATGTACATTATATACACCACATAAAAGATATTTGGTGTATAACAACAAAGAAGTCTCAATGGAATGTAAATTGAGATGGAATCTCTCAGAAAGGCCGTATCCTTAGGTTAAGGATAAATCAACGACATAGTTTTCTGTGACAAATATAAATACACTAAATATGATTGTATATTTAGTGTAAAATAATAAAATGACATTCACACATATTCTTGTAAAAACAACACCAATGAATTGGATGTTTATCTCAACAAATCGAGATTGAGTAAAAATTACTCTTATCAAGTTCATACCGATGACTTGAGAATTTATCAATGTAGTGATTATGTGTATAAAAAGTATATCCACATAAAGGGGAGTGGAAATTATGACATAATCAAATGAAAATTGATTCCACACATAATCTTGGAGTAAAATAATCAATGAAGTATGCGTAAAGCCGAATGAGTGGAAATTGAAATTTCAAATTACCTTATCCATTTGGTAACTTATGAAACATGAACCCATGAAAGAAGGATAATACAATGATGATGTAAATATCGATAAATTAAATTATATTACACAATGAATACAATCATGGGCATTACACATACACCACATGCAATAAATAAGTGGTGAATAATGGAATTCTCACAAAATTAAGAGTGAGATAAGAAACCCCTTACTTTGTACTTTTTCCTTGGTCGATGGTAGTTTAAACTCTTTTATAATGGTGAAATAATTGTTATTGAATTATACAAGAATAATTTACATTAATATGATATCATATATGATCTTTTAACATTGATTTTTTAATAATATCTTAGTATTATCGTCATTTTGGGTGTTAACTTACTCGTTTTCCTTTATATTCTTTGTTACGTAAGCCATGTTTGTTATGGATAGGTTTTATCTTATTCATATCCAGAATTATATCAAGTCCTTAAACATTATTTTTATTCATCAAATGAGAATTATAGTTTAATGGATACGATGGATAATGAATCTCATCGCGTTCGTGGAGACGGTAGTCCGTACGTACGCACGAGCAAGAATGTCATTTTTTTGATATTAAAATAATATATAATTGGATGGTATATCATATATACAGAATAATTATCATGTTATATATATTATTTACATGAATTAAAAATCATTATTATACCCATCCAAATAATAATATATTGAATAACAATTACACCACGACGTGGAGATGGTAAGACGTACGTACGCACGTATGGTGACATGTCATTCAAAGGATGGATAGAATACTGAATATGGTTGTATCATATTTATAATAATATTACAGTATACAGGATATAATGGATTCATTATTTTATAATGGTAATAACAAAGAAATAATAATTTTAAGAAGAAATGAATTTGAAAAAGGGTGGTGAAAACATTACCTCTTCTTCGGGTTCTTCCTTTTGATTTGATCAAAAGGGCTCCTTGGGTTGGCTTTATGATCAAATTAAGGCCTCTAGGTTGTAGTGAGGGAAGTTTAGAGAGTATTTGGGTATGTTTTGGCTGAACAAAAAGGTTTTTAAGGTCTGAAATAATGAGAAGGGTGAGTTCCCTTTTATAAGAGTGTTGAGGGGTACCTTTGGAAAAGCTAAAAATAGTTTTTTATAATAAATTCATATTCGGTTTCTAATGGCTCCAAAGTGGATAATTTAAAGGTTAAGGTGGTGATGGGTCTAAAACCACTCAAACAATAGAATTTAGATAGGTTTGTGTCGTTATATTAACATTATATTATAGTTTTAACTCTTAGTTAATTAGTTTGACACTTACCATGTCACTTTGTATTTTTATATTATATGATTAATAAACTCACTATATACATCCAAGCAACCCCCAAGAGGCCAATTAATGATACACCTATCATGATATAAGTATCCTTGCCAAACCTTAGATTTTTACAAATTTAATATCAATTAATAATATAATATTTATTTTAAAAACTATTTTATGTCAATTTTGACACTATTCAATAATTGATTTTTGTAAAACTCATAACAGAATGATTACTTCCATAAAAGTTAATTAAATCAATCCTAACATGTCATATTATCCTATAAAATTATTTTTATTTATAAAAAAGTCTCAAATTACATTTATTTGTGTATTTATAAAATCATTTATTCTAACATTTCATTAAATATGTAATTACTGCATCACCATTGTGTCATAAATAAATTAAATTATATAATGTCCAAAAATTATAAATAAAATACCATTATTTTTGAAATATTTTTATATTAATAATGAATATTTATAATAGAAAATCCAACATATATAAGCCTATGTAAAAAATGTTTTTATAAAAGCTATATGCTTGTGTAATTTTTGTATTTATTTTAACTTAATTAATATAAAGTGTCATTATCACTTACAAGTGGCTCCATGGGGTCCCAAAATCGACCCAAAGATGCCCATGGTCAGACATGTATCCAAGAATAAGGTTAAGAAACGTTTTAGGGTAATTTAGTATTATTATAATATTATGTTTTAACCCTTATTTACCGGATTTACCCTTTAACCATGGTAAATAAAATATTTACTGAAGTAATTATTCAAAATGTCTAAAAATAAAAGTTACCTATTTAAACAATTTGAACATCTTGATTAATAATATGGAATCCGTTTTTCCAAATTCAAAACACAGAATTGGCAGAAATTAATTTAAAATTAATTCCTGTTGTTAAAACAAAAAGCGTGTTTTTAAGAGATAATAACTATCAAAAGATAGACACTTGTTTATGTCTGGTTTAAATGTGAAATTACATCCAATGACTAAAATTTTATTAAATGGTAAAACTATATTCTAAATATACTTTAAAACCACTCAAATTAATAATTTATAACTATTAATTATTTCGATTAAAATAGTTGTTTTCAATTAAAATTTAGTAATTTTCACTATTCATCAAAATATGAAAGTTATCCGAAAACTACCAAAATTTCACCCTAAGCTAATTTTGATATTAAAAATCCAAAAATTAAGTCTATTTCAAAATATAAAATTTATATAATTTCAAAAAGTAGGTATTAGTATTCATAATGGCTAGTTTGATTGGTTGTGGTGTGTTAGAATCTCGAAGTTGTGTACAATGCAAGTCATTGCATTATTCAAAGGGAAACGTATTGTGGAAGCTTTGGGTGTTAAATTCTCCCCTCCTTCAATAAATTGCATCCTATCAATTTTTTTAAAATTGGTCTTGATAATATAATGGAAAGTTTCACATTGGAAAAAGAGTTAATAAAACTATCACTTTAAAAGAAAGGAAGAGAGGTATAAAGGTCACCCAAGATAACCCCTACTAGGATTCCATGTAGGAAAACATGGATATGGACTATAAAATAAGTGTTCAGTTCAGATGGAGAGGGATATAAAACATGATCAGGGGAAATTTAACAATAAGAAAATCACAAACTTGTGTTGGGACAAACGGTCATTAGTCTCCCAGTAGGAAAAGTAAACGGACAACATTTTTTGTTTTAAGTTACATTACATAAGGACGAGGAATTCATTTATGATATTAACTAAGAACATAAAGAGATATACTTACTTTTTAAGTAGAGTTTCATTCATTAAAAAAATTTTACCACTAACTCATTTTTTTAACAATGAATATTCAAGAAGACTTGGTCACAATGGAAGATATAGAATAAACTTATATAGAAATATATGATCCACGTAGGATAAACTATATATTTACCTTTTCATTAGAGATTAATAAAAATAAAAATGGTTAGTATAATATCTGATGATCCCCCAAATGTATATTTCATTAGAGACAAAAAACACTAATCTTAATTTCTAAAATTAAACCATCAATACCCAAAAGTTAAATAAATACCATTCAATAATCAATTTTCCTTAAAATACTTCAATATAATCCAAACAAATATTGAAACCCAAAACTTATAAGAATGTAGTCTTCCACGTTAAATTGTATCTCCAAATGACATTAATTACACTTAAGGTCACATACTTAAAAGTAATTAACCTAATCATTTATATAAATAACCAAAATCACTATAAATACACAATAAAAACATAGATAAAAATCCACCATTATTCCTCAAATTAAATCCCATACTATTCTATTTTCCTTGGTCATATAGTGTTCACAAAAAAGCGAACGACTTCCAAAATAACATTTATCACTTAATCACCAAATCATTTTCCTATACTAAGGGTATTCATTTGATAAGACATATGATCCCAAATCAAATTATTATTGATCAATAAAATCATTTATCTAAAAATAATAGTCACACTAACCAGGGACTTCACATAGTCTAGTGGTAGGCGATAAACCCCAATCACACTTTGGTTGTGGGTTCGATTCCCACAGCTTTTTCCGACGCGATGGGTTGTCACATGGTCTGCGTGTTGTCCTTTTTCAAAAACAATATTTTATAACATTACCAAAATGAGATAAATTCCTCAAAATAACCATAACATAATTTAACCACAAATATTATCTCATACCTTGTATTTTCATCCCAAGTTATAATAACTTATAATTTCTCCAAACCCAACGATCATATAAAGCCAAATGGTTATTTATAACCATATCCACAAGAGAAATGATAATTGTTCCTCAAATATCATTCTCACATGGAAAACTGCAGGGTTAAAAATACAAGAGAAAATTATTCCAAAGTAAACCCATCAACAAGGATCACTAATACTTTTTAAACATTTCTCTAACCTTTTATTCCCACAAATATTCTTCTTTGACCAAGAAAATATCCTATATAATAGGGAATTCACTTGAGTAATGGCCAGATCCCCTACATTTACGGTAAATGACTGTAAATGGATTCTTGGGACCAATTTTATCTTCTTCCATAGTAATCTTCATTTTTTCGGTAATTCTTCCATTTATGTCCTTCCTTCCCGCACGTAAAGCATTTCTTTGTCCCATTGAGACACTTTCCTGGGTGTCTCCTTCCATATTTCCTGCATAATGGAAATTGAGTATTCCTTTCTCCATGGTCTCCACTGCTGGAGCTCTTATCATTCATCACATTTCTCTTCTTTATTGAGTCCTATAATTGGTTAATATATATATTATTGATCATATTTTTGGAAAATTGATTTGGCATAAGGACGATATATTTTATGCTTATCAACAGTTCATTTTGTTTCTTATTGCCACCACCATTCCCATCTTGTACATCATTCTCAAAGTCACTATGACTTCCTTGGAATCCAGCCATTGACTAAAACCAGAAATCATTGTGTGAGTAATAGTAGTCATAAAATTATTTAGAGATTAACATGTCACCATATTCCCAAATTGAAACACATTAGGATTAACCAAGGTCATTTACTCTCATCTTATATATATATTACTTTAAATCGGTTTGTAAAGAAGATGTAAATAATCCTAAGCATATCCCATGGGAATTCAGTAACCAAGAGTGCAGCAAGGCCCATTGTCATGCACCAGTTCTCGTTCGAGTCTAGATCAAAGTGGTGTTTTTGGGTTTTACCCCTAGGTACATATGTTCCAGATCCACCTCTACCAGCTCGTATACAGACATGGATGTATTTTTCGGAAAACTCACAATATCTCTAAAATACCAAAATTCTAGGAAGTTCTGCTATACTAATCCTCAAAGTTCATCTTAGTTCTACGTGCTCTAATAAGAGTTTATCTAAATATAGCTTCCAAGGTTTGTACTAGACTTCCTCTGATACCAACTATAATGCCCCGACCCTAGATACCCAGAGTTTATGCATTATTACATAACATTGGCATGATCACAAAAGATCAAGTCTCGAAAGACCGATTAGTTTAGTATCCTTGGAAACACTAGATATATTCATAAAGTTTACATTACATCAATAAGTGAAAAAACTACAACAACATATTTTCTTCATATCCCCTCATACTATCTCTATAGGTCATTCATAAAATGCTTCTTCATATCCTGGGAAAAATAAAAAATTGAATGGAGTGAGCTCAAATGCTTAGTAAGGATAACAATATAGCTGAAACATTCATAAATAAACATAAAAATTTAAAGCAATGTATAACTAAAACAAAATCCTTTTAAACTTGAACTTTATCATAATATGGAAAGGATAAAATGAAATAATGTCATTTAATTATTCAAATGGATATTCTACAAGTCGAATAATCACATGAAAATATTAATAACCACTTTCATAATGACGGAATTCATAATTCTAGACTATCATAACCACGTAGCCAAGGCCTCGTGCAAAGACTACAAATAAGGTTTTGTCAAAGTCTCGTTCCAAGACACTAGTTTGTCTCATGAGAACTACCGATGCATCGAGGATCTATAGCAAGCTCCACCCATCACATACAAAGTCCAATGCATTACTCATATGAATAGGTTTAAACATAACATAAACATTTGTATTAAAACTAGCAGACGAAATGTCAATACTTTAACCACAAACCATGAATGGTATAAAAATAGCACATCCACAGTCAAACATAACTCAATAGATAAAATATAGATGATTTTATTGTATTAGATTAACCTCAATTGAAAATAATGAAGGATATTGACATAGATTAAAATAATCATCCAATTATTTAGAGAAATATCCCACCTTTTCTTGAAAACATTTAAAAGTAACACTATTTTTCAAAAATCCATTTAAAATAGATTTTTAAATCAAAATGTCTCATACCACTTTGAAACTTTAAAAATTAATTTTGATTTGAAAACATTAATATCCATATAAATAAATCCTTAAAGCCATTTTTTAAAACATGGATATTAATGAGAAAGATTTAGAAGAATAAGTCTTTAAAACATTTAAAAATGGTATTTTAGTTAGAGTTTCTAACCAAAAGAGAGACACTTGAATACAAATAATTCAGGTAATAAAAACATTGTAATATCATGAGAATAAATGGATTCATGGTATACTATGTCAATGTACATTATATAAACCACATAAAAGTGATTTGGTGTATAACAACAAAGAAGTCTCAATGGAATGTAAATTGAGATGAAATATCTCATAAAGGCTATATCCTTTGGTTAAGGATAAATAAACAACATAGTAATGTGTGACAAATATAAATAAATTAAATATGATTGTATATTCAGTGTAAAACAATCAAAGGACAATCACTCATATTCTTGTATAAACAACACTAATGAATTGGATGTTTATCTCAACAAATCAAGATTGAGTAAAAATTACTCTTATCAAGTTCATACTGATGACTTTAGAATTTATCAATGTAGTAATTATGTGTATAAAAAGTATATCCACAGAAAGGGGAGTGGAAATTATGACATAATCAAATGAATAGTTATTCCACACATAATCTTGGAGTAAAATAATCAATGAAGTATGCGTAAAGCCGAATGAGTGGAAATTGAAATTTCAAATTTCCTTATTGATTTGTTAACTTATGAAACATGCACCCATGAAAAAAGGATAATAAAATGATGAAGTACATATCCATAAATTAAGGTATATTACACAATGAATACAATCATGGGCAGTGCACATATACTACATGCAATAAATAAGTGGTGAACAATGGAATTCTCACAAAATTAAGAGTGAGATAAGAAACCCCTTACTTTGTACTTTTTCCTTGGTCGAATGTAGGTTCACATCCTGTATAATGGTCAAATAATTATTATTGAATTATAAAATAATCATTTACATTAATATGATATCATATATGATCTTTTAACATTGATTTGTTAATAATATCTTAGTATTATCTTCATTTTGGGTGTTAACTTACTCATTTTCCGTTATATTCTTTGTTACGTAAGCCGTGTTTGTTATGGATAGGTTGTATCATATTCATATCCAGAATTATATCAAGTACTTCAACATTATTTTTAATCATAAACTGATAATTATACTAGAATGGATACGACGGAGAATGAATCTCATCGCGTTCGTGGAGACGGTAGTCCGTACGTACGCACGAGCGACAATATCATTCTTTTGATATTAAAATAATATATAATTGGATGGTATATCATATATACAGATTAATTATCATGTTATATCTATTATTTACATGAATTTAAAATCATTATTATACCCATCCATATAATAATAAATTGAATAACAATTACACCACTACGTGGAGACGGTAAGTCGTACGTACGCACGTATGGTGACATGTCATTCAAAGGATGGATAGAACACTGAATATGGTTGTACCATATTTATAATAATATTAATGTATATAGGAGATACTGGATTAATTATTTTAGAATGGTAATAACAATGAAAGAAGAAGTTGAAGAAGAAATGATTTTGAAAAAGGGTGTTGAAAACATTACCTCTTCTTCGGGTTCTTCCTTTTGATTTGATCAAAAGGGCTTCTTAGGATCGCTTTCTGATCAAACTAAGGCCGCTAGGTTGTAGTTAGGAAAGTTTAGAGAGTATTTTGGTAGGGTTTGGCCGAACAAAAAGGCTTTGAAGGTGTAAATTAATGTGAAGGGGGAGTGCCCTTTTATAAGAGGGGTGGGGGCCACCTTTGGAAAAGCTAAAATTATTATTTTATAATAACTTCATATTTGGTTTCTAATGGCTCCGAAGTGGATTATTTAAAGTTTATGGTGGTTTTGGATCGAAAAACACTCAACCAGTAGAATTTAGACAGGTTTGGATCTTTATATTAAACTTATTGTTTAGTTTTAACTCTTAGTTAATTAGTGTGACACTTACCATGTCACTTTGTATTTTTATATTATTTGATTAATAAACATACTATATACATCCAAGAGACCCCCAAGTGGTCCTTTAATGATACAAATATCATGATATAATTCTCTTGGCTGAACCTTATATTTTTAAGAATTCAATATCAATTAATAATATAATATTTGTTTTAAAAACTATTTTATGTCAATTTTGACACTATTCAATAATTAATTTTTGTAAAAATCACAACAGAATGATTACTTTGATAAAAGTTAGTTAAAACAATCCTAAAATGTCATATTATACTAGAAAATTATTTTTATTTATAAAAAGACTCAAATTACATTTATTTGGGTATTTATAAATCAATTATTCTAGTTTTTCATTTATTATGTAATTACTGCATCCCCATTGTGTCATAAATAAATTAAATTATATAATGTCTAAAAATTATAAATAAAATACCATTATGTAGTAAATAGTTTTATCTTTATAATTAATATTTTATAATCTAAAATCCAACATATATAACCCTATATAAAAATGTTTTTCTAAAAGATATATTCTTATGTCATTTTTGTATTTATTTTAACTTAATTAATATAAAGTGTCATTATCACTTACAAGTGGCTCCATGGGGTCCCAAAATCGAACCAAAGATGTCCATGGTCGAAAATATATCCACCTATAAGCTTATAACTTCTTTTAGGGTAATTTATTATTATTAAAATATTATTTTTAACCCTTATTTACCGGATTTACCCTTTAAGCATGGTAAATAAAATATTTACCGAAATAATTATTCAAAATGTCTAAAAATAAAAGTTACCTATTTAAACAATTTGATCATCCTGATTCCAAATATGGAATCCATTTTTCCAAATTCAAAGTACAGAAGTGGCAGAAATTAATTTAAAATTAATTCCCGTTGGTAAAACAAAAAGCGTGTTTTAAGAGATAATAACCATCAAAAGATTGACACTTGTTTATGTCTGGTTTAAATGTGAAATTACATCCAATGACCAAAATTGTATTAAATGGTAAAAATATATTCTAAATATACATTAAAACCACTCAAATTAATAATGTATCACTATTAATTATTTTGATGAAAAAAGTTGTTTTTAATTAAAATTTTGTAATTTTCACTATTCCTCAAATATGAAAGTTATCCGAAGAGTACCAAAATTTTACCCTAAGATAATTTCGATATTAAGAATCCAAAAATGAAGTCCATTTCAAAATATAGAATTTATAAAATTTCAAAAAGTAGGTATTACTATTCATAATTGCTAGTTTTATTGGCTGTGGTGTGTTAGAATCTCGAAGTTGCGTACAATGCAAGCCATTGCATTATTCAATGGGAAACGTACCGTGGAAGCTTGGGGTGTTACAATTATAACTATCCAGTAGATTGTTTAATGTTTCTAATCTTTTATTTAAATAATAAGGGAGTTAACTCGTGAGTTTTCTCCTATTGATTTAACTAGGGTCCAATTATTTTTGACATAGTTTATGAAGATAGTGTTCCCAGATTCAAACTTGTTTTCTTTAAACTTTATATGTGTTTTTAATTTTTCTTTTGATCAAGATTAGAATCACATGACTCATGATTAATTATTCTTAGATTACTATTATCTAATGTTAGATATTTATTTCGTGTATCATGTTTCATGATATATGTATTGATGTGTATGAATTATCATATTTTTTTCTGATGCACATTTTTTATGTCATCCTACCCTTATAATCATTTTCTGATCAATTATGGAATTCAATTGTTAATGATTATTTTTGACATTACTGAGTATTTTAGATCATCCTTATTATATTACCTTTTCATAGGTTATGAATAATTATTTTAAATAATTTATTTCTAGAATTTTTAATGGTAGATATTTAATAATTATTTTGAAATAATAAAATATGGGTATAGTTGAAGAAATTCTCACTTGAGGACATGGGTATTATTATGTCAGTGTTAGTCTTAATTATCTAAAAATATAAACATAAAAGATAATTAGTTATATAATTGATCCCATATTTCCTTTTGGATTTAAAATTTTTTGATTTCTAAAATTTTGTCACATCTATCCATATCATGTAAAAAATGTAAAGATGATGTTTTATCACTTGATTTCAAGAGTGTGGTTCCTAGTATATTACAATTTTTATTAGAGTTTGATGTAAATAACTTTGGAGATTGAGATGTTTTCATGTGAGGTTAACATAAGGGTAATCTATACCATTATGGGTTTATGAGTTTATGTTTGATCCAAATTTCAAAATCGTAGACACACGTTTTTAGGTTTTATGTGATTATATTTTGAGGTGATTAAGCATATTTTGGGAGACTCATTTTTCGGTTGATTTATATATAATCCATAGGATTAACATGAAGTATTATTTTTGAATAATTATTTTAATTTTGTGGGGGGTGTATGATAAAAGGTATAAAATAGTATTTGAGGACAAAAAATCCATAATTTTTAGGATATTGAGGTTATTTAAGACATAGTGTTATTTATTTAAGGAATGATCTATGTTGAACCATTGGTGTTATTGTGGAAACATTAAAGTAAAATAATTTATTTATTCGTATGAAGGATCATAAATATTGGATATTATTTCACCTTGTGACAATCATTCAGGGACTGATTAATGTCTAATTATAGGAGGAATAAATTATTATAATTTTTTTGTATCATGTGACCTAATAGAAGTCAATTTCAGTTACCCATGCATGGAAAATTCATCTTGAATATTAATTGTTTTGATAAAATATGATATTAAAATAGATTTTTTTTGAAGAATGAAAATATATTTTTTAATTAATAATAATATTTATGGTAAATCAATTCCTCAATACTAGAAAAATGATATTGAAAAAAAATTCCTTATTACCTTCGTTTATGATGGATCGATGGTCCTATTTACAACTCTTTGATTTATAGTTTTGTTGTAACTTTCTCATGATTTTTAAATTTATCATGATCAATGATATTTTTCAGTCTCCAAAATTATTTGGAAATTACTTTTTATTAATGTACACACACTCCCCCCAATGTTCAACTATTTTTAAACATAGTTATGTTTTTTTCTAGATTACCTTGGTATTTCCCTTTCCCTCTTTTCAAGAGGGAGTTCTATTAACCCTTTTTATTATGTGGGTTTTCAAAAAAGGTATTTTCAAATGTCATACCATTGATTATATAGGTCAATTTTAAATTTAGAGGAATAAATTTATGAGGGGAGAATATAATATACTTATTTTTGTAAAATAACATTGTGTTCGGTAGTATGTACAACACACAACATCGAGTGTAAATGAACCATGAAATAATATTATTTTAAATGTTATTGTTATAAACTAGATGTTAAATTGGAGTGTATGAATATGAATAAATACATTATTAAAGACATATAAATGACCTAGATAACAAAAATTTGTTGATTAATACTTAGATAATAAGAAGTAAATTTTTATTAAAGACAATTTGTTCTTTAAAAACAGATTTTCTTCAAAAATGATTTCTATTTATTTTTGGGGAGACTATTATAATTATTTTATAGAAAATTTAGAAATTTTATTTTCCAAAATTAAATTCATTCTTTAAATCATCATATATAATTTATCTTTGGGTGCAATTTTAGGATTTTTCTAAAAATATTGATTTTTCAGAGAATAGTGAATAATTTAAATTTTGTAAAACTATAATTTAATTTCCTTAATAATTAAAATTATGATTTTAGTTTTATCTAAATGTAACATAAGTATTATTTAAATATATACAATCTAATTAATTACATTTTAATCATATTTATACCTACTTTTTGTATAACTACATTTTAGGGCTTAAAAAATGCATTTTTCTAAAAACTTTTTTCAAAATGTTTTTTTCATTTTAATATTAAATTAATATATTTCACTTATAGAAATTAAATATTGGAAAATGGATTCTAAATTTGGAATTAGGAGGTATAATTTTTTTATATACTTATCTTTTATTTTTGGCCATTATTAATAGTAATCGTGGTAAATACCGGCCACCTCTGTAAGGGTAAAATGGGCAAATCAGGGTTAAAACCATGAAATATTATCTCAAAATCAACAAAAAAAATTACTAAAATTAAATTTTTATGGGATATATTTGATCATTAATATCCCAAATTTTAATATATATAATTTTTGTGCCATTGTTTATTGATAATGACATTTATATTATTTTAATTAATTAAAATTCCAAAACTTTCATACACTCTCTCTTAATATTTATATAGTTTTTAACAAGGCTAAAAAAATTTCATAGTTATTGATTTTTATTGGAAATATAAATTATTATTTTTAACATGGTAATTTATTCTTAATTTTTTGTGTGGAATAAATAACTTAAATGATCATGAAACACTGATATTGTGTTTGTGAAAACAGTAAAAAAATAAAGTAAATAATTTTTAAAACTAAAAAAGTATTATTATTTGGGTTAGTTTTTGTGTCTAATGAATTTTTAGATCAAAATAACTTATTATTGAGTTTTGAATTCGTTTTATTCTAATTCCATTGTTTTTAAGTAATTTTCAAAGTAAAATTAAATAAATTGTTCAAAAAATAAAATTAATGATAATTTGTAATAATGTTTTTATTAAATGATTTAAAATTATGTGAAACTATATATATAACCAATTTAATTATATATTGTTTCAAATATCAACAATGTTATATTTATAGGACATTTTTTTCTTTTATAGTTACTTTATTAACCTTTAAATTGTAAAACACATTTATATCACTCTAATCATCAAAACAGATAGTGGGGGGTTAAAACAAAGAGATAAGGATTAAAAAATGATATAGAACTTTATAGACCTAATTTGATGAGATTATTTTGACCCATTATCATCCTATATTGAAATTATATCAATTTTTAGACATTTTACTTGGAAAAGTAATTTATATTAATTTTATACTTAATGAAATTTTTAAAGTTTCCCTCTTCTTAGTTATAAAAGGGCACCTAGTCTGCTTTATTACTCACACATTTTAAGCACTATATTTCATCCAATAACTCAAAAAAATCACTTCCTAATACCCCTAACCATATTATAGAGGTATTATTTTGGGATTAATTCCTAACTTAGTGGGCGTAAGTTGTAAATAAAAAGAGGTTTTCAAGGAAGAGGTTTAGCTTTTAACCTAATGATTTAGTTTTATTCCATTTTCAACCACCGTAAAATATTCATTAAACATGAATAAATAATAAAAAAATTATATTAAATATAATAATATTTTCTATGTCAATGTAATAACATATATCAATCTATAATTCTATCAAATAAGAAATGAGACCATAGTTCACGTGTACGATGAGTAGTAGCCTGATTAGCCGATGTGATTCATTTCCCACAACTACCTATAATTTTTTTATAATGATCGATTTAATATCCATTTATAAAATTCATGAAATAATTATTATCCTATAAAGATAACTTATCTTCTATTTTCTTACCTTTCCATCCCTTGAAAAATGATAAAATCATTCATGTGTATGTGTGGATTTCCATTTCTACAAAGTGATGTGATTCAGTTTTCATAACCATACCACATGGATTCTATACATAAATATATTTAAATAAATGATATTATATTTATGATATAATCATATATATATATATAAATAATGCTTACCTTATTTCTATCATGTTCCTTGAAAAGTGTAAATGTTACTCATGTGTACATATGACCAATCATCTCTATGATTTTAACATAGATCATTTTTCATAACCATATTTTATGGTTGGTTATAAATTTATAATTTTTGTATAAAAATTATAATTTTTTTATGTTTAGTATTTCATATATTATGGAATAATGACCTATTTGAACCCTATTAACCTACTGAAGTCTTTTTGGACATATGATCTGAATATCATCAAAATATCTCACACAAACATTATTGTTTTAAAAATTAACTATGTAATTTAAATAAATGAAATAAATGTCCAGAGGAAAATTTATTAATCTTGGAAAAGTATATTAAGAAATAAAATAGTTTATATATATTTAATATTATGGATTTAAAGGACATACATGGAATGTATGGACTTGATGTAAGGGATTTCATCACAAGTTTTCTTTATTTGTGAATATTTTAAAGTTATCGACCTAATTAATTTTATATGGTGTATATGTTTCCCATTTTTACATGTTATATCTTGAATATTTCATACACCATGGTATTTTATGTGGAAATTCAAAATATTTCATCTAATGGGATTTGACTTGAAAGTCAACAAGTTGTAAAGAGTTTCTAAACTCTATTTCCTTTCATTGGGTTATTACGTTTTTTCATTGAGTTTTTTATATAATGATTATGTTTGAATTTATCCTGAAATTTTTTTATTATTTATTAATTCTAGTTTCATTTGGATTTATATATTTACACGTAATCACTTCATGGATTAATTTTCATTTTAAAATTTATGATCTTTACAAGAGTTTTATTTTCCTCAATCTCATCTTCATAAGAGACATTTCATCTCTAGCACTATGATCTCCTGGTATGGTTTACATACTATTTTAATATTTAATTTTTACATATTACTTCATTTAATTAATAATATTTATAGATCCATTTCATAATCTTACTTTCAATTAATTTTGTTTCAAATGTTATCAAAGTTGTAAAGGCTTTATATTATAATCTCATATACTTCTAATATTCGTTATGTTTAAGTTTCTTTTAGGGTAAATAATATTAACTAATTTTATTGAACCAAATATCTTTTATTATACTCTATTTATAAATTTTGTTTATGTGTTTTATTTACATTTCATCGATTATTGATAAATGAATATCAAGAAAGTTATTTGTAAGTGCTATACATATTTTATCTTTTCTTTATCAGGAATATTTCTCTTCAACATCCTTGATTTCGAAATTTTTTTCATGAATGTTCTTTTCTATACATAAATTATTTTAAAAATATATTTTACATGACCATTTACTTTCTTTTAAAATGTTTTTTAAATGATATTTATTATCATTTTTAGTATGGTTCTCTTTTGACTCTCCTTACATGTTTTTGAAAAGAATTTTTATTTTTAAATTTTATGATATATAATGGTTTTCGAACATTTTTTATGTTTTTTTATTTATATTTTATTGTATCATTTCTCAAGTTTATTGTAAAATAAAATGGGTTTCTCAATATTTTTTGATTTCTCATTTTTTTGAAAGTTACTAAAAACAAAATGTTATTTTCATCTATTTTCAGAGAAAAATTTTAAATGATATTTTATATTTATTTTCATCCATTTCAAAATATTTTATTGATTCCTACACTTCACTAAGAACATTAACTTTTGATATGATCCACATTTTATCTTGGGATGTCATACAATGATTGCTTTAAAGTGGTTTTGATGAAAACCCATTTATTTTCCATGGGTTAACCAGGCTATAAATAAATGATGGTTTTTTTCAAGGGTGTTATGTTGAATAGTGAAAAACTATAAAATATTTTTTCATGAATGGTACTTGGACATTATTGATGATTACATGTGATCTTGATAAAACTTATATAGAGGGATGATCCCTATACAACGTATATGAATGAGTGATACCGATATACCTTATATGATAGGTGATCCCCATTATAGGTATCTAATGAATTGGGTAATGTTACTTTCCTTATTGGAAAATAATTTGGGAGATAAATAGTGATTTTTCTCTATTGTATTAAACTGTTCTCTAGTTATTTCTAATTTGGGTTTTGAAGATAATGTTTTAGGATACCAAAACATTTTCATTTTTGCTTTCTATGTGTTTTTAATGTTTCCTTTGATCATTATGGGCATCACATGGATCGTGATTAATGACTATTTTATGAATATTGTTTTATTTTAAGTATTTATTCCATGTATCATGATTTATGATCTAGTTATTAATGGGTATTAATTTCCTAGGTTATGGTCATGCACTTTGATTATGTCATCATGACCTTATTCCCATCTTATCATCACTAAAGACATTCAATTATTAATTCTTTTGTTAACTGTTGTTAAGTTTTTGAGATCACCCAACTTATGTTTCCTTTCCCTAAAATATAAATAATTATGTTAAATTATTTTTATCTCAAAAGTTTTCAGATTAGATATTGAAGACTTATATTGAAGTAACAAAATATAGGTATAGTTGGAATAATGATCACATGAGTACATGAATATTGTTATGTAATTATTAGTTCTAATTATATAAATATCTAAACCTAAATGTTCCTTAGGTATATAAGGGATCTAATATTTCCTTTTGAGGTTGTAAAATTTTGATGGCTAAAATTGGGCCACGTTTATCGATATCAAAATGAAAATTTAAAGATGATGTTTTAGCATTGGATTCTGAGAGTGTTGGTGTAGAAATGTTACATTTCCCTCTTGTATATCTTACATGAATATTAATAGTTATTATAAAAATAATCTTGTAAGACAATATGTATATATATTTTATATCTTATAATAATAAGAAACACAGACACAAAAATTACATATATTTCAAAAAGAAAATATTTGAAATAAACCAAAACTTTTTAAATTATATTTGAAAAACAAATTTAATTATTCAAAATATTTTACCATTCTTTAAAATATCTTTATAAACCCTTTTTGAAACTAAAAAATGTCTAATAATAAGGAAAATACCTTATCCAATGTTTTTGGTAATTAAAATTAAAATTTAGGGAAGTGTTAAAGGAATGGATTATTTTCATTCATAGTCTATAAGACATTGTAACCAACCATTTACTACTCATTAGATTATAAATTTACATACAAAATATATAAGAATGGTCCCCATGACCGTTCACCTCAGTTTTGTTTTTAAAATTTACCCATTTTTATGAAAATTATCTAAAAAATATTTAATTCAAATCGTTATAAAAAATTTATTATTACTATTATCCCCACAATTTAAATTTTACACTCCTATAAAGTCATGTAAAACTTAAAAAAATGATATTTAATATATTTTCATAGGCTAAAATCAAATAATATTTTAAAAAATAATCATCAAAATTTTCATAAAACCACTTTAATGTTTAAAACAATATTTTGAAATACATTTATTTTAAAAGAAATAATCTCATATGATAGAAATAAACTTATAGTATTTAGTCTAATGGAAAATAATTTAAAACAATTATATAACTCCCTTCCATTTTTAAAAACACATTTGGAAGTCCCTTCATATGATATATACTTTATAGCATAAAATTTAACTGAAACAATCTTGTTGGTCACAGTAGAGTACTCAAGAGGGGGACAAATTTTGTATCTATAAAAATTTATGTTAAAGGGTATTATTTGAAGTTCCCCAAAATTTAAAATTCAATAGACCATTTATCCAGTAGTGAATTTATAAGAGCTTGATGTTTCAATTAATTTCTCAAAAGAGTGATTAGTTCTCCGTTATATTAGTTGGATAATTAATACAACTTTTGAAACTAACCTAATAGGTCAATACTATTATTAAAATTTGTTAATAATGAATATTAGAGTTCAATTTATTTTTACAAAATACATGATTAGATAGAGTAAAACTAAAAGTAAAAGTACAATGTAAATGAAACCAGAGGTTCAATCTCAAGAAAATACCAAATCCCCCCAACTTGGTGATCACCTACCACCAAGAAATTTAAATTAGTAATATGTTTGATCCACACCATGGATTGGGGTTCACAATAGCACAGTGGTTGTCAAGTTACCAAGACCTCCACCATAGTTCTTATTGGGTACAAACTACTAGGACACACAAGGAACTCTTCTACACTTATCACTGGGAGTAAAAGGTATAATAAGGTATGAGTGTAATGATATCTTGTATCCTTCAGTTTGATATAGAAGTTAATGTGTGATTTATAGAAAGATACACACACTAATCAAAAGTATTTAAAAATGAACACAATATAGAAAATAAATATGATAAAGGATTTCGAAGGATCTGTGTGTCTTGAGATGCAACTTTAGACTCTTCAGATGTAGTTGATATTTGGTTTGAGTCCTCTTCTAGAAGTTGAAACAAAAATAGAGTGTCGTATTCTGGATTCTAGGTATAAGTGTAGTCTTGTAGGTATATTCTTATCCATCATATATATGATGAATTAGTTGGTCAATTCGATGTGAAACTTGATTGAGATTTCCTCATCTGTTATTCTTTCTGTGGTTGAGTCTATAGTGGGTTCATGTGAGTTACATATGTTCTTATGTGTGTCTCACATGCGGACACGCCACATCACTTTCTTCTTCTCTTTTTAAAATTATTTTATTCTTGAGGGTCGATAGAGATCATGATATTTTCATGTTCATATGTTCATCATACCTCATATTGTCTACTAAAAGTTATACAAAATATTATTAAATATGTAAGTATCATTAAATGACTCAAATATGACCTTTAGAAATAATTTTAATAAATGAAAATTTAAGCAGTCTATCAGTGAATCCTCTATTGGAGAGTCAGTCTATCAGTGAGTCATCCTATCAATGAGACATGAGCCAGTGACTTTCCTATTGGTATCTTCTTCTATCGGTGACTCAACCCATCGATATGTAATTCTGCCTATCTTTCCATATGTTGGTGACTCATTACATTAGTGACTCGTTTTAACTATCGGTGAGTCCTTGCATTGGTAGCATCATGCATCAGTAGGTCACTTGTACTATCGGTAAGTCATATAAATCAGTAGGTCATCTGTGTCGGTAAGCGTTGGTAGCATCATGCATTGGTAGGTCACTTGTACTAACGGTAAGTCATATGCATTGGTAGGTCATCTTTATTGATAAGTCATATTCATTAGTAGGTCATTTGTGTGGGTAAGTCATATGCGTCGGTCGGTTTTTTGTGTTAGTATCTCAAATCATCTATCGGTGTTAGATTTTTATAATTGGAATATATTTTTTCCCGACTATCTCATAATATAAATGTAAAAAAAACTATCCAAATCTATGTGAGATCATTGATATATATAATTTCACATATTTAAACTTAAATAATTTTGATTGAAATGTTTATACATGATTAATATGAATTGATATGATTAATATGAATTTACATGATTTGTTAATTGAAATTATTTGTGATTATTAAAACTACTAATACTAGAGAGGAGGACTAACGGTCCCCTTGGGATAACAATATCACCCTTTTTTTATGATCACAAATCATGACATTAAGCAGCACACAAAGGTAAAGTATAAAAGGATAATGCCTACTGGTTCTCCCCCTTTTGGAATAATAAAAAAGATAACAGGTAGCATAGAAATAAAAAGTTTCATAAAGTAATAGATAAAATTAAAAGGGAGTAACGGAAAGAACACAAAAATTCCATTAACAAAGAAAGTATATTTGATGAAAAGTCTCTAAAAAAAAGAGCAAGAAGTAAGCAAGCAACCCCATTAGAGAATGATCAACACTATGAATGTGGGTTAATTGGTTCCTTTCCTTTTTCAGAAGGATCAACAGAGGGTCTTGGAGGTGATGGTTGAGAAGCTAGAGGATATGAAGAAATTATTAGATGAGGTAGGATCACCCCTTCTAGAACAATAGGTACAAGACTGGGCTGGTGTTGGGAAAACACAAGAGGTTGAACTTATTCGTGGATAAATGGAAGAATCTAAGTCAAGGTAAGAACAACTGACTTTCGAGGTCTAGGAAATTATCTAGGAGGCCCAAGAGGTGCAATAGTAGGGATTACAATTACTTCACTTTTTACATGGAAGTATGACCTTAACAATATGATGAAATCGTAAATAAACCCACTACCATAGTTCATTACTTTATAAAATTAATCTTTATTCTCCATGAATTTTTTCAACAGAGGAGTGAAGTCCCTTAATTTCTTTACTTGTTCTTTGAATGTTTTTGTAACTGGAGGGATAAAGTCAATTTTATTTCCAAATACATAAAATGACTTATAAACTATTTCTTGGAGTAAATCATATAGAAATATGACCTAACCATTTTTGTAATCTCTTAATAAGTGGAAGATTCTTCCTTTGTTTAGAATATGACCATATCATGCACATGATCACTATTATTCTTAATCTTTTCTAGGCTTCCCAAGACATAATTATCAAATAGAGATTTAATCTCCACTTTTAAAAAAGTTTTGATCACCTCAATATCCAAATTATGAGAGGTCTGAATAGATGTGGAAGGAATAACAGTAGGAGTTGAGTTTGAAGCAGATTTCAAAATTTCCTTTACTTCCTTTATTAGTTCGGAAAAATCATGAACATTAATATGATAAAGAATATCTCCAATTACTTTCATGATAGTCTCCATTGTAGTCCCATACTTAGTGGATAAATCATTGATGCCAGTAGTTAACTTCTTCATCTCATTCCACACCTTGGTATTATTTTCCATAATGGTTTCACTAGAAGTAATAAATTTTGGCTGAATTTCCCTTATCCCCATCTAGGAGACTAAACCAAAATCATCTTGAGATGCACTAGCTAAGACAGGAGTAGAACTAGATGTCCCAGTTTACCTTACACCATCAACTATAGATTGGATATCTTTCAAGTTTTCATTAATCATGGTGTTTTTTCTTTTGGCTTCATCAATATCATATCTCATCTGATATTTTTATGAATGTCTTACTGATGAACATATATCTTCCTTGAATTTATACAAGTCTACCTTAGTGACATAGTCAGTAGAAAGGGTCTTAGACACTGGTTCCCTTTTATTTGGTACAAACACTTCATCGTCTAAATCATCATTATCTAAACCCAGTGCCACATACCTATGATTCCTCACCCATTCATCCATTACATCATCATCCAGAAGAGTGATTGTATCAAGCCTTACTCTTCCAAGTTGATCCTCTTCACCAATTTAATCATTTATTTCTTGAGGATCCCCTCAATATGATCATTCCTTACTGGTTTCTCATCATCATCATAATGTCTAATTATTTCATAAACCAAATGAGGTACAATAATTTCTTGAGCTTCCACTTCAGCAGCACCTTCATCATTTTATATCACTTCAACCATAACTTTATGAGGTTCTTCTAATCGGGTCTGATCCATAGCATCAATCATTTCAATATCTTCACCTTGATCATTCTTATGATGGTCATTGTCACTTCCATTAATTTCATCATCATAATATCCAGAGACATGTTCTTCATTTTTATTTTGGTCACAATATTCTTCACCCTCTTCCTCTTCACTACCACTACCACTTTCACCATATTCACATTATTCTTCTTCTTCTTCAGAGCCACTGGATCTACATACATATTCTACACTACCAGAGAATTTTGTCTCCTTATCCCCATTAACTTCAAGAGTGGGCTCATTAGAAGGTAAGGTAAGGGGAGGACCTAAAATTACAAATTAAAAAAAAATTCAAGGTCATTGGTGTTAGGATCACTCATATCATCAATATGTGATCCTTGATCTCTGACTGAAGTGAACGGATCTTTTTCTTCTTCTGAAGAGTAAAAAACTTCCTTATTTTGTCCAAGAACAAGATCATCTATATTATTATGTCTATTTAGATTATCCACTGTATTGAACATGTCGTTGATATTATCTCCATCTCCACCCTATTCTCTCTTCCTTGGGTTCCTATTGATTTTCTCCCTCTTACAAATCTCTTTACCCAGGAAGATCCCACCGCACTCAGAAGCAACTTCTTCACCTTCATGTACACAAACTTTTTCTTTTATCATAGCTGAGATCATCCTTGGATAGAACAAGGAATTAGTTTTATAGGAAGGTTTGATCATATCATTCGTAAGCACAACAATAAATCTGTTATAATTTACCTTGATCCCTTTTCTTAGCAAATAAACTAAGTAGACATCTTGATATTTCAAATGAGAAAAGTCCCCTTTATTGGAATAGATTTGATACTAGATAAACTTAAATAAGATTCTACAATCTCCACTTGACTCTATAATAATGGGTCTTCTATGCTCTTCATTACTAGTGAGTTCCTTTAATATTGTTTCAAAGAAAAATATATCACTATCAGGTAGAGAGGTACCTTGATAATCATCAAATACACCTTCATGAGAAACATTAAGACATTCAACCCAATGTATTTAAGATAAAGATATTATCTTCCATTTTACTATGGATTTTATCTAGGAAACATCACTTCCTTCTAACATAAACGCCATATTCATGTAAAATTCATGAACTAGATTAGACTAAAAGGGTCATTCATTATTTGAAAACCACTCAATACATCCTTGATATTGAAGTACCTGGAGAAGTAGATACTTTATTTATAATAACCATTCCCAAAGAACGTCTTTTTCTGGAGTTACATCACAATTTTCCAGATCAGGATTTATGGGTGTTGAAGATTTGATCGATCAAACTTTCTATTTATTAGAAGCACAAGACTTTCCCTCATCAATCACTGTCTTTACATGTTCCATTCCAATCCATCTAGTCTAATGTTAGATGGTGAAAGTAGGGGGTAGAGAGAGAGAAATGGAAGAGAGAGTGTAGAGTTAAAGGAGTAGAGTGGATTGATTAAAATTTATATCATTTCAGGATTTTGAAATCATGAACCGAGTTCAAAAAAATTAATGAAAGATTGTCATTCTGATGAAAACATAAAAAGTATAAAAACAGTGAGTCATCAGTGTCGACATGAAAGATTGTGCATAACACTAACAATTTCGGCATGATCATTAATAGGAAAAACACTTACACCCATGGTTTCATAAAACATGGTCAATCGAGGCGTCGATATAGAGATATACCCACGGTTTTATAGAAACTATGGTTATATCCCTAGAAAATTCCATAATACCCACGGTTTACATAACCTTGGGTATAGATTATCACACTAGAAATAATATACTGAAAAATATTAAACCGTAGGTATAGATCCTTGACCTGTAAAAAAAATACATCCTTCCTACATTGGGTTGATAAAGTAACCCGAACTGGGATTATACAGTAACTAGAATTGTTGGTGCGCAGTACGGAATATGATGCTGAGTATACTAAGACATCATTTTGAAACTTGTAATAAGGAAAATGTATTTCCCTGAAGTGGCAGCCACTATCCATGGACCATATCCATCATCTTGAATTGCCTCATCAACTAGCTACATCATTACATCATCTCCCAAAACCAAGTTGTTTTTTCCCATCCTCTTCACTACTTCCTAATGCTAGAAATTAAAAGGAATTGTGAGTACTAACCTTTAATTTTTTTAGTCCCCATAACATGATGATCCAGGTCTGTGCCTATTGTGCACTCTGCATTATCTTTCATGGTAGTCTGAAAAGATGAAAACCCATAACTATCCTCAGAAGAAGTATTGCCACAAGTAGACTCCTTGTAAGAAAAGTCTGTAGCATTCCCAACCCATTCTACATTAAGGGAAGGGGTTAAGAAAATGTAATCTCTGTTGTGTCAACCCTTAAAAGGAATAGAGGTCTGAGTCTGCAAAGCAGGTGATCTTGGCACCAGGCAAGCCGTAATAATGGTAAGTGGTGGATTGGATCCTCCAATTCCATCAGAGATCTTCAAGGAAGAAGAAATCAAAAAATCAAAAATATGAAAATTAAATAAGTCACAACTCACTTGTTTTATAGTTTGACATGCATTGTCCATATGAGGGGAACTGGCATGAGTGTTTGATAAAGAGTGAATTAAGGCTAGATTAGAATTACCTCCCTCAGTAGAACAAATTTCCATCATAGTTATTTATTACACAATGTAAACAACAGCTACAAGAGGTTGAGATTCACCAACTATCTTCTTGGAATCCTTAGAAGCCAATGTAATACCAAAAAGGGATTTCCCCAAATTAGGGGAAAATAAGTGAGAAACCAAGTTGTAAGGTTTTCTCTTGGATTTCCCGGAAGTGGAAGCCATTATATTTGACATACCTTTCTTGTTCTTTGAAAAAATATTTCATTTCTCTTTCCAGTAATTAGAATCCACCTCAGCCTGCATATCATCTTACATTTGATCTTTACTATGCTCATATGCTTATCCAAGTTGTTCATCAGAGATGACCCTTGATATAACATATTTAAATTAATTGACTTCATTAGATGGATGAGAATCATCTACTATATCATCCCATAATATATTGTTTTCACCTTCTCTTAAATATGAGGAATAGGGTCACTAACCACTCTACTAGAGGAACCTAATTCAAGAACAAGAACATCCAAAGGGGGGGGGGGATTTTTGCAACCATGGATTGATTGGTTGGATTTGTGCAAAATATATGATGTATGAATGAAGTATGTTTGATTAAAGAGGAATGAGATTTTTCAAAAATAATGGCATGAATATCTTTTGCATGAAGAGGTGTTGAAAATATTTATATGAAGAGTGCATTCAATGTGTTAACATAAAGAAGAAGTATTGGAAGAGGACTAAGGGTGAAGTTATGCATGGAATAATTGCATAATGAAATGACATTCATTATTTAGAGATATTGATATGTGTTTTGATCATGGATGAATGTCGATATAGGTTGAAAATTGGATGTGGATCATGTTCATTGGTTGAATGGAAGAGGTACCTAATATATTAAAGCCATAATTGATCATAATATTTGAAATCTATAATTGATTTAAAATACATAAATGCTGAAGTAAATTTTATCTAGATTAGTAGGACATGGTTACACAACATTTAAATGGACTTCATAAATAATGTTGCATGGGGAGTCAAAAGCATCATTAAGCTGTTATAGAATGGGAACTATGACTGTAGGTGTAGAAAAGTTGGTAAACCTACATTGTTCATGAGAAAAAACAAGAAGCATGTGAATACAACTCTTGCATGGTTCAAATGGTTTCATGAATCAAGTTTTCAAGTCTCATTCCAGTGATGTTTTCAATTGATATTTTTATAATATATATTCCATATTATTCAGAGTCTTAAATGAATAGTACAATGTTGCGATATTTGATATTTTATTTTATCATTATTTTTTTATGAAAACTTAGTAGAATGGGTTCTTGATAAAATATTTCTAAATATATATTAAAATGTCAATATTCTCAAGAGTTCAAAAGATGATTTTGAATGTGGATATTCACAGATTTTAGTAGATCACATATTTGACCACAATGATGTTTTTCACGCCAGTAAAACCAGAGTATAATGATGAAAAGCATGAAACTATCTTTTATATGTGTTTTGCGGCACTCCATTTGGTATCTCAGAAAAAGGATTAATCACCCTACTTTGGGGAGCAATATGTTTGAAAGTTGAAAGTCTTACAAGGGACATTTAGTTTTTTCCTACAGAGATTAACAAGTCAATCCCGAGAACCAAATTATCATGAGGCATTTTGCAGTCCTTTTCTAGATGAGTGGAATTACCTAAAAAACAAAAATATGTGGGGGTAGCTCTAATAATGAACGAAATCTTCATTGAAGAGATGGTGGGAAGATCCACACTATTCTTGAAACTGTATCAGAGAATGAAGGTATATTTAGACAACCTCATTTATTTCATTTGAAGATATTGTTGTATTTAGGGTTGTTTCAAACTCCACTCAGTGTATGTGATAAGGGAATAAATACCTTTCACCTGGTTGCGATCTGGTAACAAGTACTGATCGATGCCATGGGGCCAATGAAGGTTTTACTGGGAATTTCAAACCAAAATATCTAGTGTATGATAGAGTATTTTTGGCACCAAGTTATTTCAATAGTTCATTAGGATGGAGTTTAATCATCAACTCCAAAAATGTATAGTATCTTATGATCTGATATTACATTATCAAATTGTCTATGAATGTGAATTTCAATTTCTTTGTCCCAACACATTATCATTTTATCACCTTTTATACCCATAGCATTTCCAGAATCAATATATATTCCATATTCACCCATATCTTCCCATTATAAATTCCAATGTCATTGATCTTTATTCATGGAAATTCACAATTCATTCCTAACCATTAGCAATCCCTCCATAATTATCCTTGTTTTTTAGGCCTTCCCTTGGTTTAAACATAGAATCTGATATAGGAATACGAGGATGGACTAAGTTGGATGGGTTATGCCCACGGGCAGACACAAGTGTCCAAATATCAAGAAATCAGCACTCGAGAATGATTTACCCCAAAAAAATTAATTAAAATATTATTAAAAAATAAATAAAATTTTGGCATGACCCATCCGTACATCAGACGTCCACACTAAAGGAAAATAAAATAAAAAAACATAGTAAAAAAGTTATAAAAAAATGAAACACACTAAATAATCCCTCCACTACCCTGATCTCCCTCCCATGCAAAGAAAACTGTGTAGCCGCCTCAATTTCCCATATAGCCCCCTTTACAGAATATAACTACCCTCCATATATAGAAATCTGAAGAGGCATATGTGGAAGATTTGATAATGAAAATAAAATAAAAACTAAACTATAACATACCTGTCTTTTGTGACTATACAATCCACTACCCCAATATAATAACCACAATGACCCATGGGCCAAAACATGTTCTTTCTAGTAAGGAGGGAAAAATTTATATAGGAAATACTATATATAAGAAAAAAAATTCATGTCATACAACTACCATGAGATTGTAGAAATCCACTAATGAATAGTTTACATATCCAGCAGCATCAAGAATAAATTCCCCTGAAGAAATAGAAAACTTTTGATGAATAAATAAAAAGAGGAATGCACTTCCTCTTTCAACCAATTAATGGATGAATCACCAGAGAAAATCACCAATTTCATTGAATATGTTGAAATATAATAAAAATAACTTAAGTAATCAATTAAATTAGGTACTAGTTTTTTCCCTTAAAGTTGAGTCTTCAGGGATAAAATATTACAACATTATTCTAAGGGTTTTGAGAAAATATCTTGAAAAAAATGTGGAATGAAATTTTTAGGTTTCTATAACCTAGAAAAATATTCTCAGGAATCTATAGATGGTAACTTTTGGTGGTACTACTAAGATGTCAGTGTCTTGCAGTTTGAAGTAGAAGTGTTCATCTATTGAAGGATTTAAGTATTCACATTATGAAGTTGATACTATTTCATTTTGAGGAATTACCCAAAATAATAACACCAAATTATGTTGTTAATGTGATTAGGACTAATACTATTCTATAAAGAAAGTATAGAAAACATGAAAATACATAGATAAAAAATGGGAGTATATGTGACATTATGGACAAGAAAGAACAAAATATATGGCCTGAAGGCACAAACATTCAAGAATTTCATTGATATTTATTGTGTGATTCTAAGTATTGATGACATCGTGAGGGGAAAAATGAATAAATAGAACCTAGTAAAGGACTAACATTCTCAAATCCTCATATTGAGCAGAATGTGCAGGCTGTCAGTGAACAAATTCTCTGAATCCAACAATTTAATTGATTTTTATGGTTTTTGGTTTTGGGAAAAATTCAGAATGCTTTTTTAGCGGAATGATTTGTAAAATATTTCACAAAAAGGGGATCAATCTTCATTTTTTTAAAACATGAGAACAGTCAATGAATAGGTAATGGACATACCAATATATAAGCTGAATTTTAGCTCTCCCCAAAAAAAATTTCATGAACTCCACTATTGGCCTGACATAATATCAATGCACAATAAGAGAAAGAGAATACAGTCTATGAATTTAATTGAGAACAAAAAAAGCATGCATAATTGTAAGTGAAATTAACTAGGGAAATAAAATAAAATTGAAAATACTAATTCCCAAAAGATATATAAATTATCATGTATAAATATATATGAAATGGATTTATAGTAAAAAAATTATCATAGTTAAAATAATATGCTTCTCGATCACTTTGAACATCATATGAGTTGAAATTTTCATATTACACTCACAATTTGCAGTGAGAAAGTGAGTAATATGATAAATTAATTCTATATTGCTTTTAATTTATAATGAAAATATATATAATATTAAAATGAACTTAATACCACCCCTTAAAACTATATTTAAATGTCTTATCATTAATTCCTTTATCCAAGAATTAATGACGAAAAATTATATCTAATTCAAACTAATGATAACCTATGATCCAAGATCAATTCACTAAACAATCTACCAATAATCCATTTAGAATTTATAATTCACCTTAAGAAGTTTCAAGAATCATGAAATGTTTCACTCAATACTACTTAAACCCAAAAAATGAATCACACCCTAAAGAATCCAATCACTGCTCAACATTTTTGAATAATATTTCATTACTTCAAGGTTAAGTAGCATGAAATTTGACAAATAATGATCAAGTAAGTGAGTTATGATTATTATAAAATGCTTGGACCTCTAGTGGAATATAATTTCATATGTTTAGAAACATGTCCACCCACAAGATCATGAAAAGGAAGACACCCACAAGATCATGAAAAGGAATTCCCCTGCAAGATCCTGACATGGAAGGCTCTGATATGTCCACTTAATCTTATTCAAAGTAAAAACTATATATAGGGTTAAATATTGCCTCAATATAATGTTCATAAAAATAGGGACATATGATCACTACTACATTGTAGGAGGGTTCCCTAGAATAGTGTTCTGACATCAATGCCTCTTCTTCCTAATAATGAATAGAGTATCATGCAATAATAATAAAAAGGTCCATGAAATAAGACATAATTACTTAAAATAACAACATATAAACCCCAACAAACCCTTTTTAATGGATATAAAATATCATTCATCAAGAACTGTGAACCACCCTTCAAGGATCTCATCTTTATTAGAAAGACTAGGAACTCACAATTGTCATATAAAAAGTGCTATATTAACCTATATCCATACTTATAAATTTTGTTTCTTAAGGTTACAATGTAAAACCCAATCATGGACAACATCATGGTCAAATATCCATGTTATGTTATCTTTCACAAACATTATAGACCACCCTTAGCCTTAACATGAAATCAACAATCATTTCAGAAGTCATCCTACAATGTTGACATAACCCTTACAAATCATTACTCTCATTTCTATACTTGAGGCCCCATATAAAAAACAAACATTGGTGAATACCAAATAAATCTACCCTTGGTGTATTCTCACCCATAGATGCACAAGACCACATAGGGTCTTATATAGGAATCTCATTCTATGTTAATAATTGATCACTCCATTAGAACTTATTTTGTCATGAATTCCAATCTTTAACCACCCCATAACTCATATAGATCACTAATCTTCATGAGGATCAAAATCCTCAAATCATACCATAGAATTTCTCCCCAGTCTTAACTTGTCATCAAACACCCTTCATGGGTCTATATTTTAACTTTTAATAATTTTCTTAGATTGAATTAATCATTGGAAACCTCTAAACCCAAGGATCCGCTTGTGTAGAATATCTTCAATGGTTCTAATAAGTCGTACCCACACAAGTTACTAGATCAATTTTCATTCCATCATACCCACTTACTCAAAGATCACAATTTTACATCACATGGAAACACATATAAAATGAGATAAAATACTAGTTACTACCTACCTCATGACCACAGGGTTTTCCAATGTTTTATTATAGCATCATTTATCCTTGTTCACTTGAAATCAAAGAAATGAAAATAATAACAAAAATTAAAAAATTATAGAAAATGAATAAGAAGAATAGAGGGAAACCAATAATAAAATATTACATGTTATAAAGATTACTTAGAGAAAATCACTACTATAGACATTTCACCAATTGTAAATGTGGAAGAGGAGAAAAATATTGGATAATACAAGGTAGAAGAGGGGATAATAATAGGTGAATCCTTAAAGTATGTAGAAAATTAAGGGATAAAGAGAGGATAAATTTTATAAAATTTATCATGGAATGAACAAAATTCCCCAACATGAATTAAGGGGTTAGGGGCACCACCAGAATTCTGGTGGCCCTAACTAAAATTCTAGTAGACCAATAGATCTATAATTCTAACCATCATGCTCTCAAATGTGGGTGTTTGACCCATTTTATAGATTTTGAATCTCGTGGAGCCTCTACCTAAGGTTCTGATGACCTATACTAAAGAAAAGATAATGGGTTTTAATTTACAAACACCTAAAACATTGATTCAAATATTATTCATTGGTCCCTTAATCTCTAAAACATCACTTTTAACACTCCAAAACATCTTAAGTATCCATATCCCAAATCCATATTCTAAATTTCAAAACCACTTGAGCTCTACTCCATTGATATTTGACACTATCACCAACTCCACTAACACACAACATTGTAGGTCCTTAAAAATTTTATAGTATAATTTTGTAAACTATGGTTTCTAAGTTGATAACCTTACATTTGGACTGAAAAAGAGGAATTCAATGGTATTTAACATTAATCACTATTTATTTTAATGTTGCGTTATTTGATAGTTTTATTTTTCATTCAAATTAAATGTATTTGTTAAAGTAGGAAAAATATTTACTATATGCTATGGAATGAAATAAAAAATCACTTTGAATAAAGAATTATTTTTTTCTTTCAAGTGTATGTTCATCACCATGAAATAAAATTAATAGGTCATCAATATAAAATAGGTGCAATGGTGTAAGTAAGTACCTTAAAGCCCTGATAGGTGTAAAAATCACAATTTAGGTATCCTTTCACCAGAATATTCTTAGGTAATCTTCTGTCAGTGTAAAAAACAATATAAATAGGGGTTCACCATGCCTTACACCCCATTATCATTTAAAATAACCCATTGAGGGGGTCCATTATTAGGCATAAAAATATGTTATTATTTTATGTTACAATAACTAATTTACTGTAATCTTTTGAAAAACTCTAAGAATATATAAAATAAAATCCCATTGAATGGTATAAAAATATTTATAAATGAAACACTTTAAAGTTAAATTTATATGCATGAATTTTTTTGAATAATATTAGTATATTTAGAAGCAGTAAAAATCAGTATTAAATTTTTATTTTAGTAATGAACCCATATTGATTATATGGTATCATTTTAAAGGCCAGGTAACCCAATCATAAAATAATTATCTTCAATATGGTAATAGTAATTATAACAATGGATGTATTATCTTTCATATGCATTGTTAAATTAGATACCTTCCTTTTAAATTGAAGTGATCATAATTATAATCAAATTCCTAAATTTTTGGAAACTTTATCATTCACTAACAACATTTCATGGAAAAATATGTGATATATGCATAAACAAATGAAATAAATCTATATTAGAAAATCTTCGAACCTAGACTTCTATATGTTAGAATGATATCCACCTTTTAGAACCTTTGATTAGATATTGGTCCTCACCTTACGATCAGAGGCCCTCAGTGAACAAATCTCCTTTTTGGAACCCCAGGATACGGATTGGGTGGGGACCTCACCGAAGGAGATGGTGCCGAGAGGGTAGAGGGGGGATGTAACTAGAGGAGAGGGATCCAAGAGGAGATGAGGTAGGGAGGTGGAGGCTGGGATATTGAGTCAGAGGCAGAGGCAGGGACGTTGAGGTGGAGGTAGAGGCCGAGATGTTGAGGAGGAGGTGAAGGCTAGGAAGTTGAGGTAGAGGCAGAGTCGTGGACATTGAGGTGGAGGAAGAGGCCTAGACGTTGAGGTGGAGGCGGAGGCCTGGACATTGAGGCATAGTTGAAGGATGGGAGGTCGAGGCTGAGGAGGGTAGGAGAGGGCCGAGAGGTGGAGGTCAGGGAGGGAATGAGCAGGTTCATACAGGATATTCCGAAAGAAATGTGAAATCTGGAGGGGAAGCCCGATGATATCATTAAATTTGGGGATTCTATACCCACAGTTTTAATAAAGACGTGGGTATAGATCATATTATATCACATATACCCATGCTTTTTCTAAACCGTGGGTATAGATGCCTAGGGATAGACTTATTTCTAGTAGTTACAAGGAATCATTGTCATCATGACATAACATCATTGTCGGCATGGAAAATTCGTTGGCATGACATAGCATCGGTTTCGGCATGATAATTTTATCGGCATGACACAACATCGATGTAATAATGAAAACTGTGTCGACATGAAATAGATTTAGTGTCAGCATGAAAAATGTGTCAACCAGACATAACGTTGGTGTCGACATTACAACTGTGTTGGAATGACATAGTGTCGATTTTGGCATGACAACTTCACTTAAACAGATCAAAGGAATTGCAACACAAGGTCTTATAGATTGATCATTCCTAACTCATGCATGATTTAATTCATTTATTCAGTGTTCACTAGATTAGTGAATTTCTCAACAATCTGAAATTCAGATCTAATAAATTCTAAAGTGATATAATCCTTTTGATAATCTTTGAAAAAGTGATGTATCACATCAATATGTTTTATTCTAGAATTAGAGACTAGGTTCTTAGAAATGTTAATAGCCCTTGTATTTTCACAATTAATAGGTACATGTCTAAATTGAATTCCATAGTCTATCGGAGTGTGTTTCATCCCCAAAATCTGAGCACAACAGCTACCAATACCAATGTATTTCGCTTTAGCAGTAGATAATGAAACGGAATTTCGTTTTTTACTACATCATGAAACAAAATAATTTCCCAAAAACTGACATTTCCCAGAGGAGCTCTTTCTAGATAACTTCCATCCACCAAAATCAGAATAAGAATAACTCACTATATCAAATGGTTGTTATTTAGGGTCAAACAAACCTAAACTGATACACTGTTTCATGTATTTAAAAATTATTTTAACAATATTTAAGTGAGACTCTTTGGGATTAGCTTAAAAATGGGCACACATACACACACTATACATTATATCTGGCCAAATAGAAGTCAAGTATAGAAAACTTCTAGTAATTTATATATAAGTGGTTTGATCAACAGATTTACTATCTTCATCAATATAAAATTTACAAGTTTTACTCATTGGAGTTTCAATACTTTTAATGATATCAAATCCAAGTATATTTAAAAGGTGTTTTGTGCATTTACATTGAATTAAAATGATACCTTGTTTATTTTAAAAAAACTAAAATCCAAGAAAGAATTTATGTTCACCCATCAAACTCATATCAAACTCACTTTTCATCATTTTAGAAAAATATATACATAAAACATTTCATGAACATCCAAAAATAATATCTTCTATATAAACATGAACTACTAAAATATCTTTAGATTTTCATTTTATAAAAAGAGTAGGATCAGAAATTCATTTTGTAAAACCTTTTGTAATGATAAAATTACTTCTCCTCTCATACCAATATCTTAGAGCTTGTTTTAAACCATATAAAGTTTTTATTAATATGAAAACATGATTTTGAAAATGAGGGTCTATAAAACCAGGGGTTGTTCAATAAAAACAACCTTGACTATATACTAATTTAGGAGTGAAATCTTAACATCCATTTCATAAATCTTGAAATTATTATGAGCAGTATAAGAAAGAATAATTCTGATGGCCTCAATTCTAGAAATAGATGCCAAAGTTTTTTCACATTCGATGCCTTCTTCTTGAATATAACCTTGTGCAACCAATCTAGATTTATTTTTAACAATATTATCGTATTCATCTAATTTGTTCTTAAACACCCACTTAGTGCCTATGGCCATGGTGTCTTTGGGTCTATCAAAAATTTTACAAACATTATTTATTTCAAATTGATTAACCTCCTCTTACATAGAAATCACCTAAAATTTATCATTGATAGAATTATTGATGTTTTTAGGTTAAAGATGTGACAAAAGGATTGATGTTCAACCAGGTTTCAATGAGAATCTCTAGTTTTTGTCCATTTATCTAAAGTCTCCAACAACAACATCTAAAGGATTGTTCTTGAGGGTTTTATTTGGTCTAGAAAAGGAGGGGATAATAATTTCTGGTTCATCTACATGCTTGGGTTCATCATGTCTAGAGTCTGAAGAATTTATAGAACTAGTTGATTTAATATATTGCTTGACAAGAGGATTAGATGATTTTACATTTATGTTTATATTTCACATGTCATCTTTAATATTGTCTAGTGAGGTATTAGGTTAATGTGGAACTGTTTCCTCAAAATTGATATGCATAGATTCTTCCAAACACTTGGTTCTTTTATTGATGACCCCATAGGCTTTACTAGAGGTTGGGAAACCTAGAAATATTACTTTATCACTCTTGGATACAAATTTTTCAATATTTTCATTTATATTAAATATATAGACATTGCAACCAAAAACTTTGAAGTAACTATGTTTGGGTTTTATATTATTCCACAACTCATCGGGAGTCTTCTTGAGGATAGGTCTAATTAAGACTCTATTATTTATGTATCAAGCTCTATTTATAGACTCATCCCAAAATTAAATCGATAGATCATATTCATTAAGAATTGTTCAGGTTATTTCTTGTAAACTTCTATTTCATCTTTCCACAACTCCATTTTGTTGAGGTGACCTAGGGACATAGAAGTTATGAATATATCAATTGTGTGAGAAAAAGGATTCAAACACACAGCCATGATCACTTCATAAGGATTTCATCCTACATCCTCTAATATTTTTTATAGTCTTATCATACTTGGTAAAATGAGAGAATGCTTCAGTTTTGGGATCCAAGAAAATGGTCCAAGTATATCTAGAAAAGACATCTACAAGAACATAGACATAGTGATTTCCATTTAGACTAGAAACTCGAGAGGGTCCAAAAAATTCCATGTTAACCAACTCAAATGGTTGAGAATTAAAAACATATTTCATTGATTTGAAAGATATCTTGTGTTGTTTTCCCTTTTGACAAGGATTGCAGACTTTATCATAAGAAAATTCAAGTTTGGGTAGATCCTTGACTAGTCCTTTTCTATTAATATTTCTAAGAGAGTGTACATTACAATGTCCTAATCTCCTATTCCAATTCCGATAATCTTTATGAAAGTCAGTAAAACAAGAAACGTTTTGAGAAACAAAAGAATATAAGTTAATAACATATACATTTTCAATTCTAAGCGTAGAAAATATTAATTCATTTTTAGAGTTAAAAAAATGACAAGCATCATTTTAAAAATTAAAATTAAATACACCATCACATAATTGTGAAATAATAAGAAAATTATATTTCAATCCAGCAAAAAAAGTACTTTAGATATTAAAACTGAGTTAGAGTTTCCAATTTGGCCTAGCCAATTATTTTTCCTTTAAAACTGTCACCAAAAGTGAGATATCCACCATCAATCTTGAGAAAGTTCTTAAAACATGAATAATATCCTCTCATATGTCTTGACCATCCATTTTCTATGTACCACTAACTCTTTCAGGATCTCTTCAATAAACTTTCCTATAAAATAATCACAAAAAAATAGATTTTGGTACCCATAATTCATTGGGTCCAGTGACATTAGTAATCAATGATTTAGGTACCCACATTTTCTTCATTGGTTTCCTATAATCATTATATAAAATATTTGAAAAATGGACTCTATTTGGTCCAACAAACATAGAGGTATTAAAATATCTTCTAGAATTGGAAAATTCATCATGATTTTGATTTTGGGGTAGAAGAACATATTTTAAAATTTTTTTTACGGAATCTGTTTTAGATAGGTTTCTCTATCAAGGCTGATATCTAAAACTATAAGTGTAATTATGAGATATATGTTTAAAAATAATTTCAGTAATATTGTTTTTATCATTGGTAAACTTTTCTAGATATTTCTTCAATTTCTCATTATACATTTTTAGTTCATTGTTTTCTGTTAGAAATTGAGGATTCTTTTCCTTTTCAGTGGTAAGTTCAGAATTAATATTTACAGTGAGAGCGTGCTGATTCTTTAAATATTTATATTTATCTTTCAATTTATTGCATTTATATTTTAGCATGTTATAGTATTGAAATATTTCATAACATTTTATATTTTCAGAATGACTTTCATTTCTGGAATAGTAAAAATTATGTACAGGTGAATATAAGGTTACATCAGATGTGTTTTTCATAAATCACATATTTTCTATGACATATCTCATATCATGAGATGATGTTAATTCACTGTAGCTATACTTAGAGGCCCTCCTGGTGACCTTCATAGATTTCTTATACTTCTTGTCTTTGTTTTCATATTTCTTTTTTTATTTTAATTATGGATAGGAAGCTATGACATGTCCTCTCCTGTTACATTCATAGATAATAATCTCCTCTAATTTGGCATTTATTTTTCAGTCCTTCTCCAGTTTCCCTTGTTATCATATCGTTCATTATAATTAGACTTTATGAAGAACTTCTTCAATCAATAGAATTTCATGAATTTTATGTCCTACTGAGCCATCTCTTAATCACTATCTGATGATGATTCATCATTACTGGAGCTTTCAATAGAGGGTAGCACCTTTTCTTTTTTCCTTATGCTTAGAGGTAGTGGTATTTATGGCTATATATTTTTTCTTAGGTTTATACTCTTCTTCCTGGTATACTTTTATCTCTTCTACATACATCATTCATTTTCCAATGAGTTCATTGATAGGTAGTTTGATGATGTATCATGATTCTCTAATGGATACAAAAGTTCCTCTATATCTATTAGGTAATAATCTGAAAATTCTCATAATTTTTTCTTTGGAAGTAATCACCATTCCCAGAGAGCTCATAGTGTTAACTATCTCATTGAACCTAAGATACATGTCAAAAATAGGTTCATCAGGCTTCATCTTAATGTTATCGAATTTAATTGTATATGTATTATGCCACATTTCCTTGACATTAGTTATTCCTTCATGTTAAACAGCTAAGGTGTCCCAAATTTCAAAGGACGCTTTACAAAAAGAAATTTTGTTGAATTACTCATCTTCTAGTGCACAATATAATGAATTCAGGTATTTACAATATTACTATAGGCAGATTTAGTAGTATTATCCCATGTATTTCCAGCAGTATCATGGATCTCATATTTAGTCTCTATAACAGACCAAATCTCAAATCCTATACTCTCTAAATTCATTTTCATCTGAATTTTCCATTGAGCTTAATTGGTTCCATTAAAAAATATAGATCTTTTGGTATCATCACATTCCAACCAATTTTCTATAATAAAATTTTAGAATAAGATTTAAAAGAGATAAAGATTTAGTATAAATGAAAATTTTAAATCTTTTAAGTACAAATAAAATCACAGTTTAAAAAGTTTTAAAAATCATTAAAAACTAAAAATTCAAAACACCTCTAATATTAAATGTTGGTTGGATTTGAGTAATCATGAGCAGGTGAATTTAGTATCTATAAAAATTTCTTTAAAATGGTATTATTTTAAGTTACCCCAAATTTAAAATTCAATTAACTGGTAAACCAGTAGTGAATTTATAATAGCTTGAATATTTGATTAATTTCTCTAAAGAGTGATTTGTTCTCAGTTATATCCATTTGATAATTAATAAAAATTTTGAAACTAAACTAATAATTTAATACTGTTATAAACACTTTCTATAACTAACTATTAGAATACCATTTAGTATTATAAAATATATGATAAAATGGAGAAAAAATAAAAGTAAAATTGTAGAGGAAATAAAACAGGAGGTAAAATCTCAAGTAGATACCTAATAATCTCCACCTGGTGATCACCAACCACCAAGAAGTTTAAATTAATAAACAGTATGATCTACACCCTGGATCGCGGTTCACAACAACACATTGGATTTTCAGGTCCCAAAACCTCTACCATAGTTCTCCGTGGGTACAAACTAGCAGGTCACACAAGGACCTCCTCCAAACTTAGCAGTGGTAGTAGTAGGTATAAGAAATTATGAGTGGAAGGATATGTTGTATCTTTTAGTTTGATATAGGAGACAATGTGTGATTTATAGGCATATATGCACACTACTCAAAATTATGTAAAAATGAACAAAATAGAGAAAATAAAAATGAGAAAGGATTAAGTAGGCTTTGTGTGTCTTGAGATGCAGCTATGGACACTTCAGATGTAGCTGAGATGTGTTTTGAGTCCTCTTCTGGAAGTTAACACAAATATTGTGTGTCGTATTTTGGATTCCATGTATAAGTATAGTTCAATAGGTATATTATTCTCCCTCTTTGATATGTTAAAATAGTTGGTCAATTTGATGTGAAGCTTGATTAAGATTTCTTTGTGTGTTTTACCTTTTGTGCTTGAGTTCAAAGTGGGTTCATGAGGGTTGCATATGTTCTTCAGTGTGTCTCAGAAGTATTCATGCCACATCACTTTCTTCTTCTCTTTTCAATAATGATTTTATTCTTGAGGGCCGATAGAGAGCATACTATTTTCATGTGAATAGGTTTATCATACCTCATAATGTCTACAAAAAGTCCTAAAAAAGATTATTAAATATGTTAGTATAATTAAATGACTCAAATATGACCATTTGATGTAATTTTAATAAATGGAAATTTAAATAGTCTATCGGTGAATCCTCTATCGGTGAGTCAGTCTATCGATGAGTCATCTTATCAGTGAGACATTAGTCGGTGACTCTTGTATCAGTATCTCCTTCTATCAGTGACTCAACCCATCGATATGTCATTCTGTTAGTCTTTCCATATATCGATGACTCATTACATCGGTGAATTGTTTTAACTGTCAGTGAGTCCTTGCGTTGGAAGTATCATGCATCGATAGGTCACATGTACTTACAGTATGTCATATGAATTAGTAGGTTGTCTACATCAGAAAGCATCAGTATCATCATGCATCGGTAGGTCACTTGTACTGATGGTGAATCATATG
Organism: Viscum album; assembly: GCA_963277665.1. Taxonomy (NCBI): domain Eukaryota; kingdom Viridiplantae; phylum Streptophyta; class Magnoliopsida; order Santalales; family Viscaceae; genus Viscum; species Viscum album. The sequence goes on from OY728140.1 coordinate 545,683,171, forward strand.
CATCAGTATTTAATCTGTGTTGGTAATTCATATGCATCGGTAGGTCTTCTACATCGGTAAGTCAAATACATCGATAGGTTGTCTGTGTTGGTATCTCAACTCTTCTGTTGGTGTCAGTCTGTTATACTTGGAATATTTTTTTGTTCAGACTGTCTTATAATATAAATTTAAATAGAATGTACCAAATCAATGTTAGATCATAGATAGACATAATTTCACATATTGAAACATAAATAATTATGATTGAAATGTTGAGACATGATTAATATGGATTTTCAAGATTTTTTAATTGACATGGTTTGTGATTATTAAAACTATAAATAATATAGAGGAGGACCAACAGTCCCATATTTTCTAACAAATCCACAATATATAAATATATATCTACTATTAAGAAAATTATAATTGCATTAAAATTAATATATTGATCACTAAAATCTAACCATAAACTCTCCACTTTAATTAATTTTCATAGCCACTAAGGATTCAACATGAAATGTAGCTATGTTCAATCCATGTAATTTCTATGAGGAATCATCCAAGGAAAATATAATGATATTATATGAAATATATATAATGAATTAATCTAGAGTATGAACTCAAAATAAAAAAAATCATAAAATAAAGAAATTACATAAATGATTTCTCAAAGAAAACACAAATAGAGGATAACACGCCTCAATACAACCCAATAGAGGAAAATAATACCATTTTCTTATATGGAATATAATAATGAAAAATTATAAAATGAAATATTTTATAAAAATAATTAAAATAAAACCTAAAAAATAAGTGTAGCACTCAAATACCCTAATCAAAAACTCAAAATAGTAGGATATTCTATCAAAATACCTCATTAATATTACTTCATTAAGAACCCCAAAATCACATCTTTAATGAAATCCAAAAATTATTTTAAGATAACCATAATATTTTAAGACCTTAAAGAAACCAAAGAACCATATATATTATCAAATTTAATTCATTATAACCACAACAAAATTATAATAATTGGTGTCTAATCCTGAGGATCATATCATAATCCAACCAAAAAAGGAAAAATATACCCTCATTAAATAAGCTTTGACCTTAGAAAAAGATCCAAAATTAGGTAACCTTGGCTAGAAACATAGTTTTAGAGACCTTTTAAACCTATTTTTATGTATGGAAAATTATCTACATGGTCCCCTTTTATCATATGTAAAATATTTCATCGTAAGCTTTAAGTTGACAACTCACATAGCCAGAAAACCCCATTTCAAAATTTATTTCTGTTTTAAGTTAAAGTAAAATTTTTATCTTTTTATAAGACATATTTCATGTATATAGACTATAAGTAATCCCTAGGTGAGTTACCAAGGTCAAAATAGTGTAAATAATAAGGTTTATATTCATTTTTGACATTATGTAGTCATTATGCATGGTTATCAGGCCGTGTAATAACTGTACAACATGCACTAAGTTAAATATTTGAATATATTTAGCCCATATGAATAACTATTTATTAGAAAATAAAAAATTCCCTCGATTAGGGTTTTAGGGTTAATCAATCCCAAAAACCTTGTAGACCGACTATGTAACCAACTATAGATGGTGCATTTTTTTAAAAATGCCCAATATAAGGAAATATTTCACCATCTAGCCTCGAAACCTAAAAATAAACCTTTTGAAAACAATATATAACAAAAATGAAAACTTTAAATAGTTTAAATTTAAAATAGAATTGTATTTTTGAGGTTTACTATTCAATTTCTTATTATCTTTTAAAAATCCAACCAAACCTGACAACCTCAACTCCCAAAACCATAATTAATATCCCATATCCATCAAATAATATCCTAATATAAGATTATTAGAAAAATACAAATGTTCCAGTCCTCAATTATCACAATTTAAGTCAAATTAAAATTAAATTAATTTCCATTAAAATAATATATCCCACATTCCACTTATACTCTAAACAACTATGAAAAATAGATAAAGTAAAAAAATCCACCTAAAATAAAACAGTCATACCTAATTGCATCCAAGTAAACCAAAAAAATGGTTTCATAGTAAAAAATATCTAACTTAGTATCACCCTTATAACCTAATATCAATATTATCCTTCAAATTAACATAAAAGTTCTAAATTTCTACTTCAAACCAAATGAACTGAAATAGATCAATCACTCATCAAAATAAGGAAAACTGATAAAATCACTACTCAAAAAATATATAAAAATCAAAAATAAACTAATTCATTATATTTGTAAAAAGAACCATACCAGCCATGGTTCCCATAAAAAACACTAGAAACTAGAAAATAAAGGTTTTAAAAGTATAATCATGTTTATACCTTCCTTCTCTAAATCAAAAGCATGGTTTCTAAATCAAGAAATAATTTAAAGTAAAAAATTTTATGAAATAAACTCGTTTCCATTTAAAACTAAATATACCTAAATATTATATAAAATCCTTTTGATTATTACCAAATAGGTCTAAAACAATCATCATAAAGACAATTTTATGAAAAAACTGTGATGATATTACATTAAACATGACATTAGATGATACACCTATACAAATAAAAACTTTAACAGACACAGAAAATACTTCAATGTAAATATAACTTCAACAAAATACATCAAAAAATATTTAAAAATGAAACACACATCAATTAATCTAAAATAACTCATATTAATAAATTTATCCTTTATAATACTAATGTCTTCAAATTATATCGTGAAAGAATTTAGATATTCCAAATTTAAACACATTATAATTTTTAATTAAAATAATTACCAAAATATGGTCACATTAATTAAAAATGATACATTTTATTCTCAAAAGAATATTTTATTAAGAAAATTCAAATTTTCCACAGACCTTACACACATTAAATATAATATAAAAAAAATTAGAACACTTTTAAGTCAAAAACATTAATTTTCCACCATCCAATACCCAAAATATAATGCAAATATATGTTTTTTATAAAATTAAACCTTTTATAAATACCATTTTATCACTTTGAATCATCAAAAAACAATAACTATATCAACATGATAAAAAAAATTCCATTACAGATATCCCATTAAATCATTAAATCTATAAGAAAACTTTTCAATTTGTTATTTAAAATATTCATTATTTAAGAACTATGAAAACCTTTAAACACTTTTTTTAAAATTGTTACATTCCAAAATGTATATATAAAAATAGAACAAATTATTTTAATTAATAAATTAAAAAAAATGAATTATACAGTTATCAATATGAACAAACACCTCTCTCAAAGTGTTCAACTTGTAAAAAAGGTCTAAAATGTTATAAATATAATAAATATTTTTAAAATAAACAATTTTTAAATTTAAAATAATATTTCACATATAAAATAGATACATTTCCATTTATATCTCATTATTAAACCATTTTTCCATTCTCATTAAAATTTGTAATTTGTAAATTTTCTTTAAATTATTAAATTTAAATAAGTTTTACTAGCTGTGTTATACTACCATAACAAAAACAGAATTAATAAAACTAATTTATATAAAATTATTTTCATTTATCCTTTAAAGGAAATTTTTTTTTATAATTTTAAAAATTAAATTTTACACAGAATTAATAAAGTATGAATTGGGAAAAAACTACACTACCCATATATTGGACCACAAAATCCTATTTAATTATCTCACTATTATGACAATCCATTTTTCATAAGCTATGGTATTGTTTAATGATATTAAATTATCCAGAGATATATCAAAGTTTATGGAATCTATAATGAAATAAATTATAATCATTATTGTAGTAATTAATACATAATTTATAAATTAATAGAATATTGATGCAAATGAAAAAATGAATGATAATAAATAATTACAAGTATAAAGACACGTGTAATATTATCCCTACATGCCTATATATTTCATGCTATACTAAAAATCCATCATTTCCCAATTTTGGGTCAAGAAACCTCACAATTGGGTAAAAAAAATTTAACAACCACTTCTAAAAATAGTCACCTTTGAATAATAAATAACTACTCCTTTTGGGTTTAATTATTTTGTTATTTTAATGTAAAGTTAATTAATTTTTATTGAATTTTTTCAATTACTCATGGAAAAGGGCCGACATAAATGTATGTCCCTTATAGCCTTATGAAGGGTTATTTTTTGGGAGTTATGTAAGGGTAACAACTCATTTACATGTGTTCTGAAAGGGTAGGGTGGGGTTTCAATACGCTGTGTAAGGGTAAGCCTGTGGTTATAATGGTAGCCCCAATTAAAATTTATTTCACAAGGGTACCTTAAATGGGTGGGGTAAAGGTAAGTTAAAATTTTATTTTGATGTGTAAGGGTAAATTGCCACTATGTATGGGTAACCAATTTCTTTATAAGGGTATATTGGATTTTTTATGTATTGTGTAAGGTTAACCCATGGACTGCATAAAGGTAACAACTTGCATAAGGGTATTTTCATAAGACTAATGGATTATGTAATGGTGTTGTGTAAAGGTATGATAAATTCTTTGTAAGGCTATCAAGACTTGTATAGTGGTTACCCTGAGTGATTAAAGGCTTTGTAAAGGTACCTTGAACACTATGTAAAAGTAACATATTCTTATTAAAGGACACATAAGGGTAAAATAAAAATTTTAAGGGTCAGTTTTTCGCTTTAATAGTTATTGTTGAAGTGATTGGATCATTTAACTATCATTCTGCACCAAGGGATTAAGAAAATGGTATTGGACGTTATTATCCCATAGATATTGTGCATGGAACATATAGTTGTAGTTTTATCTCCCTTACCATTTAGTGGATCCATACTAAGAGATTCTTGACCTTATAGGATGTATGTGATTCAATATAGTGGTTTTAAATCATGAATTACCCACGGTTATTGATAATTTATTTTAAAATCTTGAAAATTATAATTGGGAAAATTATCCAGGAGATGGAGAATTTATAATCGCTTTATATGTTTTGATATATTTCTGAAAGATTTATTAAATTCGGTTATTAGTAATATTTGAAGGCATAATTCTAAAATTATATATTGGATAATTTGATAAATTTTTTAAATTGTTTTGTATTTAAAAAACATTTTTTATACCTTCATTGTTTGATAAAAATAAAAAAATGATTTTTAAAAATGGATTTTAAAGCATGAGAATAGAGATGTTTCACAAGTAAAAATTATGTAGAAAAATATTTTTTTCATTAAAGCATATTTTAATGAATGGTAGAGGTGATACTTTTCTTGTAAAAATACTTTATTAATTTTGAGTCTGATTTATACTTATTTTTATGAAAACATGGCACATGGGAACATTTGGGAATCATGGATGTGGATACAATAAACATTAGTGTGTATAACACCACTAAAGATTTTCTATATGTTCTCTGGATTCTATAATATCTAATTTTGTATCATTATATTGATAAAATGTTTGTGGTAGTTCTTGATATCATTAATATTCACTTTCTGGCTTAGTGTTCCTTTTTGTCCTAGTTATTTATTCCCATAGGCGAGAGGCCTATATGTTTTGTGCATGATGGGTTTACTTGTGTATCATATTTCATATACTCACATATTTATATTATTTATTTTTTCCTACGAACATCTATATTGGAATGTATTATCTTGGTTACCACCATGTAACATGCTTTATGTTCTCATCGTGTAATCTTTTGGGATATGGATGTTTTGATTACCTTCCTATGGTTATTATACTTGATTATTTTCATATTCATGTGGTTTTAAATATTTAATTACCTGATTGGAAACCAAAATAAATTTAAAAAATGGTTTTTATATGGAAATATATTAATAAAGTTTTTATGTTTTAAATCATGAATTAACTATTTCCTAGTTAATGACATTGTATAAATTCATTGGTTGTATCCTACCATGCTTTAAAATTCACACCCTACTTTTAAATTTAGCATTTTAAATACTTTTTTTTCAGGTTCCAAGTAAAGTTAAGGGTATCATGTGTTATGTAGTATTACCATGGTTGTCATAACCATCAAATTGATATGTGATGGTGGGGATGGATTGTCACATGGACACTCGGTTTTGCACTTGTTTGATTTTTATTTTTGGTTAATGTTTTTTAGTAGTATTTGTATATTTCATGTATGTGTTATATTATTATTCATTTTAATATATTATTTTGATAAATTTTGTGTTATTCATGATACTTCTTTTTTGTTCGGATGATCTCCGCCTTCTAGTGGACCATATCGAGTGTCGTGTTAGGTTAACCTGGGTTGGTTTGTTACAAAGTGGTATCAGAGCCAATACCCATCTAGAAGAGTTAAGACACTACGTAGGATTTGTTCTGGGTTTATGGTAGACGAGATCTTGGAATTTTCATGGCCCAATGTGTATATAGAGAGAGGGTTCTTAATCACCACCTTTCATGATGCACTTGAGTAACCATGAAAACTTGGGATTTATATTCTATTTTATGACTTTCCTGAGTTATGGTTTTACATGATGAGATATGATACTTATTGAAATGTGTTGGTTTCTTTGGGGGTCATCCATGATTTGGGGTGTAAAATGAAAGATGAATTAATTTGATAATCCATATTAAATATCCTGAAAACCCATTCAATGACTAAACAATTGGTTTTTAAAGTGTTAAATTGGTTGTGGAACACTTATCATGTGGATATCAACCACATAGCTGGGCCATGCACAACTACACATCCCTTTGTTACAGTTATTTAAAACCCATTATTCTTGGATAATATGAGTGAATCCCTGTAATGGTCAGTTAATTATGTTGGTTATTGAGATTAAAAACTATTAAGAATAAGTTTGAGTAAAAATTAAGGAATTATTTTTTTTGTGTGGTATAGTAGAGCCGATATATTGTGTAAAAATGGATTTAATGATTTTTTAAAGTAAAGATTTAATACTTACCTATGATGTGACTATTTTTTATATATCAGGTTTTTATTAAGGGTTATTTATTCAGAAAGAAGTAGAAAATGTTTTGGTTTTTAAATAAGTTAAATATTTCTTCATGAAGTAATTCCACACCCTTGATGTATATTTTCAATTAGCTGTTAATGTTTTAAAAAGAAATAGTTCTTCTCTAAGAAGGTGTAAAGGGTGGGTTTTTTGGTTTTATAGAAACATATTTGGTTATATTAAACTCATTATATAGATTATTAAATGGATTTTTTGAATGTTAGTTGAAATATTAAAATGAGATTCTAGATTTTATAGAAACCCAATTTTATAACACGAATGGTGGTTTCTTATTAAAGAACTTCAAACATAGATAATGTGATCCAAGATGAAAATGAATCTTATTTAATTTCATGTAATTAAAAGGTCTTCATATTTTAATTGTAAAATTATGATACTTTTCCCTTTTTTATCCTTTTCTAAAGTAATGAATGATGCTTACTTATGAAATTGATTATTTGAAAGAACTCATTTTCATGTGATGTTAACAGTTCATTAAAATAAATAGTGTTTTAATGATATTTTTTCTATTTTTGTGGGTTTTTTAAACCAATTTGAGAGTATTTAGTTTCTTTGATGGGTTGTATATTTATCCAGGCCATTTTTTGTGCATGGGTTATATGATGTTCTCTAAAGGACATAACCAAATGAAGTCCACTTCTTGCATTGTTTAAATGAGTCTACTGGGGAAGTCTTGAGTAGGAGTTGGATTATTTCTTAGAGAGTAGTAATTTTTACTCATTTCTTTAATCTTTCTAATACACCAAATAGGGAGGAAATAGTTTTCTTCCCTCTCAAAGTTCTAATGATTAAAGGTCTTGTGATAATTCCAGATGATAAAATGTTTTGGGTTAAACAGATTATATTAGACATTAAAGACTGATTTTCCTAGATTTCTTGTGTTCCTTGGGAATATTGGAACCTTGGGAATATCCAAATATATGTGTGTTGGTCCCTTTATGTTTCCACTTTATAGTTTTAGAGTGGCTGTGACTTTTGGAAATCCATGCTTAGGTGTAATCATTGAATTCTTTTTTGTGTTTCTCCATTGAGAGTAGTGGATATTATGTTTTTATTCATTGCTCGTTATTTCTTTTCACTATGGGTAATTTATTCTATGCGATATATTTATGGTGGAAGGTATGTCATGGGTTTTTTCTTGGTTACCTTGACTTAATGAACCTTAGCTATGTGCATGGGGAATGAGATTTAGTTTCATAATCAGTTGGGCTAAGGGATTAAAAATTGATATGTCACTATCAGTTGGATAATGGGGACCACTAGTATAATATTTCTATTCATGAATTAACATAGATCAATTTTCATAACCCAATATTAGATCCATGTCATTTCTTATTTAGTAATATATTTTTATGAACTATCTTCTTGTTATATTGGATGTTGTAGATACATAATTCAAGCTGGTTCGTTCATAATGATCTTTGAAATTGATATTTTTACAATTTCTTCAGAATGGTTTCTTTTTATAGGATTGACCTAGTTTTTCCGTTGGATGGTTTCACCCTATGAGAGATAGTTTTTTTCATTGTTTATAAGTGTAAATATCTAGGGGTTCCTTTATTTGAAATATGAAATCTCAATTTTCTTATTGATCCTCTCTTATGTTATTGTAGTTTCATATTGTTTCAATATTTTGGGTTTAATCTAAATATAATGAACAACTATTTTAGTACACTATTTTCTATACAAACATTTTTTGGTTAATTTATAACATATAACTCATTTAAAAGGATGGAATTGAGGTTAATTTTAGCTCCAATACTATTTCATGATAATCATAGTTGGTTCTTGACTATGTCATTTTGAATCCTCAACCATAGAGTCGGGTTTTGTCTTCATGTTTTTAAAATGGGTGATGAACTAAGGATTTTTTCCAATTATTCCCCTATGGAAGGATTCTATCTCACTATGACCCAGAGTTGAAAATAGTAGTATTTGATCTCATAGTATTGCGACACTAATCCCCAAGAGAGAAGTTTAGGATCATAATTCTCTAATGTATTCTTTTACCTAGAGGAATCTATTAATAAAGGGTTCTATAATTTTAAATCTTTGATTTTGATATTTGGTAAAATATTAAATTAAGATGTGTGCTCATAAACACATTTAGTAGGGTTTTACTGATGTGTTATGTGATGAATCAAAGTAGGAGGGATCCATATATACCCTTTTTATAGAATTGTACATGTTTGTGTTTGAGACTCTAATGTTATAATGAGATCATCTTGTGAGTAAGTTGGTTATTTATTTTTCAATTTGTTTTTTTCTCAAGAAAGTAGTATATACTAGTAGTATTCCTTATAAGATATCCTTTCATGGGGGGTAGACCTCAGTTTTTTTGGGTTTGATTTTCCAATAGTGACTTGTGTCTTAAAAGGTAGTAGATTATTCTAGTTAATCTGAGATAATATTTTATGTATCATGAAATTAGATCTAGTTATTATATATAATCTAGGGTTATATTTATAGGTCCTGATTTTAGACGGACAATGTTTAGGGTGATCCAGTAAATTATAACACTTACGTCACGATGACACACCTATTTGAAAAAGTAAACCTGAACACCATCAACCTATCAGTTAGGAGAATACTTATCCATTATGTTATGTAAGTTTGATAGAGAATCCATGGAATTTGTAATTAGACCACCATATAATCTTATTAGTGAATAGGATATGATTAGGGTAATCATAAATTCTTTCAGGAAGTTGGATCATGCATATCCTTCCAACGGGATGGTTATGTTAGAAAAGATAGAATGTTATGTTGAAGGGGTGGTGAATATCCTTTGTTTTATTTTTTTTCTTATATTTTTGGTCTTGTATCATCCTTAGTTTATGATAAATGATATAAACCATGATGATTCAAATGGGTGAAATTTTGAATCTTCCTAATTTAAGGAAAAGGGACGATGAAATTTTTTGGGTAGGACCAAGTATTAATCAAAGGCGACAATGGTGGTTTGGTTATCTCAGTAATGGTTCACTGTAGTTCTGATCTACCTAATATATTATGAAAACTAACATCGTTTTACATTTGATAATGTGGATAATGATCATTTTTATCTCAAAAAATCTATTTTTGTCTCAGAAATTATCATTGAATGAGCATGTTAATTAAAAATCATTATTTTTTATTCCCACTACTAGAAAACAAGGGTGTAGACACGGTTTTAAACAAAACCGTGGCTATATGGTTTAATTTAAATGGTTATATCCATGGTTTACTGAATCTGTGGCTATATGTTTTTTTTTCGAAACCTATGGCCACGCTTTCACCCAAACCATGGCTATAGGGTCTTCTTCAAAGGGTTATAGCCACAGTTTGGGTGAAACCGTGGCTATAAGGTCCTTTTCAAAGGGTTATAGCCACTTTTTGGTTAAACCGTGGCTATAGGGTTGGTTTATAGCCACAGTTATGGTAAAACCGTGGCTATAGGGTATTGTTTTTAATGAACTATATCCACGGTTCATCAAAACCGTGGCTATAGATCTCACGCCCTTACGTGGAAAAAAAATTAACCCGCGAAAAAATGGCAGGAAGGTTTATAGCCATAGTTTACATTATATAGCCATAGTTTTTAATAATAAATTTAACAATATATATATATATATATCTGCAATGAAGTTTTTAGAGTAGTGGAAAGGTGATTGGTCTATATAGAGAAGGTATAGAGATCGAATCTTGATGGGCGAAAATTAATTTTGGGCTATAGCCACGACTTTATTGGGCTATAGCCACAATTATAAACCGTGTCTATAACCATGTTGCCACGGGGGACAACCATGGCTATAGCCCAACTGCCACGGTCGACAAATATGGGGTCATAGCCATAGTTTACTGAAACCGTCGAAATTAGTCTATAGACACGGTTTAAAACCATGGTTTAGCCCAATAAAACAGTGGCTATAGCTTTTATCTATAGCCATGCCAATAGGTGCCACAACTATCTGGAGCTGTGGCTATAGGTTATAGGCACGGTTTTGACCCCTAAAGCCATGGTTCTTAACCGTTACTGTAGCCCAATTTTCCAGTAGTGTCCCTTTTGAGTTTGCTGAATGTCATAGAATGTTGGAAAATTGGTTGGAAATTTTGAATCACTTAACACCAGTTCACAACATGTTTCATATTTCCTAAAAAGATAGGTATCAAAAACCCCCACTCATTATGTTTGAATTAATGTATTTTGATATTTAACACTACTGGAAAATGGGTCTATATGCACAGTTTTCATAAAACATGGGTTTATGTGACATTTTCTATCCTATACCCATGGTTCTTGCTAAGCCGTGGGTATAGGGTACCCACGTAAGCATGGTAAGACAAACAATTGAGTAGGAATGATGCGGGAAAACCTATACCCACAGTTTATAGTGAACCATGAGTATAGATTTCACCTATACCCACAGGTTTTATGAACTGTGGAAATATTCTATGATATATAAGCCTATACCCACAGTTTATGAAAACTATCGGTATAGATAAATCTTATACCCACGGTTCTCTGAACCGTGGGTATAGGGTCCCTTATTGTTTGAGTCCAAAAATATATATATAATTTAATGTATATATAATTACATAAAACTTTAGTTATTGTACTAAAAAAGTGGCTTCTACGTTTAAGCATAATTCGGGGTTTCATACTTACCGTTTACATTTTAATTAAACCTGGTTTAAAATATATATATATATATATATATATATATATCATTATATATTAATTCTATCGGAAAGATTAAATTGGCGTAGTGGTGGAGTAGTTTAAGTGTTTGGAAGCGATGCATGTTCGAGTCACACTTCTAATTTTTTTTCCTATACAAGAAGTTTAAATTAATATATTATGGTAGGTATAGAATTTTTAAAGGAAAAGAGAAGCAACCTGGTTGGAAAAACGGAGTGCAATAAGTTACTGGTCACAGGTTCTATTCTCGGTGGATGAATTTTATTCAATGCAGTTAATATATATTAATATATATATATAGAATAAGTTCAATCAAGTGAGTTGGTTAGGTGGTCAAAAATTGACCTGCAGGTCGTGGGAGTGAATCTCGCTGGCTATGTGAAATAGAAAATTTAAAAAAGATTCTGAAATTTTGTTCCCATAGTTTTATAACTGTGGGTATAGGAAATCTTGTAATCCCATGGTTTTAGAACCGTGGGTATAACACTATGACACACTGGCAAAAATATATACCCACGGTTATAGAATAGTGGGTATAGGCAATTTTTGTAAACCCACAGTTTTGGAACCGTGGGTATAACACTATGACACACTGGAAAAAATATATACACACAGTTTTCAAATCGTGGGTATAGCCTGGGGAGTTATCTTGATGCCTCGGTTGCCCATGGTTCCCCAAACTATAAAATAATTTCTATATTTCTTGTACTGTTGGAATGAAAATCATTGTTTATACAATATTTGTCTTCTCTCTTTGTGTATTCAGAATCATAACCAATTTTAGGGGCAGAAATCACTTATGGTGGGAATAATTTTAAAACACGCTATCACTTGTATAAATAAAACCTATACTAGTGGTTTTAGCCAATCTATTGTTAAAGGTCACTAATTTTGACCTATACCAACGGTTTGGCCAAAACCATTGGTATAGGTCACTTATATGGACCTATACCAATGATTCTTTCTAAAACTTTGGTACAGGTCACTAATTTGGACCTAAACCAATGGTTTGACCAAAACCATTGGTATAGGTCACTTCTATGATCCTACACAAACAGTTTTGGCCAACACTGTTGGTCTAGGTCCAATATAGTGACCCTATACCAACTGTTTTGGGCAAACCATTGGTATAGGGTGGACCTATACCAATAGTTTGGCCAAAACTGTTGGTATATCTCAAAAAATAAAAGCACATATACCCAATTGTTCTCAAAAATCATTTTTATAGGTCTATAAAAAAGGTTTTGAGAACCGTTGGTATAGGTAAAAACACTATTATATGGAATATTTCATTAAATAACATTAAATAAATCAAAATTTAAAAAACATATATATATATACATATATATATTTGTAACAAATGATTTTAGTAAACCTTTAGTATAGGTTTTTTATATGACCTATACCAACTGTTTATCAAACTATTGGTATAGGTCTATACCAATAGTTTTCCTAGAACAGTTGGTATAGACCTATCCCCACGCCAAACCATCCAACAGTTCTCGAAACCGTTGGTATAGGCTATACCAACGGTTTGGAGACCTATAGAAATGGTGAAAAACCATTGTTATAAGGTATTTTTATATTATTGTATATTTTAATAACAAAATTTTAATAACAACTAAATCCCACTTTTGGTTTTAAATATTAATTCTTTTTAATCAAAATTTAATAAATTTTCATTTAATTTTCACCCGTATACATAGAAATGGGACTACGTGATGGTATATACCTTATACCCCTACATAGTGAGATTTTTGGGATTTATATAAGGGAAACTCATCATTTACTTGTGTTGTCTAAGGATGGGGTGGGGTTTCAATACACTTAATAAGGGTAAGCCTCTATACATAAAGGTAACCCCTTGTTAAAATAGTTTACATAAGGGTACCTTAAATGTGTGGTGTAAAGGTCTGAAGGTTTTTTCTTTAGCTATGTTTGGGTAAATAGATGCTATATAAGGGAATACACATACTACAAAAGGGAATACTAGATTTTATGTACACCATGTAAGGGTAACATAGGGCTTGAGTAAGGGTACTAGCTTGCTTGAGGGTATTTTCATAAGGGTACTAGATTACATAAGGGTGTTGCGTAAAGGTGAGATAGACACAATATAAGGGTATCTAGACTTGGATAAGAGTAACCTTGAGCTTTTAAGGGATACATAAAGATATATTGGACACTGTATAAAGGTAACCAAGACTTTATAAAGGATAAATCATTGTATATTAGAGCTGTATATGGGTAAGTCGTTCCCTTTAATAGGTACATAAGGGTAACTCAATACCCTTATGAATAACATGGGAGTTATGTAAGGGTAGAGCCATTTTACCCTTACATAGTTTTGTTTTTGGGAGGAAAATGAATAAAAATGATTCTTTCAAATTTTCTTATCCAGAATGGTATGTAACAACTTAAATCCATTTTGAAGGTCATAAATAGTGGGAACATAATTATTTTAACTTTTTAAAATATTTTAACTCATTTATGAGAGTTTTTAAATGATTTTAAATTATTAAGTGATAAAAACAATACATTAAATAGATTATTTAATTTTGAGGCTTTAATGGTGTAAACCAGAATGCCTAGTTTATTTTGTTAAAATTCACTAAAGTATTTTTTACCTTTTTTGATTTCTCATGAAAGAGAATTATGTGTGTTGATAAACATTTGAAGGTATTTTATCATTTTGTTTCCCTTCCTCACTAGGTTATTAACATTAGGGTGTTAGAGGTTTTTCTTACTTAGGCAATGTAAATGAATATTTTTTCTATATGTTTATCCCTCTCACGTGTTGGTGGCATTGTGATAAGGGATTATTGATCCTTTATGGGGTAGGTTCTTCTTTATAGTGGTTATAAACCATGAATTACCAGATATTCTTGATAATTTCTTATTCATGTGCTCAAATGATAATTTGAAAAAAACATCTAGGAGAGTGATAATCTACTATCGATATATTTTTTGAGAAATATTTCCAATTGATTTATTAAATCCAATAATTTGGAATATAAATGGTAAAAATTATAAAATTATATCTCATATTATTTTCAAAATGTATTTAAAGGGGTTTATCTTTTAAAAATAATTTATAAACCTTTTGTGTTTGATAAAAATTCTACATAATTATATTTTTAAAATGGATTTTCAAAGAATGGTTGTGGTGGTTTCACTTTTAAAAATTATGTTGATAATATATTTTTACCTTAAAGTGGATTTTCAATTCATGGGAGTGGTGATAATATTCATGTGAATATGTTTTATTAATGGTGATTATTATTTATGATCATTTTTCTGAAACATGGAATAAGGAAAATTTTGGGAACCTTTGTTGTGGGCACAAAAAACCTTAGTGTGTGTAACACCACTTGGGATTTTCAATAGGTTCTCTTGATGTTATAATAGAAAATTGGGTATCATGATATCGACATACTATATATGATATGAATTTATATCATTAGGATTCACTTCCCATCTTAGTGTTCTATGTTGTCCAAAGTATTTATTCCCATAGCCTAGATCCTTATTTATTTCAATCATAATGGTTCTACTTGTTTATCTTGTTTCATATAATCTCATATTTATTTTATGGATTTTTTTCCCTGGATATTAGGATTGGATTTTTTTATCTTCTCTACCTTTGTATATCATGATTCATGTGATCACTATGATATCTTTTAGTATATGATTTTTTTCCTTTTTTCCCTATATTTACCATTCTGGATCATTTTCATATTTTTATATATTTTATTATGGAATTATTTAAAAGTAAACAAAATTATGTTTATAAAAATGGTTTTATATGGAAGTGTTTTTATAAAATGATTTTTTTTTAAATCTATAACTAACAATATTTTAGTGATAGACTTTATATAGATTGTTTGCCGGTATCCTACCGAGATTTAGTTGTCACACACTAATTTTACATTTGGGAATTTATAGCCTTGAGTTTTTTAGGTTTCATGTCAAGGCAAGGTATTCATGTGGAATAAAATATTCTCTTGGTTATTGTCACCTTTAATGTTGTTTGGGATGGTGGTGATGGATTATCACATGGAGACTATGTATTTCAGTTGTTTGATTTTTTTCTTTTAGGTTTATCAATTTTGGATAGCATTTATATGTACCAGGTATGTTTACTTTTCTTATGCATTTTATTCTATTAGGTTAAAACCTTTTCTTCTATTAATGATCATTTTTTTGTTTTTTTGCTTGATCTCCACATTATAGCGGACCCTATCAGGTGATGTGTCAGGTGGACCCGGGTTGGTTCATTATAGAGAAATATTTTAATGGTATCCTAAAATCACTCTCAATTAGACATCCCATGGTAACTATAGTATCATTAAAAAATATGTTGGTAAACCATGTTTAATAATATACCACTCATATCTTTTTGACCTTATATTCACTACTACCATTGAATCAACTAGAAAAACTCATTGTGGTACAATTTTTTATAAACTGCCCTAAATATACTCAAAACCTAATTTGACTCAATACTAACCTCAGGAACATCGTCCATGATCACTAGAGGTCATTAACAAGTGGTTAGGGATGATCACACATTGTGGGGGTGTACTTTCTTTTGAACTCCATGAATTCATATTAAGATTAACTAATACCAAAGGAATGAAAAATTGGAAATATATGAACACAAGATAAAGCTAAATACCAAAAAATTAAATATATATACATTTTATATAATACAATATAATTTGATAATAAAGGAAAATAAATTCTCATAGACTAAATAGATGGTATCCTTTGATATCACCTTCTACTAATCTCCAATATCCCAATAAGAAAACTTTTTTACTAGTTACCAAAAACAGCAATGACTCCATCATTGACCTAAAATCAGCACAAGAAAGAAAAATCTACAAATTCATCAAAGTGAATATACATGGGGGTGATTATAAACATAACCATTAATGATTTTACAAAAGGTTAATAATTCTATCAATGTTCAAAATGCTCATTCTTATTTTAAATACAAATAAGAAAGTACCATTTTAATTTTTATTATAAAAAGGTATCATGTGAGTTAAGACAAGAATGTAAAAGTATGAAAGTACAAGAGAAAAAATCTCAGGAGTAGGCTTTTGTCATGTTATTATAGGATAAGACCTACAGGTCTAAGGTAAGGGTTCTTAGGAGCTTATTTTCAAGTACAAAATCATATCCATTCCCATATCTAACCAATCACATACTACATTACAATGAATATTCCGAAACTAGTAGGTAAATTCACTATCCAATGTGAACTAATAACTAGTGGTGATTGCCATATTTAACTAAAGAAAATTGGAATATACCTCTATTTAACACTACCTAGATAAGAATATATAGCTAGGGAATGTGGGACTAGGAAGAGAAGAATTATTTCCTTTTATAGGAATATTCCCTTGAAACTTCCTATGTACCCAAGGTTTCTCATGCCATTTTTCCTAAAAAGGGGTTCATGTAATATAAAATAATTTCACAAAAAAAACCATTAATCAATATCCACCAATCATTTATCAATAAATATATTATTTTCATTCCCTGGTAGGAACAATACAAAAGTATCTAACACACATAATAACACCTTTTGTTATTCCAAACCTTTCCTTATTCATGAATATTATTTTTTAAACGACATAAAAAATATTTTTAATTGATTTAAAAACCCTTCACAGAATCAAATCCTCAGATTTCATAGTATATTTATCAATCAAATTTTTATAATAACTTGTTTGGAATATTTAAAAAATATAAATAATTTAATTTAATAATTATTTATCCTATATTAATTGATACCAAGGAGAAAAATATAATTAATTTATTTTAAATCAACATTGATATAAAATATAATGTTAATTTAAGTAAAAACAACATTTAAAATATATAAGAACCAAAGGGTTTTCCCATTATAAAAAATTTAATAGAAACCCGGTCATCTAGAACAGATACAAATAAGACCAAAATTAAGTAGATAAATCATAGAACTAAGAATTAAAACCAATAAAATCCAAGAAATATAAAATAATAATTAATTTACGGAAATAATAAGATTTTAACAAGTCCTAAGTGGTAATATTATTTTTGGTAAATGATATAAAGATGCATCTCCTTCAAATGAGGTGCATAGGGTTTTCCTTTGTCTCTTATTCCATCCCAATGGAAAAACCCCTCTCCCAAATTGGGTGATTCACTATCCGATCAATCACCCTAAAAAACTATAAGTAAAAAAATATACATTAGGATTTATATATAATGGTAAATATAAAGGATTATATATTATAGTGGGAAGAATAACCTACCTATTGATGATCTCCCTTGGTGGATTAAAGAGGTGGATAAAGAAGAAGAATGGAGAAGGGGAGATATCCCCCATTCAGTTTATGAGAATTTTATTTAAATAAACTTTGAAAACATAATTTAATTATTTAAATTAGTTTCTAATTATTAAAAATAACATTAAACACCCTTTTAAAAACCAATTCAATCCTGATAATAAGGAAAATACATCATACAAAATATTTGGAAATTTGAATTTGAATTTAAGGATGTTTTTTATGGATACATGGTCACCATGCATGATATCGAGACCATACACATAGTCTCCCACTACCCAATATATTATAAATTAACATGAATAGTCCATGTTATCATGAAATGTGATCATACACCTCATCATTTTTGAAGATTTACACATTTTTATCAAATCTATCAATATAATATTTTATTTAAATCATTATAATAAATTAGGTGTTACATTCCATACAGTGGGGATATAATAATGGGTTTGGAATGTTGTGGCTATTGTGGCAGAATCCCAAAATATTAGTTGATTCACCATTATATGTGGGTTATTCATTTATTTTCGTTTGAAATTCCAATATCCATGACATAAAAAACATTAATGTTTCAGGAATAAACTAATGTTTCCATTTCGGATCCAAGATATTGAGTAAATAATAATAAAATTTATTACTGATTAAATGTACTATTAAAATAAATATAAACTATTAAACATAAAATATAAATTTAGTAATAGATAAAGTGATATATTCATGATAGATATATTAATGGAAAAGTAATGATATATTTTATCTCTTGGGATGAGCATCAAACCCAATGAAAGTGAGAATTAGTATAAATCAAAAAATATAAGGGTCATATAAGAATCCTAATTTTTGGTTAATAGAAGTATATATACTAATATTTATCCATTGGAAAATTTTCTATTATATGGTAATCAAATAAACTATCAGCGATGACAGCCATAGTATAATATTTTTAAAAAATGTTTATTACTTACGTTTTTACAAGTAGTAAATTTTTATAAAATATATATTTTAAATTATGAAAATATATTTTATATATTTAAATAATTATATGTCATTAATTTAATATATATGGAGTTATAAAAAACATAAATATATTTACTTGTAGAAAAACAAATCATTTTTATTTTAAAGACAATAAATTTCTTGGTATTTTATACAATTATTTCTTAATAAATATATCATATAATATTTTAAGAAATATTTTTAATGAAATGTGTTATATATATAATAAATCAATATTCATATTATTATTATTACTAGGAAATTAATAATAATAAATTCATTAAATTTTTTCTATGATATTTTTCTAAAACCATTATTTTTTATACATTATATATTTCCATTTTAAATTCATTCAAATATGATTTAAAAATAGATTATGATAAAATTAGAATTAGATTTGTATTTTAAATTCTTAAATTCGGTATGTGTAGTTATATTTTATTTTTGGTGAAAAATATAATTGCAATGGAAAATAATTAAATAATTTAAAATGAGATTAAAAAGGTAAAATGATATGACATGGATTTTTTTAGTAAAATTTATATTTATAAAATATAGATTGGCTTTGTTAGGTGTGGAGTCAATAGTAAAATTAAAACCAACAATTCCTTACCTAACTCACCCAAATTTCATTTAATTTCGTGTATTTGATTCACATAAATCATGTTTCCAAAGAAATGTCCCTCATTATAATCTATAAAAGTACATATCCTGAACCCTTCCTATTCAACTTCTCTCCTCTAGTTTTCTCTTAAGTCTCTAGAAACTTTACCTCCCCTAAATTTATCCATTATGTTGGGTATATTGTGTTTATAATAATGAAGCATAAATCCTTCCTTACAAATGAATTTGTAATTATAATTCCATAAAATGAGTTAGATCATATTCTAGAAAGTGATAATTTAATGTAAGGAATTGTACCCACTGGATTGCCTGGGAGAATCTCTGCTCTCCCAAATCTGAGGGAGGATCGGGATTCTGTAACCTCCATCACTTCAATGATGCACTGCTAGAAAAGAAAGGTTGGTGCCTTATTGCCTGTCCATCTTCTCTCTGTGCGCGGGTTCTCCGATCTAAATATTTTCCCCACAAGGACATCCATGAATCCTCTCTTAGCCCCCATCCTTACTTCCTCTAGAGAAGCATTTGGGGTGCCCGTTGTCTCCTGAAAAAAGGGTTTGGCTGGATGATTAGGAATGGATCAACTATTAATATTTGGACCGATCCCTGGCTGATTGATAAGGATGGTTAGTGAGCATCCTCTCCTGGCCAACCAGGTTTTGAAGATGCCACAGTCAGGTGCCTCTTTTCTGATCAAGGATCGGGGTGGTGTTTGGAAATGATCAACGCTTGGTTCAAGGAACATGAAAAAAGAAATATCTTGTATACCCCCTGGATCCCAAACGTGGGCCCTGACAATTTCTTCAGAACCAATGATCGTTCGGGAGAATACACGGTGAAATCCAGCTACCGGCTTGCCATTGGCGCTCAATCAAAAGATCGGGAAGGGGACCTTGGAAATCGCTTTGGAAACTTAACATGACCCCTAAGATACATAACTTTTGGTGGAAAGTTTACATGGTCACCCTCCCCACATTGAGCCTTCTCATCTTTCGGTATATATCCTGTGACGATTGTTTCCCCTTCTTCGCAAACGTCCCAAAATTCCCCTTTGACGCCATCATTCATTGCCCGGGGGCTAAAGAAATTTGGAATAAATGAGACTCTGATTCTGATACTTTTCTGTCCATGGCCTCTGACCTCCCCTCTATCTTAATGTGATGGAGCTCCACCCTATCATCGACTAAAGTGAGAAAAATTTATACCATAACCTGGATCATTTGGGTCCGTCACAATGATGAAGTTTTCAACCAAGTCCACAAACCACCCGAATTCTAGATTGACTGGGCCTCATCATGGACTTAGGGATAACAACATCATAGTGGACAACAAAATCCCTTTGGAGCCCCTTATTTTTCCTCCCAATGGTGCCTGTTGATGTATGGTTTTCCTAAAATTATTGTAGATGCATCTCTCCCCATGAATGGATCCATTTCCATCGGCCTTCTGGCCCGGGATCATCAGGGTCAAATCATTGCAGCCAGACATGAATCACACCATGCTTTTTGGGAACCTGTGGTCGCCGAGGCTTCATCCATCCTTTCCAGTATGGTGATCGCTAAATATCTTGGATGGGATAAAATCAACCTTGAATCAAACTTCCTCATCATTATCAATACTATCAACCATAATGACAGTGGACTCCAGTCTTTTGGCTCCCTCATCAGGAGAATCCTCTCTCTCCGTCAAGGCATTTTAAGCTGCACATTCTCCTTTACCAAAAGGGAAGGAAACAATACTACACATCAGCTGGTGGCCTCTGGCCCCTTTGAGGCAACCAGATCTGGCTGTACCACATCTCTACATGGCTTCGCGTTTGTACGTCTACTGATCTTCAACATTAATGAATCTGTCCTTTATCAAAAAAATGTTAGGGGGTTTCTGTCAATCACTATTTTTATTTGAGAATTTATATATCTAATATTTTTAGTATTATTTTATGGGATTTACATCTAA
Source organism: Viscum album (assembly GCA_963277665.1). NCBI lineage: Eukaryota > Viridiplantae > Streptophyta > Magnoliopsida > Santalales > Viscaceae > Viscum > Viscum album. The sequence goes on from OY728140.1 coordinate 545,704,762, forward strand.
AACCTAATATTTCAACCCCTTATAACCATTTTAGGTATTTAACTTATTTTTTATTTTCTACTATCAATTTATTCATATCCCCCTAATTAAATGAATAAAATGGTTCTATTTTTCAATCTTTTCTCATTTAATTGATATTACATCTCCATTGTCTTTATTTTTTGAGAATTTATATATATAAATATATATATATATGTTATAAAAATCATAAATGAACAATATTATGGGTATAATATATATTTTCAATTCATTTCACTACCTTACTTCAAATTTTGTTCATTTTTCTCTTTCTGTAATTGTTAAGAAATTTACTTGTCTTTTTATAAAATTTGAGGCTTCTCATTAATATTTCTCTTAATTTCTAGTATTATTTTACCTCATGTATTTTAAAAAAAAATTAAATTTTTAGAGGCCTTTAAAATATTATTTTTTATCCTTTTAATACCCATTCTTTTATTTTTTTTCATATTATACTTGTTACCAAATAAGTAAGGGTTTTATTCGTTCAATATCCTTTTATTGTTCCATACTCATTATTATTGGAATTTTTTATTATATATAAATATATATGAAATATTATACCCATTTTCTATATAATATTCTTTTTTATATTTATTTTTTGTGAGATTTTATTTCTTTATAAAAGTATTCTTTTTGGTTGATTCTTACTTCACAAAAATATATCATTATAAAGTAAATATTTCACTCTCTATTTTGGGTATTTTTCTTCCATATTCATATTATTTATTACCAAAAAAAATGGTTTCTAATTTTAAATTATAAAAATATATTTTCTTCTAAACCTATTAGTTTAATTCTATTTAAATGGAAATTTTATATTTATTTTAACGAAATGGGTTACTTCAAAACATTACGAAATAAAAAAAAGTATTTATTTTAAATTTTAAACAACTTATTATCTTCTACTATATTTTTCTCTTGCTTTAACGTTATTTCAATTAAATTTCCCTATTATTAGGATTCTTATTAATACAATAATTTTTTAAAATCAAATTTTACCCTTTGAAAATGATTTTGAAGGTGATATATATTTCTTATGACAACATCACAAAAATATATTTTCATAATTTCATTTATATTTTCTACTTGGTCTTATCATAGTTTATTTTATATGAGATTATTACATGTTATAAATAATTTAAAAAATATTTTTTTGAAAATAATATTATCTTTATTTCATTTCATTAAAATGATATATAACCTATTATATTCCTTATTTGTGATTATTTCAATGATGTATAAAAATTAAAAATCTGATTTAATAAATATTATTCAATTTCTTATCATCATATGAATGAATATTCATCTTTTTCAATACCATTTTTACTTATATTCCCTCTCTTCAAAGTTTTTCAAAAGTAGTTATTATGTTGAAATAATTAATTGATTCATTACAAAAAATCTGATGTATTAATGGAGATTAAGAAATAATTATCTTAGAGTGGATTGATCCACTAATACCTTTATATTAATTTTTTGTCATCTATACAAATAGATATTGAATCACCCTTAGACCCATACTCCTAGAGCCTATGCTAGAATACAAAATTTATAAAAATACACAGATAACAGTTGATATGACCCAAAATAATCTTTTTAAATGAATATACATATAATATTAATAAGTAAACAAATCCCATTACGAAAAAGGTTTAGTGTATTTATAGAATATTTTAATGACCACATTATTGGATAATAATGCTTCATCATCACCCATAAAATTATCTATAAATGATTCCTCTTTTAAAAATATTATTTTATATATATTCCTAGGTAAATGGGGGAATATGAGAATGGGGTGAGCTCAAATACTCAAAAAGATAAATGTATATCAATGATCCATGGAGGATTAGATCAAAAAAATTTGAGAAACCATAAACATGGGAAAAATAATAGATTCTAAAAACCAATTTATGAATGTTATTATGAAGCATGACAATGTTTTTTCAGACTAATACATAGAAATGTACAACAATAATAGAAATAATCAATAAGGAATAACATTTACAATGGAATTGGAATGTAAATTCATAAGAGAATAATTATAATACATGTAAACGTAATATTAAAATGTGGTATAATATATAAATATATCATAATAATGTTGCATATAAATATGTATAGGAAATAATTTCTTATATCAAGGACCACTACCATGACCATTATCACATTGTGGAAAAATGATCATAACATAGCGTATTGTAATCACTCTCCATTCCCATAATAATCATGGATTGGGTTCACTCTATAGTCCCATATATATTATCCCATGAGATATGATGTTTTTACCAATTAATTATATGGAAATATAATTATGCTTCTATATGTTAAATAATTATAAACCATATATATGTGTTTTACATGAATATAATTATATTCAAAAAATCAACCATAATATAAATTAACCATGATAAATAAATTAGTTTCATGATAATTTCCATAGTACATAAATAAATTATCAATAGAAATAAAGTGTGTGATTTAGCTAAAAAATATACCCAGCGAAACATAATAAACACTAATGGAAATTTACATAGAAAAAAGACTCTTTCAAAGAACATTAGAATTTTTTATTGAAAATAAGAAGAAATATTCTTTAAATTTTTTTTATCTTTTATTTTAAAAAGAAATAATTTATAAATCAATGGTTTAATACAAAATAAAAGGAATTTAAATAAAAAATACTTTAAAGAAATATGAAAATTTGGTAAGGAATATGTTTAATAAAAATTGATGAAAACAATGAGAGAAATTCTTCATGTGAAAAATTCTAAAAAAGAATTTAAAAATATTCCTTTCACATTTTTGTAAGTAGTTAAATTAAAATAGAATGTTAACTTATGAAATAATAGAATATGGTATATTTTTACCCAGAAAATAATATTAAAAATATGGACATTGAAAAAAAATATTCCAGATTGAAAAGAAGAGATAAGGATTGTCCCACTAACAAGCATCATTCCGAATAAATTATAAAACAATGGGAGGAAAAATATTAAGAAAGAAGGTTAAACCCCAAAATAATAAGAGGTAAATAAAATATATGAGGTTTTAGAGATAAATAACTTACAATTTCTCTTAATGGTAATTTAGACATATATATTATCGATTTCAAAGTAATATTGGAAAATTAACCCTTATAATCATCATAATTTATAAAGTAAGAATAATTTAAAAAGGAGGAAATGTAACACCCTGAATCTATTAACCAGAAGAAAGTGCTTATTTTATTTTAATAATAAAAATAAATCGATCATAATACATAGGATCTAATATTTTAATGGTATTAGCAAACTATATTCATAAATTAGCATTACATCACTTTTAAAACATAATCTACATTCATTGAGCACATGGAACATTATTATTTCTCCATGAAAATTCATAATTCACACGTAGTAATATTCCTATTTTCCTAGGGAAATGGGGAAAAAATAAATGGTCGATCTCATATGCTCATTAAGGGGTAGAATATAGTGAAATATATCATACGTATATATGGAATCAATAATATTACAGGAATAAATAAATTCCATAATAAATGGAAATTTAAGCATAATATATTCATTGATTACATAATATTAATTTAAGTAATGAATTAGAATAAATAATTGCATAGTTATTTAATTCATAATGTCTAGAATAATAAATATACCACAAAGTAATCATGTTAAAATATCATATATAAATGGGTAAGGATTATACTAAGTACAAAAGTAGTTTTTCTTATGAGACTTATTGATGCATCCCGGGACTATATAATTCTAGTCCCCATACATCACATAACATGTATAATGTATCCATCATATAAAGATAATTGATAAAAAATACATATCATAATGTTTACTATGGAACCTCATATATGATCATGGATGAGTATTCCTAATTTTTTCATATAGGAACAAAGGATATCTAGAATATCAGTATTTCCCAATTTAATGGAACGATATTGATATATATATGAATATTAGGAAATCAAATTAGAAATAATAATAGTATCAAAATTTAATGGAAGATAAAATTATCGAAGGAATGATACAAAGGTAATAGTAAAGAGTACATAAATGGTGCAGTGATATCAAAAGAAAATAATCCTTCATTATGGTTCATAAAGATATTCTGAATCATCCAAATCATATCCCACGGGGGTATCATACTAGGTGTACATCTAGACCCATTATTTTATTATCTAGTTAACAGCGAAACGAACTTTTTAAGGTTATTAACCTTAGTTTCATCTAATCTATATCTTGCATTCACATGTTTATGTCTATATAGGGATGTCATTTCTAGGAAACCACACACACTTTACATTACCAAAATATTTGGATGGTTTATGGATGTGAGAATGTTTGACCATTATAATAGATTATGAAATGTAGTATAATAGTATATAATGGTGATATATAATTGATAATATAATAATAACTATATAATAATGAATCATAATAAAACTTCTTATTGAAAAGAACTGGAAAAGAATTTGAAGGATAGAAATAATAAAGGTAGAGAAGAGGTTAGGAAATCATGACTTGAAAATTGTCTTCTTAAATATTAATACGAACACATTAGATCCTTCAAAACATCTTTTAGTTAATATTTTGAGTAAAAATCACAGTTAATTCATACTAAATTTATTTGGGGTGTAGAGTAATCAAATATGGGTTGGTATTTGTAGCTAATGAGGGGGATTTGTTTATTAATTTCCAAACATGGGTCTTGTACCATAGGTTATAGAATTATAAAAAAATTCTAGGAATTATGATAGTTTTATCCCATGGTATTTGACTTATAAGGATTATTTTGGGATTTTAATTATTTAAAGATTAAACCATGTTTAAATTATATTAATTTTTATGCATAAAAAACCTTATTCGTAATTTTTTTTTAATCCAAAAATATACTTTAGGTTTTTGAATAATTTTTATAGGTTTGGAAAATTAATTTTAATACTTTAAAATAAACTATTCTAATTAGTGAACCCATTTTAGTTGATCTAGACTAAATATTTCTTATTATATCATTTTTTATTCATTATGATGTCATAATACTCACTGTATATTCATAACATATAAAACTTTTTATCAATAAAATTTATAAGCTAGAACTTTAGAAAAAATTCCCCATTAGTTAATTTACATGTTATGGTTCTAAATTTAATTTATTTTTATGTAAATAATTCTATATATATGTGAAATTTAATTTTTAAAAATAATACTTGTGTATTTGAAATTCACTCATTTGGTGCCTAAAGTTCGAGAACTCTTATTTTAGTAAAATTTATTTTTTAAGACATATGTATGTAATAATGTCATTATAAATTAATTAATTATTAATTATTAATTATTAATTCTTTAAATTATATTATTTTACTGCACACTCGAATAAATAGATGTTCTATTATAATAGTTGAATCTCAGGTCTTACATTCACCCCCAAAATAATTTTGTCCTTAAAAATTTGGGTGTACATAAATCCAAGAACAAATGAAGATAATTATCACACATTTCTTTCATAACCCCCCACATTGCATATTATAACATGTGATTCATTCAAAAAACATTCACCATAACAGTTTTTCGGTTTCATAACACATTCCCTCTTGTGTTAATAATCTAGATAGACTCTTCATTATAAATTATTTCATGGTCCAGCTCTATTTCATCAGTGGTTACCACATGTATAGGGTCTTACATGTACTTCCTTAACATAAAAACAATGAATAAATCATTAAATTTATATATTTTGGCTAGTAAAAACAATTAATAATCAAAAACTCCAATTATCTCAAAATTCAAAAAGGGCCCACTGTACCTTGAACTTAGATTCAGCTTTTTTCTTAACAGTATAACTCTCATTATATGGAAAAAATTTCAAGAAGACACAATTCCCTTCATGGAATTCCAAGCACCTACTTAAATTATCATCATAGAAATTTTATTCTTTATGAACATTCTTGATATGATTTTAGATATCCCACACCTTCTTAGTTGCATTCTAAATGTTTTTTGGACCCACTAGTCATTGTTCCCCAATTTTATCGCCATAGGTTAAAATAAGGGAAATTTTTCCATACAAGGTCTCATACAATTTTAATACCTAAATATAATCTATTTTTGAATGAAAATTTTACTATATGTAGGTACTATTCCCATTTTCCTTTTTAGATAAAATAGAATGACCTTATAACGTCCAATCAGGTTTGGATGGTCCTTCGAAGCATCCCATAATTTTTTAGGGTGAATGGTCAAGATAAAATATAAATCAGTGTTCAAATACTTTTAAAGACTACTCAAAATTCTTTATGTGAATGAGATTCATTATTGTATTCAATTGATAAAGTTTTACCATGAAGTATCACAACTTCATTAATATAAAATTATGAAAGGAATTCAAAGTTAAATCCTCCATTATTGTGAGGAATTGTGTAGACGTGGTAAATTGATCCAAAAATGACACATAAAACATCATTATTATTATATAAATTTGGATATCCATGAAGAAAATTCTATTGTTATTTGGTACCACATAAAAATTGGTATAATGAGAGGTTACATGATACCCTTTGCATGTTTTATCTCGAGCTTTACTCATTATAATACCAAGAATATTGACACATAGTTTACAATTTCCCACTTCATGGATTCCCATTAAAAATTATCTTATATATATATTAGTACTATTAGGGTGAATAGTGAATTTGGATCTATGAGATTCATCCCACAATTCCCTCTTTAGCTCAAGTACTAATGGTATACATAGTCTCTTTAAAAACTTCAACACACCATCTTTATAGACAAAATATTTAAATCTCCAATATTCTTTGGAATTAATCCTATTATGTAAACCCTTTTCATATTATTAAGACTTATGTACTTCTATAGAAAATATGGTTGGGATATTACATAGAAAATAAATGATATTTATTCTTCCTAGATAATTTCTATGTACAACTTTAATAAATCCATGAACATTGGATCCTTTTACATCCAAATCATTGATCTAACACCATGATCCTTCCTACTCAATCCATATTCCTGGTTATTATTTATTATAGTGTGGTATTGTGATGAAAAATAATAGACCTTGTGTGGTTTCAACTATCTACTTTTTCCCATGTTGAGCGCATTCTTTTCAAATATACACTTCAAAATTTTGTGATCAGTATATATGTCACATATCTCCCCATAAAGATAATTCCTTTATACTTTCAATACAATTATTACAGTTTTCATATGAATTTCACAAGTTTGATATTTTTTCTAATAGGTATTAACATAACACATTGATCAAATTACTGACTTTGATCAGTATTCCACATGAACTCTTGTATACCACCCAATATTCTAGAGGATTCCAAATAGCTGCAAGGTCCTAGAGTAATATTTGGGATATTATATACTCACATCAAAGTATAAAATAGTTTAAGAAAAATTGACATAGTAATCATGCACAATAAACCTCAAATTATGTACTAAGTTACTAAAAACAATGTTATAAAAAACATTGTTTTCAAAGGAACATAGAACTAGTTTCCAACGGATCCAACCACATATATAGATAAATAGAAAATAAAAATACAAGGTGGCTCTCTTATAACCCCAAGAATAATATTGTAACACCCCAAGTTTTTATAGAACTATTTTTTAAGAATAAATAAAAGTTTTTATCTTTCAATGAACTAAGTCAAATATTCCTTACATACGAAACCAACAGGTTGTACATTACATGCAAGACCGATTTGTTGTATGTTACATGAAACACTCAGTTTGTGTACGATACATGAACGACTGAGTTTCTATGAGACAAATTTTTAATTATTTAAATAGGATAATTATAAAATATTCATTAAACTTAGTTATATGAATATTATTACCTACTTTTCTCATTTATTATAACAATTTTATATAAATGAAACATATTGATAATAAAAGATATTATTTTTTTGTATAGTCCTTCTAGGTCTAAAAATACCAATTTTAATGTATATATAATAAAATAAATTTCAGAAAAATTTAGAAATAGAATTTTATAAAATAAACCTCATTTTTTATTTAAAATTTCAAAATTATATTAAGGTGAAATTTAAGGATTTTTCTAAGAAACTTCATTTTTGGATGAATCGTGCAAAATACCATTTTTTAATTCCAAACTGCTTCTTAATTTAATTTATTTATAAGGTAAAAATATATTATAATTTTATTTAAACATTGAATTAGTTAATATTTCATTAATTTAATACAATATTTTTCATTGAAATCATTTCCACATTTAAGTTGGACATAAAGTCTGAACAAACTCTTGATCATTTTTAATATAAAAACCTTCAGTTTCACCCCGACAAGAGGATTAATTTTAAATTAATTTATTCCACTTATGTTATTATATTTTTTGTGAAAATGGATTAAATATTTTTAGTCATCATAATATATAATGTCTAATAAGTTCAACGTTTTTGACCAAAATGGTTATTAAAAGTGATTAACATTAATCACAGTGGTTAAGGCCAAATTATTCTTAATTAGGGGCTAAACCTTAACATTAAAGACCCAAACGACCTATACACAAGTAAAATTCACATTTAATATCCATATTTATCCATAAAACTTAATTTATTTATTTTTTGGGATTGGTATGAATTTTTGTAGGTAAGAACATGTGCACACCTAACTCATTTCAAAAACATCCATGTGAGTCCTTTTCCTTCGCAATAAAAGGACACCACCTCTACCCATTCTGTACACCTCTAAAACTTTTCAAGTTATTACATTATCTACCCATGTAGCCTCCCAGAAATCCTACCTTATACCTTAAAGCTTACATTTGGGTATAAATCATCTCAAGTAATCCTTTTGGAATAAACCAAAAGGTGTTAGTCGATTAAGAGGTAACGTATTATCTCAAGCACCTTTACATTATTTTCCTTATTCACCCCTACACTCTATTTATTACATTATTTTGTGAAAAAATCATTATAATACATAAAATATTTTGTTTTTATGAAAATTTTTATACCTACACATACACACACATCTATCTAATAGGTGTTGAACAAACTGTTTCTTTGTACGACGAACTACCACCTCATGAAATGATGATTGTTCATTTCTCCTTTAACACCAATCATGGTGGCCATTAAGATGGATAATATAATTATATATTTCATATATTATATTAATTATGTATTTAATCTTGTTTATTACTTTTAAAACTTACATCTATGTACTTACCATTAGGTGTTAATACGATAATCTTGTTTGAGGAAGTGTGGACTACCACCCCCTCAAAGCGATGTGATTCGTTCACACACCACCTAGAATGTATTAATGATGAATTAAATGAAATTATATGATATATATAATATAAAAATTAAAATGGAATATATATATATATACACATATATATACATATTTAAATTATATACTTTCTTTCAACATGACAATAAAAATAGAAACATCCTTCATGTGTACGTATGGTTTACCGTCTCCCTGAATGATGTATTCCATTTCATAATTATTTATTATATTATTTACTATAATATAAATATAATATATATATAAATTATATTTATATAATTATTTACATTCTATAATAATGATATTTGTATAAGTACCAATAATATAACAAATTAAGACACATGCGAAGAACAAAGTGAATATTACCCAAAGTGAAACCTTAACATAGGATCATTAAAAAGTAGGTAATATAAGGTTGCAATAAAACCATATATGTTAATATATGTAGGAATATTATTATATAAAATATTTATAATAAACCTTTATTTATTATGTAGTAATTTTGTATGAGTACAGAGAGATTCAAGAGATAAGGTAAGGGGATTTCATCTCACTTTTAATTTCATTGTGTTTCATGTTATGTTCACCACAAATTTTTATGTGGTGTATATAATGAACATGATTGAATAATATATATATTATAATTATAATTATTGGTATCAAAATGTCCATTTTACAATCCTTTTTTCATGGGGGTTAACTTTCAAAAGTTACAAAATTAGTAAAATAGGTTTATATCCATTTTCCTTCTTTGAGATTCATGTTTTGTTATGCACCTAATTTTTTTTCAATGTGTATAAACATCCATTTTACATGTTATCACATGAATGTAATTATTTTCATGATATATTAAGCTTCATTTAATTTCCTTTTCTTACATGGAGAGTATGATGAAAAGTTACCGAGTTATAAGAGTTTATTGAGACAACCTTATCGCTTTCCATGATTGTTTATGTTTTTTCTTCCCTTGATGAAATATTATGATCCATATATCAATAATACTCATTATGTTCCTTAAAATATATTTATTCATGATATCCTCTATTGTTATTACCATTTTACTGATCTTTGGTACTTAAGGTAATGTTTTAATGTAGAATCTGACCATCTCTCTCTTCAGTCAGAAATCGATTTTATTCAAAAAACATATTTTTGAAAATGTTTTCAAAATGATTTAAAAAGATCCTTGAAGATAATTTTCCTAGAATAAGGAATTTTATTTTTTTGGTATTCAAATCTTAATTTATATTTTTTCAAATATATTTTCAAAGAAAAAGATTTTCAAAATGTTTTATGTTATAAAATGATTTTTTCAAAGAAGAAAGTATATTTTCATCAAGAAATGTTTTTAAAAGATCATTAAAAATTATTTCCTATATAAGATAACATCCATTAGTGTTTCTCATGCTTTTATGGGAAATTTATTCCATATTTCCATTCATATCATTTCATTGAATGTATTTTTTTTTTTGATATCATGTTTCTTATGAAGCCTATATCTCTTTCACGGGTTATATGCTATTGAAACCCGCTTCTTTTCAAGGGTAGTTATTATGATGAAATTATTATGTAACATCAATCATTACAAAGGTTATGATATGTTTAATTGTTTATTATACCTATTTAATTTCATGGGTTATGATAAGTTAATATTTGATCATGTGGCACATGTATGGATGATTTTATTATGTAATGGGTGGGCCTACATCTCCCTCCAATGCATTGGGTAAATTTTTACATCTCATTTGATAAAATAATATGGTATTGACAGTTAACCTTGGACACTGTGATGGCCATGGTAGTGAACCATGACTACTAAGATGGTATGAGGAGTAAAATCATGCCACTATTATGGCCACAAGAGAGAACTATGACTACTATGATGGTATGAGGAGTGAACCCATAATTTTAAGATGGTCTTGGAAGTAATGTCTTGCCTGGTATGGAAATAATTATATACTTATGTGATTTTTCCAATTCATATTCTTTCATTGATTATATCCTTTACTTCCTTTTTCTTCATGCCTTATGAACTTCCAAGATTTATGCCATGATTAATGTATATGATATTTAATATATAGTGTATGATATTATATTTTCATGATCACATTCTCATAACCTTATTCTCATGTTTACACTTATATGTCTCCCTTAATTACCCATACTGATCATTTGAGATCACCACCTTTTATGTTTCCTTTCCCCCCAGGTTATGATGATATGTACTATGTTTGATGTGTCGAAGAAGGGTTCTAGTCAAGAAAAACCAAGTGGTAAATAATGTAGCTCCCATATGTATCAATAATTATGTTTGCGTTTTTGAAAGGCATTATACCAACTATTGTATTTGGGAAATTTTTGTATAATGTTTAAGTTTTCAGAAATATTTATGTTATGTTAATCGTTGAAAATTAAGGGTCACTATAGTTGGTATTATAGAAAATGTATAGTTATCCTTTAAAATCTACGATGAGAAAGGATCAATGAGAAACCTAAGGACATATCTAAAGTATAAGTCTAAGGATAAGGAAAAGCGTAGGACAATGTTTGGGAATTTTGGTGAATGATAGAGTTAGTGTTATCCTAGAAATACATTCCTATTTGGATGCTACACATGGTTGTGGCTCTAGCATAGATTTACCTAAGGGAAATAAGTCTAATAAGATGTTCTGGGCTTAACTTGGGGTAATCTGGTACATGATAATGGGCCTTACTGCACACATGGTTTGAAACTCCTGGAGGATTTTATTTTGGAATTCACAAACTCTTCATGAACCATTATTAAGGATTTAATCCTAAGTTGACTATGAATAACACAAGATAATCCTAAGGTTTCATGGATTAAATAAGGTGTCATAAGTTAGAAATTCTATAAGTGATTTTTAATGATTATGCAGTTTCTATATTTGATTCTAGATCTACCCAATCTTTCATATTTAAATAATTTTATAAGGCTACTAAGATTCCTCTAAAACATTAGAGGTGGAATTAGTGATGAAAACTCATAATGGTACGATGATTTCATCTCAAGTCTATGACTCCTCTCAAGTTGATGTTTGTGGGAATTTTCTTCCTAAAAATCATGTTATTCTTAATTTGGTTGAATTTGTTCTCATATTAAGCATGGATTGTCTTTCTTGGAATAAATCCCACATTAATTTTCAAGTAAGGTAAGTTACATTAGATATTTCAAACCCTCCTAAGGTCATCCATAAATGTGACGATAAATATGAACTTTCTATAGAGATTATATCCAGTTTATGGGTATTAATTCCCATTTAAAAGGGTTTTTTTATCTCAAATGTTTGGGGAGAAAATCGATAATGATGATATGAACTTGGTTCGGTATTTTTTGGATGTATTTCCAGGAGAGTTTCCTAGTATTCCACCAAAACGAGAGGTTGTGTTCTCAATATAGCTTATACATGGTTCCAAATCAATTTCAATGAATCCTTATAGAAAGGTCCCAATTAACTTGTCAGAATTAAATAAGAAACTCTATGAAAACCATGATAAGGTATTCACTCAACTAAGTGTGTCACCTTTGGGTGCACCAGTTCTTTTTATGAAAAAGTAATATGGATCAGTGTTACTCTAGATTGATTATTGGGAGTTGAATAGGATCACAATCAAGAACAAGTATCATATTCTCAGTATTGTTGACTTGTTTGATCAAATGCATAGAGATCAATACTTTTAGAAGATTGAACTTCATTCTGGATGTTATCAATTGGTGGGAAATAAGGAGGATATATCCAAGATGGCTTTCCGTACAAGGTATGGTCACTATTAATATATAGTGATACCTTTTGGTCTTACTAATTCTCCTGTTATCTTTATGCATTTAATGAATTGAGTCTTTATTGATTACCCTGATATGTTTGTGGTAATAATTATTGATGATATTATTATCCTTTCAAATTTCAATGAAGAGAATGAACATCACTTGAGAATTTAGGGAATACCCTAAAGAATGATAAGTTATATGAATAATTTTTGAAGTGTGAATTTTCACAACAAAAGATTTCATTTTTTGGGTCACATAATCTCAATAGATGGTATAACGGTAGATCCATCAAAGATTAAGGCTATTGAAAGAAAGGATCGAAAAACCATGGTGACTGAAATCCATAGTTTTATTGGATTAGTTAGATATTATTGATGTTTGGTGGAAATGTTTTCATGACTATCTAATCTTATGACCAAGTTTACTCAAAAGGTTGTTAGGTGTCTCTACATAGATGAATCTGAGAAAAAATTCAAGGAACTGAAAAGAAGGTTAGTCAGTGCACCTGTGCTTATATTTCCATATAGTGGAGAAGGGATGGTAATTTACAGTGATTCATCTAAGAAGGTATTGGGATGTTTTCTTATGAAAAATAACATATCTATAATATATTACTCATGATAGTTGATGATTCATGAGAAAAATTACCCAACTCCTGATTTTGAGGTAGTAATGGTATTTTTTGCATTAAATATATAGAGTCATTATATTTATTTGGAAAAGTGTGATATATATATGGATTATAAAATTCAGAAATATATATTAAAATAGAAGGAGTTGAACATGCTCCAGAGAAGATGGTTAGAGTTGATAACATATTATGACTACTCAATACATTACCGACCTGGGAAATTAAATGAGGTGGAAGATGATTTGAGTCAAAAAGATCATGATAGATTATCTATGATGAGGAACACAAAGATCCAATATTTTTTTATTTACAAAGGATGGATCTGGAAATCCTAAAGGAAGGAGAAAAATCTTAGCTTTCTTAACTGAATGTTCAACCCTATATCCTAGTAAAGATTAAGGAGGAACAAAAGGAAGATGAAGAGATAAAAAAAGTTATAAATGTTCTTAAGTTTAACCTTGATTGGGATGGAATTATGATGTTCAGGAATAGTTTATGTGTTCTTTCCATGCCATATTCTAAGATGGAGCTATTAGAAGAAGCTCATAGTTCTTCATTATCTATTCATCCAGGAAGTACAATGATGTATAGGGACATAAAAGAATACTTCTGGTGGGATGGTATGAAGAGAGATATCTTGAAGTTTTTATCTTGATGTTTGGTATGGCTGCAAGTTAAGGATGAAAGACAAAAGTCTAAAAGAATGTTTCATCTATTTCCCATACCATATTGGAAATGGGGTAACATCACTATGGATTTTGTCATTGGACTACCCCAAACATCTAAAGGGTTTAATGCTATATGGGTGGTAGTTGGTCATTTTAAAAAGTCAAAACACTTCATTACTATCAGATAAGATTTATCTCTTGATCATATTTCCATAATATATATTATTTAGGTGATAAGGTTTCATAGAGTACTACATTTTTTTATATAAGATCAGGATGTGAGGTTTAACTCAAAGTTCTAGCAAAGTATTCAGAAATCACTTGATGCTGAATAGAGTCCAACACTACTTATCATTCTTAATAATATGCCCAGTCTAAAAGAACAATTCAAACCCTAGAAGATATGTTGAGATCCTGATCTCGAGATTTCAAAGGTGATTGGGATAAACACCTTCATCTAGTTGGGTTTTCTTACAATAATGGCTTTCACTCAAGAATTTAGATGACACCTTATAAATCCCTATATGAGAAGAAATGTATAACTCGAATATGATGAGATGAGGTTGTAGAAAGAAAGATATTTTTACCTAAGATTGATGAAGAAATGGTCGATAAGATTCGAACCGTTCAACAACATATCAAGGCAGCTCAAAGATGGCAGAAAAGTTATGATGATAACCATTTTTATGATCTAGAATTTGAATTCGGTGAAAATGTGTATCTACAAATATCACCCAAGAATAATTTTATGAGATTATGGAAGAAACGAAAACTAATAACTAGGTATATCAGCCCCTTTGATATTATTGATCATATCAGGACGAAAGGATATCGTCTGGAACTTCCTCAAAATATATATGAAGCTCATGATGTGTTCCACATATCGCTCTTGAGGAAGTACACACTGAACCTTAACATGTACTAAACTCATAGGTCATACTATTGGAGTAAGTTATTTTTTACGAGGAATAACCTGTTGAAATTTGGGACCAATCCGAGCAAGTTCTATGAAACAAGAATAATCACCTGGTCAATGTTTTGTAGAGAATAAATAGTTAGAGGAATCTATGTGTAAGCTTGACCATATGATTAATAATAAGTATCCTCATTTGTTTTTTTTGAAGTGATGAATTTTGAGGAAAGAAATAATTTTAAGGGGGGTAGAATGAACACCCTGGGTTTTTATGGACTTGTTTTTTTAGAATAAATTAAAATTTTCATCTTTCAATGCATGAAGTCTAAGATTAATTTCCCACTAAACCAATATTTTTTATGTTACATGAAACACTAACTTGTCATACGTTATACACAACACTTAGTTGGCGTACGATACATGAAACACTGAGTTGGCATACGATACACAAAAAATTGTGTTCCTACGAAAAATCATTTTAATTATTTAAATAGGATAATTATAACCTTGATGTTAAAAATAGTTATATGAATAGTATTAACTAATTCTAAATTTTTTTATAATTTTTTTTATAAATGAAACATATTGATAATAAAAGATATGATTTTTGGTAAAGTATTTCTATGTCTAAAAATACCAGTTTTAATTTAATTACAATTAAATTAATTTCAGAAACATTTAGAAATTTAATTTGATAAAACAATCTTCATTTTTTAATTTATAATTTCAAAATTATCTTACAGTGAATTTTTTGTCTTTTTCTGAGAAACTTCATTTTTGGTTGAATAGTTGAAAATGCCAGTTTTTAATCAACAAAACCATTTTTATTTCAATTTATTTATAAGGTTAAAATATATTTTAATTTTATTTAGAATTTTAATTAGATAATATTTTTATCAATTAATCTAATTTTGGTTATTGGTACCAATTCCATATTTAAATTAGATATAAATACTTAACAAACTTTTGATCCTTTTTTCTATAAAAAACTGTAGTGTACTCCTAAACGCAAGATTAATTTTAAATTAATTTCTACCAATTTTGTGATTATAAATTTGAAAAATTAATTTCATATTTATAATCATAAAAATTTATACTTTATAATAATATTTAATTTTTTTGACCAAAATAGTTAGTGAAAGTGATTAAAATTAATCACAGCAGTTAAGGCCAAATTATATTTAATTAGGGACTAAACATTAACATTGATGGAAAAAAAGAACTATAAAAAATACCAAAACACATTGCATATCTTTATTTAAACCATAAAAATACCATTATTATGTTTTTTGTTTTGTTATGACTTTTTTAGGTAATAACATGTGCCCGCCTAACTCATTCTTGAAAATTCCATTTGAGTCATTTCCCGTCCCTATAAAAGGTCACCACCTATACCCATTACTTACACCTCTCAAACCGTTTATGTTAAGAAAATATCTACCCAATTAGACTCCAAAAAATAACAACTACTATCTTTAATCCTCCCTTTTAGATGAAATCCTCTCAAGGAATCCTTTTCACATAAACCAAAAGGAGTTACCCGATTAAGAGGCAACGTCTTCTCTCAAGCTCCTTTGATTTATTTTTCATCTTCAACCCACCACTCTATTTATTCAATTATTGTGTGAAAAAAGTACCCTTCATATAATAGGATATTTGTATGAACAGTGTTAGACCTACACTTACACACACCTCCAACAAATGGATGCTGAACATACTTTTTCTATGGACGGTGAATTACTGCCTCACAAAACAATGATTGTTCATTTCTTGTTTACCACAAATCATGGAAGACATTATGATAAAAACTATATTTATAGATGTCATATGTTATATTTATTATGTATATATTCTTCTTTATTACTTTTACAATACATATATCTTTACTTTCCATTTAGTGTTAATATGATAACCTCGTTTGAGGAAGTGTGGACTACGGCCCCCTCAAAGAGATGATATTCATTACCAAACCACATGGAATGTATTAAGGATGGGTTTAATGAACTTATATGATATATATGATATATTATTTATAATTTAATATATATATATATATAAATACATACATACTTTTACATATTTCATTTATATAATATCTTTCAATACGACGATAAAAACAGAAACAACATTCATACATACGTATGACTTTCCTTCTCCATGAATGGTGTCTTCCATTTCTTATTTATTTATGTAATAAATTATTATAATAAAAATATAATTGATTGAAATGATATTTATATCCTTATTTACGTTCTGTAATCATGATATAATTATTAGGACAAACAGTATTAGAAATTAAGACACATGCGAAGAACAAAGTAAATGTTAACGAAAGTTAAACCTTTACATAGGATCATTAACAAGAGGGTAATATAAGGTAATAATAAAACAATATATGGTAATATATATAAGAATATTTTTATGTAAAATATTTATAATAAACTTATATTTATTATACATTAATATTGTATGAGTACAGATAGAGTCAAGGAAAAATATAGGGGGATTTCATCTCACTTTTAATCTTTGTGAGATTTATGTTATGTTCACAACCATTTCCTTTTGTGTGGTGTATGTAATTTTAATTATTGAATTATATGTATCTTATAATTAAAATTATGGGTATTCACAAGTCCATTTTATAATCCTTCTTTCACGGGGGTTAACTTTCAATAGTTACCAAATTAGTAAAACAGTTTTGTCTCAATTTGCCTTCTTTGATATTCATGTTTTGATATGAACCTAATATTTTTTTCAAGGTATATATACTTCCATTTTACATGTAATATCATGAATATCCTTATTTTCATTATATATTAGGCTTCATTTAATTTTTTTTCTTACATGGAGAGTATAATCCCATGTTACCGAGTTATAAGAGTATTTTGAGACAACCTCATCACTTTCAGAGATTGTTTATGTTTATAATTTCCGTGATGAAATATTATGATCCAAATATCAAGAATATTCATAATTGTAATTCTACTATGCTTATTCATGATATCATCTATTATTAGTACCATTTTCCCTACTCTTCGGTACATAAGAAAATGTTTTTTATGTAAAACCCGATTGTCTCTCTCTTAAGTCGGTAATATATTGTATTCAAAAACCATGTTTTCAAAAATGTTTTCAAAATGATTTAAAACGATCCTTGAACATAATTTTAAATGAAAAAGTATTTTAATTTTTTATTGTTTTCAAATCTTCCATTATATATTTTCAAATATATTTTCAAAGAAAAATTTTTTCAAATGGTTTAATGTTATAAAAATATTTTTTCAAAGAAGAAAGGTTA
This sequence comes from Viscum album, assembly GCA_963277665.1. NCBI lineage: Eukaryota > Viridiplantae > Streptophyta > Magnoliopsida > Santalales > Viscaceae > Viscum > Viscum album. Next base: position 545,723,376 of record OY728140.1, read on the forward strand.
TTTTCCTCAATAAATATTTTTAACAAATAATTAAATATTTTTTCCCATCTAAGAAAACATCCATTGGTGTTACTCATGTCTTTATGGGAGGATTATTAAATGATTCCATTCATATTATTTATTTTAATGGATTATGTTTTTGATGTCATTCTACTTATGAAGCCCATATCACTTTCACGATTTATATAATTTTGAAAACCTAATCCTTTTATAGGTTGTTCTTATGATGAAATGATTATGAAACCTATATCTTTCCAAAGGTTATGATATGTTTTCATGTTTATGATACCCATTACATTTCATGGGTTATGATATGTTTATCTATGATCTTGTGGAACATGTATGTATGATTTTATTATGTAATGGGTGGACCTATATCTCCCAAAAATGTATTGGGTAACGTTTTATATCTAATAAGATAAACTAATATGGTCTTGGGAGTTAACCTTTACTACTATGATGTCTGTGAGAGTGAAACATTACTACTAAAATGGAATAAGGAGGGAAACGATGCTACTATGATGGCCATGGGAGTGAAACATGACTACTATGATGGTATGGGGAGTGAACCCATACTACTAAGTTGGTCATGGATACAATACCTTGGATACTATGGAAATAATTAATTGATTATGTGTTTGAGAAATTCCATGTGTTACTTTTATGTGATTTTTTCATGGCTTATGTCCTTTACTTTCTTTTTATTCATTCCTTATGAACTGCCAAGCTTTATTCCATGATTCATGTATATAATCTTTAATATGTAGGTTATGATATTCTATTTTCATGATCACATTCTCATATCCTTATTCTCATGTTTATTCTTATATATCTCCCTTGTTTACCCTTACTGAGTATTTGAGTTCACCCGCTTTTATGTTTACTTTTCCCTAGGTTACGATGATATGTAATATTGTGTATGTGTATAAAAAGGGTGTTAGTTAATAAGAAACTATTGGGAGATAATGTAGCTCACATATGTATCATTTTTTATTTTTCCATGTTTCCAAAGTCACTATACCAACAACGGTCTTTGGATGTATGTTTGTATAATGTTTAAGTTCTCTAGAAAAGTTATGTAATGTTAATGTTCGAAAAGTGAGGGTCATTATAAATATACCCTATCTCAAAAAATTATTAAGATTCCTCATAATGATCCAATACACATCCTATGCTCAACTTGAAAAACATAAATAACATCTATACAGGAATCAGAGTGGCCATGCATGGTGTGAGAAACATATATCAGTTGGGTCTCACAAATCATCCTTAATATACATTTTCATATGTGTGTGTATAAATGTGTAAAATAAAATAAATAAAATAAAAAATTCTGGCCAAATATTAATGTACTAACCATTCATACAAGAAACCTAAAAAAATACAAACATTTATTAGGTTATTGGGTGCTAACCAAGCCACCTGAAGACCCAACATCACCTGCTTTAGTGTCATGCTAGAAGAAAACATAGAAGTAGTAACTACATGAATTAGATCATTTGATAAGGTTCACACATTGATTAATCACTCTACACACATTAGCAGTATGTCCACGGTCAACCTTTATGGAATAATTATCATGCCCAATGCTAAGATGGATGTCTTTAAGGGGAACAACAATTCCCACAATATTGTGGTTATATATCCCTGCATGAAGATATGTACACCAAGAATAAACAAATAATTAGATCACAATCACACATAAATTGTATTTATCCTATATAGGAATTCCAAAACATTTGATATAATTCACCCCATGATGGTCGACTCCCATATTGATTGAACATGTCTATGATATCTGACTAGTACCAACAAGCAAGTTCAAGTCCTTGAACTTTCTTACAAAACCCTTGACCCCCCTTAGATGGGACATATAGAAAATTTTAAGTAACCTAACCATATTTATTCATGGAGAAAAGTCACATATTCTATATAACACCCATAAAAAGTCATATCATAACAAGAAAAAATATTCATATAAACCATGATTTCACATAGACACATACACACCCACAAACATATCATGTCTATAGAAGGTATCTCTAGACAAAAAAGCACTCAAAAATGAAAAAAAAAATAAGTTTAAAGCTCATCGCATGACTCACATGATCATTGTATCCATAACAAGCTTCTAGTTAACCTATCATACTTAGTGAATCACATACCCCTGAATAGGGAATCCACTAGGGCCTTCATAACATTCCTGGTATCTCCTAAACAAAGATAACCTATAATTATCACTCAATGGTAACACTATATCCCATATGATCATAAAATATGCTTGACCCAATAGGAAATCCAACTCCATATAAACTGACTTGGCATCCCAATCCAATTAGTAATGAAAAATTAATACATATGCTAAGGTATCATCACACATACCTTAATCATACCACTAAAAACTCATCCATAATATCACACTTTAGTACAAAAAACTCAAGGGTGCACTTAGAATAAATATGTAACCCAATAATCATTCTAGTTTACTGATCACATCTACTAGGGAGATTTATTAACCCATATCTCATGGGAACACCTCTTAAACATATACATCTGCCCCTGAATGACTTTTCCCACTCTAGGGACATAACAAGCCTCTTTTACCTATATCACTAGCCCTAGGAAATCAAAACTAGGCTGCCTAAATCTCATTACATGTCCTAATACCTACTAAGGTATCTCTTTAATCAAGTTTTCATCATCACCCCATGAAAACCTTGTCACCAATCAATCCAAATACATTTTATGTGCTCAGGAGAACCTAACCCAAGTCGGGTCATTGAATCCCCCCTTGTCATCTATCCAAACTGTCTATGTGTCCTTGAAATATATACCTGAACACATTAAATATGAAAAAAAAACATGTAAATAAATACAAAGACATACATATAGTTTTTTATTATAGTGTAAACCTACCTCAATGGAGATACCATCAGTGCTAAACCCGTGCAAGACTCCACCTAGATTTCCAAGCCTCGTCCAAGCCGTGGAGCTCTTAAACCAAGTTTTTTTAAACATCCAAGATCTTATCTCACATTTCACCTTAGAGTTAACTTATTATAATAATTATAATTAAATAATTAACTCAATTAAATGTGATAAAATTATTATAAAAATTACTAATCACCATTTTCACTTCAAGACTTCAACAATTGAACCTTAAGGGTCTTTGAAAATCCCTTGGAAAAAACCAAATAGAATCCATAACATCCCATTTAATATTAATAATAAATTTCTTCCAATTCCATCAAGGATATAGAATAGAATTATCAGAAAACATTCCTTCATCAGGACCACATCAAATAGAGAGTTGTCAATTCTTTAAAACATCTTTCATGAAGTCTAAATCAAATGCCTTTAATTCTCAATAGATTCCACTTTGATCTACTGGATTCAACATCAAAAACCCAAATATATTCAAAATAATTAATATAGAGGTGTATATAGGTTCATTAATGGTATAAATTTAATTATATTATCTTGATTTATCATAATGTCACATTTAGATTCTTCACCTGTCTAAGGGAACTTAATGAGTAATTAGAGGAAAAAATTAGTTAAAAATGGTTCTTTTGGAGACCAATAACTAGTTTAATCTTTAGTGAACTAAGGTGGTAAAATATGAATGTAACAATACTTAATTTAATCTTAGACCAAGGCCATTGACTAGGAACTAGACCCCATCAGGTAGCTAGTGATCTTAACAGGCAATCTAGGCTCCTACCCATCCCACAGGCAAGCCGGTGGCTACTGCAGCAGCCTATTACACTTTATCATTCCTTAAATAAATTATTTAGATATTGATATTACTCTTTTATATTCTTTAAAATTCCCAAAACACCATTTTAGAACATCTCTCCCTTTTTTACTTCCATCCCAAGGCTCATTACTCTAAATGGACTATCAACCAAAAGAAAAAAAAATCAAAATCCCATATGATTTTTAACCCATAAAGATGTTGCTAATTACCCTTCAATTAAATTTATTCATAAAAAATAAATCTATCATTTTTTCAAGCAAACACCCTATTTATTTAATTTATAGACTAATATTTGTAATATATACTTCGTTTGTAGTTGGAAAAGTCAATATCAATGCACTCAACAATATTTTTTTTAATTACTCAATGATTTTTTCACACTTATTAGAAATTTTGAATTTGACCCCTTTACACGTCAACTTGTTTAATAAATTAGCTAATTGGGAAACAATTTCAATAAATACCTGAATGTAAACATATAATATAAGGAAACTATGTATCATAGTTATTTTCAATGGTGTGAGAAATTATCGAACAACCTTTGCCTTTTCTAGGTCAACTGATATTCCCTTATCACACCCCATCCTTGAAAATTATTTAATTTTATTGTCTTATTAGCCTTATATCAATTAGTTGATGTTTGGGTTGAGATCTCAATTTTAATTTTGCAGTTTTTGAATTTTTCACTTGAGTCTTTGGTGAAAAGTGGAGTTTTTGGGATTGGCAGTAGGTAGTGCATGGTTGACGCATAGTTAGGAGAAATTGTAGGCCCTTACCCATGAAAATATGAAAAAATGTGCATTTTGGATAGTGGAGGCTATATTATTGGTGCTTGTTTTTCCAAACCATGCACATAACCATGTGGAATGTCCCTCTTAGATAGTAAGGGGTTCATGGATAGTGCATGGTTTAGAAAACCATTCAAACAAACCATTTGAGCTTCTGAGGTCATTATAATTTGGAAATAACCTCTTTTCCCCTCCAATGTTTTAACCCTATTTCAGGTTTCTCCTCCATTTCTCAAACTAGGTATGTCGTGGGAGCTCCCAAGCTTCCCTCATTTGGACATACTTTTCCCATGGATGCATTTTAATGGTTTTATGCTGAGTTCTTAAGGGGTTTTTTTTCATTTCTTATTATTTTATATTTTATCTATATATTTCTTGGTTTCCCTTGGCAGGGTTTCATATTTTACAAACCCTAAGAGTTAGGGGTGATGTGTGGATTGTTTTACATGGTTGTTAGGGTGTGCAGATTGTCTCATGGGGTGTATTATTCCTTCTCTCAATGTTTAGTTGTGTTGGTATGACTTTGAGGTAGGTACTTCCACCCATTTCCTTTCTAACACATTCCATTTGATGCTTGAGATTTCTTAAATTATTTATAAATGTGTTTCCCTCTCTTGTGATGTGTTAGTATGAATTGATTTGGTGTTTTGATGATGGAATATTTTTGATAAAAAGTTCTAAAAGGTATTATTTAAATATGTTTTCTTTTATGTGCATAGAAGCTTTTTAAATAAAATTTTAATTGATCTTTTAAAGTGAAATTCAGTTATTTGGGGTGTTTTTTCCCTTTTTTATGTTTTTTAAATGTTATTGGGTTTTGAATTGGGTGTTATATGCAGAAATTATGACTTTTGTGGTGCGGTTTTTATTCATGTGTTATTGTTTTTGTTTAAAAGTTATATATGTTTATTTAAAAATGTATTTTCATAGTGATTTAAAGTATTTAGGTGTTTACTGATGGTTTTCTAAATGAAATTGGTTTTTTGGCACATAAACACTCATGGAGTGTACCTAAATTGTGTTTAAAAAATTGTAAAGTTGATGTGAAGCATGTTTTAAAATGGATTTGGTGTGTGTGTGAATTTATAAGGGGGATTTTCCCTTTGGAATGGTTGGATTTAAAATGTGTTTTCTTAATGGTTTCATGAGGAATGTTTGGAACTTTCATGAAAACGAATTCATCCCTAAAACATGGTTTTCCAAATACTCTTCGTCCCATCCCTCTTTCTTTTTAGAAAATGTTTTCTTGATTTTAAAATGGAACCTTGGTGGTTTATGTAAAATTTGGTTTCAAATTTGTCTATGAAATCTTGGCATGTTTGTAATTTTGAGTTATTATTAGGTGAATGATTTTCATAAATGCATGTTTGGTGATTCTCATGTTTTTTTATTTTTTATAGTTGCCTTGGGAAGAGTTTTAAAATTTAAATGTAAAGGACCATTTGGAATTGAGCATGTGAAAGCGGTGTTTTATATTGACATTGGTAATTGTGTGGAAATAGATTAGTAAATGTATTGAATTGTAAATGTTAAAATAAGGATCAAAACATTGTATTGTCTTTTAATAGTTGGTTTTGACATGATGTGATGTGAAGTCCTGATTGGAACCTTGTATTGTAATTGAAATTGGTTTTGGAACTCTTGTTATGTATGGGTCTAATGGTCATGTTGGAATGTTTTAGAAAATGGGTAGAAAACTCGGGTATCATGAGGCCCAGTTGGTATTTTTAAAATGATTTGGATGTGGTTTTGATTATGGAAAAGGGTGTTCTCCATGTGAGAGTTAAATGTTGACTTAACATTTTTGTGAATGAAATAGACATTCAGGTGTGTTCATGGTGATGGCCTATGTTTGAAAACCACTAGACCTTGGGATTGGATCTCCTCTTGTGGCTCTTGTAAGGGTCCACTACTATGATTGGGAGACCACAAGGCCTTGGGATTCATTCCCATAGTGGTTCATGCATGAGGATGTTGAGGGTTGTGGTTGTTATACTGTGTTACACATAGTATTATTATTTTCATGGGATTCCTTGGTATTATCTAGAGTGTTGAGTGATGATTTTTTGTAGACCTCAATTAGATGGGTTGGACCCCTAGAATTGATGACAGGCTAGGTGGTACATTGCACTAGATTGGCTAGTTTAGATCAGCCAGTTGGTTATTGATTAAAGAGCTCTACCATAAGCTAGTAGGTGAGTCTGAATATATTACATCTAGGGATTTCCAATAGATATGTCAAGGAATTTCCCATTATTATTATCTATATATTCTATTTATTTATACTGTTTGTTTGTATTTTATCCATACTAGTTTATACAAGTTGGTTTTGTTTCCATCTATTTATTCTTAGTGCATTTTTATTACATGGTATGGATTCATACTTGGGGTTTCTCTTTGAAATGGGTTGTGAAAAGTGGAAATGTTTTTGAAAATGAAAGCTGAGTGTGTTGTTTTAAGAACTAAATTTGTTGAAATCTATGTTTAATTGCTAGAAATGATTTAAAATCCAATTTTATAAATTTATTTCAAACTAATGTTGTGGGCTATTTTGGGAAAGGAAATTCTTGCACTCTATGGTTATTACCTACTAAGATATTTAAGTTCACACCCTACTTGTGCCACTCGACCTCGGTAGAACTTATCTATTCTGTAGGTTCAAGTTTTGCGTTTGGTTGTACCATTGTAGAATGTTTTTCTTGTGGTTGGTGGTGATCAAGAGGTCATATGGAGAACATGTCAGTGTGGTTTGGTCTTAGTTTTATATTTTGTTCTATTTTGTTTAGCAGTTGTTATATCTAGATCAGTTTTGTATTTATCAATATTTAATAATTATTGGTAGTTCTACATGATAATTTTTTATATTATCATGGGTTTATGGAAAAATTGTTCCCATTATGATTACATTAATGCATGGCACTATTTTCTAGCATGTGGTGATCAGGAACACCCTTGGGGGCATGTCTTATACAAGGTTTAGTGTTAGGTTGGATGTAATCCCAACTTGGTTCATGAAAAAATGGTATCTAAGGAGGTACTTTTTATTTGGGGGTGTTAGGTAGATAATATATTATGACTATAGGGACTCGAGAGGTCGGTATGGGAAGGATTTCATGAACCCTTAATCATTCTGATCATCTAGTTTCTAGGGATAGACTAGGGTTTATGTCTTTGTTTGGTTTTGGTTTGGGTGGATGAGGAATGATAATGGAGGAAATCTGGTATTATTTTGTGATATCACATAAAGAAATAACCCATGTGGAGTCTGAATATATAGTCCAAGGTACTCTTAGTTGTTAATGCTTACTTGGGGCAGGAAACAGTAACATGTTGTTGGGTTAGGCATGTCCACTAGTTCCTTTTTTCTATAGTTTGGTGTTAATTTTTTTTATTTTAATTGGTGTGATTGTGATTTTAAAATGAAAAGATTTTTTGAAATGGAAATTATTTCTTTCAAGTGGATTTATATTGAAAAGAATTGTTCATAAAATAGAAAGTGATTGGGATTTTAAATTTGGTGATTTCTTGGGTTTGATAATGAAATGGAATGTGTGACCCTTGCTATTATATATTTTCATTTTCGTGGGTGTGTATGGAAAGTGTATATTTGAATGTGTTCATGGATGATATGAATGACAGTGGGATGAACACATATGCAATGGTTCATAGGATTCTTTGAGTGATTGTTTGAAATCTAATGTTCAAATTGGTTTTTATTTCAAAACAAGTTTTGAAGAGGAAAATGATTTTGGGGTTGGTTTTCATTAAAAATTGGGTTCTTGTTTTGTGAAAAATGATTTAGATATTTGGAGAGTGGATTTTTAAGAAGGGGATTTTGAATTTAATTGAATTTTTGTTCTTGAAAACAAGATTTTTAGTCATTTTTTTGGTGGTTGTATTGTGATCCTACTATTTTTTATTGAGTTGTTCTTTCTGATTGTGTTTTGGGTTAATGTAGACTTTGGTTTTATGTTCCCTGTGTTGATAAAAAAATACTTCTTATAAAGGACCCAATGTTTTTAGTGGGTCTTGTCATGTTTTCAGTTCTTCTTGGTTGTTTCTAGAATTTTTTGGTAATCAAGGTCCATTAGAGGCAATGGAATGTCTCGCGGAATTTGAGTGTATCTTCATATCTTGTGGAACTCTTGAAGATTTGAGAGTGTGTGTTGTTCTGGGTTTGTTTTATGGTCTAGATTTGGATCAGTGGAAGGTTATTTCTCATTCATTGATTCATGATGGGATGATGTGGGAGGTTTTTAAGACCACTTTCATCTGATGGTTTTTAACTAAGGAGGGGAAGATGAAGAAACTAAAAGATCACATGAGTATTCAACAAGGCTAGTAGAAATTTAAGACCTATCATAAATAATTCAAGAAGATTGTTTCCTTTTCCCCATAGGTAGTGTCGCATGATCCATTGAACGATACTCTTTTAATTTGGGATCTTCACATAGAGATAATGGAAATATCCCTCTCCTCTAAGGATATTTATTTCAATAGGTTGGTGGATGAAGTATTCTTAGTTGATCTGGAATTCAGGGTACAGTTAGTGGTAGGCAGTTCTCATGAAGGTTCCCCATCTAGTGAGAGGTGTGTGCCAAAGCAACCCATTTTGAGAAATTTCCTTCATCGAATCCAGTTTCTCACTCACCAGACCAGAAATTTTTGATCATTCAATGCAGTCAGTATGGGAATTTAAATAATTCTTGTCACAATCCTATAAATCCCAATAATCATTATGCCCTTTTGGGTCATTTGGAGTTGTTTTCTAGAATGTTTTCCCCAAATAATAAGTCTTGATCGGAGGGGTTCATCCCCTAACTACTAGGTAGTGGATGTTGTAGGCATCAAATCTCTAGTCGTAGGTCCCAAAGTGAATATTGCACAAAATCATTAATTGCAAGGAGTATGGGGAGCCTTTGACCAATTATTGTCTCTCACGTTGGAGTGGAGATAGTTTAAGTTTCATGTTGCAGTCTCTCACTTGTTGTGATTTATTAAAAAGAGACTTGGGGGCCCTATTTTCTTGTAGTCCAGTTTTTGTGCCTTGTATGTGGATCTTTAAATGGTTATCCTTTCATGAATTAGTTTAAGTGTTGTATTGAACTTGTTTAGAGATATCATTTATTTTGGATATATATGATTGTAGCTGGTGTTTGAGTTCAGTTTTTAGTTCGAGATTCTTTCATGGGGTTTCCATTGTGTTTGGGGGTTTAGTTTGTGATAGGGAATTTCCAGTTATGGTAGTGGTAATATTTAGATAGTGTGGAGAAGTATGGGTTATCCCACATTAGGAGTTCCCACATTTGTCTCCCCATGGTGGGGTTGTTGGGAGTTTTTCTGTTGGGCCAATTCGAAATCGCACCATAGTGTTAGTCAGGTTATTGTAGTAGATATATCCCTCTTGTGTTATCTCATTGTTCTTTAGTCCATGATTTCCTTTTGAAGTGGTCGGGTGTGACTTGTGAAGAAAAAGGTCCCCCTGAGGTTTTTGGTTTTGTTTTCCTTTATTTGGTTTTGGGATCAAATTTTTTTTATCATCCAGATGGGTGACTTTATGGGGAAAGAAAGTGTTTGTGGTAGGGTGAATTATCACACACTATCCTTGGAAATTAATTTATTTTATTTTCTTCATGGACATGGATCATTTTTTTGAGGTTCATGTTGAGCTTATGGTTTTAATTTTTGAGTGTTGGATGTGTTCAGGAGATTCTTTGGTGGGAATTAGATATTTTGGGCATGACAATAGGTTATACACGGTTTGCGGAAACCGTGCGCCCTAGCCCATAAGATCATGTAGGAAATGTGCATTTTAGATAGAGGAAACTAAATAGTTGGTTCATGGATTGGAAAACTGTGTGTGGCATAACTGTTTGGAATTTCCCTCCAAGACAACGAGGGATACATGGTTGGAACACAATTTGGAAAACCATGTGACCAAACCATAGGAGAATCCCTTGTCACTAAATGTTGGGAATCACCTCTTTTACCCTCTAATGCTTTAACCTTATTTCAGGTTTCTACTCTCTTTCTAGAACTAGTCTATTATGGGATCTCCCAGTCTTCCCTCCTTTGGACCTCCTTTTCCCATGGATTTATTTTGAAGCTTTTAAGGTGAGTTCTTTATGGTTTTTGGGTGATTTCCTCTTTTTTCCCTTTTCTATATTTATTTATTGGTTTCCCTTGGTGGGGTTTCATATCGGATGACCTTAAAAGTGAGGGATGATGTGTGGGTTTTTTCCTTGGATGTTAGGGTGTGGGGATCGACTCTTAGGGTGTATTCTTCCTTCTCTCGAAATTTATTTTCATCTGTACATCATTGAGGTAGGTATTTCCATATATTTCCTTTATAGAACATTACATTTTATTTTTTAGCATTTCTTAATAATTTATAAATGTCCTTCCATTTCTTTTGATGCTTCAGTATAAATTTATTTGGTGTTTTGTTGATACAAAAATGGAGATAAATAGTTTTTGAAGGGATTTTTTAACTATGTTTTCTTTAATGTGCACAGAAGGTGTTTCATAAAATTTCAATTGATATTTTAAAGTAAAATTGGGTGATTTAGGGTTTTTTACCTTAGTTATGTATTGGAAATGATGTTGGGTTGTGAGTTGTGTGTTATATACTAAAAGATTTTACTTTTCAGGTGTGAAAATTATTAGCGGATTGTTGTGTGGGTTTAAAAAAAATTTATGTTTCTTTAAAAAGGTTTTTTTTCACTGTTATTTTAAGTACACATGTCTTGAAATATATTTTTCCAAATGAAATGGTTTTTGTGGCATATGAAATCCATTGATGTGTACCTGAAAGTTGTTTTGAAATTGTAAAGGTAATATGAAGAATGTATTAAAATGGATTTGGTGTGTGTGTGAATTTGGAAATGGGCTTTGCCCAAGGGACTGGTTGGATTTCATAATGTGTTTTATTACCATTTTCTTGATTCCCATTTGACACTTGGAGAAAATGGGTTCTTCTTTAAAGCTTGGTTTTTCAAAGGCTCTTCCTCCAATCATAATTTCATTTTCCAAAATTTATTTTTTATTTTTAAATGATTATTTTGTGTTTAATGTTACATTGCATATGATTTCAAATGTGAATCTGAAAGATTGGACCATTTTAATTTTGAGGTATGCTTTTCTGAATAATTTTCACAAAGGTATGTTTGGTGCTTCTCACATTGTTTCTTGTTTTTTCACTTGGAATGGGAAGAGTTTTGGATTTCAAATGTGAATGATGGTATAAAATTTTTCATGTGAAAGTGGTGTTTTATATTAAATTTTAAAATGGCATCGAAATGGGCTTATAAATATATTTTATTGGAAATGTTGAAGGCATGGTCTACAATTTGTGTTTTCTATAAAAAGTTTGTTTTGATGTGATGTGTTGTGAATTTTTTATTGGGACCTCATAATGTAAATGATATTTGTTTTAGAACTCATGTGATGCATGGACTCGGTGGGCGAGTTGGCTTGTTTTGTAATTTGGGTTGAAAACCTAGTAATCGTGAGGCCTGGTTGGTATTTTTAAAATGATTTGGAAAGTAGTTTTGATTAGGAAAAATTGTAGTTTCCTTGTGATATTTAATTGATGAATAAATGTGTTAGTGAAACAAATGTATTTTTATGTGTGTTTATGGTGTTTTCCTATGTTTGGAAACCACTAGACCTTAGGATGAGATCCCCACTAGTGACTCATGCATGGGAACACTACTATGATTTGGAGACAACTATACCTTGGGATGTATTCCCCCCTAGGAAATCGTGTATGTGGAATCTGTTGGCTGATGTTTTAATACCATGTTTCATAAATTATTATTATTATCATGGGATAGCTAGGCATCATCTATAGGGTAGAGTGATGGTTTCTTGTAAACCCCAATTTGACAGACTGCACCCCGGTATTTTCTAAGAGTCCAGGTGGTACATGCCACTGCATTTCATAGTTTAGAATGACCAGTTAGACATTGAATAAGGATATACACCATAAGATGGTACATTATTCAGAATTGAGTACATCTAGGTATTTCCTTTATATATGTTTAGGATGTTCCCATAGTTGTTCTCTATATGCTCTCTTTATATCTAATGATTTTTTGGATTTTATACCTTCAATTTTATACCAATTTGTTTTGATTTATTCACATTTTTCATATCCCTTTTTTATTACTTGGTATAGATTCATACTTTTGTTTTTTATTTTAAATGGGTTATGAAAGTGGATCTGTTTTTGAAAAAGATATCTGTATGTGTTTTTTAAAATGAAATATGTAGAAAGATATGTTTACTTTTTGAACATGATTTAAAAGCCTATTTTCTATATTTGTTTCAAACCAGTGTTTTTAGAATGTATTAAGAATTGAAATTCATGTATTCTATGGTTATTACCTACTGAGTTGTTTAATCTCACACCCTACCTGTGCCACTCGACATTGATAAACCCGAGTTGTTTTGCAAGTTCTGGTTTCTAGTTCGGTTGAACCTTTGGAGCAGGTTGGCGTTATGGTTAGTGGTGACCAAGTGGCCACATGGATAATATGTTAGTTTGGTTAGATCTCAGTATTTTATTTAATTCTATTTTGTTTATTAGTGTTATATATGTATCAATTTTGTATTTATCGATAGTTAGTGAATGTTGGTAACGCTCTGACCTTGGTTTTTTATTTTGTCCTAGTATGTTTGTAAAAAATAATTTCTATTGTGATTACTTTTATGACTAGAACTAGTTGCTAGCCTGTGGGGTTTGATAATTCCCTTAGGACCATATCTAAGTCTAGGCTTAGTGTTGGGTTGGATGGCATCACATCATGGTTCTTAACAACCATCCTTACATAAATTGTTTCCAAGAAAATAATCTTTTTGAGTCCAAAATTCTAACTTATTAAATTTTCCATAAATTTCATTCTCTGTTAGAGTCTCAATGAAAATTCATAAATGATCTGGTTGATCATTATAGAACCAGGGAGTATATCGAAATATCATTAATAAAAACCATAAAATATTTATCAAGATAATCTGTGTACACTCTATTTAGTAGATCCATAAACATAGATGGTTGATTAGTTAACCCAAAGTGCATTAAAATGAACTAATAATTCCTATACCTTATGATAAAAATGAATATTTTGAATATCATACTTCTGGAATTTTAATTTATGATAACCAAAACATAGATCAATCATTGATATGTATTGATCACTATGACATTGATCAAACAAATCATTAATGTGAGGTAAATTTTAGTTGCTCTTAACAATAATGGAATTGATTTCTTTGTAATTAGTACACATCGTCAAAAACCCATCCTTATTTTTAATTAATAAGATAGGTTATCCCCAAGGTAAAACACTGAGTATTATGAATCACTTATCAAGAAAATCTTGTAAAGGCTTATTTAATTCCACTAATTTTTCTTGATCCATTCTATATTGAGGCCTAGATATGGGTTTCACATGAGGGATATGGTTAATATAGAATTAAACTACACACTCAGGTGGATAACCAGGTACTTCCTTGGAAAATTAAAAAATATAGTCCCTCAAAACATATACATCCTCTATCCTTAGGATATCCTACCCATTTATTAATTTATCCTCTCTATGAATTTCATTAAGACGAGACACTATAGATGGTTCCAAATAAGACCAATGTAATGATGTATTTCCTCTAAACATGGATTATATTAATTATTACATTATACTTCTAGAATTAATCCATCTCAAATATTATATCAATGTTGACCATTGGTATTACCATAATGTTTTCAATTAGACACCCTCTATGCTTTTTAATAGAGTAAATCCAATATAATTTCTTTAGTATAGGATTTACACAAAGAGTTTTAACTAGAAACTATTTAGAACATTAAGGAATAAATAATTTTTATAAAAAAAATTTACGATATTCATAAATAATTATATCCAAAATCAAATAATACATTAAAAAACATTGATATTATTTTCAAATTACATACAATAACATCATTTGTGACCTCAAAATATACTGTTCTAATTTCATAAATTGTGCCTTGTTTCTTTATCCTTATTGGGGGTTAATTCACATCACACATGGGAAATTTATTTGAATAGTTTCCCATCTCTTCATTATTTAAATATTGAATAATTAAGTATTCTTTTTTCCCTTGAACTCCAGATCTTGATGGCCCTTATCTTCCCACTTACAACAAATTCCTATTCCCTTCAAATAATCCACAAGGTGTTTAATCTCATAGTTCTTGTATGTTGGAAATTTTACCCTTACCTTATTCTCATTTTCCAAATAATTTTCAACATGTTTCTACATTTTTTTATTCTCTCTCTTTCATTTGAACATAGTATATTTAGAGAAATATTTCTTAGTCTTGATGGGGTTAGTCACTATATCCTCATATGAGGAAACTTTTCGAGAGACTACTTCCCTTTTAAGGATTTGCTTCATCCCATTAAATATGTATTCAATATTGTTTTATAGATTAGTATAAAGTAAAAAAAGTCCTTTTAAACTTGTAAATTTAGCCTCATACTCTACAATAAATTCCTCATCCTCTAATATAAGATTTATTAATTTCATTTCTCTATCAGATCATTGGTCATAAGAAAATTAATTCTCAATTAATATCACCTTAAAATACATCCATTCTATATTTTTTATATCATATTACTTTTTTAGGGTTTGAATCAAATATTACCATTTATCAGTATCTCTTTTTAGATGATATACGTACTTGAAATTCTTATCCCATCCAGTACACACCAAATAAATGAATACCATCTCTTGTAATTTAATCAATTATTCATTAACTAATGGATTTATGGTTGAATTGAAGGATGGAAGTTTCTAACTTATGAAGAAATCCAACAGTATTAGAACATACTATGGAGAAATAGGTTGTTCCATAGGGTAAAGGTAATTGGTCATATCCTGATTCAACTTCCCTAATATAGTTGTCATCTACTTTGCTAAAATTCTAGCCTCATTTACTTTCTATGGAGGTTAGTCCCAATTTTGATTATGGGTATTGAAAAAGATTTTATTCCATAAACTATGGTTAATTTTCAAATAATCGAATATATTTAATTATTTAATGGATAAAACAATGAATTATAAATCATAGTGTATAATTTATATTCATTTTATTAAAAATTCATGTCATGTAATCTATATATATTTATAAAATATCATATGGGTTTTTAAAAATGTTATGTTATATAACATTGTTCTTTTAAATCTAGTTCTTTTGGATTCTTATAAACCTTCGTTGATACTAATAATAATACCTAGACTTCAGTAATTCAGTGCCAATGGTGATTTTATTATAATGTTACAAAATACATAGACCATAATATAGAGGATCAAAAAAAATTTAGTCTATGGAAACCAGATACATAAATGAACATCAAATTAAATTGGAAACTTAAGTTAAATGAACTTAATACATGATAATTTATTATTTCTACTTGTAAATATATAAGTCACACAAAATATTCTTCTTGGTTTCCTATGGAAATGGGAAATGATATAAAGGGATAAGAATATATTCTTAGTAAGTGGTAGAGGATATCATGTGTAAGAATAGAATCAATAATTTTATAGGAATAACTAAATTCTATAACAAATGGAAGAATGATCATAATATATCCGTGGATTAAATTACAATAAATTATTATATGGATAAAAATAATGGATCACATAGTGATGGAATGCATAAATCTAGACATTATAAACATACCTTCAAGGCCTCATTAAAAGAAATCATATATAATTAGGTAAGTGGTATCCCAAATACGCAACTAGTTTGTTTCATAATACATACTGATGCATCAAGGGGCTATATAATTTTAGGCCCCACACATAACATAAAATGTATAATTCATCCATCATATAACGAGAGTGGATAAACAATACATATCAAAATACTCCCTAAGGAACCTCACATATAATCATGGACAAGTAATCCATAGTTTTTAAAATTGGAATAATGGATATAAAAAATATCAATACTTTTCCATTCCATGGTATAATATATATATCTAGGTGAGTATACAACAATTAAATTATAAATAATAAGAAATTAAAAATATAATATAAATTTGCCTTATCAATGGAATGGTAAAAAGTTAGTAGTAAATAGTAGTTTAATTTTTTAGGGATATCAATTTGAAATAATCCTTCATTATGATTCAGAAATATCTATTGTATCATCCAAAGCATATCCCCCAGGAATTTCAAACTAAGTGTGCAGTTAGTCCCATTATTTGTAAACTAAGTAAATATTGATTTAATACCCAAATAAATTTCTTTGGGGTAATTACCCCTAGTATAATCTAATACAGAGCTTCTATCCACCTGTTTTTATCTAAACAAGTATGTCATTACTAGGAAACCACACACTCTACCACACAAAAAATTTATGATTTTTTATGGATCATGGAATACTTGAGCATTATAACACCTTATGAAAGTAGTATAGTTATAGGGAATAATAATATATCAGGTATAGTATAATGAAGTCTTTATAATAATGAATCATAATATAAATTATAATTTTAAATAAAAGGAATGTAATTGTAAGGAGTGTAAAAATAAAGGTAGAGAAGATGTGAGGAACCCTTAACCTGAAAAGTAGCATGTTCAAGCTTGATGGTAACACCTGGGAACCTTAGAAACTCCTTAGAGAGACTCTTGATAGGTAAAATTATTAGTAATTCATGATATATTGATTTTAATTGGAAACAAATGGGATAATGGGTGGGTATTTATAGAAAATGAGGAGGATTTGTTTATTAATTTCAAATCATAGGCCTTGGACCCTAGGTTATAATATCATATAAAACAATTATAATTTTTATGGTTTTATCCCATGTAATTTTACATGTTGTAATTGTTTTTGGGAACTTAATTATTTAAGAAAACCCCATTAAAATATATTATTTTGGATGAGGATGAAATCCTTATTCATCAATAATTTCATTTAAAATATGAAAATATTGTTTAGGTTTTTGAAAATTCTGTATAGTTTTGGAAAATTAATTTTATTACATTAAAAGAAATTATTTTTTAATAATGAACCCACTTTTGGTCAAAAATACTCGTTATATTACTTATTATATAATTTTTAAGTCAATATTATTTCATAATACATACAACATATTCATATCGTATTTTTCTTTTTACCCAAAATTTTGATTATATCAGAAATTTATAAAAATATTACCATTGGATAATTTCTATGTGATTATTCTAAATTTATGATTTTTTATGACAATAATTTTATATTTATGTG
The DNA here is from genome assembly GCA_963277665.1 of Viscum album. Classification (NCBI taxonomy): domain Eukaryota; kingdom Viridiplantae; phylum Streptophyta; class Magnoliopsida; order Santalales; family Viscaceae; genus Viscum; species Viscum album. The sequence continues at coordinate 545,741,206 of OY728140.1, forward strand.
AAATTTAATTATTAAAAAGAATACAAATGTATTTTAAAACCACACCTTTGGTGCCTAAAATTTGAAAACTCTTCTTCTAGTAAATTTCTTTTTATTATATGATATATGTGTGTAATTATATCACTATTCATAAATTAATATTTTTTTAATTTTTAATTAAATGATTTAATCAGAATTATTAGAAACCTGTAAAAGAATTATAGTTACAGTACTATAGTGGAACCTCAGGTCTTAAATACCCCCCCTTAAATAATTTCCTCCATGAAATTTAGGGTTTAGATAAATCCAAAAAAATGAGGGTAATTATTATTTATTTCTTCATGAGGATCCCACATTTCATCTGATATCTTGTGATTCATGCAAATAAATTTCACTAGATGGTTTACCTGATTCCATAACACTTGATCTACAGTGTTAAGAGTCATTATTGGATCTTTATTATATTATAGTCCAGGCTCCATCTCAATTTTATTTGTGGCCAACACAAGTGTGGGGTTTTTCATGTATTTCATTAACATTGAAACATGGAAGAAACTATGAACTTTATAGAGGTTGGGTGGAAAATACAAAAGATAAACTATAAATCCAATTCTCTCCAAAATATCAAAACACCCAATATTCACAAGGACTATATTACACTTCGTAATAAACCTTATAACTCTCTTCTTAGGTGATAATTTCAAGATGACATGATTTCTAACATAGAATTATAAGTCCCTCATTTTATTATCTATATAGATTTTTGGTCTTCACTAAGATATCTTGATATGATTCCAGATAGCTCACACATTAATAATTTTCTCACTAATGAGTTTTTGAAAAACTAGCCGCCTTTCTCAAACTTTATCCCAATAGGTTGGAGTATGATATCTTTTTCTATACAAGACCTCATATGGGGACATTTTTATACTCTAATGGAAGTTACTTCTATATAAAAATTCTACATGAGGTTTCTACCAGTCCCATGTTCCTTTAAATTCAATAGATATTTACCTCATAATATCCTCTATGGTTTTAATTTTACTGCCAGACTACTGATTGGTTTGAGGATGGTAAGTGGTTCCCAAATGTACCTTGGTGTTCAAAGCCTTTTTTAATACCCCTCTAAATTTTGTGTGTGAATCAGTGGTCATAATTAGACACAATTGATAATGTTTTTCCACAAAGTCTACAAAATTCATTGATATAAAGAGATAAATGGTGGGCATGTGGTAGATCCTCCATTTTTTCTAATAAATATGTAGAATTGGTATGTCAGTCTGTAATAACCCATATAGCATTAGTATCATAGGATTCTTAGGTAGTCTGTCAATAAATTCCCTTATAATGTCATTCCACATGGTCATTGGTATATGGAGTTATTATATGATTCCCTTTCAAAGTTGTCTCTCAGTATTTACTTACTGGCATACTGTGAATCTTGACAATATCCTATAATTTTCTATTTCATGTTTTCAAATAAGAAGTTCTCTTTTAGATTATTACACATCTTGGTATTGTAATGGTGTATAGATAATTTATATCTACGATATTCATCTTAAAATTCAATTATTATCTCATGTATTGATGGTACACATTCTCTTCCCAAACTAATACACTCCATATTCATAAACAAAATCTATCAATATCCCATCATCCACAGGATTAATATTATTTTGTAAACCCTTTTCATCTTGTTGTGACTTTTTTTTTCTATGATAAATATGTCTGGGAAATTACTTGGTTAAATTTTCCCCTTAAATGATAATTTCCATGTAGAATATTAATAAATCTTGGGAAATTGGATCCATGTTTATTCTCATAATAGATAAAAAACATAATCCTTCCAACTCAATGCATCTTCTTCCATGTTTTCATTTATAGTGTTTCAGTGTATTACACATTCATAGTCTATGATTAGTTACAACTATCTCTTTTGTCTCATGTTAATCTCTTTTTATGTAAATATATACTTCAATTTTCAGTGATTGGAATATATGTCACATATATCTCTATAAATATAGTGAATATATTTTTTTTTGTAAAAAATATATAAGAATAATCAAGATCATTATTGGGATAGTTTGGATCTTGTGTAATCAATTTAATTGATTCATAAGAAACTAGTCAATAGTTATTTATAAGTAAACATACTAATTCTTTCTATGATGCATCAATATATATAATAAACCTTTTATTTTTCGATGATTAGGTCAATATTGATGCATTCATTATTATCTTCTTTAAAAGCAAAAATATTTTTTCACACTCCTTATAACATGTGGATTTGACTCCTTTTTATGTGAACTTAGTTAAATGATTATGTAATTAAAAAAAATCATAAAATTACAGCTTATAATGAGATAATCCAAGGGAACTACATATTTATGTTATATTAATTGGTGAGGAAAATTATTTAACCAAAAATTTTATTGTGAGGTCAAATAATAATAAATCTTTAGAGAAAATATATACAAGAAAAGAAAATTTTTGAAACCAACATTCACACTTACAAAGATTCCCATATAGTTTTCTCTCCCTTAGATTCTCGAGGAAAATCTATAAATGGTCTTCATAATTGTAATATCATATAGATTATATCAATATATCATAAAAACCCACATAAAATATATCATGATAATAATTTAATACTCTAATAATTATAGTTGCAAACATAGATGGTTCATTAGTTAAACTAAAGGGAATTATTGTGAACTAATAATGTCCATACATTTTGTCGAAAACAATATTTGGTAAATCATCCTTCTTATCTTTAAATTAAGGATAAAAATAACAAATATCAATATTTGAGAAGTATTGAGAACCTTGATACTGATTAAAAATTTTATTCATGTGAGGAAAATGATACATTTTCTTAAATGTGATGGCTTTTATTTCTCTAAAATCAACTCAAAACGTCATAGATCTATCCTTTTTTTTTTGACAAATAAAACAGGTTTTCCACAAGGTGAAACACTAAAGAATATGAATCCTTTATCTCACAAATTTTATTGTTGTTTCTTAACTTACAAAAATTAAACTGGATCCATTCTATATGGAGTCTTAAATATTGTTTTCACATCATGTATATGGTTAATAAAGAATTCAACTACATGATCAGGTGGATACCTTGATAGTTTCTTAGGAAATACATAAATATAATTCCTCATAAAAAATACATCCTTAATTCTTTATATATCCTTCTATTTAATTAAGTTATTGTCACTAAAAAATTTATTATGATGATCCAATTTAGGTGGTTTCAAACAAAACCCATGTGGTGTTGTCTCTCATATAAAAACACATGATTTTATTCGATCCTTCTATATTGTAATCTTCTTCTCATGAAAATAAATTATTGTATGATACTTTGAGTGCCAATCTATCCAAATTATTTTATCAAGTTCAACCATTGGTATTATCATAACGTTTTAAACATAATCTTTTCCATTCATTTCAATAAAGATATACCAATATAATATCATTCCTATAGGATTTCAACAAGAATTGTTTACTAAGAAATCCTTCCATAGTGCATTAGGTAATGATTCATTATTCTTAGAAAACATTAGTGATATGAATGATCATGTTGATCCATAATAAAACAATTCATTAGATAACTTTGAATTTATTATCTAAGTACCTATTATAACATCTTTTGGGACCTCAAATTCTACTGTTATAAGTTCATAAGCCTAGTTTTTCTCTCCATGAATCTTCTAGTATAAATTACATTGATGCTTGGGGTATTTATTTGAATAGTTTCTAATCTCCTTTTAATATATGCAATGAATATTTTCGGATTATTTAATTAACTTTCACATGTGATATTCATTAACATTATATACACACTTATAAAAAATGTTAATTCCCATTAAGTAAGCCCTGAGGAGGTTCTTACCACATTTCTTACATGTATTAAATTATACCCTTCCCTTATTCTCCTTTGAAAAATTATTTGTGTCATGGAACTCTCTCTCCATTTTCTTCAATTAATTCCATTTGAATGTAATAAAATTAGAGAAATACTTTTTAGTATTGATAGTTATAGTCCCTATATCCTTACTAAAGGGAATGTTTTGAGATACGCATGCCCATCTATGGATTGACATAAACTGATAAAAGAAGAAATCGGTTTTTCCTTTTGGTTTACCTTCATATTCTGTATCAAATCTTATTAAGATTATCAATTTTTCTATATACTCAATAATAAATTCCTCTTCCTTTTTTCATAGATTCAGAAATTCCCTTTTCATTTTATCTCATTGATCATGAGGAAATTACCTCTCCAAGATTATCATATTCAAAGACTTAAATTCCACAATCTCTATCACCTCTTCTATTTTAGTGTCTTGAATCAAAGACCACCATTGATCCACATCCATGTTTAAATAATATACAACCATTATAAAAGTTTTCCTTTCACTGAATTCCAATGAAATGAATATCTTCTATTGTGACTTGATCCAATGTTAATCTACCAATTTATTAATGGTTCCCTTAAATGATGGATATTTTTCCCTCACGAAGAGGTCCAACATTGTTTAACCATGTTGTGGAGAAACATGTTTTTCCTCATGGTCAAGGTTATTAGTCATAACTGATGTCAACTATCTTAAAATATTATTAATTTTTTTTATATGACACCATACTAATTTCCTTGATTTGGGATGTAATCCATATATTTATTATGTCTGTTGACATAGTTTTTATTCCTTACTTTAGGTGTAATTTATAAAAAATGGCATTTATTTAATTTTTTCATGAATGCAAATATAAATTATAAATCACAGTATATAATTCATATGAACTTATTCAATGGAAAAGTCATATAATATATAAATATTTATAAAACATCTTAAGGGTTTTTTCATAATTTTATGTTCCCTAACTATGTTATAATAAATCTTGTTCATATAGTTTCTAATAAAAATTCTTTGTTTCCAATTGTAACACTAAAGCTATAGTAACCTATAATCGGTAGTTATTTTATAATAATGGTGAAAAATTAATAGATAAATATGGAAATGATCGAGTAGTTTGGAAATATTAGGAAAATAAATATATAACTTAAATTTACATTACATCAAAAACATAAGTTATATCAGTTGAATAAATGAAAATTTATTATTTCATATCTCAAACCTATAAGTAAAATTACAAAATCATTATTATATACCAAGGAAATTGGAAATAATATAAACGGGTGACATTAGATTATTGTTAATAGATAGTGTATAATATAATATTTTATAAGTAAACATGGAATAAAAAATAAGATATATATAAATATATTCCACATAAAATGTAATTGTGAGTACAATATATCCATGGATTATATAATAATAAATTAATTCATAGATATGAATAACTCATCTCACAATGATTGAATGCATAATTATATAAATCATAAACATACAATCAAGGATCCATTTTAATACATAATAAATAAAAGGGAAATGAATATACCAAATAGTCAACTAGTTTGTCTCATGAGACATACTAATGCGTCAAAGGGTTATAAAAGTTTTGTCCACACTCATCACATAACAAGTAAATTGAATCCATCATATAATGTGAATGGTAAAAAAAGTATATCATAATATTTCCTAAATAATATCATTCATAATCATGGATAATTAATAGATAGTTTCCCATATATCATTAAATGATATACATAATATCAAAATTTCCCCATTCAATGGAATAATATGGATATCTAAGTGAATACTTGATAATCAACTTAGAAACAATATGATGTTCGCAATTTAATAGAATTTAACATTATCAAAGTAAATTATGACAATGTTTTAGTAAAGAGTAATTTCTTTGTGAAAGGATATAAATAGGAAATGATCCTTTATTATAGTTTTAAAGATCTCAAGAGCAGTCCAAATCATATGCTCTAGGGTTATCAAACAAGGTGTGGAGTTTGGCCCATTAGTTGTACATTGAGTGAAGATTGAGTTAATACCCAAATAAACTTTTTTCTTGTTATTAACATTAGGTTCATCAAATACATATCCTAAATCTACATGTTTGTATCCTAACTGGGACATCATTTCTAGGAAACATTATTGACTTTACATTACAAAAATTTTAAAAAAATTTATGGATATGGAAATGTTTGAGAATTATAAAATATTATGAAGGTAATATAATGTTAGATAATGATGATATATCATTGACCATATAATAAGGAATTTATAAAAATAAATCATAAATGAAATTTATCAAACAATGAAAAGGAATGAAATTTTAAGGATTGAAAAAATAAAGGTAGAGAAGAGGTTAGGAACCCTTGCCTTGAAAATTTTCTTCTTAATTATTTAGAGAGAAAAATTAGAACCATAAAAACTACTTGGATAGACTCTTGAGATATAAAATTATAGTTAATTCATGTTCAATGCATTTTTAGTGGAGGGTAATGGGAGCAAATTTCAATATTTTTAACAAATGGGGAGAGTTGTTTATTAAATTAAAATAATTGACCTCAGAACCTTGCTTAAAAAATAATAGAATATCATTGGAATTCCCATGGTTTAATCCACTGGTATTCAACAAGTAGTGGATAGTTTCTGGATTTTAATTGTTTATGAACCGAACACCCTTCAGAATATAGTATTTTTAATGTCGATAAAATCCTTATTCATAAAAAATTTATTTTTAAATATAAAAATATACTTTAGTATTTGGAATATTATGTATAGGTTATTAATATTAATTTTATTACTTTAAAATACATTATTTTATGTAATAAACCCATTTTTGGTCGCGAAATCTTTTATATTACTTATTGATAAATTTCAGGTCATTATGATGTTATAATAGTTACCATATATTTAAAATGTATTTTAATTTTTTACCAAAACATACAAATATATAAATATTTTATGAAAAATTTACCATTGGATAATTTAGATGCATTGATTACAAATTTAAGATAATTGTTTTGAAAATATTTCTCGATATATTATAGACTTAATTATCCAAAAGAATATGTGTTTATTTCAAAACCACACATTTAGAGATTAAAATTTGAAAAAACTTTTTTTATTAATTTTAATTTCATGATAATACATATTTTGGTAATTATATCACTATTCAATGATTAATAAATTTTTAATAATTATATAATGCATTTTGTTGGAAACTTTAACAAATAACAAATATTTCACTATAGTTAAATATAAAGTCTTATATGTTATGGGAAATAAATTTAAATCTTTAGGAAATAAAGAGGAAATAAAATATAATAAAATAAAAGTATAAAATTAAAAAAATTAAAATATCATATATAGAGAATAATGTATATGACAAACTAAAAGAATATTGACTCTAAAAACCGCTTACCTTGGATTCATGCGTTCTTGAACGTAATCTATCTTATCGTATAAAAACATATAATAATTATTATTATATTTAAACACGTTATTAATATTTATTACCTTTTATATGATTTTTTATATTTATTTATTACATAGTTATTGCTTATTTTTAGTTTATATTGACCATCAGTTTTTAGTAGTGTCAACATTTCCATGCCTATTTTGTTACGATAATCTTGGTCATCATTCCAAGTTCATAAGTTAAACCCATAAAAAATTGTCAACATACTATAATAATTTCTCCATGATGATTTATGAAGTTCTAGGTTCATTTCATGAATTTTTTTGTATGAAGTTTCTAGTTGAAATCCAAAATGAGCACATTTTGACATTTTTAAACGAATATGAGTTGTTATATTAGTAATGAGGTAAATATTAATATCACCATTAAGGAACCAAAATAAAACCATTATGTTATTATTAATATCATCTATCACTGATAATTATTTTTTTATATCCATCCATGATAAAAATTGATAGTATCATTCATGTAGGGGTTAAATCGACCAAAACATGAAAGTACTATAATTAATGGATGAGTAGGATTATGAAGCGATTTTGGTAAAATATAATTATTAAATAAGTATTTTTATATTATTAATATTTTATATTTGTGAGAAATCATAATTTTTTATGATTTATAGAAATAAGGAAATAAAAAATAATGATAGTAGTTCATTACATAAAAAGAAAAAAATTTATATTCTCTTAGAATCCTTCATGGTTTTCAAAGGAATTGGGGAATTACATTAATAGAAGAAGATATCCAAAGTAAGATATTATTATTATGGAGAGAATTTGGTCTAGTTGTTAAGATAAAACTAAAGGAATGGTGTGGGTTAAAGTCGGTAGAGTAAGGGTCCTTTCATAGGTTATTTTGAGTGACATTTCTGCAAATACACATTTCTTATTGTTTGTTAAATGTAATTTCTCATGGAAAGAAGATATAAAGTGAAAAAATAATGGAAACCTTATTAGGGTAAACTTATAATTCCCTAAAACATATTTAAATATAATGTTTTTGGGAATTTTATGACCCCCCTCATTTTAACCCTTTTACCACATTTTACACTTACTATGTTAACAAACTTTTACCTCACTAAAATATTTTTATTTATAAAACATGAATTGATATTTTTACCTAATTTAGAAAATGTTCTTAAAAATATAAAATGGATTTTATTATAATCAATTTATAAATGTGATAAAAATTAAATTTAATATAAGAATACATATAAAGAATTTTTTAGAAAAATGTATTTATTTTTATTTTTTACCAAGTAATAATCCTAATATGAATGGTACGTTAATTAATTATACATATAAAAAATAAATTTAATTAAAATAATTATTCAATAGTGATCAATTAAATTTATTAAATTAAAAATACCTAAAATAACGGAAACCCACTCTTTTACAAATATATCTGTCTTAATGTTAAATGATTTTATCCTTATTTATAACCAAATAAAAATCCTATCATTAATGATTCTTTATTTACTTTTTATATATAAAAATTAAATTTCATTATTTCTCATAATATAAATATGATAAATTTAACTTCTAAAATAAAAAAACAAGAGTACATTTTTTAAATAAAACACATTTGTTTATACCTTAATAATTAAATTATAATTACTTATATTTTCTTAATAATTTCAAGGATATAATTTTTTATTTTACTAATAGATCCTTTAGTTTAATAAATAATTTTTATTATTATCATTATTTATATATTATAAATTTTAAAATATATATATATGAACAATTTTCTAGGAATAAAATGTATTTTCACAAATTAATTAACATAGTTTTATTATATTCAAAAATTGTTTATTTTATTTGAAATGAATTATTTATAATAAAAATAAATATTTTTCACATCTAGATAAAAATTATTTATATTTAATATATACCGGTAATTCGGAATTGGTAATTGTTTTGTATTATTATACCCAAATTCAATATACCACTTTATTAATGTCAAATAATCACTATATTACCCCCATAATATTTTATAATTTCATTCCATTTTAACATCAAAAATCATAATTCTAATTTTTATAGTTTCCATTTAGGATTTTAAAAAAAAAATTCTATTTATGATGGTTCTTTCTCTTTATAGCTTTATAATTAAAAATAGTGATCATCGAAGGTGAAGATGATCCATAGGAATTCTAGGTTGTCACTATAGTAAAATGTACTCTTAGATTTTTTTTAGTAGAAGTTGTGAAAAAACACTACTAATTTGAACACCAATGTTTTTTTGATTTTTTTTGTTATAGTTTTTCATGAAAAATTAATTCACAACAGGTGTTTTAGTTTAGCTGCAATTTTGAACACTACCATAAAAGTAATCTCTATATATCATATTTAGATCATTTTTACCTTGATGTCACTAAAGGTGGTACCATATTCAGTGGAGGTATAAACAATACCAATAAAGTTGTCCCCAATATAAATTATTTAGAATCTGTTATATAAACTATAACTAAATATAACACATTTATAAAATTTAATTCCATATTTACTGTTGTTTCAAACCTATAAGAAATTATTTTTGGTGGTTAAAAGTGATAATGAATATATTTTAATATAGAAAAAATATATTCTCAAGAAACTCTTATACACTCTGCCCATAATAAGAAAATATTGAACAGATAATCTATAAAATATAATATAAAAAACATTTTCTAGATGTAAAAATACAACAAATATTATATAATATATCTATATAATATTAAAATTAAAAAAAATTATGTTAATCATTACTACAATATTTTAGTGTTTTTCCATAAACATAACTCCTCATAAGCTCCACTCACTATAGATAGGGCCTCTTTCCCATCACATACTTTCTTATATCTGGTATATGGTTCTAGTATTTAATTTCTTTCAATTATCATTAGTAATGAACATATTCCAAAAATACCAAGCATCAATATGTCAGAAAATACAAAAAATTATAGTTAAATAATAATTACCAATAAATAATTAATAATGAAATAAAACCATAATATTTTTAAAATATTAATATTTTATAATATATATATGAACTAATATTAGTTTTTAGGTAATTTAGACTCATTTTAGTTCAATATCCCTGAAGGATTCTATATCTAGGTGGTTTTAATCTTCCAATATAATTACACCTCAATTTAAGATAAGAACCATGGTAAAATCATGGGTAAGTGATCTCATATTACTCTAATTATTCTCTTAACAGAGATATATATTTTTATATGTAATTATAATATATTATTTTTATGGTTTCTATAAGTTGGGATTTTAAAAAATTATGGGATTTTCGTTTTTGATGGTTTGACTCATCTTTGGAATCCTAATCATCTCTCTATTATTATTTTTTCAATCCATTAGTTGGATAATGATAGGTAGTTATACATATCCTTAATTTATACATTATAAATATTTTTTATTTTCTATTTTACTAAAGAAAATTGTTTTTTATTTTTATTAGTGATTAATGTGTTGTTTGTGTGATATGTTTTGAAAATATTAATTTTCTTATGAGTTAAGATAATTATTTTATTTCTACTATTTTTGGATTTTTGTTTTATAGGTTATAATGGTTTAAATTTAAAATATATTTTTAGTTATATAGGGATAAACACATTTTTATATATTATTAAATGTTTAGTTGAACCCATTGACATTACAGTGAGTTTCATTTTAGATAAATATTTTTTTAAGGGCTTAAGGAAATGTTTGGATGGTAAGGAACCATAATTCAAATAGGAGGGGATGCGGGGGTGTAAGTGGTTCCAATGTTTTACTGTATTAAACTGCACTAAACCCCATTAATTTTTTTACCTAACATATGTGATATGATGTGAACGGAACCAACCCAAACCTAATATAATATTATTCAATTGAGAATAAGAAAATAAATATAAAACTAAATAAATGAATAATGATTGAATATAAAATACCAAATGAAATTGAACTATCCTTCACTATTGTATCCTAAAAATATAAAAAAATGGAATATAATTAAATCAAATAGATTCATCCAAATTTTGAATAACCCGAGCCAACACTACTCTACTTGAATCACAAAAAACAAAATGAAAGTAATTCCACTAATAAAAACCTGAATAAAATGAATAAAATAAAACTATAACAAAATGAATCAAAATAAGCTTAAAAATTAATTGGAGAACTCTAAACCCTACCAATGATAACCAAATAAAACAATTCCAATCAAAAAAACTTGGTTAAAACTAAACTGATTTAATATAAATAAAATTACACCTAATTAAAACCAAATGACCCTATTAGAAAAAAAATAACTTTAATTGAAATAAATTTTCTTGAACTAAACATAATCGATTTTATCTTAACATACTTGAAGATATATGAATTAAATTACCAATAAAAAACCAAACCCACTGGAATGATACATATCCAAACCAATACCAACTAAACAAAAACAAAAGCAATTAGTTATGAATTGAATCAAACCAAACATAACAAATTGAGGATTCTTAGATAGTATATTGAATATACTACCTTGAAATTATTATCATGGTTAATAAATGACTATGATATATGGATAATACTTTAGCGTGGACTTATCTTTGTTAAGGATTTATTGTTATGTAAATATTTTTTCATATTTAATTTTTAAAATTTCTATAATATTATTTTTACGTGAGGTAATACTTTTTAATCATTTTATAAAAATAAATTTGTAAATAAATTTGTAGTGGTTTCATAGGGTGTTGAATTATTTTCTTAGAATGATTCTAAAAAATTACTAATACAATCCAAGCTAATCCAAAAAATAATAATATAAGTCTGCTCAGTTTTTATCTATTTATGTGTGTACCGTGAATGATGACAAACAACTGAAAAATGTAATTAATAAAATACACAAAAATTAATTTATGATTTTCATTAAACTAATGTTATTATATTTCAATATATTCCAATAGTAACGACATCCTAGTATCCTCGTGATGGTAACGGATTCATGATATAAATATATGATACTCAAACATCCTCAAAAGTAGGCATGCCTATGAATGAAATTTTAATAGGATAATTGAATATAATAAAAAAAGTATGAAAAATATCTGATCAGGTGCACCCAATGTATCATCTATATATTAACACTCATGTACTCTCAATGTACTCTGGGTAGTAGAAGTATAATAGAAGTCCTACATTATAGAGAAGTAACCATCTTGGTAGCTCCTCAAGTATGAAATTCATACAAAAAATATCAACAGAAAAATAATTCAATTAAATCCAGAGTTCAATTATATTTCATTACATTCATATTTTCAACTAAATATTAAAAAATAATTCATATTTTATTATATAATAATTTTCATCATGATTTTTAATATTATTATCAACTTCCATTTTGAACATTATTTTCCCTTATTTTTTGTCTTCACCCTCCCTTGGAATACCAACATTTTCAATATCTTTAAGGAAAAACAATTTAATGTGATTTTTTTATGGGTTTCACTACCAAAAATTACATTAGCTTCATTACACATATCATACATGTCTCTTGGTTTTATATGTAAAAAATAACCTACCCTTCATCTTCTATATCATTACAATTATAAACCGTTTTTGAATGTGAAGAAAAAAATGTGTTAGGCCCAAAAGGGTTTTTGATATCATTAGAAGGGGTCAATCACGATATGAATATTTTTTTTAAAATTATTCTAGTCCCAGTAGATCTTGGAGTCTTTATTATAAGGGTGAATTTGTTTTCTATTTAATGTTTATATTGATATTATACATTCTAACATTATATAATGATGATTCATTTAAATTAAAATAAGAAAGAAGGTAGAAGGGAAAATTTATTTTTTCTTAGTTCATTACTATGGGCTAGTCCAAGGAGTATTCATACCACAATGTGTTGTTTCACAAAAATCCCTAATCTCATTACTTGCTGGTTTAGGCTAGGTCACTCTTTCCTAAGCTCACTCCACTTACAATATTCAATGTGGACTCATTGTTTGTCCTATTTTACAACCAATCATAATTTGAAATCTCACTTACCTCTAAACTAAAGTGTGCTAATTACTCCATAAGATGATACTTATTTTTATCAGTTGAAGAAATATTTTTTACACCACATTTAGTGCATCATTAATTTCCACATTAATCAACAAGATGAAATTTTTTACAACATAATTACTAGAAAAAAAATTTCTGGTCTAAAAAACATTAAATTCCACGCATCCTTTGTTTGAAATTAAAACAACTCTACCAACTTGCACACAAAATTTATATTTTTTAGTGCATGTCAAACTTGCATGGAACTTAAGTATTGTTGAGGAACTACTTTGTTCTTAAATAAACATGACCATTTTCTATATGTAACATATTGCGTGAATGAAATGTCTTCACATAACCCTTCCTCAATTCAAAGCCCTGATATTATCTAAAGGTTGAGCTACTAAATTGAGAGGTGTATCCAACTATTTATAGACATTATTGACCTTAAATGAAACTTCATTTCATAACTTACACTATGTGTGTAACTTCCATCGAGCATTGAAATTCATGTTTTGTCATTGTCTTTAGTGCACAAACCTATCTCTATTTCATGGTCTCTCGGAATTTCCTTGTGTGCCTTACATTGTGTGTGAAACTCAAACTTCACATGGTTTCAGAACATTTATACAACACTTCCCATTGACACATTTTAATGTGATGGTCCTGAAAATTCACTTAAGTGAAAATTTTCAAATTACCTTCACCCTTGCATGGAATTTTTTCCAATTATACAGAAATAATTCCTTGGCCAAAAAACATTTTCCCATCCTCTAGATTTTGGACCCCAAAAATTTTATAAACACCGTGAGATACCACCACCTTATACACACAAAATTCAATACAACTTACATTGCAGATATTCCTATATCTTGAATCATTGATGAAATACCTATTCAAAAATATCTCTTAAACTCCACAACCATCCTTAGAATCCTTCTCTGTCAAAAAACAAAATCAACCCAAAAGCACTACAATGTTACCTTGAGGGACTTTTCGCAACAATCTCCCCCTTTGAGTTTGTTGAAAACTCTTCCCATTTTGAAACCTCATTAAAGATTCTTATATCATCTATTTTTTTATTCTTATGATTATAGATACCGATCACATAAAACTCAAAACATACCCTAAGATCACATGATCTATGCTCATAAAGAAAAATAAGAGTAACAATCAATGTTTATCAATGAATCTCTTCATTCTAAAACCAGTCAACTTCCTTTATCACATTACTCGTCTATCATGATATATAACCATTGATCTATCATCTTTATCATCATGATATTTAAAAACTACCTTAATTCATCGCTCCCCTATCTTTTTCTACCCCTATCTACCCCCTATATAATTCTCCCCCCATATTGATCGTGTTATTTTCTCCCCCTTTGTCAATGAACCCAAAGGTTACTCTTTTGTGCATGAAATAGTTTAAATAATACATATCATCAAATAAGTTAAAAAAACAATACATCAAAGAGAGGGTGTCCCACATCTATGATTTTTATATGTGGGGAGTTGACTTAACTTTAAAATCTAGTTTATGCCATTAAAACACTTCTTCCTTTAAGGCCTTTATTAGAATGTCTGCAACCTATTGTTTTATAGAAACATACGCCATCATTAGAATCCCATGCTCCACCATATCCTTGATAAAATGATACTTTATTTTAATGTTATTAATACATGAGTAATGGGATTGATTTTTTCTAATATGTGTAATACTTGAATTATCACAATGGATTCTGATCATAGGATTCACTATAAATTTCATATCATTAAGATACCATTGCATCATAAATAACTATATATAAGCTTAAGTTGCTGCAATATATTCATATTCTATGGTGATAAATGAAATGAAATATTGTTTCTTTATTATCAAAGAAATACACAATTCTTCAAGACAGAATACACCACCTCACATTAATTTTTTTCATCTACTGATCCATCACAACCTTTATCTGTATAGCCTAATAACTCTTGTTGATATTTTTCAATGTACAGTAAAATGAAATCCCCATTTCCCTAGATATACAAAAGTACTCTTTTTTAATGTAATTATATAGGTTTATTTGGTATTAATCTGATATCATACTACTTTTAATGTGTAAGAAATAAGATCAAGTTGTATCACAATTATGTACCATAGAATTCCAATGATATGACTATATTTTTTGAAAACTGAGCTTCTCTAAAAACCAATAAAGTATTAAATACCATGATCTTGGTTCTTGATTCAACCTCTATATCCAAGATTAATCCTATTTTGTATTTTCTTCAAACATTTATGATTTTTTCATCTATATTGATACCATCTATTTGGGAGTACCCTTTGTACACTAATTATGATTTGTTTCGAATCACTAGGCCATATTCATTTAGTTTGTTTTAAATAAAACATTTGGTCCTAATGAAATTCTTATATGTTTGTCTTAAAATAATCTCCCATGTCTAGTTATCTCAATTTTATCAATATCTTAATTCATAACCAGAACTCAGTTCACATATCCAGTTTTGGACAAATATTAATCATGAATACTTACGATTAAGCTATATTGATATGTTGGAAGAGTCATCAAAATGGGGAGACAACTTATTAGAAATACTATTGATTTTATATTGCATCCTCTTAGTATCCTGAAAATGGTCAGCCGATACCATAAGGTTATAACAAAATGGATAATAAATAAATAAATGAATGTTACTGCTTCTTCCTCAATTAGTCTTCTCTCTATGGTAAAAGAACACTTGATATGGGACATGATACCAATGGTTGAATATTCAATACAACTTGGAGCCACTAGATCATTCAAGGATAGCTTAGGAAGCTCCTCAGTTTCACATCAGGCTCTTCATCATATAATATACCTTTTCCAAAGGAAAAATCTTCCATATATATATTTTAATAAAATATATGTTATGTAACACCACTTATTGAATGGGATATCATACGTGTATTTCAAGATATCATATTCTTATTGTCATCTGTATATCCATTCAACTTATATACTCATGCCTTTTCAACACACACACCCCTTTGATTGTATATCACACTTATTCCTACACAACTTTTCAGAATATATGAGAATTATTTCAGACATTGGGAGAGGGGTAACTTTCAAATCCTAAATAAGATTATTATAGTCAATCGTTATAGATTAAACATTTTATAATTTCTTATAAATAACGATACACTTCTTTTACTTATTACAATTATCGATCCAAATTGAAAAACTCCATAAATATGACTAGAAATTATTTACCCACATGATTATTTTTCTTTAAATATATAGATTCTTTAGTCTTGGTCTATTTCTCAATTTAGGGTTGAAACCCACAAGTTAAAATTACTTTTTTTAATGATCCACCAATTTTCCATTTTCTATAATTCATTCTCTATGTAGAAACCCATCCACTAGACATTTTCTCTTACTTCTTCCTCTATTTGAGGGCTCTTTCTCTTGAATTTAATTCTTTAATTATGGAATGATAAGAGAGTTTTTAGAGACATTAATTATTCATTTTTATTTTATCGGTTAGCTAAGTCACCGCACTATTTCTTGCTGGTGATGGGTCCATCAGAGAATGTATATTCTTCTAACTCACAACTGGAGTAGCACCTCCCCTTTTCATCATGATTGTTTTACATTATTTCCATGAAAGATATAGTTATTGTAAAAATGGATGTGTTTGATACATATTTTGTTAATTTACTTGGGTTTTCTATGGGACTTTAAACCTATTTTTAACTTATCCTTTTGTCTTACGTTACAATATTTCTCATTATACATCACTAGAGTTGGGTATGTTCTTTCTAGTTCCTATACATTTCTTGAATTATTCTAGATACAATATCTTTCAAAATTAACATGATTAAAACATAAAAAAACCGTTCATAAAAAACATGCATTCTGTCATCCTTTATCTATTGAAATGTTGATGAAGATACATTTATTGTTCTTAAATTGATCCCTTAGGATTCTTGACAGATAACAACAGTGTATCCCATTCTTCCAAAATATAAGCATTTCTTTCCTGCTTCCTTCTGGGAGTCTTTCTTTCATATTTTTCAATAATATTCTTATTTTCATCTGATTTAGTAATATTTACATCTCCACATCATGAAATATATTCCAAATCCTCAAAATAAAATCATGAAAAATTGAACATGAATCCTAGAGAAATAGAACATGTTCTCATTACATCATATGAAATAATTTTTATGTCTATTTCTAACACCTATAATATTTTTCCTATTTCTATAATTGTTCATAGATCTCTTCCTTTTAGCATGGGTGAGGGTTTATCATAGCCAATAGAAGATTTCCCCAAATTGCATGGCCTTTTGAATAAGATAATCATTTCCTGTTTTACTATAAAATAACATATTATATTTTCATTTTATTATTACCTTTTCAAGGAGAATCAAATAAAAAATGGAAAAATCATTCAATTTTGGATTCCCTTTGGAATTATATTTAATTAATTATTTCTTCACAGATTCTAACTGATATACCAATAGTTTATTCATTTTGTCCCTTGATTCATGTTGGAAATTAATTTCAATATGGATATCCATCACATATTCTAATTCACAGAAGATCTTATCCATAATGTTATCTTTCTCCTTTATTTCAGAATACTTTTGAAAAATAGAATCATTATCAAATGAATTTTCTAATTGTATATTTTGGTTCTCCTGAACTAGTTCATATAGGTATATATCATGATCATCAGTTATGTCTTCCAAATTCAGAATTTATTCCGAGCTCATATTCTTTCACATATCATCTGCTTTGACTTTTTCTATATTTGTGGAAACCTTTTGCATTTCTTCATATTAGTAACAATTATTCTTCCAAAATTAAGTATCCACATCAAAAATTCTTTTTATTTAAACATTTTAGCTTGTTGATCTCAATTTCTTAAACATTTATCTGAATATTTTAAGACTTATTTTCTTCTTATAATTTTTAATCAATTTTTTTCTTGTTCAAAACATCTAAAAATAATCTTCTCAGAATTTATTCATCATTATTAGTTAAAAAATATCTTATAATGATGTGTTCTTTATTAATTTTAGAAGAAATTTTTAATTGGAGAATAGTCTCAAAATCTTTTATGTTATTGGTTTCCTTCAACTGAAACACACTATTTCCATAGACACTTCCACACTAAAAAATTCCACCATACATTTTCCTTTTCCTTGATGTTATTTCCTTTTCCATGGTAAAATGAAGTAAGAGTTGACTAAAAAATTAATTTCGACTATAGAATGAACTAATATAGAGAAATAAATATGATAAAAGAAACCAATTCATTGATAGAAATTGTTAGGCCCAAGAGGTGTTTAGATACACTGAGAGGGGTGGGGGTGAATCGGGGTATGGATATTCTTTATAAAATTATTCCAATTCTATTGGATATTGAATTCTTTAATATAAGTGTCACTTAATTTTCACTTTAATGTTTATTATGATATTATACTTTATAAATTTATCTGATAATGATGCATATAGTTTAAATCAAGAAAGAAACATGAGGACACTCTAATTTTTACTTAGTTCACTACTACCAGCCAATGCATGGAGCATGAATCCAACAATGTGTTGGAGCACTAAAATCACTAAGATCAATACCTGTTAGTTTAGTATAGGTCACTCATGTATGGTCTCATTGAACATACATTATAGAGAAAAGACTCACTACCCCTCCTAGTTTACAACCAACCCTTGTTTGAAATATCACTACTCTCTTAATTAACGTGTTTTCAATGCTCCTTTAGATGATTCTTCTTTTTATTACTTGAATCATAATTTTTTACACCTAATTTTGTGCATAATTAAGATCCACATTAATATAATTTATGAGTATCCTTTTACCATGTAATTATTTGGGAAATCCATTCTAGTTCATACAACATTTTGTTTTGAAAAACATTTGGATGGATTGGCACAACTCTACCAACATACATGCAAAATTTAGGTTTTATTGAAAAATTGAAACTTGTGTGAAACATTTTATTTTAATAGAACTAATTTGGTCTTATAGATACAAGTCAATTTTCTACAAGTAACTTATTACACATAAGAAATAACTTCACAGGACTCTTTCATGATTCAGGGCCGATTATTCTCAAAGGATTGAGCTCCTGAAATGAGAGGGGTAACTGTCTATTTATAGATAGGGATGAACTTACACACACCTTCCTTTTTCTCTTTACACTATGCATGAAACATCCATCTAGTATTGAACTTTGCATTTTGACATCTCTTTTGGTTCACAACACTATATCAATTTCATTGTTTCATGTACCTTTTTTTACACCTACCATTGCACGCACAACTCACACTTTCATATAGTTTCATAACATTCATGCAACACAACAATTTTCCACATTTTTATGTGATAGTATTGAAACATAACTTTTTTGGAAACTTTGAAAATAACCTCCACCCTTTCATGCATCTTTTTACATTTATATGAAAATAAAAAAACACATTTTCCCATCCTTTGTATTTTGGACCCCCAAAAATTGAAAAAAAGTGTGAACTAATACCACCTTAAACCCACAATTTTCTGTAACACTTATAGAGAATCCATTACTCTGTATTGAATATTTGGTAACATACATACTCAATAGTCCCTATATAATTCCACAACTAACCTTGTCAACCTTCTTTTTCAGCAAACACAATCAAACAATAAAAACTACAAAGATACCTTGAGGGATTGTTTCTAAACAAAATATATGGAAAATGTTTTTCACATTCCCTAGTATAGATCAACTAAGTACAGTTAAAAATGTAAATTTAAATGATTCTTTCCTTATGAACCTATAATTATTAACCCACATACATTTGAACAATGAAATGTAAAAATTCCCTTGAAAATTTAACTCGATATTATCAACCAACTTTCCATAGTATCCCTAAAATTGAACTATAAATATACATTTGTTTTATATTTTTAAAACATCCTCGTCATAAAATGTATAAAACTTGAAACAACCAATAATTTAATCATTGAATCTATTTTATTGTTTCATAGAAACTTTATAAAAACACTTCAAATATTCTGTTAGTTTAGAACAATTATTAGTATTGGTTACCTATAAAAAATTGATATAAAAAATTTCTAATTACATTAGATAATTATCATAATATTGATTATGAAAATATTTATTAGATAGAGAAATTACAAGAATTTAAAACCAATCAAAAATTTACTTATTAACATTCTTCATCTATGAAAATCATTTGTGGATTTTATATTTAAAAAATATATCATTAAACAATTCTAATATCAAAGAAATTACGTTATTTATTATGATACATATGCACTTGGTATGTTATAACATCATCAAAAAAGATAATTTTTATTAATTTTAATATCCTTAATATAATTTTTGATTTATATCTTTGAATAATTTAGAAAAAATTTGATTTCATAGTTTTTTGTTCCATTGTATTAGTATCTAAAAAATCATTTATAAATATGTTATCATCTTGATAAGGTTGTACTACAGTTTTAGAATCATCATTAAAATTTGTAAAATATATGTGTGGATCAAATTATATTTTATGCACTTGATGTTTTTTTCATAATTTGTAAAAAAAATTATTGATCTAGTTCCATATTTTATTATCCACCATCAAGGTATTAACCTGGTCATTTTCATGCTAGACATAACAACTCCAGGTTTCCATAATGTTTAATTCTCAATGAAAAATCCACCAAATTTATTATTTTGGAATGTTTTTCAATATAAAGTGATGAAATAATTTATCTCTCTTCATCTATCATCTAAATTTACATTGAAGACAAGAAAATTTTATTTTTTTCATCTATAGATTAATTTTCAGTTGTAAAATCAAGAAACATCACTAAACCCTAGACACATTGACATAAGTTCCAAGGTAATACAATACAATTTTTATCCATGAATAATCTATTTCCATAAATTTCAAATTATGTATATATTTATATTAATATATAGGAATGAAATACTAAATTTTAGTTAAAATTAAATGATAATCCTAAATACAATACCCAAACATTATATCCATGAATTAAAACATATATTAAAGTGTAAAAATTTGGACTATACAAATCAAAGTATAAATAGAGTGTTACAATTACAACTATACACCAATAAAATTTAAAAAAAATACATCCATGAATGGAAGAACATGTTAAATTCAAAAGTTCCATGTTCCCCACCCTTTTCATATTTAGATTATTTTCAAAACATGATCAAGAAGAAGTATGAAAATTAGAAACTACAAAAAAAATCAAGGATCATAAATTATTGTTAAACATTATTCTTTTTTAAATAAATATCTCATGGTTAACTTGTTATATAACATATTCTATACAAGGTGGTTTCTGATTTAAAAATTAAAAAAAAGTATAATGGGGTTATAAGTATTCCATGTGGACCAAACATAGATTTATGTTATTAAATTATTTGGAATCATTATTAATAAAAATAGTATAATTAATATCAAAAAATTAATTTCTTTTAGAGTATGTCATGATTAATTTGTATGTTTCAAAGGAAATTCTTTCCAATCATATAAACAATATCATACACAATCTACCATTCACATGACTTATTTATCCCCAACAATATTAGATGGCTCTAAATTATTATAACTATTAATTTAGGGTATATTTTATATTTTATTGATATTAAATGCAATTTATTATATGGAGGAAAAAATTTATATTTTGGGTAAACATATAAAGAATATTTTAATATAGTAAAATTATTCATTTATTGATCACGAGATCTTGTTTAGTTTTGGGATACAATAAGTATTGTTTGGTAGTTGGGAACCGTGGTGAATAATTGAGTTGTGATTGATATACATCTACAATTATTAGTAATCACAACTAAAAAAATATTCTTTTTCAAATAAAGGTAAATTATGGAGTATAGATCCAATAGGGAAATTGGGATTTTTCATAGAATTATTTTAAAATTTGAACTCAACCAGTGATAAAAAACAATAATATAAATAATATCTTAGTAGAAAAAACTATAAAAAAACTAATAAAATTATAATAAAGAATACATAAATATGCAGAATAGATTATATAAAGATTTATATTGAAAATAATAGATACCATCGGTGGAGGTCATTGATAGAGGAGGTTCACAAACATCTGGGCATTTCTATGGAGAATGGTGATGGGTAGAAGAATTAGCCCTCATAGTTACAGGAATATGGATTATGGATCATAGTAGAACCTAAAAATAAGATAAAAACATAAGACTAGTACTATATTAGGGTGATGGGGGTGATAGTTAATGAGAGGGTGGCAGAGAGGGAAGAGAGTCTATTATTGGAGGAGGATCACATGTGGATATTTTTGAAAGGAACTATGAAATATGATTCAAATCACATGCCTTTTTTTGAGTCGGGGTGAACCAACATTCCAATGGAGGATGGTCATAAAGACTTTTCCAGTTACACCTTAGAATTAACATTGGTCGAGAGGTTGAGAGGTTGGGAGCATCACAGCTTTTTGAGGGGATTATTTTCTACTTAATCACTCTCTTATATATTTAAGTTATTTTCCTAAATTATTCCCACATCTTGATGTGAAACTAGTTACCCCATTTGTAGTGGCTAGTTACTAACATATAGGGAGATTTATATTTTATTCCAATCTAGAAAGGTGGTATGTTTTTACAGTATCAAGAAAAAATAAATAAGAATGGATTCCTATGAATCATTGTGAAAAAAATTAGAATTCATGTAGTCCGATTCAACTTAGTGAGACACATTGTAATTTTTAAGGTTATTTAATGACAATATATCTATATAGATTATCAATATTTTGTAAGGGAAAGTGGGAGAAAGGTACCCAACAATGGTTGGTTTGGGACTTACACCTGAGCGTCCCTTTTATGTTTTACCTTAATAGTAATATATCCTAATTAATATAGTTTTATTTAACTAGTAATATGACCTTATAATGTATTTGGTTGGTTCAATTAGCTGTAGTATGACCTACTAAGTAGAAAAATGATTTCATTAGGAATATGAACCAATAAATGATATATGGTGAATCCTATAGGTAATATGACCCTCTACGTGGGGTATGGTTTCATCCAGAATATGAACTCATGATGAGAGTTCCCAATGAATATATCCCTATTGAATGAAATGTTCGGGATCATTAGAGATATGGCTTGATGAGGGAGGCCATAAATAGATTCATAATGTATATATCCCTATGATTATGGATAATGGTTTAATGATGATTGGTTGGAACCTATAGTGAGGGCTCCTACATATCCTAGTTGTAAGGAATAAAATCCCATGTAGTTCAGGATGCATAGCTTAAGCTCGTGTGATAAGACCATGCAATAAAATTTAATATTACATAGTAAAGAAATTTCTTTATCATTCTATACCATGAAACTAAAATGTTGGCCACACAGTTTAACATCATGAAACAAAGACATATTTTCATTATAGGTGTAATAAAAAATAATTGATCCTAAAGTTAAGTAATGATTATGAATATGGGGTTTCACTTTTTGAGAATCATTCTTAACGAGGAAAATAAATCCATCATTGAGCCTAATGTTGGGGACTTACACCCAGGGGAGGCCTATCCTACCATATTACTTCATGTTAGTAGGTGGTGAATGTTAAAGGAAGGATAATTTTAGTCATATTATTATATGGGTAGATATAGGTTATAAATCATATTTATCTACCTCTATCTCTAAATGGAATCAAGTGTCCACCATGAACCAAGGCCAATGGAATTTAGGTCGAGGTTTGTTTAGATTAGGTTCCATGGCCTAAGGATGGTCTCATTAATGCCTCTATGATGGGGAACCCTATTAGAAAGGGATTTTAGGATTTAAATTCCTTGAGGGACCTACCGGTTAGGGATGATAAATTATGGACTTATTTTATCAAGAAAACACATTATCAAATGAGGGTCACTATGGAAATCCTGAAATCCTAATTAGGTATGTCCAATGGATTTGGATGAGGTATCACTATGATCTTTTTTAGGTTTCTATGAAAAAATGGTCAATAATATGAACAATTACCCTATATATATTAATCAGTAGAAGAAGGGGATCAAGCACCCCAAAGGAAATTAGTCAGTGTGGTAGGTTCACGGTGAACACTAGTCCCCATAATAGGTGTGTGGTGTAAGGGTATTGATTTGAATTGTAGTCATCTTAAGAAACATTTATTTCTTAGTTGAAAAAATAGACTGCATTGGGGATATGAGTCTTCCTGGTATGCTTGTGAAGGATATGATCTTCTTAAAGGAGATGTACAATAGAAGGGGCTTCACGTGATGGTTGATCAAGAAAAACTGGTATGGTTGAAGCCTAAAAAATAATTATTATGTGGTGAGCACCATTATAAGTGGTTCTTGGAGGGAAATGATATACACATTATACTAGTGATTAATCTCTCTTGTAAAAGGCCACACATAATAAATGATAGGAATATTCTTTACAGACATCAAGAATTACACTATGAATAATTCATTGATCTCTTTTTATGGGTGTATGTATATAATATATTCAATAAGGAATGGGATATTTATTGTAAATCCCTTGATAACTACTTTCTAGGATAATATTACATGTAGTTGGGAGTTAATGACCCTAATATCCCTTATCTATTTTTCCATGTACAAGGGTTCCACTGACTGAATAAGAAGATGCCTTAGAGTCATACTGTAAGTGTGAAATAGTGAGGGATTATGTCTATCATCATTCCCTAAACATGGTGGGTGATACCCTGGTGATTTTCATCATCCTTCTAAGCGGAAGTCGGATGATCAGTCATTCATATCCATTATCATTCCACATTCCAGGTAGGAAATTAAAGGGTAACATCCATAACCATTCCACATTCCATATGGGCTACCACATAGTGAATTCTATCACAATTCAGTGTGGCAATTGGGTGACCATGCGGTGCCTTCATCCCTTGAATTTGAAAATTTTATTTGATCCTTGAAAGCACTAAGTGTCAATAAATTCTCCCCTCTAAATTGAGTCTGTTCATCCTGAAGAAGGTTTTATTTGGAAGAAAGAAATAGACATCTATATTTATTACCATGGGGTCTCTTAGTAATCCCAAAATATATATTTTGTGGTGTATAGATCACAAGGATTGCATGTGATGTGTAGCTGAATGGATTTTGTCTCAATTACAAATTTGGATATAACCTAATTTAATTTTAGCATACTTCCTTGGTGATTTGGATTATTTTAAAGTGATAAAATATTAGCATGTTCTGCTTTTCCAGCATTCATCATAAATATATGTCCTTCACTAGTTAAGTAAGTGGATTATTTCCTTAAAATGTTCCCTACAACAAATTCCTATTTAAATATTGGGGATCATATGTTCTCATGTTTCTTTAACCCTTTTCTCAAATACCGTATGGTTTTTCAAACATCCACCTAGTCACTGTGTATGATTACCTAAGACCAGGTGGTAGTTTGGGTCTCTATGTGGTTACCATGTTGTATCCACATAGGTTTCCATAAAATTAATTTATTTTATTTATTTTAATATCACTATTTTAATCCCATTTATGTAGATAATGGATCAGGAACAACTAAAGTACTACTAAGTTGTGGCTACAATATGGATGGATAAGATCGAACGAATTGTAGCTAACAATCATCGGAAAATTTAGTTAAATTATAATTTCCTTTTTTGGAAAATGGAGGGATGACTCTGAAACAATTCATTAGTAGATATGTTACCCTTGTATGGATTCATACTACTCAACGACACACTAATTCCTACTCTGTGGATAAATAACATGCCACTTTACTAGATCAAAAAGCACCAAGAGACAGACTAGGAAAATATATTAATGGAAGGACACTTCATTAGGGTGATTAAAAATCATGAGTAGTATTTAATCATATATAATCCCATGACAATAAATGATAAATCATTCCCATTTGAGACCTATATGCACATTTTTTAGTTAATCATCAAGAATTCAATGACAAGACAAAGGTTTAGTTGGTCTTTATGTTGGGAAATCCATTATGAAGGGGAGTCTAGAAAGTACTAGGATGACCTTTTGGGGTAAATTGGTATTTCACATAATTTTTGGAGGATCTTACAGTGGTAGGACTAAATGAATTCATATTAGTTTATTAGACCTTTTCCCTTCACAACTTGGACCTGATTTTGAAAATCCATAATTTTTGGAGTTACGACACGTGTACCTTTCATATGGTGAATGAAGTGGATGAAATCAACCTCTCACATAATCATAAGGGCTTAAAACATGGGGGACATGTATGAATAATTCCACCTATGACTTTACATAGTGTAATACTGAGAGGACTCCAAAACTAGATGAATAGATTCTCAAAATAAAAAAGGCATAATGGGGGAATAAATTAATCCCAAGGATGACATGTATTTCAAATCATGGAAGAACATATTCGTCAAGATAACCAGTCCATATCGAAAACATAATAGGCCACGTGCATACCAAAACCTTTATCATCAAAAACTCCCTAATTCTTATTGGAGAAGTATAAATGATGGACAATTCAAAAAAAATAGAATGAGAACTTACATTCAAAACGTATAGATTAATACACATATAATATTTTTTAGTAATACACATCAGTTGATATCATACGCCAATGCGAGCATCAAAATCTTTTGTTAGGGTAAGAACCATTGTGATGACCACCCATCCTGCAAGTGGTATTAAAATTATCATGGAAATGAATGTATTATCTAATCTATACCGACTAATCTAAAATATCTATAAAGGGAATACCCCCTTCCAAATTGTTGGACCTTTCCAAGTGTTATGTGGATGGATAACAGATCATGGTGGTAGGTACGAATTTATCAAGATCCAAGAGATTCTGGGTGATAGGATTTTACCCAATGTCTATAGTATAAGCAAGGTAATATTGAGGTTATTAAATGAACATTATTTAAAGGACAAGCTAAATTGGTATGTCCAGTTTATGTGTACACTATATCCTCCACCACTGGTTCCATGATTGAAAATGAAACTAGAACTCTTGAAGAACATGGTTAATTTATATCCTCGTGAGAGGGTTTTCTAGCACCTAGGATTAGTGGTAAGGTAATATGTGTGTGATATATGACCTATAGTTTTTTAATGAATTTTATCTATATTGAAAATAAGGGTCTTGCCCATCCTACCAGTGTATACACTGAGAAAGATTAGATATTGGTATGAAAATTCTGGTTGATTATGATGTGGTAAGAGACAAGTGTATAAATGAATATTCCCCCATATAATTTCTTCACAGGGATTTACGTTGATTATACTGAAAGATAGATCTATTTATATCCTCAAGAGAAATTAAGAAAGATAGTGATGAAATTTTGGGGTCCCCTGGTAGCTGAATGTAAAGAGTAACTGAATCTAGTAGCTGAGATGGAAAGGCCTAGGAAGAGGCTTTATCAACTACGAATATAAGAATAAGGCCTATAAATAAGGTCACCTAAAAGGGTACCTCACTATCTCATATACCAATGAAGTATGTAAAGTATGTGGGTGTTTCATATTGGGGGACAGGAATAGCTTCCCTCCCTCCATTACTACTAATGGTAAATATCTATATGTCTAGAGGGAGTGGGATATATGAAGAAAATTCAAATATACCAAATATGTTTAGGATATGATCCTTCGAATGAACATTATTATTTTGTAAACTAGATATATTTTTGCCCTCATTGATACCTCTTATGAAGATGATCCAAATGAAGAATAATATCATATAACATATCAAGATGCTACTATCCATTTGATAAATGATACACCTTTTAATTAAAATATTATTTCAAAAATAATGGTGTATGAGATAGTCAAAGAGGATAGTAACATCATCAAAAACTCACCTCAAGAATATTTTGGTTGTATGTGCCTCTTTGAGTACATTATTCTAACATTGAATTCATTATGAGATTAACTATTTCATTGATTCTTATAAGAGTCAGCGAAAGCTCTATACCCTTTTATGTCGTGAGTATATTCTATAAGGGATGAAAATTATGTCTTGGGAAGTCATATAGATTCTGTAGGTGATATTGGAACTACCACTCCCGACATATTAGACCAAATACATCAGTCAATCTCAAACATATAAGAGCTATTTTTGATACCATCACCAATGGATAATTCTAGGAGTTTTATGGTCTAGTAAATCCATAACAAGAAGGTGGAAAAGCCATTTGAGGTCCAAATTCACCCAAGGATGATAAGTAGAAGTTACATTTAACTTTTCACATGCACACTCAAGGATTCTTCCTTAGTAAAATAAGGGCTTTTGAAGATACCATTCAAAGCTCTATGGACCTAGAGGAACCATATTATTAAGAGAATGTAACTATTGTAATTCATGAGGGGTCTTCAACAGAAGTAGTGGAAGGTAAATCCCATGATGGGTTTTTCTTAAAAAATAACCCAAGTCTCATTGTGATTTCTCTTACTAGTAGAGAAGTATATAGTTTAGGTATTATAACAATACTCAGGTGTGATATTAGGAATCATCCACTGACCCTTTTTCCTTATATCAGGGTCTATTATTTTTTTATGGCCTTGGAAAAATTGAATGAAATATTTATAATAATTGATTACCATAATTCCATAGATGAATTTAAGAACATTATCAAGGAGTTAAATTGATTGTGTATTATTTATTTATGTTTTACCTAGTTACTTTATAGCATAGTATACAAAACCAGCTATCTCACTTGTGAAACTCTATCTGAAGATAACACTGTGAAAATAATTCAAAGGAAGGGGAACAAGATCGTTCATTATCATTTGATAGAGGTTTTTCCACCCTTGGATTTCAAAATTTTGGATCCAACTTGGTCATTTGATGAAAAAACTATAGGCATTAGAGAAGGAGTGCACCCTCAAGATTATATATCTTTATAGACCACCAAAGTCATCGATGTGGAGGAAATTATAAAACATCTAGATGACCTAATCATAACATGATATGGTAATACCTTAATAGTTCCAAGATATGAGATAGAATTCGGAAACATAGTTTTATACATCATATTGAAAAAACACTAAATAGGAGTGAATATTTGGATATTCATTTTTTGTAGATGGGGGTTTCCATAGATACCCAAGCCTAGACAGTCTATGAGTATTCACATCATTATCAATTTTCCTTTCATTGTATCAATAGAATACACATATATATTTTTTCATCTGTCCTAGTAGTATGTGATCCAAAAATGATACCTATCAAAGGGTTTCCTAGTCACATAGTTCACTCTTTGGGAAATATAGAGGTTTCTATTTATTTGGTACCTGCTATCTTGATGGGAATACAACATATCTTCTCCTAGATAGAGTTGATCCTCATGTATTACTCACCTCTTGAAAGTGATTATAAATTAGATTTGGTGCCTATAAGTTCATTATATACTAAACATTGATAAATATAGAGTGATTTATGGAATATGATTTCACAAACTCTTCCCTATGATCTTTATGGGAAATATTATAGGATTCCCAACATGTTTGCGACATTGAGGTATAATGGGTTTGGTTAGTATTCTATTTAGTATGCCATGATGGATACCCTACAGAGGTTTAATTGGCGGTACGAATGATAATGAAACCTTGTGATGGAAGTATTAACAATAGACTCTACCAATATTCAAGGTGAGGAATCCTACGAAGAGGATTATTATGTAGAGGAGGAGATAAAATGATGATTCTTAGCTGATGAGATGACTATTTAGGTGGTGAAAATTCAATGGAAAATAGATTTTTCTATAAAATACTTGGTCGATAACCATAGGTAAAATGAAGACACTAAAAATATTGAGATAAGTGATACAGCTATAGTAGAGGACCTCTGTATTCCTGAGGAAGATGAAGCTATGGAGCTAGACATACATCAACACAACATAAATGAGGCTTAAGCATCAATTTACACAATTCATGCCTATTTTTAGTTCATTTTGAAATAGTTCTCTATAATTAAGAAATACTCAAACCCATGTAATCTCATGTTCTATTTTTAATAAATGAAAACAATGTTTTTTTTTTCAAATTTCATGTTAATTGTTCCATTCTGATTATCATATGATAACAATTTGTTAATCCTTAAAATTAATACCATGTACACTTAAAACCATTTTTACATTGAATTTGTATTAAAAAAAGTCAATTATAGTTCTTAAATGTTTGATTCATAATTATTTCCTCCTGTGTGTGGCTCATGAATAGGTATAATCATAAGTACCATCATCGTAACACTAGATCTAGTCTAGTAGGATGGATCATTTTCTCCTATTCAAGGTCTATATATTGGTGGGAATAGTTATAATTACCATCACTATAACACCAAAGTGGGTCCATTTGGATGGATGATCTCCTCCATGGAATGGGTCATAAAGGAGTATAGGTATAATTACCATCACTATACAATAGATTTGGTTGGCATTTATGGATGATGTTGTGTGGAGTATGTCTCATAGATGGGTATAAGCATAAGTTAAATCACGCAAGTAATAGTGTTGGTCTAGTTGAACATTTAATGAAGCGAATTAATGTGGTAAGTATCACAAATAGGTAATTATGAATGAGGATTCTGTTACTAAAGAGAGTTTTATCACCTTAAGATACACCTTCACACATTTCACATGGGTATTTGAATTGACATTCCATAAAAATTCTCTAATTATTTTACCATGCCATGGGACAGATGAGCATAACATGACTTTTGATGGGACTTTATATTAGACCCCATAATGTTTATGAATATTATTTTACTACCCAAATTTTTTCTTGAGCTTTACATGGGGAATCATAGCGGAAAATAACTCGACTTTTTTTAGTCCTCCTTTTCTGGGTTTTCAACAAAATAAATTTTATGCATTTTACTTTATTTTATTTGAATGCTCAATATTGTTTAGATCATACAGAATATATGACTAGTGAGTGGAGAATATAATTTTTACCATTTACTAGTTTTTATATTTTTATCCTAGTGTGTTCTATATCTCTTTCCTTCTGTAGTTATAGGTCGTACAATGAAGGCTAATTTGGTTGGCGTCTTAGGTTGAACAACTTTGACCAAAAGGTGAGGTGGTCTACCTAACAGCATGGGTGAAAAAACCACCACATGAATTGATATTCCGATGCACCTAATTTTGAAAACATCAAGGGATGGTACATGTAGTTTAGTGTCACTATTCTTGGACCTAAGGTTACTCATGTTTAGGGTCCAACCACTTTGACCATGAACCACAACTATTTAAGGTCACATTAATTTTACCAAATATGTGGGGAATTATATTTTGTAATGAAAATTAAAAAACTAATGTGAATGAAGGGGATATTTCTAAGAATACATTTTATCGAGAAAGGGGGTATTCGGTTTATTGTCACGAAGCTAGGACCATTATTCCATGAACATACGGGTCACAAAACGAGGAGGGATTAAGGGTTTGAGAAAGTGGTGTTGTATCCTTGCTTTGGAGTTAGAAATGACGCATAGATGAATAACATTAAGGGTATGAAATCCACTTGAATAGTTGGATTATTGACTATCTAAATATTAAGTAAAGGATTTTAAATTTGAGAAGATAAGATGATACATGTATTACAGAGGTGATAAAATAAATCAAATGAACGGTTCCACTATAATGGATTCAGGTTGTACAAAATATAGAGGGTCTTCCCCTCAGAATATATATTCCATTAGTTGATAGGTCATACTGGGGGTGAATATCTAGATCCATATATGCTATGACATCACTATAAATTTTTACTGATCTAGTTGGCCTAGTAAGAAACAATTGATTTTTTCATGGTCCATATGATAGACCCCACAAACATTTTTCCTTTTTCTATTTATGCTATATTTTTTAAAGCCCTGAAATTTAGAGGCTTAGTGATTGAATTATTAGGTTTTCCCATAATTCCACTTATCAGTTTTCATCTTCTTATATTTTATGTATACTTAACCTATAGTTTAGGGTATTATGGTTTGGATCAACAAGGGTTAGAGTTTTCGGTTATTAAACATTGGCCATAGGATATATAATTTAAGGTTATATTGTATGAACTAACATGGATTCAGATGATTGGTCCATTGGGTGTGGAGAAGTTTTCCTGGCATAAATGAATAGTCTAATTCCACTAAAAACTATCTAAAAGGGGGAGTACACAATTTATGATCATCATGCATGGACTAGAAGGATGAAAATTAGAAACTAAGTAGGGAAAAAAGATTAAGAATGTCTTATAAATTTATAATAGGTATTGGTGACATCATAAATCATAAATCATGGTTTTTGGGTTAGAATTAGTGATAGAGAAATTTTATGTATGTAATTAATAAGGTCCAAATTTCAACGATGAGCTCAAATATGATTCTGTAAGGGAACACAGAGATTATATGATCCTTACCTTTATATCACAGATTCCATTAGTTGATAGGACATGTTTGGGTTATATATAAATATCTATATTGGGGTAATGTATGAATAGTGAAACAAAATTTTCCCTTGGAGTCAAGTACGCTTATTGACACTAAGTAGGAAGATTTTTGGTGATCCGAGACACTCAAGGTGCAATGTATGATTTTTGAAAAAGGATGTATAGGAAGGGAGATGGAGGTATTTTAGACATGAAATTTCCATTAATAGGATGTTATGATTTCTTTTAAAGGACTGGAGATGGATCATGGATCATTATTAGGACAAATATATGGGATTCAAATGTCACTTCATATCCTATGGAAATAGGGATAAAGCCACATGTAGTTCTTATATTATAAAATCAATTGCATTTGTCTAAATAAAATACAAGTAATTAGAATTTTATAACCTGGTAAGAGATTAAAAATCCAAGTGTACCTATAATTTCATCCACGGTAATACACTAAGGAATAGTCAACTTTGAATGCAGGGGTTGAAACATAAGAAATGGGAGGGAAAATGGGTATCTTATCATAGTGTGTGGTATTTTATTCCATGTGGTTTAATATATTTAAATAAGGACTAAAATTACATACTGTTTAGGGTCATGTGTAAAATACCTTGATATGATGGATTTTCACATATTTGGCTCATTTGAAAAATGATAAGGCTTCACCTTAGTGTTGAGTTGGTGAAGGGAGACCAAAAGTGAATGGAGAGGTCCAAACACAAGGAAGAAAT
This sequence comes from Viscum album, assembly GCA_963277665.1. Classification (NCBI taxonomy): domain Eukaryota; kingdom Viridiplantae; phylum Streptophyta; class Magnoliopsida; order Santalales; family Viscaceae; genus Viscum; species Viscum album. The sequence continues at coordinate 545,774,831 of OY728140.1, forward strand.
ATGTGTTTTGGCAAGGATTCATGGCTTGGACTAGGATTAAAAATCTAGACCTCATTACATATCCTGTGGGGACATGAATTAAGCTACACATTGTTCTTAAATAGGGATCCCTATTCAGATTAGTCTCTTTCTTGTGGTGAATCGTTTTTAGCATTGGTTCACAGATGAAGAATTCAATGATGATGGATCCAACAGAGTTCTATATCATATATATGATTAGGTGAATTTTTAGTAAAGTATTCCAATGATGAATCTATAGTGGGGTTATATACAGACATTTAGCATATACAGAAGATATATAAAGTTTTTAGTGGGGGACAAATTTGGGCTTCAACTCTGTATAATTCTATCAGGAAAACAAAGTGTTTCTATGTAGGCCAAAAATAATAAGGTGAAAGAGGATTTTTTTTAATTCATGACTAGGACTAGTATAGGATTTCTAGACATCACTACATGTCCTATAAGGATAAGAATAAACACACACATAATTAGGATGTGAAATTTCATAGATAGATGTACCTTATATACTAGGAACATGGGGATTTTTCTTATTTCCTTTGTGAATTGGTCGTGAATAAGTGATCCAAGAATCACTACGTATAATTTGAATAAATTAATCAATCCACACATAGTTCCAATGGAATAGTCACCCTCCCACAGTGAAATGAAAGGGAATGGATGCTCATTGTAAATATAAAAAAAGATTTTATTACCATGGTATATTGGGTAACATTTTTAGCATATAACTTATCGATGGGTCTGGTGAGCCATGCATCATAACATATCCTAAAATGATAGGAATCAAGGATCACGATGTGATTGTATTTTGTTACACTTATTTCACATAAATTCTTTAATTTAATTACGTTTTTTTGTTATTATAATGCTTTAATAAGTTAATTTACTTCAGTATTAATTTTATGTAAAAATAATAAAACTAATAAATGATGATTTTATGATTAATTAATTGTTCTTTTATGTTTTAATTATATTTTTTATTTAACTTTTAGATTATTATTATTTATTTTCCAAGATTCCATTAAAATATTTATTTTTCCATCTTATTTAATTTAATATTTTATTAATCTAATTTTAATATTTGTTATTTATTAATAATTAACTTAGATCTATTTAATGTTTTTTTATTTATATTTTATTTCAATTATTTAATTATTTATATTTTCTATTTATTTCAGTTAAAAAATTATTTAATTAAATTTTAATTAATTTTATAATTTAATGAATTTAGTAATATATTTATTTCTAAATTTATTTAATAAATAAATTCTTTAGTAAATATGTATTTTTCTTTATTTTGATAAGTAATTAATCATTTAAATATTTTTATTAATTTTGTAATCATTTTTAATAATTTACACTTAACAAAATAATTAGTTAAGTTTTTTTATTTAAATATTTGTTTCATTTTTAATTATTTAATAAATGAAATTTTATTTGCATTTTATTTAAATTTGTGAAATTTTAATTTTGATGTTTCTCATGGACACAAAATTTATTTTCAATAATTTAGAATCATTTGTGTAGCCACCTTCAAGTTAGTTGTATGTTGGTGATTTGGATAACACATTCACGTATGGGTTTTTCACTTTGGCCTTTATGTATCCAATTTCATATGAAGGTCCCACCCATCTAAATTTATAGTGTTACACACACAACTGATTATATTAACTCTCACATAGAAAATCTAGGGGAAAATCAATGACCCAATTCAATTCAGGTATCCAAATAATCGGGTATGTCATTATCACACATACCTGATTTCCCCCTCAGTGGCCCAAGATCCCCAAGGAAGAATAGTTTGAAGCGGACCAAGATTCTAAGCATACTGAACAAATTATTGAACTCATATTATCATAGGTAGGTGAAAATCAAGTTTGACTTACGAAATGAGATAAACAAAAACCTCACCACCATTGAAGTATCCTATCGAGGTTGGATCTGTTTGGAGAAGGAAAAACCCAATATTCAATACACCACCATTTACAAAAATGAATTGATGCTCTATTTCCTTATAGATCTTGTATTTCTATCGTGAATCCTACCACATATCTCGCCACCACCATTGGATCCAAATCTCTGCCGCTACAATCGAGAACCAGATGAACTAAGGCCATGGTCATCCCCTCCACCGTCAATTTTTGATTTGTAGCTTCCTTCAATCCCCTTCAATATTTGATATCAAGATATGATCCCACATTCCAAAAAAGATTCATGAATATATCTCTTATTGAAGCCACCATTTTTTATGTTTCCAATTCCTCCACTAAGCTCAATGAAAGAGACCGGCCCGATGTGCCTAGTACCCTCCACCGCCACTACTGAGAATCTGTCCTCGAAAAAACAAAGATGGAGATAATCCCATGTAAAAAATTCATTTTACAGTGATTATGGATTTCTATCTACTTGAAGGTGATACTTTTTTTGAATAAAACCTTCCAGGTTCAGATATAGATGTATCGATTCTAATAGGTAAAGCTAAAGAAGATATTCCTTGGTCGAGATCTGAGCTCTCTATTTATTGAATATTCGTTGGAGGCTATGATTCAATGTAATTATTTATGATTGGAAAATCTAATGAAATTCAATGAATGAGATATAAAGGGAAGTCAAATCCAAGGCCGAGATTTGTTTTTTGAGATCTGAGGATGAGTATGTTCATTTTATTGAAGGATAAGACACCTACCAATGATAAAGATTAAGATATTGAACCGGGATGAAGCTGTCAAATTTATATAGAAAATCATTGATGCATTCAAGAGTGTTGTTTTTTGTTGACTAATATTGTTTTTTAAATATTTTGATTTTATATTTTCCCATGGATAGAATTAATATAGTGAAGTGATGACGTCATTATTGGGGACCTTGATTGTTTCCCATGATCTGGTAGAAGGGTTGAAATGAAATTCATACTTATTGTTTGAGGGGTTATCTCAATGATGTTTTGAGATATAACCTATTTTAATGATGATGTATTTGGAAGTTTCATGTTGTTGTTTTTCAATTTTCTTATGATGCATGAATGGTTTTCGTGAATTAATCTAGCTAGTTTAGAGGATAAAGATGTAATGACCACGTTTCTTTAAAAGAAAAAAATTTGTCAAATTTTAGAAGTAAATAATTTCACTAAGGGTAATTTTTAGGATTTTTTAGAGTTTGTGAACTCATTTTAATAGGTAAAAAAGAATTAAAATAAAAAAGTATACATTTCAAATACAATTCTAGAAAAATTTGGATGGAGATAAGAAATGACATAAGATTAGTAGAAAGCGTATTTTTTATGATAGTGAGAGTGGAAACTAGGGAGTGGAACCAGGATGTCTTTTAGTTTGATCAAATAGGATCTATGATTGATCATGGTGATAAAGAAGGAGATTAGTGTATGCTTCACCAACTCGATCATTTTTTTACTAAATTCTCATTGATAGAACTATTGGATTCAAATAGTGATGTTTTTATATGTTTTCATATTTTCTACTTTTCATGAATGTAATTTTCTCCAGTTATTTAAAAATTTGGATAACTGTCGTTTATTGACGTATGAATTTTCAATCATTCCATTTTTTTACTTTTCCTTCCATTCTAATAATAGAAGATATCTGATTGGAATGTGATGATATTTGGATGTGGTCTATTTGTAACAGCCCGAGATTTTATGAATATTATTCTTTTTAATTTTATTAATGTTTTGTGTTGTACGCTACACCAAAAGGATCTTTCACAACACACATCCTTGACTTGCCTTTCATTACACGCAATCGCGACCTTCCTCGATAGCGTGTGTAATACGCAATACCGAGTTTCACTAAACAACGATATGCTATTAAAATATTATTAAAACTAGCCGTTATGAATAGTAATAACCAAATTTTGAAATTTTGTAAATTTTATTTTTCAAAATGGACTTCATTTTTGGTTTTGGAGTATCGAATTTAGCCTAAGGTGAAATTTTGGTAGTTTTCGGATAACTTTCATATTCTGATGAATAGTGAAAATTACTAAATTATAATTAAAAAGAAATTTTTTAAACAAAATAATTAATAGTGATAAATTATTAATTTGAGTGGTTTTAAAGTATATTTATAATATATTTTTACAATTTAATACAATGTTGGTCATTGGATGTAATTTCACATTTAAACCAGACATAAACAAGTGTCAATCTTTTGATAGATATTGTTTCTTAAAAACACGCTATTTGTTTTAACAGCGGGATTTAATTATAAAATTAATTAATGCAACTTCTATGTTATGAATTTGGTAAAATAGTCTTCATTTTTGAATTCGGAATATGAAATATAGCTTAGGATGAAATTTTGGCATTGTTCTGAAAAACATCAATTTTTGATTAATAGTGAAACTACTAAGTGGTAGTTAAAAAACTGAATTTTTTCATAAAACTTAATTTTACTGCTTCTGTGAATGGAATTTCAAAAATCCGAGAGACACGGTTGATGTCAGTAAGTAAAATGTGGTTCAATGAGATGAAAATAATTTTTGGTGAATAGTAACTTTTTACTTTTATTTACCACGGTTAAAAGTAAATAGGGTAATTAAGGGTAACAATGATATTAATATTACCCTAAGACATGTCCTAATCCTATTGGACAAGTTTATCTAGACCAAAAACAACCTTAAGTGTAAAATATTATCATTTAGGCCCACTTGGATTAGATTAGGACATTTATTATTATTTAATTCAAAGAAGAGTTAAAAGAGTTAAAATCAAAGTTTATTTACTAAAACATTTTTAATATAGGGTTATACATAAGATAAATTTGATTGTAAATATTCATTAGAAATCTAAAAAGATTTTCTACATAATGGTATTTTATTTTTAATTTTTAGACATCAAATAATTTAATTTATTTATGACACAAAGATGATGCAGTAATTATCTTATTAATGAAATATTGACATAATTGATAATATAAATACCAAAATAAATGTAATTTAATACTTTTTATGAATTCCACTAATTTTCTAGGTTACTATGATATATTAGTGTTGATTTAATCAGCTTGGTTCGAACATATAATTCTTTTATGACTTTCACAAAAATCATATATCAAATAGTGTCAAAATTGACACAAAATAGTTTTTAAATCAAATATTATATTACTAAGTGTTATTTTATTCCTAAAAATCCATGGTTAGGCCCAATGACTTAGATAAAGATATATATATTAATAATAAACAATTTGGGGTTCGTTTGGCATGTTATAGTAAGTGTATTAACCATATAGTGAAAGAAAACAAAAAGACACGGTAAAAGTTAAATTATTTAACTTAGAGTTAAATCTAATTGATAAGGTTAAAATAATACCCTAAACTTTTCTAAATCCTATTGGTTGATAGGATTTATACCCATCCCCACTTTATCTTAGAAATAAGACCCTTTGGAACCATTATAAACCGATTTTGACTTTAATATAAAATAATATTTTGAGATATTCATAAGGTGCCCCTCTCCTCCCTTATAAAAGGGAACCTCCTTCCCCTCCTCCTCACACCAATTTAAGCACTCAAGCTCGTCCAACCCATGAAAAACACCCTTCTCCACTTCCCTAGAATAATCCTAGAGGTCCTGGTCTTCTTAAAAGACCAATCTTAGTTCCCTAAGTGAAGGATTCAAAGAGGCGTTTCAAAGAAGATGTAATATCCATTACCGATCTTTTCAATTTCTTTCTTCTTCAACTTCTTATTATTTAGTTGTTTCATGATAAAGTAATAACATCAGTATTACATACATACTGATATGTTATTAAACAACTCTAATTAACCTTCTATCCATCCTACGGAAAAAGGAAATCATCGCGCGTGCGTACGTACGGAAGACCGTCTCCACGCCGTGGTGTAATCTATTTTCCGCCACCACCTTAATTGGATGGGTATAAAGGTGTAATGAGTAACTATATATGATTATTATAAATTGATATTGATACTGAAATAGTATACATACACTTCAACACAATTCCACGACCATGGGAACGATATCATTGCTCGTGCGTACGTACGGACTACCGTCTCCACGACGCAATGAGATTCATTCTCAATGATTAAGCATTCATGAATGAATATAAAGTATATATAATAAGTACTAATGAAATATATGACATAATAATTATACTGGATTATTTATATTTATATGTATGTCATCTACGTAATTCCATTCAATTCAATAAGGAAACGAAAACAGCGTTCATGCGTACGTACGGACTACCGTCTCCATGAATGGTGTATTTCTTTCCATTTACTAATTTATTATATATGTATATTCTGAATATATATATATAAATCATGTTTTATATTCTGTAATTAAGTAATCATGATCTAAGTAATCATATGAATAATTACATGTTAAAAACACGAACGACAAATGAGACGATTTTACCCAAATCGCTACTTTAACATGAATTTACAAAAGAACGGGTAATATAAAGTCATAAGTGGACCATATATGATATAATAACAATGAATATGATTCTGTAATAAGTCAATAACATGATTTAAATCATTATACAGGAGGTTGGGACACTTACAAAGCAAGTCATACCTAAGGTAAAGGAAATATCACAATCTCATTTTTATCCGAGATTGTTTATACTTTGGTATTTACTGGGGTTTATTTTATCATCCACATCCATGTTTCCTCAATATTTAATATTATTTCCATCCACTTACAATAGTTTAAATCCAATTTTACCCTTCGGTGAGTTTTTAGTAAAGAATAAGAAAGGAATCTTTGGTCGTTTTTCGTACGAGGTACTTTTTGACTTTTCTGACAAAAGTACGAAGAATGTTTTTTTTAACTTATACGGCATGAATGGATTTTTAAAACATTATTTCCAAGAAGATTCCTTTACTAGTTTTCAAGTTTATTTTTAATCAACTTCTTTTAGTTTATAATTGTATGACATGTAAAGAAAAGAAAAGTGTTTTTGAAGAAGAAAGGATATTTTCCTCAAGAATGGAGTTCAAGTGTTTTATCAAAATTATTTTCCATCTAAGATAATAATGGGTTCTATTTTTTATCCCTATTATTACATTGATTTGATGAAGTCATTTACCTTATATGATTTGTTTTATGATGTCATGATGTTTCTAGAATCCCATTTTTGTTACATGTGTTATGCGATGATGTATGATTTATGATTATGTGGCACACATAAGAAAGGATTCATTATAAGATGGGTGGGACCTATATCTCACTCCAATGCATTGGGTAAAGATTTTATATCTCATGAGATAGACATGGCTGTAACGGTAGGTTATATCGGTTCAGTGAAACAGGACAGGAACGAGGGTGGCTCGATTCAGAAAGGGACTTTGTCCACTAAGATAGTCTTGGAAATGAGCCTTGACTAACAAGAAATGATTATCTATGATTATGTGTGTATGCCACAAAGTTTCATGTTTTATGTTATGATTATTGGGATTACATTTCACTTCTATGATTTATCCCATGTTATGATATTATGAGCTCTTTTGCAGGTTAAGATTTCCAAAATTTATGTGCTTATGTATATGATGTGATTTATATTTCTTTTGTTTACCATCACTGAGCATTTGAGCTCCCCCTTTTATGTTTTCTTTTCCCCAGGATATAAAGAAAGGTTTTAGGTAAAAAAAAGGGATGATATTTATGGGAGATATTGAAGATCTTTCACCACGATTATAAGATTACGTTCCGAGTTTCCAAAGACACTAAACTATTACTATCCTTTAGTGTGTGTTTTTGTTATGTACTAAGTATTCCGCAAATGTAATGTAATGTCCATGTACGTCAAGCTTTGGGTCTCTACAGTTGGTATCAGAGGAAAGGTTTAGTCAACCTTCGGAAACTAGGATGCGAGAACTTTAGTGAGATCCCTAGAGATATTTCTAAGGTATGTCTAGGGATGTCCCTAAGGATAAGTGTACGTATAGGATATAATCCTAGAACTACGATAAAGATCTTATAATTTTACCTAAGATGTTAGATATTAAGGTTACTCCCCCTTTACTATGTTCTTTTCCCTAGCATGATTTTTGCCTCTCACGCTATTCTTTTTGGGTTTTAGAAAATGGCTGGAAACAAGATGATTCACAATAATGGAGGATATGATGGACAATGGAATGGTATTCTTCATAATGAAATGGGATTTGGAATTCCAAACATCATTATTATGCCGAATCAGCAATCTCATAATATGATCAATAAAGTAAAATTTGGTAAGTTTCCTGACTCGGCTAATAAGAGAAAGATGGAGTTTCATGATGATCATAGAGGAAAGAAAGTTCAATTTCCCCTATGTAAATCATGTGGGAAGAGGCATCAAGGAGAATGTTTTAAAGGAACTGGAAGATGCTTTGGGTGTGGAAAAGAAGGACACAAAGCAAGTAAGTGAAAAAGAAAAGGTTCAGTTAACACCATGGATGAGGATAATGGTATTGCTACGACATCAACAATGGTTAAATGCTTTAAATGTGGAATGTACGGGCATTATGCAAACCAATGCCCTAAGGGAAAGTCTCATGAAGAGAATCAGTATGGTCGTATGGGAAGTATTTATGTTGATGATGATGAAGAGACCACAAATGATATGTGAGATGATAGAATTGTTGATGCTCAGTCAATGGTTTAGGAATGTAGTGGAATGATTACATGTTTATCATGTGTAATGTTGTATAAGTAATCTCATGGAATAAAGAGACATCTAAGGATTGTTACACTGTTGTCTTTCCTTAGGTTTTGAAATTGTATGATGAATGGTACCAGTAACCATGAAAGGTTATTCAAATACTTTTGGAAAGTAGATGATATGTGCATAATGAAAGGATAAGAAGATAATGTGATGTTTCATTGTATTCATGAGCTCATGATTGATATAAGGACTAAGGGATATCATGGTTTGAGTATATAGAATTTTGAGGATTTTGGTATGTGGAAAGTGTTAACTTTTAACTGCATTCAAGTTTTCACTATGGTTCAATGGGTATTCAAGAGAATACACGATTAAGGACATTGAATGTTTGGAATGGGACCAACAAAACATATCTTATGATATATGGGGATCGCCGATGGTATTAAATCTCTGGTAATCGTTTTCACTATGTTATGAGAGTGGACTGCAGTATTATGGATAATCCTAAAGATTGGAATGGATTATGTTGGACATAAGTTAGTATTGTTTAAGGATAGAATTTTTTTTCGATATTATTGATGGGATTTTATAGTAATATAGTTTTAGAAAAAGGACAACCTGCAGGACGGGCGACAGCCCATCGCGTCGGACAAGGCTGTGGAAATCGAACCCCCAACCGAAGTGCGACTGGCCTTTATCGCCTGCCACTGTCCTACAGGAAGTCCCTGTTTAGTAGAAACTAGTTTTATTATATTAAGTAGTATGATATATGAAGTATAAGTCCATTTTAGTAACTATATATGATTAATCTCACTATATATCGACTTATGTATATAATTTTTTCTATCCTTTTGTTTGAGACAGATGGAATGACCCGTCATTCTATCACATGATCTGCTAACACTTCATGAATAACAAATTCAACTTCATTTATTTAAGAGATGAAGTGGAAATTGTTCAAGGCACGAACACCAGTGAGATTGTACCAAAATAAAGTAAGTATTTATTCTAATTCAAATTTTCAACTTTAGGGAAATGATCTTAAAAACCAAAAATGTTGTCCTAGTGATCTTATACCTGACGAATCAGATGGTACCTTATATCATCACAAATCTATGGATTTGTGATTACTGGATTTTCCATAGTCATGTTCTCTACCACTCTCCATCAGAACATGATGGTTATATTTCTCTTCCATGTCCATATTTTCACCTATGTGGAAACCCAGTGATTAGTTTATTTGGGTAATCGTTACATTTCATACTTTAGTATTTAAAGACATGTTTTGGTATTCCTTTTTACGATGTGGGTTTCTATTAAAGAAACTTTCGAATAGTAAACTATTTATAACCCCGACGAATTTCGAGGGAGAAATTCATTTTAAGGGGGGTAGAATGTAACAGCCTGAGATTTTATGAAAACTATTGTTTTTAATTTTATTAATGTCTTGTGTTGTACGCTACACCAAAAGGAGCTTGCACAACACACATCCTTGACATGCCTTGCATTACACGCAATCGCGACCTTCCTCGATGGCGTGTGTAATACGCAATACCGAGTTTCACTAAACAACGATATGCTATTAAAATATTATTAAAACTAGCCGTTATGAATAGTAATAACCAAATTTTGAAATTTTGTAAATTTTATTTTTCAAAATGGACTTCATTTTTGGATTCGGAGTATCGAATTTAACCTAAGGTGAAATTTTGGTACTTTTCGGATAACTTTCATATTCTGATGAATAGTGAAAATTAATAAATTATAATTAAAAACAACTTTTTTAAACAAAATAATTAATAGTGATAAATTATTAATTTGAGTGGTTTTAAAGTATATTTAGAATATATTTTTACAATTTAATACAATGTTGGTCATTGGATTTAATTTCACATTTAAACCAGACATAAACAAGTGTCAATCTTTTGATAGATATTGTTTCTTAAAAACGCGCTATTTGTTTTAACAGCGGGATTTAATTATAAAATTAATTAATGCAACTTCTATGTTATGAATTTGGTAAAATAGACTTCATTTTTGAATTCGGAATATGAAATATAGCTTAGGATGAAATTTTGGCATTGTTCTGAAAAACATCAATTTTTGATGAATAGTGAAACTACTAAGTGGTAGTTAAAAAAAATGAATTTTTTCATAAAACTTAATTTTACCACTTCTGTGAATGGAATTTCAAAAATCCGAGAGACACGGTTGATGTCAGTAAGTAAAATGTGGTTCAATGAGATGAAAATAATTTTTGGTGAATAGTAACTTTTTACTTTTATTTACCACGGTTAAAAGTAAATAGGGTAATTAAGGGTAACAATGATATTAATATTACCCTAACACATGTCCTAATCCTATTGGACAAGTGTATCTCGACCAAAAACAACCTTAAGTGTAAAATATTATCATTTAGGCACACTTGGATTAGATTAGGACATTTATTATTATTTAATTCAAAGAAGAGTTAAAAGAGTTAAAATCAAATTTTATTTACTAAAACATTTTTAATATAGGTTTATACTTAGGATAAATTCGATTTTAAATATTAATTAGAAATCTAAAAAGATTTCCTACATAATGGTATTTTATTTGTAATTTTTAGACATCAAATAATTTAATTTATTTATGACACAAAGATGATGCAGTAATTATCTTATTAATGAAATCTTGACATAATTGATATTATAAATACCAAAATAAATGTAATTTAAGACTTTTATGAATTCCACTAATTTTCTAGGTTACTATGATATATTAGTGTTGATTTAATCAACTTGGTTAGAACATATAATTCTGTTATGACTTTCACAAAAATCATATATCAAATAGAGTCAAAATTGACACAAAATAGTTTTTAAATCAAATCTTCTATTACTAATTGTTATTTTATTCCTAAAAATCTATGGTTCGGCCAAATTACTTAGATAAGGATATATATATTAATAATAAACAATTTGGGGTTCGTTTGGCATGTTATAGTAAGTGTATTAACCATATTGTAAAAGAAAACAAAAAGACACGGTAAAAGTTAAATTATTTAACTTAGAGTTAAATCTAATTGATAAGGTTAAAATAATACCCTAAACTTGTCTAAATCCTATTGGTTGATAGTATTTCGACCCATACCCACTTTAGCTTCGAAATAATACCCTTTGGAACCATTATAAACCGATTTTGACTTTAATATAAAATAATATTTTGAGATATTCCTAAGGTGCCCCTCTCCTCCCTTATAAAAGGGCACCTCTTTCCCCTCCTCCTCACACCAATTTAAGCACTCAAGATAGGCCAACCCCTTCCAAAATCCCTTCTCCACTTCCCTAGAATAATACTAGAGGTCCTGGTCTTCTTCAAAGACCAATATTAGTTCCCTAAGTGAAGGATTCAAATAGGCGTTTCAAAGAAGAGGTATTATCCATTACCGATCTTTTCAATTTCTTTCTTCTTCAACTTCTTCTTCTTTAGTTGTTTCATGATAAAGTAATAACATAAGTATTACATACATACTGATATGTTATTATAAATATGAAACAACTCTAATTAACCTTCTATCCATCCTACGGAAAAAGGAAATCACCGCGCGTGCGTATGTACGGAATACCGTCTCCACGCCATGGTGTAATCTATTTTCTGCCACCACCTTAATTAGATGGGTATAAAGGTGTAATGAGTAACTATATATGATTATTATAAATTTATATTGATACTGAAATAGTATACATACACTTCAACACAATTCCATGACCATGGGAACGATATCATCGCTTGTGCGTACGTACGGACTACCGTCTCCACGACGCGATGAGATTCATTCTCAATGATTAACCATTCATGAATGAATATAAAGTATATATAATAAGTAATAATGAAATATATGACATAATAATTATACTAGAATTATTTATATTTATATGTATGTCATCTACTTAATTCCATTCAATTCAATAAGGAAACGAAAATAGCGTTCATGTGTACGTACGGACTACTGTCTCCATGAATGGTGTATTTCTTTCCACTTACTGATTTATTATATATGTATATTCTGAATATATATATATATAAATCATGTTTTATATTCTGTAATTAAGTAATCATGATCTAAGTAATCATATGAATAATTACAAGTTAAAAACATGAACGACAAATGAGACGATTTTACCCAAAACGCTACTTTAACATGAATTTACAAAAGAACGGGTAATATAAAGTCATAAGTGGACCATATATGATATAATAACAATGAATATGATTCTGTAATAAGTCAATAACATGATTTAAATCATTATACAGGAGGTTGGGACACTTACAAAGCAAGTCATACCTAAGGTAAGGGAAATATCACAATCTCATTTTTATCCGAGATTGTTTATACTTTGGTATTTACTGGGGTGTATTTTATCATCCACATCCATGTTTCCTCGATATTTAATATTATTTCCATCCACTTACAATTTTTTAAATCCAATTTTTCCCTTCGGTGAGTTTTTAGTAAAGAATAAGAAAGGAATCTTTTGTCGTTTTTCGTACGAGGTACTTTTTGACTTTTCCGACAAAAGTACGAAGAATGTTTTTTTTAACTTATACTGCATGAATGGATTTTTAAAACATTATTTCCAAGAAGCTTCCTTTACAAGTTATCAAGTTTATTTTTAATCAACTTCTTCTAGTTTATAATTGTATGACATGTTAAGAAAAGAAATGTGTTTTTGAAGAAGAAAGGATATTTTCCTCAAGAATGGAGTTCAAGTGTTTTATCAAAATTATTTTCCATCTAAGATAATAAAGGGTTCTGTTTTTTATCCCTATTATTACATTGATTTGATGAAGTCATTTACCTTATATGATTTGTTTTATGATGTCATGATGTTTCAAGAATCCCATTTTTGTTACATGTGTTATGCTATGATGTATGATTTATGTTTATGTGGCACACATAAGAAAGGATTCATTATAAGATGGGTGGGACCTATATCTCCCTCCAATGCATTGGGTAAATATTTTATATCTCATGAGATATAAATGGCTGGAATGGTAGGTTATATCGGTTCAGTGAAACAAGACTGGAATGAAGGTGACTCGATTCCGAAAGGGACTTTGTCCACTAAGATAGTCTTGGCAATGAGCCTTGACTAACAAGAAATGATTCTCTATGATTATGTGTGTATGCCACAAAGTTTCATGTTTTAAGTTATGATTATTGGTATTACATTTCACTTCTATGATTTATCCCATGTTATGATATTATGATCTCTTTTGCAGGTTAAGATTTCCAAAAGTTATGTGCTTATGTATATGATGTGATTTATATTTCTTTTGTTTACCATCACTGAGCATTTGAGCTCACCCTTTTATGTTTTCTTTTCCCTAGGATATAAAGAAAGGTTTTAGGTAAAAAAATGGATGATCTTTATGGGAGATATTGAAGATCTTTCACCACGATTAGAAGATTACGTTCCGAGTTTCCAAAGACACTAAACTATTACGATCCTTTAGTGTGTGTTTTTGTTATGTACTAAGTATTCCGCAAATGTAATGTAATGTCCATGTACGTCAAGCTTCGGGTCTCTACACTATTCGTCCCTATTGAGAAGGTTGTATCATTGTTCTCATCGATTTCTGAGAGAATTGATCGACTCCTATGGAAATGAGATATTAGGCCAAGATCTTGGATAATAACAAAAAATTAATTAATTTAATGATATTGATGATTAAATATTTCAATCTATGAATTGAGAGAGTTATAATTGTGAAATAATTTCAAAAAATGAAGAAATATTGTACCTGAATAATCATAAGGATTGGGAAGTACTTCCTTTTTATATTTATTTTTGTTTTTTTATTTGTTTTTCATGAATTTTAGTTTAGAAATTAGTTTATTCAATTACCATTCATAGAAAACCAAGATAAAATAGAATAGATTGTAAATAATAATAAAAATAAATAATGAAAATCTCTTTAAATGTAGTATCATTGGGTGACAACCTAGGTTACTGATATATTTCAGTATTTAATAGATTAAAAATAGGGTAAAAAAGAAAAAATCATCCATCATCAATTGAAATTATTGTCAGGGAGTCTTCTAAGGAGTTAAAAAATAAATAAACAAATGTAATGTGACCCAACCTTGGATAATGCTGGATATTTTTCCTACAATACTAATAATATTTTGAATAATATAAATGAAAATTAAATAAAATAGAACAGAAAGAACATAAAGAATATTTCAATCCACAAGTCTTGAATTCCTTAGTCAATGAACTACATGAATTTTCACACTTTCACTTTGAGTTCCATATAGAAGAAATTAACTTTCCATGTTTTGAAGAAGAAATCCTAGTGGTTTAGGCTAGACTTTATGAACATTCAAATCCAATAATGATTGAGTTTCCTATGTTCGTGAATGATAAAGAAGAGCTTCTAACCATTTTGCTTCATGGGGATTTCAATTTTTTTACTATCCTTGTTTATTTCTTTTTGAATATGAGTTTTCAACTAAATTTACTTATTGTTGAACTAACGACACAGTACCCTCTTCATCAATAGATTATTATTTGGATGTTTTTATTGAAGAATGTTTCATATACGATGATTTCTTGGAGGAGTGGAACCTAGAGGAGGATTTCAGGACAATATTTAAGGAAGAATATTGAAATCGTGAAATTGATGTGGTGGTTATCTGGTTAAGAGAATAGAAGAAACTTTTCCACCTTCTAGGTATGTCCTTGAACGAAATATAGGGACTTGGGGACCCATTTTCCCCTGAGTAAGTAGCAGAGGGGGTCCTTATATATTTTTTCTAGTCCTAACTAACATGATTAACCATAACATGAGGGGGATCAGTATATCGTATAGCTTATAAGTGGAACTCCTCAAAGATGTGAATTTTAATAGTAGCAGTAAAGAAAGGATCTGGTGGTTCTTATCACATATGTCCCATACACTGATGGATTGGGGATGAAAAATGAGTTTTCTAGTTGCAAAAAACATAAAAAGAAGTACCGCTTCTGGGGTTTAACCCAAGATTTCTATTTCCATTTCCTTACTTATTTCCTTTTAACATTCAGTTCTTGTCTATAAATTTCAATTAACTTTTATTGTGTGATAGTTGGTTTCATTGAAATTATAGTGGATAGCGTCTATGTACATAAATTTTCAAGGCTTTCCATAAGCTTAGTTCAATTTTCAAATGTGTAATTCTCTTGAGGATACTCCACACTTCAACTGGAGAAAAATCTTCGTGATTTATACTGATTTAGAGAGGATACAACATGTATAATATTGGATAAAAACCCTCAATTATTAAACATAAAATTTATTTTTATTTGAACTATATATTTTATAAGATCTAATATCTTTTTGATTTTATTTTTTTGGAGATTTAAACTAAATTTTAGAAGCTTTATCAAATAAAAGAAGAGGTATATTTGAATCTATGAAAAGGAAAATAAATATTTTAATTCAGGGAGATCATCTGTATAAAATGATTTGAACTTATTACTTTTAATTTCCATATGTTGATAACATTATGTACTTGAAATATTCTTAAGATGTAGTGAAATGTAATACCTTTCCCATTCTGAAAATTACTGTTGAAATATACTAGTTACTACCATTAAATGTATTAATTTTGAGTATATTTTAGTGTCCTGTCATAATGGATACTAATTTCTTTTTTGAAAATCAAATTGAACTATTATTTTAACATGAACTAACATACAAACCTTTATCTTGGATACAACCATTTATGTGGTAACTAGTGGTGAACTTATGGCATGCTGTGAGTTGTTTTTTATTTATGTTGTGTGAAAGAAATGACTTTTATCTTTCTTGTAAACGTTTTGAAAACGTTTTTATCATATAAAATTTGTAAATATCATTGACCATTAAAGTTGAAATTACATGTCTTTTGCACGTTAGATTCAAAATTAAGGAAAATATTGAACTTTAGTGTGAGGGAGGGGGTATTTAAATGTGATAGATTTTACTATAATTTGATCCCATAGAAAGCCCCTATTTTTTGAAATTTTATTTTTTCTCAGGTTACAATGAAATTGTTTAGTAGTTTTAGGTTTTTCTAATGGTTGAGATCCATAGAGCCACATTAAAGAGGTTAATAAAATATTAAAATTTGGTTTTATTTGAGTAAATCATTTTTTATTTACATCTTGAAAAAAGGTTTATTTTATAAAAAAAATTGTTTAAATGTTTTTCAATTATCATTGTCTATGATTTTTAAAAATTGGATTTAATCTCTTAATATGAACATTCAAATAGATTATGAAACAAAAATCCTAATCTAGGTTAAATTAGATTTTGTTATTTTATAAACTAATGGGTTAGTTATTTATATTCATTTTTATTTATTAAATTCAGTCAACCAAGAAGAGTGCATAAATTGTTTTGTTTTATACTTTATGTGAGTCTATTATTTTGGAGGTAAAAAGGAGCTTGAAATTTTAGCTGAATAAAAATTAGAATGGATTTAATCTAAATTAGAAATTTTAAGTCCAATAATTTTTTTGAAACCAGAATCAATTATTCACTATAAAATACTTAATGTATTGAGGGTAAAATATATTTATTTCTTGATGAAATTTAATGGGTAAAGTGATTTTTAAAACCAGTTTTTCATGGCCATCCAATATTTCAAATTTAATATTTATTTTATTCTACTGTATTCATATTAGTGTTTTCTGGAGGAAAAGAAAAACCATAGTGTAGAGGAATTTATGTCACTATATTTTGATACGATTTTCCATATAACTTCTCTTTAATTTTTTTATGTTTTTGTTATTATAATAATGTTTTAATTTACTAATTTCTTTCAGTGTTAACTTGATGTTAAAAAAATAAAAAATCTTAAAATAACGATTTTATGACTAATTAATTTTTCTTTTATGTTTAAATTATACTTTTTATTTATCATTTGTTTATTATTTTTTTGGAGATTCTTTTAAAATATTTATTTTAGCATCTTTGTTTATTTTTTACTAATCCATTATTTTTAATTTTTAATTTTATTTATAAATTAATTAACAAATATTTAATATTGATTTATTTACTATTTAATTTTAATTATTTTTGTTTTTATCATTTTTATGATTATTAAATAATTTTTTAATTATTGATTAATTTAATATATAATTTATTGACTCTAATAATATAATTATTTATAACATTAATTACTAATTCAATTGTGTTGTAAATTTTTATATTATCTTTATTTTAATAATTAATTAATCATTTAATTATTTTTATCATTTTTTAATTCTTTTTAATAATTTAGTCTTTTAGAAAATACTTAGTTTTTTTTTATTTTATTTAAATATTTTTTTTCTTATTATTTATTTATTAAATAATTTTTATTTTATTTTAGATAATTTTATTGAATTTTAATTTTAGTGTTTCCCATGGATGAATCATTTATTTTCTAGAATTTGGAATTATTTACATAGCCACTTTTTAGTCTACTATATATAAGTGATTTGGATAACCCGTTCACGTATGAGTTTTTCACTTTAGGCTTCACAGATCTATTTTCAAATAGAGGTTCACATATCCAAATTTATAGTGTTACCCATGTTGTGGATTATATTAACCCTCACGTAACCATCTAGGAGAAAATCACATACCTGATTCAGTTCACATCTCCAAATAATCAGGTGCGTGGGTATCTCACATACCTTATTTCCCTCTCAATGGACCAAGCTCCTCGAGGAAGACCTGTTCAAATCTGAACAAGATTCTGAGCATGAAGAACTGATTTTTGAACACATATCATCATCAGGTGGTGAAAACTGAGTTTGATTTGAGGAAGGAGATGAACCTGAACTTCACCGCCAATGAAGAATCCTAATGAGGTTGAACCTATTCGGAGAAGGAAAAACCCAGAGGTCGAGCCACCACCACTATAGAAATTGAATTGAGCCATCGATACCATACAAATCTATTACTTATACAATGAAGACTACCCTAAATCTGACCACCATTGTGGGATCAAACTATCCACCACAGAGAACCAGATGAACCAAGCCCAAGGTCATCACTACCACTGTGGATTTTAGAGCCGTAGTGACCTTCTATCCCATTCGGTCATAGATCTCAAGATGTGACCCCACTGACCATGAATCTTTAGGAATAATTTTTTTCTTAAAGCTGCCATTTTTTGATGTCACTAATGTTTCCACTAAGCTTAATATAGGAGATGAGCCCAATGTCACAACTATCCTCCACTGTTGCTGATGGAAAATAGGTAGGTAGATGGAGAAGATATATTGAATATTGATGTGTGATTATAATTCACTGTGCAAAAGGGTTTTATAAACCCAAACTCTGTTGGTGAAATTTTCTCAGTGGAAGTTTACCTCAAGGACTTCACCAAGACTTAGGTAATATCAAACACCAGTTATCAATAGCCTCGTAACAAATATGTTAGAAAAAATATATAGATAATTTCCTTTATTGAAGAATAATTAATTAAAATTGATATCTTCCTTATTTATTTATATATCAAAATCGTTATTAATCACACCAATTTGATCTCACCGTTTTAGTCAAAGTGCACCTTGGTTAGACCAAAACGTGACAACTTTTGGTGGTGGACACCCGTTTGGATTTTAAAAAATCAAAATCTAACTGTTATGACTAATCACGTTATTAGCTGTTTTTATAATATATATATATAAATTTATATATATATATATATAAACATTTTACTAAAAATCTATATATTTAAAACTCTTTTAAATCATTATAGAAAAATATTTGTTTTATAAAAATTCATATTCCTAAGGCCCCTTTGAATATGGGGAACCATTGGTAAATCTACCAACATTTTTAATATGTGATTCTATAAAAATATCTACCACATCTATACAAACAATTTTTTATACCAATAAAAACATTTTATACTAATATTATTATTCATAAATAAATTATAACAATATTATACTTTTATCCATAAATATTAACTTTCCAGATCACTAGTGAGTCATTATACATAATAAAGGTATCTTTCGATATAAAACATTACTTAGTATCAATATCTCAAAGTATTATCATATTTTAAATTTTATGAAACATTAAACATGCTAATGATAAAGGTAAAATTGATATTACATACATACAATGATCTTTCCATCCAAAATCTCATTTTTTATCACTATTATGTCCATGTGCTTATATTCTTTTCATGAACTCTCTAAGGAGTAAATCCATTATCTCTTATAAGAAGTGACACAACTTATGTGTTCACAAAGACAAAATATTAAAATGTTCTTCCATTATTAGAAAACATAACTCATTGAGTATTAATATTTTGATAATATTTTATAACTCAAACTCTAGTAATAATGGATTATATTGACACTAAGTAGTTGGGGTTATAATTTTCAATATAAACAATCATATTCATAACTTTTTTTTACCCACTAAACACTTTGATTTGGATCTACCTAAAAAAATGATGGGTTACCATTATAAAAATGATTTATTCTATTGGTTTTCACCCCATATATTTATTATTTGCAAGAATTATATTTCTTATTAATGATTCTGAAAATATATCTATAAGGTTTTTACATGATCTCACATAGACCATTTTTATGGTACAATCTTATAAAATTTGTCTCACAAAATTGTGTATTAAAATTATATGTCAAGAATTTACATTGTACATTCAACTACATTGTAGAGACCCATGCTTGATGTACAATGAAATTAAATTTCTTTTGTGTAATACTTAATACATGACATAAATAGACACCCAAAGACTATATTAGTTTAGTGTCCTTGGAAACTCAGAACAAAATCATCATATCATTCTGAAATATCTTCACATCTCCCAAAAAGATCTTCTTCTTTTTTCCAACCTAAACAAATTCTTTAAATAATGGGGAAAAGAAATAATAAAAAAGGTGAGCTTAAATGATCATAAATGGTAAACATGGAGAACAAAAAATAAACAATAGACATTTGAATGGAAAAATATGACCATAAAGTTTAAACATCAAAATCTTGAGTCATGAAATAAATCTTAGTGGTACATTAGGCATGGATAATAATGGAACATTAACCATTATATAATAACATTCGAATAAAACATTTAATTTTTTACAACTAATAATCCCATAATATGATTTCTATAGTGGCCCATGCATTGTTTCCAAGACCAACATCGTGGACAAAGTTCATTACTGAACCGAGTTTACTTGTCATACCAGCCATGTACTATTGAACCAGATTTACTTACCATTTCAGTCATGTCTATATCATGAGATATAAATCGTTATCCAATGCATTGTATGGAGATATATGTCTCACACATCTCTTTATGAGATCATTATTACATGTTCTGTAAAAACACAAATCATTCATTATAGCATAACCCAAGAAATAAAATGGGTTTTTTAAAACATAATTCCAATATAACATAATCGATATAAAATACCATTATATGACTAAAACAATCAACTAATAGAAATAATTGGGATAGAAACATAAACCAATCTAAAGAGAGACATCTTATATGGAAAATAATTTTGATAAATCACTTGAACTCAGTTCTTGAGGAAAATATCATTTCCTCTTCAAAAATGTATTCTTTTCTCGAAATGATGTGCAAATTTAAAAGAAAATAATTTAGATGATAATAAAATTTAGATATTTTAGAGTAAAATTCATGGTAATAAAGTGTCATGAAAACATGAAAATCCCTTGATTCCATATAAGTTAAAAAAATATATTCTACTCATACTTTTACCAGAAAAGTAAAAAAAGTACCTTATATGGTAACCAAAAAAAGATTCCTTCCATTACATGTAGTAAAGGTAAAAAATGGGTAACAATGAATTTAAAAATACATATAATAATAGTAAAAATTTTATGAAAACGTTTTTAGAAAACATGGATGTGGATGATAAATATATCCCTAGTAAATACTTATGTATAAATAATCTCAGATAAAAAGGAGATTGAAAAATTATCCCTTTCCAATTTATAATCAATTGAAAAGAATACCTCATAAAATAAATAAAATTATATCCATATAAACATATCATAACAATACAATAATAATAATAAAAATATTAATGGGTTACATAAACACCACAAAAAATAATTAGATGGTGTATAAGGCATATGTCCCACATAAATAATAGTGAGAAAAAATATTCCTTTACCTTAGGTATGATTTCTTCTATATGTGTCCAAAACTCATGTATAGTGGGTTTAAACATATTATTAACTTTTAAAATAACAATAATAATATTTATTAAATCATATATTATTCACTTAAATTTTTATATTACTCGTTCATTTGTCAATTTCATGTTAATGCAATATTTTGGGTAATAATCATTTTATTTATCGTACGTGTTTTGAATTTTTATTCTTGATATTATTAATTATATCATGATTTACTTACTTATAGAACGTAAAACATGATTAATATATTATATATATATTATATATATAAATATATATAATAGATAGATATATGAAATAGAATACACCGTTCATGGAAACGGTAGGCCGTACATACACATAAACGCTATTTAATTTCCTTATTAAATTTAATGGATGTAAGTAGATGACATAAATATATATATACATACATAAATAAAGTAGAATTATTATGTCATATATTTCATGATTATTTATTATATATACTTTATAATCATTCTTGAATGGTTAACGTGGAGAATGAATCTGATTGCCCTATGGAGATGATAAGTTGTACGTATGGATGACCGACAATATTGTTCCCATAATTGTTGAATAATATTTAATTGGATGGTGTATAATATCTTAAAATTATTCATTATTATAATAATTCTTTATAGTTATTATTTCCACCAAAATAATTATCCATGTAAGGTGGTGGTGAAAAACAGATTACACCACAATATAGAGACAGTAAGTCGTACGTACGCACATGTGGTGATTTCATTTTTTGTAGGATGGACAGAAGGTGAAATAGTATTGTTTTATATTTTTAATAACATATCAGTATATGAGTGACAATTATGTTATTAATTTTTTATGGAACAACTATGTAAGAGGTTGTAGAAGAAGAAATAAATTTGAGAGAATCGGTTGAAGAGATTACCTCTTCCACGTCGTTCCTCCTTTAAATTTACTCTCAGGGAACTAGTGTTGGTATTTTGAGAAGAAAATCACCTCTAGAATGTAACTTGGGAAGTTTATAAGAGAAATGGACTGGTTTTGTCCATGATTAAAGTCTAAAAATAAAGTTAAGAGAAGATAGATGAGGTTCACTATTATAAGAGAGGAGGGGGACACTTTAGAAAAAGTTCAAAATATTAATTTTTAATAAATTCAATTTATATTAAAAATGGTCACAAAAATTAATTAATTCAAATATACAATTATTTTGGTTACAATACTCACAATAAAATAATTTTTATACTAGTTTTGCACATTTTTTTATCCTTTTCCTTTTCCTTTAACCCTTATTTTACCCTTTTTAATCATTTCGTGATATCATGTTATTTACACATTGTGGGTTAATGTAATTACCATATTATGTAAAATGACCCAAGAAAATATATTTATGAAATATTTGGTCTTATATTAATAATTTTTCTGAATATTATATTTTTATAAAATTAATATCATTTAATAAAATAGTTTATGATATAAGTTAGGAATAATGTCAATTTTGGACAGTATTCATATTTGACTTTTTTAAAAATTTATAACAACATGATAACTTTGAAACAAAGTAATTATCTCATCCCTAATATTTAACTGTCATCTATAAAATTCGTCGATGAAATAAAAATTTCCAAACTAAATTTATTTTAATATTTATAAAATCATTTATTTGGATCTTTCAATAATTAGGTAACCACTACATCATAATTGTGTCATAAATAAATATATTTGTGTAATTTATAAAAATTATAAATAAAATACCATTATGTAGGAAATATTTATTGATTTATAATAATTATTTATAGATATAGATATCAGTTATATAACCTTATATTTAAATCTATTTAGTAAAATATATATGTCTAGGTTATAATTATCATTACTTTAAATTAATTCTTATTAAATTTCATTTTCACAAGAAAGTGTGTTCATGAGGCCCCAAAATTGACCCAAGGTTTCCAATGTTCAGTAATATCTCATCCAATAGGATTATAAGTTTTTTTAGGGTAGTTAAATATTATTATAATATTATATTCTTACCCTAATTTACCAGATTTATCTTTTAACCAGGGAAAATAAAATAATTTCTGAGTAACTACTGATAATGTATAAAAATTAAAGGTACATATTTACATAATTTTAATATTCTGATTCAAAATATTGAATCAAATTTTCCAAATTAAGAACACAAAAGTTATATAAATTAATTTAAAATTAATTCCTATTGTCAAAACCAAAAAGTGGGTTTTTAAGAAGTAATAACTATCAAAAGATTAACAGGTTTTTATTTCCAATTTAAAGGTGAAGTTATTTCTAATGAATAAAATTAAATTAAATGATAAAAATATAATCTAATTAAACTTTAAAACCAATTAAAAATAAAATCTAACTATATCAATAAATTATATAAAAATTTAGTTTCGAATTAAAATGCATTATTTTTCACTATTCGTTAAAATTTGCATTTTATTAGAAAAAGACCCAAAATTAAAAAAATAGAGAAAATTTTTATGTCCCTATTTCCAAGAAAAATTTTATTTTGTAACATTTAACTTATATAAGTGTCAAAATCTATATTTAAAATGGGTGCGCCACGAAAAAGTGGTAGAACTACATTTTTTGAAAAATACTTATTTTATCAGAAAATTTGATATTGTTCCCATATCATGTTCTAGAAAATGTGTAAGATGAATGATAATGTTATATAAATTTCAATGTCTGGTTAATACAATTCCTAACGGCTATCTTATATCTCATTAAATAATAATATTTTAATAATATATCATTGTTTAGTGAAAATTAGTATCACGTACAATGCAATCTATCGAGGAAGGTCACTATTGTGTGTAGTGCAATCCAAGTTAGCATTGTGTGTTGTGAAAGATTCATTTGGTGTTGGGTATAACATAATTCAAACTTAGTTCATTTTTCTATTGAACAAAATCTATACTCAGTGTTGCATGAAATGAATTCTATCAAAAGAACTTGAAATTGTGTGCAACAAAAGCCAAGAATAGTGTTGTGTATACTGCAAGCTAATATGGTGTTGTGTATAGGATAAACTAATCTTGGTGTAGCATACATCACAATACATCAAAGAAGTTAAAATAATCTATCTTATTAAAGCTAAAGGTTTTACATTCTACCCCCCATAAAATGAATTTCTCCCATTGAAATTTGTCGGGGTTATAAATGGGGTTTTACTTGAAAGCTTCTTTCATGGAAGCCCAAATCATAAAAAAGGGATACTAAACCATCATTTCAAAAAGGAAATTTTGAAATATAATGGTTAATCAATGTAACTCATCACTGGGTTTCCACATAGGAGAACGTAGGTGGTATGTGAAAACATTGATATGGAAGAGAAATCAATCCATCAAGTTCTGATGGATAGTTATTGAGAATAAGGTGAGGAGAAAGTTAACTATAAGAAAACCATAAATCTACGATGATTTAAGGGATCATCTCTTTCATCTGATAAGAAATTACAAGGATAAATTTTTTGTTTTTGAATATCCTTTTACTAATGTTGATGATTTTTGCATGAGAATAAACACTTACTTGATTTTGGTATAGTCTAACCATTGTTTGTTCCTTGAAAAATTTATACTTCATCTCTTATTTAAAGAAATGAAGTCAAATAGGTCATTATTGATGTATTAGTAGATCATACGATAGAATTATAGGTCATTCCTCTTTTCTATATCACAAAAAGGTTTGCACAAGTTATCAAATATACTTAAGTCCATCTATGGTGTAATTAAACATATATTGTTCCAAAAATGGACTTATACTTCATCTATCATAATACTTAATAAAATAAAACTAATTCATATCAACCAGGAACTTCCTATTGGCCAGTGGTATGTGATAAAGGCATGTCGCACTTCGATTGGGGGTTCGATTCCTGAAGCCTTGTCCGACGCGACGTGTTATCTCTCGTCCTGCAGTTTTTCCTTTTTGTAAAATTATACTATTATAAAATTCCAGAGAAAAAGTAATAGACATAAAAAATACTATTTTATGTCCATCCTAATCCATTACAACCTTTAGGCTCATCAAAAATACTTCTCATATTATAAAAAAAATTAAAAGAAAGGTCATATAACAAGCATTTGAATACCATTATTTATCCCCCTTATATCACAAGATATATCTTGTTGGTCACATTCCAAACATTTGAATGGCTTCATCATGTATTCTCTTGAGTCATGGTAATAACATAAATTACCATATATACTTATTGGAAATATGCATGTTTCCTCATTCCAAATATTATTGGATATATTCCTTAAGTCATGAAAAGTTGTATACTTCATCCATGACAACATAACCCACATGCAATCAAATCATTAACCAGTTCCATGGTAACTAATATGATCTGAAATATCTTTATCCCAATATCATTATCTCAACATCATGCTCAAATTAAGGGTTATAATTACCTTAATCATGTGTTTCTAATGAATATCACCTTTTTATTAAATCACATTTCTGATCCATTATTACTATTCAACATATTCTTAAAAATCCTTACCGAAAAACATAAATTGATAATTCTTATATAATTCACCATTCATTAATAGTAGATTCAAATACATAAATAATTCAATCCTTCCACTTTAATGGTAGCCATGTATTAAGTCCTTCCTAGTCTTCAATGTAAATTCGTATATCTGGGCATTGATTTGGGTAATGACAATGTTTTACAGAGATGAGACATTAAACTCCAAAACATTTCTTCACTCTATACCCCCCTTTCCCACATAGATAACATCTTCCCCTACATTTGAGGTATTCCTCAAGGTTCTTCTTCACTTCTTATTGATATATATGAAGGTGAATCTTCCTTCCTTTTTTATCCAAAAATTTCATCTTCCTCTTATTATATTTGTTAGGAATTTCACAAAATCTAAAACTGTTAATCATATATCATCATAGATGAGTCGACATAATCACGATATCATTCTCTCCTGTCATTATCCAATTTCATTTCACATATTCACTATATTTTCCATCAGACTCAATGTCAATCCAATTACTTCTAGTGTCCCCCATTTACTAAAACCAAAAGGCATAGGGTGAGAAACACATCTCATAGAAGAGAACAACATAATAAAAGGGTACTTTTAATATCTAACATCTTGGGTCTAATCCCAGGTTATTAACAATCGTTACTATAATTCTAGTACTGTAATCTATAGGTTGACATACCCTTATGGATATACCTATACAAACCTTAGAAATATCTCTAGGGATCTCACTAAAGTTTTTGCATCCTAGTTTCCAAATATTTAATAAACCTTTGATTTTATACTAATTGTAGAGACCCAAGATTGATGTACATTCACATAAGATTTTTTTTTGAATAATACTTAATAACTGACACAAATAGACTCCCAAATACTGTATTAGTTTAGTGTCTTTGGAAACTCAGAACAAAATCATCTAATCACAGTAAAAGATATTCAACATCTCCCATAAAGATCTTCCCATTTTTCTCCTACATAAAAACTTTCTTTATATCCCGGGGAATATAAAACATAAAAAGGGTGAGCTAAAATTCCCAGTAAAGGTAAAAAGGGAAAACATAAAACAAACCATAAATACATGAACGTAAAAAACATGAACCTAAAGTTTAAAAAAATTGTGAGTCATGAAGTAAATCTTGGCAGTATGTAAGGCATGAATCATAAAGGAACATTAACCATGATATAATATCATTGTCATAAAACATGTAATTATGTCAAACAAATAATAACATATTATTATTTCCATAGTATCCAGGACATTGCTTCCAAGACCGTCATAGTGGAAAAAGTCTATTACTGAACTGAGTTTACTTTCCGTTCCAGCCATGTATTACTAAACTAGATTTACTTTCCATTTCATCCATTTCTATCACATGAGATATAAATCTTTACCCAATGAATTTGAGGAAGATATGGGTCCCAGAAATCTCTTTATGAAATTATTCATACATGTTTTTTAAAAGAACAAATCATTCAACATAGCATAACCTGTGAAATAAAATGGGTTTTTTTACAAATAATTCCAACATAACATAATATAAATAAAATACCATTCCATCATTAACACAATAAAATAATAGTATTAATAGGGATATAAACATAACCCTCCTTAAATATATTCATCTTAGATAGAAAATAATTTTGATTAACCACTTGAACTCATTTCATGAGGATAATATAATTTTTCTTCAGAAAACATTTGTTTTCTCAAAATACCGAAACAACTCAAAAGAAATGAATTTAGTTGATAATAATGTTGAGATACTGATAAGTAATATTCATGGAAATAAATCATCATGAAACTGTAAAAATATATTCATTCTCTATAATTCAAAAAACATTCTCCTCATACATTTACAGAAAAAGTAAAAAAAATACCTCATATAGTAAACAGAAGAAAGATTCCTTCTATAACATATAGTAAATGTCAAAAGTGGGTAATAATGAATTTAAATAGGCATGTAATAATATCAAAGTTTTTTTGAAAACAATTTTTTTTTCAAAACATGGACATGGATGATAAATATAACCCAAGTAAATACTTATGTATAAACAATCTCGTATTAAAATGAGATTGAAAAATTATCACATACCAAATTATAATCAGTTGAATAGTTTACCTCCTAAAATAGAGAAAATAATATGTTTATTTAAATATAATAACCATTATAATAATAATAACAAAAACATTAATGGGTAAAATACACACCACACAAAGGAACTAGATAGTGTATAAGGCATACGTCCCACAGAAATAAAACTGAGACAAAATAATCCCTTACCTTAGGTCTGATTTCTCTTGTATGTGTCCGAAATGACTATATAGTGGGTTTAAACATAATATAAACTTGTAAAAGAACCATAATAATATATATGATATCATATATGATTCACTTATTACTTTTTATTACCCATTCATTTGTCAATTCCATGTTAATGCA
This sequence comes from Viscum album, assembly GCA_963277665.1. Classification (NCBI taxonomy): domain Eukaryota; kingdom Viridiplantae; phylum Streptophyta; class Magnoliopsida; order Santalales; family Viscaceae; genus Viscum; species Viscum album. The sequence continues at coordinate 545,803,631 of OY728140.1, forward strand.
ACGTTTTGGGAAATAATCATTTTATTTATCATACGTGTTTTGAATTGTTATTCTAGATATTATTAATTATATCATGATTTACATACTCAAAAAATGTAAAACAGGATTTATATATTATATATATTCAATGTATGTATGTATATATATATATAATAGATAGATAAAATAAATTGAATACACTTTTCATGGAAATGATAGGTCGTAAGTATGCATGAACGCTGTTTTTGTTTCCCTATTTAACTAAATGGAAGTAAGTAAATAATATAGATATATATATATATATATACATAAATATAGTATCATTATTGTTTAATATATTTTATTATAATTTGTTATATATACTTTATAATCATTCTTGAAAGGTTAACGTGGAGAATGAATCTCATCACGTCGTGGAGACGGTAAGCCGTACGTACACATGAGTGATGATATCATTCACATAATGATATTTAATTTGATGGTTTATAATATATCATAATTAGTATTATTTTATAATAATAATATATATTTATTATTTCACCCACTATACCCATCCATGTATATTAGTGGTGAAAAATTGATTACACCATGGCGTGGAGACGGTAAGCCATATTTAAGCACGCGTGGTGATTTCATTTTTCATAGGATGGACATAAGGTGAAATAGTGTTGTTTCATATTTATAATAACATATCCATATATTAGTGATACTAATTTTCTAAATTTTTAATGAAACAAATAAGAATGGAGAATTAGAAGAAGAAAGAAATTTGAATGAGTCGGTAGAAGCGATTACCTCTTACTCGACGTGCCTCCTTTAAATTTCCTCTTACGGCACTAGAGTTGGTCTTTTGAGAATACCAGAACCTCTATAATGTAACTAGGGAATTTGGGAAGATAAGTGGATAGGTTTTTTTTTGAGATTTTAGGATCAAAATGGATTTAAGAGGAGTGGGAGGAGGTTCCCTTTTCAAATAGAGGAGGGCCACTTTAAGAAACTCTGAAAATATTAATTTATTATAAGTTCAATTTCAATTAAAAATGCCCCAAAAATTATTTAATTAGAAGATAAGATTATTTTGGTTTGAATACACATCATCAAATAATTTCTATAATAGTTCTGAATTTTTTTTATCCTTATAATTTTAGTTTAACCCTTATTTTCCCATTTTTAATCACTCCTTGATATCATATTATTTACACATTGTGGGTTAATATAATTAACAGATCATGTCAAAAGACCCAAAAAAATTTATTTCTGACATATTTGGACTTATATTAACCATTTGGACGAATATTATATTTTTAGAAATTTAATATCATTTAATCAACTATTTTATGTTTTAAGTTCTGAATTTGGTCAATTTTAGACACTATTCGTATTTTTCTTTTTAAAAAATTATTAATAACCAGATTACTTTAAACCAAATTCATTAACTCATTCCTAATATGTCAATATCATCTATAAAAGTAGTGTATGACATAAAAATGTTAAAATTAAGATTATTTTAATATTTATAAAATCATTTATTTGAATATTTCTTTAATAAGGTAGTCACTCCATCACAATTGTGTCATAAATAAATATATTTATCTAATGTCTAAAAATTATAACTAAAATACCATTATGTAGGAAATATTTTTTTATTTATAATGAGTACTTATATAAAAAGATATTGGTTATAAAAATCAATATTAAAATTTATTTAGTAAAAGATATTTGTCGAGGTTATAATATATCTTAACTTTAAATTAATTATTATAAAATGTTATTTTCACATCCATGCTAATCCATGGGGTCCCAAAATCTACCCAAGGTTTCCCATGATAAGAAATAACTCATAGAATAGAATTATGAAATTTTTTAGGGTAGTTTATTATCATTATAATATTATTTTTTTACCTTTATTTAACAAATTTACTATTTAACCATTGTAAATAAAATAATTACTGAAGTTTCTATTCATAACGTCCAAAAAATAAAAGGTACCAATTTAAAATTTTTTGACATTATGATTCAAAATATGGAATCCATTTTTACAAATTCAAAACAATGAAGTTGAAGAAATTATTTTAAAATTAATTCTCGTCGCCAATACCAAAAAAGCGGGTTTTTAAGTTGTAATAACTATCAAAAGATGGACATTTTTTTATATCCAATTTAAAAGTGAAATTACTGACAATGACAAAAATGGGATTAAATGATAAAAAATATAATACAATTACACTTTAAAATAAATTAAATATATTATTTAACTATATAAATAAATTCGATGAAAAGGAAGTTTCGAATTAAAATGCAGTATTTTTCACTATTTATTAAAATTTAAATTTTATCAAAAAAAGACCAAAAATTCAACAAAAGTAAATTTTTATATCCCTCTTCCAATTAAAAAGTTTATTTTTTCAAATATAAGTTATAAAAGTTTCTAAAACTAGAATTAATATTGGTGCCCCATCAAAAGGTGGTAAAACTGCATTTTTTGAAAATTACTTCTTTTATCTGAAAAATTAATTTTTCTATAAAATCGTGTTCTAAAAAATGTGTAATATGACTTCAAAATATAAATAAAATTAAAAATTTTGTTAATAGTATTCATAATGGATAGTTTATATCCCATTAAATAATAATATTTAAATAATATGACATTTTTTAGTGAAACATGGTATCGCATACAACACAAGCTATCGAGGAAGGTCTCTCTTGCATGTAACGCAAGACAAGTAAGTTTTTTGTGTAGTGAAATATTATTTGGTGTTGTGTATAACAAAATTAAATGTTACTTAATTTATATATTGAACAAAATCTATTCTCTGTTTTGCATGAAATAAACTCTTTCAAAAGAACCTGAAAATTATGTGCAACACAAGCCATGAATAGTGTTGCGTATACTGCAGGTTAATATAGTGTTGCGTATAGAGAAATGTAATATTGTTGTAGCATATAAAATAATACATCAAAGAAGTTAAAATAATCTATCATATAAAATCTTGGGGTGTTAGATATATACCCATGAAAATCTTTCTTAAATATCACAACTGATAGAGATATGAGTAATCGATGTAGGACACAATCTAATATCCAATAAAAGATTCAAAATCATTTCATCTTCTTTTCCACATACCGCCAAGGTGATAAACTCCAACTACATTGTTGCATGAAAATACATATTTGTTTCTTTATCACCCAAGAAACAACATAACCTCTAAAAGAAAATAACCAACGAGATGTGGATTTTTTATCACCAATATTTTAAACCAAATTGCATTAGTTTATAATTATAATATATATGGATAATCATTATAGTATAACATTAAATCTTTGGGTTTTCTTCAGTTTTAAAATATTGTCGTTATACATATCCAATGATATACACTAGTATTAATTGTATATCTACTCATTTTATACACTGAAAAAGTAATATCAGGACTAGTACAATGCATTGAATAAATTAAAGAACCAATTTTAATTGTATACTCAAGTTGTGCTACAGATCTACCTTTATTTAGAAGTAATTTAACAGTAGAATCAAATGAAGTATTAGAATACATGAAACCTAGATGATCCAATTTATATAACATTTTCCTATGTAATAATACTGACTTAAATAATAACCCCACAATATTTTCTTACATTAATTCCTAGAATAGTATCAAAAATTCCAAGATCATTTATTTTAATACTACAAGATAAGTAATTCATTGTATCAATTTCACTAATCATATTTTTTCTAAACATTTAACCATCATCCACATATAGAAAAAAAATAACTCCATATTAACTTGTAAACATAAAATAAGAACATTTATATGTATTGTTTTGAGTAAATCCATTAGATAAAATATTAGAATCAAATTTCTCATGACATTGTTTAGAGATTTGTTTATGGATATGAAGTGATTTAACTAGTTTACGTACTTTCTTTTATTTACCTTGTAAAATAAACTCTTCTGGTTGTTCCATGTAAATATCTTTATTTATGTCTCCATTTGAAAAAAAAATATTGACATCAATTTTATGTACATAAAAATGATTAATTGAAGATAAAGAAAATTAAATTCATATTGATGTTATCTGAGCAACATGAGCATCAGTATCAAAATAGTTAATCCCTTAATTTTGGGTGAAAAGTTTGGAAATGAATCTGGAATTAATATCATGAATGGTACAATTGGAATCATACTTCTTTCTAAAAACCATTCACAGCCAAGAGATTTTGAACCTCTTGGTAAATACATAATGACCAAAGTATTATTCCCTATAATGGAATCTATTTCATCATTAATTTATTCTTTCCTGAAAGAAAAATCTCTAGAATTCATGGATATTCACAAGTCATTGGGTCATCTGCTATTTTCAACACTATAATATATTTAGTTTGAAAAAGATTATTTCGAACTCCCTTAACAATACAAACTATGGAATTATGAGAAATAAAATCTGGATATAGATGTTTATCCTTCCTAATTCATGTACTCCATTTAGGATCAACTCGATTATTATCATTATTCTATACTATTTTATTTATATTAGATGAATTACATGAGATATGGGTATATAAAATAACTTCATACACATTATCTTGATAAACTTATTTTCAAAAAACTCTACATCCCTTGATTCAAAAATTATATCAGCTGCAAATTTCATAATTCGTAATTTTTTTCTATTATATATATATGTGACAAAACACCTTTAATTTATTAATTAATAATTTTTATTATTTTAGGTTCATGAACACTATATTAAGATAAACACCCCCACACTTTAAAATAAATAAATTTTAGGTATTCTACCTCTCAAAATTTCATAAGGGGATAACTTAGTTTTCATCGAGGCAATCCTATTATAAATATGACATGAAGAAAATATATCTTCAACTATAAATTTAATGGTAACATAGATTTATTAATCATGAAATTTATCATTTCCACTAATGTAATATTCTTCATTTCAGCTAAACCATTTATATGGGATGTTAATGTAGTTGTAACTTGATGAATTATACAATTTTCTTAAAAAATCATTCAACTCATTCAATAAGTATTAACTATCTCTATCAGAGTTAAAATTTAATCCTTTTATTTAATTTTTTTTCAAATTCTACATTAAACTTCTTAAATATATTAAAATCATCATCCTTTTTTCTAAGAATATATATATGTAAATATATTCTCTAGTCATCAAAAGAAGTAATAACATATTTTTTCTTCTATGATTTAATAAACCATTTAATTCAAAAATATTAGAATATACTAATATTGATATATCAAAAAAAGAATTAACACTAGGAATTGTTATCTTAACTATTTTAGATTCTACTCATGTTTCATGTTTATTAAATTCATTTCCAAAGTAAATTAATTTTAACTTCATCATTAATTTTAGTGAATTGTAATTAACAAGTTCTAAATGATTATTCTATAAATTAGAGGAATCAATCTTGTAAGAAGAATATTGAATCATATTATTCGTCAATTGTTGATTCATCCTATCATTTGAGTACCCCTTCCCCACAAACATTCCTCCCTTCAACAAGATAACATTTTCATATTCAAATGAAACCCAAAATCATTTCTTACATATAATATCGATAGAAACTAAATTCATTCAAATTTTGGGAACATACAACACATTAAGAAGAGTCGACTTATTTATAGAAGAAAAGTATATCTCTATTTTTCCTTGTCCACTAACATTGATGCATGATTATTTCCAAGGTTTCCTTCCTTTTAAATAGTATTATTTTTAAATTTTTTGAACATTGAATGATCCTTTCACACATGCACTATTTCTCCAGAATCAAGACACAGTCCCATTTTCATTAAATTCATATTTAATTTGGATATCATCGCAAATAGATTCTCTTTAGTTAGTATATTTTTTGTCTGATTATCATCTTTATTTCGATAATGATACTGCTATGAAAAAATCTGTTATTTTCCATGGATAAATAACAATCTATTCTTATTGGAAGGATTAACTTTTTTCTTGAATTTTAGAATTTTATTGTTGATATGTAAGGACGAGTTCAGTTGTGTCATTACCTCAAGGATATTAACCTTGATATCAAATTATGAATACATACTCACATCTCTCAACATGTATTCTTCCTCAATTCAAAGAATGTTTCTCAATTATTCCTAAAAAACATATTCACTCTTTTGAAAGAGAGATTTTCCAAAATATTTCCACACATATGGAAATTTATTAATAATTCCACAAACATGGAAAGTTTCTAGTATATTAATATTGAGGGAAATAAATTTATTTTGTATAACTTGAATATCATGAACATTCTCCAACACCGATTTCTATCAACAATATTTAATTTTAGGTAAATTTCAATAAGAAATGTTATGGTACCTTCTTACTCGGATTTTTAATTGAACTTGAGTGCATCCCATATCTCTCGACCAGATATCATTTAAAAAATAGACATGCATATTATTTGATTATGTGTTGAGAATATGTACATGACACAAAACATCATTGTATTTGTGTTTCTTCTACATTAATTTAATGTTGTTTACTTGATTCATGTAAACAAATGTGAAATTAGGATTTAGAGTAGGCTCATGGGAAATGGGAGGAAACTTCAGTTCTAGAATGTAAAAAATCTTCAACATCATAATAAGAAACTTCCTCATTTCTTAACACTAGGATAAGTCATTTCCATCGAAATGGTAAAGTTTAACCATGTGTTGGTTCATAAATTTGAGGGATTTGGAATATATCTTATAATTTCTCCTATAGTATTCAATCCCTTTTGATTTTTAGAAAATAGATAGTTGTATAGGGAAGAAATAGAGAATCTCGATATGTTAATTTATTTCACTATCCAAAAGGGTTTGATCCACCACCACTCTATTAGTATCGGGTTCTCAGTGGAAGTTTCCCTTGAGTATTTCACCAAGATTTAGGGAAAATATAACATGAATTTTTGATATCCCTACAACAATGGTGTTGGGAAAAATATTTGGATAATTTCATTGATTAAATAAGAAATAATTATAAGTGACAACATCTTGACTTATTTAAAATAAAAATTGGTGTGAATTTCACCAATTTTTTCTTACTGTTTTGGTCAAAAAACACCCTATTTAGACCAAATCGAGAAAACCCTTGGTGGTGGACACCCATTCAGATTTTAAAAAAATTCAATTCAATGGTTACAACTAATCAAATTATTAATTCATTTTATAAAATATTTTATTTTATTTTATTTTTATATTTTTATATTTTTTTGTTATATATATATATATATATAAACATTTTAATAAATATTTATATTTGTAAAAATATTTAATATAATTTAAGAATATATATATATATATTATATGAATAATCCAATTCCCAAGGCCCCTTTTTATAAGGGGAAGATTTTAAAATTCTACCGACATTTCCAATGTGGGATTCTGAAAAAATGTCCACCTCATAAATACAAATAATTTGTTTGAAAAATAAAAACATTATATTATATTATTAATATTTACAAATATATTATTACCATCCCCCACTTTTATTTATAAGTATCAACTATCGGATAACAAGTGAATAATTACAAATGATAAAGGTATCTTTCAATTTAAACCTATACTGAGTTTCAATATATAAAATTTATTATCATATTTATATGTTTTTGAAACATTAAAGTTGTGAATATTAAAGATATACTAGAGATATCATACATACAATGATCATTCCACTAAACATCTTATTTGGTAGCACTTTTATGGCCATGTGATTATATCCTTTTATGGAAATCCTTAAGGAGTAAACCCATTAACTCTTGTAAGAAGTTAAATCAATTCTATGTTCAGCTTGGAAAAATATTACAATTAATACTTTATTAGAACACATATCTCATGAAGTCTTAATATCTTATAAGAGTTTATAAATCAATATCTAGTCATAATAGTTGATATTGACAAAATGTATTTGGGGTTATAATTTTAAAAATCAATAATAATTTTCATAAATTTTTTTTACCCATTAAACACTTTTATTTGGATCTACATAAAGAAAGTGTTGGGTTTTAATATTAAAAATTATTTATTCTATGGGTTTTAACCCCATATCTTTATTATCTTCATGGATTATCTCTCACGACATTGGGTTTTAAAAAGTAACCTAAAGGTTTTTACATGATCTCTCATGGCATTGGGTCTTATATGTCTAGACATTCCGTTGTACATGCATCTATATTACCTCAATAAAGTTTCTTCGCTATCAAAATTTTTATAGATAAGAGGTATCAAACTAGGATATAATCTAATATCATATAATAGATTCCTAATACAATCAGATTTCATTCCACATTCCACTAAGGCAATAAACTCTAACTCCATGGTCTAATGTGAAATACATGTTCGTTTCTTACTAACCTAGGAAACAACAAATCCTCCAAGATTAAAAACCCATCTAAATGTGGATTGGTTATTAGAAATACTGGTAATAAAACATTCATCGGTGTATCCATAAAATAAAACAAGATAATAATTATAGTATATAATCAAATATTTTTTCTTTCCAAAATATCCAAATATTCTTGTTATACATCTCCAATGATCCACACCCATATTAATAGTATATATACTCATTTTACCTATCACAAAAAGCAATATCAAGCCTAGTGCAATGCATTGTTAACATTAAAGGAACAATTTCACTAGAATATCTAAGTTTATCTATAACCCTATCCATATTTATAAATAAGTTTACAATAGATAAAATAATAGAATAAAATTTCTCATGCCATTGATTCAGAGATTTTTTAAGTACTTAATGATATTTAACTAGTTTAGAGACATTATTTTCATTACCTTTTAAAAAACCATTTTGGTTATTCCATGTATATATCTTCATTTATGTATCCATTTAAAAAATCATTTTGGACATCCATTTGACGTAAAAACAAATAATTAATTGAATTTAAAGAAAATAATATACTTATTGAAGTAATTAGAGCTACATGAGAATAAATATCAAAATAATAAATCCATTCTTTTTGTATAAAACCATTGACAACCAATATGGATTTAATTTCTTGAATTTTACCATTATATTCATACTTATTTCTGAAAATGCATTCACAAACAATTATTTTTGAAACTCTTCACAAATCCATAATGACCTAAGTATTATTCCCCAAAATGGAATCCATTTTGTCATTAATTATTTATTTCTTGAAGAAAACATCTATAGAATTCATTGATTCTTCAAAATTATTTAGGGAAACATATATAGTCAATACTAAAAGATATTTATTTAGAATATGATAATTTTGATCTCCCTCAATAAGAAAAACTATAGAATAAGGAGAAATAAATCTAGAAGTATATGTATCTTCTTCCTAATTCTTGAACTCTATTGTGGTCCATCTCGAGAATCATAATTATTATATTTTATTTTATTTGAAATGTATGGAGTACATTACATAGGTGTATAATGAATAACTTCATCCATATCATATTTATAAAACATATTTTTTTTAAAAATCTACATCATATGATTCAATAATTACTTTAACTCCATAATACATAATTATATATTCTTTAATATTTTTTACATACCAAGAAAAAACAAATTTAAATACTCTTGGACTTATTTTAGTTCATTTAGGATCAGTAACTCTATATTATGTTAAACCCCCATACATTAAAATAAAAAATATTAGGTATTCTACCTCTTGAGATTTTATAAGGGGATAACATAGTTTACCTAGAGGATGTCCTATTATAAATATGATTGGGATTCAATATAGCTTCGCCCCATAAATTTAATAGTTAATCAGATATATTAATCATGAAATTTACCATTTCTACTAATGGAAAATCCTTAATTTCCGATGATCCATTTTTATAAGGGGTATAAGGAGTATTACTTTGATTAGCTATACCATTTTCTTTACAAAACTCATTAAACTCATTCAAAAAGTGTTCAACACCTCTATCTGAGATTAATACATCAATATTTTTGGATAATTAGTTTTCAAATTATTCTTTATACTTATTAAAAATATTGAAGGATTCATATTTTCTTCTAAGAATATATATATATATATGTGTAAATATATACTATAACCATTAATAATGTGATAAAATATCTTTTTCCTCCATGATTTAATAAACCATTCAATTCAAAAATATCAGAACATCATAATTCTAATATTTATATTTTTATTTGAACACTTATGAATAGGATTCTTAAATATTTTAGATTATAAACATGTTTCACATTTATTAAATTCATTTAAAAATTCAATTTAGTTTAAATTCATTATTACATTTAATGAATTTAAATTTAAATTTTCTAAACGATCATGCCATAAATTAGACTAATCAATCAAGTAAGAAGAACATTAAATCATATTATCAATGTAAAATTGATACATACCATCATTTTAGTACCACTTCCCCACATACAGACTTCACTTTAACAAGATAACATTTTCAAATTCTAATGAAACCCAAACTTCCTTATTATATAGATGATTGATAGAAACTAAAATTATTTTGAATTTTTGGTACACACAACACATTAAGAAGAGTGAACTTTGTTCCAATAGTAAACTCTATATCAATGATTATTTTTTCACTAACATCAATGTATGATTATTTCCAAGGTGTACTTCATTTAAAATAGTAGTATCATCACATTTTTTGAACATAAAACTATCCTTGAACACATTCAACTTTTTACTAGAATCAATCCACTATCCCAATTTCATCGAAGAAATATTTACCTAGGATATCATTAAAAATATATTATCTTTAGTTAGTAAATTTTCTGTAGTTTTATCATCATTCTTTCGATAAAAACATTCATTATAAAAAGACCCACATTTTCCACAGACAATGTATTATCCTTTGTTCTTGGAAGGATTTCATTTCTTCATGAATTATTGATTTTTCTTCTTGATATGTAAGGAAGTGTTTAGTTGTGTCTTTCCCTCAATGTTTTTAATCTTGATATCAAATTGTAAATCCATACTCACGTATCTCAACATGGATTCTTCTTCAACATGAAGAATTTATTTTAACGCTTCTAATAAAATATCTTCACTCTTTTTAATGAGTGATTTATGAAACTATTTTCACATAGGTTGAAATATATAAACAATTTCACCAACTTGGAATGTTTTTAGTAGATTAATTTTAATGGAAAGAAGTTTATTTTCTATAAATTAAAGCTCATTAATTTTCTCCAACACCTTATTTTTATAGGCCCTATTGAAATTTAGTTAATTCTCAATTATATATTTATTGTTACCTTTTTATTTTTATTTTTACTTCATCTTGAGTGTATATTATATCTCTTTAGAGGATATCATATTTTGAAAATTTTTATAAATATTTTTTGATAATGTTTTGAGAATATTTCATTGAATCAACAAATTATTGTCTTTATGTTTATTAATAATTTCATAAATGTTCCATAATTGATTCATGTCAATGGGTGTGTCATTTGTATTTGGAGTAGGCTATTTGTGAATAATAGGAAGATTCAGTTCCAGAATGTATAAAATCTTCAACACCATAAGAAGAAAATTCATAATATCATTCCACAAGGATAGGTTGCCTCTATTTATATGTTCAAGTTTTACCATATCTTGGTTCTTCACTTTAAGGGATTTGGAATCCATCTTCTTGGTTTTTACCTAAGATTTAAACCCTTTTTATTTGTATTAAATAGGTAGGTAGATGGATAATATATATTGAATCTTGATGCATAAATTTAATTCACTGGCCAAAAGAGTTTAATCCAAGCATAGTCTATAGGTGTAGGGTTATTGATTGATGTTTCATAAACTATTTCAAAAATATTTAGGTAAAATAAAATACCAATTTTTGATATACCTATAACACAAATTTTTGGAAAAATATTTCGATAATTTCTTATATTGAAGAAGAATTAGTTATAAGTGATATCATCATCATTAATTTATTGAACAAAATAGGGGTGCATCACACCAATTTGATCTCCCCATTTTGGTCAAAGAAAACCTTGGTTCGACTAAAATGATACAAATTTTGGTGGCGGAAAATGGTTCAAATTTCAAAAAAATAAAATCCAACCGTTACGACTAAACACATCATTATCCATTTTTATAGAATATTTTATTTTATATTTCTTTTGTTAATATATATACTATATACATAATGATTATTTTTAATAAATATATATTTTTCTAAAAAACTTAAAAATAATTTAAGAATATATTTGTTATGGAATTTTAATTCCAAAGGCCCCTTTTTATAGGGGGATTTGGGAACTCCTCCCACATTTTGAATGTGGGATTCCCAAAAAACATTCAACCTCTTCAATAAAATATTTTTTGACTAATAAAAACATTTTATTATATTATTATTTATGAATAAATTAAAACAAATCTAATGTCTCTGAAACCTTGATAAAGAAGATCCCTGGAAATAGATTCATCCTCCAATAATGATGAATATTGATCTATTTAAGGATGAGCAGTTTTTGAGATTAATAATTTCCTAATTCATCTCTGGATACAATGATTCTGATATGTGAAGATGAATAAGATATACCTTGGTCGATATCATAGCATTCTATTTGTGGAATATATTCTTGAATCTAGGATTTCAAAGACATCGATGAATATAGGAAATTAAACTGAACACGAATTATTGAGTTATTGACGGATTATAGATCTAAAACTATAATCAGTTGTTTGAGATTTTAGGATGAGTCATTACATGTATTTTAAAGGAAAAGAAACTCTATTATTATAAATATGAAAACCATGAAATTTAATGATGGTGTAATTTTTTTATTAGGAATCGTTGATGCCTTCAGGAGTGTGGGTTTTTTGTTGAATACTGTGGTTTTGTGAATATTTTTGAGTTAATATTTTTATCTATGAATATTTTTATCTTTCTATGGGATGAAGTTTTTTTGGGCACCTAGGATATTTCCCATTCTCAGGTTGAATGGTTGAAATGAAATAGATACTTGTTTTTTGATGGATTTTCTAAATGATGTTTTGAGATGTGACTAGTTTGAAGGATGAAATTCATAGAAGGTTCATGTTGTTGTTTTTACTTTTCTACTGATGCATGAATAGTTTTTATGAATTAAAAAATCTATTGTGGAGGATAAATTATAACTAACCATGTGTTATTAAAATAAGAAAGTATGTTAAATTTAGATGATAATTATTTCAGTAGGGTTATTTTTGGAAGTAAGTTTTTTTGTGTCATTAAAATAATCTTAAGAGGGAAAATTAATTTTGAGAAAAAAAGTCATATTTTGAAAAAAAATTCCATAATTGTTCAGACAGAGAGTAGTGAAGACATAGAGTAAAAGAGAGAACATTTCATTCAATGTTTGGAGTTGAAAATCAGTTGTAGAACTGGGAGATATTTTGGTGAGCTCGAAGAGGATATGTGAAAAATCATTATAATGAATAATAATATTAGAGTGCACTTCAAAAACTCAATATTGTTTGACTACATTATTATTGTTGGAACTAGTTGATTCAAAAAATAATGTTATTCCATGTTTTAATGTTTTATACTTTTCATATTTTTAATTGGATCATGTCTTTTGAAATTTGAGATAACGATCATTTTTTGATGTTTTAGTTCTCTACTATTTTTTTACATTTATTCTATAATAATAATGATACGTATGTTATTGGAATGTGACAGACATTGGATGTGTTTTTTTATCCAGGATAAGTAGGACTTTTAATTATTTTTTATGATTGTTGGTAACATTGATCAAATTCTATGGAAAGGAGATATTCTACAAAGATCATAGTAAATGAACTAAAATTAATTAAATTAATTAGGTGAGTGATTATATATTTAAATATATTCATTGAGAGATTTATAATTTTGAATTAATTTCAGAATAATGAAGAAATAATAAAGTTGAATAATCACAAGGATTGAGCATTGTTTCCTGTTTCTGTTGATTTATAATGTATATTTTTTTTATGTTTTTTAGTCTATAAATTATTTAATTTAAATTAATATCTTATAAAATTTCAAGAAAATATAATATATAGTAAATAATAACAAAAAATAATGACATAGAAGCTCCTTAAATGCAGTTTCACTAAGTGAAATCCATTATCACTTCTATATTGTAGTTGTTAGGGGATTCAAAATATTCAACAGGGTAAAAACGAATAAAGACCCAATGTTTCACCACACGTAGTTATTTAAAAGATGAATACACATGTAGATCAGGATCTTGATAGGTAAATAAGAATTTTTATTCTAAATCATAGGTAGATCATGTGCCTGAGATCCCTTGATATATTTGGTTCTTATAAATGGGAGTTAAGTAATGAAAAGTTGGCCACTCTATATAGTTTGGGGTCATACAGTATGTACATTGTTATCACAAAAATTTGGAAAAGATGCCTCTTAGGTAATCTTATAGGAGAAATCGAATATAATACCTAAGATCACAGGTGTCATGCTTGGTGTGAGAAAGAAGAAGCTATGAGAGGATCATCCCTATCACACTAGATCACATGCTAGAGTAATTTATATCACATGCTATGGAATTTAAAATATTAAGGGTTGGGATATGTTTTAATATATTTTAACATCTTTTGAACATGATGAAACTATTTTGTAGTTTTATTTAATGATACATGGATATAAGTGCTATATTTTTTACGTCATGTTATAAGTATGAAATTGATGTGAATTTTTATATATTGTATCTAGAATAATTAATATGTAGGTTAATATCATGTTGGAAGGAACAAAACAAATAATTTTATATTCTTATATAATTCATTTCCATTATAAATTTTAAATTCTTACAACTTGAAATTTTTTAACCGATGTGAAATTATGAAAAACATTTCTTCAAAATTCTTGCATTGATTAGAGGTGTGTTGTGATCCCTATTAATCATGGCCAAGTAATAATATCTATTGTATAATTCCTTGAATATTATATAAGGTACCTCTAACTTTGGATTTAATTTTATAGGCATTTTCCCTAGTATCATCGAAGTTATAATAAATAACCCCATATCTCATAGGAGGAATGAATGAATGATTTTTGTATTGAATGCTTCTACATACCAGTTATTATGGATTTCTAAATTATTCAACATGTGAACCCTTTTATCATCGAGTAATCCCAATTCATCCAATAACTTATGATATTTCTCATCTCCCAAAAACTAATTGCTGATGGAGATTTAGAGAGAAGGTAACTTATCATTGATGGGAAGGACTACCTCTATACTTTATAAGAGAGAACATAGGATTTTTTGTATAATATTATGGGTTGTGGTAATAAGATCCCTCAAATCATGTATTTGTTTATTTTCCTAGGATTTATTATCCTCTTCGACTATCTTCTAGAGTATATCAGATAGAGTCTTGTTTAAATACTATCTCTATCTATTTGTCACTACATGGTATTAGGATGTATGGTTGTACTAAATATTGTATTGATAATAAAACCTTTTCAAGTCACAATATAAATAATTGGTTCAATTTTACATCAATATTTTGTGAGGGACATCAATTTTTTTAGTAATATTGGAATTTAAAAATTTTATAAGAACCATTATCCCAAATTACTTAAGGGATAAACCCTTGGTCCAATTTTAGAAGACGTTAGTGGTATTAAAGTTGTACTTGAATTTACTAGCTCTGGATGGGGGATATTTCCCCATGACATGTATTACCTAAATGGAAAATGATCAAGAATATTTAGACAAATATTGAAACTCTAGGGGTTTGGTGAGTGATTTTTGAATATATATGATATTCCTGACATTTTCTTATTAACACCACACAATATTGTGTCATTGATTGAAAAAAATCATCCAACCTCTTAATATTATGGGATAATTTTGTTCATAATTGATGAGTACATCAAGTGCTTTCATGGAATTTATATATGAGGGTGTGGGTATCCTGTTCTTCAATGTATCCAAGGATAATTCCATCAATGGATTGTTAATAGATTAATTTATGAGAATTGGAACCATTATAATGGATTAAGTTTATGACCCATTATTAGATATGAAATTTTTTTGATCGATTTGAAAGAATAATTCCACTACATTGATAATATAATATGGGGAAAATCCATCTAAAATTGGTATCAATTGGTGAGAGTATCTGGTTTCCTTTCCCATGAGTGATGTTGGTCTCATTGATCTCCTCCATATTATTTTTGAATAATGGAGTGGCCTATTAGGGTGTGCAATGATGATGATCACCTAATCCTGGTTTAGATCAACCAAGTCTATGGATGCCTTATATAGAGAAACATCATGGTAATTTTGAGAATGTAGAATGTGAGATAGTGTTGGATCATATGTGAGTTCTTCCATCAAACCTTATATATAGTCATAGAGGGAAATCAATACATCTTTCTTAATAAAACAACATCAATTAATCTTCTTGATCACCAAATTATAGTCAACCATAATATTTTAGTGGGAAACTAGTACATATAGTTCCAATTCCATTCATGTAATGAAATATTTGTATTCTACTTTACTGTTGGTGAAACATTTTAATAATAGGACAGAAGAGAGAAAAAATTTCCTTTGTTGGTTAAGCCAACGAACTATTATTCTAGTGGATTAGGAAAATAGTTAAATCCAAAATGTCATATTTCAAATCATGGTGGGGGTTTATTTCATGACTTATTATAGTAGACATTGTATCATAAGGACTATTCAACATAATTGGGCATATGGGCCACAAATTTGGGTTATTAGGCATAGGTCCTTTTATCCAACATAGGGCATACAAAAATAGTGCCTCCAACCCACCATAAGCCTCTAGGATATTAGGATTTTATGCTATCTAGGACTCTGCACCCACAAAACAGTTATCTAGGACTTAGTGAAGGAGAATTTCCAAACTAGTAGAGAAACAGATGAAAAAATATATGACCCAGTTATCAGTTGGATGTGGAGGTTCCATCATAGAGAGGATAACATGCACCAATTAAAGAACCAAGATAGGGGAGGGAGCGAATACTAACCATGTTTTTGAATTCATAACTACGATCTAGATTCAAAGATGCATAAGACATGGATAAGGCACTACTTCATTGTGAGGTCTTGGGCTTGTGTCTTTGAGTCATTAATTTTCTATAATCCATTAGGACTAAGGAAATTTTAATGGCCTTGTTCCCCAAGGATTTAGTTCCATGTAAGGGTTCCCTTTAAACCAAATTAAAAATAGGATTATCAATAAATAAAAAATTATAATATTAGGCCTTCGGGCCATTAGGAGTTGTAGTGTTTGCTGGAGAGATATGAATAATGCCAAAACCGTCTTATTTAAGTTTTAGATTTTTTGTCCTTATTCCTATTGGTATTATAGTAACACCGTATTAATGTATCTCCCATTTCTAGGGAGTTTCTTGAGAGGATACTATCAATTCATTAGGTAGTTTTGTATCCTTATTCATTATTTCTAATGTGGAATGAATTAGATGAAATTCTTCATATTATTTCACTTCAATTGTAAATTGTTTTATGAAATAGATATAAAACTATTATAGGATAACTAACCACCATTCTTTAAATCTAGTTATTATAATATGATCAAATATTTTTTTTTATTAGGTCAATATTAGATAAAAAATAGACCTCATGATTCTACCAGTATTCTCTTAATTTCTGAAATGTGAAGAACATCCCATGGTAAATCATATCGATGTAAAAATATCATGTCTTGATATCCAACATGATTATAATTAGATAATATTGACTATTTCTTTTCTTGCATAATTCTATTATGTGGGTTGGTCACTAATAATCCAATACAAATTGTCCACAAACAAAATGAGTATCTTTCTTTCTAATACTAGCCTAAATATTAGTGGTATTGATAGGCATTTCATAAGATTATTGAATGCTTCTTGAAAATATTAATCCCACTAACAAGACACTCTATTATTCATTAGATTGGTTAAGGCTATGTATTTATTTGAAAAGTTCATTATGAAGAATCTGATGTACACAAGGCATCATTGAATCTATCTCAGCTCTTTGAGCTCAATGGAGGTAGAGTATTAAGGATCACCTTGATCTTCTCAAGGTTGAACGAATGTTGTGATGGAGTACTATGAACCCGAAAATTTTTCCATATATCACCCTGAAGGATCTTCTTAAGGGACTTATCTTTAGATTATGCTTATGTATTTTACTAAAAAAATTCTCAAGATTTAAAAATATGACCACAATTCTATTAATATTTGACCACCAAATCATTGACATAGTATTCCATGGTCTTTCCCAAAAGGTCATGAATATATAGTGATTAGAATATTGATATGCGGAACTCACATTCTTCATGCCATTAGAAAAAACTTGATATAATTAAAACAATTTTGGAACCCTGGAATTTGTTAATTATTCATCTTCACTATCCATTCATATTTGATTATACCTAGAATATTTTTCATGAGTTAGAGGGCCTAGAAACTAGTGGTTTCATCAATTAAAAGTTTAATGATTCAAACTACGAAATAACCATTTGGGTAATGATGAGTGAGATCATTATAGTTAATTTAAAACCTGATTTTTTTATTCTTCTTCTTATCATGAATGATTTTGGTAATCTATTCTAGATAATTAATCTCTCAAATAAATTTAGAGTTGATGAGTTTGTCATATTTATCGTTAATTATGGTAAAATTTTTAGATAAATTATCTTGGTTATAATTTTGTATAAATGATGATATTTAGGTACGCCCAAATTATAAATTATCATATTATGATAAATTATATTCATTGTTATGTGATTCCAAGCAAAGAAGTATCAGAACTACTTCCAAAAAGAGGTATTTGTCTCTTTCTAATTGTGAGAAACAGAAGTACTACATAACGTGTTCCATGGGTATTACTAAACACATAGATTAACTTATTTGAGTTCATGAATAGTGGTAGATATGCCTTCCTCAAGTTATGGAGTTGAATATTTGAGATATTCTTCCTTTCTATCATCTACCTTGATTTTAGTGGAAGTGGGTGGGGAAGGGATATTCCTAAGACTGAGAGGTGATGTGAGGTCATTGTTAGATTCCATGAATTATGAGCATATTTCCTTTGACCTTGAGAGAACTGATGTCTGAGAATACTTATTAGGGGTAATAGGTATATGTTTTCCTTATTATTAATTGTCATTAGGGGTGAATGAGATGTCTACATCATGAGATTCAAGAGATGAAATAAGGGAATATTAATTTTCTCCCAAGGATGTGGGGGAATTTTCCAACCTAGTTGATGATGTGTGGGTATCCTTAGATGTTAAAGATAAAGAAGGATAATTTTCCTCTAAAGAATCATCATATTTTCTAGGATCAAATCCTTATTCTATTCAGTCAGACTTAGATGATCGATAGATGTCCTGTAGATGGTGTAAAACAAGACCAAACCATTTGACAACCTTCTTTTTTTAGGGTTGAGGTTGATCTAATAAAATATTCCTAGTTGTGTGGTTAAAATATTGGTTAGCCGAACCCTCATATAGAGAAACTTTAGAGCATGATTTATTTATTTGGATAACATAGTTTTATCTTCCCTAGCCGGTGTTGGGTGCTCTAATTAGGTATTTTTCTAGCCGTCATATGACTGGAATGTGATTTTATGTTCCATCATCTCATATAGGGTTCACAAGACTCGATTAGTTCCCTTATTTGAATCCTCAATTCGATTTATATGAAAAAATAATCTATAATTAATTTATTTAATGGTTTTATAGGGTCCTTTTAAAAACTATTGTGGAGGGGGGTTGTGTTATGGATGAAATCACATGTTTATAGATGTTTTACATCCCACTAATAGAATCCCACATCTATGTTTGGAGATGAAGGGGAATGAAATGGGGATCATCACCATTTAACACTTCATCTTGTCTATTTATGGATTGAATGAGACATTGACGGAATGATTAGGGATAATACACATTGTAATTTCACCATGGTATTCTTAACAGATCATTGGAACTCATGTCTTGATGAATAACTATATACTCAGATTTAGAGACAGGGTCTCTAAATTGGGCTCTGATCTTGATCTGACTCAAAGGATTTTTCTTTATCTTGTCACTCCATTTGATCTTTAGGGTAGTGATAGAAAAATTGGATCCAATATGAACCAATAATCAGTGGTTTTGTACTAGAATGATACTGATTTTTTATCTATTGTCAATGAGGGGTCAATGAACATCTGTCTCGTCAAGCATTCCTAATATGTACAAGGGCTTGATGTGTCCCTATTTGGTGGTCTCGCTATCTTATTCCATGAAATAGATGACTTTATGTAATTTAACAACACTAGTGTCTATATGATATAATTTAGTGGTAGGAACTTCATCTTCAATTTCTTGAGGGATCATGAGTTCCTCAAAAAGTTCCTATAACTTCTCATTTGAAATATTGAGTGAATCAAGAATTGAAATCTTAGTTGGAATAAAAACCATTTATTTCAAGATGTCATAATTTGGTGACAGTGCCCTATGTTTCCATTCACATGGATTATCTTTTATATTAATTATGGAAGTTAATGCATCATGTACTAGTGGATTCCTTCCAAAATTTTAACTTGATAAAATCATTATCATATGAAGGATTTAGTGAGATGAATTTCCCAAATTTTGATGTTTACTATGTAAGTGTTAATTCTCCAATCATTTATATATTATAATTTCTGTTGAAAAAGTGATATATTATTTAGAAAGAAATTGTTATTATTACCTAACTCATTGAATTTTATGCCTATGGGTCTCTATAGAATATATATTTTTAATATAAATGTTATCTGAATGTTAGGATCCATTATTTAGAAAGTTTCCTATATAGATTTCTAGTAGATTATTCTACAGGAGTAGCATGTTCAAGGAGTAGGTTATAACTTTCCATTTAGATATGGATTACAAGACTCTCTAACCCTACAATTACCTAATATTTAGATGTATTCAACAATTTTATTTATCATAATTGAGATGAATTAGTAGAGAAATTACTGACAGAGATCTACCTAGTTATTAGAATACCATTCTATTAAGCGTTATACCAGAAAAATTCTAGTCCTTCTAGAGTCTGTACACAAAATCTGATCTTATCTACCTCTTAAGATAGGAGGTTTCCAATCATAGGTCCAAATCAAGATACAAAGTGTGATTGTTTCTATTACAGGTCTCTAGTTTCATTGAATATTAGAAAGGTGGGGTTTATAAAATTGGTTGGAGTTAGAATTGGATCCACCAAATGGGTTAAAATTCCTTTCTATTTGAATAAGTTCTATGTGTCCTTTAATAGCCTCTATTTGAGTTTTTTGATTTTTTATGGAGTCAATGAGTTCAAGCAGGATAGTTGGTTGGACACACACTTGAGCGGAGGAAAAAATAATAGTTTTATGTATACCTCATTCACATATTTGTTAGCAATAACCTGTATGAGTTTCACCATGATAGTTCACTTAATATATCTCTAATTATAAACCTAATGGATGAAAATACATATATTTCCAAAAAAATGGGTCCAAGTCGACTGTTTGTTTGAATCCTAGGATGATCGGATAATTAGATTTTGTTCTAATTAATAGATAAGTTTCACTATGATGAGAGATGAATACTTAAGAAGAAATATGAGTATCTCTTTAGAGATTTTACTCAATGGGAAAATTTTCCCTAACTAGTTAAAAATTGATTCATTTTAACTCCAATAAATCTATATCATATTGAAAGATCATTTACTTAATGGCAGGAGTCTCAACTTCCTTAGGTGATGGGTGGTCTATGACCACACTCCTTCCATATTATTTGTTCAAGGAATGTCATGGTTCTGAAACTAAGTCTTCAAAATAACAAATAAATTATGATATTATCTTAGGTATTGGGTACACCCATATTATTTAAGCATATTAGTGTGGAATATATTTTAGGAAGACACTTCTTCATTATACACTTTTATGTTGGAGTCATTCTTAGATCATTGGTGAGGCCAATTCAGATGACAATAAATGATACTTAGTATTTTGTAGAAATAATTTCCTCATCGTAAAGGGTTTGAATATTGGGTTTCATACTCATTAGAAGGAAATTAATAACTCTCCTTGGTTATTCCTTTATTGGTAGACTATTTTAGCTTGAGGTGTCTGTAAGGTTTTGAATTCTCTTTCTAATTATCCCATAGAAAAAATTTATGAAGGTTGATATATGGGATGTCTCCAAAAACTCCTTTCAATTGTGTTTCTAAAAGTGATAGATTGTTTATATTATAAAATAAACTATGAAGGAATTTTTTATGACATCTCTCCCAATATAAAGAAGACTGACTTCCATAGAAGTGGATGAGGTTATGGTAAAAATGTCCCCAGCCTTGAGGGATAGGGTCAATTTGGTTCACATATCCTATAATTTTAGACCCAATGATGATATTATTATTTTTATAGTGGTGGTAGTGTTAAAAATTACCCCAACCATTCCAAATGGGGTTGTTCCTGTAACATTACTGATGCGACCAACACTACATCCCTTTTTATTTTGTGAGATTTAGTCCACACATTAGTTAGATGTAATACATGTTCCGAGATTGATCTAATTACTATTATGGGAAGAGATTTAGTTGAGGGTTTTTATTTTCTCAGGTGAAAGGATTTATTAGCCTTTCAAGAGGCTTTATGAAAGTTACTTTGAATGGATCTATCCCATAATGTTTTTCATTTCTGTTTTTTAGACATGACGAGAACCTACTGAACTGGTTGGGTAACATGGGTAGATCTTGGCTATAAATTTGGCCTATGGTAATGAAATTTCTAGACATTTTTCTCTCTGGAAATTAATGATTTGGGATAAGAGTAAAATAAATGTCTCTATGATAACCCCAACTTATGATATGTACATAATATAGAGTTTTAGAAATCAAATATTGTAAGGACCTCAAATCATTTGGGAATGTACATTGTATATATGTACATTGCTTTCTCAACTTAGGGAACCATGAAACAGAAAGTGTGGCTAATTTGATCTAATAGGGAATTTACCCTACTACCTATAAATGGTTTTCATATTCTACATAAGTTAGTGATTTCATATTTTTATGGTGATGATTCATCCATATATTTAGAATTTTTTTTCATTATTACATCAAAGTCTTCATAATTTCATACTGATAAGTTGATATGGGCCAGCACATGACTGGTATATTGTCTCTAACTAGTTCTTTCCACATAATCATAAAATTATATTCATCTTCAATGAGATATTCCTCTACCTGATATGACTTGATTGGTCATTTCCCAACTTCTTTATTATAGAGAGTGGTTTTACTCAAAATCTACTCTACAACATTGATGATAAAAAGGTCTCAATTTTGCACATATTTTTATCATTTCCTTATATTGTCTTCTGGTAGAGAAGAAATATCACCCATCAGAGATGAGGTTCATAGTGTACCTAGTCTTATTCTATCAACAGAATCTAGATATAAGGGCCTTCTCAGAGAATATTTGGAAAGGGATTGAATTTCTTACTAAAATTAAATTTAATTATATATAGTAATATCATAGTGAATGCCAATATGGGGTGGAATAACATTGGGTCTCAATTTTTTTCCATAAGGAGGATTCCTATGACATATTCATTAGGGGGAACTTTAGGGTAGAAAATTCTTGATTTATCAGAAAGGGATGAATATATTCATTTTATATTTTGGGAATGAAGAGGATTTTTTATTTCTCTCACTATGAGAATTTTTATGTCTTGGACCCAGATTCCACTTAACAGGTGCCCTAATACCGGTGGGACACATAGCCTCAAGTGCATCTCCCCAAATGCTAGAGTCTACCGACTTGAAATAAGGGCTGAGGGTGTGCCCATGGGGTGAATGTGACCTCATTAGTAGAGTGTAGCACATTGGAAGTATAAAAACAGTAGAAAAAAATTGAAGCAATATAAATAAATAGTGAATGAAAAATGATGCAATAGATAAACAAGAATAAAAAAACTGTATCAATTGAAACAATAATGATATAATGAAATGTCACTGGAAAACTTGAAATCATAGATAAAAGAAAAAATGCATATCATGTTCCACAATGTAAAATAAAATCAATGACTACTCTAAGTATTCTAAGATCCAAACCGGTCATCTTCTATCAAGATCCATCCTAAACAGCAAGCAATAAAGTGTTTGAAGACATATGATTCCATTTTTCAACACCTGCAATCATGTAATCTACTCCGGGTACCAAACAAAGCCCGTAGAGGTGTGAGATAAATCTCAGTGGGACACCACCGATGGTGTCTATAACATCCGGCCTGTAAAATAAAATAAAACATTGCGTAGGAATGCATATATAAGTAAAGAAAGCCATATAATATGACTAAATACCCAAGTACCTGCTTCAGTTCTCAGTTAGTTTCTGAACATGAAACCGGTTCATTAATTAAGTAATTACCATTTAATTTTAATAGGTCACATGAGGCATAGCAACCAATTACATCACCTTGTGATGGTATAAGTTCTGGAGGTCCCAAGATGTAAAAATAAAACATGAAAAATATATCTGGTGAGGGAGTTCTCGGGTAATAACCAAGGTATCATAGATCTCACAGAATGCAAACTCATAGTATATGAGTCCAGAAAAGGGGTAAGAGTGTAATCTAAGGATAGTTATCCCAGGAATTCCACAATAAGGTACCTACCCAGTCCAAGGTGATCGATAAAGGTAAAATAGGGCTAAGAAATTACAGGTCCCTGTAGGATTTCACCATAGCACCTACTAGTCAATTCTGGATCCAATGATTGCATTAGAGGTATCCAATAATAATGTAAAGGACCCTACAGTAGTATACATGGAATCCGAGGAATAAACCAGAACTGTAGTCTAGGTGGGTATCAACCTAAGAAAGTTGTATCCTAGAATCGAAATGGGGTTCTCGAGGCCCAAGGTATTCTCATCTTATAATCCAAGGTGAGATCCATTCAGTCCATTCCTATTTGATATTGTAATCATGTAGTCATTCATTAGGTTTCCTCCTTGTCTTCCATTAGTGTGGATAGGCCATATAGTGTTTCAACCATTTAATGAAGTTTGAATTCACCATTAAGGTATATTCAATTACAGAGGTTCACTCTGATACCTTCAGTCAACATGGAAAGGGGTGATACAGACATGTAACCTTTATTTAATCTCATTAAATAAGGCCAGGTTATATACATGGTATATTTTCCATTTCACATTTCACATTTCATAATCAATTCTAAGTAATTATCTTAGGAAGTTCAGGTGGTGAGAATACATGGTATATTCCATTATTCAATTCTTATTAACAACAATCCATTTATTATAGGAAGGTCATGCAATGGCACACCAAAACAATGACTCAAACGTGCCGAAACACTAAAATACAATTATGGCATAATCTTCGACATTAGTGGATTAAATTGTGGCTGGAACTGCTAATAAATAATCACTTATTTTCAAATAGAATAACCATATGATTCTTACAAGTATAATTATGGCATGTAAATTTAAGAAATGGCTTCCACTGAAATCGAAAAACCCTACATGAATATTCTTAAAAACAGGGAAATTGAGGGATGAGTTACATACCAACCACCACAGGGTTGTACAACACTCCTCCTCCGATATTGGCCCTTGATTTGGTTTGAATCAGAGTAGATCTATTAAAAAGTGAAACATGACCATATGAAAATATCTTGGTCGTTATAAAAAGTGAATAATAATGGCTAAATAGGACTTGATTACTTACCGATGCATGTAAAACATGAGAAACAGAACATCGATCAGATGTTGGACAAAGGAGATCTATTGATCCCTAGCGTTGGCCTTCAAAAAGATCCAAATTGAGAGGAAATGGATTAATCCCACTAGTTCTCATATTATGGAAGAAGATGGAAGGGGGTAAATAGATCATTAAGGGAAAAACTGTAAACTCGCCTAGAATTTTAGCCTGCACACAGATTACCAAACCGTGCACAAACTGTGTGAGGAGGTTCTTCCCGAGAAGACATCTGCGAGGTTGGGTCAAACCTCGTGAAAACCATGCATGGGTAATTGGAATAAAGGGGAATATTCAAGGTTATGCTACAAATCTGGGCACCAACCGTGCGAGGTGGATCTGTCTAGAAGAACACAATAAACACAGTTTTCCAAAATGTGTGGAATTCCATTATGGTTTACTCTAAACCATGAGCCAATCCAGTTTTCCCTAAAATGATAGGTTTCAGGTTTTGAACAAGCCCAAACAACCCTCAGATTCATTACTAACTCATTAAGAATCCATATTAGGTCCAAAGTAAATATTTAGACTATAAATTAAAGGGTCCATACCTGAGTGAAAATTGGGTTCTTACAGTCAACCCCCCTTAAAAGAACTCTCATGAAAGTTCTTCTTCTAAGGGTAAAGAAACACAATATGAGAACCACTTTGGCCATTAGGCATGCGCATTGCCTTCCCTCTCCCATGTCTCATCATGTACTCATCCATGAAACCATAACACTCATACGAGAGGGACATAATTTCCTTAGAGATTTTTTGTGCTTTGGAAAATGAAGTGTACTTGATACTCATCAAAGGAAAAATCAATATCTAACTAAACTTCCTCGGGATCAATGGTATGAGACGTGACAACATGATATTGGTGAAGCTGTGAGACATGAAAGACATTGTGCAGGGTGTGATACCTCTAATGTAGTAGAATTCGATAGGCTACCCGACTGACACTCTCTAGAATTTCAAACTGACTGACATAATGAGGTGATAGTTTTCCCGGATTCCTCAACCATCTCTGCACTAGACTAGGTGATACCTGAATAAAAACATAGTCCCTATCCTCGAACTCAATAGGTCTTCGAAAGCGATCAAAATAAAATTTCTACCTATATTGTGCATTATTCATTCACTTATTGATCATATAAACCTATCCTAAAGTATCCGGAACATGGTGAGAGCCTAGTAGGGCTGCCTCACCTACCTTTACCCAACTCAAGGGTGAATGGAATGACTTACCATACAAGTCCTCAAAAGGATCCTGCTGAATTTTCTCCTAAAAACTGTTATTACAAGTGAACTCAACAAGAGGGATATGCTTCTCCCAAGAACTACCAAAATAAAGGACACATTTTTGGAGCATATCCTCTAGAACCTATGATTTTCGTTCTGATTTTCTATCAGTCTATGGGTATAAAGATGTGATTAGAATCATCTGAGTCACCATATCTTTCTGCATTCATTTCTAGAACCATGAAGTTAAACGAGCACCCCTTTCTAAAATGATAGTATGTGGAACCTCATGTAGTCATATAATCTCATGGACATATAGTCTTAGAAACTCATAAACTGAGAAAGTATCCCATATAGGAATGATGTGGGATGATTTTATTAGTCGGTCAATTACTACACAGATAAAATCACTACCCATCAACGACCTAGTTAAGATGACTAATAAATCCATAAAAACATCATCCCATTTCCATTACGGGACCGAAAGAGGAATTAACAAGCCTGCAAGTCTCTAGTGCTCCGCCTTCACCTACTGATAGGTGGAACACCTAGTAATGAAGTCTACAATCTAACATTTCATTCTAGGCCACCAATACTAAAGTCTTATATCTTGATACATATTTGACAATCTAGGATGAATTTCCCTCTAAGGAGCATGGGTATCTTTCATCAACTCCTATCTCATATCAGCAGGATCCTAGATAATTCCGAATAGATGAAAGACATCATCTCAATCCACAGACCAATCCATAGGTGGGTTATCTCCTGATAAAATCTCACTAGGAACCAACCATTCAGGATTTGAAAACATCCTACCCTTCACCTTCTCATGGAGGGAAGAGGTAACTATTAAGGTTGAGAGGTAATAATTCTCGTGGCTATCATAAAACATCCAATTATGTTCATAAAAGAGATCCATTAACATATATTCATCGTTGGATTCCTGTATAGCATGTGTTTGAGTTTTCCAAATCAGTTCATCTGTGACCACATTTCTCTTTCCATGCCTATAGGCAAGCTCAAAATCAATGGATTATAGATATTTGACCCATATCCAATGTCTGTGGTTCAATTCATACTGTGAAAAGATATATATGAGGTACTTTTTACCTGTATACACCACAAATCACTCACACAATTGATAATATCCCCAGCAATGTAAGGCAGGGACAACTGTAGCTAGATTGTGGTCGTCTGTTGGGTAATTTCTCTCGTGATGCTTCAAATTCCATGATCCGTATGAAAAAATTTGTCTTCCTACAAAAACACTACTCCTAGTCCAATTCCTTATGTGTCATCGAATATAGTATAACCTTTTCTTGGTTATGGAATAATCTGAATCGGTGTCGAGACAAGCCTCCCTTTCAGTTACTGAAAATATTTATCACATTCTCCTGACCACAGAAACATAACAACCTTATTTATAAGTCCAGTATGGGTTTATGAAAGAAGTGATAAGTCTTGTATGAAATTCTTGTAATATCTAGTGAGACCTAAGAAACTCATGATATCAAACACATTCTTAGGTCACTCCCAGGAAACTACAGTCCAAAACTTTTCAAGGTCAACAAAAAATCTTGATTTTGAGATAATATGTCTCAATAAGTGGACCTTGTCGATCCATAAGTCACACTTAGAAATATTGGAAAAAATATTATGCTCTCTTAGTGTACTCAAACAATCTCAAGATGTTTGGCATGGTCGTTACGAGTAAGAGAATACGTCAAGATGTCATCCACAAGCACCATGACAAAAGAGTAAAAATAGGGGTGTAAATCCTATTCATAAAATCCATGAAAATGTAAGGCATGTTCATAAGACCAAATGACATTACAGGATACTCATACCAACTATACCTACGAAAGAAAGTTGTTCAAGGTATGTCTGATGGTCTGAATCGAACCTGATGACCACCTGATCTCAGGTCAATCTTAGAGAACACCTTTGCTCCTCAGAGCTGGTCAAAGAGATCATCTATTCGAGGATGTGAATAATAGTTCTTGACCGCAAGCTAGTTAAATATTCTATAGTACAGGCATAAATGAATATTTACATTTGTATTATTAGAAGAAACCATGGGTGAACCCCAAGAGGATATACTAGGGAATATAAATCCTTTAGCCTCTAGGTCCTCTATTTTCCACTTCATCTCCTAAAACTTAGTAGGTGCAATCATTTATAGGGAAATGGAAACTGGAGCTGCTACTGGAATAAGATCTATTGTAAATTATACATCTCTCTTAAGAGGTAAGCCAAAAAAAGTCATTGGGAAAGACTTACCTAATACAATAAACTAATAGAGGGGAATTGTTTTAAGAAAACCATGATACTTCCTAAAAATATTTGAAATATAGGCAGTTACATCACCTATCCCATGAGGATTTGGTCCAAATCTCCCAGCCATGACATCCCACTCACCTCTGAAAATATTACTGCTACCTTTGGGTGATGTAAAAGATACCCTAAGGCGACATCAGTATACAAAGGCATGATAGTAAACTAACAAGTACATCTGAAGAATGACATTGAATCATGTAATCTCAAGGAAAAATATATTATACAAGAAAGAGTAACTTCCATCCTTAATGGGATAGTCCATGAACTGGCTTATTCACTCCTTATGTATTCCCAATGGTGTGGAAAGGGCCATTACACCATAGTGATATTGTATCTCTAGTATGAGACATTCCACTATAGATACAGAAATGAAAGAGTTTGAAGCACCTATATCAAACAAATAAGAGATAACAGCAGAGGATACTATAATAGTACCTCGTATTATAGATTTTCCCACAGCCTGATCCTCTAGTATCGATTGTAAATCATGCAACTGACCTAATCCATAACCTTGTGCAATAGATGGACTACCACAATCATGATTGCTCTACTAGTACAGCTAGTGATCAGGGGTTGGAATACCAAGACCAAGACCTCCTCCTTAACTAGACTTTCCAGTTCTATTCCAACTCCTCACTTTATGTGAAGCAAAAGAACTCTCTCTTTCAAGTGGAGAGGATGTTGATCCGTTTCCACCTACAGATAGTGGAAAGGTCTTGAAGAAATGTTGAAGAATACCCATACAGTCACAAGACATACACTCTATAGGGTCCATGTCACAGTAGGGATTCTTATTCCATAGTATTACACACTAATGACACACTACATAATAATCAAGCATGATACTTAGGCATCCACTGCCCGGATGAGAAACCTAAAAGGAATATTTCCTTCCTTCAAAAGAACAACTAGCCTGATGAGGCACTGATCCTTTAAACCTGGTAATTGTTCCATCTATCTGGTAAAATTTATTGATAAGGGTATGATAAACTATTTCAAAAAAGGTAACAAGGTGAATGAAATTCACCTGGGTTCAGATGGTGTACTAGAGCCCATCCTCAAAACGTCTAGAACACACAAGCTCATCACCGGTTAGAAGCGGTAAAAAGAGCTACAAATCAGTGAAACATGTTTAATACTCCATAACAGAAATAGAACCCTTCTTTTGATGCATGAACACTCTGCCTCTGTCATCTATCATCATTCAAGGAAAGAACTAATCATAGAATACATTCTTGAAGGCATCCCATATGTTCCCTTGATGGTTATCACCCTGGGTAACAACATCCCACCAATGCATGGCCTAATCCTGAAACATGTATATAGTAAGCTTGACTCTTTGATATTGAGGTGTTTCTAGATTCTCAAAGATAGATAGGATGGCCTATATCCAAGACTCAATATCTTGTGGACCCCCATCCCTCGAGAAGGTAGGAGGATGATGATATTGGAACTCATGAGTCAGATCAGCCATCGTATGTGCAAGCTGTTGAGCACCATGCCTAGACTACATCTAATGTAACAGCCTGAGATTTTATTAGAATTATTCTTTTTAATTTAATTGATGTATTCTATTGTACTCTACACCAATATTATCTTGCACTATATTTAACACCATATTAGCTTGCAGTATACGCAACACTATTCTTGGCTCGTGTTAGACACAATTTCAAGTTCGTTTGGTAGAAATTATTCTACGCAACATTAAGTATATATTTTGTTTAATGTATAAATGAAATATGGTTATATTTTTTTATACGCAACAACAAAAGAGTCTTGCACTACACATCACACTGACTTGGCTTGCATTACCCAAATCACGACCTTCCTCGATAGCGTGTGTAGTACGCAATACCGGGTTTCACTAAACAATGATATATTGTTATAACATTAATATGGACTAGCCATTATGAATAGTATTAACTACATTTTGAGTTTTATAACATTATTATTCATCTTAAAATTTTTTTAGAACATGGTATGAGAACAAAATAAAGTTTTCGGGTAAAATATGTATTTTTCAAAAAATGAAGTTTTTCCACCTTTTGATGTCGCACCCACTTTAAATCTAGTTTTTGACATGTTTATAAGTTAAATTTGACAAAATAAAATTATTCTTTGGAATCAGGATATAAAAATTTACTTGGGATAAATTTTTCATATTATTCTGATAACTTTTATATTTTGATGAATAGTAGAAACACGCTATATTTTAATTAAAAAGAAATTTTTTCATCGCAATAATTTATATGATTAGAATATTTTTTTAAATGGTTTTAAAGTTTAATTAGAATATATTTCTACCATTTAATTCAATTTTGGTCATTGGAATTAATTTCACTTTGAAATTGGACATAAACAAGTGTCAATCTTTTGATAGTTATTGTTTCTTAAAAACACGCTATTTGTTTTGATAACGGGAATTACTTTTAAAATTAATTAATTCCACTACTATGTTTTGAATTTGGAAAAATTGAAATAATTTTTGAATTCTGAATATCAAATATACCTTAGGCTGAATTTTTGGTATTTTTCTAAAAAACATCAATTTTTTATGAATAGTGAAACCAATTTGTGGTTGTTAAAAAACTAACACATTCATTTAAATTAAAATCTACCACTTCTATGAATTGAATTTCAAAAATTCAACAAACATGGTTTTTATAAAGAAGTAAAATGTGGTTCAATAAGATGAAAATGATTTTTGATGAATAGTAACTTTTGACTTTTATTTACCGCAATTAAAGGTAAATAGGGTAATTCAAGGTTAAAAGGATATTATAATAATTCAAAATTATATTAACACTCGTCCTAACCTTATTAGATGAGTATTGGACGACCATGGGAATCTTTGGGTCGATTTTTCGACCCCATTGAGCCACTTGGTAGTGATAATGACAATTTGGATTAATTAATTTAATGTAAACACAAAATTGACAATAACAAAAATCTTTTAGTAATTTATTTTTATAAGGGGTTATATAAATTATCTTTTAGACTATAAATATTCATGGGAAATATGAAAATATTTCCTACATGGTGGTATTTTTTTTATAATTTTTAGACATCAAATAAATTAAATTATTCTTGACACAATAATGATACATTATTTACCTCATTAATAAATGATTTAAATAAATAAGATTATAATGATTAAAATATTTTCCAAAACATGTCCAATTCTGATTGGATGATTTTATTTCGTCTATGAGTCATATTATCTTCATATTTAATTATTTTTGGACTTTTTGAAACCTATTATAAGTTTATAACAAAATAATATTTACACACTTTCCAAAAGAGCCCCTCCTCGCCCTTATAAAAGGAGACCATTTCTATCCAATTCCTCACACCTCTCAAGCAATTTGGATCATCTAAACTCTGCCCAATTAAGATATATACATCCCTCTCCTCCCCATAGAAGCCTTAAATTAGGCATAAGGAACTTCAAGAAGTCATTTTGGTTCAAACCAAAGGAAGATACCCAAATTAAAGGTAACAGTTTCTCTTAAGTTGTTTTCATTTATTCTTCTTCTCCAACCCCTAAACTCTTTTTAATCCTTTATTTTGTAAAAACACCAGTATCACCAATATACTAGGATTTTTTTATGAGAATTATTATAACTACACTTACACACACCTCCATCTAATGGATGAAGAACATAATGTTTCTGTGGATGGAGAACTAATGCCTCACGAAACGATGATTGTTCAATTTTCTCCTACCGCCTCTCATGGTGGCCATTACGATGGAACTGTATTCATATATGATATATATTATGTTTATTATTTCTTTATTCTTATTTACTTCCCAATTATATCAAGCCTTTACAGTTTACATATTCGGTAAATACGATAATCTCATTTGAGGAAGTGCGGACTACCACCCCCTCAAAGTGATGTGATTCGTTAATAACTTATGTGGGATGTATAAAGGATATGGTTAATGATATTATATATGATATTATACTGTAATTATAATATAACTATGTATAATTATGTTTTAATTCAATTAAAATAATAAATATAAATGAATGTAGCGTTCATGCGTACGTACGGCTTACCGTCTGCATGAACGGTGCATTTCATTTCTTACCTCCATATGTTATGTACTATTATAAATACATGTATATTATGGATATATAATGAATATATATGTTATATAAATCATGATTTACATTCTGGAATTAAGTAAATCATGATATAAGTAATAATAACATCAAGAACAACAAGTCCAAACACGTAGGATAAATAAGATGATTTTACCCAAAACATTACTTTAACATGGGATTTTCAAAGGAACGGGTAATAAAAAGTCATAAGTGAACCATATATGATATCATAAAAATGAATATTATTCTGTAATAATTCAATGAAATTATTTAAATCATTATACAGGAGGTTCGGATACGTACGAAGCATATCAGACCTAAGGTAAGGGATAACTTTTCCAATCTCGTTTTTATCTAAGATTGTTTATTCTTAAGTATTTACTGGGGTTATTTTTATCATCCAAGCCGATGTTTTCTAAAAATGTTTTTGTGTATTTCTAAAGTCATTTTTACCCATTTTTTGACTTTTACCACATATTATGAAAGGAATATTTCTATTGTTTACCATATGAGGACTTTTTTAACGTTTCCGACAAAAGTACGAGAGGAATGTTATTTTTAACTTATATGGCGTGAACAGATTTTTACAGTTTCATAACGCCTCATTTTCATGAAGCTTACACTATAATATTTTATGACTATTTTTAAAAAAATACTTTTATTTTTAAATTTCATGGAATTTTGTGAAAAGAAAATTATTTTGAAGAAAAAATAATATTTTCCTCAAGAATTCATTTCAAGTGTTTTATCAAAACCATTTTCCATCTAAGTTAACATTATTTTATATGTGTATGTTTCAAGTATAATGTCTCTATGATTTACAAGGTTTCACTTTTCTTATGATGACATATCCATTTGTTTTATATGGATTGTGTGATGATTGGATGATGTTTATGAAACCCTTTTTATTCTTTAGGTTAAGATGAATGTTTTATGTTTATTTTATGGCACAAGTAAGAATGATTTCATTATGATATGGGTGGGACCAATATCTCCCTACAATTTATTGGGTAAATATTTATATCTCATGAGATAGACATGGCTGAAACAGTAAGTAAATCCGGTTCAGTAATACAGGACATGAATGGCAAGTGAACCCGGTTTAGTAAGGGAATTTGTCAACTAAGATAGTCTTGGAAGTAATGCCTTGGAAACTATGGAAATCATATCATGTGCTTAATGTTTTTCCACAATTAAAAATTTTACTCCCATGCTATTTTATCATGATTGATGTTCCATTATGATCTATGCCTTATGTAATTCCATGTTTTATCTCATTACTCAAGATTTTCATGTTTAAATATTATAGTCATTTTTTTAAGTTCAAATGTATACGGTTTGTTTAATTTTCTCCATGCTTACCCTTACTGAGCATTTGAGCTCACCCTTTATATGTTTTCTTTTCCCTAGGATATAAAGAAAGGTTTTAGGTAAGAAAACAAAAGGGGAAGATCTTTATGGGAGATGTTGAAGATCTTTCACCATGATTAGAAGATTATGTTCCAAGTTTCCAAAGACACTAAACTGTTACGGTCCTTGAGTGTTGATTTTTGTTATGTATTAAGTACTCCACAAAAGTAATGTAATGTCCATGTACGTCAAGATTTGGGTCTCTACAGTTGGTATCAGAGGAAAGGTTTAGTTAAACTTTGGAAACTAGGATGAAAAAACTTTAGTGAGATCCCTAGAGATATTTCTAATGTATGTCTAGGGATGTCCCTAAGGTTAAGTATAAGTATAGGTTATAATCCTAGAATTACAGTAACAGTCTTAGAATTAAACCAAAGATGTTATATATTGAAGGTACTCCCCCTTTATTATGTTGTTTTCACTAACATGATTTTTTCCTCTCACACTATTTTTTTTTTGGGTTTTAGATGATGGCTGGAACCCGAAGGAACCGTGTTGATCAATGTAATGGAAAATGCAATGATTGTCCTCCTAAACAACCAAATGTGATGGGAGATGGAGTAAAAAATCTTATTTCTATACTTACAAAAGATATGAATCATTCTGGACTTCCAAATGATTAGAGAAGGGAACAATATTCTATTGAGTCCTTCATGAGGCAACATCCACCTTCTTTCAGTGAGTCTTCGGGTCCACTTGTTGCTGAACAATGGATCAGTACGATTGATAAGATATTTTTCATACTTCGCTGTTCAGAGCATGAAAAATTCATTTTGGCTGTTTACTATTTAGAAGGTGAATCAGACCAGTGGTGGATTCTAATTAAGAATACAATTCCCTGAGATGAAATTGAATCCATGGAATTGGATGAGTTCAAGAAATTATTTTTCAATAAGTACTTCCCTTATATTATTCGATCAAATATGGAAAAGGATTTCCTTGAGCTTAAGCAAAAGGATGATGAATCTTTTGGTATATACGAGGAGAATTTTACAAGGCTTTCAAGGTATGCATCTGGCTTTATCACCCAACCTGAAATTAAAGTTGATCAATTCTTCAGTGTCTTAAAACTAAGTCTTCGAACGTCATTAGCTATAAGAGACTTCAGAATCTATGAAGAAATTGTGAATTGTGCTATCAAGGTAGAATTGGAATTTGGTGTTACATATGCATCTTATGGTTTTGACAAAAAACAAAAGATAGAGTTCAAGGAGAAATCTCAGAACAATGGTGAAAAGAAGATTAATGTTTCTTTATGCTCAAAGTGTGAAAAGAAGTATGGTGGAGATTTCCTAAAAGGTACTAGAAAATTTTTTTAAGTGTGGAAAAGAAGGTCATCGAGAAATTGATTGTCGAAGTAGTGGGAAAAAGTTTTCTAATGATGTGAATAGAGAAAAGACTACAGAGAACTCTCCACCAACACTTCAATGCCTCAAGTGAAAGGAAATGGGGAATTATTCTAATAAATTCCCTAATCCACGGGTTAATGATGATCAACGTGAGAAACCTCTTAAGGAAAAGGATAAAGGGAAGTATCATGTGATCACTATTTGTGATGTTGAGTATGAAAATGATTTTGTGTAATGATTAAGTGTTTATTTAATGGGATTTCAAAATAGTATCATGGAATCTCATTTATGGTATTGTGAAATTTTGGAATATCTATGTATTGGTTTTCAATAATTATATGGTACTGGTAACCATGAAAAAGTGATTGAAATATTTTTGGAAAGCAGATGAAATGTGCATAATGAAGGGATAAGGAGAAAATAATATGATAGTAATCATGAGCTCATGAATAAAATAAGGACAAAGTGATATCATGGTTTGAGTATATAGAAATATTGGAATTTTGGGATGTGGAAAGAGTTAACTTTTGACAGCATTCATGTTTTTACTAAAGTTCAATAGGTATACATTTCTCAAGAGAATACATGATTAATGTATTCACATGATTGGAATGTGATCATAAAGATATATCAGGGATAAATCATGGTATTCACATGCTCGGTAGATGACATTTCTTGTAATTGGTTTTTTATACTATAAGATTAGACAGAAGTATTTTAGATAAGCCTAAAGATTTGAAATGGATTATGTTGGACATAAGTAAGTATTGTTTAAGGCTTGAACTATTTTCAATATTATTGATGGAATGTTATAATGATTTAATTTTAGAAAAAGGACAACCTGCAGGATGGGGGACAACCCGTCGCGTCGGACAAGGCTGTGGGAATTGAACCCACAACCGATGTGTGATAGGCCTTTATCACCTACCACTGGCCTACAGAAAGACCCTGGTTAGTAGAAACTATTTTTATTCTGTTATGCAGTATGATAGATGAAGTATAAGTCCATTTTTGAAACCATATATGAATAATATCACCACAGATGGACTTATGTATATAACTTTTTCTAACCTTGTGGTTGAGACAGATGAATAACCTATCATTATATCGCATGATCCTCTAACAATTCATGGAAAACAAATTCAACTTCATTTCTTTAAGAGATGAAGTGGAAATTTTTCAAGACATGAACAACAATGATATTGTACCAAAATCAAGTAAGAATTTCTTCTAATTCAAAGATTCTTCAACATTAGGGAAATTATCTTGAAAGCCAAAAAAATTTTCCTAGTACACTTATATCTGATTAATCAGATGGTACCTTAGATCATCACAAATCTATGACTTTGTTATTGTTGGGTTTTTCATAGCCCTACTCTCTACCACCTCCATCAGAACATGATGGTTAGATTTTTCTTCCATATCCATATTTTCACTTATGTTGTCTTATGTGGAAACCTAGTACTGGGTTACTTTGGGTGACCGTTATGATTCTAACATCCCTTTTTAAAATGAAGTTGTATTATTCCTTTTTACGATGTGGTTTTCTATGAAAGAAACTTTCAAGTAGTAAACCATTTATAACCCTGACGAATTTCGAGGGAGAAATTCATTTTAAGGGGGGTAGAATGTAACAACCCGAGATTTTATTAGAATTATTCTTTTTAATTTCATTTATGTCTTCTGTTGTACGCTACACTATGATTATCTTGCGATATACGCAACACCGTATTAGCTTGCAATATACACAACACTATTCTTGGCTCGAGTTACACACAATTTCAAGTTTGTTTTGTAGAAATTATTCTATGCAACATTAATTATATATTTTTTTAAATTTATAAATGAAATATGGTTGTATTGTTTTATACGTAACAACAAAGGAGTCTTTCACTACACGTCACCCTAACTTGGCTTGCATTACACGCAATCACGACCTTCCTCGATAGCGTGTGTAGTACGCAATACCGGGTTTCAGTAAACAACAATATATTGTTTTAATATTATTATAGACTAGCTGTTAAGAATAATATTAACTACAATTTGAATCTTATAACATTATTATTCATCTTACACATTTTTTAGAACATGGTATGAGAACAAAATAATGTTTTCGGGTAAAAAAAGTATTTTTCAAAAAATGCAGTTTTTCCACCTTTTGATGGCGCACCCACTTTAAATCTAGTTTTTGAAATTTTTATAAGTTCAATTTGACAAAATAAAATTCTTCTTTGGAATCAGGAATCAAAAATTTACTTTGGATAAATTTTTCATATTAATCTGATAACTTTTATATTTTAATGAATAGTAAAAACACGCTATATTTTAATTAAAAACAACTTTTTTCATCGCAATAATTTATATGGTTAGAATATATTTATAATTGGTTTTAAAGTGTAATTAGAATATATTTTTACCATTTAATTCAATGTTTGTCATTTTAATTAATTTTACTTTGAAATTGGACATAAACAAGTGTCAATCTTTTGATAGTTATTGTTTCTTAAAAACACGCTATTTGTATTGATAACGAGAATTAATTTTAAAATTAATTAATGCCACTTCTATTTTTTGAATTTGTAAAAATAGATATCATTTTTGAATTTGGAATATCAAATATAGCTTAGGCTGAATTTTTGGTATTTTTCTGAAAAACTTCGATTTTTGATTAATTGTGAAACCACTTAGTGGTAGTTAAAAAACTGACTCTTTCATTTAAATGAAATTTTACCACTTCTGTGAATTGAATTTCAAAAACATGATAGACATTTTTGTTATCAAGAAGTAAAATTTTGTTCAATAAGATGAAAATAATTTTTGTTAAATAGTAACTTTTGACTTTTATTTACTGTAGTTAAAGGTAAATAGGGTAATTCAAGGTTAAAAGGATATTTTAATAATTAAAAATTACCTTAACACTTGTACTAATCTTATTGGATGAGTATTGGCCGACAATGGTCATCCTTGGGTGGATTTTGGGACCCCATTGAGCCACTTGTTAGTGACAATGACAATTTGGATTAATTAATTTAATGTAATGACAAAATTGACAATAACAAAAATATTTTAGTAAATAATTTTTATAAGGGGTTATATAAATTATCTTTTTGAATATAAATATTCATTGTAAATATAATAATATTTACTACATGGTGGTATTTGTTTTATAATTTTTAGACATAAAATAAATTAAATTATTCATGACACAATAATGATGCAGTATTTACCTCATTAATAAATGATTTAAATAAATAAGATTATAATGATTAAAATATTATCCAAAACATGTCCAATTCTGATTGGATGGTTTTATTTCGACCATGGGTCATCTTATATTCATCTTTAATGATTTTTGGACCTTTTAAAACCGAATATATATTTATAATAAAATAATATTTCCACACTTTCCAAAAGAGCCCATCCTCCCCTTATAAAAGGAGACCATTTCTATCAAATTCCTCACACCTCTCAAGCCATTTGGCTCATCCAACATCTACCCAATTAAGCTATATACATCCCTATACTCCCCCTATAATCCTTACTTTAGGAATAAGTAACTTCAAGAAGTCATTTTTGTTCAAACCAAAGGAAGTTAGCCAAATTAAAGGTAACAGTTTCTCTTAAGTTTTTTCTTTTATTCTACTTCTCCAAACCCTAAACACTTTTTAATCCCTTCTTTTGTAACAACACCGGTATCCTAAATATACTAGGATTTTGTTATGAGAATTACTATAACTAAACTTACTCACACCTCCATATAATGGATGAAGACCATAATGTTTATGTGGATGGCAAACTAACGCCTCACGAAATGATGATTGTTCGATTTTCTCCTACCGCCTCTCATGGTGGCCATTATGATGACAATGTATTCATATATGATATATATTATGTTTATTATTTCCTGATTCTTCTTTACTTCCCAATTATATCAATCCTTTATGGTTTCCATAGTCGGTAAATATGATTATCTCCTTTGAGGAAGTGCGGACTACTGCCCCCTCAAAGTGATGTGATTCGTTAATATCTTATATGGGATGTATAAAGGATATGGTTAATGATATTATATATGTTATTATACTAGAATTATAATATACCTATGTATCATTATGGTTTAATTCCATTAAAATAATAAATATAAATGAAAGTAGTGTTCATGCGTACGTACGGCTTACCGTCCCCATGAATGGTGCATTTCATTTCTTACCTCCATACGTTATGTACTATTATAAATAAATGTATATGCTTGATATATAATGAATATATATGATATACAAATCATTATTTACATTCTATAAGTAAGTAAATCATGATATAAGTAATAATAACATCAATAACAACAAGTCCAAACACGTACGATAAACAAGATGATTTTACCCAAAACGTTGATTTAACATGGAATTTACAAAATAACGGGTAATATAAAGTCATAAGTGAACCATATATGATATCATAACAATTAATATGATTCTTTAATAAGTCAATGACAATATTTAAATCATTATATAAGAGGTTCGGACACGTATAAAGAATATCAGACCTAAGGTAAGGGATAACTTTTCCAATCTTGTTTTTATCCGAGATTGTTTATTTGTAAGTATTTACTAGGGTTATTGTTATCATCCAAGCCCATGTTTTCTAAAAATGTTTTTATGTATGTTTAAATTCCTTTTTACCCATTTTTTAATTTTACCACATGTTATGAAAGGAATATTTCTATTGTTTACCATACGAGGAATTTTTTGACTTTTCCAACAAAAGTACGAGAAGAATGTTATTTTGAACTTATACGGCGTGAACAGATTTTTACAGTTTCATAATGCCTCATTTTAATTAAGATTACTCTACAAGATTTTATGACTATATTTCAACAAAATACTTTTCTTTTGAAATTTCATGTAAGTTTGTGAAAATAAAATGATTTTGAAGAAGAAAGGATATTTTCCTTAAGAATTCATTTCAAGTGTTTTATCAAAACCATTTTCCATCTAAGATGACATTATTTAATGTGTTTATGTTTCAAGTATAATATTTCTATGATTTACATGGTTTCACTTTTCTTATGATGAAATATCCATTTGTTTTATATGGATTATGTGATGATGATATGATGTTTATAAAACCCATTTTATTCTTTGGGTTATGATTAATGTTTTAAGTTTATTTTGTGGCATAAGTAAGAATGATTTCATTATGAGATGGGTGGGACCTATATCTCCCTCCAATGCATTGGGTAAATATTTATATCTCATGATATAGACATGGTTGAAATGGAAAGTAAATCCGGTTCAGTAATACATGGCTGGAATGGAAAGTAAACCGGGTCCAGTAAAGGACTTTGTCCACTAAGATGGTCTTGGCAGCAATGCCTTGGCTACTATGGAAATAATATCATGTTCTTAATGTTTTCCACAGTTACAAGTTTTATTCCCATGCTATTTTATCATGATTTATGTTCCATTATGATCAATTCCTTATGTACTTCCATGTTTTATCTCATTGCTCAAGATTTTCATGTTTAAACATTATGGTATTGTTTTTAAGTTAAAATGTATATTGTTTGTCTTATTTTCTCCAAGCCTACACTTACTAAGCATTTGAGCTCACCCTTTATATGTTTTCTTTTCCCCAGGATATAAAGAAAGGTTTTAGGTAAGAAAACAAAAGGGGAAGATCATTATGGGAGATGTTGAAGATCTTTCACCATGATTAGAAGAGTATGTTCCAAGTTTCCAAAGACACTAAACTATTATGGTCCATGAGTCTTGGTTTTTGTTATGTATTAAGTATTCTGAAAAAGTAATTTAATGTCCATGTACGTCAAGCTTTGGGTCTCTACATCTAATGTAGGAAACTATCATGGAATTGGACATCAGTGTGCGGATCAAGTATTTCACTCTATTCTACAAGTGGAACTCCTATAGGTAAGACTGTATGCTTAGGACCCACCTTGTCTAGAGCATGGTCGTCACCACCCTAATGGCGATTGACACAAGGAAATCATGGTGTCATTAGTCTACAAATTCCAAGCACACACCTCAGAACAATATTAGAAGCATAATATAGTATCACTAGCAGAAACTGAACTTAAGAAAACTCAGTACTCATGGAATAATACCCCAAACTACATTCTTTGATGGCTAGGTATCGATAAGTGATCAGGTATATGTTTCATGCCATTTCAGAGTTTATTTCCAGGTTCACTGATTTACCTTTAATAGACATATTAAAAATAAACAAGGATGTTCAACCTATTAATTTTAGATTTTAGGATTCAATTTATAATGGATATCCATTTATGATGAATCAATTCCCATATAGCTATCAGGAGAAATGACACACACTTACTTATAACATAATGGATTGACTTGGTAAATTACTCATACCATCCCATGAGGGCCCATACCCCTCATGAATTGAGACAATAAATCAATCAATAATAACCAATAATAATACATATACAAGAAATTACCACAACATCAATCAATAATTATAAGCACATCAAGAAATTCAAGGTAATTAAATTCACCTATATGGTATGGAAATATTAATGAAATGTGAATTATAGGTGCCTGTAATGATGCATGTAGAAATTCTACTCTCCCTCATATCATCGAGCTAAGGATGAAATAAATTCTAAAACAGGGTTATAATCAACAACACCACACAACATGTTCATCACCCAATGATGAAATAATATCAACTATAAAAACGAAAAGGCATAATAACGATTATAATTTAGGAAACCTTGTTTTTACCCCAAACATGGGTTCCCGACGCCCAAGCATGACTTCTGACCAAGTCCCAAGCATTCAAATTCTCCAATATACAGTTTTGAACTATTAATGCACAAACAGAAACCCCTTTAATACCTCATTGTGATGTACTAGACCCAGATGCTACTTAACGGGTTCCCTGAGCCCAGTGGGTAATATGGACTCAAGCACATCTCCCTAAACGTTAGACAATTCCAACTAGATGTGAGGGACTAGGGTGTGTCCATGGGGATACTATACCCTCATTAACAGAGTGTAGCACAATAGAATTATATAAATACTATAAAAAAGTGGAAGAAATATAAATAAATTGTAGAAGCAAACTGATACAGTAGATAAATGAGAATAACAAAAACAATATCAACTTAAACAATGAGGACGTAATGAAATGTCACTAAAAACATGAAAACACGGATACAAGGCAATAAGAAAAACATGTTCCACAAGGTGAAAGAAAAAACAAAATACTCCAACTATCCCATGATCCAACTAGATCATCTTCTATCAAGCCCCATCTTAAATAAAAAGTGATGAAGTGTTGGAAACCTTATGAATCCCTTTGTCAACACCTAGAACCATGAAATCTTCATCGAGTACCAAATTTCACCCAAAGAGGGTGTGATATAAATCTCAGTGGGACACCACCAACGATGTCTATGACATCCAGCCCGTGAAATGGAATACAATAGTGTGCAGGCATGCATATATAAGTAATGAAAGAATTATAATATAACTAAATACCCAAGTACCTAATTCATCCCTCGGCTAGTGCTTGAACATGAAACCAGTTCATTTATAAAGTAATTACCAT
Organism: Viscum album; assembly: GCA_963277665.1. Classification (NCBI taxonomy): domain Eukaryota; kingdom Viridiplantae; phylum Streptophyta; class Magnoliopsida; order Santalales; family Viscaceae; genus Viscum; species Viscum album. Next base: position 545,847,418 of record OY728140.1, read on the forward strand.
TAAATGTTAATAGGTCACATGAGGCATAGCAAGAACTGACATCACCTTGTGATAGTATAATAAGTGAATGTCCCAATAAATAACAAGGCAACTAGGCAAAGATATATAGTGAGGGAGTTACAGGGTAATAACCAAGGTAACATAGATCTCATGGAACACTACCTTAGTAGTAACTGAGTCTAGAAAAGGGGTAAGAGTGTAATCCAAGGAGTGTAATCCAAGGCATTCCGCAATAAGGAACCTATCGAGTCCAAGGTGATCGACCAAGAAAAAATGAGGCTAAGCAAGGAAATGGCCCTATAAGATTTCACCATGGAACCTACTAGTCAATACTAGATCCAAGTAGTGTATCTGAGGTATCTTGGAATAATGTAAATGGACATACGGTAGTATACTGGGAATCTAGGGAATAGAAAATAACCAGAGTCTAGGTGGGTATCAAAGTAAGAAAAATGCATCCTTGAATAGCAATGGGGTTCCTAAGACCCAAGGTATTCTCCTCTTAGAATCCATGGTGAGCTCAAGTCATTCCATTCCTATTTGAAATTGTAATCATGTATCCATTCATTAGGTTCAAGACTTGGCTTCCATTAGTGTGGATAGTTCAAGTAGCATTGAAACCTTTTAATAATGTATAAATTAACCATTAAGGCATATTCAATTATATAGGTTCACTTCACTACATTCCATCAAGATGGAAGTGGATGCTACAAAAATGTAACCATTATTTAATATCATTTACAAGGCCATGTTATATACTTGGTATATTTTCCATCTCACAGTTCACATTTAATAATCAATTTGAATCAACTATCTAAGGCATGTCTAGTGGTGAGCATACATTGTACATGAAATTATACAATTCTCATTGACAACAATCCAATTATTATAGGAAGGCTGACCATTAGTAATGTTAAGAAAATTCACACCTGAATGGTGGATAAAACATTCCGAAACACTAAAACCCAATTATGGCATAACCTTCAACATGAGTGGATTGAATTTTGGGTGTTACCGCTAACAACCAATAACATATTTAGAAAGAGAATAGCCATATGATTCTAATAACTATAATTATGGCATGTTTAATTAAGAAACCACTTCTGATGAAATTAGTGGGACCCATATGTTTATTCCAAAAAACAAAGAACATTAAATATGAGTTATATTCCACCAACCTTAGGGTTGTATGACTCTCCTCCTCCGGTATTAACCCTTGATTTGGCTCGGAGCGGAGTAGATCAAATAAAAATTGAAAAACTCTCATATGATGCTATCTTGGTTGATAGAAATAGAGAAGAATAAAAAATAAATAGGACTCGAGTAATTATCAATGTACATCCAACGTGACGAAGAAAATATTGATCGGATGATGGAAAAAGTAAATCTCTTGATCTGTAGCTTTGTTCATCAAAAATCTCCAAATTGAGAGGAAAAAGACTTAATCTGACTAGATCTTAGAATAGGGAGGAAGAGTGGGTAAATATATCATTAAGGGGAAAATGTGAATTTACCAATAATTTTAGCCTATATATGGTTTTTAGCACAGTTTTTTAAACTATGCACAAACCGTGTGAGGTTGTTCTACCTGAGAAAACATCCTCCACATAGTTAGATCAAACCATGCGCAAGCCATGCATGGGTACTTAGAAAAAAAGGGGATTTCACATGCTTATTATGCACAGACGTGTGCCAACTATACGACATGGATCTATCTGGAAAAAAATTCCACACTGTTCTCCAAACTATGCATAATTCTTAAACAGTTTACTCTAAATCGTGTCCCATGCCAGATTTCTATAAAAAGATGGGTTATGGACTCCGAACAGGCCTTATACACCCTTATAACCATTACTAACTCATTAGGAATCCATATTAGGTCCAAAGTAAAGATTTAGACTGTAAATTAAAGGATCTATACCTAAGTGAAAATATGGGTTCTTAAAAGAATAATTTTCCGGATAAATCTTGATATCAATATAGGGAGGAACTTAATGGAATGAACTCTAGGGAGGACCTCCAGAGTTGTTGGTAGTACCATCCTAGGTTAGAACTCCGCAACTAAAAATTCGTGTTTCTTCTGATGAAAAGTTGAAAAAATTATTGGTCCACCATCAAAATATTCTTTAAGGCTGCAAGAACACTAGTACATTCTTGGGATTTGGGCAACATTAGATGATAATTTTTATTAGGTATTATCCAATGGGTGGTTGGAGTCATATGTTGTTCACAATGACCTCTGTAAGTTAGATAATTATTATGTGAATATTTTATTTCCACAAAAATATTTCATGGATCCTCTTTAGATTAATAAGGAATGTAGGCCTTCTTCTTAAACTCCATTATGATATGCAGATGGACTTCTATGACCTTAATGGTAGTAGAAATATATTCATACTCTTGAGTGACTGTGGTAATATGATGTTGAGTTCTGATAGTGTTGTAAGGAATATGACCCTTCCCAAAATTGATTATTGAAAGGGTCTAATGATCTCCAGTTTTAATGAGAATATTATTATGATCCTATTTTTCATTCTTCCCCAAGATGAATTGGCAATCCTCATAAATAAGATCCGAAATATATGTTTGCAGAAGAGTAGCTCTTGAAGCATATTGATGAACTATTTTGTAAAGGGGGAAGGAATATGTGACTATATACTATTTGAAACTCGAATATAATGATGATGTAATTATACTATATTAGTTATTATATGATGAAAACTCTTTAAGGTGTGGGTAGGGAGATGAGCCTTCCCCTCCATCACTGCATAGATATACCGATGGGATTATCTGATGGGAATAGGAAGGTGGGACTATTATTTGATGCGAGTGGGAATATGGGACTACTTGTACCCTATAAATTCCATTGGGATACACAAATAGGATTCATTTTTAGGGGAAGGAATGTTTTCCTTCCCGCTAGTGGGTGTAGGTACATGTTTTCATGGTTCCCTTAATGCCACAAGTGTATATTTTAGGATTTATCAATGAAAACTAGGATATAGGCATACTTGATGGTTACAACCACAATATTCTATTAGGATTATTTAGTATATATGGTGACATGATCATACTCCAAATATTTAGTGTCTCTCCACCACTTGTGAGGTATCATGGGTGGTTGGGTATGAGTGGCAGGAGCAGAGATTCCATGTGAAGAATCCTCAATAGTTTGTTGAGGGATTAACGTTGCATGACACTTGTAGAAGTGGTTCTTCTTAGGATCTCTCCAAGGTGAATATTTAGTAGTGTTGAGGCTATAATCTACCTATTTATGAACCTCCGTATGACAAGGGAGGTATATATTATAACATTCCATGGAAAGGCTCCCAAAATAGTTTGAGGAGGTGACAAGTGTTGCCTACTCTTTCATGACCAATTGTTGAGTGAATAGTTGTTGAAGATTTATGTTGGAGATATATTCATGTGAAATCTTTAGGGGTAGGTTGTAGGATTTCAATGGTACTCTTGAACCATTTATTTCACCAACAAATGCAGAAATTTTCGGGTGGGTGACATCATCATATTTTTAATAGGGGTCAATGACTTTCTAACAACCATAACACATGTATGGATCCTTAAAAATAAAATTTATTTGGATTGAAGGGGTATATAGTTTATAAATTACTTTAAGGAACAAAAAAAATGATAAAACACCTCAATTTAGTATAAAATGTAATAACAAGTATGACCAATAACTTTCATAGTTGAAGGATCCACATTGGGTTAATCATTTATATTTCTGATGGAAACACAGACACATGATTCAATGTCATATTGAATTTTATTTTGAGTCAGGGAATACCTACATTATAAATGAAGGTAGTCATTTGTAATTTTCCAGCGACACCTTAGAATGTCCATTGTTCCATAGGGGGAGGGATGTTAGGCTCACCACACCATATTAGGGGATTCTTTCCAACTCGTGGACTCTCTTATATGTATGCAATGTTTTTTAAACCTTACAATGTTCTAGTGTATGAATGGATACTCCTAGGTCAATGGTTATTCATTTACATGTATCAATGTGAATATATATATATATATCATAGGTTCTCTATCTGGTTTTTTATTTCATAGTTATGATTTATTTCAAATTACTGTAGATTAAATACAAATAGTTAGGGGATCCAGATTTTATCACGATCTAGGAAGGTGATATTTTTTTATGTTATTGATATTGGAACCATAATTATGGATTATTTTTTATCCTTTTAAAAGGAATCAAAACCCACATAGTTATAGTATACTTAATGGGACATTTTGTACATTTTAGGTTCATATGATGATGACAAATATATGTAGTTTAATTTCATGTGGTATGTATGACTGGGGGAAAGGTACTCAATGATGATCAATATAGAACATACAAATCAGAATACCTTTTATAGTTTACCTGTAAGGGAATGTTTCCTATTGAGGATAATTTTTTTCCAAAAATAACATGGATATATGATCTATGAGGTTGGTTCGACTAGTAGGAGTGTGAACCACATACCAAGAAAATGTATTCGTTAAAAATATGGAATAATTAAGGATATATTGTGATACCTAGAGGGAATATTAACATTCAAGTGGAATATGTTTTCGTCAGGAATAACGACCAGTTCAGAGAGTCACCAAGGAAAATGGTCGTAGTGAATGGGAAGTCTGAGCTCATGGGGGATATAACATAATGAGGTAGGACATAAGTGGATTAAAGAGAAATAAGGACCCATGAGGATGGATGTATGGTTAATTATAATGGGTTTCAACCTATAGGAATGAATAATACACAACATACATGGAAATAACGAAATCCAAAATAGTTCTATTTTTATAGTTTAAGGTCAGGCAGAAATTCTATGCCATGTAGTTTAACATCCTATGGTAAATACATTGTCTTATAGTTTTACATTATGAAACTAGAAAGTTGAGAACATAGATAAACATCAAATTATAGGTACATTTTTGTTTTGAATTGTGTGACAAAAAATGACTGATTAGGTCTTACGAATATAAGGATTTCATTTCTGAAAGCCTTTCTCAACAAGGAGAATAAATCCATCTTTAATCTGAAGTGGGGTACTTAAACGTAATGGAATGACGACCTCCAAACTTCCAGACTATTAAAAGGTGAGGAGAGATGAAATAACCCCACTTTTAGTCACTGTATTGGAATGGAAGATGTAAGGAATTTCACTAGTATTAGATTTTTCTCCTTTCAATAGAATCAGGTTTCAATGAAGTTCCTAGGTTAATATATTTCAGTTTAAGGTTGACTAGATTAGGATCCCTAGCCATGGGATGGTCTCATTGACTATAATGGGGATCCTTGTAATCAACGAGATCATTGGTTTCAAATTTATTGTTGTCTCCATCAATTAGGGAAGGAAAATAGGGGATACCTTTTATCAAAGGAATAGATTATTGAAGGAGGGTCCCTTTAGAGTTCATAGTTTCTTGATCATGTATGTCTAATGGATTTAGAGTAGGTCTCATCTTGACCTTTCGTGAGTTTCATTGGAATATTTTATCCATAAGATAACCCAAAACCCTTCACATAGCCATAAGTTGAATGTTGGTCTTAGGTATCCCAATTGAGGTAGGTTTGTGTGGTAGGTGTGTGGTGGAAGGGGCCTGATTGGTGGAGTTGGAACACAAAGGGACCTACACTTCGAAGTTAGTGAATAATGTTTGGAATATGTGGTAGGAATGTTGGGGAGGTGAGTCCTCTACTTAAGATCATGAAAGATATTCTTTAAACATAGTAGACATGAAGTAAAAGGGGATTCACATATTAGTCAATGAGGAACAATTCTTCAGGTTTGAAACCTCACAATGCATGCTTGTGTGATGATCGAGTTTATAAAGGTTGTTGGGAGGGAGAATATTTATACAATAGGATAAATATTAAGATTCAAAAAAGAGGTCTCATGGATTAACTGAAAAAATATTTATATACATCTTAATTTACCTTGTTAATAATTAACTTAGGGTAACCCAAAATAATCATTCATAAATAAAACATTAATTTTATGGTTTATTTAATATATTCTACAAAATTCACAAAAAACGTGGACTGAATGGTTTAGTATCTTAGAGACTATATATATAGAAACATTATTTTACTAGACTTATAAATATTTATCCACAAGAATCATCCCACAAAACCTCTTTTAGACATCTTATATGACATGATCATATTCATTAAAAAAGGAATGGAAACATAAGAATTGGGGAGCTCTAATGCTCAATAAGAGAAACATACCAACTAGTCATAATGGTTAGATTTTAAAAATAATTTAAAATATGATTAAAATAATAATATTAGATAAAAATATATTTTGATATTAATTTTTAATCATAAAACATTATTTAGCATTATATATTATTGAATAAAAACCAAACACCAAATAAAGGTACAAAAATGGATTAAAAACATATAAAGAACATGAAATCAATACATAATAAAGAAATACATCTTTAGAACCCAAAATATCATAATAATATGGATTTTTTTGAAAATAAGGAACATTTTATTGATATTGTGGCACAAACATAATCGTAAAAAAACATTGTAAAAAATCCATGTATGTACACCCTTTGAAAAAATCCATGTATATGGACCCTTATTTTTGTAAAAAAATATAATTATTTAAATGAATTATTATCTCATGAGATATAAAACCATACAAAATGCATTGGATGGAGATAACTAACCCCACCCATCATTATACATACATACGAGTGATAGTTGAAATTGAAATCATTTATCTTATCATAAATAACCTATGGGATAAAAATGGGTTCCATACCTTTTCCACAAAAAAACATGATCACTTGATAACAAAAAAATAATCAAACCAAAATAGAATATATTGTGTGATTTATAAAACATTAATTTATTGGAAAATAATCCATTGAAAATTATGGATAATTTGTTTTTTGAAATATTTTTTCATAATATCATCTTAAAAATATATCATTTTGGACTTATAATTCAAAAGACATTTCTTTGAAAATGAAGATAAAGAATCTTAAAACATATTGTTAAAAAAATTCCAATAAATAGAAATTTTAAAAAATAAATCATATTACAAAATGTAATTCATAAGGAAAAAGTTAATTGTTATTGAAAGAAAAAGGATTTATAATATTTTAAAATTACTTTATTAAAAGACACAACTATTAAAAGGATATTAGAAAATAGGGTTTTAAAATAAAGTTTAATGTAAGTATCATTGGAGATAAGATCAATTTTATTTTTCACTCGGGAAAGGTTAACATTAGTGAGGATTAATAACGTGTTCATGGATAAAAAATCCATTAAAAGATATTGGAATTATTTATAAAAAAATTTCATTTCCATAATAAAATTGATTCATAAAATAATAAAAATTTGGCATGAAGCATTATTTAACTATAAAATCAGGTGTAAATAAAAAATTAAATTATCATAGATTAGATAAAATCATATATGGAATGTGGATTAGATTAAGAGAAGTGATTTGGGCGAAGTGTAGGATTTGAGTCAAGAACACCCCTTAAATCCTTTGTAAAATTTTAATAGAAAATCCATTATATGTAGAACCTTAAATATAAAATTGAATATAATGAAATATGTAACATCTCGTGTTTTGAACCAAATGAAAATTCCAAGGTAATTTTATCTTTTGGTGTTTACTAGATGCACTAATTTTAAAACTTTGATTTGGAACGTAATTCCAAGAGTGGGGGACTCCGCGATGTGTTTCTTTTTAGAAATTAAATTAATTGAAATTAATAATTGAAATAAAAATAAAATAAAATATTTAATAATAATGACAATAGTAATAATATTGTTATTTTATGAATAATGATAATAGTAATAATAATATTATTAATAATAATATTTTTATTAATAATAATATTATTAATATTAATATTTTTATTAATAATAATATTAATTTCTGGTTATGGTTTAGAGACCCAAAAGGGGTCTCTCCTCTCCTTACCCATGGTTCATGACACTGCCTCCCCCACTCCAGACACATATAGAAACCCCTACCTTCTCCTATGAATCATTTAACACCCCTCCTCTTGGCCTCCCTTGTGCGCTGATTTCAACTATTTTCCACCAGAATATCCATTGATCTGACAATGTAAGCCTCATCCACCCCTCCTCTTCTCCTTTTCCGTCTTATTTTTGTCCTCTTCATCACCCAGTAAGTTTCAGAAGAAACCATAGGGGAAGGTATAATCTAATTATTGTGTTTTTTGTGTTTGGGAATTCAATGTGTCTCTTGGGACCCTTCATGCATGTTTCAGTGTTCTTCCCTAAAGGTGAGGCATTTTGGGCCAATATTGGTCACTATCGCCATCCGAGGTAAGGGTTTACATCTAATGCATGGTTTTTCCAATCTTATTTTGTGTCTATTGGGTGATTTTGAGTTCTTGGTAATTTTATTTATCTGATTCAGACCCAAATTTGATTATTTCGAGTTTCTAATATTTTTGTAGCATATTTTGATCACCCTTGAGGTGGGTTTCAGTCACTAGTGTCAAAGGAAGCGTACCTGTATATGAATTGGTAAGGATATATATGTGTATGTTCTCCCATTATATATATATATATATACATATCCACCCATGGTAGCAAGGTTATATATATGGTACTTGGTATGCTTACATATAATATGAAAAATTCATACGGGTGTGAGAGTTTACAGGTAAATGCATATAAGCTATATGTATGGATCCCCACGTACATACTCATAGCTAGGATACTACATATAAAGGGGCTGTGAATTTATATGTATATGAAAAGGTGAATATTCCTATAGTAACAATGAAGTAACTTTGAGTGGTTGCCTATAATAGTGTCAAGACATGAAGTGTTTGGCTTGGTATTCATTTTTCGAGGCAAGATCCAATTTTTATCTTTAAATTAAAGTATCAATTTAATTACTTATTTAAACACTTTACATGTGCTTAATTAATCCATATTCATTTCTAGAATATGTTTTCATATTATGCTAAAGGGTTTATTTGACAATCAAAGTCATCATTTTATAATAAAACCCCTCAAACAGAGGTGCATTGTTTTAAAAAACTCACAGTAACAATTATAAATTTATTATTTCTTGAATTATTTATTTATTATCTAATTAATGAATTGTTTAAATATAAATGTTTCCATTTTATAACTAAACTCTTCTATTGGATGTGCACTTTCTTATAAACAAAAAAGTAGTGGTAGTTATTGATATCCTTCTTAGTTATGGTTTGATTTTTCTATATAACTTATTGTTGGTTCTTATTTTTAAAAAAAATTATTTTCACCTTTGAATAATATGAACTTAATTTTCATGATCAATTAGTTTAAATTCAATGTTTTTTATTTTACCATATTTATGTTCTTAAATGGTTAGGCCCTCATTTATATAAAAATTAATCATATAGGTGATTTCCACTTCCAATAAAACCTCTTAAGAGTTCATTAATCTTATTAAAAGGGATGGAATGATTTAACATGTCGCTAGTGACCCTCACATTTTTAGAAAACCATTCATAAGGTGTTCTCCTTGCCTTTGGCCACCCTTTCGGGTGTGTCATCTACTTTGTCCTATCATTCGTTAGGAATTGGGTGTGCCAACCTAAATAGACTAAGTTTCTTCATTCCTTGGGATGTGTTTAACCATGGTTTAATGACTTAAATTTTATAAATGGGTTTATAATGAGTAGTGATCCATGAATTGGGTCACTTTGAAAATGGACATGTTTTATTCTCATTGTTTATCCCCATGTGTTTATTTTATTGAACACCTTACTTCATACCCTATTCTTGGAACATTATTTTAAGATATGTCCCTTACCTATATGATGCTTATGGCTTAGAAAATATTCTTGGTTGTAAAATAATTCTATACTTTCCAATCATGATGGCTTGGGTTTTTAGGATTTCATTGATAATGTGTTGTTCGAGGCATGTTTATTCCATGTGTTTTTGTTTATATTCCATTTCTTACGAAAGTGAATAATTATTATGCCATATTGTAGTGGCTTGATCTATATTCTAATCTTGTTAGCTTGAAATATTAAAAATCATAATTATGTCAGGTAATTATTACAGAATTTCTTTTGTTCCAAATTCCTTATTCCATTTTGATGGGTTAAATTGTGTCCTTTGGTTAGATTGGTAGCTTGGGTTCTTTCCATTCCCTTTATGTCATGATATGTTTATTTAGTGGTATGAAATATTATAAATCCATTTCCTTATAATATAAACCTTGGTCGTTATGGTAATTTTAAAACCAGTTAGAAGAAAACATGGATTCCGTATTAAGGATTCATGGATGGACTCCAATTCTCGGGTAGTTATACCACAATGTGCTAGGGGAGATGCTTGGGATTTACAAGAAAGGACTCCCCTGGAACTTTATTATAATTGTGAGTGATATGAGTTCCCTAGGGGATTAACTTTGGATGGAGCTTTTTGGAAGATAGATATGCCATGACATTGGTGAAACATTGTCTTCTATGTGATATATTTGGAACTGACTGAGATTTACCATGCCTTGAGTGATAATTGGGATTATTTAATATCTCTTTCAATGAACTCAATGGTATTGGATTATCATATGTTCCCATTATACCACTTGGGATTGTTTTTATATCACCTATGATGGGAATGGGACTCCACCAATGGATTTGAAGGATTTGAATGAATTATTTTTTGATCTTAAGATATGCATCATTTATTATTATTATGAGTGGTTGTTCTATATCTTGATGCTTCTTGCTTATTCTATTTCTTGATCAGGCATTAACATGTATATGAGACCCCAGGATAGAAAACAATCTTGGGAGGATGTTTTTGTTAGTTTCCTTGTTTACACTAGAACTTGTTATATGTATTATAACATTAATAGGTACCTAATTTTTGATATCCAAAATAAAATGAAGTAGCTAGTATGGGACAAGGGTCCGTTTAGGAACCAGGACAAAGGTGTTTTCATTTTAATTGTTTTTACTATGTGATTACTATATATGCACACTGTCTTAATTTATATTGTACTATTTGGATTGGGATAGAGATTTGTGGTACTGAACTATTAATATTCATTTCTCACAACCTTCTCGGGCCACCATTTCACTAGGTTACCCAAGAAGTCCAATATTCTTGCAAGTCTTTGGATTCATTTTGTTATGTTGTGATGTTTCTCTTGTACGTGGGAGTTAGGAGAAAAGGTTTGATCTCATGCTTGATATTCTCATGGATCTAGTTGTTGGGATGTTTTTATTTATCCATTATATTCCAAATTTATTTCTTTTTCTTCCTGTAGCATCATCTATCATACATACAATGTGTAAATTGGAATTAACCATCTCTTATATTTGGATTATATTATTGTTTCACTATTTTAGCCTTTTATTTATTATTATTATTCTATTTTATGATATTAATTATTATTATATCTTTGTGTGACTTTGATCTATGTGGGATTATTCTCACCGTAGACAAACCCTTGGCCCTCTCTTCAACTTGGTAACCTCTCACATTCGGGGAGATGTGCTTGAGGTCATGTTCCAATCAATCCGACTGTTGTTTTTTGTGGGTAATCCATGTATGGATGTTAAAAAATATATGATAATCATGATAAAAAATTACAATGGGTAAATATTAAGACAATTTATAATAAAACAAGGCGTTTAGAATAAACTTGTCTCTAGGGATTTAAATTTGATACCATGAAACCCTTACCTTGTTTCCTAGATAAGTTGATGAAACTACACCCTCTTGTAAAAAACAGCTTACCTATTATACTATTTCCAAATATTTATATAAATACTAACCTCTTATATACCTTATTTTAATTATTTATCATGAGTACATTAATTATTTATAGTATATTATGAACATTAGGTATTATTAACTTTAACTATTTTACGCATGTTTAATAATTTTAATATCATTACCCATAATTTTAAACAAATTTAATAAATGATATATAATTTGAATATTATACAATATATAACTTATATTTATTTAATATCTTTTCTTTCCATTCCATATGAGTTTTGGTTATGGTATGTTAAAACTGAACTGATAACAGTTTATTTCGGTAATTTTAGTGAAAATGGTTTCTTTATTAATACTTAAAATAAATTATATAACTTTATGATAACTGTAAAATAATAATAATTTTCTTAATAAATTATAATCATATTATTTTTCAGGTCCCCATAGTCATCCATAATTTTATTAGAAGGCATTTTTCCTGTGAATGGTTAAATCGAAGCAAACTCGAACACACTATGACTCGGTTGGCATGTATGGTCAAGGAGGTTTATATTTTAAAATAATATAATTATAATAGAATCTTAAATATATCATTATTATAGTTTTATGATATAAAAATATATTTTACAATGTTTGGATAAATAATAAATATCTTGAAGAAAAATGAAAAAATGAATCTTTGTGGAGGCATTACTCTGTACACAAATACAATTAATGTTCCTTTATTTATCTAATTGGTTGAAAATTAATAAATATGGGGTATGAACTTAATATAAGTACATATAAATATAATAAATATACTAAATTAATTATAATATTATGGTTATAAGATATTTTTAAGATTACGATTAAGAATAAGAACTTAAGTTGGAGATAATAGTTTCGTAGAAGACTTGATCTTTCCTTGGAAGTCCCCTTAAAATTGATGGGAATAGGATAACTAATAGTGAAAAGGGTATTATTCTATAGTATTGGGTTATGAGGAGAGTAAAAGGGTATATTTAAAAATATTAATTTGAAGGTGAGGTGAATATTTCATGGGTTGAAGTTGTATTATTTTTTAATGGGAGAAAAGGGAACTTTAGGAAAAACACAACATTTTTTAGTAATTACATGAAACTATTCAAGGGTAAATAAATAAAACCGAAAAAAAGTGGATTGGAATAAAAAAATTATAAAAACCTATAATCCATTCATTTTCAGATAAGGTAAGCGTGATTTAATATTTTTTTTTTACTTTAAACATTTTACCCAAATTAAATTTTACTTAGGCAATTAATTTTTAAAATGTTAATTAACATTAATGAAAAAATAAGATTGAATACTTTTAACTATTTTTAACCTTTTGATTAAATTTTTTTAATCAACATAAATAATAAAAATTTTAATGGTTGGAAATGTAAGTTTTAAAATAAACACACATAATCACGTAAAAACAATTTTACAGAAATTACTTTTTAGACATTAAATTGATTTATAAGATAAAATAGTATTGGATAATGATTATAATGAATTAAATTAATTAATTATAAAGTTAATTAATGGTATAATTATATCAGTATAATAGAAAACTTATTTTCACCATGAAAACATTTAATTAAAACAAACGAAAGGAAAACAATTTTTAAATTTTATTGAAATGATTCTTAAGTACTAAAATACTTTTGAAATATTTGAGGTTAAAAATAAAATTTTATGTTCCATTTTTATACTATTATTATATATATTTGATAAATTAAAATAATTTATAAACTTTTAGTCCATTCACAAATATTTATAATGTGATAAAATTCATTGTTTCAGAAAACCTGTATGTTTCACTATTCACCCCAAAATCAATTATTTTAGGAAAATATAAATAATTAATCTTAAGATAATATTGTTTTTAAAATACATAAATTAGGAATAATTTTTTCTGTTCAAATTATAAAATCATATTATATAACTTTTAAAAAAACATAAATATAATAAAAATTGCTTTCAAAGGAGAATAACATTTTAAAAATATTAACTATTCTTATTCTTATTTCTTATCATTTATTAATAATTTTTTTGATAATATATATTAAAAAAATGTCTAATACATAATATAATTATATTCACATACAAAATATATAATTTTAAAATGGATATATTTTAATTCCTAAATCATTCTTATAAACTATTTATTTACACAAATTTAATTTTATTCATATTAAAAGTTTCTTGTATTTTCTTTCTATAAATATTTTATAAAGTGTTTATGACTATTATTTCCAACTGAATCAACTGCTATGTTTTTACATTCATACTTAAATATTTATAATTTATCTTAATGTATTAAAATAATGTTTATGTTTGGTGTTTCCTGTGAAACAAGCTATCACACATATTTGACTTAATTAGAGGAAAATATTTATTCAAATCGTAGGTCGTTACATTCTCACCCATTAAATAAAATTCATCTTAAAATTTTTAATTATAAATTTTTAATGGAAACATTTAAGGGCATTTAAATTATAGAGGTGACTCATGGTATAATTTTTAGAGGTATATTAACCTTACAAACTTGGTAAATATATCATTTTCCTCTGAATAAGCTTATCACCAATATTGAGCCTTTCTATAACTATTTGAGCCAATAGAATATAGTTATTTAGTATCTAGTCCCACATTATATGATTTAATTAAATAGTTATTTCAAAATCATACTTTCATTGATAGAGTGTCATAGATTGGTATAAAATATGAGTTACTTATTCTCACGATTCATGTGTGATCCATGGAGAGAGATATTAAATGTAGAAAATAACACTAAATTCCTATAAATTAGATATTAATAAGACTTTAAAATATCACGATCATATATTCATTAGTGGAGATTCATATAACTTGAATAAACTAATGGAACCACCATGTGTTTTTTACTGCTAGTAGTTTGTGATACCATACATGATTTAAGACATCCAAAAATATTTATTAATGAATAAGTGTACATAGAACTAATTAATTATCATGATACACATAATTAGTATCATTAGAATATGTTCTTATATTATGACTTGGTATAGGAGGTTGTCAGGGCATATTCTCTTCAATAGATCCAAGGTTAGTGAAGTGATCTTCGTAGTACCCAAAATCTTTGCACATGAACATTAAAGTGTTGGTTGAACATTGGTCAAGGAATTATTTTTATCCATAGTGTTAGTTATATTCTTGTCTCTATGTAAATATATATTTTTGAAATACATCCTATTATTCCACACTTATAACACTTCCTATATCACTTGAGGAAATTTCTTCTGTGAATTCTCCAATATTTTTGACAAATAGGTAGTTGTACTTTCATTCCCCTATATAGATTATAATTTAATATTACCTAATACTCCACCTTTATATTCTTATCCATGGAATTATGGTATTACCCAATTTCGATCTCCAAATTTATCACACATTTAAAAATCTCCTCATATAATGAAAATCCCGTTATAGTTAATTCCCTTCGAATGGTTGGTTTTAATCCACTTAAGAAATGGCCAATATTTTTTTCATACTAGGAGATATAACTAGAGGAATATATTGAGAAACTTTTGAATATTTATTCATAAGTTCCAATAGTATAATCCTCCTTTTTTATTATTTAGTACCCACATTTCTGTCATGGTTTCAAGGAAAGTTGTAATACCCCAACCCTAGTTACCCAGAGTCGGTGCATTATTGCATAACATTGGAATGAGCACAAAAGATCAAGTCTCGATAGACCGATTAGTTTAGTAGCCTTGGAAACGCTAGATACATTCATAAATGTTACATTAAATTATAAATTGAAAAATCACAATAACATAGTCTCCATAGTCCACACTTCTATCCCTTTAAGACTATCCCTGTAGGTCAGTCATAAAATATTTCTTCACATCCTGGGAAAATAAAACATAGAAAGGGGTGAGCTCAAATGCTCAATAAGGATAACAATACAGTGGAAACTTTCATAAATAAACATAAACATTTAAGGCAATGTATAACTAAAACAAAAGCCTTTTAAACTGGAACTTCATCATAATATGGAAAAAATAAAATGAAATAATTCCATTTACTTATTCACATGGATATTCTACTAGTCAAATAATCACATGCAATATTAATTACCAATTTCATAATGATTAAATGCATAATGCCAGACTATCATAACCACGTATCCAAGGCCTCGTTCCAAGACTACAAATAAGATTTTTTCAAGCCCTCGTGCCAAGACACTAGTTTGTCTCATGATACCTACCGATGCATCGAGGTGATATAGCAGGATCCACCCATCACTTATTAAGCCCAATGCATTCCTTATATGAAAATTTTTAAACATATCATAAACCGTAACATAATCGTATCACATAAAACATACATAAAGGAAACATAACATTTCCAAATTGCAATCAAAAGATATCAATACAACACATAGATATAATAAAAACATTATCAAAACCATTTTCAGTACCAAAATAAAAGAAAATTAAAACTTGGTATTTATTTTTCATTGAAAAAATTTATTGTTTGTAGTGGAAGCCGAAACTCAAATAATGGTCACGGCGGTGGAGAACTCATTGTCGCCACATACATGCGACAAAAAAATTCCCTTTTGTCATTTAGTAAAATTATTCATATAGAAAAGATTACTTTTGTAAAATTCAAAGGGGTTTATAAACCATATAAAAGAAATTTGTGTATAAAATGAAATATGCCTCAATGAAATAAGATTGAGACGAAGTCCCTTACCTCGTGTCCGACTTGACTCTATCATTTTTTAATATCCTGAATAATAAACTAGAGATAATTTATGCTTTCTTAAGAACCTGTTTCAAGTTCATTATTCCTTTTATATCACTTATTACCATGTTATGAACATTATGTAATTATTTAAGTTAATAACAGTCGTTTTGTTGATCTTTGGTACTTGAGTCAAAAATAAACTGCTTATAATTACAAGTTGTTAATGTGGTGAAATATCCATTATATACATAATTATATTCATGATTTAGATATCATATATATCATATATATCCAGTATATACATGCATTTATTATATTACATAACATTTAGAGGTATGAAATGGAATACATCATTCATGGAGACGGTAAGTCGTACGTACGCATGAACACTACTTTCATTTCTATTTTGTATTTAATGCAATGTAATCATAATGATATAAAAATATATTATAATTACAATATAATATCATATATAATATTATTTACTCCATCCTTTATACGTCCAACATATGGCATTAACGATTCAAATCACTTTGAGGGGGCGGTAGACCACACTTCCTAAAATGAAATTATCGCGTTTACCCATAATGGAAATTATAAAGGTATTCCATAAATTTAAAATACAGAAGCAGAAGGAAAACATAAACATAATATATATCATATATAAATATAGTGACATCTTAATGGCCACCATGTGAGGTGTTAAAAGAAGGTCGAACAATCATCGTTTCGTGAGGCAGTAATTCACCACCCACAGAAACAATATGTTCTTTAACCATTAGACGAATGTGTGTGTAAGTGTAAATCAAATAATTATCATAACAACATCCTAGTATATTGAAGACATTGGTGTTGTTACAAAATAAAGGAATTAAAATAGTGTAAGTTGTTGGAGAAGCAAAATAAAACTAAAAAACATAAGAGAAGAAATTACCTTAAAATCGGGTAACTCTTTTTGATTTGAGACAAAGGCTTCCTTGGGAAGACTTCTGCCCAAAGTGAGGCTTCTAGGAGTAAGAGAGGGAAGTTTAAAGAGTATTTGGGGAGAGTTTTGTTGAGAAAAATGGCTTTGGCGGTGTGAATATGGTGGTAGAGGTGGGGGCCTTTTATAAGAGGAGTGGAGGGGCACTCTTGGAAAGATTGAAATGTTACTTTATTATGAAACGATTTTCGGATTATAAAGGTCCCACAATGATATAATTCGAGGCTTATGTGATAAGGGTTCTAAATATATTCATAAAATTGTTTATTTACTAGTGTAAGTCTTATATTTTACATTATCTTTTCATTTTATTTAAATCGTTAATTAATGAGGTAATCACTGCATCGTCATGGTGTCATAAAAAAATTAATTTATTTGATGACTAAAAATTATAAAAAAAATATCATGATGTAGGAAATATTTTTATCTTTCCAATTAATATTTATAGTCGAAATTTTAACTTATATAACCCCATGTAATAATTTTTTTAGTAAAACAACACATGTTTGTGAGAATTTTATTTTTACTTTAAATAAAAAGTTATTAATGTCATTTTCATACACAAGTGGCTCCATGGGATCCCCAAGTTGACCCATGGATTTTATTGGTCTTCCATGACTCATCCAATATGGTTAGGACAAGTGTAAAGGTAATTTCATATTATTATAACATTATATTTACCTTAAATTACACTAATTACCTTTAATCGTGATTAATAAAACTTAAAAGTTACTATTCACCAAAAATTATTTTCATCCCATTAAACCACATTTTACTTCCTAATTACAAACATGTTTGTCAGATTTTTGAAATTCAATTTGTAGAAGTGGTAAAGTTTCATTTAAACAAGAAATCAGTTTTTTAACTACCACTTAGTGGTTTCACTATTCATCAAAAATTGATGTTTTTCAGAAAAATACCAAAAATTAACTCTAAGATATATTTGATATTCCAAATTAAAAAATTATGTATATATTAAAAAATTACAAACATATAAGTTGCATTAATTAATTTTATAATTAATTCCCGTTGTCAAAACAAATAATGTGTTTTTAAGAAACAATATCAATCAAAAGATTGACAATTGTTTATATCAAATTTCAAAATGAAATTAATTATAATGACCACCATTGGATATAATGGTAAAATTTTAATCTAATTATACTTTAAAACCACTCAATATTATAATTTATCACTATTAATTATTTGGTTAAAAAAGTTGTTTTTAATTAAAATTTAGTAATTTTAACTCTTCATCAAAATATAAAAGTTATCCGAAAAGATCCAAAATTTCACCCTAGGCTAAATTCGATATTCTGAATCCAAAATTAAAGTCCATTTTGAAAGATAAAATTTATAAAATTTCAAAAAGTACGTATTACTATTCATAACGGCTAGTTTTATTGGTTTTGGTGTGTTAGAATCTCGAAGTTGCATACAATGCAAGCTATTGTATTATTGAAAGAGAATCATACCATGGAAGCTTGGGGTGTTGCATTCTCCCCTCCTTCAAATAATTTTGTCCTTCAAATTTCTTATAATATCACTATATAAAAAGTCTCGGGTGATTCTTCATCATAAGGTCCTCAGGTTCCCACGTTTCCTCTTCCATCTTATGGTTTCTCCATAGAACTTTTACCTGACGAGTCGTCTGGTTTCTCAGTAATTATTCTCTTGTATCAAGAATCCTGACAGGCTCTTCGCAATATGAAATATTGGGTTCCAGTTCTAATTCCCCATAGGTGAGTACATGTGTTGGTTCAGGCATGTATTTTCTCAATAGTGATACGTGGAACACATCGTGATCTTTCGAGAAACTTGGCGGCATTGCCAAACAGTAAGCTACAGCCCCAATTCATTCTAGAATTTTGAAGGGTCCGATGTACCTGGGACTCAATTTACCCTTCTTACCGAAACGTATAACTCCTTTACATGGATATACCTTCAAGAAAACATGATCTCCTACCTGAAATTCCAAATCCTTTCTTCGGTTTTCAGCATAACTCTTCTGCCTACTTTGAGCTGCTTTGATGTGGTTTTGGATTACCATCACCTTTTACATTGTTTTCTCAACTAGTTCTGGGCCTATAAGTTTTCTTTCACCAACGTTATCCCAACAGGTTGGTGTGCAACATCTCTTTCCGTATAATGCTTCATATGGCACCATCCTAATACTTGAATGGAAGCTATTGTTATAGGAAAATTCTACCATAGGTAAATATTGAATCCAAATACCCTGATATTCAAGTGATCATGATCTCAACATGTCTTCTAAGGTTTGAATAGTTCATTCTGATTGTCCATCTGTTTGAGGGTGGTAAGCAGTGCTCAAACGAAGGTCGGTATCCAAGGCCTTCTGAAGACTTTTCCAGAATCTTGATGTAAAATGAGGATCATGATCTGAGACAATCGATAGGGGTACTCCATGAAGTCTCACAACTTCATTAATATATAGTCTTTCTAGACGTTCAAGTGGTAGATCTTCTCTTATAGTAAGAAAATGTGCTGACTTCATGAGACGATCAATAATGATCTATATTGTTTCATTCCAACAAATATTCTTTGGTAGTCCCATGACAAAGTCCATCGTAATATTATCCCATTTCCACTCAGCTATGGGAAGAGGTTGCAATACTCCACAAGGTTTTTGCCTTCCATCTTTCACTTGTTGAGAAACCATACATCTTGACAAAAAATAAGCAATATCCGTCTTCATGTAGTCCCACTAAAAATATCCCTTTAAATCTTTATACATTTTGGTGCTCCTAGGGTGTATAGAGAAATTGGAACTATAAGCATCATCCAACAATTCCCTCTTTAAATCAGGTATATCGGGAACACAAAGTCTCCTCCCAAATTTCAAAATTCTATCTTCATACACAAAGTCACTCAATCGCCCATCATTCACATCTTTAATCTTCTTTTTTAACTCTTCATAATTGGCCTGATAACTCTTAATCATGTCTAGTAAAGATGGTTTTGCAATCATTTGAAAAAGTTTTGATGTTTCACCCTCCATGGTGATTCCTATATCCATCTTTACTAGATCCATGAAAATAGGATCCCTTTCCACTCTCATCATGTTCAAAACTCCATGATATTTTCTACTCAAAACATCTGCAACCTTATTTTCCTTCCTGGGGTGGTAGTGTATCATGCAATCATAATCCTTGAGTAGTTAATGCCATCGCCTTTGCCTCATGTTGAGTTCATTTTGTGAGAAAAAATACTACAAACTCTTGTGATCGGTATATATTTCACATCTTTAACCATAAAGATAATGTCTCCATATCTTCAAGGAAAAGATTACTGCAGCTAACTTGAGATCATGAGTAGGATATATCTTCTCATGAATTTTTAGTTGTCATGATGCATAGTCCATAACCCTATCATTCTACATAAGGACACAACCAAGTCCTTTCATTGATGCGTCACTATAAATAATGAACCCACCATTCCTCGATGGTAGAGTCAATATAGGAGCATTGACTAATATTCTCTTCAGTTCATCAAAACATTCTTCACACTCTTCTTTCCAAACAAATTTAACCCCTTTACGTGTGATCGTTGTTAATGGGTTAGCCAACCAAGCAAAATTCTGGACGAAACGTCAATAATAACTTGCTAAAACAATAAAACTGCGTACCTCAGTTATACTCGTTGGTGCTGGCCATTATTGGATTTCCTTGGTCTGAGAAGGATCAACAAAGATTCCATATTTGGAGACAATATGGCCAAGAAAAGAAATCTCTTGAAGCCAGAATTCACACTTACTAAACATCCCATATAATTCATGTCTTCTAACAGTCTTCAGGATAATGCACAAGTGATTTTAATGATCCTCATAGCTTCTTGAGTATACCAAGATATCATCAATAAATACCACCACAAAATCATCAAGATATTCCTTGAAAACTATATTCATTATATCCATGAATACAGAGGGTGCATTAATCAATCCAAAAGGAATTACTATAAACTCATAATGCCCGTACCTTGTTCGAAATGTTGTCTTCGGAATGTCTTCCTTCTTCACACACAACTAATGGTATACATATCAAAGGTAAATCTTTGAAATGTATTGATCTCCATGAAGTTGGTCAAATAAATCATCAATGCGAGGTAGGGGATAATTGTTCTTTATTGTTATAGCATTGATCTCCCTGAAGTCAATGCACAACCTCATAGATCCATCTTTCTTCTTAACAAAAAGGACAGGGTCTCCCCATGGAGAAACACTAGGGAAAATAAATCCCTTATTACTCAATTCCTCTAGTTGTTTCTTTAGTTCAACTAATTCCACGGTGGCCATTCTATAAGGGGTCTTCAATATAGGCCTTGATCCAAGAATTAAATTAATGGAAAACTCAACTTCTCTTTCTAGAGGATGTCCAGGTAAATATTTCGGAAACACATCCACATATTCTTTCACAATAGGTATATCCTCTATTTTAACATTCCTTTCCTTTCCCTCATTCATTTAATTCTCTTCGTCCCCAATAATTGAATTTAGTTGAGCTATTGGGGGTGGATCTAAATAAGAATTGCGTGGTGATGATTCTGCTCTAAAGATAAGGTGTTCCTTATCATCATCATAAAAAATTGTAACCTCTTTCTTCTTACAATAAATCTTCGCATAATAGTCCAAAAGCCAATCCATACCGAGGATTATATCAAACTCAATAATCGGTATGACATTGATATCAATGGATAAAGAAAATTTATGTGCTCTAATGGGGACTGATTCACAAAACATTGTTGCAATGATACTTCCCTTTGGAGTTTTAACTGACAACTCCTTTGTTAAATCAAATTGGAAGTATCTAGTTTCCTAGAAAACTGGGAAGATATGAAACGATGTGATGATCTAGAGTCAAATAATGCATTTTCTAAACTTGAGGAAACCATTAAATTACCTTCCACCACGTCTTTCGGAGCTTCAACCTCAGCAATAGTGATAGCATAAGCATGTCCTTGATCCCTTAGCCTCTTCTGAGGTAGGTTCCCCTGACGCTTAGGACCTTCATTTTCATAATGTCCCATATCTCTACAATTATAGCATTCCACATTGATAGTAACTCTCTTTCCCTTGAAATCATGAGCTTGGTGGCCTTTTTCACAACACTTGTAACAGACTCTGATTCTCTTCAAGCATGTACTGGGGTGTTTCTTCCAACATTTACTACAGGACTGATATTAAACTTTTTCCTTCTTCCCCTTATTTCCATTTCCATATTTATCAGAAGATCTCTTCTTTTCTTGCTTTGTTTTAAATCCATAAGACTTAGAGAATTCCTTTCCAATCTTGATAGCACATAAGACAATATCTTCGTACGACGTGAAGGTTTGTGAGACTAATGTTCGACGGAGAAATGGTTTTAACACATCAAATAAACAATCAATATTACTTCTTGTCTTACGTATATAATCTGAAACATGCCTCTCTAACCTTTTAAAGTTAGCCTCATACTTTGTGACATTATCATCTTCCTTCTGCCATAGACTTAGAAATTTTCTTATTCATATATGCTCGATGGTCATGTGGAAAGTATTTTTCTAAGAAAAGTTCCTTAAACTCCCTTCATTCCATACTTGATACTTCTTCATATTCCTTTGTGTTTTGAATCAGTGACCACCATTGATCGGCATCTCGAGTGAGGCGGTAAACTGCCATGAAAACTTTCTCCATTTCGCTACCCCCCAAGGCGTGGAATATTTTCTCTAAAGAGTTTATCCATTGCTCATCTACTAATGGATTTTTACCCCCATTAAATGTTGGAGGTTGATTCCTCATGAAACGATCTAACATTGATCCTCCATGTTGCGGATCTGGGTGCTCTATATGAGTAAGGTTATTATTCATAACCTGAGTGAGTTTCCCTAGTATGGTGATAAGCTGATCAGCACCAGTTGTTTCACCAACTCCATTATAATTATCTTGAGCAGGAGGAAAATCCCTACATGGAGTTCATTCATTTATACAGTTTCCATTCCATCAACTAGGCTCAATTTCTAAATAATGTCATAAACTAGATTAGTTTATCAATCGAAATACATAATAACAAACTTGAAAAACACTTAACATAAATTGAACTATTTATGGATATAATCCATAATCATAAAAATGTTTTCTTTGAGGAATTATATACTCATAAACCCTTCATAATGGTTGGTAAAGAAAATGAGAATATCCTAAGCATATCCCCTCGGAGTGTCGTAACCAAGAGTGTAGCAAGGCCCATTGTCGTGCACCAGTTTCCGTTCGAGTCTATCTCAAAGCGGTGTTTTCGGGTTTTACCCCTAGGTACATCTATGCTAGATCTGCCTCTACCTGCTCATATCCAGACAGGGATGTATTTCTTGGAAAACTCACAAAAATTTTACACTACCAAAATTCTAGGAAGTTCTTCTATACTAATCCTCAAAGACTATCTTAGGGCTATGTGCTTTAATTAGAGTTTATCTAAATCTAGCTTCCAAGGTTAGTACTAAACTGCCTCTGATACCAACTGTAATTCCCTGACCCCAGTTACCCAGAGTCGGTGTGTTATTATGTGACATTGGCATGATCACAAAAGATCATGTCTCGAAAGACCGATTAATTTAGTAGCCTTGGAAACACTAGATACATTCATAAATGTTACATTACATCATAAAGTAAAAAATCACAATAACATAGTATCCATAGTCCACACTTTTATCCCCTTCAGACTATCCTTGTAGGTCAGTCATAAAATATTTCTTCACATCCTGGAAAAATAAAACATAGAAAGGGGTGAGCTCAGATGCTCAGTAAGGAAAACAATACAGCGAAAACTTTCATAAATAAGCATAAACATTTAAGGCAATGTATAAATAAACTAAAAGCCTTTTAAACTTGAACATCAGCATAATAAGGAAAAAATAAAATGAAATAATTCCATTTTCTTATTCAAATAGATATTCAACTAGTTGAATAATCACATGCAATATCAATAACCACTTTCATAATGATGGAATTCATAATTCCAGACTATCATAACCACGTAGCCAAGGCCCCATCCCAAGACTACAAATAAGATTTTGTCAAGGTCTCATACCAAGACACTATTATATCTCATGAGACCTCCCAATGCGTCGAGGAGCTATAGCGGGATCCACCTATCACTTATTAAGTCCAATACATTCCTTATATGAAAATGTTTAATCATATCATAAACCATAACATAATCGTATCACATAAAACATGCATAAGGGAAACATAGCATTTCTACATTTCAATCACAAGATATCAATACAACACATTGATATAATAAAAACATTATCAAACCCATTTTCAATACCAAAATAAAATAAAATGAAAACTTGGTATTTATTTTTCATTTAAAAAAAGTTATGGCTTGTAGAGGAAGCCGAAAATCAAATAATTGTCACGGCGGCAGAGAAGTTGTTGTCGTAGCATACGTACGACAAAAAAAACATTCCCTTTTTTCATTTAGTAAAATGCTTCGTATAAAAAATATTCCTTTTGAGTAAAAGTCAAAGGGGTTTAAACACCGTATAAAAGAAAGTTGTGTATAAAACAAAATATGCCTCAATGAAAGGAGACTGAGATGAAGTCTCTTACCTCGTGTCCGACTTGACTTAATCTTTCTTTAATCTCCTAAATAATAAACTGGAGTTAATTTATACTTTCTTAAGAACCTTTTTTAAGTTCATTATTCCTTTTATATCACTTATAACCATGTTATGAACATTATGTAATTATTTAAGTTAATAACGGTCATTTTGTCGATCTTTGGTACATGAGTCAAAAATAAACTTCTTATAATTACAAGTTGTTAATGTGGTGAAATATCCATTATATCCAGAATTATATTCCTGATGTAGATATCATATATATCGTATATATCCAGTATATACATGCATTTATAATATTACATAATATTTAGAGGTAAGAAATAAAATGCACCATTCATAGAGACGGTAAGTCGTACGTACGCATGAACGATACTTTCATTTCTATTTTGTATTTAATGGAGTGTAATCATAATGATATAAAGGTATATTATAAATATAGTATAATATCATATATAATATTATTTACTCCATCCTTTATACTTCCCACATATGTCATTAACGATTCAAATCGCTTTGATGGGGCGGTAGTCCGCACTTTCTAAAATGAAATTATCGCGTTTACCCATAATGGAAAAAATAAAGATATGCCATAAATGAAAAATACAGAAGAATAAGGAAAACATAAACATAATATATATCATATATAAATATATTTACATATTAATGGCCACCATGAGAGGTGTTAAAATAGGTTTGAACAACCATCATTTCATGAGGTAGTAATTCTCCACCCACAGAAACAGCATGTTCTTTAACCATTAGACGAATGTGTGGATATGTTGAAATAAAATCCTTCTCATAAAAAAATACTAGTATATTGAAGATACTGGTGTTGTTAAAAAATAAAGTAATTAAAAGATTTTAAGGGGTTGGAGAAGCAAAATAATACAAAAGAACATAAGAGAAGACATTACCTTAAAATCGGGTAACTCTTTTTGATTTGAGCCAAAGGCTTCCTTGGGAAGACTTCTACCTGAAGTGAAGCTTCTAGGAGTAAGATAGGGAAGGTGAGGGATTATTTAGGCCATTTTTGGCCGAGAAAAATGGCTTTGATGGTGTGAATAAGGTGGTAGAGGTGGGGGACTTTTATAAGAGGAGTGGAGGGGCACTCTTGGAATGATTTAAATGTTACTTTATTATGAAATGCTTTTAGGATTCTAAAGGTCCCACAATGATATAATTAATGGTTAAGGTGATAAGGGTTAAAAATATACTCATCCAATAGGTTTTTGACAAGTGTATGTCTTAGATTTTACATTATATTTTCATTTTATTTAAATCGTTAATTAATGAGTTAATCGCTGCATCATCATCGCGTCATAAAAAATTTAATTTATTTAATGTCTAAAAATTATAAAAAAATATCATGATGTAGGAAATATTTTTAGATTTAAAATTAATATTTATAGTCTAAAAGGTAACTTATATAAGCCCATATAATAATTGTTTTAGTAAAACAACACATGTTTGTGGCAATTTTATTTTTACTTTAAATAAAAAGTTATTAATGTCATTTTCTTACACAAGTGGCTCCATGGGGTCCCCAAGTTGACCCATGGATTGTCTTGGTCGGCCATTACTCATCCAATATGGGTAAAACAAGTGTAAAGGTAATTTCATATTATATTAACATTATATTTACCTTAAATTACACTAATTACCTTTAATCGCGATTAATAAAACTTAAAAGTTACTATTCACCAAAAATTATTTTCATCCCATTGAACCAAATTTTACTTCCTAATTACAACCATGTATGTCGGATTTTTGAAATTCAATTTGTAGAAGAGGTAAAGTTTCATTTAAACAAGAAATTATTTTTTTAACTGCCACTTAGTGGTTTCACTATTCATCAAAAATCGATGTTTTTCAGAAAAATACCAAAAATTAACTCTAAGCTATATTTGATATTCCAAATTAAAAAATTATGTCTATTTTAAAAAATTCCAAAATTATAAGTTTCATTAATTAATTTTACAATTAATTATCATTGTCAAAACAAATAGCGTGTTTTTAGGAAACAATATCAATCAAAATATTGACAATTTTTTATGTCCAATTTCAAAGTGAAATTAATTCTAATGACCAACATTGGATCAAATGGTAAAATTATATTCTAATTATACATTAAAACAAATAAATATTATAATTTATCACTATTAATTATTTTTATTAAAAAAGTTGTTTTTAGTTAAAATTTAGTAATTTTAACTATTCATCGAAATATAAAAGTTATCCAAAAAGTTCCAAAATTTTACCCTAGGATAAATTTGATATTCCGAATCCAAAAATAAATTCCATTTTTTAAAGATAAAATTTATAAAATTTCAAAAAGTATGTATTACTCTTCATAACAGCTAATTTGATTGGTTGTGGTGTGTCAGAATCTCGAAGTTGCGTACAGTGCAAGCTATTGTATTATTGAAAGAGAAGCGTAACGTGGAAGCTTGGGGTGTTAAAAAAGTGTTTGATGAAGAATTTATTTTTTTATCATCACCCATTCTAGAGCCTAATACCACAATTTCTATAGTATTCTTACTAAGATATAATCGTTGGATAGACCCTCCTTCTATATGACAAATAGCCAAAATTTATATGTTGAGCTTCAATCACTGGAGGGAATAACATATCTTTTCCACCACATTGATACTTTTATCATCAATATCTGTATTTAAAGAGCAAATAAATGTTAGCGGATGTTGTCTCATGAAAGACTCTGTACAAAGACACTCATTAAATGGTGTATTTGGGAGATGAATGAAATTTATTTTATCAATCATAACTTGGGATATCAAGTTGATAATTAATACTATATTTTGTATTCCATCTGAAATTTCATTCTGTTATTCATTGGGTAAAATTATCGCATGGTCACTCACCCCCATTTTTAATTCAGTTCCTCCATGTTCCATTTATATCTAAAACCAAATGGAGTTAACATAAGCTATAGAAATTTAATATCATAGTGTATTATCGTAATCAATAAAAATGATTCATCCTTAAAACCATTTTACCCTAATAAAAATGTTATCATGTAAATCTTTTATTTCAACCTTTATAATTCTTAGTTAAACTTTAAGTTTGGTTTTATCATACCTATTAACCTAATCAGTTATTGTAACATAGAAATAAGTCATTCATAATGGTTCATAAATAGTGTAATATCAAGAAAAGAATACCCCTTGGAGTTTTTAACTAGGTGCAATGTTAGTTCTTACACCAGATCACGACTAAGGTAACACTCATCTATCCATCTTTGAGGTTATTATCCCTAGATAAAGAGGTGCTAGATCCAGATTCTATATTCTAGTATCTAATTAGGGATTCATTTTCTTTTAGAAAAACCAACTCAATACTTTTCTAAAACATCAGGATACTATCCTATACATAGGCACATATCTAATTATATCATGATTAATCTCTAATCGTAACTCCAAAGGTATCTAAACTAATCTAAAAAATAACTAAACCTTGGATTTGTTACCAACTATAGATACCCAATATAACCATACATAAATAGTACATTTATTTTATGGGTTTTTATACATTCCAAAAATAGGCACAGAAATATAAGACCAAATGTTTTAGTGTCTTTGAGACTAGATACATAAAATTTATATTTCATGAAACTTATGAACATTTCTATATAATTTTTCTCGTCTAGGACCTTTTATAGACACCTCTTATTACATAATCATCTTCACAACCCAGGTAAAGAAGAAATAAGAAGGGGTGAGCTTTAATTCTTATTATGGGAAATATATCAACTTGTCATAAGGGTAAGATCCTAAATATGAGGTTAAAAAATTGTGAAAGAGTAATACTAGATAAAAATATCATGAGATCATAAGTGGTAATTAGAAAACTAGATTTACCATTAATGATCATGGAACGGGAACATAATACCAAATAAAGGTCATTGAAATCACGGATTAGAAACAAATATTGAACATAAAATCACTAGATAAGAAGGTATAATATATTTTGAACATAGAATATGATAAATATTTAGCATAGTTTTAAAATATGTATCATTTTAGAGATGTAGTGGCAGAAATATAGGAATATAAAAAAATTGGGAATAAATCCAAATATTTCCACCCTTTAATTTTGAATTAAAATACATGTATGTCCATCCCGTTGTTTGTGAATAGATCCAATTATTTCCAAATATCATTATCACATGATATATAAAACCATAACCAATGCATTAGAGGTAAATATATCACCCCATAAAATATCATCAATAAATTTGAGTGCCACTTTGAAATAAATGTTTTTCATTTTATCATAAATAACCCATGGGAGGAAAATTGGGTTTCATAACTTTTCAAAATGGTATCACATAAAGAAAAAACATCATGATAATTTGATACCAAAATAATGATCACCTAGGAAGACTATATATTGGGTGATTTATACACCATTAATTTATTAGAGAAGAATAATTTTAAAATGAAAGGTAAATCAATAAAAATGTTTTTTCATAAAAATTGTTTCCTAATATCTTCATAAAAGACGTTATTTTTGAGTCACATTCAACATTTTTTTAAAAATTAAAATTAAAAAATGAAAAATTTATTTTTAAAAAAAATTAAAACAATATTAACTTGAAAATAAATATACCATGTTTTAAAATATGATATAAAAGGGAAGAATATATGGTCAATGATTGGGAATAGATTTGAAATATTTTAAAATTCATTTATTTAAAACCCATATCATTGAAATGATATCTAAAAATATGGTTTTAAAATAAAGATTCATATAACTATTACTTAATATAAAACAATTTTAGTTTTTAATAGGGGAATGAGATCATTTATGGGATGTAAAAAAATGGATATGGTGAAAAAACCCATTAAAAGTGATAAGATTTTTTTTAACAAAAAACCATTTAAAAAATAGATTCATCAAGGAAGTATTATTTGGGGAGAATTAGAATTTCCCAAAATATAATTTCTAAACAAAAATAATATAAACATAAGTTATATAAGATCATACTTTAAAAGGATTTTAGATAAATAAAAGAGATTATGAACCAAGGAAGGATTTGAGTATTGAAAACTCTTTTAAACATTTGTATCATTTGAATCCAAAACCCATGACAGGTAGAACATTAAATAAAACATTAACCATCATGAAATATAATAGATACATTTCCAAAAATTTAAATAGTGTATTATTTACACCATTTAAAAGGACAAAAGGTGTTTAACATAAACACATATCGAGGGATTATAATTTGAGACAAAGAAACTATTATCTTATGTCATTTATTAGTTGATGAAAGTTTAACATCCTATTAAAAAATAGATTACATAATAATCTATTTCTGAACCTTTATAATAAACACAACCCTTTAATAATACATATTATATTTATTTATCATGAGTACATTAATTATTTTTAACATATTATGACCATCGAGTGTTAAAAACTTCAAATTTTTTGTGCATGTTTAATAGTTTCTATATCATTAACCATAATTTTATTCAAAGTTAATTATTGATACATAATTTAATATTAATTAATATATAAATAATATATATTTAATATTTTAATTTTTCTATTAAATATGTGTTTTTTACGTTATGTGCAAACCAAATTTATAATTTCTTATTTCAGTAATTTTAGCAAAGGAAAATGTTAATTTAAAAATTAGTTAAATAATTATTATAATATTTAAAAAATTATATACTAATCATTAATTTATTAATTGATTATTATTATATTAGTTTTCGTGTTCCTATATTAATCCATAATAATATTTTAAATCATTTTGTATGTATGTTGTTAAATAGACCAAAACATGAATACACTTTGAATAGATTGGTGAGTATGGTTAATGTTTTTTTCTTTTAGCACTATATCTTTGTAACTGAAGAAGAAGAATAATATTTTTTTAATGATATTACACCCTATTTTATTATGATTAGATAAATAATGAAAAACTAAAATTGAAAAGAATGATTCTTCATGGAGGAGGTAGTCTGTGAACATAGATTATTATCATTTCTTTATTTTTCTATGTGGGTGGAAATTAATATATAAAGTTTTAACCATTAATATAAAAAATATCACTATAATAATGATACATAATTCAACATATTATTATGGTTATAATATATTTAGAAGAATAATATTGAAAATAAAAACTTTATAAGGAGTTAATACTAACGATGGAGACTTGATCTTTCCTTGGATGTCCCCTTAGAATTTATAGTTTTATGCTAAATATAATAGAACATAGGCTTAATTTTTTTGTAATGGGGTTATAGTAATAGTAAAAGGGTATATTTTAAAATACTATTTCAAAGTTTAATTGTATCGTTGATGGTTGGAAGTGATACTCTTTTATAAGGGGAGAAAATCGTACTTTAAAAAAAATATCACTCTTTAATAATTTCATGACACTATTCATGGGTCAATGAATCAAAATTAGATATATAGTGGGTGAGATACAATATATGTTATAAACCACTCTCATCCATGCATTTTGAGACAATTTAAGAGCGATTTTGTTTTACTTTTAACATTTCAACGAACATAAATTTTATCTAGGTAATTAGTTTTTAATGTTTGTAAATAATATCAATGTAAGAAATTGTGTTTGTAACCTTTTAAATAATTTTAACACATAAATTTTATAAATATTTAAAAAGTTAAATTAAAAAAACACTTAATCACATAGATACACAATTTGTAAAAATTACTTTTTTAAGATTTTAATTTATATATAAGATAAAATTATCCTCGATATTGATTATAATGACATAAATTAATTTATTATAAAAAAATAAAATTCTGGAAGCTTTCAAGAAAATACAAAACCTAATTTCACAAGGAAAATGTTTAATTAAAAGAAACAGACAAAAATCAAATTAAAATTCTAATAAAATGTCTCTTAAGTATTAAAATATTTTATAAAATATTTTTTATTTTCAAAGTAATATTTTTGAACTTATAATTATATGATTAAAATATATATTATATCAATTTAAATATTTTATAAACTTTTAGGCCATGTACATATACAAATAAAGTGAAAAAATTACGGTTTTGGAAAAAACTGTATTTTTCAAAAATCACCTAAAAATTAATTATTTCAATAAAACATAAAAAACTAATATTAAGATAACAATATTAAAATAAATCCAAAAAATAATTTAATATTTTGAAGTTAAAATTCAAATATTTTACAATATAACTTTTAAATGTAAAGATAAATATAATGAAAACTGTTTTTATAGGATATTAAGATTTTAAAATATTAAATATTGTTATTTCAAATCAATTAATAATAAAATTGAAGCTAGTATATATATATATATATTAATAATATATTTTACCCTTAATATATTTATATTGACATAAAACATCCAATTGGAGGAATTTTATATTTGAAAGCATAAATCAGACTTATAAACTATCTAGCTACACTAATTGATTTTTATTCATATTAAAAGTTTCCTTGATTTTATTTATATATATATATATATATATATATATATATTATAACTCAGTTACTTATATATATTACCATAGAATCAATGATTTTTTTTAAAATTTATACATTAATATTTATAGTTTATCTAAATATGTCGCGAGTTCATTAAAGTCCAATGTTTTATGTGGAGCTAGTTATTAAACATATATTAATTGATTAGAGGAAACCATATATTATAATAACATGTTGTTACATACTTTTTCTCAGTTTCCTTTAAGTATCTGTTTTATATTTTGAATAAGGAATATTGTATTTATAGGAAATCCTTGGGTATCTTCTTTTTAGGATATATAACTGCACATTCAGGATTAGCACCCTAACCTGAAGCATCAATTCTGAGTCAGAGGGTCACATGACCTCATGCACACTCGTACAAAAGAGGCTATCAACTAGAATTGAGGGTCTAAGTATATAAAATGGTAGACTATACCCTTGGTATCATGTAACACAAAAAAATAATAAATAATTAATATAATAAATAATCAGAGTAACATATGAAATACAAAAGATGACATACATGTCATACAAGTAATAAACAAGCTCCAAAAGTAGAAATATATATCAGAGTATAATTAAAAAAGGTAAATAAATAAATTAAAATTATGGAGTCCTCTAGAGTCTGTCCCGGTCTTCCATTATCTCCAAGATTGTCTTCCCATCCATCAACCATGGGCCCCTTCCCCTAACTCGAATCCCTATACATGATTTCTACACTTGCATCAAGATGATAGTGTAGGGTTTGTGTAATGAAACCAAGTAGGAAACCACTAATGAATCCTTAAAATGTTAAAATGTATAAAAGAAATATGCTATGTTAAAAAAAATTGTAACATTTATATCAAACATATAATCTCACACTGAGAAATCATACACAAAACAAGCTACCACAAACCATTGACCATACCTACTTCATCTTCATGCCTGAAGAAAAAATGAAGATAATTCAGAAGTAACCAAAATTATTCACAAGTATAGTTAATATTATACTCAACATCCTAATTTTAATGTCATTACATGTGACTAGACATTTCATAGGCCTCATGTAGGACATGCTACTCATAGATCACTAGGCACCGAGTTCTAATCACAAATCATGAAGAGTTGAGAAACATGATACTTAATATCTATGTATAAAGTTCATCCTCAACATGATATTCCCTAGAATCATCACATATCCCCACCATTCTTAGGTACATCATCACCATCTTCACAAATCATGTGAAGTACCCTACTATTGGATCACCATGTCATGATACTCCACTTGTTCCGAGAACCAAGAAAAATACCTATGGGAAATATATCATTCATAAAAATGTAGAGAATGCGAGCTAATTTTAACATCTAGAGAATAATGTAGCAATATATATACATGTGATCATCGTAAAATAGGGACAAAAATGATACAATAATTTTAATGGAATCAAGAATCATAAAAAATTCCCATGGGATAAACCCACCAATACATGCGATCACGATCTGGAATTTTCATCAAGGTATAATAATCATATGAAATATACGAAGAAAAAAAGTGTGTATGAGAGCCCAAAATGGTAAGGAACTCCATACCTCAATATTGTTGATGTTATCACCTAGGTTTGTCAAGGAATTATCACTCAAACCACATCCACATGTCTTGAAGCTAAAACCTCTGGCCAAAGAATCCTTGAACTAATTCAATTATGTTATTTCCAAATAAAATAAAATAAAACATGAAATAACAGTTTATATCTCTTTTATAATTTCTAAATTAATTTTTTTCCCAAAACATATGGTAGAAATTTACTCATCAAATAACAATAAAAAACCACATGTGATAATACCCTGTATATTTAGAATAATTTTTATGTGATAATCATTTATTATTATCCTTTGATAATTTTGGGTTGTTATCATCTCAATAAATCCATAAAAAGTTACAGATGTTTGGTAGATCTCAATTTGGAAAGCATAAAAAACGCATTTTTGAAGATATCCACCATAAAACATCTCCCCAACATTGGAAGAGGGAGAGAGAAAATTACTATTCAAAAAACTAGAATAAAGTCTCAAATTGATCATAGATGGTTTCACTAAAATTGAATATGGGAATTTATAGAATTATAAGAAACAAAGCATCCACCAAAAAAAGGCATAATGTTTTGGATTGTTTAGAAATAAAAATACAACGTACTGAGATGTATTATTAAAACCAAAAATTAAAATAATAATTCAATTTTTTTTTCAATTATTTCTTAATAAAATTGAAAAAAAATATTCATAAACATTTGTATTAATCGATAATGAATAAAAAAAATTAATTCCTTGATTTGTGGCATTTAAAAGAATCAAAACTTGTTTTAGATACTATCTGAGGAAGAAAGAGAGAAAAATATGATTTATAAAAAATTACTTTAAAAAATGGTTCTACACATGCTTAACATGCAATTACCCTTAAAAAACTCATAAGTGTCTTCTAAGAGAATGGGGTTACACTTATTCATCCTTTTTATACTAATGAAATACCCTAACACATCTCTACCATCCCTTACATAGCACTGAGAGTACCCTTACACGTCCTTTGAAAACATCGGGTTTCCCTTGCATGGAGTCCTTATCAATCATAAAATGGTACAAGAAACTTGAAGATTCCCTTATACAGCTCATGCCTTACCATTATGTGAATAAAGGTTACCTTCACACAATATTTATAATTTTTGTCTTACCCTTACAAAATGATATGCTTACCCATATGCAACACAATACTGCCCTTATATAGTACAATATTACCCTAATATTGTGCCTAAAGTACTCTTATATAGTGGATATATATAGGTACTTACCCTTTAACATCATATAAAAAATTACCTTTATGAAGTAGATTTTTACACTTATATAGCACATGGAAAAATCCTCTTATATTTATGAACCACATAAAGACATCATTTACCCTTATGAATCCTATGGAAAACAGTCTTTACCTGTACTCAAATCAAGTAAAATCCCTTCTACCCTTACTACATTTATAAAAAACTATTCATACCATTAAAAAATACCATAAAACTATATGTGATGAACCATTTTATTGAAATATATATATATCTTGACATAAAATAGTTATAAAATAATACCAAAAGAATGTTTAAAGATCAATTAAAAATTCAGAATATTATAATTCTCTACCTCAAATAATTTATCAACCTTGATAAGTATGAATAGAAATATTGCATGCAAAACTCAGGATAATAAACTCTAACATTGTACTCCCACTCCCACACCCCTCATAGATCTTTCCTTATTGCTACCAAATCCAGATAAGTGTTACTATCTTTCCTCATAAGGTTTTCAAACACTGATATATAATCTTTATCATACACTCATCATAAGATTTATCTTAATCTAAATAAAAATTCTAGAATTCGATGACATGTGTATGATCAATAATGTACCTCTTGAGCTATGCAATAAGAAACATGTTGTTCAAACATCATAAGTGATAAAGAAGATCCAATCCATATGAAACTATTTAAACTTTCTCTGTGATCTAGAAGAGTCTAAAAAAACATTGAGATAACTTTAATTTATTCTATAGATGTGGCCTAATAGAGGGTACATTATCAATAAAAAGAAATCACCCACCATGAGATTCAAAAGTATCCTCCTATGGTCGATATACAATCTCTTTCAACTCTGAGGGGTTTTAAACATATTCTAAATTAGTTCCACTCTCTCAAAGGTCTCTTAAACCAATCTAGGCCCCACATATGCTTCTGAACTAGGCTCATACCAATAAAGAGGTGAATGACATAACCTCTCAGAATGAACCTCTTAAGTATCCATCTGAATCTAAGTATGGTAACTATTGGTTATATAAAATATACCAAGGCTAGGTTTTCATCCAAAGATCTATGAAAGATCAAAACATAAGCTCAAATAATTTTTCCCTGTATTGAAATCTTCCAATCTAACTATCCATTTGTATGATGGTAATACAATATACTCAAAATTAGATGAGTCACTAGACATTTCTATAAGCCCTTCCAAAATCATGATGTGGAATGTGCATCATGTTTATAAGAAATTCCCAAGATGGCTCAATATAAATTTAATATCTCATAGGCATAAAAATTCACCATCTCAAATACATAGTGAATCTCTCAGACATGTAAGAAGAGGACAACATTTATTAATTGATCAAAAATCACCCTAACATCATCAATATTTCGTGTATTTCTGGAAAACCCCATTACAAATCCCGTCATGATGTACTCCCACAACCACATGGGAACTAGAAATGGTTGAAACATAACACCAAGACATTTTTGACCGACCTTTACCCTAT
The DNA here is from genome assembly GCA_963277665.1 of Viscum album. Classification (NCBI taxonomy): domain Eukaryota; kingdom Viridiplantae; phylum Streptophyta; class Magnoliopsida; order Santalales; family Viscaceae; genus Viscum; species Viscum album. Next base: position 545,884,352 of record OY728140.1, read on the forward strand.
AAAAGGTAAGGAAATGGTGAAAAAACAAGGAATTACACTTTTTATCACAGTCCAATAGAAATATCTTATGAAGTTATGGTATATCTTTTCATACTAAGATATATGATCCTTATAGATTTATGGATGTTCATAATCATATTCTCTCTCATAAAATTAGGGACTACAAATATCCCATGAAAAATGATTGCATCATCAATGCCTATTGACCAATCGGATATTAGGTCACCTCTAGATTTTTGTCCCCACATCATAACCAACTCTGTATCTTCTTCCTTTATAACCTTTACCTCATCTACTAGATATGACATGACCACCAAGGGATCACAATTAATCAATCCATAATCCTCAAAATCATCCATCCATCTATCAGAAACCATGTTCATCAAGTTCTAATTATCTTTTAAATGCCACTCCCCAAGCTCCTTCTCAAACCTATCTTATATCTAAGATAACATGTAATTATGTTACCTTTACATAGTACACAATACCTCTCATATTCAAACATCTAATGAAATTCTTCCCAGTTCCTCTGCCTTAGGTTCGGGCCCCACTATGTGAATATGTAACGAGGTATGTTGTGGTTTTTGTAGACTACTGATCTCTTAATGAGGAGATTTCATTAGCAAAACATCAAAAAATGAACCACAACTACCAATTTTAAGTTGTGATAATGGGTTTTCTATTCATGGGATCATAGTGTTTATAACTGATAAGTTACTACTTGCTCTCTCTACATCAATACCACTCCCAAAAAATTTCTCAATGCATAACAATATACTAAATATTTTACCTGATGCTTAAGACGTATCCGTAATGGAGCTCCAGTAAACCTCCTCTTTAGCTCACGAAACAACAATTCACAATGGTATAACCACTGCAACATTACTCTATTATTTCCTAGTAATGTTATTGGTGATGATATATAGGATAAGTCCTAGATAAAATGAAGGTAGTATCTAACTAATACTAGAAATTTCCTAATATTGAACATGTACCAGGGATGTGACTAGGACCTCACTACCTACAATTTATTTTTGTCCATGAATATAACTATCATAGACACCACATGCCCCAATAACATCAAATCATAATCGCAAAATTCAAGATTCGATAGATTGGAATAAATAAAATGTGAGCCAATTTTACTCAAGAATATCACATAAATTATGGAATACTGCTTTTGTGTCATCGAGTAGATGAGGATGTCATAAATGAACACCATAATGAATGTTTCTAGGTATGGGTGAATTTTATTGTTAACGAGGGCCACATACATAGCCCATAAATTGGTTAAAACAAAATACATCACTAGATACTCATATAGACTATACCTTATCCAAAAAATCTTCTTCTAAGATCCTCCACACTAAGTCGTAGCGGCTAATAGCCCAATCGAGGACAAGTCTTGGAGAACCATCAGGTCCCCATAACTGAAAGAAGAGATCATCCTACATCAAAAAAGGATATGTATTCTTTACCATCACTTATTTCATATTCTGGTAATCAAAAAAGAGTTATATACTACCATTATCCTTATTGTATAACAATATAGGTACAAACCATAGTGAAGTACTCGACATGATGAATCCCTTATGATCAATGTCATTAAGATGTACCTTGATCTCCTTCAGCTCAACTGACCCCATCATATAAAGGGGCATCAAAATGGTTCTCACACCTGACATTAGATCTACCTCAAAGTAAACACTATATCTAGGGTAATTCCTATGATTTTTTACAAAAATACAACCCGATAGAGATATAGGATTTGATGAAATTTAAGGGGACTACCACTAATCTTTATTAAAGATATAAGTACGCCAAATGCGCCCTGATCATCCCAAGATGACTCAATTATATAACATCTCTGTCTACTCCTATTTTACATTATCCAATCATCAAGAACCTTTATCCCTTTAGTGATGTAAATGAATCCAATCTCCAATAAGAATCAATGCGAGACCAGAAGTTGGATGTCTAGTATATATTTAGAATCACATAAAATCCTTTCATCTCTAGCATCATGAAGTCCCACATATTTCTATACCAAATTATTACTATAAGATACTTTGGTCATCACTATAGATAATATAATTTCATAAAAAATAGTGTATCAAGGGTTAAAAACTCATAGGATAACTTTTCTAATAATTTTATTCCAACAACAACTTGTTTAGGAATGAATGAATGTGTAACATTAGCAGTGAGAAATGTAATATCTTAACCTACAAGTTATTTAGAGTCTATACTAATTAAATTTTTTCCAAAATTATTTTAACCCATTATTCAGTATTTTAAGGGCCTTCAATTCCCTAGAAGGATGAAAAATTATGGAGTTTAATGTTATAAATTATTTGACAATAATTATGAACTCCAATGCCTAGGACATGAACTACAAAAACTGATTCATGTTGTAGTGGCCCTACTGCCTAAAAAATAGAGTAGTTGTAGAAGCATACTATTTTAGACACCCATACACATCTATTAGAATATCATGGAATCCTACCCTATGGAATCATTCAATCCCTGCTTCACAAATTTACCTTTAAGACAATATATGTATGATATGATAAATAATGTAAAAACACATAGGTAAATTAGGGTCATGAGTATAAACCCTAGTCACTCTATAGGATCACACAATGTACACCTAAGAGTCTACCATTAACCTATGGTATAATCCTCCATACACTAAATATGGTCTCATACTTTAAAATTAGTTACAATTATCATATATATTATAAAACAAAACAAGATACCAAGTTTAACTAATCAATTCCAACTGAGATATATCATAATAGTTAGGAAAAAATATATATCACATATCAAAGAATATATTCTAAATAAATATCTTAATAAAAGTCATTTATTTAATGAAGCACCATGAAGCACAACAACATGTCTACATATATCTTGTGAACCTACATTTCTAATCATGATACATGAACAAACCTGAAATATCATTAAATAGAAATAGAAATTTGGTCAAAAGTAACTTGGAGGTCCTTTACACATGATCTAGCCAGGAACATAAAAACTCCCCTACTCAAGTCCCACTTAAACCATATCCAAATATGGTTAAAAAGAAAATAAGAAAACTACTCCTCTAATACAATGTTGCAACACCCTAACCTGAACTACTAGGTCCAAGCTGGAGGGTCACATGACCTCACACGCACCTCCCTTTATGAATGAGGATCATGATTAGTATAAAGGGTCTATTTTCATTAGTGGGGAGCCTATAACCTTAGTATCATATCACATCACAAATACTAAATAATAAATATAATAAATAATTAGTGTATTATGTTTTAACTAAATTATGGAATACATGTCATATAAGTAATAAATGGTATCCCAAAGTAGGTATCCAAAATATAGTATAATGGCTATATGTAAGACATAAATGAAAAAAATAGAGTCATCCAGAGTCAATCCTTGTCCGCCACTAGCTCCATGCTCCTCTACTCAGCCATTATCCAAAGGTCCCTCGCCCTTACTCAGATCCCTATACATGAAATATGCACATGAATTGGGATTTCCACACAGGGTGTGAGTAATAATACCTAGTAAGACAACCCAAATGAATCCATAAAAAATGTCCATATTTGTAATAGGTGTATTCTATTTTAAAAATAAACTCTTAACAAGAATATAAAATATTCAATCACATATCATGGATTTGTACAGTAACCAAGTTTCCACAAACCCCCGAACATACTTTCTTTGGATATATACCAAAAAATAAATTAGGAGAAGTCCGTAGTAACCAAAACAATCCCTATGGATATTTAATATGTCACTCATAATCCTGATGGAAACCTTAATACATGTGACATGACATTTACTAGGCCTCAAGTATAAAATTCTTTTCAAAGGTCACTATACAATGATTGCTAACCAAAAATCACTAGGCATCAAGAAACACGATACTTGGCATCCGAGCATCGAGTGTATCCTCAACATGTCATTCCTTGGAATCATCATATATACACCCTATATTGATATAAATTTCTAAATCATTTAAAATCATTCACAATTTACTTCTAATGGTCAATAATGACATGACAGTCCACTTATCCTATGTACTAAGAATAATACCAATGAAGGTATGGTATTATATATGACAAGGTAGATCATACAAGGAACTAATATCATAATGAGAATAAAATAAAATACATATATGTATTATCATCATCAAACATGTCCAAGAATGATAAACTATTCTCATGGAATCAAAAAATCATAAACATGTCTCATGGGGCACATGCACATGAGATCATAGTCAATCATGATCATCAAGGTATAATAATAATAGGAATTATTCTAAGGTATACAATTTTATAAGAGATACCAAAATGGTAAGTAAATTATTGACTTAATAATTTTGATTTTATAACCACGTTTCATCAACTAATAATCACTAGAACCACATCCACATGTTTTACAGATCAAACAACATACCAAGGATTCCTAGAACCGATTAAAAAATATAATTTCCAATGGAAATAAAATTATTTATGTGATAATAGTTTTTTTAAATTGGATAATATCCACATTATCGAAATATGTGGGAACATGTTCTAGTAATTTATTCCTCAATGAATAATTACCAAACCACATGTGATAATATTCCATCTCTCTAGAGTAATATACATTTAATAATCCTTTATTATTATTATTTGATACTAATCTGTTACAATCATATTTATAAGTCCTTATCAAGTTCCAAAACATAACAAGAAATCAATTTAAAAATTAACTTAAAATGAATACCTGGAAATTTCCCCTTAAAATGTAGCACCAATAGTGGTAGATGGAGAGAGAGTAAATTTTCAACTCTAGAAAACATGATGAAAGGAACGTATAATTCATAAGGGGTTTCACAAAAATAGAACATGATAATTTTCATGTAGTTTTGACACAAATTATCAACCAAAAAACACTACAAGGTTTATACTATTTTATTAATGAAAATACTACATTCAGAAACATAGTAGTAAGGCCAAAAAATAAATTAATATTTCAATTGGTCTTTAAAATTTTTCTTTGTAGTGAGGTATTTAAATATTCAAAAACATTTTACTTAAGGTAAAATGTCTCAAAATAATTTAATTCCTTGATTTTCGGCACTTAAAACCAATGAAATGTGTTGTAGGTATGATTTAGGAATGAAGGAGTGAAAAAAAGTGTTTTTAAAATATTCCTCCAAAAAAGAGAATAATGTAAGGGTTATATAGTTTTACCCTTACATAGATCCTTGGTGTTTTATATGATCATGTGGCTACCCATATGAATAATTTAACAAATAAGTAATACCCTTACACATCTCAAAAAACCCTTACAAAGATCCTGGAGTACGCTAACACATCAATTGAATATACTAGGTAACACAAACATGAATCCCAATATACCCTTACATAGGTGGAAGAATCATAGAGCAACCCTTATGCATCTCATGGATTACCTTTATGTGAATAGGTTTTACCCTTACACGACCTTTTGAAATCCTAACCAACCCTTACATAGTGCATTACAACTATTGAAAACAACATTATTACCATTCCAATGTTCCTTAATTACCCTTTTTTTGTGCATATACATAGGGCTTAATCCTTACACAATTTATAGAAAAAGGTATTTACCTTTACGAAGTTGTTTGATACCCTTAAGTATGACATGTAAAACACATCTCATGTTTATTTAGCTTATTAGAGATATTTTATCCTTATAAAACCAATGTAAAAGGGTATTTACCATTATAAAATTCTCAGAAAACCCCCTCTACCCTTATTCAATGCCTAAAAATCCATTATTACCCTTACAAAACACAATAAAACCAAAGGAAATAGTTATTTTTATTTAAAATAAATTATATCTTCACATAAAAATACTTATAAAATCAAAACAATAGGGTTTATTAATTAATTTAAAATTTAGAACCTTTTAGATAGGAGTGCATGAGATGACATTTATTCACCAATTTTCCATTTATGAAGCTTATGCTTACTGAATGGGGGACAGTAGTGAAAGAACATCTCGGAGTCGTGTGGTAAGTGGGAGATTTTGAGGGTCGATAAACATCATCATTATGTGCTTAAAGTGGTTTATCATGTAGTTAATTTTATAATAATTTCACATGGGAGCTAGGAATTAATGAAGTGACTTCCATATTCATTCAACAATATCAGTCGAAAATCATTCAATTCCTTATTTATTTATTCTGGGTGCTAGGTGGGGGACTGCATGGTGGCCTTCTTTATCATTATGTGTAGTAGTTGGATGATTATGTAGTTCTTCTATCCTTTAAATTCTCAGTCATGGATTGATTACTAAAATATATCAAGAATCAAAAGCTGTGTTTAGGGTGTCTAGGATAGGGGTGGTGGGTCTCAAGTAAAAATTTGAGGTCGTGGGTTGGGGGGGTGTCCAGACCAAGTCAATGGGCATAGAAAATAGAGGGTTTAAATAATCATAGATATTTTCATGAAAATTTCTTCAAAATATTATTTATTATTAATTTTTATTCAAAACACAACTAGATAAATGATTTAGAGAAACTTTTTAAAATAACTGATAAAATGGGTGGAAATAAATATTTAATAGTGGGTTTTGAAACCACTTCTATATTACCACCACAAAATATGAACTTTTTAATAATGTATAAAGATATTATTATTTTCTATTTATTTTCCAATTTAATTTTATACACTAATAATTTATCTAATCATCTATGGTATGTAATAATAAATGGGAAATAATATATGGTTTTATGTACATTTTTTGTAATTTTCCGTTATGATTTAATATAGTGTTGTTTATTTGATTAAAATCTTATAATTTTATTTTCTACCCAAATTTATATTCCTAAGAAATATTAAAATTATTAATTTAGGGAACAATAAATCATAAATAAATAATGGATGTTACATTCACCTCCCATTAAATAAATCTCATCCTTTCAATTTTTATTATGTGTCACTATTGAAAATATCCTTGGGTATCAATAAGATAGAAAAAGTCATGATATAATTTCTAATTTGATTTCAGTATTACTATCATTTGTTTGACTATAAAATATCTTATCTCCCTCATAATAGGAATATATTTATATTTTCATATTTCAAAAAACATTCCAAATATTCCTCCTTAGTTGGTTATATTATTTTAGAGTTTTTAGAGACATATCTTTCAAAACAAAATTTTAATGATCCTATTTCCAACCCAATAATGATGGAAAAATGCTTATGATAATAATTGATAAAATTTATGATTATAATAAAATGAATATGAAAATTCAATCATAATATATCTTTTTAAATGTACCATAATTTTATACTAAATAATTTCTATTCATCTATAACACTATAAGTTCAACCAATAACTCTTTAAATTTAACTGATGATACCATTGGCATGAAACTCATGGTTTAACTTGGGTTGTAGTAAGGATAATTATTTATTATCCATATATTATACCAAAAAATAACTAAACCACACTCTAATACCAAATGAAGAATCCCTTGACCCATGATCCTGAACCTGGTGATAAACCGAATCTTAACGCACCCAAAATGATAATATCTGATATGAACTAAAAAAAATTTCTACATGAATATAAATATAATAATAATATGTGACTCACTACCATTATCCACATGTTTTTTAATTTTGTATATTAGATACATGAAAATATTGTTAGACAATAATTCTTCAATATATCTTATAAAATTTTCCACACATTATTCTCTCCCAAACAATTCCCCATATTGAATTTCATAGGGAAATGGGAAAATTATTAATGGAATAATATAAAGTGAAAAAAAGGGAAACGACATATCAATTACTCATAGATCATTATATTATAAAAATGTGAGAAAACAAAAACATAGTAGGAAGCCCAAGTTAATGAAATAGTTCATGGTAAGTGATTATAAAACTTGATAACATAATAGTATATAAAGACATAGAAATGTTGAACCAAGATATAAATCATCAATAGTTCATAACCTTTTCTATATCATAGGAATATAAAAAAAATTGTACAATGATCAATATCCCTTGAAACATAACATGTGAATATAGAATAATATAAAAGTAAATGATAATAATTTATTACATACCTTAGCATAGGAAACTATTTCTTATGTTTTGGATCACAACCAAGACCACCATCATATAGTTGAAAATGTCCCACAACATAGTTTATTGTGTTAACTACACATTCCTATAAAAATCATGAATTGAGTTTATTGTGTATTACCATACATATTATCTCCTAAGATATAATGAATTACCTAATGAATAAGAGGGATATATGATTCCATGGAAAACTTCCACATAATATAAAAACATAAAAATGTGTTCCACAAGATCATGATCACATTCATTAATCAATAATGGAATAAATAAACCATGAGAAAGAAACTTATTCCATGAATGTTTTACCCGAGCATAAAAAACTCATCCAAATAAAGGAATTGGATAATTTCATTAAAACATAACCCCATTGAAACATAATATACACTAATTACTATTAACAAAAAAATTAGAAGAAAAATGTATTTTTTTGTAAAATAAAAATAAATATAATTTCAATAATTATATATTTTATTTAAAGAATAAATAATTTATAAAAAAAATTATAATTAAAAATAATTTCAAATTAAGTAATAATTACTTTAGTGAACTTTAAAAACATGTAAAGTAATATGTTTATTGAAAATCAATTAAAACAATGATAGAAAGTAATTATGTGGAAAATGTTGAAGAAGGGAGTTAAAAATATTACTTTCAAACTTTTATAAATAATTCATAGTTAATAGAAGGTGACCATAATTAATCATATAGTTTGGAATAATTAAACACACAAAAATATAATAAAAATTGGCATGGAAGAAAAATATTCTCGTCTAAAAATAAGAGAGAACACTGGTCACACTTATAAGTATTATTTTAGGTGAATTATAATCCAATTGGAGGGTAAATCATAATAATCCATGTGAAAAAAATAATCATTGTAATATAAAATCTTTGGTATTTTAGATATAAATATCACAAAATTTTCCCTAATGGGAATTTAGATATATGTAATCTCGATTTTATATTTAGATCAGAATATAAACCCCTACAGAAATTATTATTTATGAAGCAAGAATCGTTTAAAAGTTATGTTTTGAGAATGAAATACAAATACTAAAAAATATAATATAATATAATTATAGGATGAAATTAATAAAAATTATTGGTAAATATTCAAAGAAGATATCATAGGTTCCATTGAAAAAAGATTGATTCAACAAAAAGCCCTACCATGGATTTCAGATTTCACTTTGATACTATAACTTCCTTTATAATAATTATAGACTCATTAATTATCAATTTAACATCCTTATTCATATTTATTTTCAATTATATTATTCATTTATATTCATTTATATTCATTTATATTCATTTATATTCATTTATATTCATTTACAACATAATTATTACTTATTTTTTTGTTTATATCGATCATCATTTTTTTCTAATTTCAACTATTCTTTGTTTATTTCGGTATAACACACTTAATAATAAGTCCATTTTAATGAGATAAAATTAGCCAAAATAGTCATGGTACTATAATATTATTTCCACAATTATTTATGAAGTTACAATTTTATTCCATGGGAGTTTTTTGTATGCTTTCTAATGATGAAAACCAAAATGAGCTTGTTTAGGTAATTTATTACAAACATGATTTACTATACTAATAATGAGTTAAATATTAATATCACCATTAAAATTCATAAAAACCATTATTTAAATATTAATATATTATATTAATAGTAATTAACTTTTCATATCTATCAATGATAAAAAAATTATCATCATCTATGTAGGTGGTTAAATCAACCAGAATAAGAAAATACTGTATTCAATATATGAGTATGATTATTAGATGATTTTGTTAATATTTTATTATTAAAAAAATATATTGATCTTATTTAGATTTTACTAATATGATAAATAATAATTTATAATATTTATAGTAAGAAGATAAATAAAAAAATGATAAAAATCCATTACTTAAAGATAAGAAATCATATCTTCTTTTAGAAGAAATTGTTGTTATAAAGGAATTAAGTAATTCAATTAGGACAAGAAGATAACCAAAGTTTGATAGTAGAATTATGGAGATAATTTTATAGGTATTTATTATAGATAAAAATTAATGGTGTGGGTTGATTTTTGTATAGTAGGGGTCATTTTATAGGTGAGTTTGAGTGACATTTTTGCAAATACCAATTCTTTAATTTGTAAGGAATCTAATTAGTTGGGTAAAGTGGATAAAAATTGAAAATATAAAAAAATAGATAATTTTAGGTTGGCAATTCGGTTAAATATAATTTAAGGGGCAATTTGTTTGTGATATGTTACGATTTTAAATCATTTTAACCCATACCATGGGAACTAACTTTTAACTCTAAACTTATTTTTATACCTACAAATGAAACTGACCTTATTAACTAATTTATGAATAATGATTAAAAATATGAAATAAAATATATCATATTCAATTTTTAAATTTTTTAAAAATTAAATTTAATATAAGAACATATAATGCATTAAAAATAATTCTTAAAAAATATATTTTTAAACCCAAAATAGATTTGTTCTTGGTCATTACCATGTAATAATAATTATATAGATTCAAATTTATTATATTATTATATAAATAATAAACCTAATTAAAATAATTTTTAAATAATGATTTATTTAATTTATTATGACAAAACTCCCAAAACTGTGATAAAAACTAATTGAAAAATATCGTTTTCAAAATTAAATGAGTTTTGTTATTTATAACCAAGTAATAACCATTATATTAATTTTTATATATATAATAAATATATTTCATTCCATTTAATAATCTGAATATGATAAATTTATCTTCTTAAATAAAAATATATAATAAAAACCTTATTTTAAAATGGAATATATTTACTAAGAATGAATATTTAAATTAGCATTCTTTATAGTTCCTTTAATAATTCATATTTTTTATTAATTTATTTTACTTATCTTTTCTGTTTTTTTATTTGTAAATTTTTTATATCATTTTTAATTTTAGTAAATTTTAAAAACATGTATAAAAAAATTTGTTAGAAAAAAACATATTTTAAAATATGAATTAATGAATTTTTAATTTATTATTAAATCATTTAGTTTTTTGAAATAAAATATTAATAATAAAAATATATATTTTTAAAAATATAAATTAAACTAATTTATATCAATTATATATATGTAATTATGAAATGGTAATATTTTTACTAGTATTATACCTAATTGTTATATACCACTTTACAGTGGTCAAATAATGATTATATTACCCAAAATAAATTTTATTAATTCATTTCATTCTTATTTGAAAAATCAAACTCCACATTACTATAGTTTTCATTTATGGTTTTATAATTTTTTAACTCTATTCATTATTTTTTATCATTATAGCTTTAGTTCTGCTAATTGTGATCATTAAAGTTGATGACGATCCATATATTGTCCTAGTTGTAATGTAATTATTATTTTCTATCTATTATCCAATTTTATTTTAGGAACTTTTAATTTATGTAATCATCGATGGTATGTGATAATCCATTGTATTTAATACAGTGGTTTCATTTAATTTTGTTGAAATGTTACTTTATGTGTGAATAAAGTATTATTAATTTTATTTTTATATTGTATGTTTTGTATTCTACCCAAGTTACCATTCATTAATAATAATAAAAAAGTAACATAGGGAATGAAAGTTCATACATAAATACTATATATAAGAGATAACCATTTTTATAATTCTGTTCCATTCTTAGTACACTAAACTACTTTTTCTTGATTGAAGGGTGTTCACATAGACAACTATTCCATTCCATTGGCAGGGTAAATTTATTTTCATAAAAATATGTTCTTTTATTCTATACTACGTGAATACTCTAAAATTTATTATGTTAATTAAAGGGTTTTTACTTAGAAATCATCTATCATTATTGGGATTATTTTTATAACTCATGCTTGTTTGTAAGTAATCTATTTTATTTTCATGGGTAAAGAATGCTATTATTTTAATAGAAGAGTACTTTATATCATATGTAACACATATATATGGTTTATCATTATGTGATAGGAATTCCTACAATTAAAATCCATCAAATTAATTGTTGAAAGTCTCTATCATTCTGGTATTATTTTCATAACTCACAGTTGTTGATATGTAACCCATTTTATTTTCATGGGTTAATCATGATATTATTTTAATGCAAGAGTAATTTATTTCATATGAAACACATATATATGGTTTATCAGTATGTGACTAGTGGGGATGTAATTATAAACCTTTCTATTCAATTAGGGAATTATTATATCTCATGTGATACCACATGATATGGGTAGTGATGTCCAACCCTCTATGAAATGCGATGAGGGTCATGATGCCCAATCCTCTATCTTATGGGACGTGGGTAGTGATTCCTAGCCCACTATGTTATATTAGTCTTAGTGGTTAAAATTGACATATTTTACAGTTTTATATGACCATGTTTTTGTAAAATTACTAATTTAAAGCCCCGATGGAGAGTACCCCACCATTGGGTGGTGGGTGGGGATAAATAGTTTCATAAAACACAAACATTATCTTAATCCACATGACTCATGTGAATAGTTATTATTAATATATCTCAATAGTGATGATGCAATGAATTGTAGTAGATAGTGAAATAAAATAGGTAAACATAATGGTTTTTTTAAAATTAGAACACCCTTATTATGAGTTAATCAGAACATACATATAATAATATAAAATTAATTAAAAATAATATTTATTTTATCTCATAATAAATCACATAATAAAAAATAAGGGTTTAGTATCTCTGGAAATTTTTTTATAATAATATTACCCTAAAACATCTTCAAAGTCTTTTATAAAATTATTTTTACATGGAATACTTGAGAATAAGCATGCATTATAATCTACTTCATAACATATGGGAAGGAATTATTGGAAATGGTGAGTTCATATTCTCATAAGGATAAGTGATAATGATAATAGTAAAATATCATAAGTGATCATAAGATAAACATGAAGGTATAAGAACATAATCAAATTATATGAAAATAACATGAGGAGATCATAACCAAATAAACATGGATCATAAATCATAAATCCAGGATCTAAGAAAAACATATTACATGAGCCATCATAACATGAGTATGATGAAAAACATATGAATATTTCACAAACATAATCTTGGAAATCATAACTTAGTAGATCAAGAATCATGCTCCCACATCCCATATCACAGTGGAATAGGAATCATTCCCTTTATTCATATAACATATCGTATTTGAAAAAAAATTCTCCCTCCCATAATTATCTCACAATATATAAAATTTTACACAATTCATTGAAGAGAAATATAATTTAATGAAAACCCGATACATAATGTAAACCATACATAGTTATGCCAAGATAATATAAAAAACATTCATATTTTTAACATCAATTAATTTACCACTGAAAAATAGATGGGTTTCATGGAAAAATACCTAGAATATTTCATAATACATAGAAATAAATAAGGTGGATGGTATCATCAAAATGTATACCGTGTGTAACATAAAGAGATCTAAGGATGCTGACATAGATAAAAAACACATTTTAAATATCATTGGATAAATCAATTCAAAATAGAATAAGAAATACCATTTTTAATCATTAATAATTAATACTATTTGGAAAAACATTAAAACATTAACTAGAATATTAGTAAGTAATAATGGTCATAATAAAAGAAGAATGCATGAACTCAAAAAATGTAAAAAATAATTATTTTCAGACTTCTTTTGAAAAACAACCCATGAGAAAAACACTAAAAATTTCATTGGGAAATTTTAAAAAAAAATTAAAAAAACTATAAAATTAACTTAATAAATTATTTATCGTATATAAGTATATTTATAATATCATCCAATTAATATGGGCTTGGAGGATGATGATTCTTATCCAAAAAGAAGTGGGGGGATGATTTCACCTACCGGAATCACATTATGTAAATTATTATCTAAAGGTAATTTATATTTAGTTTTGACTTATAAGAACACAATAATTACCATATTATAATAAAATGGTTGTGTTTTTTATAGATAATTATCAGGAATTGTTTCCCTAGATGGTAATTTATTTACAACGATCTCAATTTTAAAAAAAAATAGATTAGAAATAAACCCTTAAATTTATTATTTTCGTCTACGAAAGAGATTTAACATCAAGTATAATGATATATCTATATTAATAGCGTATTTTCTGATATTATTCATATCTATAAACTTTTTCTCTTTAATTATAATAATTTATTAGTTTGTTTTTTATTATGTTCCACATAATGTGTTATTGATTTTGATTGTTTCATATATGTTTTTTATAGGAGATGTAGATCATCATTATTTTTACAAAACATTATTCATTATATTGTTATTAAATTTACTTTAATTGAATATTATTAATGATTTATAAGTTTATATGTACATCACTAGAGATTAATAGTTATAATTTTAAAGATAAAATATATACCAATCTTGTTTTAGTAAATTTTAACGAACAAAAGGTAGTATATTTAAAAAATGTTTACATATTAATATTATCTTTATATAATATTAATCCTATAAAAATAAATTTTTATTAATTAAATAAATTATTATAACCATATATATAATGGGGAATGAAAAACATCATTCTTGGATGCGGTAGTCAACACATAATGCATGTAATGTTTCTATGTTCCAACGGATTGGAGGTAGATATATAATTGATGATAAATAAATATAATAATTTATTATCCTAAATATACATATAAAATTATATTAGTTTTTTTAGAATATTTTTTGAGGTTTATGGATGAGAAATTTTGAGAATAAAATGTTAGAAAGTGGATAATAATAACACTGAGGACTTGAATTTTCTTTTTAACGAATTGTTAGATGTAGAGGACTTGGGAAACATGATTTTAATAAGGAGATTAAAAATGTTGAATAAAAATATACGGAAAGAAAAATGGGTAGAGTTTAAGGGTAATTTTAAATGATAGGTGTGGCTTTAATTTGGAACAAGTGAGCACATTTCATAGGTGAAAAAGGATTTTTCCTTGGAAATTAATGTTAGGCAAGTGGAAAAGATAGAATGACATGAGATTTGGGTGATTTTGTTAAGGAATTATTAGTAATAAATTTGGTTATGAATTTACCACATAACAAAGGTATTCTATAAGGTCTAATTGGAATGTTAATTTAACAAAATTCAAGCCTTGGCATATTACATCTTTTTACCATTTGTTAACTTGTTCAATTATTTTCCGTGGTAATTACATTTTTACTAAAAATATAAGATGAACCATATGAACCAATATTGATGTGATGATTAAATCTTTTTACTATATTTAATCTAATTAAATTTCTAAATTATATATAAATAACTTTCAATTTAAAAAATATGATATATAAAAAATTGAAATTTATAGAAAAAATATTTATTTATACATTAAGAATTTTTTATTCTAATTTAAAATTAAATAATAATTAAATAAGTGATAATTTATTTTTATACGATTAAAAATCATATCATATTCATAATTAAAATATTTAATTTTAATTTTTTTAGATAATGATTACTCAATTTTTAAAAAAACATTTATTAAAAAATAACCATTTTACCTTTACTATGAAAATTAACATTGAACATGGTGACTTATTTTTATACCTAAAATTGAAATTTACATTATTAACTAATTTGAAAATAATGATTCCAAATACGAAAACATTTTTTTCATTTATGATTCCTTAAAGTGATAAAATTTAATTTTAATATAGGTGTGCATTACTCATAAAAATAGTTTTTATAAAATATATAATTTTAAATCACTAAATGAACATGTTCTTCTTACTTTTGTATTTTTAACTATTGAACGGATGTTAAATAATTTTATAGTACATATTATCCGAATATTTAATAAAAAAATAATATTTTAATAATAATAAGCACCATATGTGATGTATAATGTATATATTTAAATAAAATATTTTTACTAAATGTTATTTTTTTCATTATCTATTTTTTGTGAATTATATTTTTTTCAAAAAATAAATAGATAAAATTATGCCCATTTTTACATTTTAATCCATATTAAATATTTTAAATAACCATATATCCTATAACCATATGTCCAATGAAAATTTTTCTAACAACTGTATGCCCATTGAACATATGTCTAACAACCATATTTCCAACCACCACATATAACTATCATATTTTATAGACACACATATATATGGTCATTCAACATATTAATTAACTTCTCTATCAATTTTCCTATTATGTTTGAAATTCATAGCCTTATTTCAAAGTTTTTATCTTCATGTAAAATCATGAGGACAAATATTATACATTTGGGTAATTTTTATATACATTTAAATTTATTCCACTTGTACTTTTATTAATATTGAATATTCATGGATACTAAAAATATATTAAGGTATATATTTAGTTTTAATAAAATTAATCATGATTTGTTTTATATTTTTGTGTGTGTGTGAAATAACCTATTAAAAATAATATTTATTTAAAGGAAAATAAATTGTGAAATTATGCGCTGTTACATATTATCAGATGGATAATTGATATTGTGTAATGGTTATATTCTTGTTACCAACATTCTAATTTATTATCCAAGGAAAAATGAGTTGAGTAAGAATATTGTCTTAACATTATATTGTAAGAAGAAAAAATAGCACCAAATAATTTAATAATCATTACTTACAGTACATAATGCTCCATGAGAATTCTAGATGTGATTTTACACCTTTTCTCCTTGAATTCCTACCAAATCCAGATTAAAATTATACTTATAATGGGTGTCCAAATATATTGGAGTTCCACTTATTTTTTCAAAAATAATTCAAAACGGTTCATCACTTATTTATAATCATAATATTCATTGAGGCGTCATGAATTTTTCTATGATATAACTATAACATTATAATTATACATAGGAAAAACACTAGATATCTCATTGTATCTTTGACATGATTTGTGATAGAACTGATAGGTTATGTCGTGAATGGTACAATACTTCCATAATAAAGAACCCAGTAAACTTTTACATTTAGAATCATTATGGTATAGAATGAGAACTGCAACACATTGTTCCTATAATATATAAAAATATAAAAACCCTTAATCCTTTCTTACCAAGTTCATATCATCATGGTTTCCCATAGTGTGTTTTGGTATTCTAATTCCTTCAACAGTTGTAGTGCGAACTAGACCCAATTTTTTAATGAATCCAAAAACTCTAAAACCCATATATCTATAAATTATTTTATCTCAGGATATCGTGAAATGATTTAGTTTATTATGGTTTAGTTATATTTGATTTTTAAACCAACCTAAAACTATTTTTTATCTTTGATCTTCACAAAATATTTGAAACCTCACGATTCATCAGATTTAATTATCCAAGGGCACAAAATCTAAATTTTGTTTTAAACAAACTAACATGAGAATAACTCCATTATCTTATAAGAGTAACCTAGAGAAACAATCATTGTACATAAGAAAAATATATTATTCTATCAACTTCATTATGACATGACTGGAAGACTGAGATGATATTATTCTCATGAAATATTAACTCTTTCTTATGTAAGATAAACTCAATCATTCTCTTGCATGATAAACTCCAATCACACCATGTTTTTAATATCCTAATGAAAAAATTTATTTCTTTGACTCACCACTCAACTATAAAGAGTTTAAAATTCATTGATGAACATTTTATCATTAAATACAATATGGAAACATCAGAACTCATGAATGAATTCCCTCAAGAAACATTTAATATAATTAATCTAATATAAAGTTTATCTAAACACCACACCGTATGAGAAAATGGTGTTTGTGAGATTAATACTACCCTTGGTGTATGATTAATTTCATGTTGAACATATCCCAATAGATAACAAATAAAACCCCTATTTATCAATTCACTTCATTAAGATTATTTAATTGTATAAATGAATCATTAATCTCCCCCTTTTTATTTATTGTCAATGTGAAAATAAAACCTATTAATATCTTCTCCACACTCCATATACCAACACCTAATTATCCCGATGAATTAGGAAAACATCTATTATCTTCTCCCATTATGAACACATGAAACATTAAAAAGAGTCTATCCTAATTTATATGAAGTTATTCTTTTTATTACCCCTCTTTTTAAAAAATCAAAGGAATTAAAGTTGGACAATATCTGAGAAAATATATACAGTTTTTAGAAATTAATCCACTAGCAACAACTCTATAAATAACTAAAATTAATCCATTGATAGGGGATTCCTTAACATATATTTGAATTTATCTATAGTTGAAAAATGTTCTAATGAATTATATCCACATTCTAACTTCTCCTTGATTATGTGGTACTTGATGCCAATATTTTTTGAACTTGAATATTACACTAGATTCTTTGACAGGTTACTTGAAATTTGATTATCACTCAAAATCACCAAAGACTATGAAACATCAAGCCTCATATCTTCACGAAATCACTTCATCAACATAATTTGAGTTGTGTATTATGAAACCAAAAAATACTAATTGTATTTTTATTTAAGAGTGATAGAGTTTTTCATCATGGAGTGTCATAAAACACATCTTTCTCCTATAAATAAAACAAAAATAATTATAATAAATCATATCCCTAATATCTATTTCCTACGGTTCAATAGAAAATTCAGAAATATTGAATGATGTAACATTATAATACTTAAATCCATAATAAATAGTTACTCTGATGTAGTGAAAATTTAGTTTTACTTTTATGAGATGTGACTCCTTTATAATTATTTGGAATCATGATCATATAGTAATAAAAACATAATATCCATCCTTGATGCTAATAGAATGAGTAAGATTTAGTTTATTATTGTAAACTCTATTTTACACACAAAACTTCATTATTAATCACTGGAAAACATATTCCCATTTTATATTGTAGTGGAACCTTAAATTAAATCTTCTTTTACTATCTTTTTAAGTAACTAATTAGCATAATTTTCAAAGGAGGAAAAAAACCTATTTTATTAGTGAACCAAAAACCCAAGAATACTTTTATTTCAATGATCATTAAAATCTCTATGAGGTTCCTCATTTGAGTATAAAATTCCCCAAAATTTTTTTCATTATTTCGGAAAAAAATCATTTCATCAACATATGCACTACCAATGAGAGAGTTTGTGTCATCTCATATGAAACACATATTGGAAACTAGTTTTCATTTCTTAAATTCCATTTTATTTCAGTTACTATAAAACTTTTTATATCATCATTAGGGTTCCTACTTTGTATATCATTATTAGGGTGCCTTATTGAGACCATATAATTCCTTATTTAGATTTCTTAATCAAAATCCATCACCCTCAATGATACACCATTTTGGTAGATCAATGAAGACTTCTTCTTAAATATCTCCATAATAGAATAACTATTTCACATCTATTTTGAAATAAAATTAGTTTAATTTAGAAAAAAATAAGAAAGATTTATATTATGTAATTACTTTTTACTAGAGATAAAGTATCATATCGAATTTTGAGAGTAAGTTTGCAAATAAAATGAAATTTGTTCCATTATACATCACCATTCCAATTAAGATTTAAAAAAACATTTTGTCCAGTTAAATATTTTTGTAATGAAATGACAAAAATTCCCACTTATAGTTCTTCTTAATTAGTTTTAGATATTCTTCAATAAATGCAACATTATAGTCAAGTTTTAAGGTTTTATCGAAACTCTTCACTTCAACTGATTATAGAATGATGGTGTGATTGAAAATTCTCAGGCTTCTTGAGGTTCGTAACCCTTTTCTACTTTCTCCAAGAAAATATTTAGGTTGAACATATAATCAATAAATACACATTCTCTAGATATTTTATTAAAAAAATTTAGATTTTTTCCTTTATTACTCATATATCAAGTGATTTCGAACATATTTAGTTTCTTCAATAATGATATATTCCAAAAAAACCAAATTATATTGTGTATTGACCAATTTTAGTTGGATTATTCTCCCATTTCGAATATAAAAAACCAAATTTGTGGCTTGTATCTAAATGAATTTGAGGTGTCATGCTCAAATAGAGTTATTCTTAGCATTCCCACGAAACATAAATTCTTCCTCTGAGTGAATACATTTGGTTATGATTTGTATTGATTGATATATTCATTTCTTGTCCCATGATATAAAAGATATTCCTTGAACTCTTGATTATTATAATAAAATATATTATTGGATCAGAATACTTTGATGAAATACCATATTTGATACCCAAAAAATATTTGAAAATATTTAAATTTCTCAAGAGATTTTGATTTATATGATAGAAAATATTCATAAGTCATATGAGTAAAACCATTAAAAAATTAATGAAATAATTATCACTATTGGCTGTATTCATGTTGACCGATATTCATACATCCAACTATTATAAATCAATTAGTTTATTGATTTTTAATTTCCATAAAATTGTAACAATTTTTCACTATATTTTCTTTGTGACATGTATCACATGTATTTATTATTTTATATTTTATCCCTATAAGGTTTCTCATAGAATCATTCTTGATAAGAATAGACAATTTATTCATCCCAACTGGCTATGTTTTCTTATGAAAATGTTGGTTCTCCTCCTTCAATCTCATCGAACATAAATTTTGATCATGATAAATTTTGAATAAGTTTCCTTTTGTTAACTATCCATTCATAATAATTTTTCAATCGTTAAAATCCTTTAAAAAAATTCATTATTTTAAAATATCACTATATTTCCATTATCAAAAAATTAAAAATCATAAAGAAGATTGTGCCTCAACCCACCGACAAATAGAATATTTCTGGATTCATTCTTACCAATCTTGGTGTAGAATTTTTAATGCCCATTGGGTGATACATACTTTTCTAAAGTGACAAACCATACATTGTACGATTTTATATTTTCTAAGATATTATTTACAATCATATGTTATGAGAATCCACTTTCATGTATTTATGAATTTTCTAATTTTATATCCTTGTAAACCACCCAACCATCGTTACACTCCATTGAATATTACTCCTATTAATGGATTTAGAATTTTATTTTAATTTAGTTATACCATTACCATTGAAAGATATATTTTTTAGGTGTGTTTGAGTTAATACCACCTCCTATAATTCTCTTTAATATAAGAAAATTAATTTATTAATTTTACATTCTCTTTTAGATGTTTTTGTGGTTTTTTATAATAAATTTGACTTTACTTGACCTTGGTTTATTTCCTTCATTAGAAAAGATATGTGAGTAATTAAAATAGATCACATATTAGTTTTTACTATACACTCCACATCACTGACATATTTTATTAATATCGGATATACTTGGATAGAAAATCGGTTCTCTAAAATCTCGACATCAAGTTTACCTCTAATTTGATATTTGATACTTATTTTTATCATTATCATGATTATGAACCCTCTCATTTACAATCAGTTTTCTTTTTATATTACACTAGACATTATTCTCTTTTAATATAGCTTTGCCTATTAAATTTTAATAAACTTTATCAAACATATAAGTGGGTTTATTCTTATTTATATGATATGAAATCCTTATTTTCCATTTTTATAACTTCCATTTATAGAATTAGAAGTCTAATTGTTAACAAATAATTCTTGTTACATTAGGATAGCCATCTACTTTACTTACAGAATTAAAAATTATATCTACTGATTTAGATCATTCAAAAACCAAATTCATAAAAATGTTAAACTATATATATTGGGATTTTCTTAAGTAATTGTTATATTACATTGGAATTTCCTAGAGAGCCTTAACCTCCTAAATCATGGAAATTATATTTTTTGTGGAAATATAAATAATTTTTTATCTTCCTTCAAGAATTACATTGATGACTCAAATCTTTAATTTGAACCTAATTTCTATCTTTGTAATTTATTTTTCTTTTTATTCATTAGTAGATTTTTTTTAATGAATCATTATACATCCCCAATTATGTCTTTTATATTTTTACTCTCTTATTTTTTTTCAAGAACACTATTTGACCCACCCTATATTGAAACTTTATTGGAATATACTTATCATTAATTTATTAACCAATCCCAATTTATTCTTCTCTACTTGATGAATATTTGGGATGTTTTGATTTTTCCCTAAATGTTTTTTACCCTTAATTATTTTAGTCATCTTAGTTTATTTAAACTTCCACGTCAAAATATATTGAATCATGTTATAGTAAACTTTTCTTATTATATTTTGTATTGGTATTCTATTTTCATATGAAATGTCTTCCTCTTGCATGAGAAGTATCCATTTTACTCTTCATATATGATCTTTTAGGTTGATCATATTTATCCTATTATTATTTATTCTTATATTAACCTACTGAAATGTGTATAATCATTCCACAATTAAAGAATTTAAATGGTATCTTTCCTGCATATTTAACTATTTACCATTTCATTCCTTGTTAGAATAAAGGGATGAATTCTTAAAAATCAATGGAATTATCTTCAGCATCAATTTCTTCTTCAGGAGACTTATTTAACTCAACATTATAAAATATTTTCATAAAATTTAATGTTGTATCATTTTTTCTTTTTCTCCTTAATCATATCCCTCTTCTCATCTTGTAAGTGATAAAAAAAAGTTTGATCTTGTTTGTTGTCCACTAATCCATGTATTAATCCTTAAGGGATGAAATCTTAAGATTGAAAAAATTAATGGGGATTCTTATCAGTATTCTCATATCGGTATAATATTAAAAAGATTCACCACAACTATGAATCAAGATAAATCTGTTGTCGACTCAAAAAAATAAATCATCCATCAATTGATCTTCTCTTAATCTGATATATTACAACTAATTTCTATAAGATTATATTCTATACTATATAACCTTATTATCAAATTCAAGGATATCATGTTGTTTTTGTTAGATTATATTTTCTATATTCATTCCAATGATTCACATACACTCTTTCTATGAAGGTGATGAGTGTAATATATGTCATGATTTCCTATAAAACTCTATATTCTTCTTGTCTTAAAAATTATAGGAAATACTAATATAGGAAGAATAACACCATTATAAGTGTCATCAAGAAGGACTAGGAAAAGTGATTGAGGACACAGAACCATCCTCTCTCTCCATAAATTTAATCACTTTACATCAAACACGGGGACTCATTTTTTATTAGTGACATTTGTTAACTTAACGTATCCCATGGATAATTGATTAAAGAAAATGAAAAAAAAACTCTTAAATATGTGGTAATAGTACTAGGAATTTCTACTCAAGAATGATCATATACTAATTTTATGTTATTAGATGATCAAAAACAGGAAAAAAAAATCATCAATAATCATTTCTATGGTACTAATTTTAAGTCCCCAAGTGATATTATACCACTATGGGGGGGATAAATTTATCATTGATGAAAAAACATAAACTATTACTTAATCCATAAAACTCTAATCCCTAATTATGAGAGTATATCTCAATAGTGATAATGTGATGATATTAGATTGAGTTATAAGGAATATACATGGACACACAGATTTTTACAAGGAATAAAAAACTTTATTAGTAGGTGGTCAATTGGTGTCATGTAATGATTGTGATCCCACTGATTATGTTACAATTTATTATCAAAATAAGAAGGGGAGAATCAAGAGTATTTTTATTTACTCATATAATAAGAAAAACAAATAGCGTGAAAAAATAAAAATATATTTGATCCACAAACCTCAAGTTCCTCTAGAATTTATATTATGTGTAAACTTTTTTATTCTACTTGATTTTATTATTAATAATCGTGGAGTGGTCCCTAGAATGGGTGGTAAAATATCTCATTGTTTAAACTATTTTCATTACAAAAAACTCTAAGAATGTCACCAATCATCTATAAATACATGTTATGTTATGGAATTATTCCTAAATTTGTGGTGTTATTCTTCTACCTAAAAGATATAGAGGGATAAATATTATAGGCCTCAGAGTATCTTTGATTGTATTTATTTCCAGATTGATCAGTTCTATTGTGACGAGTCTAATACTTCAATAACCAACAACCCAATGAAATTTTAATTCTAGAATCATTGAGACATTGAATAATCACTATTATGTGGTGTGCCTTGAATATCCAAAATTATTAAATCATCAAATATTTTTAACCCAATTAATAGCAGTGCAGTTTGTTATATTTTGTGATGGTATTATCAGTTCTTCAGTTTCTACATCATTCTCCTAACCTTCAAGGATTAATGAATCTGAGAAATCTTTGTCCACCATGACTTTGAATTCTATCCACTCAATAAGTTTTACCATGGATTAGTTTATTGATATGATTTACTATTTAATTCTCAAAAAGTCCCAACACCAATTTCTCTATGATTTATATTCATGGTGTAGGTGAATCATCATAATTCCTTAGATTAAACTATCTTAGTAAAATGAATCCAAATTATAGCATGCCCCATCCTATAAAAGAATAACTCCTATCTCTAAAAATAGTATCTGAATTAAATAATCCTAATACGTAATATCAACGCATTCTTTTATCACAATCATCATAGAGTGATTGAAATTTTGAAAATTTCTTTATCTCATATATGATACGCTTTTTCTTATGTAAGTGAAACTCAAGTATTATTTTATATGATGAACTATTTTCCTATTATGGTTTCATTATCCTTAGGAAAGAATACATTATTTTTCATCTTTCTTAAACTACAAAATTTTTCTAACTAATACCTGAGAATGTTGTTAAAAATTATGACATGAAGAAAATTTACAAAATCATTAATTAATGGGAACAACAAATAATTCATAACATGACTCTAATTTAAAGGTTATCTGAACACCCCCACCATAGGATGTAATGGTGTTTATGAAAGCACACAAACCCTCAGTGTAAGATAAATATCATATTTACCACACCTCAATTTAGAACAACCCAAATCCCATTTTATTAGTTCACTTCCCTGGTACTCTAAAATATTTCAAAGGTCTCTTCAACTAATTCATGTCACCATGGTTGATGATTTTTTTCGATATTCTTATTCCATGGAATATTTTATGATTTCATAATAATCCTTTTTGGGTTCCCCATTATGATATATGATTATGTTATTTTATTGTATAAACACGTATTTTTATTCCATGACCTTATTATATTAATCAATAAATTTATTCCATGTTCATGTTTTCCATTTTTTATCTAATAATATATTATAATTAACTCATTGTTATGCCTTTACCCTTAAAGAGTGTTTTATCTCACTCCTTTATTATGTTTCCTCATTTCCCAAATTATATAAGGATATGTCTAATAAGGATTCATGTATATATAATTTTTTAGAATGAAGTAGACATTATAGAAAGAAATTAAATGTTTATGTATATAATCTCTAAACATGCTAAAATTTTGGTTATATGAAGTGTGTTTTTGTATTGAAATGATATATGTATTCATATAAAATGATGTAAATTTTTTGAGTCATATTAGTTGGTATCAAAGTACGTGTGTAAATTATATATTTATACCAGAAGATCAAGAAGTCAATGTATAAATTCACTTTAATAAATAAACATAAATAAATTGTTTTCCAAAACCTTGAATATATATTCATTAAAGATTTTAAACTAATGAAAATAGTTTTGTACAAATATTACAAATCATGAACATATTACCAAAGTTATAAAAACTATTTCACTATATATATAACTATAGTCATGTTCATATAATTGTGGCTATAACTTATAAAAAATATTAAATATTATCCCTTTATTCCCCTCCTCTTTCAACGTTTTCTAGAATTCTCCTCTCTCGATATACAAAATCCACACCCTCATTTGGTTACCTTCCAAGCCCATACCCCTTATCTATAATTCTACCTAGCTTTCACCCCTTTTCCAATGATCTCCATATATTATATCTAAATCTTTCAATTACCCCTCCTAACATTAACTTTCTTCTCTCCTAATCTCCCTATCTTATAACCCCCTCCATCCATTCCCTCACAAAAATTGTAATAACCCAATCCACGACCTCTTTATCCACGAGATCGTAAATCTATACCCCCTCTTCAATATCACCCTAACCCACAACATTGATCCCCTTATTTTTTAATTATCCACAGTTCTAATCCCCTCATTTATATATTATTTCTATACTAAGGATTTTTTGATTTGGTGTTTTATTAGATTTCTATTGAATTTGTAACATTTTTTAAATGTAATTTATATAGAATTTCTATTTTGATATATATTTTTGACATGTGTAGCATAAATTATTGTTCAAGTAATAAAATATTTCTTATTTAGTTTATAAAAAAAATTATAATAGTTCAATGATTTATGAAAAATATTCATGATTCACTTATCTGATGAAGTTTAATAAAAAATAATTTATTATAATATATTATTAAATCTTTTTTAATCTCCTTTATATTTTTCTAGCCCTTCATAAAGAAGAAATTATGAATGATGTCACACAGTTAATATTAAAATTAAATTGATTATTAAATGAAAATAAAAATAATAATTAAATAATTTATTGTTTAAAGAATTATTTCATATAATATATAATATAAAAATATAAAAAATTATTTTAGAAGAAATTACCTAATTTTTTCATCGATGACCAAGTTTTATTCTTTATATACAATAATTAATTAATTTTTTTCATTAAATATTCTCTAACTAATTTCCTTTAATAATTTCATAGGAATAATATTCTTTAACTAAAAAATATAATACTTTTCTTTTGAATTTATAAGTAATAGAAGTTTGATATATGTTCTTGATTTAGTATCAAATGAGTTTCAAAATAAACTTGATTTTTTAGGATTTTTCATTCTATAATTATTCAAATATATAACTCATTCAATGACACTATTATAATTTCATTGGAAAAAAATTATCAACTCATGTATAATCGAGTTATCATAACACATGAATTTATTTTAAAACTAACTATTAGGTGTGAAATTAAAACAGAGAAACAGTTTCATAAGTATAAAGTATGTTTATAAATTATAGGGTTAGATTTGAAGATATGATATTTGATCAGATTCCAATTATTTATTAACCTATTAGTACATAGAGAGAAAAATAATAAGTAAATAGTTAAATTTAAATGATTATATTTTGATTAATAAGGAAAACTAACACTAATAGATTTAAGAAGTTATTGGGGGTTTCTATGAGAATAATTTGTTGTTATCAAGATAACACTATCAAAATTACAATTATAATATGCTTATTTATTAGGAAACCCATGTATGGAATTAATAATGTTTAAATTGACCATCTAAATTAATTTTTAAGAATTTATTTCCCAAGGGTATAGAAATTAATATAAGTTATCATATTGAATCAATGTTAATTGAAAAACATTGATTTCATTCCTAAAAAATAAATAAATATTCTAAATATAATATTATATTTTAAAATAGAAAAGAACCACTAAAAACATGAACATATAGATGAAATCATAATAAATATATTACAATGTCTTGTGTTCTATAGATGGTAATGAGGCATATATCTCTGATATTGATACTTCAATTGATGTTTATACCAGAAAATATGGTTGTAGATATGAGATGGATTGAATAAAGAAACAAAAAAGTGAATAAAAGGGACACAATAAATGGATTAACATGTGAGGAGTTTAATATAAAAAATACTAATTTTTATCCAATATACATTAAATGATGTTGGGGTTATCTTGTGATGGTTTTAATAAATTTTAAAATACACATACTATATAAAATAAATGAAATGGATTCATTAAAATATATAATCATTCCCCTTGGGTTTTCATGATGAATACATTTAATTTCATTACTATACATATTTCTTAACTAAATAATCCTATGAATGATATAGATGTGTACTAAAAAATGATAGAAAAGTCAAATTGGTTTGGTGTTAAACCATTATTGATATTTTTTTACAATAAAAATTTAACTATGGTGGTTATTGAACTAATATTTATAAAGATATAAAAAGTTATAAAAGAGTTAAGACCCCTATATTCAACAATTAAGGAGAGTTATCCAAATAAAGGATATATGAGTTATAGTAAATAAAAATTCACTCATGATGTGTAGAGATTATAATTCAGTAAAGTTATTTTGGAGATACCTTGGATGATGTTTTGAGAAGTTTGATAAGGTTTGGATCTGGTTTAATTATGTTTATAAATCTAGTGATAAAATTTGAAAAATAGAAAATTCCATGATAATAAGACTTTTCCTTTAGATTGTATGAATTCGGGATGATAATATGCAAATGATGATATCTTAAGAATTTTAAAGTATATTTGAATTTAGAATAAAAATTTTATTCGTATATTATGTCTCTACTATATGAATTTTATATTGTAAGTCAATATCATAATACTACATTATATGAATTTAGGTAAATAGATGTGTTTGCAAATTTGATTTTAAGAAATTGATCTAAGCCAACAAATTTAGGATTTTGTTTGTGAATTTGATAAAGGTTGATCATAATCCTTCTAATACTAATCATAATTATTTATTTTAGGACATCATGAATCATATGACTTCACCATAATACTTTAGAAGATCGAATGTATTTGAGATCGTAAGACTTATGAAAAACATGTAAAGTGAAAAATATTTATTGATTTATTATTTTGATGAATTTATGTATTAAAATAGATGATGTTTTTGAATATCTATTCATGATTGAAACATTTTTATCATTCTCATTGTTTAGGATTCCAATTGTGATCAAAGGTGAGGAACAAACAGATGAAGTTTTTGAAGTTTTAATAACTCCACACCATATAATAATATTAAATTTCATAGTCACTTGAAGCTATGATTATGAAGAATATTTTAATTTAAAATATATGCATTGATTTTTTAGAGAATTTTAAGGAGGTGGAATAGCCTAATATTTAAAATATCATATGAATGGTATTTTACTTGATTATTAATCATAATTTAATGAATACCATAACTCAAGGTTGAATGAGTTTTAATGAGTCATTCCATGTCATTGAGCTTCAAATAGATTTCCATAACCAGCATTATAACAATATTCACAAAATATTTTATGAATACAAATGAGAAACTTAATAAAGATAAGAATATAATTTTCATTGGTGATAAGTACTTATACACTGCTATATGAATGAAGGAAAATCGAGAATATCTATAGGTGATTAATTTTAAATGAAGAGAAAGAATATCAACATAGAAGAATTATATGAGGAGGATTATGCAATCATCAAAATCATTATTTAAATGGGATTTTTCTGTTCAATTTATGTGAGATTGGATATGGATGGTTATAGTTGCTGTATGAGTTCATGTTTAGTTGTGGTTGAGGCATAATCACTATATTATGGTCTTAATATATGTATCGAAAGATCTTTTCATCTGTCTGAAATCAAATATGATTATTCTATTGTGATTAATTCCCTGGAAGGTAATGTGGATTTCCCTTAGAATATTATTTATACCATCTATGCTGGAAGAGCTATCATTCCTTCAAATATTTTGGTTCTTTATGCATGGTTTAAGGGTAATATACTAGAAGATATCCTTTATTCTAAAGGAAATAAAAATGAATGGATTTTTATTTTTTCTAGAATAGGTTCTCTTCCCATTGATTGTTCTATTATTGGTCAAGGGGATGCCCTCATCCTTCATCATTTCTTCCCCCGTGAACTTTTTAGCTTGTGTTATTTTATGTTTTTGTCCTTTTATAAATAATAATTTATAATTGGTAGTCAGTACATGAGTTACTTTTTTAAATAGTAAAGGAAACATGTTCATGGGATAATAACCATAAAACACCATATATGTAGCTATACTTAAAGGAGGAAAACCTTATTACCAAATATTATTTGTCAATTTTCATTTCAATATTAAATAGTATATTGAGAGATAGGTGTTGAATATGTATAAGAGTACAAGAGGAATTTAAATAAATATACACCTCTATTCACCCCTTCTCAGTGTGTATCACCCTTTATATGATCCATAAATTGGTTACAAATCACATGAAAAA
Organism: Viscum album; assembly: GCA_963277665.1. NCBI lineage: Eukaryota > Viridiplantae > Streptophyta > Magnoliopsida > Santalales > Viscaceae > Viscum > Viscum album. Next base: position 545,914,556 of record OY728140.1, read on the forward strand.
TCAATTGTTTCTATCTATAACTTTGTATGGAAAATCATCATTCTATCAACATAAAAGGGATGTAAAAATTTCATCGAAAAAGGTTTTATTCATGGAAGGAGATAATAGTTTCTTACACTCTCTACATGGGACACAATGTTCTTTATTATTCTATATATATATTTACTATTAAATATGAAACCTTAGTATGTTATTTGATAAAAATATTAAATTTAGAAAATTATCAAAAGTCTAGAAATAATTTATTGTATTGTTTATAAAATTTAGGAGATTATAAAGGTAATGGGAACTAGAACTACTAGTTATATTTGAAAAATGTATCATATCATTTCTGAACTAAAAAAGAATGAAGAAAATATAAAAATTAGTAGATACTAGTTTGAAGATATTAATATATATGAGGATGAAACATCTGATGAAATTCTTACTAGGGTTAATTTAATTTTAGTACTATTAGAGTGTTTAAAGAAACTATCGATGAATAAATTTTGGTAAATATGTTAATGAAAATTATTTCCAATAAATTTTATTCCTCAATCCTAAAAGATATAATTATCAATGAATTAACCATTTATGAACTCTAAAACACTCTCATTAACAATGAAATTATAAGATAACATGTACTTTAAAGAAAATAAAATCAAGAAAATGTGATATATTTTAAATAAATAGATGTTATAAATTTAGAAAAGATATATGAAAACATATAATATTATATAGAGAATATTTATCTCACATTAAGAATTTTTTTGTAGGTGGAATTGGTAAGAATACTGGTAAAATTAATTTCAAATTCATTAATTGTGTAAACAATTTCCATTTATTTATTATCTTAGCTATGTAATTTTGAGAAGCAAATTATAATAAAGAATCTAACATTATAACCACCAATATTTGAGATATCTAATAGTCTCAATCAAAATTGAATAGAAATATTTCTCTTCATTACGTTATAAGGAACAATATATCAGTTTAGGATGTTTTATCTAATAATGATGAAAGTTATAATGATAATGTGGGGTTCCTACTGATATATCTCAATGATAACTCATAGCCCAAGAAGTAGAATACAAAAACACATTATATAATGAGTCACAATACAATTATTAGTATACTATCAAGGAAGTATAAAATCATAAGGTTTATACTATATTAATGGAAATCAAAATGTGTTGAATTATATATGAAGGTTGAGAGAAGACAAAAGTAGGTTAAAAGTATCCCTAAAAAATTATAAGAAACTATAGGTAAAAAATATTTTCTACTTAAATAAATTGAGATGATGAAGTCTGATATTGAAAATAAGGGGAAAATAATTAAATATATGACTTCCACCATTATCAAAGGGTATAATAAAATTCATATACTCAAAAACAAAAAAGTTGAGATAAATTATAAGGATGAGAAAATTAAATGTAATAGGTACAAGGCTATTAAATAATAATGGGAAGTTTCCAAAAAACATATAATAGTTATCTATTTGAAACAAGATTTAAGATATGATAAGGGAAATACTATAAAATATCTGTTGAAAATTTAAATTACTTCTACTAAAATAATTAATTACCAACTAAAAACGTGAATAGCTGAGATTCTCAAGGAAATGTTTAAGTATGATCAAATTTGGAAGGGAAAATATGGAATATGGGTCTGCATCGGAAAAAAATGTTTAAGGAATAATCTGACAAAATAATATCATGGGATTTTCTCTAAAAAGTTATAAAAATAAAATAAAATAGTAACCCATTCATTAGTAGAAGTTGTATCTAAACATACTATTTTAATGTTACTTATGGTGTTATATTTGGATTGGATATAAGGTATATAATATTTGGTATAATAAATCCTTACATAGACTCTGAATATATCAATAATGAAGGGAGTACACCATTAATAGGTGAGAACTCATAAAATTCCTCAAAAATTTGAACATAAAGTTGACACAAAAAAAACAAATTTGAAATCCCATAAGATGTCCATGGAGGATGTGATAAAGAAAGTAACACCTAATATTTTTTTGTTTCTTTTATCCTAGATTAGTTGAATATATGTTAGAGGTTTAAAAATAATCATAATAAAATCTAGATTAAGAAACATGATAATGTTTTTTATATTTCATTTAAAGAATCCAATATTAAAATATAGGGATCATTAATAGTGGGTGTTCATAACACATGATAGGTGACTTGAAAAACATATTTTTTTGATAAATATAAAGGAGGAGTTATGATATTTGTTAATGAATTTACTAAACATCAAATTCATTAAAAACATTGGTAAAATTTAAATCATTCCATATAATGTGTGGTTTGTTAATAAGATAAAGCATAATTTGTATGAGTGTATAAAAACCTTGTGATTCTATATATCGGGTTACCTTTAATTAAAAATGGACTCATAGTCAAATTAATAAAAGACGAGGCTATTGTTAAAATGGGTTTGATAAACCTAGGAATTTTGTTTGAATTTAGGGAAGAAAATGTAGACAATTAGTTAAGTAAAAAAGAAGAAATTTTGATATTTCATAGATGTCTTGGCCACATTAGAAAAAGTAAGATTAATAATATGATCCAAGAATACATTTTGGGGGAATTCTCCCTTACTAAAAAAGACACTATCAATATTTATTAATATTCAAAAATGGAAAATGGTGAGAAAATAGAAAAGGCAGTTGAAATTAAAAATTTAAGGTGTCTTGAACTAATTAAATATAATATTAATAGTACACTGAATTAGAGTTCAAAAAATGGAGAATTATATTTAGTCACATTCATATATGATTTAACAATGATGACATGCATGATGTTCATGCCACAAAGTTCATAGGATTTGGATATATTCAATATTTTTAGATAACTTGTGGAGAATGAATCAGTATTTTACTTAAATATATAGAGAACAGATAATGTGAGTGAATATGGAAATATATAGTTCAATTAATTTTCTAACATACATAGCATTAAGAATGAATTCAGTGATAAATATACTGCTAAAAATAGAGTAGTTTAAATAAAGAACATGATTCTTGTTGATATAGATAGAAATATATTGTTGGAACAAGAAATGTAATGATATTATTTGTTACTAGATACAAAAACTATAGGAATAATTCAAAATATATGTCTCAGAAGGTTAAACTAAGACATGATCCATTATCAGATGTGTTTTAAAAAAAGGTTAATGGTAAACATATCATGGTTTTTTGGATTCCAGGCTTGATCATTAAAATATATATAAATAGAGTAAAACTTTATGTAAGATCTAAATATCTAATATTTCTTGTTTAATCATATAATGGGAAATCATATAGGTGTTATAATAAGAAATATGACTGAATTATTGAATGTGTAGAAGTTATTATCTTTGAAATTTAATAAGGAATTTGTCATACTATCATAGAGAATATTGAGGATGCTATTTTTTTACCATACCCTATTTAGGAGAATAAAAAAATACATAGATTCAAGATGAAGATGAAAGGTCAACATTTTATAGTGGTCAATATGAATCATTAAATACAAATTTAGTAAATTAAAGGATGATAAACCATGTTGATCCTATGAACATTATAGGGGAACAAAATCAAGGTGTATAGACTAGAATTAATTCCATGGAACATGGTTAAACTATTCTAATATAAAATGTTGATATCTAGACTATTGGAGAGAAATTATTACTCAAAGAGTAGGTTCAAGCTATGAATGAGGATCTTAAACAGATTAAAAATAATGATACATGGTAACTTGTTCCTAAACACCCTAAAAATAATTCAATTTGAAAAAATTATCTTTAATAATAAACATGATGATAATGGTTAAGTATATAGAAAAAAATCCAAGCTGGTATCCAAGATATACTCACCTATTGAAGGCATTGAATTTGATGAAACATTTTCATCAGTATCTAGACATGAATCTGTCACAATATTTATAGAAGTATTAGATCAGGGATGTTTCATAATATTACAAATTGATGCTAAGTCGTATTTTTTTAATGGTGGGTTCGAGGAGTAAGTGTATATAGAAATAAATAATGCTTTTTTCTTGATTTATATGGATGTAAGGTTTGAAATTTGATATAAAATATATATTATTTGATGTAGTCTCTGAGATCTAAGTATTTTAATATTTATGAGTATCTAAAATTCATGAAATTCCATAAATAGAAGGTGTAATATAATATGTTTTTAAAACATACCAACACTATATCAATTCTAAAACTGTATATATTGACGATACACTATTTTCAAGTAAATTAGTAATCATAAGTGAGTAGTTATCAAGGAACATTAAGAAATGATTTGAAAATTAAATTATTGGAGAAATGTGATTCTTATTTGGGATAAAAATTATCCATGTAGTATATTTTATGAGTTTTATAAGAAAACTATATAAATGAGATCTTGAAAAAATTTAACATACATTAAAGTAAAGGGGTATCCACACCAATTAATGTTGGCATAAAGATATGAAAAGATGGTTATGGGAAGTATTTTAATGAGAATAAATCCATATGTTTGATTATAAGTCTTATGTAATTGAAAAAATCATGAATTAATATTATACATATTGTCACCATTTATTTTAGGTATTTATACAATTCAGTAAAATCACATTTTCAGGAGGAAAATAGATCTTGAGATAAATATCATACACTCTTAATTATGGGATGATGTGTTTGAATACAGGTGAGATAGAACTAAATAGATTTACATATACTAACTAAGAATAGTCTATTGATGACAGGAATTACACATATGGATTACTATTATTCATTATATGAATCCATGTTTCTTGGGATTCTAATAAGAAAACATTAGTAATACTAAGATCTAACATGGATGAAGAAATTGTCTAATCCTAAGTATCTACAAAAATGATATGGATTAAGGCATTTTTCTATAACTTGATTGATGATGTAAATTATTCACTTTTTATAGAATATGATAATAATATTTCTCTATACCTATCCAAAAATCTAGCATAACACTCTGGGTAAAATAATATTGAGTTTAAGTACAATTTTATGAATTAGATGGTTGGGGAGGGTATTCTGATACAGAAATATGTTCTCAATAAAGAACATGTCATGGATATTTTTACTAAACCTCTCACAACCAATAAAATTAGAAAAGATGGCGCTGAAAATGTGAGTGTAGTAAACCCATCACTTAGAGGTATAATAGTGTTTATGTTTCTTCTTATATCCTCTCTTTTTAATATTCTCAAGGATATTTTGTTTGTAGGGGGAGAAATATGATTACCTTATTTATGTATAATTATAATGTGCATGCTGAGTGATATTGAAATTAATTCATTTTAAATGTTGTAGGTCATTAATTTATTAGAGAAAATACATTTACATGATTGAGATAGGTTTTTATTAGGGAAAACAATAATTATTTATTAAATCACTCAATTCTTCTTTAAACAGTTAGCTCTTGAAGAATTAGAGATGATTGTTTCATGATTTATTTTCATTTATAAGTTTTAATTGATCCCTAAAAATGTTTACCTTTTTTTTTATTATCATTAATGGGGAGACGAGTGAGTGATATTTCATAAAAATATGATGGGGTATATTTTTGAGCAGTTCGTAATGATATTATTATTATTTTTTGAAATACTGGTTTATGTTTGATGATTATTGAATTGATATTTATAAAAATATAAAAAGTTTTAATAGACAAGAGATGAATTTCTTTAATTTTATTGGAGAGATTATATAGATGGTTTTTAGAGATTGTTGTTACCTAAAGTTAGTGTAAAGATATCATGGGTGATTTTTTGAGGATTTTTAAATGTCATGAAGTTGGTTTGAGTAAATCTTGAATTATAGAGTTGAAACTGGAAAATGGAGAATTCCATTATCAAAATACAGTTCCTTCTAATGGTATGAATTGTGGTTGATAGTAATTATTTTCAGATATCATAAGACTTCAACAGGATAGTATTACTTCATCATATAACATTGATCTGGACTATAATTCTTGACCATATGACTACTTCATCATAATTATTTATCATAATACTTCATCATATGACTTTGAAAAAGTGTATGTCTTTGTAACTCTGATAATAATACATTGAGATGATCATATTAATTTTTAAGTTTACTAGAATTTTTATAAAGGTAGAGCATATAACTTCTTATATTGATAATTATTCTTTATCATAATACTTCTTGGGTCATATGAATCCACCATATTCTTTTCACTAGTTATATATCTTTGAGTCTATATTCCATTTGAGAAACATGTAAAGGTAAATAGACTTCCATAATTTATGTTATAAAGAATTAATGAATTAAAATAGATTGTGTAATTGAACTATTACTTAATATTCAAACATCATTATCATTCAAATTGATCAATATTCTAGATGATATCAAAATGAAAGAACCTATTGATGGAGTTTTTGAAGTTATAGTAGAATAAAGTTCCATATCACTCTCACATGAATCCATTATTATGTGGAATATTTCAAAGGAAAATATATGTGTGGATTTTATCAAAATTTTGAATAAAGAGGAAGAACATGATATTTAAAATATCATTTGAATGGGAAGATACCCAAATATTAATAAGAATTATAATGAGGGCCTTTACTTGAATGTGAATGAGTTTTAAGGAGTGATTCTATGCCATTGAGATTCAAGGAGGCTTATAAATCTGGAATGAAAACAATATCCATAAATATTAGCTGAATAGAAATAAATAGAAATTAATAAAGAGAATAAGAAAATAAATTTTGAGATATATGGACCTATTTGTTGCTATATCAAAGAAGAAGACCATAGAATAGCGATATGAGATTTCTATGCAAGGAAGAGGAAGAAGATCAACATCATAGGAATCTAAGAGGAGGATCATAAATTCATTAGTGATTATTATTCAAAAGGATTTTATTTTTCTTTTGATTCAATATTTTAATTTTTTTAGTGTGATAAGATTTAAGAGCTCATTGTCTTACCATCACTAAAGTTCTTTTGGGGAAAAATAATATAGATGTGTTTGTGGGATAATATCTATAATACACCGGGTAAGTAGTCATCCTTAAAGTAGGTAAACCACATCAACAAATGTGTTCTGTAAATTTCCTTTTTATAAATAGTGAGTAATATTAGATATATGTTTTGAATAATCATGAGTGTATAATGGGAATTTAAATAATGATACACAATGGTTTACCTGCTTCTTAGTGTGTATCACCCTTCATGTGCACCAAAATTGTAAAATGTGGGTGTGCCTATATATGATTCTTTTGGGTAGGGATCATTTTATATGTGTTGAACTCTCATATGGTCTATAGATTATTTTATAACTTATGTAATTATTCCTGGTAACACTATTAATGGGAAAATATCTTTTCTACTATGTCAAAAAAATATCAATGATAATAAAAAATAAAAAATATTTTTTTTAAATGTGAAATTTGAATTTTCAACTAATGATACATCTATAAAAATATAATAATTAATATTTTTGATAATGTTATTGAGAAATAAAAGATACCATAATATATGAAAATAAATAAATGTTTAGAAGAAATATAGGGGATACATATTTTTTTGATGGGTCATTATTATTTCGAGAAACTGAATGAGTGATCAAGAGGTCATCTACCTAAATTAAAGAAAATAGAGTACATTATTAAATTTAATATATTCATTATCTAATTTATTGAAACATTATTTAAATGCGATTTTTATTGAGAATATTGTATTTGAACTCATAGTTAAATAAATTCTTATTATCAAGGAGAAAATGAATGATAAACTAAGAGCATGTTGAGACCTAGTGAGCATGGGTATTTAGAAACACCAGTTTTCTAATATAATTGGTATAAAAAATTTGTGTTATCTTCATTATTTTTACATGGTATTTTTTTTGAGAGAAAATAGTTTTTTCATGGGTTTGATGGTATCAAGGTTCTAGTTGTTACTCCGAAATCATATTAATACATGTGAATATATAGAGGTAAACAATGTGAGAATGAAAGTTATGTGTTTGTGTAACTTATATATAAAGAAATATATTAATAAATTAAAAAAATAGATATACATAAATTAAAAAATAAGCACTAATTATTTTTTATAAATTATAAGAAAATATTTGTATAAGGTGTATTTACATGTATGATGCATTTTACTATGAACTGTCCAAAAAAATCTTCTTGGTGGTCAAGATTATTATTGGATAAATCCCATCGAATGAATTATTAATATTATGAATTATTTAATAATAAATAATAAATATCCAAATTAATCATTTATCAATTTTTATTTGGTTCATGGGTTTATGGATTTTAATTCCTTACATTTTAATAATGTTGATACAAGGTGTATTCAAATAATGATAAATTAAGAGGAGATAAAAAATCTTTTTATACCAAAATTTTCCTTAATTTCATAACCTAATGGAGTTCTAGTATTATATACATTGATTAATTTGAGAGATTATGAGAGTCGATTATCCGATTTGAATTTTCCTATATAAAATCTTAATATAAAATTTACAATATACTTTAATGTCAATTAAAATGTAATTTATTTTTTATAAATTTTTTGGCCATCCACCACTCTATTATATGTGACTTTTATGAAAATACTACATGTGAATTAGACATGGAATGTTCCCAAAATGAACCATTATTTCTACTTATAATTAAAACATATTTATAAAATCTTTTAAAGTGATCAAACCAAGAAAAAAACATAGTATACCAAAAATAATTCGGAAAATTATTGTAGTTTGTTGAATATGGGAATAAATCATGTATCAATATAATATGCGATTCACTAGAAATTTTATAATATTACTTTTATATATTTTAAATTGGTTTTGAACTGTTAAATTCATTTTGAATGATCAAAATCAAGATAAATATAATGTCCTCTGGATAAAACATAGAAAAAATACCATTGGTTAATTTTTTAATTATAGGTGTAAACGGTGTAACAATTCAACATGAAATGTTCTGACAAATATTGAAATTATCATTTATTAAATTAAAAACCCTTTCAAAAAACATTAAAATTCAAATACAACCAATTGAGGTTGATTTTATAAAATTATTTTATAACATGAATATTATTTATTTTTAATCCATAGAAGAAAAACAAGTAAAAATTATATGTAAAAACGGGAAATGTGAATTAAGGGGTTTAAAAATGTGATATTAAGAAGATTTTTTGCATAAAAAATTTATGATTTATGCGCATGAGTCATTTTTTAGATTTCAATTTTTTTATTGTTTTAATGTAATTGAACTAATATTGAGTAAAGAGAAAAGGGAAAAATTATGAATTTTTCATTTAAAATTTGAGATTTTTATTTTTATTTTTACATGATCCTTATTAATATGTGAAATCAATGCTTTTGTAAAAAATTTAACAAATATTGGGTTAGTCTATGATATGAGATAAAAGGATGAGAGCCTTAGGTTTGGATGGTCCTTATGTTATGAAATGAAATATTTCATATGAAACATGTTTGGAAATGATATAATTTATTAATTTTGTTTAGTAAAGAATTTATATAATCCATGTGTTTGGAAAATTACATTACTTAATTAGACTATAAATATTCTACTAGTACCAGCTAAAGAATGTATTTGAATTCTCTTAGTGATCTGTTATGTATATAATTATTATAATGATTTGTTATGTATTTTAAATCATTTAATTTACACCACTCATATATGAGGATTTCAAACTATAGGAGATTATTTTGGTTGTGATGGTTTTTACTGAGATTATTTATCAGTCACTGTATATACACTCCTCATGCGTGCATGGATATCATGCATAATGATGCAGGAAAAGGAAAAAGACCATTTTAGATAAGATTTTGTGTTATGATAAATCAAATAGATGATTTTAATGTGATTTTAGAGACTTATAGAAGTGATTATTTTTTCTTTATTTTGTCAAATTTTTATTGTATTATTTAGGAAATTTATACATTGGATTATACATTCACCTATCTTGTGTGTATAATATCACTATAAATTTATGGGATATAATTTTACAGTATATTATGGAAGTTATATTTAATATTTTTTAATAATTATTACTAAATTTTGTTATTATTTTTGTTTTACCATAATAGACTATTTTTTTGGAAAATCACTCCCTATGCGATACTCAAAAAACATAGATTTTAATCGCCTACCTTTATTGAGTATGGAGTACTTTTGAAGATGGGAAGTATTTTTACTCAATTGAATGGTATTTAAGGGGAGTAAAATTATAAAATGGTGTTGGATTAATTTATTTTCTATGATCTTACACTTTGTGAGAAATGGTAGAAAATGGTTTAGGACTTAAAACATGTTACTAAAGTGATGTGTGTGTTTCTAGACCACCCAACCATAATTGAATTCCATGTCTAAATAATAGTGCACGATTAGATTTTATTTTTCAATAAATTATATTTTAAGGAATTATAATCCCCAATATTGAGGGTTGGTAGTGGGTTACTCATATATCATTGTGGAACATTGGTATATGGATGGTGTGTGTGAATATGTGAGTGTGTTTGATTTGTGATTATATTTTTGATAAATAATTTCATAAATAATAAAAAAATTGAATCTTCCATGAATATGTTTTTAATAATGTATCATTTAACTAAAATTTGTGGGATAAATTTGATAATGTAATTCGATTGATTTTATTTGATTATTTTCTTAAATATAGAGAATTTATGAGGGTTTGTGTGTTTATTTGATAAATGATTTTGATGCAAAGAAAAAATGGACGTGTAAGGTTTTATTAGTTATATCACCGGATAAATGTACTAAGGATCCTTATAAAATACTGATGTAACATGAGTGATTTGATGAGATGAATATGGAGGGGGAGGCCAGTAATTCTCCTCATATAATAGTACCAAGACATTATCTGAGGGGAAGATTAAATAAAACTTACTTAAAGTGTTTTGGAATATAGATGGAGGACCATCTAAGGGGTGGTAGTGATGAATAATGTGGTTTGGGAATTTCAATTATAATATCATCTAAAATTTATTATAGATGAGAAACCATGCGGAAAATATAATGGTTAAAAGGTAGAAGAATGATTTTTGAGCTGATTTATGAACTAGAAATAAACAAGTTAATACTTTATGTTTTTATCTCTAGGGACCAATATGATTATTATGGAATATTATTCTTCAAGAAAAGAGAGTTTATAGGTTAAAATGGGACACTTTCAAGGTTTAACTATTTGGGGATATTTATCCAAATACATTACAGATGGATATGGGTTAGTAATTTATGGATATGATGTAGGTGAACACTCCTTTTCTTTATTATTAATATATGTTCATAAATTTTCTATATTTTTCACTATTGATGGGATGAAATTATCCCATAAATGCTTATTATGTTGAATATAGTTTTAAGTGTTTGATTTACTCATGGGTGAGACTCTTTTTTCCATTCTTTGATTGAAATGGTAAAAAATCTCTTATTGTTGAAAAATATCTGAATGAGGAAATATGGACATTAGTAAGTGCTAGTGGACCAAGTGGTAGTAAGAATAGGAAGATACATTATTTTTATAGGGGACTAATTAGATTCCTTATTATGTGTCTTGAAACTCCATACTAGATATGTATATCCTATTAATCCAGAGGAATGTTATTCATGTGAAAAATTGGTATATCTTTAGAAATATTTTTAGAAGGGGGATTAAAAGAGAAGGGATAATATTCCACTTCCACATAGGCATATTTCACATTTGATTATTAAACTTAGTGGAGGATAAGTTATATATCATAAAATAGGTATAGTTACATGGTTCAAAGATCTTTTCTAGGATACAATTAATAGAGATATATGGCTTAGGGGATTCCAATGACATAGGTTCATGTGTAGGTAATGGTATTTTCTGTAGTTCAGGTGCTAATAGATGTTGGGAACATATATTTAATAGTGATATCTATGTTGATATTCACTTATTCATTATCTAGTGTTTTTTTATACTGGTGCATCTCATTCAATCATTTTTTATTTTTTTATTTTTTATTTAGGTTCAGATGATAAGTTCTTTCATTTGGAGTTTTAATCATAAATACTTTATTAAGAAAGATGTATGTTTCTATTAAATATATTTATTTGTGAAATTTTTAGTATAATATTTACATTTCTTTTGGACTGTTTTATTTTTGAGATGAGGAGTTTTCAAGTGATTTTTGGGATAGATTGGTTTTCATTTTTTCAAGACTACATCGATTTCTATGAGAGACAGGTGACATACATTATATATTTTGATTAATCTTACGTTCTTATAGGTGATTATTATATTTATGAAACTAACTCCATCATTGATATGGGATAGTTGAGGATGGTCATATCACAAATAATAGGGATGATTCATGAATTGGTTTAAGGTGTAAGTACAATTTTTTTCTTTCCATCGAAGATCGACATAATGAAAAAATTTCTATGCATTTTGTAGGTTTTTTAGAAATAGAGGTATATTTTATTATTTACATGGTATTGGTTACTGATTCTATATATATTATTCTTTATCGCATGGATCTAGATAAACTCTTTAAATTTAATATTTAGTTAGAAGATCTGTAATACTAAGGATTAATTAGAAATAACTAAGTCTTGTTGGGGTGTATTTTAGTGTTTTTCCAATAAATCGAATGGGATATTTAAAAAGTGTTTCTATTATCAAAATATTAATTAGGTTACAATAAATAAATGATATCCATTATTATTGATTTATAACTCAATTTACCATCAGATAGGGTCTCAATGTATTTTATAGATTGATCTTATATTAGGTTACCACTTTTTTTGGGTGTGAGACGAAGATGTACCCAATATATATTTTTTAATTAGATATGTATATTTTTTGAGTTTTTTGTGATATTGTTTAGGGTAATAAATTAACAATTTATTTTCATGGCCTTGATGAAAATAGTTTTTCATCCTTGTCTGTATTTTTTTATAATCACATTTTTTGATTAATTACATATATAATCAAGATTTTTTGGGGAACCTAAAAAGTATTTAGAAATATTGTTGGATAATTCGAGATTTCATAGATTATATATTAAGATGTGGAAATGAATTTTTTAATATTTGAGAGGTAAAAATTTTTAGGAACGTTGTTTTTCAATTTGGAATATATTTGGATTATGAAATGGTGGGAGTTATTTATATCTTAGAAAATACCTACTATTTTTTATATTAAAATTTTCTTGGGTATTTTTTTGTTATTATATTTATTTATGAAAAAGTTTCATATAAATATCAAAATAATGACATTAAATAAGAATTGGGTCATTTATTTTGTGATAATAGATGTGAGGATACATTGTAAGAGTTAAAGTAGATATTAACCTCACTACTAATCCTCATTTTTCTGGTTCTTAAAAAGTACTATAAAATTTATTAATACAAATATAGTGTGTAATTATGGTCATATTTTTGTAGGGGTGGATTTTGAAATATGATTTTCGATGTTTATGCCACATGAGAAGAAATACCATTCCAATGATCTTGAATTAATAACTGTTGTGAATATTTTTATGATATAGTTATATTATTTATTTATTGAGATTATTTCCATGAATGAAAATAATAAAAGACTAATGTACATATTTATAATGTTTTTTGAATATTTTGTAGAGAATATGGGTTTAATATATTCTATTTTTAAATTATAAGATAACATATACACCATGAAAATGGAATTTCATTGCTGAAACATTGAGGAAAAAACCACTGGTTGATATAGTTCGTGAATAAAAAGGTGTGTGGAATCTTATTCTTGTTTTCATATAGTTACATATCGGTGTATCCAAAGAGAATGAATATGTATCCTTATATACATTTACCATAAATACATCTTTTATGGAGAAATTGAATGAGGGATCAATTTCAAATTCTAACTACTGGTTTTTTCATGAAAAAATATTTTTTTGGTAGAATATACGTGGATAAAATCTTGATAATGGATATCTTAAAATTTTTCATTGATAAATATTCATTTAATTGGTATTAAAAAAAATTAGTGTGATAATGTTTGTTTTTGATGAGGTTATCGTAGTTTAACCATGACGTAAGACATTGTTCATTGATACTTTTAATAGTATGGAATAAAGTGGGACATTGCAAGATTTATTTCAAGGCACCTTACATGTCATCACGTAAAGTCAAAACATCATATACGAGTAGGTATGCCTCATTTATTTCATATTTTTAAATGTAAAAGGGATAATGTTACCTTAGATTTGGAAATTGGTTTTCCATGGTCATCAAAGGGTAGATTTATAATTTATATTATTATTGATTGGTGGAAAAATTGTATTATTTTCATTTATTTAGGAAAAATCATAAAATTGAAAAGATATGGAAATTTTATTTATATGGTATTATGATTCTTTAAAGGGTAAACATTAGGATTTTATCTATTAATGATGATATAAGTATGTTTTAGTTTTTTCAAGCATTTCAAATAGCCTTGGGTACTTATGTGTAGTTGAGTGAAACATACCATCCTTAGACTAAGGTAAAGTCTAATCGCACTATAATTTTTTTTCAGGTTATTTTCAGGAATGTGCCCCTTTATTTTAGTGGTTTATATGAGAATATTGATTCTTTGGTAGAGTTTTTATATAAAAAATATCTAACAAGATTCAATTCAGTTGGCTATATTTTTATTATTATATAGAAGGTTGTGTGGATTTCCATTATTTTGGATGGAATCCAGTGAGTCATCTTTTTTTGGGCACAGGATGGTGAATGTGTCTTTTTATAGGGAATAATAGATAAGAATGTTATTATATGTAACTTAGAGTGGAAATGATTCATATAATAATAAAACTATCACTCGAGTTTATTCCTAAGAATCTTTTCTTTCTTTGTGTCTCACCTCGACTGGGACATCATTGTTTGGAAAAGTAATTAATATTGGATCCATGATTCATTTGAACATTTGAAATCATTGATAGAACTAAGTTAATATTTTATTAGATCCCCTTTAGTTTTGGTTAGATTTATGATGTATTTAATGTATCACTTTTGAGAAAATATGAACCAAATGCATCTCATGTTCTTTATTATGATAATATGAAATTTAATCCATATACATTTTCCATTGTGAGGTTAGTATATAATATAGATCGCATTGATAAGATATTATAGGGAAAATTTAATCCAATTATATGTATAATATGGTGACATGGAAGTATGTGAGGGTAGAATTTGAAGTATGAAGTAGACATGGGATCTAAATATTTTTAGTTATTAATTTGAGATGATTAGTGTTTTTTCTTAGAAATAAGATTTCTTATGGTGGAATTTTTTAACAAATCCAAGATTTTATATTATATTTTAAATTTTATTTCTTATGTATTAAATTAAAATATATTTATTTTGAGTCAAAGTTTAAGTATAATAATATTAGTGTAATAGTTTGAGAGGGTATGATGTACTATGCGAGCAAAGTGGTCACTGAAACACGCCACAAAAACTACAGTGAAATACATAAATATTTTGGTGTCTATAGAAGTAGACCATTGGATGCTAATTGAATGTTGGAAATATGCACTGAATACTTAATAATATATTGAGATTATTTTGGGGGGCTATAAGAAGATTGGTTCTTTGGCTCTCCCCCCTTTAATGAGAGGAAGTTTTATTATTTATTTGTCCCATAATTTATGATAAAATTCAAATTTTATTTTTTTTATACGCTCATTTATATAAATATATTTCACATTAATATATCTCCATAAGACTCCCATAGACCCAAACTTAATGGTCTATTGTAACAAAAATATAATTTTTCACGTAACATGATATTAAAACAAACTACTAGAAATCTAAAGTTTGGTGTCTTTGAGAACATGGTATATATTACCTCAATAACCTATAATTATACCACATAATTAAATCAAAATTTTCATAAACGTTTTCTTAAAAACTAATCAAAATTATTTTAAACCCTATGATCACATGGTAAATGTGACACTTGAATAAGAAAATAAAATCATTACATGAAAGGAATAGACATTAAAAATCACATTATCTTGTATTTTATGTCATAAATAAATTTTATTACATATAAATATCTTTTTAGGTTTAATTTTTAAGATAATAAGGTCATAACAGTTAAATTACACAACTACATATATAAAAAGTGGACACTTCCAATAAGAATCCATTTTTATCACAATATAAAACTTTTAAAATAAAAAAAATTCCTTTCCTGAAAAATATTTTTGAATTTCTACTTAAATTCTTATTTTCTATTACCCATCTTTAATCCCTATAAAAAACATTTTAATGTGTTGGGTGAGAACAAAAATATCAGTAAGAGACATAAAATGAAGAAGTTCATTAGTCATATGAAAAAATAAATCCCCTGAAATTTTTTCATTTATCACAATATTCTTTGAGATAAATTTAATAAATCATTTTCACATGAAAAAACACAATTTTTTCTTAATTAAATCATTAAAACTCATAACAAGGAAATCAAAATGCATTTTAGATACTTAGATAATCACATTCATAACCAATTTTATACTCATGTCAGAAGTAATAGGAGCCTAATTAAATATATTGGGTAAACCCTTTGGTAACTCCATCAATATATTTTTTTATATAAAGAACATTTCCCATTACATTGGAGGTCTATCTATGTACATCAATAATATTATCTATATCGGTCTCACCTGACGCTATCTGTATACTTCCATTATATAATCTATACTAGAATAACTTGGTTCTACCGAGTAACACCAATCAAATATGTTGTATTGGGTTCACCTATTTCTATTCATACCATGAATAATTTTTTTTCATTCACTTTTCATCAAAAAAACATTCAAAAAACATTATTAAACTCATATATAAATATCTTTTAGATATCAAAATACCATTTTATTTGATATCCCGATTTTCAATAGAAAAAAACCATTTTATTTTGAAAACCCATTTTCAATACCAAAATACCTATAAAAAGTTATTTTTGAATAAAAAATAAAATATTGTAAGGGAATCCAAACTTAAAATAATAGTTACTATAGTGGGGAAATTTCTTGTAACTATACACCTTAAAATAGAACATTCCTTTTATTGTTTGTAAGTAATATCTAAAATTACATTCAAAGATTCCTTTTTTTGAAAAAAAAATTTAAAAAGGAAAAAAATTATTTATAAAACTCTCATGTAAAAAAATTACATTCAAAAAATAATTTTAAGAATGTGGACATGGAATATAAAGAGTATTTTAAGGAAAACATTAAAATGTGATTTTTTTAATAGAAAAATTGGAAAAAATTTGAATTGTAATCCCCATGAAATATTAATATTTAAAAAAACTTTATTTATCATTATAATAGATAAATTTATGACATAACATGTCAAAGGGGAAACAGTACACCTTATAAAAGAATATAGGTGTGTAACATCAAAATATACCTCAATGAAATGAGATTGAGATGAAGTATCATACATTGAGTCTGAATCTCCACATATATTCTTTATTGTCCCTGCCACACCCTGACCTTTTAAATTATTTTAGCTTATTTTCTCTTGGATTCAGTTAGTATTTTTAAGGTGGAGGTTGGGTGGATGGTTAAATTTTTTTGACATTTGTTGTTTTTTGTGAGTTTCATATCGGTGCACGGGCACCGCACGGTTTGTGGTAACCGTGCGGTTGGCCTGGATGCCCCTACGGTTACCCATTACTTAAAATAATAAAATTTTATTAGAATGAAATAAATTAAATGTTTAAGATATAATAATAATAACATTACTGTGTAGATAAATTTTTCTAATTAAAATTATTAATGATATTATTATCATTAAAATGTATATAAATATAATTATTATTTGGTTATTATTAATTTTTTTATAATTTAAAAGAAAATGAATAAAATTATGATTATCGTTATGATTATTGTTATTATTATTATTATTATTGTTATTATTAAGAAAGTTAAGGGCATGTTTATGATTATATAATTTTTAAAATTATTATTAATATTGTCATTAAAATTTTGTTACTATTATTGTTATATAAATTATTATAATAATAATAATTATTATTATTATTATTATTAACCCCATTTTTTATTATTTATTTGTTATTGTACTTAATTTTTTTGGGTTTTAATCTCTTTTTTCTTTTCTTTTAACCCAACATTCACACCCCATTATTCCCATCATGCACACCCACTCTCCCTTTCTCTACGCCTCACCCAACACTCCCATTTAATATCTTTTTTTGTATTCCTCTCTCCAATCTCCCTATATTATTTTATTTATTGTTTCTTTAATCCCCATTATCTCACTCTCTCAAGCCTCTCTCCAATCTCCCTATCTTCTTTTATTTATTGTTTTTCTTCTCCCCATTATCATCCTTTATCCATGCCTCACCCAACACTCCCATTTAATATATTTTTTTAATTCCTCTCTCCAATCACCCTCTCTCCATGAATCTCCAATCTCTCTCTCATTTATTTTCCTTTTTTTCATACCTCTCTCCATTATCTTCCTCTCTCCAATCACACCTCTCCACTTTCATTTCCCTCACACATCTCCCCTATTTATGCTGTTAATTCATTTATCTTTTTTTATTCCCTCTCTCCAATCACACAATTCTTTCACGCATCCCAGCATTAATTCATTTTTTTAATTCCCTCTCTAATAACCTATATCCCCTTATTCTCTCACACATATCCAATTTTATTGTCTCATACGATCACCCCTTCTTCACCCTTCCCTCATGCACCCCTCTTCCTCATACCCCCCTTCACACATGCCCTCCTCCCCTCCGGCAATTCTTCTGGTGGCTTCTCATCCTTCCAGCGGTTCCTTCCTGTAAGTTCTCTTCCCATATTCTCATCCCCTCACTCCATTTCTAGGTTTCTATGTGGGGTTTTTGTTGAGTGAACCCTAAACGATAGAGCTAATGTGTATCTCAGGTTTCCTTGGGATTTAGGGTGTGTGTTTTGTTTGTGGGGCATCATTTTTCTTCCTGTTGATGATTTATTACAATCACACGAGGTTTCGATAGGTGTTTCCATGTTTTTCTTTCATAAAGTCTTTCCTTTGATGCTTGAAATTTTAAATAAATTCATAAACTAGTTTTTTAATTCTATGACTCCCTTGTTAAAATTATTATAGATATTTGAAATTTATTGGATTTGTTAAAAATAGGTTTTAAATTAATTTTCGTGTAAATTTCTTACTGTTTTGATACCTAGAAAACATTTTTGAATTGTTTATATTTATCTAAGAGGGAATTGGTCCCTTATAAAATGTATCACCATTATTATGATTCAATGACATTGTTTATTAATGATTTTGGATTGGTTTTGCTATGACTTAATTATTGTGTTAAAAGAATTTTTTAAGGGTTTAAATGGATTCAATGTTTTTATTTTGAGTTCCTTTAAAATAATGTGGGTAAGTGGTGATTTTTGGGGCAAGGATTTAAAATTTTTTCTGGGTGTGCATTTTATTTCAAAAGAGGATTTCGGTTGTGTGTGGTTTGATGTTGGTATTGCATAATAAAACTGTTACAATGTGTTGTAAAGGGTTTAATGTTTTTATGGACTGTTTTATGTCCTATAAATAAAGTAAGTGGCTAGTTAGGGTCTTAAGGTAATTGGTGTTTTCTTGGAAGTTTATTTTTCTAAATCGATTTGAGTTTTCAAATAAATTTGGTCCCCTTGAGTGGTTTCTAAAGAAAAATTTAAATGTGGTTTTTTAAAGCTTTGAATTATGTGTTTCGGAAATCCTGGTTTTTAATGTGTTCTTTAAGGTTTGTTCATTATGTTTGAAACATGTTTTGGTGTGGGTCAAAAAAGTTTATAATCTTGTTTGATAATTGTGAAGTATTTGAATGTGTGCTTAGAACATAACAGCTCGTTTATCTTTGTAAATGTAAGAGTGCTTCTTTCAATATATTTTGAATAAATTTGTGTGCTGGTTGGAAAGCTAACTTTTTTTAGAAAATTGATTCGATATAAGCATTATGTGATGTCCCATTTGGCACACTATATAATGTGAATGGTTGAACACGTATATGATGTGCTATTTTCTAGTGTAACCCTTTATGGGTGAATGTATATGAAGCGTCCGTGTTTGAGGAAGGAAAGTGCAGTGAGATGAGTCACGCATGTGAGGGCCTTCCTTCTTACACAGTATTACCATAACCACCATGTCTTCTTGGGCGTCTTACAGATTATCGAGTGGCAGTTACTCACCAGCCCTGATTAGATAGGTTGGTGCCCCTAATAGATAGAGAGGCCAGGTGGGATTTGCTACTGATTTTTTCACGAGGGAAATAAGTGGGATATAGACTTTGGGGCTTCACCGTACGTTGATAGGTGGTTCCGAACCGAGTGTGTCCAGGGGTTGTCTATGGATGTTTAGGATCTCACATGGTTACAACTTGTATTGCTTGTTTATTTTTCTGCTACACTGGTTTATTTTGAGCTTGTATTTTTTTACCTATCTCCCATTTACACAGCCCATATATTACATGTTTGGTTTTTTTTTTAATGGAAAATATTTTTTGAAATAATATATGGCGTGAGTAGGTTCTCATAGTAGGAAAGTGGTGTTATTTTGTATAAACATGAAAAAATTATTTTTTTTATATTGTCATTTCCAAACTTATGCCATTAGACAACTTTGGGTAAGAAAACACTTGGATTCATTGGCTTACTTTGGCCATCCCTACTGAGCATTTTTTTGCTCATGCTATCCTCTACCATTTTATTTACAGCTTCAGATGTTGTTCAGGATTTTCTTTAGTGGTTTCTCATGTGGGAGATGTTTTGGGATTTTGGTTGGTGGTGACCAACGGGTCACATGGATATTGTTATAGCAGGGTCTTGTTTCTGGTTTTGTTTTTTTTAGTGGTACATTGTATCTGGATCAGTTCATTGTTTATTTAGGTTTCAGTTGTCGTTTTGCTGCATGATCTATTTTTGTTCTATTTATTTATATGGTCTTAATTTTGTTTGATGGGCTTAAATCGTTGTCTCATGTATACTTTAATTCCCAGTACTGGTTTCCATCCCTGGGGGATTTGGAACGCCCATCGAGACATGTTGCGGACAAGATCGGGTGACCAGTTCAGGGTCGAACCAGGTTGGCTCGTGAAAAAATGGTATCAGAGGAGGCCCTTATTATTTAGGGTGTTTGGTAGATATAGATTAAGACTGTCGAGACTCGAGAGGTTGGTGCAGGAAGGGTGTCATGAATCCGTGCTCGTTATGAACCTTGAGTCACCAGGGGTAGTCCATGATTTGAGTCTTGTGTCTTTGTTTTGGATTGAGGGATGAAAATGGGGGAAATCCTGTGTCACGTCATGACTTTACATAGAGTAGTGATCCATACGGAGTCCAAGTTCATGGTTTAATTTTCTCTTAGTTATTGACACTTACATGGGTCATGGCTCATTACCATGTCGGCATGTTAATTTTAACTGCTAGTTCCTTATTCCAGTGGTTCTTTTTAAGTTGTACTCCGTTGTTTCTGGTTAGTGAAAGCGTGGTTTTGGAAATAGAAGTGAGATTTTTTTTAAAAAAAATTTCTATAAAATGATTTTAAATTGTTAAAGGGAGTTTTAAAAATGTTATCATTTTAGTAAATTCTAGGGTTTCGATGAAGAATGTATGTGGCCCTTTGTACTCTTTATAAAAGATCACATGTGTGTGGGTGTGTACGATTTGTGTGTGGGGGAACCATAGGATCTCGTGGGTGATGTGGATGGAAATGGGTGGACACACATGTGATGATCCATATAATGCCTTGGGTGAGTTTTAAAATATAAGGGTTTTTGAAATTGGTTATCATTGGGAAGTGGCATTTTTTTTGTCTTGGGAAAAGTTGTTTTGGTATTTGAAAAATGTCCTTGGGATAAGGCAGTTCTGAAATTTAAAAAAAATGGTGATTTTGGAAAAGAGGGTTTTGGTTGCATTTATATTTGATTGGATTTTGGTCTGGTTCTCTTGGTTTGGGGCGTTTTTTTAATTGTGTTTTGACTTGAGACAAGTTTTGGTTTTGTGTTTCTTGTGTTATTCAGAGTGTGGTGCCTAGAAAGGTTCCTAGTGTTGCAAATGAGTCATTCCCATGTTTTTATTATTTTATGTTTCATCGCCCTTTCAGGTGTAGGAGGTCTGTTAGAGGTGGAGGAATGACTTGAGGTAAGTGGAGTGTGTCTCGGGGTGGTTGGAACTACCTAGGTTGTTAAGGTTCATGTCGTTTCTGGTTTGTTTAAGGGTTCAGTTTGGGAATAGTGGGGATTGGTTTTCTTATCGTCATTGGAGTTTGGGGAGTAGTTGGTGATTGTTGGTTTTTATTAAGATTCCCTATCTTGTGAGGAGTATGTGTAGGAGAAACCTTCCCTTAGAGGTTATCTTCATTGATCTTGGAACCTAGTTTCTTAGGATGCCTTCAGGTGTGCCATTGGTAGGACTGGTTTTGGCATTCCAATCCATCGAGCCACATCCCTCCGAAGCCATGCCATCGTTGTGGTTGTTCGAGTCATTGGGGAATGTTCTGTGGGAAACATTATTCGAAGAAAGAGTTCTGATCAGAGGATTCTAGTGTCGAACTATGATCCATAAGATGCTTCAGCCATCAGAGCCCCAACCCTAGGTTTCGGGGTGAAGCACGAGCACAGCCAGCGTTTTAGAGTCATGTGAGACCTTGCTTAGTTCTTTATCTTGTCTTGGAATAGAGACATTCAGGGTTCCCTTGTTCTTGTTTTCATGCTATTGTAAGTTTATTTTTTTGTGGTGATAGTGCGATGAACTTACCCTTTTTTTATGATAGTAGTTTCATTCATCTTAATTTGACATCTAGAATCGTGAGTTTTTATTAAAAGTGTTTTTGGACATTGTGTGGCTTGGTCCTGGTTTTATTAGTGATCATTTGGTGATTTGAGGTGTTGGATACTTTTAGAATGGTGGGAGGAATTCTTAATTCTGGTGGTGGTGTTATAGGGACTTCCTTATTTCAGTGCCCTGGTATATCGAGTGGCCATGTAGTGGTTTTCCGTTTAAGTCTCACTAGTCCAGTTCAACTCATGCAGAGAAGTTGGTAGGTTTGGTTGAGAGTTCCCACGTATCCCCCTCGAGGTGCTATGTTTGAGTTCTAAATTCTTGTGTTAGGGGAATTCTTGTAGTGGGGAGAACTCTCTCGTCTTCTCCCCTTGATTTGTGCAGTGGTTTCTCTTTGAGTCGGTCAGGTGTAACTTGTAGAGTGAATAGTCAGCATGATCCTTATTTTTTCCCCAATAGTTTTGGTCGGGCTTTGACATGAGTTTTGGTTGTATTTCAGCTGTATGACTTTCTTGGGGCAGAATATTTTGTGGTGGGGAGAATTGTCACAACCTGATCTTTTAAACTATTTTATCTTTTTTGTCTTTTCTTTGGTTAGTCTTTTTATAGTGCGGGTTGGGTTTATGTTTAATTTTTTTCTGACATTTGATGTTTTTGGTGAGTTTCATATCAGTGCATGAGCACCGCACGGTTGGCGGTAATCGTGCGATTAGCCCGGATTCCCCTACAGTTACCCATTACTAAAAATAATAAAACTTTATTAGAATGAAATAAATTAAATATTTAAGATATAATAATAATAACATTGTTGGGTAGATGAATTTTTTTTAATTAAAATTTTTAATGATATTATTATCATTAAAATGGATATAAATATAATTATTATTTGGTTGTTATTAATGTTGTTATAATTTAAAAGAAAATTAATAAAATTATTATTATCATTATGATTATTTTTATTGTTATTTTTATTCTTATTATTAGTAAAATTAAGGGTGTTGTTATGATTATATAATTTTTAAAATTATTATAAATATTTTCATTAAAATTTTGTAATTATTATTGTTATTTAAATTGTTATAATTATTATCATGATTATTTTTATTATTATTAACCCCATTTTTTATTATTTATTTGTTATTGTACTTAATTGTTTTGGGTTTTAATCTCCTTTTTATTTTATTTTAACCTAACATGCACACCCCATTATTCCCATCATGCACACCCACTCTCTCCCTATTCACCTTCACGCACACCCACTTTCCCTTTCTCCATGCCTCACCCAACACTCCCATGTAATATCTTTTTTTTGTATTCCTCTCTCCAGTATCCCTATATTCTTTTATTTATTTTTTTTACTCACAATTATCTCCCTCTCTCATGCCTCTCCAATCTACCTATATTATTTTATTTATTGTTTTTATTCTCCCCATTATCTCCCTTTATCCATGCCTCACCCAACACTCTTATTTAATATATTTTTCTGTATTCCTCTCTCCAATAACCCTCTCTCCATGCCTCCCCAATCTCACTCTTTTATTTCCCTTTTTTCATACCTCTCTCCATTATCTTCCTCTCTCTAATCACACCTCTCCACTATCATTTCCTTCACTCATCACCCCTATTTATGCCATTAATTCATTTATCTTTTTTTATTCCCTCTCTCCAATCACCCAATTCTCTTCCACTCCCCAGTATTAATTCATTTATTTTTATTAATTCCCTCTCTAATAACCTATCTCCACTTATTATCTCATACATATCCTATTTTTTATCTCATGCGATCACCCCTTCTTCACACTTTCCTTACACACCCCTCTTCCTCAAACCCCCTTTCACACATGCCCTCCTCCCGTCCGACACTTCTTCTGGTGACTGCTCGTCCATCCAGAGGTTTCTTCCGGTATGTTATCTTCCCATATTATCTTCTCCTCACTCCATTTCTAGGGCTTCTATGAGGTATTTCTTGTTGGATGAACCCTAAACGATAGGTTTAATGTGTATCTCAGGTTTCCTTTAGATTTAGGGTGTGCGTTTTGTCTGTGGGGCATCGTTCTTCCTCCCATTGAAGTTTCATTCCAATCACACGATGTTTCGGTAGGTGTTTCCATGTTTTTCTTTCTTAAAGTCTTCCATTTGATGCTTGTCATTTTAAATAAATTTATAAACTTGTTTCACAACTCTATAACACCCTTGTTAAAATTATTATAGAAATTTAAAATTTATTGGATTTGTTAAAAATAGGTTTTAAATGAGTTTTAGTGTAAATTTTTTTAGTTTTATGATATCTAGAAAACTCGATTAAATTACTTATATTTATCTAAGAAGTAATTGGTCCCTTATGAAATGTATCGCCGTTATTATGATGAAATGACTTTGTTTATTAATGGACGTGGAATAGTTTTGTTATGACTTAATTATTGTGTTAAAACAAAATTTTAAGGGTTTAATGGATTCAATGTTTTTTATTTGGAATTCTTTTAAAATAATGTGGGTAAGTGGTAATTTTTTGGGCAAGGCTTTCAAATGATTTCTTGGTGTGCGTTTGATTTCAAAGGAGGATTTGGGGTGTGTATGGTTTGATGTTGGTATAGAATACTAAATGTTATAAAATGTGTTAGAAAGGGTTTAATGTTATTTATGGACTATTTTATGTTCTATAAATATATTAGGTGGCCAGTTAGGGTTTTAAGGTAATTAGTTTTTTCTCAGATGTTTCGTTTTCTAAATAGATTTTAGTTTTCAAATAAATTTGGTCCCCTTTAGTGGTATCTAAAGATTATTTTAAATGTGGTTTTTTAAAGCATTTCTTTATGTGTTTTGTAAATCTTGGTTGGTAATGTGTTCTTTATGGTTTGGCCATTCGGTTTGAAACATGTTTTGGTGTGGGTCGGAAAAGGGTAAAATCATGTTTGATAATTGTGAAGTATTTTAATGTGTGTTTAGAACTTAAGAGCTCGTTTATCTTTATAAATGTAAGAGAGGTGCATTCAAGATATTGGGAATATATTTGTGTATCGGTTGGAGACCTAATGTTTTTTAAAAATGGATTGGATATAAACATTACGTGACGGCCCATTTGGCACTTTATTTAATTTGAATGATTGAACACATATATGAGGTGCTCCTGTCAAGTGTAACCCTTTATGGGTGAATGTATAGTAAGCGTCCGTGTTTGAAGAAGGAAAGTGCGGTGAGATGAGTCACGCATGTCAGGGCCTTCCTACTTACATAGTATTACCATAACTACCATGGGTTCCAGGGAGTCTTATAGATTATCGTGTGACAGTTACTCACCATCCCCGATTAGACGGGTTGGTTCCACCTAATATATAGAGAGGCTAGGTGGGATTCTCTGCTGATTTTTTCACGAGGGTGATCAGAGGGTTGTAGACTATAGGGATTCACCATATGCCGATAAGTGGTTCCAAACCGAGTGTGTCCAGGGGTTGTATAGGGATGTTTAGGATCTCCAATGGTTACAGCTTGTATTGTTTATTTATTTTTCTACAACACTGGTTTATTTTCAACTTGTAATTTTCTTACTAATCTCCCTTTTACAGACCCCATATATTACTTGTATGGTTTTTTTTTAATGGAAAATAGTTTTTGAAAAAATATATGGTGTGATTTGGATCTCAT
The DNA here is from genome assembly GCA_963277665.1 of Viscum album. Classification (NCBI taxonomy): domain Eukaryota; kingdom Viridiplantae; phylum Streptophyta; class Magnoliopsida; order Santalales; family Viscaceae; genus Viscum; species Viscum album. The sequence continues at coordinate 545,941,035 of OY728140.1, forward strand.
AGTGGGAAAGAGGTGTTATTTTTTTTAAATAGGAAAACCTTATTTTTTTATAATTGTATTTCTAAACTTGTGTCATTGGACAAATTTGGGAAAGGAAACACTTAGATTCAATGGTTTACTTTTGACATCCCTACTGAGCATTTTTTTGTGCTCATGCTTATCCTCTACCATTTCAGTTGAAGGTTTAGATGTTGTTCATGCTTTTGTTTAGTGGTTTCTCATGTGGGAGAAGTTTTGGGGTTTTGGTTGGAGGTGACCAAGGGGTTACACAGAGATCATTGTAGCGGGGTCTTGTTTCCAGTTTTGTTCTTTTTAGTGGTACTTTGTATCTGGATCAGTTCATTGTTTTTTTATGTATTAGTTGTCATTTTGATGCATGATCTATTTTATTCTACTTATTTATGTGGACTTGAATCATTACATTATGTATAATATGATTCTTGTCACTGGTTTCCATCCTGAGGGGATCGGGAATACCCCTCGCGACATGTCGCGGACCGTCTCGGGTGACCAGTTTAGGGTCGAAAAAGGTTCATTAATTATATTCCTGGATAAAAAATATTATGAAAATTAACGAATTTATTAATATACCTTTTCGAATATATTATTACTTATTTATTTTTTACCGTTCCATAGTCAATTAGTTAGTCATTTAAGTTCACTTCGTATCTTTTTTATGATATTTAAATTATATGTCAAAAATGACTATCGCAGGTTGACTATAGTCAAAGTTGTCATTATTTAAACATTTAAATAATAATAATAATTACATAATTATCTTTTTTATAAATAAATTATACATTTAAAATAAATTATGAATTATTGTTATGACGAATTAATTGTGTTGTGATCATGGAGATAGTAAGCCATACGTAAACATGAGTAACTTTCCCATTTTAAAAAAATCATTATGGAAAGAATTATTGTATTATTTTATCATTAAAAAGTGATTATAAAATCATAAATTCTATATTATTTTTTAAATATACATATTTTATCATCAATTATATTTATCAATGAAAAAAGAGTCGCAATGTTTCATGGAGGTGGTAGTCCAATCGTACGCACGAACGATGTTATAATTTTTTATTGTAAGAAATAAAATTATATATTGTCAATAAATAAGGATAAATATTTAATTAATATCATTATTATTTCATTTATATCCCATATATTTATTTAATTAACCCTTAATTACTTCTATTCAATTAATTTTTGAAAAACAAAAAGCATTACTTCATACGGCAGTAGTCCTCTGTATACACGAGTGTCATTATTTTAACACCATAGAATGGAAGGTAAAAAGGTATATGTGCTATAATAACTCCAAAAAAACAAATAAATTACAAATATCATTTATATAATTTAAATCAATCGTTATAAAAATCCTTTATATGTAATGATGGAAAGTGAATGACATATGTTCATGAGGTGGTAGTCCGTTATACACATGAATGATGATTTCATATCCAATTTGATGGAATTGGAAATCGATTTTTTTACATTTAAATTATAATATATAATTATATTTTAGATTTTTATATTATATATTCATAATTTAAGAATATTTTATAGTGTTGGAAAAAGAAATAAAATTAAGATGCTTAGTTAAGAACGATACCTCATCCTTAGTCAACCTCCTTAGATAAGAACCAAAATCCCTATTTGGAGGTACTTATGATCCAAATAATGGCTCTATGACATGGGTAGGTAATTTAGGAATGTATTTGGATATGAATTGGTCTATAAAAAGGGATTTTCAGGTGTGAAGATGAGTGGAAAAGGGTAACCATTTAAAAGTAATGTGAGTTTCACACTTTTATTTTTTTAAAAGAAAAAGTTATACCCCTGTTTTTCATATTCAAAGAAGGATAAAAAATAGAAAATTATTGAGTATTATACATAAAATGGTAGAAATACATCCATAAATTAGATTTAATAGTAGTTTTTTTGGTAATTTTAACCCTTATATGTTTAGTTTAATTCTCGATAAACCGGTTTTCACCTTTACTATGATAATTACTTTTTATTATTTTCTTTATTCATAATGATATAAAATTAAGTAGATATTGTTATATGTTATAATTTTTTTTAATAGAAACATGGAATCCGTGTTACCATATTCAATTCACATAATTGAAAAAAAATTAATTTTAGATTAGACCCACATGGGAGATGAAAAAGTGGGTTTTTCGGAAGTGTATTTTTCAAGAAAAAGATTACTTTATATAAACTCTTTGACTAATAAAAATAATTATATAGATATAAATTAATTTTTTTGATATAAAATATATAAATTTCGTCTAAAAAAATTCTAATTAGGTATTATTTTTATTAATTAAAATGGAGAAATATTATGAATTTTAATTTTTTTTCAAAAAAAAATAATGTTTTCAACCCCAAAAAAACTTTTACTAAACTACATAATAAAGTTGATTAAAAATAATAAAATTAGATTAATTATAAATAATAAATACTTATTCTAATATAAATAATATTATAAACATAATGGTACTTTTAAACTACTTAATTTGTTGAAAAGAAGTTTCTTTTTTTATAATTTTTTTTATTTTTTACTATTCAATGGAAAATAAATATTTTCTGATAAATAGAAAAATTTCACCCTAAATAGATATTTAAATGATGATTTAAAAAAATATAATAATTTTTTAAATCAAAATTTTAAATATTTTTATTTAAAAGTTTATAGAAAAACTATATAAAAAATATTTTAGTAAAAACTATTTACTTTTTTTATGTAAAAAATAAATAGTATTTTTAAAATAAATATATCTATCTGATTAATATTGATAACAATGAAAATAATTTATTCAATAATTATATAGGTTGTTAAATTATTCAATTGTTTTTTAAATTGCATCCTCATAATTTTATTTACTAATTAAAAAAGTGGGGATATCATTCCATTAGAGCATTTTAAGATTCCCATGTTGCCTCTTCAACCATAGGATTTTTCCATAAAACCTCAACTTAGAGAATAAACTAATTAAAAAACATTTTCTCTCCATAGTAAAGAATCGTAAAATATTAATCCTAATAAGAAATTTTATCTTCTAACTAAATTACTTCAGGGCTCAAAACATGAGATGAGTTTGGTACATATATCCTTAGCATTAAAACATGAAAAACATTATATGCTTGGGAAAAACTTGAGGAATAGAAACTCAGTGAGAAAATGATCCAAATTTCTCTAGGATTTATTATATTCCAATGATCTAAAAACTAAACTTCCTATTTTTAACAAAACTAATAATAATTTTCCCAAGAGACACTTTGAGAAATACATGTTCGACTACCTAGAAATAAATATCATTCCTCTGATTATCCTCGAAACTTTTTTTCTTCTATAAGTCTTACACATATATTTCTAAATCAGATTAACCTTATCATCCATTTAATCTTCCAACTCTATCCCCAATAATCTCATTTATCCTTCTTTAACCCAAAAATCTGGCATCTCACACCACTTTCTATATAATGCCTCAAATGGTTTCATCTGAATACAGAAATTAAAACTATTATTATAAGAAAAAAAATCCAATGAAATATGGTGATATCTAATTTACTATTAATCCATTAAAAGATAATGAATAATATATTCAATGGTCTGAATGTTTTTATTAGTCTATCCATTGGTTTTATAATTAAAAGTTTTACTAAAATTTAATTCATCACCTAATGACTTCTAAAGTCCTTTCCAAAAATTGGATGTGAACCTTGGATCATGTTCTAATAAAATGGTGATATACAATCCATCTTAAATTACTATATAATTTTTAGATATTTGAAAATGATGATCTAAATACTCAGTATCTCTAATGTAAAGAAAATTCAAAAATTTAGTTAATCGATAAAATATAATCCAAATCACATTGTTACCTAGAGAATTATTTGGAAATCCCACCTTGAAATCCAATGATGTATTTTACCATTTCCACTTTATAATTAGAAAATGTTTAAGCTTTCAATTTTTTAATTTACATTCTTCTTTAACTTGTTGAAAATTAGAATAAATTATTGTTATGGAATCTTACCTTTTTATTACATAAACTTTTCATCGCATGAAAAATATATCAGATCTATAAAATTTTAGTTTATTGGAATTTAGTAACATATTATATGAAAACATAAAAAATTATTCTAATCAATGTTTAAGGATTATTCAGGGGTTCCCCATAATTTATGTTTACTTAATATCAAATCATATGGACATGCATCAATGAAATTGGTGAGAATGAGATGAGAAAGGAAATAAGAAAGAGAGACATTTAGCCTATGATCATAAGTCATATCAATAAGATCATGAGGTATAATAATATAACATGAACAAGATTAAATGAGGAATATAATAATAAAAACAACATGAATCATAAATTTTAAATGTTTTTATATCATTTAAATAATATATTCATAATCATATCACAAAGGTTTATCACCATGGTACAATAAATCAAATTTATCAATGTTATTCACCAAGGTATCCTAAAACATGTCATCTGTAGAGACTAATTATTTACCCATTGCATTGGAGCACTATTAAGAAATAGACATAATATATATTAATTTCATGTGATCCACATTGATCATAACAAAACATTTTTTTATAGGATGAGGATAAAAATGAATAGGTTTCATATAAAAGTATTGAGTATATAAGTGTTCAATGACTTGACCATAACATCATTTTTAAACCAAAAAAAAAGAAATTTGGGTTTTTTATATGTAAATCCATAAATCAATAAATTATATTAAAATCAAGGTGAATAAATAGAGACAAATAAACGGTTTGGGTATTCACAATATAATAATATCTTCTGTAAAAAGAGAAATTGAGAAGCTAATTTTGTGGTATGATAGGTATAAATCATGAATTTAGAAAAGGAAAAAATAAGAGAGAACAAAGGTCTCTAATTGTTGAAAAATTATTTTATTTGTAAGTGTGTTATAATAATTATAAGAAAATAATTTACCCTAATATATATATATATAATACATTCATGGACATTATGTTGATGAAAATTCCCTTACCTTGAATATTTTCTCCTAACTTTTCAGGACATAACCTTTGGGGATTAAAAACCCATTCAGGGGAATATTTTAGTGAAACAATGAACATAACATTGTATAGTATAGATTCAAAGTGAAGGGGAATGGTGAAATGGGTGGGTATTTATAGGAAAAGTGGAGGAATTGTATAATAATTTCGAAATACAGGTTTTAGAAATATAGGTTGTTGAAAAGGAAAAACCATTCGCGTACCAATGGTTTTTGAACATGATTTTAGGACTTTGAGTCACATTATTTTATATTTTAATAAATTATAACTAATTTTTTTAATACTTATTTAGACATATAAAATATTTTTTCTAAAAAATATTTTTTTTTAAATCAGATTATCCTTTTTAGAATTTTGAAGGTAACTTTTATGTTTGGAAATTGATTAAAACCTTTTTGAAAACTAAATATCAATAAAATAAAATATCTAGCTCTTTTATTATGGTTAAATAATTAATAAATTGATATGATATAAATTTAAAGTCATAAAACATATCGCGAACCCACAAATGATTTCTACTATTCACTAAAAATATAATTTTTTAGAAAATTCTCAAAAATTATCCCAAAACTAATTTAGACATGATGATTTAAAATATAATATTTATTTAATCAAAATAATTCTCTAAATAAGAAAATATTTCCATTTAAATTAAAAAATCTGTATTTATTGAAAAAATAGAAGTTTTTAAGTCACAATCAACATTATGAAACTTATAAAAATTTCATAAGACATTATAAAATGATTTTATCATTTAAATTAAAATAGGACTATTTTAAAATCTTATTTAATTATAAGAAATTAAATTTAGGATTCCTGAGTTTATTATAATAGATTATATATTTTCTAAAAAAATATAATTATCTTTTATTTGTGTCTAATAATCAATTTATCAAATTGATCTTATTTAAATGTATATTTTATTAAAAAAACTATTGTCATAATGGGAATGATTGAATAACCATTTTATTCATACAATGGAAATTAAAATTTAAGTAAATAAGTCCTATACATATAACAACTTATTATACCCACGTACGCCCTAAGGGTAAAGTATGCAATAGGGTTAGTTTCATGGGGTGGTTCAATTAACATTTACTGAGTGGCATTCTTGAATAAATTAAAATTCTCCCATAGGAGATTTCATTCAAGCATCACTTTTTTAATATTGAATTAGTCTTCATCAAGGGTGAACCCTAGTGACACTACCCCACTCCCATGTTTTAAAAAACAGGCATCCAACAGAATGAGTCTACTTTTTGAGGCCATCATTTGTCCTTTATTTATCAATTATCATTTTTAATTACAACTTATAAACACTAAATATAATAGTAGAATTATTAAAAATGGTTTTATTTTCCAATATTAATATATACTAATAGTCATATTAGACCAAAAATCATATTAATATTCCAACAATCACATTTTTCTCTATAAATACTACTTTATTCTATCACTAAAAATTCACAACAATTATTCATAAGGTTAAATTTTCATTTTTTATGATAAAATTTGGTTTTATAATACATTGTTTCATTTCTATAGTTTTTGACTTGGGGGTGATGATTCAAGCATATTGGGGAAATCGATATTTTCCCGTTTTCTCTTTTATATTTTATATTTTTTTTAATTGGAATTTTGGACTTTTAATTAGTTCCATAGGTCAATAATTTAATGATATTTATTAAGGATGTAGGGTTTTTTTGGTTGCTAAATATTTTTTACATGTATAATATTATATAACACACATTTTCTTATGAAATAAATATCTTTTAAAAATCCCAGGTCATTAAATTATTCCCCCCTTTAGAAATTTCATCCCTGAAATTTCAAATCATATTCATTGTTGAAAATAGGTTAGGGAACTTATATTAGATTTTCTCATCTTATTCTCTTGTCACCTCTTCATAATTATATTTCCTCCACAACACTTTGAAAAGGTGAGTTTTTATATTTCATAAAACATTGTATCTATGGTCCAAGATCTCCACCAACTGCCCCATATAATAGAGGTATTGTTCCAATTGTACCATTTCTTGATTCAGTACATGTGAGGGATTAACTATGTAATTCATCAATAGTGATACAAGTAATACATCATGAACATGATCTTAATTTGGTGTAAGTACTTGTATATAGGACACTTCCCCAATGCGATCAAGGAGTTCAAAGGGGATAATGTACCTGGGGATAAGCTTCCATTTACTTTAAAAAAACACATGAATCTATTATATGGTGATATTAAATGGAAAACTTTGTCTCCAACATCAAACTTTATTCCCCTTTGTCAATTTCCTGAATAACCCTTCTACCGACTCTAAGAAAATTTTATATTCTGTTGGATGGCATGACCCTTTTCTGTTATCTATTTCTCAAGATCAGGATTAAGTATTTTTCTCTGACCAATTTAATCCTAAAAATTAAAATTTATTCTTTGCTTCCCAAAAAGATCTTCATAGAGTGCCATTTGAATACTCGAGTAGAATTTTTTGTTCTATGCGAACTCGACTAATCAGAGATGTTAATCCCACCCACATTTAAATTTCATTGAGAATTTTTTAAGCATTTCCTCAAGCATCTAAACAGTCTTTTTAGATTTTCCATTAGATTAGGAGTGATAGGAAGTAATGAAATTCAATTCAGTATTCCAAGCATATTAAAAATTTATGATGAATTTAGATATGAACCTCAGATCATTATCATATTTTGTTTAAAGTGGATCCTTATACATCTTCAAAAATTTATTTACATATATCGTGTCTTGTTTTCCAAGAGATATATCTTCCAAAATAGTGATAAAATGGGAATTCTTGGTGTGTTTATCCAATAAAACCCATATCACATCGTTTCCTTTGGATATTATTTGGAGACTAGTGATAATGTTCATAGTGATATTCTCCCAATTCCATATCAGTATAGGTAGTGGTTACAATACCCATTTATGAATTTGTCTCTCCGCCTTTACTTTTTGAAACACCATCAACCTTTAAATGTTGTCAATATATCCCTTTAATATTATCAAATAATTAATGACCAAAGAGGTCCCTTTAAATTTCAGTTCTTCTAGAATGTATTGCGAATGTAGATATATGATCTTTATCCACCATCACCTTCTTTATCTATAGGATAGATAAGACACGTAGCCTTGTATGATATTTTTGTACATATTTTTGATCAATAAAGGACTTCGAAAACATCTCATTCTTCATAGCCTCTTTTTTCAACGGTATCAAAGGATTTTCTCATTGAGCTCTCTTCATCTTGTCTAGTAATGATGGATAATAAATAATTTGGGATCTAATTCATGATTTCTATTCCCTTAGTATTACTATTTCAATACTTACTAGGTCCTTGATTAATGGGTCTCCTTGAATCCATATCTTTTTCAGCATAAAAGGGTCTTTCCTACTTAATGTATCAGCAATTTTTTTTGCTCTTCCAGGGTGATAATTAAATAAATAGTCATAGTCTATAAAAATATATGACCATTTTCTTTGTATCATGTTCAATTCATTTTACCTGAATATATATTTCAAACATTTTTGGTCCATGTATATATAACATTTCTCCCCTTAAAGATCATGCCTCTATACAGTCTGCGAAAAAATGACAACAACTAACTACATGTCATGCATAGTATAATTTTAATCATGAGGTTTAAACTATCAATATGAATAAGTTATCAACCTATCATTTTACAAGAGGAAACACCAAATAACTTTTATAGATGAATCAAAATAAATACAAATCCTTCTCTGATATATGGTAGAGTTAACATAGGTACAATAACGAATCTCTTCTTCAATTTTTTGAATCCTTCCCCACACTCCTTTGTCCAGATAAACATAGCTCCTTTTCAAGTAATATTGGTCATTCAATTATAATTTCATGAAAAGTTTTTAAAAAACATCATATAATATTCTAATAAACTAACGAATCTAAAAATCATAGTTTCTTTTATAGGATGGGGCCACTCCTAAATGGAGTTTTTATTTGTAGGGTCAATTGAGATTCCTTTAATGGTGAAAAAGTTCCCTATTAATGAAACTTCTTATAAACTGAATAAATATTTGATAAATTTTCCAAATAACTTCTAATTACTCAATGTTTTCAATATAAACTTTATATAATCCTAATGATACTTGTGAGTATTGGAATATATAATAACATCATCAATAAAAACTACCACTAATTTATCAAGGTAGTCCTTAGAGACACTATTCATCAAATCTATAAATCTTGAAGGCGCATTAGTTAATCTAAAGGGATGAACAAAAAGTCATGATGACCATACCTTTTTCAGAAGGAGGTCTTTGGAATATATTTTTTATTCACCTTCAATTGATGATACCCATACCAAAGGTCAAACTTGGTTAATAATTTATCCCCACAAAGCATGTCTAGTAAATTTTCAATCCTTGGGAGTGGGTACTTTTTCTTCACTATGATCACATAATGTTCTCTATAATCATTTCATAGTTATAGTGATCCATCCTTATTCATTAATAAAAGAACATGTGATCCCTAAGGAGACACACTTTTTCAGATAAATCCCTTCTCCAAAAGATCTAGAAGTTGTTTATTTAATTACATGAACTTAATATTTTCATTCTATATGGGGTCTCCAATATCAAATCGGATCAATGGATGATCTCAATAGAGAACTCTAAATATTACTCAAGGGGAGGCCATTAAAACTATTAAAAAAATACATCAATTTATTCCTAAAATATATGGACATTTTATATCCTTGTAATTTCCATTCCTTCTCCATATTCACCTATCATCTCCACAAATAATTCTATGGGAGGTTCTTCTAGAAAAATCTCATTTCGGGATATCTATCAATTAAAATAACTCATGGTTTTCCATTCAAGAGTACTAAAATTTCTCTTCTCAAGAATTTAATATTAGAAATATAATTTTAGATCCATTCTATCTATAGTATAGTGTCAAATTCAATGATATTAATGACTAGTATATTAGTGATGAGATTGTACTTGAAAAAGTTAATACTAGAGTTTCTATACACTATTGATTATTGGGTAATCTTTTATTGATTCTTGAGTAATAACAAAACTTATAGATTCTTATGCTTTGATTCAATATTATTATTATTATTTAATGACATAAAATAATGCATAGAACTGAAATCAAAGAAAGAACCTGCTCTCTTTGAGAGAAAATTGAGGGCACCATCCACCACATCATTTAGAGGCTCTAATTCAACTATAATGATATAAAATTCCCAAACATGTTATCTTGGGATACTCCAAGGTTGATGGTTGTTTCCCTCTATTATATTCTTATTTGGACATTAACATGAAAAGTGAACAAAATTTCCTCACTTGAATCATTGATCTTCAGGATGGGTCTGCACCATATTCCCTTTGTCATCAGTATTTCAAATTTTAGGATTCACTTAAACATGATAGTGTGAAGATATATTCCCATATCTTCCACTATTTTATCACTTTCCACTCCCAATAAATTTTTTCCTTAAATTCTTCTTCCCACATTTGATTCATGTAGAAAGTTTTACTTTCTTGAATCCTCTATCATGAACAAAATTCTTCCACAAGTTTAGATTCATTTCCTTATTATTAGTATTCATCCTATGTGAACATTATAAATATCCAAACTAAAATTCAACCATAATTTCATGCCTCACTATCTTTTCATAGTTTTCATAGTCTCTATTTTTTTAATCTTCTCCATATATGGGGTATCATTCCACTGAGTAGTATATCTACATTTCCCTTAGGATCCATAACAAAGCTATAAGTGTATCAATAATGTATTTTAAAGTTCATTTTATATATTCCCACTAATTAATTTTCCTTCAGCATTAGCTCTATTAATTTATTCTCTATTTTTATACACATCAAATAAGGAAAATATTTATTGAAAAAAGATTCCCTAAAATATTCCCACTCCATTTCATCAATATCCCTTCTTGGTTTCACGTTTTTAATCAGTTTCCACCAGTGATCATCCTATCCATCAAAATAGTATACTTCTAGGCACACTTTATTTATCTCTAAACAATAGAGTACAAAAAATATTTTTTCTATAGAGGTAATACATTGTTTATATTTCAATAGGAAATTAGATCCACCAAAAGAATGTGGTCATTGGCGCATGAAGGTTTCTACGACAAGTTTTTACCTTTGAGGTGAATGTGATCTCTCAGATTGACTCAAGTTATTATTTATATCTCAAGATCATTGATTTATCATCCTCATGAATTTCTCCGTTCCATAAACCATAAACATTATGTCAATGCATCATTTGTTGAAACCATTATTTACATAATTCCTTATATTTGCCTCTATTCTTATAAGATAACTACAGTGAGAAACATGTTACATTTTGGAATATTATAATTTAAATGTTATTTTATTCCTTAAAAAATTATTATTAAATACGTTACTATTTAGTAAAAATTACATTCTCTCTATATATTTTCTGAATAGTATATAAAAATCTTGTGATTAAATAAATATATTCTTTAAGAGTGTCAAACTAGGCATATAACAAGGCCCATTATCATGAACTATTTATCTATTGATTCAAATGAAATAACTTGTTTTGGGGGTTGTTACATTTAGGTATATCATTCCAAATAAACATCCAATTCTAGTATCCAGATGTGGATTTAATTTCACAGAAACTAGTTTCGTACTAGTTTACAAAAAATGAAGAATATTCTATTATATTTGTACTTATCCATAGGAATATTCCTAGTGTTTTCAATCCCTAATATCTACTAATAACAAAACCATCCTATGAAATAAACTCTGGCATCCTTTATTTTTATTAAATAAACTTATCATTACATGGAACACAATACATGATCATTAAAAGGTTAGTTTATTGGAAAATATAAACATAATACATGAAAACATAAAACTTTATTAAAACATACATGAAATTATTCTTCATGGCTTCACCCTAAGTTACTTTTACTCTATCACATATCTTGGGGACACACATCAAAGGTAAAATATGAGCATGATCCCAGTAAGGGAAAAAAAGGGAAAAATGTAACATGTGACCATGTGGCATATCAATAAGAACACGAGTTATAACAATATGACATGATCAAGATAACATGAGGCATATAATAATAAAACGAACATGAATCAGAACATGCAAATGTGGATACAACATATAAATGAGACATTCATAAGCATATCACAATGATTTAACATCAAGGCGTCAAATATCAAATTATCATAGTTATTCACCGGGGTATTGTAAAACATGTCATATATAGAGACTAATTATTTACCCAATGAATTTTAATAATATCATGGAATACCATTTATATGTAATAATTTCATTTGAACCACATTGATTAGAATAATTAATTTTTTCAATAACCTGATGAGAATAATGTATGAGTTTCATATAAAATAATAGATTACGTTAGGGCTTAATGTCTTGACAATAACATTAGTTTTAACCCATGGGAACAGAATATGGATTTTATATATATAAATCAAAAAAAACTATATTAATATATAGGTGAATAAAAATCGATAAATAAATATTTTGGGTATTCATAATATACAAATTTCTTGTGTAAATGAGATAAATTGAGATGTAAATTTAGTAGCATAAAAGGGTATAAAACATGGATTTTTAAAAGAGTAAAATGAGAGAGAAAGACGGTATAATATTGAAAAAACATTATTTTAACAATAAGGGTATGATCAGAATCTTAATAAAATAATTTAATGTACGCTTTAGGAGACGTACACAAAAAATCCATTTATTAAAAATAAAATGATGATAACTTCCTTACCATGAAGAGGTTCTAAAAAAATTTGATGATAGGACCATGGGGGATTAAAGAAACCATGGAGGTACTCATTTGGATAAAAAAATGTCCTGAAATTCATGGAGGATGGATTGGGAGTAAATGGGAAAGGTGAAATGGAGGGTATTTATAGAAAACTTGGAGTAATTGATTAATAATTTCCAAATATTGGTCTTGGAAATCTAGGTTGTGAAAAATAAAAAATATTTCCTTACCCCTGTTCTTTATCTTAGTTTTGGACATTTGAGTCAAATTTAATGATATTTTAATCTATTATAATTGAAAACCGTTTTTATTTCTTATTTTTACATGTATTAGTATATATTCCTCAAAATAATGTTTTTTAAATCAAATTTTCCATTTTAGAATGTGGAAAGTTGCTTATAGGTTTGGAAATTAATTAAAAACTATTAAAATACGTAATATTAATAAAATAAAAAATTATAGGTCATGGACTGTGTCTAATTAATTATCACATAATTATGACATAAATATTATGTTATAAAACATACAGAAACCCAAAACAGTTTTTTACTATTCACTAAAAAATATATTATATTAGAAAATTCGCAAAATATACCCTAACTAATTTTTTACATTATGATTAAAATTATAATATTTATTTTATTAAAAAAATTATTTAAATATGATAATATTTAATTTAAAATATTAATATCCTTATTTATTTGAAAAAAATAGTATTTTTTAAGTCACAGTTAAATTTCAGACACATATAAAAAATTTTTTGGACATTATAAAATTATTTTACCATTTCTATATAAATAAGAGTTTTAAAATATTTTATTATTAAAAAAAATATTATTATAAATAACTGATTTTATTATAAAAGTGTATATATATATTTTTAAAAATACAATTATGTTTTCTTTTCACTCAATAATAAATTTATCTAATTGCTCTTAGATAAACATATATTTTGTTAAAAAAATAATTCTCAATATGGGATTTATTGTATAAATATTTATTTATAAAAATAAAATTACACTTTAACTTATTAATTCATGGAAATTTAACCCTTTATTACAACCACATACGACCTAAGGGTAAGGTGTGTGATGGTGGTACTTTCTTGGGTGGCATGGCTAACATTGATAGAGAAATAATCTAAACTAACATGAATTTATCTTTTAGGTGGTTTAGTTAAAGAATCACTTGTTTATGAAAACCTTGTTCTTGGTCAAGGTCTAACCCCTATGACACTACATCCCTCCAAAGTTATGAAAAATGGGCCTTAATTATCATGAATTTACTTGTTGAGGCCATAATATCAAATTTTTTACATCAATTATCCTTTTTCATTAAAACTTATAAACACAAATTATAACTTTAAAATTATAACCAATGGGTATAATTCCTAATATCCGACTAGAATAATTGTTATATTGACCAATAGTCAAATTGAACCAATAATCATATTGTTATTCAAGAAGAAAAATTTCTCCCAATAAATACCACTTCATTCTTTCACTCAAAATTCACTATAATTTCTCCTAAGGTTATAATTTCATGTTTTTAAATTTTTATTGGTTTAATAATATTTTTTTTCTTTATATAGTATTGTCCATTGGGATGATGATTCTAGAAAATTGGGGCAATCTATATTTTCCCATTTTAGTTTTTCTATTTTATATTTTTTATTAGTTGAAATATTTGGTATTTTCATTAGGTTTTTAGCCAACTAAAATAATGATAATTATTAATCAGATATGTTTTTTTGGATCCTATATATTTTTTCTGTGTATATTATTATATATCACAATTTTTCTCTAGAAACAAATATTATTTAAAAACCCTAGGTTGTTACAATAATAGTCAATAATATCTCTTTTAATATTATCCCATACTTAATACTCCCACAATTCTTGGTACATCTTAGTACTTATTGGATAAATAGAATATAAAGAAGTATGATCTTCACTCAAAAACTCTTTCTTCATATGGGAATCGCATGTCACACTAAATCTTTTTCTAAATTATAAGGCACCTTCTTCATCAAATAGAAAAATCATGAACTTACCCTTATTATTGGATCCTACAAATTATTTTAATGCATGATCCTCCTTCTAAGATTGATTAATTCATTCTAAAAATGTTTACTACTCTGAATCCTAAAATAAAATATAGTCTTTTCCTACATCCATAACTTTTGGGGTAAAAATTAATCAAATAATTAACCAACACCTCATGTTCAAAATGTAACAAGCTTAATACTACATTGTTTTTTTTTACTCAAAGAATCTAACACTTTATTTGTTTTCAAGGATGGTAATGAATCATTAAATAATAACTTTTTATTAGTGTCATCCATCATCAAAATCTCATGTTAAATTCCTTTTTAGTGAATTTATACATCAAACTTTTTTGATCAATATATATTTTACACTTTACTCCATAGGAATGATGCCTTAAAATTTTAAAGAAAAAACTACAAATGATAATTCCAAATCATGAGTAGTGTAATTTAATTCATGGGGTTTCAATTTAAATAAAGAATAATTAGTTACCTAATCATTATACATTATTATAAAACAAATTCCATTTAATGGAGAGTCATTGTACTTGGAAAATTCTGCAATTCTATAAGGTAGTTCAGAGACAAGACCATTTAGGAATATTATTGTGAGATTTTTAAAATAAACATCACATGATTTTATCAAAATTAATTTTACTCCTTTTCAAATTAACTTAGTCATTGATCTACACAACTGATCAATGTTATCAAAAAACCGTTGGTAGTATCTAAATAATCCAAGAAACCTATGAATCTCTGTGAGATTTATGGTTCTTTGACATTCTTCAACAAATTTTGTTATTTCAGGGTGAATTATTTTTTTATATTTAGAAAAAAAATATATCCCAATAATTTATATTTTTTCATTGAAAATCCAGTCTTCCTCAATTTTCTATATATTTTCTTCTATTTCAAGTCATAAAAGACAATCCATATATGTCTTTTTTGTTCCTCCATAATTTTATAATAAAACATAATTTTATCAATAAACGCAAAAAAACATATCCCATAATCCCTAGAAAAATCTTTTCATATGGTCCAGAAATACAAAATGTAAATTAGAAAAACCAAAAAACATACCTACACACTCAAAATTCTTATATTTAGTTTGAAATGGTGTCTTCATAATTTCATCATTTTTCAACTTTAGATAATGGTTCGAAGACCTTAGATCAACTTTTGAAAAATAATGAGCTATATGGAGATGGTTAAAAATTCATAGATATGAGGCAAGGAAAAATTGTTCTTAATGTTTATGTTATTAAAATCTCTTATTAAATAAAAATTCTCAATGAACCATATTTCTTTTTTAACTTGAAAAATAGGAGAAGCCCATGGTGAAGTGCTATATCGAGATCACCTGACAATATCTGAGATCGCTAAATATTTATGTTGTGTTAGGATCCCCAATTTATCTTATAATTATAAAATATTATATCATAAATAAAAAAAATATTCTTGCACTTTTTTCAATATTAATATTTTTAAAAACTTTTTTAAACTCATATGTAAATACCTTTTTGGGTATTGAAATTCCTTTTCATAGAAACCCATTTTCAATAAAAAAATAAAATTTTTATTTAAAACCCAATTTTTAATACTTAAATACCTAGAAAATTTTTTTCCCTTTAAGAAAAGATGAAATATTTTAAATGAAACCAAAATTAAAATAATGGTTATAGCGGCAGGAAATGTAGTTTACATCGTATAAAATGAAAAAGAAAAATTCTTTACGTGTTTATAAAGAAAGTGAAAAATTCTCAACAAATATTATATTTTGAAAATTTTTGAATGAAATAAAAAAATTTCTACATAAATATCATTTCCTTATAATTACATTCATAAAATTATTTTAAAAACATGGACATTCAAGAGAAATAAAGTTTTACTGAAACCATTAAAAGTTGAATGTCTTAAAAGAAAAAATTGGAAACAAATGAATCATAATACCCATAAAAATTAAACATTAATCAAAACATTAAATATATTTATAATATATGAATTCAATATATAAAATTTAAAATGGTATGTATATACAACTTATTAAATAATATAGGTGTATAACATCAAAATATGCCTCAATAAAAGACGATTGGGAAGAAATTCCTATCCTTGAGTCCAAATTGTCACATATATTATTTATCATACTATATAAAGAAATTGTGTAAATTAGTTACTTAAATAAGAACCTATTTAAATTTTATTTTTTTATTCATTTTACTTTTGACCATTATATACAAAAATAGTTAATCATTTACGTTCACTTTGGATGTTTTGATGGTATTCAGATTATTTTTAAACAATTACAATAGTAGGTTTACTTTGTTCTAAGTGTAAATTTTAAAAAAAAATAATAATAATCATGAAATATTTATCAGTTTTATACATCAATTATACTTTTAAATCCAATCATGAATAATGGTTAGTAAATATAAATTACATTATGATAATGGATATGGTAAGCTGTATGTACGCATGAGTACCATTCCCAATTATCAATGATCATCATGGATATGTGGAATGTATTATATGACTATTAAATAATGATAATAATATCATAAATACAGTATTTCTTCATTAAATATACTTATATATATCATACATGTGGTTTAGTGATGTAAAAATAGTAACATCGATTCGTGGTGGCGGAAGTCCACATGTACGCATGGATTACATTATCATTTTTAAATGTAAGAAAGAGAATAGTATATTCTTATCTGATAATGAATAATATGTCACTAATATAGTATTTATTAAATTTATATCGCATATACTCATTAAACTTATTCTTATTACCTTTTATGCAAATTGTTAATGAAAAACAAACCACATCGATTTGTGAGGCAATAGTTCATCGTACACACGAGCGACATTATCATATCCCCCATAGAATGAAAAGTAAGAAGTAATATGTGATATCATAAATAACTGATTATAAAAATTTTAATAATATAATATATATACTTTAAATCAACCATTTTTACAATCCTTTGGAGGTGATGATGTAAAAATAATCACAACGGTTCGTGAGACGGTAGTCTACTGAACACACAAATAGTGATTTCAAATCACATTTGATGGAAGAGGAGATTAATTATGGTAATTAAATTAGCCTAATAAAATAAAAATATATGGAAGATACTAGAGTTATCATATAATCATAATTTAATACTATTATAATGTTTTTTATGAATTGTTAGAATAAAGATGTTCTGTTAAACACAATACCTTTTCTGTAGACAACCTCCTTAGGTAAGTACCAAAAGCCTTCATAAGATGTATTTATGAACAAAATAATGGATCTAGGTCATGGGTCAGGAATTTAATAAGGTTTTAACATATGTTTTAGATGAACCAAATTGATTTAAGGGTGTGAATAATAGAGGAGAGGGATTGTCTTTTATAATTGAGGTGAGTGGAACACTTGTAATGTTTGAAATAAAAAAGGTGTACCCATGTTATTCAAATATAATGAGGATAAAAAATATACAACTATAAAAACATAGACATTTTATGGTATAAATATTTCCATAAAATAGATTTTATAAAATAAAATATGTGATTTTAACCCTTATCTTATTAGTTTAACCCTTGATAAATTCTTGTTCACTTTAACTGTGATAATTAATATTTAGTGTATTCAATTTTCATTATGGTAAAAAATTAAGTTAAACTTATTCGAGAATATATAGAATAAATACTCCAGATATATAATATATTTTACCAAATTCAATTCATATAAATGGAAAATTTAATTTATCACTAATCTCGCAGATGCGGTGAAAAACTGAGTTTTTAGGAAATATATTCTTCAAAAAAAAGATGATTTTATTCTTACTATATGCTTAATAATAAAACTTTTTGGAATATAAATTATTTTCTTAATATATAATATATAAATTTCATTTAAAACCTTTCTTATTAGGTATTTTTAGAATTTACTAAAATGGAGAAACACTAGTCACTTTAAAATTGTTTATAAAAAAATATCACATTAAAACTACCAAAAAACTTACACTAAAATAAAATATAAATTTGATTAAATATAATTAATTGAATTAAATATTACTAAATAATATTTATATTAATTTGAATTACATTAAAAACATAATGGTACTTTTAAATTTCTAAATTTATTGAAATGAACTTTTCTTACAAAATGCAGTATTTTTCACTATTCACTCATTAATAAATATTTTCTAAAAATACGAAAATTTCACCCAAATTATATTTTGAAATTATTTTTTATAAAATTAAATTAGTTTTTTCAAATTAAATTTTTAATATTTATAAATTAATCTTTTAAATAAAACTCTTATGAAGAATGATATTAGTTTAAACTATTTTCTTTTTTATGTTAAAATCTCATTATATTTTTATAATGAATATAACTATATATTTAATATTAATAAAAATTAAAATCATATATTATATCATTACTTGGGTTTTCACATTACATATGTAAATTTCCTCTTCCAATACCATCAAAATATTATGAAAACATTTAACACCATTATGATAACACATAATATAATGGATTAAGATAACTACATCATGCACATGCATAACATTATGAATGAAGATAATCACATCATTTCTATCTATATCATTACCAAAAATATAACCACATAATTTTTACACAAAACATAGGTATATCATTAGATATATATATTTACCTAATTCATTTGAGTGATATATAAATCCAATCCCACCCCTCATCATAATGATATATCTAAACATATGTATTTCACATGGATATAAAATCAATAACAAATACACAAAATCATATCATGACTAGCATGTAGAAATTAAACATTCATCCAAAGAAATAAATTTTCTATGTAGGTGAATTCCCTTAAACAAATACAATGAAGTGTAAGGTATTTATTCTATATAGAATATATTTTATAATATAAATTCAATAATTTTATAATTCAATTAAAGGTATAATTATTTGGTTCAAAACCCTTAAATTAGTATAATAAATTATAAGGTATTCAGAAAGGAAATACATTGTAATTAAGGTTATTTTTTATAGTTAAATATATGAGAAGAAAAAGGTAGTAAGGAATCATTCCTCTCATAAGGATTTAATTTATAACACTCCACCTATATATATGAACATGGATAATTAATATAGGGATTATTTTAACATATGATTTTTTGTAAAAAAGATAAAATTCTAGGAAATATAATATAAGTATTTTGTGAAGAGGATAAAATTTATCTGTATTGACATAAATAAAAATATTGTGGAGGAATATAAGAAATATAAAATGTTTTATGAAAAAAAAAATTTACACAAAACTGAAATAAATAATGAAAACATCATTTTTAAGAAAAGAAATAACTATAAGAAAATTATATTTAAAAAATGAAATATTATATATAAATTCTTTTAAAAATAAACTTAATAAGAATATTGAGTAAAATAAAAGATAAATCAGGATTTTTTTTTCAAAACATTTAGAGAAGTTATCATAAAAAATATAATAAATCACAATCAAATATAATTTTAGAAAGTTTAATAAAATGATTTTAAAATATTATTTTAATAATAAAATTTCCCAATAATTGAATATTGAAATAAAATTCAATATAAGCATATATAGTTAGATATTAAATAGAAACTAATCGCTTATAAACTTAATAGTTTTTTATTTATGTTAATAAAAGGAATAAAATTATAATGGTGTAAATATACATAAAAAATAAATTGATGTTAATAATAATTGAATAAAAGTACAAATATTAGAAATACAGAAATTTGAAGAGAGATAGAGAATATTCCCACAATAATGAAAGAGTAGAGAACGATCCCTTATAAACAACCAAATGTCTAAACTAAAAACATAAAAGAGTGTTTAAATAGACAATAATAACTAAAAATAGAGGGGTAATACATAATATAAACATTAAAAACATTTTAGCTATGATATAAAATAGGAAATAGATAATAGAGAATCAATATATAAAAATAAGGGGGTTTCAGAAGTGAAACCCCATAACTCAAATCTTGGATCTCTTTATATATCCCATAACTTCCTAAATAATAAAATTATATTTATTATTACTCTACAAAAATAATTTTTCGTGTTTATTTTTTTATCATTCATTTTAATCCATTTATTATCAATAATTAATTATTTAATGTATTTAATTTTCTTCAGTCATCCGTTTTGAGGTAGTTTGGTTCATAGTTCCAAGATACTTTTGATGTAATGGTAATGAAAATGGTCTTTGTACAATATCTTCATATGCTTCATATATTTCATGTTACTATTTTTAATTTCATTAAAATGGTTTTAAATTTCCATGATTAATATATTTTCTAAAATTCAACTAGATTAAGAAATGTGTATCAGTATGTTCATTTTAGGAATTTTAAATTAACATGATAATTTATTATTAATATTATTATTATAATGGCCATTTCTCTTTATAATGAATACTTCAATTCATAAATATTATATTTATTTATGAAATAAATTTTTAAAAACATAAATTTGTAGTGTTAATAGTATAATAAAAAAATATTACTGGGTATTTTAGAGAGGATTTTATCATATATTTGTAAAGGTAAGGTGTTTTTCATGAGAAGAGAAATGAGTGGAAGAGGGGTGTATTTATAGTTGAAAAAGAGGTTGTTTTTTGTATAAAATATTTATTTATTTATCATTATATCTCAAGACTATTAAAATTATTTATTCTGATAACTGTCTACAGTAATTAATTCATGTGAGGTCATGCTAATGGTTTCTTCCCTCATCCACAGTTTATGGATATTTTGTACACATATCTAACATTTTATGACATACTATATTTTCTAACATTTAACTATTAAACTCCGTATTTCATTATCTATGAAAGTAAAAAAGGAACCCCTATTTAATTTATACCTCGTAATTCCTAAAAGTAAATAAATTTATCAAAAATACATTTCTAATTTGGTAATTTTAATATTTAATCATAGTATGAAAGTCATTGTTTTTATAAAATATTATAAAACATATTTACAAAAAAATATATAATTAAACTTACATTATGTTACACTGACTGGGTTATTATTTTATGTTATTTTGATCCATATTTTAAGATAATTTTTCACTATTAATCATTAGTTATAAGGTTAGTTAATTAGTTACTATAATGTACATTTTACTACTCTAGTAGTTTGGAACAATTATAATAATCATATTTACAACAATCTTAAAATTATACACATCCTATAAATAAATATTAATTCAATTATTCCTCATAAAACAAATTTTATTTCATGGTTCTCTATATTTTATTTAAAAAATTCTATATAATTTTTAAGATATTGTTTATTATTTCACAATGTGGTTTATGGGTGTGATATTTCTTGGATAATTTGATCTTATTGATTTTAAATTCTAATTGAACAGGTTGTTTTTTTATTATCCCATTGTACCTTTATTTAAATTTTATAATGTGTATTTTCCTTCATATATAATTTTATAAATTTATGAAATAAAATAGAGTATTTTTTCTATATATATATTTCATTTTATTTATTTATATCATCCTTTTATACTTTAATTAAAATTTTATAGCCGAACATGTATACAATAATGTAAACAAATTAATTGATAAAATAGTATTTAAATTTTAGGATTGTATATTTAAATATAAATGATATTAAATGCATTTATTTTTTTAAAAAAATATTAATTTAAAATCTAGGATTTTATACCCCCTCTATCCAACTTCATTTGGTGATGTCTCCTCTAATTATTGATGGAATACTGATTTTTCAAAATCATTGATATTACAATGGAATTTATTTGATTCACTATCATTTTCATGAAATCAACAAGGTTTTCTTAATTTTATATTCTAATTAATATATATTATTATATTTTAATGTATTTATGGAGTCCATAATGTTGTGAATGAATTAATCCATCATTCTAACTGTATATTATTTGTTAAACAATAGTTAGAAGACCAATGTTATTTTCTAAGTATTTTATAATGTTTTTATATATGTTTTTTAAATTTGTATTGTGATTTATAAATTTTTCTAAGTTAAATGTGATGATAATAAAATTTAATCTAAGGAGAAAGATATTATTTTAAATATTATGTGATATAAATTTGATTTGTTTATGTATCCATAGTTAAAATTATAAATTGTGAATGATAAAATATTGAATGCAGGATAATGTTTTTGAATATTATAAGTTGTTTATGTAATAATTATTTAAGGTATCAATAAAAAAATTTATGTTAAATTATTCATTTTTTTCATATGTTTTTTAATGTATTTATTGTTATAATTTGATTCAAAATCAACATTATTTAGATTGATTTGAATTTTTTTGAGTGAAATGAAGTAAAATATCTTATTTATTTATTTATTATTAAGTGTTAGAATATTTATTTTCTAAATATGGTATGAACTCATGAGAATTAATTTTATGAAACAGTGTTTGTGAATCAAATAAATTAGAGGTGATTTATTAATTAAACTTTGATTTTTAATGAGGTTTTCAAAATGGCTTTCCATGATAATTTTTTTTTTAATATGTCAGATTTTAATTTAGAATTTTAATTAAATGTTTTTATGGGCGAAAGTTCTGTTTTTATATTAAATAGATGAGTTATTAATTCATTTGGTTTATGAAATTTTTTTACTGAATATTTCACATTTTAGATATATTTTTAAATGATATAATTTATATTTTGAGAAAATATAAATGGTTAATAGAAGATGAAATGTATTTTTTCCTATAAAATAGGCGAACATGAATTAACTAGTTATTTTTTTTGTAAAATGGGTTCTGTATAATCGACTTTAATAATACTTTACAATTACCATGTCATTTATAGAGAGAGTTATACGATATTTATTTTTACCATAAACGTGTTATTACTTCTGTATACACTATTTACATGGAAATTTCATATGACTAATTTTCATATGAAAAGGATATAGATGTTCCCATCGATAATGTGAACCTTGATATATAATTACATTAATCTTTGACTTATTTTCGACAGTCTAGTTACATCATACTAATGGGACACAAATGATGTCTATCTATTAGTTTCTAAGGGCTCATTATTATTGAGAGTTATTCTCATTAAGTTAACACATGGTGATCTTTAGTATTAGAGATAATGGGGGTTAGGCTACCAATATAAACCCCACAAGTTTTAGGTATCATTTGATATTTCTATATATCAAAATGTGGATTGGTTTCTCATCTTTAAGTAATTAAAAATGTTTATCATTTTATAGTGCACATTGATTCAAGACAAAAATGATGAAATTTATGTTTGTGGTGAGGTATATTGCATTAGGTGCATCAAGGTTTTCTATATTTTATTTAAAATATTCCATATCATTTTTAATATATTATTTGATTTTTCACAGTGTCGTTTGAGGGTGTGATATTTCTAGGAGACTTTGATCCAATTCATATAAATAATGTTAATATTATTTTAAATATGATAATGTAAAATCCCTCAAGTATCTATCAGTATATAATTTTCTCATTCAAATATTGAATATATTTCAATTTTCAAATTTTACATTAAAATTTCATAGAAAATCTTAGTCGATTTTCCCAATTTAGATTCCCAAAGGCCCATTTTATTTCCTTACTTTAAATCCCTATGAATACCATTAGGTTTAACTCCCTAAAATTATAAATTCATGAATTTTACTATGTTGGGGAATCTATTTAATGTAGAAGGGAACTTATCTAAATATACATCTTCTTATTTGAATGGTCTTATTTCATTTTCAACTTGAATTATGATCATTATATTGATTATAATATTTTAATACTTGGAAAAAATCACAAAAAAATAATTTATTTTATTTCAATTTTTATTAGAATATTCATTTTGTAATTTCTCAATTTTATTTCATAGAATATAATAAAGCCATATATTCTCAAAGACCAACACTCTTTCAGAACATCGTAGGAGGTCCATAAAATATGTACAACTAGCCAAAAATATAATATGTGTAGAGAAATTTATTACAATATTATAAAAATATCAAACATATATAAAAATATCTTACACATTAATTAATATCATATGTCTATATAGAAAAGTATTATGTGGCATTAATTATCATACAACTTGAAAAAAAGTCTTTCATGACTTTTCCAAATGTCATACATGAAACATTGAAATTTTATAAACCACTGCCTTTTCCAAATTCCAACAAATCAAAACACCTTAAAAATCCTATAATTCCATACACACCTAAAAAATCATACGAGCCTCCAAATATCATACATCATATGATATATATCATAGAGACATGTATCGAAACATATCATATGTAAACAACCAATTGTAAATTTTACTTCAAATAATATGAGAACCTATTCAACCATTCTATAGGCATTTTAAAACACTCAAAAACATGTCCAAATTATTTTAGGCACTATCTCTATATCTATAAACACATGCAGTTGATTCATATGAATACAAACAGCCCATTAATCACAAATAAATGTAATTTTGTCTTGAATATTTCAAAGATATATTTCCAAGATATAACCCCAAAAATACCTTTCTATTAACATGTAATCACATAAATATAATATCCATTATATTTCAACACATATTGAAACCATCTTAAACCATAAAGACATATATGAAGGTTAAAAACAAATAAACTATAATCCAATGGGACCAAATATATAAGCTTTAGATTTATTTTCAGCAACACTACATTTTTTATATCAATATGATTTCTTCTCTTTGTCCCCATTTTTGACATGAAATATAATGAAAATATGATGGGTTATCTTAATCTCACCCAACCCTCTCTGAAACCATATTATTAACATTTGTAATATTTGAATATAACTTGTTCTACTTGAGATAAGGATACCACCACATTATTTTCATATAAAATATCCTTTATTTAGACTACTCAAACTATACATGGGATTACCCTTTGAAGAAAACTATAGTGTATAACCATGATTTTCAATTTTATACTTAAACAACCATACATGTGATACCATTCTAAAAAACTAATTCAAGGGGTTGTTTCAAACTGATTTATACTAAAATATTTAACATACAATCAAAAAAATAATACCTTAAACAATTTCTAGTGGAAAACCTAATAACTCTCCCATTTTGACCTTTCATCAACCAACACCCCCATTTATTAATATGTTTTATATAAACAAAATACAAGGGTTGTAAATGTAAATATAAAATATCATTTTATAATGTTTTACAACTGCCCAAAAATTTTATATTTATTATAAGATTACATTATCTCATATTTTATCTCCATTTTCAAATTCTACTTTTCGTAGTAACTAGAACACTCCATGAATATTAACATCCTTATTGTACAGTAGATATAGATTTGTTTTCTCATTCAAATAATTTCATTTTGGAATAGATAAACAAGAATAAAATGGAATACATTTTCAAAACTTTATTTATTAGTTAAAACACTGTGGATGAGAGTTTTATCTCATCTGATGCATTTCACTCCCTGCACACTCTATATTGGAAGAACCTTTAAAACTGATTTTTCATTTATGATTATAACTGGCTACATGCATATATTCTTACCTTGAGAAAATTATTTTTCTAGAGATTTATTCTCTACACTAGTAACAAAGGAAAATTATTTAGCCAATTTTTTTTATAAACTTTCTCATTAATTCTTCTTCAGCTAGTAAGTTATTCATAAGTTTTATTGTTCCATTCCCATTTTTTCCACACATTTCACATTGTTTTTTAATATTAAAATTATAAAATGTGGAAAACATATCATGAGTGACATACTATTCTTATGTAGAATTTTTTTTTCTTTTGACACAATAATTTATCTCTTCTTTCTCAATTTTCTTGGACATACTCAACTAGTCTGTCAAGATCCTTAATCATTCTCTTTTTCCTTGGTCATATTGGTTAGGATTCTCATTGCATGGATTATCTTATTCTTTATTCATTTTTTTATTCTCATTAAAATCATAGAAAACCTTTATTGAGAATTTATCTATGTGATATTGATATTTATGACCATACATTTAATATCTTACAAAAAAATATTATAACATATCAAATATATTTAGGGAGGATATACTACCAGATATTTTGATCACATCATTCCCTTATTTAGAATTTGTCTAAAATTTATAACCATAGGTCCCCATTTTTTCATGAATCTTCCTTAAAAATGAAATATCACATAATAAAGAGTATGATTAATTTCTATACATTCCATAACAGTAGTAAAATCCTTTGAAATGCAATCTTTAATTTTAACTAAAAATATTTCCACTTTTTATGGGGCTCCCTTATTTGTACTAATGCATTTTTTAACCATGGGGAAGTGGTATATTAAGAATATTCCTATATCACTTAAATATAAAAAAGGGAATATAAATTTTATTATTATTCCAAGAGTTTAATCCTTAATTTTTTCACATACACTATTAAAGAAAATAATTCCATTTTGAGATAGAATATGTGTAGATTTTAATTCCCTATTGGAACACCTCATTTCACCAACATGGAATTATTATCCTTTGTCCTAAAAATCCTTTTAAAAGTATTATATAGTATTTATCCACCCATATTTAGAACAAAGGAAAATAAATTATGTCTCATAAAACTTGTCTTATTTTCTATCTAAATTATCTTCAAGACAACTCACCATATTCTCTTGCTAATTAATCATTAATTTGTTTTTAATGATATAATTAATATAGATAGTATTTTTCATGATAAAATATTACTTTTATTTAACTAGATTATTTTTATCATATATTCATTGAGATGTGAAATTTTCTCAGGAAAATATTCCATGTCACTTTTAGTTACCATTATAGATATTTCTTTCATCATCTTTATCACTACTAGAGGTGTAAAATCCTTTAGTAATATGAGAAAAATATTTGACATCATCATTTTATTATATTATTGATAAGTTATATTTATCATTCTTACTCAGTAGGCTTATGTTATTTCTTTTATAATTTATATTCTTTCTCTTACCTTTTTTTCTTTTGAGATTTATAATCCTCATCATCTGATTCAGTGTCTTTTGTACAAATACTTGGATAGTCCTTGGAAAAAATGAACAATGTTGTTACCATTTTATCACCTCAGTTTTTTGATTTCCTCTTCTTTTCCATTTCCCCTTGTTGATTCTCTTTTATTAGAGATTAATTTTTTTTTGAATTCTTCATCTTCTTCCTTAGAATATGAATCAAATGATTTTAAAAACTTATTTTCTTTGACTTTGACTTTTATAATAGACTCAAAAAACATCTCATATTTTTTATTTCTTATTAAAATAAGGAAACTTTGTCTTATCATATGAAATTAACATGTAATTTAGAACGTGCAATTTCAAGTTTTCTCAATCCACTAAGGTTAATACTTTTGGATCAAAATGATCTAAAAAATTAATCATTTTTTTACTTTGGTGAAATTTTTAAGATTCTCACCAAACCCTCATATATTACTCCCAATCCCATTAACCAATATGAAATTATAAAAACATTTCTAATCTTCATCCATCATATGATCTTCAAATATTCTCTTCCAAACATTGATTTTTGATTACTTGCCTTTATTATTACATTCAGATCTGATTCTCATTTTTTTGTGAGTCTTATTTGTAGTTTAAATCCCTATTACCATTTTGTAAACATTTTCTGATAGATATATCAAAATATAAATTTCTATTTTACCAAAAAAAATCCAAATATATATTAATAGAGAGATACATAGCTTTTCATTCAAAAAATTTAGTAAATCCAACAATATACACCTCTCGATCTTCCAGAACAAGGTAAAGAAGGTAATGTTGCATCCAAATTGTCCAAGTATGATAATTACTTCCATAAAATGTTGAGACACCCCTTCTATTAAGATTATTTATATTTTATATAGATATTAACTTTGTGGGTCATTAGTGTGAAATTTTATTATCTATGATACAACGGGTGCTTCCACAATATTAATTATCCACATAGAGGGGTTGGGTGGGGGTGATTCAATGATCTAATTTTTTGAATTCTCTTTTGAAATTAACCTATTAAACCTATTAAGGTCCTAATATAATCAATATATTTTTGTAGACTCACATAATATATAATAGAAATAATATAATTCACAACATATAACATTTAAATGGTTCAGTGAGTGATAATTTTTCGTTTCCATGATTGGTTAGTCCCCCATTCATGAATTCTTCCTTTATATTTCCAACTTACTACAACCAAGCACTGCTATTGTCCTATCAACATTGATTCCCATTATGTTCCAGCTTCTATAGCCCCACTAGAAGAAAAAATCCCATATATATTGTATAATACAAATAAATAAAGATCCAATTCTACTTTGGGTTCTTCTACGCCATTAAATGTAGATATACCTTAAAAATAGGCTAGATCAATAGGTCTTCTCATATACAATCCAGTTCTCATACATATAAGTCTTCATCAGAACATTGTTATCTTACATTACCATATTACTATATCACCACATGATTTTGATCTCCTAAAAACTTAAAATACCTAAAGACAAAAGGATTATTCCAACTTGAACAACTATTAGAATTAAAGTCATTCTTATTTCTTTGATTTAGCGAGGTTTATCTTTCTCAGTACTTTATAATTGTCACACTCAGTATTTTCATCATCACTCTTATACGTCACTTATATTATTCGATAACACCTATTTTAAATTGAAAAAAATTATATGAATGTTATTTTTCATATGATTATGGAATGTCCCTTATATCTTAGGTATCAGATAATATTATCATTAAAATATAGAAGGTATTTATAGATTGATTTTTTTCCTTTAAAATATAATTTAAAATCTTAGTCGATTATCCCCATTTGAATTCCCTCATAACATGATATTTTCCTTATTTTAATTCAATACTATATATTTTTAATTTTAATCTATATAATTATCCATGTGTTCATGGAACAATGAAGTTGAAACTATTTATTAGGGCGTATAACTCATATCATCATATAATTTTTTATACGGATGGTATTCCTTTATTTTCCACTTGAATTATGATAATTTTATTTAAGATAATATTTGAATCTCTGAATAACATAATAGAAACATTTTTTTATTTATTTATCAAATAATAAAAATATTCAATCTATCATTTATCATCATTTTGGAGATTCAAAGGACTTTTTAAATTTATACATGCTCAAAATCATTTGATCTTTCCAAACATCATGAGTGGGTCATTAAAGAAATAATCCCAACCAAAAAAACTAATACACATATTGTGAGTGGGTACCCTATACCTAACTCCTGTATTTACATTAATTACCATTATATATATACAATTTGATATATATATATATATACACACATTTTTTCTCTTATAATCATAGTAATACTTATTCAGCATGTACTATTTTTATGGTAATTTCCTTTTATTAAATTTCATATAAAAAGTTTATACATGTTCCCAATTATAAAGAAAACCTAAAAATATTTTTATAATAATCATAAAAACATGTTTTATAGTCTACATATATCATATTTATTGGACATGGTGATATATGAAATTCAGTTGATGCAGGATCATAAGCATTTCTACCTTTTCTTATGAAGATTTCACATGGTGTTCTCAAGTAAAGGAGATCATGAGAACCATTTCTCTAATAAGAACACCACATGTTTTGGGTGTCCTTTATTTTTCCTATCAATGAACATGTGTATTGGTCTCTGGAATTGAGATTTTCATCAATTGTTATAATTTGATCACATACTTAGATTCAAGAAAAAACCCATGGAATTGATGTTTCGGCGAGTTAGCTTGAATTGAGTGTGCCATTAGTGGGATGAAATTGGTTGAATGATCAATAATTTGTTTTTCTATTCTAGAATGAATGGATATTTTGATCCCAACTGATCAGGATGGAAATACCTTTATTAAATAATTGATGATGACGATTAAAGGTAAATACATCTATAGGCTAAATGAATAAATAAATCAATAAAGGATGATAACATAGAGTGTGAGTCTTTATTTATAATATATCTTAGGATAAAGTGATAATATTATATTGAATGTATTCGTTGGTATTTCTCACAGCTATGAAATTTCTTATTTCCTATGGGACTTTAAAACTACATAACATGATTTTAAAAATGCTAGATAAATCCTTTATCAACGCCAAGAAACATTGTTGGTCTAAGAACCATTAAAAAGGGGTTGATTTTATCAGCACTAGAAAAGTAATGATAAATGTGGACCTTTATCAGTTCAAAAAAAGCACTTATAAAACTATGCCTATTTCAGTGCTTGATGTTTCGCTACTAAAGTCCATACTTCTATAGTGTGTTGTCAGAGTTACAACACACTATAATGAGAAATAAAGGTAAATACAAGAAAATAGAGAGTATATAAAATAAATATTTTTATTAAAATAAAAATTAAATAAAAAAATAAGAAAAAACATACTATTATAGAAATTTCAAACATTGTTTCGTACAATTACATTAGAAAGTAAAATTTATGAGAAACATTAAAAAAATAAATGATATAAATTCCTTCGACACTCGAACCCCTCTCAAAAATCCCAATCATGGTATTAGCTGCCAAAAAACCACCCCAACTCATGAAAAACAATCAAAATGTATAAGAAAATAATTCATATGTTAGTAATACTATAATGATATAAATTAAATATAAATATGAAACAATACAACCGTAAAATTCCATTTTTAAATTGGAACTACACTATTTGAGTAATACTGGTCATATCATGTGTTATATTGAGCTGTGGATGATTCCAATATTTCATAAATTACTTTTGGATCATTGTCTTGATGTATCAAAAAAATCCGTAAGTGTTTTCTCTGTTTTGTGTATGTCGCGTATTTTTTTCAAAAATGTCATTTTAAACAAAAAACAAACAGTTTGAGTCATATCAGTCACATTTTTAGTAGGAATGATGTGAACTAATTCCTACACATCAGAAATGACTTATGAATCACTTCCCAAAATTATCATGAAAGTAAGAGATCTTTTTCTATTATTGTAGTGAGTAAAACATGTTTTGAACTAAAATTTCAATTTGAAATTAATAACATACACTTTGAGTTGTACAAGGAATACTATGTATTGTATTGAGTTGTGGATGATTTTTATACATAAAAACATAATTATGTATTGTCTTACTAAAGTATCAAAATAATATGGATGTGTTCACTTGGTTTTTATTGTGTCACTTTTCTTTTTTACTAATATGTAAATTTTAAATAAAAAGTAACACATTGAGTTATACTGATCACACCATGTGTTGGATTGATGTGAACCTTAATACTAAATGTTATAAATGACTAATGGAACATTTTACAAATGTTTCAAAATAATATGAATTTTTTTCTTAGTTTTTTGAGTATCCCATTGTTTGTTTTAGAAAAATTTAATTTCAAACTGAAAACATTCACTTCGAGTCATACCAATCACATCCTGAAACAATATGATGTGATATTGATTCCCACATTTCACAATTGAGATATGAATAATATTCCAAAATTATAAAGAAAATATGATCACATTTTCATAGTTTTCCATTAGTGACACATGTTTTGAACTAAAATGTCAATTTTAAATTAATAACGAACACCTTGAGTCATTCTAGGCCCAAAAAAGTATTATATTGATGTGTAGATAATTTATAATCATAAAAATTGACTTATGGATCATTTTAATAAATTATAAAAAGAATCCAAAAGGATTTGATCAATTTTAAGTATGTCACTTTTCTTTTTTACCAAAATGTTAATTTTACATAAAAATACTGACTTGGATTTATAAGAATCAAGCAATTCATTTGACTAAAGTAGTGCTAATTTATACCCATAAAAAATATATTATGGATTATTTTTCTGAAGTATCAAAAAAATTGAAATACATTTTCTTAGTTTTGAGTATATCACTTGGTTTCTGCTAAGAAGACATTTTAATCTGAAAACACCCACTTTGAGTTGTATCAGTGACATTGTGTATCGGGTTGGCATGAGAATAATTCCTTTATGTCAAAAATGACTTATAAATTATTTTCCAGAATTATCTAGACAATCCAAGTGAGTTTTCTTAGTTTTATGTGAGTGATAAACATTTAGAAGTAAAATTTTTATTTTAAACTGATAACATACACATTGAGTCATACTGGGAACATCATGTATTTATTTGAGGTGTAACTTATTCCTACACATAAAAAATTACTTATGGATCATTTCATTAAATTATCAAAACAATCAAAACTAATTTCCTAAATTTTATGTTTGTCACTTTTCCATTACTCTAAAATGAAATTTTTAAATAAAAAGAGACACATGGAGTTATATTGATCACATCGTGCATCCGACTAAGTTTTGGACGATTCCTACACATAAAAATTACTTATCGTTCATTTTACTAAATTATATTTTTTTTTGGTTTTGAGTATGTAACGTTTTTTAAGTAAAATTTCATTTTAATTTGAAAACATTCCCATTAAGTCATACCTATAACATTGAGTCTTAGTTCTATATAAAGATAATTCATACACATCATAAATGACTTATGAATATTTTTACTAAATTATAAAGGAAATCAAAGTTTGTTTTCTTAGGTTTTAGTGGGCGTTACAGATTTTTAACTAATATATCAATTTTAAACTCACAAGAGACACATGGAATCAAACCAAGAACAAAATTTATTAGATTTAGGCACAAATGAATCTTAAAATTCAATAATTACTTATGTATTCTTGTCTTAAATTACCAAAAAAAATTCCAAATGATTTTTCTTAGTTTTGAGAATTTCACTTTTATTGTTATAATAAAGTGCCAATTTTAAATAATAAGACACACTTGAATTCATTCCAATAAAAATTTTCATCGAATTGAGGTGTGAATGGTTCTTACACATCAAAAATAACATATGTATCATTTCCAAAAAGTATAAAAATAATAAAAATGCATTTTTTTTAGTATTTCACTTGTGTTTTTGACTAAAATGTCATTTTAAACTAGAAATGCACATTTTGAGTCAAACCTGTCACAAAATATGCCGATTTGACATGATACTAATTCTTATAAATAAAAAATGACTTATGGATAATTTTACAATATTATCAAGACAATTTATGTATGTTTTGTCAGTCTTCATTGAGTGACAGGCTTTTTGAACTAAATTGTTAATTATAAGATGATAACAGGTACTTTGAATCATATTAGACACACTTTATATCAGATTGCGGTGCATATGATTCTTACACATAAAAGGTTTCTTATAGGACTTTTTAATAAAGTATTAAAACAATATTAATGTGTTTGATTTATTTTGAGTATTGATTTTTTTATTTTTTTATCAAAATGTCAATTTTAAATTAATTGACAAACTTGGAGTCATACCAAGGATGAATAGGAGCCAGCAAAAGCATGAACCATGAAAATATATTAGAAAGAAAAAAAAGAGAAAAGAAGAGTAACCTTGGAATCATAATGGCCACACCATGCATTGGATTGAGGTGTAGTTGATCCCCATTTGGTAAAAATGTCTTTTAGATCATTTTTCTAAAGTATCAAAACCATAAAAATTAATTATCATGGTTTGGATTATGTCACCTTTTTATTTTACTAAAATGTCATTTTAAACATAGAACATGAATATGAGTCATACCAGTCACAACGTGAGCTTTATTTTCATTCGGTTGATTCCAACATTTCACAAATGACTTATGTATCATTTTACTAAAGAATAAAGACAATCCAAATGTGTTTTCTCGGTTTTCAGTATGTCACATGTATTTTTTACTAAAATTCATTTTAAACTGAAAACTTGAAATTTGAGTTATATCTGTCTCATCATGTGCCATTTAGATTTGATACTAATGACTACACATAACAAATGACTTATGAATTTTGTTTATTAATGTATTAAGAAAATCTGAGCATGTTTTCTCAATTTTCTATGAGTGATTCATATTTTTAACTAAATTATAAATTTGAAACTAAAAGCACACACTTTATGTCATTTCAGGTACAATGTGTATGATATTGTGTTTTTTTTATATGTCACAATTCCTAAGGTATCAAAATAATATTAATGTTTTTGATCATTTTTGAGTATGTGATCTGTATTTTGAACTAAAATGACAATTTTAAAATAAAAAACACGTAATTTGTCTCATATCAGAAACACTATGTATCATATTATAGTTTGGTTGATTCCTAAATATTAAAAATTACATATGGATAAATTTTATAAATTATCATATAAAAATGATAATTAAAGTAACTAAAAAATTGGATAAAATTATTTTTAAATTCATGAAATAGGTATTTGGATGCCACCTCTTCATGATGTATGTATAAAAGTAATGTTGTAAAATATATTTCTTCTTATGAATGAAGGTACTATTGAAAATAATGTTTTTTCTGAAAAAATTAAATAAAAAAGGATTAATAAATTTTTTAAAAGAAATTTCAACTGTATTTGAAAATTCCCCTTTGGGTATGCCAGTTTGTTGATGCTATACGATATCTTTTATAAATTTGAAAAAATAATAAGCACAATTGTTTTAATTTTTTTTTGTTTTAGACACCATGAAAACATTGAGAAAAATAAGTAATTTTATTTCATATATTTTTACAATGTAAGGTTATTATATATACCCAAATTTTTATCCACGTGTAGAAGTAAATATGTTCCTCATGCTCATGGAATGTCCTCATGCATTGATTTTGATGATATTTAGAGACCACAATATCTCTATAGAATTTTTATTAGAACATAATATAAAACATATAAACTTGTGTTTAGTTTTAAAATGTTTCATGTATTGTATTTTAAATTGATAAATGTCATCATATGTGGCTGGTATATTGGGTATCAGTGAATTGAATCTAGAAAATAAGTCTCTAAAGCATCCAAATTAAATGAAAACAGTAACCAATACTTCCAAAAAATGAATATGTAATTAAATTAATTAAAATATATTTGATATGATTAAATTCTAGTGATTTACCCCTGCATAATGGGTATTAATAATAGTTTATCATCTTCATGTTTTCTGTCAAACCATGTGGCTAGTTTGTACACTATTCCTTGATATTTTTTGGGTTCAAATGGGAATAGTTTTTAGAGGTTATATAAGGAAAAATGAGTCGAAATTTATATTTATAGGGGTTTCCATTCCAATAGTATTGATATATACACTTGAAAAGATCATGAATAGTATTTAGTCCTAGACAAAAGTTCTAGAGTTCTGTCAGCTAGACCTAGGAAAAAATTATATAAAATAGAAAGAGAAGAGAAACATTACAAGGGGTTATTACAAGGCCTAGTGTGTAGAGTACCAAACATGTCTACCTCTACTATAGGAATACAAAAATCTGGTGTTCCAAAATACCACATCATACCCATCTCTGAAACTTCCTTTTTTGATAATGCATCTTGAAACATGATTTGCTTCTTGATAAGAAAGTGAGATCACAAAATTGAGTTTCTCAATGTTATGTAAATAGTCACTCCAATGTGGAATAATTCTACAAGGAACACTCCTTTTTTTTCCCTATAAAGCCTTGACAGTGATTTTGGAATCAGATTCAATCTATAAGTTTTTCCACTTATATTTAATGGCATACCGGACTGCATGCACAATAGCCCAAAATTCTGCTTCGTAAGCCACACCAATGCCACTATAATGGTAGAAGAATCCCTTGAAAAACCCATGATAGGTGCGAAAAACACCACCACAACCATATTGTACTGGAATACCTAAGGTCGCGCCGTTAACATTAACCTTGATCCATGAAGAGATAGGTTGAATACATCTTATGTATTTGAGCATTTTGGGCTTCCCCGTCCAGCCTGCAATACCCTACTGTTAAAGGATGTCAAGATCCTCAAAGCTGTTGGACATGTCACCTACTTGTAGAACAGAGTACACATACACCTCCCTATGAATCATCATCTTTCCAACACGTTTAGATGGTTGTTGGGCATCAAAAGTTCTGGTATTCCCTGTTTTCAACGTTTCTCAAAAATCTGTTGTAGCAGCTACAAGAAGATAGTTCTATATCTACTCACTTTAGCCAGAATTTGTGAGAAGTTCCATAAAATTTTGCACCTGCATTTGTGTATCAAACTTCATTGAAAATAAATATCCACCATATACCCACATTTCCTGTACAAAATATCCATTAAATAATATATAATTAATATCTTCTTCTGCCTTGAAACATAAAATTCATACTGACACCATTTGTTATCCAGTCCTCTGAAGTTTCTCATGAGTGGGTAATCTATGCTTCCATATCCTCCAAATGATAATAAAGATGGAAGGCCGTATGAAGGATGCCTAGAATTTCATAATACATACTAGTAGTCTGTTGAAAGACCTATAATGGGTGTTATAATAATCTTTGGTATTGAATTTACCAAACCTGTTACACTTATATATCAGCATGTCACGCTCTGTGAAGAAGTAGTTTTGAATTTCCAATTGAGCTTGGGTAGGTAACAGTCGGTTGTGACTTTGATAATGAGTGATAAGATTGTCAATGGTCATATACATAATACTAGGAGGTATATTGAATAGGGTCACTAGTGGGGTTCCAAGCCAATTGCTACTCCAAAAGTTGAGAGTAGAGTTTCTGATCGCTAACAATTGAAGCTCATGAGCAATATTATTGAAAGACTACTTATGTTCTGGCCAGATAGCAGATTACATATAATATTTATATTCATTCAATAAATTCTCTTTAAACCTTCTAGATAGGAATTCATCATGTGCATCATTAGTTAGAATATTCCATGTAAATTTCTCAGTGAGTCCATCATTAAAAAACCTAATATCTTTTTTCCCAAGGCCTCCCATTTCAACGGGGTTCATGCACTCTTTCCATGAAATAGTTATTTGCTTCCTTTCATATATTGAACTAGACCAAATGAATATTCTGATCTTACCTTGAAGTACCTTGATGAGCCCTCTAGGACACATGTAGAGGGAGAAAAAATAAACAAATTTTGAAGTTATTAATGAGTTAACAAGGCTTACCCTTCTAGCAAGGGACATTTATTTCCTTTTCAAGCTATCCATTTGACCAAATTAATGCTAATAAATACATAAATTGGACGGGTGGGGTAAATTTAATTTGTGAAGATCCGTTGATTGGTTGTTTGATCCCTTGGATTATTCTAATTAAAAATTTCACTTCACCGCATTCCCAATATCTATATGTAAAAATATACATCAGTTTTTGCATTTTTTGTCAATTATTGTATCTTTTTTCATGAAAAATAAATTGTAAATCAATAACTTATAATCGACATGTATTTTTAAAATATCTAATGACTATTATATGAATGTCCAAATTACGTTCTTGTCCATGTTAATATCTGTATTAGTTAGTGGAATAGATAGCTCCTTGTTGGTCTCATAATCCATGCTAATCCCAACTCTCACATGATCTATATGAAGTTATCCTTTATTTGGAATATCTCATTATATATTGTCAATGGTAGGACTTTTTCCAAGGTGGTACTCTTCCAAGGGATATATGTGCTTCTTCTGTGGTGTTGATCCCAAAGGTCATGGAACCCACTTCTATTACTAAATTTAGGCCTAGATTGTTTTTTAAAATTTTTCTTATAGTATTCTCACTATTATTTTGAAATAGGATCTTGGACATGTCATGCAACAAAGTATTTCTGATGAGTAGCATGGATTTTTGAAGAGAAGAATAATTAAAGGGAATATTGGAATTGACAAAGAGATGAATATTGAAATAAAAAAGAAATTTATTCTCTCTAATATCATGATTAAGGTGGATATGGACAAAGCCTATGATTAGATGGAATGGAACTTCATTTATAAGGTTCTGGTTTAGTTGTGGTTTAACTACTGGGCATGCAATTTACTATTCAAGTTCTATGCTTCCCCATGGATATTAATATATATCATGGGAGGTAATTTTTCCTTTTTTTAATATAGGTCAAGGTATAAGTAAAGGGAATACTAGGTCTCCAAGACTTTTTATTTTTTCCCAGGAGGCCCTATCTAGAAATATTTAACATGTTTTAGTAGAAGTGAATGTAAATCCTTACAAGAATAAAATTCAATTAGTTATTGTATCACACCTAATTTTTACCAATGAAATGTTTTTCTTTATCAATGAAATGGAAAAAACAATCAATATATACAATATATTTATAAATACCTATGGTGGATGGAGTGGTTAGTAGATCGATTAGGTCAAAGGTAGTGTTTATATATCCAAATTTTTTGATCACAGGCGAATAAACAATATTCAGGATAAGCTATAAATTAAAATAAATAATCTTACCATGATTTATCAAGGGTAACCAATCTGAAATGGTATGGTAAATAAATTACTATCAGAGGGTATTATTAATCATAGTTTTTTGCACATTTCAATTATAAAAATTGGTTCTTATATTTTGGAGGAAGAATTACACTTCTGAATTGTCTTTTGACTTCCATGCCAATGAATATTTTATATTTTTTTAGATCTCCCAAATGAACAATCAAAATCCTAGAAAAAATGATGAAATCATTTATTTGGTATTCCAATCAAGAAAATAAATTTCCTTGGGAAAATTGGGGGAGGATGGAAAAAACAGTCGAGGAGGTAGGTATTAATCTATGGAGTTTTGTTTATACTGTGCATGTTATTCAGGCAAGGCTTGCATTATAGATCATTCAAGGATCTTCACTCTGGGATTATTTCATGATTAATCAGTATGGGGTTGATTGGAACCAATGGACAAAGAACTCCAAGAGGCTCTCAAAACATACAATATGTATTTGTGATAATCTGAATATTCTAAAAAATATAGTTTGATGGGTGGTGGGTTTTTGTAATGTTAGGTTTTTTATAAAAAATTGGGTAGGTGAATATCTCTTTTTCCTAGGTGTCTGACATAGGATATTTCATTTAGAGAGGAAAGAAGGCATCCAAGATTGATTGACATGATTCTTTCGACTGAGATGTAGCGCATCTTTAACAAAATAATTTTGTTGGAGGATGTGGATAGTTGTGTTTTCACTATGATGACATATGGTCTTTTCCACACCAAAACCTTTTTTTATTTAGATCATGATGATTCTGTAGTTGATGAATGGGATATAAATATTTCATGTAATTAAATCCATTCTAAAAATAACTTTTTAGTCTAGAGTTTCTGGAATCATGAACTTCCCACTGATGTTAATATTTAGAGAAGTGGTGTTGTTTTAGCATCCAAATTTTGGTGTTTTGTAAACTCTAGTTACTAATCCTCATGAAAAAAGATTTTAGGGGTGAATGTGTGATCTATATATGGGATTTTATTAAAAAAGGATTATAATTTCTATGTAGGGGATTCTTTTGATGAATTCATTATATATTGGTTCCATGGGATAGATTGGTGAGGTTCGACCAGTAAATCTTGTTGCTTAATCTTTACGGTGGTGTTATGGGTACTGTGGAAGCATGAAATAAATCTAGAGAGGGTCGTTGTTCTTCCTTACTCGGAGTTCAGGTGCATGTCAAAACACTTAATGTAGAACTATATTCACTTTTGTTGGGAGTTCGGGCCATAGATCTCCTTGTCATTCTTTTTTAGAATAACACAAGTATTTTTTTTAGGGTCACTGATTTTATCCATAGGGTTTCTGGTTCCCCTAGAACCCTCCCAATGTTGGCATAAAGTTAAAAATTGATGGATCTTGTTTTTAAGGGGAAGATACATGGAGTTAGTTTTGTTTAGGATGGAAGGGGTTTGATGATTGTTAACTTTAGTGCCTTGTATGGATTGGGGAACTATATAGAGGTTGAGGTTAGAGATCTTCTTAGTGGAATTATACTGCTCAGACCGTATAATATTAACCTAGATTCTATAGAATCTAACTCCAAGATCATGGTGGAGGAATTAAAAGATGATTGAAATGCCCCATGGAATCTAGTTTATATGATTAGAACAAGTAGATCCATCATTGGCCAAGACACGAAGTCCAGTCACACTTGGAAGGAATGTAACATTGCAGCTTATTATATGGCTAGTAAATGTGACCCAAGTGAAATTCATATCATTTACTTTCACCATGGATATATTCCATATTATTTTATGTCTATAATTTGTGGTGATGCTCTGGGAATCCATCATTACTGGCCTCCTTGAGTCTGGTTGAGTAGTCAAATGTTTAATCTTTATGGTGATGATATTGTCCTTGGTACCCCTTTTAATAAGTAAATAGGTGAGAATTGATATATATAAATAAAATTAATCCTATATAATATAATTATGAAAAGTTATCAATTTCACCCCATTTCAAATTTCATGTAAATAATTATGAAAAAAATAACTACCTCTTGAATGACCACCTATTAAGGGGAATGTCTCACATAAAAGCTTTTTGGTGTGAGGAGGATATTTCCCTACTCATTATTCTTTTATATTTTCATCTCTTTGATTAATTATAATTTCATTTTATAAAAAATATAATGAACAATTATGTTTTTATTTTATATTAAATAATCATTTTCTATACTCTTACATTTTATTATCTCTATCCCCAAATTAATTTCCTTTATCAAAATATGTTCTTGGTAACACCCCAAAACCTGTACCTCTGACACAACCACTACTATTTTGGAAAATTTAAGGCCACTAATAGTATTTTGTTCATCTGATATTGTTTATTATGATTCTTGTGTCTATTTTGTATAAACAATATTTTAAAATAATTGATCATAATCATGAAAACCTATTTAATGAAATATTTATTTTCATGTCATACTTTCTTATGTTACCCACACATTTTGTGTGTTTTAATCTATTAGTATCCCTTCATTATTAACATGTGCCTCATTCTATAAGACATTATGTGGGATGGAATTGGATTTCTATTTTGATTCATGAATCTTAATATAAAAATTGGAACATAATTGTCTTGTTATTTCGTGTCACATAAAATTATTATTGCAGATTTAAAAAATTCAACAATTTTTTTCAAGTGAAACGTACCCCATCCTTTCA
Organism: Viscum album; assembly: GCA_963277665.1. Lineage (NCBI taxonomy): Eukaryota > Viridiplantae > Streptophyta > Magnoliopsida > Santalales > Viscaceae > Viscum > Viscum album. The sequence continues at coordinate 545,983,021 of OY728140.1, forward strand.
TTACGGTAGGGGTATATTGGGTTTTCTACTAATTTATTATTTTTATTAGTTAGTTGTCGTTTCATAAATTAAAATTTCTTAATCATAGTTAATAATACATGTTTTTTTTAATCAAATTATTACTAGTCACACTGTACCTAAATAGATGTATTCTCACGACAACCAATAAAGGAATTCCATGCATGTTTGTTTATCTGATGTGCATAAATCTGGGGTGGGTCAAATTTTATTTTACCTTCACCATATTTAAGATTACAATTATTATGAATTTTTTAAAATATTCTATGATTCTTTCCATATATCATTAATACAAATTTTATTCAGGATTCATCTACTACATATGAACTCTATAAGGGATAATGAAGAGTGATTCAATGTTTCAAGATTTTGTTTTTTCATAAAATAAATAATGTATATCATAATGATACCCTAATATATTCCAAAATAAATTTATTAAGAACAAGAATAATTTTTTTCAATGAATATATGTCAATAATCATGTTCATGCATGTGGTGATCTTAATGAAACTACCAAATATTTCTTTGTTGGGGTTATCAGGCTCGTTATGTGTATTCCATATAAACTAAAATTTAATGCCTTTGCTTCTCACCTGAAATATTTTTTCTAACAACATCATTCCACAATGCTTATATATTTTCTTAGCCACATTTTTTTCAATTCCTACCATTTTCTCAGTTTCAACATCATCAATATATTGTTCCTCTGGATTGGTAAAATCAACATGTTCTAGAGGTTGTTGTTCCTATAAATTAGGAGAAAATTCATGTTGAGAAACATGTTGATCCTCATGATCAATAGAAACCAAATGTGTAGAATTAAATATCTACATAAGTGGTTGAATATTTAATTTAGATTATTTAAATGCAGTGGTGGAGAAATAATAATATGAGGTAACAAAATATATATTACCAAAACATTTAACCTTCTTAGTGAACTCTCACTTTTTAATGGTTGAATTAATATGATGCATCTATAAATTATCCAAATCTCATCATTGTGGTGTCCTATGACATAAATGACCCCATCTATATTGGGGCCACTGTGAAATAATTTTAACATCTCCATGAAAGGGTCATACTCAGTCGAATTGACATATGACCCTTCGATGGTTTTGGTCGATAACCAAAAAAATTACAACTTTTAGTTTGTGGGATATGGAACATACAATATTTATTCTACCTATGATTCAATTTTAACTGTTTATCTCCTAATTATTCTATTGATGGAAAAGTTTGATATATTCACATAAATTTGATTTCTTTCTTTGGTACTAGGTAGATGAATCTATTTAGCCACAAGTGTAACTCCTTTATTTTTCATGGTATTGTGTTCAACATTTTTATATTTATAGAACTTATAACAATTAATTATAAAACCATTATTTGATAATACCTTCACACATAATCCTATAACTATCCATTATAGTTGTTCTGAAATTAAATCTATATTTTTAGTTGAATCCATAAAAATATGGTCACAAAACCATCCTATAAACTATTTATTATATATATTAGATACCCATATTTAATCTCTTAAAGTATTAAAATGACTAAGAATTACTTTGTGGGTTTAGAAATATGGGTAAACCAATAAAATATTAGGAAATACATAAATTTGGGTCTACATATGCTCTGTAATAGAAATTCTAATGGCATCTACTCGGGAAATTCATTCACCCACTAGCCACCCGGTGTGATGAGATTTTGGTAGACTAATGATTTACAAATTAGAAAGTTAGTTGGTATAGAGTTAAATGGATTCGTCAATAACATACCACTTCTCAATAAAACCATCTCAACAACATTGTGTTTTTACATATCTTTTCAATATATTCTTAAATCCTTCAATGGGTTACACACATCTCTAATGTGCAGGACCATATAGTAAAATATATCTTACCAGGTGAACCATTATATCAAACAATGTCTTTTAGAATAATATATCCAATTATTATAAAATGATATAATTTTAATTTTACATAGTTGTATATTTCACCAGGTCTATATCTTTGTTTCATATAGCATTGAAAAATAAGTATATCTTGGTTAATGTATTATGAACTTTGTTTTCTCCTCCTTATTTTAAATCTTACAAATTATTATTATTATATTTCTAATGAGATTAATATTCTATGATAGTATTCCATTTTGTATGTATAAATTCTATATGTATAGATCTACCACTAGTTAAAGAGATCTATCATTAGTTGATAATGATCTACCACTGAATCTTCTACTAGAGACTTCATCTACTGGTGACATGTACTACCATCAGATGTGGTACCTCAAGAAATGTATTGTCTCTAGAAATGTGTAATAGCTAGACATGTTCTACCGTTAGACATGTGCTACAACTAGACATGTTCCACCACCAGACATGTTCTACCACTTGATGTGCTACCACTAAATATTCAAGTAGAACTGTGCTACCACCTGAGATCTACTATTGATATCTTGTGCCACCACTAGACCATGATACCTATATTCTTATCTATTGTTGTTCAATGTTATCATTATATATTTTATACCACTAGTGCCTTACTATTTCAGTTTTTTTCCATTATAATTTAATTCCTCCAAAAGATAGTTTATGAGAGTTAATATATACATCCCCACATGCATTATTTTATGATTAGTCCTAAACCACTCCAAATATGAATTGAATAAAAATTTAGAGGTTTTCTAATTTAGTTATTAGTATGAAGATCCAAAATATAATTATTATTATTCTTCAATATATATTTGTACCTAGAGAGATATTTCTTTTTATGGTCTCCCTCACACACATACGTGTAGTGAATGCATGAACATAGATAAATACATATTTCTGAGTGTGAAAGTGTGAAATTCACAAAATATCAATAAACTTTCATACACTAAATCAAGAGTTTTGTGAAAACGTTTTTCAAAGAATCTAAAGATTGAAAACTGAATATTTTTAAAATATGTTTAACTCCACCTTTTGAGAAATTTTTTTGAGATTCTCTATAAGTGAAATACAATGACCCACTAGATTTTGATTCTTTTTGGACTAAAAACCACAACATATTTCCATATATTCTTATTTTTTCATGCTTTTTATGATTTACATTTGAGCAGTGTGCTATATTACCCTAATTATTTTTATAATGTATCACATGAAATTAAACTAGTGTGTTATTGAATTCTTTTTTCATAATTCTTTATTTGTATACCCACAAAAAATGTGTAAGAGGTCTTGTGTTGTCTGTAATGTTTTTATTCCCATGAATAACACTAGAATAGGCTTTAAGAAGGATAGTTTCTATGCTTTTTTTTTAAAACTTGATATAAGTTGTGGATATGATTATTATAAAAATAATATTCTTGATAGAAGGATATTTTAAAGAGGAGGGGAATATGTCTCAACTTGAGACTAAACCCCTAGTTTATTCCATTGTGTGATTTTCAATTATTTTCTATATTTCAAAGAAAAAACTACATTTTTTATTTTAATCTATAAAAAAACCTTTACTTTGATAATTATTATTATACTTTGTTTATATAAAGTATTTTATTAAGTAATTTATTTTTAAAAGTTAATGTGATTGTAGATATTGTTTTAACTAATCCCTAATACTACTTTGAGAGATTTTATAAAACACAAAACTTATATAATTCAACTATTTTGGTTAACTAGGTTTTTTTAATTACCTTTTAGGATATAATTTTAATTTTTTTAAATATTTATTACAAACTAAATTCACCCCTCTCTTGAGATACTCACATTTACTAATATTTTTTATCATAGGAGTTTCTCAAATATATTTTCAACCGTGTTTTAGTTCTGTTTTAATGATCTTAAATTTCTTCTGTTTCAAATTTAATTATTTATGAATAATATTAGACAAGGGGAATCTACCAAAAACAATCCACTTCATTTTAAGGGCACAAAATGTGCTCAGTGGTACATTAAAATAAAATTTCGCCTAGAAAATATTGGTTTTGATATTTTCATAGTAATTGAAGATCAATATGATAAAATTAAAACTACTAGATCTACTTGTAGTGACAATACTAAATCATTATATGATAATTAAATTAAAGCTATGAATTCCTTATAAAGTGAATTGGGTGATAAATAATTTAATAGAATTTATTCAAGTAATAATACTATTTAAATTTGGGATAGTTTAGATATTGTTCATGAGGGAACTTATAATGTCAACGAAATTATTTTTACAACTTATACTATTAAATATGATACATATACTATGAATATTTTTTAACTTATTTCTGATATGTATCTCAATATTAATGATATTTTTAACATAATGAATTCACTAGGGAAACATATTTTTTGAAAAGATCATGTGATGCGCCAATTGAGGTGTTTACCATATTGATGGAGAGGAACATTAGTGTCAATACAAGAGTCATGTGATATAAGAAAGTTTTATTTCTTGGAATTTATAGGATATATTATGATGTATGAGGAAGAAGTAAAAGTAAACAGATAAGAAAGGGTTAGAAAAATGATAAAATCTTGAGCATTCAAATCTAGTGCTTCAAAATTAAAGGAGAAAATCCAAGCTAACAGTGTAGGAGACGAAAAGTACCCTATTGATTGTTATGAGGAAACATACCACATGGACAAAAGAATAAAAATGTTATATCAAAGGCATATGTTCTCTAGGAAAACCAACTATAATGGTATGTAGGAAAGTATTGTTAATTGGATAAAGGATATTAAATGGATGATTGTACAAATGAAATAATCTGTTATGATTGTAAGAAGAAATATCATGTCAAAGATGACTATTATAATATAAAATTAAAGAACAAATATGATGATAAGGATAATAATTATAAAAAATACATAAAGGAAACATGGAGTTCTTCAGAATGTAGTTTTATTGATTCAGAATCAACTTAGAAAGACACAAATAAGAGAGCTAACATTGTTTTATAATAAACAAATCTGATATATCTAATTTTTTTCCTACTTCTAATGTTCATATTTCTAATTCTTCTGAAAAATAATAATGTGACAAGAACATTTCCAATGAGAAAATTTGGGAAAGATATAATATGTAGGAAGATAATTTTAATGAATCGGAAGATAAATATAATATTTTATAGAAGCATCATTCCTTAACTGCTAGTTTTAAAATTGATCTTAGTTTTGAGAAGGATAAAAATGATCATTTATTTGAAGATAAAAATTATTTAAATGTTTTTAATGAAAAAATATATAAATATTTATAAAGATTTAAAAATGGAAGAAATGTTCTTACTAAAATTCTTGAAAGAAAAAAACATTAAAATTCACTACATTAATTGGGTATCAACTTCCATATACGAGGATCATTAAAAATAGTTTTCTTCCTAGTACTAATTATTTTGAAATTAATTTTTTATTATATTTTATCCAACAATTTTTTTATTTCTAAAAGTATGAAATATTCTTATAGGAATAATGTAGAGAAATTACGGATTCATAAATATTTGATTAACAACATTTCTGGACCCCAGAATATTTTTATACCAAATTAATTGTTGGTGTAATGATTTTTGTAGGAATTAGGCTTGAAAAATATAGTATGAACTTATAGTATCTTGAACATGGTGATTATAGGCACATTAATTGGGACTATTTTATTTTTAATAACTTGATTAATGTTGATGGTGGAAATATCACTTTTGGTGACAATTCTAATGTGAAAATTATTATCCTTAGTCAAATCAATAACTTTAATGCAATTTTAATTCCTGAATGATTATTATTAGATGGATTAAATAATAATATACTTATAATATAACTAATTTTTTATGATGTTCTTTATGTTAAACTTGATAATAATTATGGTAATGTTTTTTATTCTAAAACTTACTTAGTTTTTACTCCTTTAAGAATTGATAATGTTTCTGCTGTTAATTTAGAATCCCTTTTTTCTCAAAATAATTCTTCTCTAAGTGACTTAGAAAAAGAATCTTGGATTCTTCATTAACTACTACGCCATTTTAGTATCCATTCACTTAGAAAGGTTTCAAGAAAATGGTTAGTTAAGGACATACCTAAACTAGAATTCCCAAATGATATTGTCTATAATCCATGTAAAAAAGGGACAAGAAAAAAATATATTTCAAATCAAATATATAAGTTTAAACTTCTTAAACTCTCGAGTTTGTTCACAAGGACTTTTTTGGACCTTCTAGAGTTTCTAACTAAAATATAATGCACTATGTTTATGTTCTTGTTGATGAATTTTCTAGATATACATGGGTATTATTCTAGATCACAAAAGCGGGGCGTGTTTTTGTTTTAAAAAGTATGAAAAATATATATAAAATTGTCGTAAAATTAGGGTTAAGGCTTTAATAAGTGATATTGGATGTGAGTTTGAAAATTAATATTTATAATTTCTTTTCTCGAAAAATAGATATGGTAATAACTTTTCTGCTCCTAGGACGTAACCATAGAATGTTTTAGTGGAAAGGAGAAATAGAACCCATAAAGAAATTTCCCAGACAATGCTCAATAACTGTGAATTACCTACTTATTTTTGGGAAGAATATATAAATACATATCCTTATATAATCAATAAAGATTTATTAATACCTCTCTTAAGGAAAACACTATATGAATTATGGAATGGTATAAAACATCTTTAATGTTTTTGGTTCCAATGTATTTACTCTTAATACTTAGTTAAATCTTGAAAAAATTTCTTTCATGAGTAAGGAATGAATTTTTTTAAATATTCAATATCTATTGAATAATATAGGGTGGTTAATAAAAGGAATAAGATTATGGAGGAATATTCTCATGTAAAAATCTGATGAATGTAATCTTTATAAGCCTAAGTCATTATTTAGAAAACCTATAAGTTGATCCTTAAAATCTAAATATCAATGACCAGTCATTTGATAATTCTATAAAACAAGAAGAAAATTCATTTAATTATGAGGAACTACCTAAACCTGAACCAGATCATATATAAGATAATGAGATTTATATCCCTTATTTTCATAGAACTGTTAGGAATCATATATAACATTATATAAATATTTTAATTATTGATTTAGATAGAGATAAAAAAAATAGAAATTTACTTTGAAATCAGGTTGAATATCAAGAATTATTATCATAGCACAAACCTAAGAATGTTAATGGTAAAATTAATGATTATTTTCGTGTTATTTAAATTAAAGAATAAAATAATAAAATTTAATTAAATAATTTTAGGTAAATTTTATATAGACCTAAATACCCAATGACTTTTGGAACTAAGTGGGAATTTAAGAACAAGGTTGATGATTTTGGAAATATAGTTACAACTAAATCACAATTAGTTTCACAAGGATATAATCAATAAGATTGAATTTACTATGAGCAATCCTTTCACCAATATCCAGTCTTGAATCCATTAGAATAAATTTTCCTTATAAATTAAGTTTGAATTTAAAACTATTTCCAATGGATTTAAATCATATATTATTAAATGGTTACATATTTGATGATGTTTTTTTTGAAAACCCATGGATTTCAAAATCCTCAATTTCTAAATAATGATTTTAAATTAAAAAATTTATTATATGGTTTACAACAATCTCATAGAGCTTGGTATTATCAAATAAACTATTTTATAATTTCTAAGGATTTTTCAAAAGGCATAATAGATCAATAATTTTTTACAAAAAAATATCAAAATACTTTTATTTTTTCAAATTTATATTGATGATATTATTTTTTGTTCTTCTAAAAATTATTTGTGAATTAATTTATACAAAATTATGAAAAGTGAATTTTAAAACAGTTTAATGGGAAAACATAAATTATTTCTTGGTTTTTAAAATTTTCCAAATAAATATGGAATTATTTTAAGTGAAATTAAGTACACTAAATTACTTTTAAAACTTTTTGGTTTGGATAACACTAAAATTTATGTTACTCACATGATAACAACTTGTAAGACGGATAATGATAAAAAAAGATAGTTAGTTGATCAAACTAGTTATAGAGGTATGATTGGATGTTTTTTATACTTAATCACAAGATATCCATATATTATTTCTTGTGTGTTTACATGTGATAGTTTTTAATAAAATACTAATGAATATCATTTAATTGATATTAAAATAATTTTCTAATACCTCATGTATACACACAATTTAGGACTTGTCTATCTAAGAGGAAAAGAATTTGAATTAGTGAGTTATGAATATTTTTATTTCGATGGTTTTATGTGAAACACATGATGAAATTGTGAATTATTTTTTTAGAATTAATTTATCCTTTTCGATATTTTTCATTTCAGGTAACACTGAAAATTTTTTATTTTATATTAAAGCACTATGTTTGGATTGCTTTATACGCCACACCAAGTTAATCATGTGATACACACAAAATAAATGTTATATTTCTATACATATTATACTTAAGTTAGTCGGTACTTAGTTTAAATTACATGAAACACTAACTTGGCATATAAAAGACACAACACTAACTTAGCGTATGATATATGTAACACTGATGTTTCTATGAAACATCATTTTACTATTATAATTACTTAAAAGAGATAAATATAACATTGTTGGAAAAATTATTAATATGATTATTGATAAATAATTTTCAATTATTGTTTATAATGGTTTTATATAAATAAAACATATTTATATCGAAAGATATAATTTTTGGTAAGGACCTTGTATGTTTAAAAGTTCGATTTCTCAAATGAACTATAATTCATATCCATATATGAAACACACTAAAATTAATTTTAGACACATATAAAATTTTAATTTGAAAAAATTAAATTCATTTTAAAATTTATAATTCCAAATTTATATTAGGGTCAATTTGTTGGATTTTTTTTAAAAACATCGATTTTTTGAGGAATAGTGAAAACACTGCATTTTAGTTAATAACTATCTTTTCATTTAAATAATTATTATTGTTATATTATAATTTAAATTTGTTTCAAATTAAAATCAGATTAATCATACATATATAAATACCATTTATTCCATTATAATCAATTTCACTAGGAAGATGAATATAAAAACATAACAAACTTTCAAACATTTTTCTACATTAAAAAATAGTTATTTAGTCTGGTCTGCAGGATTAACATTAATATTATTTTTTTATTATGTGAATTGATTTTATAAAAATGTACATAAAAATAAAATATTTATAAAATTTATTTTATAATTATATCGTGTTGATTTTTACCAAAATGATTTGTTAAAGCGATTAAACATAACGCCAACGATTAAGGTCAAATTAAGCCTAATTAGGGACTAAACCTTAATATGATTGGCCAAAATGACCTATCAATTTTTAAAAAACCCATTATATGGAAATATTTTGGCCATAAAATTTAAATCATTTATTTATGTTGGGGTTTTATGAATTTTTTAAGGTAAGAACATGTGTATACCTAACTTATTTAAAAAAAATTCCAAGTGAGTCCTTTTACCTCCGTATAAAAGGCCACCACATCTATCACTTCTTCACACCTATAAAACATGTTAAGTTTTAAAAATATTTTCCCAATAAATTTCACAAAATCCATCCCATACTTATATATTCCTACCATAGTGCATAAATAAATTCAAGGAATTCATTTGGAAAAAATGAAAAAGAGTTTCCCAATTAAGAGGTAACCTCTTATCCCAACTCCCTTTATTTTATTTTTATTCTCCATATAATACACTCTATTTATTAAATTATTGTATAAAAACCAGTTTATTAAATATATATGGATTTTTTTGCTATAATTTTTCTATTTACACTTACACATCCCACCATCTAATGGGTAATGAACACAATATTTTTGTGTATGATGAACTACTGCCTCATGAAATGATGATTGTTCATTTTTATATTACTGAATTTAATGGTGGAAATTATGATTGAAACTTAATTTATATATATAATAAATTCTATTTTTTTCATCTTATATTTTCCTTTTTACAGCATATATATTTTTTAATTTTTATTTTATGTCAATACAAAAATTTCTTTTGAGGATGTGTGGACTAATGCCCCCTCAAAGTGATATGATTCATTGATAAAAAAACATGGATTATATTAAAGTTGGTTTTAGTGAATATATATGATTTATATAATTTAAAAATATAGTATAATAATTATATATACATATATGCATGTATATATTTTAATTTCATTCATTCAACATTACAATTAAACAGAAATATCATTAATGCATATGTATGACCTACCTTCTTCATAAAAGGTGTATTCCATTTCAAAATTATATATTCCATAGATTGTTATAATAAAAATATAATTTTTATTAATTATATTTATATCATTTTATACATTCTAGAAATCAGGATATATGTTCAATTACCAACAATATTACAAATTAAGACACCAGTGAAGAATAAAGAGAATATTACCTAGAGTAAAACCTTATCATAGGATAGTTAAAAAGAAGGTAATAAAAGGTTTTAATAAAACCATATATGGTATTATATATAATAATATGTTTTTCTAGAATATTTATATAAATTTATATTTATTATATTGGTAGTTTGAATGAGTATTATGAGAGTAATGACATAAGGTAAAGTGATTTCATCACACTTTTTATTTCTGTGAGATACAAGCTTTATTCCCCACACATTAATTATGTGTGGTGTTTATACATCCCATGGATGTATTAAATTTTTATCATACATAAATTTATGTGTACATACATATAAATTTTAGGATCTTTCCTTTTTTGGTTTAATGTTTCAAAAGTTAGTAAATTGGAAAAATAGTTTTGTCTCAATTTTTATTCTTAGAGACTCGTGTTTTGTTATGCACCAAATTTTTTTTTATGTGTATATAATTAAATTTTACATATTATATCATGAAAATATTTATTTAAATGGTATTTTAAGATTAATTTAATTTACTTTTCTAGAAAGGAGTGTATGATCCTAAGAAACCAATTTTTGAGAGTTTTTTAAAAACAACTTCATTACTTTTTGAGATTATTAATGATTATGATTATTTGATAAACAATTATGATTCATATCTCAGAGAAATTAACGAATTTTGTTATCATATGTTTATTAATGATTTATTCATATATTGGTTCCATTTATTACTCTCTTTTCTACATAATATAGTTAGGAAAGTGTTTTTAAGAAAGCCAGAATTTACCCTATATTTGGTCAGAAATATGTGTTCCTTTAAAACCATGTTTTCTAAAAATGGGTTTCCAAGAATATTATACTTATATTCCATGATCTTTAAGATAAATTGTCACAATTGTTTTTTATTTTTATAATGTTTTCAAAGGAATTTTATTATCGCCTTTCAAATGAGGCAATTTTATGATCTTTTTACCATATAAAAGGAATGTTATTTTTATCTCCTACGACATGTATAGATATATCTACCATCAATATATTGAAGATTTATTTTCATGTTTAAAGGATAATTTTTTAAAAAAATGTTTTTAAATTTTATTTTAAATGAAATGCATTTCAAACAGATTTCAAGATTCCTTTATAAATTTTCAAGGAAATTGGTTTTCAAAAATGTTTAAAGATCCTTTTATATGTTTTGAAGGAAAATAGTATTCAAAATGATTTCAAGACTCATCTATTAGTATTAAAATAATATTAAATAGAAATTTGTTTTAAAATGTTTAATGTTTTGATGATTTTTTTTAAAATAAGAAAGGATATTTTCCTCAATAATTTTTTTAAAAATATAATTCAATGTTATTTTCCATCTAAGATGACATTCGTTGATGTTACTCATATCATTCTAGGAAATAATACCAATGGAAAATTCATACTCTTTATTAATTGGGTTATGTTTTGTTCGAATGATAATTATGAAACCCATTTCTCTTTCACATGATATATTATTTTGAAACCCACTTCATTTCATGGGTTGTGATTATGATGAAATGATTATGAAACCTGTATCTTTTTCCACATGTTTTGATATGATTACAACATTTTGATATATATTTTATTTCATGGTTTATCATATGATTGTTTATGATTTTTTTAGCACATGTAAATATGATTTAATTATGATATGTGTGGGACCTATCTCTCCCAATAATTCGTTTGGTGAAGTTTTATATCTCATGAGATAGACTACGATGGTCTTGGTAATGAATCCTGACTACTAAGATATCCATGGGATTGAACCATGACAACATATATGGTATGAGGGGTGAGCTTGTGCTACTAAGATTATAATGGGAGTGAACCATCACTACCAAGGTGGTATTGGAAGTGATGCCTTGGATACTATTGTAATCATATTATATGCTTATGTTTCTTCCAAAATTCCATATTTTATTCCAATGCAATTATTTCAAGGCTTATGGTATTTTCTTATTTACGATTCATGTATTATGATATACCATTATTTATTACATGATTCAGGTATATGATCTTTAATATACATGGTATGTTCATCTATTTTTATGATATTGTTCTCATAACCTTATACTCATGATTGTGCTTACATATCTTCCTTGTTTACCCTTACTGAGCATTTGATCTCACCCTTATTTATGTTTCCTTACCAAGGTTATGAAGATATGTATTATTTTGTATGTTTCTTATAAGGGTTCTAGTCATGAATAATATAGTGATTCATAATGTTTCTCACTTATATATCAGTGTTTATCTTTCCATGTTTCCAAAGGCACTAGACTAGTACAATATTTGGGCATCTATTTGTGTAATGTATTACGTATTCTAAAAATGTTATGAAATTCTAATGTATTCCAATACTGGGTCGTTATAGTTGGTATAAGAGAAAATTTTTAGTTATTCTTTGGAATCTAGGATGATAAAAATTTAGTGAGAACTCTAAGGACATGTCTAAGGATAATTTTAAGGATAAGTGAATGTATAAAAACATGTCCTAGAATTTTGGTGAGGGACAGAGTGAGGGGATTACTATTAATACATCCATGTATGGATAATTCAAGTGGATGTTGATCTATCATAGATGAAGATTGGGTGAAAACTCAGGGTAATCTGGTACATGACAATGGGTCTTGCTGCACACCTAGTTTGACACTCCCCGAGGATATGCCTTGGGAATGAAAAAAAACTTCATGAAATATCATGTAGTATTTAAATATAATTCAGATAGGAATGAAATTCGATAAACCTAAGGAGTCATAGATTATGGACAGTTTCATGATTTAGAAATCCAATAAGTAATTATTTTCATGACTATGTGGTTTTCTTCTTTGAAAACTAATACTAACGCTATGCTTTTGGACTATTCAGTGGTGGGAACTACATTGAACTAGATTAATGTTGAATGTGATAGAAATATTTTTGATTAGATGTCGAGTGGGAAAATCTCTTCTATGAAATAAGTTTTGATCATGCCAAACTAGTTTTCACAGAACATGATTAACAAAATGTACCTTAAACAAATCTTAGACTCACCAAGGAAGAGAAAGAATGAGTTCACTAAGAGTTATAGTGATGGTGACCATGGAAGAAATACAATTTTGTTTTCTTTTGTGTCATGAATGTGGAAAGAATAACCTAAGAGAATGTATTATAGGAACAAGTAGATGTTTTGACTATGGTAAAGAAGGACACAATGCAAGTGACTAGAAGAGAAAAATGAAGAGTTCGGTTATTTAAATGGATAATAATATTGTCCTCTCTCAGTATTAATTGAAGGTTAAGTTATTTAAGTATGGAATACATGGTCATTATGAAACTAAATGTCCATGTTGAAAATATATTTAAGAGAAGCAACAAGGTGGTGTGAGTAATGGTTATATTTTGGATGATGATGATACTACATATGAAATGTGAATGGAATGAGGTTTTTGTAATATGGCGAGGGTAAATTTGTTAATGGAAAAATGATGAAGGGGATTGATAAATGATTTTATGTATTTCAATACAATAATTATGTTATCATAATTTTGAAATATATAAGGATTGTTTAGTTTATGTTTTTCACTATGGATTTATAAGAATATGTTGAATGGATTCAATTGAATAGAAAAGTGATTTAATAAAAAGGTTTTTTCCATATAAAACAAAAAATTAAGGGAAAGAGAACCCTTAATATGTTACTTATGTTAAGATTTTTTTTTTGGATAAAGATATGTGGGATAGGAATAAGTAAATTGGATAGTACTGATTACCTTAGAACTAATTAAGGATATGTTGACAAGTAGTTCATGCTATCATGGATTAAGTTTAAAATTTATTGTATTTATAAAATATAACCATAAATCTATGTAATGAGGAAGCATGCATGTCTTACAAATGGATTTACGGTAATTCATGTAGTTACAATGTTCCAAGAGAATTGACAACGAGTGTATTCACATGTATGGAATGTGACAACCAATATGCACTTTTTGATATATAGGGGATCGATGATAAGATTATTTTGAGATGTTATTTCTAAAGATTTTTATTTTCATATTTTATAAGGTTTATCAGGTTAATAATTCATGAAATTTTTATGTTAAACTTCATATGAATAATTTATGAACATAGTTAGTTTTGACAACCATTTTTTAAAGGATATTTAGGGATTAACCATTTTTCAAGGATTTCCATCATATTTATTTTGTAAATTTTATTAGTGTGGTTTCAGAAAATGAAATCATGTTTACCAGGTGAAAATAAATAATGTCCGGAAAGGCCGTATGTTTTTAACCCATTATTGAAGGATGATAATGGTTTTACACCTACCACATGTCTACATGATATCATAGTTAATTTGTAATTATTTTTGTTGAAGGATGATAATGGTTTTACACCTCATCGGTGGTATTGGAAAAACCATGGGCTTGCCCATTGTATTAGCCCATGGTATTGGCCACTTGGGACACCTCATAGCATATCATACAATTTATAAGTCGGCCAGAATGATTACATACTTATTACAACATTAATGATGTCATTAAACACCCGAAACTCAACACTGTATTTTTACTATTCACCGAAAATTCAACTCTTTCAGAAAAATCCCAAAACTTCACCTCAACCTAATATTGATTCTCTGAATTCAAAACTGAACTCCATTTTAGGAAAATAAGATTCTAATTATGAAATGTTTATTATTTATGTAAAAATATTATTCACTGAAAATTCAACTATTTCAGAAAAAATCCCCAAAATTCACCTTAACCTAATATTGATGCTCTTAATTCAAAAATGAACTCTATTTTATGAAAATAATTTTGTAAATATTTTAATTCAATTTTTAAACAAAAACACTATTCACCCAAAAAAACTAATACTTATTTAATAATTTAGGAAATTGTTATTTACTTATTTTATTAAATCACATTACCTAATAAAGGTGTCTAAATTATATTAATACTTTCTTAAGTGATGTTACTATTCCATTTGGCCAAATTACAATTCATAAGCGAAAAATTACTATTCATAATTTACTATTCACCAAAAAATAAGTTGATCTCATTAGACTATAAATTTATTTCTGAACACAACAGTAGAAGACAATTTTTTGAAAATAATTACACATTATTAATTTTTTAGGGTTTACATAAATATTTTAAAAAATCATTTTTTTCAAAAATTCACCTATAATATACATCCTATATTTATCCGAACATTTGATATTCAAAAACATCACCATAATAAGAAATAAAAAATTTATTTATATCAAAGGATTACATAAATTCACTAAGGTCTCGTTATATAACCCCTTATAACACCAGTATATGAGCTAAGTGTAATGTGTGCTAAGGTGATAGAATCTTGGGGTGGCTTGACCAACATTGCCTGAGTGGTGATTTTTATTAGCTTGAACTTCTCCCATTGGAGACTCCCTTCAAGCTTCACACGATAAATTTTGACTTGGGTTTGGTCCAAAGCAAAGCCCAGTGGTGCTACATCTTTCCCAAGTTCTATCATATGGGCTTCGAATAGGCCGAGACTACTGGATGAGGCCATAAAATCTTCTTTCTATAACAATGATCACTTGTATTTAAAAACAATAATCGCAAAATTAAGAGTTTAGTTTCCAATAGTTATATTGACCAATGGTCATATTTTCCAATGGTCATAAAAAAGTTGAATCCTAATGGTATCATTTTAATTATACTCATTTCATTAAATAAATGAAATAGTTTTGTTGAGTATAAAATAAAATAACACACAAGAATAAGAAACAAAAATTATTCAAAAGTTTGGGTCGTTACATCAGGAATAAAAGTTAATTTATAGACTTCCATTATATGAATTAATGGATGAATTAGAAATTTATAAAAGAAAAACTAAAGAATGAATTTTCTTTAAAGAAATATATCAAGTAAATATATTTCCTTACATTATTGTTCAATAAAAGAATTACTCAAAATTGGGATAATGATCAAAAATGTGTTGTCATGATACCTTAATTTTATTGAACCAATGGCCTTTTAAATCATCACAGATTTATGACTTTCAGACCCTCAAGTTTTCTATGATCATTCAGTTGTTTTTGATTGATTGCCTCAATCAGTCCTTATAAATATTTAAACTTTATCTCTATATCCAATCTTCACTCCCAACCTATGTTATCCTATGTGGAAACCCAATTGTATGTTAATTTGGGTAACTGTTATGTTTCCCAATTTTCCTTTTTATGTGATGTTTTTGTATTCTTTTTAACGATGTGGGTTTCTATGAATGAACCTTTCAATTATTAATCCTTTGATAACCTGGATGAGTTCTGAGGGAGAAATTAATTTTACGTGTGGTAGAATGAAACACCGAAATATTTTGTGAATTAATTTTTAAAAATAAATTATCCATTGCGATATTTTTTATTTCACATAACCCTGAAAATAGTTTATTATATATTAAATCACTATGTTTGGCATGCGTTATATGCAACACCAAGTAAATTTTTCACTCCAAAAAACATAAATTTTATATTTCCTTACAGTGAACACCAAGGTTAGTTGTGAGTTGGTGTATATCACATGCAACACCTACTTGTCATATACAACACACAACACCATATTACCTTACATTATACACAACAATTTTCTTATATAATACATCATTTTACTGTAATAATTATTTAAATGAGATAATTATAACCTAATAGTGAAACATAGTAATAAAAAAATTAATAAAAACTTCCAAGATATTGTTTATGATGGTTTTATATAAATAAAATATATTTATAACAAAAGATATAATTTTTGGTAAAGTCCATATATGTTTAAATATATTATTTTCTCAAATGAACTACATTTAATTTCCTTCTATAAAAAACAATAAAATAAAATATATACACATATAATAAGTTAATTTGATAAAATAAACATAATTTTTTAATTTATAATTATGAAATTAGATTATGTTGAATTTTTTGGATTTTTCAAAGAAACTTCATTTTATGGATAAATATATAAAATAATGCATTTTGGTTAACAACGAATTTTATGTATACATAATTATTAATGTTAAAATATAGTATAAATTTGTTTTCAGGTTAAATTAGATCACTTATAGATATATTAATACTATTTATTTCATTATATTCAACTTCACTTTGAATTTTAATAAAAAAAAATCAAACATTTGTACATTTTTCTACATTAGAAACATGTTATTTCGTCTCATCTACGGGATTAACAGTAATCTTAATTTTGAATTTTTTTTGAATTGATTTATGAAAAATGGAAATACAATATGGTAATAAGTATAATATTTATTATCATGTTATATCATGTTTATTTTTTACCAAAATTATTAGTAAAATTGATTAAAATTACTCACAATGATTAAAGGCAAATTAAGCTTAATTATAGACTAAACCTTAATATTAGGGTACCAAATAACCTAAAAAATTTTGGAAAACCCATTTTTTGAAATATTTTTTCTATAATACTTCCATTATTAATTAATGTTGGGATTTATGAATTCTTTAGGTATAACCATTTGTACACCTAACATATTATAAATAATTCTATGTGAGTCCTTTTCCACTCTTATAAATGGTCCCCACCTATCCCACATATTCTCACATCACAAACCTCTTATGATTACCCATGATCATCCCAATATAGTTCAAAAAAAACAATCAATTACTTTTATAATTATTCCCTTGGGTAGAAATTAATCCAATGAATCCTTTTACACAAACCTAAAGGTGTTACCCTATTAGGAGGTAATGTCTTCTCCTAAGCTCATTTCATTTATTTTCTTTCCCCACCCCATGAACTCTCTATATTCTATGATTGTATAAAACAATAGTATATTCAATATAATATGATGTTTTTATGACAAGGGTTATACCTTCACTTACAAAGACCTCCATCTAATTTTTAACAAATATACAATTTATGTGTACGCCGAACAACCGCCTCCCTAAACGATGATTGTCCATTTGTCCTTTACCACCTCCCATGGTGGAAATTATGATGGAAAATTGGTTTATATATGTTTTATATTATATGTTTTATGTATTTAATAATATTTATTCTTTTTTAAAAAACATATATATTTACATTCCATTTTATGTTGTTACGATAATTTCATTTGAGGAAGTGTGGATTACCGCCCCCTCAAAGTGATATGATTCATTCATTCACTACATGGGTTGCAAGAAGTTCGGTTTTTGTGAATATATATTATATATATGATATAAAAAACTAAATTAATAATTATATATTTATGCGTACACATACACATATGTCTTTTACTTGTTTTCTTTCAATACGAAAATTAAATAGAAGTAGCATTCATGTGTATGTACAAACTACTCTCTCCATGAACGAGGTATTCCATTTCATATTATAATAAAAATATAAATAATATAAATGAAATTTATATCATTATCTTTATTTTTTAAATAATTATATAAGTATAATTACTAAAGATATAACAAATTAAGACACATGCGAAGAATAAATAGAATATTACTAGGGGTGAAACCTTAACATAGGATTGTTAACAAAAGGGTAATATATGGTCATAATTAAACCATATATGGTATTAGATATAATAATATGGTTATTTAAAATATTTATAATAAATTTATATTTATTATACAGGTGGTTTGAATGATTATAATGAGAGTCAAGACACAAGGTAAGATGATTTTATCTCACTTTTTATTTCTGTGAGATAAATGCTTTATTCACCACCCATTCCTTTTGTGTAGTGTGTATAATGCACATAGATTTATTAAATTATTATTATTATTAAATTTATAGGTATTTACATATACATTCAATTATGTTTATATCATGGGTTTTATGTTTTAAAAGTTGCCAAATTGGTAAAATACTTTTCTCTCAGTTTTCCCTCTTAGGACACATGTTTTGTTATGCACCTAATTTTTTTTTCTAGGTGTATGTACTTTTATTTTACATGTAATATCATGAATATCCTTATTTTTATGATATTTTAAGCTTTATGGGATTTCCTTTTCTTACCCAGAGAGTATGATCCCATATAATGATGTGATAAGAGTTTATTAAAACAATATCATCCATTTGTTAGGTTAGAATAATACAGAGTAACACAAGAGGGGGGTGGATTTTTTTCATTTAGATAATCTTACAAAATTATTAATTTTAACTCCCTTTTTAAATTATACATATATGTATTGATTTCTTATGAATGAAAAGATAAGAAGCGGATAAACAAAAAGAAAGAACTTAAATTTTTATAGTTGTTTGGGGAACAAAGATCCCATAGTTCACTCCACCAATTACACTCTTTGATATCATAGATAATTTTACTAGTATGATCCTATTATCATAAGAGAAAGAAACCACCACTTTGTGTAGGCAGTTTACACCTTTATAACAAGGATAAACATAGAGAATATTATTTCTTTAACAGAGTACTAATTATCCTCAACATAGATAGAGAAGTTGATACTCCACAACAACTGAGTACGAGCAGTTGATTATCCAATAAAAGTTTGAATTGAAGGTTGAAATTGAACATAATAGTTTTTGAAACAAAAAATTACAATAGATGGAAATTCTTCTTCAGAAATGATATTCACTAGAAAATAATAGTTCTGAAGTGATCCCGGTTGAAAATGATATACAATAATTACAATGACATACAACAAAAGAAAACTTACATCAAAATGAGATTTAACATGTATGTCTCTGAAGTGTAGTCTCTATTCAAATTCGATCATTTGTGGTAGAAATACTATAAAATATATTCCCAAGAATACAAATTCATATGAAAATTTATACTCATATTTTTCAAAATGAATTGAGATAGAATATATAGATTAGACAAATTTATCTGATATTATAGGTCCAAGAAAAACCCTTGAAAGAATGCAAAAAGAAAATTAAATCTGAACTCCCAAGAGGAGTTGAAACTTCCCTTAAGATCAAGAGTAATTTTTTCCGATAAACATAGTTATTTGAATCAATCATAATGAGCTTTGAATTATCATGTAATTTAGTCAAGAAAATTGCATGAAACTCTAATAAAATATCTGTTTTAATATTAAGATAATGAGTAGACAAACATAGGGTTGAACTATATAGTGTAGGGTTCCTTTTCATAGCTTAGGGTTCCTACCAATATACAATTCCTTAACCATACATGAATCTATATTTAATGTAGGGATGACTATCCATACCTTCATCGTTTTTAGGATAAGAATTCAAACTTAACATTGATAAATCGTACATTCAATTTCCCAAATATAGGGTATGCACAATAAATACAAACTCCATTGTGTGGTTAATATTCCATACATTCATTGATTCCCAAACATAGGAATTCCACTCCATATGCTTAATGTCAAAAATATTTTAAGGATGATTAATTATAAGAAAAAAAATTATCATAGTGTAGGGATGATGAACTATATGTTCAATTACTAAACATAGGGTTTGAACAATGTTTCCACAACAAAACCCATAGCTCTCATTTAAAAAAATATATTAAATAAATTATATATATTCCTGAAGCATTCTTAATGTAACCTCATTAGAAAAAAACATGGATATTTTCATCATAAAAATAAATATATAATATATAATGTTGTTGAGAAAATACTTTCCCAACAATCTCCTCTTTTTGATAATAACAAAACCCATACAATAATTAATAGAAAAGATATTAATTATAAACATTAATAAATTATTTCAATTTCGTTGTATTATTCCAATTAATTTTTTTCCCAAGAATATAAAAAATATGAAAATATTCTCCCAAAATATGAGATGTTGTGGTTCTTGAATATTCTCCCCTTTTGTGATACAAAAAATAAAAGGTTTGAAAGAATAAATTATATAAACCACTGTTAATGTCGCACTATACTATACATAAATGTTATAGTCTACTTTTAGGAAAATTAGATATGTGAGTTGGAAATAGAAAGTTGAATAGAAAAAGAACAACAAGGTATGTAGAATATAAAATGAAAAAAATATAAAAGTAATGTAAAGTGATGTAAAGAAAAATATGGGTCAAATTTTTTAAAAATTAATAAGTACATACCAACATCAACTTAATAAGTCTTCAAAATGAGGGTCTATAGTCATATTGGTTTCCTCTCTATAAATCCCCATGGGTAGTAGTTTCTATAGCTAGGTTTGGGTTGGGAATACCAACACTTTGAATTTAAAGTACCATCACCAATATAATCTAAAATTGGTTGTTGAATACATTTGTCCATATCTATAGCATCTTCCTTTAATCTTGAACAAACATTATGATTTCCACTAGATTCACCTTAAATAATTCTTTCCTACATTATTATAATTAAATAAAGGTTTTCAATATATATCTGGATTAATGAATAACTTGTCCCAACTAGGGTTCATTAGAGGTCAACCGAATGATCAAATATTTTTTATTGTCTAGAAACACATTCAGAGGTGCACTATCACACTAGAGAGTGTTCATCCTATTGGTGAACTCACGAATCATAATGGTAATAGCTTAAATTTTTTATTTTTCAGGTCAAGATATAAAGGATGAGGAGTAGAGGTAATATTTTGATGATTATCCATCACTGACTGAGAATATCATTCCCATATAAGCTTCAACTAAAAAAATCAGACAATTTAATAGATTTATGTTTTAGATATCTGAACATTTTTCAAAAGAAGTGATGAAATATTTAACATCTTTGATGGAAATTAAATTTTATTGAACTTTTTTTATTTGAGTTAGAAGGGCTTCAATCTCATATCTTAGAATAGTTTAACTTTTTAGCTCCTCAACCTTCTTCTTCTCATCTTCTAAATCTTATTACAATGAAAATTTTTTCCTTTATAAACACATTCACTTTCTAATCAGGGATTCATCATAAGATTGATATGAGTTTGTAGTAATTTGAATTGAAGGACTTACACCTTCTAAAATAGCCAAACATGGTGCTAATTTACCTTCTAATATATTTCATAAAATAGATCTTTCTTCAACAACATAATCATAAACAATGAGAGAATGTTTATTAGGGGATGGAATATATTCCTAGTGAATTTCGTGACTATGAGCCTCTTTTTCAACAACCTCATTCACTTGAGCCTCTTTATCAACTAAATTTCTAGCTTATTCCATAACTTCTAGAATGTTTATTGAAATTATTATTCATTGAACAGGATGACCCTCTTCAGGTCTAGATACAACCTCTTCATAAAACCATTTTCTTACATAATTGATGGATGGAATCATCATTTGCGGCCCCTGAGCATCTTCCATATGCTACTTTATTTTCTAGATCCAACTGGTAAAATACATTTATAGGAGTTTCTCCAAATATATCTCAGTTTCCTAACTATCCCAACATTAATAATTTTGGGATGATAACATCTATATCCAAGAGACATATTTAAAATTCAGTATTTTCTAGAAAAAAACGAAATTATCCTTCTATATGGATAATATACCATATTGGATTCTTTTTGACAGAAATGACTCATATATTTTAATAAAAAATCATGAAAATTGAGCTTAATCTTGTTGATAAACAAAAACAGAACATACATACTTGGGTACAGAACATTTTAAAGCTCAGATGTTCTTAAAAAATATCAATCTAAAAAAACATCAAACAGACTCTTATATTAGAATAAAGGTCCTTGGTCATCAATTTCATGATGATTCCTATCCCAAATAAAGAATACATAATATCCTTTGATTTATAATTTTCATCACCAATATTTCTCATGTCTAAATGATAATCCCCCACATTGAGATAGTGCACCAACATAGCTATTTCCATCAAAGAAATAAAAAATTATTTATTTTCAATCCTAGATATTATAGAATATTCATCTATTCCAAAAATAATATCAGCATTTCTATTGAATTTCATTACATCAATTACAAAAATCAGAGGAGTGCTATCAAAATTGAAATAAGAATCTAGTCCTGTAAATTCAATTGATTCCTTTAACAAAAGATTTGTTACACTAGAATAATCAAAATCAATCACATTTACCTTGAATAACACTGCAAAATGTTTTTTGGGGGTATATAAACACACCCAAATCAGCATATTTAGGTCTTTATGGAAGTTTCATTTCAGGAGGATTAGTGATTGAGGGTTTGAAGGATAAAAATTTTAGTAAACTAGAATGAGATAGAGAGAGAGAGACTCTGTAAACTGAAGGGACATAAAGGAGAAGAGCGGGAGAAGGTTGAAGACTTCCTCATGCTATTTTATAATTTAGTTATTACATTTTAATTATGAGAAGAAAAATAAAAATAAATTAAAGAGAAATTATTTTTAAATATAATCAATAAGTAACTAAACAAATTATTTAAAATAAAACATAAAAATTTTACTTAAAATGAAAATATAGATATTATTTATAGAATAAATTACTAAAAATTAATTTAAAAATAAATAATCCTAAATCCCCCCTTAATAAAATCACAACTGGCACTGAGAAGTGGTTTAGTGAAAATATTAGCTCTTTGATATTCACTATTAAAAAATTATAAAGATATATCCTTTTTAAGAACACTATTTCTCAGAAAGTGATGCCTTATATCAATATTCATAGTCCTATAATGACTTATAATATTTTTTGAAATTTTTATAGAACTAGTATTATCACCTAAAATCGGTATACTATTAAAATTTAGTCCAAAGTTTAGTAGATTTTTTTTCATCCACAAAAGATGGGCACAACAACTGCAATAGAAACACATTCTATCTCAACTATTGATATGGAAACTGATTGTTTCTTCTTTCTTGACCACGACACTAATGATTTTTCTAAAAAGTGATAGTTTTCGGAGGGGATTTTTCTATCTAATCTACAATGTCAGAAATCAACATCTAAATTTGAAATTAAATTAAAATAAAATGTTTTGGGTTTAAAGAAGTGATTGGAAAATAGTTCCACCTAAATATCTAAATATTCTTTCAACAGTAGTAAGATGACATTCTATTGGATTTGACTGAAATATAGCATATCAACACAAAAAAAACAAAATGTCTCCTATAATAGAGTTAAGATATAACAAAAAATTAATCATAACTCTATATATCTTATTATAAATTACTTTTATAGCATTATCCAAATCAAGTTTTATATTATTACACATAGGAGTTTTATATGTCTTGTTATTTTGAAGTAAATACTTTTTTAGAAAATCAATAATATATTTACGTTTCATTAAAATATTTCCATAATATTTTTAATAAATTTGAATTTATAGAAAGAAATTCAATTCGCCCATCATACTCATTTAAATTTTTTTTATTACTTTTAAAAATCATTACAAATATTTTTATTTTTTGAACCCCAAAAATATTCATCAAAATAAATTTTTTATAATAAGATATTAGAATAAACAATTTTCTTAAAAAAATTTGGATCTTTTAATGCAATATTAAAACCATTTTTCAAAATAAAAGAACATAATATTTTATAAAAAGCTCTAGGTTTCGATTTATTTCCATATAGAGATGTAACAAGTTTTAGAAAATTGGTTTTTGATTGTTTTCAAAACCAAGAGGTTGTTCATCATAAACTTCCTCCACTAAATTTAAATTTTAAAAGTAATAGTTAACACCATTTGATATAATTTAAAATTCATATGAGATGCATAAGATAAAAGGATTGCAATTTCTTCTAATATAGATACATGTGAATAGGTTTCATCACTGTCTATACCTTCTTCCAGATTATCTCCTTTAGCTAATAATCTATCTTTCTTTATGGTTATGACCCATCGATCATCCAATTTACTTATAAAGACACACTTTATAAGGCCCCAGATTTAAACCTTACTTAATCTTGAGTTATTACAAGATTACACATTGAGGATCTTTTCGGGTTTAGAGTTTTAGAGAATTAGATCATAAAACTTGCATTACATTCCACATATAAACAAAGTGGTTACATAAAGATAGTATTCATCATTCCCATCAATGGAAACATATTTAAAATAAACATGGATTCTTTCTTGACACTTCCTTGACACTATCATCATATCATTTACCTTTCCCTTACCTGTGAAAAATATTTCAAAAAAACTTGGGATGAGCATAAAAATCTCAGTAAGGGATATAAAAATATAGAAAGGAAACATGGGTACATATATACATAAGGATGAGATCATACTTTACCCATAAAACATAAGCACTTTAACATACCTCATCAAATCATGAATAAATCATAGAAATCATAAGACATAAAGGTAACTTGAGGCATTCATAACATTCTTACGTAGGGAGTAACCCTCTTTGTTACGTTTGGAATACCAATCACAGTATATTCCCTAAATCTCTTCGGAGAAACCATAATGTTTCACTCCTTCACGTTACCCAATGCATTGGAGAGCTATATCGGGCTCACCCGCCCTTAGTTTATCACGGAACCACCCGTCTTCATAATAATTCCCAAGAACCTCAACAAAATCGTATCACATAAAACATGCATAAAGGAAACATAACATTTCCACCTTTCAATCACAAGATATCAATACAACACATTGATATAAAATCATTATGAAAAAAAATTTCAATACCAAAATAAAATAAAAGTAAAACATGGTATTTATTTTTCTTTTAAAAAGAAGTTATGGCTTGTAGAGGAAGACGAAACTCAAATAATGGTCAAGGTGGCGAAGAAGTCGTTGTCGCCGCATACGTATGACAAAAACATTCCCTTTTGTCATTTTGTAAAACGCTTCGTATAAAAAATTATTCCTTTTGGATAAACGTAAAAGTCAAAGGGGTTTATACACCGTATAAGAGAAGGTTGTGTATAAAACAAAATATGCCTCAATGAAAGGAGATTGAGACGAAGTCCCATACCTCGGGTCCGGCTTGACTCGGTCGTTCTTTAATCTCCTGAATAATAAACTTGAGTTAATTTATACTTGTTTAAGAACCTTTTTCAAGTTCATTATTCCTTTTATATCACTTATTTCCATGTCATGAACACTGTGTAATTATTTAAGTTAATAACGGTCGTTTTAACGATCATTGGTACTTGAGTCAAAATAAACCCTTTATAATTACAATTTTTTCATGTATCCATTGTATCCAGGATTATAATCATGATTTATATATCATATATATCATATATATCCACTATATATGTGCATTTATAATATTGCATAAGCATTTAGAGGTAAGAAATGAAATGCACCGTTCATGGAGACGGTAATCCGTACGTACGCATGAACGCTACTTTCATTTCTATTTCGTATTTTATAGAATGGAATCATAATTATATAAAGGTATATTATAATTCAAGTATAATATCATATATAATATCATAGTTCCATCCTTTATACATCCCACATATGGTATTTAACGAATCAACTCACTTTGAGGGGGCGGTAGTCCGCACTTCCTCAAATGAAGATATCGCGTTTACCCATAATGGAAACCATAAAGGTATGACCAAAAAGAAAAATACAGAAGATTAAAGAAAACATAAACATAATATATATCATATATAAATATAGTGACATCTTAATTTCCACCTTTTAAGGTGTTAAAAGAATGTTGAACAATCATCGTTTCGGGAGGCATAAATTCACCATCCACGGAAACCGTATGTTCTTTAACCATTAGATGTAGGTGTGTGTAAGTGTATCTCTAATCCTTATTATAACAAAATCCTAGTATATTGAGGATACTTTAGTTGTTATAAAAGAAATAAATAAAAAGAGTTTAGGGGGTTGGAGAAGCAAAATAAAACAAACGGACTCAAGTGAAGACTTTACCTTAAAATCGGGTAACTCCCTTTGGTTTGAGATAAAAGGCTTCCTTGGGAAGACTTCTGCCCAAAGTGAGGCTTCAAGGAGTAATAGAGGGAAGTGGAGAGACAAAATGGGCAGGGGTTGGCCGAACCAAAGGCTTTGGGAGTGTGGGTAAGGAGGTAGAGGTGGGGGTCTTTTATAAGAGGAGAGGAGGGGCACTCTTGGAAAGTAAAGAAATATTACTTTATTTGAAATTTAGTTTCAGATTTAAATGGTCCAAAATTGATATAATTCGAGGATAAGGTGATAAGTGTTCTACATCCACTAATCCAATAGGTTTTGGACATTTTTAGGTCTTAGATATTACATTATCTTTCCATTTTATTTAAATCGTTAAATAATGAGGTCATCGCTGCATCATCATTATGTCATAAATAATTTAATTTATTTAATGTCTAAAAATTATAAAAAAGATACTATTATGTAGGAAATTATTTTATCTTTCCAATGAATATTTATAATCAAACATATGACTTGTATAACCCCATTTAAAAATTGTTTTCGTAAAACACCTTATGTGTGTGTCATTTTTACTTTAACATTTAATAAAAAGTTATTTATGTCATTTCCTAACCAAAGTGGCTCCATGGGGTCCCCAAGTTGACCCATAGCTTGTCTTGGTCGGCCATGACACAACCAATGAGGGTAGGACATGTTTCAATCTCATCTCATATTATTAAAACATTATTTTTACCTTAAACTACACTAATTACCACTAATCGCGATTAAAAACTTAATAAGTTACTATTCACTAAAAAATTATTTTAATCTCATTGAACCACATTTTACTTCTTAATGACAACCATGTATGTCGGATTTTTGAAATTCAAAACACAAAGGTGGCAAAATTTCATTTAAACGAAAAATCAGTTTCTTTAACTACCACTTAGTGGTTTCACTATTCATCAAAAATTGAAGTTTTTCAGAAAAATACCAAAAATTCACCCTAAGCTATATTTTATATTCTGAATTAAAAAATGAAGTCTATTTTACAAAATTCATAACATATAAGTCACATTAATTAATTTAATAATTAATTCCCGCTGTCAGAGCAAATAGCGTGTTTTTATGAAACAATAAGTATTAAAAGATTTACACCAGTTTAAGTCCAATTTCAAAGTGAAATTGATTCAAATTACCACCATTGGATTAAATGGTAAAAATATATTATAATTTCACTTCAAAACCAATTCAAAAGATAATCTAATCATATAAATAAATTAGGTTAAAAAGCAGTTTTGATGTAAAATGCAGTATTTTTCACTATTCATTAAAAAATGAACATTGTCAGAAAAATACCAAAAATTCACACAAAGTAAATTTTGATGTCCCAATCATAAAGAATAATTTTATTTTGACAAACATAGTTTATAAAATTGTCAAAAGATATATTCAGAAATGGTTTTCCATCAAAAGGCAGTAAAACAATCTTTTAAAAATATTAGTGTATTCCATGCTTAAGATTGGATTTATTTTCATTTTAAGCCTCTAAAACACTATCCAGTTCATTAATAGACATAGATAAAAATATCTATTATTCATTACTTACTTGGGATGTTACATCCTTCCCACCTTTCGAAAATTGTGTCCCCGCAATTTATTTACTTATCGAATAAATGGGGGTACTTATCCCTCATTGCATTTTCAGATTCCCATGTTGCCTCTTCCATTATGTGGTTTTTTCAAAAAACCTTTACCAAGTGAATTACCTTATTCCGTAACACTAGATCCCTGTGGTCAAGAATCTGTACCGGTTGTTCCTCATAAGATAGGTTCTCTTCTAGCTGAACTACCTCTGGACTCAAAACATGAGACGGATCTGGCATGTACATTCTCAACATCGAAACATGAAAAACATTGTGTACCTGAGATAAACACGGAGGTAAAGCCACTCGGTAAGAAATGGATCCAACTATCTCCAGAATTTCATATGGTCCAATAAACCTTGGACTCATCTTTCCTTTCTTACCAAATCGCATCACACTTTTCCATGGTGATACTTTGAGAAAAACATGATCACCTACCTCAAAAGATAGATCCTTCCTCCTGTTGTCTGCATAACTCTTCTGCCTACTCTGAGCTGTTCTCATGTGCTTCTGAATCAGCTGAACTTTTTCTGCCAACTCTTCTACCAATTCTGGTCCCATCAACTTCCTTTCACCCACTTCATCCCAGAAAGCTGGAGTTCGACACTGCTTCCCATATAATTCCCGGAATGGTTCCATCTGTATACTGGAATGAAAACTATTATTATATGAAAATTCAACCAAAGAAAGATATTGGTCCCAACTTCCCTGATAATCCATAGAGCAAGAACGTAGCATGTCCTCCAAGGTCTGAATTGTTCGTTCTGACTGCCCATCTGATTGAGGATGAAAAGCTGTACTAAAATTTAATTCAGTACCCAACGACTTCTGAAGGCCTTTCCAAAAGTTAGAAGTAAACCTGGGATCATGGTCAGATACAATGGAGAGAGGAACTCTATGTAACCTGACTACCTCTTTAAGATACAAATGGGAAAGTTGATCAAGAGAGAAAGTATCTCGTATAGAAAATAATGAGCAGACTTGGTCAAGCGATCAACAATAACCCAAATTGCATTATTACCTCGAGATGTCTTCAGTAATCCCACAACAAAGTCTATGGATATATTCTCCCATTTCCACTCTGGCATTGGTAATGGCTGAAGCATCCCTTTCGGTAACTGCCGCTATGCTTTAACCTGTTGACAAGTCAAACACTTCACAGTAAAATCAGCAATATCTCTTTTCATTCCATCCCACCAGTAATACTCCCGCAGATCTCTATACATCTTAGTACTGCCTGGATGAACAGAAAACGGAGAACTATGAGCTTCACATAACAACTCTCTCTTCAACTGTGAATCCCAAGGAACACACAATCTCTTCCCAAATCTCAAAACACAATCATTATCAATTTTGAATTCATGCAACTTACCCTTCTGAACCAACTCTACCTTTTTCTACAACTCATTGTCTTGCTTCTGTGCTTGCTTGATTCTGTCTGATAGAGATGATCTCACTGATACCTAAAACAAAACAGAAGAACTTCCAGAACCAACAACTTCTATGCCAAAGTTCATCAAATCCTTAACCAAAGGATCACGTTCCAAACGCAACATTGTTAATGAAGCATTACTTTTTCAACTCAAAGCATCATCCACTTTATTTTCTTTTTCTGGATTGGAATAAATTGTACAATCATAATCCTTGATTAATTCTAGCCATCTCCTTTGTCTCATGTTCAATTCTTTCTGAGTGAATATATACTTTAAACTTTTGTGATTGTTATATATTTCACACTTTACTCCATACAAATGATGCCTCCAAATTTTTAAAGCAAAAACAACAGCAACTAATTCCAGATCATGTGTAGGGTAATTTACCTCATGAGTCTTCAATTGTCGTGAAGCATAAGCAATTACCTGATCATTCTGCATTAGGATGCAACCAAGTCCTTTCAATGAAGCATCACTGTATATAACAAACTCACCATTCCTGGAAGGTAGTGCCAAAACTGGACCATTCACCAATATTCTTTTCAATTCCTGAAAACAATCATCATATTCGTTTTTAAAGATAAACTTAACACCCTTCCAAGTTAGCTTAGTCATTGGACTAGATAATCGTGAAAAATTTCTAACAAACCTTCGGTAATAGCCTTCCAAACCAAGGAAACTACGAATATCGGTTACATTTGTGGGTCTTGGCCAGTCTTCCACAACTTTTGTTTTTGCAGGATCAACAGTTATCCCATATTTAGAAACAATATGACCAAGGAAAGAAATTTGTTGCAACCAAAACTCACACTTGCTGAATTTTCCATACAGTTTCTTTTCTTTTAAGGTTTGCAAGATAACCCTTAAATGTCTTTCATACTCCTCTTTACTTTTAGAAAACACAAAAATATCATCAATGAAAACCACCACAAACTTATCCAAGAACTAATGAAAAATTCTATTCATTAAGTCCATGAATACAGCAGGTGCATTGGTTATCCCAAAAGGCATTACTACAAATTCATAATGTCCATATCTCGTACAGAACGCGGTCTTCAGAACGTCTGCTTCCTTTACCTTCAACTGATGGTACCCCGATCTCAAGTCATTCATTGAAAAAAAACTGAGCTTCCTGGAGCTGATCAAAAAAATCATCGATATGAGGCAAAGGATATTTTTTCTTAACAGTGATGTTATTCAAGGCTCTATAATCAATGCAAAGTCTCATAGAACCATCTTTCTTTTTAACAAATAAAACAGGAGCACCCCAAGGTGATGTGCAAGGTCTAATGAAACCTTTCTCTAATAAATCTTGCAATTTCTCCTTAAACTCTAAAAGTTAAATTTGAGCCATTCGATAAGGGGGTTTTGAAATTGGCTTAGCATCAGGAACAAAGTCAACAGTAAACTCAACTTCCCAATCTGGTATTATTCCAGGCAACTCATCAGGTAAAACATCAGGATACTCATTTACCACTGGCACATCATTAATCTGAACAGTTCCTTTATTTTCAACGATGTGTGCAAGGTAACATTCATTTCTATCTTTTACAAGTTTCTTGGCCTCTTGATAAGTTATCAACAATAAGGGTTCATTCTTGTACAAAAATTGAAAGTCTTTCTGAAAAGAAACTTCTTTAGCTCTACATTCAATCTTAGCATGGTAAATAGAGAGCCAATCCATACCTAGGATAACATCAAACTCTACTAGAGGTAGAACAATAAGTTTTGCAAGTAGGTTATTTCCACAGATAAGGATAGGAAGATTATTAAAAATTATTTTTGCCTCAACATTTCCCCCAGGTGTTTTTACCACAAATCCAGGAGTCACTTCTTGAGATGGTATTCCCATTTTACTAGAAAAGTTTTCAGAGATGAAAGAATGTGTAGACCCCGAATCAAACAACACACTGGCATAATCTGAAAAAACAAATAAAGTACCTGATACAACTTCATTTGATGGCCCGACGTCTGCCGAAGTAGTTGCAAAAGATTTCACCACCCCTTTCTTATTATAGTCTAACTGCTTCCCATCACTCAAGCTCTTTGTCGGACACTCGTTTTCATAGTGACCCATCTCATTGCACTTATAACATTTCACTAACTGTAAATCAAATTTGGTCTTACCTTCACCTTGATCCTTTTCAGTGAAATCACGATCCTTATGTCCCATCTTACCACATCGGTAGCACTTTTCAGAATTCATAAGACATTCCCCAGCATGCCTTATTCCACATTTATCACAAACTGGAAACTTAGTTTTCTTACCATCAGACTTTTTTGAAGAATTCTTACCTTTCTCCTGCCACCTCGGTCTCTTCTTCTGTTGGTTGTTATAGAACACTTGATCATCAGCAAACTCCATTTCCACCTTCTCAACACATCGAACAAGATTTTCATAACTTTTAAACTCACGAGAAGCTAATGCCCTTCGATATTTTGGCTTTAATCCTGAGTAAAAACGATTGATTTTACTATCAAGGTCTCGGATAAAATTTGGAGCATACCTTGCCAATTGAGTGAACCTTTATTCATAGGTAGACACTGAGTCTTCCTCTTTCCTCAATTCCAAGAATTTATTTTCCATA
This sequence comes from Viscum album, assembly GCA_963277665.1. Taxonomy (NCBI): domain Eukaryota; kingdom Viridiplantae; phylum Streptophyta; class Magnoliopsida; order Santalales; family Viscaceae; genus Viscum; species Viscum album. Next base: position 546,015,838 of record OY728140.1, read on the forward strand.
CTAAGTCGAACAGCCTTAGGAAAATACTTCTCAAGAAACATACCTTTGAATTCATCCCAGTTGAGAGCATCAATCTCATCCGCGTCCCTGATATCTTTATCCATCGACCACCACTGATCTGCCTCACCCTCCAAACGGTAAATAGCAAGACTAACCTTTTGATTGTATGAACACCCCATGACATTGAAAATATTCTCCAGTGCTTTAATCCACCCTTCAGCTAACACAGGTTCAGATGATCCTCTGAATGATGGGGGATGTTGCCTCATGAAATGTGCCACCACTGACATGTTCCTCTGCGGTTGATCTGGCTGATCTCATGCATGGATACCACCACCATTTATATCCTGAGTCAATTGTGCCATCACTACAACAAACTGTTCAGTTCCAATTCCGACCATCTCAGGATGCTGATTCGGAAGGTTATTTCCTTCTGTATGCCTTCCTAGCACAACATCCCTGTTTCCTCTGTGGAAAACCATTCTGAACAAACATGTCTTAGATGAAGCAACATGATAATCTTCAAATGCTATATCATTTCAAAAAAAATATTTTTGGATAATCATTTAATAGAATTATAACTCCTAAAGTTATCTAAACCGACCTCTGATACCAACTATAAGGCCCCAGCCTTAAACCTTACTTAATCTTGAGTTATTACAAGATTACACATTGAGGATCTTTTCGGGTTTAGAGTTTTAGAGAATTAGATCATAAAACTTTCATTACATTCCACATATAAACAAAGTGGTAACATAAAGATAGTATTCTTCATTCCCATCAATGGAAACATATTTAAAATAAACATGGATTCTTTCTTGACACTTCCTTTACACTATCATCATATCATGTACCTTTCCCTTGACCTGTGAAAAACATTTCAAAAAAACATGGGATGAGCATAAAAAGCTCAATAAGGGATATAAAAATATGGAAAGGAAACATGGGTACATATATACAAAAGGATGAGATCATACTTTACCTATAAAACATAATCACTTTAACATACCTCATCAAATCATGAATAAATCATAGAAATCATAAGACATAAAGGTAACTTGAGGCATTCATAACATTCTTACGTAGGGAGTAACCCTCTTGGTTACGTTTGGAATACCCATCACAGTATATTCCCTAAATCTCTTCGGAGAAACCTTAACATTTCACTCCTTCGCGTTACCCAATGCATTGGAGAGCTATATCGGGCTCACCCGCCCTTAGTTTATCACGGAACCACCCGTCTTCATAATAATGCCCAAGAACCTCAACATAATCATATCACATAAAACATGCATAAAGGAAACATAACATTTCCACCTTTCAATCACAAGATATCAATACAACACATTGATATAAAATCATTATGAAAACCATTTTCAATACCAAAATAAAAGAAAAGTAAAACATGGTATTTATTTTTCTTTTAAAAAGAAGGTATGGCTTGTAGAGGAAGCCGAAACTCAAATAATGGTCAAGGCGGCAGAGAAGTCGTTGTCGCCGCATACGTACGACAAAAACATTCCCTTTTGTCATTTTGTAAAACGCTTCGTATAAAAAACAGATTCCTTTTGGATAAACGTAAAAGTCAAAGGGGTTTATACACCATATAAAAGAAGGTTGTGTATAAAACAAAATATGCCTCAATGAAAGGAGATTGAGACGAAGTCTTATACCTCGGGTCTGACTTGACTCGGTCGTTCTTTAATCTCCTGAATAATAACCTTGAGTTAATTTCTACTTTTTTAAGAACCTTTTTCAAGTTCATTATTCCTTTTATATCACTTATTGTCATGTCATGAACACTATGTAATTATTTAAGTTAATAACGGTCGTTTTAACGATCATTGGTACTTGAGTAAAAATAAACCCTTTATAATTACAAGTTGTTCATGTATCCATTATATCAAGGATTATAATCATGATTTATATATCATATATATCATATATATCCAGTATATACATGCATTTATAATATTACATAATCATTTATAGGTAAGAAATGAAATGCACTGTTCATGGAGACGGTAAGCCGTACGTACGCATGAACGCTACTTTCATTTCTATTTCGTATTTTATAGAATGGAACCATAATGATATAAAGGTATATTATAATTCCAGTATAATATCATATATAATATCATAGTTCCATCCTTTATACGTCCCACATATGGTATTTAACGAATCAACTCACTTTGAGGGGGCGGTAGTCCGCACTTCCTCAAATGAAGATTTCGCGTTTACCCATAATGGAAACCAAAAAGGTATGACCAAAAGGAAATATACAGAAGATTAAATAATACATAAACATATTATATATCATATATAAATATAGTTCCATCTTAATGGCCACCTTTTAAGGTGTTAAAAGAATGTTGAACAATCATCGTTTCGGGAGGCATAAATTCACCATCCACGGAAACCGTATGTTCTTTAACCATTAGATGTAGGTGTGTGTAAGTGTAGCTCTAATACATATTATAACAACATCCTAGTATATTGAGGATACTGTATTTTTTACAAAAGAAATAAATAAAAAGAGTTTAGGGGGTTGGAGAAGCAAAATAAAACAAACGGACTCAAGTGAAGACTTTACCTTAAAATCGGGTAACTCCCTTTGGTTTGAGCTCAAAGGATTCCTTGGGAAGACTTCTGCCAAAATTGATGCTTCAAGGAGTAAGAGAGGTAAGTGGAGAGACAAAATGGTCAGGGTTTGGCTGAGCCAAAGTCTTTGGGAGTGTGGTTAAGGAGGTAGAGGTGGGGGCCTTTTATAAGAGGAGAGGAGGGGCACTCTTGGAAAGTAAAGAAATATTACTTTATTTGAAAATGGTTTTCGGATTTAAATGGTCCCAAATTGATATAATTATAGTATAAGGTGATAAGGGTTCTAAATCCACTCATCCAATAGGTTTTGGACATGTTTAGGTCTTATATATTACATTAACTTTCCATTTTATTTAAATTGTTAAATAATGAGGTCATCGCTGCATCATCATGATGTCATAAATAATTTAATTTATTTAATGTCGAAAAATTATAAAACAAATACTATGATGTAGGAAATCGTTTTATTTTTCCAATGAATATTTATAATCAAAAATCTGACTTGTATAGCCCCATTTAAATATTGTTTTCGTAAAACACCTTATGTGTGTGTCATTTTTACTTTACCATTTAATAAAAAGTTATTTATGTCATTTCCCAACCAAAGTGGCTCCATGGGGTCCCCAAGTTGACCCATGTCTTTTCTTGGTCGGATATGACACAACCAATGAGGGTAGGACATGTTTCAAGCTCATCTCATATTATTAAAACATTATTTTTACCTTAAACTACACTAATTACCACTAATCGCGATTAAAAACTTAATAAGTTACTATTCACCAAAAAAATTATTTTAATCTCATTGAACCACATTTTACTTCTTAATGACAACCATGTATGTTGGATTTTTGAAATTCAAAACACAAAGGTGGCAAAATTTCATTTAAACGAAAAATCAGTTTCTTTAACTACCACTTAGTGGTTTCACTATTCATCGAAAATTGAAGTTTTTCAGAAAAATACCAAAAATTCACCCTAAGCTATATTTGATATTCTGAATTCAAAAATGAAGTCTATTTTACAAAATTAGAAACATATAAGTCACATTAATTAATTTAATAATTAATTCCCGCTTTCAGAGCAAATAGCGTGTTTTTATGAAACAATAAGTATCAAAAGATTGTCACCAGTTTAAGTCCAATTTCAAAGTGAAATTGATTCCAATGACCACCATTGGATTAAATGGTAAAAATATATTCTAATTTCATTTAAAAACCAATTCAAAAGATAATATAATCATATAAATAAATTAGATTAAAAATCAGTTTTGATGTAAAATGCAGTATTTTTAACTATTCATTAAAAAATGAACATTGTCAGAAAAATACCAAAAAATCACACAAAGTAAATTTTGATGTCCCAATAATAAATAATAAGTTTATTTTGACAAACATAGTTTATAAAATTGTCAAAATATAGATTCAAAAATGGTTTTCCATCAAAAGGTAGTAAAATAATCTTTTAAAAATATTAGTGTATTCACTGCTTAAGATTGGATTTATTTTCATTTTAACCCTCTAAAACACTATCTAGTTAATTAATAGACATAGATAAAAATATCTATTATTCATTACTTACTTGGGATGTTACACACTTGGTTCCTATAACTGGATAATTGGTTTCTCTTTCTACTAATTCCCAAACATCATTCCATTAGAATTGGTTTATCTTTTCTTTCATTGATAACATCCCACTTAAATCTTCTTAGGAATCATCTATGTAATTTGGTTCTAACTAAGATATAAAGGTAGAAAATTCATATAGTTTTCCTATATTTCATATAGTTCTAATTAATGTGTTTATTTATCCTGTAACAATTTCTAAAGTTTTGTTCTTTGAGATTCTAGACTGTTTAAGAAAGACACTTTCGTGTTAATTAGTTTCATGTTTTTCTGAACTAGGCTAAATTTTATTAATATCATTTTCAAAATAATCTTTAGGGGTTCCAAGTCTTTTATAGTCAAAAGAGTTAGCAACTTCATCTATTTGATCTATCTCATTAATAAAAGGGTCAGTTTCATCAAACATCACCAGAATTGATTATTCAGTAATCCTTGACATATTATTAAAAAATTTATTATCTTTAGAAGTATCATAATATCCTAAAAATATTCATTCATCATATTTCATATCAAAATTACCAAGGTTTCCTTTAGTATTAATGATATAAACCTTTTATCCAAAAACATTTAAGTATATTAATTTATGTTTTCCATTACTCAAAAGTTCAGAGGCTGTCATTTTGAATATATACCTTATTAAAACTCTATTCATGACCTAAAAGGTTGTACTTATAGCTTCTACCAAAAAAATATATAGGAAGACTGTATTCATTCAGCATAGTCCTTGGAATTTCTTGAATAGTTCTATATATTATTTCAATAATTCTATTTTTGAGGTGTTCTTGGTGTAAAGAAGGTGTATTTAATACCTCGATTTAACAGAAAATAATCAAATTATTGATTCTAAAATTCTACACCATGATAACTTATTAATGAAATTATTGTAAAACCTTTTTCATTTGGAACAATATAATAAAAACATTAAAAAAATAATGAAAACTACCCTTTTGTTTTTTAGAAAATATACCCGAGTAAATTGGGAATAATTATCAACTAAAACATAGACAAATAATTTACCAACAAAGCTTGCTAATATTGAAATTCCAAAAAAATCCATATTGATAAGTTCTAATGGTTTAGATTTTTCAAATTTGTTAATATATTTGAGAGAAGATTTTTTTTGTTTACCAATTTGGGATGCATCACAAAATCTATCATTGTTAAACATATAAGTAGAAAATTCAGAAACAAACTATTTATTAGACAATTTATATTAGAGAATATATATTATACTTTCCAAGTCTTATATTCCAAATCTTTGATTCATTTTTCTTAAAAGTTAAAAATGTCACATTCTGTTTACATAAGGAATTTAAATCCAAAATATAAATATTTTTAGTTCCAATTGGTTTAAATCTAATCAATTATCTTTAAATATAGAGAAAAAATTATTAGAATAATCAACAAGGAAACCATCATCACAATTATGAGAAATACTTATCTAGTTGTATTTTAACCCTTGTAAAAAAATACTTTATTTATTGATATAGTCTTTGGATCTACAATATATCCAACACCAATAATTTTAAATTTTTCATTTCCACCGAAAGTGACTAGTCCTCCATCCATTTGAGTTAGCGTATGGATATTTGATGAGTCTCCAATAATTTTTATAGAACATTCACTATCCATATACCATATTAATTTTATATTCCTATGGCCTGTTTCTTGTAAAGGTAATTAAAATGTGTTAATTTTTGTACCCATATTTTTTTGGGTCCTATATTGTTACCAAGAAATGATCTGGGAATGTAGATTTACTTTATCTTTCTGTAATTTATATTAATTTCTTCAGAAATAATTTTGAAAATAAAAGATGTTTTAATACCACTAATTTAAGGCTTTTTCAAATAACAATTATTATTAAAAAGACCATTTGTTCCACAAAAATAATAGGTAGTATTCATCAAAATGGGCATAAAATAATTTTTATACAATTTTTATTTACCACCCTTTCTTCATATTCCAAATCTTTCTCAATTAGTGACAATATTTCCGTGAATTTAATTTAAGAAGTTTTATCCTTTAGAAAAATTAATTAATATACTTTTATAATATTCTAATTTATCCTTCAATTATTTAATCATTTTTTCGTGATCAATACATTTTAATGTATAAGAATTAAAATTTTCAACTAAATCATGTTGTTGTTTTAGCATAGTATCTCTTTCTCCTAAATAAGAATTTTGAATATTTTTCAATGATTTATTTTTCTTTATTAAATAATCATATTTCTCTTATAACATTGTATATTAAGTAGCTATTTTACCACATGAGAAACTATTTGTTCCATAATTAGAAGTGTAATAGGATTTCACCTCTTGTTCTTTATCCATAAAGAACATGTCAGATTTCAATTTTTGTGGCTCTTTCACTAAATTTGATTATGAGAAGCTATTTGGGTATTCAGATACACTCCACATTGTCATAATGGATCTTTTTTATTTTAAAATCATAATCATAATTCTTATGATATCTCTTTTCTAGTTATTTTCTTTCATCTTTCAATTGTGGGAAATCAGGCATTATGTTACCCATTTTTTTCATTCATAGCTATGAAATTATTGGGTTTTCTTATCCTTATTGAAGGATTTTATGATTCCTATTTTATTCTTATATAATTTTATAAACTTTATATCTAGTTGAGCTAGTTCTATTTCAAAATCCATGGAGTTTGAATATTTTATCTATTTTGGATTCTTGATTTTATTTTTCATTACGTTTCTGTGATGTCCTTTTTGAGAGCAGTATTTTCTTTTATTACTAAAATATTATGATATTCAGGTCTATCTTGAATTTCTGCTTCATACATCATATATATTCTAATTAATTCATTAATTATCAAATTTTGGATAAGTGATGATTTTCTAATTATTATAGATATTTCATTCCCTTTAGAGGGTAGCACTCTGAGTATATTTTAAGCTTGATCATATTTTTTTGATGGGTTGTACCAAGGTAGTAATATTATTGACAATTTCTTTTAAACTTATATTAATATATGTAATTATTTCTCTATCAAACATTATAAATGTGTCAAACATTATCTTTGTTGTAGCATCTATCATTTATCTAACATTTTTTCAGTCCATAAAAAGAAACTGTAAAAGTTTACAACATATCATAAGTAGAAATAAATTTTGATACATGATTAAACTCATTTGGTCAGTGTCCACAAATAACAGCATTCATTTAGTTTTAATTGATGTCACATTCATCTTCTGTTTCAAATGTCTAAGATTCTAGATTTTCAGGAATCTTATAAGGAGTGATTATTTATGAATAAATTCAGAATCCACAATTCTTAAGATATATGATAACACAAGATTTCTAGAATCCATAGGTTTAACCATTAATGTATGTGACATGAATGATATACATTCATTGTCTAGGATCATCCATTATTACCTACTTTTAATAGACATCATACTTTTTTCCTTTATATATATTTATCTCTATGTCTCACATCTGATACTAATTTTTCAGTCAGAATAATACAGTGTAATGCAAGAGGGGGGAGGTGAATTGTGTCTTTTTGATAATCTTCCACAATTATTAAATTTAAATTATTTTGTAAATTATTAAGATAAGTAGTTTTTTCTTCTAAATGAAAAGATAATAATTGGATAAACTGAAAGAAATAACACAACCTTTTATTGTGGATCGAAGCACAAAGATTCCCTATTCAACTCCACCAATTACACTCTCGGTGAGCTTGGTGAATGTCACTATAATGATAATCTTACAATAAGAACACAAATACAAAGCTAGGTATAATAATTTTACACATTTGGAATAAGGAAAAACATAGAACTCTATGGTTCTTTAACTATGAATGGATTATTCATAGTATAGATCGAGAAGCTAATACTCCACCACAACTAAGTACAAGTAGTTGATACTCTAATATAAGTTTGACTTGATGGTTTGGGTTAAAATTCACAATTGCAGCAACACAAGCAAATAGTAGATAGATACTCTTGTTTAATAATGGAAGACTTCCTAAAATAATAATTTTGATGTGATCCCAGTTGAAAATGATATTCAATAAATACCACAACACACAACAGTATGAAACTTACAATTGGATGAGACTTAAGAAATGTGTCTCTAAAGAGTAGTCTATCTTGAGAGACGATCATTCGTTGTTGCTATACTATAAAAGATATAAAAAATAATATAGATGCATATGTGAATTTATTATCATATTTTTCAATAGGAATTATCATATAATATATTTAGAATATAACATGCTTCAATATTACAGATCCAAGAAAAATTATTTAAAGAATGTAGAAAATTTAAAATATTAATTGACTAGGGGAGTCGTAACATCCCTTAAGAATAAGAGTTATTTTTAATATTTAATAGGGTTCTCAAAAATTAATCATAACGAGATTTGAAAGATTATGTAATTCAATAAAAACAGTTGCATGAATCTTTGATAAAATCTGGTTTTAAAATTTTTATAATGAGTGGAAAAATATAGGGTTGAATAGTGTTTTATACTTTTACTTTTCATAGATTAGGATTACTACTAATGTATGATTCCTTAAACATACTTTCATATCTGTGTAACATATGGATAATGATCTGTACATTCATCCTTTTCATCATAAGATTCCAAATGTAACATTGATAAACCATACATTCAATTTCATGAATTTGGGGTATATAAATTTAATCCACACTCAAATTTAGGGTTGATATTCCATACATTCGTTAATTATCAAATGTTGGGTTTCTTCTCCATACCCTTAATATCAAGTTTAGCATAGGGATGATGAACCACGCATAAACTCTTCACGGTATCATAGATATGATGAACCATACATTCAATTACCAAACATAGGGTTTGAATAGTGTTTCCATAACACATCCTCTTGCTTTCATGTCATAAAAAAGTAAATAAAAACATGATATATATTCCTAAAACATTCTTAATGTATCCATATTTGAAAAAACATGCTTATTTATGAGCATTAAAATCAACATATAATATAGAGTATTATTGAGAAAATAAATTCCCAAAACACTATCTGAGATTGTTAATGATTATACTTCCTTGATAAAATATTATGATCCATATCTATAGAACATTCATGAATTTTATTCCCATATAGTTAATCAATGTTTATTAATATATTGGTACCATTTATTATACTCTTTAGTACATAATATACTTAAGATACCATTTTTAATAAATCCTAGCTTTACCCTCCCTTCGATATGAAATATGTTTTCCTTTAAAACCATATTTTCAAAAAAAATTCTAAGAGTATTCTAAATATATCCTATAATCATTAAATTACATTATTTACTATTTTTTTATTTTTCCAATGTTTTCAAATGAATATTCTTTTCACATTACAAATGATGAAATTTTTTAACCATTTTTACCGTTCAAAAGGAATTTTTTCAACTCATATGACATGTAAAAATTTATATTCTATAAATCTGTTGATGATTTTTTTTCAAGTTTAAAGTATAATTTTTAAGATATTTGATTTAAATTTTATTTTAAAGGAAAAAATTTTCAAAAGTTTTTCAATATTATTTTTAGATGTTTTCAGGGGAATTTGATTACAAAATATTTTCAAGATCATTTATATGTTTTCAAGGAATGCAGTTTTCAAAATTATTTCATGACTAATTTATCTTTTTTCAAAGTATTTTAAAAGGAAATGGTTTTAAAAATATTTTAGGTTTTAAATAGTATTTTTTGAAAAAAAAGAATATTTTCCTGAAGAAATGTTTTCAAAATATCCTTCCATGTTATTTTTTATCAAGGATGACATATGTTGATGTTACCGAAGCCCTTCTTGGAAAGCATTCGAATGTTATATTCAAATTATTTATTGAATGGATTATGTTTTGGTGGAATGGTTATTATGAAACCTATTTCTCTTTCATGTGTTATATGCTTTTGAAACCCACTTCTTTTCATAGGGTGTTCTTATGATGAACGGATTATGAAACCTATAACTTTTTTAAATAGGTTATGATATTATTACGTGTTTATGATAACCATTTCATTTCATGGGTTTTGATATTATTGTTTATAATTATGTGGAACATTTATGTTTGATTTTATTATGACATGGGTGATACCTATATCTCCCTCCAATGCATTTGGTAATGATTTATATCTCATTATATAGACTAAGGTGGTATTGGGAATGAACCTTGACTACTAAGAAGGCCATGGGAGTGAACCATAACTACTAATATGGTAAGAGGAGTGATCTCATGCTACTAAGATGGCCATAAGAGTGATCCATGACTACTAAGATTATATTGGGAGTAAACCCATACATCCAATATGGTCTTGTTAACAATGCCCTAGATACTATGGAAATAATATTATATTATTATGTGTCTGCAACAATTCCATGTTTTATTCCTATGTTATGTTTTCAAGGATTTGGTTTATTAATTTCTTATGATTCATGTCTTATGAAATTCCATGATGTGTTCCATGATTCATATATATTATCTTTAATATGAAGAGTTTGATATTATATTTTCATGATCATGTTCACATACCCTTATTCTCATCATTATTCTTACTCATCTCTATTGTTTTCCCTGATTAAGAATTTTAACTCACCATGTTTTATGTTTCATTACCCATGTTATGAAGATATTTATTATTTTTGATGCATAAAAGAATGTATCTATTTAATAATAACCCATTCAGAGAAAATTTAGCTCACTTATGTATTAATGTTTATGTTTCCATGTTTCAAAAGGTACTAGGATAGTACGGTCCACAGGAATCTGTTTGTATAATGTTTTAAGTATTCCTCAAAAGGTATGTAAGGTAAATGTATGTCAAGACTGGGACATTAAAGTATATTAGATAGAAAAATAACCAATGGAACATGTCCCATTTTGGGAAAGTCACTAGCATCTTTTTTTACTAAAACTAAAAATTTTATTTCACTATCCACTTCTAAAGTAGAATACATAGCTATCGGAAGTTATTGTGCACAAATTATGTGGATGAATCACACTTTTCAAGACTACGGATATCAATTTAAACATGTCTATAGAACTTTTTACAAACCAGTGTGATATAAAATTTCATGAAGTGAATATATCATTCTAGTAAAAATTATATTGATTTAAGACATCCATTTTTGAGAGATCATTTTTGAAAACGTTATATAAAACTTCAATTCATAATAAATTAAAACAAGATTATGATATATTTACAAATTCCTTGAATAATGAAAATTAAAACAATATTAGACATGAACATGGAATGATAAATTATTATTAATCCTTAATCCTTAATTATCCATCATTGGAAGATCCACCATTGGAATATCCACCGTTAGATTATCTCCCAATAAAATATCCAACTTTAGAAGATCCACCATTGAAAGATACACCATTTGAAGATTCACTATTGGGAGATCCAACAACGGAAGATCCACCATTGGTGATATACCATTGGTGATCCCCAATTGGTTATCCACCATTGGTGATCCACCATTGGTGATCAACCATTTAGGATCCACCATTGGTGATCCACCATTGGTGATCCACCATTTTTGATCAACCATTGGTGATCCACCATTAGTGATGTAATATTGGGTTATCCACCATTGGTGATCCAATATTGGGTGATCCACTGTTGGTTGATCCACAATTCGATTGATCCACCACTGGTAATCGACCACATGAGTCTTTGATTTTTTTTTTCTACTGGTCATATTTCCCATGATAAATTTTTATTTCAATTACTTATTTATATAGTTTATTAATTTTTGAAATATAAAATCCATAACTTATAAAATTGAACTTAAATACAAATTATAAAAACTTTATCTCTCATTGATAGCCTTCAAACTGTTTTACTCACCCTCTATCCGGACATCTAACCTTCTTCATGATATTACTTCACCTTTTTTGATTTAAGGAAATGGTGAGAGTTAAGAACCCGTCATTTTTATCTCTTGATAGATGGTGAAATACAAAAAAAAATATCATGTAAAATTAATCAACACTACAGTAAAACTAAAAAAACCTTTTATTGTGAATCATGTGGTTATTTTAGAGAAATAAGTAGACATATAATTTTTTTTCAAGAAATTCATTGGTTCTCAAGGTAATTCAAGACAAGTGATGGTTATAATTATTCTCCTAGAATGATAGGCAATTTTTTCTATGGTTGGATCACCAGTTTTTCCAATATGAAGAGTATATATTGGGGAAAAATAAATATTCAATTTTATGTATGTTATATGGAATGGTGGTTAGATTTTATTCAAGTGAATGAGATGGTTGTATCGATAAAACTAACTAATGTGTCTCAGATGACTATCAAGGTTCTATATAATGTAATAATGAGTTGTTCATGTATGAGGATGAACTACTAGAACTAACTGGAAATGGTATAGTGAGAAGGCCTATAGTTACTAAACTCGATGGTGAGTGTAGACACCTATTCATATTTATCCATCATATTATATGTCCCAGGAAAGGGTATTTTAGTATAATGAGGTACTGAAATGTGTTTCTTTTATTAATTATTAAAATAGGGGATAAATTAATCTACATAGATATATCATGTTACATATAATGGTGACATGTAAGGCCTCATATAGGTAAAACTCTCTAATATACCTTTGGTTGTTCTCATCTATGCTAGAAGAAAAGGGCTTGGTTGATGAGGAAGAGGAAGTAGAGGTAAAATGTGTTTTTTTTAATATCAAAATACATATAAAAGAATGAAGGTAAACAAGAATACATGGAAGAAGAAATGGGTTTATGATAATGACAGGAATTATAGTGAATTTAATCATTTAAAATACCATTCCAGACCTAATAAAATTTTTGACCATAGCATTAATTCAGATGAGATTGTAAAATAATCTTATGATGATAATGTAGATGATGTATCTAAAGTTCAATAGTAAGTGGATATTTATTTTAAATAGGTAAGTGATGAATATATTACTAAAATCCCAGTTGTGACTTATGGATCTAAATTTCCACCTATTTCACTACCTATTAGAGAGAGTCTGTTGAGTGAAGGAGAATATAGTAATGAAGTATATAGATAAGAATATGTCAAGAGTTCTTTTGAGACCTCTAAAGAAATAATAGACATGTTATATGATTATGATGATGAAAATTGTTAAGGAAATATTTACTCAGATGTTCATGGTGATGCTGATGATGGTGTTGAAATGTATTAGTCACATCCATCTCCTATTGGTTAAATTTCTACTAAGCCTACCAAGAGACTATCTACTGTTCATCCAGTCAAAGATGAAGCCTCTATTAGAGATGATCCAAGGGAATCTGTTGAGGGGGAGGAATCCCTATACTTTTATAGAAGGAATTCAGTTCATAGGTATGATCCTTCTACCACACGTGATGATTGAGGTGCATCCAAGGGGGATACATCTCATAGTTAAATGTTTTTAGGTATTAATTATCCTAATTCCAATGGTGATGATGGAAGTGATGATGATCATTATATTTCACTAGATTATGGTGGACCAGATATCAAGGTTTCTAGAACAGATCGTATTGGATTGCATATTGGATTAATTGATAAAGAAGGGATTCTACAAGCCTACACCTCTAATGTACCTTTAGTTGATCTATAGCATAAATAATATGGTCAATCTGTTCTATAAAAAGTTTATTATCCTATTCCAACACCTTTTTTACCTTTATAAATTTTGTTTAGATCTGATTTAAAGGATTTTAGAGAGATGTTACTTTTTTATTTCACTGGTGTTGTTTGATCTTAATCTCCTAGGGTTACATTGCTTATTAAAGCTTATATGAGGCATATCTTTGATGAAGTCATCCTCTATATTCAAAAAAAGATATTTTTGATGAATCAATAGGTTGATAATAATAATAAAATATTATCTAATGATATGGAATCCATGAAATATATTATAGAGAAGATGAGGAATAATTTTCCTGCTAGCCAGGAATCCCTTTTTGAGAGGTTAGAGACCATACCTCTTGTTATTAGATCTACAACCACTACTCTACATCCTTCATATTCTGTTGATGGTGAGATGATCAAAGCTATATTTAGATAATATGTTAATGTTTTCATGAGTGATATTTAAACTTCTCATTTTGAGGATTGTGGACAAATCAGATATTATGGTAAGAATATATATAAACAAGTTTGGGAGTGTTTGAATTAATTAAAAAGTAATAGAGAAACAATCATTAAGGAATTAAAATACTACCTATCTAGAATATATACAATGATTGAGTTGAATTTAAATTTTATGTTTTTAGGAAATAATTTAAGGGGGACTCCTGTGACTATATCCTTTAAGGAACAAGTGAACAAGATTAATGTCCTGGAAGCTCTGCTCACATTGTTTATGGAAGAGAAAAAGGAATTATTCACTATAATGGAGAGAGGTGGTAACATCATCATGGATTTTGTGAACCTGATGGATCCCTTTTTGCATGTATCTTGCATAAAGTTTCTTGAAATTTTAGTTATACATATGTTAGCATACACTTATGAACCATCCTTTTCTCCTTAGTCACCTTAGTTTCAGCCTTCAATCATTTCACTAGCTAAAGCTGTTTTGCATCTCTGTCTAGTGGTTATCAATTTGATTCCTCAGACTACATTTGATCCCTGAGCTTCAATAAATGTGCCTCCTAACTCTGTAAAATTCAAAGACATAGTTGATTATTCATCCCAAATAGCTAAGAGTGATTCATACTTGGATTGATATTTGGTAAGGACTTTTCCCTTTGTATTTATTTTGATATTTAATCAAATAAATTTTATATTTTCAAGGAGAATATACATTATTCTTATTTAATTATTTATTTATAATTTCTCTTTGTTGTCTTGTATATTTTATAATCCCAACAGGGGGAGAAATTTAGTAGATGGTATTTAAATTTAATGTTTTTAATATATATTTAATGGATTTACTTTTAATTTAAATGTTATTGCTTTTATTTCAAACTTTAAACATTGTAACTCACATCAGTTATTTTATATTTTCAAATTTTTATCAGTTTATTTCTTTTCCCATTTATCTACTTATGCCTACAATTTTTATTAATAATTTTTTTATAAATTTTCATGATTTTTGATGATCAAAAAGGGGGAGATTGTTATAAACTACCTATTTTAAAGCTCACGAATCATGACTATTATGAATCTGATGATATTATTATTCTATGATATAATATCATTTTGTAAATAAAATTTTTCTATGTTCATATCTTCTTTTATTTATGGAGATCTACCATTAATTCACAATGATCTACCATAGACTATGTTACATGTTCATCTACTAGTGACATGTTCTACTACAAAATGTGGTACTTACAAACATTTTCTACCACTACACACGTGTACCTATAGACATTTGATACCTCCAGACATGATCTACCAACATATTTTCCACCAAAACTATGCTACAATAAGAGTACTTCATCTAATAGACCAAACTACTGTCAGTCTAATCTAGCATTGATCTATGCCACCATCATAGATGGTATAACTCTAGGATGCTATTATTGTTTTTATATCCTTCAATTTAATTTAATTACTACAATGGCTATTTTAGGGGAGTTAATGAAGATAGCCTCACCAGGATTTATTAATGATTATTCCTAAACCACCCCACATATGAATTGAGTATAAAGTTAGAGGTGTCTAGATTTAGTGCTCAATACAATGATGCAAGATATCTTTATTATTTTTATTTAATGGATATTTGGACATAGAGAGACATTAATTATGGATATCACCCTCATTCCGAAACATTTGTTGAATTCTTGATCATAGATACATACATTCATGTGAGTGTGAAAGTGTGATATTTATAAAAGATCAACAACCTTTCACACACCTAATCAAGAGATCTATGCAAAAAATTTGCAGAGTATTTGTAGAAAGAAATCATAACAGTATGGAACTCTGTTCACCTAAACATTTATAGTATCATGTTCAAGCTCCTTGATAATTCAAATATAAGGACCCATGAGTATTTGAATCATTTCAAACCAAGAATAACCACATCTTTCCATATCTCCATATTTTCTCTCGCTGTTTTATTATTTAAATTGTAATAGAATGTTGTATTAATCTGTTTATTTGTACACACTATCTTCTGTGTTCAAAATTGAGTATGATTGAAAAAAAAATTCATCTATATATAATTTTACATCCATAGAATCTATAGAATATGTAATATATGGCATGTATTGTTTTTCTTCCCATGCATAACTATGGATGATACATTGAGCTTGGAAATTGTGTGTACTGTTATTTGTAAAAACTAATTGAGGTTGTGGATCTGATTATTATTATTATAATATTCTTAGAAATAGGTTATTTCAATGTGGGTTAGATTAAGTCGCGATTTTAGATTGGATCCCTTTTTTCTATTGTGTGTTTTTAGTTTTATTTTTCTATGCTACAAAAATAAAACTGAATTTTTCATTTCAATTTGGAAACAAAACATTTACTTGGATATTTTGTATAAACCTATGTTTATATAAAGTATTTGACTAATTAATTTAGTTTCAAATGATGAATTGATTTAAAATATTTTTTAACTAATTTTGAATCCCTCATTGATAAATTTTATGATAGATAAAACATATATAATTATAATATTTATATTAAATGGGTGTTTTTGATGAACTTGGTAGATTTATTTTTTTTAAACAGAACTTATTGGGAACTCAATTCACCCCTATCTAGTTACACACTCATACCAAAAAATATTCTTTGTGAAAATTCAATATAAAGTTTCAGAAATTAGATCTTACATTAAAACTTTACATTAATGTAATTTTAAGAGCTTTAATTATAAATCATTAATTTAGATAATATTCATTATTTTTTGTGAATACCCCTCTAGAACCTTTACATAATTCAATAATTTACAAAATTATATTTTTATTTCTTGGAATGAGTATAAGTAGCTAGTGGAGAAAAAGTCTGTTTTCAATCTTCATTGGAACCAACTCTTCCTGTATTCCCATTTCAATCATGTCCATCATTGATTTAATTATATAATTTTTTCTAATGAATTTATTTAGTAACATTTTAATGACACTATTATAATTTCTTTTTAACATTCAGAACATCAAGGAGATTCTTGACGTAAAAAAAATTTCATTTAGGCATTTCAAAATAAATCGATCTCCTTTTCCAACAAATTTTTATAAGGTTTATCAAAAAAGGTTAACCAAATGAAGTGTCTATACATTTTATTTTCTCAAACAGTTGATCACCTATTAGTGGAGATAGTGTAATATAGTCATCTTAAATCTCATCGAATGATGTCATCTAAAATAAATAATTACATCATCAAGGTAGAAATCTATATTTTCCTAAAAACACAGTCGTCGATGAATGTTTCAACCAAAGTGAATGTGTACCTTGTTCACAAATGGGGCACCCTTGAGTTACATTAATGTTATATCCTAACAAATATCTATAATAAATAAAGTCATTTATCGTCCCATACAACATGACTTCCAATGTGAAATATTAATTTCTATAAGCATCATACAACGTAACACATAAATCCAACAAAAATATCAAATCTTTGATCAGTAGAGCTTAATAAATTTGAAAATCACTACATGGTTTTTGTACCAATATAAGAAGAGATAAGATAATGTATTGATATTTCATTCAAAACCACAATATAAAGTTATAATTTAGAAAAATAACTCTCCATGTAAAATTATTGAATCTTTGAAAACCAAAAGGATTCACATTGTCAGTAGATATCACAAAATGAAGGTTTCATTGCTCATTTACAATTTCAAGACACTCGTGGTCAATTATATTCCACTGAAGTGAGTCTAAAAGGTAAATAATTTTTAAATATTTATTTCTTGTAACAATGTTCCATTTAAATTTTCTTGCAATCTCCACACATCCATAAAGGCCCCTAAACCTAGGAATGGTCAGAAAGTAGCATAAAAATGTCATAGGACCTAATTTATTTTTCTTTTATCAAGAATCACCAAAACTTAGACATTAATTAATTGATTTTTAGTCATTGAAAAATATAATCACGTCATTTTTTCATGCATGTTTTCTTTTAGAGATAATAATCATTGAATATAGAACTCGTTTAATATCATATGTTTAGAAAGTAATCTCATTATATTCTAGGATCATATCATTAAAGAGAGAAAATAGTTCAATAAAACTTAAAACAATCCATATATTTTCAACTATTAATTTAAATAGATTCATTATGGGGGGTGATGATGTCTATTTATTTCAACCACCATATAATGGAATCCTTGAACAACTCTTTAAATTATCAAAAAAAATTAGAAAATCAAAAAGTCCATCTTCAACTATGAGTATAAATTCCTCAACATGATCATCATCATCATTAACACTTGTAATCACATTCGAGATATAGTCTTCATCATTTTCCACACTTGAAATAATATCATAGAATCCACAAAATGCAATATTATCTAAATCAATATCTAGATTTAGTTGTTCCATGTGTTTAGTCCAACAATTAAAACTTTGATTTAATCCATGAAATTTCAAGTGTTCTTAAAACTCCTCTACACTAATTGGTCTTGAATAACAAAAATTTGGACACATAAAATGGATTTTGAGGGTTCATCTGTATGAAATTTTTCAAACATGATAAACACTTTCACCCCATTATCATACACTTTTTTCAAAAAATTGGAATCCATCCATTTTGAATAAAATAAAACCTATTTAATTCTGAAATGTTAATATTTAAAAATATAAATAATGTGTGCATACCATTTCTTATAAAAAATTATCTTATGATAAAAAATGCGTGTAAGGTATGATTGTTAATGTTTATGATTTTAAATAAAAAAAATAGTTTCTGAATGGTTATGATTTTACAAATGTTGTTGTCATTAATTTTTTTCATTATTATATGAACTTAATATAGCATCACCTTCACTAATTCAGGTCCCAAGAGATACCACTCCCATATTAGAGCCCAATATAGAGGTCGTCAAAAAATGTACATTAATATAAATCTTCAATAGTTTCTATCTATATAAATAATTAATAACAATTTTTATAAAAAAAAATATAGTTGGTAAAATTCAAGATTTTATCTCTCAATGTTTGGCAAAATATACATTCCATATATTCATTTCCAGAAAAGAAAACAATATAGAAAGATGAGTTTCTAATAATCACTACAAATAAAATGCAAAACGTAATGAAATGTTTTATAAAGTAATTTTGGTTTTAATCCATGGGAGTATAAGGTATAGCTTAATGAAAATATAAAGAATTGTTTTATTTTAATCCATGGGAGCATGGGGGATACTTGATCTTGGAGCCGATTACAATTTATGCATCGTAAAAACACTTTTTACTTATCATATGTTTTAACCACCTAACATGATAAGTGGGAGGAGTTTTTCGGTTCATAACTAGTATCTATATTCAATTAGAGATATAAGTAATTATGTATGAGTGAAAATCAATGTGAGGAAGAGAGAGTGTGTGAACCAACAATGGCTCAAGGGAAGATATATTGGGTGGAAAATCAGAAGGGTAGATCATGGGAAAATAAGATTTCTTACGTGCACGTTGGTCAAACCTTTTGGAAAAATTTAAAAAAAAAATTTGAGGGGGAGAAAAAAAATATCGCATACCTTGATTTTACTATATCATTATAATTTCTGGAAAACTAAATTAGATAAGATTTAAACTAAGGTAGATATATTAATATTTTTAAAAAAATTTAAAATATGTTTATATAATGAAATGATTCTAATTTTAATTTATCTTAATTTTTTTCAATATAAAATTTAGTAAAAGAAAATTAATTAATGTAATTTCACTATATGTTGTTTGGGAAAAAAATTATAAGAAAAGAAAAGAAATGTTATGGAAATATGATACAAATAACCCTTATTAAAAATATTTTTTTCTAATGCTCTATTATTCCAAAACATATGATAATTTTAAATTGTATATTTGATTTTTAAATAAATATATGTATTTATTATTAGTATATATGTATATATATTAAAAAATATTTATATAATTATAAATATATATATTTAAATATATTTATAAAATTGAATATATATTTATTTATATAAAAATATAAAAATATGCATTGATAAATATATATATTTATAATATAAATTGTATATTATATAAATATATATTTATATTTATATTTTAATATATTAATTATATATTTACATATATATTTATCATTTTTTGTTATTATCATTTATAAATTGTGTGGAAAAATATTTTTATATACACAAAATAAAAATTATTTATAAAAACATAATTACTTATAATCAAAATTATTAATATACAAATAAATAAGATTATCAATTCAAGGTAATCAAAATTATTTATAAATTATTTATTCAAAATTTTTAATTCAAAATTAATAATTCAATATAATAATAAATATTATTTAAAAATTATTATTTAAAAATAATTATTAATTCAAAATGATTAATTCAAAATTACTATTAATTATAAATTATTAATTAAAAATTATTATTAATTAAAAAATATTAATTCAAAATAATTAGTAATTAAATTTTATTTATATAAATTTTTAATTCAATACAATAAAAATTATTTATAATAAAAATTATCTATAATAAAAAAAATTAATAGTTGTTTATATACATATAATCCAAATTATTTATAATTTTTAATTATTATTACATATGAATTATGTGGAAGTTATAAAAAATCATTTAAAAATTAATTTTAACAAAATAATTATATACACATGAAAATACTATTTATTATTATTAGTAATAAAAAATATAATCATAAAAATAAATATTAGTTAAAAAATCTGAAAAAATATGCATTGGGTGTAATGCCAAAAACCTATATAAATCATTTTAAACACTTGAAAAGACTCAGACAGATGGTTTTAAAACCATTTGCTGCAATGAACACATTTAGAAATCTGAAATCCAATCTCTCTACTTCTTTCAAAACCGAATTGGATCATTATGAGCCATTATGGATTTTTTTATAATATTTATCATGAAAATAATTTCATAAACAACAAAAATTTAGAAATTTAGGGTCGGAATCAAGAGACACATTAAAAAAAAGCATACAATATTTTCTAAAAACAACATAGGCATTTAAAAAATATTTTAAGGAATCCCATTCCACGAGAATGGTTGAAAGCATTTGAAAAAAATACTTTTTTCTCCTCATGAAGACTCATCTAGAAATATCATTAATAAATAAAATCTTTGAAACCAACTATAAATATAGGGTTTGTAATATAACATGATAGCATAGAAACACCACCCTCAATTTAATAGAAAACGATCCAGACGTTGTTGTCTACATCAGAAAATGATCTAACAATCCAGGAGTAAAGACATCAGGTTCGGGTAAGTGAATAATTGGTTAGAGCTAAAAAATTACTGATAAAGGCAGAATTTTAGTCATATAATAATTATAATTAAAACAAATAACGTATATATTTATAAATAAATATTTTATGAATTAAAAATAAGTATTTTATTATTATTTGGGTCAAAACCACCTTTTTATTAAAATAAGGACATTTTTTTTGGTAGGAGAGACCCATTACAAGGCCCACAGGCCTAGTGAACATTAAATACCATTATATTTTCATGAAGGTATAATCTGTTTGACCAAAATGCCTTTAATTAATAGTACTTCTATAGTACTCAGGCTTCTACTGTAATGTCACCACTGCCATTCCCGCTATGTTTCTAGCCACCGCTATAGTGTTTCCAGTTCTACAGTTCTACCACTACTACAGTTTTCTACCATACCGCTACAGCAAAACATATATAATTATAAATATAATAAATATATTTTTTATAGTTTCTCTATTATTGAGATATATATTTATATATTTGTTATTATAATTATAAATTAATACATTTAAAAATATTTTTACGTTATTATAAATAATTGCATAAAATAATAAAATAATAAATATTTATATAATTATAAATATTATCATTAATATATTTATATATATACTTATAAATAAAATAAATATATTTATTATTTAAATTTTTTTATTATAATTTTATAATTATTTAAATATATATCTATATATTTATATATATTTATAATTATATATAAATATATTATCAAATATTTTTATTTAATTATATATATTTTTATAGTTATATATATAAATATAGAAAGGTTAGGTTGAAGAGGCCCCATTATTAAGAAAAAGAGGAGGAACATAAAAGGCCAAAATTTTCCACAATAAAACAAAAAATGAAAAACATCATTAATCTCGATAATGAGTATTCATTTTATAATGAGGGGGCCTCCACCCTGTCATGAGGATATCGACCCCTCCCCCATGCCATCACTTATCGCTGAGGCCTCCCTGAATCATCATGTGGGTCAACTTTAGTGCCATACCTCATATCATCGGTTACACCATCACTTTTTTGAATATCTCACTCTCTACTTCCATAGTAAGTAACTCAAAAGAGTTATGCATAGATACCTACATGCACAAATTATTTCCATTTTTAGTCATATTTTTTTAATAATAAATAATATTCGGTAATGATTATGAGCCCTCATCAACAATGACATGACCCCAACTCATGGGTAGTTTGAGAGTTACAACAATTTCTTCATGCCTTCTAGATACATCCAGGCCAGATGTTAGGGATGAACCAACCACATCATGGGAGTGGCCATTCTAGGAGAAGTAGATGATAACAAGAAAATTCCTTAATGATTACTTTTTACAGATTCAGTGGGTACTTCCGTAGATTGTAATTTCCATTTTCCATAGATTAAGGAAGGCTAAAAAAATTATCTGAAATCCCAATATTTGATTTAGTAGGTTTATATGTATTGTACAATATAGGTCCTAAAACCTCAACTCCTTTGTCTATAAAAGAACCAAAAATTTTAATATGGGGAAAAACCTCTTCCATTACCTAAAAAAACTTATGGGAACCAAGGGACTTGAAAACATTTCCTTGGCCTGTTTAGAGACATCCTAGATTGATTATAGAGGGGTAATAGGGAACAGAGAGTGAGTAGAATTAGCCACCATCCTAGAACATAATAGACCAATTTTTGTATAATCACTATATATTTTTTCTTATTCCAACACAGAACAATATTTCTCAGATGTCTATAGTATAAGAGGGATTTTAAATCCATTTGATTTGGATTTCATTGAGTTGACTACCTTAATTTTCTCATTCCCATTGAAACCCTTTGTAGTAATCATTCTCTGATCATACTACTTATTGAAATGTACATCAGCAAATGGAAACATTTATATGGATTCTAGAGTATCCTCATATTCCTCGTCAACATGATTGATGTATATGGATTTATTTAGTATTTATATAATTTAAAATTCTAGTTTTAATTAATTGTTTTAACCATTTTTAAATGTTTAGTTTATTATTTTAGTTTTTTAGTTTTTTAGATATTTTAATAATTTTTATTTAATTTATATACTTATAGTAGTATTTTATCATTTTGATTAATTTATATTAATTATATATATTATACTAAACACATTATTATTATTATCACTAGTTTTAGTATGTTTTATTTTATTAATTTCTATTTGTATGTATATTATTTAATTATATATAAGTATTTTATTTTATTTCATTATTTTTATAGTATTAATAAAATAGTATCCTTTTATCAGTTTATTATTTTATTATATTTAATAGTAGAATTCTATTTAATTACATGTGCATATATATATGTGCATGTGTATTTTAATTCTAATTACATATTCATTAATATTTAATAATTATTATTATTATTTAACTTTTAGATAAATAGTTAATTTTAATTTTGAATTTTTATTCGATTATTGTTTTTGAAATTTGAATTGATTCCTTTTCATTTTGAATTCTACCTCAATTTCACTACTCTCCCCACCCCCTTTCACTATGCTTCTCCATTCCCTATCACCCCTTGGCCCTACACCCTCCTCTCACCACCCCACTCCCCCAGCACACCTCCCTCCTCCCCTCTCCCCTCGCCCATGCCTCCCAATTTCCTTGATACCCTCCATACCTAGAAGGCCACACATGATCAACCTTCACTATAACCGGGCGCACACCACCCATTCAGAATACACCCACCACTACACAAAACTGAGGTCATCTACCCTGTTTATTTTCTATTTCTTTGTATAGTTGGTCTAGGTGGGTGTGAAATTATTGGTGATTTAAAAGTTTCAAAAAACATTATCGTGTATGGTGGATTTTATTTGATTCCAGAGATTGACGATGTGGTCCAAGAGATAATAATTATCTGATTATTATTTAGGTGATATAAGGGTTTTGTTTGACGTTTCAGTGATCAATGAGTCATGGTTATTCTTTCACGATCATCTGCAGTGGCTTGAGGAGATCTATACATCAAATCGAACATGGTGAATTTATTTATTTATTTTTCAAGATGTGTTTACATGATGGTCATATAGAATTCTTGGTGTGAGGATTTTGATGAATGTAATGATACTTTCAAGCCTATATTTTATTTCTGAGATTGATTATCATTCTAAATAATTAATTTTAATTGGATGTTTATAAATTTATTATATTTTCACTTGCATTAATTTTCATTTGGAGCTTGAATACATTCTTTAAAATTAGTTTTTAGAGTCTTCTCTTGCATTATTTATTATTTTTGCATATTTTTTTATCATGGATAGAAGATCATTAAGGAATATATTTTTTTGGACTTTGGTTTCATGAGTTAGGGAATCATAATTCATGCAAGAGTGAATTTTGAATAAATAAATATATTAATTGAAAAATTAGTATCTTCTTTGATATCCTTCAAAATTACATGAGTGATACCTAATAAGTGGTAACTTGTGAGTGAACCCAACACAATAAGATACATTGACTTTCTGGGAAATGGGTCATTGTATTTCACCAGGTGATTCAATGCTATAATGATACAAAAATTATTCATCTGGATAAAGAAATAAATGACAGAAAATTTGTGTAAAAATTAGAATAATGTATAACATCATATAATAATTCCTAATTTTATTTTGATTAAATTTTGAATTAGTTATAATTGAATAAATAAATACTTCAATGAGAAAATTAAATAATTGGTATTGCATGCACCTAAACAAATTCCATAACTATGATACTTCCATCTCCGGCCGCTTTTTCATTTCTTAGTTTGGTTTACTTAGATTTTTTTGTCAATATAATTAAGCATTTTTAAATAGTTGTTTAAATTTTATAAATTTTAATTATTAATCAAAATTAGAACTTATCCTCCTAAATAATTTTCCGAGAGGATATTCATAGTGTCTACTCACATTCTCTTTGTGTTTCGACCCTACTCGACGCTTCTATGGTTGTTTTTAGGGTAATAAATTTAAATATTTTCATGAATTGCGATGTGAGTTTCAAATTTTTGGCATTGTTATCGAGGAGAATGGAAGCATTGTATGTTTTTTAAAATAGTTATTTACATAAAAAAATTAAAAAAAAAACTACAAAATGTTTCAGTTTACTAATCATGGGTTTTTTTCATTTCAATAAAATTCAATATTCCTAAATGTTCATAATGGCATTGTCATCACCAAAAAACTACAATCAACTCCCAACCTATGAGACCACAGTTTATAGTATGAAATATAATTATTCACTTCATTTGATATCTAGAGGTAATCCTTATTATTTTAATGATTACTATTCAATTCTATGTTATGACATATATTCTACTCCTAGTTCCTGCACACATATTAATCATTTTCAATGTCAAAGTATGCCAAAGAAGTTAGAATATGATAATTCATATGAAACAAATGATTTAATAATAGGGAACATGTTTTTTCTTATATTACTGAGAAAAAAAGGTTTTTACTTCAAGATATATGCAATTAAATGTTTTTTTACTCAAATAATGATCTAGAAAATCAATTAAATAATTTTGGAAATCAAATGTCATGTCTTTTGAAACTATCCTCTCACTACCACTTGATGATCCAATTTAAAAAAACCATCTTGATGAAAGTAAATTAGAGGTTCTATTTGAATAACATTCATCTTTTTGATTCTATGGATGAGACTACTCTGATCGACCATTATTTATATCATACCATAGATGAATCATATCTATCACAATATTATTCTTCCAGTATAATAATATTTCAAGAATCTAGAAGCTTACGATTCCACCCTATTTAATATAATGGACCCTCAAAAAATGAAATTTAATGTCCTATGAGTTCACAACATGTACATCCCAAATTGAAAGAGGACCCATTTAATGGCTCTTGAACTACTCCTTTTAAAGATTAAGTAGAAATTGAATTAGTTTCCTTCAGTATCATGATATATTTAGAATTGAACCAAGACACTCTATATTTCCACAGGTAAGAGAACATCAATTCAAGTTAAATTGAATTACCTATTTCTGAAAATCACTGTTAGTATAAAACATTTTCCAACTTGGAGAAATATGAAACATTTTAGCAGTTAGAAAATCTATCAAAGATTATGTTGGAGGACACTCATAATTTATTATAAACAACGAAAGAATGGAATTTCCTGGATAATACCTTGTTCGCAGTGTTATATGTTCTAATATAGATATATAATGAGATAAGAATAGAAGAAAATTTTGAAAACTATGTCATTCTTGAAACAATGGGGTCACCTTCTCTAATTTAGCCTAACAAGGTTGATCCATTCATCAAGCATGAATTGAGATGGAAACTATTGGATTTATTTATGCCAGTGGTTAGAGGAGAAAATTAATTTAGATAAATCATCAACCTAGATACTGTATTCAATGATATGATGGATATAATACTACAAATAAATGAGTTTTGTAAGATAATTTAGTTTTTGGTGCACATTTAAAGTGGTAATATTATTACTCTTCGAAATGACACTCTTTCCACAAACATCAACTATTCTATGATAATTAATTCATGTTTGGAATATCTATTTCCTTATGAGCTGGTCTATTTTCATTTCATTCCATAAATAAATTTCAATTAGAAGTTTCCATTGAGATATTTTTCATCTTATTGGATAACTTTTTTAAAATGAATAGATCACACACTTCAACTGATAAAGAAATACATGTCGAGTATAAATTTTCATTTGATACTAGTGAAGTTTCAAAAATATGTGGATGAATATAAATTAAACTTAGTTCTCAATGGGAGGAATCCCATATTTTTTCCTTTAAAAACATTTAATTTCATTTAGTTTAGTTTTTTTAAATAAAAAGGAAAGTATTTTTGAAAATCTATTTTCTCATAGAATTTTAGTTCATTTGAATTCATCGTACATATTTTTATCATCCACATGATTTTTATTATGGTGTGAAATATTGGATTTGATGCTGGTATGTGCTATCAATGTAAATATTTTATAGGTATAACATTTCTAGAGCTTCATCAGATACATGGAGCCTTTTTTCATCTATTTGTACTTACATGGGGGTGTGTTTTATTTATTCCATATTTTATGCTTTCAAAAACGTCATGTAATATAACTAATAAAAAACATGAAAATTTTGAAAAATGGAAAAAAAAAACTTACATTACTATCATCTTTTGAACCAACATGAAAACATATGTGTTTCATTATTAAAATAGTTGGGAACAATTTTAAAACCCCGAGATTGTATGAAATATATTTTTTTAATTATTTAAGTTTTTTTATTTTTATCATTTAACTCCATACTAAAAATAGTTTATTTTATATTAAATCACTATATTTGGATTGAGTTATTTGAAAAACCAAGTTATGAATGTACTACGTGTAATCTAAATTTTAGATTTCTATACACAAAACATTAAGTTTATCTTCTGTTACATGAAACAATGACTTTACTCAATGGGTTGTGTAACATGGAAGAATGAGATTTATCGAATAACGATATATTATAAAAATATTATTTGATATAAAATATACATTAAAATTGTATTTTTGAAAAGGTTTAAATAAATTATGAAAATATATTGTTTATAAATATAAAAAATGAATTCATTGGTTACATATTAATTAGAAATGAATGTGAAAACCGATTGTATATAAAAGAAAAAAAAATTATGCCCACAAAGATGTATTACCCAAATAAACTAAATTAATTATAATTATTGTGTTGTATAAATGTGATATATATATATATATTACATTAAATAAAATATTTCTGATATTCAACCAATATATTTGATTGAATTAAGATAAAAAACTCAATTTTATGCATAAAATACTATATTTTTATTAAGGAATTTTTACCACCTTTTAATGGAGAACCTATTTTAAATACAATATTTTTACCTTTTATGGATTATATTTGTCAAAATAAACTTTATAATTGAAATAGAGGCATAAATAATAGGTTAGGGGAAATTTTTGGATTTTTTTGTAATGATTTAT
Organism: Viscum album; assembly: GCA_963277665.1. Lineage (NCBI taxonomy): Eukaryota > Viridiplantae > Streptophyta > Magnoliopsida > Santalales > Viscaceae > Viscum > Viscum album. The sequence continues at coordinate 546,044,487 of OY728140.1, forward strand.
TTTTTAACAAATAGTGAAAAATATCAAATTTTAATTCCAAGAATATTTTTCATATAATTTATTTATATAGATAATTTATATTTTAATATGGTTTTAAAGTATAATGAGATAAAATAGGCATAAATTAATCCAATTTATATAGTTGGAACAAATTTCACAATAAAACTAGATATAAAAATGTATAATGCTTTTAATCATTTTTACTTTAAAAACACGCAGTGTCATCCCGTCTGTGGGATTAAATTTAAAATAACTTCTGAAACGTATGTGATTTGAATTTGAAAAAATTAATTCTATATTTGGAATCAAAAAAAATTAAAATTTAAAATTATTTCAAAATAAATTTTTACAAAAAAGTTTAGTGAATGATGTTAAAATTAAATATAGTGAATAATGTAAAATTAATATTAACATGGGATTAAACCTTAAAAATAAGGTCCAAAATTACCTATCCACTTGTTAAAAACCCATTAGATGGAAATATTTAGGCCATAAACCTTAAATATTAATTTTTGTTTGTTTTTAATACTTTTAATGGTAAAAAAGTGGGTAAACCTTACTTTTTTTCCAAACATTCCATCTGTGTCCTTTCCCTTCCATATAAAAGTCCACCACCTCTCTCCCATCCTCACACATATAAAAACACTTAGGTTGAGAAAATATATTCCCAATAAACTTCCCAACAACCCTTACTTACTCCTTTAATCCAATATTTGGTAGGAATGATTGAAAAGGAATCATTGTGGTGGAAAACCATAGGACATATCAGATTAAGAGGTAACCCTATCCCTCAAACACTTATATTTTATTTATATTCTACACTAAATAAAATATCTTAATTATATGATTGTATAAAAAAATTGTATCCTAAATATACTAGGATTTTTTATCATAATACTTTGACCTACACTTATACACACTTCCATCTAATGGTTAAAGAATATACTATTAAAGTGTACGATGAATAACTGCCTCATGAAATGATGATTGTTCATTTTTCCCTTACCGTATGTCATGGTGGAAATTTGGATGCAAAATCTATTTATATATGATATATATTATATTTATAATATTTTTATGCTTCTTTAATATTTATTTATAATAATACCTTTAATTTACATCTTTTGTAAATACGGTAATTTCGTTTTAGGAAGTGTGGACTAACACCCCTCAAAGCGATGTGATTTGTTCACACTCTACATGGAATTTATTAAGGTATTTTTAGTGAATCTATATAATATATTGGACTGATAATGACAAATTAATACTATTATATACATATATACATATTTATATATGTGATTTACTTTATCTCTTTCAATACGTTAATAAAACAGAATCAACATTCATGTGTATGTATGGCCTACCGTCTCCGTGAAAGGTGTATTATATTTCATAATTATATATTATATATAATATTATACTATAGATAAAATGAATTTTAATTATTTTTATATAATTTTTTAAACTCTGTAAATCATAATATTCGTATAAGGGCCAAATATATAACAAATTTGGAGACAAGCGAGAAAAAAAATGAATATTACTCAAAGTGTAACCTTAACATTAAATTTTTATAAAGAGGGTAATATAAAGTCACAATAAAAACATATGTTGTATTATATATATGAATATTATTCTATAAATATTTATAATGACCTTACATTTATTATATAGGAGGTTTGAACATGTACGAGGAGTTTCAAGACACAATATATGGGGATTTCATCTCACTTTTTATTTTCATGAGATACATGCCTTAATCATCACACATTTTGTTTGTGTGGTGTATAAATCCCATGAATTTATTATATGATTATAATAATTTAATTTATGGGTATCTAAATATATATTTTAAAATACATCTTTCATGGTGTATAGTTTTTAAAAGTTACCAAATTGGTTATGTGAGTTTGTCTCAATTTTTCTTTCTTTGAGAGTAATGCCATGTTATGCACCTATATTTTTTCATGTGGTGTATATAATGACATTGAAATGTTATTTCATGAATCTACTTATTTTCATGATATGTTATTCTTCATGTAATTTTATTCCCTCCATTTTATTATGATCTAATGTTAACAATTTAGTAACGGTCTATGGTTATAATTTCACCATTTATCAAGATTATTTATGATTATGATCCCATTGATGTAATATTATAATAAATATCTTAATAACTTTTATTAAATGTATTAAACTCCATTTAATTATGTTATATCCATTTAATGGTACCATTATTCTACTCTTTGGTACATAAGATTATCAAGAAAGTGTTTTTAAGAAATTCCAACTTTACCTCTCTTTAGTTGGAAATCTATGTTCCTTCGAAACCATGTTTTCAAAAAAGGATTTACAAGAATATTATACTACTCTCCTATAATATTTAAAATAATTTTTTACCCATTTTTTCTTTTACCAATTCATTTAAAGTAATGATTATTTCAGTTTTTAACAAGGAATTTTTAATACCTTTTTAATATACAGAAGTAATATTTTTTACCTCATACGACATGTATGGATTTACCCCCATCATTTTGTTAAAGCTTCATTTTAATTTTTATCGGGTTATTTTTTAAGAAAATGTATTCTTAAAATAATATTTATGTAAAATTAATTTCAAAAAATTTCAATATTTTTTATTTTTTTAATAAAATGGTTTTCTAAAAGTTTTCAAGATCCTTTTATAAGTTTTCAAGTAAATATTGTTTCAAAATGTTTTGAAGCTCCTTTTATAAGTTTTTTTTGTAAAATAGTTTTTGAAGCATTGTTAAGATCCTTTTATATGTTTTCATGTAAAATGGTTTTCAAAAGGTCTTTATGTTCCTTTGATAAGTTTTCAAGTAAAATTGTTTTCAAAATAATTTCAAGAAACATTTAAATGTTTTAAAAGAAAAAGTTTTCCAATATGTTTGTAAATATTTATTTCTAATATTTCAGTTTTATTTTCAAGAAATGTTTTTTCAAAATGTATTATGTTTTAAAGAGACTTTTTCAACGAATAAAGGATATTTTCCTCTATAAATTCTTTTGAAATCTACTTAAAAATTATTTTCCATCTAAGATGACATCCATTGATGTTACTCAAGCCCTTTAAAGAAAGGATCCATAGGGTCCATTAATAATTTTTATATAATTGTTTATCATTTGAAAGAATGATTCTTATGACACCCATTTCTCTTCCAAGAGTTATATTCTTTTGAAACCCACTTCTTTTCATAATTTATGCTATGGTGAAATGATTATGAATCCTACCTATTTTACATATGTTATAATGTGATAAAATATTAATGATACATATCTCATTTATCGGTTATGATGTTTAATGAACCCATATATTTTTATGGGTTATGTTATGATTAATATTTTATTATCTTGTTTCATGTGTTTGAATGATTTTTTTGAGATTTGTGGGACCAATATATCCTCTAATGTATGGGGTAAATATTTATATCTCATGAAATAATTATGGTAATCTTGTCGATGGGGTTGATCAACTATGAGAATATGAGAAAACTCAATACACTATGAGAGGATGGGGAAACATGATCACTTTTAAGGAATAAACTCTGACCGGGGATGGTGGTGTATACCACCCAGTATGTGTAATCACTATGTATATAGGATATGGGGAAACCCAATATACTATGGGATGATGGGGAAACCCAACCCCTTACAAGGAAATGATTTTGATTGGGGATGGTGGTGTGTCCTGTCTAGTAGGTTTGGTTCCAATGAAGTTCTTTTATAAGTTATTTCACTTTGTATTGACTTATAGGGAGTGATATCACATTTCTATGTATGACCCATTTCCATATCTTATTTAAATGATATGCTTTCATTGATAATGTTCTTAATTTCTTTATGATTCATGTCTTATGAACTGCCAAGATTTATGTCATTATTTATGTTTATTAATTTTATATAGAAGGTATGATATTATAATGTTATGATCACATTCTCATACACCTATGCTCATATTTATTCTTACATAGATCAGTTTTTTACCATTACTAAGCATCTGAGATGCCACTGTTTTCAGTTTCCATACCCAGGTTATAAAGATATATTTTAATTAAGATTTTTATAAGAAGGGAGATAGTCACAATGAACCTAGTGGGAGATAATGTAGGTCTCTTATGTACCCATTTTTATATTTCAATGTTTCCAAAGGCACTAAAATAATATGGTATTTGGGAATATTTTTGTATAATGTTTTAAGTATTCTGTAAAAATGATTTAATGTATATGTACATTAATATTGGGTCTTTATAGTTGGTATCAGATTCAAGTTTTAGTTATCCTTTGGAATCTAGGATGAGAAATCCATAGTGAGAACCCTAAAGACATGCCTAGGGATAAGTCTCTAGATAAGTAAATTTATAAGGGAATGTCCTAGAATTTTGGTAAAGGATAGAGTAAGTGGTTTCTTAGAAATAGATCCCTATATGGATTCTAAAAGTGGATGTGGATATGGAACATATGTACCTAGGATTAAAAACTATAAAAAGATGTTTGGGGTTTGACTCGGGGTAATCTGGTACATGACAACAAGCCTTTCTGCACACCTGGTTTGACACACTACTGGGATATACATTAGAAATTCACAAAATCTTTATAAACCATAATGATGAATTTAAATATAATATTACTATGAATAACCAAGGATAAACCAAATTTTGTGATAATTGAAATATTGGTTTCTAGATTTAGACATCCTATAATTAAATTTTCATGATTATGTGGTTTTCTTCTGTGATATGTGTTTTTCACCCTTTATTTTTTTGGGTTTAAAAAATACAGATAATTAGAAGGAATATGTTTAGCATTGAATGTTTCAGACATGGAAATTACAAGAATTATAAAAATAGATCTCCCAAGTGGAAATATCGTAATGATAATTAGGAAGGTGGTATGAGTAGTGGTTATACTACTGAAGACAAAGAGACCCCAAATGATTTGAGAAAGGTGTATATTTTTTCTCCAGTATTTTTTAGATTAAACATAAAAATAATGATTAGATTGGGGTTAAGGAATATTAATAAAAAATTCATATCTCATATTCTTGGAAATATGTATTAAATAATAAGTTGATAAATCATGAATAATGGTTTAAGAAAAAATTTTGATGAAAGAAGTATTTATGTTTTGGAATTAAAAGATTATGTTATATGAATCATTGGATATATAAGTAATTTAAGTATATGTTTTCATTAAGGATTGAAAACGAAATGTTGAATGGTGATGAATACATAGAAAAGTGATTTCATGGAAATGAGATATTTTGATTTATTGAAGGTGACCCTTAATTAATTCATGAAGTGGATATAATGTTGTTTGGATATGTTGGATATGAATAAATAAATTGGATGGTATAGATTACCTTAGAAATGATAATTGAAAAAGTGGATTATATCATCAAGGATGTAGTTTACAACTTCTTGTATTTAATAAATGCTTCCAATAATCATTAGAATAAAGAAGAATGAATGTTTTCTATAATAACTATGGTAATTCAGGGCATTTCCATTTTTCAAGAAAATACTTGATGAACTTATTCACATGTTTAGAATGTACAAACAAGAGATACCTTATGATATATGAGAAATTAGTGTTATGTTGATTTCATGTCATTATTTCAAATATCTTGGATTTTAATCTTCTGTAAGAGTTACAAGATTAACCATATATGGAAGGGCTTATGTTAAACATCATATGATGTTTGTGGGAATAAAGAAATATCTCACCATATGAGGATTTACGCATAATGTATAACCTATTCTAAATTTTTTTTGTTGATGATAAAAGATTTAAAATGGGATGTCATGTCATGGATCTCAGGATCTATTAGTTATTTAGGAATGAAAAATTCTACATCATTCCATGGAGTAGAAGATGAAGTGGGAAATGATCAAGAAAAAACTAAAGGTTAAGATTTAATATATAAAAAAGAATGAAATTATGTAAAAATATTTCCTAATATTATTAAACTGTAAAATAATTACTCAAATATAGGGAAAAGATATAGAAAAATATTAATCCTAGCACCATTATTTATGATGAATCATATGGTCTAAAACATCTTAGATTTAGTGTTTTTTTATCACCCACTTGCACTGATCAATGTTCTCTATCGATATCCATCAGTAATTGATACTTTGATTTATCCCCTATTTCAATGTTTTCTCTTCCCACAAAGGTTCTCTTATGTGGAAACTTAGTAATATGTTACTTTCAATAACCATTATGCTTCTAACATTTCCTTTTGTGGGATGTTTTATTATTCATTTTTATGATGTGGGTTTCTATGAATGAAAATTTCAAGTATTAACCCTTCGATAACACAGATGAATTTCAACAACAAAATTCATTTTAGGGGGGGGTTGAATGTAACACCCTTAGGTTTTTGAAATATTTTATTCAAATTAATTTAATATTTTTGATATTTTCACTTTTAGGAAACACAAAAAATAACTTATTTTATATTGAATCACTGTGTTTAAATTGAGTTATACCAAAATCCATGTTAGTAATTCACTAAATTCAACATTAATTTTATATTTTTCCATAGAAAACACAGAGGTTAGCTTATATTACATACAATAATGACTTTCCTTAGTGGCTTCTGTAACAGGTAAGACCGTGTTATACTGAATAACAACATTTTATTAAAATATTATTTAATATAACATAACTTTTAAATTAGTAGTTATAAAAAGGGTTAGTTAACTTATAAAAATATATGGTTAATAAAAATAGAAAATAAATTCATTATTTATAGATTAAATAGAAATGAATAGGAAAAATGACTAAATATAACGAAAAATATTATTACATTTTAATGCCCAAAAGTATTTTTATCCTAATAAATTAAATTAATCACAACTAATTATTGATATTAATGTTAAATATAAATTATATTTTTGAAAAAATATTTTTTATATTCAACCAATATATTTCATAGGATTAAGATAAAAACAATCCCAATTTTATGTATAAAATAATATATTTTTATTAAGGCATTTTTAAAACCTTTTATTGGAGAACCCATTTTAAATCCTATTTTTGGAAATTTTATGGATTATATATGTAAATATAAACTTATTATTTTAAATATAGAAATAAAAATTAGGTTATGTTATTTTTATGGTATTTTTTCGTGTTGTTTAAATTTTTAATTAATAGTGAAAATTCTGAATTATAATTTAAAAAAAAATTCTTCTAATTTTCTATATAGTTAAATTATATTTTAATTTCTATTTAAAGTATAATTATATAAAATATAAATATATGTATCCAATTTAGGTCGTTTTAACTAATTTCACATTGATATAGGATATAAAAACATAGTAATATTCTGATCATTTTTACATTAAAAATGTGCTGCCTCATCCAGTCCGCAGAATAAAATTTAAATTAATTTCATCTCATTATTTGATTAGAATTCGGAAAAATGGATTTAAAATTTGTAACCAGAATAATTTATAACTTCTAAGAAGTTCATCTTAATTTGTGATAATAAATATTGGTGAATATAATTAAAATTGATTATAGGAATTAAGGTGAAATTAAACTTAATAATGGAATAAACCTTAAACTTGAGTACCCAAATAAACTAGAAAATTTTAAAAAAGAAATTAAATAGATATATTTAGTTCATTAAAGTTAAAATATTTATTTAAATTGTTTTTTATAACTTATTTTTGGTAAAACTGTGTGGACACCTAACTTGTTTTTAAAAATTCCAGGTGTGTCCTTTCCCTTCCCCATAAAAGGCCACCAACTCTCCCACTACCTCACACCTATCAAACCTCAAAGGTTTGGAAATTATATTACCAATACTCTTAATAAAAACCCTACCTTTATACTATCATCCTAAATTTGAAAATAAATACTTCTAATGAATCTATTTTGTCCAAACAAATAGGATTTACCTGGTTAAGAGGTTGCATTGTCCCTCAATCTCCTTTCTATTTTTTCTATTTTCCACTACCTCAAATATTATTATTAATTTATTTTATAAAAAATAGTATTTTAAATAAAGTAATATTTTTTATTATAATTGTTAGACCTAAACTTACACACAGTACCATCTAATGGTTAAAATAGATGCTTTTATGTGTATGAAAAACTACTGCCTCATGAAATAATGATAGTTAGTTCTTACTTTAAAACCTCTTATAGTGAAAAATAGGTTAAAAAATATATCTATATAAGATATATATTATATTTATAATTTATTTATGAATATTTAATTTTTATTTATCACATACCCTTATTATTTCTATCTTGTTTAAATTTAATGATTTTGTTTGAGGAAGAGGGGACTATCGTTCCATCAAAGAAACATGATTTGTTCACACACTAAATGGAATGTATTAAGAATATTTTTAGTGAACCTATATAATATATATTAAAAAATAATTATAATTTAATGAAATTATATAAATATATACATTTATTTCATTCACTTTATTTTCATACGTCAATACAACAGATGTAGTGTTCGAGCATACGTAAGACCTACCGTCACCATGAACAGTGTATTCCATTTCATACTTCTATATTCTATATATTATTATAATACACATATAATAAATATTAATTATATTTATTTTGCGGTTTTCCATTATGTAAATACTAATATAAGTATAAGTACTAAAGATATAACAAATTAGGACACAAGCGAAAAACAATGTAAATATTACCCTAAGCGTAACCTTAACATGAAATTGATAAAAAATGGGAAATATAAGGTCTTAATAAAACCATATATGTTATTTTATATAAGAATATTATTCTGTTAAAATTTTATAATAATATTACACTTGTTATATAGGAAGTTTGAATGAGTATGGTGAGATTCAAGACATTATGTAATGGAATTTCATCTCACTTTTTATTTCATCGAGATTCATACCTTAATCATCCCACATTTAATTTGTTTAGTGTGTATACTACCCATGTATGTATTATATGATTATTATACTTTAATTTATGGGTATTTACATGTCATTTATATGATATTTCTTTCATGGGGTCTTTGTCTCAAATGTTACCAAATCGATAATGTAATTTTGTCTCAATTTGCCTTCTTTGGGACACATTCCTTGTTATGCAACTTAAATTTTCCATGAGTTATATATACTTAAATTGACATAATATATCATGAATATAATTATTTTAATTATATTTTAATATTCATGTAATTTTATTCCTTCTATTTTTTTATGTTCCCAAGTTCCAAAATTGGTAATAGTTTATTGATAAAATACCACCATTTATCGAGATTGTTTATAATCATACACCCATTAATGAAATATTATGATAAATATCTCAAGAACTCTTATTATATTTATTAACCTCTATTTATTCTTCTTTTATCCAAGTAATGGTGTCATTTATCCATTCTTTAGAGCACAATATGATCAAGAAAGTTTTTTAAAAAAAGTCTTACTTTACCTCTCTCTTTAATAAGAAATATGCATTCCTTCAAAACCATGTTTTCAAAAAATGGTTTACAATAATATTATAATATTATCCTATAATATATAAAATAAAATTTTTTCCTTTAGTTATTTTACTAATAATTTCTAAGGAATCATCTTTTTACTTACCAAATAAGTCATTTTTCATACCTTTTTACCGTGAAAAAGGAATATTATTTTTACCTCATACAACATGTATGGATTTACCTGTTATCATTTCCTTGAACCTTCCCTTGTATTTTTAAAAGGTTAATTTTTAATTAAATGTTTTTTAATATTAATATTCAATTAAAATTATTTTTAAATTTTTTTCAAACATATTTTATATGATTTCAATGAAAATGGTTTTCAAAAAGTTTTCGATCTCCCTTTATATATTCCCAAGTAAACTGGATATTAATGAACATTCAAGATCATTTTATATGTTTTTAAGTAAAATGGGTTTCAAAATGTTTTATGCTCCATTTATAATATTTCAAGTAAAATGGGTTTTAAAAGGTTTTCAAGCTAGTTTTATAAATTTTCATGTAAAATGGGTTTCAAAACATTTTCAATGTTTGTTTATAAGTTTTCAAGGAAAATGGGTTTCAAAAGTTTTCAAGCTCCCTTTATATATTTGTAATGAAAAACGTTTTCAAATTTTCTAAAATATTTCATTATAATATTTCAATTTTATTATCAATAAAATGGTTTTCAAAAGGTTGTATTTTTTAAAGACCCCTTTTCAAGGAAGAAATTATATTTTCCTCAAGAATTCCTTATGAATTATATTTAAAAATTGTTTTCCATATCAGACGTCATGTGTTGATGTTACTCAATCCCTTATTGGAAATTATCTAAAGGTTCCATTTATATTCTTTCTTGAATGGTTTATGTTTTAATAGAATGATTCCTATGAAAAACGTTTCTCTTCTACGAGTTATATGATTTTGGAACCCACTTCTTTTCATAGGATATTATTTTATGAAATTAATAAAAAAACCTATATTTTTCCCTAGGTTATTAGGTGATGAAATGTTAATGATACCCATTTCATTTCATTGGTTATAATTTGAATTTTATAGAGCCCATCTCTTTTTTATAGGTCATGTTATGATGAATGGTTTATTATCTCATAGAACATGTATAAAAGAGTTTATTATGATATGGGTGGGACCTATATATCCCTCAAATGCATTGGGTAATTATTTATATCTCATGAGATAATTATAAGAATTAAGACTACATGCTTTATCCACTATGGGAATATGAGGAAACCCAATCATCTATTAGAAGATGGGGAAGCCTGATCACTTACAAGGAATAAACCGTGACTAGGGATAGTGATGTGTCCAACCTAATATGTGTAATCACAACGAAGAAAGAATATGGGGAAACCCAATTCACTATGAGAAGATATGGAAACTCGATCAACTTTGGGAAGATGGGGAAACTCGACCCCTTAAAAGAATTGTGACTCGAGATGGTGGTGTGTCCCACCCAGTAGGTTTGGTTCCCATGAAGTGCCATGGTATGTTATAGAAATGAGTCTTGACATATAGGGAATGATATCACTTGTCTATGTATTCCCTAACTCCATGTCTTTTTCCTATTATATTATTTCATGTCTTATCTTATTTATTTTCATATTTTTAATTTCTTATGAAATACCAAGATTTATGACATTATTCATGTTTATGATATTTTATATGCTTGGTACGATCTTCTAATGTTATGATCACATTATCATACCCCAATTCTCATGGTTATGCTTATATGTATCCCTTATTTACCCTTAATGAGCATTTGAGATCACCCTGTTTTATTTTTCATTCCCCAAGTTATGATGATATGTATTAAGTATGATGTGTCTGAGAAGGGTGATAGTCATGAATAACCTGGTGGGAGATAATGTATCTCGATTTTATAGTAGTGTTTCTATTTCCATGATTCCAAATGCACTAAACTAATATAGTCTTAGGGAATATGTATGTATAATGTTTTAATTATTCCGATAAAGTGATGTAATTTCCATGTATGTTACGATTAAGTCGTTATAAAAAACCACTTGTATCCCTTGGTATTTAAACAAATGATTATTTTTTGGAATTCATTGATCATTGATCACACTATTTTGGTATTTTTTTATTATTCCATGCTTCAATGTTTTTGGAAATTTGTATATTTTTTAGATAAATATTTTCACTCATGCACTTTTTTGTTGTCCAAAATTTTATTTTTATACCTATGAGGATTTTGGACCATTTTTTAATCATATTATTTTTCTCTTTTTCTTGGGGGAATCTTAACGATGTTATGTATTCTATAACTTACCATATCTTTTCCATCAAAGAAAAGGGAATTTTGAAAGTTGAACAAAACTGACTAAGGAATATGTTTGATTCTGTATCCTCTTTGATCCACTAATCCACCCATAAATTTTCTCCAATATATATCCCATATAAATCAAGAAAAATCTTTTTATTATGATCCCAAAATTGATACCCTTCCCCAACTAATTCTTGAATATTTTCATGATAAATTTCAGAGTAAGTGTGGTGGATATATTTATTCATGGAGCAGGTTGTTTGATGGGTAGGGATTCATCTGATGCAAATGGTTTGAAATTATCTCATTATGATTATATGTGTTATATTTCTTAGTATCAATATTCATTAAATGTATTTTTATATGGGAATGTAGATTCTTTTTGGATCCAAAAATGATTTCTTTTGTTATCATTATGTTGTAACACTTGCTATTAGGGATACCTATAAAAGTTATTATTCATTACTCATGGCTATATATAGTTTTCTATTGGACATACTTTCATTTATATGAAATAACGTATGCATTACTTAAGTACCATTATTTTGTATTTTGTGTGACATTTATGTCATGGGGTCTCGGAACTATTACTCACTAGTTTCTTGTTCCATCTATTAAGAGTGAGTTGTATCCCTAGAAATTGAAAAAATGGTGCGACCTTTGGATTTTTATATTCTTGGAAAAAAAATGTTTTAAGTGTGGGGTAGAAAGAGTTTAAGGAATACATTTGTATTGACAATTATCATGCAATTATTACAAGATTCAACCATCTTTTTTTAAAAAAAAATGTTACAATTTTTTTAATAACCTTCCATTCTAAAGCCTCAAAATTATTTTAACCTAATGTAAATCAATTTCTATTGGTGAATTATTTTTTTTACACTAGTAGAGATGCAAAATTCATGGAAACACTACGGAAAAAATCATGTGTATAAGAATTGAGCATGTATTTGATCATATTCTTTGAGTGATGATATTGATGAAGAGGTAGATCACGTGATACATGAGTGCTTATACTCGTCTTGGAAATAATATCACTGGAAGAGAAAGTATTTTTGAAAATTTTAATTTTCAATAGAACATGATATTTTATGGGGAAAGTGATTTAAAATTTTTGAACTTGTAATCTTTATGTTTTGATGTGTCTATAGGTCCACATGGGTTTTATTTATAATTATTTTCCCCATGAGTGAAAAGTCTTAATTGTTTGGGATTTGATGTACCATAATTTAATTGTTATTTTTATAATTTTATAAAATAGTTTTAATTAATTAGTTTAACAATTTTTTATACTTTTAGTTTACTTTTTTAGTTTTTTAGTTTATGGATATTTTGATAATTTATGGTTATATTATATAGTTATATTAATAATTTAATATTTTTATTAATTTATATGAATATTATATATTATATTTAGAATTATATTATTATTAGTATTGCAAATTTTAGATTTTTTATTTATTAATTTTTATTAATATGTATACATTTTAATTCTCTATTAGTATTTTATCTTATTTCATTATTTTTATGGTATTAATAAAATAGTTTATTTTTTATTTTTTATTATTTTTATTATATTTTATAGTAGTACTATATTTAATTAAATGTGAATATATATATATGTGTATTTTAATTCTAACTGCATGTGTATTAATATTAAGTTATTATTATTTCATTATTATTATTATTATTTATGTTGTAGATAATTAGTTAATTTTATTTTTGTATTATAAATTTAATTACTGTTTTTGGATTGGAAATTTTTTTCTTTTCATTTTAAATTTCTCCCTCCTTCCGTTGACCTACTCACCCCATTCTCCCTTTGACTCACTCACCCTAACCCTTATTCACCCCTCCCCCCCCCCCCTTCCCCCTCTCCCCACGTCCCCAGTGCCCATAGCACCCTCATCTCCCCTCACCCCTATTCCCACATCCCTAACACCCTCCATCCATATAAGGCTTCACACGATCGACATAACCTACAACTAGGTACCACCACCCACCCACCATATCCCCACTACTGCACACCCCTAAAGGCAACTACCCTACTGATTCATCGCTGCTTTGAGGATTCAGTCTGGGTGGGTGAAACATTAATAGTGATTTTCAGGATTTGAAAGGCATTATCATGAATGGTGGATTTAATTTTATTCTATAGATAAATGATTTAGGATAAGAGAGAATAATGATCCAATTATTTTTTCAACATCATAGTGGTTTGGTACGACATTAAAGTGATCAACGAGTGATGGTTATTATTTTATGATCATCTGATGTGTCTTGCAGAGTTCCAAACATCGAGATGAATACATTGACCACATTTATTTATGTTTTTATTTCATGATTCCATTTTGGTTAAATAGATTTAATGGTTTCAGAGTTTTGATGATCGTGATGGTACTTACATGCCTGTGTTTTATTTCCATGTTTGAATACCTTTTAAAATAATTAATTTTAATTAGATGTTTTCTAATTTATTATATATCTGTTTGAATTAATTGTAATCTGGATTTTTTACACATTATTTAGTTCTTATTAATGTGATACCTGATAATTTATCACATTCTAGAGGTCATTAATGAATTTATTTGTTTGGAATTTGGTCTCACGCATGGGAGGATCGTAAGTCGCACATGAGAGAATTCATAATAATTAAATATATTAATTGGAAAGTTAATATTATGTGTGTGATCATATTAAAACATGAATGAGTGGTATCTAATAAGTGATATCATATGAGATAACCCTATGTAGGTAGATACCTTGACTAAATGAGAAATGATTCGTTTTGTTTCACCAATTGATTCCTTGTTATAATGACACCCAAATTATTTTCCATGATAGAGAACGAAAGGAAAGTTGATTTTTGAAAAATTAGACTACTGTCTAACATCAAAGAACAAGACCTGATAGTATTTTGATTAAATTTGGAATAAGTGATAATTTAATAAATAAGTAATCAGATATGAAAATTAAATAATTGGAATTGCATGCACCTGAATGGCTGCCATAGATCTGACACATCCATCTCCACCATTTTTTTCCATTACTTAGTTTGGTACACATATATGGTTTTGGTTAATTTAATTAATCATGTTTAAATAGTTGTTTAATTTTTGGAATTTTAGTTAATCAAAATTAGAACTCAACTTTCTGAACATTCTTCAATGAGGATTTTCCTTCTGTTTACTCTCATTCTCTCTATTGTCTGGCCCTAATCGAAAATTATATAATAGTTTTTAGTTTAATAAAATTTCAAATTTCCACGTGTTATGATGAAAGTGTCAATGCTCATACACTATAAAATTGTACAAGGTTTCCCTAAAAGAATCTCCAACATTATAAAATGTGACAGATATCCAATATCAACCCAATAAATCATAGGAATTGTAGATTCTGACAAAGCATTAGAGGACCCTAACATCTCATCATCCTAAGGGGAGGGGGAATCCATCAGAGGGTTAGAACCATGCCCGCTTTTTTGATAAGAATGTTCAGATTAAATGTTTATCATGTCCTATAAGGGCTATGAAAAATCAAATGAGACAAAACATTTGAAGGAATTATATTTTACATGGTATTACTAAGAACATCAGCATCTCAAACCTGACAATTAGGTTGGTTCTCAGAAATATGAGCATCTTCATTATTCTTCCTCCTTTAAAAATGAGAAGGATCATAACCTTTTCAATTATAGTTGGAGTATACAACATTACATCTATAATAATATTTTAAAGTATCCTACGACACTATAATAATCACAAAAAGGGAGATTCATTTTATATTTAATCATCAGACAAACCTTGTCATGTGGAACATAGAAAACAACTCTATTGATTAAGGTAGAACATAAATCAATTTCCAACATAACTCTTGAAAAATTTCCAAAGAAAACTTGTTATATAGATTTGAACATCTAAATAGGAATACTAATTATAGATCCACTATTAAAAAATATTTCTTCATTCCAAAGGACCCAATTTTATCCATGTATTTTAACACAAACCTATGCACAAGATTCTTAAAATCATTTAGATTTAAATTCAAAATCCAATCACAAGTCATCATGGTTCTGAGCCTTAGATTGACAAACCCAGCACTCCATGCTATTATAGATATATTTATTATAATTTTAGAATTATATATATATATATAATTATCAATAAATATAATTAATTTTTAAAAAGAATTATTAATCTTTTTATGTAATTATAAATATTTTTATGTAATTATATAAAATTATATATTTATTTAATCATATATATTTCTTAATACATTGATAAAAATAATTATAAAAATAATAAATATATTTATTATAATTTTATAATTAATTAAATATATGTATATATTTAATTTATAAAAAAATTAATTTTTTATATATCTATAATTTTTGAATTAACCATTTAAATTTCAATATTTTTTAAAATTTATTTAAGTTTATTAATTATAAAAATTTAAAAAATATTTTAAATGTTAAGACTTAATAAAAATATAATTAATGTTATTCATATAAGTTACAAACATATTGAAAATATTACATGTATAGTAAACAAATAAACATATAAGTAAATATTACCAAAAATTAAATATATTTTTAAAATTATTATTGAATATATAATAACAAGTGAATAAGTAATATAAAAAATATAAAAAAAACATTAAAAATTTAATTCGTACCATTTATGGAAATTACAAACCAATAAAAATGAATAAAAATGAATAAATAGATGATATTAATTTCTTAAATAACAAAATTATTAAAAATGGATTATATTTACTATACCAAAAACTAAAAAATAGATTAAATCGAATTTAATCAAATCAAATTTTATTAAAAACACACATACACACAAACACATATATATTCACTATGAATTTATTGAAATAAATTTATATTAAGAATGAATAAATATTAAAAAAGAATAAATATAAAAAATACTAAACATGGAGAGATATTAAAAAAGAAAAAATAATATTAAATAAAAAATTCTTGTGCACACATATACATGTACCCATGAAAAATGTACATATGTACTCATACAAACACCCACACACACATATACACACACACACACATATATATATACATACAGTTATACATGTAGAGAAATTATAAATTATTAAATACCAATATATATATATATATATTTCATTATATATTATATAAATTTTTAAATAAAATATTAATATATTGTATTTAGTTTAAATATATAAATAATTTTTAAGTAATGTATATAAATAAACTATTAAACATTTTCTGTAATATAAATTTTATAATTTTTCATATATAAAAATATAAAAGTAATATTATTTTTTATGAAATGTTCTATAAATCATTTTTATATATTTCTTTTTCATATATATGTTATTATAACATTAATATTATTTAAAACAATATAAATATTTATATATAAATTATTTTACTCTCTACGATATTTATTAGCACTATAAAAAAGATCTGATAAAGGTTTCACTTTTATGAGTGATAAAAAGTGATGATAAAGGGGATATATTTATCAGTGATAGAAAATATTACTAAAAAGATCACCCTTTTATCAATGTTTTTGTCAACTTTGATAAAAGGTATCTTTATTAGTTCTTTTTTCTAGTGTTGATAAAAGTCACCCCTTTATCAGAACTTTTTTCTAGTATTGTTAAAGGTTAGTGCCGGCTAAAGTGTGATCCATGGTTGTGGTTGATGGGTTACTATAATCCACTCTTTTTCTACTAATTATACTAAATATTATTCAGATATGTTCCTAGAGTGACACACATTATGTGTATCCAAATGTTCCATCTATTATACAGGTTTTGGACGTAGTGGGTTTCATGTGTGGGGGTTGATGAACAACCAAGAATGAATGATTAAAAGTACAATAATTCAATTATATTTTTCATGTTTATACTAATTATTACATAATTCATTTCTTCTGATATTTTCAATTTATTTAAATATAAAAGTGATCATGAGGGGGGAAAATTCAAAAAAACATGACACATTCAAGGTTTGTTAAATTATTAAGGGAGATTATGAGCCATGTAAATGGTTCTAATTTTAGTAGGTGACATGTTAATACTTTCACATGATAGTGATAAAATATTTATGATACTTATGATGAGTTAAATAGGTCATAAGTGTGTTTTTTGGGTGTTTTTAGATGTTATGTTTCCATAGGGGATAAAACACTATTCATGGAATAATAAACCATAATATATAAGTGTGTTTTTGGATAAATATAAAGGTTATAACCCTATAAGAATTTAGAGATATCCCCCTTCTCTCTCAGATTTTATAGATACAAACGCAAGGAAGAAAAAGTCTTGATCGATTCCCTCTCACAAATCGATCACCTATTCTTCATGTAATCGAAGGGAAACTATAAGGAACTTCAATTTTCTTGTGTTATCACCCATAAATCAAAGAATTATGACCTAGGTATAGTGGTGAACATGTTGAAGATTTAGTGGATTTATATTTTGGAGCATTTGATCTATGAAATTACAAGGGTGAGAAAATCAAATTATAATTTTCAAATTTATAAGGTAACATTTATTGTTTTATTTGGTTTTTTTCATGCTTAAATTTAATTGGACTCTATCCGTGAAAAATCTAGGAATGAGGTATTACAAATTAATCATTTTTAATTGAATTTGTACCAAAAATTTAAAAATAATTATGTTCATGCATCCTCAAAGACTCTTGTAATTTTAATTAGTATCAAAGAGAACATGAATATATTTATGTCCAAAAAATTAAAAAATCTTATTTAAATTAGCTACGATTCAGAAAGATGATTCTTATAGAGTCCCAAAAAAACTTATGATGCATCAGTTGGTGTTCATATCATCATAATATGGGTTATCGAATATGGAATAGATTTTAAAAAATTCAATACAGAACTTTCTATATATTTCTAATTGTTAGATATGTATGCCTACAATTTACACTATATTTGGGCAGTCGGAGCGGGGATGGAAAGTACATGTTTCTAGAGATCAATGTGGATGGTAGTAGAAATATGTTGAAGAAAATTATTTCTATGAAATCCTGCAAGATAATCATAAAATCGTTATCATTTCCATATCATTATTATAAAATACAATATAAATATATATTTCAAGGGCCACCCAAATCAATGGGGTTTCATTATATTCAATGTAGGTGGCCTTTTTCCACCCCATTGATGGGGGGGCTTGCATGATATATATACAATACTATATATATATATTATAACATATTATATTAAATTTTATATTTTATATAAATTTATAATACTATATATATTATATATAATGTATTATGTATTATATATAATATATTAAATGTATACTATATTTGTTGTATATATGAGACATCTTTTATGAAATTTTTACCAGGCCCAAATGTGTTAGAACATGCCAGGTTGGTCCATATCACACTATCATGAACCATCAGATCCATAAAATGTCTATTTTTAATTTCCAAGGACCCACTTTACGTCCAAAAAAATTAAAAAAATTAGAAAACAATTTTTTAAATTAAATTTAATTTTTAGTAATTTATTTAATTTTTTCGGGTTCCATGAGATGTACATAAATTTTATTTAAATTATATTAATGTGTTTATAATGAATTAGAAATTTCAATGAGTATAATTTTATAAATATTAAATTTCCTTATGAAATATAATTGTCGGTTGACTAGCCATGAGTTGAGACTGACCCGTGTATATTTGGTTTAATTGTATAATATTTGATTATTTAATTTGAGTTTTGAAAATTTAATATATATATATATATATATATATATTATGAAGATATGTATATCATCCTCTCTATCATTAATTTTATAACAATATGTATTTCCATGTTTATGCGACAAAATATAATTTTTCCACACCAGTTCCTCCCACATGTGTGTTTTTATACTATATAAAGATCAAAGGAGTTTGATACGATGAGATTCAAGTAGATAAATGGAATAAAAAAAGTGAGATGCATGGGAGTTTTTAGGTGCTGAAATATGATTTAGGTACTATCTTAAGTAATTCTTTTACGTATTTTTTAATCAATTAATTGCTAAATGAGTTAACCAATATTGAACAACTCATGATCATTTCATTATATTTTTTATCATTTCCATGGTTTATCATTCAGTGAATATGTTTTTGTTCCATGATATAGTATAATATTTTACAAGCATAAAAAAGATTAAAAATGAATAATCTTGTTTTGAATATTTTTTATTAATTCATGGTTATATGTGAGAGTGATCACATAGCAATGACATGATAACTAGTAATATATTTTAATTGATGAAACAACTTAAAATCCTTTATAGATATATTATGTCAAAACACCTTCCATCACATGAAATCAAAAAAAACTATTTTTAGGTTCTCATTATCTCTAAAAATGGGATCCTATTACTACTGGGGTGTACTAATGAAAATTGGTGTGTTGAATTAACTATTTTTTTCTAGAAAAAGTTTCAATAACCTAATTTGATGAAACATTAGATGAAAATTATTTAGTAAATCAAATTTATGCATTTTATAAGATGAGACTCCACTCAATTGATCAAGGAATAATATTTCAATGAGGCTATATATTCAAAAACATAAATTTAAACTCTTAGATAACTGTAATATACATCTATTAGACTATAATGACGTGTTTTTAAGGAACCAATAAATTAGAATATTTATCTAACTGATGAATTTGAATTTTACAATTGAGATCTATTTGAATTTGATAAAATAGTGGGAGGATTTTAAAAATCTAATAAATTAAGAAATTTTAATGTATTAAACAAGATAAATTACTAATCATATAAATTTTATTTTTTAGATCAAATTTCCATCAACACCACTAATACAACCTCATTACAATCAATATTTGATAAAGATAATATTTTGATCAACAATAATTGGAAGGGGTGGTACATGATCCTATATATAATGCTATAATAAGAAAATAATATTCAAGTGATGAAATCCCCACATCCTACTGATCCCCCTTATGATCAAAAAATTTGGATAAAGATAAATATAATAATCATGTGGATGGGGAATTGGATTTGCAATGGGTTATGTTTTTATCTATGCCTAATAAGTTGTGGAAAATACATGCAGAGGATGATTCTTATAAGATGTCGAATCATCTCCAAGAGTTATACTGTGAGAGAGCTGAAAAATAAATATACTATATATCAAGATAACTATACATATTAAATCTTGAATAATATAATCAAGATGAACCCCATGTATTATAAAGGATTGGGTACATTTAACAACCGGATTCCCTTTGTTTAAAATTGAACAATGAACTCTAAAGTGATCTCAGTCTTTCTTCTTTTGCACCAATCTAATTGACTTTCATTATTAATTATAATGTAAATAACATGAATAATTATCTCTTGTTTTTATTGTATTTATTTATCCATCCTAGTAACGATATGAAGAATTTAAACGCTTATATCCTTATGGTGAACAAGAGAAGGAATAAAAAGACTAATGTTTCAAATATAGAGTCTAAGTCAAAGTAAAAAAAAACACAATTAAAATATAAGAACCTAAATACATAGAGGTAATGAAATGAAATGGATGTAGACTACTTTTTGTATAGAAAATAAGGCCACTAAAATACGAATTTCATAGTTGGGAAGAGGAAGTAAGTAAATTTTTCTAGTTCTGGTACATTTTTCAATAAATGAAATCAATCTAAATATAAAAGTTTGGTTTTATAAATATCCTGAATATACTAGCCTAATTCTAGTGATTATTTATTTTATTGTTACTATATAAAAGTAGTCACATCCCAAATTTAAAATTAGTTTAATACCATTTAAAAACTCGATACAAAACAAACTCCCATATTACATTGGAAATATAAAATACATGGCACAAATGAACTCTTTCTACCTAAATTTTATTTATAATACCATTTTTCATATTTTAGGTAAATGGAAACAAATAAAATGGTGATCTTAGATTATTAGTAAGGGAATGAAAACAAAAAAATCTAATCATGAATGAATAATATGAGAAGAATAAATAATTGTAAAAATAAATCCATATAAATAATAACATAAACTAGAATCTCATCCATGTAAATCATAAAAATATAATAACCACATGGATATCAATAACCTATTTCATAGGGAGGGAATTCATAATTATAGGAATCTAAAACATAACATCGAGGCCCTGGCCATGATATCTAAAAATAAATGGTTAAGGCATCAGTCAAAAACGGATCAATTTTGTCTCATGAGATCTAACAATTCATATTGGGGATATAGTGGTCCCCTCACACCATTTACTAATCCAAATTCATTCCGTATATGAATAAATAATTAAGCTAAATCAATATACCATAAATATCATTATCTATTCATATTAGAAGAACTAACGTATGGAATATCAAGAAAATACAATCATTATCCATCTAGAGAAATATGTTGGATGGTATAATTATATTAAATCCTAAACATAATATTGAAAAAATTATGTTTTCAAATACAAAAAAAATTTAAATATATTTCTGGAATATGTCTAAAGGAAAATACCCATTTCCCTTTGAAAATCATTTATTAATATCTAAAAAATTCACACATATTAAAAAAAACATTTTAATTTAAAATAGAATTGTAATAATATAAATAAATCGTCAAATCATTGATTATTCATGACTATAGGAAATTACCATCATTCCATAAAATTTAAAAAAACATTCCTTCTAAACTTTTGATAAAAGCAAAAAAGTACATCATATGAAAAATTAAAAGAACAATCATTAAAAAATTGTTCAATGGTAAAAAATATACAAATATTTCTTTGATGAACAATTT
This sequence comes from Viscum album, assembly GCA_963277665.1. Taxonomy (NCBI): domain Eukaryota; kingdom Viridiplantae; phylum Streptophyta; class Magnoliopsida; order Santalales; family Viscaceae; genus Viscum; species Viscum album. Next base: position 546,067,112 of record OY728140.1, read on the forward strand.
TAGGTATTAAAAATATTATTTAAAACATTTTGAGAAAATTAAAATATAGAATAAAAGACTCACCATGTGGAGATAATCCTAAATAGTGGTGATATTGTGAAATATACTCTTACCTTAGGTTCAACTTCCTTCATATGCATACAAAAATAATTTATAATAAATATATATTTATTATAAATATATTTAATGTCCATACTCATATATATCAGACCTTATATGATTTATTTAAACATTTAAAGACCTGTTTTTTAACAATTCCTTATTAAAGTCACTTTTTTCGGGCGGTAAGTGCTTTTTTTCATGTATGTGTTAGTTTAATTGTTTTAGTCGTTGTACTTTAAAAATGGTTACATCATCTCATGAATGTTAATAATGATATAAATATCATATATATTCATTATATACTTATTTATAGTAATATATAATATTTATATATTGAAAAATTAATTACATCATTCATAGATATGGTAGGTCGTACATACACATGAACATTGTTTTCATTTTTGATGGATGGAAAAAACAAAAGGTAGATAATAATGTCATTAAAATAATTATTATTATATCATATAAATAATATATATTTATAAAATTAATTATTATTACCATCCAAGTAATATGGAAATGAAAAAAATCACATCACTTCGTGGAGGTGGCAGTCCATACGTACGCACAAGCGGGTTTATTATATTCTAATGGACTAGAACGAAATAAGGTAGATGTTATATTATAATTACATGGGAATATATATGTCATAGGTATCATATATAAACCATAAACACAATATAAAAACCATTCATTTAATATAGTTGTGGAAAATGAATTGTATCTCTATGTGGAGACGGTAAGTTGTACATATGATCGAGCGATACTTTCACTTCGCATTTGATGGGAAGGAGAATGCATAATGTTGATTTCATATTAATAACAAAATTTTAGTATATTTATGGTATATAAGTTATTATTTATGATAAATAATAGATATTCGGATAAGGTAAAGAAGATGTAATATGAAAGTGATTGGTTAAGGTGATAACCACTACTTTGAAAGAACTCCTTTAAATCCTTTCTAAAGGGTCATAAGTTTCATATTTTGGGATGAAAAGAACCTATAGAATGTGAATAGGTAATTTTAAAAAAGTTTTTGGTTGGTTTTGTTCAATATATAAGGATAAATGTGGGGTTCTTAGATGAGGTAGGAAGTGCTCTTTTATAATTTAGGTGAGGGTCACTATTGGATTGTCATAAAATATTGAATTATAATAAATTAATTCTCAAGAAAAATGAGACAAAATGGATAGGTATTCAGAACTATGGAATTACATGGTTGAGATACCATCATCAAATAAAATTTTAATAGGTTGATGTGGTTTTTAAAACCATATAATTTGGTTTAAACCCTTAGTTAACTTATTTTAACATTAACCGAGGTGACATATTTTACACTCTTCAAGGGATATAATTTCACATATAAGGAAACTGTTGACTCATAAATGGAAAGGAGATGAAATTTTAGAAAATATATTACTCTGATTTACTTCTTTTTTTATTTTTATAATTTATAAATAATTTAATAAAATAATATTTTGATAAATTATCATGCATGTCAATTTTGGAATTATTTATTTAATTATCCTTCATATAAATCAATAAAAAGATTTATTTATAATATAAAAAATTTAAAAATAAATAATATTCCAAATTATATAAGAAATTAGTATAATACTATAAGTCACTCAAATTATATCAATTTTAATATTTTTATTATCATTTATTTTATTTTTATATTAATTAAATATATACCCAACTAGCATTAAAAAAAATTAAGGTAATTATATAGTACCCAAAAATTATATATAAATTATAATAAATAATATTATTTCATTATTAATATAATTGAAATTTATATTCTTTCATAACTTGGGTGTTTCCCTATGTGGACACATAATAGATATTTAAAACTAATAGAGTGACATTTTTTAACATTCTTTGATTTAAAAATTATATTGGTCAATTTCATGGAATAATGTCTATTAAAGGTTATAATTTAGAGACTAATGTGATAATGGTACAATTAACATCATCTAATAATAATTAATATGAAATATTAGGACCTTATAACTTAGTTTTATCCTTTATTAACCAAATTTAACCTTTACCGAGGTGATATATTTTACCAAAGTTACTATTCATATTAACAAACAATAAAGGGTGAATGTTTATATAATTTGAAATTAATAATTTTAAATATGTAATGTTTCTTATCAAATTAAATTTATATAATTTTCATAAAATAAAATTAAAATAATCGCGTAAAATGATATTAAAATTAATTTTTTAAGAAAAAGTAATTTTTATTTAAAAAAGTGATTTTATACTAAATTAATTCTTTAAATAGAATAAAATGAACTTAATTGGATGGTTAGTAATATAATATAACTAATTTTAGTATGAAATTATTTTAAAATAAAATTTTACTGTGTAAATGATTGAAATAGAAATAAAAGTTTAAATAATAATCGGTATTTATTACCATTCACTGGGGAATCAATATTTTTGAGAAAAATATAAATATTTTACCCTAAGATAATTTTGATTTTTTGATTTAAAAATTGATATTATTTTTGAAAAATAATATATATATAATTTATAGAAATAAATTATTATATTTCGCCATAAAAATAATTTTTGAAGAAATCATATTTTGGAAGCATAAAATAACTTTACTCGAAATTCATTAATTTTTTATGAAGAATGAAAAAAATGAACTTTTATAGAGTATGTAATTTATATATTTTTACTAATTTTTAAATACTATGTATACAATTTAATTAAATAGCTAGATTATAATGGTAAAATTTTAATAAAAATATTTTATGGTTCATTTATGTTTGGTGTTTCATGTCATATATACTATCAAACAAAGAGTTGTTTTAAAATATCGGTGTGTTACACACCCGTATCACTTCAATAAATTTCAACATTACAGTTTTAATTTTTATTGATAATCAAGGGGTTTTCATTTGAAAACACTTTTATGGAAAACCCATGCTGGGAAAAGGGTTAATAAAAAATTCTCTTATAAAGAGAAAAAGTGAATTATGATGGTTAATACAATTATTGGATTTCAAATAGGATAACATTTGTGGGAGTTGAAAATGTGGACATGGATATGAAAAATTAATCTCAAGGATTAATAGAGAGTGATAAAGAACATGGTCATGAGAATTTTAACCATCACAAAACCATAAATATATGATGGGTTAAGTGACCATTAATCTCTTAGTTCAAAAGTAAATAGATAACATTTTTATTGCAAGGTATTTTCCAAAATATTATGTATTCTTTTACTATCGAGATAAATAAAATTGTAAAATAATAATAATAGATTATTTTCATTTCAGAATCATTATATCATCCTTTAGTTGTGATTTGATCTATTTCCACTTCATCTCTTACTCTAATAAATGAATATTTGAGATATAATTATTCATGATTGAGGTATTAAAATTAATTTTTAAGGAATCATAAGATCCATATGTCATTCCTTCTGCCTCTAAATATTTACCAATACCAGAATATTTAGAAAAACGTTTCCAATAACACCCAAATATAAACATAATCCATTCAATAACTAGTTAAAGTTAATTCTACTCAAAAATATATCTAAATAATTAAAAATAAACTTAATATTAATCCATAATATACCTCTTAATTTCCATATACCAAATATGTTTACAAATTGACCATATTTTCTCCGAAAACATGGTAATTTCCATAAATCCTCAATGAAAACATACATGATTTAATAAATTAACTCATAAAATATCACATTGTCAAATATATTTCATAAATCAAAAAAAATTGTAAACTCTATCATAAATTACATTTTTATCAAATCACTAACCAATGTTACAGTCACTAATACTATCCCATTTACATTTTCAATTACAATCTATTCTTTATCAAAATAAACCCTTTTAAACTCAACATTAGGAATATGTTAAGGTCTAACTTTCCCTTATTCATGTGTTATTAAAAAAATATCACCTTACCAAAAAATCAATTTTCTTGGATATATGTACCATTCCACATATGATTTCAAATACATAAATAAAAACTAAATTGGTAAAATACTCATACATTTCATGATTCTTATAAAAATAATTTCCTAAATCATGAATCCAAATAAAAATAAATATTAATCCTTCCACTTAATATATAGTAATAGCATAATGTTGACCTTGATCCCTTTTATTCTTTGAATATATATTCCCTTAATGCTTGGGGAAGTTCTTTTCATATTGTCCAATCTCATTTTAGTTTAAGTACATATAATTAGAGACTTATTTCTTACCCATTCATTCATATTATAAACATGTGAATAACATCATCATGTGTCCTCTTGAAATAGGGTAATAAATCAAATTACCATAAAAACTTTTTGGAAAAATTTATTCATCCTTACACATGCTATTGGATATATTCCTTATATCTAAAAATGTTGTAAACTCCATCAATGATAGCATAGACCACTTTTCGACAAGTTGATAATCAGTTTTGAGGTAGTCAGTACATATCCAAATAAATATTTTTTTCATAATTATCTTAATCATTAGTAATATATTTAGGGTTGTCTTTACCACAACCATCTACTTTCCCAAGATATTAACTTTCTACTAAGTCACTTATCCCCGGAACCATTTATCGTACAACCTCAAATACTCAATGAAATAGTACTATAGTACAAACCTCATATATTCCATAATTCTTATAACCAGTACATTGCTGATAAAATATTCAAATGAAATGATTCTTGATGAGGCACATTAATTATTACACTTCATACTTGGTAGTATCATGACTTGATCATTATCTAGAAACATCATTTGGGGTATATTCCTTTGACTCTTGAGACATTGATTTTCCTAGTGTCCCATTTCCTTACAGTTGAAGCATTGTACATTGAAAACCATTTTATTACACTTGAAATTGTGAACTTTGTGGACCTTTTCTCCACACTTGTAACAGACTCCATTTACTTTTAAGTAGGCTCTGTTTTGTTTCCTTCCACAAGTACCACCTATTGGAAAACTACCCTTTTTATTCTTCCCTTTATCAATTGTTTCCTCTACTTCCCTCTTCTTCTCTTGATTCCCTTAAAATCCATGGGACTCATATAATTATTCATATACCTTGTTAACATGTGATATTATCTCCTCATATGATGAGGAGACTTAGGATATTATCTTCCTTTGAAATTATGGCATAAGACAATAAGAGATGTGATCATTTTTGCTCTCTACATCATGTGCAATGGTGTTATTATCATTCCTTATTGTAGGTGTCATTTATAATCAATTCCATATACTATATTATCTCATAAAATTATGAACTCTCTAAAACTGAAAACATTGTATTTCATAAATTTATGAATAATAAATCCTAGAACCATATAATTTGGTTACTTTGGGGGCATAAATCCTTTATAATGGTTTGTAATGAATAATGTGAATTATCCCGAGCATATCCCCCATGAGTGTCAAACTAGGTGCACAGTAAGGCTTGTTGTTATGTATCAGGTTACCCCAGGTCAAGCCCGAAACACCTTGTTAGAGTTGTTACTCCTAGGCATATCTATGCCAGAACCACGTCCACTTGTAGTATCCATAAATGGATGTATTTGATAGGAATTTATGCATAATCTATTATTTACCAAAATTCAAGTATGATATTGTATGATTATCCTCAAAATATACCTAAGGGTTTGTTCCCTAATCTACATTTTATAAATATAGTTTCCATGTTTTCTTCTAAACTTCCTTTAATACCAACTGTAACGCTCCAACCCCAGTTTCCTAAAGCCAATACATTATTTCATTACATTGGCATGCTTACAATAAATTCATATCATAAACGAGTTGTTTAGTATTTTTGTAAAATAATATACATACATAAGTTTAGGATTATAACTTTAAATGGAAAACAAAATAAATATTTCTTTGAAAATACCAAAAACTATTAGGTTATCCCTTCATGCCAATCATAATATACCTCCTCATGCTATGGGAAAATAAAACATAAGAAAGGGGTGATCTCAAATTCTCGGTAAGGGTAAGAAATACAGTATAATATATCATAAACATAAACATTAGTCATGGTGAATAACAAAAAACACATGCCTTTAAAAATAAACTTGAGCACATTATGGCAAGAATAAGAGATGAATAAATAATCCCATAATAAAGCATAAACAAGGGTGTTCTACTAGTATAATAACCACAAGAAATATCAATTAATAGTTTCATAATGAGGGAATGCATAATGCGGAGCATCATAACCATACCATCAAGGCCTCATGCTAAGACTATAAATATCAATTTTGTCAAGGCCTCATGCCATGACCATAGTTTGTCTCATCAGATATATTGATGCATTGAGGGGATATTGGGGTCTCAACCATCACTTACTAAGTCCAATGCATTCATCGTATGAATGGGGTGAACACAATCAATATATGCATTCATATTGAAACTAACATATGAAATGTAAATAACTTTTATCAATCATTAAACATAAACACTAACCATTCATAGTAATGTGGTGACTAGTATCATGATAGAGAATCTATAGTCAAAATAATTAGAAATGCTTTAGAAACATATTGTAGATGATATAATAAGATATACACCTCAATTAATTATAAGGTTCAATAAGGATGTTGACATAAAAGATATACTTTTAAATGATACCATTGAAAATTTCTTGAGGAAATAATCCTTAAACATTTGAAAGTGTCCCATACCACCTTTAAAAATTCAAATCAAAATCTATTAAAATATCATGATAATAAGAATACTATTTATATGATATACTAAAGGTAAATACATTCACTACATGTAAGTAATAAGTTGTGAAAAAGGCATATATCTCAAGAAAGTTAAAGTCATAGGAGAAAATTCATTTTTACTTTGGAAAGAAGAGTTCTTTTGGAAAATCATTTGTATTTATCATGAAATTAGATTTTTAAAGATGTATATCCTAGATTAGAAAAGTAATGACATTGATGTTACATTTGAAGCAAAAATTATGTCTCATTAAAGTGAAATCATGTAAAAAAAATTTAAAGAATCTTTAGAATTAAAACATTTTAGTGTCGTTTAAGGAATTCATTAAAGAGATTTTAAAGCGCAAAGGCTTGTTTACTTTCATAAATATAAAAATGAACCAAAATATATTTTTTATTTTCAAATTTTTGATTTTAGAAAGATAAATATGGATTAAAATATATTATATATTGATATTTAAAATAGGTAAGAATCTGAGAAGTTCCTTGAATCGAGCTTTTATTTTGAGGAGAATTTTCTAAAGATCATTTTAAAACATACAACTCCCCAAAAATGAAAGTTGGATTCTAGTAGGTACACATATATAGAACATTCACATAGAATTTATGATGGGTGAATGATAATAAATAATAATATCATTAAGGTGAGTATAAAATAAGAGAAACTTGAATGAAAATGGAGGTTCGGGTAGAAAATACTTACAACTTTGTAATCAATTGAATCATATTCCCAAAAAAAAGTAATCATTAAATGATATATTTAATATCATGTAAATAAATATATTAATGATATGAAAAATAAATTTGTAGTTTACATACAATATACACATGTAATAATAGTGAATAGGGAATAACTCACAAAAATGGAAGTGAGATGAAGAAAACCCTTACCTTAAGCCTGAAGGTGTTATCCACTTGATCTTAATGACTTTAATAATAAAATTTAGGTTCGTTAATTTTTAATTGAAGAATATCCTATTCATTTAATTGATTTTTTATAACCTTTTTAAGTTCATTCATGGCCTTTTTGATGGGTTAAGAGGTTCAATTTCATTTTTTGGGTCTGTTTGTTTCATGATCGGTATACTTATATACATGAACGGAAAATTGTGTAAAATGTGGATGGTTGTCCAGAACTGAAGTTATATATTATTAGTGGACATAAATAAGGTTACATGGTTGTAAATTTAATTTGTTTACTTGGAGTGAAAATAAATCATTGTATAAATTATATAATGATAACTGATTGTGTTAGTTGGCATTTTTTTAATACAACAAACTCATTTTTCTTTATAAATCAAAAACATGTGTCAAATAAGATTAAAAAACCATATATGAGAAATAATACATATATTATAGTCGTTATAAACCATAATAATGGTTTAATTACTTGAATTGAATACTCTAATATAAATTGAAAACCGGTCATCCTTGAATGTGGTAAATTAGCACATCTAATATAGTGTTTTTTTACTACTAGTATAAAAGAAGGGTAAAGGAGATATGATAATAAATTATTCCATAATCATAAAAAATTATATAATATGTATGGTATTAGAGTTCTCATAAAATTTTTATGAGGATAGATGAGGAAATAAAATAAAACAAAGAAACTTGAAAAGAAAGTAAAAGAATGGAAAAGAGGAATTTACCTCTTAAATTAATCTTCCTTGAGAGCCTCTTTAGGGGAGAGGATTTGGTCTTTTAGGGAGACCAAGGTCTTTTGAACGTGGATAGGATCTTGAGAAGATATTCAGGTAGAATTTAGACAAGTCACAAGGCTTTAGAATAGTGAAGAGAAGAGGGAGTGAGTGGGGATTTTATAGTGGAGGAGAGGAGTGAATTATGAATATTAAATTAATTATTAAATTATTTTTCTCAATAAAAGAAATAGTGTATGATTCATGTGACCAGAGATATTAATAAGTGTATGTGAGTTTGAAATAAGTGGTATTAAATCAGCCTTAAATTACTTATGACTCAATAAATTTTATTTAACATTTATCGTAAATTATCGTATTTTACTACTCACCTAAAATTCAAGTATTTTAGAACAACCCTGAAAATTCTCCCCAACCATTTTTTGACGTGTAGAACTCAAAAATAAAATTAATTTTTTGAAATTAATTTTTTGTGTATTTTTAATTTAATTTTTAAATAAAATTATAATTTATTTGAAAAAACAACCTATAAAACTATAACTCATTTTATAACACATTTAAAAAGTATTCAAGGTCTCATAAAATTATTTTATAACCATAAGACTATAAAATAAAAAATTATGATTACATTTTATGAAAATAAATTTCCATTTTTAAATAATTAAATTAATCATAAAATTTTATTTAAAATATTTATAACATACAAAATACTAATACTTATATTGTGATCAGTTTTTCACTTATAAGATGTCTAAATTGTATTTATACATTTATGGGGGAAGTTTCTATTTTTTTGGCCGATTTAATATTCATTAATATTCATAAGGGTGTGTTACTATTCATAAGGGTATTTTACTATTCATCAAAAAAACTAAGTTGATTCTATGAAACTCTAAATATCACCCGGAACGCAACTGTGTATGTCCGTTTTTCAAAATTCAAATCATAGAAGTAGAAAAATTATATTTATTAGCTAGGTTATAACAAAGTATTTTTTTGTAGAGACTCAGTGTTTCATTCATTCAATAATAAATTTATTTTTAAATCCTTGGGGTGTTACATAAGGTTATCTTCCCAAGATTTAAGAAGTTATCTTTCATGGTAAGGGTTCTTAATTCTCCTCTTCCCTTTTCAATTGTTATCCTTTTGTTATAATATCATTTACAATTATTTTTCATACAATTTTATACTTTTAATTTCAAAATATTATCATCAGTTATATATATTTTTAATGAGAGATAACTTATTCCATATCATTATATTCTTTTTATAAGATATTATTATGTTGATATAAGTGTCTCTAATTTCATTTTATCGTCTATTTTTTATCCCTCTCCAATTTATCTACATTTTAGTATGAAATGTTATAATGATTATTGTTATAAATTACATATCATATTATCAATGAGAGATAATAATTTCCTCAGATTATACTAACTTTATAAGTCCTTATAATTCTTAAAGAAATTTGGAAACCCAAGGGATAAATTTAAATATATGAATCGATCATAAAATTTTGGTAAACGGAGTTTGGTTTCCCAGAAATGAAATTCCTTTTTGGATACTACAATTGGATGTAGGCTCTGGTTTATATGAACCAAGGCTTAATCACCCATAAAAATATTGGTTGGGTATAAACTCTATATTCACTTGGTGCATAATAAATGGGCCCAACTACACATCGAGTTTGATACTCCTGGGGGATATGCTTTGGAAGATTCACAAGCTCTTTACAAACCATGATAACTTATTTGAATATATTATTACAGTCTATTTTCTATTGATATAATTGGAACATTAAAGTAATCTACACCGTTATTTCATTATCATTCCATTGATAAAGTTTTTTTCCTTTACATGGTGAAAAACATATTGTTTCTATATTAATTGTTGAATATTCACCTAGATAACTATATTATTCCATTGAATGAGGAAATATTGATATTCTATGTATCCCTTATTTTTGTTTGGATACCTATAAATTAATTATTTTTGATTATATATGAGGTCCCTTTGACAATTATGATATGTATTTTCTATCCATTCTCTTCATACGATGGATACATTGGGCTTATTCTTTGACTAGTGGGGCCCTGAATTATATTGCCCCTGATGAATCTGTAAGACTCATGAGACAGACTAGTTTTTTTATTTAGTGTAATCCTTACCCATTTAGGTATGGTGTCCTGGAATGAGGGCATAATGGTATGTTTATGATTTCCATAATTATGCATCCCATCACAATGAGATCGGTTATTCATGTACATTCATTTATTTATTATTTTTTAATCCATGGATATATTATGCTCATAGTTCAATCTGTTATGTAATTTATTTATTCCTTTCATATTATTGATTGCATGATTAGGTATGAAATATTATATTTTGTAATACTCATTACTAAGTATCTGATATAATCTCTTTAAAGTGTTTCCATTTTTCCCAAAAAACCATGAAGATTATTACATGTGAATTATGTATATTCAAAGAGAAATAATAAATTTTCATATATTCAGTTGATGTATCTTAAGTTTTCAATTTAATATAATTTTAATTTATGTATCTAGTTTATTGAGACTATTAGACTATTGGATCATATTTATTATGATCTATGTATTCTATACCATTTTAATAAAATAACCACTATTTATGTGTTACTATAGTAGGGGTGTTACGGTCAGTATCAAAGAAATTTTATTATAAACATTGGGAACTAGATTTAAAATAACATCATTAGATAGTACAAAACATTATGATAAACTCTTAGTATATTCTTAATTACATGACATGATTTTTTAATAAATGAGTATGAGTTATATATTATGACTTTTATTTCAAGTTTTTACTCATAAACTAACTAAGGATATTATATTGTTCAGAAATGGTGCCTAATAGAAGTAATGGACACTATGTCAACACCCATAATAAATCTAGGGATTTCTCTCCAGAAAAATCAATGAGGCTGGTGTTAGAGAAAAGTAGATTATAACTATATTAGGGCAGTTGAATTAGGTTATTAATAATAACATTTCCCATATGGAACAAATCATTTATCTATAATAGTGTTTAATAATGTTAAACCACTTCATGAGGTAGCAAATTTCATGAATCAATGGAACTATGAATCCAGTAGTAGCTGGAAAAGGAATTAATTCCCTGGAGAAGGTATTCTTTTCTTTGAGATACAGTAAGAATGAGAAGGTTATAAGGTAAGTATATCATCTAAAGGGATATATTGAAGGATAGTGGTTATTAATTCAAAACACTAAGAAGGAATAGGATATAGATAATTTGGAATGGAAGTATTATAAGGTAATTTTATTTTAAAATCACTTTCCCTATGAGAAAAGTGATGAGATGTAAGGGAAATTCAGAAATTTAAGTTAAATTTAAGAGCAATTTGTTGTTGAGTATGAAGATATCTTTACCAGGTTAATAGGAAATTCTATAGATTATTTATGAAATCAAAAAAAATGACCACTTATTTGATGAGCTGATGTCAATCCTTTGAAATCAATTAATCTCTCAAACATTTTACTTGTATGAGGAGATTGTGAAAAGAGTCATCAAGACCAATAAATAATTTTAAAATACTTTTATTTTCAAAAGGAAGTAATAGAGGAAGAGGGTGGTTGAGTTCCATGGTGAATGAAATATGGAAAGAGAGAATAAAGGAAGGTTGTAATTCCCAGTATGCAATATTTGTGGGAAGAAACACCATGAGGATTTCTGGAAGGTAATGTTAGTTTGATACAAGTGTAGAGATAAATTTTATCAATATCATGAACGTAAAGTGAAAAGGTAATGTGCCAATATCCAATGCGTAAATTTAAAAAATATTGGAAACTATTAAAATAAATTCCCAATGAATCAAAGAAATCTACCCTATAAGAGGTTAAGGGAGAAATTTCAGTCTTATAGAATCACAATAGCATAAATTGAGGTCCCAAATAATGTTATAGCAAGAGATTTGATCATAAACTCAAAGTTATCTAATACATTATTTTATTATTGATCTATGCACTTTGTTATATCTTTCATGTTGACAAAACATTGAATCATCTCCTAATATGTTAAATAAACATTTTTCAGTTAAAACTCATAGTGGAAGTCTTGTAATAATGAAAGTATATTGATCTATATTTATTAAAATGTATGGGGGTTTCTAATTTGGAAACTTGGTGGTAATAACAAAGGTTGAATTTAATATAATCATTGGGATGGATTGTCTCTCAAATTATAATAAAATATTTTATTATTGTTAAAATGAGGTTACAATATATGAGGCTAGAGTAAAATAATTTTTTTATAAGAGAGACTTCATTTTCTAGGAATTCTTTATAATTACCCCCAATGGATCATATTAATGAAATTGTTGGAGAGGGTGAATAGATGAATAATAAAGATATTATTAGAATAGTGTATTATTATGTTTTGAAGGATTATATTAATGTATTTATTAAAGAACTACAGAGATATCCACCAGACCCTGAAGTTAAATTTTTTATTGACCTTATCCCTAATATAAAACCCGTATCTAATCCACTCAATAGAATAGATCCAATAAAATGGGGGGAATTAAATTAATAACTATAAGAGTTGTCTGATAAGTGATTCATATTCCCTAGTGTTTCACCTTATAGAGAACTTATCTTAATTTAAAAAAAAATTGTTTGGTATATGAGGTTGTGTGGTGATTATAGATAAATAAATTCCATTAATGTAAATATTAAATATCATTTACCATATAATGATTATTTTTTTGATCAACTTTGAGGATCTCTGTAACAACCCAACCCCAGAAGCCCAGAGTTGGTGCATTATTTTATTACATTGGAATTATTACAAGGAATAAAATTGTCAAGGACCAATCAGTTTAGCAGTCTTGGAAGACCATATTACATACATGATACCCATAATACATTGGGAAAAGAAAATAAAACATGATATATAATAAAATGAAATAAATTTCATCCTTGAAATCATATTCATTATTTTCCTCTTCATAATGTAGGGAAGGAAAAAATAATAAAGTTGATCTGAAATGTTCAGTAAGGTTTACATGAAATAATAATAATCAAATTAAATTCAATAAGGAATAGTTATTATGTCAAGATAAATAATCTGAAAAACACATCCCATCAATACACTGATAATAAAAATGTTTCTATAGATTTTTTCATAGTGAAAACCCTCTGGATAATAATAATAGATTAATAAATGAAGGAAATTATTTATTATTAGATTTCAGGTATCTAACACATTAACCATTATACCATCACGATGGTTTAAGTCTATGGGTAGAAACCTATATGATTCTGTTTGGAAACAAACATAAAAGGTTTGTCGCCAACTATTTTGTCTCATGAGATCTATGGATGCATCGAGGGGATATATTAGGCCTCACCCATAACTTAAAGTCTAAATAATTATTTATACATAGATTTAATTCAAGAAAAATATTCCTTATTAATATCTATATTGATTAGAGGATATAGATTCATGAATATTTCCCAAGTTAAAACAACTTTCAAAATAAACACTGTTTGTAAAATGGTATACGAATAAAAAATAATCATATACATGATACAAGAATATGAATATTTAATTTAAATGTAATATCATATGAAAAATAATCCCAAAATTACAGTAGATATACCATAAGAAAATTATTAAGTTCACAATGCCACGTAAGTCACAATGAAATTGAAATTGAGTCGAAGTCCCTTACTTCATGTTCGACTTAATTCAAATGTGTTCAAAACTTATGTATAATGGTTTAAAGAGTGTTAGTAATTTATTAAAAAATAATATAAATATTTATAATACCTTATCAGATATTACTATAAAAAAATTTATCCATTTATTAAAAATATTTTGTTATTTCCATTATTTCATGCGTATTCTTTTTAGGGTTTCTAAGGTCGGTTTATTATGGAATTACTTATAAAATAGAAATAATAATACAAAAGTGAGAACATATATATATTTAGGTAATTTTATACAATTGCAATAGAATTAAACTTTCCATGATTGTGGTAAAAGGAAATAAAACTCATCATCCACGGAGGCGTTGAATTGACACACCATGAATGACGATTTCGTTATTTAAGAATAAAAGAAAATAAAATAATTTATGAGGCATATACCATAAACACAAAAAAATAGAGTATATATATGCTACTATAATTATCGTTAATCGTTGTATTGGAGGTTAGGATAAGGTATAAGTGAAAAAAAAATTAAAAGGAAAGAAAAGGGAATCTTACATCTTGAATCGTTTCTCCTTGAGAACCTCCTTACGGTATTAGAAGTGGTATTTTTGTGAGACGAGAAGAATTAGAATGTAAAAAAGGATGAGTAAAAGGGAATTTGGAAAATTATACTTGAGAAATAAGGCACAAGTTGATGAATATTTATGACGGAAGGAGCCTCCTTTTATAAGTGAGGTGAGGGGTAATTTAGGAATTACCTAAAATATTAAATTATATTAAGTATAATATTGGTTTAAAGAATTTAAAAAGTGATACAAAGCATAGGATATCACATTTTCGACCAAATATTTTTACTTTTTGAATTTTTCAATAATTTTGTAATTTTTAAATATTTTAATTAAATATTATATTCATTAAAAATGAGTTTTTTAAATTAAACACTATTAATAACTCTAAACTTTAAAAACAACAAAACAAGGTTTCAAATTACAATAAAAAATTTATTATATCTTATATTTATCATATTAATCTAAGGAATTGATGAATTAGCTTAAAAATGTCAAATTATATTTCTTTTATTACTGTTAATATCATTAATTTGATTTATTCAAATATTAAATAATTATTGAATCATTATTGTGCAAGCCATTAGGGTAGTAATTTATTCCCTAAAAAATAAAATTAAAATTCCATGAAAATTATAATTTTATTGAATTTATAAAAACTAATTATTTTTGAAAAAAAACTTCTATAAAACCATAAATTAAAATGTTATACAAACTAATGTCTATAGTGTAAACACCCTGACTTACCTTTAAATAAAATATTTTAAAGGACTTAATATGATTCGTGTGGGTCCAAAATTCTCAAATTCAAATCCAAGGGAGATAATGGTCAAATATTTATCTTCAAAAATATTTATTCATGTTTGGATCCATTTAGTGGTACTTATAATTTTAATTAAAAACATTTTATTTATTTTTATTTTGCTTCTATAAGTACTGTATCAGCATTACATACTCCGTAAATAATTATTTAATTTATAAAAATTAAAAATGAATTAATACCATAAAAATAAATTAATTAGGTTCTAAATAATCATTTATATTCATTCATTAAATTTAATTACACGTATCTATTTTTAAAAAAATCCCTACTTTTTTAATTTCTCTTTTCTTGCATTGCACGAGCATTGCAGAGACATTTACATAAGTATCATGTTATATAACACTAAAATTAAAAATTAACAACCAAAAATATCAATAATACATAATAATTAATAAATAAGTCCTGAAAATTATTTTTATCACTCAATTATTATATATATGAGTTTCCAATTTTGACTTTTTCAGCACTGCGTACGCACTGCATTGGAAATGACAATGATTCTTTTATACTTATCAAGAAAAATTATAATTTATATGTTCTAAATTATTTATATAAAAAATTATCTTATTACATAATTATTTATTTTTTACATAATTTCAATAAATTTTATATAATAAATATCTCTTTATGATCTCCCAAAAAAATATCATATTTTCTTAAAAATTGTATTTTTTTTACTGTTCACTAAAATGTCAAGTATTTTAGAAAAATCCAAAATATTCATTCTAAAAATTTTTTGACATGAAGAATTCATAAATGAACATTATTTTAGGAAAATAATTTTATAAATATGAGAAATTAATTTTTTTATTAAAATCAGCATTTACTCGAAAAATACAAATTTTAAAATTATAAATGATTTCCTGAAACATTGAAAAATTAACTAAGATCTAATAAAATTATCTTATAATCATAATACATCAAAATACAAACTTATGATTCTATATTATAAAAATATATTTTATTTTCAATCATTATATTAATTATAAAATTGCAAATAAAAATTTATGTTTAAAAATACTTATACATAATTAATAATTTCTAAAACAGTTATTTACTTATACTATGATATAATTATATCGTAATTTCATTTATAAGACACCTAAATTTTATTTATACTTTTATATGTAAGTTTACTATTCATTTGGTCAGTTTACTATTCATAATGGTCATATTACTACTCATAAAGGTAACATTATTATTCAAAAGGGTCAAGTTACTATTCACCAAAAAATTAAATTGATCTTATAAAACTCTAAATATCTTACTAATCACAACCGTGTAGTATATTTTTTGAAATTCAATTCATTGAAGTGGCAAAATTATGTTCAATGACTAGGTTATAACTATTTTGTTTAAATAATTATAATAACAAAGTGTTATTTCGTAGAGACTTAGTGTTGTGTGCATTAAATTCTATATTAAATTTATTCGTAAATCCTTGGGGTGTTACATTCTGTCACAAACTGATCTGGGTTTCCATCTGACCCGACGCCTGACCCGGTCTGCAACATGGCCTGAAGGGCATTCCCGATCCCCATGGGCTGGTACAAGTGCCCGAGTATCAAGAGTAACATGTGGGAATGGTTTACCCGAAATAAGAGGCTGAAAAACAACTAACAAGCTATATAAAAAAATGCTTGAAAACAAAACCAAACAAACCCTTAACATTGGACAAAACATAAAGTTTATAATTCAACCCAAAACTCCAAGAGGACTGCAAAGGAAAGAAAGCTAACACATCTATTCGCACCTTCGTGCAACATAAGCAGCCACCTCCTTAAACAACCATCGTTAGACCTGCCTGGGAAGACCATTGAAAATTCGGACCACCATCACAATGTCACAACCTGGAAAACACAAAAAACAAGGTCTAGATATAACAAAAGGTGTATCTAGGGTGTGAGCCAAGAGCCTAGTAGGACGTCACCCAATAAAAAGGTTCCACACATAATTATTAAATGACAAATACATTTACAATATTAACTAAAGGAAAGAAATAAATGCTTGAACAGTTTTAAAGAAAATGAGATTAAAGAAAACAGTTTCAAATGGAACAACTTAATTTAAAAACACACACACACATACATTTTAAAATTACCAATGTGTCACACTGATGAGCGTAAAGTAGCCAATGAGCACCAAATATGGGAGAGGCCTTATGGGTGTTATCTAGCTTTGGCCCCTAGATCTTCATGTCTCAGTGAAACGTGGCTTAGAAGGCCACGACCTTCAAAAAACGTGGCTTAGAAGGCCACGACCCTCAGAAAAACATATGTTTAGTTAGTGTGGCAATTGTCAGTCCTACTAGTGAAACCGGGTCAAGTCACCTCCAGAACACTATCCCACTAGTCTAGTCTACCTTCTTAGCTACCTGGGCTTCCCGCTTTGTGCTCAAACAATTTCCAAGTTCATGTCACACATCACACTTATACATAAAATCCAAATAGGGTACTTACACATGAAAAATTACCATTTCCACACCCAAACCCTCTTTTAAAACCATAAGCACACCAAAATCCTATCAAAACTTAATCTTCATAGGTTACATACTCAATTAAACCATCTTCATAGTTTAAAGTCACTTATCATTAAACAAACCACCCCTTACACAAATAAATACCCTTTTGAAATAATACGCACACTAAAACATTTTTCCAAACATTTTTACCACTAGTGCACAATTTGATAAACCATAAAAAAATATAAAGCAATAGTAAAAGAATGTCACATGACTTTACACACACTATGGTAAAGATTTATACATTCAAATACATTCCAACATAACACGTACCTAAACAAAATTTTAAAAATTGATATGTGCCACACAAATAGTTTTATGAAACACCTTGCACCATATGTAAAACACATTTTCACAAACCACCTAACTCAATAAGCCCAAAAGTAAAATCTTATAAAACAATTTAAAATAATCACCTGTCATTACCCACTATACAATAGAAAAAACTTCTTTTACGACCAAATGCACCTGACGCCATGTCAAAAGTATAGTTCACACCTGTTGTACAAACTAATAAACTAATGGCACAAGTTAAAAATCACAAACAAAGTTCTTAGTAGAAAACACACACATATTATAAACAATTTACTAAACGATTTAAAAGAAATTCGTACTTTAAAAGGAGAAAATCAACATCTCACTACACGAATTAATTAAATAATATACTAAACAAATTATGCTTTCAAATTATTTCATCAAATAATAACTAAGCATGGAATCACCTACCTTTTGACGATGAAATTCCTATAAATTAGTGTGAAACTTCACTCGCACCACGAACATACCATAAAAAACCAAATTGGACCCTAAATCAATAATTCAAACCAAAAAAAATCAAAATTTAACCCTAAAATAGACCACATACTCGCTAGAACCTAAAATATACCACAAACAAGAAGAGACAAAACCCCAAACCAAGGAAGGAGAATCATACCCAAAGGGAGAGGATGCAGTGGCGCTACATGACCTCGGTCGAGAGGTTTGATTGCCGGAAATGGGTCGGCCTTCATGGGGAGGGCTGTGAGCTGCGTCGGGATAAACATGGAGGAGGTTCCGGTGGAGTTTCAGGTCGGCCAGAGGTGAGAAGAAGAGGGCAGTGCCGGCTTGGAGGGTCATCAGTAATGAGTTTCGGCTGTCCGTACGTGGGGGTGCCAGCGGCTGGTCTGGAGGTTGGTCGAGGGGGTCACCGACAGGGGTCCGTGCGGTTCTGAGTGGGTCTGAGTAGGGGACAGTGGGTGGGGGTGCGGCGCGGTGGGGTACCAGGTAGGGGAGGGTGTGGCGCAGTAGGGAACCAAGGAGAGGGGGGTGCGACAGGCCAAGGGAAGGAGAGGGGGAGAGCCGCCACGCCGGGTGGGGTTTTAGGTGGGTGGGGGGGATCCGACGGGAAGAGGGGGAGAAAACGGGAAAGAGAATTAGGAGAGGAAAAAAAGAATAAAAAAGAATAAAAAGAAACCTATAAAAAAACTAAAAGAAAACAAATAATAATATTATTATTATTATTAAAAAAATATTCTTAAACTAAAACCATAATAATAATATTATTATTATTATCACTAAAACACAAATTATTAAAAAAATAACTTATTAAATTTTCAAAAAAAAATCTCATTTTATTCTTATTTTTATTCTTCCAAACATTTAATTTTATTTCACCGTTATTAACCCATTTTATTTGGTTAATTTAACAACGGGTGGGTCACACAGCAGTGCTGGTGAAGCCATATGACTTTGAAATTATGCTTCGCCTATGCGTCGCATATTATCACACCCCAAAAAGAAAACTTGTTCATTGATAAAAACATCAAATTCAACTAAAACACATCCTACACCTCAACAGAAAATTTCAAAGAAAAATAAAATAAAATAAAAGATATTAACTTGATTTAATTAATAATAATAATAATAATAATAATTGTTTCAATATTAATAATGACTTAATTAATTATTATGTTTTTTTCTTAACACTACTAATAATAATAATAATAATATTCTAAAATAATATTATTATTATTGTCATTAAGGAAATTTCTTAAATTTTATTGAAACTTATTATTTTTATTTTATTTTAATTTCATTATTCATTACACTTTATATGTCTTCCTTGAAGACTAAGCAGACTGTGCGAATAACCGGGAAAGGGTGTGCGGCGACTCGGACGAGGCCGCATGGCTTCTACCGCAGTGCATTAGATGCTATCAAGGCCAAAACATGCATTTTTAGGTAGGAACTCAAAAAAATTTGGTCGGACTTAAACCCGAATTACCTAATACCTAGAAAATCAATAAAATAATTTATTTAAAGACAATGGGTGTGAAAATTCTCCCCACCATAAATATTTCCATCCCTGGAAAGACACAACTAGGGCTGAGACCCAAAGTAGAAAAAGGCACCCCCATAAGTTTCAAAGAGGATCCCCACAATCAACAAGTGAAAAAAAAAAAGCAAACGCATCATACTTAGAGAAAGTGACTTAAATGATGACCTCAAGAATCCCATAAAGGGATTTCGCTAAGTGTCACCCACCCCAACACATTAGAATACCTCCAGTTGGTCAATCAAGGAAAGGAACTCTCCTACCCATGGAAACCAACTTCACAAACTGAAACATCTCAAGCACTATTAAATGAAAACCATGCCACTTGGGTAGAATGAACAAACGAGGTAAAACCACATCCAAGGAACACTCTAAAAATTTATCACCAAGACATCTTTAGAAATAGAACCTAAAGGTAAACATGGGGAATCTTGAGGGGCTCCCCGCCATTAATAACCTACCAAATCCCAAAATGAGATTAGAAAACCGACACGGGGAGGTCCAAGTGGACTCCCCACCATTATGAAATATGCCAACATAGGTTCATTCCAGAGACTTTTGATCGAGAGAAATTGTGGGTATTCCCACCATTAGGACTGACGAGAGATACAGGAACTTCAAAAAATTTCCTAACAGTGACCAACCACCCTGCCATAAGGGGAAGGGTGGGTCGGGCCCAACTACCGAGGTTTCAAAACCACAACCAAAGACAAACTGACATCTCAACATCCCTAGATGAACATCGTTCAACTTTGAGACTAATCCTCCCAAACAGACCCCATAAGGTCCACTAAAAGTGATTACATCCAGTGGGACGCAACCCCCAGGACTTTAAGGTACGAGAGGACCATGCTTCCTCATAGTCACGGAATCCTTACGCACCCAAACGGTTTTTTCGGAACGGAATAACCACAGAAAAAAAAATTAAAATGCCTTTACTTTCAGCACCAATGATAGAAATAAAGTCGGGATCTCATACATTTCTGGGGTTCCTGACCACACGCCAACATCACTCCAAGGCCTATGGCTGGAGCCCTGATATTTGAAGCATCTCTTGCCTCGCAATCAGGCATTGAAGACTCCTAAACAGAGCTTCTCATTTTTGGTACCACACGCGAACACACTACAACCAGAAAACACCATCAAACACAATACACCATGACACCCAACTACTCCCTCGTGACACATCCACTAGAACAAGGTTTTTGATTACCCACATGCATCACCTCCTCGCCTTAACCCTGAAACTTAAGAAGTAAATACACATGAAAAACACTCTCCTCTGTTTAGAAAAAAAATTAGAACTACCCAAGAGGACACACCCCTATGAAAACAGAGATTCCCAATGGATTCAATGAAATCCACCCTTTCTCTTCAAAGAGAACTCACACTGCGAGACGTCACAAAACATGACCCCTGCAGCTTATGAAAGCACCATAAGCCTTTTAAGACGTCGTTCAACACCGATAACTTTGAATCATCTTCACCCTTCCCCACTAGAATTCCTTTCACCACTTTCAGGGGGAACCATCAAATGCCATGATGTTAAACTTCATACCCAATGACTGAGACAACTCAAAGAGACCAAAACTCCCTTCAACTCCCCTCACATATGTCATCCCTCTATGAGATGATCTTTTTATTTGTAAAAAGGAGAGGTGGGTTCAATTCTAGAATTCATGAAGAGAGTCCTATGATCAACTGGAGGGTTGGCCAATGGAAAATTTCTTGTGGCTACACTTCAGTTGCATGTCAACTCTTTATGGGGGGAGTACACTAGTCAAGAAATAAAACTATAGACCCAGCCAAATTGGTCCAATGGTCAAGACATACCCCAATAGAACACTAGACGTGCATGGGGAACCACTGGAAGGGATACCCGAAGCACTTTTCAAAATAATTCACTAACTACACGCTTGCATACCAACTTACAATTAAGAATTAAAAATCATAACACAAATCATTCAGAAAGGATCCTCGGCTCAAAATGACACACATCTGACATTTCCAAAACACAAGGACACACCACACAAACACCAGTTATTTAAAAACATCAACTTTTTCCATTAACAAAACCTTTTGAAAGAGAACAATATTTATGGGTTTTGCAAACACAAATGGTATCCCGTGGGCCTCACACATGCATGTTCTTGTGCCACACTGGCACCCACCTCATGTCCATCCAGACACTCATCTTCTCATTCCATTAACCATTTCTCTTTCCATATACACACAAGCATGTGGTTTCCCATGAGAACACCATGGATCAAAACCAAACCTTTCTATTTTTCAAAACCAAAACATTCAGCCCACACCTTTCAAACCTCATACATCATTTCCTTTTTAAAGTGATTCATTTCAAAACATTTTACAAGACCAAATCATTTTTATTAAAAAACCAAATTTCCACAATTCCAAAACAAAGAAACAAGGAATGGTTTAAGAGAAAACTAACATCAGCAAGTGACTAGAATATTTGGTTGGCAGCCAGATTTCAAACACACCATTGGAATAGAAAGTATTCTAGGACAGCGCCCCTGGCTCCACATGGCTTTCCAGACCCAGAAAGCTCACTAATACCACTTACCCTACTCCTTTTCATTTCCTCTAGACAAGATTAACCACACATACCAAAGATTGTAGACAAACCTCAACTTACTCTAGTAACTTGAGTCCTACTACGAGGTGTGTTGGCCAAGCACCTTACTCTTAGCCAGAACGTCAAGTTCGGATACCCATAACTTCGGTCTACCCTGACTATATCCCAAAAGAACATGACCTAAGGGAACAAACCCGGCTGCTCTGATACCATTTTTTCACGAACTGATCCAGATCGCCATCCGACCCGGCACCCTACCCGGTCCGCGACATGGCCCGAAGGGCATTCCTGATCCCCACGGGCTGGCACAAGTGCCTGGGTATCAAGAGTAACTTGTGGGAATGGTTTACCCAAAATAAGAGGAAAAAAATAGCTACCAAGATATATAAAAAACGCTGGAAAACAAAACCAAACAAACCCTTAACATTGGAAAAAACATAAAGTTTACAATTCAACCCAAAACTCCAAGAGGACTGTAAAGGAAAGAAATCTAACACATATATTTTCATAATCATGCAACATGAGGAGCTTCTTCCTTAAACAACCATCATCGGACCTACACGGGAAGACCATCGATAACTCGGACCACCATAACTAAGCATGATATCACAACCTATAAAGCACAAAGAACAAGGTCTACATACAACCAAATGTGTATGTAGGGTGTGAGCCAAGAGCCCAGCAGGACATCACCCAATAAAAAGGTTCCACGCATAATTATTAAATGACAAATACATTTACAATATTAACTAAAGGAAAGAAAAAAATTCTTGAATAGTTTTAATGAAAACGGGATTAAAGAAAATAGTTTCAAATGGAACAACTTAAATTAAAAAGACACAAACAATTACATTTTAAAATTACCAATGTGTCACACTGATGAGCATAAAGTAGCCAATGAGCACCAAATATGGGAGAGGCCTCGTGGGTGTTAGCTATCTTGGGCCCCTAGATCTTTTTGTAACTATGAAATGTGGCATAAAAGGCCACGAACCTCATAAAATGTTGCTTAGAATTCCATGACCCTCAGAAAACGTGGATTAGAAGGCCATGACCCTCATAAAAACATATTTTTAGTTCGTGTTGCAATCGTCAGTCCTTCCAGTGAAACCAGGTCAAGTCAACCCTGGAAAACTAGTCCACTAGTCTAGTCCACCCTCCTATCTACCTGGGATTTCCACTTTGTGCTCAAACAAGTTACAACATCATTTCACACATCACACTTATGCATAAAATCCAAAAAGGGTAATTACACAAGCAAAATCACCATTTTCACACCCAAACCCTCTTTTAAAACTATATGCACACCAAAATCCTTTCAAAACGTAATCTTCATAGGTTACATACTAAATTAAACCATCTGCATAGTTTAAAGTCATTTATCATTAAACAAACCACCCCTTACACACATAAATATCCTTTTGAAATAATACAAACACTAAAAAACATTTTTCCAAACATGTTTCCCACTAGTGAACAATTTAATAAACCATAAAAAAATATAAAGCAATAGTAAAAGAATGTCACATGACTTTACACACACTATGGTAACGATTTATACATTCAAATACATTCCAACATCACGCGTACCTAAACAAAATTTTAAAATGTGATCTGTACCACACAAATAGTTTTATGAAAAACCTTGAACCATATGTAAAACACATTTTCACAAACCAACTAACTCAATAATCCCAAAAGTAAAATCTTATAAAACAATTTAAAATAATCACCTGGCAGTGCCCACTGAACTCAAGAAAAACTTATTTTATTACCAAACACACCTGACACCATGTCAAAAGTATATTTTTCACTAGTTATACAAACTATTCAACTAACCGTACAAGTTAAAAATCACTAACAAAGTTCTCAGCAGAAAACACACAAATTTTATAAAGAATTTACTAAACGATTTCAATGAAATTCATACTTCAAAAAAATAAAATCAACATCGCACTACAAGAATTAATTAAATAATATACTAATAAAATTATGCTTGCAAATTATTTCATCAATTAATAACTAAGCATGGAACCACCTACCTTTGATGCCGAAATTCCCATAAATTGGTGTGAAGATTCAGTCGCACCATGAGCACACCGTAAGGAAAAAAATTGGACACTAAATCAATAATTCAAACCAAAACACATCAAAATTTAACCCTAAAATAGACCACATACTCACTATAACCTAAAATATACCACAAACAAGAAGAGGAAAAACCCCAATCCATGCAGGGAGAAGCCTACCCAAAGGGAGGGGATGTGGAAGTGCTACATGACCTCGGCCGGGAGGTCCAATTATTGGAAATGGGTTAGCTGGTGAGGGGGGGATATGAGTTGTGCCGGGATGAACATGGAGGAGGCGCTGGTGGAGTTGCAGGTCGGCCGAAGGTGAGAAGGAGAGGGCGGAGCCAGCTTGGAGGGTCATCGGGAAGGAGTTTCGGCTGGTCGGGCGTGGGGGTGGCAGTAGCTGGCCCGGAGGTTAGCTGAGGGGGTCACCGATATGGGTATGTGTGGGTCTGACTGGGTCCGAGTGGGGGATAGGGAGTGAAGGTGCAGCACGGTGGGGTACCAAGGAGAGAAGGGTGTGGTGCAGTGGGGAACCAAGGAGAGGGGGGGTGCGGCAGGCTGAGGGAAGGAGGAGGGAGAGTCGTCGTGCTGGGTAGGGTTTTAGGTGGGTGGGGGAATCCGATGGGAATAGTGGGAGAAAACGGGGGAGAGAATGAGGGGAGGAAAAAAAGAAAGAATATAAAGAAACCTAGAAAAAAAATAAAAGAAAACAAATAATAATAATATTATTATTATTATTAAAATATTCTTAAACTAAAACCATAATAATAATATTATTATTATCACTTAAACACAACTTATTAAAAAACAACCTATTAAATTATTAACACATTTTTCTCATTTTATTCTTATTTTTATTCTTCCAAACATTTAATTTTATTTCACTGTTATTAACCCATTTTATTTGGTTAATTAGACAATGGTCGAGCCACACGGCAACGCTGGTAAAGCCATATGACTTTGAAATTATTCTTCTCCCATGCGTCGCATGCTATTGCGCCCCAAAAGGAAAACGTTTTTATCGATAAAAAAATCAAATTCAACTGAAACCCCGCCCGCACCTCGACGGAAAATTTCAAAGCCAAATAAAATAAAATAAAATATATTAACTTGATTTAATTATTAACAATAATAATAATTATTGAAATATTAATAACAACTTAATTAATTATTATTATTATTCTTAATGCTACTACTAATAATAATAATATTCTCAAACAATATTATTATTATTGTCATTAAGGTAATTTCTTAAATTTTATTGAAACTTATTATTTTTATTTTATTTCCATTTCATTATTCATTACACTTTATATGTCTTCCTTGAACACTAATCAGACCATGAGAATAACCGGGCGAGGTTGCACGGCGACTCGGATGAGGCCGCGCGGCTTCGACCGTAGTGCACTGGATGATGTCAAGGCCAAAACTTGTGTTTTTAGGTAGGAACTCAAAAATTTTATGTTGGGCTTCAACCCAAATTACTTGATACCCAGAAAATTAATAAAATAATTTTTTAAAAGACAATGGGTGTGACACATTCTCCCCTCCTTCAATAAATTTCATCCACACAATTTGAAATTGCACTTCGAAAAAGAAAAATGTTGATACTAGTAAATCAGTAATCTCAAATTCATAAACATGTTTTCTTTATAGACATGTTTTCTATTAAATCCTTCATAATAGTTTGTAAAGAAAATGTGAATTATCCTAAGTAGATATCCTAGGAGGTTCAAACCAGTTTCACATTAAGGATCATTGTCAGGTACCAGGTTACCCCGAGTCAGGCTCGGAAAACCTTGTTAGAGTTGCTACTCCAAGGTACATTTGTGCTAGAACCATATCCACTTGTAGTATCCAGACAGGGATGTATTTATTGCAAGAACCACATAATATCTACTTCACCAAAATTCTAGAAAGTTCTTATTTTATTATCCTCAAATTCTATCTTATATTTATGTTCCCTAAACTACATTTTCTAAATCTAGTCTCTAATGTTACTACTAAAATTTCTCTGATACCAACTTTAACGCCCTGACCCCAGAAGCTCGGGGGTGCTGTATTACTTTATTAAATTGGCATGATTAGAAGGAATTAAATCTCAAAGGACCAAATAGTTTATCAATCTTGGAAGACCAGATTATATACATGATACCCATAATACATTGGGAAAATAAAATAAAACATGATACATAATAAAATAAAATAAATTTTATCCTTGAAATATTATTCAAAGTTTTATTCTTCATAACTTGTGTAAAGAAAACATAATAATGGTGAGTTTAAATTATTAGTAAATATTATATGAAAAAATAATAAATGAAATAATTTCAATAAGGCATAGATATTATGGCAAGGTAAATAATCTAAAAAACACATGTCATCAATACCACCAAGAATGAAAATGTATCTACATATTTTTTCATAGTGGAAATCCTTAGGGTAATAATAATATATTATTGAATTAAGGAAATTATTTATTACTGGACATCATTTATCTATAACATGAACCATTATACCATAAATAAGCTGTAAATCTATGGGTAGAAACCTGTCTGATTCTGTTGGGAAACAAACACGAAGGGTTTGTCGCCAACTGTTTTGTATCATGAGATATATGGATGCTTTAAGGGGATATAGAGGGCCCCACCTATAACGGTAATTCCAAATAATTATTCATACATAGATTAAATTCAATAACACTATGCCTTATAAATATCTATATTGAGTAAATGATGTGGATTCATTAATATTTCCCAAGTTAAAACAAATTTCAAAATAAACACTATATGTAAAATGTTATATAGATAAGAAAATATTCATATCCATGATACAAGAATATGGATATTTAATGGAAATATAATATCACATGAAAAATAATCCCAAAATTCTAGTAGATACACCATAAGAAAATGATTAAGTGTACAATACCAAGTAAGTCTCAATGAAATGTAAATTGAGACAAAGTCTCGTACCTTTGGATCGACTTGATTCAAATGTGGTAAAAAATGATATAATGGTTTATAGAGTGTTATTAATTTGTTAAATAACAATATAAAAATTTATAATACCTTATATGATCCTCTTATAACATTTTTTCATCTATTTATTAATAATATTTTGTTATTTCCATTATTTCCGGTGTATTATTTTCGTGGTTTCCAAAGTCGTTTTATAATGGACTTACTTATAAAATGAAAATAATAATACAAAAATAAGAAAATATATATATTTAGTTTCTTTTAAAAAATTATAATAGAATTAAAATTTCCATGATTGCAGTAAAGGGAAACGAAACTCGCCATCCATGAAGGCGGTGAATTGACACACCACGGAAGACGATTTCATTATTTAAGAATACAATAAGAAAATAAGAGATTTTATTATGCATATATCATAAACAAAAAAAATTATAATATATATATATGATACTATAATTATCAGGAATCATTGGACTGGTGGTGAGTAAAAGGTATAACTGAAAAATAATTTAAAAGAGAAGAAAAAGGAATCTTACTTCTTGAATCTTTTCTTCTTAAGATCCTCTTTATGCTCTTGGAAGTGGTCTTTTTGTGAGACCAGAAGCACTAGAAAGGGATGAGTATAAGGGAATTTGGTAGAGTATAGTTGAGAAAGAAGGCTCAAGGTGATGAATATTAGTGAAGTAAGGAGCCTCCTTTTATAAGTGAGGTGAGGGGTAATTTAGGAATTGCCTAAAATATTAAATTATATAAAGTATAATATAGGGTTAAAGAATTTAAAAAGTGATAAAATGCATAGGATATCACATTATTGAAAAAAAAAATATTTTTGTCCTTTTTCAATAGTTTTTTGATTTTTTGAAAATTTTAATTAAATATCATATTCATGAAAAATGATTGTTTCAAATTAAACATTATTCAAAACATTTGACTTTAAAAAAAACAAAACATGGTTTCAAATTAGAATAAAATTTTTATTATATCCTATACTTATCATATTAATCTATTTAATTGATCAATTAGCTTAAAAATATTAAATTATATTTATTTTATTATTGTTAATATCATTAATTTGATTTATTCATTAATAAAATAATTATTGCATCATTATTGTGAAAGACATTAGGGTAGTTATTTATTCCCTAAAAATTAAAATTAAAATTCCATGAAAATGATAATTTTATTATCTTTCCAAAAATTATTTATTTCTAAAAACATATTCTATAAAACCATAAATTAAAATGTTATACAAACTAAAGTTTTTAGTGTGAACACCATGACTTGCCTTTAAAAAAATATTCTAAAGTTATTAATATGAATCATGTGGGTCCAAAATGTCTCAAATTTAAATCCAATGGGAGTTAATGGTCAAAAAATTATATTTGAAAAATATTTATTCATTTTTTGATCCATTTAATGGTACTTATAATTTTAATTAAAAAAATTATTTATTTTTCTCTTTCTTGCACAGGTTCTGCATCAGCATTGCATAAGCGACAAAGACAATTATTTCATTTATAAAAATTAAAAATGAATTAATATTATAAAAATAAATTAATTAGGTTAAAAATAATAATTTATATTCTTTCATTAAATTTAATTACACATATCTATATCAAAATAATTTCCTTAATTTGTTAGTTTGTCTTTTCTTGCCTTGCACGAGCATTGCACAAGCATTTAGATAAGCCTCATGTTATATAACAATAAAATAAGAAATTAACAATAAAAAACATCAATAATAAATAATAATTAATAAATAATTCATGAAAGTAGTTTTTATCACTTGATTATTATATATATAATATGCCAATTTTGACTTTTTCAGCACTGCACAAACACTGCATCGACAGTGATAATGATTCTTTTATACTTATCAAGAAAAATTATAATTTATATTTTACAACTTATTTATATAAAAAATTATATTATAACTTAATTATTTATTTATTCAATAAGTTTAATAAATTTTATATCATAATTATCTCTTTATGAAATAAAAAAATACCATATTTTCTTAAAAATTGTAGTTTTTTACTATTCACTAAAAATTCAACTATTTTTGAAAAATCCCAAAACTTAATACTAAATTTTTTTATAAATGAATAATTCAAAAATTAACTTCATTTTATAAAAAAATCCAAAATATGAGAAATTTATTTTTTTTAATTAAAAGCATAATTTACTCAAAAAATAGCAATTTTAAAATTATAACCGATTTTATGAAACATTGAAATTTTCACTAAGATCTCATAAAAATATACTGTAATAACAAGACATAAAAATATTAACTTATGATTCCATTTTATGAAAATACATTTTATTTTTTAATCATTATATTAATTATAAAGTTGTAAATAAACATTTATATTTTAAAAATACTTATAGTTAATTAATAATTTTTGAAACAATTATTTAGTTATACTAAAATGTAATTATATCATACTTTCATTTATAAGATTCTTGAATGTTATTTATAATTTTATTGGTGAGTTTACAATTCATTTGGTTAGTTTACTATTCATAAGGGTCGTATTACTATTCATAAGGGTACCATTACTATTCAAAAGGGTCAAGTTACTATTCACCAAAAAAATAAGTTGATCCTATCGAACTCTAAATATCTTACTAATCAGAACAATTTATGTCCATTTTTTAAAATTCAATTCATAGTAGCTGTAACACCCCAGGATTTCAGAGTGTGTTATTTCTTAAAAATAATTCAATAACTTGCACTACACGCAACACCGAGTTCAATCACACCATTAAAAGAGGTCATGAATAGTATTAACTACATTTTGAACTTTATATAATCCTTATAATTTTAGAATCCCTATTATGAGTTTCTTAGTCATATTGCAAGAACAGATTCATTTTCAGTATTTCACTTTTATCAACTTCTAATAGTGAAACCTTTTTAAATACAATATTTTAAACTTTTTGACTAAATGGGGACATCAAAAATTTAAAATGAAACATCTCAAGCTTCCACGGTACGCTTTCCTTTGAATAAAACAGTAGCGTGTGTTGTACGCAACTTCGAGTTCTAACACACCGTAACCAATCAAACTAGCTGTTATGAATAGTAATACCTACTTTTTGAAGTTATATATATTTTATATTTTAAAATTGACTTCATTTTTGGATTCGGAATATCAAATTTAGCCTAAGGTGAAATTTTGGTACTTTTCGGATAACTTTCATATTTTGATGAATAGTGAAAATTACTAAATTTTAATTAAAAACAACTTTTTTAATCAAAATAATTAATAGTGATAAATTGTGAATTTGAGTGGTTTTAAAGTATATTTAGAATATATTTTTACCATTTAATATAATTTTGGTCATTGGACATAATTTTACAATTAAACCGAACATAAACAAGTGTCAATCTTTTGATAGTTATTATCTCTTAAAAACACGCTTTTTGTTTTGACAGCGGGAATTAATTTTAAATTAATTTCTGCCACTTCTGTGTTTTGAATTTAGAAAAATGGATTCCATATTTGGAATCAGGATGTTCAAATTGTGTAAATAGGTGACTTTTATTTTTAGTCATTTTGAATAATTACTGCGGTAAATATTTTATTTACCATGGTTAAGGGTAAATCCGGTAAATAAGGGTTAAAAAATAATATTATAATAATACTAAATTACCCTAAAACGTGTCTTAACCCTATTGGTTGATACATGGTCGACCATGGGCATCTTTGGGTCAATTTTGGGACCCCATTGATCCACTTGTAAGTGATAATGACACTTTATTTTAATTAAGTTAAAATGAATACAAAAATGGCATAAGCTTACATCTTTTAAAAGAACAATTTTTACATAGGGTTATACATGTTGGATTTTCGATTATAAATATTCATTAGAAAGATAAAAAGATTTCCTACATAATGATATTTTATTTATAATTTTTAGACATCAAATAATTTAAATTATTAATGACACAATAATGATGCAATGTTTACCTCATTAATAAATCATTTAAATAAATAAGATTATAATGATTAATATATTATCTAAAACCTGTCCAATTCTTATTGGTTGATGTTATTTAGAATATTAGTCATCTTATCTTCGACCTCAATGATTTTTGG
Source organism: Viscum album (assembly GCA_963277665.1). Taxonomy (NCBI): domain Eukaryota; kingdom Viridiplantae; phylum Streptophyta; class Magnoliopsida; order Santalales; family Viscaceae; genus Viscum; species Viscum album. Next base: position 546,099,310 of record OY728140.1, read on the forward strand.
ACCATTATAAACCGAATATAATTATATTATAAAGTAATACTTTCACTCTTTCCTAAAGAGCCCCTCTTCTCCCTTATAAAAGGAGACCACTTCTACTCATTCCTCACACCTCTCAAGCCACTTGGCTCGTCCAAACTCTGCCCAAATAAGCTCCCCACATCCCTCTCCTCCTCCTTGAATCTTCCCCTTAGGCAGAAATCATTTCAAGAAGTCCTTTGGTTCCAACCAAAGTGAGTTACCTAAATTAAAGGTAACGATTTCTCTTAAATTGTTTTCCTTTATTTTGCTTCTCCAACCCCCAAACTCTTTTTATTTCCTTTCTTTTGTAACAACACCAGTATCCTCAATATACTAGGATGTTTTTATAAGAATTATTCAAACTACACATACACACAACTCCATCTAATGGATGATGAACATAATGTTTCTGTGGATGGCAAACTAACGCCTCACGAAACGATGATTGTTCAAATACATCTTACCACCTCTCATGGTGGCCATTATGATGGCACTGTAATTAAATATGATATTAATGATATATATTTTATGTATAAGCTTCTGTAATTCCATTTTATTTCATACCATTATTCGTTTCATGTTGTATATACATACGATAATTTCATTTGAGGAAGTGCGGACTACCGCCCCCTTAAAATGATATGACTCGTTCATACCACACATGGAACGTATAAAGGATGGTGTTAATGAACTTAAGTAACATATAAAAAATATTATATTATACTGGAATATTAATATACCTATGTATCATTTGGATTCAATTCTTTTAAAATAAAAATTAAATGGAAGTAGCGTTCGTGCGTACGTACGGACTACCGTCTCCACGAACGCGGTGAGATCCATCCTCCATCGTATCCATTCAAGTCTTATTCTCATTTTAGGGTTAAAAATAATGTTAATATCATTATTATTATGAATAAGATTTAATCTATCCATTACAAACATGTCTTACGTAACCAAACATTTAAGAAGAACGAATCGATTATCACCTGAAACGACGAGAATACTAAGATATTATTAATAAAGCAACATTAAAAGATCATATATGATATCATATTAATGTATATGGTTCTTGTATAATTTAATAACAATTATTTCACCATTATACAGGAGGTTAACCTACCCCAACCAAGGAAAAGTACAAGGTAAGGGTTATTTCACAATCTCTTCATTATTCGAGGTTGTTTATACGTAATAATCTACTGGGATCTCGTTATCATCCACATCCATGTTTCTTCAAAATGTATTTCAAAACATTTTTACAATAATATGGTTTAAAGTCATTTATACCCTTGTTTTACTTTTTATAAAAGGAATCTTTCCGTCGTTTTCAAAACAAGTTCCTTTTTAACCTTTTCGACAAAATTAAGGTAAGAATGTTTTTTTTAACTTATACGACGGGTGCGGTTATTTTCTGCCGTTATAAAATCTCCAAAGCTTCCTTTACAAGCTTATAAGAATATTTTCAAATTAAATGTTTTATTTTATAATTATGTGACTTTTAAATGATTTAAAAAAAAGATATATTTCTATCAAGTATATGAAAATCCAGTGAAAATGTATATGTATTTAACGCAAGCTTAAAAATGTTTTCAGAAAACCCGACTATCGAGTGTGGTAGACAAGAAGGGATTGGGAGTGGACCCATCATGGCCTGTAATTAGTCGAGCAGTCTCAGAATTAGTTATTTTGTTTTCAGAAGCTTGCATAATGTTTTCAGAAAAACACTGGAGTATATTTGATCAATTTTAAACGTAAGTATCTTCTAAAAAAATTGCATCGGTAGGTCTCATGAGACAAACTAGTGTCTTGGCACAAGGCCTTGACAAAATCTTATTTGTAGTCTTGGCACGAGGCCTTGGCTATGTGGTCATGATAGTCTGGCATTATGCATTCCAACATTATGAAAGTGGTTATTGATTTTTGCTTGTGATTATTCGATTAGTAGAATATCCATGTGAATAAGTAAATTGCATTATTTCATTTTATTTATGTCATACCATGTTGAAAGTTCATGTTTGAAAGGCTTTTGTTTTAGTTATACATTGCCTTAAAAGTTTATTCTTATTTATGAAAGTTTCCGCTATTTTTTTATCCTTACTGGGCATTTGAGCTCACCCCTTTTATATGTTTTATTTTTCCTAGGAAGTGAAGAAGTAAATTATGAATGACCTGCAGGGATATTATGTGGGGATATGAGTGTGGATTATGGAGACATTATGTTGTTGTAGTAGTTTTTCATTTTATGATGTAATGTAAAACTTATGAATATATCTAGTGTTTCCAAGGCTACTAAACCAATCGGTCTTTCGAGATTTGATCTTTCTTGTGATCATGCCAATGTTACGAAGTAATGCACCGACTCTGGGTAGCTGGGGTCGGAGCGTTACAGTTGGTATCAGAGGAAGTTTAGTACAAACCTTGGAAGCTATATTTAGATAAACTCTGATTAGAGCACGTAGACCTAAGATGAAATTTGAGGATTAGTATAGAAGAACTTTCTAGAATTTTGGTATTGTAGAGATTTTGTGAGTTTTCTGAGCAATACATCCCTGTCTGGATACGAGCAGGTAGAGGCGGCTCTGGCACAAATGTACCTAGGGGTAAAACCCGAAAACACCGCTTTGAGCTAGACTCGAATGGGAACTGGTGCACGACAACGGGCCTTGCTGCACTCTTGGTTACGACACTCCCGGGGGATATGCTTAGGATAACTCTCATTTTCTTTACAAATCATTTTGAAGGGATTATGAGTATATACTTCCTCAAAGAAAACATTCTTATGATTATGGATTATATCCATAAATAGTTCAATTTATGTTAGGTGTTTTATAAGTATGGGATTATGTATTTTGATTCATAAACTGATCTAGTTTATGCCATTGTTTAGAAATGGCGCCCAGTAGAAGGAATGAGAACTCCGGAAATGCACATGATCCAAAGAGAAGGAAGGATCATATCTTTCATGGTCTTAAGCTAGAATTTATAAGAGAAATAGTCTCCCATGTATTATCATCATATGAAGAAATAATATCATGTATTGATAAGATAAGTAAAGAGTTTACTGAGTCCTATGGCTTTGAAGGGAAGCAAGAGAAGAAAAGGATAGAAGAGAAAAAGATGGATAAAGGGAAGAGGGAAAAGAAGAATTTTCCCATATGTGGTAACTGTGGAAAGAAACACCCTGGAACTTGCCTGAAAGGAATGGGAGTTTGTTATAAGTGTGGAGGAAAAGGGCACAAAGTACGTGACTGCAAGGGTAAGAAAATGGTTTCAAATGTACAATGCTTCATTTGCAAGGAGTTTGGACACTACGCGAACCTATGTCCTAGTCATCAGACTATGCCGCAAATGATGTTATTGGATAATAATCAAGTTATGATACTACCACAGATGAAGAGGAATGATTAAAGCTCTTATGTTGATTATGTCAATTGAGTGTTGTATCAACAATGTACTTGTTATAATAATTATGGAGTATATAAGGATTGTACTGCAGTACTATTTCATTAAGGGCTTGAGATTGTGTGGAACAAAGAAAAGTGACTCAATATCAGGATATATTTTTGGAAAATATATGGTTTAGAGAATGATAAATCATAATATAGTTCTGATACCGAGGTAGTGATTTTGGAATAATACATGATTAATTTGGATAAATTATATTGGATATTCTTAACTACCTTGAAACTGATTAATGATTTGTATATTCCATCATTTTTAGGGTTTAAAACATTGTTGGATTGATGAAGTATATCCAGCATTCTATATGGAATAAGGGAGCATGAATGTAATCAATAAGGAATATGGTAATTCAAGATGTTTCAGTGTATTAAAAGAATACATGATGAAGGTATTCATATGCTATTATGGGGTAAAAATGATATATATTATGTTTACCTTCCTTATAAATGTTGGACTGTGAGTTTGGATAGAATTATTTTGGATAGTTCTTATTTAGATTATTTTGGATTGCCATAAAAGGACAACCCGAAGGTCGGGCAGCAACCTGTTGCGTCCGGCAAGGCTGCGAGACTTGAACCCGCAAACGAAGGGAGACAAGGGTGTATCACCTACCACTATCCCACGAGATGTCCTGGATTAAATAAAGTAGTTTTTTAAACGATCTGGTAGATGAATTATAAATTCGTTTATTTTGGAACCCTCTATGAATAGTATAAATAGAATTTTTTTTTACGAGTGAATGATGAGTTTTGGTAGAAATTTATTAATGGATAAAACTTTAATTATAAACTAAGTATATATCCTTATGATCTTAGCCAATCTCATAAATAAATTCCTCATCATTAATAAAAGGAACTTAGAACAAAAATGTTGTCCTAGATGGTACCCTAAATCATCACTAATTTATGGCTTTGGGATTGTTGGCCTTTTCATAGCCATGTTCTCTACCACTCTCCATCAGATAATTGATGGCTATATTTTTCTTCCATATCCATATTTTCTTACACGGAACCCTAGTATGTGTTATTTTCGGTAATCTTCATACATTCCACTCTTTATTTAAAATAGAGGCCTCATTAATTAATTTTTCGATGTGAGATTTCAACTAAGATATTTTGAAACGTCAAAAATGTGTTATCCCAATACCCTATGTTTTGTTGAACCGATGGTATTTCAAATAATCATAGATTGATGATTTTAAGGACCTAAATTTTATACTTGTTTGTGATTGATGACCTCAATCACTACCTATAAATATTTACGTTTTTCCTCCAATTATATGTCTCTAATTGCCACCAATGTTCTCCTAATCGAGATCATAATTTGGTGGTGACCCTTTCATTTCTCTTTTCCTCATATTAAGAATAAATTTTAGTAACCCAATTTCCGATGTGGGTTTTCCCATAAAGATATTTTTTATTTTCAACCTTTTATTTTCAAAGAACAATTTCAAATTGCGAGGACGCAATTTATTGAAGGAGGGGAGAATGTAACACCCCAGGATTTCAGAGTGTGTTATTTCTTAAAAATAATTCAATAACTTGCACTACACGCAACACCGAGTTCAATCACACCATTAAAAGAGGTCATGAATAGTATTAACTACATTTTGAACTTTATATAATCCTTATAATTTTAGAATCCCTATTATGAGTTTCTTAGTCATATTGCAAGAACAGATTCATTTTCAGTATTTCACTTTTATCAACTTCTAATAGTGAAACCTTTTTAAATACAATATTTTAAACTTTTTGACTAAATGGGGACATCAAAAATTTAAAATGAAACATCCCAAGCTTCCACGGTACGCTTTCCTTTGAATAAAACAGTAGCGTGTGTTGTACGCAACTTCGAGTTCTAACACACCGTAACCAATCAAACTAGCTGTTATGAATAGTAATACCTACTTTTTGAAGTTATATATATTTTATATTTTAAAATGGACTTCATTTTTGGATTCGGAATATCAAATTTAGCCTAAGGTGAAATTTTGGTACTTTTCGGATAACTTTCATATTTTGATGAATAGTGAAAATTACTAAATTTTAATTAAAAACAACTTTTTTAATCAAAATAATTAATAGTGATAAATTGTGAATTTGAGTGGTTTTAAAGTATATTTAGAATATATTTTTACCATTTAATATAATGTTGGTCATTGGACATAATTTTACAATTAAACCGAACATAAACAAGTGTCAATCTTTTGATAGTTATTATCTCTTAAAAACACGCTTTTTGTTTTGACAGCGGGAATTAATTTTAAATTAATTTATGCCACTTCTGTGTTTTGAATTTAGAAAAATGGATTCCATATTTGGAATCATGATGTTCAAATTGTGTAAATAGGTGACTTTTATTTTTAGTCATTTTGAATAATTACTGCGGTAAATATTTTATTTACCATGGTTAAGGGTAAATCCGGTAAATAAGGGTTAAAAAATAATATTATAATAATACTAAATTACCCTAAAACGTGTCTTAACCCTATTGGTTGATACATGGTCGACCATGGGCATCTTTGGGTCAATTTTGGGACCCCATTGATCCACTTGTAAGTGATAATGACACTTTATTTTAATTAAGTTAAAATGAATACAAAAATGGCATAAGCTTACATCTTTTAAAAGAACAATTTTTACATAGGGTTATACATGTTGGATTTTCGATTATAAATATTCATTAGAAAGCTAAAACGATTTCCTACATAATGATATTTTATTTATAATTTTTAGACATCAAATAATTTAAATTATTAATGACACAATAATGATGCAATGTTTACCTCATTAATAAATCATTTAAATAAATAAGATTATAATGATTAATATATTATCTAAAACCTGTCCAATTCTTATTGGTTGATGTTATTTAGAATATTAGTCATCTTATCTTCGACCTCAATGATTTTTGGACCATTATAAACCGAATATAATTATATTATAAAGTAATACTTTCACTCTTTCCTAAAGAGCCCCTCTTCTCCCTTATAAAAGGAGACCACTTCTACTCATTCCTCACACCTCTCAAGCCACTTGGCTCGTCCAAACTCTGCCCAACTAAGCTCCCCACATCCCTCTCCTCCTCCTTGAAGCTTCCCCTTAGGCAGAAATCATTTCAAGAAGTCCTTTGGTTCCAACCAAAGTGAGTTACCTAAATTAAAGGTAACGATTTCTCTTAAATTATTTTCCTTTATTTTGCTTCTCCAACCCCCAAACTCTTTTTATTTCCTTTCTTTTGTAACAACACCAGTATCCTCAATATACTAGGATGTTTCTATAAGAAGTATTCAAACTACACATACACACAACTCCATCTAATGGATTATGAACATAATGTTTCTGTGGATGGAAAACTAACGCCTCACGAAACGATGATTGTTCAAATACATCTTACCACCTCTCATGGTGGCCATTATGATGGCACTGTAATTAAATATGATATTAATGATATATATTTTATGTATAAGCTTCTGTAATTCCATTTTATTTCATACCATTATTCGTTTCATGTTGTATATACATACGATAATTTCATTTGAGGAAGTGCGGACTACCGCCCCCTTAAAATGATATGACTCGTTCATACCACACATGGAACGTATAAAGGATGGTGTTAATGAACTTAAGTAACATATACAAAATATTATATTATAATGGAATAGTAATATACCTATGTATCATTTGGATTCAATTCTTTTAAAATAAAAATTAAATGGAAGTAGCGTTCGTGCGTACGTACGGACTACCGTCTCCACGAACGCGGTGAGATCCATCCTCCATCGTATCCATTCAAGTCTTATTCTCATTTTAGGGTTAAAAATAATGTTAATATCATTCTTATTATGAATAAGATTTAATCTATCCATTACAAACATGTCTTACGTAACCAAACATTTAAGAAGAACGAATCGATTATCACCTGAAACGACGATAATACTAAGATATTATTAATAAAGCAACATTAAAAGATCATATATGATATCATATTAATGTATATGATTCTTGTATAATTTAATAACAATTATTTCACCATTATACAGGAGGTTAACCTACCCCAACCAAGGAAAAGTACAAGGTAAGGGTTATTTCACAATCTCTTCATTATTCGAGGTTGTTTATACGTAATAATCTACTGGGATCTCGTTATCATCCACATCCATGTTTCTTCAAAATGTATTTCAAAACATTTTTACAATAATATGGGTTAAAGTCATTTATACCCTTGTTTTACTTTTTATAAAAGGAATCTTTCCGTCGTTTTCAAAACAAGTTCCTTTTTAACCTTTTCGACAAAATTAAGGTAAGAATGTTTTTTTTAACTTATACGACGGGTGCGGTTATTTTCTGCCGTTATAAAATCTCCAAAGCTTCCTTTACAAGCTTATAAGAATATTTTCAAATTAAATGTTTTATTTTATAATTATGTGACTTTTAAATGATTTAAAAAAAAGATATATTTCTATCAAGTATATGAAAATCCAGTGAAAATGTATATGTATTTAACGCAAGCTTAAAAATGTTTTCAGAAAACCCGACTATCGAGTGTGGTAGACAGGAAGGGATTGGGAGTGGACCCATCATGGCCTGTAATTAGTGAAGCAGTCTCAGAATTAGTTATTTTGTTTTCAGAAGCTTGCATAATGTTTTCAGAAAAACACTGGAGTATATTTGATCAATTTTAAACGTAAGTATCTTCTAAAAAAATTGCATCGGTAGGTCTCATGAGACAAACTAGTGTCTTGGCACAAGGCCTTGACAAAATCTTATTTGTAGTCTTGGCACGAGGCCTTGGCTATGTGGTCATGATAGTCTGGCATTATGCATTCCAACATTATGAAAGTGGTTATTGATTTTTGCATGTGATTATTCGATTAGTAGAATATCCATGTGAATAAGTAAATTGCATTATTTCCTTTTATTTATTCCATACCATGTTGAAAGTTCATGTTTGAAAGGCTTTTGTTTTAGTTATACATTGCCTTAAAAGTTTATTCTTATTTATGAAAGTTTCCGCTATTTTGTTATCCTTACTGGGCATTTGAGCTCACCCCTTTTATATGTTTTATTTTTCCTAGGAAGTGAAGAAGTAAATTATGAATGACCTGCAGGGATATTATGTGGGGATATGAGTGTGGATTATGGAGACATTATGTTGTTGTAGTAGTTTTTCATTTTATGATGTAATGTAAAACTTATGAATATATCTAGTGTTTCCAAGGCTACTAAACCAATCGGTCTTTCGAGATTTGATATTTCTTGTGATCATGCCAATGTTACGAAGTAATGCACCGACTCTGGGTAGCTGGGGTCGGGGCGTTACAGTAGCGGCAAAATTATGTTTAATGGTCAGGTTATAATTATCTTATTTAAATAATTATAATAAAAAAGTGTTGTTTTGCATATAATTGGTGTTGTGTGCATTAAATTCTATATTAAATTTATTTTTAAATCATTGTAGTGTTACCATCTCAATAATTCACAAATATTAATATTTGTTTTGGTTATTATCAATTAAAATTAAAGAATTTTGATATACTAAAGATGTATTTTTTTCACAAGGTGTAGGTATTATGAGTACACAGTAATACCCTTTGGATTAACAAGTGTACCATATGTGTTTGTGGGTCTAATGAATATAGTATTCAAGGATTATCTTAAAAAAATATTATTTTTATTAATTATATCTTGATATACTCTAAGTTCCATGAAGACCATGAAGAACATTTATGGACTATCCTTATGACTCTAAGGGAGAAAGAGCAATATGGGAAATTTAGTAGGTGTGAATTTTGGCTTTAACAAGTTTCCTTTCTTGTTCATATTATCTACATATATGGAATATTAGTTTACCCCATTAATAAAAAGTTTTATAAAGAGTTTCACACACCAATTGACATAATTAAGATTTGTAGTTTCCTTGGTTTAGCTAGTTACTATTGGAGATATATTGAAAAAATCTCCTGATTAGCTAATCAGTTATCCAAGTTGATATGTAAAAAGGTAAAATTCACATGGTCTAAGGAGTGTGAATAAATATTTGAGTAATTAAGTAAAATATTAACCAATACACTAGTATTGACCTTACTATCTAGGAAGTAGGTGTTTTTTATATACATGGATCCATCAAATAAAGGATTAGGGTGTGTCCTTATGAAAGATTATTGAGTTGTTTCTTATGAATTGAGGTAATTAACACCCCATGAAAAAAACTATCCAACCCAAAATCTTGAGATGGAAGCTAAAATATTTCTATTGAAAATATGGAGGAACTATCTTTATGGTGAAATATATAACATATATATGAATCATTAAATTTTTAAATATATATCCACTCATAAATATCTCAACATAAGAAAAAGTATATGGCTATAACTACTCAAGTAATATGATTTTGTAATAAAATTACACATTGAGAAGGCAAACAAGGTTTCTAGTGAATTTAGTATGAAGGATCATGGAATTCAATCCATGATGAGGATAAATGGGGATCCTATATTCATGGAATTAGTGAAGTTGTACTTGTAAATTACTAAGGGAAAACATCATTTATTTTATAAGTAATGGACCAACCATCTTTACTATAGAAGATAAATAGGTCTCAACAAGGTGATAAAAGTTTAAAAAAGAATATTAAAACCATAGATGAAGAAAAATTAACATACTATAACTATAAAGACAGTGTGTTGAAGTTTGTAGAGGTTTTGGGGTGCAGCGGATGTAGTCATGCCCATGAACAATAAAGTAAATTCATCAAATACGTCAAATTTATCCAAGAAAACTATAATAATATAAACTCTATAATCTATGAGACATGATCATCACATATAATTTATAATGGATGTATTTAAAAAAATAATTAACTCATGGCGAAATTTTTTTTTAATTAATGAATCAGATAAAATATCCACATCATATTATCATTGCATTGAGGATTCAAGGGTATAATCAATCTAGTGGTAATCCACATGTACATGATAAAGCTCCAAAAATCTCTTTATAAATCCCTAGTTTCAAGCATGGAATATTTTAACACTTATGTCATTTATTGATGATTTCCACAATAATCCATTTGAGGTGGAAGGATTCCTTTTTTCTCTCTAGAATTTATAGTTTGGAGGAGGTGGATTACTCTCAATTATTGAGGACATTATAAGGAGAAGAGATCTCTTAGGCCTGAGATAATTCCCAATAGAGTTCATTTTTTATAACAACCAATAGGGATGAGAAAGTCATAATCGGGTTTATATAGAGCTAGGGTTAGAGAATAAATAATTTTACATGGGCCCTTATTATTCTATTAATACCCAATGAGTCCCATTTTATTTACTTCACATGTTATAGACTAACAAATAAAAAAATATTATTTCTTGAATAAATTAATTAAAATTTATTTAATTAACATTTATTTAAATAATATTTAATATATTATTTCTCACTGGACCATTTACTTGATATCTAATTTTTACTCAATATTTAACAAACCTTGAATAATGTATATTTAATTAAATAAATAAAAATCACTATATTATTCCTTGTGTTAGTTAGAGTAGATCACTCAAGAGGGGATGAATTGATTGTCTATAAAAAAACTTATTTCAAAGGGTATAATTTGAAGTTCCCCAATATTAAAAATTTAATTGCCTAGTTTTCCAGTAGTGAATTTATAAAATATTTATTGTTAAATTAATTTCTCAAAAGAGTGATTAGTTATCAGTTATATTAATATGATAATTAATACAACTTTTGAAACTAACCAAATAAGTCAGTACTATTATAAAAACTTTCTAAGACTAACTATCAGAGTTTAATTTAGTTTTATAAAATATGTAATAAAATAGAGTAAAATTAAAAGGTAAAAAACACAGTGGAAATAAAATAAGAGGTTTAGTCTCAAGTAGAGACTTAATATTCTCCACTTAGTGATCACCTTCCACCAAGAAGTTTAAATTAATAAATAGTTTGATTCACATATTTGATCAGGGTTCACAACAGCACATAGGTTGGCCAATTCATGAAACCTCTACCATAGTTCTTCATGTGTACAAACTACCAGGTCACAAAAGGACCTATTCCACACTTATCTATGGGAGTAACAGCTGTAAGAAGGTATTATTTGAAGTATATCTTGTATCCTTTAGTTTTTATACCATAGACAGTATGTTCTTAACAGACAGATACACACACTACTCAAAAGTATCTAAAAATGAACACAACATAGAAAAAAAATATGAGAAAGGATTTAGAAGGATCTGTGTGACTTGAGATAAAACTCTTGAATATTCAGATATAGATGAGATGAAGTCTGAGTCCTCTTCTGGAAGTTGACACACAAAAATAGTGTCGTATTCTGGCTTCCAGGTACAAGTATGGTTCTACAGGTTTATTCTTATCCTTGTTTGATATACTGAAGTAGTTTCTCAATTCGTTGTTCATATCGGTTGATATTATCTTGTGTGTTCTTATTTTTGTTCTTGATTTTTCAATGGTTACATGAGAGTTTCAGATGTTCTTCTGTAACGCCCCGACCCCAGCTACCCAGAGTCGGTGCATTACTTCGTAACATTGGCATGATCACAAAAGATCAAGTCTCGAAAGACCGATTAGTTTAGTAGCCTTGGAAACACTAGATACATTTGTAAACGTTACATTACATCATAAAGTGAAAAACTACAATAACAAAGTCTTCATAGTCCACACTCATATCCTCTTCTGACTATCCCTGCAGGTCATTCATAAAATACTTCTTCACATCCTGGAAAATATTAAAACATTGAAAGGGGTGAGCTCAGATGCTCAGTAAGGATAACCATATTGCAGAAGCTTTCATAAATAAACATTAACATTTAAGGCAATGTATAACTAAAACAAAAGCCTTTTAAACATGAACTTCAACATAATATGGCAAAAGTAAAATGAGATAATGCCAATTACTTATTCACATGGATATTCTACTGGTCGAATAATCACATGCAATATCAATAACCACTTTCATAATGAGGGAATGTATAATGCCGGACATTCTGAAACATTTTGTCAAGGCCTCGGCCAAGACGTCTAAAATGATTATGGCCTCGGCCAAAACCATAAATCAAATTGGGAAAGGGCCTTGGCCAATTCCACGTCTAGTTGTCTCATGAGACCAACTGATGCATCTAGGAGCTATAGAGGGCTCCACCCGTCACTTATTAAGTCCAATACATTCCTCATATGAATAGGTTTAAACATATCATAAACCATAACATAATCGTATCTCATAAAACATGCATAAAGGAAACATAACATTTCCACATTTCAATCACAATATATCAATACAACACATTGATATAAAAATTCTTTCAAAACCATTTTCAATACCAAAATAAAAGAAAGTTAAAACTTTGTATTTATTTTTCATTAAAAAAAATGATGGCTTGTAGAGGAAGCCGAAACTCAAATAATGGTCACGGCGGCGGAGAAGTCGTTGTCACCGCATAAGTACGGAAATAAAAACATTCCCTTTTTTTCGTTTAGTAAAACGCTTCGTATAAAAGAGGTTCCTTTTGAATAAACGTAAAAGTCAAAGGGGTTTATACACCGTATAAAAGAAAGTTATGTATAAAATAAAATATGCCTCAATGAAAGGAGATTGAGACGAAGTCCTTAAAAAGATAATTTTTAAAATAAAATAGATCTATTATGTGTATTCACTATAGGTACACATAAAGAAAGTAAAAATACAAAATAGGACATAATAACATCATGACATAATTTGAAAGTAGGAGATTAACCCAAAGAATGGAAATTGGGTTAAGAAGTTCCCTTACCACGTATCTGACTTGACTCAACCGTTCTTTAACCTCCTGAATAATAAACTAGAGTTAATATATACCTTATTAAGAATCATTTTCAATTTCATTATCCTTTTTATATCACTTATTACAATGATATGAACATTATGTAATTATTTAAGTTAATAACGGTCGTTTTTTCGATCTTTGGTACTTGAATCAACAATAAACTTCTTATAATTACAAGTTGTTTATGTGGTAGAATATCCATTATCTCCAGAATTATATTCATTATTTAGATGTCATATATATCATATATATCTAGTATATACATTCATTTATAATATTACGTAACATTTAGAGGTAAGAAATGAAATGCACCGTTCATGGAGACGGTAAGCCGTACGTACGCATGAACGCTACTTTCATTTCAATTTCATATTTAATGGAACAAAATCATAATGATATAAATGTATAATATAATTCCAGTATAATATAGTGTATAATACCATTTACTCCATCCTTTATATATCCCACATATGGCATTAACGATTCAAATCACTTTGAGGGGGCGGTAGTCCGCACTTCCTAAAATGAAATTATCGCGTTTTACCCATAATGGAAATCATAAAGTATGCCATAAATGAGAAATACAGAAGCATAAGTAAAACATAAACATATTATATATCATATATAAATATAGTGACATCTTAATGGCCACCTTTGAAGGTGTTATATGAGTGTTGAACAATCATCGTTTCGTGAGGCAGAAATTCGTCATCCACAGAAACCGTATGTTCTTTAACCATTAGATGTAGTTGTGTGTAAGTGTAGCTCGAATACTTCTTATAACAACATCCTAGTATATTGAGGATACTGTTTTTGTTACAAAATAAATTAATAAAAAGATTTTAGGGGGTTGGAGAAGAAAATCAAAACAAAACAACATTAGAGAAGACATTACCTCAAAATCGGGTAACTCTTTTTGATTTGAGCCAAAGGCTTCCTTGAGAAGAGTTATGCCCAAAGTGAGGCTTATAGTAGTAATAGGGGGAAGTTGGGAGAGTATTTGGGAAGATTTTGGCCGAGCCAAATGGCTTGAAGGTGTGAATAAGGTGGGAGAGGTGGGGGCCTTTTATAAGTGGAGAGGAGGGGCTCTTTTGGAAAGATTGAAATGTTACATTATTATAAAATGCTTTTCGGATTCTAAAGGTCCCACACTTATATAATTCGTGGATAAGGTGATAAGGGTTCTAAATCTCCTCATCCAATAGGCTTTGGACAAGTGTAATTTTTGGATTTTGCATTATCTTCTCATTTTATTTAAATCATTAAATAATGAGGTCATCGCTGCATCATAATGATGTCATAAATAATTTAATTTATTTAATGTCTAAAAATTATAAAAAAAATACTATGATGTAGGAAATCTTTTTATCTTTCTAATGAATATTTATAGTCCAAATTTTGATCTGTGTAACCCCACTTAAAAACTGTTTTAGTAAAACAACTCATGTTTGTGTCAATTTAATTTTAACATTAAATAAATATATATTAATGTCATTTTCCAACTAAAGTGGCTCCATGGGGTCCCCAAGTTGACCCATGGGTTGTCTTGGTCGGCCATGACTCATCCAATATGAGTAGGACAAGTGTCAAGCTCATCTCATATTATTAAAACATTATTTTTACCTTAAACTACACAAATTACCTCTAATCGCGATTAAGAACTTAAAAGTTACTATTCACCAAAAATTATTTTAATCTCATTGAACCACATTTTTCTTCTTAATGACAACCATGTATGTCAGATTTTTGAAAATCAAATCACATAAGTGGTAATATTTCATTTAAATGAAAAATCAGTTATTTAACTACCACTTAGTGGTTTCACTATTCATCAAAAATTGAAGTTTTTCAGAACAAAGCCAAAATTTCACCCTAAGCTATAATTGATATTCCGAATTCAAAAATGATTTCTATTTTACAAAATTCCAAACATATAAGTTGTATTAATTAATTTTAAAATTAATTCCCGCTGTTACAACAAATAGCGTGTTTTTAAGAAACAATTTATATCAAAAGATTGGTAATTGTTTATGTCCAATTTCAATGTTAAATTAATTCTAATGACCACCATTGGATAAAATGGTAAAAATATATTCTAATTATACTTTAAAACCACTAAATATTATAATTTATCACTATAAATTATTTTGATTAAAAAAGTTGTTTTTAAGTATTTTTCACTATTCATAAAAATTTAGAAGTTCTCAGAAAAATACCAAAAATTCAACATAGGCTAATTTCAATATTTCGAATCCAAAAATGAAGTCCATTTTGATAAATAAAATTTATAAAATTTCAAAAATTAGGTATTACTATTCACAACGGCTAGTTTAATTAGTTGTGGTGTGTGTTAGAGCTCGAGGTTGCGTACAACACACGCTATTGCATTATTCGAAGGGAAAAGTACAGTGGAAGCTTGGGGTGTTACATTCTCCCCTCCTTTAAATAATTGAATCCTCGCAATTTCTAGGGTATTACTGCATAAAAAGACTCGGGTGGTTTTTCATCATAAATTCCTTAGGTTCCCACGTTGCCTCTTCCATTTTATGATTTCTCCACAAAACCTTCACCAGACGATTCATCCGGTTTCTCAGCACCTGCTCCCTCACATCAAGAATCCTGACGGGCTCTTCACAATAGGAAAGATCGATTTCCAGTTCTAATTCCTCATAGGTGAGTACATGCGTTGGGTCAGGCATGTATTTCCTCAACAGAGATACGTGGAACACATCGTGAACTTTGGAGAGACTTGGCGGCATTTCCAATC
Organism: Viscum album; assembly: GCA_963277665.1. Lineage (NCBI taxonomy): Eukaryota > Viridiplantae > Streptophyta > Magnoliopsida > Santalales > Viscaceae > Viscum > Viscum album. The sequence continues at coordinate 546,115,398 of OY728140.1, forward strand.
GGTAAGCTACAGCCCCAATTCGTTCTAGAATTTCGAAAGGTCCGATGTACCTGGGACTCAATTTACCTTTCTTACGAAAACGTATGACTCCCTTCCATGGAGATACCTTCAGGAAAACATGATCACTGACTTGAAATTCCAAATCCTTCCTTCGATTATCGGCATAGCTCTTCTGCCTACTTTGAGCTGCTTTGATGTGATTTTGGATTACTTTCACCTTTTCCACTGTTTCCTCCACCAGTTCTGGGCCTACAAGTTTTCTTTCACCAACGTCATCCCAACAGGTTGGTGTACGACATCTATTTCCATATAACTCTTCATATGGTGCCATCTGAATACTCGAATGGAAGCTATTGTTATAGGAAAATTCTACCAGTGGTAAATATTGATCCCACATACCCTGAAAGTCAAGAGAGCATGATCTCAACATGTCTTCTAAGGTTTGAATAGTCCGTTCTGATTTTCCATCTGTTTGAGGGTTATAGGCAGTGCTCAAACGAAGTTCAGTATCCAAGGCCTTTTGAAGACTTTTCCAGAATCTTGAATTAAAACGAGGATCACGATCAGAAACAATCGATAGGGGTACTCCATGAAGTCTTACAACTTCATTAATATATAGTCTTGCTAGACGTTCAAGTGGTAGATCCTCCCGTATAGCCAGAAAATGTGCTGACTTAGTAAGTCGAACAACAATGACCCATATTGCATCATTCCTTCTAGGAGTCTTTGGTAGTCCCATGACAAAGTCCATCGTAATATTATCCCATTTCCACTCAGGTATGGGAAGAGGTTTCAATACTCCACCAGGATGTTGCCTTCCAGCTTTCACTTTTTGACAAACCATACACCTCGACACAAAATCAGCAATCTCCCTCTTCATATTGTCCCACCAAAAATGTTCCTTCAAATCTCTATACATTTTGGTGCTCCCAGGGTGTATAGAGAAGTTGGAACTATGAGCATCATCCAACAATTCCATTTTTAGATCAGGTATATTGGGAACACAAAGTCTCTTCCCGAATTTCAAAATTCCATCCTTATACACAAAGTCCCTCAATCTTCCATCATTCACACCTTTAATATTCTTCTGAAATTCTTCATCATTGGTCTAAGAACTCTTAATCCTTTCTAGTAATGATGGTTTGGAAACCATTTGAAAAAGCATTGATGTTTCACCTTCCCTAGTTATTCCCATGTCCATCTTCACTAGATCCAAGAAAATTGGATCCCTTTCAATTCTCATCACATTCAAAACTCCATGGTCTTTTCTACTCAAAGCATCTTCCACCTTGTTTGCCTTCCCTAGGTGGTAATGTATCGTGCAATCATAATCCTTGATTAGTTCAAGCCATCGCCTTTGCCTCATGTTGAGTTCTTTTTGTGTGAAAATATACTTCAAACTCTTGTGATCAGTATAAATCTCACATTTTTCACCATAGAGGTAATGTCTCCATATCTTTAAAGAAAATATCACAGCTGCTAACTCAAGATCATGAGTAGGATAGTTTTGCTCATGAATTTTTAGCTGTCGTGATGCATAGCCAATGACCTTATCATTCTGCATAAGGACACAACCGAGTCCTTTCTTCGATGCATCACTATAAATAACAAACCCATCATTCCCCGATGGTAGAGTCAATACAGGGGCATTGACTAATCTTCTCTTTATTTCTTCAAAACATTCTTCACACTCTTTTGTCCAGACAAATTTAATCCCTTTATGTGTGAGCTTTGTCAATGGGTTAGCCAATCTGGCAAAATTCTGGACGAAACGTCGATAATAACCTTCTAAACCAATAAAACTGCGTACCTCAGTTATACTTGTCGGTGCTGGCCATTCTTGGATTGCCTTGGTTTTATAAGGATCAACGGAAATTCCATCCTTAGAGACAATATGGCCAAGAAAAGAAATCTCATGAAGCCAGAATTCACACTTTCTAAATTTCCCATATAATTCATGTCTTCTAAGAGTCTTCAGGATAATGCGTAAGTGATTTTCATGATCTTCGTGGCTTTTGGAGTATACCAAGATATCATCAATAAATACCACTACAAAGTCATCAAGATATTCCTTGAAAACTCTATTCATTAGATCCATGAAAACAGAGGGTGCATTAGTCAATCCAAAAGGCATTACTGTAAACTCGTAATGCCTGTACCTTGTTCGAAATGCTGTCTTTGGAACGTCTTCCTTCTTCACACACAACTGATGGTATCCAGACCGAAGGTCAATCTTTGAAAAGTATTGAGCTCCATGCAGTTGGTCAAACAAATCATCAATGCGAGGTAGGGGATACTTATTCTTTATTGTTATAGCATTGATCTCCCTATAATCAATGCACAACCTCATAGATCCATCTTTCTTCTTAACAAAAAGAACAGGGGCTCCCCAAGGAGAAACACTAGGGCGAATAAATCCCTTATTACTCAATTCCTCTAGTTGTTTCTTTAGTTCAACTAATTCCACAGTGGCCATTCTATAAGGGGTCTTTGATATGGGCCTTGATCCAGGAATTAAATCAATGGAAAACTCAACTTCTCGTTCTGGAGGATGTCCAGGTAAATCTTCCGGAAACACATCAACATATTCTCTCACAATAGGTACATCCCCTATTTGAATATTCCTTTCCTCATCCTCAGTAATTTCCTTCTCTTCCTCCCCAATAATTGAATTTAGTCGAGCTACTGGGGGTGGATCTAGATAAGAATTATGTGGCGACGATTATGCTCTAAAGATAAGGTGTTCCTTATCATCATCATCAAGAATCGTAACCTCTTTCCTCTTACAATAAATTTTTGCATCATGGTCCGAAAGTCAATCCATACCGAGGATTATATCAAATTCAATCATGGGTATGACGATGAGATCAGCAGGTAAAGAACATTTAGGTGCTCTAATGGGAACTAATCGACAAAACTTTGTTGCAACAATACTTCCCTTAGGGGTTTTGACCGACAACTCCCTTGTTAAATCAAATTGGAAATATCTAATTTTCTTAGCAAACTGGGAAGATATGAAACAATGCGATGATCCAGAATCAAATAATGCATTTTCTAAACTTGAGGAAACCATTAAATTACCTGCCACCATGTCTTTCGGAGCTTCCACCTCAGCAGTAGTGATAGCATAAGCCTGGCCTTGATCCCTTGGCCTCTTCTGAGGTAAGTTCCCCTGACGCTTAGGACATTCATTTGCATAATGTCCCTTCTCTCTACAATTATAACATTCCACGTTGACAGCCGCTTTCTTTCCCTTGCATTCATGAGCTTGGTGGCCTTTTTCACCACACTTGTAACATACTCCTTTTCCTTTTAGACAGGCACCAGGGTGCTTCCTACCACAATTATCACAGGGTGGAAATTCATTTCTACCCTTCTTCCCTGTTTCCTTATTTCCTTTCCCAGAGTTTTCTGCGGATCTCTTCTTATCTTGCTTTGATTTAAAGTCATAAGACTTAGAGAATTCCTTTTCCGTCTTGATAGCGCATGAGACAATACCTTCAAATGAAGAGAAGGTTTGTGATACTAAAGCTCGACGGAGAAATGGTTTCAACCCATCAAAGAAACGATCAGTCTTACTTCTTGGGTTACGTATGTAATCTGCAGCATACCTTGCTAACCTTGTAAAGTTAGCCTCATACTTTGCGACATTCTCATCCTCCTTCTGCCTCAGACTCAGAAATTGCCTTTCCATATCCGCTCGATGGTCTCGAGGAAAGTATTTTTCTAAGAACAGCTCTTTGAACTCCTGCCATTCCATGTTTGTTAATTCATCATCTTCCTTTGTGTTTTGAATTAGTGACCACCATTGATCGGTATCACCAGTGAGGCGGTAAACTGCCATGACAACATTCTCCCTTTCACTACTCCCCAAGGCATGGAATATTTTCTCTAAGGAATTTATCCATTGCTCAGCTACTATAGGATTTGTACTCCCATTGAAGGTTGGCGGTTGTTGCCTCGTGAAACGGTCTAGCATTGATCCTCCACGTTGCGGATCAGGGTGCTCCATACGAGTAAGGTTGTTATTCATAACCTGTGTGAGTTGTCCCAGTACGGTGAGAAGCTGATCAGCACCAGTTGTATCACTAGCTCCACCATAATTATCCTGAGCAGGAGGGTAATCCCTACACAGAGTGCGTGCATTGATACGGTTTCCATTCCTTCCACTAGGAGCCATTTCTAAATAATGGCATAAACTAGATTAGTTCATGAATCAAAATACATAATTCCATACTTGTAAAACACTTAACATAAATTGAACTAGTTATGGATATAATCCATAATTATAAAAATGTTTTCTTTGAGGAAGTATATCCTCATAACCCTTCATAGTGGTTTGTAAAGAAAATGAGAATTATCCTAAACATATCCCCCGGGAGTTCCGTAACCAAGAGTGCAGCAAGGCCCGTTGTCGTGCACCAGTTCCCGTTCGAGTCTAGCTCAAAGCGGTGTTTTCAGGTTTTACCCCTAGGTACATCTGTGCCAGAGCCGCCTCTACCTGCTCGTATCCAGACAGGGATGTATGGCGCGGAAAACTCATAACATCTCTATAATACCAAAATTCTAGGGAGTTCTTCTGTACTAATCCTCAAAGTCTATCTTTGGGCTATGTGTTCTAATCAGAGTTTATCTACATCTAGCTTCCAAGGTTAGTATTAAACTGCCTCTGATACCAACTGTAATGCCCCGACCCCAGCTACCCAGAGTCGGTGCATTACTTCGTAACATTGGCATGATCACAAAAGATCAAGTCTCGAAATACCGATTAGTTTAGTAGCCTTGGAAACACTAGATACATTTGTAAACGTTACATTACATCATAAAGTGAAAAACTACAATAACAAAGCCTTCATAGTCCACACTCATATCCTCTTCTGACTATCCCTGCAGGTCATTCATAAAATACTTCTTCACATCCTGGAAAATATTAAAACATTGAAAGGGGTGAGCTCAGATGCTCAGTAAGGATAACAATATTGCGGAATCTTTCATAAATAAACATTAACATTTAAGGCAATGTATAACTAAAACAAAAGCCTTTTAAACATGAACTTCAACATAATATGGAAAAAGTAAAATGAGATAATGCCAATTACTTATTCACATGGATATTCTACTGGTCGAATAATCACATGCAATATCAATAACCACTTTCATAATGAGGGAATGTATAATGCCAGACATTCTGAAACATTTTGTCAAGGCCTCGGCCAAGACGTCTAAAATGATTATGGCCTCGGCCAAAACCATAAATCAAATTTGGAAAGGGCCTCAGCCAATTCCACGTCTAGTTGTCTCATGAGACCTACCGAAGCATCGAGGAGCTATAGCGGGCTCCACCCGTCACTTATTAAGTCCAATACATTCCTCATATGAATAGGTTTAATCATATCATAAACCATAACATAATCGTATCTCATAAAACATGCATAAAGGAAACATAACATTTCCACATTTCAATCACAAGATATCAATAAAACACATTGATATAAAAATGCTTTCAAAACCATTTTCAATACCAAAATAAAAGAAAGTTAAAACTTTGTATTTATTTTTCATTAAAAAAAATGATGGCTTGTAGAGGAAGACGAAACTCAAATAATGGTCACGGTGGCGGAGGAGTCGTTGTCACCGCATAAGTACGGAAATAAAAACATTCCCTTTTTGTCGTTTAGTAAAACGCTTCGTATAAAAGAGGTTCCTTTTGAATAAACGTAAAAGTCAAAGGGGTTTATACACCGTATAAAAGAAAGTTGTGTATAAAATAAAATATGCCTCAATGAAAGGAGATTGAGACGAAGTCCTTAAAAAGATCATTTTTAAAATAAAATAGATATATTATGTGTATTCACTATAGGTACACATAAAGAAAGTAAAAATACAAAATAGGACATAATAACATCAGGACATAATTTGAAAGTAGGAGATTAACCCAAAGAATGGAAATTGGGTTAAGAAGTTCTCTTACCTCGTATCTGACTTGACTCAACCGTTCTTTAACCTCCTGAATAATAAACTAGAGTTAATATATACCTTATTAAGAACCATTTTCAATTTCATTATCCTTTTTATATCACTTATTACAATGATATTAACATTATGTAATTATTTATGTTAATAACGGTCGTTTTGTCGATCTTTGGTACTTGAATCAACAATAAACTTCTTATAATTACAAGTTGTTTATGTGGTAGAATATCCATTATCTCCAGAATTATATTCATTATTTATATGTAATATATATCATATATATCCAGTATATACATTCATTTATAATATTACGTAACATTTAGAGGTAAGAAATGAAATGCACCGTTCATGGAGACGGTAAGCCGTACGTACGCATGAACGCTACTTTCATTTCAATTTCATATTTAATGGAATAAAATCATAATGATATAAATGTATAATATAATTCCAGTATAATATAGTGTATAATACCATTTACTCCATCATTTATATATCCCACATATGGTATTAACGATTCAAATCACTTTGAGGGGGCGGTAGTCCGCACTTCCTAAAATGAAATTATCGCGTTTTACACATAATGGAAATCATAAAGTATGCCATAAATGAGAAATACAGAAGCATAAGTAAAACATAAACATATTATATATCATATATAAATATAGTGACATCTTAATGGCCACCTTTGAAGGTGTTATATGAGTGTTGAACAATCATCGTTTCGTGAGGCAGAAATTCGTCATCCACAGAAACCGTATGTTCTTTAACCATTAGATGTAGTTGTGTGTAAGTGTAGCTAGAATCCTTCTTATAAAAACATCCTAGTATATTGAGGATAATTATTTTGTTACAAAATAAATTAATAAAAAGAGTTTAGTGGGTTGGAGAAGAAAATCAAAACAAAACAACATTAGAGAAGACATTACCTCAAAATCGGGTAACTCTTTTTGATTTGATCCAAAGGCTTCCTTGAGAAGAGTTCTACCCAAAGTGAGGCTTCTAGGAGTAAGATTGAGAAGTTGGGAGAGTATTTGGGCAGAGTTTGGCCGAGACAAATGGCTTGAAGGTGTGAATAAGGTGGGAGAGGTGGGGGCCTTTTATAAGTGGAGAGGAGGGGCTCTTTTGGAAAGATTGAAATGTTACATTATTATACAATGATTTTCAGATTCTAAAGGTCCCACACTTATTTAATTCGTGGATAAGGTGATAAGGGTTCGAAATATCCTCATCCAATAGGCTTTGGACAAGTTTAATCCTTGGATTTTGCATTATCTTCTCATTTTATTTAAATCGTTAAATAATGAGGTCATCGCTGCATCATAATGATGTCATAAATAATTTAATTTATTTAATGTCTAAAAATTATAAAAAAATACTATGATGTAGGAAATAGTTTTAGCTTTCTAATGAATATTTATAGTCAAAATTTGTATCTGTGTAACCCCACTTAAAAACTGTTTTAGTAAAACAACTCATGTTTGTGTCAATTTAATTTTAACATTAAATAAATATATATTAATGTCATCTTCCAACTAAAGTGGCTCCATGGGGTCCCCAAGTTGACCCATGGGTTTTCTTGGTCGGCCATGACTCATCCAATAGTATTAGGACAAGTGTCAAGCTCATCTCATATTATTAAAACATTATTTTTACCTTAAACTACACTAATTACCTCTAATCGTGATTAAGAACTTAAAAGATACTATTCACCAAAAATTATTTTAATCTCATTGAACCACATTTTTCTTATTAATGACAACCATGTATGTCGGATTTTTGAAAATCAAATCACATAAGTGGTAATATTTCATTTAAATGAAAAATCAGTTATTTAACTACCACTTAGTGGTTTCACTATTCATCAAAAATTGAAGTTTTTCAGAACAAAGCCAAAATTTCACCCTAAGCTATAATTGATATTCCTAATTCAAAAATGATGTCTATTTTACAAAATTACAAACATATAAGTTTTATTAATTAATTTTATAATTAATTCCCGCTGTTACAACAAATAGCGTGTTTTTAAGAAACAATTTATATCAAAAGATTTGCAATTGTTTATGTCCAATTTCAATGTTAAATTAATTATAATGACCACCATTGGATAAAATGGTAAAAATATATTCTAATTATACTTTAAAACCACTAAATATTATAATTTATCACTATAAATTATTTTTATTAAAAAAGTTGTTTTTAAGTATTTTTCACTATTCATAAAAATTTAGAAGTTCTCAGAAAAATACCAAAAATTCAACATAGGCTAATTTCAATATTCCGAATCCAAAAATGAAGTCCATTTTGATAAATAAAATTTATAAAATTTCAAAAAGTAGGTATTACTATTCACAACGGCTAGTTTAATTAGTTGTGGTGTGTGTTAGAGCTCGAGGTTGCGTACAACACACGCTATTGCATTATTCGAAGGGAAACGTACAGTGGAAGCTTGGGGTGTTACATATTCAGTATGTATCTCTCTCGCACATAGTCATGCACCACTTGTCTCTTATTTTAATACCTTCTCTCTTTAAAAAAGATTCTTATTTTTTAAGGAAGACAAAGAGAAAGTTCTTTCTGTAGGTTCCGGGCAAAGCAGAAGCGCATTGGTGGGTTTTCCCAACATTAATTTTAACGTTAAGCAACGTTCAATCCGAGATCCGTCACGATTTAAAACGCCGAATCTTCAGAATATAATGGAGAACAAAAAAAATAAGAGGGAATCTCGGAACCATATAGATAGGATCATCATATCTTGGTTATAATTAATTTAATTAATTCACAAGAATTACCTTGGTGGAATTCTTTCTTCGTTGATGTCTCCGGTCACGATCATGTGATCCGTCATTGAATCGTATAATCCAAGTGTAGGATTCCTCTAGTAGTGATCCACGCATGTTCCATGTATCTATGTACATCGCTGAAGGGATATCTGGGTGCTAGCATGGAAGAGCCTTCGCTTGCGATGTCCGCCTTCAACCGCCTTGATCTGGTGGAGGATCTTGCTCTCGTAACTTGAGGTCATTCTTGGTGGAAAGGAAATTCTCTCTTATCTTGGGAGTATTTCCAAATCCATTGTGCACAACAAAATGGCTCTACTAAAGTGTTGGGGTTGTGAGAATATTTATAATCGGGTTTGAGGTTAATAGAGTTACGACAATAAATAAATGTGTTACGCATTTTATTTATTTCATTAACTCTTATTGAAAACCCCCATGTCAAATCATTAATTACTTGACATGTTCCCACGCTGATTATAATAAATATAATTTAATAAAACAATATTATATCCTCAAAATCCCAACTGGAAAACTACACGGCGTGTAATAATTAATACACGGCGTGTACTTATTTTCCATAAAACTACACGGGGTGTATATTTAATATACACGGCGTGTACTTTTATTTTCCATTTTTCTCCACCACATTTATTAGACCTTGAGTCATGGCTATTTATTTCTTAAATAAATGTAACTGCATTACTCGCTAATAAATATATTATTTCGCCCATAATATATTCTCTCGAATAACTAGTGTCAAAATAAATGTGATCAGTCATCCTTAAATAATTATTAAACCACAGTCGGGAATAATATTTATTTAACTTGTTAAATTAATATTTAACTAAGATACATGGACACACTTAGTGTGTGAACCTCTAGGACTCTTTCTCAATGGAATTAGGTGGAGCCTGCCAAGTTTAGCGTCTATAAACACGCCAAGACACCCATAGAGAAAAAATTTAATGCTGTAATGACGTTTCACCTCCTATAAACGCTTACCTTGTAATATAATACCTTTGTCTCAATATATCTAATCAAGCGGGTTGCATGCTAGTGCCATCAACCCATGTGCTCGATTATTCTTTCTTTGACTTCCTAGAACTGTACTCGCCCATACCTTACTAGGGCCATGGATTTATTTAGGCTATATCAATTCCATCAAAGGGCCTGAGATATCTACTTCTGTTATGGAACAGAAGGGACAAATCCTTTCTCTCATTATCTATTAATGCAGTATTACTCATGACGCACCCAACGTATCCTACCTCGCTTCGAACAGTGTGTTGTCACAGTTTTTGTCGATACATCTAAGTGCACGAGTTTTAATACCCATTAATAATAATCTTAAAGTCTAAGGACCAATACACATGTCCTCAGATAGGAACATCCAATGACACTATGAAATGTGGATTTCCTACTGGCGGGTTTCGTTCTCATAATATCCTCCTAGATATTACCAAGGGTGTATTCCATGAGAAGTTGCCTCAAAGTTTTATGAGTCCTCACCCCTAATGACCTATATTATTTGTGTCCCTAAAATAACATCATCCGGCCATAGAACATATGTTCAAGAACAGTGTTATGGCACTTCTGGGTTCTCATCATAGCAGGGATCTGCTATGACCCTTTAATGAAATAGTTGTCCTTAGGACATTATCACATGCATTGTCACGTAGAAGAACAAACAAGATGTGATAAGGCTTTTATTAATGAATAAAGTACAAACTAGTTGGTTCTAAGCCACCAACTCTAACAGACACCCACTTGGACTAGAACCAACTGATAACAACCTTTAACCCGCTAGCTCTCACATTATATTCATGCTTCTGCTGAGATAGGCCTTTAGTCATGGGGTCTGCCACATTCTCTTCCATGGACACTCTGCTCACTGCAACTTCACCCCTTTGATAGAAATCCCTCAAGAGGTGATACTTTCGGAGTATGTTCTTTGTCTGTTGATGTGACCTTGGTTCTTTTTCAAGATACACCACTACAGTATTATCACAATACCGTGTAATGGGATCTTTATTGCTAGGCACCACATCAAGCTCCTGGACAAAGTTCCAAATCCAGACAGCTTCCTTGGCTGCATCAGAAGCCGCTATATATTCGGACTCCACTGTAGAATCTGCGACAACTGGCTTCTTTGAACTCTTCCAGCTCACAGCTCCTCCATTGAGACAAAAAACATATTCAGATTGCGACTTCAGATCATTCTGATCTGTTTGAAAACCATCATTAGTATACCCTCTGATTACAAGCTCCTCATATCCTCTATACACCAGGAACATATCCTTAGTTCTTCTCAGATACTTAAGGATAGTCTTAACAGTAGTACAATGTTGTTCTCCTGGATCTTCATGATATCTGCCTACCATGCTCAGTGCATAGGAAACATCAAGCCTAGTACATAACATGGCATACATGATGGATCCTATAGCCGAGGCTTATGGGATCTTGCTCATCCTATCTTTCTCTTGTTGTGTCTAAGGACACATTTTCTTAGAAAGATGTAAGCCATGTGACACTGGAACCAATCCTCTCTTGGATTGTTCCATACTAAATCTATTTAGTATTTGGTCAATGTATGTACCCTGACTTAGTCCAAGCATCCTCTTGGATCTATCACGAATGATCTTGATCCCTAGAATATAGGTTGCTTCACCTAAATCTTTCATGGAGAATCACTTGTTCAACCAGTCCTTAACTGACTGTAAGGATGGTACGTCGTTTCCAATAAGCAATATGTCATCAACATATACTACTAGGATAACGACCGCATTCCCATTAAACCGCTTATAAACACATGGATCACATTCATTCCTAATGAAACAAATTACTTTATGGCTTCATCAAATCAAATGTTCCATGACCTGGATGCTTGCTTCAATCCATAAATGGATTTCTGCAACTTGCAAACTTGTTTGGCTTCACCTGGTGTCACAAACCCTTTTGGTCGTGTCATATAGACATCTTCCTGAAGGTTCCCGTTAAGGAATGTTGTTTTGACATACATCTTCCAAATCTCATAGTCATGGTAAACTGCTATGGCAAGTATGATTCTTATGGATTTAAACATGGAAACTGGCGAGAAGGTTTCATCATAGTCAATTCATTGATGGTGTCTGAATCCTTTAGCAACTAGCCTTGCTTTATAGGTGCTAAATTTACCTTACATGTCTAGTTTTCTCTTGAATACCCATTTGCATCCAATAGGCTTTACATCAACTGGCTCATCGACAAGAACCCAGACTTGGTTCTAATGCATGTAATCCATCTCAGAATTCATAGCTTTTAGCCATCTTACAGCTTCTGAGCTTTCTACTGCTTTCTTGTAGGAGAGAGTTTCATCATTGTCCAAAAATAATGATTCACCATCCTTTGTGACTAGGAAACCAAATCTTTCCGGTTCCCTTACCTCTCTTGAGCTCCTACACAGTACTTGTGTTTCTGGAACCTCTTCCACGGGGACCTATGGAACTTGTTCCTGTACCAACTCCTGTGTATCTTGAGCATAAACTTAATTAAAGTCAATCTTGCTCCCACTATCCTTTTTGAGGATGTGATCCCTCTCAAGAAAGATGTCTTGTCTGGCGATAGTCACTTTCTTGTCCTGAGGGTTATATAGGTAATATCCTTTCATTTCCTTAGGATATCCTATAAAGATACATTTCGTGCCCCGGGGTGCTATTTTGTTGCCTGATAAGGCCTTAACAAATGCCTCACATCCCCATACACGTGTATGAATCAAAATGGGTTTCCTTCCATTCCATAACTTGGATGGAATTCCATTTTCCACCTTAGTTGGTACTAGGTTTAATGTGTATGCTTCAGTTTGTAATACATATCCCCAAAAGGATAATGGAAGATCTGCATGACTCATCATTGACCTCACCATGTCCAACAAGGTGTGGTTCCTCCTTTCACAAACACCATTCCACTGTGGTGTATAAGGAGGAGTGAGATGAGATAGAATCCCAGACTCCCGTAGAAGATCGATGAACTCTTGGTTCAGATATTCTCCACCTCGATCTGATCGAAGCTTCTTTATCTTCTTACCAAGCTGATTATCTACTTCATTCTTGAATTCCTTAAATTTCTCTAAGGACTCTGACTTATACCTCATTAAGTAGACATATCCATATCTACTCAACTCATTAGTAAAAGTAATGAATTATGAATATCCACCTCTAGATTCTACTAGAAATGTTCCACACACATCCGTGTGTACCAATCCTAGAAACTCTATGGCCCTTTCACCTTGTACACCAAAAGGAAGCTTGGTCATTTTTCCTTGTAAACAAGCGTGACATCTATCAAGTGGTTTTAGCTCAGTAGAGTCTAAATAGCCATCTTGGTAGATCTTTGTCAAGTGCTTCTCATTCACATGACCGAGACGGTGATGCCACAACTGGGTGATGTATAATTCATGTGAGTTTGTTTCGTTATCGATTTCCAACACTTGGTTTTTGTAATTTAATACATACAAACCATTATTTAAATGTGCCATACCATAACATACGTTGTTCTTATAAAAAAGACAACCCTTATTTCCAAACTTGAAAATAAATCCATCCATATCCAAAAAAGATACCGAAATTAGGTTCTTGGTAACACTAGGAGCATAATAACAGTTATGTAAAACCAAAATCATTCCAGTCTACAATGAGAGGTGGTAATCTCCAATAGACAATGTAGCCATCCTTGCACCATTGGCAACTCGAAGACCCACCTCTCCTCTGGACATTTTCTAAATCTACTTGGTTCCTACATTTGAATATAGATGTGATCCCCACAAGCTGTATCTAATACCCAATGTGTAGAAATAGAAAGATTGCACTCAATATTGAATGCACCTTTAGCGTCCCGACTCTTCTAGGTGAAGTTCCTCTTCCAGTGGCCTTGCTTTCCACATGAGAAACACACTACCTATCGTTCCTTTCCCTACCTCTAGGTCTTCCATTTCGGGGAGGGATGATGCTCGGGGGCTTCAGACCGTTTATAAGTCCTTGGACCCTTTGCCTTATCCTTCCTCTTATTCACCATATGGACTGCGGGTTTGTCAATCCCCATGTCCTTATCTACCTGGTGAGTTAACGATAGAATTTTCGATCTAGGCACAACTGGAACAGGCTCTTCCAGCACATACAATTTCCTCTCATGGTGATGGATGACGTGTAAACGCCTATGCCACTCTTAGAAATTGGTGCTGGTGAGAAGGTTTTCCTTCTCGAGTATGGTTCGCAATGATATGTTTGAAGTCATTTTCTTTTCGTTTCTACAAATTAAGATGAGCAAAGGTTTAGTACTTTATTGCAAAACTGAGACAAATAAATTAATAGTTATTAGTTTCCCACTATTTTATCGAAATCCAATATCCCTCACCATTGATTTATGGAATATTTTATTACCTAAATATTCTAGTGGCAAGGATCCATATTGCCCTTCGCATTACCCCATCTAGGGTTGGTCAAGAAACTTTAAGGGTTTCAGTTAGGCATTCCAAATGCCAACTGCATTAACTCGTAGCTCCTTGATCCGCTGAGTGGACTCCCCAATCCTGAAATCCTTTTATTTTAGATTTCCTCAACCTTTACCCCTTGGTCACACCAAGTCCTACTATGGAAGTCAACCCTTGATGCAAACCAAGTCAAGTCAACCCAAAACCTTGAATTAGAATTCCCCGATAATTGAAACCACCCCAACTAGGGTTGGTCAAGCACTTTGAACTATGGTTCGATTCTAACCAAGATTATGGAAGGCTATACCGACTTAATATTTCTTTTGAGGGATTTCATCCTTATACGTAAATTTCCATTTTATTATCTTTTATTACATGCTTGTTAATATTAAGTGGGATTTACATAAGTGATTAACCATGTCAAAGATAATATTCATGTATAATCCGGTTTTATTTTACTTCCATCGTTCATGCTCGTTTAATTCATTAATTGTCTGATCATGAAAACCCACCCAAAATAAATAAACCATGAAACTGACAGAAATAAAATAAATGGTATGATCATGAGCTTTTCTATTGGTTAGTTTATCTAGTAGTTGATAAACTAACCCAAGACCTAGGGGAGAAACACCTTGAACCTTTCGGGTTCGTGTTTACAGCTTTCCACATGTACACCTTTGTATCTCCTTGGATTGGTTTCACCTTGGCTCCTGACTTGAGTTGCCTCCACTAGCTTGGGAGCTCCATCCATTACATATGCATTTATCTCACATGCAGGTGAGGGGTAAACAGGGGTTTTACATAAAAGAATCTTTGGGCATGCAGGACCTACATATTAATGAGGAGATGGCTTGTAGGCCAACAAATTTAATTTAAATAAATAAATTAAAAGAAATCATTCACATACAAAGGTCTCGGTCTAACTCATGATCATCCATACATGCAACGATATTTACGCATAAATAAAACTAGCATTCAATTCTTTAATCATTCTTGTTTAAGATAAATCATGCTCGAATCAATTAATTATCTTTAATTAATCAATCCTTTTATCTTAAACCCTTTTATAAACTTCCTTGAGATTCTCATCATAATTTTGAACAAATAAATTCATTTAAAATTATCCTTGTGTGTAAATTGTACCTTAGAGGCTACCTGGTGAATTCATGTTCATTAAGAAGATGTTAAATTAAACACATATATATAAAACACCTATCACGTGTTGTGCCTCATCTTTACGCATACACTATGGTACACGTCTCAAGGGTTTGTATAATATAAATAATAAATTTTAATAAATCTGCGTAACTTGGTTGAGTACACGGCATGTAGTTCCGACTACATGGCGTGTACTTTTATTCACTGTCCATCCAAAGTACATGCCGAAGACATGGCGTGTAAATGTACTTCAGAAATTTTCAGAGTACACGGCATGTTATTTTGGACACACGCCGTGTAGTTTCTGCGTTACACGGTTTCCAGTCGGGAAAGCCATGTACGGGGTACACGACAAAACCCAAACCTGAAGGGATGACACGTTGTGTTCTGTTGGACCACAAAGCGTGTAATCCACAAACTGTGTGCCACCTGTTCCTGGTCAACACACAGTGTCATAAATGACTTAGATAGGATCAATACACAGCCTGATTTGGAAGACCAGTATGATGCGTGAACCTAGACTACACGACGTGTAATTTCGAATACACGCTATGTATTCTGGTGTTGTATGACCAGAAATGTTTAGCTCCTCCGAATGAGTTTTTCATGACCCGTCCTCGGGGCCCGTGTCGTGACTACCCGAAGCCCGCCTTCCATAGGCCAGGGCCTGGCGACTAGTACCAAAGGCATAAATCCCGGTAAAAAGGGAAGGCATTGCCTTTGTAAAGTAAACAAACACCACAGAGCAAGAAAGCAGTAGAAGTAAACACTAAGTAAAAACTGAGTACAACAGTAAGTGCAGAAAAGTAAGTGGGCCAGAATACAAATCCAAACTGAAAGTAAAGTACAACTGGAAGGGAAAACAGCAACTGAAAAGTAAGCCACAACGTTGAGCTATCCACTGGAAATCCCACCTGAAGGGTGGGTACAGATAGCCTCCACTACTCCTCGGGTCCAGCCGACTGCTCTGAGTACGTCCCGCCCAGTGGTCCACCTCCAGGTACCGTCCTACTCCGCAAGCCTCAACCACAATCAGCGTTTTCTGTCTCCTGCAACCAACACAACGTAGTGCGGGCATAGCCCGTGCAAGGGTGAGTATAAGATACTCATTAGGGACCCCGAGACCCTTGAGGTCTCACTAAAACTAACAAGGATAACCACAAAGAAGATCTCAACAGATAACCTCTACATAGGTATATGCCCATACATATACCTAAGTTATCAAGTAACCCATCTCAACCATGAGGAAACACAAGATTATGAAATCAACAGATAACCACTACCCAGGTATATGCCCATACATATACCTAAGTTATCAACTGACCCATCTCAATCATGAGTTAAACACAAGGGTCATAGACTCATCTCAAACTAGGATTTTCATTATCGAAAACATAACTACTGAAGATCCCCATCTCTGGAGTGTACAGTGGTCCTGTCACGACTCTGAGGTACTGCTCACTAACCTAAGACTACTGAGGTACTCCTCCTGTCGAGTATTGTGGGCCTTCTGCTACAACCAAGCGCTTCCCACCATGGGTTTGCCGCTACAACCAAGCGTTCCCCCTCATAGCCTCTAGAGGAACTCTTTCTGTTGAGTACCGCGGGGCTGCCTCTACAACCAAGCGCTCATCTGCCGTGGGTCTGCCGCTAAAACCAAGCGCTCCCCCTCATAGACTATAGATGTACTCCTTCTGTTGAGTACCGCGGGTCTGCCGCTACAACCAATCGCTCCTCCGCCGGGGTTCTGCCGCTACAACCAAGCGCTCCCCACTGGGCTATCCGAAACACACCGAGTCGATCAGTCAAGCAGTCGTCAGGTCTTAGCCAACTACACGGTCTCCGTACTCCTCACGCTCGTCTACATGAGGGTCCGCTCCACGAGCTACTGGTCGATACTAAAAGTATCACAAAGTTCCACAAAGAAGTATCTCAAAGGACTGCCTCGTCATAGGGGTCTCAACGCAACAGACGGCGCGTCAATCGGACGCCCGGTCTGTGTGTTACTAGACTTTTCATCCCCGAGGCCCGGTTGGTTTTGTGTGCGAACCATTCCAGTTGTATCTCAATTGTACCCCGAACTCTCATAGGGTAAACTCATAGGGACCGTTTCTCCACGTGATCACCAACGCTGCTGACGGTTCATCAAACGGATGTCCAGTCTGAAAGTTATCAGCCTTTCCGTTCCAGGGGCCCGGTTGGATTTCGGGTACAATACAAATCATCCATTATCCAACTACATCCAAACCTCAGGCGAAGTATTCAAAAAGTTCAGTCTCATCAAGAGGAATTCAACGAGACAGACATCGCCTCAATCGGACGCCCGGTCTGTGAGTTATTGGCTTTTTCGTTCCAGGGGCCCGGTTGGTTTCGTGAGCGAACAAACCTGACCGCACTCTGACGGCATCCAAACCTCAAGAGGAGTAATCCAAAAGATCTTTCTCACTTAGAGGAATCCAACAAAGTCGACGGCATGTCAATCGGACGTCCGGAGTTTAAGATGTAATTGTTTCCGCTCCGAGGGCCTGGTTGGTTTCGTGTACGAACCAACCCAGCCAAACACAAAGTACTCCGAAACCTTGAGTGCGATATACAGAAATGACCGGCTCGATCCAAGGATCACATTGCCACTGACGGCGCGTCGATCGGAGGCCCGTAGCTCAAGTTATGATAAAGAGACCAAAAAGGTCCGAAAACGGGGGGTCTGGGCCTGGACCGACCCGGCCCAACCCCCCCTGGGTCGAACCGGCTGGGCGCGACCCAGGCCGGCCGGCGCACCCCGGCCCGGCCCGGCCTGGGCGCGACCCGGCTGGCCGGTTGGCCAGCGGGTCGGCTCGGCTGTTACGGCCGAGCCGCGGGCGGGGGGCGCGCTGCCCCCGCGTGAAGAAGTCGCGGCCCCGCGTGGGGCCGCCCTTGCTAGCGGACGCGGCAGCCGGCCGCGTCCCATCCTTCATCGGTCCCGCGCGGTTGCGGGACGGCCCGCCCGCCTCCGTGGCTTCAGTCGCGGAGGTTCTCCATGGCGGCGCACTAGGCGCCGCCACCTTCCACCGCCGTGCCGGCGTGGCACGCCGGCGGGTTGCTCTGCGGACCACCGGATGAGTTCCGGTGGTCGGAACATTACGTCGTCTTCACCAAAGGCCCTTCGGGGGTCCTTCCTTCACTACGAGGACCTCGCATCACCCGTGCGGCTTGCTTTGTCGACGTCCGCCGTTTCGCACACCAAGAACAAAAGGGACGGTGGGTTCGGACTTGTTCGATAGTCCGCACCCACCGCGTTAGCGGTTTTAAAAGTCTCACAACAATTATTTAATCAACGTCGTGGGTATAAATCACAAGGATTTAAATAAATCAACCCCTACCTCGTCGTTGTCGTCGAACGAGAGTCCTTCACGGAATTGACCGTCGTGTAAGAAGAGGATCGTCGCGTCGCGGAAGGGGCGTCACGTCGTCGTGGTACACGGCGTCGCGTCGACAATCTCCGAGGGTTAAAGAAAACCCACAGATTTAATTGCACAATTAAACCCATGTTGAGGATAAAATCCACAAAGGAAATTAAAAGAACCATAATCCCCTACCTCGATCGGGTGTTGATCGAAGATTGTCGCGGGGAAGGATTGTCGCGGAAGAAATGTCGCGGAATGAGATTCATCGGCGTCGTGGTACACGGCGTCACGTCGTCGATCTCCGAGGGTTCGGCGTTCTTCGTCGCCTTTGCGTTCTTCGCGTTCTTCGCGTAATTCGCGTTCTTCACGAAGGAGGATGACGAACTTAGAGTTTCTCCAAATCCTCTCAACAAGCCACCCACAAGCAAAACGTGTGTTGGTATTATTTTATTCCATGCCAACAATTTGAAAAACAAGTTAAGAAACAAACCATTAATTCGGTGAATTAATGGTAACGACTTAACTGCCCAATTAATTGGGGCGTTTCTTAATCAGAAAAACGCATGGTTGACTTTCAATTAAGAGGGGGTTGCGGGTGCGTTACTTAGGAGGAAAGAAACGGTGGGGCTCGTTTGGGCCCCACCTCACAAATATCCTACCAAGTAGGTAGGATATTTTGGGTTCCACCCTATCCGCTTAACTTATCTTAAGTGGCTTTAAGTGGATTTAAGTTAAATAAAATAAAGTTGTGGCACAACTTTATTTTATTTCTTAACTTAACCCCCAAAATTAAAAACCACATCCGAGCAAACGCAACTCCGGAAAAGGCGTTTCTAAGCAAAAACTGGTGCTTTGATTCCATCGGTGCCCTCAGAATTCGATTCCGAGCACCGGTTCAAAAGTTAGAAAAAACCCGCTTGTTCGTTCACTGAACGTACCCGAGCCAAACTTCGGAAAATGATTCCGGGCATACCGGGCCTCGGAATCCGGTGCCGTCAGAAACTGCATTCTTGTAAAATTCAAACGAAAATTAATAAAAAAAATCCCTTTAAACTTCTGGGTCTTTACAGATTTCCTCTATTTTATTTTAATCAAAATTAAAAGAAAAAATTTGTTTCTATGAGGTGAATGAGAAACGAGGGAGGAGGAACAGATCTCAACATTCATATTTCCAAAACGATTAAACATGAATTGAAATAACTAAATTATTAAATGCATAAATCACCAAAGAAAAAATAAATAATTATAATCAACGATATGACCCCTCTGATACCACTTATAGGTTCTGGGCATAGCAGAAGCGCGTTGGTGGGTTTGCCCAACTTTAATTTTAACGTTAAGCAACGTTCAATCCGAGATCCGTCACAATTTAAAACGCTGAATCTTCGGAATAGAACAAAGAACGAAAAACTTAATAAGGAATCCCGGAACCATATAGATAGGATCATCATATGTTGGTTATAATTAATTTAATTAATTCACAAGAATTACCTTGGTGGAATTCTTTCTTCGTTGATGTCTCTGGTCACGATCCTGTGATCCGTCATTGCATCATAGAATCCAAGTGTATGATTCCTATAGAGGTGATCCACACATGTGCCACGTATGTATGTACGTCGCTGAAGGGATCTCTGGGTGCTAGCGTGGAAGAGCCTTCGCTTGCGATGTCCGCCTTCAACCGCCTTGATCCGGTGGAGGATCTCGCTCTCGTAACTTGAGTGAATTCTTGGTGGAAAGGGAATTCTCTCTTGGCTTGAGAGTATTTCCGAATCCGCTATGCACAACAAAATGTCTCTACTCAAGTGTTGGGGTTGTGATGATATTTATAATCGGGTTTGAGGTTAATAGAGTTATAGCAATAAATAAACGCGTTATAAATTTTATTTATTTTGTTATCTCTTATTGAAAACCCCCATGTTGAATCATTAATTCCTTGACATATTCCCACGCTGATTATAATAAATATTATTTAATAAAATAATATTATATCCTCAAAATCCCAACTGGAAAAATAAACAGCGTGTAATAATTAATACACGGCTTGTACTTGTTTTCAATAAAACTACGCGGTGTGTATATTTAATATACATGGCGTGTACTTTTATTTTCCATTTTTCTCCACCACATTTATTATACCTTGAGTAATGGCTATTTATTTCTTAAATAAATGTAATTGAATTACTTGCTAATAAATATATTATTTCACCCAAAATATATTCTCTCGAATAACTAGTGTTGAAATAAATGCGATCAGGAATCCTTAAATAATTATTAAACCACAGTCATGAATAATATTTATTTAACTTGTTAAATTAATATTTAACTGAGATACATGGACACAATTAGTGTGTGACCCTCTAGGCCTCTTTCTCAATGACATTAGGCGGAGCCTGCCTAAAGTCCAAGGTTAGCGTCTAGCAACACGCCAAGGACCCATAGAGAAAGAAGTTAACACCGCAATGATGTGTCACCTCCTACGAATGCTTACCATATAATATAATCCATTTGTCTCAATATCTCCAATCAAGCGGGTTTCATGCTAGTGCCATCAACCCATGTTCTCGATTATTCTTTCTTTAACTTCCCGGAACTAAACTCGCCCATACCTTACCATGGCCATGGATTTATTTAGGCTATATCAATTCCATCAAAGGGCCTGAGATATCTACTTCCATTATGGAACAGAAGGAACAAATCCTTTCTCGCATTATCTATTAATGCAGTATTACTCGTAACGCACCCAACGTATCCTACATCGCTGCGAACAGTGTGTCGTCATAGTTTTTGTCAATACATCTAAGTGTGAAAGTTTTAATACCTATTAAAAATAATCTTAAAGTCTAAGGACCAATACACACGTCCGTAGATAGGAACATCCAATGACACTATGAAATGTGGATTTCCCACTGGCGGGTATCGTTCTTATAATATCCTCCTGGATATTACCAAGGGTGGACACCATGAGAAGGTGCCTCAAAGTTTTATGATTCCTCACCCCTAATGACCTGTATTATTTGTGTCCCTCAAATAACATCATCTGGCCATAGAACATATATTCAAGAACAGTGTTATGGCACTTCCGGGTTCTCATCATAGCAGGGATCCTCTATGACCCTTTAATGCAACAGTTGTCCTTAGGACATTATCACATGCATTGTCATGCAGAAGAACAAACAAGATGTGATAAGGCTTTTATTAATGAATAAAGTACAAATTAGTTGGTTCTAGGCCACCAACTCCAACACTTTCCATGTGAATAGGTTCATCGTACCTCATACTGTCTGCTATGTGTCCTACACAACATTATAAAATATGTTAGTATCATTAAATGACAGAAATATGACCATTAAGAATAATATTAATAAATTAATATTCAAATAGTCTATAGGTGAATCATCTATCAGTGTCTCCTTCTATCGGTGTATCCTTTTGTTAGTGAATCAACCCATCGGTATTTCATTCTGTCAGTCTTTCTATACGTTGGTGACTCATTACATTGGTCACTTGTTTGAACGGTGAGTCCTTCCTTTTGTTGGTGAGACAGTTGATCTATCGGTGACTCATTTCAACTGACGATGATTCCTCCCGTCGGTATCACCATGCAATGATAGGTCACTTGGACTAATGGTAGGTCTTCTACATTGGTGATTCATATGAAACAGTGAGTCATCTACATCAGTGAGTCATATTCAATGGTGATTTGTCTACATCGGTGAGTCATATGCATTGGTGAATCCTTCCAACGGTGTCAACTTCACATACATAGAACATATGCATGTTTGAACTGTCTATCAGTGAATCATATTTCTGTCAGTGAGTCATTTTTGTCATTGACTCATACTTAGATAATTTTAGATGTTTTATCAGTCTTACAGTTTAGAAAATTCAAAGTGTTTATAATCATAATTATACATAGATAATCAGTTATAATCTTGTTTAGAATTAAACACACATAAATAGTTATATGATTGAAATGATCTGATATAAAAGATAATGCTTTGAAATAATTTAGGATCTGACATGAGGTATGATGTATGTTAATATATGACATGATTTTTGATAATTAAAACCATTATAGTCAGATATAGTGGCCAACGGTATCTATGGGCCTACAATCTTTTCCTTTTTTATGATCAAAAATCATGGAATTATTAAGTACCATTAGCGAATGATTAATTAGGTCATTCATAATGCCTTATTAATGTTTTAGGAAAGTTTTCCCCCTTTTGGGACTAGAAAAAATTGCAAGTGGAAAACACTAAAAGCAGAAAAGTAAAAACAGTGAAATGTCATTCATAAGAAAATTTTACTGAAATACCAACAGTGCATGCATTCATACCAATCAAAAAGAATCACTCTACACTACTTGGTAGGGTCAAGGGGTTATTTCCCCTTATAATAAGGATTAAGTTATAGTGCATCAGAAGGGTTAAGATAAGAAGTAGAAGGGTTTTAATGGATTTTCAGAGGAGGTAGAGGCACTCCTATATGAATTGTAAAATCTAGGGAAGGTCTTTGCTAATAAATAAGTTGAGGCTGAACAGGCTCTGTAATGATGGTTCTGATTTGAGATAAGGCCTGAGAAACTAACATCTGAGCTTGGGTAGGCACTGAACCAGTAGTTCTAAGTGGTGTAGTAGAAGTCACAACAATGGATTCACTTTGAACATGGAGATATGGTTGTAACAATTTGATGAACTCTTCAATTATTTCATCACCATATTCATTGCCTTTTCAAAATAATATTTGTTTTTTATGAACTTTTCCAAACAAGTATTGAATTATCTCAACTTTTGAATCTGATCCTTAAAGGCCTTTGTCACTAGAGGAATGGTAAGATTGGTGGCCAAATACTTAAATAGACTATTCATTTGATACTTTGTGATGAGTTTGGAGGAAAACTCATTAATCCTTTTGGCCAGATATTCCGGATTCTTTGAATCACTCCTTGTATAATACTTCAAATGGCCATTAAACTTATCTGAATTGTCCTAAACCTTGGAAACACTAGTAATTAAGGCTTGCAACTCTTCTTTCAAAACTGAACTGATAGTAGCAAGATCAATAGATTGTAAAGGATGAACAGGTGGAGCAGAGGCTGAATCAAGAGCAGAGGAGGAAATTTCCTTAACATTTTTTTCTCAGTTTGGTAAATTCAAGAGATTTAATATGAGAAACAATATTCTCAAGTCCTTTAATGACACTTACCATTGAATTTATGTACTCAGTGGTTAAAGCATTGATGTGAGTGGTCAAATTCTTCATCTCATTCCCAATCTTAGTGTTGCTTTTCACAATTTTTTTCTACAATTGTAATCAAATTTGGATGAATTTATTTTATCACCATCTTATAAATTGAACCAACATCAACTTGAGATACACTAGTTGAGGTAAGAGTAGAACTAGAAGTTTCATCTTTCTTTACACCTTCAACCATAGACCAAATAACTTTCAAATTTTCATTCATCTCAGTGTTCTCTCTCATAGCTTTATCAATATCATATCTCATCTGATATAGTACTAAGTGTTTTATAGAGGAACATATGTCATGCTTGAATTTTTCAAAATTGGACTTAGAGACATAGTCACTAGAAGAGATATCAACCATAGGTTCCATTGAAGTAAGTACAAAGACTTCATCATCTGAATCTTCATAATCTAATCCTAATGACATATACCTTGTATTCCTCACCCATTCATCTATTATATCAGAATCAATAGGAGTAAAAGTATCAAGCCTTAATATTCCAAGTTGATTCTCTTCATCAGCATGAGATAATTTTTCTTGAGGCCCCCCCTCAGTGTCATCCTTCTTGGTAGTTTTCTCCCCCTCACTTAATGCTTCCTTTCTAGGCTTCTTCACTTTATGTAGTGTTCATTTTCTAGTATATACATATTTAGAAACTAGTTTGTCTAGATCTTTAACAAGACCCTCAATAGATACACTAGCATTAGCTTCAACAATCTCCATACTAATAGCATTTGGATTCCCATCAGCATGATTAGATTCACTATCACTGTCACTTTCACTACATTCTTCATTATGATCATATTCATCCTTTTCATTGACAATTTCATCATTAAATTTCTCATCTTTTTCTTTTAACCTGGTTCTGAACCACTTTTACCACTTCTAGTTTCCTCCTCTTCATCTTCTTCTTCACTAGATTCACTGACATATTCTATGCTTCCTTCAACTTATGTTTCTTCACTTCTAGTAGATTGAAGAATAGGTTCATGAGAAGGTAAGTCCAAAGGTGGACTTGGAGGTCCAATAGAAACTATTTTTGTTGGTACAGTTGTGTTTTGGTCACTTCTATCATCAATTGGTGATCCCTCATCTTTTACAGGAGTGGCATGCTCCTCTTCCTCATCTGAAGAATAAATCACTTGATCATCTGGACCAAGGCCAAGATCCACTAGATTCATTGGCCTAACTGGATGATCTATAGTATTGAACTTTTCATATAATTTATCTTCATCAACCCATTCCTCCTCCATGGATTTAAATTAATTTTCATTATATTACAGATGTCAAAACATAAGCGGGTTTCACTACATTTTGTAACCACTACATCATCAACTTCACTTACACAACCTTTATCCTTTAGCATTGTTGAAATCATTCTAGAGTAGAAAAGAGAATTTTACTTACAACCAGGTTTTAAAATCTCATTAATGTGCACCATCAGATATCTACACAGATTCCATTTAAATCATTTCTGAAGTAAATACAACAAGTATACAACCTGATATTTGAGATAAGCAATGTCCCCTTTCCTGGGACAAATCTGGTGTTGAATAAACTTAAATAAAATTCTACACTCACTATTTAATTCTGATGCAATGGGTCTCCTATATTCCCCATTTATAGTTATCTCTTTCAGAGCTATCTCATAACAAAATAATTCACTTTTGGGTGTTTAAGTACCTTGATAATCATCAAATATTCCTTTTTGAGGAACCTTAATACATTCATCCCAATGTCTTGAAGTGAAAGAGATTATCTTCCCTTTTACTATTCACTTGACCCAGGTGTCATCAATTCCTTCTAACAGAAGTTCCATATTCATGTAAAATTCATGTACTAGATTTGGGTAGAAGACACTTTCGATAGTTGTGAACCAATCAAGCCATCCTTGATCTTATAGCCCATTTAACAACAATGAATTTCTCTCTAAGATCCATTTAGCCATTACTTATTTCTTTGAGGTTAAAAAATGGTTTTCCATACCAATATTTATAGCATATGAGGATTTTCTCGATTCCCCTTTTTTTTCTTAGAAGCATGAGACTCGCCATCTTTAAGAGCTCACTTCACATGCGCCATTCCAACCAGTTCAGTATGTAGGTCATAAGGTGAAAGGTTGGGGGTAAAGAGAGATATTAGTGGATGATAGAGTGTAGCAGTTAAGGCATAGTGTAGATCGATTCAAATTTATATCATTTAGGGATTTTTAAATTTTACAATCGTGAAAACATGAACTGGGTTCAACAACATTAATGAAACAGTGTCGTTTTGATAAAAACATAAAATTTATAGAAACAGTGAGTCACTAGTATTGGAATGAAAGATTTTTCATAACACTAACTATGTCAACATGGAAACGGCATCAGCATGACAACATTGTTGGCATGACAACGGTTTCATCATGACAATGGTTTCAGTGTCAGCATGACAACTTTACTTAAAATGATCAAAGGAAAGGAAACACAAGGTCTTATTGATTGATCATTCCAAACTCATTTCTAATGTAATTCATTCTTTCATAGTTCAATGGATTAGTGAATTTTTCATCAAGATGATATTCAATGCCAATAAATTCTAGAGTGATATCACCCTTTTGATAATGATCTCTCAAAAAGTGATGCCTTTCATCAATATCTTTTTGTTCTAGAATGAAAAACTGGGTCCTTAGAAATTTTAATAGCACTTTTATTGTAACAATTTATAGGTACATGTCTAAATTGATATCAATAGTCTCGTAGAGTGTGTTTCAACCACAAAATCTGAGCACAACAGCTACCGGTAGCTATGTATTCATCTTTGGTTGTAGATAATGCAACAGAATTTTGTTTCTTACTACACCATGAAACCAAAGACTTTCCCAAAAAGTGGCATGTTCTAAACGTGATCTTTATATCTAAATTTCAACCACAAAAATCAGCATTAGAATAACTCACTATATCAAATTATTTCCCTTTAGGTTAAAAAAACCTAAATTTATAGTATTTTTGAGGTATTTGAAAATTCATTTAACAGCATTTAAGTGAGATTCTTTGGGATTATCTTGAAAAATTGAACACATACACACACTAAATAATATATCTAGTCTACTATAAGTTAATTGGAGAAAACTTCCAATCATTCATCTTTAAGTGGTTTGATCAATAGATTTACCATCTTCATCAAGATATAACTTAAAAGTAGTACTCATTGGAGTGTCACTACCTTTGATGATATCAAAGCCAAATCTTTTTAAAATGTATTTTGTTTATTTACTTTGATTTAAATGATACCTTATTTATTTTTAAAAATCATAAATCCAAGAAATAATTTGATTTCACCCATCAAACTCATTTCAAATTCACTTTGCATCATTTTAGAAAAATCAATACAGAAAGAATATCTTAAAGATCCAAAAATAATATCATCTACATAAATTTTAAATACTAAACCATCCTTAGAAATTAGTTTTATAAATTGATTAGGTTCAACAATTCCTTTTGTAAAACCTTTTGAAATGGGAAAAGTTATTAGTCTATCATACCAAGCTCTTAGTGCTTATTTTAAACCATATAAAGCTATTGTTAATTTGAAAACATGATTTTGAAAATGTGGGTTTGTAAAACAAAAGGTTTGTTCAACAAAAACATCCTCAACTATATACCCATTTAGGAATGAACTTTTAAAATACATTTGATAAAGTTTTAAATTAAGATGGACAGCATAAGAAAGCAGGATTCTGATGACCTTGTGTCTAGAAACAGTTGAGAATGTTTCTTCATGATCAATTCCTTCTTCTTGACTATAACCTTCTGCCACCAATCTAGCTTTATTTCTAACAATATTACCAGATTCATCTACTTTTTCCTAAACACCCACTTAGTGCCTATGGTCAAGGTGTCTTTGGGTCTATCCACAAGTTTCTAAACTTTATTTATTTCAAATTGATTAAGTTATTCTTGCATATCCATCACTCAAAATTTATCTTTAATTTCATTGTTAATGTTTTTAGGTTCAAGTTGTGACAAGAAAGATTGATGTTCAACCTAGTTTCTAAGAGAAGATCTAGTTTGTGTCCCTTTATCTAAGTCTCCAACAATAGAATCTAAAAGATAGTTCTTAAGGGTTTTAGTTGGTCTAGAAAAGGAGGGGCGAGTAACTTCAGGTTCATCTATAGGTTCGGGTTCATCATGTTTAGATTATGATGAATTTTCATAATTTTTTGATTTAACAGATTTCTTGAAAAGAGGATTAGAAGATTTTTCATTTATTTCTATGTTTGACATATCACCTTCAAGGTTGTCTAGGGAGGTCTTAGGTTCATGTGGATCTGTTTCAACAAATTTGATATACACAGATTCTTCCACACACTTGGTTCTTTTATTAAATAATCAATAGGATTTACTAGAGATTGAGTAACCTAGGAATATTCCTTCATTGCTATTGGATTCAAATTTGTCAAGATTATCCTTGGTATTGAGAATATATACTTTGCAACCAAAAACATTGAGGGAACTAACTTTGGGTTTTCTATTGTTCCAAAAATCATAAGGAGTCTTCTTGAGGATATGTCTAATTAAGACTCTATTAATTATGTAGTAATATGTATTCATAACCTCATCCCAAAAGTAAATAGGTAGATCATGCTCATTAAGAATTTTTCTAGCAATTTCTTGTAAGGTTCTATTTCTTATTTGCACAACTCCATTTTTTTATGTGTCTTAGGGGTAGAGAAGTTATGACTATAGCCATTGTATAAGAAATATATTCAATGTCTTGATTTTCAAACTCACAACCATGATCACTTCTTATGTATTTTATTCTAAGTCCGCTAAGATTTTCTACTATTTTATAATACTTAGTGAAGTAAGTACATGATTCACTTTTGTGAGCTAAAAAATATTTCCAAGAATACCTAGAATAGTTATCTACAAGAACATAAACATAGTGCTTTCCATTTAAACTAGAAACTCTAGATGGTCCAAACAAATCCATGTGAACCATCTCTAAAGGTTGATAATTTGAAACATATTTCTTTGATTTGAAAGATATCCTGTGTTGTTTACCTTTTTAACAATAATTACAAACTTTATCATTTGAAAACACAAGTTTGGGTAGATCATAGACTAGTACTTTTCTTGTAAGCTTTCTAAGAGAGTGTATATTGCAGTTTCCTAATCTCTTATGCTAAAGCCAATACTCTTTATAAAAGGCACTTAACCAAGAAATATGTTTATAAACTAAAGAATCTAAGTTAACAGAATATACATTTTCATTTATAAAATTAGAAAATACTAATTCATTTTTAGAGTTAAAAATATTGCAAGCATCATTTTTATATTTTTCATGAAATCCATCATTACATAATTGAAAAATACTAAGAAAATTATTTTTCAATCCATCAAAAAAAGGTACTTTAGAAATTAAATTTGAGTTAGAGTTACCAATCTAGTATAATCCAATTATTTTTCCTTTATCATTGTCACCAAAGTTGACATATCCACCATCAATCTTGATTAGGTTATTGAAGCTTCAATAATATCATGTCATGTGTCTTGAACATCCACTGTCCAAGTACCACTAACTCTTTCATGAGCTCTTAAAACAACTTTACTACAAAATAATCAAACAAAAATAGATTTTGGAACCCATACTTGTTTGGGTCGAGTGACATTAGTAATCAGTGCTTTAGGTACCCACATTTTCCTTATGGGTTTCCTATAAGAATTATGTAACATCTTTGAAAAATAGACTCTATTTTGTCTAGAAAAACTAGATGTAGTAAAAGATTTTCTAGAACTGGAACCAACATCAGAATTTTGATTTTTAGGGAGAAGAACTGATTTTCCAGATTTAGTTACAAAATGTGTTTTAGATAGGTTTCTCTCACCAGGCTGATTTACAATACCATAAGTGTACTTATGAGCTATATTTTTACCAATAATTTGAGTAAGATTATTTTTTCCATTGGTAAACTTTTCTAGATATTTCTTCAATTTCTCATTAAACATTTTTAATTCATTGTTTTCTTTGAGAATTTGAACATTATTTTCCTTTTCAGTAGTATGTTTAGACATAATAGTTATAGTAAGTGCATTATTTTTTTTAAATATTTATATTTATCTTTTAGTTTATTACAAATTTCTTACAGCATGTTACAGTATTCAAATAATTCATCACTTGTCATATTTTCATAATCAATTTCATCTTTAGAATAATCGGAATTGTGTGCAAGAGAATCTAAGGTTACCTCGGATGGTTTTTTTATAAAACACATATTTTCCATGTAATTTTTTTCATCATGATAAGATGTTGATTCACTGGAGCTATCTTTATAGGCACTCCAGGTGGTCTTCATAGATTTATTATATTTCTGGTCTTTATTTTCATCCTTCTTTTTGTATTTTAATTTTGTACAGTTATCTTTGACATTTTCTCTCCTCTTTCATTCATATAATACAATCTCCTCTGATTTTTCATTTCTTTTCCAATCTTTTTTCCAATTTCCCTTATTTTCATATTTTCCTTTATAATTAGGCTTCCTGAATAACTTATTCTTTATATATAATTTCTTGAATCTTATGGCTAGATGACCCATCTCTTCATCACTATCTGATGTTGATTCATCATTACTGGAGCTTTAAATAGAGGGTAGCATGTTATCCTTTTCTTTATTATTAGAGGTATTAGTCTTGAAGGCCACGGATTTTCTCTTAGGTTCATCCTCTTCTTATTTATTGACTTTTAGATCTTAATTATACACAATGAGGTATGTAATGAGTTCTTTCATAGGTAGTTTTCTTATGTCACATGATTCTATAATTGAGATATAAGTTCCTCTCCAACTATCAGGTAAGCACCTGATAATCCTCATAATTTTTTCTTTGGTAGTAACATCTCTTCCCAGAGAGATCATAGTATTCACTATTTCTTTAAACCTGATATACATGTCATAAATAGGCTCATCATGCTTCTTTTGAAGTTATCATATTTAATAGTATATATTTTATGTCTCATTTCCTTAACCCTAGAAGTTACTTCATGTGAAACAGACAAAGTATCCCAAATTTCATGGGCTATTTTATATACAGAATTTCTATTAAATTATTAATCTCCTCGAGAATAGTATAAAGAATTCATGGATTTGATATTATTGTTATATAATTCTTAGTTGAGCCATCCCAAGTAGTTATAGTAGTAGCATTAATCTTACATTCATCTACAATTGAAGACCAAATTTCAAAACCCATACTCTCTAAGTGTATTTTCATTTTAATTATCCATTGTGAATAATTTGTTCCATTAAAGAATGGAGGTCTGTTGGTAGTATCACCTGCAAGCCTATTATCCATAATAAAATTTAAGAAAAATATTTTAAGGAGATAAAAATTTAGTATTAATAGAAATTTTAAGATATTTGAAATACAACTAAAATCACAGTTGAAATTTTTTGAAAAAGCTTTGAAAACTGAAAATTACAAAGCTTATGATACCAAATGTTGGTCGGAGTAGAGTACTCAAGAGGGGGTGAATTGAGTATATATAAAAATTTCTGTTACAAAGGGTATAATTTTAAGTTCTTCAATATTAAAAATTCAATTTCCCAGTTATCCAGTAGTGAATTTATAAGAGCTTGACTGTTTGATTAATTTCTCGAAAGAGTGATTAGTTCTCAGTTATATCAATTTGATAATTAATAAAAAATTTGAAACTAACCTAATAAGTCAATACTATTATAACCACTTACTAAGACTAACTATTAGAGTTTAATTTATATTTATGAAATATGTTATAAAACAGAGTAAAACTAAAAGGTAAAAAACACAAAAAACATAAAACAAGAGGTTTAGTCTCAAGAAGAGACTTAATTATCTCCACTTGGTGATCACTTGCCACCAAGAAGTTTAAATTAATAAATAGTTTGATCCACACCCCAGATCAGGGTTCACAATAGCACATAGGCTGTCCAGGTCATGAGACCTCTACCAAAGTTCTTTGTGGGAACAAGCTACCAGATCACACAAGGACCTCTTACACACTTATCTGTGGGAGGAACATGTGTAAGAAGGTATGATTTGAAATATATCTTGAATCCTTAAGTTTGATACAGTAGGCAGTGTGTTCTTAATAGATAGATATAAAAACTACTCAAAAGTATGTAAAAATGTACATGACAGAGAAAAAAACATGAAAAAGGATTTAGAAGGATCTGTGTGTCTTGAGATGAAGCTCTAGACTTTTTAGATTTAGTTGATATGAAGTTTGAGTCCTATTCTGGAAGTTGACACAAAAATAGAGTGTCTTATTCTGGCTTCTAGGTACAAGCATGGTTCTACAGGTATATTCTTCTCCTTCTTTGATATGCTAATGTAGTTTTTCAATTCAATGTTCAGATCAGTTGAGATTGTCTTGTGTGTTCTTATTTTTGTTCTTGATTTTTCAATGGTTACATGAGAGTTATAGATGTTCTTCAGTATTCCCCTCTCTCATACATAGACATTCACCACTTATCTCCTCTTTTTATATTTTCTCTCATTAAAAAAGATTCTTATTTTTTAGGGCCGACAAAGAGAAAGTTCTTTACCTGTACATAGGTTCATCGTACTTCATAAAATATACTAAAATTCCTACAAAATATTATAAAATATGTTAGTATCATTAAATGACACAAATATGACTATTAGAAATAAAAATAATAAATGCAGATTTAAACAGTCTATCAGTGACTCGTCTGTCGGTGTCTCCTTCTTTCAGTGTCTCCTTCTGTCTGTGACTCAACCCATTGTTATGTCATTATGTAGGTCTTTCCATATGTCGATGACTCCTTACATTGGTAACTTGTTTCAACGGTGAGTCCTTCCTTCTGTCAGTTAGATAGTTGATATATCAGTGACTCATTTCAACTGAAGGTGAGTCCTTTAATTGGTAACACCATGCAATGGTAGGTCACTTTGACTGATAGTAGTTCGTTTGCGTTGGTGATTCATATGAAATGGTGATTCATATATGTAATTGAGCCATAATGAATGGTGAGTCATCTGTGTCGGTGAGTCATATACATCGGTGAGTCCTTCCAATAGTGTCATCTTCACATGCTTAGAATATATGCATGTTTGAACTGTCTGTCAGTGATTCATATATCAGTCGGTGAGTCATCTTTTTTTTCGGTGTCAATGACTCATACTTAGATAATTTTAGATTTTCTTTCTGTCTTACAATTCATCAAAGTCAAAGAGTGTTAATACTCATAATTACACATAGATAATCACTTGTAATCTTGTTTAGACTTAAACACACATAAATAGTTATATGATTGAAATGATCTGATATAAAAGATAATTCTTTGACATAATTTAGGATCTGGCATGAGGTAAGGTATATGTTAATATATGAAAATATTTGTGATAATAAAACCATTATAGTCAGATATAGTGGCCAACAATATCTATGGTCCAACACCCTGATAAATAAATATTATATTCACTAAAATATAAAATATTTATTTATTTAACATCCAACTCATATTTATTATCTCAAATAACTAGTGACTAGATATTTTTTATCAATACATTTATAAATAATAATTAAACCATGTAGAGAAATAATATTTATTCGACCTGTTAAATTATTATAAAATTTAATTGAGGTTCTGGATACACTTTGTGTGTAACCCTCTAGGCCCCTTTCTCAGTGGAATTAGGAGGAAGATCCTAAATTCTAGGGTCAACCTCGGGAATATTCCAATTCACCCATATATAAATAAGTTAAGGTCACAATATTATACAACATTATATGAATTAACATTGTGTAATATAATACATTTATCATGATATCTCTAATCAAGTAGGTTTCACATCGATGTCATCAACCAATGTCTCCAATGTCTCTTTCTTTAACTTTCAAAAAATGTACCTGTCTATATAACATCATGAACATGGACTTAATTAGGAATTTTCATTCCCTTAAAGGGTCAATAGATATCAACTTACATTAAATAACTAAAAGGAAAAATCATTTCTCGCATTATTCATTAATGCAATATCACTCATTATGTACTCAACATATCCTACATTGTTATTAGCATATGTTATCACATCTTTCATCAGTACATTAAAGTATTTGACTCATGATATGAATTAAAAATAATCTCAAAGTATAAGGACAATTACACACATACTTAGATAGGTTTATCCAATGATGCCTATAAATGTGTATTTATTACTGGAAGGTTATGTTCTCATAACCTCCTTCTCTTGTATATTACCAAGGATAAACATCATGATGATAATTCACGATGTATTATAATCCTAATACCCCTAATAGACTATGTCATTTGTGTCCGATAAAATGTTATTATCTATCCATAGAACATATATTTAAGAATAATTTCATAGAAATTATATGATATCATCATATAAGGGTGACACTATGACCTTTTATTTCAATAAGTCCACTTAGGACATTATCATATAGATTTCACATAGAAGAATGATTATCACATGATGAGATATTAAAATTAAAGACAATGAATATTTTTATAATTTAATGTTCAAAGTATTTGGTTTTAGGGAACCAACTCTAAAAGACTCAAACTTACACTAGATATAATTGTTAATTATCACTGGTTAGTCTCACATGACAAAAATGATTATATTGAGATATGAATATAGTTATTGATACCACCATGATAATTGTGGTTTTTCTACTTACTATAAACTCATATATCTAAAAAAATTCTTTAAGAGATGATATAAATGAGTTTATAATTTTTTCATATTCCATCCCTAACTCCTTGGATAATACTATAGTTTAAATTCACTATAATATAGTTGAATTTTACTATCCAGGTAAGATTCTGAAATCTGGAACAAAATGTTACTAAACTTGCTTCTCGAGATACATCAAAAGCCACAACATACTCAGTATAATGTACGTAAAAAAACTACAAGATATATTAATATTTAACCTTTATTATTACCTTAGTATTATTGTGATTCTAGGTGAAATTTATCTAAATAAAACTAGTTTTATATCCCCTAAAATCTAGTATTCACATATCTATAATTACTAGAAACTCATCAAGTTTTTTTCTCAAGAACTATAATATGGATATCATCCTACGCAATTCTCCTTTCCTTGTTTGATATTTTCATTTTATTATATTCATATAAGAAAGATAAAACCTAAGTACATATCATATCATGTGAGATATATTTTCAAATTACTCTTAAGAATATGTAGTCTATTCATTATAAGAATACCATGTGACACTGGAAACAATTCAGGTAAATTTATTCCATCATATATGTTTCAATACTGTGTAAATTTCTTAGTATAACTTGGATTAAAAATCCCATTAATCCAATCTAGTATATAATTTTTACTATAACATGGGTTTATATTTAATTTATCTTTAATAATTTCACCTTAGTATTAATTAACATAATACTAATTACCTATTTTTCATATATTTCCAAACATATTTGTCTTGGAAAAATATAGCGCTCCCACTAACCTATTATAGACACCAAGAAAATTTTCATTTCAAATAAATATGAAATAATACATATAATTTATTTGATCCAAAGATGTATACTTGAAAATTTCATTCCATAATGGATTGATTTTATTTCACCAACCTTTCTAGTCATATCATACAACCATGTTTCATAAAGTTACCACCAAGGGAGGTGGCCTTAACATCTAAAACATAATATAATGATCATAATAGCTATGAAAAGTAGAATTTGAATTGATTTAATCATGAATGTTTAGAATAAATAATGGATCCTTATCTGTATCTTTGTTTTACCATTCATGTATAGTTCCTATTGAATACCAATCAATAGCTTTACATCAACCACCAAAATACAGAATAAATCTTGGTTCATGGAATCCATTTTTGAATTCATTTTAACTTTTAAATCATATTTAGTTGAAACATATTTATCCCTATGAGATTTATTATTCTTATAGAATAATATATCACCCACCTCTATGAATATAAAACCTCCACTATGGGTTTAACTTTCCTACACAGAATATTTATCTAGAAAAATTACTCTCACTAATACTTGTGGAGTTTAGTACTCTTTATGGAAACTTGTGTATCTAGAGACAAGATTCAACTAAAGTCTTTCTCCCACTATCTTATAATATTTGTACATTCCTTATATAAATATAATTTTTATTATTAATTACTTTTTTTAACTTGGGTTGTTAATTTCCATAATAGTAATAAAATCATTAACTAAGATATGAGTTTTTTATAATGTAAATCTGAATATTTCAATAGATTTATAAATATATCCCATAAAAACACTTAAGGTTGTGAAATAATGGACTTAATTTATATCATAACTTATATGAAATCCATTATACTATATAGTTGTCATGTGGTTTGTTTTTACACTTCTATTTTTAAAACATATCTAGAAGGGAATCATGAAGGGATACAATACACATATAATACTTCTCATCAATCTTGCATTATAACTAAGATGGGAATAAGGCTATTTGAGTTTAGTAAAACCACCACTCTATATATATTAAATGATAAATGAATACTAGGTTGAGATTTAATCTAAAAAATCCACAAAAAGGATCCTATATCTTTTACCAAGTTCATTCATTTCTACACAGAATATTCCTAAAATTTATTAAAGGAATCCCATGGATTACATGAATTTACCTCTAACTTCTCCTTGTAATATCCCACACTTCTAGATGAAATAACACTAAAATATTTTTGGATTATACCTTAAGTTTTATAAATCATAATAATGTCATATACCTATGTTTTTTAACTATAAAGATTCTAAACATAGTACCAGGTATATACATGAAAACTTATAGTTTTACTTGACTAAGAGAGATCTTTCCAAAACAAGGTATGAGTCTTATAATTATATTCATCATTTATTACCAATGTTTTATATTAATTATTCATGTTTTACAGAATTATTAATTAAGTATATTTTCCTATGACAACATTAATTTTAAAATAAATAGTTTCTCTTTGTATTCAATAGAACATTGAGATAAATTTTTTGTAATGATTAAAAAATAATAATTAAACTAGAATCAATTTTTTGGGTAATAAAAAGTCATTTTTTCTCCTTATTGACATAAGAATAACCCTTTATCAACTATTGGAAGAAAACACCTTAATTAAAAATTCATGTATTTACCACTTCTAGCATTGGAGTCACCCTTTCTCATCCACTAGGAGAATATGCCTTATTTCTTATATTATTTCTATGTTCTCTTCACTGAAAACATATGTATCACCCTTTCTCATACACTAGGAGAACACACATTAATTATTTGGTTCTTTTATAAAAATACAATGTATTAAATACCCAATAAGTGAAATGGAAACATAAGATAGTTCCATTAATATATTGTTAAAGTGTATGAAATTGGTTTCTTATTCTTCAATTAATTTCAATTTCTTTTCAAATGACCTTTCAATCATCATGGGATTCAAATAGTCTTTTTTTCATTGCAATGCCTCTAAATATTTCGTCCCTGTAAAGACATTTTAAAGGAAATATTATCTTATATGATATCATAGGATTTTTAACCTTTACTTTACATCTCATTTACCATAAGGGTTGTGGAATCGAGTTCCCCACAACTACACTTTATCTGGTGAATATTTTTCAAAAGATTCATGAGTTTTACAACCATACTATTAATCTCATAATCTAGACAATTAAGGAGAACCAAAAATGTAAGGATAATAATATAAGATTAATGGATAATTTATTATCCATATATAATCTCAAACCACACTAACTGATCAATTTACTTTAGTATATTGAAAGAAAATATTAATAGTTAAGTACCTTATTCTATAATATACTAGAAAATTTTAGTGATAATATCATTTATCTAAATATTCTCTTTCTTCTTATAAGGATATATGAGATGAGATTTCATGGTATAGTCATCCATGTCCTTATATTGAATTATCAATTCTATAGAAATAACTGATATCCTGATGCAATGGATAGTTGGATCATCCCTATATACCTTATGTAGGAATCTTTCTCATCTTATCTTTCTCTTAGAGGTGGTTGAATGAGTAAAAGGAATTAAAATACATAGTATAAATTTTTATATAGTAGTTCAGTGTACAAAACAATTATACTACCCTTATAAACATGTTTCTTTGACAAAATGGTCTATGTCTTGAAATATTATAGTATTATTATGATTTCACTTGCCATACTATACATTGATTAAAGAAAAAATATAGTTTTTATCTTGATTACTAAAATATTTTCTGAAATAAATATTATTTATTAGTCTACCACTATTTTATAGAATCTCCATTATCCTCACCATTAATTTTTGGATATCATGTCACATGGATATTCTAGAGGAAAGGATCCGTATTTCCCTTCTTATAACCTAGACTTGGGCCTAACAAGGTATTTGAAGGTATTTAGGTATGTGATACTTACCAATATTAACTCACGGCTCCTGGAACTGTTGAGTGGACTCCCCAATCCAAAAATCTTGAACTTGGATTTACTTAACACTTTCCTCTTAGTAACACAAAGTCCTACTTGGGAAGTCAACCCTTGATGTTAACCAAGTTAGGTTGACCCAAAACTTAAGACAAAACTTCCTAATAATTGAAAAAACCATGACTTGGGAAAGATAAGTATTTTGAACTACGGTTAAATATTATCTTAAATAATGGAAGTATTTAATATCTTAATATTTTGATTTTATGTATTTTAATTTTATATGAAAAAATTAACCATTTTATCTGGCTAGATTTTTATCAATATTGAGTAGATTTTACTTTAAGTGATTAACCATGTCTTAGATAAAAAAATGTATATAATAAAAATTATTTTAATTCTATATTGTATGATTTTTAATTAATTTATTAAATTATGATGATAAAGAATGCATAAATAATTAACCATGAAACATATAGAAATAAAATAATTAAGTGGTTTGATCATGATATTTTCTAATAATTGGTTTATATAAAGGATGATAAACCAACTGCTGACTCTAGGGATATAATTCTTGGAAACATTCTTGGTTTGAGTTGTTGTAGTGCACCTATGTACCGCTTAGGTTGCCTTAACCTTTTATCTACAATTAGAACTCCTCCACTCACCTATAAGATCTATCTTTTACATATTCTTTTACTCACATGTAGGTGAGGGGAACCAATTGAATAGTTTATAGGGTTTATATAAAAGAAACCATGGACACGCAGGTCCTATATAGTATAGAGGAGGGGAATACTTACATAACATAAATTTAATATAACAATTATAATAAATTAAAAGAAAACAACCACGTACATAGGTTGTTTTAAACTCATGATTATCTACACATACAATGAATATGCATTTAATAAACAAACATTCATTTCAATCATCCTTAATTAAGATAAAACACACTTAAATTAATTAACTATCTTTATTAATTCATCAATTCATTTAACTTAATTTCCATCCATAGAGACTTTGATATTCCCATACATTATAATTTTAAAAAAATTTAATTAATTAATTTTATTTAAAATTAACCAAGTTCAAAGAATTTAATTTGAGGTAATACGATGAGTACCTATCCAAATTACCCAACGTGCATTGTAGTAGTATACTATCTACTCATATAGAATATATCATACACATTTTTTAATATAAATTATTGTTTATAGATTCAATAAATGACACGTGAAAACATGTTAATTAACATAGTGTGCCATGATTTTAATCTGTGTGGAGTAGTCGGCATATTTCTACTATACACGGTATATAGCTCCAAACATTACACAGAAATTAATTAAGCATTATATATATAAATATATATATAACTTATCACATATAGAGTATTATAAATAAATGATACACTGAAACATATTGATTATGTTTAAATATAATAATTAATTAATTTTACATTCTTCATAAATAGTTATGATACATGGTGTGTAAATATTGATACATGTCATGTAATGGCTTTCTACCATGTCCATGACACAAGCATAAGGACTAGGAATGATTTTCTCCCACAAAAATTTGTGAGGTATATAATATAAAAACTGGTTATATGATGTGTGACCTCCATGTTTCAATACTATCATTCCCCATATCATGTAATAAAAATTTTATGTGTCTTTAACTGTGTGTTTTTTGCTCTGAAAATGCATAGACTACATTGAGTGTAAGAGAGTTTCAAGGCGTGTAGTCTGGAAAATTGTATGTCGGGATTTCATGGTCAACATGTGGTGTGTATTAATACATTTCATGTGTATTAACTTCCTAAAACCCAATATTTATCATGCTTTATCCTAGTGTAGTGAACATGGGTATACGATGTGTAACAATGAGTTACATGTCCTAATGATATCCAGACAGAATTATTATCACCTCCAGGTGGGTTCTTTGGATGTTCTTCATATATTATAAACCCAATTTTGATTATATTATTTAGAGTGAAGAAGAATAAGATAAGATATAAACATTCATATTTTAAATAAATAATTACATAAATGAAAAAATAACGGTAAAATAATAAATCGTTCAATGATCAATAAATAACTACAAATTGATATGTGAAGAATTTGATTCAACTTAAAGGTTTTGGGAAATAATGGAAGTAGTTGAGCAAGTTTCCAACAAGGTAAATTCATCAATATCATCATATTTCTCTTCAAAACTATATAGATTGCAACCTAAGAATCCACAAGACAAGATCATCACATATAATTTATAATTAATTTATGTAAATTAATAACTACCTTGTATTGAAATTATTTCTTCATTAAGGAATTTAATAACAACTTCACATTGTATTGTTGTTTTGTTGAGGATTCAAGGGTATAATCCAACTAGTAGTGATCCACACATGCACCAAAAAACCTCTAAACTTCACTATAAAAATCCCTAGCTATTAGTGCAGATGATTCTAATGCTTGTGATGTTTGTCGATGATCAACATAAAAATCCATTTAAGGTAGAGGGAATACTTTTTTCCTCTCTATAATCAAGAGGTTAGTGGGGGTATTTCTTTCCATTCTTAAAATCATTCTAGGGAGAGGATCTCTCTAGGGCTTAAGAGAATTATCTATTGAGTTTGTTGTGAACAATAACCAAAGGGTTTGAGAATTTCATAGTTTGGTTTTATACATCTAGAGTTGTTGAATAAATAATTTCATATGGTCATTTATTATTATCTAAATCCCTAGTTAACCCCATGTCTAAATAATAATAATATTATTATTATTATTTACTTGATAAGCACTAGACTCACAGATAAATAAATATTATTTTTTGAATAAATAATTTATATTTATTCAAATAATATTTAATATTTCATTTATCACTAGATAATAAACTTATCCCATCATCCCTCCTATGTATTTATTGAAGCTTGAACCATGTCTATTTATTTAAATAAATAAATATCACTAAATTATTTTTTGTTAAATAAATAAATATTATATTCAATAAAATAGAAGATAAATATTTATTAAATATCCAAATCACATTTATTCTCTCAATTAAATAGTGATTGAATATTTACAATCAATACATTCATGAATAATTATTAAACTATGTATGGGAATAATATTTATTCAACATGTTAAATTATTATGAAATTTAAATGAGGTTTTGGATACACATTTTTTGTAACCCTTTGGGCCCCTTTCTCAGTGTAATTAGGAGGAACTATCTAATGTACGAGGTTAGAATCTAGAAATATGGAAAAGAACCCATAAAAAAATTAATTTCACAGATACATACAACTTCATACAAACATACATTGTGTAATATGATCCATTTATCATGATATCTCTAATCAAGAAGGTTTCACATTAGTGTCATCAACCTATGTGCTTGATATCTATTTATTTTACTTTCTAGAAATGAACTTGTTGACCAAACTCCATGGTCATTTACTTAATCTAGAAGTTATGTTCCCATAAAAGGTCTAGAGATATTAACTTATATTTAATAGTGAAAGGGATAAATCCATTTTCATGGGATTAATTAATGAAATATCACTCACGACATACCCAACATATCCTAACTCACCATAATAATATGTTATCATGGTTTTCATAAATACATCAACTTACATGACTCATGATATGAATAAATAATAATAATAATAAAGTATAAGTACCATTACATACCTCTATAGATAGTAATATTCAATAAAACGTATAAATGTGGATTTCCTACTAGCAAGTCAAGTTCTCACAACCTCCTTCTCTTGGAGATTACCAAGGAATAACTTCATGAGAAAAGTATCAATGTATTATGATACCCCTAATACTGATATCCTACAACATTTGTGTCCTGGGAACTAATATCATCCAGCCATAGAACATATATATATATAGCACCTCTAGGTTCTAATAATAGCAGGGAATTGTTATGAGCATTCAGTGTAACTAGTACCATTCAGATATTATCACATAGAAGAATGATCATATGTGATAAGATATTAATATTCAAGATTATAAATATTTCAATAATATAATGATCAATGTAGTTTATTCTAGGGGACAAACTCTAGTAGTTTCTAAAGAGACTTTTTTTACCATCAGTACCATAACTAAAGAAGGAATTACTAGATGAAGCCCATATATCAAACTTCTCTATAGACCACAGCAGTACCAATATGTACAGGGATTGAAAAATTAATTCTCATAGGAAAGACGAAGTGGGAAACTATATAATATGTGTTAATATACTTGGTGTGTGAATGAGTAAAGGTTGAGAGACAACTTCCAAAGGGTTTCATGAAACCCCTCCCTATAACAATATGGAAGTGGAACAACATCATAATGAACTCTGTTACTGGACTGCCTAAGACATATAAGAATAATAATGCTATATGGGTCTTTATGGATATGTTTATCAAGTATATAAATTTACTAGAAATAAGGGAGGATCTAACCCTTGAACGTCTTATACAGCTCTATATTAATGAATTTATAAGAATTCATGGTACACCTTTATCGACTACATCTAATCATGACCCCTAATTTATATCAGGATTTTGGAGAAGTATTCCAAAGGATTTGTATAACGATATACATTTGAGCATCACATATAATCCTCAAACTGACGAGAAGTATGAAAGGACCATCTAAACCTTAAAGGATATGTTGAGTTCATTTTCACTTGACTTCTGTATTGTCCCAACCTGGCTCACTATGAATAGTAATTTAACTAGTGGTGTTGCTTGACCTTAGGTGCATCTCTCTATATTCCAAATGTTTCCAACAAATTTCAAGGGTCTAAGGAGGTACCATGGGATACTATAGCCTCTATATTAGAGTACAAAATCATAAAATAAATAACCAAGTATCATATAAAATAGAAAATTATGGAGTGTAAAAGATAAAATAACACATCAAAAAATAATAATAAATGGTGTGGAAGGATATATACAGTCATAAAATACCAATAATCCACTTTACTGGTCACATAAATAATAAAATAAATAAAATAAAATGAAAAAGGCTCTACTGCAACTCTAATCCATACCGCGTCCCAAGCTCCATAAACCCACCATAGTTATATCGCTCGATCAAACTAATTTAGAAAAATACCCAACCTATTCATATAGACAAGTGAGACCTTATAAAAACCTGATATATTAATATATCATTTCCTTTAAATTATCCAAATGTTTTTGATAACTTCCTCTACATGTAACACCAAACTTAAACAAAATCGTTAAATATTTAGATAAATTATAAATATTTAAGTATGGT
Organism: Viscum album; assembly: GCA_963277665.1. Lineage (NCBI taxonomy): Eukaryota > Viridiplantae > Streptophyta > Magnoliopsida > Santalales > Viscaceae > Viscum > Viscum album. The sequence goes on from OY728140.1 coordinate 546,159,148, forward strand.
TGTTAAAACCTATCCATTAAATTAGAGAGAATAAATAGGATTAACTAATTTATTAGATATATTTATAAATAAATTCTAGTTTTAATATTAATTAAATATAATTAGTTTACCAAAAATGACTAATAAAATCATTTGTTGTTTAGGAAAGTATTTTTCTAAAAATTTCCTTTTATACGATATACATTTCTATTTCAAGAAAGATATGATTAAAAATGATAAATTGTGTTTGATATTAATAATTATTTAACACAAATTTATTTTGTAAATGATATTTAATAAGAAAAATTACATTTAATATTTATAAATATCAGTTCCCTATAAAACTGTTTTTCATTATATTATATAATTTTATTAAAAAATTAATTTATAGATTTTAGAATTTTATTTTAAAAAAATTAACATAATTTTTTTATTTATAATAAGAATATTAGTCTAAAATTAATTTTTATGATTTTTCAAAAATATGTGATTTTTAGGTGAGTAGTGAAAAAATAACGATATTGATGAAACCACCACTTTTTATGACATTATCATAATACAAGAATGACTTAAATGTTTTTGAAACATTTTAATAATATATATATATATATATGTAAAATAAATCGTTTAAAATGACTATATTTTTTTAATAAAACCTATGCATATCATTTTAGGAACTTAAGTAATATTTTACTCAAAAAACAGTTTTTATTCATTTATATTAAAAATTATTTTTCATCACTTGTAGAAGTTAAATCCAAAAACTAGATGTAATATTTTAGATAAACATGATCATATTATGTAATAATTTTAATTTCATTTTTTCGAATAAAATTATGATTAATAATATTAAATTCAATCACCATAGTAATGGTAAAGCCATTATTTTCAAAGAATTTTTTTATTAATATTGTATAATTTTTATATAATCAATTTAATTAATATATTTTAAATTATCACCCTAATATTATTTTTAAACACATATATAATTATATTAACATTAATTTAATTGGTAACCAATGATAAATAAGGTTAAGAACATATATTATTTAAGTCACCATTTTTATACAAAACAATTGTTTTATATATATGAAATGTTTTAATTTAAAAGATAATTTTATATTAGTTAGAATTTAATTATAATAAATGATGATTAAATTTAGGTTCAAAATATAAAAAATTCATAGTAATGGTTACCTTATATTTTTATATAAAATATAAATTACCTAGTTAAAAACTAGTTACCTAGGTAAAAATCAAAATGTTAAAATGTAAACATCTGCCACAAAAGACTTTAAACTTATTTAAAACATATGTGGAAAGTCTTGGTTGAGTATTTTTGGACCCAATACCACCCTAAAATCCATTATTATGAGTTTTTTTATGCATTTATCAAATAATAGTGTAATGATATCATGTAAGCATAATGGGTATTCCCAAAAGTTCCCTTTTCTTCACTTATAAAAGGGGATCACTTCCACCCCTCAATGGTTACACTAAACATTTGAATTTCATTTAAAACTCTACCCAAAATAACTCTCATAGAAGTTCTTTTATCATCCTTAATCCCTTATTCTCTATAATTTATCTTTTAAGTCCTTCTTTTCAAAGAAGATATCTAAGACAAGATCAAGTCTCCAATATAAGTATTACGTTCTTCATAATATTTTCTCCTTAGGCTTAATCTTCCAAATATATTATATCTATAACAATATAACGAAATAAGTGTCCTTATTATACTTTAATGTTATTATATTAATGTAATAAACATTATGTTGGCCTCATCTAGTTTTAATTCTCACAAATCATGTTTTATTAAGTTTTTTCAAGTTTAATTATGTTTACCAATGATTAATTATGTTTAGATATAATATTAATCTTTTATATTAGTGTTTTACTATATAATGCATGTAAGAAAATTTTGGCTAATTATAAGTCACTATTGAGGATAATTCATCGTTGATGATGAGTCACCATCAGGGTGGACTCATTGTTGGACCTACCGATGATATGTCTCACAGTCAGTTGTCTCACCATAATCACAAATACTAAAATATGGTAAAGGAAAAGATGCTAATATGAGTCACCGATGTCTAACCTGCTGATAGCTAAGTCATCGTGTCATTGAGCTCCAATATCTTTTCATAATTTTTCCTAAGGAAGAGTCACCGTTCAAGTCGAATTACCGATGGCATGAGTCACCGTCAACTCGAGCTACCAAAAAATGACTCACTGATTTTCATAATTTTCACTAAGTATGAGTTATTGATGGTTGACCTACCATCAAGAGGACCTACCATCAGAATGACCTACCGAAAGTTGAGTCACCATCAAGTCGACCTACCGATAGAGTGACCTACTGATCCTAACTCACCATTCCTGATCTACTGATCCTGAGACACCATCATTCCTTCCTTTTACATTTAAATTTAAATTTATTTCTAATGTTCATATTTTTGAAACTTAGTACCACGATTTATTTTAATGACTTTGTCTGCCTTTTGTAAATAAAATTAATGTCGATGTCAGAGTACGAGGTATGAGTTACCGTCACACAATCGAGATCATGATTCTTTTCGACCCTATAATTTATAAATCAATCACCTAATCCAAAACAAAAAAGAGATAAAAAATATAAGAAGTCATAAATTCAAGAAACACACAAGAATAACTACCCACTATGCATACACGAAGTCATTACTGGAACCAAAATTAAAGAACATCTACAACATCAAATGAAAAGGGGAGAACATTCATCAAAAAACATCATTATCTCACTGGAAGCAGAAGACAGAATCTCTCATGATACACTATTTGTTATATGTGTTTCTAAAAATTGACTCAAGAAGCATTTCAACACATCTTTTAGGAGTCTCAATCTGCATAAACAAACACACAAAGCCTTCAAACAATTATCTCATTATTTATTCTCTGATTTTTGTACTATTTTATATTTTGAGCAGTGTGTGATTGTATGTATTATGAACACACACTAAATTTTATTCCAAACTGTAAGATAAATTGATATCTTCACAAACCTATATTCTTACACCTTACACTCTCACAAATAATAGTGGAAATGGTCCATGCGTGGCCTGTTTGTTGTTAGCACTCCCACAAAAATTATGGAAGAGGCCTTTTTGACCTGGATAGCTGTGTATATTGTTGTTTACCCCAAAACTAGGTGGGGATACTTATTTTTTTATATAAATTTCTTGGTGGTAGGTGATCACCAAGTGGAGAGGACAAAGTCTCATCTTCATACTAAACCTCTTGTTTTAAATCTATGTGCCTATCAAAGTTTTCTTTTCACTATTTTATTTAAATCAAAAAAAATTACATCACTTTGACAGTTAATCCTAGATAGTTTTTATATTATATTTTTATTTAGAATATTGATTTCAAAAGTTGAAATAGTAATCCATATTACTTTAATTCAAAACTAATCACTCATTGAGAATACTTTCAAAATATTGAAACTTTTATAAATTTTATACTTTGGTTAACTAATCCATTTTTGTATTTCTAATTTGGGAAATTTTATATAATCATTTTAGATAAAAAAATTATAGAAACTCAATTCATCCCCCTATTGAGTGTCCTACTCTAACAAAAATTTGATATTAGAGGCTTCAAATCTTTTTCAAATATATTTTCAACTCTGATTTTAGTTTTTATTTTAAAGATCACTAAATTTATGTCTGTAAAAAATTTGTGTCTCTTTAAAATAAGTTTTAAATAGAACATAAAAAAGGAATTTTATGCTACCAAAAAACCTCCCTACTTTAATGTAATGAACTATTCTTAGTGGAAACTCAAAATGAAAATGCATTTTGAAAGCATGGGTTTTGAAATCTATTCTTCTATAGTTGATGAATATAAGATTCCTTCTACTGCTAGAAAAACTTGGTATGATGCCACTAAGGAAACCTATAATAATAATTACAAATTTATGAATGTGTTATACTATACTTTAGGTGATTAATAATTTAATTGGATTTATGCATGTAAAACAGCCTTTGAAATTTTGGATACAATAGCTATTTCACATGAAGGAACCACTAATGTTCAGGAAATGAGGATTAACATATATACTTTTAAATATGATAACTTTAAAATGAAGCCTCATGATCCTATTTTTGACATGTATCTTTGGTTAAATGAGATTGTAAATACTGTGATATCATTGAGAAAGATTGTTACTGTAAAAGAACAGATCTTGTGGATCTGGAAATTTTTTCCAGAAATATGGAGAGGGACATCGATATTAATTAGATAATCTTGTGAAATCTATTCACTACCTATAAATGAGATGATAGGTAAGCTTATTATGTATGAGGAAGAGATGAAAGTTAATATATAATAAGATGATGAACCTAAAATAAAGTCAGTGGATTTCAAACCCACTACATCCAAACAAAATGAGAAAATTCAATTTCCTACTGAAATCTACATTAGTAAATATGCATCAAGTGATAGTGATAAGGAAATGGATTAACTATCCATGGGATTTAAGAAATTCTATATAAAGAATAAATTATTTATAAATCCTAGCTACAGAGGGAAGTATGACAATAAAGTTAACTGGAAAAGGATTGGAAAAGAGGTGATAATACAAATGAGATAGTCTACTATGAGTGCAAGAGACGAGTACATGTGAAGGATGACTGTCCCAAAATAAATTATAAGAATAAGTATGAGGAAAAAGATAGGAAGTACAAGAAAGCAATGAAGTCTACCTAGATTCAATCTGAGGATAACTCCAGGGACTTAAAATCATATCATGGTGAAAATGCTGACAAATCCAACATGTGTTTTATGAAAAACACATCTGAAGTAACCCTAGAATCTCTGGAATATAATTATTATTATTTTGTAGATTAATTTGAATTTGAATATGAATATATGAAAAATGAATATATGTTTGAATATTGTAAAATTCTAGAGGATACTTGCAATGAGATGAAGGATAAATATAATTCACTTAATAAATGGCATGCTCTTTCTGCTATTGTTAAGTCTGAACTCACTATAGAAAAATAATAGAATGCTCAACTGCTCAATGAAAATAATAAACTTAAACTTTCCAATGAAAAATTAAAAAATAATCTTGAGAGGTTTAAAAATGATAAAAATTCCTTAGTTCAAATGCTTTGTAAATAGGTTTCTCCTAAATATACAACTAGTATTTTTTTATTAAACTGGGAAAAGAAATTTTTTTAAAACTAACTTTGTATCCAAATCTAGAAAATTTAGTTTTATGCTTAGTTCTAGAAAAAATTTTACAAGTTCCAATAGTGGAACATCATTTACTACTACTAGTTGTTTTATGCCTAATGGAGTTAAATTTTCCAAATCTTTATTAACTTCTTATAGGAAATCCATGAACCAAATGTTGGTTTCTAAAGCTTTAATTACTAATGTTAATGGATCCAAAAAAATCTGGGTTCCAAATTCCTTTCTTGTCTAAATTATTTTTGTAGGAAAGCTTCTTGAAGAGTTCTTGTAATAGCTTATGGTACTTGGAAAATAGGTGTTCAGTACAGATGATAGGTGATTACTCTTGTTTTAAGAACCTTATAAATATTGATGGTGGACATGTAACCTTTGGTGACAATTCAAGAGGAAAAATTATTGTCCTTGGACAAATCGGTAAAACTAACTCAATTTTAATTTCTAAAGTTCTTTATATTGATGCTCTTAAGTAAAATATGCTTAGCATTTCATAGTTATGTGATGATGGATTTTATGTTAAATTTCAAAATGATTCTTGTAATTTTTTTTAATTATAAATATGATTTAGTCTTTACTGCTTTTAGAAATGAAAATGTGTATGCTATTAATCTTGATTCATTAGTTTCTCAAAATGTTTCTTACTTAAATTTATTTCATAAAGAGTCTTGGCTTTGGCATAGGATACTATGACATTGTAACATTCTCTCACTTAGAAATATGACTATAAAATGATTAGTCAAGGATATACCTAAACTAAAATTTCCAAATGATAAATTCTACAATCCTTGTCAAAAATAAAAATAACACAACATATCTTTCAAACTAAAGAAGGAAGTTTCAAATTATCAACCTCTTGAGTTGGTTCACATAGATTTGTTTGGACCTTCTATAGTTTCAAGTTTAAATGGGAATCACTATTTCTATATTCAATAGAGGATTTTCTACGTATACTTGGAATTTCCTTTTATCTCACAAAAGTGAGGCTTGCTCCTATTTCATCAAGTATGCTAGGTCAGTATAAAACTTAAGTGGTATTAGAATTAATCCTTAAGAACTGACCTTGGTTGTGAGTTTTAAAATCAAGAATTTGAATCTTTTTCTCACAAAATCGCTATAGTCAAAACTTTTCTGCTCCTAGGACACCCCAGTAGAAAAGAGATGTAGAAAGCATAAATATAACCTTAATAGAAATATCCAGGACTATGCTTAATGAATATGATCTACCTATTTATTTTTGGGTAGAACCTGTGAATGCATCTTTTTATATGATCAATAGAGTTTTAATTAGACCTATCCTAAAGAAACCCCCTATGATTTGTGAAATAATGGGAAGCCTAAGATTAATTACTTCAAATTATTTGGTTTCAAATTATTTATTCTTAATACAAAAGATAATATAGACAAATTTCCCTCCAAAAGTGATGAAGGGATTTTCCTAGGTTATTCAATATCTAGTAAACCCTATAGAAACTTTAATAAAAAACCAAGTGTGTGGAAGAATTTGTGCATGAAAATTTTGATGAAATAGATCTATATAAGTCCAAAACCTCCATATAAAATCTTGAGGAAAATCTGACGAATCTAGACATAAATCCTAAAGCTTCTGATTCTGTTGTTAAAGAACCAGAAAAATCTAGTTCTAAAAAATCTCCAGATTCTGACCAAAGGGAACCCGAACCTATAGATGAACCTTAAGTAAGCACCCATTCTTTTTTTAGATCTGTTATAACTCTTAAGAAACATCCTTTATATGTTGTAGTTAGAGACTTAGATTAGGGAACACATACTAGAGATTCTTTGAAAAACCAGGTTGAACATCAAGTATTTCTGTCACAGCTTGAACATAGAAACATCAATGATGCAATAAATGATTAATTTTTGATGATTTATATGTAGAAATAATTAAACCAGATTGAAAGAAACAAATTTTGGAAACTTTTTGATACACCAAAAGACACCTTGACTATAGGCACTAAATGGGTGTTTAGAAACAAAGTGTACGAAGCTGTTAAAATAGTCAGAAATAAAGATAGACTAGTTTCACAAGGTTATAGTCAAGAAAAATGAATAGACTATGAAGAATCCTTTGCACATGTAGCCCAACTTGAAGCCATTATAATACTTTTAGCTTATGTAGGACATATTAATTTAAAACTTTATCAAATGGAAGTCAAGAGTGAATTCCTAAATGGATATATAGTTGAGGATGATTTTTTTCAACAACCCCCTAGTCTTATATATGATAATTTTCCAAATCATTTTTTTAAATTAACATAAGATTTGTATGGTTTAAAACAATATTCAAGATCTTGGTATGATAGGCCCAACACTTTTTTATTTCTAAATGTTTTACTAAAGGTATAGTTGATCCTACTCTTTTTATAAAAAGAATTTATAAATATGTTTTATCTGTTCAAATATATGTTGATGATATTATTTTTATATCTTCAAAAAAATATTTATGTATTGATTTTTTAAAAATGATGCAAAATGAGTTTGAAATGAGTTTAACAGGTGAGCTCAAATTATTTCTTAGATTTCAAAATTTTAAAAATAAGGAAGGAATTATTTTAAATCGAAGTAAATATACTAAATATATTTTAAAATGGTTTAAATTGGATAGCTCCAAAAGTATTGATACTCCTATGAGTACCACCAGTAAATTGTATCTTGATGAAGATGAAAAATTGGTGGATCAATCTAATAATATAGGTATGATTGGAATTATTCTTTACATGAATTTTATCCAACCTAATATTATGTTTAGTGTTTGTATGTGTGATAATTTTCAATAAAATATTAAAGAGTCACATTTACTTATTTTCTAAAATAATTTTAAAATACCTCAAGTATATTACCAACTTAGGATTGTTCTACCCTAGAGGACAACCATTTGACTTAGTTATTCTGATTCTGATTTTGGTGGTTTCAATTTAGATAAAAAAATCAGCTCTGTAACATGTCTCTTTTTAGGAAAGTATCTAGTTTCATGGTATAGTAAAAAGAAAAATTATGTTGCATTGTCTAATACTAAAGATGAATACATAGCTACTGGTAGTTTTTGTGATCAAATTTTGTGGATAAAACAAACTTTACTAGACTATGGATATAAATTTATACATATCCCTATAAACTGTAATAACATAAGTGCTATTAACATCTCTAAGAATTCATTTTATCATTCAAGAACAAAACATATTGATGTAAGACATAACATTAGAGATATTGTTATAAAAAATGTGATATAAATATAAAATTTATTAGAATTGAACATTAGCTTCCTGATATTTTTACTAAGACTTTAAATTATGATAGAATGAGTTACCTCATACATGGGTTAGGGATGGTCAAATTTGAGTGACTAACTATTGATGACTCACCATTGATGACTCACCATTGATGACTCACCATTGATTACTCACTATTGATGTCCCACTATTGTGTTTCACTGTTGATGTCTCACCATTGTGTCACATCATTCTGTACTTTGTTTTTTTCTAGAAGTTAAAACATCGTTGTTTTATTTGTTTCATTTTATTTTAATCCAAATTTATCGATTTATGATTTCTAAATACTTAAATGATAAAACTCAAATATATCCAACTCACTTTCTCACCCTCACACTTTGGCTCTCACATTATTCTCTCCTGAACTACTACCCTTCTCCCTTGAACCAAAACATTAAAATCCCAAAAAAATGTCTTGAGTTAAGCATGTATCTAAGAAATATGTGAATGAGTTTCATCCTTCTAAGAAGTAGAAAGGTGAATCTAGTAAACCTAAACCAAAACCTATCCATCCTGAACTCAGGATCCAAATCATCACTCTCGAAAAATAATTCCATTCTGAATGGTTACTATAATGTAAGTCTCTCTTATTGAATGGGTTGTAAGAACAAGGGTGGTTAGAGTTGTTCTTCAATAATAATAGATCATTTTATCCTAATATTATTCATGAGTTTTATTTTCATGCATAATTTATTCTCAAGGTCTCAGAAGAGTTTTAGATTAAGTCTTGGATAAATGGTGAAAGAGTTTCCTTTTATTGAAATTAGTGGGTAGAATGCTTGAAAGTACCTTATAAAGCTATTTTTAATTATTATCAAGGTATTCCTTTTCCTACCATTAAAATTTTTAGTTTTGAGGAAGCATTGATAGTGCTTAATGAAAATAGAGTTCCTAGAAGACCAATATCAACATAGCTTAATGGTGAATGTAGGATATTGTACCAATTTATCTAGAATCAGTTATATCAATGAAAAGGGTATTTTTCCACTCTCAAATACCAAGATTTCTATTTATTTTATCTAATGAAAAAGGTAACAAGATTAAACTATGTAGGTATTTAATGGTGCATATGAATGAAATTATGAAACCTCAATCAAAGGTAAATTCCTTGTTTTATCCAAAGTTTATTTATTCAATGTTGAAAGTCAAAAGTTTGGTTAATGAGGATGAATAATTAGTAACTGATTGTGATGGGTCTTGTATCACAAAGGTAATTTTTAAGAGGATAAAGATAAATTAGAATCCATGGAAGAAACAATGGGTTTAATACAATGATAAGATTTATGATTAATTCAATCCTATTGAGAACCCCTCAAGGACAAGAGACATGGTTGATCATGGTCTAAGAAAAAATGAAGTTTGGGGGTATTATAATAAAGAAGAATAAACTAAATAAAATCAAGGAAAAGAATATTCTATTGATGAAATAGGTGGATTATATATTGAAGTAAGTCTAGAAAGGATGAACTATGGACCTTCTATCCCTCCTAAGAATATTCCTATAAAATAACCTCTCTTGTCAGAAGATGATGATAAAGAGACTGAAGAATCATAGAATGTAAAATATGTTAGCAAAAGTGGTAGTGAAGAAGATGAACAGTCTAATGGTGAAAATGAAGAAATTAACAATGAGGAAGAAGAATAGGATGATGGTGATGAAGATGAAAAAGATGAAGATGAAGGAGAATAATCTGGTGAAGAAAATTTAGATGGAAAAATTTATGAGGAAGAAGAAGGAAGTGGTGAATCTAATAGTGGATCAGATTATCTTGTTGATGATCAAGGTCCTATTGCAGAACCAAATGATCTTAATCTAGATCTTGTTGAGCCTAAAAATCCTATAGATACTTCATTAGGGGAATAGGAATCTGTTTTGGAATCCCATAAATCTCCTAAGTTAGTTGTGGTTAAGAAAATATCTCCAGATGTTCATATGAATTATGAATTTCATGCTAAAGAAGAATCTCTAGTTTCTCTAGTGAAAGAACTTGTTTATTTCAGAAGGAAAACACCTGTTGAGAGAGAATCACTTGTTGAAGATGAAGTATCTGTTGAGGGGAATAAAAATACAAAAAGTATAATAATTGATACTCTCATTCCTTATTATGTGATATCTAAGAAATGGGAAAATTATCCAAGATATGTCACTCTTGGTTTAAAGTATCCTAATTCAAAACATGAGATAACTGATCCTAGAGGATCTCTAGTAGAAGAAATAGCTCCAGTCAAAACAGCTCCAACAGTAGCTCCTTTTCTAATTCCTTTGGTTGCACCAGTCTCTGTAGACTATGTAACTCAGAATGATTTCAAAAATTTTGAGGAATAGTTATGCCTAGTAGTTCAATCTATTCATCCACACCAACCAGCTCATGTTTCAAGTCTCAGTGAAATAGATGCTTCTATGTTTGTAGAGAGAATCCTTTCCCAGATTCAAAATCAGTTAATTTCAGAACTTCAAGAAGTTATATTGTAAAATAAAAGTTTAAGTGAATAGTTAGTTGTACTCATTCTAGTTGTGAAAGGGATGCCAGTTGAGTATTAATCATCCCTATAAAAAGTCTCAAACACTCTTGAATATACATATTTTGAGGAATATACTATTACTCCTCCTCCAACTCTTGATCTAGACATTTTGAAATCCTTAGTCAAAGATTCAATCTTTGAATCCTCAACCTCATATTCTCCTTCTATTCAGACTTCGGATATTGAAATGATTAGAATAGTGATTAGAGAAGAGCTTTAGACCATGATGGGTGGCATAAATCCGGAGATCCTAAGAAAAATTCAATAGAACTATGACCATATATATGATATGGTAAGGTTTTTCAGAAATGGGTCCAATAATGATCAGGAGGAAATTAAAAAGAAATTATATTTCTACATTTAATGTATCTACACTAAACAGTGTCTAGATAGCCACTTTAAGTATTTGGTTGAGAATCTAAGAATCCCTCATGTTACTCAATCCTTCAAAGAACAAGTGAAATAGCTCAAGGAGCTAATTCCTTCTCTACATAAGTTTATGAAAAATAAGGATGATTTTATAAAGTCTATGGAGAAAGGTGGGAAAGTAATCATAGATTTTATAAACCTTTTGAAGCCTTACCTACATCATCAGATTACTACTATTTTAGCGCCATAATCATTCCCCATTTGACTAGTGACTGAGATTTTTTTTTCAGGATCCATCTACTGTTCACTTGATCCCGAGTTCAGAGTTGTAGTGACTAGAAATCCTTTTTCTCCTCTTCCTGCAACACTTCAACCATTTCCCATGTCTATATCATAGGCTCTTATTCATCTAAGACATTCTATCTATAGGTAACTCATCGGTCTTACCTCTTCTACTCAGATTTTTACACCTCTTGTACCTTATGGAGTCCCCATTCATCAGTTTTATACCATATCTCCTTTTGTACCTACTATTCCTACATCTAATTCTACATATAAGGTTAGGGAACCTATGGATCCTTCTTTGGAGAATAATTTATTGAATTCATCTTTGATAGGGGTGTAATTTTTTTCTCTTTTACTCCCCTGTACTTTCTCTTGATCGTGAAATATATTATTTATTTTCATCCATGTTATGTTCTTTATCTCTTATTATTTGTTCTCATTTTTATAATCCCAAAAGGGGGAGAACTATGAGATTCCATTTAACTTAACTAGAGAATCATTATGGATTTTAGAGAATGAAATAGATTTAATTGGATTTAATTTTATTTTCATGGTATTTAATTTGAGTATGTCTATTCTTGTAATTTAATTTCACATAATTTTTATGTTATTTTAAGAATAATAATCCTTTTTATCATTATGAATGGATTGTTAATTCCATGATTTGTGATCATTAAAAAGGGGGGAGATTTTTTGCCTCCTCTAGTTTTAATGCTCACAAATCATGTTTTATTAATTTTGATCAAGTTTAATTATGTTTATCTGTGTTTAATTATGTTTACATATAAGATTAATATATTCTATTAGTGTATTAATACATTAGACTGGTTTGAAAATTTTGGCTAAGATAAGTCACTATTGAGGATAAGTCAATATTGAGGCTGAGTCACTGTTAGGGTGGACTCACTATTGGACCTACCAACGATATGTCTCACTGTCAGCTATCTCATTGTAATCATGGATACTAAAATTTTATAAAGGAAAAGACACCTATATGAGTCACTAATTCCGGACCTACCGATATCCAAGTCACCATTGCATTGACCTAACAACATCTTTTCATAATTTTCGCTAAAGAAAATTCACTGTTCGGGCTTAGTTACCGATGGCATGAGTCACCGTCATCTCGAGATACCGACATAATGACTCACTGATGTTCAGAATTTTCACTAAGTATGAGATAATGAGGGTTGATCTACTATCAAGAAGAACTATCATCATAATTACCTTCTGATAGTTGAGTCACCATCAAGTCGACCTAACGACAGAGTGACCAGCTAATCCTGACACATCGTTCCTGGTCTACTGATCCTGAGACACCTTCATTCTTTCCTTTGTTGTTTAAATTTAAATTTCTTTATAATGTTCATATTTGTGAAACTTAGTACCATTATTTATTTTAATGACTTTGCATGACTTTTTAGACAACATTAATATAGATGTTAGAGTATGAGGTAGAAGGTACAATCACACAATCGAGATCGTGCTTCTTTTCAGCCCTGTAGTGTAAAAAGAAAGCACCTGATCCAAAAGAAAAAAGAGATGAAATAATATATAAGAAATCGTGCATCCAAGAAAAACACAAGAAGAATGGTCTACTATGCGTACATGAAGGCATTATTGAGAACCAAAATTGAATAACATCAAAATGAAAAGAGGACATAATTTATCGAACAACATCATTATCTCACTGGAAGAAGAAGATATAATCTCTCATGATACTCTGTTTTGCTAGTTATTTCTATAAATAAACTCAAGCTTCATTTCAACACAACTTTAAGAAGTCACGGGCTGCATAAACAAACACACAGAACCTTCTAACTCTTATCTCGTTATTTATGCTATGATTGTGTACTATTTTATATTTCAAGCAAAGTGTGACTATCTATATTATGAACACACACTAAATCCTGTTCCAAACTGGAAGATATATTTATATCTTTACAAACCTATATTTTTACACCATATAATCCCACAGATAATAATGGAATAGGTCCCTACATTGTATGTTTTTTATTATCACTCCCACAAAAACTATGGAAGAGGTCTTATTGACCTGGATAGCTTTGTATGCTATTGTGTACCCTGATTCAGGGTGTGGATCCTTGTTTATTTATATAAATTTCTTATTGTTAGATGATCACCAAGTGGAGAGTAATAAGTCTCATCTTGAGATTTAACCTCTTGTTTTAAATCTGGTGTTCCTTTCAATGTTTTGTTTTCACTTTTTTATTTAAATCAGAAAACTTTACTTCACTTTAATAGTTAATAACAAATAATATTTATATTATAATTTTATTTAGTAGATTGATTTAAAAAGTTAAAATAATAATCCATATTACTTTAACTGATAATTAATCACTCTTTGAGAAGTCATTCAAAAGATCAAAACTTTTATAAATCTACTACTTTGGTTAACTGGGTCATTTTGTATTTCAAATTAAAGAACTCTAAAATACTTTTTTTATATAGAAATTTTTATAGGAAATAAATTCACCCCCATATTTAGTGTCATACTCTAACCAACACATTATTTATTCCCCTCCATCTAATAATAAAAACAAAAGTTTCATTTGTGAGTACGTAGACTACCACCTCCACAAAGTGACATCTTTAGTTCTTTTCATCAACATCATTCATGGTTGGTAAAAAGGATTTAATGGATGAATAGATATTATATCTATATTATAAAAATTCCTCAAAAATATCAAATTATAGTATACCTTAATTTATTCTGGTTCTTTTAGAAATAAAAATGTTAATTGTGCGTTGTGCAGAATACAACCTCCATGAAGTAATGTTTTTCATTTTTTTCATATTAATTTTCATTAATTATCTTAAACACAAAAAATATGATTCAATAACTTAAAAAATTATAAATAATATCATTTTAATTATATTATAATGATATTAAAAAATCTTATAATCATACTCACCCATCGAGATAGAGTGTGTTCATGTTTGGGTTGGTTTAATCACTTACATAAATAATGCTATAAAACTCTATATTGGATGACTATATGAAATTAAATTCTAATTTTATTATAATTTAATAAGAAAATAATGATTAGATTTTGGTTTTATAATGGTTATATTAAGTATTTTACTTATGATTATATATCACCTTTGACCGCTAAAATCACTAAAATAATCCTACACTGATTTAAATTCACACAAACATAAGAAAAAACTATATAATAAAAAAATAGCATATAAAAATAAATGGTACATATTAAACTAAATCTACAAGAATAAGGTTTATAATAAGGTTTCTAATAAACATTATTTAATTATTCAATAAGTTAAGTGCATAGGTAGTACAAATATGAAATAAGGTACGATTTTTTATCTCAAATTCCTCTCATTGAGACATGTTTGGTGTTATTCACCTAATTTAATTTAAATACTGTATATACTACCCATTTGATATATCATATCATGAATTATATTTTAATCATGGTATTTTAAGTTCAATTTCAATCCCACTCTTTCAAGTTGATTCAATTAAAAAAAATTCACGTTGTAAAACCCCAACTCAAACAACTGAGTTCGAGCTAGAGTGCCATAAGATCTTATGAACGCCTCCCCATATGCAGTAGGATGCTGACTATAAATAAGGATCTAAATTCTATAAATGGGAAATCCTATACCCTCAGTATAATTTCATCTCCATACATAATTAACATAACATAATATAATAAAAATGTAAGAATTAGAGTAATCATTTGGAAACATGTAGATGGAACACCATTCATATAAATGAGTAAATATGGATCTCGGTGTGGTTAGAAAACCTCAAGTATAAGTGAAATTGGATAAATAAATAAAAAACATTGAATAATCCTTTGGATTCCATCTCAGTCCGCTAATATATTTATGCTCCACTACTGATATATCATCCAAAATCCCCTTTCCTTTAATAAGATCACTTTACATGAAGTCTACAAGAGCATCAGGATGCTGGTGTAGGGTGTGGGTAATAAAACATAGTAGGCAGCACCATTGAGCCTTTAACACGATTGAACATGCATAAGAGTGTAATTAATGATATAAAATAAAATCATACACAATAAAATAACCATTTTCAGCATCCATGTGCTAAATAAAACACCAAAAATCCTATAAGTACCTAATTTGGATCTATATTGGAAAACTTCTATGTAGTTATAGAAATGTCACAATGCAGGATCCAACCTCAAAGATTCTCAGTAGTTATATAGGCCCTAGGACTATAGTTCATACCATTATATGTCATAACTCCTTATTATTATCTCTCAAATCATGTCACATCAACCATCATGCCCCATTTTCACCACACAAGTCAGATCACATAGACTATCATGCCCCCAGATCAGGCCCTAATAGGCCATAATAACCCATCATCTATCTCAGCCCTATCATAATGTCATATGCAACGTCTAAACATGATACCCCAATAATCCAACCAAGCCATAATGGTTTCACCTATAACTTTGGTACCATGTATATAATAAAAACGTACAAAATAACAAGTATAATACATGGAAACATGGTATTTCAAATAGAGAAACACATAGCATATCAGGAGTAAGAAAAAATAATCAAAACATGCATACATGTGATCAAACTCAATATGGTATAACTACATCAACAAACAACATAATATCAGGATAACAATCATATACACAACCTCTAAATGGTAAGGAACTTCTACCCCTCAAGGTTTTTGATGTATAAGTCAAGTTTCATTAAGGAATCATCACCTAAATCATGTTTATATATTCACAAGGTCAAACTTATCTCCAAGGAATCCTAGAATTGATTCCAAATATTTTATTTTAAAAATATATAAAAACACCATAAGTTATAAAAATTCCTTTCTCTTATATAAATTACAAATTATTTATTTAAGCCATAGCTTATGTTATCAATTTCTTTCTCAAAGACTGATTATAAAATCACATGGGATAATATTCCATCTCTCCTGAATAATTCAAGAAAAGAATGTAGTAATTAATTATTATTATTATTATATGATAATTTTGGGTCATTATTTTATAAATTTTACATAAAATAAGTATAATATAAAATACAAATTACTACATGGAATTTATCTCTCCTAAAATATTGCACCTAGGAATAAAGGAGAGAGAAGTTTCTGCCACACTTAGAAACCATAAGAAAAACCTAAAATTGTTTAAATAGGACTTTATATATCTTATTTTAAGTAATTATAGACTAATTATACTCAAGTGGATATTATAAATGAAGGGAATCAAGGTGTACATGTTTTTAAGAAGGCAACCCATGTACTAGTTTGTAGCATTAAAATCCACAAATTAAAGTAATCATTTAATTTGTCTTTTAATTATTTCTTAATCAAAAATCTTATAAAATATTCTATAGAGGATTTAAAAATTTTAAATTAGTTAAGATAATTAATTATCATGATTTTAGTCTTTAAAAATAATTAAACATTTTCTTAAGTTCATCCATGGAAAGGAAAAGTGAAAACTAGGATAAAAATCACTTTTTACCAAAAATGGGAACTATGCATGGGTAACATGATTTTATCCTTATATAGATCATAGTTTTAATGTGAGGGTACTACGATAACCTTTTGAGTCCTTTTAAAAATAGAATTTTCCCTTAAATAACCCTATATTACCCTTACATAGCCTTTAGAAAAACAAGGTTACCTATACAAATCTCTTAAAGAATCCATCTTACATTTACACATTATTATAGATACCCTTACAAAGTGTAAAGAAACTTCATGGTACCCTTACACAACTCCAAAAAACTATCCTTCATAAGGGTAGAGTATACTTATCTGTATATAGGCCCTACACCATACATAAGGGTAATAACAAAAATGGAAAATTATTAATTTTTAGAAAAAAAATATTATAAATTAAAATAGAAAGGTAGGTTTCTAACATTTAAAAAAATTGAGAATGTTAAAATTATACCCCTCTGATAACTTCTTATCCCTAATAAATATTTCGAGAAGTTTTTCTAGAATAAATCCAGGCACTGAGCTCAAACATCATACTTTCACTCCCACATTTCCTCCTGGATCTGTCCATACTACCATAGGATCTGGTCAAGTGGTATTGTCTTCCATCAAAGGAATTTCTCACCATGGTCTACATTTTTCATTGGTAACTCTATGTATGATTCATCATGTGCCAACTCAATATTTTCATAGTTTATGACATGAGCGGGATCAGGTATGTGCCTCTAAAGCTAAGTCACATGAAACATATCATACATACCTCAGTATAGTGAATGAAGATCTAGATAGTACACCTCTATCTCATCCTTATCAGTGATCTCTAAGGTTACAAAATAACATAGGGCTATATTTCCTTGCTTCATCAAACATCAATGTACTAACCAACGAGTCACTCCTAAGAAAACTCAGTCACCTATAGAAAACTCTAGAGGTATCCTCTTATAGTCTTCATAATATCTATACCTATTCTAAGATGTGATCAACCTATTTTTAATCATCTACACTCTTTTATAGTTATCTTCTACCATATTAGTTCCAACAACAATTATCTCACTAGCCTCATACTAAAAAATTGGTGAATGATATGGGAAAACATATAGAGCCTCATAATGATCCATATAAATTTAATCTTGGTAACTATTTTTGAAAAAAACTCAAACAAGTCCAGGTGATTATCCTATGCTCCACCAAAGTCTAGAGTGAAATCCAAAAGCATATCCTTAAAAATATAGATATTTTTCTCTGTCTATCTATCTGTCTGAGGATGGTATGTTGTGCTCAATTTCAGCTAAGTCCCTAAAGCCTTCTGTAAGACCTTCCAAAACTATGTTGTATAATAGGCATCTATATCATATATAATTCTAAATGAAACTCCATTTAAGTATACTATCTCACAAAAATATTGCTTTACACACTCTCCTACTAAGTGATTCTCACATGTCAATAATAAATGAGCAACTTTTTTAACCTATCAAAAATCACCTATACAACATCAAGAATCCTCGATCCCCTAGGAAAACCCCATAAAAAATACATAATGATTTCCTCCCAATTCCATAAAGTTACATTATGTTTCTAGAGGAAACCACTATGATACTGATGCTTGACCTTTTTCCTCTAACTGGTAAGGCATTGGGAAACAAAACCAGTAATGTCCCTCTTCATCCTTGGCTACCACAACGTTCTTCTGATGTTATGGTACAACTTGGTTTCTCTGGGATGCATCACCAACTTATAGGAATTAAAGTATCTCAATAACTATTCCTTAATGAAATTGGGGTCTATAGTACTCCCATGTATATTGATTTCATCATCATCATCCAATGACTATATAGGTATAATATCACTACCTTCTAGTTGTTCCAGTATCACCACATTCTCAAGGTTAAATTACTTACCAAAACTTACCTAGAATACAAGAGAATAATTAATCACTCACACATCATTGATATCTGGTCCCTAGAAGCATCCATCCTCTAATCATAAAACGAGATCATTATGTCACACTATTCTTATGATGGTTGTTTACCAAACTCCTAAGAAACCTATGTATTATAACTAAGAGAATCTTAAATGACATTACCTTTAACTGGTGTGTAATACATTTCAAAGTCTAAAATCTAAAGGTACTCTACTTAGTGCCTCTTCCCCAGAATGAGGTCTCATTGTGTGAAGATATATAAGAGCTCTTTCAGTCTATGTAAACCTCCCACTGAAGAGATAGTGTTGCTAACACTTTAAAGAATGTATCATGACTTCTAACTCTGAGTCATGAATAAGACAGTTCGATTCATGGGCTAATATATGATATGACCCATAAGATATTACCTAATCCCTATGAATAAATATTTCTCCTAAACCAATGCTTTATGCATCACATTATATATCCTATCTGATCCTAGGAATAGGTAGGATTAATATTGGAGCAATATTCAACCTCCTATTCAACTCAAGAAACACCTCTTCACACTAGTTCAACCCCTAAAACACCACTCTCTACTTCTTCAATATAGTATTGGGTGCTAATAAAAAGAAAAATTCCCAGATAAAATATTATTAGTATCTTACTAAAACTAGAAAGCTCCCAATCTCTAACATGTTCCAAGGATGTGTTTAGGACATGACTGCCTCCACATTCTTCTGGTCTAAAGATGTACCAGTCTCTTAAACAACATGCCCCCAATAATTTCACCTTTTTAATGAAAAACTTAAAATTCAACAACTTGGCATGAAGTTTATGATCTTGGATCATACTCAAGACTATATCGAGATGTATAACATGCTACTCTGGGTCGATTAGTAGATAAGGATGTTATCAACGAACACCATGATGAATAATTTGATGTAGTAGTGGAATATCTTGTTAATGAGAGCTATGACCATTGTTGGAACATTCTTAAATATATAAATTAACAACAAGTTCTCCTATAGACCAAACCTAATCTAAAATTACATCTTCATAATGTCATCCTCTTTAACTTACAATTGGTGATAACATGTTTATAGATTAATGTTTGAGAACCACTAGGATCCCCATATTTGATCAAAGAGATCATTGATCCTCAGAAAAGGATATATATTATTTACCATCACTTAGTTAAACTTTTGGTAATATATGTAGAGTCAAAGAAAATCATACACTTTCTTGGAAAATAAAATATTTACACCCTAAGATGATGTACTCTACCTAATATATCCCTTCTATTCCAAGTCCTCAAGTTATATCTTTACTTCCTTCAAATCTCTTAGTGTCATGTGATAAGGGGTTATCAAAATGGTTTGTGCATCTGGAATAGGTTCTATCTTGAAGTTAAATACTCTATTGGTAGGTAGTCCCATGAATTCATCTGGATAGGCATCTTGATAAAAATACACCACTAGAGGAAAAGATGTGTAGGTCATCACTAATCCTTCCAAAAGATCCAAGCTCACAATCTACATCATGATTTTCCAAATATAACTCAAGTATGCACCCACTCTACCTACTCCCAACTCTTATTATTTGGTAAACATATAATTATCTCCCTTATGTGATTTAAATGATACTCTTCTTTGATAGAAACCAATGTGAAATCAAAAGCTGGCTATCCATTCCATGTTGAGAATCACATCAAATCACACCATCTCTAAAATTATGAAGTCCCATGGATGCCCATAACTAGAAAATATAATAGGAAACTATGTAAATCAATTTAGATGGTCCAATATCATTCCCAGTGGTGTATCAAGGGAAAGTAACTCAGAATAAAACTTGAATGGTAGGTAAATTTTAGTAAAAACTTTTGTAGATATAGATTAATGGTAAACACTAGAATCAAACAAAGTCAAAGATAATGTTGAAGTGATCAAGATTGTACCTCATACAGTTGGCAGTCCCTCGCCACCATTTTTTTAATTTTGATACACAAAATTAACTTCGACTGCCTCAACTCTGCATCCGGACCCTAATGAGAATCACTCACCTAAGGCATCGTCATTTGTTCCTACTGATAAATACCTTTGTTGGTCACATAGCTCAATGCATGTGTCTAACTTGAACCCCCATGAGACGTCATTCATGATTCCTTCAAGCAGAAATGTTTCATATGACCCATATTTTGTCATTGATGACACTTTATCTAATGTTTTGGGCATAAAGTATGATAATTCCTCTATTGCAAGGTCCTATGTTTTTTCAGATAGGTTTTTTAGCATAATTCTGAATTTTTCCTATAAGATTCTTATAAGGGGTCAAATTGTCTTTTTTTCCTAACTAATGACCTTAGATAATTTTTCAAACCACTCTGTAGGTCTTGGAATAGGGTTCTTACCCAAGTATAAGAGTTTGGTGGAAATTTGAGTCATTCAAATTTTAGTGAAATAATTAATAATTAATATTTAATAAATTAAATATTAAATTATTCGCACAGGTTCATTTGGAAATAATTTTTGAATGGAGTTTCATATTTATATTATGTCTCCACCATTGATTCCAGAATGGGGATTTTTCCCTATGTGGGGTATAAAATCATGTTGGGTGCTGGACACAGTCGGGGCCCCTTTTCTTTTATTTTTTTCTTTTATTTTTTTCTTTTTATTTTTCTCTTTTCTTTCCTTCCTTTATCCCTTGGATTCTCACAAATTCCCCCTATGGGTTCCTACTTCAAGAAATTGGGTGAAAATGTGGATAGGGGAGATAGAGGGGGAAGATTTGTACCTCCACAGAGCTCAGGATGTGTCAGATCATCATATGGAAACTAGGGATCGTGGAAATGTGTGAATTTTTGGCAGATTCTACCAATGGTATCCCTTTTTAAGTTTCTCTCAAAATCCCCATATATTTTCCATTTTTTAGTTTAAATTCCATAATATGATTGCTTATATCCCCTTATGATCTGATCTACTGATTTTGGGGTGAAAAAAGAGGTTTCAGGGTGATCTAAGGGTTTTCCATTTAGGAAAACCCATGTACATGGCATGTGGTTTAGGGAACACACACCATGTGTTCTTCCTATTTAGAGAATATGAAGTTTTCAAAGTACATGTTATTTACTTTGTTGTAGATTTTGTGTACTGGTACTCAGTCTTGTAGCTGAGTACCTAGTCAAGCTGCCCTTGTAGGGGAAAATGGCCATGTAGAGTGCATAGTCAGACCCCATGTGGGTCGCACGATGTGTTGAAGTACACTTCCAGGAAAAGTGCATGGCCAGGTCAGGTGAGGGACATGGGAAGCTACCTCATGTAGGGTACATGTTGTGTACCCATATTACACATTGTTTTCCCATCTTAAATTCCATGTACATGTGAATTTACAAGCCATGTCTGGCGGAAGTACACACCCAGGTGGGTCGTCGGGAGTACATTTCGTGTACTCATGGAGACACTTAGTGTATTTCCCCCTTGTAACCCTTTTTTGGTTCCTCTTGTCTTTTCACCAAAGTTTTAGAATTAGACATATGAATATTTCATTCTGAGTATTGTTTTTCTTAGATCGCAATGGTAATACCTGTGAGGTGTTTTAAGGACTTCTAGTTATCATTTTAGGCATTTTCTTAATGGAGAGGTTATTCCTCCAGTAATTTATATTCTAGTGTCCCTGGAGAGTGAGACCTAATCTGAGATGATACATGATTTATCTCTCTTGATCATTTCCTTCATAGATTTCCTTTGAGGATGTCTCCCTTATGAAATTTCCCCTTCTTACCTAACGGGTTGTGTGACTATTTGTTTATGAGGATCCCCTATAGGATGCCTCTTCTTTTATTTTGACCTAGTAGATCCTATGTAGGATGCATGTATCTTATTATTGTTTCCAAGGATCCCATGTAAGATAAATATGCCTTCATTCATTATTATGAGTTTCCCCTATAAGATTCCCCTTCTTATGTACCTTTATATAATTTTGAGTATGATGTCTCTATTGACTTATCATATGAGTATCCCATGTATGATTCCTCCTTTACATTTTTTTGATAAGGATCCTAAGTAGGATGCCTCTCAGTTTTTTACTTGAGGGACCTAATGAGTGGACCTTTGTCTGACTAGACCTGAGTTGTTACATCGGGTTTGGGTATAGATGGTATCGTGTGTCACCTTAGAAGCCATATTGAACTTGTAGTCCCACGGGGCTATGGATATTGTGTTGGGTTTAGGCATTTGGCCACCCTCACTATTTGTTTATACCTTCACGTGTTTATTTTTTATGCAGCGATATTTACTAGTGGTGCTTCCTAGTTGGTGGTTGTTGAGCCTAACAAGAGGCCTCTCTCTTTCTCTTTGGTATTCCCATACGTTCTTCCTGGGATCTAACTTCGGAGCCATGTTATTTCTATGTTTACTTGAATACTGAGTGGCAGCACCTAGAATCTTACTATTGAGATGTATATTTGATTATTATATTATTGGTATTTCCAAAGGTGTTTCCTGGTATCCAATTGTTGAGATTATGGATATGATATACAGGAATATAATCCGTAGTAACAATACTCATGTATGTTTATGTTCTCCTCGACTAGTGGATTATGTAGGATGACTACACACTCCTCGATTTGTCATATGATAAGGATCTCCAGACGTGCTCTCTGAGATCAGGATTTTGAGCCTTTACTTTTTCAAGGTGGTTCATCATAGTGTCTCACACCTATGTTGACATTCATGTTTGGATCTCTAGGGGTCGGCATGACGTCTCACTGGTGAGATCTCCTTACAGATCGCTTAAGGTTCATACCCTTAGGTTTCATCCAAGTCGCAATTTCATGATCACCTACAAACCGAGAACTAGAGCTCAAACATTGGACTGTATTTACATGGAATGAGTATCATAGTGTCTAGATATTTTCTATTTGCATGTTTTCTAGACATAATTCCATGTAATCCTTCTTTATTGTGATTTGAGTGAACCCAGGTGTTGGATGGGTATCCCCCTATGGTGACGTAGATTGCTCAGAGAAATTGTTGGAACTATCCAAAGAATGTATATATTGATCAGTACTATGAACCCAGATATCAAATTAATGATACACGGCTTGATTAGAATGACGTCCATCCCAATTCCCTTGTACAAGATGTCTAAGAAATCGGGATTACGGACCCAAGTATCAACTATTGATTAATTTTATGTTATTTCTTTCACCTTACTCATAAATATTCATATTTATGTATATATGTATAGTTATGGGACTAAAAAATTATATGTATATATATATAGACATCCATGGTGGTACTGTTTTAGTTGGTCAGGATTACAAACCCGGGTTCGACTCTGGTCACACATTTGGGTTTTACTTATCTTTTCTGATGTGTCTCATCTAGGAAAAGAAATTTTCCTTTTCATATACTTATTGCAGCATATTTATAGTTTCATCATTGGGGGTGGCCTACTGAGATTATTTCTCACCCCTGTACATGCATCTCGATGTATGTATAGACATTATGTATTCTTTTCCGGTTGAGTATAGTTTCATGGTGGATATGGATGAGGCCTAATGTAGCATGATCAAGTAGAGAAACTTGTGTGGTTCTTCTGATTTGGATAGTGCAGTTCGACAGTGTTTGGAGACTGAGTACGTGGTCTGGATTGGATTTTATAGTAGATCACTATACTTTTATTTCAGTTTATTTTGTATTTTTGTATCAGTATAGTCATCCCAATGGGTGAATAGTATTGTATGTTTGGAATAGTTATACATGCTTTTATATAATTTTCATTTATTATTACAGCATCTTCTATTTTAGTTTATTTACTGCTTCTTCACACTATTTATTTACGATTTTTTATGATAATTAGCTATTTCTATGGTTTTATTTATCCGATATGATGGAATAGACTCCCCACATCAAACCCTATGCCCTCGCTACTAGTATTCATCCTCTAGAATAAGAGGAGGTGCGCTTGAGTCCTAGTAACCAACAGTATTGGGGAACCATTTTAGTTGAATCTTGTTTGGGGCGTTATAAAGTTGTATCAGAGCTGTTCTTTTCCCAGTCTTTACTATTTGGGATATGGTATACAGTAGTAATATGAATGTGTCAAAACCTGTGATGGATATTAGACTAGTGGATCGAGAACACTTCCTCTAGTAAGATGTCTTGGTATTCAGGGGTATAGGAATATTATTCTGGTCTGTGATGTTACAATTTTATATGATTTTCACCTTGAGTGATGAACATGTTGTTTGGATGTTATGATTTACTATGGATCTCTAGCTCATGTTCAATGGTAAGAGTCCATAGATGGATTTTGAATCTTGGCCAAAAAAGTCAAGAGGTGTCCCATGTATCATATTTGGCATGTGAGATTAAAATCATATGTTCCTACTGGTTTGTAATTTTACTAACAATTGATGCCTACTCAATTGGTCCTACTTACATATATATATTTCCTTCTGATGTTAAGTAATGTGGATCTATATTAAGGCATTTTATGGTGCGAATGATGACTCATTCCTCATGCAAGGGAGGTACAGTGACCCTAGTAGGTTGGAAGGCATGTGATTCCCTTCTGGTCTACCCCTTGTAGGGTGTTGTTTCTTAGGTCATGGTTGTCTAGTCAGATTATTGAGCACAATGTTGAAGGATACAAGGTCTTTTCTTATGAACTAGGAATCTAGGGGGTATTACTGTATACGGATTCCCAATGAGTGTTAGTTCAGTGTCTTATTCTAGGTTGGTATCATGAATTCCACGGAGTAGTTCCTTATAAGGATGCTTTGGGAGGATCCAGACCTTATAAGATGTGTTTTCAATTTTGACCCATGTAGGTCATTATGATATTTACCATCTTTAGAGAGGTTTTATCTTTTGGTCTAGTTTTTTAGACCTTGTGACCTAGATGTAATACCTAATTAGTAGGGCTAGGTGGGAGACTTGGAGGACTTTAGTTTGACTATGGACCTTATAGGTCGATGTCCATTTTGTTGAAGGGAAACCCACATGAGAGAGTTTTGACCTTGTTTATGAATTCCTTTTAAGCAGTGAGATTTGTTTTACTCTTGTTTTGAGATAAAATCACAGTAGATTCTATAGTATTCCATTATAGGCATGTTTATTACTTCATCTTTTGATATGAACCTATAGTGATCTGGTATCAAGATTGGATTCAATTGGCAGGACCGCTTAGGTGCCTAGCCCAATCAACTAGTGTTTCTTTTATTACTAATGTAGTTAGAGTGTGGGTAGAAACGTGTGATTGGAATAACTCTGGGTGATGGGAAGACATGGAATAAATTGTGTCATGAGTGAGCTTCTAGATTTTGAAGAGGAGTTCCAAGGGAGATTCTTGGTAGTTAGAAATGGTGTGTCATGTATCATGGTCAAATTATCCTTGTAATAGAAGACTCATTGGAGTATGTGTTGGGTGATAAAGGTATACACTATATTCACGTGGTGTCATTAAATTGGAAATTGGTGAGTTTTCAGGTGCAATCCGAGGACTGAAGGTTTCTAGACTTACCGTAGGCATGGTTTCCTGGGAGTTTTAGTTAAAATGAAAAATGTCCCTACATGGTAAAGGTGACATAAAAATAAATGGGGTATCATAAAATAGTTGACCTATGGTTGAATCCTGGTCAATTATTGACAGGTTGTGATCATGGCTTGAAGCGAGCTATAAATGCATTTTTATTGAATCTTAGTGTAATCCTGGTTAGCTATGGTCATGATTAATCTTGACTTTGTCTTGAGTATTTTTAGAGTGTTTCATCCCTATATGAAGATTATTTTAATTTTATTAATTTTATTTTCTGTTTAGGAAGAGGAAACCTACTGAAGTTGCACTTGAGGAGTGGTGTAAGGTAATCCATATGGTGGGGAGTGAATCATTGGTCATTTGAGGGTAGTGGCCCTCATTTTTAGTTGAAATTATGCATTTTTCTTGGGTTTCTTGGCTTGGATTCGGTTTTGAGATTATGATAAGGGTATTCTTATGGTGGTGAGTAATAAATCAGTCACAGTTAAGCATATCCCATGTAGGAGACAGTTCTTGATGTTATAAGGTCAGTTGTTGCATAGTCTAGATAGCTTGTTGGGTATATTCTTAGGTTGAGATCATTTTTTCTAGTCTTACCATCAAGGATTCTCAGGGACAAGAAGTTTTATAGTGGGGATATTATAAGGTTCCATGTTTTTTCAGATGGAATTTTTGAGCAGAAATTTGATTTTTTTCTATCAGATGATTATAAGGGGAAAAAGGGTCTTTTTCCCTGGCAGATGACCTAGGATAATTTTTATGACCACTCTATTTCTCCTGTAATTGGATGTTTACACTAGGAAAATATTTTTGTGGAAATCCAAGAAATTTGAATTTTAGAGGAATGATTAACATTTAATATTTAATAAATTAAATGTAAAATTATTCACATAGGTTCATTCAGAAATAACTTTTCAATAGAGCATTGGATTGAGATTTTGTCTCTACTATTGAGTCCAAATTGGGGAGATTTTTTTATATAGGGAATAAACTCATGTTTGACACTGGAGTCGTTTAGGGCCCTAGTTTCTTTTATTTTTCTTTTTATTCGTTTTATTTTTCTCTTTTATTTCCTTCCTTTCTCCCTTGGATTCTCAAGGATTCCCCCTATGGGTTACACCTTCACATGACAGAGATAAAATATGGATATGGAGAGAAAGAGTTGTCAGAGTGGTATGTTTATGAAGCTTAGGATGCACTAGATCATCGTGTGGAAACTGAGGACCATGAAAATGGGTGAAGCTTTAGCAGATTCTTCCCAAAGGTATCCCTTTTATGTTTTTCCATAAATCCATTTATATTTTTTGTTTTCAAGTTTTAATCCCCTTAAATTATTTCTTATGGGACCTTGTTTCCTGATCTACTAATTTTGGGTTGAAAATGGGGGTTTCATGGTGATCTGTGGGGTCTTTGTTGAGGAAAACCTATGTACACAACATGTGGTTTAGGGAAAACATGCCATCTATTCTTCCTTCTCATGGAAGATGAAGTTTTTTAAGAACACCCCATGTAATAGTATCTACAAACCATGAACTAATACTTGGTTGTGTATCTGAGTACCCTACCATACTATCCATGTAGGGGAATAAAGTCATGTAGAGTACATGGCCAGACCCTGTGTGGGTCGCACATCATGTAGAAGCACTTGGCCATGCCAAATTACATGGACAAAATAGGTGAGGGACATGGGAAGGTACCCCATGTAGGTTATACATTGTATACACATCTTACACGTCGTTTACATGGGTGTTTACATTCCATGTCTGGTGTGAGTAAATGCCCAGGTGGGGCTTCAAGAGTACATGTTGTGTACTCATGGAGACACGTTGTGAACTACCCCCTTGTAACCCTAATTTATTTCTTATTTTATTTTTTCATAGGTTTCAGAATTGGACATATAAATACTCCATTCTAAGTATCATTTCATGTGGATCGAGATGGGAAGAACTATGAGGTGTTTTAAGGAATCCAAGGTAGTGTTTCGAGTATTTTCTTAATGGATGGGTTCTTACTCTAGTAATTTATATTCTAGTATCCCCTGAGAGTGAGAGATATTATAAGATGGGCCAAAAGCTATCTCTCTTGATTGTTGCCATCATAGCATTCCTTTGAGGATGACTCCCTTGTGATATAGTCCCTTATTTTCTAAGGGTTCATGTGACTATTTTTTTCTAAGGATCCCCTATAGGATGCCTCTTCTTCCATTTTGACCTAGAGGATCCCATGTAGGATGCCTCAATATTATTATTGTTTCTAAGGATCTCATGTAGTATACCACTTCCTCTTTGCATTATTGTGAGTTTCCCCTATAGAACTCCCCTTCTTATGTACCTTTATATAATTTTGAGTAGGATGTCTTTGTTTACTTTTCATCTGAGGATCCCATGTAGGATTCCTCCTTTAACTTTTCTGATGAGGATCCCAAGTAGTATGCCTCTCAGTTTTTGACTTGAGGGGCCCAGTGGGTGCCCTGTTGTTTGACCGACCCTGAGTTATTACATCATTTTTAGGTAGATATGGTATCAGCTGTAGCCTTAGAACCTTTATTGAACTTATAATCCCATGGGGTTGTGGCTATAGTGTTGGGATTAGTCATTTTTCCACCCTCACTATTTATTTATACCTTCATGTGTTTATTTTTTATGTGTAAATGTTTACCAGAGGTTTTTTTGGTTGGTGGTTGTTGAGCCTGATGCGAGTTGTATTTATTTCTCTTTCAGATTCTCAGACATTCTTCTTGGGATCTAGCTTCTGGGCCATGTTATTTCTTATGTTTCTTTGTATACCAAGAGATAATACATATGATTAGGCTATTGAGACATATATCTTATTATTATATTATTTATATTTCGAAAGTTGTATCATCATATCTAGTTATTGAGCCTTTGACTATGATATACGGGCATGGAGTCCCTAGTAATGATACTCATGGATGATTACACTCTCCTGAGTGATGAGAATGATTACATTGTACTCTTCTCATGTGTTAAATGAGGATGGTTATTCTCTCCTCAACATAGAGTTATCGATGGATGATTACTCTCTCCTTGACATATGTTCTATAGAGGATGATTACGCTCTCCTCGACTAGTGGCTTATAGAGGATGACTATGCTCTCCCTGATTTTTTATAAGATTAGGATCTACATACGTGCTATATGGGATCATTCTTATGAGCCTTTAATTTTTTAGGGTGGTTGAGAATGGATTCTCACACCAATGTTTGACATTCACTTTTGGATCTCGTGGGGTGGGCATGATGTCTCACTGGTGATCTCTCCTTATATAGAACCTAAGAGTTGGACCCTTAGCGTTCATCTAATTCATGTCATGACTACCTATGGACTAAAAACTAGGGATCAGATATTGGACTTGATTTGCATGGCATGAGCAATATAGCATCTAGATCTTCTTCATTTATAGGATGTCTAGACATATTTCCCTAGAATCCTTCTTTATAATGATTGGAGGTGATTACGAGTGAACTCGGGTGCAGGAAGAGTATCCCCCTATGGTGACTTAGCTTTATCAGATACATTTTTGGAACTAGTTAAAGAAGGTATATATTGATTGGGATTATGGACCCAGATATCGACTTAATGATACATGGCTTTAGTGGCATGACATCCAACTCAATTCCCTTGCACAAGATGTCCAGGCGATCGTGATTATAGATCCAAGGATCGACTGCTAATTGGTTTTATGTTATTTATCTCACCTTAATCATGAATATTCATATTTACCTATATATATATAGGTATGGGACTATACATTTATATTCATGTAGACATGGACATCCATGGTGGCCCTTACCTAGTTGGTCAGGATTACAAACCTGCATTCAATTGTAGTTTCATGTTTTGGTTTTACTTATCTTTTTGGATGTGTCTCATCTAGGTTGATCACTTTTCTTTTTCATACACTAATAGAATCATATTTATAGGTTTATCATTGGGAGTGGCCTACTGAGATTATTTTCCACCCCCTTATATGCACCTCGGTTTAAATTTAGACCTTATGTCTACTTTTTAGGTTGAGCATAGTCTCATGGTGGATATAGTTGAGGCCCAATGCAGTGTGATCAATCAGAGTGGCTCGTGTGGTTCTTTTGTTCAGGACGGTGCAGTTTGAAAGTGTCGGGACACCGAGTACATGGTCTATCTCAGAGTTATTAGTATATCCCTATACTTTTATTTTATTTTATTTTGTATTTATATATTTTTATGGTCATCCAAGTGGGTAAAAAATGTTGTATGTATGGAATAATTGTTTGAGATTTTATATCATTTTCATTTATTATTATAGCATGTTTTATTTTAGTTTATTTACTGCTTTTATACTCTATTTACTTACTAATGTGTATGATACTTAGCTATTTACATTGTTTCATTACTCTGATATAAGGAAATAGTATCCATACTATCACACCCTAGGCCCTCACTACTATACAGTAGCCTCTGGAGTATAGGGAGGCACGCTTTAGGACTAGTAACTAACCGGTTCGGGGAACCATTTTAGTGGAATCCAGGTTGGGATGTTACATCCATCAAACATAGTTGAAGAGTTGAGTACCTCCTTCCCTAAAAAAAGGTGTAGAAGAGCCTATACTCATCTCTAGTTGTCTTTCATTTCTCTAACATGAATCATTCACTATTTTCTTCCAACCTATAGAAGTTTCATTAGGAATTTATATTAAATATGAAAGAATACTTGTAGCTCTATCATCTTCTAGAACCTTCTTGATCATAAAATACTTGAAAAGCACCTAAGTATACATCGTCATGTTGAAGTTCCTATCTAGGGGTATTAGCTCTGGTTGAAGCTCAATTTCAAACTTTTTATGTTTTTTCACTTTATTCCCATCCAATATAGGACGAAAGTGTAGCAACTCCATGAATCAGACTCTATCATTTTCCCCTAATAGAGCTCTATGAACTTATTCTCTTGGTCTAGATTAATCATAACTAAAAATAACTCCTCAATAAAAATATATTTAAAAGTACCCCATGAGATAACATTAAATCTTAAATCCTTAAGCTTAAAATTCCACCAGTGTCTAGCAGTTCCCTATAGTATAAAGGTTTCAATCTTAACCATTCTTTCCCCTAAGGTTTCTACTAAGTCAAAGATACTCTCGATGATCGTATCCAGTATTATGTATATTGATGGCCTCTATTTACCTAAAAATATAGAGGATGTTGTAGATAAATGTCTCAAGCATAGTCAACCATATTCATGGTAACTCCCCATCCTTGGATAGGAACTAGGTAGAGGACTCTGGGTTAAATTAGTCATTCCTCTTAAACCACTAGGGTGGGTTCAGAAGAATTATTTCACACAACTGATGGTTAAACATGGATTTTCTCCCTTACAGAAGTGTTCTAGCCTTCTCCACCAAGTGTTCCAACCAAACTTCTCCAAGGCAGCATTTTATGTAACACAAAGGAAGCATTTATATCATTTAAGAGTGATCTTAACCAGTCGATGGGATCGCACAAAGGTTCTCCTAGGATTTTACCCTTAACCCAAGGTATATCCCTCATAACACTAACCAATATTCTCCATCCCTACACATTAGTGAGAGTCATATATATATAAAATATAGAAACATTATCAATGAATTAATTCCAAGATATATATCACAATAGAAATAGAAAACAAATATATCACACAATAGAGTACAACCATATCCCAAAAATATATCACACATCAAGAAATTAAATTAAAGAACAATAATGCAGCATAATAAAAGGTATATATATGGAATGTGATCCTACATTCATAACCATGATAGATGAACACACCTAAAATATCAATAAACTATAATAGAAATCCTATCAATGGTAACTTAGAGTTTTGTTACACATGAGTTAGTCGGGCACATGAAAACTCCCATAATTGAGTCCCACACAACATATATTCTTCCGATGATGTCCTAGGTTAGTTAAAAAGAAAAGAAGGAAATTATTCTCTAATACCATTTTGTAATGCCCCAACCCGAACCATAAGGTTCGAGATGGAGTAACATAAGACCTCATGCAAGCATCCCCGTACGCAAGAGGCTTGCAACTAGTAGCAAGGATCTGGATTCCATCATTAGGGAGACTATACCCTTAGTATCATATAATCTCTATACACAATTAATATACTAGGATATGAAAAAATTAATAATTATAGTAATCATGGTAAACCTCTGTATATGGAACATTGTTCATATAAATAAGTGAACAGGGTTCTCAATCTGGAAAGAAAAACCCAATTATAAGTGCAATTAGATAAATAAATAAATAAGTATTATAGAATCATCTCAAGTTCATCTTGATCCACTACCATCTCCACACTATACTAAATAGTTATCATACACTATATCCATTTCCTAAATAGATCCCTATACATAAATTTTTCACATGCATCAGGATACCCTTTCAGGGTGTGAGTAATAAAACTCACCAAGACACCACCAATGAATCCTTAACACAAGTGAAAATGAATAAATTATAAGGCATGATAATAAATAAAATAAAACACACAAAACTTACTATAATGATTTTATGTGCCTTAAAAATCTTCCACAAACCTAGGAAGTACCTACTTTGGATCCATACTGGAAAACATCTATGTAAACATGGAAACATCACAATGTAAAAACCAACCTCAAAGATGCTCAATAGTTGTACATGACCTAGGACTATAGTCCAGGCCACAATAGGCTATCATTCTATGTTTTTATGTCTTAGGTCATGTCACATAGGTCATAATTTCTCATTTTCACCACATAGGTCAGATCACATAGGCTATCATGCCCCCAAGTTAATCCATAATAGGTCATCATACCCAGTCACTCATCTTGGTTTGGTCATCATGTTATATGTAGTGTCTAAACACAATGCCCCTATAGGTCCATTGAACCATGATGGATTCACTTGTAACTTCGGTACCATGCATAGAATAAAAACAAAACAAATTCTAAGTACAACACATGGTTATAGGGCATTTAATATATAGGCACACATAGCATATCATGAGTGAGAAACAATATCCAAAGAAATAATACTTGTGATCAGACTTAATAAGGTCTAATCACATCAACACACAAAATCATACCATTCTAACAATCAGATACACAATATATACATGGTACGAAACTTCCTATCATGAGTTTATGGGTGTCAAATTCAATGTTCATCATCAAATCATTATATAAATCATGATTGCAAATCATATGGTTCAAACCACTCACCAAGGACTCCTAGAACCCATTCCAAATATTTTATTTCCAAAATAAATAAAAACACCAAAAGTGAGAAAACTTCCTCTCTCTTAGATAAATTTTGAATTATCAATTTAACCTATATAATGTGTTGTCAATTTATTTTTCAAATATTAATTATAAAACCACATATAATAATACTCCATCTCTCTTTAATAATCTTAGGAAATCATGTGGTAATTATTTATTATTATTATATGATAATTCTAGGACATTATTTAAAAAATCACATAGAAAAGGGAAAATTAAAAATTAAAAAACCTACATAGAATTTATCTCTCTTAAATCACTGCAACCAATAATAGAGGATATATAAGGTTTTTTCACGCTAAGAAACCAGAACAAGAACATAAAATTATTTTAAAAAGACTTTATAGATCTTCATTGAAGGAATTATAGACTACCCAAAATCAAGAGGTGGTCAAAAATAAAGGGTGGAAAGGTTCGTCTATTTTTAAGAAGGAAACCCATATACCAGTTCAAATCATTAGAAACTATAAATTATATTAATCATTTAATTTTTATTTTAATCTTTTCTTAATTATGGAGTGTTTATAAATTTTCCTAAATGAGTTAAAAACTTTAAACGAGTCAAAATAATTAATTCTCATGATTTTAGGATTTAAAAATCATAAAACGTGTTTTCATGTTCATACTGGGAAAGGAAAAGTGAAAAACTAGGATAAAATCACTTTATCCCCAAATGGGAACTGTGTAAGGGTAACATTGTTCTACCCTTACACAACTCATAGCTACTTCATGAGGGTATTGGGTTACCCATATGAATCCTTTGAAAAAAAATTAGTTACAATTACATAAACTAAGATTACCCATACATAACCTTTGGAAAAATGAGGTTACATTTATTCAATTCTTAAAGAATTCATCTTACCTTTGTGTGGTGTCGGATTTAACTTTATATAACATATTGAAACTTCATCATACTATTAAAAACCTTCTAAAACCCATCCTATATAAGGGAAGATTATACTTTCCTTTATGTAGTCCTATGACATACATAAGGGTAAAAAAAATAAAAAAATATTAATTTTCCATAAAATAACTTATAAATTAAATAAAAATAGGTGCTTAGAACATTTTAAAAAAATTGAGAATGTTACATAATCCACAATGGTTCTTTTTCTCAAACTTTAATTCATTAAGACATGTTTATTTTATATACTATGTTATCCTTTGAATGGATTATTCACTTACCATGGATGTATCTTTTTCATATATTTTTTTATTTATGGGAAATATGAAGCTAAATTAGTTATTTATCTTTAAATGTATTTTACTTGATTGTCACTCAAGTTGTAGAGATTTTGGTAAACCAATTTTCATTCACTGAGTCATGATCATATTCTTGGAATTAAAATTTGTATACATTCTATAAATTTATTATATTATGTGTTATTACATTAATGTTCTATGAATTTGAATTTTTATGCATTAATACACCCTTTTTAAATACTTCTTACTTCAAGGATTATGTCTCTCATAATGTATATTGATAACTCAAGTAACTTTTCCTTGAGTTATATTGTTTCATAATGAAATTATTTCTTCCATTATTGGGTTATTAAACCATAATATTTTATTATATAGTAATTTATATAACTATATGGGGAAATAATATATTTTGGTATAAATTAATGTTTTCTTACTCTTATTATAATGTGAGTTTTTAACAAAGGTATTTTGAAAATAATACAAAAGTTGTTTCCTTTCAATTTATGATGTTTTTTATTTCTCTCCTCATTTATCCAAGATAAATTTAATATCATTTAAAGTCTCCATTATTGGATATTATTTTTAAAATTAATGGGTTTAAAATATTTTCACTTCACCTTTTGAAAAATACTTTTGGAAGTGACTTATAACATCATCTTTTACATCAATGTTAATAAAGTTTTATAAATGTTATTTTATGTTTTAATTTTCATTTCTATTTTAATTTTCAAAATCATTTACCCTAATAGAATTTATGTTTCGCTATTTATACTCTAAAATATATTTATATTTTGGGGGAATGAACTCATGATACTAAACAATCTAATTCTTGATCCCTTCTTTGCTAGTATCATTCAATAATTATTTTAGAATAATATTTTTCATCTATATTAATGTATTTCTATGTTTCCTTTATTACACTGGTGTTATTTTCTTTCACAACCATCCATCGTCAATTTTTCAGATTATTTATGATCATGATATCCCTTTTATTGACATGGGGAAAAGTATTGGAATTCTGTATATTTTTATTTCAATACTGATGATTATTGGAAAGTTGATTATGTATTGTTTTACTATCAACCTTCTTTCTATGGATGGGTTATTATATTTTTATCTATTTTTTTAAAATGTTAAAATGTATTGGAATTACATATATTTGTTTCCAATACATATTATTACTATCAAGTTGACCATGTATTGTTTGATCATCCGTCTTTTTTATCTGGATGGGTTATCATCATGTTATCCCTTTTATTGAAATGAGGATAATTATTAGAATTATGTATATTGTTATTGAAATATGGATAATTATAGGAAATTTGACTAAAAATTGTTTAACTGTCCACCTTATTTCTTTGGATGGTTTATGATCAAGTTATCTATTTTATTGACATGGGGAAATGTATTGGATTTCTTGATGATTATTGACTACTGATTAAAGTAGATTAAATATTGACATTCTATATTCTTCATTATATAGATATCCATGTTTTTATTTATCCATAGGTTCCCCAAGGAATGTTATGAAATGTATTGTTGACTATTATGGTGAATGCATTGAACTTAATCAAGTGACAGGTGGAGCCCGTCATTAAATAGCCCTCAATGCATCGACGAGTCTCCTGAGAATAAACAAATATGGTTTTGGTGTATACCTCTCCCTATATCAGTATAGTGACTTGGAATAAATCCATGATAGCATCTTTTTTATGTATAAAATTATGTATTCCATCAATATGAGATCAATAATTATTTTTATCCATGTTTTCATTTATTTTCATTAATATAGCATGTTCTTAATTTCATTTGATTATGGAATTATTCATATTATTTATTATTTCCATATTATGTATACTGTGTTTGTGTTTTTAATATATTCAGTTACATATTTTCCATACTAAGCATTTTATCTCACCCTTTTCTTATGTTTTCATTCCCTAAGTTATAAATAAAAGTATTACACGTGATATGACTAATAGGATAGCTTGTGTGGATTTTTTGTGAGACATATTAAATACTTATTATGGATTAAGTAGTTTCTTATATAGTGAAGAAAAATATAATTTAGTTTAAAAATACATAGGCTTTATTAGTGTATTTTTTTTTAAATTCTTTAAATATCTAAACCAAAACGTTATTGGGAATGTATATAATGCAATATTTTTTAATCCGTGTAATTATGGGATAGTTATATATAAAATCCATAGTTGGTATCGAAGTGAGTTTTTCAAGTATATGTTTATGAGCCTTAGATCCAGGAGCTCGGGTCAAGGGTTTCATAGTTGGTATAAGAGGAGGGTTTAGATAAATTTAAAGATTATGATGTTTATTAAGGATAATTTAAGTGTAGATAGGTTAGGTTTGATCAAAATTTCAAGGGTATAGATAATACTTTAGGATAGTATATGGTTTAATATTATGGAAATAATGCACATTTTATTTAGGGATCATTATAAGATAACTATAGTGAAAACCCTATAGATAATTCTAGGATAGGATTCTAAATATAGGATATCATCCTAAAATTTTGGAAAGTTTTGAGCATCTAGTTTTAAAGAAATTACATCCATTTCTAGATATTATAAGTAGATGTAGGTTTTAGAACAAATTTACTTGGGGTAATAACTTTTAAAAGGGAATATTAGGTATTAACTTGATTGCCACCTGGTGCATGATAAAGAGACCTAACTATACACCTAGTTTGATACTCTAGGGGGATATACTTTGATTGATTCACATTCTCTTTATGAACCATTATGAGAGATTTTAATATGTTTAGGTTAGATATACAAATAGGAAAGTGACCACGGATAACATAGATTTAAATATAGAAATTCATAAGTTAAGGTACAGATTAATTGATATGTTATTTCGAGAATGATGGATAAGTTAGATTTTGATATCAAAGATTTAAATGATTTTGGGTTTAGATTATTTTAAG
This sequence comes from Viscum album, assembly GCA_963277665.1. Taxonomy (NCBI): domain Eukaryota; kingdom Viridiplantae; phylum Streptophyta; class Magnoliopsida; order Santalales; family Viscaceae; genus Viscum; species Viscum album. Next base: position 546,197,214 of record OY728140.1, read on the forward strand.
AAATTTCCTAGAAATTTTGGATCTCTATTTTGATGATTAGGTTTGGAAGTATGATAGAACCAAACTAAAATTAACCTAGGTTGAACTAATAAGTATATAGGTTATACTAAGGGTGATATAAGTTGAACTGAGTCTAATATAATTTGATTTTTAATAAATATAGGCTGAAATTATAGTGTTATAAATTGAGACATCTTGATGTTAAATTTTATTATGGTTATTTATAATAATTCTCTTATAATGTTCATCACTCATGTTAACTCTTTTAGTTTTAGAAATGTCTTATGCCTGAAGGAACTAAGTTAACAATGGATTTCATGGACAATGTGGAAACTATCCCAACAAAAAACCTAATGGGATAAGGGTTAGAGTGAGAAATCTTATGATTATGAAATACTAGCTATCAATAATTGTTATTAACAATTTGAACATATTTGAAATCCCAAGAACATAAAAGAAGATAAGGATATAATTTCATATAAATTTTTGTGACTATGATGATAAAGGAAAGAAGATTCAATTTCTTATATATCAAAAATGTGGTAAGAAGCATGGGGGTTACTTTAAAAGGATAGGAAAATTATATAAGTGTGGAGATGAAGATCATCAAAATCAAAAGTGTAAGGGAAAGATATAATCCACCAAAATATATTGATTCAATTACAAGAGAGTTGGGAATTATGAGACTCAGTGTCCAAATCCAAGGGCCAATGAGGGAAATAGACACCAAAAACCATGTGGACATGGAAAATCCTATGAAACTACTAATAATGTAGTAGATAGTGAGTTTTCACCCTTTATTTTCTAGTGTAAAATTTGATTTAATTCTTCACCAACTACTATATATAGTGTTATAAATAAAAACACCTAGTGGAATTATTATTATATAAACTATTTTCAAGGTTTTTGGAAAGTTATTCTGTAACAACCCAAAATTTTATCAGTGGAAATTCCCTTCTTATAATTATTTCATATAGTATAAATCACATAAAATCACATATAGAACACAATGAAAACTTTATAAATAAATAATGATTAAAATAATAGGTATTTATAGAAATTAAGGAACCTATACCAATGGAATAGTAACTTTATTATTAGAATATTAATGTGAACATTAGGAATAGTAAACCGGGAAATAGAATAGTAACCTAATCTATGAGAGTATAAATAAAATTTGGGTATATTTTAAATGAAAATATGATATATTTATATCTTGTAATAAGTAAATAAATGTTTTAAAAAGGATAAATTAAGTGTTGTTATTTTTGTGAAACCTAAATATTTATTTACAATTTAATAATTAACACAACGATTTAAAAGAAAATTACTTTTCATAAAATAGATTCATAAATTAAGATTTTGTTTTATTTTGATTATAATATAATTTTATGATACCTTAATTAATTTTTCAAAGTGTTATAAAATTAGTTATAATTTTTAAATCGGTATTTTACAAATAAATGATGATTTAAATTAAAAAATTAATTGTAATATTTATAAAATTAATTTCATAAAATAAATTAAATTTTTTAAATCTAAATTTCAAAAAATGGTTAGAGTGAATTTTTTGGATTTTTCTTTAAAAAATTGAATTTTTATGAATAGTGAAATACAATAGTTTACGGTATAAGCTAAATACATGAATTATTGAGTAGTGGATGATGTATGGCTGATTTAAGAACCATTAGTTCGAAATAAAATGAACTAGTTACTTTAATTAGTCATATTAATCCACTATATTAAGAGTCTTGATCCAAAATAATAAACAAATGAATAAAATTATCAAAAACACTTCTCCCCTCCCACTATAAATACCACCCCTTCTCATCACACCTCCAAATCCTTGAAGCATGTCCAAATTATGCCCAATCCTCTCATAAGACTCTACCCTCTACATCTAATATCATTTTTTCTCAAAAAAATACCAAACCCAATTTCCCTAATTAGGTTCACAAGGAGAATAAGTTCAAGTGGTAAAATCCTCTTTTGTTTTCTTTTAATTTCTTTTCAATTTATTTCATTTTCTTATCATCTCCTAACCTATGTGTCCCTAAGTGGAATTATAACCCCAGTATATTTTATATACTATAATTTTATTATGTTATTGGTTTATCCACTGTCAATTTTCTTCTCTTCCCCTTTTGTTCTAAAAATGAAAACATTGTCTGTGAGGTGTCGATTCACCACCTTCATGGATAATGATTTTTTTGTTTTCTAATACCACCTTCAAGGATAGTCAAAAAAAACTATAATATTTAAAATATATTTAAAAATTTATATTAAAACTTATTTAGTGTTCTTGAATCAGTATATATACATAATACTAATTAATAAAACAAAACTTGTTCATGATGATCGAAAAAACACCAAAATAATCTAAACAGCTATCATTAACATTTTATCTAATGAATCGTCCTAATATCTGAACAAATATGATATATAAGAAAATTTAATATTATATAATTTCATTAATAACATATAATTTTAATTCTAGATAACTATTCTCATTTTACATGATCTTTCATACATGTATAAAAGTGAATCGATCATGAAAACCAAGGAAATGAACACTCCCAAACAATGAAATTGTATCTTATAACTTGTCAAAATGGCCATAAATGAACTTAATAAATTTATAATAAATAAAATACATGAATAAAATGTTATTAATTAATTAATTAGTGTATTTAATTTGATTATACATTAAATTAAATACAATTAAAGAATACTTTCATACATAAGGTAAGAGATTCTTTCCAAACATCCATTTTTTCCTTCATGTTACACTTTCTCTCTCATTGCCCTAATTTAATTATTAAATATTAGAATGAAATCATCCTAAATTATGTTTTTATTTTTCAAACATATTTACCTATCCCAATTATTCTTTCTTTTATGGGAACTATATGTTTTATAAGGTTCCCTACTCAATTCTTCTCGATAAGCTAGCCCGGTTAAAGGAACTTCCTTGTTTCTTACCTATTTTTAAGTACTATCCATAATCTGTTTTAGTCCAATAATATTTTTATAAAATAAATCATTTTATAATGAAAAATATCATTTTTTATTTCTGGTTTTATATAAACAATCATTCTTTTTTATGTTTTAATGACTCTTTAATATTTTCTCTTAAACCACACTAAAGTGGCTCATTTCTAAAGTTTCTTAAAAACTATTTTTTACATGTTTTAAATTAATTTGGATATAATTTATCATGATATATGCCTATTTTACCTTATTAATTTCCATTTATGATTTAAATCTATTCTTTCATGGACACCATTATATTTTTTTTCTTTGGCTATGCTTTATGACATAATTACGATACCCATTTCTTTCCATATATTATCCTTATGTTTATTCCTTATCTGTGATTATTCATGTGCAACACATATGAATGAAAATGTTATGATGGTTTCATCCAAATAGTACTCTAATGCATTGGGTAATGTTTAGCCTTATGATATGTTATGTTGGGATAGGGAGTAAACCTGATTCCTTTATGGGACTTAGTCCGCAATGTCTAAGGATCATGGCAGTTATCCTTAACTCATGCTCCACCATGTGCAATGGTCTTGGAAATTAGCCTTGAATCATGATTATGTCATGTTTTATGTTGTTTCTAAATTCCTATTTTTCCATTATTACATGACCCCATTCTCTACATGTTATGATTCCTTATTTTTACTCATGTTACTTACCATTTTATGCCATCATGTTATACCTTCTAAACCATGTGCTATGTTTTATTTCTATATTTATACCCTTACTGGGATTTTTATCTCATAACTTTTTTCATGTATTCCCAAGTTACCCTATAAAATTTTAAGATCTCAAAGGAATTTTTGAGCTCATTAGGGATTTCAAATAAAATATAGTTTCCTTTTGGTTCCATTTTTTCATTTTTAAGAATCTAATCTTCCAAATACATTAGAATTTATGATCCTTGGTTTGTATTTTAAGGATAGTTATGATTAAAATCATGTAATAATATGGGTAAAAGTCTATGACCACTATATATTCCATATAGATCAAGATACTATTCCCTTGATATAATTATATATTAAATTATGAATAGGTTATCTCTATTTATAAAGGTCTTATAATAATTATTTTCATATATATAAATCTCATTCCACTTACTAGATAAACCCATGATCATCTAGCAGTGTATAGTTAAATATGAGTTCCCTATATAAATTAATATGATCTTATGAGTTAAATTTCAAAGATACAATTTATTTAAGGGGGAGTATGTAACAATCTGATATTTTAATATAAAAATTCCTTTAAATGATCCAAATTTGTTTGATAGCTTACTCCACATGCAATGTTGAATATAAAGATAATCACAATATATTTAGATAAAACATAAATATGTAAGTATTAATGTCAAAAACTAGTAATTAAATTATTGATAATGAATAGGATTAACCAATTTATGAAATATATTTACAAATAAACTAAATAATACTTTTAATATGAATGAAATTCAATTAGTTTACCTAAAATGACTAATATGATCATTTATTGTTTGAGAAATTATTTTTCTAAAAAAATACTTTTCTATGATATGTATTTATATTTCAAGAAAAATATGATTAATGATGACAAATTAAGTTTTATACTAATAATTTTATAACACCAATTTAGTTATAAATGATATGAGATAAGAATAATAATATTTAATATTTGAAAATGTCATTTTCCAATAAAAATGGTTTTTCACTATATTTTATGATTTTATTCAATAATTGGATTTATATATTTTATAATTTGAATTTTAAAAAATTAAAACCATTTTTGGATTTATAATAATAGTATTTTCTTAAGGTTAATTTTTTGGATTTTTCTAAAATAGAAGATTTTTAGGTGAATAGTGAAAAAAAATATTGATATTGCTAAAACCACCACCTTTATGACATTATCATAATACAAGAATGAATTAAATATTTTTTTTAAAACTAAAAAATATATACATTAATATTTAAAATAAATAATTTTAAATTACTATTTTATATTTATAAAACCTACTTATATCATTTTAGGAACTTAAGTAATATTTTACTCAAAAACAATTTTAATTCTCTTATACTAAAAATTATTTTTCATAAATTATAAAAAGTAAATACAAAAAAATGTATTTAATACGTCATATTAAATTTTCATGTTATTTATTAACTTCAATTTTATTTTTTTCATAAAGGTATGATTACTAAGATTAAAGTTAATGATCAGAATAATGGTAAAACTATTATTTTCAGAAAATTGTTTTATTAATATTATGTTATTTTTATCTAATAAATTAAATATATCAATTTAAAATTATAACTATAATATTATTTTGATATAAATATATAATTATATTAACACAAATTTAATTTTTATCCAATTCTAAATAACATTAAGAACAAATTACGGTTAAAACACCATTTTTCTACATCAAATTGTTTTCTATATATAAATTGTTTTCATTTAAAATATAGTTTTATATTATCTATAAATTGATTTAAACTAAATGGAAATTAAATTTAGTTTCATAACATAAGAATTTGGTAATATGGGTTACCTTATATTGTTAAATAAAATGTAAATTACTTAGTTAAAAACTAGTTACCAAGGTAAAAATCAAAAAAAATTAATGTAAAAACATATGTTAAAAGTCTTGAAAAATGTTTAAAACATGTTTGGAAAGTATTTTTTTAGTTTTTAAAGACACGAAACCACCCCAAACTCCATTATTATGAAATTTTAGAGTCATTGACCAATAAATAGTGTAGTGATATCATGGAAGTGTAATGGGTATTCCCAAAAGTGCCATTTTCTTCACTTATAAAAGGGGATCACTTCCACCCCTCCATGGTTATACTTAAAATTATAATTTAAATTAAAAATATTATAAAAATACATATAATATAATTCATTTTATCATAATTAATCATTTGGTCTCCAGAAGTTATCTTAAGTTATTCTTTTCTAAGAATATTTCTAAGATAAGATCAAGTCTCCAATATATGTATTGCCTTCTTTATAATATTTTATCCTTAATCTTCCTCTTAATAATATATTATATACATAAAAATATAATTAAATAAGTATAATTATTATACTAATACTTTATTATTTTAATGTAATAATCATTATTTATTCTTCTCCATCCTCTAAGAAAAACAAAAGTGTCGTTAGTGCATTGTGCGGATTGCCGCCACCACATAGCGACGTTTTCCATTAATCAAAACCATTATTCATGGATGATCAAAATGATGTAATAGATGAATAAATATGATACCTATAATATGATTATGATTATAAAATTTTAGAATATCATATACATTAATTCTATATTTTTCTTTGATAAATGAAAACATTAACAGTGTGTTGTGCGGACTACTACCTCCATGAAGTAACATTTTTAATTTTTTCATATTGATTTTCATTATTTATCAAAAAAACTAATATATAATTCAAAAAATTAAAAAAATTATAAATAATAAAATTATTATTCTATTATAATGATATTATACACTCCTTTAACCATACTCACTCATCAATATATAGCATATTCTTGTTTGGGCCGATTTAACCATATACTTGAATAATATTATAAAACTATATCATGGATGAATATGGAAACATAAATACTAATACAATTATAAGTTAATAATAAAATCATGATTTTAGTTTTTTTTTATAATGGTTATATTAATTATTTAACTTATGATTAAAATATCACATTTTATCGCTAAATCACTGAAATAAGCAAACACAGATTCAACTTTCACATAAACATAAAAAACTATATAATAAATAAATATAATTTGATAATAAATGGTAAATATTAAATTAAATATAAAATAATAAATTTCCTATGAATATATCTAATAAAATTAATTTTATTATTCTATAATTTAGGCACATGTGTAGCATATATTTGGAACAGGGTAAGGGTTTTCATCTCAAATTCATCTCTTTGAGACATGTTTAGTATTATGCACCTAGTGTAATTTATATAGAGTATATGTGGACTATTTGAGATATAATATCATTAATTAAATTTTAATTATGGTTTTATAAGTTCAATTTAAATCCCAATAATTCAAGGGCTTTTAATTAAAATATTACTCAAGTTGTAAGGGTTCTTTCTCTCAAACTTTAATTCCTTGAGACATGTTTATATGATTCACCATGTTTTAATTTGAATGGTATATTCACTTACCATGGATATATTTCTATAATATATTTTTGTTAATCATGGTAAATTTTAATCCATATTATATCCTTTTTATCAAATGTATTTTACTCAATTATTATCCCAGTTGTAAAGATTTTGGGAACCCATTTTTCATTCATTGAGTTGTGATCGTATTCTTGGACATAAAAGTTAATTACATTATACCAATTTATTATATTATGTAGTTTTATATTTGTTTTATATGAATTAATATTTCTAGAACATAATACATATTTTTTAAATATTTCTTACTTCGAGGAGTATGTTGCTCGTAAGGGTGATTGATAACTCAAGTTACTTTTCCTTGAGTTATATTGTTTCATCAAGAACTTATTTCTTACATTCTTGGTTTCTTCCACACTAATATTATATGATATGGTAATTTATCTACCAATATTTGTAAATAAAATATTTTGATACAAATTAATGTTTTTTACTCTTCTTATAATGTGATTTTTGAGCAAAGGTATTTGGAAAATAATAAAAACGGTTTTTCCTTTCACTTTCCTATATTTTGTCTTCCTCTCCTCATTTATAAAAGATAAAATTTATGTATTTTCAAGGATAAATTATTGGATATTATTTTTTAAATTAATGTTTTTTAAATATTTTTCACTTCACCTTTAAAAAAATCTTTTGTAAGTGACCTATAACATCTTATTTTACATCAATGTTAAGAATGTTTTCTAAAATCTAATTTAATATTTCACTTTCATTTACATTTTAATTTTAACAATTATTTACACTAATAGTGTTTATGTTTCACTATTTAAACTCTAATATATTTTTATATTTTTTTGGAATGGACTCATGGTACTAAAAAATCCAATTACTAATCCCTTCTTAGGTAGTATCATTCAAGCATTCTTTTGAAAGGTTGTTTTTCATCTATGTCAAAATCCTTCTATGTTTCCCTTGTTACACTAGGGTTATATTATTTTGAAACCATCCACATTTTTTAGATGATTTATGATCATGTTGTCCCTATTATTGACATAGGTAAAACAATTGTCATTCCTTATATTGTTACTTCAATACCAATGATTATGGGAAAGTTGATTATGTATTGTTTGACTATCCACTTTCTTTCTGTAGATGGGTTATTATCGTGTTAACCTTTAATTATTATGGATTAAATTATTTTTTCTCCATATATTTTTATTAAAATATTTATGACTATCTTAAATTTGACTATGTATTGTTTGAACATCCATCATCTTTCTATGTATGGGTTATGATCATTTTATCCCTTTTATTAACATGGGAAAAAATATTGGTATTCCATATATTGTTATTATAATATGGGTGATTATTTACAAGTTGATCAGGTATTGTTTGACTATCCACCTTCTTTATTTGGATGGTTTATGATCATTATATCCCTTTTATTGAAATAGGGAAAATTATTTACATTCTTGATGATGATTGACTGCTAATGTAGGTTGACAATGTATTGATATTCCATATTATTCATTATATGGATATCTATGTTTTTATTCAGTCAAAGGTTCCTTAGGTAATGGTATGAAATTTATTGTCGACTCTTATGGTGAATTCATTGGACTTAATTGAATTATAGGCGGGCCCTGACATTATATATCCCCTTAATGAATAAACATGTCTCTAAAGACAAAACAGCTTGGATTTTGGTGTATACATATCCCTATATCAGTATAGTGTCTTGACATAAGTCCTTGATAACATGTTTTTGATGTCCTGAATTATAAATTCCATCAATATGAGATCTGTAATTATTTTTATCCATGTATTCATTTATTTTCATTGATATATCATGCCCTCAATTTTAGTTGGTTATGACAATATTCAGATTATTTATTCTTACCATGTTATGTATAACATGTTCATGTTTTTGATTTCTTTGGTTATATTTTTTCCTTACTAAGTGTTTTAACTCACCCCTTTATTATGTATCAGTTCCCCAAGTTATGTAGAAAATTACTACACATGATATACCTAATAGGATAGCTTGTGTAGAGAGTTATTGGGATAGGATGAAGACTTATTATAGATTAATTAGTTTCTAATATAGTGGAAAAAATGTCCTTTAGTTGAAAAAGACATGGGATTTATTTTTTTGTTTTCAATCCCAGATTTCTAAATCAATAAACCTAAAATGTGTTGAGAATATATGTAATGTAATAATTGTATTAAGCCATGTAATTATGGGATGGTCACATGTGGAATCTACAGTTGGTATTGAAATGAGTATGTAAAGAATGTGTTTATAAACACCAGATCTGGGTATGTGGGTCTGGGTCATCACAATGATACTCGAGTACCAAAGTGAAATGAAATCCTGAGTAGGCTATGAGTACATAACTTAGTAGGTAACCACCAACATGGTCCCATAAATAGACAATAAATGTAGTGATACATGAATGTGACATAATCTAGATAAATAAAAAAACTACTAAAATAAATAACTAACTAACTAAAACAACCACTGTCGGTCCTCAGTTTTTTGACCCCGATTGACTATACCTGCTTCAGCTAGTGTTGGAGTGTCGTTGATCACATCACAATGACTGAACCAAACTGTATAATGACATGAGGGTCTTTAACCCAAGTATTCAGTGATAGTGACCTATGGGCTAAACATAGTCTGGTATATGGTATAAAAATATAGGGTAATCTCTATCTTGTAATCATAACCAAGGTATCATTCCATCATAATATGAAATGGCCCCAATATTTGAGCCATATCATCCCAAAAGGCTCGACCATGACCAATGAAGACCTCACAATCCCCAATAGCTAGTATGTGGTAAGAATTCCATCCTATAAAAGGCTCTACCACACCCATTGAAGATCCCAAAATCCCATTACAACTCTCACATGGAAGAAACACCATCCTATACTCAGAACCAAATCAATTCTAACTCTAAATCCATTGTAGTCTCACTAGTATTATCACTGACCTCCTTGAAGGGAGTTTTCGTGACCTCTCCATTAGAGGTATTCAAAACCTCCCCAATGGTAATTTCACAACCTCCCATGAGGGTGTTTCCATTTATAATAAATGATAACACATTGGATTTATCTTTTTATCACTATAAATATGACCAAAAATAATAATTAACTAAGGAAACTAGGGGAAATACTATCCTCAATTTACCAAAATAAATATGGATTCCCTCTCACTAGGATCAAAAACTTATAGAGGTTTCTACTAGGGTCCCCTAAGTCTCATCAGGGTCTACCCACCTAGGCCACTGAGTCTTAGTGGAGAAATAATACCTCATGGTAATCTCACATTCCCATAGGAATAAGTCATCTCATTGGTCTCAAGTGGAAACCCCTTATTCCATTCATCCCAACTCATAACATTCATTTAGATTTAATAAACATACATCATGGGGGGAACACTATATGATTAATAAAATAATAATCAAGTACATGGTAATCATAGTCTGAGGCAAACCATCTAGTGCCCAAGGTTCATCGGGCCCTGGCACTTTTTGCATCCTAGTCAAGGTATTTAAATTAAGAGGATAATTCATTTTAAATTAAACTTCTTAATTAAATTAAAAAAATTACTCATTGCTTATCTTAATTTCAAAACCTCTCTAGATAGACCATATATCCATTCATCATAGAAAAACATCTAAAATACCATAGGGAAAGTACCAAGAACCACCTACCTAATTTAAGAATCATTCACCCCTTATTAAAGTGGCTTGATATCTCTCGTCGAGACTCATCCAAGCCCAAGCATTCATCATCCAATTTCCCAAGGTTATAACTCACATCTAATAACCAATTTAAATAATTATAATCAATTTTTAATTAATTAAACAACTTAATGATAATTAATCAATTTAAAAAAATAGGTATAATGACTAATTACCCACTAATTTCTCTCATTGTACCTAAACCATGACCAACCGCCTACAGGTGTTCCACAACGGACTCTCATAACTAACCTAAGAAAAATATATAATAGTAAATAATGATTCAATATTTAATTTAGTTGAAAATTTAAGGAAAAACCTTAAATAATTTGCGTAAAAATGTACCTTTAATGAATCCCTAAGAAACGGTGTCTAAACAACATCTCAAGAGGCCCTCATCTAAGTAGAGTGAAAGACCCTTAACCCTCTGTTTATTCCACCGTGATCTGGTGAATCAATAAATAAATATAGCCCAAAATCGATCCAAACAATAGGGTAGTGAGAAGAACCCAGAAAGGAATGACAATAGGGGATAAATTCGCCTAAAATCACGATCATGAATCACTAAAAATCATCCCCCTTCAAGGGGAATCAAAGAGGATCAAGGGAGTGGGAGAACTGGACAAAAATGGCCTCTTCCTGGCCTCCCTCACCTAATATTGTGAATCTACAAAAGTGTAAAATGTCACTTTTCCCCTGATAAAAATAAATCAACCAAACCCCACCATCTAGACAGTGGACCCTACAAGCTAGAAATTTCAATAGCCTACCCACCAGCTAGCCAGTGGCTATAGGATACAGCCCCGAACACCTAGACATTCTCTAGTGCTCTCCCTCTTCCACTCACTACCACTCAAACCTCATTACACATCCAGAAATACCTCCTTTGGAATTATAAAACTCCTTTAATTCCATTTTGAGTCATTTTTCTAAAAATAAACCATTCACCAATTTAAAATTTAAATTCCTCTTGAATTTCAAGACTCGTCTGTATGCATGGGGTATTTCAAACTCACCATTATAACACTTCTATCCTCAAGAAGTATTTGTGGTTATCTAAACCTATCATATTCCCCAATTTACCATCAACTCATTGTTTTATAACTCCAACCATCGAATGCACTACCCTAGTGTATCTCCAATCACACAGAACCCAGTCATCAAAATTTTAGTTATCACTTATCACTATCAGCAACTACCAAGACAATGCTCGACTACACTCACCCATCCAAATGCATCACAATTTCACTAATGACTCAACATCAGGTTCATATTGCTCTCTACCATTGAAATCAATACATAACAGTCAGTTCTGTCCCACAGTGATCCCCTCCATCAAACTCATCTATCAAAATGAGATTCCCACATTTTAACGATGTTCCTGGTGTAGTTTCCAACACACCAAACTTGATCTCCCATGAATAATCAGGCATAGGCTGATATAACTCATCATTTCTGATTCTAAAAAAATGGATGTTTTCCCTCCTCCATTAAAAAATCCCAGAAATGCTAGATATTACTCAAAAATACGTGACTAATTCTCGAACATTACATATATTTATCAAATGATACTTCAAACATAGATTCCATCTATCCACATACAATTGCATTCAAGATCATTTTTTGGACCAACCTCAACCGACTTATCTCAAGACCACTCAACCCTTACTACTTATGTGTTACCCAAGGTCACCCGATCATGATACCTTCAACCCTGAAAGCCTCCTATGATTTCCCAATCATACACACTGATGTCTATCCTAAATCTCAGAGAGGAGCAGTGGGAGAGAAACACCATAGTATTATTCTTATTATTGTTCCACTAGATTAAAATCTCATTCTACACAACCTATATTCTATTTTTCACTAAACACAATGGTAAAACATGGCCAAACTTTCTCAATCCCAAGAACTAAAATGAATATCAATTTTCTACCCATTAATAGCTCATAGGAATTCAACCATTGGAATCTGCTAAAATTCCATTCAAAATTAGGGTTTCACCCATGAAAAGATGGTACACTTCCCTATATCTATCTCTCCTTATATTGTTACCTAAGCATCGACCCAACGGTTCCTACCATCAACACATACATGTCGCTCCTCTCGATTCATGCTCATCATTCTATCAATTCCTAGACAATATCAATTTTTTATACAAACTATGTCACTCCACAAAAATCCAATATAATATAACCTCTCTAAATTTAGTTACATTTACCATTTCATCAAATTCTTTATCAACTATGGTTTGGACAGCTCATCAAGGCCATTTTCCCTCAACTCTCACAAAACAATTTGTTGATCCATAATTTAACAAGCACCACATACTCGGTGTATGTTTCCCGATCCCATTAAAAAAGTAACCATGGATAATCTTGTATTAATAAATTGAAAAATCTAACACATTCTCACATGATTAATATGGCATCCTTCCTTTCTATTATATGACTTTACATTATATTGAACAAATAGAGGATCTTTTAATGTTTAGTTTCTTGGAAATAAGGTACATAATATATGGAAACATAAAAAATTATACTTATCCACTTGACTGGATTATTAATAGGTTAATCCTAAGTAAAATTACTATAACTCAAAACCTAGGGACATGCATAAAAGGAAGATTTAGTATAAGGACCAGTAAGGGAAAGCAAGGTAAACGGTTTACATGTGATAATGAGAATTATCAATAATAACTTGAGATATATCATAAAGGAAAGATAAAGAGGCATATCCTAATAATAATATCATGAATCGTAACTTGTTAATGTGGATACATCATTTAAATTAGACATTCATAATCATATCACCAAGGTTTTTCACAAGGTGTAATAAAAATTACAAAGGTTATTCACCAAAGTATCGTAAAACATGCCATCTTTAGAGACTAAGTTCTTTACCCAATGCATTAGAGCGCTATCATGGATCACCCTTAATATTTATTAATTTTAATTTAATCCACATATATAATAATAAAACATTTAATAAATAATTTTTTGAAAACAAAAGAAATGGGTTTCATATCAAAATCATGGCATTTTAAAAAGAGCTTGAAGAACATGATCAGTATGTCATTTTTAACCCACAAAAATTTAATGTGGGTTTTATGTATGTAAAACCCATAATAAAATAAATAATTTAAACATTTTTTTAAATAATCATGTAAAATAAATATTTTTTGGTATTCATAAAAAGAAAATAAAAGATAATTTCTTATAGAGAAGAGACAAATTCTGAGAAGTAAAATCGACAGCACAAGGAGTATAAAATGTGGCTTTAGAAAAGAGTAAAAAGAGGGGGGAATCATCTCCCTTTTTTAAAATAATATTAATACAGTATAGTGAGAAAATAAATTTTATAGAAGAATATATTTTTGAAATTTGAAAGATGTACCACAGAAAAAGGGAACTTTAAAGGAAAAGAGAATTTGAGATTTCCCTTACCTTGAAGAGTAACTCCTAAAACATGATGATTGGGAACTTGGGGGATTGAGGATGCATTGAGAGTTAAAACTTTAATATATTCATGGAGGATTAAATTTTAGATAAATTAACTAGATAAAGGGTGGTTATTTATAGTAAAAGTGGGATATTTTTTATTAATTTCCAAATAAAGGCATTAGACATCTAGGTAGTGGTAATTGCAAAACCATGGGCTTGCCCAAGGTATTTTCCCATGGTATTAGACTCTAGGATCATATTTTATGTAATTTTATCCCAAAATAGTCAAACATAATTTTATATTACTTATTTTGGCAAGGAAAATTAAAGTTTCCACAAAATACCATTTTTTAAGTTAAAGTTTCCATTTTAAAATTTGGAAAGTAAATTATATATTTGGAAATTGATTAAAATATATTAAAATGGTTTATATTAATAAAATAAAATAAATTTATTTTTGGATTATGTTTAACTAATTATTACATCAATATGACATAATTATGATGTCATTAAACTTACTAAAAAACTCAAACTGCATTTTTACTATTCACTAAAAAACAAAATATATTAGAAAATTATCATAAATTCAACCTAAACTAATTTTGACATTATTATTTAAAAAACGATATATATTTTATAATAATAATTCTCTAAATATGAGAATTTTAACTTTTAAATACAAAAAAACTTATTTATTAAAAATAAAAGTGGATGTAAAATGCATAGTAAAATTTCTCACACTTAAAAAAAATTATTTTTCATATATTTTTAAATAAGAGTGTTTTAACCATACTATTTAATTAAAATAATAATTATTAATAATACCTTTTTTTATAATAATTATATATTTTCTAAAAATTAAAATTCTATCCAAAAAACCAATTTATCAAATTCCATCTAAATTTATTAAGCAAAACTATTCTTAAAATATAATTGATGGAAAAAATTATTTATAAAAAGGAATTAGAATTTTAAGTGACTAGGTCCACAAAACATAACCCTTTATTACACCTGTATATTCCTTAAGAGTAAGGTGTGCAATGGTGGTAGTTTTGTGGGGTGCCTTATCTAACATTGACCGAGTGGTAATCTCCACTAGCATGAACTTCTCCCATAGATGATTTCATTCAAGATTCACTTATTGAAGATAGTATTGGTCTTGGTTAATAGATAAACCTAGTTATAATACCTCCCTCCCAAGTTCTAACAAATGGTCTTCAAATGGAATGACTCTGTTGGTTGAGGCCATCGACTCTTCTTTCTGTATCAATTTTCCTTTGTCAAAATTTTACTTATAAACTCTAATGATAACGTTAAAATTATAATCAAATGTATAGATCCCAATGGTCATATTGAACAATGGTCATAATTAACCTACAGTCATATAATGTTCAAAAACCAAAATGTCACATTTTAATTTACACTCACCTCATTATTAAATAGATATAGTTTTGTTGTGTATAAAACACACATTTTTAAGAAAAAAATATCATTAAAAAAGTTTGGGTCATTACATTCTTCCCACCTTAAGAAATGTTATCCCTAAAATTTTAAATCATTCCCTTAGTTGCGAAAAGGTTTGGGTACTTCTGCCTCATTGTTTCCTCTGTTTACCACATCACTTATTCATATTTGTGGTTCCACTACAACACTTTTATGATGTGGGTAGTCATGTTGTGTAGAACCTTGTATCTATGGTCCAAGATCTCCATCAATTGTTCTTCATAAGAGATTTTATGTTCCAATTATACAACCTCAGTATTCAGTACATTTTAAGGGCTAGGTATGTAATTCTTCAAGATAGATACATAGAAAACATCATGAACGTGAGCTAGGTTTGGTGAATGTGCTAGTCGATAGGGCATTGATCCTATGCGATCAAGGATTTCATAGGGGGAAATTTACTTGGGGATGAGCTTCTCATTCTTCCCAAAGCACTTAAATCTCTTATAAGGTGAAATTAGAAGGAATAATTTCTCACCAACATCAAACTCCAAGTCCCTTATACGGTTTTCAGCATAGCTCTTCTACCAACTTTGAGCACCCTTTTAAGTACTGTTGGATGGAATGAACATTTTCTATAATCTCTTGCACAAGATCCTTCCCAAGAAGATTTATATCACCAGATTCATCCCAACAAGTATGATTTCTAGATCTCTTCCCATATAGAACTTCAAAGGGTGACATTTGAATAATTAAATAGAAGTTATTGTTGAATGATAACTCAGCTAATTGGAGATATCGATCTTAGCTAACTTTAAGTTCCACTGATCATGTTCTCATAATTTCCTAAAATTCCTAAATATTCCTTTCATATTGGCCACAAGTTTATGGGTGATAGGCCGTAGAAAAATTAAATTCAATATTCAGAGCATATTGAAGACTTTTTTAGAATTTTTATGTGAACCTTGGATCATGATCAGAAATGATAAACAGTGGAACTCTTTGCAACATCACCACTTTCTTTACATAAATATTATCAAGTTGGTCAAGAGATAAATATTCCCTAATAATGATTAAATTTAAAGTCTTAGTAAGACAATCTAATATAACCCAAATCACATTGTTTTCATTGTAATTTCTCAGGAGAC
This sequence comes from Viscum album, assembly GCA_963277665.1. Classification (NCBI taxonomy): domain Eukaryota; kingdom Viridiplantae; phylum Streptophyta; class Magnoliopsida; order Santalales; family Viscaceae; genus Viscum; species Viscum album. Next base: position 546,214,174 of record OY728140.1, read on the forward strand.
CAGTGATAGAGTCCATAGGGATATTGTCCCACTTCTATATTTGTATGGGTAGTGGTTGTAATACCCCTTTATAAAGTTATTGCTCTACCTTAACTTTTTAACACACTAGTCACCTTGTAGTGTAGTCAACAATCTCCCATTTCATGTTATCCCACCAATAATGATCTTTAATGTCTCTATAAATTTTAGTGCATCAAGTATTTATAGATAATATAGAGTTATGAGCTTCATCCATCAGCTCCTTCTTTATTTCCAAAATAGATGGAACACACAGCCTTGCATGAAATTTCAGTACACCTTCTTGATCAATATTGAACTCAAAAAAATTCTCATTTTTCATATCCTCTATCTTATTCTAATACAAAGGATCTTCTCTTTGAGATTTCTTAATCATTTCTAGTAATGATGGTTTAGAAATTATTTGGGATAGGGTTGATGATGTCCCTTCCTTTAAGATTCCCATGTACAGTTTTACTAGTTCTTTGATCAGAGGATCTCCTTAAATCCTCATCATTGCCAGCACAACAAGGTCTTTCCTATTTAATTCTTCAATGACTTTTTTTTGCTCTTCTGGGATGATAATTAATTGAACAGTCATAGTATTTTATAAGTTATAAACATCTAATGAATATAATGTTCAATTCCTTTTCTGTGAAAATATACTTCAAAATTTGGTGGTTTATGTATATATCACATTTCTTCCCATAAAGATAGTTTTTTTATATCTTAATATCAAAAACAACCATAGCCAGTTCCAGTTCATGCATAGGATAATTCTTTTCATGAGGATTTAACTATCAAGATGCATAAGCAGTCACCTTCTCATTTTTCATTAGTAATCACCCAATAACTTTCATATATGAATCACTAAAAATAATGAATACTTCTCTGATATAGGGTAGATTTAACACATGTGTAGTTTCCAATCTCTTCTTCATCTTGTGGAAACTTTCTTCACACTCCTTTGTCCATATGAACTTAACCCCTTTTCTCGTTAGCTTGGTTAGTGTGTTTGAAATTCATGAAAAGTTTTTCAAAAACCTCCTATAATATCCTGCTCATCCAAGGAAACTATGAATCTCAATTACTGTTGTAGAATGAGGTCACTCCTCTACAACCTTTGTCTTGGTAGTTTCAACTGATATTCCTTCATTGGTTATAATGTTCCCTAATAAAGAAAATTATTGTAACCAAAATTCACATTTTCTAAAATTTCCAAAGAGACTCTCCTTCCTTATAGTTTTCAATATAACCCTTATATGATCCTCATGCTCCTCACACATTTTGGAATATATCTAAATATCATCAATAAAAACTACCACAAAGTTATCAAGGTAGTTTTTAAGTACTATATTCATCAAATCCATACAAATAAAAAGATAATTAGCTAGGACGAAGGGTATAAAAACAAACTCATAATTCTTATACCTTGATCATAATATAGTATTTGAAATATATTCTTTCTTAACCCTCAATTGATGATAACCAAATCGAAGCTGAATTTTAGAGAAGAATTGAGCCTCACAAATCTTGTCAAATAAATCATCAACCCTTGGAAGATGGTACTTTTTATTTACTATGATCACATTAAGTTCTCCATAATCAATGCATATCCACATTAATCCATCCTTATTATTCACAAAGAGAATAGGTTCTCCCCAAGGAGACATACTTGGTAGGATAAACATATTCTCCAAAAGATCTTATATTTGTTTCTTTAATTACTCTAGCTCCACATTTTCCATTCTATATGAGGTCTTTGATATCATCTTGGATCCAGGAATGTGTTCAATGGATAACTCTACCTCTATTTATAGAGGAGGTCAAGGTAACTCCTTAATAAATACTTCAATGTATTCCTAAATGATGGGGACATTTTCTATTCATATACTTTCATTTCCTTCTTCATCTTCACTGATCATCTCCATAAATAAGGATATGGGGTTCTTCTAGACAAATATTATGTTGAAATATCTCTCCTTTGAAAATATATATAGGTTTTACATTCAATAATACTATGATTTTCTTGATTTTGTGGTTGATCTTATCATTATACTTTGAGACCAGTCCATCCCTATTGTAATGTAAAATTTCAGTATGGGGATGACTACTAGATTTTCAATGATATTGTGCTCACCAAAGTGAATACTAGAGTTCGTACACACCGCTAATTCTTGGAAAATCCCTCCATGAGTCTAGACCAATAACCCTACGTCTAATATTTTAGGGATTAATTCTATATTATTTGCAAAATTAGAGTAAATAAAAAAATTCATATAAATATAATCAAACAAAGTACTTTATATCTTTGATAGAACAACGAGAGTACCTACCACCACATCATTAAGAGATTCAACTTCAACTGTCAGGATAGAAAAATCCTGAATTTTCTCCTTTGTCCTATGATTAGGTTGATGTTGATTCTTATCCAATAACTTTGGATTGGGAGAGTGATTAGAAAAGTGACTAAGCTTTCCACACTTAAATCATTGGACTTCAGACTGTGCCTGCACCATCTTCCCTTTGTAGTTATAATTGAGAAGTTGAGGCTTCACCTCACTATGAAAGTTCTGATCAATATGGCCATATCTTCCACACTTGTAACATTTTCCACTCTTGAGAAATTAGTTCCTTGAATTCCTCTTCCCACATTTGTTTCATATAGAAAGATTCACTTGGTTTCCTCCTCTCCAATGATCAAAGTTACTCCTTAATCTTGGATCCATTAGTCTCTTCTTTTCATTCAATTTATGGGACCACTACATCTCTCTGAACTCTAATTCAACCTTTATTAAACTTTATACTATCTCCCCATAGTTTTCATAGTCTTTATTGGCTATATTATTTTTTAGATAGGGTCTTAGTACACCTAATAACCTATTAACATTTTCATTATGATCCATGAAAAATCTAGAGGTATAGCAAGAAAGTCTTTTAAAATTCATCTTATAGCTTCCCACATATTTATTTTCCTTTTACTTTATCTCTAGTAATTCCTTCTCTAGTTTTTTTCACATCTAATGGGAGAAATATTTTTTGAAAAAGGTTACCCTAAATTTTTCACACTCCATAGATTCAATATCCCTTCTTGGATTTGTATTTTTCAATCAGTTCCCACCAGTGATAAGGTTCTCCCTCTAAGAAACACACATCTAGGGTGACTTTCTATTATTTTGAACAAAAGAGTACCAAAAATATATTTTCTATAGATCTTATCCATTGTTCATTAATCAATGGGTCAGTATATCCACTGAAATAAGGTGTTTGTTGATGTATAAAGGACTCAATGAAAAGTTGTTCCATTCAAGGTGAATTTGGTATCTTGGCTTGATTCAAGTTAATGGTTGTAACTCAAGTCAGATGATTAATCATTATCATGAATTTTTCCATTACGGATTCCATCGGAGGGTCGTTAGAACGTGGTCTGTTGTGATCACCATTTATACGGTTACTCATATTTCCTACCATTTTCTTAAAGAAGAATATCTTAGTGAGAAATTTGTTTCATTTAATAATATTATAACTATAAAGGAATTTTATATCTTAAAATATCATACTTAAATATGTTATTATTTAACAATAGATACATTTTCTTCTAATCCTTCATATTGGTTCATAAAAATCTTGTGATTAACCAAACATATCCCCTTGGACTGTCAAAACAGGTGCACTATAAGGATCATTGTCATGTACCAGGTTACACTGATTCAATCCTAATGCATGTTGTTGGATTTTTTTACCTTAGGCACATCTATGCTAGAACCATGTCCACTTATTCATATCCAGATAGGGATTTATTTGTTTGGAAACCACTTACTTAATAATATACCAAAATACCAGGATGTTATCTTATATTTTAACTTGTTCCTAAGGTTATTCCTAATGTTTTAAAATCCTAATTTTCACAAATAATTTAATCATCCTTTGATACCAACTATGTAATCCTACCTTTTTATTACATAACTTTACATTAAATTGAACAAACATAAGATCTTTTAAAGTTTGGTTTCTTGGAAATAAGGTAAATAATACATGAAAACATAAAAAATTATTATAATAAACTTTAATGAATTCTTAATAGGTTTTTTCTAAGTATAATTATTTTATCTCATAACCTGGGGACATACATCAAAGGAAAGGTTGAGCATAAATCCCGTTAAGGGAAATCAAGGGAAAAAGTTTACATGTGATCATGAAAATTATCAATAAGAACTTGAGTAATATCATAAATTAATGATAAATAGGCTTATAATAATAATAATAACATGAATAATAACTTAGTAATGTAGATATAACATTTAAATGAGTCACTCATAAGCATATCACCAAGGTTTTTCACTGAGGTGTCAGAAAAATTACCAATGTTATTCACCAAGGTATTATAAAACATGTCATCTTTAGAGATGAAATTATGTACATAATGCATTGGAGTTATATCAAGGAGTACCTATAATATATATTAATTTTAATGTGATATACATAGAAAATTATAAAACATTTCACAAATAACTTTTGGGGAATAAAATAAATGGGTTTTATATCAAAATCATGGAATTTTAAAAAGAGCTCAAAGAACATGATCATTGTGTCATTTTTAACCCGTGAAAAGGGAATGAGGGTTTTATGTATTTCAAACCCAAAATCAATTAAATAATTTAAACATATTGGTGAATACCCTTGTCAAAAAATATGTTTTTTTATTCAAAAAATGAAAATAAAAGATAATTTCTTGTGGAGAAGAGAGAAAATTTGAGAAGCAAAATCAGCTGTATAACGGGTATAAAAAGAGGTTTTAAAAAAGAGTGAAAAGAGAGAGTACAGGGATCCCCATTATTAAAATACTCTTAATAAATTATAGGTATAAAATAAATTGTATATATGAACATATTTTTTAAATTTTAAAGAATACCACATAAAAAAGGAACTTAAAAGGAAAAGAGAAGTTGAGATTTTCCTTACCTTGAAGAGTAACTCTTAAAACTCAAATATTAGAACCTTGGGGTCTTAAGGAAACCTTGAGAGGAATCCTTGGGAAGTAAAACTATCATATATTATTTTAGGATGAAATTGGAGTGAAAATAAATGGATAAATTGGTGGGTATTTATATCAAAAGTGGGGGATTTATTTATTAATTTCCAAATAAAGGCATTGGACACCTAGGTAGTGGTAATTGCATAACCATGGGTTTTCCCATGGTATTTTCCAATTTTATTGGATATTTGGATCAAATTTATTTAATTTTAAACCAAAATAGTCGAACATAATTTTATATTACATATTTTGGCAAGGAAAAGTATAGTTTGCACAAAATATCATTTTTGTAAGTTAATGTTTCCATTTTAAAATATGGAAAGTAAATTATATATTTGTAAATTTATGAGAATATATTAAAATACTAGAGATTAATAAAATAAAATAAAAATTAGTCTTTGATTATGTTTAACTAATTATTACATCAATATTACATAATTATGATGTCATTAAACTTACCGAAAAACTCAAACTGTATTTTTATTATTCACCAAAAAAAAAAAAAATTTAGAATATTCTCATAAATTCACTCTAACATAATTTTGACTTGATAATTTCAAAAATTATATTTATTTTATCATAATAATTCTCTAAATATGATAATTTTGACTTTTAAATATAAAAATACAAATTTATTAAAAATAATAGCAGATGGAAAATGCATAGTAAAATTTCTCACATTTGAAAAAAATATATTTTATCATTTATTTTTAAATAACAGTGTTTTAACCATAATATTTAATTAAAATAATAAGCATTCATAATACCTTAGTTTATTATAATAATTATATCTTTTCTAAAAAATACAGTTTCTTTTTGAAAACCCAATTTATCAAATTCCATATAAATTTATTAAGTAAAACTATTCTTAAAACAAAATTGTTGGGAAAAAATTTTATTTATACAAAGGAATTACACTTTTAAGTAAGTAGGTCCATGGCACATAATCTCTTATTACACATGAATACTTCCTAAGACTAAGGTGTGCAATGGTGGTAGTTTTGTGGAGTGCCTCAACTAACATCAATTGAGTGGTAATCTCCACTAGCTTGAACTTCTCTCGTTGGAGATTTCTTCCAATATTAAATTGTTAAATCTAAGATTGGGATTTTTCAAGATAAAATACCAGTGATGATACCTCCCTCCCAAGTGCTAACAAATGGGATTTAAATATAACAACTCTATTGGTTGAGGCCATCGACTCTTCTTTCTCTATCAATTTTCCTTTGTCAAAATTTTACTTATAAACTCTAATGATAAAGTTAAAATTATTATCAAGAGTATAGTTCAAAATGGTCATAATTGAACTATGTTCATACAAAAATCAAAAACCAAAAGGTCACATTTAAATTATACTTACTTCATTATTAAAGATATATAGTTTTGTTGTATATAAAACACACATTTTTAGAAAAAAATTATCATTCAAAAAGTTCAGGTTGTTACAAGTTTTACACCATTAAACTAGGATCACATGCCTAAATCACAAACCAATCTCCCCTTATGTGTTGATCTCATCCATACCGAGCACTCCAGTGCCCCACATGTAAATTGTTCATTTACCCATACCCATTTATACCACATGACCACCCATAAAGTTTGGAATCATTCTATAAATAAAAATTTCTATCCAAGTTATAACACTAGGAGTGAATCTAAGATCAATAGTTCCAAACACTCCACAGGTCCTTCCCTTGAAAACCAAACCTTGACAGTAGACAACTAGCACTCACGATGCTCATCACCCACAAAAATTCCTTGGCATCTCTATGCCCATACCATATACCCAGTTATACTATATGTTAACCATTCCCATGCCTCAAAACACCTAATTATTTATTTTATCTCATAGAAAAACATAAACATGGGTTAGCCCCTCATTTTTAGGTTACCCTCATAAATTGTTAGGAATTAACTCAATAAAAACTTGAATCGTGATTGAAGGGTCACTATCCTCTCCCACCCTACCCACAATCACATGTTATATCTCTTAAGAAACATCCTATGTTTCCATATCATATATCTTGACATATAGAATACCTACCCCTACCCCTCCCCAAGTCTAGGTTCTCACATACATTAGGATTCACATGCAAAGATCACTCCCCACTCCTATGGTACCCATCCTCTTCAAGAATATATACTAGCTGACTAATCCCTAGAGGACCATATCTCATCCATAATTACTCATACAATCGGAATTTCTCTAAGATGATATATATCTATTGAATCATGATTACAAAGTTTGGTTAAGTATAATACCATTTTAACCTATATGGTAAAACAACATATAGGTTGTTACTGACACTTTAAATAACCAAAAATATTTAATTATCACCCATAAGGGGTTTATCATTAATGAATCCAATGTACTGATACATGAGGATCACTCCACTTCCTAAACTTGAGGGACTATATCAACATTATCTCCATCAATCATTTCACTATAGAAACCACATGACCTACCATCATAAGGAATAGTACATATGTTGTGGTCCATATGAGTAGAATTTCAACAAGAAATTGTATATAAGAACATCATATGAGCTATTGATAAAACTTTAAATATCTAAAACTTCATCATTAAAAAAATTATACACTATTTGGTGTATGTCATGTGAATCATATGTTCCTAATATGATGCATGCAGACACTGCTTTGCACTATAGGCCAAGAACCAAATCCAATAATTTTCCTTCTACCAATGGTCCAAGAGTAAAGGTCAATGAACCATATATCATAAACCTAAAACACCCAAGTGTGTCATGCTAGGTGAAAATCAAGAAACTATTACAAAAAAACCAAGAACATCAATCCCAAGCCCTTTTTAACTTGGAATTCCACCCAAAAAAAGGTGTTTATGACACACTATCCTGGGTTCCATCACAAGCTCCAATACACTCTTATATCTCATATATGCTTTTTTCCTAAATAGTAAAACAAAATAAAAACACCTCTAATACCACTTTGTAACATCCCAAACCATCTTAATATAAATAGTAACTATATCGATGGAACTACATGACCTTAGGTGTGCCTCCCTATATGATAGAGGTTGTCAACTAGTAGTGGGATTCTAAGGAGGTATCATGGGGATACTATACCCCCAATATCAAAGTATATAGTCATAAAATAAATAACCAGGTATCAAACGTAACAAAAAATATGGAGTACGTAGGATAAATAACACATCAGATAATAATAATAATAATAAATGAGGTTTAAGGATACATACAGTCATACAAGACTGATAAACCAATGGGCTCATCACATAAATACCTAAAAAAATACAAAAGGTTTCATTAAAACTTTGATCCATGCCTCATCCCAAGCTCTATATACCCACCTGATCCATTCTACTCAAACAAGATAATCAAGGTCTATTCCCAACCTATTCCTATAGATAATTGAGAGACGCATGGGTACCAGATTTCAATGGTAACCCAAGTAGGGTGTGAGAATATAAATCAGTAGGTAATGAAAAATACAATCCCACGCATATACAGTAAATTCAGTGATATTTTCATGTGACATGTTCTAAATAAATAAAAAGGTGCTAAAAATAAATATATAAACAACTAAAGTATCCATCATTGATCCTCAGTTCTATGAGACGGATTGACCATACCTACTTTGTCCAATTCTAGAGTGTCTCTAAGAAATATATGATGGTTGGTCCAATGCATATAATGACCTGAGGGCCTTTCACCTCGTTATGTAGTGATAAAAAAATAGGGGCTAAACTCACCTTGGTATATAGTATAATGATATAGGGTAATCTTCATCCCAGTATAATAACATGATGCCTCCTCCATCCCATTATTCAAAGGTCAGGAAGGCTGATCCCTAGTAGCCCTATTGATGCCGAATTTCAGATGGGACCATGAATAAACACTATTGAGAAAAATGAAAGGCATATTTTGAATCTATGGACAATTCTAAGATGCCCGAGGGAGGTTCGCACAAGATGTAAGGTCTGCGTGCAAGATTGGAAATGGTGCTCAAGATCTTGTGCACCCAATGCAACATAAAACAGAGCCTTCTATAATGACCATATGAAAACTATCCAATTAAATGGCGCAAAAAAATATTTCATGGCGTGTAAGATTCCCATATGCATGCAAGCTCTTTTGCGCCCAATGTGACATCAAAAGGAATCTTGCACGTAGCTCCTCTTGCACACCAAATCCAAAGTTTACATATATAAATAGAAATGGACCCCCACCCTTCAAGGGACCATTATGGAAGGTGAACCAATACTCTGCTACGTGAATGATATCCCTTCTATGAATGCGTGAAAGACATGGCCTCAAGGTACCAGATCTTGAGTGACAGGTCTCCAAGGGGTCCTCCTTTAGGTGGGACCACTAGGGATTTATCCTCTCCCATTTCCTTTACTCTAAGTCATTTACACGCAAAATATCCCTCTTGAATGTAAGTTTTCCATTTTTTCGTGTAGAACTTGCCTGCAGGGTCTCCCCTTACGTGCATCCACTTGTTTTACATGCAACCACCCCATCGTGTGTGAAACCTCTCATCCTGTGTGCACCCCTTCAATCTTGTTCACACCCTTCCTTGTGTGCTCCATTTGTCATCCTTTCCCTAAGGAACTATGTTCGATCCCCTCTTATGAGTGACACCCTTGTCATGTGCATACTTCTCCCTTACGTCCCTCCAAGTTTGTATGAAGTGATTTCAACGTCCCTTGGGTGGTGCTTCCTGTTGTTTTTCTTTTCCTCGTGATTATCCACATAGGAATGCTAATGGATATTACTTCTTAATATATCCACTCTAATTTCATCACCTTAATGGATCACTCCACAACCCCATATCCATATGGAATTACTAGTACCTTCCCTTCACCAAGGGTTAAAACACACCGGTTATGTAAGTTCTATGGGGGAGGAGAAAATTCCCATCGTCTGAGCTGCAGGATGTTAAACTTATAAGCATCATCATCCCCAATACATGACGTTAAACTATAGCCTCACGTTGTGCAATATACATGGGGTTCCCCACCTCAGGCATTTTCCATGCCCACTCATCTACATGGGAGTGGGATCTTCCTCGCATGGAATGAGATCCTCCTTGCATTGAACGACATATGTCTGTGGGGGAGGGAAACCATCTTGGTGTAAGCCCCTAGCCTTCCCCACAGGAGGTAGCACCCTCTCTCTTCATTTCCTCTTTCGAGTTCCAAGACCATAGGGGAGATATACACAGGGGACTCTCAATACCCCATCCCTCTCCCATTAGGATTTATCTCCATTGGACCTCTATCCAAGAGTAAGTCCCAATATCCATCTCCTTAGGCCGCTAACCATGAATAAGCCTAGTTTATTCCTTGTGGATGAACCTTTCATGATGTGATCATTAGGTCAGTGTTGTCTCTTGTTTCTCACGCCAAGCACGACTCATGTGGGATTAGATTAAGCATCAAACATGACACCCATTTTTTGGGCCACCTTAGTGTGTATGACTCATCCCCCATCCATATGAACTATGTGGACTTTGATCTTTTCCCATTCCATGAAAGGTACATAGAAAGCCTACCTGAGGTTCAAGCTCATCACTCATCAGTCCTGACCACTTCACATCGGTTCACCCTCGTCCCACAAGACATTAAACTGCATGCCCCTTCTGTCCCATATGATGTCAAGTTGTATGCTTACAAACTATGTGGGTCTTGATCCTTGTCTCCTAGGAAGGGTATAAATAAAACCTCCATGAGGTTCAACCCCAAACATTGGTAAACTTCTGCATCCCCTTTGTTGGGATCTGCATCCCTGGTCCACCCTTTAGTGGTGTCAAACCAGTTCTCGGGCTTTTATCCATGCATAAGCCCCATCATGTCTTCAAGTTAATGTCCTTTGTGTACACCTCAATTTTATGCCCCATATGAAACTACATGGACTTTGATTCCCTACCACAGGGACACATAGTAAGCCTATTTGAGGTTCAAGCCCATCACTCATGTCCCATCCTGATCTCTCCCTTGAGACTTTGTGTTTTGGGAAGGTTATTCGTTAACCTGGGGGTTCCACTTCTATCGGGTCCCATCCATGAGTCCATTCTCATGGTCCACCTCCTTAGGTGTCCCCTCTCCCACTAAAATACATGGACTTTGATCCTTTCCCTCTCTGAGTAGGGTATGTAGAAAGCCTCTTTGAGGTTTAATCCCAACATCATCATCATCTTCTCATCAGTTCCACCCCATTTCGCCCATCCTCTTCGTTCAACCATTCGTCATCCATCCTGATTCTTATTCGGGCTACCACATCATGGTGAGATCATGGAATCTATCCCATTGCCACTCCTCATGGCACTCAGGCATCTAATGATGCATAATCCTCACAAAATCCATAATCATACAACCAAGAGTTTCCCTATTTCAATGGGGTGCTAACCATGTGTAAGCCCCAACGTTTCTTCATGTTGTTTCCTTTTGTGTACACCCTGATTAATTACCCTCTAGAACTACGTGGGTTTTTATCTCTGTATTCTATACATGGTACATAGAATGCCTCCATGAGGTTCAATCCCAGCCAATGGTAAACCTTGGTGTCGCCCTCATAGGGACCCAATCATCCTAGGATCTGTCTTTATTGTACATTTTGATCCACCCATCTGATCTCCTCCCATCAGTATTTCGATCAGTCTGATCCATCTCTGCTAGAATTTAAACTCGCATAATACCCCATGTTAAACATGCGGAGTTAAGGAAAACCTTAGGGACATTCCTATGGTAAATAATTCCCCACACTATATGTGGGATTCATTTGGATTTCGTGCCCTCGAGGAGCCCTATCATAAGGGGAAGAAACACAGGTGTACTAGTGTTTCAGCATCTAGACATGCCAGCGATGTCCAACATGACTACTCCCCAGACCAAATCCTACTATCCTAACTTTACCCCTTGGAATATCCTGACAGAATCAGTGTAATTAAACGGTTTCCACAAATATGTGGTATTGGGAATGAGATTCATGAACAATGACTCAAATCTATGAGGGAGACTCAGACTAGGAAATGAATTATGAGGAGTAATACATAGAAGGAGATACTGACATCCCATAATCCCATTTTGATCAAGGGGAAAACGTCCCTAGATAAGAAACATATGCCACCCACCTTTGGAAAGTGAGAATTCAAGCAAACGGCCAGAGCATCGTAGTACAAAAACGCACGCCCTGAAGAAATTATCAGAAACAAAAATGGTGGACCCGATGTGAATGATTCTCCTCAATATGAATATTAGTGGAATTAAATACATAAATAGATAAGCGTGTAACCAGATCCATCTATCCGTCACCAGGTCCCGACAAGTAAATAGTGGTCCTAGCATAAAACTCACCAATGTTGGGGCAGTTAATCGTTGGGAATTCCGGTCTGTGACATTTTTAGCGTGGATCTTTCTATCTAGCCATGGAAGACTAAATGACGATGGGGTACTATGCATCATTTTCCTTTTCACCATAATTATGAGTGAATTTTCCTATTTTGAAGGACCCAAGCTCAAACTATAGTAAATATATAATCTCACTCCTGCGAACGTAGGGATAGGGGTAGTACGAATTCTATAATTCCCCATGGCTTCATCTCCTCTGCGATAGCTCCCATGCCAGTAGCTACTAGGTACCCACACCCCCTATCACCCTCTGAATTTATTCAAAGGAGGGTGATTGAGACTCTTGTTTACCGATATGAATAGGAAGGGGTCATCCTGATGAGGGATATGGCCCACCGAGACATGGAGGCCTTCGTGCCCCATCAGCGCCACCACCCCCAAAGGCCACACAGGGAGTCACTCTTCCCCACTCCGCCCTTCAACAGCTTTTAGAGCCTATCCTTGGAGTGCTCATATGACTCACTCCATTATTCAGACGAATTAAGGGATGTCCGAGTCCACCTAGTCAGGACTTCATCTAGGGATCCTCCAAGGAGGGCTCCCACCCGTCCGTGTCAGCATCACCAGCTAGTCCTATAGACCGAGGAGTGGGTGGTCCATCCCCTATATAGTCGGCTCTAGTTCGGCTGACCTGATGCCAACACCGGGGGAAAATTCATGAGTATACCTTCCAGTGGCACCATCGTCCTCGGCTTCAATACCCCAAACCACCATCAGTATGATCTATCATCCCACTGTCATTATTGGGTAGGGGAACCTTTTGGTTACAGAGTAGGGGAACTTCCATGCCCAGCCAAAGTTAAAGCACCAGTCACCCTGTGAGTAGGTCGAACTGGCTCTCCCAATTACCAGGGCAAGTAGCAGTCATTGCGGTCCGACCAATAATGATGGAACCCAGTACAAAGGTCCTCCTCATACTAGTATCACACATGGTGGAGGTCCTCCCCACTCCTTCATTCGATATGAAGGTCCTCCCCATGCCGCCATCATCAACTTTGGTGAAGTCCCCATATGCTTTATTAACACTCAATATGGAGTACCTCCCCATGCTCTTGGTCTCAGGTATGAGAATTTCCCCTACCTACCAGGTTATCAACGTGAGGCTCTTCCTTTCCTAGTCACCTGACATCATGGAGGTCCTCCCCATGTGTTTACGAGTTCTAATAAAGGCCCTCCCCACTCCATCACTGTCAAATAAAAATTTCCTCCCCATTTTCCATTCGACATTTTTTCAGGTTCCCCACCCACCCTAGATCAATGGAGCGAAGGTCCTCCTCATGTCAGCAATGGTCAATACGAAGACCCTCATCATATATCATCCATTGTGGGAAGAGGTCCTCCCAACACTAGCATCAATATGTATGGAGGACCTCCCTATGTAAAAGACTAACCATGTCCTCAAGAACCATCCTAGGGTAGGAGGGCAGGTCGCCACCACCAAAGGAAGAATCCGAGGAAGTTCCAAACTGCGATTAAACCCAACTACCTTACAGATTTTGAGGTGGAGTGCAATTAGGTGATGGAACCCTCACCCTGATCTTCTGTGTCAGGGTTGGGGTAGGAACAAGGTGTATAAGACCCATCCTTCTAGAAAGTGAGGACCATTGGATCTCTGCATCCCTCTCAATATACATATAGGAGGAGGAAGAATTGGACTCTTTCTAGGGTCTATCTATGCAATCCTCTCTATAGTCAATAGGATCATTCTCTACCTCAACCAGAGATCTTGGAGAGTTGTTCTGGGGACCAATAGAGGATGAGAAATAGAGTGATCCTCCACCAATATCTACATCCCTAGTATAGAAACAGTGGTCATTATTCCATCTTATAGGGATTTTGTGGTACAATCAGTGCATTCATCATAAGATAGCCCAAGATGTGGTGGATTTTCAGATCATATACCGTACTCCCCACCATCCATTCTACCATCACAATGGTCCTCTTCAGTGTTGTTACTGGTCCCTCAACCACCCCCAATCGATGAATGGGGAAACCAAGGGTTAGATCCCGAGTCTGTGCTAAGAAGCTTGTGGGACATCCTTACAATGGACCAGTTCCCAGAGATGTTACGTCCCATTATAGCAGTAGGTTTCATTATTATGAAATCTCTCACTCAAGAGGAGGTCATGGGATTCTTCCAAACTCTCTGGGAACCACACTTCTATCTCTTTCATTGATGGGTGTCTTACCCTAGAATTCAGGAACACTTTGACGATATTGGCCAGTAATGTCACATGGTTGAATTGGCTGCACTCCCCATGTCTTAGTGCCCTAAGTCACCCAGTCATCATCGGACCCTCCAACAATAATGCATCTAGAGCTCCAAAAAATTATTAAGGAGGCTTCCCCCAAGTCCATATCCATGGTAGGGGTAGTATGATACTCTTCGTTTCAATCTTATTCATCTCCAGCTATACTTTCTAGGTGATACTGAGGATATGCCTTCAGGTACAGTCACAGTTAACATGGACGACCTATCAAAGGAAGTGGTACCACACCTATTGAATCCTTTGGGTATCGTTACGTGCCAGTAAATAAATTTACTAGGCCTTCCTTCACCTTCTAAATCATTATCCTTTGGTTGGGACCCCAATAAGGGTAAAGAGCATGCTGGGACTAGCGATGCAAAGCGGGCCTACGACCCTTGGGCTTTGCGGGTATGGGGTGGATGTGGGGCGGGTTGGGCCTAAAAATTTTGACCGTTTAGAGTGCGGTCCAATGTGGGTTGTGACCAGGTGGGTGCAGGCCAATGCGGGTTGAGCCCACGCGGGTGAGGGATTGCCCGTGGGCCTGATTTAAAAAAATATTATTTTTACAATATATGTTTCTTTAACATTTTATTTTTTTTAATAAAAAAAATCATGGTTAAACGGTGACATATGATTTCTCACCGTAATGGTCATACTAATTCACCATTTATTCACATGTGAATTTTAATTAGGCCTATATTTATTATTTTAATCTGATATTATATTATTTATATAGTAATTATTAACCATATTCGCATGGTGTGTCAACCTATCTCAAAATGGAACTCATCGCCCCTGTGCATGGTTTCAATTATATAAGAGTTATTATAATCATAATATTTTTTAGGTAAATTTAATTTTTTTATTATTTAATTTTATTTTTTTATTAAGAGAATAAGATAAAACCTTGTGAAAACTCTAATAGCTTCCTCTGAAACTAATCGTAACCTGGAGAGACTTCATCCATTCATAGGTTTTTTTGTTCACATCACCACACAACCAACATTATCATTCATTTCCCTTCACCGATCACTCACCTACTTTCTATCACGACAGTTCTCCACCACATCAGCATCGTCTCATGCCACCATTTGCCCATAAAAAATGTTCCATTTCATCCCTTAAAACTCTAATTATTGTTTATTCATACTTCTCCCCACAAATACCTTTAAGAATGATAAGAAATACAGTATTGAAATGATTATAAATAGTATTTTTTTTGTAAATATGGGTAAGCCCGCGGGCAACCCGCGGGTTTATGTGGGGCGGGGCGGGCTTGAGATTTTTTGTTCGCATTATATATAGTCTTTTGCGGACAAACCCGCGCGGGCTCAAACCCATGTGGGCTTGGCCCGCCCTGCCCCGGCCCACCCATTTCGTATTACTAGTTGGGACCATCAAACCCTCTGACCTATCTGTATAAGTGTAGAAGATGGAAGATGACCCTGAAAAGTCTGTTTGTGTCAACAACTCATAGAACATTAAAATATGGTCGATGACCTTCTCGCTAAACATGATGAGGAATGGAAACCAGATTATGGTAGTCCTCGACTGCGGCAGTAGGGGTAGGTACAGCCTCCCCTGGGCGAGTTGCCTCTGGGTGACCTTGACCATCCTACCCATATAGATACGGTAGTGACTAGAGTTTATGGAAAGAGGGTGTGATATACATCACCAAATCCACCTGAGTTACATAATAACCCTCCTTGGGACCCATCTCAGGTTCCCCCAGCTACTCTACAGGTCATTCCCCTGGCAGTCCCGCAAGTCATCCCACCAGCCTCTCCATGAGTAGTTGGTCTTGCTTATCATGTTGAAGAACCTGTCAACACACAGGTGGTCATAGATCCTCATCAAGACAGGAACCCCTCCAAGATGATCAAATGGAAGCTCTCATTGCCTGCCTTGAGGACCTAGAAACTTGACAGGTGGCGATCTCACCTGATGGAAATCTGTATCTGGCATGGGTGGATGATATTCAAGCTCCCCCTAGTTTCGAAAATCCTATATTCTCCCCATTTAATGGGATGGGTGATCCAATTAAGCATCTGTCCCAATTTATTTCAAGGTGCGGACCCATGATGGGAACTCCAGCATAGCAGGAGGCTTCCAAGATCCGGTGTTTCGTACAGATACTGGAAGGTCCTGCATTCGTTTGGTACAACCAGCTACTCATTAGGTCGGTAACCGA
Organism: Viscum album; assembly: GCA_963277665.1. Lineage (NCBI taxonomy): Eukaryota > Viridiplantae > Streptophyta > Magnoliopsida > Santalales > Viscaceae > Viscum > Viscum album. Next base: position 546,231,054 of record OY728140.1, read on the forward strand.
TTGGGAGGATCTTCATAGGAATTTTTTCTACTAGTTCAGTTCCTCCACCCAAAAGATGAGTATTTTTGACCTGTTCAAGTGTAATTAGAGGTTGGATGAGTGTTTCACAGACTTTGTCGATAGGTGGAAAGGCCTAACATACTCCATTGATATGTTGCTGACTCAGGAACAGCTGCTAACAATGTGTGTGGGGAATTTCAAAACTAAATTAGTCCCTTATCTAATCACTCAGAACTACCTGAGGGGATTTTGGGATTTCTATAACAAATTCCAATGTCTATAGGAATCCTTGAAGCAATACAAGAATGCATGTACATTTCCTCATGTAGTTCCCACAAGAAGATCCACTAAGGTCGAGCCCGCCGCAGTAGCACAAATAGAGGCCCCAAGGCAGTTGGATTTATTACCAGTGGAACCACCTCCACATCATTTCTTGGGGACACCACCTTAGGCATAGCCTCTGGCCTAGAAGCACCCACCTATGAATTGGTAGGTTCCCCAGCATAACATGCCACCACCACCTAGGTGAGATAATTAGTTTCCACCCCCTCGACAGGCTCCTCTAGCCCCTCATCAGGGCCAGGCTCCTAGAGCCCCTTTCTCAGACATAAGGGATCAGACCTACTTTTTTAATGAGGCTCAGGCCTCTGGTTATTTCCAATGTTCCATAGACTAGAGAATCCTATGGTTTCAGGAATAAAGGATGCCCTAAGAGGTAGATCGCATCGATCGCCCCAATTACTACCCCTATCACTAGATCCTTGGGAACACCGTCAAGAAGTGATATGTTTTTAAAAACTAGATCTAAGACCAGGTTGATAACAACATAGTCAGGTTGGTTCCAACATCGGCATTGGTGTAATGTGTGTTTATAAATCCCAACAATGATAGTAAGGGTGAATGGCAGCAGATTTCTAACTGCGGGTGTCAAAATTACAATGATCAGATGGATTTCAAGGAATTCACCCATACCCATGGTATTATCCATGCATTTTTTGAATTATCCTGAGCCTTCAGAATTTTTTTTGTTACCTTCATCTACTACTTCTACATCAACATCTCAGCCTTCATTTTCCCAAAATGAGAAGAATTGATGAAAAATTCCTCCACCGATGACATCGTCGTTTCGTACTCTCAGTGATTTGGTGCCCCCAGAGATGGATATTTCCCCCAAAATCTACCCAGTGATGGAGGATTAATCAATTGATGATCAATGTTATGCTTCGGTTAACATCATGGAGTTGGTAAACCCCTACATAGTTCCTAATGATGAAGAGCGCCGGAAGGATCCTCCCAACTTTCCCATCTGACGCCTGCATCGACGGAGTCGTGGTTATGTGAGTCACAGAAATGCATTTTTCAGTGATTCTATCCAAGTTGTGCATGATATCGATACCAAATAGCAGGCCCATCATAGAGCTCAGCACACACAACCTTCTCATCTCGTTTCACCAAATTTTCCTCCACCGTCGTTTCTGCTACTTGATCAGGCAGATCCACCACGACCGTGTTATGGTCATCAATAACCTATCATGGATAGACCTCAGTCATCTATCCCTCATCCATTAGTCACTCTACATGATTCATCTGATGAGAAATGAGACATTCCCAGTACTAGTCATCCACCGGTTCAACCAGTAGCACCCATCAAACCTCCTACCACAAATCAACCTCTTATCAGCAAAAGTGTACACATGGCATGGAAGTAAGTTATCCTCAAGCATATTTCCAAAATTCTTGGGAATCTCTCTATCCTTGAGGCTCTATTACTGTTAGTGAATAAGCATGAATCCCTTGTAGAGTCTTTAAGAATCCCCCTTTAGTTTGAGATAGAGGTAGCCACCGCAGAAGCCTTCCATGTTGAGACTGTCAAGCATGAAGAATATAAAGTCATCATATCTTTGTCTAGAAAAGATTAAGGTTATCCTGTACTAGGGAACATTTGCCCACTTTACATCATTGGACATTTAAACTATGTATAGGTTTGTCATTTTATTTTTGACACAGGCTCTAGGATCAACGTTATCTCGACCCAAACACTCTGAAATATGGGATTATTTGAGATAGATCTGAGTCCCTATGACCAAAAAAATCAAGGTTATGACAGGATAGAGTAGGCACCAGTTGGAAAGATTCACTTGAAAACTCAGTTTAGTGGCCTAGTTTCCAGTACCAAATTCATGGTTCTCTCACAAGACACCACTTACAATGCATTGATGGGTAGACCATGGCTTCACCTGCATGCAGAAGTCCCTTATTCATATCACTGATTCCTTAAATACTCCCTTAATTATCGATTGGGAATACTCTAAGGTGATGCATCTCCATTAGCCTCTTGTGAAACCTACTACTTGGATGCTGACTATTACAAGATCAAGGAAAAGCAGATTCAAGCTAATGAGGTTGAACATGCTATGGCTACAACCGACCCATGGATGGACCTAAATGATGCCTATGTTTTACCAATTCATTTATTGGAGGCAATGACCCTAGACTTGGGACAATGTTTTGTTGTCTCTAGAACAAAGGGGAAGAACATTCCCAAATCTAAGGAACTCTATAAGATCACCTCATATTCCTACACAAATTAGGCTCGAGTGATCCTAGATACCCCTACTCCTATAAGGTATCGAGATGTCCACCCCATGGAAACTACAATATGTCATACTTGATTGTTTTTTCAAGTTGGGATAAACTGACTCAAGTCGATGCGCCATTGTTTCTTTGATATCATCAAATGTGGCCCCTTGGGTTGAAGGCCATATGGGGCTAGGTTGAAATCTTTTATCGTTATGGTTTCTGTAGTGTAGGGGTCCCCTTATGTGGCTTCCACTACTGCTCAGGATAGCACCAGTGTCCCACCAAGGTCTATTAACTCAGAAGAGTTTCCTCTGGTTGATTATACTCTCACCACAAATGAAGAAGAGGATTTGTAGGATTCCCCTCCCATATTCGAAGAGGGTGTCTCTACCATGGTCGATGAATTGGTACAGGTGAACCTCGGTAAAGAGATAGATTCGAAACCAATGTTGATCAGCACTGCTATGCATGTCGAAGAGCAACAGAAATACGTGTATTTCCTAAAGTAGCATCGTGATGTATTAACTTGGATTTATTATGATATTCTAGGGCTAAATCCTTAGGTTGTCGTACACTGTCTTGGTCTTCCAAAAAATCATTGCGGGTTCAAATAGCCTCCCAAAAAGATGCACCCTTCTCACGATGTTATGGTCATGGATGAGGTTGATAAGCTCATGAAAGACAACTTTGTCAAGGAATTTCAATACCCTAGATAGTTAGCTAACATTATTCCTACTAGGAAAAAGAACTGACATATCAGATTCTACATTGAATTCCAGGATCTCAACCATCACTGTCTGAAGGATGATTTTCCCCTTCCCATGATAGAACTGTTGATCGATGCCACCGTTGAATTCCAGGATCTCTCCTTCATGGATAGGTATTCTAGATGTAGTCAAATCCGAATGGACCTTTAGGATGATGATTCTACCACCTTTAGGGTTCCACAATGTACTTTTTTCTACCAAGTAATGCCTTTTTGTCTCAAGAATGTTGGTGCCACCTATCATCATTCCATGAATCGCATATTCAAGATGATCCTCGAGACATTGGTGGAATGTTACATGGATGATCTAGTGGTTAAATCTCACCAGCATCAAGACCATATCAAAGATCTTGAGAAAGTGTTTGGATTATTATATTACTGCCATCTGAAGATGAACCCCGTGAAGTGTGTCTTTGGGGTCACCTTTAGAAATTTTCTTGGCTTCGTTGTCCCATATAGAGGCATTGAGATTGATCTGGAAAAGATAAATTCCATCAGTCAGATGTATCCTTCGAGAAACCTTTGATTTATCTAAGGCTTCCAAGGCCACTTAGTCTACATATGCTAATTCTTCATAAATATGGCTGTCAAGTGTAATCCATTTTCCTGGCTCATGAAGAAAGTTGTTGATTATTAGTGGGATGAGGAGTGTCATAATTCTTTTGAGGAAATCATGAAATATGTGCTACAGCCTCCAGTTTTGATGCCACCCATTTACAGAAAGCCACTGGTCCTCTATGTGACTGCTTTAGAATGGTCCCTCGGCACCCTTCTCACCCAGAAGACCAATGAGGGAACAGAGAATAGTTTATGTTATCTCAGCTGCATGCTTCTTGATATAGAGACCAGATATTCCTCTGTCGAGAAGATCTTCCTTGCACTAGTATTCGCATTGAAGAAATTGCAACATTACTTATAGCACCATGAGATACATCTAGTGTCCCAAGTGGATCTACTGAAGTACATTCTGAACCACCCCATGTTGATAGGTCATCTAGCTCAGTGGGCAGTGATCCTTCAACAGTTCAAAATATCAACTTTTTCCACCAGAAGGCAATCAAGGGATAGTAATTGGAAGAATTTCTTTCCACCCACCCAATACTTGAATAACAGTCTTTGGATCTTGATTTTCTAGATGAGGCAATCCTCTCAGTAGATCAATTCATTCTGTGTTGTAAAATGCACTTTGATTGCGCTTCCCGAAGTCATACTAGCAAAAGACACAATGATCCCAAACTCAACAGACTAGGCTTGGGTGTCATCTTTATTACGCCTACAAAATATGTCCTAAATTATTCATTCCTATTATCAAAAGGTTTTACCAATCACAAGGAAGAGTACTAGTCCCTCATCACCTGTCTTGAGTTGGCCCTAGATATTCATGTTCCCCACCTACATGTAAAAGGGTACTCTGAGCTAGTCATCAATAAAATCAATGGTGACTACGTCGTCAAGAAGCAAGATCTCATACCACTGTTATAGAGTTCTAACAATATGATAGCCTAATTCCCTTCTCATTCAGAATTTAATCATTTCCCTCAATCAAAAAATTTCCAAGCCGATGCCTTGTCCCGCCTGGTTGTATCTCTTATAGAGCCTGACCAAGATGATTTTATTTTCCATATGGTGCAACGAAGAGTCATCGCTCCCATCACTCCAAAAGATGATGATAGTCTGTAGTTAAGCCACCTTACCACTGATTCCTCCATGTAGGGACCTCAAGGCCCCTTTCGTGGTGTTGAAAGTGACTCTTAACGGGACGACTCCCTTTATCAAGTATCTCTAGTACGGTAATAACCCGGTATACCAAGCTGAGTGTGGACGGATCAGGTGGCGAGTAGGGCAGTTCACCCTCTAGAGTGGTCCCAATATTGAGAATATCCTCTACAAATGTGGGTTTTATGAGATTCTCCTTTTTTACATTCAAGGAGGTGATATTTCTTAGGTTATGTAGGAAGTTCATGTTAGTTCATGCGGGGCTCATCAAGCGGGGTCGAAACTTTCTCATCAGATCCGAAGATTGGGATACTTTTGTCCCACCATAATTCGTGACTGTATTGAGTTTTCCAAGAGGTTTAATGCATGTCAGATCCATGATAATTTTGTGCATCAGCCTCCAGAACCTCTCCATACTACCAATTACTCTTGGCCCTTTGCAGTCAGAGGACTCAATGTCGTGGGACCATATCCACCAGTAACAACTCTCCGGTGCAGGTTCATCCTAATTGCTACTGATTTCTTTTCTAAGTGGGCAGAATAAATTATACATAGGGGAGTCAAGGACCATTATATCATCGACTTCATGAGCTCTAATATCATTCATCGATTCACAGTCCCTCATGTCACCCATACAGACAACAGAACCATCTTTTGGGAAGCTGAACTGAAGAAATTGTACACCAAGTACAACAACTATTTTAATAAAAACTCTCTCTATCATGCACAAGAAAATGGATAGATTGAGGTGTTCAATAAAACCCTCTCTAACATCTTGAAAAATATGGTTGGTCAGAGCAAGAAGATCTGGACAAACAAACTCCCCAAAAATCTCTATGATTACTAAACGACAGCTCGTAATTCAACTCAGTTGACTCCATATTCCCTGGTGTATAGAACATAAGTAGTCCTACCCATCCAAATTCACTTACCCTCATTATGCACAACTATCTATGATCAGAATACACCAAAAAAAGTAGTCAAAATCCGTCTGTCTGAACTGGAAGTGATTGACAAGAATAGGCTTTGTGCCCTGTATAATCTAGAGAGACATCAGAAAAAGATATCCAAGGCTTTCAATAAGAAAATTCACCTCCACTGCTTCTTATAAGGTGATATGGTATTGGCCCTGAGAATGCCAATAATAATTGGTAGGGAGCCACTAAAATTGGAGCCCAAATGGGAGGGACCTTATATAATTTACAAGGTTTTACTAAATGGTACATACTCTTTGTTCACCATGGATGGTGAGCGTATTACTCCTCCCACAAATGCTAAATTCCTCAAGAAGCATTTCTCTTAAGAGTATCACCTTCGTCTTCACCACATGACATTAAACTGAATGATCTGTCTAGGATTAAGGATGTAAAACTACCCAACACTCGTCCCGTAGGATGATAAACTACAAAATGGGCCAATTTCTATAAATTTTAAATTAATACCCCTTTCGCCCCGAAAGACGTTAAAATGCATTGTCATCTGGGCTGAAGGACGTAAAACTACCCATAACTCATCATGTAGGATGATAAACTGAAAAATGTTCTGAGTTTTATGACCTTAAACTAAGACCCTTTCATCTCAAAAGACGTTAAAATGCATTGTCGTCCTAGCTAAAGGACGTAAAACTACCCAGCACTTGTCTTGTAGTATGATAAACTGCAAAATGGTCTGAGTTCTACAACCTTAAACTAAGATCTCCTATGTCCTTGTCTCATGATGTTAAACTATATGACATCTTCAAGAACTACATATTTCTTGATTCCCGTCCTTATGGGATACATAGGAATGCCCGAACCTTTCATCTGTGGCCCAACCTCTGGTCCCTCGACCTTTCTAGCCTTTTTGGCCTAAGTTCTCACTTACGATTGTGTGGTGTGGTATGAAATCTATGACATTATTCACGTTGAGTTATTTTCCATGCTACACACATCCCCTTGAGACACTCCTCCCTTCTATGTCCTTGTTGGACAACATTAAATTGCGCGTCATTTTTAGAACTATGTGTGGCTTGGCTCCCATTCTCATGGGATATGTAGAAACACCCACACATTTCATCTTCAGGTCTAGACCTATTTTTTAGAAACCTCATTTTCTTTCTTTCCCCTTGTCTTAAGTTCTCTAGGAGGGGATATGTGGTGTATGTGGGCTTATATCCTCATTCACACTGGGTTTGCAATAGCCATGCCACATTCCTCTATATTGAGATCTCTCCTTACCCCTTTTCTAACGACCTAAAATTTTGAATAAATATTGTTTCCTAATTTTATGTGTTATTTTATTTTGTTTTTTATAATCAACAAAAATGTTTCATTTGATAACATGAGTATAATTAAAATGAGACCATTGGGTTTTGACTGTTATATGACCATTGGTCAATATGACCCCTGGAAAGTAAACGTTTTGATTTTTGTCTCTAAATACAAGTAATCTTGGTTAATAATTATAGAAAGAAGATTTGATGGCCTCACCCAATAGTCTTGGACCGATCGAAGCCCATCTAACAGAACTTGGGAAGGAGGTAGCACCACTGGGCTTTGCTCTGGACCAATCCCAAGCCGAAATTCATCATGTGAAGCTAGAACGGAATCGCCTTTGCGAGAAGTTCAAACTGATAGAAATTACTACTCGTGCGATGTTAGCCGAGCCTCCCTCATATTCTCTCACCTTAGCACACCTTACACTTAGGTCCTATGCTGGTGTGATAAGGGGCTATGTAAGGAGACCGTAACTGCCTTGTGTAATCCTTTGTTTTAAATAAAAATTGGGATTTCTTCTTATGATAATGTTTATGACTTTTAAAATGTCCGGATAAATATAGTATGCATATTTTTGGTGAATTTTAGAGAAAGTATATTTTTAAAAAAATTATGTAAACCTTAAATAATTAAAAATGTGTAATGATTTTCAAAAAATGGTCTTCTAAAATTATGTTCAGTACGAAATTTAGAGTCTAATAAGATCAACTTATTTTTTGATGAATAGTAAATTATGAATAGTGATTTTATGCTTAGTATTAGTAATGTGACCAAATGGATTGGTAATCTCATTTAAAGAAAGTATTAATATAATCTGGGAACCTTGATTAAGTAATGTGATTCAATAAAATGGTTAAATAACAGTTTCATAAATTATTATTCAAGTATTAGTTTTTTTGAGTGAATAGTGTTTTTAATTAAAAATTAAATTAAAATTATTTAAAAAAAATATTTTTATAAAATGGATTTCAGTTTTAAACTCAGAGCACCGATATTATGTTATGGTAATTTTTGGGGTTTTTTCTGAAAAAAATGAATTTTCGGTGAATAGTGTATTTATTTTAAAAATAAATTAAAAACTTTTTGAAAATTATTTTTATAAAATGGAGTTCATTTTTGAAATCAGAGCATTGATATTTGGTTAAGGTGAAATTTTGGGATTATTCTGAGAAAGTTGAATTTTCGATGAATAGTGAAAATAAAGTTTTTAAGTTACGGGTGTTTAATGACATCATTAAATGATGTATTAAGTATGTAATCAATATGGTCGACTTATGAATAGTAAGATAAGTTATTAGGTGTCCCAAGTGGCCAATACCATGGGAAAATACCATGTTCAAGCCCATGGTTTTTCCAAAACCACTACTGAGGTGTCCCTTGGCCATTAATGCTTTGTCCCCTCACTTTCCCTATAAATACCAAGCCATCCTCTCATCCATTCGACTCCCCACTCTTCTCCAACAAATTTATGGTCTCATTACCTCCCAATGAGTCCTCCCAAGGTGCCCCCAAGCCCTCAAGGTCCCAACCATTGAGTTTTAAGAGTTACGTTTTAAGGTAAGGGATCCGACCTCTCTCTTCTTTTCAAGTAATCTCTTTTATGTCATTTCTTTTGTACTCCATGTTATTATGTTGGAGGATGTTCTTATATATTCATATTACTTCCCTTTTCATGTTCATATGATGAGAGACCCCATCTTGATCTCATCAATTCGTTTTAAGAATGTTTAATGGCGTCGTTAGGCTGCTGAATTTTTAAGGGGATTCTTTCACCCTTCTCATTCTTTTCAAAGTTCTACTTTCATTTCAAGTCCTTCAAGTTACTTTTTGTTATGTTGGGGTATGATCTCTATATCTTTCATACTGATCTTTTATTATCATATTATGAGATACCCCATTTTATCTTATCAATTCAGTATTTTGAAGTTTTAAGTGGCGTCGTTAGGCTGCTGAATTTTTAAGTGGTTCTTCACCCTTCTCGTTTTGAAGTTCTACTTTCATGTCAATTCTTTCAAGTTCCTTTTTGTTATATTGGGGAATGATCTCTATATCTATCATACTGATCTTTTATGACCATATTATTAGAGACCCCATTTTATCTCTTCAATTCTGTATTTTTAAGTTTTAACTGGTGCTGTTAGGCTGCCAAATTTTTAAGTGGATCTTCACCCTTCTCGTTTTGAAGTTCTACTTTCATGTCAATTATTTCAAGTTCCTTTTTTTATGTTGGGGTATTATCTCTATATCTATCATACTGATCTTTTATTACCACATGATGAGAGACCCCATTTTATCTCTTCAATTCAGTATTTTGAAGTTTAAGTGGTGTCGTTAGGCTGCTAAATTTTTAAGTGGTCCTTGAACCTTTCTCCGTTTTCAAAGTTCTAATTCCATGTCAAGTCTTGAAAGTTTCTTTTTATTATGTTGGGGTATGATATCTATATCTATAATACTGATCTTTTATGTTCATATGATGAGAGACCCTATTTGATCTCATCAATTCATTTTTGGTTGAAGTTTATGTAACGCTGTTAGGCTGCCGAATTTTCATAAGAGAAATCTTATTTTTGTCTTCCTTTCATGTTCTTCATTTCATATGGTATATCTTTAAAATTTCATTACCATGTTCTCAAATACTTTATATTCTGTCCCTATACTGTTTTATGAGTCATTTATGAGTGTTTGACCCATGTCCCCTCTCTTTTCAATGTTTTCTAAAACCCCGAAACATAGCCGTTATGCTGTAGAATTTTCGTCTCAAAATGCCTCCCTCTTTTTCTCAAAATTATTTTATGTTATTAAGTGAATACTCAAAGATCTTATTTCTATATAGGTATTCACATATATATCAAAATATTCTATTTTAAAATTCTGGGATTTACATACATGAAACCCGCTTTCCCTTTCCGTGGGTTTAAAGTGATATAAAGATCATGTCTTTAAAGCAGTCTTTAAAACGTTATGATTATGAAATGAAACCCATTTATTTTATGATATATGGGTTATTTATGAAATGTTTGATGATGATATATGTGGCTCACATGATAAAAAAGACAAATTTAAGGGTGCGCCCTGATAGCTCTCCAATGCATTGGGTAATGATGTAACCACTAGAGATTACAATTTTCACGATACCTTGGTGAATAACCTTGGTAATTTTCAAATGACACCTTGGGGATGGACCTTGGTGATATGTTCATGATTGTCAATATTAAATGTTGCAGCCACATCTTCAAGTTATGAAAAACGTTATTTTCATTTTGATATGCCTCATTATTTCTTTCTCATGCCTTAATGTTCTTTTCACGACCTTATTGAAGTATCTCAAGTTCACATATAAAATGTTTCTCTTGTTTCCCTTACCGGGCCTTCTGCTCACCCTTTCTTTTGATGTATGTCCCCAGGTTATGAGATGCAGTAATGAACCTAGGATGAACATTAGGAGAAGCCTTTCAAGTTTTTAAGAATAATCTTTTATGTTTTCATGTTTAAAGTTCCTAGTTTCCAAGACACTAAACCTTAAAGATCCTAAGTTTTGTAAAATGTAATGAAAGTTTATGTGATAAAAAGGTGAGATGCTATAGTTGGTATCAAAGGGAGGTTTAGTTATTTTTTGAAATTAGGATATGAAAACTCTAGGAAGAACCCTATAGAAAAGTTTAAATATAGTAAATCTTCCTGGTATTTTGGTGAGTATTGAGTAAGGGGTTGCCAAGCAAATACATCCCTATCTGGATACGAGCAGGTAGAGGTGGCTCTGGCATAGATGTACATAGGGGTAAAACCCGAAAACACCGCATTGAGCTAGAATCGAATGGGAACTGGTACACGACAACGGGCCTTGTTGCACTCTTGGTTACGACACTCCCGGGGGATATGCTTTGGTAAATTCATAAGCTTAGTATGAACCATTGTTAAAGGAACAAAGATAAAATAAAATAAAGATTCACATAAGAATATATGATCATGGATAACCTAGATGGGAACCTAGGGGATCACAATTTAGGGTATACTTTTCTTCTACAAGTTATCCTTATATGTTTTCAGTTCCTTTTCATGATTATTGGCTAAGTACTTAAGCCCCTAATTATGCTTTCTCTTCTTAGTTAATGGTGGGAAATGGAAGAACATGTCCCAACAACCAATGTGATAGGAAATGCGACAATTGTCGTATTAATATGATAGGTATGATTAGGGGATTAAAATATGGTTATTATTTTGGAAGATGTTCACTATTTTGGGGACCCTATATGATTGAGGTAAATAGATTACTACGGTATTTTCATTGAGGAGTAAGGTTGAATTATATTTTTAAGAATCGATGAATTTAAGGTGGACTTATAGTAATTTAGGTTACTTATGGTAATGATTAACCTATCTTGGGTAAAATATGTTTAGGTAAGATACTTTTGTTATAAGATGTTAGGAGTGGTTGATGTTGTTTGGAGATGAACAATGAAGTTTATTTTGGAAGACTATGTTATCAAATCCTTCTTGTATTTGGGTTTCAATCTTAGTTTGGTTTATTTTGAGGAATTTTAAGGACCGTTATTTATGGAATGGACAATGATGAACTTTGGGTAGTACCATGGAACTTTGAAGATTTAAAAGTAGTTTCCATTCCTATGGGATTATTTCTTTTTGAAGAGTTGTTTTACCTTACCCTTTCTATTTTTGGGATAATGTTTAAAGATAGAAGAAATAGATAGTTAATCTTTTGTGGATTATGTGATTCTCTAGAAGATTATTCTTGTGTAGTGATGAGACTAAGTAGTTTTGAATGCTCATAGTTTGGAGAAAAGATTAGTTTTGGGTAGAAACTTATTAAAGGATGAAACTCTACATAAAGATAGGTATATTTTCTTATGTTTTTGTTTTATATGAATTCCTCAAAATTATGAAAAGGAACGTAAAACAAAAATGTTGTTGGTTTACGTTTCCTACTGGGTAATCAAAGACTGTTTACACACATCATAAGTTTGGGATTTTCTTATGGTTAACTTTCTCCTAATCATGTTTTCTATCACTCTCCCTCAGAACTTGACCCTTTGTTTTCTCCTCCATGTCCATGTTTTCGTACATGGAATCCTAGTGTGGGAAAACTCGTGTGACCTTTGTACTTACCTTTTTTGTTTTAAAGTAATAGTTTTACTGACTTTTTTTCCGATGTGGGACTTTCAATGAAATTTCAAAACCCAATTTTAAAAATTGCGAGGACACAATTTTTTAAAGGGGGAAGATTGTAACGACCCGAAATTTTGAATAAATATTGTTTCCTAATTTTATGTGTTATTTTATTTTGTTTTTTATACTCAAAAAAATGTTTCATTTGATAACATGAGTATAATTAAAATGAGACCATTGGGTTTTGACTGTTATATGATCATTGGTCAATATGACCCCTGGAAACTAAACGTTTTGATTTTTGTCTCTAAATACAAGTAATCTTGGTTAATTATTATAGAAAGAAGATTCGATGGCCTCACCCAGTAGTCTTGGACCGATCGAAGCCCATCTAATAGAACTTGGGAAGGAGGTAGCACCACTGGGCTTTTCTCTGGACCAAACCCAAGCCGAACATCATCGTGTGAAGCTAGAACGGAATCACCTTTGCGATAAGTTCAAACTGATAGAAATTACTACTCGTGCGATGTTAGTCGAGCCTCCCTCAGATTCTCTCACCTTAGCACACCTTACACTTAGGTCCTATGCTGGTGTGATAAGGGGCTATGTAAGGAGACCGTAACTGCCTTGTGTAATCCTTTGTTTTAAATAAAAATTGGGATTTCTTATTATGATAATGTTTATGACTTTTCAAATGTCCAGATAAATATAGTATGTATATTTTTGGTGAATTTTAGAGAAAGGATATTTTAAAAAAAAATGTTTATGTAAACCTTAAATAATTAAAAATGTGTAATGATTTTCAAAAAATGGTCTTCTACAAATATGTTCAGTATGAAATTTTGAGTCTAATAAGATCAACTTATTTTTTGATGAATAGTAAATTATGAATAGTGATTTTATGCTTAGGATTAGTAATGTGACCAAATGTATTGGTAATTTCACTTAAAGAAAGTATTAATATAATCTAGCCACCTTGATTAAGTAATGTGATTCAATAAAATGGTTAAATAACGGTTTCATAAATTATTATTCAAGTATTAGTTTTTTTGAGTGAATAGTGTTTTTTAATTAAAAATTAAATTAAAATTATTTAAAAAAATTATTTTTATATAATGTATTTCATTTTTGAACTCAGAGCACCGATATTATGTTATGGTAATTTTTGGGGTTTTTTCTGAAAAAAAATGATTTTTTGGTGAATAGTGTATTTATTTAAAAAATAAATTAAAAATATTTAGAAAATTATTTTTATAAAATGGAGTTCATTTTTGAAATCAGAGCATTGATATTTGGTTAAGGTAAAATTTTGGGATTATTCTGAGAAAGTTGAATTTTCGATGAATAGTGAAAATAAAGTTTTTAAGTTACAGGTGTTTAATGACATCATTAAATGATGTATTAAGTATGTAATCAATATGGTCGACTTATGAATAGTAAGATAAGGTATGAGGTGTCCCAAGTGGCCAATACCATGGGCAAATACCATGGGCAACCCCATGGTTTTTCCAAAACCACTAATAAGGTGTCCCTTGGCCATTAATGCCTTGTCCCCTCACTTTCCCTATAAATACCAACCCATCCTCTCATCCATTCGACTCCCCACTCTTCCCCAACGAAGTTATGGTCTCATTACCTCCCAAGGAGTCCTCCTAAGGTGCCCCCAAGCCCTCAAGGTCCCAACCTTTGAGTTTTAAGAGTTACGTTTTAAGGTAAGGGATCCGACCTCTCTCTTCTTTTCAAGTAATCTCTTTTATGTCATTTATTTTATACTCCATGTTATTATGTTGGATTATGTTCTTATATATTCATATTACTTACCTTTTCATGTTCATATGATGAGAGACCCCATCTTGATCTCATCAATTCTTTTTAAGAATGTTTAATGGCACCGTTAGGCTGCCGAATTTTTAAGGGGATTCTTTCACCCTTCTCATTCTTTTCAAAGTTCTACTTTCATTTCAAGTCTTTCAAGTTACTTTTTGTTATGTTGGGGTATGATATCTATATCTATCATACTGATATTTTATGATCATATGATGAGAGACCCCATTTGATCTCTTCAATTCAGTATTTTGATGTTTTAAGTGGCGCCGTTAGGCTGCCGAATTTTTAAGTGGTTCTTCACCCTTCTCATTTTGAAGTTCTACTTTCATGTCAATTATTTCAATTTCCTTTTTGTTATGTTGGGTAATGATCTCTATATATATCATACTGATCTTTTATGACCATATTATGAGAGACCCCATTTGATCTCTTCAATTCAGTATTTTGAAGTTTTAACTGGCGCCGTTAGGCTGCCGAATTTTTAAGTGGATCTTCACCCTTCTCGTTTTGAAGTTCTACTTTCATGTCAATTCTTTCAAGTTCCTTTTTTTATGTTGGGGTATGATATCTATATCTATAATACTGATCTTTTATGATCATATGATGAGAGACCCCATTTTATCTCTTCAATTCAGTATTTTGAAGTTTAAGTGGCGTCGTTAGGCTGCTAAATTTTTAAGTGGTCCTTGCACCTTTCTCCCTTTTCAAAGATCTAATTCTATGTCAAGTTTTGAAAGTTACTTTTTATTATGTTGGGGCATGATCTCTATATCTATCATACTTATATTTTATGTTAATATGATGAGATACCCTATTTGATCTCATCAATTCATTTTTGGTTGAAGTTTATGTAACGCTGTTAGGCTGCCGAATTTTCATAAGAGAAATCTTATTTTTGTCTTCCTTTCATGTTCTTAATTTCATATGGTATATCTTTAAAATTTCATTACCATGTTCTCAAATTTTTTATATTCTGTCCCTCTACTGTTTTATGGTTCATTTATGAGTGTTTGACTGATGTCCCCTCTCTTTTCAATGTTTTCTAAAACCCCGAAACATAGCTGTTATGCTGCAGAATTTTCGTCTCAAAATGCCTCCCTCTTTTTCTCAAAATTATTTTATGTTATTAAGTGAATACTCAAAGGTATTATCTCTATATGGGTATTCACATATATATCAAAATGTTCTATTTTAAAATTCTGGGATTTACATACATGAAACCCGCTTTCCCTTTCCGTGGGTTTAAAGTGATATAAAGATCATGTCTTTAAAGCAGTCTTTAAAACGTTATGATTATGAAATGAAACCCATTTATTTTATGATATATGGGTTATTTATGAAATTTTTTATGATGATATATGTGGCTCACATGATAACAAAGACAAATTTAAGGGTGCGCCATGATAGCGCTCCAATGCATTGGGTAATGATGTAACCACTAGAGATTACAATTTTCACGATACCTTGGTGAATAACCTTGGTAATTTTCAAATGACACCTTGGGGATGGACCTTGGTGATATGTTCATGATTGTCAATATTAAATGTTGCAGCCACATCTTCAAGTTATGAAAAACGTTATTTTCATTATGATATGCCTCATTATTTCTTTCTCATGCCTTAATGTTCTTTTCATGACCTTATTGAAGTATCTCAAGTTCACATGTAAAATGTTTCTCTTATTTCTCTTACTGGGCCTTCTGCTCACCCTTTCTTTTGATGTATGTCCCCAGGTTATGAGATGCAGTAATGAACCTAGGATTAACATGAGGAGAATCCTTTCAAGTGTTTAAGAAGAATCTTTTATGTTTTCATGTTTAAAGATCCGGGTTTCCAAGACACTAAACCTTAAAGATCCTCGGTTTTTTAAAATGTAATGAAAGTTTATGTGATAAAAAGGTGAGATGCTATACCTTTCCTCCACTCATCTCATCTAGTAGTATTCTCCTAATTGGGCCACTCAACCCTTTTTTATACCTCACCAATATGCCCAGATGTACTATGGTTTAGGACCTAGAGTTTTGGATTCTACATGGACATGTTTTGATCTGTTTCCATGCTTCATGTTTCCCTTTATTTGGGTTTTCCATCATATTTCACATCTGAAAGGACCCCCAAATGGAATGGATGCTAGGCCTCAGTGCTCTCCTAACATATTTGGCCAACATCCTCGATGATCTTGAACAACATTATGTAGTAGTTTCTATATTACGAATATAGTTAGCAGTCAACCCTCATTTGTTGTTCCCATTTCAAGCCACATGATTTGAATGTTGTGTTTAGAACATGGTCAATAGTTATCCTCAATCATTGTGCCACCCCTATTGAACCCTAAATATTAGTCTCATGATTCACATCTCTTTCTAGTACATCAAGTTCAAATTGAATTCTGACACCCTTGGTGTTATCCCTCCGTGAACATTTACACGTTAAGAGTTGACGTCATGGTGTCATTCTTGACTCCACACCATTTCCCCTTACTGAGCATTCCATATGATATGAATACCTTCTCCTCCTTTGTTTACCACATCGATCTTAGCTCACATGGTCTTAGGGACTTGTTCAAGGTTTTTGCCCACTTGGAGGAATCTCACTTCATTCGGTCTGAGCTCTACGATCTTAAACTAAGACCCCCCCCTCATCCTTACCACACGACGTTAAACTACATAAATTTATAGAACTATGTCTGGATTGATTTCTATACTCATGAGATATGTAGGAATTCCCTAACATTTTTTTTTCGGGTCTAGCCCCATGTCCTCTGATCTTTTCTATCCCCTTGGCTTGAGGTCCCATTCCCCTGGAGCTGTGTGTGGTGTGGTGTGGATTGATGTCCTCATTCATGTCGGGTATGATTTATCAAGCCATGTGCATTCCCTTTAGAACCTCGTTCTTCTGTATTAGTCCAAGCCATATGACATTAAACTATGCTACCGAGTCCCAAATGAATTTAAATTTTTGTGTCTTTTCCACATGATTTTAAGATGGATGGACTGGTCCTTTCATACAACCCTAAACCGTGACACTATTGTCTTAGCTGCACAACGAAAAATGGCACCACATGGTGGTATCCTCACTTTAGGGTATGTCATGTTTGGTATTGGTCATCCACCATTCAATTTTACAAGGAAAACATATGGCTTGATTCCTGCAGTGATGCCCAAATTCTATGTCCTGGGTTTTTTGGTTCAAAAAAACACACATCCATACTAAATAAGAAACAAGATCCATCAAATTCACTTCTTTTAGTGCATGGGCCAGACCTGCACAACAATATTTTCCCTGGAATTGCTACCATACCATGATATTTTCTAGAACTAAATGTGGCTTGATTCCAATACTCTTGGGATATGTATAAACACACGAACATTTTTTCTTCAGGTCAATCCCCAGGTACCTTAAATCCTACCTTCTTTCAATCCCCTTGGCCCCAAATCTATCGGAAATATGTGGTGTGGTGAGGACCTATTGGGTCCTCATTCATGTAGGTTTTATGATATCCATTACATATACTTCCCTTCGAGGATCTTCATTCCATTCTTCTATGTCCTTGTCATACAAAGATCAACTGTAAGAGATCTTCAAGAACTATGTACGGATGGATTCCCATCCTCATGGGATACGTAGAAACACCCAGGCATCTCACCTCAGGTCCATCCCTAGGTTCATTAAATCATTTTTTTCCTTTATCTTTAGACTTCTTGACCTCTATTATGGCTCACCAACATTCCTAGATGCACTGTGGTTTAGGACCTAGAGTTTTGAATTCTACATGGACATGTTTTCATCTGTTTCCATACTTCATTTTTCCCTTTATTTGGGTTTCCATCATCTTTAACATCTGAAAAGACCCCCGAATGTAATAGATGCTAGGCCTCAGTGCCATCCTACTATCTTGGGCCAACATCCTAGAGGATTTTTAATGATAATTTAACACAATTACCACATTACGAATATGGTCAGCGGTCGATGCTCATTTGTTTTTTCCCATTTCAGGTCGGAAGATATGTATGATGTGTTTTGAATTTGGTCAACAGTTATCCTTTATCATTACTCCATCCCCATTAATCCTTAAATATTGGTTTTTTGATTCACATCTCGTTCCACTCCATCATGTTCAAGTGGAAGTTTGACACTATTTCTGTTATCTGTAACGTCCCAAACTTTCATTAATGGAAATACCTCTTAATCTAATTAAATGTATCTTTATGTAAAAATTTTATATAAAATGTCAAATTCTTTGGTTTTATGTTAATAATTTTGATTTTTTCTAATATATTCATTGAACGGTGATCACATGATTAGTATAAATATAGGGCTTTAACAAATCCAATTTACTGAGACAAAGGAAGTGATGGCCTCATCTAGTAGATGTGCCCCATACGAAGCCCATTTGTCAGAGCTCGGAAAGAAGGTGGTGTCATTGTCCTTCTCTATTGACCAAGTTCAAGCCAAGCTTGAACACATTAAGCTTGAGCAGAACTGCCTATGGGAGAAGTGGAAGTTGATAGAGATTACCACCCAAGCGATGTTATCTGATCCACCCCAAGAGTCTGTCATCATCGCACACATCACCCTTCGGTCTTATGCAGGTGTTTTAAGGGGTTATTTTAAAATACCCTATTACTATGGTTATGTAAATTTTTTTTGTATATAGTAATGAATATACTTTCATTTTATTATTGTTACCTTGTAAATAGTTTTTAAATCACAAATAGTATTTTTATTTAATGTTCAACTAAGAAATCTATTTTGATTAATTAATGGATTTTTGAATTAAATAATATTTTAATAAAATATTATTATTATTATTAAATTAATTTTTATTAAATATAAATGATTGTATAATTTTATGTATGGAATTGTAATTTTTATTAAGGTTTGAAATCCATTTTTGTCAAAACCCATGAATTTTTGATAAATATCGGTTTTTATTTTAAAAAGTGAAAATTCACATATTTAGAAAATTATTTAGATAAAATGAATATTATTTATGGAATCAGGATGTCGAAATTATCCAAAGGTGAATTTTTAATAATTTTTTGAGACAGTCAAATTTTTGGGTAAAAATTAAATACCATTTAAATATATAATGTGTTTTATGACATCATAATGACCCAATAGTGATGTAATAAAATACTATAAACTTTAGGTTTGGAAAATATATATTTTTTCATTAAAATAATTTTATTTTGGGTTTGTTTTATTTATTTTACAAAGCTTTAGTGGACCCTTCAAGACTTATTAAACATTTTGTCTTTTTAAATTGTTTTCCTTGGGAGTGTGACTCGCCTCCACATAAGCAACCCCATTATTTTAAGAAGTTAGGAATTTGGAATTATAAAAAAAAAATTCCACTTTCCTTTTCCAAAAACCATGGGAAAAAACCATGGGATGGTTTGTGGTTTTTATTAGTTTAATGTGAGGTGTCCTAAACTCAAATAATAAAGAATTCCCTCACCTTTCCTATATAAACCCACCCAAGCTCCCACTTCCTCCTCACTCAAAGCCTTTGGAGTTAATCCAACCTCTACCTCAATCTCTCTAGAATCCTCCCAAGGTACCCCAATCTCCCAAGAATCCTCTCTCAAGCCTCTCTCAATCCTTTGGAAGCACACTTCCAAGTAAGGGTTTTTCTTCATTTCTCATTTTTGTCCAATATTATTTAAATTGTTATGCCCTTTTAATTTAAATTATAAATGTTGGGGTATGGTTTCTCACCACTCCCATACTTCCCTCTTTATGTTTTAATTATGAGATACCCCTTTCTCTCTCAATAATTCCCCCCATGTACACCTGTTACTATACCGAAATTCTGAAAGGAATTTATCTCTCCTCACTTACATTCAAGCAATTCTTTTATGTCATGAATATAAATTCCATTACAATTGTTGGGACATGTATCTATATGACCACCTTACTTTCCATTTCATGTACATATTATGAGACACCCCTTTCTCTCTCATCATCCATTTTTTATGAATTCTTACATCACGTTGTTATGCTGTCGAAATTGCACTGATTTTCCAAGCCAATGTCATTGTGTAGTGAATACCATGCCCATTTCTCTATCAAGGGTATTCACCTTTATGCACATTTACTTATTGATTATAAATTTTCATTTATTAATTTCACATTCCTTTATCTTGGAATAAATGATGATGTTTTATGAATCCATTCTATATGATCCATGTGGCACACTTATGCATGAAATGAAATTTTTAGGAAGGGTTCACCCTAATAGCGCTCCAATGCATTGTGTAAAGTATATTATCATGATACTTAATGTGAAATGGGTGTTTACGTATGATAATTCAAGTGAAACTAGGGTTTACTCGTGCTTCATGTGCAATGAGGGTTTACTCATGCTCCATGTGCAATGAGCCTTGGCTCATGCTAATTCCATGTTAAGTGTTGTTACCACATTTCCATGTTATGATTATCATGTTTTATCATGCCTTTATGTTTATGATTCTCTTGTGATATATTGATATTCCTATTTTCTAACCTGTATTTTATTCCTCATTTTATTCCATGATTATTCCCTTATTGGGATTTATAGCTCACCCTTTTCTTATGCATGTCTTCAGGTTATCCCATGCAATGCTAAATACGAGGGAATGTAGTGGTCATGTAAAGGAAGTTTTCAATAAAAATGTTGTTTTTCATTTTTTAAGTTGTTATGTAATGATCCTAATCCCCAAAGACACTAGACCTCTCGATCATATATGTTGTATCAAGTGATGTTTATATAATAAATTTTGTTTAATTGTGTAATAAAAGTTCAGGGTTGTCATAGTTGGTATCAAAGTGTACCTTTAGTTATTTTTGGGATTAGGATTAGAAAACCCTAGTAATGCCTTAGATACAAGACTAAGTATAATAAAAACATCCCTATGTTTGGGTGAGTATTTAGTAAGTTTTTTATCAATAAAATACATCCCTGTCTATATACGAGCAGGTAGAGGCAGCTCTGGCACAGATGTATCATAGGGGTAAAATCCGAAAACACCGCTTTGAGCTAGACTCGAACGGGAACTGGTGCACAAAAATGGGCCTTACTGTACTCTTGGTTACAACACTCCAAAGGGATATGCTTAGGTAAATTCACAAGCTTAGTATGAACCATTATTAAGGGACTAAAAAAATTCCCAAAGAATAAATGTTAGAAAGTAGATCATAGATAACATAGACTAAATCCAATAGATTTCTAAAAGATGTTTTTCGATAAATATTTTTCATGCACCATTCGGTTTAATATGGAAAGGGACTTCCTTGACCTCAAGAAAAAAGATGATGAATCATTTGGAGCATATGATGAAAACTTTACAATTCTTGCACGATATGCTTCTAGCTTTGTCATTACCCCCGAATGTATGGTTGACCGCTTCTTTGGTGGGATGAAACCTAGCCTACGGAAAGTGCTGGTGATCCGCAACTTTAAATTCTATGAGGAAATTGTCCGATGTGCCCTCAAGGTCAAAATGGAGATCAGATAATCTAAGGGGTATCATGGGATAAGAATCTTAAGTTGGACTTCAATTCTAGCGGTCTAATGGATAAATACAATGGTTCAAAGAATATCCAGCACCCCACTTGCCAAAGGTGTGGAAATAATTACCCCGAAAATTTCCTAAAGGGGACGAGGAAATGCTTTAGGTGTGGAAGAGAAGGGAACCTAGCTATTAACTATCAGCAAGAAAAACTTGTGGCTGAAATAGAGGAGAGGAACGCTCTGTTCGAACCTCAACGCATTGTTCACTGCTACAACTACAAAGAACCAGGGTATCTTGCAAATCATTTCCATAAGCCAAGGGTTTTCGGAGGCAACCAATAACCTCCAAGGCACCAAGGAAGAGCTTTTTCCATCACTATTACTGAAGTGAAACCTGAAAATGAAGTGGTGAAAGGTATGCAAGTTATTCATTCAAGAATAGTGAATATACTTTTTGATTAAGGTTTTATGCATTCTTTTATATCCCAAAAGTTTATTAGAAAAATCCCATAACCACCAAAAATCATGGAAGTAAAGATATCGGTGAGTACGACAAATGGGGCAATCATTGCATACCATGAATATAAATCCCCCCCTATCATAATCTCTGGATTGAATTTCCTAGAAAACCTCGTCATACCCCCTCTGGTGGAATTTGATGCAATTCTTGGCATGGATTTTCTTTCCTTATATAGATCCAACATAAATTGTTGTGAGAGGGAAATCACTATCCATTTGGAGAATCAACCCCCGATTCTATATAAGTGCAAGGAGGAAGATGAATCTTCTTTAGCTCCATCATCACAAGTGTGGATATTACTACCCTGTGAGAACGCATATTTGTCTTAGATGATAGAGTCCAAGGAAGCAACCATAATTGAAGACATGCCTATTGTGAGGGAATTTTCTGAAATGTTTCCCAAGGAATTGCATGGTCTTCCACCTAGAAGAGATGTTGAATTCTCAATTGATCTTGTACCTGGGGTGTTTCCAATATCCAAGACTCGTATATAATGGATTTTTTGGAGCTTTAGGATCTGAAGAAACAACTATAGGAGAATCTGGATAAAGGATTTATATGCCCAAGTGCTTCACCATGGGGTGCACCAGTCCTCTTCGTTAAGAAAAAGTATGGGTCAATGCGCCTTGGCATCGATTATCATGAGCTTAACAAAATCATGATAAAGAACAAGTATCCTCTCCCACGAATTGATGACTTGTTCGATCAGTTTCATTGAGAACAACACTTCTCCAAGGGGGATTTGTGGTCGGGATATTATCAAGTAAAGGTGAAGAAAGTGGATATCCCCAAGACTACTTTTCGTACAAGATACGGGAACTATGAATTCATAGTAATTCCTTTCAGACTCACTAATGCCCTATAAATCTTCATGTACTTGATGAATAGAGTCTTTAGATATTACCTCGACAAATTTGTGGTAGTATTTATAGATGATATTCTGATATACTCCAAAACCAAGGAGGACTATAAGGAGAATCTAAGAACTGTACTAGAGACCTTACAGAAAGATAATCTATATGAAAAGTAGAGAAAGTGTGATTTCTGGTTGAAGGAGGTCTCATTCTTGGTCCATATCATCACAAAAAATGGGATATCTGTGGATCCCTCCAAAACAGATGTAATTGAGGGATGGTCGAGGCCAACATCGGTAACTTATATTCGTAGCTTCATTGGGTTATCTGGATATTATCGATGATTTGTGATAAATTTCTCATGATTGTCCAACCCTCTTACCAAGCTAACTCGGAAGGGAGTAAAGTTTTCTTAGAGTGATGAATGTGAAGAAAGCTTCAAGGAGTTGAAAAAGAGGCTTATAACTACGCCCGTACTCACTTTACCCACAAGTGGAGAACATTTTGTGGTATTCAGTGATGTTTCAAAGAAGGGTCTGGGATCTATGTTGATGCAAAATGAAAAAGTCATTGCCTATGCTTTAATGAAATTGAAATTTTATGAACAGAACTATCCAACACATGACCTCGAGTTGGCTACAGTGATCTTCGCTTTGAAAATTTGGCGGTATTATCTCTTTAAGGAGAAGTGTGAAATATATACGGACCACAAAATCCTCAAGTATATATTCACACGGAAAGAGTTGAACATGAGCCAATGAAGATGGTTAGAGATGATCAAAGACTATGACTGCTCAATCCATTACCACCCTGGGAAAGAGAACAAGGTAGAAGTTTCCCTAAGTAGAAAGTACCCAGTGATTCTATCATTGATGAGAATTGAAAAGTATCCAATATTCTTAGATTTGATGAAGATAGACATGGGAATAATAAAGAAAGGAACATCATCAATCCTTTCAAAAATTATTTCTCAACCATCACTTTTGGAAAGGTTAAAGGATACTCAAAAGGATGATGTGGGAATTTAGGAAAAAGTGGAAGCTATCGGAAAAGGAAAATCCTAAAAGTTTAATGTTAATGAAGAAGTAATTGTGAGATTTGGGAAAATACTATGTGTTCCATCAATTCTGGAGCTAAAGAAGTAACTTTTGGATGATTCACATAGTTCAAATTTCTCTATTCACCCAGGAAACACAAAGATGTATCAAGATCTCTGAGAGAATTATTGGTGGAATAATATGAAGAAGAAGATCACCGAATATACATCAAAGTGCCTGGTGTGTTAGCAAGTGAAGGTAGAGAGGCAGAAGTCTAAGGGGATGATGCACCCATTTCCCATACCAGAATGGAAATGGGACAACATCACCATGGACTTTGTCATCGGACTTTCGAAGACATCTAACGGCAACAATGCAATCTGGGTTGTTGTGGATCATCTTACAAAGGTTACACACTTCATTTCTATTCAGGAGGATTTCTCATTAGATCAACTGGTACGGATATATATCAGGGAAGTGGTAAGGATTCATGGAGTATCGCTGTATATTGTGTCCGATCGAGATCCAAGATTAACCTCTATGTTTTAGAAGAGTCTTCAACATGCTCAAAATACTGAACTGAACTTCAATACGTCCTATCATCCTCAGACTGATGGCCAATCCGAGTGGACTATCCAAACACTTGAGGAAATATTTAGAGCATGCTCAATGGACTTTAAAGGAGGATGGGATCAACATCTTCCTTTGGTTGAGTTCTCTTATAATAACAGTTTCCACTCGAGCATCCAAATGGCACCATATGAATCCCTTTATGGGAAAAGGTGCAGAACATCAGCATGTTGGGATGAGGTCAGTGAGCATAAGATTCATGGACTAGAAATGGTCAAAGAAATGGTAGAGAAGTTGAAAACCATTCATCAGCATATCAAGGCATCCCAGAGTCAACAGAAGAGTTATGCAGATAATCATCAATGAGACCTTAAGTTTAAAGTCGGAGACATGATATTTCTATGCATATATCCATGGAATTAGGTCATGATATTTGGAAATAAATGGAAGTTAAGTCCAAGGTACATCGACCCCTTCAAGATTCTTGATCGTGTCAGGGCTGTCACCTATCGACTAGAACTTCCACCTACCATGGCCAAAGTACATGATGTCTTTCATGTATCCCTCTTAAGGAAGTACATACCAGACCCTTCACATGTGCTCTCTTCAGAGGTAGTTTAACTATAGGATGATCTTTCTTATGAAGAGAAACCAGTGAAGATCATAGATCATAGAGAAAAAGTTCTACGAAATAAGACAATGACCCTCATCAAGGCATTGTGGTAAAACCACAAGTTTGAAGAAGAAATGTGGGAATCAGAGGAAATAATTAAGCATAGTTACCCAAATCTATTTTAGTGTGGGAAAATTAAATTTCTAGGGAGAAATTTCTTAATGGGGGAAGATTGTAAAGTCCCAAACTTTCATTAATTGAAATCCCTCTTGATCTAATTAAATGTCTCTTTATGTAAAATATTTATGTAAAATGTCAACTTCTTTGTTTTTATGTTAAGAATTATGACTATTGCTAATATCGTATTTGAACAGTGATCACATGATTAGTATAAATATAAGGCTTTAACAAATCCAATTTACTCAGACAAAGGAAGTGATGGCCTCATCCAGTAGATGTTCCCCATATTAAGCCCATTTGTTAGAGCTCGGAAAGGAGGTGGCATCATTGGGATTTGCTCTTGACCAATCTCAAGCCAATATTGAACACATTAAGCCTGAGCGGAACCACCAATGGTAGAAGTGGAAGCTGATAGAGATTACCACCCGAGCGATGTTATCCGAGCCACCCCAAGAGTCTGTCACCATTGCACACATCACCCTTAGGTCTTATGTAGGTGTTTTAAGGGGTTATTTAACAATACCCTAGTATTATGGTTATGTACATTATTTTTGTATATAATAATTAATATACTTTCATTTTATTATTGTTACCTTGTAAATTTTTTTTAAAGAACAAATAGTATTTTCAGTTAATGTTCAACTAAGAAATCTATTTTGATGAATTAATGGATTTTTGAATTAAATAATATTTTAATAAAATATTATTATTATTATTAAATTAATTTTTATTAAATATAAATGATCTTATAATTTTAGGAATGCAATTGTAATTTTTATTAAGGTTTGAAATCCATTTTGGTCAAAACCTATGAATTTTCGATAAATGTCAGTTTTTATTTTAAAAAGTTAAAATTAATATATTTAGAAAATTATTTAGATAAAATGAATATTATTTCTAGAATAAGGACTTTGAAATTATCCAAAGGTTAATTTTTCATAATTTTCTGAGATAGTCAAATTTTTGGGTAAAAATTAAATACCAGTTAAATATATAATGTGTTTTATGACATCATAATGACCCAATAGTGATGTAATAAAATACTATAAACTTTATTTTCGTCCAATATATGTTTTACCATTAAAATAATGTGATTTTGGGTTTTTTGACATATTTTACAAAGCTTTAGTGGACCCTTCATGACTTATTAAACATTTTGTATTTTTAAATTGTTTTCCTTGGGAGTGTGACTCACCTCCACATAAGAAACCCCATTATTTAAAGAAGATCATACTTTGAGCTTATAAAATATTATTTACACTACCCTTTTCGAAAAACCATTGGCAAAAACCATGGGCTGGTTTTTGGTTTGGATTAGTTTAATGTGAGGTGTCCCAAACCTAAATAATAAATAATTCTCTCACCTTTCCTATATAAACCCACCCAAGCTCCCACTTTCTCCTCACTCAAAGCCTTTGGAGTTCATCCAACCTCTGACCTTCTCTCTCTAGAATCCTCCCAAGGCACCCTAAGCTCCCAAGAATCCTCTCTCATTCCTTTGGAATCACACTTCCATGTAAAGGTTTTTCTTCTTTTCTCATTTTTGTCCAATATTCATTAAATTGTTATTCCCTTTTAATTTTAATTATAAATGTTGGGGTATAGTTTTTCACCCCCCCCCATACTTCCATCTATGTTTTAATTATGAGAGACCCATTTCTCTCTCAATAAATTCCTCCCATGTACACTCATTACTATGCTGAAATTCTGGAAGGAATTTATCTCTCCTCACTTACATTCAAGAAATTCTTTTGTATCATGAATCTAAATTCCATTAAAATTGTTGGGACATGTATCTATATGAACCCCTTACTATCCATTTCATGTACACATGATGAGACTCCCCTTTCTCTCTCATCAACCATTTTTTATGAATTCTTATGTCATGCCATTACACTGCCAAAATTGCATCGATTTTCCAAGCCAATGTCATTGTGTAGTGAATACCATGCTCATTTATCTATCAAGGGTATTCACCTTTATGCACATTTACTTATTTATTATAAATTTTTATGTATGAATTTCACATTATTTTATCATATAATAAATGATGATGTTTTATCAATCCATGTTATATGATCCATGTGGCACACTTATGCATGAAATGAAATGTTTAAGAAGGGTGCGCCCGGATAGTACTCCAATGAATTGGGTAAAGCATAGTATCATGATACGTCATGTGAAATGGGTGTTCACTCATGCTAATTCAATTGAAACTATGGTTTACTCGTGATTCATGTACAATGAGGGTTTACTCATGCTCCATGTGCAATGAGCCTTGACTCATGCTAATTCCATGTTAAGTGTTGTTGTCACATTTCCATGTTATGATTATCATGCTTTATCATGCCTTTATGTTTATGCATCTCTTTTTATCTATTTATATTTCTATTGTCTAACATGTATTGTATTCCTCATGTTATTCAATGATTAATCCCTTACTAGGCTTTATAGCTCACCCTTTTTTATGCATGTCCTCGAGTTATCCCATATAATGCTAAGTACGAGGGAATGTAGTGGTCATGTAAAGGAAGTTTTCAATAAAGATATTGTTTTTCATGTTTTAAGTTGTTATTTAATGATCCTAAGCCCCAAAGACACTAGACCTCTCGATATTCTATGTTTTATCAAATGAATTTTATGTAATAAATTATGTATAATTGTGTAATAAAAGATCAGGGTTGTCATATTATCCCTCCATTCACCTATGTGCATTAAAGAGGGTGAATCAGCATTATGCGGGTCATATTTGACTCCACACCGTCTCCCCCAACTATGTATTCTATGTGTTGCAAAGATCTCCCCCACCCTTGTTCCTTGTTTCCCACACCTAGCATAGCTCACATGGGCATAGGGATATGGGTAAGGTTTGTGTATACATAGAAAATCCACACCTCTCATTGTCTAAACTCTATGACCTTAAACTAGGAGCCTCAGTCCCTTAGTCTGGGAATCACGACTTTAAACTGTGTGCATGGAAATTTGTGGTGTGGTGCGGACTATTATGTACATGTTCATGTCGAATCACTTTATGGAACCACGTCTCATATTTTCATTTCGGGAATCTTACCATTTTTAGTCCAAGATCTATGAATATAAATTAAGATCTCTTACGTCTTTATCATGTGGTGATAAACTACACCCAGGATGTGTAATGATAAATTGCCTATCCATTCTATGTCTTCACTTGAGAATACGTTGACCCTTTTGGTATTGGCCTCCTACCGTACCACCTTCAAGAACTACATGTGGCTTGATTCCCATTATTATGGGATATGTAGTGCTGCCCAGAATGTTGTATGTGGTCCAGCTACATCATAATGAACCCTCTTGTGCTATTTCGGCCCAAGTCCTCAGAAGTATGTGGTGTGGTGTGGACTTATGTCCTCATTCACGTTGGGTTTTCAGTAGTCATGTCACGTACCTCTCTCGAGAGTTATCTATTTCTCTGTCCTTACCGCATGACAATAAACATCACGGGCATGTCCCACGCACATGACGTTACACTAGGCACCTTATAGTCCAAGATCTATGACCTTAAACTAAGATTCTTACCATCTAGGTTCACATGACGTTAAACTGCATAACAATTATGGTATTTCTCTTTAAAAGAGGATATCACCCCCTTCCAAGAACTACATGTGGCTTGATTCCCATCTTTATGGGATACGTATTGATGCCCAGACTTCCTATATATGGTCCAGTTGCAACTATTTTCACCTCCCTGGCCCCTTTCGGCCCGGCCTCTCTCAAAAGGTACGTGGTGTGGTGTGGACCTCTTTGGTCCTCCCCTACGTTCATCCTGCATGACATTTAAAATGCATGAGTAATGTTCATGCTTCTTACATTTCTTCATTTTGGTTTTCATTATATTTCACATCCAAAGGGACCCCATATCGGTATGGTTGATCATCCTTATGGCTCACCTACCACTTTGGGCCAATGTCCCAGAGGATTTTTAACAACATTATGAGACATTATCGGCATTTCGAATACAGTCAACAGTCAACCCTCATTTTATTGTTCCCATCCCAGGCTAATGCAAAAAGGATTCTATGTTTCGAACATAATCAATAGTTATCCTTCATCGCCATGCCTCTCCCACTGTATCACAAATATCGAATGCTTACGCTCACATTTTCAATGCCCCTTTATGTTTTATGGATCCTAGACACCATAAGTGTTGTAACTCTGCACATTCACGGGCATTCAGTAGGAATGTTGGTTCATTTGGGATTTTCCCCACCTGACATCTCATTTTACCATTGTATTCTCTCGTTATCTTAGGAAGGCCTAACAATGCTCCTTGTTTCCTACACCTAGCATGGGTAACATAGAATTAGGGTTTGTGGTAAGGTAGTATCCATATATGAGACAGTGTGACCCTCTGGTCCTGCCATATGACCTTAAACTACAACACTATTGTCCTCACCACATGACTTAAAATTGTAGACCATTTTAGGTGTTAGGTACCGGGACGGGCAGTGGAAGCCAATGGGATGGGAAATTAAATTTTTTTGCATCACCGGAGTAACGTTAGGACATCGAATCCGGTGAGCTATCTTGGTACAATCTGAGGACCATGTGTGGATTTGACAGAGCACAAAAATAAAACGAACAAGTACCTTGTTTGGATCTAACGTACGCAAGTGCGTCATAGGTTGTCGGTGATTGTTGCTCGAAAACTTTGACGTCGAAGTCCTCTAGATCGCCACACACGCCTTTTGAATTTTCACATGCATCATTCATTGGAATATATGTGCTAGAACGGAACATCAATGAACTCCTCGACATAGTAGTGATCACCGCAAGGCAAGGAACTTCGATCCATAAAGGAAGATCTTGAAGTTATTCCTTGATTGAGAGGATCTCTCTATAGAATCCATGAGGAGAGAGAGGCTCTCAAATTTGACACATGAATAGTTTAAAGGGGAGATCCTATCTCTTACTTATATAGGGGATATCTAAAATATCTGATATGGGTTCCCAGACCCCATGTAATATATATACTCTATATAAGTATTATAAATATTTATTTATGTCAAATAAAATTATTCCATAAATAATATTTATTATTTTATCACTAACTCCAATATATTAAATATATATATTTTGTGATAAACTTGAGTCTATAACTTGACTCACTTCTCCTAAAAATATTAAACGAACCATGGATACTTAAATCCGTTCCAATAATATTTTATCTTTGTATTTACTAATCACTTGTAAATACATGTTATAAATAAATTCAACATATTATTCCAAGATTGAATAATTAATGAATTTATTTATTCCTTGGTGATCCATAGAACTTGGATAGTACTCAGACCCTTTGGAGGGGCCCACCAAGTACTATATTCCTATTCGTAGAATAGGGCATATTCTCAAAGTGCTATTGTGTGTGACCCTCTAGGCCCTTATCTCAATAGAAGTGAATAATATCCACTGACTAAGAGCGGAGTCTAGAAACACCTTGAGGCCCCTATAGAGATAAGGTAAAGTCAAAGCAATGACTAACTTCCTAAAAACATGGTCTGTGTAATATAATCTCTTCGTCATTGATATCTCAATAAAGAAGAATGCACACTAATGTCATCATCCTTTATCTTTCTTTATTTTATTTGTTGATTTTTTTGGATGGTCTTACCTTCCAGTACCATGGCCAAGGATTTAATGAAGGTGAAACCATCCTAATCAACTAGGCCCAAGATATCTCTTCCTGAACTTGGAAGTGACAAATCTTATCTTGATCATTAAATCAATGCCATGTCACCAAAGAAGTACCCAACACAAACTACATCACCATGACTTTATCGCCATGGTTTTCACCTTACATCAAAGTACGCGATTAAATGACACTCATTGATAATGCTCTCAAGTATGGAGACCATTAAACATGTACATAGATAGGAATGACCAATGAAACCTAAAACATGTGGTGTTCCTCTTATGTGGGTCTATCCTTAGGATCTCAACTATTAGATATCATTAAGTTTGAACTTCATGAGATGAAGTCTCAATGCTTATTAGCCCCTAGCACCTGAAGGTTACACTCATCTGTGTCCTTTTAGAATTATGTAACTGGACCATAGGAAATTACTTTAATATTACTATCATGGTATCTCGGGGTTCTCATTATAGCATGGGATCTGTTATAACCCTTTGATATGACATGTAATCTAAGGACATTTCCATAAAAAAGTGGTTGCAAAAAGTATCTACACTATTATGAAAAGATAAACACATGTATTATAACAAACTGTATACATGTATTGGTAATCAAAGTACAATACAATTTGGGTCTAGGAAACCCACTTTCAACACTCCCACTTGCACTAGATCCAACTTCTAACAGGTTTCAATACGCTAGCTCTCACATGAGAATCATGCTTCTGCTGAGAAATGGATTTAGTCAGGGGGTCTTCCACGTTGTCCTCTGTGTCTAATATGCTAATTGTGACATCACCTCTTCGATTAAAATACCTCAAGATATGAAACTTCCAAAGAATATGCTTTGTCCTCTGGTGAGACCTGGTCTCCTTGGAAAACACCAATGCAATAGTATTATCGTAATATACTGAAACAGGGTCTGCACTGCTTAGAACAACACTAATGTCTGAGATAAAGCTACGTATCTAGACTTCTTCCTTTGCTACATCAAAATCTGCAATATATTTGGACTCTTCTATAGAATCGGAAACCACAGCTTTCTTCGAGCTTCTCCAGCTCACTACACCACTATTTAGGCAAAAGATGTATCCTGACTATGATTTCAGATCATCATGATCTGTCTGGAAACTAGCATCAGTGTATCCCCTCACTACTAGTTCCTCATTTCCTCCATACACCAGGAACATATCCTCAGTACACCTTAAGTACTTTAGGATAGTCTTTATAGTTGTCCAATACAACTCTCCTCAATTGGCTTGATATCTACCCACCATACTTAAAGCAAAGGCGACATCAAACCTAGTACATAGCATGGAATACATGATAGAACCCACTACTGAGGCATAAGGGATTCTACTCATTCTGTCAATCTCCTCCTGTGTTTATGGACACATTTTCTTGGAGAGATTTATACCATGTGACATAGGTAACAATCCTTTCTTGGATTGTTCCATATTGAACCTTTTAAGTACTTTGTCAATATATATACTTTGACTTAGCCCAAGCAGCCTTTGAGATCTATCTCAATATATATTGATCCCTAGAATTTAGACTGATTCACCTATGTCCTTCATGGGGAAGCATTCATTTAACCAATTCTTAACTAACTATAAGACTTGTACCTCATTTCTCATAATTAATATGTCATCAACATATAATACTAGGAAAAAGATGGCATTTACTTCAACCATTTTATATACACAAGGATCACTTTCATTTTTAACAAAACCAAATTCTCTTATGGACTCATCAAAACAAACATTCTATGATTGTGATGTCTTCTTCAACCCATAAATGGATCTTTGCAGCTTTCACCCTTTATTGGCATTCTTTGACTTGAAAAATCCTTTGGTTTGATTCATATAGACATCTTCAACCAACTTCCCATTTAGAAAAGTAGTTTGACATCCATTATCCAAATTTCATGATCATGAAAGGCTGCTATTGAAAGAAATATTCTAATGAATTTATGCATTGCTACTGGAGAGAAGGTTTCATCACATTCAATGCCTTGATGTTGCCTGAAACCCTTTGCAACCAGTCTTGCTTTAAAGTTATTAATCTCACCATCCATGTACAGCTTCTTCTTGAATACCCATTTGAAACCAATGGGCTTTACATCAACTGTAGGGTCTACCAAAATCCAAGCTTAATTTTGGTACATGGACTCCATCTCAGAATTCATGGATTCTTTCCATTTAGAAGCTTTTTTCCTTCTAATACTTCCTTGTAGGTTAGAGGTTCATTGTCCTCAAGGAATAATGTTTCACCTGACTTGGTGACAATAAAACCATAACGCTCTAGTTCTCTAACATCTCGCGTAGAACTACACGTTATTTGTGTCTCTGGAACAACTTCTTCTTCCACTTGTTCTTGTGGATATTGTTTCTCTACCAAATCTTGTACATTTGGAGCATTAACTTCATCGAAGTAAATCTTTCACCCACTATTTCCAATAGAAATGTGTTCCATTTCTAGAAATATGGAATATCTTTCCACAATAACTTTTATATCTAAAGGTTTATATAGGTAATATCCTCTAGTTTTCTTCGGATAACCTATAAAGATGCACTTGATGCTTCTGGATGCCAATTTGTCACTTTGTAAAGTCTTGGAAAATGCCTCGCACCCCCAAACATGTATGTGTGTCAGACTGGGTTTCTTTCCATACCATAACTCATATGGAATCCCATCTGCAGCTTTAGTTGGTACTCAGTTAAGGGTATATGGTTCTGTCTACAAAGAGTATCCCCAAAAGAATAATGGAAGAGTTTCATGACTCATAATTGATCTGACCATGTCAAGAAAGGTCTTATTCCTCCTTTCACTAAAACTATTCCATTGTGGTGTATAAGGAGGAGTGAGTTGGGATACTATCCCACACTCCTTTAAGTGATCAATGAAATCTTGGTTAAGATATTCTCCGCCTCAGTCTGAGCAGAGTGATTTTATCTTTTTACCAAGTTGGTTTTCTACTTCATTTTGGTATTCCTTAAAAATTAAAAAGTAATCAGACTTATACCGCATTAAGTAGATATAACTATACCTACTATAGTCATCGGTAAAAGTAATGAAGTATGAAAAACCACCCCTTTCATCTACTGGAAATGGACCACATACATCAGTATGTATTAATTTCAGTACTGCATTGGCTCTTTCTCCCTTTCCTGAGAAAGGTGCTTTGGTCATCTTTCCTTGTAAACAAGATTGACATATATCTAAGGGTTCTGACTGTATCGAGTCTAAATACCCTTCTTGATGTAATCTTCATAATCACTTCTCGTTTACATGACCAATACTGAAGTTCCATAGGTGGGTGATATATGAGTCATGTTGGCTGTTTTTGTTATTGATTACCATTATGGGGTTCTCTAGTTCTAGAATATATAAACCATTGTTAATATGTGTCATACTATAACATATGATATCCCTATAAAAGAGAAATTATTTATTTCCAAAATTGAAATAAAAACCAATACTGTATAAAATCGACAAAAAGATAATGTTTTTGGTAACAGAAGGTACATAATAACAATTTTTTAAAACTAGAACCAAACCAGTTGGTAAGGTTCAATGATAGTCTATCACTGCCAAGGCTTCTAGACTTGCACCATTTTCAGTTCGGAGATCCACTTAACCTTTTGAAATCTTCTTGAACCTACTTGGTTCTTGTATATGAATAAAAAATTTTGAGACACATCTCGTGTCCAATACCTAACTTGTAGATAAAGATAGATTGCATTCAATGAAAAAAATACCTGAAGTATAAGCATCACTTTTCTTCTTCTTCCCATCTCTGTAATTCTTCTTCCAGTGGACTTTCTTTCCATATCCAAAGCAGACAGCTTCCTTCTCATTACTTTTCCTCTGAATCCTTGGCTTCTTTGCAGGACGATGTATTGATGTCTTTGGCCTTGACTTTGACTTATACCCCTTTTCCTTTCCCTTGTTTTTCTTATTCACTATAAGGATAGATGAATTGGTATTTTTCATGTCCTTATCATCTTGGAAAACTAAATCCAAAAGGTCTGGGAGTGAATTTTTCATATCATTCGTGTTATAATTGACAATAAAAATCGAGAAGCTTGATGGTAAAGAGGCAAGAATGAGATCCACTTCTAGTTCTTGGTTCAATTTGAACCCAAGGGCTTCAATCCTCTCAATATACCCAATCATCTTGAGTACATGAGGACTGTCTTGGTGCCCTTCTACTAGCCTTCACTTATAAAGAGAACTTGAGATCTCATGCCTTTCTTTCCTAGACCTCTCCTAATATAATTCTTGGAGATGTGAAAGTATCTTGTAGGCGTCCTCATCCTCATGCATTTTTTTTCAATTGGCTAGACATAGATGACAACATGATGCATTGTACATTAAGAGCATCATCTACATGATTTCTCCATTTATCTTTTTTCGCCTTTCTTTCTCCCTAAGGAGGCTCAGCAGGAATTGGGGATTCCAACACATATAACTTCCTTTCTTGGTGTAGTACTATGCGCAAGCACCTGTACCACTCCTGAAAGTTATATCCAGTAAGGATATTTTCTTTATCCAAAATCAATCGTAGTGATAAATTACTTGTGGTGTTGGTGATTTCAATCTTAAAATCTACATCGGATAAACATTTAGCAGTTAGTACTTTGTTTTGATTACCTTTTTGACATTTATGATTAATAAATTATTATATCATTTTAATGTCTCCCACTATTTTAATGAACCTTAATATCCCTCACTATAAGATTTGGAATACTCTGTCGCTTGATTATTCTAGTGGAAAGGATACTTGAAACCACCCTCATAGTCTACAAGCTATGGATATGCCACTACATGGAGGGTTTCTAGGTCGGCACTAGGTTGGAAAACCAGTTGACTTGTGGTTCATTGTGTTGTTGAGAAAAGTCCCAGCTTTTGGAATCCAAACTTGATTTACTCAACATCTTGCCTCTAAAGTGATAGAAAGTTGTCTATGGATAAACCTTGACTACTCACTATAGTTAAGTCGAAACAGTTCTCTCATCAAAACACCCCGATAGTAAGAGGCACTCTCAACTATGGATGATGAGCACCACAAATATCCAGTTTTGTTTAGATGTGAGAAATGGAAGGTGTTTGGACTTAATATCTCTTTGAGGGGTTTTAATATTTATTAACAAATAATATTTTTCTATCTATATGTTCAAACTATATTGTTTCACTCACAATTGAACATGAAATAGAAATATATTCGTCACTTATTTATGCATTTTTATCTTGTTTACTATTCTATGTGATCAAGAAATAATCATCCACTCGCATAAAATAATAAATAGTTCATAAAGTTAAATCATGCAATCCGACTGGTCTTGATCATTCTATAAAGATCGATCCATAATGGATCAATCTTGACCTAGGAGAATCCATACCTAAGTCGACACCTGACTCACGTCGCATCCATCCCCCAGTGCAATGCGCTCGTCTCCCGTATGGTTTACCGCCTCGACTTGGCAGGGTCTGCGTCTTGGATCATCATTGTTTTTTTTAAGAAAGAAGGATAATATTAATGACGAATATCAGCATCCGTACATAAGCATATCCATGAAGGGAAATTGTCCAGCCATAACTGGTTGACATCGAAGGGGCCTGAGGCCTCCAGCTGATGGGTCGCATTGTTTCCTTCCCTTTTGGTAAAAGAGAAGGTGAAACAAGATAATTCTTGGCGCAGTGAGCGAATTTTCCTAATGATGAAGCCAAAGGGCTAGATCCCGACATCCTTGTGGTCAATAGCATTGATGAAAGAGAGGCAGTCAGACTCAATGATGATATCTACCCATCAATATTCTATAGCGAGCATCATGCCTGTAAGGACGGCAGAGGCCTCAGCAACTGCAGGTTCCCAGAAAGCATGATGGTATTCATATTTTGCTGCAATAATCTGCCCCAGATGATTTCGCGCCAGGAGGACGAGAGAAATGGGCCCATTCTTGGGGAGAGAAGCGTCCACATTAATCTTAAGACTCCCTTCTGGTGGGGAGGTCCAATGAGGGGGGAAGGAGGGGGGAACACCTGGCATAACATGTCCTTTACAGTCCTTCTATCCCTCAATCCATGAAGTAGCTCATTCAATCCAGAACTTGGGAGGTTGATGAGCGTGGTGGAAGACCGAGTCATTACGACGAACCCAGATGATCTAGGATAGGGTACAATAAGATCTTGCATCTGCCGATGAAAGAGAGGAACACCAGTGCATCAGAAGTTGAGGGAGGTCAGAGACATAGCCCGGAAATGCATCCAACATCGGGCCCCATTTATTCCAGATCTCCTTTTCTCCCAGGCAGTGGATGATGGCATGCCAAGGAGTTTTCGGAATATTCAGGCAGAAAGGGAAGGATGCAGCACTGGCCATGTGATGAAAAACCAGGAGGCTTGTGGTAGGGAGGGTTCCCATGCACACCTGCCACCAAAATTGGCATATTTTTTGGGGGGAATTGAGCTTCCAAAGCGCATTCCAAGGACCCCCATCATGGTCGAGAGAGTGACTGCCAAGAGTCAGTCTGTACCTGGATATCACCGTGTAATCGCCTGAAGCATCATTGGTCCAAAAAAGATGGTTGGGGCCCACATCAGAGACACATGGGATGCTTATAATAATTCTTTGGTCTCTTTCATTAAACCAATCCTAGATATTTTCCACACACCACCCCGGCCCTTGGTCCGAAAAGAGGCAGTTGATAGTGTCTTCTTTGAGACCTGGTTGGACGGGTGATGTGGCTCATGTACCATCCTTATCAAAAAGTCAGGGATCGGTCCAAATGTTGGATCGTCGTTGTTTAATTAAAAATATACTCACACACAGGCGACGGGGTCTAGGGGTACAAAATAAAGCTCATACATTGGACATGCAGACCCTTATACATACTTGAATTAAAAGGACAATTTGCAGACCTTCATTTATCTAATTAATTATTATAATCATCACACGCATTGAATAAATAAATAAATAAATAAATAAAACCTCCAAACATGCATGCTTCGGTCAATTGATCAAGACCATTCGGTATTAATAAAGCACGATTAAAATTAAACTTCGATGAAATTCAAATAGTACGGGGCGCTCTTATAAATTAAATGAATTTAAATAAATTCAATTAATTTATTTTTATCAATTATAACTATTTAATTTAATTTCAATTAAAAAATTAAATTAAACCATCAATTTAATTTTAACTATAAAATTAAATTAAACTATTAATTTAATTTTAATTCTAATTAAATAAATGTTTTGAATTAAATTAAATTTAAACCCCAATATAATTATAATTAATTTAATTTAAAAAAATAAATTAATTAAAATTAAATAAATGAGGTTACCTCTATCCAGGTAGGGACTCCAGCTTGACCATGATCCACCGCAAGGTACTGGTACTTGAGCCGATTCGCAGCGTCACCACAGCGTGACTGCGGAGTGACCCCGGCGTGACCACGGCGTGACCGCGGCATGATGGTGGCGTGACCGGGGCATGACCGAGCCGTGATCGCGGCGTGACCATGACCGTGGCGTGACTAAAGCGTAACCGCTCGGTCCAGCAACTCCTGCGGCGGCGGCGGCTTCCGGCAAAGTGCGAAGGTAATGGGAGGTGGCGGGGCACCACTCCGACCAGCCGCAAGGGCGGAAGCCCACTGCTCCAGCCACCCACAGAAGCAGCGGCCCGATTCGGTGCGACCTGGAGCAGCGGCGGTGAGGTCCGGCATAGCCTAGACTAGCGGCGGCCTGGTCCGGTGCGGCCTGGACTGGCGACGACCTAGTCCGA
Organism: Viscum album; assembly: GCA_963277665.1. NCBI lineage: Eukaryota > Viridiplantae > Streptophyta > Magnoliopsida > Santalales > Viscaceae > Viscum > Viscum album. The sequence continues at coordinate 546,270,047 of OY728140.1, forward strand.
CACGGCCTCGTTCGGCGTGGCAAGGTCCGGCGTATCCTGGACCAGCGGCGGCTTGGTCTGGCATGGAGAGCCGAATTTGGGTCAAGCGGGGCGGTGCAGTCTGGCAGTAGGGAGCGGTGTCGGTGAGGGCAGGGTGGCGCGACCAGGTAGAGGGGAGGGGAGGCACCCAAGACTAGGGTTTCTCCTCAAGGGGGGAGGTGTGTTGCGTGAGGAAGAATACCCACTTGGGTCTTCTCTCCCTTTTTTTATAATTTGTCTTTAGACAAATTAGACCCCCATTTCCCTTTTTTTAAAATTAAAAACCTAAAAGGGAGGAGAACTTAATTTGGGGTCTAGGTCCTCAAAAAAATTATTTTAAACTTTTAAAGTCTAAAGACTTTAAATAAATAAAAATCAAAACTTGACCCCAAGTCTTCAAAGACCTCCATTAATTAATATTTTATTTAAATAAAATAATATTATAATATAATATATTTTACTTATCTTCTCAAATTAAACTTACTGGGAAAATTTCTGGTGACCAAATTCCTGCCAAAGCATGGCCGGATTTCAGTATTTTTGAAGAACACATTAATAAAATTAAAACGTGTTCTTCTCAAAATTTTAATCTGAATAGAATTTAAACTGATGAGTCGATCCAAGTAAATTTTTCAAATGGACATTCAAAAATGTGTTGATGTGCGATCAGTTGTGTTGGAACTGATTTAATCCCCAACCTTAAACTTTAATGCAATTTAATTTTTTCTTTAACTCTAAAAAATCAGGCGTCCCTCTGATACCGGTGTTAGGTACTGGGATAGGTAGCAGAAGCTGATGGGCTGGGAAATTAAATTTTTTTGCATCACCATAGAAACGTTTGGACGTCGACTCCGGTGAGCTATCCCAGTACGGTCTGAGGACCATGTGTGGATTTGAAAGAGTACAAAAATAAAAAGAACAAGTACCTTGTTTGGATCTAACGTGTACAAGTGCGTCGCAGGTTTCTGGTGACCATTGCTCTAAGACTCTAACATCGAAGCCCTCTAGATCGTCCACATATGCCTTTTAAATCTACACGTGTGTCGTTCGTTGGAATCTGGGTGCTAGCGCGGCACACCAACGATCTCCTTAACACAGCAGTGATCATCACAAGGTAAGGAACTTCAATCCACAAAGGAAGATCTTGAAGTTCTTCCTTGCTTGAGAGGATCTCTATCTAGAATCCAGGATGAGAGAGAGGCTCTCAAATTTGACACATGAATAGTTCAAAGGGGAGAGCCTCTCTCTTACTTATATAGGGGATATCTAAAGTAATCAGTATGGGTTCCCATCCCCCATGTAATAGATATCCTCTGTATAAGTATTATAAATATTTATTTATGTCAAATAAAATTATGCTATAAATAATATTTATAATTTTATCACTAACTACAATATATTAAATATATATATTGCGAGACAAACATGAGTCTATAACTTGACTCAATTCTTCTAAAAATATTAAAAAACCCTGCATAATTAAATCCATTCGAATAATATTTTATCTTTGTATTTACTAATAACTTGTAAATACATATTATAAATAAATTCAACGTATTATTCCAAGTTTGAATAATTAAAGAATTTATTTACTCCTTGGTGATCCATAGAACTTGGATAGTACTCAGACCCTTTGGTGGACCCAAACAAGTTTTATATTCCTATTTGTAGAATAGGGAAGATTCTCAAAGCGCTATTGTGTGTGAACCTCTAGGCCCTTATCTCAATAGCAGTGAATAATATCCACCAACCAAAAGTGGGGTCTAGCAACCCATCGAGGCCCCTATAGAGATAAGGTAAAGTTAAAGCAATGACTACCTTCTTTTGAACACGATCTTTGTGATATAATATCTTTATCATCGATATCTCAATAAATAATAATACACACTAGTGTCATCATCCTTTATCTTTCTTTATTTTATTTTTTGATTTGTCCAAACAGTCTTACCCTCCACTACCATGGCCATGGATTTAATGAAGGCGAAACCATCCTAATCAACCAGGCCCGAGATATCCCTTCCTGAACTCGGGAGTGACAAATCCTATCTTGACCATTCAATCAATGTCATGTCACCAAATACATGACCAACACAAACTACCTCGCCACGACTTTATCGTCATGGTTTTCACCTTGCATAAAAGTACATGATTAAATGAAATTAATTGATAATGATCTCAAATTTGGAGACCATTAAACATGTTGGTAGATAGGAACGACCAATGACACCTGAAACATGTGATGTTAATATTATGCGAGTATGTCATCGTGATCTCAACTACTAGATATCATCAAGTGAAAACTTTCTGAGTTGAAGTCTCAATGATTATAAACCCCCATCACCTGATGGTCAAACATCATCTGTGTCCTTTCAGAATGATGTAATTGGACCATAGGACATTACTTTAAGATTACTATCATGGTATCTCGGGGTTCTCATTATAGCATGGGATCTGCTATAACCCTTTGATACGACATGTAATATAAGGAAATTTCCATAAACAAATTGGATGTAGAAGTATCTACAATATAATGGAAAGATAAACACATGTATTATAACAAACTACATACATGTAGTGGTAATCAAAGTACAATACAATTTGGGTATAGGGAACCAACTTTCAATATGAGGTCCTCACTAGAGAGTTCCCTCTTAGAGGTAGGCATGATCTCGATTTAGACTAATACGTTCACCCCATGAACTTTCATCACGGTGGCATAATTTCAAGCGTGTTGGAATTCATTCAAACATCCCATCACTCCACCCTATGCTTTGTGTGACCCTTATTCGGATCCATTCCCTCCCACATCTAAAAGAACCCCTTAATTGTTAGGATGCTCAGCCTTAAGGATCACCTACCATCCTAGGACAACATTCCAAAATACAGTGGATGACACTTTGAGTTTGACCCTGTGTTTTGAATACTGTTAGCGGTTGACCCTCATTTTTTAATACCCATTTCAGGATAACGCGATAAAGATGTTGTGTTTCAAATTTGGTCAACAACAATCCTCTATCGTTATTCCATCCTCAATACATCTTGAATTTGGGGTATCTTAATTCACATTCTCCATTAACCTTTGTTCTTACTTATTCTAACACCCATGAAATAATCCCTATTGTGCACTAGAGTATGCGGGAAAGAGTGTTTTGGATATTCTGAGGGCCCTATTCCCCATCCAAGACCCCTCTCTTGTTTAAAAAACTTTGGGCGGTCATCCAAACCCCTATTTTTTAAAGTTTAACTAGAAATATCATACAAAGAGTGAAAAATTATGTAGTATTCTCTTATTTCTCACACTGATTATGACCCATGTGAGCTTAGGGATGGATGTCTAATCACTTCATAGTCATGGTCTAAATGCACTAAAATGAGAAAGAAAGAAAATAATCAGTCCATGCACGCAATTCAGAATAGGAAATTAAAAAAGAAAGATAGTTTTATGAGTTTGACCAAAACATGGCCCTTTTGAATCATCTCATTTGATGGATTTCTCCAGTGCTGCCACCTTTTAGCGTGTATCCTCCAAGGATGCTTCCTAATCCTTGAGATCCCTATCTTTGTCAGAAACTACAGAGTGGAACTCATTAGATTTGGCCTACATTTGTTCATCTTCATCTTGGAACTCGGTAATTTGATGACTCTCCCTCACTACTTGCTCTTGGTCATCTGCCAGTTGGGCCCTCAACTATTTAATGAGATCATAATGGCTCGTGATAAATGCCGCTCTTTTTGTTTTCTTTCTCATCAAGGAATCAGACTTCTTGCTCAGCTTTAAGGAACTTCTGGGTGTTATTTGATTCCTTCTGACACTAGGAAATATCATAGTGTTGGCTACTCTCCCTTATTTACTCAGCCATATAATCACGGATCATTATATGAATATGATAATCATCCACCCCTTCGGTGCAGAGAAAGTGAATCCATGTACGAAGTGATCCCATTCAGCTCAGCCATTCTTCATGTGATTTTCTGAGGAGGCATTTGATGAAATTCCACGCCTTACATCACATCATATGGATCTCCTCAACTGCATTGGGATCAAATTCATCCATCCGCTCAAGGTCTGCAGGCTTGTACTCAGGAAAAATAGCCAGGAGTTTAGTGGTAGGGTCCTCTTATGGAACTATTTCCTCTCCATCGACCTCACCCTCATTAGACTAGAGTTCAACCCTAGCAGCAGCATCACCCATGACTGAATCTTCTTGCTCACCAGGTACTAGGGTAGGACCAGCTTGAATATTTGGATCTTCGAGAGCTGGTGCAATCACGGGTAGGGCTCTTATATATGTTCTAGAATCGAAAGTTTACTGAGCCTCCAGCCTTGCGATCACTGTATTGGGAACTGATATCTTGGTCAGTCAATTTCCCCAATAAAAGATGAGAGTCATAGAAGGTAAATACTTACAAGATCCAAGCATATTGGTATCTAGTGCCTATGTCATGTTAGGGTCTTCCACCATAGAAGATCCCTCGGCACTTGTTAATTAGACCACTGGCACTGGATCCTTCTGAATGGAGGGAATAGCTTGATACTTGGAGGTCTCCATTTCATCCCTTCCTTCTGGTTTAACGTTGACCACTACATCCATGGCTGATTCCCTACCCTTGTTGATCCCAAATACAGGATCATGAGGATGTTCTTCCACATCCATGGGTAGATCTTTATCTCCTTTAGGGAAGTATTTATGGCTATCATCATCAATGTGTTCTTAAATAGCATAGAGTTTGGTCAGTAGATTCGAGTTATGAAAGATAAAAATTCCAGTGGAGATAAAAGTTGAGACTCACCTCAAGTTGTTCATCCAGTTCTGTGTCAAAGCCTACAATTTCACCACTCTCATATGAGCTTCTTTGGTAGATGATTGTTTCTAGAGGTCCCTCACCTTCGGGAGCTTCACCCCCAACCTCATTTTCTACCTCTTCTTCATCTCTATATACATATTCCCTTTCTATCTCTACCTATTCCTCTTATTCATCCTCCTCATCCTCCCTTTCCTCTTCTTCTTCCTCGTTTTCATCATCCTCGGACGATAGATTTTCTAGTTCATGCTTCTAGACAAGCATCAATTTCACTAAGAGGTACGGCTCTTCATACCGCCCTCGTTAGCATGTGTACATATCCATGGCTATCAGGTATGCATGTCGATGATGAAAGTTTACCCTGTATTCCACCTGGATGTTCCCTATGTCTAGTAAGTCAAGCCCAATGCACACCAATCTCCACCATAGCTCTTTGGTGGACAGAGATTGTTGCAGTGTCCTCTAGGCAGACCATAGAGATAGGAAAATGGCATCGGCGCTTGGATTTAGGAGATGCCCTAGTTTCTTCCTAGGGAGTTCACTGGCTGTCCCACAAGGCTGCCCACAAGACTACTCCTCTTTAGAGGGTGGAGGCGCACTCCTGACTCATGATGTTGCAGCCGACGAAGTTCCATCCCTCACCATTCCAACTGTCTGGCTTATTCCTTGTCTCTCCTCCCCATCGGTACCTTGTCTACTTCCCCACTATCCTAAGTCTATGCTAGCCACCTTGATTTTCTGAATGAATTTACATATAATTACCTCTAGGTGCATTTCTATTAAATGGGCAGCATAATTCATTGATAGGACAATGTTGACATCAGTAGGAGGAAGGGCAGGGACTTCCCCAAAACCTACAGTCATGAACATGAGCCATAGTTGGCGAAGGATGCAAGGATGTTGCTCTTCTCTAACCTCTTTATATACTTTCTTGGGAATCTGTTGCATGAACTAAAATTGTTGGACAAACCTCATTGACATGTACAGTTCACAGAAAATTTTTCCATCAATCTAGGATACCAGCATGATGCCCCTGATACTTTGCAGGTACTCCCTCTTCTCTAATGGGCCTTTCCCATCATCTACCATCTCACTAGCTGGGGTTTTAAATGGATGAAAGTTTAAGTCGGTATGGTTACCAATATTGAGTTTGATACCTTCCTCTTAAAGTTTCAATGGGTAGAACCCGTCAATGCTTATTAAGGATGGACGTAGACCGTCACCTGGAGGACGAATGGAATTCATAAAGTCATACCCACCGCAACGAGCTGCAACCCATCCATGAAGAATCTATAATGGCCCACATATCCTCCTGGGTGCGCTCCCTCTAGAAATGTGTCCCATAATGTTGTACAACCTAGCCAATATGAGCACCCATAGATTAACCTTGTTCTTGGATGCCATGATTCTGGCAATCACTAGCATTCATGGATAAAACCCTCATCCTCATATCCCATACTGGAAGTAGCCACCCACTCAGAAATGCAGCAAGAAACCCGGCATATCGTACGTTCGGGTCCTGAATTTAATTTATTCCAAAGCCCCAGGATCATTACTTGCCTACTTCTAGGACCACCTGGTATGATCCCTCCTTCCCCCACTACGATGTTTTCATGCACTGCTTCCCTCGGCCTGGAATTTTCACCACCTTGTCTTGCGTTAGGAACAGACTGAACCACCCTGAATAAGATACATCCTTTAGGATGTACTTGATTTGCATCTTCTCCTTATCCATCTTCAACATATTCCATGTCAGAATAGGGGTGTGCATCCTATCCCCCCAAATTTTCTTGGTTAGAAGAAACTCATCATATTGGTACCCTTATAGGGGAATTCCTCGTATGCAATGAATATCCCACATACTAATTCCTACCTCCCCATAGTGGAGGTAGAAGGTATTGGTGTCAAGAGACCACCAGCTAAAAAACTTTGGTATCAGGTCTTGCTGATGGTAGAAGTGAAACTGTGATGTCCACACAGCATCAAAAATATTGATAGACCATAGCTCTACCCCGAACTTCTCACTTTTCTAGCATACACAGTATGCCCATTCCCATTCACTTGTGAAATTTCTCCTGGACATGAAGTCTCATTCTTTCCAAACTTTTGTCTCATCGATAATGCTGCTTCTGAAGGTGCTAGTATAATGATCTGGAAATTCCTCAGGAACTGGATCATTTCCTACAATAGTCTTGGTCTTCAGATTCAGGACGTAAATGGCCCTGACTTGTGTTTCCCTGGCAGGGTGACCATTTCTCATAATTTTAAACTGTGGAAGGCTATCCTCATGTGTAATCCATGACCATGTCATATCAGTCTCAAAGCCTGGCATCAATACCTCCTCGAAAATACCAAAATTCCATATCGGTAGACTTTCACCTAGAACGCAATCCTTCTGAGATTGCGTTAACATACCAAAAAGAATCTGATTATCGGACATGACCCTTATCTCATGAAGGATCTGGGGTTTGTGATCATCTGGGTCCTCCTAGGAGCATCGGTAGCTTCCCTCTCATCATTAGCTGGTTGATCAGCCATTTCTATCAAGTCTTAAAAATCACAAAGTGATTTGTACGAAAGAAGGGGATTTTGGCGCGTAAGGCAATCTACTACGCGCAAGAAATTGGCTAGGAAATAAATGATCCACAGCTGCGTGCAAGATGCAGAGCGGGTCCAAGTTCTTTTCACAAAAAGGAATATATTTTGCACACGAGAGAGAATAGCCTATAGTACGAGAAAGTCAAAGTACAGAAACTATTCTCCCATCAGCATATTTATAGGTGAAGACCATCCCTTTTGCACGCGTAGAAGTGGTTTGCATGCCGAATGGCCATTTTTTCACACACTGATGGTCGGATGCTCTACTTTTTTGTGTGACCCTTAGAATCCAGCCTTCGAGTCCCCCTACGGCTATGATTCTGAGGGGGGCATTTTTTTATGCCAAATTTCGGATGGGGCCATGAATGGACATTGTTGAGAAAACATAAGGCATATTTTGAATCTGTGGACAATTATGAGACACCCGAGGGGGTGTATAAAAGATGTAAGGTCTGCATGAAATATTAGAAATGGCACACAAAATTTTGTGCGCCCAATGTGACGTCAAATGGAACCTTCCATGGTGACCATCCGAAAACCATCCATATCAATGGCACAGAGTCTTCCATAGGTGTGCAAGATCTTTCGTGCCCAATGCGATGTCAAAAGGACTCTTGAATGCAGATCCTCTTGCGCGCCGCGGAAAAAGTTTCTAGCTATAAATAAAAATGGACCTCCTGCTTCAGAGGAATGTTATGGAAGACTACCTGATGCTTTGCTGTGTGAAAGACAACCCTTCCACGGCTGTGTTAAAGACGTGGCCTCAAGGTACCAGATCTTGTGTGATAGGCCTACCAGGGGTCCTCCTTTGAGTGGACCCACTAGGTCATGATCCTCACCCATTTCCTTTAATCTAAGGAATTTTCAAGAAAAATATCCCTCTTGTGTGCAATTTTTACATTTTGTCATGTAGAACTTGTGCACGGGGTCTCCCCTTGTGCGCATCTACTCAGTGAAAAACCACCCCATCTTATGCACAACCTCTCATATTGCGCACACCCCTTCAATCTTGTGTGCACCCCTCCTTGTGTGATTCATGTGTTATCATTACCCTAAGGCACCATGTCCGAGCCCCTCTTACACATAACACCAATTTCATGAGAATACTTCTCCCGCACGGCCCTCCAAGTTTGTACGAAGTGATTTCAAGGTACCTTAGGCAGTGTGTCATGTTGTGTTGCTTTTACTCATTCTTCTTCACAAAGGCACGCTAATGGGTATTTCTTCTTTTCATAGTCACGCTAACATGAGCCCCTCAATGGATCACTCCACAACCCCATCTCCATATGGCATTGTTGATGCCTTCCCTTCACCAAGGGTTAAGGTGCACTATTTATGTAAGTCCTAGGGGTGAGAATAAAATCCCCATCGTCTGAGATGCAGAATGTCAAACTACCAAGCATCATCATCCTCATCACATGACGTTAAACTATAGCCTCTCCCTGTACAATATACATGGGGTTCCCCGCCTCGGCCATTTTCCACACCCACTCGTCTCCACGAGAGTGGGATATTCCTCACATGGAATGGGATCCTCCTTGCACGGAATGGCATATATCTGTGGGGGAGGGAAACCATCCTGGTGTAATACCCTAGCCTACCTCGCAGGAGGTAGCACCCTCACTCCTCTATTCCTCTTTTGAGTGCCAAGACCAGAGGGGAGATAGGCACTAGGGACTCTCGATACCCCTTCCCTCACTCTTTGGGATTTATTTCCATCGGTCCTCCATCCTGGATTAAGCCCCAATATCCATCTCCCTAGGCCTCTAACCACACGTAATCCTACTCTATTCCTTGTGGACTCACCTTTCGCGACATGATTGTTAGGTCCTTGTTGCCTCTTGTTTCTCACACTGAGCACAAATCACATGGTCTTAGAGTAAGCATCGACCATGAAACCCCTTTTTTGGGCCACCTTAGTGTGTAATCACCATCCCCCATCCATTAAAACTACATGGAATTTAATCTTTTACCATTCTAGGAAAGGTACGTGGGAATCCTCCCTAAGGTTCAAGCCCATCACCCATCGGTCCTGAACACTTCACATCGATTCACCCTCATCCCGCAAGATGTTAAATTCCATGCCCCTTTCGTCCTGCATGATGTTAAATTGTATGCTTACAAACTATGTGGGTTTTGATCCCTATCTCATATGCAGGGTATGAAGGAAACCTCCCTAAGGTTCAACCCCAAACACTGGTAAACTTCTAAATCCTTTTTATTGGAACCTGCATCCCTGGTCCACCCTTTAGTGGTGTCAGACCAGTTCTCAGGCTGTTATCCATGCATAATCCCCGACATGTCTTCAGGTTGTTGTCCTTTGTGTACACCCCAATTTTTTTCCCCATCTTGAACTTGGTGGATTTTTATTCCCTACCATGAGGATATGTAGGAATCCACTTTAAGGTTCAATCCCATCACTCAGGTCCCATCCTGGTCTCTCCCTTGATCCTTTGTGTTTCAATAAGTTTATGCCTTAACCTGGGGGTTCCACCTCTGTCGGGTCCCATCCATACGTCCATTCTCATGGGCCACATTCTTAGGTGTCCTATTTCCCACTGAAATACGTGGAATTTTATCCTTTACCTCCCTAATTATGGTATGTAGGAAGCCTCTCTAAGGATCAATCCCAACATCATATTCATCTTTGTGTCTGTTCCACCTCATTTCTCACATCCACTTCATTCAACCATCCTTCATCCATCCTGATTCTTACCTGGGCCACCACATCCTGGTGAGATCATGTCATCCATCCCATCACCGCTCCTCGTGTCACCCGAGAAACTCAACGAGTATAATACCCACACAATCAGTAATCATCCAACCAAGAGTGTCCCTCTTGCGATGGTATGCTAACCATGTGTAAGCCACAACAAGTCTTTAGGTAGTTTTCCTTTATGTGCACCCCGATTCATCACCCTCTCAAACTATGTGGGTTTTGATACATGTCCTCTATACGTGGTATGTAGTGGGGCTCCATGAGGTTTAATCCCAACCAATGGTAAACCTTGGTGTCCCCCTCATAGGGACCCAAGCATCCTAGGATCTGTATTCATTAGATGTTTTGATCCACCAATCTGATCCCATCCCATCATTGTTCCAATCATTCTGAACTATCTATGTTAGACATTAAACTCACAGCATACCTCATGTTAAACATGGGGAGATAAAGAAAACCTCAGGTACATTACTATGGAATATAATTCCTCACACTCGACATGGGATTCCATGAACTTTTGCACCCTCTATAAGCCTTATCATGCGGGGAAGAAAAATAGGTGTACTAGTGTTTTAGTGTCCAAACACGCCAATGGCGTCCAACCTGACTACTCCTCTAACCGAAAGTTGATGCCCTGACTTGACCCCTTAGAATATCCTGATAGAAGTAGTGTAATTAACAAGTGTCCACAAAGTTGTGGCACTAGGAATGAGATTCATGAACAATGACCCAAATCTATGAGGGAGACCCAGACTAAGAGACAAATTCCAAGGAAGAATCCACGAAAGGAGAGACTGACATCCCATCATCCCGTTTCGATCAAGGAGAAAACCTACCTGAATAAGCGACGGATGTCACCCACCTTTTGAAAGTGGTAATGTGGGGCAACAGCCTATTCATTGTGGTATGACGACACGCACCCCAACGAAAGCATAAAAACATGCCCAAAAGGCTTGATCATGCCCACTAAAGACCCTATAATCCCCCGATAGGTAGCATGTGGTAGGAATATTGTCTTCGGAAAGGCTCTACCATGCCCATTGAAGACCCCACAAGCCCCCAGCAGCTCACATGTGGAAGGATTATCATCCTATTCTCAAAACCAAAGTAATCCTAGATCCATATCCATGGAATTGACCACCCTTAATAGAGTTTTCATGACCTCCCCATAGTGATTATTCACCACCACCACCACCACCCTAGAGGGAGTATTTATGACCACCCTAAAGGGAGTTCTCATAAACACCGATGATTTTTTTCATTTATAATAAATGACCACCCATTGGCATTATCTTTTTAACACCACAAGAATATCCAATAATAATAATAAATTCAAGAACCTTGGGAAAATCCCATACTCATCCTACCAAAAGAAAAAAACACCCACTCACTAGGTTCATCAACTCACCAGGGTACCCACTAGGATCCCCTAATTATATTCAGGTTATACCCACCCAAGTCACCATATATCAATGGGTAAATAACAATCTATAGTCATCTCACTTGCTTGAAGGTGTAAGGTAACTATTTGGTATCGCATGGATGACCCTTAGGACATTCATCCCATATCATCATATTCATTTAAATTTAGTAAACACTTCTCATGGGGTATCAATTTTCAAGTAATTACATAATAATCAAGACCTTGGATATTAGAGGCTGAGGTGAACTAGCTAGTACCCAAGGTCCATCAGGCCCTAACACATTTTGTATCCTAGTTGAGGCATTTTTATTAAGAGGAAAATTAATTTTAAATTAGATATATTAATTAAATTTAACAATTTAATCATCACTTCTCTTAAGTTAAATGCCTCTATGGTGAGACCACACATCTATTCATTATAACATAACATGAAAAATACTACAATGAAAGTAAAAAAGGACCAACTACCTCATTCAAGAAACGTTCCTTTTTATTAAAGTGGCCAAGAAAATATCATTGAGACTCATCCATGCCCAAAAAGACATCATCCAATCTTCCAAGTCCCTAAATCCCATCCAAAAACAAATAAAATTAGTTATAATCAATTTGTAATTAATTAAACTAATTATAGTTAGTTAATTAAAATAAAACATTTAGGTATAACACTTGATTAGTAATTGGGTGCTCTCACCATAACTAATCAACAAGAAACCACCTACGGAGGTCCATAACGAACTCTTAGCACTGACCCGAGCTAAATACCTAATAGGCAGTAATGATTCAATAATTAATTTAGTTTGAAATTTAAGGGAAACCAATAAATGATTAGAGGCACAATTTAACTTCAATGAATATTAGAGAAACTGTATGTAGAAATCATCCCAGGATTCCCTCATACTAGGAAGAGTGAAATCCCCCTAACACTAAGTTGATTCCACCATGCTCTGGTTGAATTAACACCAAATCATAGCCCAAAATCAATCCAAACAAGATGATAGTGAGAAGAACCCAAAATAAAATGATATCATGGGATGAATGCATATGAAATCATTATTAGGCATTACTAAAATCCATACCCATTAAAATGGAATCAAAGAAGAGAAAGGAATGGGGAGAATGAGCCAAAAATTTCTTATCCCAAGAACCCCTCCCCTTAAAATCTCAAAGTCCACAAATGGGAAAAATAAAAAAAAATCCCCCCACTAAAAAATCCATAAGAACCCTATCAATGATTTGGTGGCCTATTAGAAGTTTGCCGGTGGCTACAGGCTACAACTCTAGCCACCCATCCTTCCTCTAGTGCCCTTCTACTATTCTCATCCACCACCTAAACCTCATTCCCCATCGAAAATATCTCTTTTAGAACTCTAAAACTCCTAGAATTCCATTAGATGTCCTAGTTATCAACATGGACCATTCAACAATTCAAAATTCAAATTCCTCTTGAATTTAAAGACTCATCCAAACACATAGGGTATTATAACTTCCAAGGAACATGGGACCAATACCAACCTCTAGTATAATTTGTGTATAATAATAGCTTTCATTTATGTATTCAAATGGCACCATATAGGCCTTGTATGGAAAAATATGTCATACTCCAACCTTTTGGGATGAATTTGGGGAAAGAAGGCTAGTTGATCATTGAGAAAATAGCTAATAAGGTGCAATCTATCCATAAGAATATCAATCCAACTCATATTGGATATAAAATATATATTGGTAATCAGAGGAAAGACTTGTAATTTTAAGTGGTAGATCATGTATTATTGAAATTATCACCATGGAAGGGAGTTATAAAGTTTTGTAAGAAATGGAATCTAAGTATGAGGTACATTAGACCTTTTGAAATTTTATATATAATTATAGTTAAGGTTTATAGTTTTGGATTTTCCACCCAATATCTCTAAAGTACATGGAGTATTACATGTTTAAATGTTAAGGAATTACATACCATACACCACACATGTACTGATCATTGATAAAGTAGAGCTCTAACATGAACAGTCTTATAATGAAGAGATTATCTAGATTCTTGAAACTAAATAGCAAGTGTCATGGAATCATAAAACTAACTGGTGAATGTTCATTGGAGGAATAATAAGTTGGAAGAAGAAATATGGGAGCCTGAGGAAGTAATAATAAAGAATTACCCACATTTTTTCCTAGATTTATGTACACCCCAAATTTTGTGTAATAAAATATTTAAATGTGGGATGTAATGAAAAATATTTTACTATAGTAAATAAACATTTCATCAAAAAATTATGGCACAATAAAAATTCTATTATTTCATCATAATAGTACAGCACATAATAATTCAATAGAAAATTAGGAAATTACAATTATAATAAAATCTAAAACCTATAACATAAAATAATTTTTTAATAATATAATTAATAAATATTAATAATATATATATATATATTTATGAATAATAATATAATTATACACATGCGTCTTAGAATAAAAATTAGAATAGTTTTTTAATTTTGGGCACAAAATGAATGATTTTTAAATACATAAGTTTTTTATTTAATAATTAAATTTTGCATAGATAACTAATTTATTACATAAAAGGAATTTAAATTTGGATTCAACGTGCTGAAATTATCCAATGGTAAATTTTTCATAATTTTTTGAGATAGCCACATTTTTTGGTAAAAAATAAAATATGGTATGAATATAGAGTAAGTATTATGACCTCATAATTAATCAAAAATAATGAAATATATAATATAAATGATTTATCAACCAAAAATTGGTTTATTCATCGAAATAAGGTATTTAAAAGTAATAAAATTAATTTTAAAAAACCTATAAACAATCTTACAAAACATTAAATATATTTTAATATTTTAAAAACAATTATTTATAAATAAGAATATTTTACACATATAGAATAATATATTTTAAAGTATTTAATTTCATAAAAAATTAAAATATAAAAACTAGGATCAGAATTCCAAATATCATGGGATAAATCCATGGGAAGGACAATGGTTTTTTTGTTAACTTATAGTCCAAGGCCTTTATTTTGAAATTAATAAAAAAATTCCAATAATTTTATATGAATACCCACCCATAATGACACTACTATTCATTATAAAACCACTTATAATAGTTATCCTCCATTTTTATCTCTAAATAGTGTCTCTAAGGAGTTTCTAAGGTTCTATGGTGCTCTTCTCAAGCTTTAAGAAACTATTTTTGTGGTAAGGGTTCTCAATCCTCCTCTTTCCTTTTCAATTGCAATCCTTTTGTTATAATATCATTTAAAATTATTTTTCATATAATTACATGATTTTAATACCATTATATTATCAAAAAAATTATATTATTAATTAGATATTACTTATTCGCTCACTATAGTCTTCCTAAGCCGTTATTATGCCGATATATGGATCATTAATCCCTTATTATACTTTATTTCTGTAATTGTCTCAAATTCATTTTCACTTCAATATAAAATGTTGTTATGATTTATTTTTATAAATTCATAACCATATTATAAATGAGATATCATCATTACCTCTCATTATACTACCATTATAATTCGTTATAATTCTCAAATATTAGTGGAAACCCAAGGGATAAATATAAATATAGGAAACCATCTTTAAAGTTTGGTAAAGTAAAGAGTGTGTGGATTATTAGCAATTAAATCCCTATCTAGATACTACAATTGGATGTAATATTTGGATCATATGTACCTATGATAAATAGCTTTGAAAAAGGTTGGTTGGGTATTAACATGATCTTCACTTAGTGCACAATAAATGGGTCGAACTGCATAACTGGTTTGATACTCTAGGGGGATATTCTTTGGATGATTCACAATCCATTTATAGGCCATAATAAAACATTTGAATATATTATTACAAACTATTTTATATTGATATTATTTAACCATGAAAGTACCCTACACTATTATTTCATTATCATTCCATTGATAAAGGTACTTTTCATTACATTGTGAATATCTTATAATTTATATGTTGATTATTGGGTATTCACCAAGATAGCCATATTATTCTATTAAATGGGGAAATATTGACATTCTATATATCATTTTTTCTATATATATACCTATCAATTACTTATCCATAATTATGTATGAGGTTTCTTAGGGAACATTATTATTTGTATTTTTTATCCATTCTCTTCAAATTATAGATCCATTGGACTTATTATGTGATGAGTGGGGCCAAGAATTATATATCTACATGATGAATTGGTGGTTCTTATGAGAAAAAATATCTTGGGTATTTGGTGTAATCCTTACCCATTTATGTATGATGTCATGGAACAAGGCCATGATGGTATGTTTATAATGCCTGACATCATAAATTTTATTGTTATGAGATCAATTATTCTTATCCATGAATTTCTTTATTATTAATTAATCCATAGATATATTATTCTAATAGTTCTATTTTTTATGTAATTTATTTATTCATTCCATATTATTGATTCCATACTTATGTATAAAATATTTCATTATACATTGCCCCTTACTGAGAATTTGAAATTTCTCCTTTATATTTTTTTCTCATTTCCCTAGGAATCCATAATGATTACTGAGTGTGACTTATGGATATTCAATGAGAAATAATAAATTTTCATGTATTCAGATGATGTATCTTAAGGTTTTAATTTAATGTAATGTTCATTTATGTATCTAGTTTCATGGGACAGTTAAACTATTGGATCATGTGTATTGTGATCTATGTATTTTATAACATTATAATAAAATAAACATCGGCTCTGAGTAACTAGAGCTGGGGTGTTGCATCCATCCTACAGTGATGACATTGCAAGTCACTTTATCCGATGAACATTGTTGGCCAGTGAGATGGGTGAAATATAAAGCTCCATATTCACCCAAACCACTGATAAAAACACCATCTGAGATATCAATGATTATCTGGTGGATCACCTTCATACTGATGGGACAATCATTCTAGATATACTCGTGTTTTTTTCTTAACTGATGGATTTGGACCACTGAAAAGGAGGCTAGATCAACTTGGTGGTAGAGCTCATTTATCATCATAGTATGGTCATCATACTCACTTTAAGATATATATATATATAGTACTAAGATGTTGTAGATTTTACTATTGGTTGTGATGAAATTAGGATACATATTATTCCTACAATTCCTCAATAATTTTATATTAGGGAGTGTATATATGATATAACATGATCAGTATTCCATCTTTATCCAACTGTATCCACATGACCATGTAATTCTCTTTATCCTCTATGAGGGGTTCCTTGACCCAATCTGACCATAAAGGTTGTTTATTTGATATTTTTTTAAGAGGAGTGGGATCTCTCTAAATCCTCCCAGTCACGTCAAATGGTATACAGTCCTGAGGAGGAAAAGATGATAAACATAACCCCAGAATATATTTCAAATGGAATGAGATTTAGGACCTCTATAATAAATTCTTGAGGGGGTTCCAAGGTTCATAGCTTGGTTTTCATAGGGAGGGCATCCATGGTTATCGATTACTGATGAGTTAGAAAGGGGATGACCTCATTTTTGTTTAATATTCAAATTGTAGGGATGACCTCCACAATTAACATCATTAGGGGTAATTTTAAAACCAATTTTTATATTTTCATAGGGAGGACCTCTATAGATGTTACTATATAGAGGGCCTATAGAGTTTTTGACCATGGTACCATGGGGAGGACCACCATAGTTATACCTTATTTCTCCTAGTGGTAAAGAGCTGAAATATTCTTCATCCACTACTGAAATATACCAAAGATCCTCAAGAATATCATTGTTGACAAGGGAAGGGATATGCGACTACACCTGGATTGTATATTTCCCATTGTGATACTTCCTCTATACAACCTCCATTAGGTGACCAAGGTCAGAACATTGATCATAATCAGGGTTGTGTAGTGAGGATAGTGATTCTCATGAGTGGGAATCTTCAAAGGTGACTCCTTTGTAGTTGTTAGAATATTATGACAACCTTTATAGATGTGGTAGAAATATGGGCTCACTTCTAGATTTTTGTTGATATATACTGATGGGATTTTGGGTTGTGATTAGGGATATGGGAATGTCTTGGATCACCATTGGGATATACTGACAAGCTTCTTGAGGGTAGATGGGAATATTAGTCTTCCCTATAGTTTCCATCGAGATAAGCTGATGAACTTTCTAAGAGTGAGAAGAAATATAGGAATACTCATAGGATGTCATCTAGATATATTAATGAGCTATTTGGGAGTGAGCAGGAATATAGATTTTCTCATTTGGGATATGTCTATGAACCTCTTGAGAATGGGAAAGAATATGAGCTTACTTCGTGATTACCACTAGAATATTCCAAAATGCTTCATTAATGGGAGTAAGGATGTGATTCTAATCTTATATATTTATTGGAGTGAGGATATAATCCAAATTCTAAACTTCTATAGCTCATTGCCTAGGATGATACCTCCTCCTAGATTTATTGGTCCAGACAACTGGGGTTGGAATTTTTGAGGGGGACTCCTTATCATATTTGTAAGAGGTTGGGGTTTTGTATCATTGGGGATGATAACAACTGGTAAGGTCCCTCCTATGAGACTTCTGAGAATCATTGAGTATATAGTTGAAATCCTCCTCTACCTCCCTAAGATAAGTTATGTAAGTGTTGTTTCACTCTTAGGAGAGGCTTTAAAAGAAGTTGGAGGTGGAAATAGATTTCACTTTCTTCTTCATGGACCATCATTTATTAGAGGGTTGATGGAGATTCATCTCCTAGAGTAAATCATGATCTGTCTCTAGAATCAAGATAGATCTGTTTAGTTAATACTCTCATTCCAATTCATTCACCGACTAGAATTTGAGGCACTGGTTCATTGACTCACTTTAGTCTCAAGGCCCATTAAATTAATTTTTTTAGGAATATGTTTGGTGCTTTATATGGTTGTGCATAATGGGATTTGGTATCTGGAATCTACTTCTAGATTTTATATAGATATTATTCTTCAATAGTGAATTTTTCAATGCCATTTTGATTAAAGGGTGTTTTTTATTAGATAATGTCCACAAATAAGAAAATAGTTAATGCAGTATCACAAGTAAAATCATTGTTTATCAATATATTCCATGGTTAAAATATTTACATTAAGTTCACCATTTATTTTTATGTTCCCCTACGCTCGTGCATTTTGAGTTAGTATAGTCCTACTTTCCAAAGTTATGAAATCACTAGGACATACTAATGCCACTTTTGGATTCACATTAGTCAAGATAATTGGATGTTGGATATTCTATTTTGGGTTTTGATTCCTAATCCTATACTTTATTAAATATTTAATACATGTTCATTAATCCTTCCCAATAATGGTATTACCACTGGTAACCATCATGAAAGAAATTTATTGAATATATGTATCTTACTAAAAACTATATTATGGTTTAAAGTTATACGACTAATCAATTTGGAATTTATTAATAACTAGGGATGTATCAGGTGTTTTGGAGTTGGGATCAAGCCCATGATAGGGGATTTCTATATATCCCTATGAAGGAGATCCAAACCCACATATCTCAGTGCCATGTAATGGGACATGTCATTCATTTTAAGGCTATGTAATAAGGTCCTATGTGATTTAGTTTAAGGTAATGTATAGAGGTTCAAAACAGGCTGTGGGCCCACGGGCTAAGTGAACTTGGGGCGGATTTGGGGTGGATTTGGGGCAGGGTAGGTTTATTAAAAATAGCCCACATTTTAAATGGGCTTATATGGACAGCCGGCATGGGCAGTCAACCCGTGCGGGTTTACCCGCACGGATACGGGATGGACCGTGGGCTACTTTTAATTTTTTATAATAAATATTGAATTTTCAGATCTCACACAACCCGTGTGCAGAGGAACCCGCGTGCACCTTCTATTCCCGTAACCCAATGCTCCAACGCATGCATGGGATGGTATTCCCGTTACAGCATGCACCCCTTATTTTCCCAATATCTCTTTTTCCAATATCTCCTAACACGGGATGGTATTCCCAACATCCTCTTCCCCTCCTCTTTCTTTCTTTTTCAGTCTTCCTGATGACTCTTCTTTTCCACCCTTCTTTCTTGGCTCGGCCTCCTCCCGCCGCCCATAACCCTGGCCCCGACTCCACTCCTCCCTCTGTGACCGCCCAACCCCCTGACTTCACCGTCGTGACCCTCACCCCCGACTTCACTGCGACGATACCCCCTCCCTCCCTGCACCGCCCACCCTCCTTCTCCCGCCACCCCAACCTCCGCAGCCTAAACCCCTCCTCGCTTTCACTGTCATCGGCCCATATCGGCCTCCTCCATGACCCCCCTCCCCACATTCACCATCGCCCCAACCTCCTCTGCGACCCCCGCCCCACCTTCACCGTTGCCCTGGCCTCCTCCGTGACCCCCGCCCCGCCTTCACAGGCCTCCTCCCCGACCCTCGCCCCGCCATCACCAGCCTCCTCCCTGACCCCTGCCCTGCCTTCACCACTGCCCCAGCCTCCACGACCGTTGTCCCAACCTCCTCTGCGACCCCCACCCCGCCTTCATTGTCTCCTCCCTCTGTGACCACTTTCGTGACTACCCCCCCCCCCATCCCAGATGCCTCCCCCGCCCCCTCCCCTGCGTGACCCTCACCTTCGGCGCCTCCTCCCCTACCCTTGACTTCGCCACTTCCTCCCAACCACCCTCCTCTCTCTACCACCACAGAATCTGCCGCCGACATCACTATAATGCAGTGGGACTCCTCCTTTAGCAAAGTTTAATAATTTATTTATTGTGTATTTCATAATTTTTTTCATATTTTTTTATTTAAATAAAAAATAATATTGAATGTGGGTTGCCCGCAGGCTTACCCGCATCCACTAAGGAGCGGGCCAGGCTTGATAAATCCACCCATTTTTTATGTGGGTTTTTGTGGGTCTATCCCGCATGGGCTCAAGCCCGCATGGGCTTGGCCCGCCCTGCTCCGCCCCACCCATTTTGCATTTCTAGTCATGTAGCCATGGACAAGTAAAGTACCTTTTAATTCCATGCATCTAGAACCTATTCTGAGAAAATTAGCTTTGTTTGGAATGGTTTTTATGTTATAAAGTTTAAATTAATTCAATTAGAACTACTGGGAAAAATTTCCTAAAAATGGTCAGTGTAGGGTGTACATATGAGAGACCCTTCTAGTTCATTGTGTCTGTTGGTAACTATAAAGAGAGGATATTATTGGAATCAAAGGAAATATGGACTAGTGAGGATGATTTGGGTCTTATGCATGTGCATTCAATATATGGATTTTAATGATTGAGTGGATCAGGTATGAGGTCTCCAATAAGTATATGATTGGGGATTACATCGGATATGAGTCCTATATATGGATATCCACCCCTTTGTTTGTTGTTAGGAAGGTGAGGAAGGGATAATAAACAAAGAAGAAATATATCCTGGTGGTAAAGGGTTTTTCAAATTGTCATGTGACTTAAGTGGATGTAATTTTTCGAACTTACCTCATATTAGAGGCTTGTATGAGGTTCCTTGCTCATTGAGTGGATAAAAGAGGACAACTGGATGCTGGGTATAAAAGGATGCTTGGTATGGGTTATCCAAGATGATTATCTTGATATAGGGGGTTTTATCATCCACCTAATTATATATACCTTCATTATTAAGGTAATACATGATTTTTAACACCCTTAGGGTCTTTTCGTTTAGGGAGGATCTCCTAGAAAAAGATCCATTATCAAAGGAATACATGATCGAAGGGGTGTACGCTGAGGTGCATAACTCGTTCATGCATCTTAGGAGGTCATGGAGGATCCCATACTAGAATGGTATTTTTGGGGCTTTAAACTTAGATAAAGAAATCCATTAGAGTCATTTCAGTCAATCTAGCCTAGGTAGATGACCTGGGCAGGGAAAGGGGATAAATAAGGCTTGGTTACCCATAATGGGTTTCCTTTATGAAATGTCCCACCATAGGTCAAATCTTTCATGTTTTGGGAACATTGGTAAGAGACTGGTATGTACTTAAAAATAAAAAAATATCATAAAATTGGAGTCTTACATGAGTATATATGGTTCCTATAATTTAGTATATTTAAAGGTTATTTGTGAAGGTCTTTATAAGAATGGACCTTGTGAAGGAATATTGTGGGATTCATTCACAAAGTACTTTATGTTGGAGGCCCTAAAAATGTTCTTTATGGGAGGATCATTATCATAAGAGTGTTTTAAAATTATCATTCCCTATCCCTTAGGCTAGAAGTCCAACTTTTACCTAATTATTCATTTAATTATTACATAAAATTAATAGTTCATAAACTATGTGATTCTTCTCATGGTAGAATACCACAGAATAAAAATAAATATTAAAGTTTGTGTTGTGTTCTAGACTATGATTCTCAATCTCTATCTTGAAGTGTGTGTTGGGTATTTATAGGCAGTACTTCATAATCTACTTACCAAAATATGTGGTCACATATAAGTCACATGATCTCAAAGAATCATCCTCTATACTCCAAAAAGAAATAATATCATGCGATTTTAAATGATATTCATCATAAAGCCACAAAGCAATCCTTGGGCTATAAAATTTATATGTATTAGAAAATTATCATTGCCATCACACTACAAATGACACTTGACAGTGAAATTACTACATACCCGTAAAGAATATCCACCTTGTACTCACAAATGATGTCAATTCATGAATATTTTATATGGATTTGGTGGGAATTCATCATTTTCACATGAATAATGGCCTTATCAAATGATGTTATTTCCTTCATGAATGATGTGCTTTCCATCAATAAGGACATATTCTTATTTTCAATAATATTCCCTTCTCCATTTTTCCATCCAATATTTTTTGAATCGGTGGTCAATTATTTTTTAAGAGTTAACAATAACAAAACATGAATCATAAATAAAGTCCACGAGACTTCATTGAAAGTGGTATATTAAAATATATATGTAGTGAAGGTAATATTATATAGTGAAATATGTAATATATCATGTAGTGTGACATAGGGTGAATTATATCACATGGTATGATATAGTAATTGGGTAATAATATATATTATATTATATTTTTCACTTCATCTTATTCTATTCCATGAAAGCTAATATCTTTTTGGTTTTTAGTTCATTTTATGGTACATATCATGGAGTTTGAATGTGTTTCATTAATTTTTTAAATGTTAACTGATTAATAAAAATTCAAGTTATGAGTGATATTGTGTTATAATAGTTATAACATATTTCACTTAAATTATTTAATAAATATTCCAACAATACACCTCTTAGTTCCTTATTTTTTAATGAAGTAGGGTTTTAAAAGAGGATAAAGACTCATTGAAAAATAACTAATCTAATCCTGGGATAACTCCTTGGGTTGATACTCTTTTATCTCCTTCCTACATATGAAAGTAATAGCATGTCATAAAATGAGATAGGTCCAATAGATTTGATCAATGATTCCATTAGTTGATTCACTACATGTAAAAGAAATATTATGTTGCTTATTGTTTAGTGGTCTTAAAACACATTGAAGATAGATGCACAATCCAAAAATTTATAAGGCTTGTTATTCATGTTCTTAATTTACTTTATGTTTCTCATAAACCACCATTAGTGGATCTTAGATAGGGTTTTACTATTATTCTACTACATTTTAACTTGTCTATAAAACCCTTTAAAGGTGTCTCAAGTTCACATTTCTCTTTCCTCTATCAAATGTTATCAGATTCATTAGTTATTTAAAGTTATTATTATTCTCATTTTATATAGATCTTAAAAAATCACATAATATTTCTCAGTCAACTATCTATATTAATTCATGATTTGAATTTATTCTACGTATTGTCTAACAATCTCAGTCAAGGATATGATTATTTTATTTATTTATTAAAAAAAATCTTGACTATTTCTTCTTAAAAAATATTTATAAGAACTCAAAAATCCTCTCTGGTAATTATTTTAATGCTTTGATTCATTATTAAGTTTCTCAATGAATATTTTACAAAATGCTTCCACATAATCTTTGATGATTTACTTATTAATATATTCAAATATATTTAGGAATGATGAGATATAGCTAAAAAATAATTGTTACATCATCTTATCAAACACATTTACCCTTTATCGATCTCCATGAGTTGACAAATCTTTAAAAAAAATTCATAGTTATTCTAGATCATATATATTGTTGATCTCTATTTACTTTTTCTATTTTTCAAATTCACACTTCTAAATCCACCTATGTTGAGTAGAATAATCTTGTGTGTTTAATTTATATATGTGAGTTATTTTTAACTGGATGTGTCACTATATAAAAAATCCACCAAACACAAATCTCATAGATATACTCAAAATATCTACTTTAAATAACTCATTTTCTACTCAATGCAACATAAAATTTTCAATTTAAACTTAACACGCCTCAAAAACAAAGTTGTTTCCATGTTATATATGTTTTTTCAGTCATAAAATATATTCAATTTATCTCTTTTCATTGAATAATGAAATTATTTTTACTTCACGCAACTATTCTTCTTGACAAATCTACTCAACACATGTTATAAATCCCTAATGATTTATGTAGAATTTTTTTATATTAATATTGTTCAAGGTTGTTCAAAATAAGAATGGATAAGGTTGATATTTAAGAGATGTATTGGAATCTCATTGAATCAAGTTGGATTTGTTTAAAATAGAATTGTTGAAAACATATGTTTAAGATGAAAAAACTATTCAAGTCATCAATGTGAGATTAGTTGATCCCAATAGTCATGGAACAAGTATATTTTTAACATCAAGATTTATGGATATTCTTACTATAAGTGTCAACAAATAAATTTTTGGTCAAGTGGAAGATGACTAGAGACATTCCAAAAGTGAATTTCATGGAGTATATTGCACAAGAGTACAAGCTATCCAAAATTAGAAATACTATAATATAGTGGTGGATGTATTGGGCATGTTTTGAAGGGAGTTCATATAGAAACATTGTGCAGTACATCAATATACACCATGTATTCTACTCCATGCTATAGAATGATTTTTATTTGAGAATTTTATATCATAGTTCATCAAGTTATGTTATAGAAGAAATGTTGTAGGGTAACTCCAAATTTTTTACACATTGTAGTCATCTTGGAAACATTTTAATAATGTGTGGAAGGGTTAAAAAACCTAACCAAACCCACTCAAGGTTAATACCCAAGTAGCCTCCTGACTGAAAGGACTAATGTAATCACTAGGATAGGGGATGAATCAATGATCTATTTCTTTTTAAATTTTATTTTTTCATATGTAGCAATCTTCACCTCCTATTAAATAGTTATAACTTTAAAAAAAGACAAGAATCCAAGAACAACAACAAGAACAAAGGTATTTAAAATGTTCACTGCTCAATATTATTAGCTAGTCCTTTTCATAGTTTGAAAATAATATAATTCCACACAATACACTATAAAATAATCCTTTTATTTGGTTATATAAATAAGGTAATATTTATACACTTGAATTTTACTATAATAAAAAATCATGTTCTTTCCATAGAGATAAAGATATAAAAAAGATTTCTAAACAACTTTAGAAACCTTCAGAAATAGGCTCCGAATGTTTTCTCTATGTCTCTTGTACAAACTTAAATTTTGTTATTCTTTAAAAACGTTTTCTCTTTCTTACCTAGCAATAGGTAAGAACATATTCAGTTAGTTGAATTTCCATCTAGAAATTTCATCTGGAAAAGTCTATTCAGGTAGGTCTTTCTGGAAAGGTCCATCCAAAAAGGTTTTTATGGTTCCCTATGAAAAAATATACAACTTCCTTATGATCAATCCATAAAATTTCACCTGATATAAATTTTATTCTAGTGAACACTGATTACAACCTCTATATTCATTGCAAACATCTTCTTCTTCACTTTAACCAAGAGATTCTTTGTTTGTAAACAAACTCTAGCTAACATAAATTCATATGATGTCAATTTTATCTGATATATATATATACAAAACCAAATCTATAGTACATTATCCTATTTTTTCATGTGTTAATTGTACTTTTTCATCATACTCATACTTTCACCCCTTTATATAGGTTCATTCTAAATAGAAAAGGTGGTAACTACAATTTATTTTCCCAATCTACAAAAACTCAAAATTCAATACTCCCACTCAAATAATTTTTTTGAATTCTTCTCAAAGATTCTAGACTATTCTTTAAGAATATAAAAATTTCCAATAACCACTTTCTTTTTTAAAAAAATAACTTTAGTGTTAAAGAACTTTTAAAAACTTTCTTCTCATTGCAAGCATCACAAACTTCCTTCATAATTTTTGGAACATTAAAAACCCATTTCATTATTGTCACCTTTCTAAATTAAAATTATGAAAAAAAATAAAGAAATTAAAACCAAAAAAATAAAAAATCCACTGAAATTTCATATGGTAAGAAATATGTAAAAAAAAAGTTCCGTCCAGAAAATTTCTATCAAATTATTCATTAAAAAACTTCATAGGAACTTCTTGAAAGACTTTCCAAACCTTATTCATCTGATGACTTGCATCAAAACAATTTTTCTGATATCTTCGTTTATAAACTTATATATAACAAATTATATAAAAAACATTTTTCTAATCATTAAAAAATAAATTTTATATTTACTTTAAACTTTATACCACAAGTTTTTTATTGTCTTGTAGGAACTTCAACATCATAACTTCATAGAATTTTTCTGATAGACATTGTACCAAAATTCTGTCTGATTAAATTTTTTCAGATACTTTTTTCAACTGAACTTCATCTAGTCCCTTTCCTTAGAATTATTTTGAACATTATAAACTTTCCTCTATTCGCTAGAAAACACAAACTTCATACTTCCATATCTCCTAAAATTATTAAACTTAGAAGACTTTTTAAACTTTATAAAATTTGTAAACAACCTTCCTCAACCAAAACTCTATCTGATTTTGTATATTTGGTGAACTTCATAAAATGATACTTTTCACACCCAAACAATTTTCTTCCCCTTTCTATTAATACTTGGATCATGAGATCTTTGAAACTCCTGATGTTGTAAATTATTATAATTTCAAATATTTTCTAGATTTTCTATAAAAAATTTCATCTGATGGAACTTTGGAAACTTTATAAAACATTCAATATAAAAGTTTTTTTAGTACAATTAGGTTAGAAAAACTTCATCTGATCTAATCCATTCATTTCTATCACCACCTGACTTTTTTTTAAGAATAATTTCGGCATAAAAACACAAACCGATGGACTTTTTTATAAAAACTCCTTCCAATATTTTTGTACATATGATCTCCTCATTATCAAAATTTGTATGTTTGAACAATTTTGTACATCCTATCAACCTAATAAAAAAACATTTTTTATTATCCAATTTGTTTGATTCCAAGTCTATTTGATCACCTTTGTTAGAAACTTTAACAAAGTGAGGTGATTTTTTCAAAGAAAACAAAATAAAATTCTTCTAACAAAACTCTTATGACCATAAGCTTCAAAAATTATTTTAAAAAAATTCTAGAATCCACAGAAAATCCTTCATACAAACTGGTCCCAACAATGTCCTCATTTTTATTTTTTTTTTAACCAAGAAACATAAATCACTTAAAATTTGTAACTCAAGTGATGGATTACATATTCAAAAATTATAAGCCTAAATGAGTGAACTCAATGTAGGAAACAAGAATAATTTAATAGAAAAACCATGTTTTCCATAAGTAGTGAATTAAGAAACTTCTTCTTCAACACATCCTCATCACCCATTTCCTTAAACCTCAAAGTTTTGATACTTTTTCCTACATGAAATTTTTTTTCTCCACCCACTTTAACAAATTGAAAAAACTGTTCACCCTGATGAAATCATAGATTAACCCTTTTAAAAACACCACCTAACTATATGCCTTACTTACAAGATTAAGCATATACCAATAGATAGATTTATAATACAACTTTTTTTCTCCCCCTTTGCAACACTATCCAAAGAAAATATGAAATATGGGATAGATTCATGCACCTTATCCTTGAAGATATGGAGGTTTTACACCTGTGTTCAACCTCAATTTATAAAAAGTTTCCTTTAATAATAGTTTAGTGAATATATCAAAAACATGTTCCGTTATAGGAATAAACTCTAGATTTAGTTCATTCTTCTCCATGTGCTCTTTAATGATGTGATATTTGATATCTATATGATTTGAATGATAATTTTGCACTATATTTTTAGTGATACTTGTAGAAATTTTATTATAACAACATAATAGTATGGGTAACTTTACTTCCAATAACAAATATTCTAATTGAGTTTTTATCCACATAAGTTTTGGTGTAACTTGAGTAGAAGCAACATACTCTGCTTTAGTCATAAATAGAGTTATAGAATTTTTCTTATTAGTATGCTCACTCACACAACTTTCTCCCAAAAAGAAAACTATTCTATATGTGGATCTTATGTCATCAACACTTCCTACCCAATAATCATTTATATAACTAAACAAATCAATCTTTCCTAAGATGACATATTTTATAACAAAATCTATTATGCCTATGATATATCTGAGAATTAATTTTCCTTTCAAGATATGATATTCTTTATAACACTTTAAATTATTTCACATAAAGTAACATCATATAAAATATATGGAATTGAAGATATCAAATAAATAAAACTTCCAAAAAACTTCCAAATTTACTTAGGATCAACTTCCTTACCTTATCTATCTTTAAAAATCTTGGTTCCCACTAAAATTAGTGTGGAAAATATTTTTTAATATTCTAAGAAAAAATTTCTTAAAATTTTTTCAATATACTTTTCTTGAGGTAAGAAAATATATTCCTTATTTTGTGAAATTCGTAATCTGAGGAAATATTTCATTTCTCCAATCATAGAGACTTCAGATAACTTCTTTATTTCCTCAACAAAATTTTCAAAATTTTCTTTATCATTACCATCAAAGATAATATCATCAACATAAACAATAAAAATGAGGTAAATATATTGATTTTATTTAATATATAGATTAATAAAAACTTTTCCTTTATTTAAGTTCAATTTCCTTAAGCAAATATCTAATTTTTAATATGAAGCTCTCATGGTTTGATTTAACCTATACAAACCATTCTTCAACTTACACACAAATATTTCATATTTCCCAATCATGAATCCACGCTATTGTTCAATAAATACTTCTTCATAAAGTTCTCCATTAAAAAAATATGACTTTACATCCATCTAAAAAAATTTATAACCTCATTGTGAAGTGATAGAAATAGGTATTATGATAATTTATAATATTTTCAGTAGAGATAAATTATCATCAAAATAAATACCTTCAATTTTTAAATTACATTTATAAACCAATAATGATTTTTTTTCTAATCACTTCATCGTATTCATTCAACTTATTTTAGAACACCCACTATATACCAATGATATTTTTAATTGGTTGGGTTAAAAATTCCCAAGTATCATTATTATTAATTTGATACAACAATTCATTCATATCATCAATCCACTCTTGATGCTCTAACGATTCATTAACATCTTTTGGATAAAATTTTCAGTATAATGAAGTGTGTGAAACTAACCATGATGTTATTCTGGTTTGAACTTGTTGCTTTTTATCATAAATGATGTTTTGAACTTCCACTTGTTTTCTTATCCTATGATGATATGTATGAAGTTGTTCCCCATCAATAGAAATTTATAAATTAGAATCTTTATTTTGATTAAATTTTTCACTTTGATCAACTGAAACCACCTTATCTTTATTATCTTTAATCTCTACACTTGATTGTAGAACTTACTTATCAGATTTTTCAAGAAATTTTACATCTGCAGAATCAACAATTTTTCTTGTTTCTTTATTATAACATATATATCCACTTCTATTTGGAGGGTGTACAAGAAAGATTATATCAACTCCTCTTTAATCAAATTTTATATGATTTCAACCCTTGATTTACATAATGCAGGTACATCTAAAAACCCTTAGGTGTTACAATCTTGGAGTTTCATTTATGTACGTTTCCTAGAGATCCATATAAAATTACAATCGATAAAAACATAAATTATATACATAAGTTAATTTATTTATATCCTAACTCCAAAAATAATGAGAAGTATCACGTTAAATCAAAATTGTTTGTGCCATCTTCACAAAAGTTTTGGTTTCTTCTTTCAACAATACCATTTTTATATAGTGTTTACAGTACACTAAAATCATGATGAATTTATTATTTTTCAAGATAATATCTAAACTCTTTATTTTTTATTCAACACCATCATCTGTTTGTAACATGTTCACTGAATATCCATATTCTTTCTCTAAACTTTTCATAAAATTATTAAACATTAAAAGAGCCTCTGATTTATGTTTCAAAAACATAATTTTTATAACATGAGTAAAGTAATCAATGAAATAAATAAATTACTTATCTTTATACATTGATTGTTTACTCCTTGGACAAAAAATATTACAATGTATCAACTTTAAGGGAAGAGTTGAATGGATTTCAACTTTCTTATGTGCTAATTTTGTAATCATCCCTTTTTGTAAAATAGAGAAACACCAATCTCTTCTTCTGTTCATGTCAGGAATATCATGAATAATTTATCTATTTTTAAGTTTTCTCATATTCCTATGACACATATTTATGATCCTTTTATTCCACTATTGATTTTCCTCCATCATGCTTAGATAGCATGAAATTTTTGCACTAACAACTTGAAACAAATTTCCATTGATTCATTGGCCTTTTATAACAACTTTTCAATATTTAATAGTTTTTACAAGAAAAACATATTTTCTAAAAAAACTTTATTAACTTTATCATAGAACTATGAAACATTTAATAAGTTTTGTTTCATCCCATCAATAAACAAGATCTTTTGGAATCTAACTTTTTAACCCCAATGATAGTAGATCAAACACCTTTGATTCTGAGTAACTCGTCATTTCCAAAATTCACTAAAACTACTTTAAAATCCTTCACATTATTTAACAATTCCAAATATCCTATCATATGTGAAGAGAAACCACTATCCAAAATCCAGGGTTGTTCTCATTTTGTAGAATTAAGATTAGTTTCAACAATAAGAGCTTTTTATTTTCCATTATCTTTCTTCACATCTGGATTTTAAGAGTTTTTATAAAAAATATTTGTGAAGGAAATAAAACAAGACATAATTTTTCAAGGTGTCTAGGCTATTTACATGTTTCAAAAATAATTTCCAAATTTTGGAATCTATTTTCAAATTTCATTCCAACTTTTTCATGTGGACTTCTTTGAGTGGCTTGAATTCCATGAAAAATATGCTTCTAGTTTCTCTTGGGATTATTGTAATGTTGTCGATTAAACTAAAACATTTTCAATGTATGGCCAAACTCACCACAATACCAGTAGTAACCATAAAAGTAATATATTTTCATTTAATTTCCATATAGTCAATTTTTATAGACCTGATTTTCATCATCTTTATTACTTCTTACTTTGGAACTTTTTTGTACCTAAATATTTCTATTATCTTATGAAATTTTATTCTTCAAGTCAAACTTCTTTTTAGCCACACAAAAATCAATAATAGTAGTAACTTTGGATTTAGAAAATGAAATGTTTGAAACTTTAGATTTTTTAACTTTTTCAGTTTTGGCTATATATATGATTTTCTCGGCTTTTTATTTTTTTGAAGAGATTCATATTTTTCATTAACCATTAAGGGTAACTTTTGCTGATAATTATTAGGTTTACACATTTTATAACTCTCTCCAACTTCTATAACTAAGTTTTTGAAATTTAAATTCCTTGTTCATCTTTGGTAAGTTTTTATTGATTTAGTTTTAACACTTCCTCCATTATCTTAATTTTTTCTTCAATTTTGAGATTTATGTTTTTATACTCATCATCCATATTCTTTAAATTATCAATTTCTCTTGAAAATTTGGATTTTTATTCAAGAACAGATTATTGATTGTTTTATAAAATATTTTATATCTTCAACTTCTTAATATCTCTTTTAAGTCTTAAAATCTTTTAAATACATTCTTTCAACTCTCTTTTCAATGAAAAGTAAAACAAAGTATCTTCTTCATTATAAATACAACATTTGTTACTGGGGAACTTTTCATTATTAACTTTAGTAATAAAATTTCATTTAGTAGCATCATTACTAAAGTTTACTGCTTATTCTTCCCTATTATAATCTTCATCACGTTTAGACAAAAAGATTCTCCATTCGAATTTAGATAACTTTGTATCTTTTCCATTGGAATAGGATTTGAATTTTATTTTATTTTTTATAAATTATCTTTTTAAATTTACATCAGCTTTATCACTTTCTTCATTTTCCTTTACTCAAGTTAAATTTATAGCAAAATTTCCAATAGTTCTGCAGCCAAAAAAATTAGTGGTGACTTCCCTTTGTACTTTCTTATAACTCTTTTCACATTTTTAGAAAACAAGGGTATAAATTTATCAAAAAAATTACTAACCCTATATTTGGAATCAGATTCACTAACTTATTCATTATTAAGAACTTTCTTAGATTTCCCATTCCTATAAACTTTTAAGAAAATTTCTCAATTTTCCTTCTCTTTTCACTTCATAACTTTCTATCTTCTCATTTCATACATAATGAGAGTTTTGCAAAAATCATCCAGAGATAGAGTTTTAGGATATTTATCTTCTAATGGTTAAACTTAAACATCAAACGTATCAATAATAATTCATAAGATATTTTAAAAAACTGGTTGAATCTTCAAAATTCGAATCAAGATATCTAATGGTTCTTAAAATTTCATTAACCCTTGTAAAGAAGACCCTAATTGATTCATAATCACCCATTTTTATATATTCATACTTAATCTTATAGATGTGTAACATAAATTTATTAACTTTCTTATTTCCCTTACAGATGTTCTTCAAATTTCCCCAAATTACTTTAACAGTTCCAACTCCTTTAACTCTGAGAAACATACTTTCATAAATTGAGGGAATTATGGAATTTCCAGCGCACTCATCATTCTCCAAATTGTTTTTATCAGTAGTTATTAGAGTAACATTCTCAGCACAATGATAGAAACCATCTATTATAACTTCAATAACTTCATAACCAAGAGACATAATATATGGAAACATTCTATCTTTTTATATATTATAGTTATTTCAATTGAAAACCATAATCCTTTTACTATTCACAAAATTTGGAATATCTATATCAACTTTTCTATTCAAAAAAATTCAAAAAATATTTAATGAAGGGAAACTTCCTTAAGATACTAATTTAAAGAACCAATGTAATCACTTAGAGGGGGAGGTAGTAAATCAAGGATCTTGTTATATATATAATTTCTTTATTATTATAAAACAGCCTTTACCTCCTATTAAAGTGTTATAACTTTGATGAAAGAAAATCATCCAAGAACAACAATAGGAACACAATTATTGATAAGTTTTACTGCTTAGTAATAGTATCTAGTCATTTTCAAGGTTTTTAAATAATCCAATACCACACAATCTACTAGAAAACAATCCTTTTATAAGTTTAAAAAAAAATAGGTAATATCCATACCCTTGTATTGGAATATGATCAAAACAACATTGAATATTCTTTCTATATAGATAAATATATAAAAAAAATATTTCACAATAACTTTATAAACCTTCTCTAAGAGGCTCATAATTTTTTCATTGTGTTTCTTTTAAAAATTTCAATTTTTCTATTCTTGCAAAAAAATCAATTTCTAAACCAACAGTTTATAAGAACCTCTTCAGTTAATCAGTTATACATCTAGAAAGTGTAGTTCCCTGACCCCGGAAGCATGAAGTCAGTGTATACTACCATTAAATTGGAATTATTATAAGGAATCAAATCCTGAAGGACCAAAGAGTTGAGCAGTCTTGGTAAACCAGATACATACATGAGTCTTGTATTACAAATGAATACACTAATTAAAACATAATTTTTCTTCTTTGGAGGATAACTTTATTTCAAAATAGAATATCCTTACATATATTTATTAGTACACTTCTTGGATTCCTATGGAAATGAAAAAAATAAGGATGAGCTAAAATGCTCATTACGGGTTAAGTATAGCAGAAGAAATAATGAATCAATGAGAATAATCGATGTGGCAAGGTAATAACTGGACACACATGTCATGAAATTAATAAACTGAGAGGGAGAGTGTAAATAATATGTCAAGGTAAATAACTAAACACACATTACATGAAAATAATTGGATAAGGCTTAATCAATATGGTAAGATAAATAACTAAAAACCATTTCATTTAATCAATAAACAGATAATTAAATGCATCCATATATTTTTTCATAGTGAAAATCTCATGTATACAAATAAATGAATCAAAATTAAGGAAATTATTAATTATTATATGTCATGTTTCCTAGGTACATGGTACATTTTCCATCAAGACCTTTCACAATATGGTTTATAACATACTATGTGAAAACCCCACAAAGGCTAGCCAACTGACTCATCCCATCAGACTATCGATGCATCGAGGGGCTATTTATAATCATCCCCCACCCATATCATACAAGTCCAAATCATTCTTCATATATTTAATAATCGATTTAATTCATGAACAATGTGCCTTAAAAAATATCTGGATTGAGTAAAAGATTCAGATTTATCAATATTTCTACAAATATCAAATAACTTTCAAAGTAAACACCATATGTAAAAATGGTATATAGTTTAGGTAATAATAATATCCATGATAAATGATATGGATATTTAGGGTAAATTTAATGAATAATTATCATAGGGAATTGAATATTTCAAGGGGACTAAAAAAGAATCAAGGAAGTAAATGTCAATATTATCCTTGGACAAATAAATAATAAACCATACAAAGGAATAATAAGTATCGTATCAATAAAAAGTACCCAAAGTGTAGTAAGGATAAAGGTTTCTTGTCATTGATGAATAGAAATTCTATAAAAATATCTTTCAAAAACATTCTTGAGGAAACTATCCTTTTCATTTTGAATTTTTTTTAAAAGCATTTTCTTTGAAATTAGCTTTTTAAAACTTTTTCTATAAATAGATATTTGTAAAATTACAATTTAAGATTCAAAGAAATGATGGTGGGTGATTCTGTATAATGTAAAAAGAACATTCCTTTTGCATGGTAAAAAGGTTAGAAAGTGCCTTTTTCGGAAATATATAAGAAGATTCCTTTGAAAATATTTGTAAATTAAAAAAAAGTTAAAAATTTCCTTAATAAATCATTTTTGAAAGGTTAAAAATATTTTTCAAAACCTTTATAGAAAATAGGGGTTTATAAGAAAATAATTTCTCCAACTAAATAGAGAAATATAGTTGGGTTATCTTAAAAATATTTCATAAAACATTTTGAGTACCGAAGAGTGGGAAAATAGTTTTATTACTTGAAAAAGGTCATAAATAACTAGAGTAGAATAAAATGAAAGGGTTTTTTTAATAATTATCATATAAATTCCTTTAATTTAATTTCAATAATAGATAATCTATATTAGAATGAGATTATTAAATAAACCCTTAAATGATCATAATGTTGAAGTGACAATTAATCAATGAATTTATTATTTGTATCAATTTTAAATCCACCTATAAGAAATTTAAATAAATATATATATATTAAAATTAATTATTCACATAACCATGTAATATTAATGACAATGAGGATGTAATATAACATAATGTAAAAAAATTGAGTTATTAAATTTCTATACCACTTGGTAACTTAAAGTTCAAATCCACTTAGATGAAATAATTCAAATTGAAACTCAAAATACAATGAATAATGAATTATTCATGATATTTAATTTCAAAATAGAATTATATACACCATATAAAAGAAACTAGGTTCATAACATTACAATATGCCTTAATGAAATGAAATTGAGATGAAATCCCTTACCACTTGGTAACTTTTGAATCATAATCCCCATGAAAGAAATGAAATCAAATAAAAAGTTAAATAACATTAAGATAAATTTATTAATGATATAAAATAAAATAGGGTAATTATATACACCACACAAAATAAATAAGTGGTGAAAATGGTGTATGCCTCACGGAAAGAAAAGTGAGACAAGAATCTCTTACCATGTGTTTCCTTTTGGATGAACGTCCTTTAAAAACATGTATAATGGTTTTAATCATGTTAATAAATTTTAAAAGAACCATAATTATAATATATTATTCTTTTATAATATCATATTACCCAAACATTAATTATATTTCTTTATTTTCATCATTTCATGTAATAACTGCTTTGTTTTTCGAGTATGTTTTGACTTGTTATTTTTTGTTCTTATTATGTCGATCATGATTTCATAATCATAATAATGTAAACCATGATTTAATTATCATATATATTCATTATATATGTATTTATAATAATATATAATATTTCGATATAATAAATGAAATGCACTATTCATGGAGATAGTAGGTCGTATGTACGCATGAACGCTACTTCCATTTATTTTTCATATTTAAAAGAATGAAAATTAAATGATATGTATGTATGTATGTATGTATGTATGTATGTATGTATGTATGTATGTATGTATGTATGTATGTATGTATGTATGTATGTATGTATGTATGTATGTATGTATGTATGTATGTATGTATGTATGTATGTATGTATGTATGTATGTATGTATGTATGTATGTATGTATGTATGTATGTATGTATGTATGTATGTATGTATGTATGTATGTATGTATGTATGTATGTATGTATGTATGTATGTATGTATGTATGTATGTATGTATGTATGTATGTATGTATGTATGTATGTATGTATGTATGTATGTATGTATGTATGTATGTATGTTATAATTTTAGTATAATGTTTATATCATATATGTCACATATTTTTATTAAAACCATCCTTTATACATTCCATGTATAGCGTGAACAAATCACGTCGCTTTGAGGAGGCATTAGTCCACACGTCCAAAAACAATGTTATCATATTCCCATAAAATATAAGGCATGAAGGTATGGTTATATAAAAACTTAAAAATAATAAAGAAATTATAAATACTATATATATCATATATAAACTATAAATCCATAGTTATTTCCATCCTTGAAAGTTGGTAAATGGAAGAATGTATGAAACAGGTTCGTGAGGCAGTAGTCTGTTATACACACGAACGATGATTGTGGATCCCATTTGATGGATGTGTGTAAAATTTTAGGTATAACTCTTATAATAAAAAAAATATAAGTATATTTAATATAATTATGTTATTATATAATCATAATATTAAATAATTTAAGTATTAGAGAAAGAATTAAACCAAAAGTGCTCGTTGAAGAATGTTGCCTCTTTTTCAGGTAACTCCTTTTGGTTTATACCAAAAGAATTCTTTGGTTGTATTTATGCCCAAATTAGGGATTATAGGATGAGGGTGGGTATTTTGGGATATTATTTTTTCAGATTTTTTATGATCCAAATGTATTGATAAGTGTTAATAAGTGGGAGGGTTGAGTGCCTTTTATAGTGGAGGAGGAGTGGTATTCTTGTAAATATAAAAAGGTAAACACTCTCGGGTGGTCTCCCTTACATAATGTGCCTCCCATATTAAACAAAATTATATAAAATATAGTATATGGTCTAAATATTTCTGTAAAATAGGGTTTATATATGTTTATAGGTCAATTTTTTCCTTAAGTTTAAGGTTTAGTCCCTTGTTAAACCTAATTTTACTTTTATCATGGTAATTAATTTTAATTGCATCCACTAATATTGTTGGTAAAAAAATAAGTATAAATTAATTTAAATTATAAATTATTATTATTCCAAATATTTAATCCATTTTTTCAAATTCTAAACTCATAAGTATCATAAATTAGTTTAAATTTAATCCCAGAGATGGGACGACAAAGCGGGGTTTTAAAGTAAAAATGTTCAAATGTTTGAAATGTTCTTATATCCAATTTCAATGTGAAATTTATTAAAATCACCTAAATTGGATTAATTGATTTATAATTGAACTAAATATATTTTAAAATCAAATTATAATATAATTTAACCATATAAATGAATTATATGAAAAAATGGTTTTCAATTAAAATTCAGTATTATTCATTATTCATCAAAAACTGAAACTTCTCAGAAAAAATATAAAAAATTCACCCTAAGATAATTTATATTTTAAAATTTCAAAAATTAACTTTATTTTGACATATAAATTTTAAAAAAATTCCAAAATTTAGTTTCAAATATGGTTCTCCGTCTAAAGGCGGCAAAATTTCTATTAGAAAAATATTGCTTATTATGTGTAAAATTGGGTTTGTTCTTATTTTATGACTATAAAATCTATTGGATAAATATCAAAAATATTTTATTGAATATATAAAAAATATATTCATTTATATCATTCATTAATATTAATTAATTTCATTTATTAGGATAAAACACCTTTGTGAGCATAAGAACATTTCCTTTATATTCAATTGGTTTTTCTATTCATTTAAAATTAATTGGTAACCAATGAATTCATTTTATATTTTTGAAAACCATATATTTTCATAATTTAGTTAATCTTATTCATAACCACTAATTTAATGACAAGTTTACATCTTATTATATTAAACAATAATATTTTAATAATATATTGTTGTTTGGTAAAACTTAGTATTTCATGTAATGCAAGTTATCGAAGAAAGTCTTTGTTATGTGTAACTATAACATACCATTACCTTTCTGGAAGGTAAATTATAAAACATGTAGTAGTTTTATTTTTTTTCATTTTCTAGGTAGGTTTGAGAAGGTATTAAGAGGATATCTAAAATAGTGTAGTCAAAGATTTTTTGGACTCTCAGCTTCAATCGGTTAATCTGCATCCTACTGAGGATTTACACACCGTATAATATGGTCAAACATCATGTAAATCATAAAAATTAAAATAATTCATTTTTATCAATAGGTGATGGGTTTTTTGGAAGATATGAGAATTAATAATTACACAATATGTAAATGGGTTACACGATGTGTAAAACACAAAGCCGTATTTTTTTAGCAGGCAGTTCAGTTGAATTTTCATTGGTTATTCCTCCATACTTCCTTAATCTTGACCAATATCCATTCCCAAGTGATTTTGGGATCCTACAACCCCTATAGACCTTTTCATTTGGTGATTGATCATTTTTTAAATCACGTTTTGTCTTTCCAGGTAGAGTTCCTAGATATTCAACACCTTCGTGCTTGTTGGCAGGTTTCATTGTGAGAATTGTGCTTCTATGAGAAAGTGAAGTGGTTCTATATTTGGTTTCCAATTTAATTAACCATTAATTGGTTCATTTAAATTCAGTTTTATTTAAAATTAAATTACTTAAATCAAATAAATTATTTTTAATCATTTTATTAAAAACTTAATTCCAGTGAATTGGGGTTTAAGTTTGCTTTCACATGAAATTGGAAAAACCCCAAATTCTAGTTAATTGGGGTGTGTTTGTAAAATGTATGGAAACTATATGAAAAATTAAATGGATGGATTTAATTGTGAAATGGATTTTGAAATTGCGTGAATTGGTTTCAAATCCCTATTTTTGTGAAAATGGATTAAAAATGGTTTTGATAAAAACACATTGGTTTTATCATAAAAGGGATTGTTATTTATTAAAAACTCATTATGGTCTTTAAAGAGGAAATTGGTATATTTAAAATCAAAGATATTAGATTTAATTATATTTTAAGTAGTCTTGAAATAAATTTCCCATCATTGTTTGTACTTGAGAACATGCAAGCCTTAGGTTGTTAGTGTGTTATTTGTACAACACTTTACAGTTTACAACATTCTAAAACTTTATATCAACACATCCCATTCCTTTGGTGATGGTGATGATTCCCCTTTTCCTTAATCCCAAATGGGTGTATGTATATACTTGTCATTTCATAGTGTTGGGTCCCTATAGCATAGAACTTCCGTACATATTTGTTACATGACCATGTTGCTCACTTATTTGTATTTAAAATGTATATTACATTGTTATAAATTGCTTTAAATACCTTGTAAATTTTATATAAACTATTTTATATAAAAATTTTATTTAATCCATTTTGTTAAAAGTTACATTTGTATCAATCTCCCTTTGTTTAAAAGAAAATTACATAATGTAAAATTTATTTCAATCATCTAAAATGTGAAGCATAAATTGCTAATGTATTTCCATATTTTAAATTATAAATCATGATTTGTTTAAATATGATTTTGTGAATGTCAGAACTGATTATTTGAAAATTAAAATCACTTTCTTGGTAAATTTGATATTGGAATATTGTTATGGAATCCTTGGGTGAAATCCTACTGGGCTTTGGCTCACACCCTACTTGTGCCTTTGGGTGTTTGTAGATCATATCTTTCTAGGTTTGAGTAAGGGAAAGGGATCTCTTCGAGGTGGATCTAGCTATTGAACCTTGGACTTAGTGAGTTGTTTCCTTTGGTACTGGGGCTATTTTCCTTATTTTGGTACTTTAGTTGTAGTACTTTGGGATTTATTTCCTTATTGACTTCTGATACATTACTCTCAGTGGAGTTTCTTTTGATATTCATATTTTCTTGTTTCTTTATTTTCATAATGTTTGTGGAAAAATCATTCCACTTTCAGTTTTTATGATGAAAGGTACTAGTCGTTGACCCGTGGAGATCAAGAATTCTCTTCGGGATATGTTAATACTGGATCAGTTATCGGGTTACTAGGGTACCCAAGTTGGTTAACAAAAAAGTGTTATCATAGGGTGGTTGAACTTTTGTTTTGAAGCGAGTATGCATTTGTGAAATCTTTTCAGGACATAGAAGGTAGTTGTGATTGAGTACCTAGCCATCTCTCACCACAATGAATCTGAAGTCTATAGGGGTGGTTAGGAAAAGATGTCTTGAGGATTAGTTCTATAATTTTCCATGTTTTGATTTGGGTAGAGTGAACTCTAAATATTTTTTGTTCTATCTATTGAAATTAATTTCCCTTGTCACTCTTTTTGAGTGTTAATCTGATGTATTCTTTATTATATATAGATGTTTTTTAGCATCATTCCTATGAGAAGATGTGAGGATTGGATCTAGGAGGAAGTTTTTACTGAACCTCAAGGATAAAATCCTCTTGTGGACCTGAACCTAGTTGAGGTGATTGTGCGTATTGTCCAAGCTCTAGGACAAGAATCACCTCTAGTTCTTATTTAGGATCCAGTTTTGGAACCTCATTGAAACATTCTCAATATTTTTTCTCAATATTTCCTTTTCCATAATCTAGAACCATTCAAAGGCTCAAATAATCCTCAATAGGCTAAGGAGTGTTTGAGCATGATATAATTCTTCTTTGGGTTCTGGGACACACCTAAAGAAATCAAAGTGAGATGTTCCACCTTCATGATGGAAGGACCAAGCAGGAGATGGTGGGACACTATAGTAAAGACAAAGAATCATGAGGGATTAGAGTTTAAATAATTCAATGTTCTTTTCTCTAAACAGTTCTATCTAGAATCAATGCTTTTGTCCAAGTCTATAAAGTTCTTCAAACTTGATCAGGTTTAAAGGACCCTGATAGAGTATGCAAACTATTTTGTTGAGCTTGTGTATTTCACACTTTAGATAGTATTGAATGAGAGGATGAAGGATTTAAATTTTTATTTGGGACTTCATCAAGATATTATTTCTCATGTTTTCTTGCTGAAGCTGCCTTCTTATACTGATGTGCTGGATAGAGCACTTATGGTTGAAATGGACTTGGATGGAAAGTTAGGTTTATCAGGAGTTTCTTTCACTCCCATTGGCAGCATGATTTCCTTCAAGGTAAAGTGTAAGTGTGATTATTCTCACATTAGTGCTTGATTAAAGGGTCATTCTATTCCTAGAAGAGGTCCTTTAGTTTGTTACCAGTGTGGTAAGTTGGATCATTCAAAGGGGGGTTTCACTAAGGCACCCAAGAACTATGGATCCTATAAATGCTCTAGGAAATTGCAGTGATTCTTCCATATTTATTACACTCTACATAGTGTAATGGGATCATCATCTCCTCATAAAATTTTGGGGCAATCATAAGCTTCACTTATAAAATGGTTCCATCCACAAGCATCCAGAACGAATCTTCTTCATGTAGTAGATGAGTATCTAAATGAAGTGGATATGGGTACAGAGACTGTGAGAGGTACTATTACTATAGCTTCTTCGTTATTGATTGCTCTATTTTATACTGGTTAATCTCATTATTTTATTTCAACCTGTATTGAAAATATTATGAATCTTTCTATAGATCTTTTATCCTATGCAATGGATATTACTACACCCCTTGGTATGAAGAGAGAGCAGGGTATTCATAGTCCATCTTGTGTGTTCTCTCTATCAGATGTCGATATTGCATGAATTTTTCTAGTTATTGAAATGATAATTCTTGACATCATATTCAATATTCATTGTATTATTGAAAATAAAGCTTGTATTGATTGTTATCTTTGATAGGTATCCTTTACTATGTTTAGTGGTGTGTTCTGTGTCTTTCAAGGAGAATCGGACCCAATATCAAGAAGAGTCTTACCTTATTATATGGAATTGGGGAAAGTGATACCAGCATTTTCCTTTGATCTAGATTGGGAATCTTTGAACATTGATATCCCTCTAGTGTTCATCAAGTTTCCCAACATGTTTACTTATGACTTATATTTTTTTCCACTAGTAAGGAAGGTTGAGTTTTCCATTGACTTAATGCATGGTACTCAACCAGTATTTATCCCCTCTTACTGTATGTCACCAGATGAAATGAAAGAGATAATGTACTAGTTGGATAATATTCTAGATAACAGTTTTATAAGGCTAAGTGTGTCACCTTGGGCGATGCCTAATCTCTTTTCTAAGAAATCGGATGGTTCCCTTTTCCTTTGCATTGATTATCGAAAGATCAATCGATTGACCATAAAGAACAATATTTGTTTCCATAGACTAATGATCTATTTGATTAGTTTAAGGGGGGAAAGCAGTTTTCAAAGATCAACCTTAGATCCAGTTTCCATCAGTTAAGGATAAAGGAGTCTTACATTCAGAGAAATAACTTTTGGAGTAATTACAACCATTATGAGTACCTTTTCATTCCCTTTAATATAACCAATGCCCCTATAGTTTTTATGGCTTTGATAAACATGATTTTACATAAGTAGCCTAATACCTTCATGGTAGTCTTTATGGAAGATATCCTCATTTACTCTAAGTACAAGTAGGATCATGTGCATCATCGGATAATGGTTCTTAGTTTAATGAGAAATCACCAACTTTATGGAAAGCTTTCATAATGTAATTTTTGGATTCAGGAAGTGAAATTCTTGGGGCATGTGGTGTCGAAATAGGGAATATCAATTTATCCTAATAAGGTGAAGGCTATTATTACTTGGTAAAACAATGAAATGTATTTGAGATTTATAGATTCTTAGTCTTAGTCAGATATTATTGTCGATTCATGAAGGACTTCACAAATTTGGATTCTAAAATTATTTCACTAACATAAAATGGAGTTAAAAATCTTGGGATTAGAAATGTTATAATTATTTTGTTAAGATAAAATGTCTTTTGACAACTACACTAGTGTTGACTCTTCTAGAGGTCATATAGGACTTTGTGGTATTTTTTGATGCATCGGGTACAGTCTTGGGTTGTGTCTTTATGAAGGGTAATCATGTAGTTGTTTATGGCTCTCGTCATCTTAGGCCACATGAGAAGAATTATCTAACCCATAACCTTGAACTAGAAGCTATGATGCATGCTCTTAAAATTTGAAAAAATTGCCATTGCGGATAAATATTTACTCTATATTTTGAACACAAGATTTTGAGTTATATATTCTCTCAAAAAGATTTAAATATCCACCATAGGCATTGGTTGGAACACCTATAATATTTTCATTTCCACATCGCCTATACCCCAAGGAAATGGAATTTTGTTGTAGATGACTTGAGAAGGAAATTTCCAACCCAGGCAGTAAAAGAATCATCGGAAGAGTGGAATTTTATGGCTCTCATTGCACAGCTTCTTATTAGAGT
This sequence comes from Viscum album, assembly GCA_963277665.1. Classification (NCBI taxonomy): domain Eukaryota; kingdom Viridiplantae; phylum Streptophyta; class Magnoliopsida; order Santalales; family Viscaceae; genus Viscum; species Viscum album. The sequence goes on from OY728140.1 coordinate 546,313,689, forward strand.
TTAGGAGAAAGGGGCTGAAGTTTCTTTATCCAGTGTTCATTTGACATCTGCTATTCTCGAATTGATTCTTTAGGAGCAACATCTTGATGATGATTTTGGTAGAATTGGAGACTCTATGTATGGTAGGGAGACAGTTTCCATGTGTTAATTCTTCAATGAGTTCATTCTATTCTATCAGAATCACTTGGTGGTACCATCTTCAGTAAGTAAAGCTATGATGGGGGATTTTCACAGTTCCTAGTGGGCAGTTTACCTAGGAACCATGAAGATTTTATATGAAATACAGTTATAGTTTTTGTGTCTAGGTATAGTATGATACATTGTTGAGTTTTTTTCTCATTATCATGCATGCCAAAAGGTTAAGGTCGAGCACCAGAAACCTTCAAGTTTCCATCAGCCACTTCCAGTGCCTACATGGAAGTGGGATGAGATATCTATTGACTTTTTGGTTGGGTTTCCACATACCAAGAGAAAGAATAATGTAATATGGGTTGTGATCAATAGGCTGATGAAATCATATCACTTATTAAAAATTCACAATACAACCAAAGTTAAAGATTTCACAAATCTCTATGTGAAAGAGATTGTTAATTTTCAAAAAATTAATTATACTATAGTTTCTGATAGGGATCTGATCGCATAGTGACTTACTATTCAATTCCACCTTTACACTGTTGTTTTAAACTAGTTTTTTAATGAATATTCAAAATATAATAATAAATCTAAATTCTTGTTTTATTCAATTAATTAATGTTTATCATTGTTAAAAAGGGAAATTATACTTGTTTTGATATTTTCATTGAAGGTGGAGATGATTTGGAGGCTCGGAGATCATTCAGAAGAAAAACAGGCCAAACTGCATGGCATCCCATGGAAATCTTTCCACTCTTTTGAACAGTAAGAAAATTATGTCAATCCAAATGTGCTTAACCTTTTTGGGAATCTCCAGCACATCATGGGATATAACTCTTATTATGAAATCGAATCTGAATTCGGCCATCTTCTGGCCCATTCGAACCATTCTATCCAGGGGATAGAATCTGCTCGAATTCAAAAGTGTGTTTCGGTATTTTGACCATATCTCTCAATCCAGTTTTCTAATGGCCGAAAAATTATATAGGGAGATAGTCACTAGTCCTGCCAACAACTCTTCACTTTTTTTCAAGTCTTTATATTTCTTTATTATATTCCAAAATTGAGACACAAGTAGTATCTCAAAAATAGGGTTCCCAAAACCATGTCCCATTTTGGCTATAAAAAGGCACCATGGGCACCTCATTTGTAAGTTCGTCCAAGGAGTGAAGTGATGCCGATTTGGAGGTTTAGAGGAGTCCCCTCTTCGTCCTAGAAGTTCTGGAGGCCCCTATCCTCATAGGGGGATCAATAATGAAGAAGGAGTTTCGCCCAAGCTTCCTCCTCCACCCGATGTCGAGATAAACAGTGGGCATTCATTGTGAGAGAGTTACACACATGTCAAGGGAGTTAAAAAGCATATATTAGCTACTAGTTTGAAGTAATTTGGGTGTTAAAACATTTATTTCCATGTATCTTACATACTTTCATATTTGAATGCTTGTTTTGATGCATGCAGATGAGATGCTCTTAATTTCTAATCGATCGGTGTGAGGTTTTGAGTGTGTGACTTGTGTTACTCCGATTGGGTAACACAAGAATCCTTTTATTACCCAATTTCTTGAGATTTAAATCTACTTTGTAAGCTCTTATTCCATTCATAAGTTTTTTACCTTGTCAATACAATTGTTATTTCAAGGTTTGGTTCTTTAAGCAATGAAATAAAGGCTTAGGAATTAATCGAGATTCCAATTAATTTCAACCAAAGAACTACTCCAAACCTAAATTAATCTCCAAGACTGATGAACTTGAAAGCGTGTAGTGAACTCACAATTAACCCTTTTATCTCATATTTTTCAAAATCCATTTGGTTTCTAAACTTTTAAACTTTCAATTAAGTAATTTCATCCAAAAACTAGTTTCAAAACCACCCCTATTTTAGTACTTCTTATTAAAAATACACACTCTAAACCCACAAGAGCTCCTTGATAGATGACCTAGGGTCTTCCCTAGACTATAAATCAACCTTAAAAACATAATAAATTTGATGTGTCATGACATCATGGTAAAATTTTTGCACCGTTTCCGGTGAGCTCTTTGGTTTTAGTGTGTGTTTTTGATATTTTTTTTGTAAATTTTGTGAATGTTTGTTTGTTTTATATTCTAACTTTACATTTATTTTTGTGTTATAATTTATTTCTTTTGTAGGTTCTATGTATTATACATTCTAATCTAGGTGACTTACAACCTTTCAAACCCGAACTGGAGATGATCCTACATCAGTGACCCCGAGATACACAAGAGGAACCTATGAAAGAGGACACACAAAACATCAACACTCATCTTGATCCTTCTTATTCTTATTTGTAAAACCACATTAAAACTGAAATTAACTTGAATAACATGGCTGAAAACAATCAAACTCTAAAATAACTAACCTCGCCTAATGTTGATATCCAACCCACCTATATTCAATTACAAGGAGAGGCACCCAATTTTGAACTAAAATCTGGTTTAATTCATCTATTACCAAGATTCAATGGACTTCCTAGAGAGGATCCACACAAGCATTTAAAATAATTTCATACTATTTGTTCTATATTAATACCTGCAAATGTGGATTAATAACAAGTAAATCTTAGATAATTCCATTTTTCTTTAGAATATACAGCAAAATATTGGTTTTATTATGTTAATTCCCAAATAAGAGGTTGGGCAGACATGAAATGCCTTTTCCTTGAAAAATATTTCCCAGCCTCTCAAACTGCAAAAATAAGGAAAGAAATTTGTGGGATAATAAAATATCAAGGGGAAACATTACATGAATATTGGTAATGCTTTAAAAGTATATGTTCAAGTTTCCCACACCACCAAATAAGTGATAAACTTTTAATTCAATATTTTTATGAAGGTTTAATCCCTATTGGTTGAAATATGATCGATGCTGCTGCAGGTGGTGCACTAGTTGATACGACCCCAATTTTTGTAAGAACCCTGATTTATAACATGTCGCAAAAAATACATCAATTTGGTTCAAGGTCTAATGTACCGATTTTAAGTTTCCATGAGGTTCAAAGTACTGAATTTGAGAAGAAGGTGGACACATAGTTCAAAGAGGTAAGTACCCTTCTTCAACAACTTGATCTTTCCCAAGGGAAATCCAAATCTCCTCCTCCCATTCATTGTGGTATATGTTCTTCTGACACCCACTTTTCTGACAAATGTCCTCAATTGAGGGAATAATCTGAGAGTTGTGAGGCAATATTTCCAGGATGCCCCTATAACCAACCCTTTAGGCAAGAACCTTACTATCCATCCAACCCTGGGTGGAAGGAGAACCAATCCTATAGTCAAGGGGGTATTCAAACCAACCTCAATAACAATGGAACCAACTGGTGTAGAGTAGTCATCCACCACCACCACTGAGAAATCCATAACAACCCCAAAGACCTTTCCAAAAAAACCCTCAAAAACCAGAGCCTAGCCTAGAAGATATGATGAAACAAATGGCTGCTAGCAATATCCAATTCCAACAAACCGCTCAGGTAGCCATAAAATACCTCAAAACCCAATTAGTCCAACTAGCTAACTCAGTGGGTGAAATTCAAAGTCATGGGTCAGGTAAAATTCCCTCTCAACTAGTAGTTAACCCTATGGATAAAGGAAATGTTAGTTCCATCACCCTTAAGAGTGGAAAACAACTATAAAGTAAAATTAATCCTCCATTAGAGTCATCCCCTCCTAATGAAACCTCTATCCCAACCATTAAAAATGTTCCAAATGTTGAAGAACCTTGTCCTGAGAGAAGCCCTTCCAAAGGAAAGAGTGTGTATATTGATTATCCACCTAGCCCAACCATTCCTATTCCATTTCCTAAAAGGTCCACCCAAACAAGAAAACAAAAGGAAACTAAACTTAATAAAGAAATATTGGAAATTTTTAAGAAAGTGTAGGTTAACATACCATTGATTGATGATGTAAAGAAAATTTCACGGTATGCCAAGTTTCTAAAGGAGATGTGTACACACAAAAGGTGACTTCGAGGTGATGATAAAGTGAGATTGGGGAGGAATGTTTCATCATTGATAGAGTCATCACTTCCCACCAAGTGAAATGATCCTGAAACATTCTCAATTATGTGCACCATAGGGGATTATTCTTTTTCTAATTCTATGCTTGATTTAGGTTCCTCTATAAATGTGATGTCTCACTCCATTTACTCTATATTGCAGATCGGAGAACTGAAGCCTACTGGAATTGTTGTTCAAATGACCAAATGGAGTACCGTACACCCCTCTGGTTTGTTAGAGGATGTTCTTGTGAGGGTTCAAAATTTAATTTTTCCTGCTGACTTTTATGTGCTTAAAATGGAGGATGATAGGATGAATAGACATGCCCCGATTATATTAGGGAGGCCCTTCTTGAAACCCACCAAAACCATAATTAATTTCCATAATGGTACATTATCTATGGAGTTTGGTGGTGAAATTGTCCACTTAAACATCCTTGATGCCATGAATCACCCCTCAGAAGAACATTCCTCTCTCTCTGTTAATTCAATTGATGTACTTCCTTCCCCTAAAAAACAAAATTTCTTTCCCCTGGTCCCCTTTCTGAGTTTTCTTCATTGATTTAAATTCTAGGTAATGAATCATGCATTGATTTTTGTAGTGGTCTAGAAAAGTTTCATGCATGTTTATTAATTGATAATTTCTTGAACATCGAGGATCCAATGACCATCGATGATACTGCTAAGCTTGTAAAATATCATTCCTCATATGAGTATGATACCATTGAGTAGTTAGATGAGATCAGTGACCTCTCTCTTTCACACATTCTCCCATCAATCAAAAATACACCTAAATTGTAACTGAAACAACTGCCTCAAGATTTAAAATATTCATATCTTGAGAATGGAAACATGTTGCTCATCATCATTGCTAGTTCACTCCCTCCTGGTTATGAATTGAGGCTTCTTGAACTATTGAGGGAGTATAAAAAATCTTTGGGATGGACACTTTTGACATTCCTAGTATTATACCATAAATTTTTACACATCATATTTTGTTAAATGATGAGGCTAAACCAGTGAGGCAGGCACAACATTGACTAAACCCAAACCTTCTAGAATTTTTGAAAAAAGGAGGTAACAAAATTATAGGTTGTTGGAATCATTTACCCCATATCTGACAGCCAATGGGTTAGTCCCATTCAAGTAGTTCTGAAAAAAATGGCCTTACATTAAACAAAAATGAAAACAATGAATTGGTTCCAACTCGTGTGCAGAATAGTTAGTGTGTCTATATAAACTATCGCCGACTAAACCAACACACTAGGAATAACCATTTCCCTTTTCCATTAATTGAACAAATTTGAGATAGGGTATTAGGTAATTCCCACTACTATTTCCTTTATGGGTATTCTGGATACTTTCAGATCTATAATTCCCCTGAGGATCAGGAAATGACAACCTTAACTTTCCCCTTTGGCACATTTTCCTATAGAAGGATGCCATTTGGTATGTGCAATGATCCGAGTACTTTCTAATGATGCATGGTTAGTATTTTTTAAGATTACCTAGGGAAATGTATGGAAGTATTCATGGATGATTTCACTATTTATGGATCCTCTTTTCATGAATATTTGAGTAGTATTTCTTCAGTCCTACGTCATTGTATCGAAAATAATCTCGTATTAAATTATGAGAAATTCCATTTCATGGTGAGACAAGGTATAGTTTTGGGGCATGTCATTTTTAGGGATGGTATCCAAGTAGATAAATCAAAATTGGATGTCATTTCTTCCTTACCATTCCTCAAAAATGTATGGGATGTGCAGTCTTTCCTAGGTCATGTTGGATTTTACCGTTGTTTCATTCATGACTTTAGTAAAATTTCACTCCCCCTCTCTCGATTACTCAAAAAAGAAAAGGAATTTGTTTTTTATAAATAATGTGAGGAATCTTTTAATAAGTTAAAATAGAGTCTCATGTCACCCCTGTTAATCCAACCACCTCGGTGTTATTTACTGTTTGAGCTCATGTGTGATGCCTCTAACTATGCAGTTGGGGAATTCTTGTCACAAAGGGTTGATCGAGCTCCACATGTCATTGCCTATGCCCCATGTACTTTGGAACCTTCCCAAGAAAACTACACCACAACTAAAAAATAATTCCTTGCCATTGTATTTTCCTTAGACAAATTCAGGTTATACCTTTTGGGGTCTAAAGTCATTGTGTTCTTAGACCATGCAGCTCTCCGGTATCTCCTTAAGAAACCGGAAGCCAAGCCACGTCTTATTCGATGGATGCTCCTCCTTCAAGAATTTAATCTAGAAATTAGAGATAAAAAAGGAGCATAGAATGTAGTGGATGACCATATCAGTATTATTCCACCATCCTCGGACATTGACTTGTCCCCCTATATTCCTATAAATGATATGTTCCTCGATGAGCAATTGTACCGAGTGAAAGATGTTATTCCTTGGTATGCTGAAATTGTAAATTATTTAGTAGCATCTTGCATTCCTACTGATTTCAATAAAAACCAAGTAATTCATCTAAAACATGAGTCACATTGGTACATTTTGGATGACCCATACCTCTAGAGCACATGTAGTGATCAAGTCCTTAGGTGTTGTGTTCCCAAGAGAGAGTTTCAGTTTGTCCTTAGATTCTGTCCCACTCTTTCTTGTGGGGGAAACTTTGGTCCCCAATGGACTGCTCGCAAGGTTCTTGTTTCTGGAATTTTTTGGCCAACACTTTTTCAGGATGCCCATGATTTTTTCAAATCTTGTTCTCATTGTTAAATAATAGAGAATGTCTCTAAAAGAAATGAAATGCCACAATAATTGTTGCTCTTTCATGGAATTATTTATGTTTGGGGAATTGACTTTATGGGTCTATTTCTCAATTCCTTTGGCAATTTTTACATTATTCTAGTAGTTGATTACATGTCAAAATGGGTAGAGGCATGAGCTACAAAGACTGATGATTCTAAGGTAGTTGTAGAATTTTTGAGAACCCAAATATTATATAGGTTTGGCTTACCTAGGTTCATCATCAGTGACCAGGGTTCTCATTTCTACAACCGAACAATGCAATCACTTTTGTGTTGGTATGGGGTCAGTCATAGAGTGTCTACTACATATCACTCATAGAAAAATGGTCAATCAGAGGAGTCAAATAGAGAGGTAAAATAGATTCTTGATAAAATGCTCAACCTAATAGAAAATATTGGAGTCTTTGACATGATGATTCATTATGGGCCTATCTTAATACTTTCAAAACTCCCATTAGAATGACACCATATCATCTTGTGCTTGGAAAGAGTTGTCATGTGCCTATTGAGATTGAGAATAGGGCCTACTGGGCCATCAAATAATGCAGTTCTAATCTTTCTGGTGTATGTTCTCAAATGAAGTTGCAGATTCAGGAGATGGAGGAAATGAGAAGAGATGCATATGAAAACTCTAGGATTTATAAGGAGCGAACCAAGGCTACCCATCACCATATTATACTTCATTGTCAGCTCCAAATTGGTCAGAAGGTCCTCCTTTATAATGCAAGGATGAAGTTGCATCCAGGTAAGCTTTGTTCCCACTAGTTTGGCCCATAAATTGTTATTAATGTATCTCCATTTGATGTTGTTCAGGTTCAAAATGAAGAAACCAAGAAAACCTTCACTGTAAATGGGAAGTGGCTGAAGCACTTCTATGAAGCCCTTCTGGAGTTCCCAATGGAGGAACTCCATGTTCAAGAAGCAACATACCAGTGAAACACACCAGTTTTTATCCTTCCTTCTCACCTTCTCATTTATTACAGTGAGGACACTACACATTCTAGGTGTGGGGGGATGGGTACATTCCTGGGTTAGAAAGGAATTTTCATCATTTTTTTCTTTCTTCTCATTTTCTCCTTCTTTATGGTATTTTCACTTTTCCTCATATTGTTTGGTTCATTAGGATTTTCATTGTCTTTCTTCTTTCTTCTCTTTTTCGCCTTCTTTATGGTATTTTTACTCCCCCCCCCCTTATGGTCACCAAATCATGGAACTTACTGAAAATGCATGTTGAAATTTTTTATTCCATGTTGATTTAACATTTGAAAAACAAAAACTTGTCTCGGTTTTGGATTGAATGTTTGTATGAATTTAACATCAGGGAGTGATTTTTAGTGAATTTTCTTTCTATCAATGATATAAATGGTTGTATCACTATGAAACATTTGAGATGATTGATGCCCCTTATGTGAGTAGTTTTTTGGAAAACTGTGTCACTAATATCTCCACACATTTTTGCAACAAACCAAGAAGTGTGAATATTGCATACTTAATATAAGGTAAATATATGTTAGGTTAATATTTTTCATCCTTAAATGATATTTCCATACGTTCGTTCCATATCCAATCTATTTCATTATTGTACCATATTGACCTATGCATGTGTACCTATTGTTCGACTGTTGTACACCCTCAAAAAAATGGGTTGTGTCTTGGGAAGGTCAAAAAACACTCCTCCTTAACCTTTGATATTGTTATAACTATTTCAATTAGTGTCATGAGGAGATCAAACAAGGGTTGAGATATGAGTGTGAGATTTATTCCAAATGAAAATTATAAAAAAACAAAAATAATAAATGTGGGGAGTGAATAAATGTACAAAATATGGGGATATCTAGGTCAGGAGATTATGGTTTGACTTCTGGGAATGCTTAAGTGAGTGGGTCTTGAAATATTATTGCAAAGGATGTAGGGCATGTTCGGTGAAAATTCATTTAAAGATGAATAATTTAAAAATAACCTATATTTATTAGATAGAAAGTGGAAAGAATAGCATGGAATGGCTTTCACACAAAAACATGGAGAGTTATTGGAATGGTTGAATTTTGAATTCCTTGCTCAATTTGGTGTCATTAAGCTCTTTTACTTTCATTGTGATATGATTTATGAGACATCCTTTTCCATTTTCACTAGGAAGAACTCCTTGATGTGGTTTTTGAATTAATCACATTACTTTAATGAATTAAAATTTCCTCAAATGTTAAATCTTCATGATGTTGTTAATATATACATGCATCATTTTTTTGGATATGTGACTTTTCCCAAGAGTGAAAATGTTTAGGTGTGGTGGTGTGATCGCATAGCAATTTACTATTCAATTCCACCCTCACACCGCTATTTTAAACTAATTTTGTAATGAATATTCAAAATATAATAATAAATTACAATTCATATTTTATTCAATTAATTAATTTTTATCATTTTTAAAAATTGAAATTATACTTGTTTTGATATTTTCATTGAAGGTGGAGATGATTTGGAGGCCCGAAGATTATCCAGAAGAAAAATGGGCCAAACAGCATGGCATCCCATGGACATCTGTCCACTGTTTTGAACAATAAGAAAATTAATTTCTTCAAAATGGGATGATACATTGTGGGAATCTCCATCACATCATGGTATACAACTCTTATTAAGAAACTAAACCCTAATTCATTCATCTGGTGGCCCATCCGAACCATTATGTCCAGGGGATAGAATCTGCCCGAATTCAAAAGTGTGTTTCGGTCTTTCGGCCATATCTCCAAATCTAGTGGTCTAATGGACACCAAATTATACAATGACACATTAAAGAGTCCCTAAAACAACTATTCTCTTTTCTTCAAGTCTTAATATTGCTTTATACTATTCCAAAACTGAGACACAAGTGGTATCTCAAAAACAGGTTTCCCAAAACCGTGTCCCATTTTGGCTATAAAAAGGCACCATGGGCACCTCATTTGTAAGTTCGGCCAAGGAGTGAAGTTCTTCCAATTTTGAGTTTCAAAGGAGTCCCCTCCTCATCCTAGAAGTTCTGGAGGCCCCTATCCTCATAGGGTGATCAAGAATGAAGAAGGAGTTCCGCCCGAGCTTCCTCCTCCACCCTATGTCGAGCTAAACGGTGGGCGTTCGTTGTGAGGGAGCTACACACATGTCAAGGGAGTTCCAACGCATATATTAGCTATTTTTTTGGAGTAATTTGGGTGTTAAAACATTTATTTCTATATATCTTACATACTTTCATATTTTAATGCATGTTTTGATGCGTGAGGATGAGATGATCTTAATTTCTAACCGATGGGTGTGAGGTTTTGAGTGTGTGACTTGTATTGTCCTAATTGGGTAACACAAGAATCCTTTTCTTACCCACTTTCTTGATATTTCAATATAATTTGGAAGCTCTTATTCCATGCATAAGTTATGGACCTTGAAAATATGATTGTTATGTCAAGGTTTTCTTCTTTAAGCAATGAAATAAAGGCTTAGGAATTAATCGGGATTCCAATTAATTTCAACCAAAGAATTACTCCAAACCTAAATTAATCTCCAAGAATGGTGAAATTGAAAGTGTATAGTGAACTCACAATAAACCCTTTTATCTCATATTTTTCAAAATACATTTGGTTTCTAAACTTTTAAACTTTTAATTAAGTAATTTCATCCTAAAACTAGTTTCAAAACCACCCCCTATTTTAGTACTTCTTATTAAAAACACACACTCTAAACCCACCAATGCTCCTTGAGAGATGACCTAGGGTCTACCATAGACTATAAAACAACCTTAAAAACATAATAAATTTGACATTTCATGATAGCACGTTCAGGATCCTCGGTTCACTTATCACTTTTGGAGAGGCCTTCAGGAGGTACTAGGATCTCACCTCCATTTGATTATGGAATACCATCAGTAGTTGGATGGCTAGATAGAAAGATCTATACAGATTCTCAAGGATATTCTCTACTCTTGTGTTCTCAACTTTGGTGGGGCTTGGGATGATCATCTAGGGATATTTGAATTTTCTTATAACAATTGTTACCATTCTGTGATCAAGATGGATCCTTTTGAGGCCATGTATGGTTGGACTTGTAAATATTTGTTGTTTTGGTAGGACATTGGTAAAAGTACCTTGGTTAGACCAAGCTTGGTCTAAGAGATGACAAAAAATATTTAGTTGATTCTTTAGAGGATGTTGAAAACACAAAGCCAATATAAATCTTATGTTGATCATTATCATAGACCTTTGGATTTATCAGTTTGTGACCATGTTTTCTTGAATCTTTCATCCCAATTGAGTCATCGATGTCTTGGGAGGCAAGGGAATCATTCCCCTGGTTTTTTTGGACCTTTTGAGGTTTTTGATCATGTGGGAAAATTTCATACCATTTTTAACCACCATCGCAGATAACATCGATACATAATATGTTTCATGTATCTCAACTTCAGAAGAATCTTTTTGATCCGTCTTAAGTTTTGAGCTAGAGTGATATTGAGATTGAACTTGATTTATCTTTAACTGAAAGGCCAGTTAGGATAGTTTATTTTGAAATTAAGGTACTTCATGGGAGGATTATACCTTTGGTTCGAATGATATGTTAGCACAGTTCGATTTCTCATGAGATTTGGGAATGCATGGAAATGATGAGAGATAAATGTCTTCATCTATTTTTCATGGAATCTTATTTGTAATATTTCTGGGGATAGAAAGTTTTAATGGTGGGGAGTTTATAACATCCCATTATGTAACGACCCAAACTTTTTGAATAGTATATTAACTTTCTCTTAATGATTTAATAGAGATGTTAATGGTTAATGCAGAAATAGGAGTCGATGGCTTCATCCAGTAGACTCGAACCTTATGAAGCCCACTTATCAGATATTGGGAAGGAGGTGGCATCTTTGGGCTTCGCTTTGGACCAAGCCCAAGCCGAACTCCAACGTGTCAAGCTTGAACGGAGAAGCCTATGGGAGAAGTTCAAGTTAGTAGAGATTACTACTAGGGAAATGTTATCTGAACCTCCCTCAGATTCTCTCACCATAGCACACCTTACACTTAGGTCATATGCTGGTGTTATAAGGGGCTATATGACGAGACCGTAGCTTCTTTGTGTAATCTTTTGGGATGAATAAATTGAGATTTCCTCCTTTAGTGAAGTTTTTGAATTTTCAAATGTCCGGATAAATATAGTATGCATATTTTTGATGAATTTTAGAGAAAGGATATTTTAAAAATGTTTATGTAAACCTTAAATAATTAATGATGTGTAATGATTTTCAAAAAATGGTCTTCTGCAAAAGTGTTCAGTAAGGAATTTGGAGTCTAATAAGATCAACTTAATTTTTGATGAATAGTAAATTATGAATAGTGATTTTACACTTAGGATTAATAATGTGACCAAATGGATTAGTAATATCACTTGAAGAAAGTTTTAATATAATTTAGACACCTTGATTAAGTAATGTGATTCAATAAAAATGGTAAAATAACGGTTTCATAAATTATTAATCAAGTATTAGTTTTTTTGGGTGAATAGTGTTTTTTATTTAAAAATTTAATTAAAAATATTTAGAAAATTATTTTTATAAAATTAACATTACTTTTGAACTTAGAGTATCGATATTATGTTTTGGTAATTTTTGGGGATTTTTCTGAAAAAAATGAATTTTCGATGAATAGTGAAAATACAGTTTTTAAGTTACGGGTGTTTAATGACATCATTAAATGATGTATTAAGTATGTAATCAATATGTTAGACTTATGAATATTAATATAAGTTATGAGGTGTCCCAAGTGGCCAATACCATGGGAAAATATCATGGGCAAGCCCATGGTTTTGCCAAAACCACCAATGAGGTGTCCCTTGGCCATTAATGTCTTGTCCCCTCACTTTCCCTATAAATACCAAGTCATCCTCTCATACATTCGACTCAAAAATCATCCTCAACAAAGTTCTGGTCTCCTTACCTCCAAAGGAGTCCTCCCAAGGTTCCCTCAATCCTCTCAAGGTCCCAACCATTGAGTTTTAAGAGTTACGTTTAAGGTAAGGGATCCTACCTCTCTCTTTCTTTTCAAGTAATCTCTTTTATGTCATTTCTTTTATGATCCATGCTCTTATGTTGGATGATGTTATTTTATATTCCTCTTACTTCCCTTTTCATGTTCATATTATGAGATACCCCCTCTTTCTCTCATCAATTCGTTTTAAGAATGTTTAAGTGGCACCGTTAGGCTGCTGAATTTTTAAGGGATTCTTTCACCTTTCTCATTTTTTTCAAAGTTCTACTTTCATGTCAAGTCTTTCAAGTTCCTTTTTATTATTTTGGGGTATTATATCTATATCTATCATACTTAACATTTATTTTCAATTTATTAGAGACCCTATTTGATCTCGTCAATTCATTTTTGTTGAAGTTTAAGTGACGTCGTTAGGCTGCCGAATTTTCATAAGAGAAATCTAATTTTTGTCTTCCTTCCATGTTTTTCATTTCAAATGGTATGTCCTTAAAATTTCATTAACATGTTCATATATCCTTAATATTAGATCCCTCTACTATTTTATGGGTCATTTATGAATGTTGGACCCATGTCCCCTCTCTTTTCAATGTTTTCTAAAACCCCGAAACATAGTCGTTATGCTGCAGAATTTCCGTCTCAAAATGTCGCTCTCTTTTTCTAAAGTTATTTTATTTTATTAAGTTAATACTCAAATATCTCTATTATATATTGGTATTAAAATATATACCAAGTTTTTATATTTTAAATTCTGGGATTTACATACATGAGACCCGCTTTCCCTTTTCGTGGGTTTAAAGTGACTAAAGATCATGTCTTTAAAGCAGTTTTAAAACGTTATGATTATGAAATGAAACCCATTTCTTTTATGATCTATGGGTTGTTTATGAAATTATTGATGATTATATATGTGGATCACATGATAATAAAGACATGTCAAGGGTGCGCCCTGATAGCGCTCCAATGCATTGGGTAAAGACTTAATCTCTATAGATGACTATTTTTAACGACGCCTTGGTGAATAACCTTGGTAATTTTTAATGACACCTTGGGGATGGACCTTGGTGAAATAGAAATGATTGTAAATATTAAATATTGTAGCCACATCTTCAAGTTATGAAAACTGTTATTTTTATTATGATATTCCTCATGATTTCTTTCTCATGCCTTAAAATTCTTTTCATGACCTTATTGAAGTATCTCAAGTTCACATGTAAAATGTTTCTCTTGTTTCCCTTACTGGGCCTTCTTCTCACCCTTTCTTTTGATGTATGTCCCCAGGTTATGAGATGCAGTAATGAACCTAGGATGAAATTAAGGAGAATCCTTTCAAGTGTTTAAGAATAATGTTTTATGTTATTTTCATGTATTATGTTCCTGGTTTCCAAGACACTAAACCTTAAAGATCCTCAGTTTTGTGTAATGTAATGAAAATTTATGTTATATAAAGGCGGGATGCCATAGTTGGTATCAAAGGATGGTTTAGTTATTTGTGGAAATTAGGATATAAAAACTTTAGGAAGAACCCTATAGAAAATATTAAATATAGGAAAACTTCCTGGTATTTTGATAAGTATTGAGTAAGTGGTTTATCAAACAAATACATCCCTATCTGGATACGAGCAGGTAGAGGCGGCTCTGGCACAGATGTACATAGGGGTAAAACCCGAAAACACCGCTTTGATCTAGACTCAAACGGGAATTGGTGCACGATAACGGGTCTTGCTGCACTCTTGGTTACGACACTCCCGGGGGATATGTTTGGTTAATCACAAGCTTTTTATGAATCATTATGAAGGAATTGTAGAGAAATGTAATTTTCTAAGCATGAAGTCTTAGTTAAAAGATTCATAAATGAAATAAGTTTATCACTAAGGTTTTATCCTTTTAGAAAATGGCGGGCAATAGGAGGAACCATGAAGATGGTGACCGCAATGCACCATGTGCTGACGTCCCTCTAATAGAAGCCGAAATGGAAACATTCATGCGAATGATGAACCAACTGACTCAAGTTATGAGTAATAACTTGAATCAAGCTGAGAGGCCGATCTCACCACGAAGGGAACAACACTCTGTTGAGTCCTTCATGCATCAACGGCCACCAACATTCAGTGGATCTACTGACCCATTGGTTGTCGAACAATGGATAAGCTCCATTGAAAAGATCTTTTCTGTACTCCTTTGTTCAGAACAAGAAAAAGTCACCCTGGATGTTTACCGCCTAGAGGGAGAAGCTGATCAGTGGTGGTCACTGGTCAAAAACACGAAGCCTAGAGGAGAGATGGAATATATGGAGTGGGAAGAGTTCCGAGGAATATTCTTTAATAAGTATTTCCCTTGTTCCATGAGAACGATAATTGAGAAAGAGTTTCTCAAGCTAAAGCAGAAGGAGAATGAATCTATCGGAAGATATGAGATGAAATTCACACTACTTTCACGGTATACCTCTACCTTTGTCATGGATCCAAGTGGGAAGGTTGATAGATTTTTCAGTGGACTGAGACCTCATCTGTGGAAGAATTTAGCCAACCAGGACTACGATAGCTATGAGGAGATCGTGCGGAGTGCAATGAAAGTTGAGTTAGAGTTTCGTGAGACACAGTGGTATAATAAATCTAATGACAAGAAGTGATCTTTGGAGCCCAGTTTAGGGAAGACTTTTGATCAGGGAATAGGTGGAAAGAAAATGCAACTTACCACATGCAATACATGTGGGAAGAAGCATCCGGGAAACTGCTTGATCGGAAGTGGAAAGTGCTACAAGTGTGGAAGAGGAGGCCATATTGCTCGGAATTGTCATAGTGAGGTGAAGCCTCAACTCCCCAACACTAACGATAGAGGAAATATGGTTCTGGACCTACCCAAAGTCAATTTCTTCAAGTATAGACAGCTTGGGAACTTTGCTAATCACTGTCCAAATCCAAGGGCAGTGGAGGGGAATCACCATCAACCTCAGCAAAGGCCAGGGGAGCAAGGTCGTGCTTTTTCTATCACAACAACTGAAGTTGAAGCTCCGAATGACGTGGTAGCAGGTACTCTTGTTGTCCTCTCAAAACTAGCAACTACTTTGTTTGATTCTGGTTCTACGCATTCCTTTATTTCCTCCAAGTTTGCAAAGAATATAGAATCAATCCCCGAACTGCTTGAGTTAGAGTTGTTAGTCAAGAATCCAAGTGGTATTATCCATCCATCAATAGTGTTTAGAGACTCTAGTGTTTACTTTAGTGAGCACAATCTTATCGCAAATCTAGTAGTCATTCCCATGTTGGAATTCGACGTTATACTAGGGATGGACTGGATCTCAAAGTATAATGCTAAGATCAAATGCAGAAGTAAGGAAATCTCAGTAGTCTTGAATGAACGACCTACAATTATCTTCCAAGGAGAGATATCCCGAACCGATCCCTATCTAGAAACACCTCCAATAGCTTTCTTTATGGAGTTAATCGGTGATGATGAAGAAGGAAAATGGAGTATACAAATAGAATATGTTCTGATTGTTCAGGAATACATGGATGTATTTCCTGAGGAGTTACCTGGACCTCCCCCAGAAAGAGAGGTAGAGTTATCCATTGAACTCGTACCTGGATCTCAACGATATCAAAGACCCCTTATAGAATGGAAAATATGGATCTAGAAAAGTTAAAGAAGCAACTCCAAGACTTGTTGGAGAAGGGGTTTATCTGACCGAGTGTGTCTCCTTGGGGAGCACCAGTTCTCTTTGTGAAGAAGAAGGATGGATCAATGCGTCTATGCATTGATTATAGAGAACTGAACGGGATCACAGTGAATAACAGATACCCTCTTCCAAGAATTGATGATTTATTTAACCAACTTTGTGGGGATCAATTCTTCTCTAAGATTGACCTTCGATCTGGTTATCATCAACTGAGGGTGAAGAAGGAATATATCCCAAAGACTGCCTTCCGATCCAGATATGGGCATTATGAGTTTACTGTTATGCCCTTCATCTTGACTAATGCTCCTGCTATTTTCATGGATTTGATGAATAGAGTCTTTAAAGACTACCTTGATAACTTTGTGGTAGTTTTTATTGATGATATTTTGATATATTCAAAAAGTCGTGAGGAGCATGAAGATCGTCTTAGGGTTATTTTGAAAACTCTACGGAAGGAGAGGCTCTTTGGAAAGTTCAGCAAGTGTGAGTTTTGGTTACAACAAGTGGATTTCTTGGGGCACATCGTAACCAATGAAGGAATCTCGGTTGACCCTGCAAAGACAATGGTTGTGGATGAGTGGACTCAACCCACAACAGTAACTGAGATTCGTAGTTTCCTTGGTTTAGCAGGATATTATCGGAGGTTTGTGAAAAAAATGTCACGGCTTTCTAATCCACTAACCAAGTTGACTCGAAAAGGGGTTAAGTTCGTCTGGACAAAGGAATGCGAGGAAAGTTTCCAAGAGCTGAAGAAGAGATTGGTTACTGCACCTGTGTTAACACTACCCTCTATCGGAGAAGGATTTGTTATTTTTAGCGATGCATCTCTGAAAGGGCTTGGGTGCGTCCTCATGAAAATTGACAAGGTAATTGCTTATGCATCTCGACATTTGAAGATTCATGAGAAGAATTATCCTACACATGACCTAGAGCTAGCGGTGTTTGTTTTTTCTCTAAAGATATGGAGGCACTATCTTTATGGGGATAAATGTGATATATACACCGACCACCAAATTTTAAAGTATATTTTCACACAGAAAGAATTGAACATGAGACAAAGGAGATGGTTGGATCTTATTAAAGACTGTGATTTTTCAATTCATTATCACCGTAGAAGATCAAACAAAGTCGCGGATGCATTAAGCAGGAAATACCCTGTTGTTCTGGCAACAATGAGGATCCTAGGAGATCCCTTGATTAAAGATCTAGTAAAACTAGACATGGGAATTGTAAGGGAAGGGACATCATCAACCCTATCCCAAATGATTTCTCAACCTTCATTACTAGAGAAGATCAAGAAGGCTCAAAAAGAAGATCCTTTGCTGCAGGAGAATTTTGAGTCTGTAAAGGATGGGAAGTTTCTTGATTTCAATTTTGATCAAGATGGTGAATTGAAATTTCGTACAAGACTATGTGTTACATCTATTCCAGAGATAAAGAAAGAACTGATTGATGAATCTCATAGCTCTACTTTCTCTATACATCCGGGAAGCACTAAAATGTATAGAGACATTTGTGATCATTATTGGTGGGAAAACATGAAGAGGGAGATTTCTGATTACACTACAAGGTGCCTGGTGTGTCAACAAGTAAAGGCAAAATGACAAATTCCTAAGGGGGTATTACAACCTCTACCCATACTAGTATGGAAGTGGGATAATATCACTATGGACTTTGTAACTGGTCTCCCAAAAACATCCAAAGGAAACAATGCGATATGGGTTATTGTGGACCGTCTCACCAAGACCGCCCATTTTATCTCTATTCAGGAAGATTTCTCTCTAGATCAACTTTCCAAGATATACGTAAAGGAAGTGGTAAGGCTGCATGGGGTACCACTATCCATCGTGTCTAATCGTGATCCAAGATTCACATCAAAATTCTAGAGAAGTATTCAACATGCTCTGAATACTGAATTGAATTTTAGTACGGCCTATCATCCTCAAACTGATGGCCAATATGAAAGGACTATTCAGACACTCGAAGACATGCTGAGATTATACTCAATGGAATTTAAAGGTGGATGGGATCAACACCTCCCATTAGTTGAGTTCTCCTATAACAACAGCTTCCATTCGAGTATTCAGATGGCACCCTATGAATCTCTATATGGAAAGCGATGTAGAAATCCTACTTGTTGGGCTGAAACTGGTGAGAGAAAGCTTCTTGGGCCTGATCTTGTGCAAGAGATGATAGAACAGGTTCATGTCATCCAACATCACATAAAGGCTGCTCAGAGTCGGTAGAAGAGCTATGCTGACAACCGTCGAAGGGACTTGGAGTTTGGTGTTGGCGACAAATTCTTCCTTCTAATTTCTCAATGGAAGAGATTCATGAGGTTTAGGAAGAAAGGGAAGCTCATCCCTAGGTACATTGGCCCCTATGAAATCCTTGATCACATAAAAGCAGTGTCCTATCGACTAGAACTTCCACCGAACCTAGCTCAAGTTCACGATGTCTTCCATGTATCTCTCTTGAGGAAGTACATACCCGACCCTTCGCATGTACTGAACCCAGAGGTGGTACAACTGGAACATGACATCTCTTATGAGGAGCAGCCAGTGGAGATCTTAGACCGTAGAGACAAGGTTCTACAGAACAAGACTACCCACCTTGTAAAAGTGTTGTGGAGGAATCATAAGTATGAAGAAGCGACTTGGGAGCCTGAGGAAACAATGAAGCAAAAGTACCCTAACCTTTTAGACTAGGCCTCAAGTATAAAATTTTGGGGAAAAATTTCTTAACGGGGGAAGAATGTAACGACCCAAACTTTTTGAATAGTATATTAACTTACTCTTAACGATTTAATATAGATGTTAATGGTTAATGAAGAAAGAGGAGTTGATGGCTTCATCCAGTAGACTCGAACCTTATAAAGCCCACTTATCAGAGCTTGGGAAGGAGGTGGCATCTTTGGGCTTCACTTTGGACCAAGCCCAAGCTGAACTCCAGCATGTCAAGCTTGAACGGAGACGCCTGCGAGAGAAGTTCAAGTTAGTAGAGATTACTACTAGGGCAATGTTATCTGAGCCTCCCTAATATTCTCTCACCATAGCACACCTTACACTTAGGTCATATGTCGGTGTTATAAGGGGCTATGTGACGAGACTGTAGCTTCTTTATGTAATCCTTTGGGATGAATAAATTGAGATTTCCTCCTTTAGTGAAGTTTTTGAATTTTCAAATGTTCGGATAAATATAGTATGCATATTTTTGATGAATTTTAGAGAAAGTATATTTTAAAAATGTTTATGTAAACCTTAAATAATTAATGATGTGTAATGATTTTCAAGAAATGGTCTTCTGCAAAAGTGTTCAGTAAGGAATTTGAAGTCTAATAAGATCAACTTAATTTTTGATGAATAGTAAATTATGAATAGTGATTTTACACTTAGGATTAGTAATGTGAACAAATGGATTAGTAATCTCACTTAAATAAAGTTTTAATATAATTTATACACCTTGATTAAGTAATGTGATTCAATAAAAATGGTTAAATAACGATTTCATAAATTATTAATAAAGTATTAGTTTTTTCGGGTGAATAGTGTTTTTTATTTAAAAATTTAATTAAAAATATTTAAAAAAAAATTTTTATAAAATGGATTTTATTTTTGAACTCAGAGCATCGATATTATGTTATGGCAATTTTTGGGGATTTTTCTGAAAAAAATGAATTTTTGATGAATAGTGAAAATACAGTTTTTAAGTTATGGGTGTTTAATGACATCATTAAATGATGTATTAAGTATGTAATCAATATGGTCGACTTATGAATAGTAATACAAGGTATTAGGTGTCCCAAGTGGCCAATACCATGGGAAAATACCATGGGCAAGCCCATGGTTTTTTCAAAACCACGAATGAGGCGTCCCTTGGCCATTAATGCCTTGTCCCCTCACTTTCCCTACAAATACCAAGCCATACTCTCATCCATTCGACTCCAAAATCATCCTCAACAAATTTATGGTCTCCTTAACTCCCAAGGAGTCCTCCCAAGGTGCCCTCAAGCCTCTCAAGGTCCCAACCTTTGAGTTTTAAGAGTTACATTTAAGGTAAGGGATCCTACCTCTCTCTTTCTTTTCAAGTAATCTCTTTTATGTCATTTCTTTTATGCTCCATGATATTATGTTGGAGGATGTTATTTTATATTCCTATTACTTCCCTTTTCATGTTCATATGATTAGATACCCCATCTTTCTCTCATCAATTCGTTTTAAGAATATTTAAGTGGCACCGTTAGGCTGCCGAATTTTTAAGGGATTCTTTCACCTTTGTCATTTTTTTCAAAGTTCTACTTTCATGTAAAGTATTTAAAGTTACTTTTTATTATATTGGGGTATGATCTCTATATCTATCATACTTAACTTTTTTTTTCAATTGATGAGATACCCTATTTGATCTCGTCAATTCATTTTTTTTGAAGTTTAAGTGACACTGTTAGGCTACAGAATTTTCATAAGAGAAATCTAATTTTTGTCTTCCTTCCATGTTTTTAATTTAAAATGGTATGTCCTTAAAATTTCATTACCATGTTCATATATCCTTAATATTCAGTCCCTTTACTTTTTTATGGGTCATTTATGAATCTTTGACCCATGTCCCCTCTCTTTTAAATGTTTTCTAAAACCTCGAAACATAGTTGTTATGCTGCAGAATTTCCGTCTCAAAATGTCTCTCTATTTTTCTAAAGTTCTTTTATTTTATTAAGTGAATACTCAAATCTCTCTCTTATATAGGGGTATTCACATATATACCAAGTTTTTCTATTTAAAATTCTGTTATTTACATACATGAGACCCGTTTTCCCTTTCCGTGGGTTTAAAGTGACATAAAGATCATGTCTTTAAAGCAATTTTAAAACGTTATGATTATGAAATGAAACCCATTTATTTTCTTCTATATGGGTTGTTTATGAAATGATTGATGATGATATATGTGGCTCACATGATAATAAAGACATATAAAGGGTGTTCCCTGATAGCGCTCCAATGCATTGGGTAAAGACTTAATATCTATAGCTGACTATTTTTAACGACGCCTTGGTGAATAACCTTGATAATTTTTAATGACACCTTGGGGATGGACCTTGGTGAAACAGAAATGATTGTCAATATTAAATGTTTTATCCACACTTCAAATTATGAAAAACTTTATTTTTATTATGATATTCCTCATTATTTATTTCTCATGCCTTAAATTTCTTTTCATGACCTTATTGAAGTATCTCAAGTTCACATGTAAAATGTTTCTCTTGTTTCCCTTACTGGGCCTTCTACTCACCCTTTCTTTTGATGTATGTCCTCAGGTTATGAGATGCAGTAATGAACCTAGGATGAACTTAAGGATAATCCTTTCAAGTATTTAAGAAGAATGTTTTATTTTGTTTTCATGTATTATGTTCCTGGTTTCCAAGACACTAAACCTTAAAGATCCTCAGTTTTGTGTAATGCAATGAAAGTTTATGTTATATAAAGGTGGGATGCCACACATTACCTTTCATAAAGTTATGTTCTAAACCATGTTGTGATTTTATTTTTTTCTTTTGTTATTTTTCTGGGTAGAGTTGAGAGGGTATTGGGAGGATATCTATAATGGTGAAGTCAGATATTTATTGGATTCTCATCTTCAAACAATTTTTATATAGCATGTTGAGGATTAACATGCCGTGTAATATGGTTACACTTCGTGTAAATCAAACAAATTAAAATAATTTTTTTTTAGAAATAGGCGGTGGGTTTTTCTAAGGATATGAGAATTACTAATTACATGACGTGTAACTACATTACACGTCGTGTAAAATCCTAATCCTGACATTTTTAGTAAGAATTCAGGATAAATTTTCATTGGTTCTTCCTACAAACTTCATTTCTATTGACTAAGAGCCTTCCTCAAGAAATTTTGGTAGCCTCCAACCCCTCCAAACCTTTTCGTTTGGTGATTGATCATTGTGAAGATCATGGTGTATCTTTATGAGTTTAGTTCCTAGATCTTTTACACCTTTGTTCTTGTTGGAAGGTTTCATTGTGGGCATTGTGCTTCTGTGAGAAAGGTAGGTAGTTCTGTCATTGGTTTCCAATTTAATTAAGATTTAATTTCTTGATTAAAATTCAGTTTGATTTAAAATTCAATTACTTAAATCCAATAAATTACTTTCAAACATTTTATTAAGAACCTAATTCCAGTGAATTGGGGTTTTGGTTTTATTTAGCATGAAATTGGGAAAACCCTCAATTCTATTGAATTGGGGTGTTTTTTTGAAATGGATGGAGACTATGTGTAAAATTAAATTATTGGATTTAATTTTAAAATGGATTTTGAAATTTTATGAATTGGTTTCAAATCCCTATTTTTGTGAAAATTTATTAAAAATGGTTTTGATGGAAACCCAGTGGTTTCATCATAAAAAGGAATGTTTTTTATTAAAAATATATTATGGTCTTTAAAGAGGAAATTGGAATATTTGAAATGATGGGGATGGGATTTAATTATATTTTAAGAAATATTGAAATAAATTTCCCATCATTGTTTTTACTTGAGCACATGAAAGCCTTAGGTAGTTAGTGTGTTATTTGGATAACACTTTACGATTTACAATGTTCTAAAACTTTATATCAGAACATCACATTCCTTAGGCGATGTTGATGAGTCCCCTTTTCCTTAGGCTCAAAGGGATGGATGTTAATACTTTTCGTTTTACAATGTTGGGTCCCTATAGCCTGTAACTTTCATACCTATTTGGAACATGAATATGTTGCATGTTTTTTTGTATTTCAAATGTATATTCCATTGTTATAAATTGATTTACATTCCATGTAAATTTTATATAAACTATTTTAAATAAAATTTTTTATTTAATCCATTTTGTGAAATGTTCCATTTGTATAAATCCCCATTTGTTTAAAGAAAAAATCCATCATGTGAAATGTATTTTCATCATCTGAAATGTGAAGTATGAATTGCTAATATATTTCCATATTTTAAAATGTAAATTATCATTTGTTTAAATATGATTTTATGAATGCCAAACCTATTCATTTGAAAATCTAAATCACTTTATTGGTTAATTTGATATTATCATCTTGTTATGGAATCCTTGGGTGAAATCCTATTGGGATTTGGCTCACGCCCTACTTGTGCCTTTGGGTGTTTGTATATTAGCTCCTTTTATGTTAGAGAAAGGGAAAGGGATCTCTTGGAGGTGGATCTATCTGTTGAACCTTGGACTTGGTAAGTTGTGTCCTTTGGGACTTAGACTATTTTCCCTGTTTTGGTACTTTGGTTGTAGTAATTTGGGATTTATTTTCTTATTGACTTCTGGTACATTACTTCTAGTGGAGTTTCTTTTGATATGCATATTGTCTAGTTTCTTTTTCTTCCATAGTGTTTGTGGAAAAATTGTTCCTAATTTCAATTTTTATGATTCCAGGTGTTATTCTCCAACCCATGTGGGATCAGGAACGCCCTTCAGGCTATGTCAGGACTGGATTAGTTGTTTAGTTACCCAAGTACTTGGGTTGGTTTGTGACGGTAACACAATATAACTTAGTATTGCATGTTGTGAAAGCTATAAAATATATTAAATTTATTTAAAATATTAAATATACTATAAAAAATTGAGAGGTTATATTCATTTCTATATTTTGTGTTGCGTTTCATGCACGCTATTGAATAAAAGTTACTCTTTTATAATTTTTGGGGTTTTACATTCTCCCCACCTTAAATAAATTTCATCCTCACAATTTAAACTCAATATCTAAAATCTATAGTTTGATATTTTAAAATTACTTTATTTAAATCCCACATCCTAAGAAGATTTGATAAAATATCCTCTTAATAAGAGAGAATGATAAGTAAAAAGGTCGCATGGAATAACATATAACTAGGTCTCTAAGTAGGAGAACATTAGTGGAAAGTAGAGATATATACATGGAGGAAAAGAGTAAATATTTATAGGGGTGATTGAGGTCATTAATCACAAATAAGTGAATGATAAATGGAAATTTGAAGCCCTCAAAGCCATAAATATATGATGATTTAAAAGACCATTGGTTCAACAAAAATTAAGGTATTAGGATAACATTTTTTTAAGATACTTTTTATAATATTGAGGAATTATTTTATTGACCAAGAATATAAGGAAATATACTTACTTGATACATTTCAATTCCATATGAATAGTTACATATTTTTGTTATGCTTTAATAAAATTACAATTCATCCCTTACTCCATGAAATGGATATCCTAGATTGAACCCTTTTTTGAAGCACTTAAATTTCTTTTTAACGGATCGTAAGGCCCATAAAAGAGTGAAAATTATTTCCATCTATCTCAAACTACTCTAAAAATCCAATATGGTTAATAAATTAATCTCTAAACCTAAAAAGTAACACTATAGGTTCATCTTTGATATTTATTATTCAAATTGTTTAACTAAAAATAATGACATATTAACCAGGACATTTCCTAGGTTAGTGGTAGGCATGAAACCCTTACCATCCTTCAGTCATGGGTTCAAGCCCCACTACCTTTCCGTATTTAATGGGTTGTCACATGGAATGTGGGTTGTCCTTTTTCTAAACTATATTAATATGATTTACAAAGTAAATATTATACACATCCTTTAAATAATATTAGTTACTAAATATCCTTTTAACTAAGTTTTTTAATATAACCACAATACATAAATACTTCATCCGTTTTATTTCATCAAAGGTCCAACATTGGTCTAAGGTTTAACCTTTGTCATTCATTATCATTATCTATTAAAATCCTTTATAATGTTTTGTAAATAAAATGTGAATTGTCTGAAGCATATCCCCCTCCCCCAAGTGTCAAAATAGGTGTGTAGTAAGGCTCATTGTTGTGTACCAGGTTATGCTCGAGTCAAGCCTGCTAGACTTTTTTGAAGTCGTTACCCCAAGGTACATCTGTTCTAGAACCAATTCTACTTTTAGTATCCAGATAGGGATTTATTTCTAGGAAAAACACATAATATATATCTAACAAAAACATTATTATGTTTTTCTATACTTATCCTCAAATTATACCTTAGGGCTATGTTCTCAAATCTAGTTGTTCCTAAATCTAGTTCCCAAGGTTTCTACTAAACCCCTCTTTGATATAAACTATATCCCCCCAACCATAGAATCCCAGAGTCAGTTTCTACTACCATTACATTGGAATGATTAAAATGAATCAAATCCCAAAAGATATAATATTTTAGTAGTATTGGTAAACCATATATATACATAAGTATTGTATTATAAATAAATACACTAATTATGACATATTTTTTTCTTTAGAGGATAATTTTATTCCTAATTATAATATCCTTTCATATATTTCTTAGTATAATTCTTGGATTCCTAGGGAAAAGAAACAAAATAAGGGTGATCTCAAATTCACAACATGGGTTAAGTATAGTGAAATAAACAATTAATCAATGAGCATAATCAATATGAAAATATAATAACTGAACACACATTCCATGTAATAAATAAATTAAGAGGGGGTTTTAAACAATATATTATGGTAAATAACTAAACACACATACCATGTAAATAATTAGATAATTCATAATCAATATGTAAAGGTAAATAACTAAAAAACAATTCATTTAATCAATAAACTGAGAATGAAATGAATCCATAGATTTTTTCATATTGAAAATCTCATGGATGCTAATAATTAAATCAAAATGAATGAAATGATTAATTATTGGATTCCATGTTTCCTAGGTATATTTTAACTTCACCATCAATACCTTTCACAAGACGGTTTATAATATATTCGGTGAAAAAATTAGTAAGGCTAGCCAACTGACTCGTCCCAATAGACTACCAATGCATCAAGGGGCTATATATAACTAGGAATCACACATGTCATACCTATATAAATCATTAATTATATATAAAATAATTAATTTAAATCATGAACAATGTGCCTTATCAAATATTTTCATTGAGTAAAAGATACGGATTTATCAATATTTCTCCAGATGTTAAATAACTTTCAAAGTAAATTCCATATGTAAAAATGGTATATGGTTTAGGAAATAATAATATCCATTATAAATGATAGGGATATTTAAGGTACATTTAATGTCTAATGATCATAGATAATTTAATATTTCAAGGGGAATAAAAAAAGAATCAATAAAGTGCATGTCAATACTATCCTTGACCAAATTAATAATAAACCATCCAAAGTAAGAATAAAGATTTTATTAATATAAAATATCCCAAGTTGAGTAAGGAAAGAGGGTTTTTGTCATTGATTAATATAAATACTATAAAAATATATTTTGAAAACATTCTTTAGGAAAATATACTTTTCATTTTGAAAAAAAATTTTGAAAATATTTTTATTTAAAAATAAATTTTAAAAAAATTATTTAAAGATATATTTGTAAAATTTAAAAGGAATATTCCAAGAAATGATGGCAGTTAATTCCATACAAGGTAAAAATAACATTCCTTTTACAAGGTAAAAAGGTTAGAAAAGTGAATTGTTTGGAAATTGATGAGAATATTTCTTTGAAAAAAAATAAAAAAAAGGGGTAAAAATGTATTTAATAAATAATTTTGGAAAGTTTAAAAATATTTTTGAAAAACTTTTTAGAAAATTGGGTTTTTATAAGAAAACAGGTTCTCCAACTAAAGAGATAAATGAAGTCGGGTTTTCATGAAAAAAAATTTGAAAACATTTTGAGCACCAAAGAGTTGGAAAATAGTGATATCACTTGAAAAAGGTCATGAATAACCAGATTAGAATAAAATAAAATGGTTTATTTAACAATGATCATATAAATTCCTTTAATTTAATTTTAATAATAGTAAATCTTGATTAAAATGATATTGTGAAATAAACCCTTAAAATGGTCATAACGTTGAAGTGAGAATTAATCAATGAATTAATTATGTGTATCAATTTTAAATCCACCTATAATAAGTGTAATTATATAAATATATATTCAAATAAATTATACACATAATCATATAATATTAAATACAATGAGGAAATAATATAACTCTGTGGAAAAGGAATTGAGTTGTGAAATTTATTTACCACTTGGTAACTTTAAGTTAAAATCCCCTCAGATGAAATAATTCAAATTGAAACTTAAAATACCATGAATAATTAATTATTCATGATATTAAATGTAAAAAGGGGAGTATATACATCATATAAAATAAACTATGTGAATTACATTACAATATGCCTTAATGAAATGAAATTGAGATGAAATCTCTTACCACTTAGTAACTTTTGAATCATAATCCCCATGAAATAAATGACATAAAATGAAACTCTAAATATAATTAATATAAATTTATTCATCATATAAAATAAAATATGTGTATTATATACACCAAAAAAAATAAGTGGTTGAAATGGTGTATTCCTCACGAAAATAAAAGTGAGATAATAATCGCATACCTTGCATTTCCTTTTGGGTGAACATCATTTAACCCAATGTATAATGGTTTTAAACATTTTAATAAATTATACCATAACCATAATTATCATAAATTATTCTTTTATAATATATTATTACCCATCCATTAATTATATTTCTTGATTTTCATCATTTCGGGTAATAAATGATTTGTTTTTCGAGTATGTTTTGACTTGTTATTTTTTGTTCGTCTTATGTTGATCATGATTTCATCATCTCCAAAATGAAAACCATGATTTAATAATCATATATATTCACTATATATATTTATTTATAATAATTTATAATATTTTTATATAGAAAATGAAATACATCATTCATAGAGACGGTAGGTCGTGCGTACGCATGAACACTACTTCCATTTCTTTGTCGTATTTAAAATAATGAAAACTAAATGATGTGTGTGTGTGTGTTTTATAATTACGGTATCATATTTATGTCATATATTTCAAATATTTTTATTAAAATCATCCTTTATACATTCCATTTATAGCGTGAATGAATCACATCACTTTGAGAAGGTGGTAGTCCAAAGTCCACAAACGATGTTATCGTATTCCCACAAAATAAAATTCATGAAGGCATGGTTATATAAAAAATTATAGGATAATAAATAAATTATAAAAAATTTTATATATCATATATAAGCTATAAATACATCATTATTTACAACCTTTAAAGGTGGTAAATGGAAGAATGAACAACATCAGTTCACAAGGCAGTAGTCTGTTGTACACACGAACGATAATTGTGTATGCCATTTGATTGATGTGTATGAAAATGTAGTTAGAAATATTATAATAAAAACATATAAGTATATTTCATAAAATTTGGTTATTATATAATCATGATATAAAATAATTTAAGGATTATAGAAATAATTAAAACAAAAATACCAATTAAGGAGTGTTACCTCTTTTTTAGGTAACTCCTTTTGGTTTATACCAAAAAACTTCTTTGGTTGGATTTATGCCCAAATTTAAGCTTATAGGATTACGGTAAGGATGTTGGTATCTTATTTGGGTATATTTTTTATGATCCATAATTCTTTATAGGTGTGAATAAGTGGGAGGGTGAGTGCGTTTTTATATTGGAGGAGTGGAATTCTTATAAATTTAAAAAGGTAGACACTATTGGGATATCTTCCTTACATCATGTGCCTCTAATAATGAACCCACTTAGATAAAAGGTCGTATATGATCTAAATATGGTCATCCAATAGGTTTTGGATGTGTTTCTATGTCATTTTATCCCTTAAGTTTATGGTTTTGTCCCATGTTAAGCTTAATTTTACCCCAATCGCGGTAATTAATTTTAACTGCATTCTCTAAATTTTTTTTCAAAAACTAAGTTGTACTTAATATAAATAATAAATTATTTTGATTAAAAATATGGAATACATTTTGAAAATTTTCAATCACGAAAGTGTTATAATTTAATTTAAATTTAATCTCACAGATGGGACGACAAAGCGGGATTTTAAAGTAAAAATGTTCAAATGTTTGAAATGTTTTTATATCTAATTTCAAGGTAAAATTAATTAAAATGAACTAAATTTTGATTTATAATAGAAATAAATAAACTTTAAAACCAAATTAAAATATAATTTAACTTTATAAATTAATTAAATGAAAATTTAGTTTTAAATTAAAATCAAATATTCTTTACTATTCATTAAAAAAATGGAACTTCTCGAAAAATATACTAAAAATTTACCCTAAGTTAATTTAAAAATTCCATTTTAAAAAATTAATTTCATTTTGAAATATAAAATTTATAAAAATTTAAAAATTTATTTTTAAAGAAGGTTTTCTGTCAAAATGCGGAAAAATTTTCTTTAGAAAAATATTTCTTTATATGCATAAAATTGGAGTTGTTCTTATTTTATGCCTATAAAATCTATTAAATGAATGTAAAAAATATTTTATTGAATTTATAATATATATATTTCATTAATATAATTCATTGATAGTGATTAATTTAATTTATTAGGATAAAACACTTTTTTGAGCATAAAAAAATTTCTTTTATATTTAATTGGTTTTTATATTCATTTCTAATTAATTGGTAACCAATGAATAAATTTTTAATTTGTGTAAACCATATATTTTAATAAGTTAGTTAATATTATTCATAAACACTAATTTAATGGCTAGGTTATATCTTGTTATATTAAATAATAATATTTTAATAATATATTTTTTCTGTAAAACTCGATCTTTCATGTAACGCATGCTATCGAAAAAATTCTTTGTTGAGTGTAATGAAAGATAACTCAGTATTGTGTGAATTAAAAGGTATAGAATATATTAAATTTATTTAAAATTTTAAATATAACATAAAGTCTCGAGATGTTATATTCCTTTCTATATTTGGCGTTGTGTGACATACATGCTATTGAATAAAAGTTTCTATTTTAGAATTTCCAGGGTGTTACAGAAAGTTTGTCTGGAAAAGTATATATGGAAAGGTCCATTTGTAAAGGTCCATCTAAAAAAGTATGTCTAGTTACATTTGAAAAACTCTATAACTTCTTATACCCATTCCATCCAATTTCACCTAATATAAAATTTTATCCAGTGAACCCTGATCACAACCTCTCTGTTTTTTACAAACCTATTCTTCTTCACTTCAACCAAGAGATTCCTCAGTTGGAAACATCCTGCTCAAAAATTTGGCTGAGAAAATATTTTCTAATTTCAAATTTGTTCTATGTATCTATATAAAACCAATTTTGTAGCACTTAATCCATTTTTTGCATGTGTGAATAGTAATTTTTCACCATACTCATTCTTTCACCCCTTTATATAGGTTTTCTCAAAATAAAAAATGTAGTATCTTTAGTTTATTTTCCCACTCAATGAAAAATAAAAATTCAAAACTCCCATTCAATTTTTTTTTAATTTTTCTAAAATAGTATATACTATAATTGAATCTTCACAAAATCTACAGTAACCACCTTCTTATTTGAATTTATTTAACATTAGTGTTAAGTAACTTGAAAAAAATTCTTCTCATTGTAATCATCACAAACATTATTTGTAATTTTTGGAATATTAAAAGACCAACTCAACATCATCACTATTTTTAATTTTCATTGAAAAAAATTCATAAATAACTTCAAACAAGAAAAAACATAATCCCACTAAAAGTTCATCTCGTAAGAAATATGTAACAAATTTTTTGTTTGGAAAATATCTATCTGATTCATCCTTAGAAAAAAATTTAGGATCTTTCCGAAAGACTTTCCAAAACTGCCTTCCTCTAATAACTTTCTTTATAACTCTATGTCTAATATCTTCCTTCATCAACTTTTGTCTGATGAACTTTATAAAAAATGTTCATCGAATCATACAAAACCAAATTTTATCTTCAATCACAACATTATACCACAAGTTTGTCTGATCATCTTATAAGAACTTCAAGCTTGTAACTTCAAATATGTTTTTCCGATGGAAATTATACCAAAATTTTGTCCAATTAACTTTAATCAGAGACTTTTTTCAACTAAACTTAATCTTATCCCTTTCCTTAGAATTATTTTAAAATTTATAAAATTTCCTATATCTTCTAGACAACACAAAATCCTCACTTCCACAACTTCCAAACTTTTTAAACTTTGAAAACTTTTTAAACTTTTTAAACATAAAAAAACAACATTACTCAACCAAAACTATATCTAATTTTGTCTATCTGATGAACTTCATAAAATGAAAATTTTTACTCCCAAAAAAGTTTATCCCCCTTTATTCTAAACACTTGGATCATGATATCTTTTTAACTCATCATGTTAGAAATTATAAGAATATAAAAATATCATCGTATTTTTTAACAAACATTATATACAATAGAAATTCAGAAGCATCATAAAACATTCAGTTCAAAAAATCTGATAGAATCTAGTTAGGAAACCTTTATCTATTCCACACCTTCCATTTTCATCTCCATCTGATTGAATTTATAAGAAAAATTATAGTATAATAACTTCAACTGATGAAATTTTTTAGGAGAAATTTTTCTGATATTTCAATACATATGATCTCCTCCTTATCAAACTTTGTATATCCAAACACATTTGTACATCTGGTCAACTTGGTCAATACAACATTTTTCAATCCTCTTTATCTAATTCCAACTCTTTTCAATCACTATTTTTGGAAACATTAAGAAATTGAGGTAGTTTTTTAAAATACAAAAAGACGCAATTCTTCTGAAAAACTTCTTATGACTAGAAACTTAAAAAATTCTTCAAAACAACTTCCAACATCCATAGAAAATCCTTCATCCAACTTGGTCCCAACACTGAAAATATGGTGGCCTTTTCCATGTACCACATAGATGAGGGGGATAGATGGGATGGTTTATGTGAAGGTATATCATGCACATGGGTCAGTTTTCATATGTGAGTAGTGGTCTGTAATTCTAGGCAATATAATGGAGGTCGTGGCTCGTGTCACTAGGTGGCAGTGTAAAGGAGGCCAAGAGCAGACCCTATTACTCATTAATATAAAGTGTAGGAAGAAAATATTCTTATATATCACTGAAATCCCAGAGTTAAGTTTGATTTAGGACTTGAATTTTTTAGGATACATTGTAGTTAGGTGAGCCACAACAAAGAGGCAATTAAGAGGAGTTTTCATATCACTAGAACTTTTGATGTGTTGATTCCACATACATAAGGTGAAACATCCACATGAATCATTTAATTCACAAGATATGTGATAAAATTATAATTTATATTTACCCCAAACTAAACTTACTACAATGATGTAATATATTGATAGTGTGGGGTTAATCCCATGAGAATCATTTTGGTAGTCAAGGAATGAGAACTTTGAACCCTTTTTGTAGAAGTCCTCTCAAATTTTTTTGGGTATGGGATTTGATTAAAGATATTGAGTTTGGTTTAGGATTCAAGAATAAGGTAGGGATCAGAATCAATTTTAGGGTTTAGGTAAAAATTATAATCTTGATCCTTACTTATAATGATCATAGGGCTTAGTATGCAAAGCAGTGCATATAGTACTAGTTGATTATGGTCAAACAAACTAGAAATATCTAAGATGAAACAATTCATTAGTTCAGATATAGCTAAAAACCAAGATGCATTAATCCTAGACTCTATGGTAGAAAGTGTCACAAGATAATTTTCATCACCTACTCTACTCCAATTAGGTTTGGTTTGTTCATTTAAACATCTCATAGTCAAGTTTAACTAAAATAATTGAATAAACAATTATTATGTGACCTAATTACTAGCATTAGGGTTACCAAGTTATGATTTATATATTCATTAAGTTCATAACACCCCTACTCTAAAGCCTTACCCTAATCTATTTAGTCTCTCATGATAGCAATAATCAATATTAAAGAAACAATAATAAACACGCTTGGAAGATTAAGAAAACAGTTGAAATATGACAGTTTTCAAGGGAGGGATCAAGAATCAAGTAGTTTTTAATCAAAACAAGAAATAAATCAATAAACCACTTACTTGAAATAGTAAAAAACAAGAATTTATTATGAATCCTTTTTCAAATGGAAACTATAATGGTAAATGGACGTCAAAATGGTAAATGACAATGAACAGAATGTAAAAAATGTGTATAATAATCAACAACACTAAGATTCAATCAAAATAGTAATATTAATTGTTTAGATTCGATATGGGAGAAAATATAAGGGAGAAAAATGAGATAAAATGAGAGAAATAAATGTTATGTATTATTATACGCACATTGGAAAGTAAATAGTCAGGATATTACACGAAGTGTAAACTTGTCACGTCATGTAATCTCAATCCATGGTTTTCTCCAAGGATTTTGGATCTAGTGTGAATCTCAACCTAAATATTTGAGATTTAGATATTTTTCTCATCTCATTATGTGTAACTGGTCTTCAAGACATGCTTCTTATCATGACTGTAACTTTAAGAATGAAGTGGTAATTGAAAATTACATGATTTGTATTGCAAATTCACGTTATGTAATCTTTACATGGCTTGTAATTTCTTCACGACTTGATTCATGACTTATTTCATGCTATTATTTATTCCTACACATTGTGTAAGTTATTTTCACAATGTGTAATGATTATTTTTGTCCATTTTCCACATCTTTTCCTTTGAAGTCTTAGATACCTATTCTCTATAATAATCAACGCATACCCGGTTCACTATCAAGTAAAACATGGATAAAACTTAATTAAATTAATTCAAAATGTATATATAATTTCATATTATCAAATTCCCCAATACTTGAATAATTTTTTGTCCTCAAGAAAAAATCATCTCAATAGGTATTCCAAAAGAAACAATTTTTAAAAATAAGAAACATCTATTACAATTAGGAAAATAAAACTAACGGTAAGAAGAAAAATGAG
Source organism: Viscum album (assembly GCA_963277665.1). Classification (NCBI taxonomy): domain Eukaryota; kingdom Viridiplantae; phylum Streptophyta; class Magnoliopsida; order Santalales; family Viscaceae; genus Viscum; species Viscum album. Next base: position 546,348,112 of record OY728140.1, read on the forward strand.
TCTTTTGGAATCAATCCTATATAGAAAATTATTCAAGCCTCATAGTTCAGTTCTTTATTTAGATTATCAATCTTTTAATTACAATCTCAAAATTGTTTCTTAAATTACATACCCATTCTGTAATTTACCTCATAATGAATTTTATCTTATCACTCATGGTAAAATTTTAATTGGAGTTATACTCATACATTGAATATGTATTCTTAACCATACACTTGAATTGGTTTTATAATCTCTACTTCATAAATAAAAATAAAAAAATAATCATGAGGGATTCAGTAAAAAGTGTTCAAATGACTCTGAGGCTGGGGGCGGGTGGGTAGAAAGTAAAAAATCAGGCTCAAAAGGAAGGTAAGCTCTAAATTTTAATGCATAATAAGAAGGAATAGTGTAGTGATGTGGTTCCTTCAAGATCAAATAGTGTCCATGCTCCAAAAATCTCAAACTTGATCCATAATTGTATATGAGTTGTGTGAACATGATTCGTTATCTATTTCCAATACTTGGTTTTCATAATTTAATACATAAAGATCATTATTTAAATGTGTTATACCATAACATATGTTGTGATTATAAAAGAACATATTTTATTTCCAAGATTTAAATTAAAACCATATAAATCTAGGCATTATTGAGAAATAATGTTCTTGGTAATAGTAGGTACATAAAAATAATCCCTTAAAACCAATATCATTCATGTTTGAAATGAATTGTGGTAGTCAAAAATGGATAAAGTAGCCAACATCACACTATTGGAAGTTCACAGATCCACCTATCCTCTAGAAATATTTCAAAATATAGTTGGTTCCTACATTTGTATACATATGTGATCACTACAGGCTATATCTAATACCTAATTTATAGATAATGAAAGATTAAACTCGATAACGAATGCACCTTTAGCTTCCCATCGATTTTGGGTGTAGTTCCTCTTCCAGTGGACTTTCTTTCCCTATGAAAAACATATTACCTTTTTTCCTTTCCCTACCTCTTAATATTAATCTTATTTGAAGGATTATGCTCAGGAGCTTTAGAATTATTATAATTCTTGGTCCCCTTCTCCTTGTTCTTCCTTTTCTTATTCACCATAAGGTTAATGGGTTTTTTACACCCTATGTCTTTATCTACTTGGTGAATCAAAGTACGAAGTTATAAAATAATCTTCTCATTATTTATCATATTATAATTAATAATAAAACCAGATAATTTCTTGGGTAGTGATGAAAGTATGATATCAGTGTGCAGATCATCTGAGAATTTAATCCCTAAGATTTCTAAGTGTTCAATATAGCCAAAAATATTGACTACATGAGGCCCAGTTTGAACTAGATCTCTAAGATTAGTTGTAAACATAGAATTAGATATCTTGTATCTCTCATGTATCACCTTCTCTTGATAGATATCCCAAAGTTGAGATATCATGTTATACGAATTCATGTCTTCACGTTGCTTCAAAAGCTCATTGGTCATGGATGATAGCATGAAATAGTGAACATATGTGGAGTCATTCAAATGTTTCTCATAGAGATTTAACTCTTAATCACTAGCCTCATTACCATGAATATTAATAATAGGTTCTTATAACACATACAACTTCCTTTCATGGAGAAGGATAATGCGTAAGTGCCTTTTCCACTTGTAAATTTTTTCTAGTGAGAAGGTTATCCTTCTCAAGTATGAATCATGGAGATATGTTTGAAGTAATTTTATTTTATTTTTTTCTACAAATAAGTGGAGTATAATTTTAGAACTTTATCTGATAAAATTTATACAAATAAATAAATATTATATTTATTAATCTCAGGCCATTTTATTGAAAACACAATATCCTTCAACATTTACTTAGGAATATCCTATTTCTTGGACATTCTAGTGGAAAGGATCCATATTCCCCTTCTCATTACCCCAACTTTGTTTGGTCAAGAAATTTTAAGGGTTTTAGGTAGGAATTATAAATTCCAACAAAATTAACTCATAGTTCCTTGATATGTTGAGTAGAATTCCCAGTCTTGAAATACTTAAATTGGATTTCCTCTACCCTTTTCTATCAATTACACCAAGTCCTAATTTAGTATTTAACCCTTGAGTAAACTAAGTTAATTTAACCCAAAACTTCATGTTATAATTACTTGATAATTTAAAGCACCCCAACTTTGTTTGGTCAAGCACTTTGAACTATGGTTCAATTTTAACTAAAGTAATGGAAGGTAATACCAACTTTATATTTATAATTGAGTGATTTTATCTTTTATAAATAAATTTACAATTATTATCTTTATTACATTCTTGTCAATATTAATTGTATTTACTTAAGTGATTAACTATGTCTGATATAATATTTATGCATAAGCCAATTTATTTTAGTTCAATCTTGCATGCTTGTTAATTCATTAATTTATGTGACCACAAAAAAAACATCCATAATGAAATTACCATGCAACTTGAAATAAATAAAATAATATAGTGCTATGATCATGATATTTTACTAATGTTTATTTTATCTAGTAGATGATAAACTAACTGTTGAACTAGGGGGAAAAACCTTGAACCAATTCAAGTTGATGTTATAGCTTTCCACCTATCCACCTATGTATTTCTCTTGGATTGTTTTCTCCTGGACTCCAAACTTGAACTGCCTCCATTATCTTGGGAGATCCATCCATTACATATGTTTTTACACACACATGTGTGAGGGGAATAGGTTTACATAAAATGATCCATGGACATGAAGAACCTTATATAATAAGAGGAGAGATGTAACACGGGCCAAAAATTCAATTTAATAATAAATTAAAAGAAAAAAATCTCATACAAAGGTTTGGTCTAAGATCATGATCATTCATAGAAACAAATTATGAATTTAATAAAATTAGCATCATTCTTATTTAAGATAAATCATGCTCAAAACAATTAATTATCTTATTTAATTAATCAATTATTTTATCTTAATTCTCATTCAAATTTCCTTGATATTATCAATCGTCATAATTTTAAACAAATTAAATAAATTTATTTAAAATTAAATGTGTAAATAAATGTTCCTTGGAGTAAAAAATGTGAATATCCATCTGAATCTACCCAAAATGTATTATACTCGTATATTATTTACTCTTACGACATATGGTATACAAGACTTATTGCGTACTTTCATGACATGTACTATCAACTTAATGATTACACAGATTACAAGATTTTTATGTCATGTGTTATGCTTTAATACACGTAGAGTAATAACTATAATATGACTTGTACATGATATGCATATCTAAAAATTAAACAAAAATTAATAAAACATTTATATTTATATACATATATATATATATATATATATATATATTAAAAACCCATCATATTTTGTGTACTATCAACTAATGACCACATGCAAGTACATGTTGATAAGGTTTACATAGTATAATAAATAAATTTTAATTATGAACAATTTGGTATAAGTATATGGTTTGTACAAGATAGCTACACATAATTTATTTTTCTCACCGTCTATCTGAGTCACATTCCTAGGAACTCATCATGTAAATGTGCCATTGAAAAATTTATAGTGCATGGTGTTTATATGGGCTACACGTTATGTGGTCTCTGAGTTACATGGTCACCAATCGGGTAGGTTGTGTAAGAAGATACATAGCTTGTCTATGATGAAAGGACTATATGCCATGTATGCAGGCTACACGATGTGTACTCCAGCTGACCATATGCCAGGATGGCCTGGTCAACACAAGGTGTATAATTAAATTCACCGCGTGTAATAAATGTACACACCTTGAATTAATTCCAAATTAATTATTTGTGTATTGAACACTATTACATGGCATGTACCTTCAGGTTACATGTCATGTACTCTTGTATTATCCGATCATATTACTCAGCACCTCCAGGTGATGTCTTTGATTTTATCCTATTCAAAAAATTAATCAATTTGATTATATTTACAAGAAATGAAAGAGGAAGAATCATATCTCTCAATTCATATTAAAGAACAATTATAATTTAATTAAACACTAAATGATAAATATGTAAATCAATAAATTATATTTAAATAATTATAAATAATTATGTGACTGCTTTGATACCACTTTTAGGTTCTAGGCATATAAAAATTGTGTTATAGGTCATGCCCAACTTTTTTTTTATAATGATCAATGATCAATTTGATATTTACACGAAGATAAACCATGTGATCAATAGAATTGAATTAAATAAAATATAAAATGGATAAAAAACTGAAACTATAGCATTGTATTATCACATATTATTTATAATTAATTTATTAAATTAAATAATTACCTTATGAGAATTATTTCTTCATTTATGGAGAAAAAAAAGGATCTATGTTATATAATCATTGCACTGTAATAATCAATAGAAGATTCCCTCTATTGGTGATCCACACATGTTCCAAAAATCTCAGATTGTCCTTATAGGAATCTCTAGGTGCTTGCACGGTAGATCTTATCGCTTGCATCATTTTCCTTTCATCTCCATAAGAATTGCTTCCAAAGCATTCACCTTGATATCTATAGAGTTGATAATGGAAAGTGGAGGAAGATCGCTCTCCATTCTTAGTAGCATTCTTGGATAAGGGAGTTCTCTAGGGCCTCAATAGGATTCTCCGTATTCATTATGTATAATAGAACAAATGAATTGGTTTGCATTAAAATTAATATAATTAGATTTATATACCAATAGCGTTTAGAAATAAATATTTGTACAAGTTTCCTTTAATAATTATTTAATCCCTACAGAACCCCATGTCTATTATAATAATATTATTATTATTTTTTGACATGTGCTTAACTTGAAAATTAAAATTAAATATTATTTATTCAAATAATATTCAATATATATTATTTCTCACTGGATTATTAAACTTAGTCTTTCATTACTCCATAATATTTATCAAGACTTGGATAATGTATATTTATTTATTAAATACATATCACTGCATTATTCACTAATAAATAAATAAATATTATATTCACTAAATAAAAAATAAATATTTATTAAATATTCTGCTCACATAATATTCTCTTGAATAATAGGTGATGAAATATATGTGATCAATAAAACATGAATAATTATTAAACCACATGAGGTAATAATATTTATTCAACTTTTTAAATAATAATATATTATTTTACTAATATTTTGGAAACATGTAGTGTGTGAACCTATAGGCTTCTTTCTCAATGGAATTAGGTGAAGCATCCTAAAGTTCATGGTTAGAATGTAGAAACACACCAAGGAACCCATAGGGAAATAATTTAATGCTACAATGACATAATTCCCCATATAGATTCTCATTGTGTTATATAATCTCTTTATCATGATATCTCCAATCAAGAAGGTTGCTTGTTGGGTTCATTAACCTATGTGCTCGATGTATCATTCTTTGAATTTCCAGAAATTGAAATTTACCATTGAACACCATGGCTATGGATTTATTTAGGCTATATCATTTCCATCAAAGATATTGAGATATCAACTTCCTTTGAGGAATAAAAGGGACAAATCCTTTCTCGCATTATTCATTAATGCAATAAACTTGTGATACACTCAACGTACCCTACCTTTCTGTGAACATATGTCATCATGGTTTTCATCAATACATTAAAGTATATGAGTTATAATAATCATTAATAATAATATTAAATTATAAGGATCAATACACATGTCCTCATATAAGAACATCCAATGACACATATAAATGTGGATTTCCAACTAACAGGTCCTTTTCTTATAATATCCTACACAGGATATTACCAAGGGAGTACACCATGAGAAGCTTCCTCAAAGTCCTATGAGTCTCCACCCCTAATAGCATTTATCATTTGTGTCCCTAAAATGATATCAACTAGCTATAGAACATATATTTAAGAATAATTTCATGGCACTTATGGGTTCTCATCATAGCGAGGAACTACTATGACCTTTCATTGCAAAAAACTACTCTTAGGGCATTATCACATACTATGTTACACAGAAGAACAATCATGATGTGATAATGAGTTTATTATTATTAAAAACTATGAATGAAGGTTATCATAAAGTACACAAAATTTGTTTCTAGGGAACCAACTTCAATAGGTAGGATGTTGTCCTAAACAAAATCATCATTATATGGTAGTCATTGGGATTTCTCACAAAGTAGAGCTATGTTTTGGGGTTCCCATTTTCCTTAATAGAAGAGTTTTTGGTCAGACAAATGTTGGTCTCATCCCTCATCGCCTCATTTCTTTGAGGGTGGAGGCTCTCAGACCCATGTCAAGGGATCTGACACTTGTTTTTTTTATAGATACTAAGGTCATCAGGGGAAAGAGTTCCCAACCTTTCTAAGAAGTCAGTGCACCCCAAGTGTTCCACTTCAGGTTCCTCCATTGAGGTATTTCCATCCAAGATAAAAATAGTAGGGTGTACTATTTTGGTATTGGTAGAGATGAGATGGTCCAGGTAGAAGATAGCCTCGAGATGTTCCATGTCCTTAGAGAGCATAATGTAACCGTGGAGGTGGTCATCAATAGGGTTAGAGGGGTTGTAAAGAAGGTCATGGTTAGCCTAATTCTTTATCCTTTCTAGTATCAGAAGATCCATATGTTTTTCAATGTAATATTTTCTTGTCTTCTACATGGGTGCATGATTTTTTTGATTTGGGAGCTACACACTCCTTCATATCACCTACCCTTGTTCATTTTTTGGTACTTGATGTGGAGAGGCTTCCAGTGCACTTGGCATTGACTAAGCCAATTGGAAGTTGATCTAACTTGTATGAATTATGTAGATATTGTGAGCTAGTGATGGTTCAGAACCACTCTTGGGTAGACTTCTTATGTTATGGATACAACCATATGATATCTTCCTCGACATGGATTAGTTGTATTCAGTGTAGTCTATTTTGGATTTCTTTAGGATAAAATTTGTGTTCTATAATTCTAAGGGAGATCTAGTAATGTTTTTTATTGAACAAGACCCTCAGATGGGTTTGAGGTGTGTTTTGTCCTTGTCTTCCTTGATGGTTGAGATAATACTGAGCTCATCAAAGGTTCAGTGGTTGGTGTTTCCTAGGGTTTTGGAAGACTAATCTAATGTATTTCCAAAAGATTTTGTAGTGTTACCCCCTCGATGGGAGATTGATTTTTGGATAGAGCTATAACCAGACATGTCTCATATTTCTATTTTTATATATAGGATAACACCTTATGAGTTTTTAGAGTTGTGATTATAGATTGATGGTATGTTGAAGTTACGTTTTTTTGTCTGAGTGTGTCACTTTGGGGTGCACCCTTTTTTTTCTGAAAAATACTAATGGAAGTTTGTGTCTATGTATTGATTATCTTCACTTGAACTAGGTAATAGTGAATACATGTTTTCCTCATCATGGATTGATAATGTATTCGATCAACTAAAAGGATCAAGTTGGTTCTCAAAGATTGGTCTATGGTTTGGATATCATCATATGCAACTAAAGGATGAGGCTATTCTGAAAAATGATTTATGATTTCTTCATAGGAATTATGAGTTCATTATGATGTTTTTTGGTATCAAGAAAACTCCACCCATGTTCATGTGGTTGATGAAAATAATTTTTAGGGAGTTCTGGGATTGGTTCATGGTGGTTTTCATCGATGACATCCTTGTGTACTATGCATCTGAGGTGGAGCATATAGAGAATCTGTGTGCTATTTTGGGAGTTATTCATCATGAGAAAATATTTGGGAAGTTTTCAAAGTGTAACTTATGTTCATGTGAAGTTTTTTTCTTAGGGAATGTTGTGTCCTAGTATATAGTAGTTGTGGATCCTTCAAAGATAGCCCGAATGGCCCTAAGGCCTTCTTTTTTATTTTATTATGGATAATCCCCTTTTTAAGGGTTGAAGGAGAACTCGTACAAGACCCGTAGGCCCAAGGAACAAGGCCCGACATGACTTTAAATACATGACCTAAAGTCCCAGAGGTATATCATGTCCAATACATGACTTGTAGGCCCAACACACTAAAACGGACCCTCCCCAACTTCTGCATCATTGATCGCCTAGCTCCCCACCTTGCATTGCTGATTGACTAGCATTTCCCCATACAAATATGCACGGTGCCTGGTCCCGATGGTGGTAGCCATACCCTCTCATTCATCCAATCCGGTTATAGGTGAGAAGTTACCTTGGTCTTGCAAGCTATTATAGGAGGTTCATAGTTGATTTCTCTCAATTTACTACTCTAATAGCATTGAACAATAATGATTAGGAATTTATGTGGACTGGCCAATGTCAAGAAAATTTTGAGTACCTAAAATAGAATTTTTTTAGCGCTTTATTCTTTTTTTCTAATAAAGGGAGTTTAGTTTGAGGTTTTCTATGATGCTTCATATCTTTTTTGGGATATAATCGACACAAAAATAGATTGTTTATTTCTTATCCATCTCATAAGTTATGTTCCCATGAGTGTAATTATATTACCCATGATCTCGAGTGGGTGGTAGTTGTTTTTTCTCTAAAGTTGTGGTGACATTACCTTATTAGTGAGTGTTTTGTAGTTTTTTACCAATCATAAGAGCCTAAGGTATATCTTATCCCAACATGAATTAAACATGAAATAACACCAGTGGATAGAATTATTGTAGTATTATGACTTTGAGATTTCATATATTCCAGACAAGGAAGATTTTATAGTTTATGCACTGATGATGAAGTCACGTAACTACGTCATTCACAGGTATGGATATTCCTAGAGAATGATGGAATAACTCTTAGTGATTCATATTTATATGGGAGAGGTTTGAGGTAGAGGTTATCTTTTCAATATGACAATGCATTCGTAGTTGGTGTAGCATATAGAGGAGTCTTGGATGGGGGATTATAATGTGAAGGTTTGGAGAGATCAAGTTGTTTTTTTCAATGCCCTCAGTGGTTAGTCTAAGGATGAACAACACTGAGTGTTGTTCCAGAGGAGGATTTCCATCCCTTTATAAATGCATGAGATGGTTCTTCATGAGTTCCATATCTCACCCTTAGCAAAACATCTGGGTGTGACAAATATATACTAAGCTTTGAGAGGTCAGTTTTCGTGGCCTGGGTTGAAGCTTGTAGTTTCTAAGTTTGTACCTCAGTGTTTTGTTTTCCAAAAAGTGAAGGTTGAGCACCATATTTCTGATGATTTATTCTAGCTGTGAGATATTCCTCATGGAAGTGGGAGTAAATCTTTATATACTTTTTTATCAGTTTACCTCGATCTTAGAGAAGATATGATGATATATGGGTGATATTGTATCATTTGATGAAATCATCCCTCTTGATATTAATCAAGGAGTCGATCTTAGTATATGTTTTGTCGAGGAATTATCTGGAGGAGGTGGTGAGACTCCACAGAGTCATGAGGATGATAATCTCTAATCTAGATCCTCATTTTACCTCTAGGGTGTGGAGAGGTCTCCATCATGCTTTTGGATCTCAGTTATGACTTATCACAACTTTTTAACCATAGATGGATGATTAGATATAGAGGACTATCTAGACTCTTGAAGACATGTTGCGTTCTTGTGTCTTGGAATTTGGAGGTTTGTGGATGAGACATCTTCTCTTAGTTGAGTTTGATTACAATAATATTTTTCACTATAGCATTGGTATGAAACCATTTGAATCCTTGTATGACCGAACTTTATTTTATTCATTGTGTTGGACTGGGTTCAGAGAGTCAATAATTCTCAATCCAAAACTATTAAAGAGTACAATGGAGATGGTTGAGGTGATTCATGAAAGGATAAAAGCAGTGTAGGATCATTATAAATCCTATGCTGATCATATAAGGAGTCCTCTAGAGTTTCATTTTATATATCATGTGTTTCTAAAGGTTACTCCTCATCATGGGTAATGAATTTTTGGTCACGAGATTAAGAATTATCCCTATTTTAAAGGAATTTTAAAGGTGTTGGCTTGGGTTAGATTCATAGTGTATTGAATATCACTTCACCCATAGATGATCCAGTTATACAATGTATTTTATGTGTTGTAACTCTATATTTTCTTTCAATATGACTCTCATGTCATCTATTAGGGATGGATTGATGTTTATGATGATCCAACCTTCAAGGATCAGCCTGTGGAGATCTAGGATAGCCAGGAGAAGGTGTTCCAAAAGCACTCTATTCCTTTGGTTCATGTCTTGTGGAGACACAATGGAATGGAATAGAGTACTTGAGAACATGAATCTCATATATATGCTCAATAACCTAATTTTTTTATTGTTTATCTCTTCTCTTGTTATAATGCTAGTTGTGAATATTGAACCTTTTCTGGTTTATGAGTTGGATTTCTCTTGTTGACTTGTTGTTAGAAACCTTTCTCTCATTTAAGAGGTATCTTTCCTAGTATAGTGTTTAGGAGATGGTTTTTAATGTTGTTTGGGTTTACGCTTGTTCTTTTGATAAGGTGGTTGAGCTCCTATGATGATTACATCCTTGAGAAATAACTCACAGGGTGGCTATTTGAATGACCCCTTTTTATATTCTCCATAGATTTGGTTTTAGATTCTTGAGGATGAGAATTTTTTTATAGGTACCTAATGTAAGGGCCTAAATCCATGTATTCTGTCCCTTTTTATGTTTCCAAAGACCATGGTCCTTGGACAGGGATTGGTGGAGGTATGGTGGTGTATAGATGCTAAAATATAGAAGCAAGGAGAAATTACAACATAAATATGGGTTTACGATGTAAGTGGGGTTTACGGTGTAAGTGGGGTTTACAGAGTAAGTGGGTTATAGCTTATGTTACATGGACCATGAACTTTACAACATAAACCAAGAGTTTATGACTTAATCAATTATGATTCAAAATGGTTGAGGCGATTCATTTTTTGATAAAACATAAAATGGAACACATTTATGAAGTAAATGAATTATTTATGCTGTAAATGTCCCAAGGGTGGTTCATTTATAATTTTAAGGGTTTTTATCTTCATTCAAATCCTACCCTTTACTCCCATCAATCTAGGTTTCTAGTGATTGTTTTTTAAGGCATTTCAAGATCCCTTTGGAGGGGATCAATCCCAGCCTTCTATCTTTGATCTGCAGTGATCCAAGGTACATTCTACCACTTCTCTTATGGTTCTTTGATCTGGTTCCCCCTAAATTTTTTTCCATGTGATGATGGTTTCCTCTCCATTATATAAAAAGGTTTTTTATTGTTGGTGAGGTTGTATTGTGGCATCCTTGGATGGATGTGGTCCTCTTTTAGGAGAGGTGATTGGGATCTGCAATGTTGATTCGTTCTAATGAAAAAAACATTAACATATTTGAGGTAGGGGATTTGTTGCTTCTCTTTAATTTATGTGACATCGTAAAGTTATCATGGTTTATCCCATTATATTTAAATTAAATTAATCTAATAATATTGAACCAGATAAATAAATAATTATAATTTGTGTAGCAATTTCATGTTGTTTATTTCTACCATTATAACGAGTTACCTCTTGATTTGCTAGATAGTTTTCTATTTATGGTACTCTTTATTATAATGTTTTCATTCTTGGTTTATAATTTTTAAATTGATGAAAATGGTAAATAATTTAAATCTATAATTGATTTATTAATTATCTTAATAATTAAATAAGAGATATTTTTGAAATCTGGTGTTTATTATAAGTTGATGGTAATTTAAAGTGATGCAATGCACATGTTTAATTGAATATGATGTTACATGTGTTAATGTAATTGATAAATAACATAAATAATTTTAATGATTATTTATAATAATAATAATAATAAGTAATTTTAAATGATAATGCTACAACTCTGAGTTTTTTAGAACTGGAATTAATGCTAAGAGAATATTAAACTTTTGATAGATTTTTATAGTTGATACATTAGGTTGACCGTAGGTGGAACCTATGAATAATGAATCAGTTAATTCAAGATATAATAAGAACTATTTTTTTGATAAATATAAATCTTGGGGTCTAGAGGTTCACATTTGATTAAAATTTTAATGCCCTGTGTTGGGAGTTGTGAGAGCTCGTTTGCATGCAAAGGCTCAATGCCTAGTTTTAGAGATATGTTACCCTGATGATTATACTTGTTTTCTTGTTTCATTGTGATGTGATCTAGATATGTGACTTGTGATATTCTATGGATATGAGCCTTGTGATGTTCTATGGATATGAGGCTTGTGATGTGGGTTTGGGATGTCTTTTCTTGGGATGGATGATGTGATATGGGTTGGGGAGGCCCGAATGATGTGGCAGTAGTTGATTCCTATGATGGAGAGATGCATTGGGATATGCATAAGGGTGTCGGGAATGACACCATATATTATTTAATAGGTTGAATTTGGTTTTAACTTTTTATGTGATAAATCTGGATTCTTTCTTGATATGAATCTTATTAATGGTCGATGGTCGGGTTTCTTGTTTATTTGTATTCCTTTCCCCACTACTTGATATATCTTGATGTTCTCATTTTCATGTTTTCCCTTAATGGTAGCTTATGATGTTTTATGTTAGTTCCTATAACTATGTAAAGTTTAATAATTTTTAATAAATGTTTAACTCATGGGGTTGGTTGTTGCTGGAATGAAAAAGAGATGATCTTGAGAAACTATGGACTCAGTTTGGATTATGTCTGGAGGGCATGTACTTCACTATGATGATTAATTTAATGTAATTTAGAATAATTTTAATGGTTAATTAATGATTAGTGAATTAATTAATGAATGTATAACTATAAAAAAGGAATGAAATAATTTAATGTATCTCTTTAAAATAGTTGTGTGATTATAGATATCTAGTCCCTAGCAGTGGCAGTTGGGTGTCCGAGTGATAATAGTTATAATTGAGCCTATAACTATATTATTACTATAGTTTCATTGTGAGATATATTATATCCTTTATATTCTGTGATTTCATATGTTACCCCACCCATGTCGGTTAGGGCTACTGACACCTAATGGACTCTTGGAGGGTGTTTTCCCCAATATCATGGTGGGAGGATGGATGGCTGACTACCCCCTCTAGACCTACTCTCTTCTCTTAGAAGATCTGTATTGGTATGAATAAAGGTAAGTTTCCCTATATATATGTGTGTGTGTGTAGAGGTTTGTTATGTCCTGTAGTTATTTAACACACATGTATCTCTAGATATAGTAACCAAAGGATTATTATTGGTTTTATGTGTATAGTTTGTTATGGTTTGAGGTACCTTACTCAGTGTATGGTTTATAATGGCTTGAGGTATAATACCCGATGAATGATACACATCATACAGGATGCAGTGGATCCAAAAAACTACTTAGTTACTATATTGATATGTGATATGGGATATTGTGTTTCATGAGGTTCATGTTGTGATACTTAGCCCAGGTGTCTATGATCTGACTTACTTTTGGAGAGATATGGCTCGATATGTGAGACATTGGTGATGATTAGAAAACCAATGGGGAAGTAGGAGTGGGGTACACTTTATGTTTCATTGCTATATTATATTATCTATGTTATGTGAAATTAGTGTGAGTTAGCCATGATGAGGCTGAGAACTTAGTATACCTATTTAGGTGATGAGTTAGTTTCATTGTTTCTCACTTTGCTTTAGCATTCTATATTTATCTTTTTCATGAGAGGTCTGGGTAGGTGCTCATCCCACATATATATTAACTATTTTCAAGCCAAAAAAAGTTGGTTGGAGATTATACTGGATATTACTAGCTTTTGGTTTTGAAAAAGTTGTTTGGGCTTCGTGGTCACTACTGAGTTTACCTTTCTAGTGATTGCAGTTTTCATTTTAGTTGTTTTAGTAATGTATTTCATTACATATACTCACTTGGTAATATTTTTATATATTTGTGCAGGTATTGATTGGTGAATGTGTATTATCTTTCTCTCTTCTTCATGTTCTCTTAGAGGTTAATATCTCCCATATGTATGCTTATTATACCCCTGGTGCTAGTCGCCAACCTGGAGCCTACTAGAGGCGGGACTCAGGTGGTCAGCATCTCCCTTCTCTCATTTCTAGACTAGGATGGGTGCTCTTTGGGGGAATGGTATTGTGACAATATATACACTGATATAATATTTATTTATACATTTAAATATTTATCTATAAAACTAAATTTAAATATATAAATATATGAAAATGTGTGTGCATATATATTTATAAATACAACTACAGTATGAAAAATTCTAAAATTAAACACCATAATATCTATATAAATGTAATCTCGAGAAATAAATTTATTCTGAATTGAAAAAAGAAAATAGAATCTTCTTTAACAAAGTCTAAATTCTGTTGAATGTTCAAAAATTAGGGTATATCAACTAAAAACTCAGTTTTAAAGTCATTTGGAGACTTTTTTTACCAAGAAAAAATGTGGTATGAGATTCATCTAATATTAAATGTCATGGATCTCTTTTCAAGCTTTGATTTGATAAATCGTGGAGCCCAAATCGATATCTAGATCAAAAGTTATGGTCATTTGAAGTTCAAGTCTTGTTTTCAACTTATCTTAAGATATTAATTAATTTATTATTTTCTGTAATCATCAAAATTTTATTAAATTCTTATTACTCAATAATAATTAATACATTTTTAATTAATATTAATTTATAATAATTTTAAAAAGAATTTTTCACTAAATTTATTGCATATTAGGTTTAAATATATATTTAGTATTATATAAATCATATTTAATAAAATATATTATATTTATATATTATAATATGATATTTAATAATATATAAAGTGTTTTTTATGAAGTATACCTTTTATCAGTGCTAAATATATTTAAATATATATATATATAATTAAATAGAATTATATAAATATATATTTATAGGTATGTGTATGTATTTATATGTAAATATATATATATATATATATATCCCCCAAGGGCATATCCTAGTGGTTATGTCTTTGAGTGGTCTTGCGAGTGGTCTCGGGCTCCAGTCTCCCCAAGTACTTACAAGTGCCGTAGATTTTCTTTATTTCTTTGTACCCCCCCCCCCCCCCCGAACTATTGTAATATATATATATATATATAATCTCTAATTAATAATTAATAATTAGTAAATAATTAATAATTAATAATTTAAAATTTAAAATTATTTATAATTTTGAAAATTTAATAATTATAAATAGTAAATATTAATTAATAATTAATAATTAATAATTAATTAGTAAATAATTATTAATTATTAATTATTAATAAGTAATTAAAATTTTAATTAATTAATTATTATTATTTTAACTATTATTAATTTTGCAGTGGTTTTTTAAAACTACCGTTAAAATTAAAAATACATATTGAGCAATTTTTTTAACCACTATTAAAAACCCATCGATATTTCATGATGATTTTTTAATAAATTATCATGAATTGGTATCAATTTTTTAAAATCATCATTAAAAAAATAAAATGAAACGATTAGCTGTAGTTTTAAAAACCGATATTAAATACCATTTTTCTTATAGTGTGATGAGTCGAAGGTTGAATTGTCTGAAAGTTTTGAGATGAAGGATCTTGGTCTGGATAAACAAATCTTAGGTATGAGGATTGTGAGTGACTTATGTTCTAGTACTTTGCACCTAACTCAGTCAAACTACATTCAGAATGTGTTGGAGCACTTCAGTATGAGTGTGGTGAAACCGATAACCACACCCTTGGTCAAACATTTCAAATTGAGAAAGGAGAAGTCACCATGAATGGAATTTAAGGTAGAGTACGTGGAAAATATTCCCCATACATCGATAGTTGGAAACTTGTTGTATGTCATGGTCTGTACTTTGTCATACATTGTGAGAGTAGTGGGTATTGTTAGAAGGTACATGTAGAATACTTTTAGAGAACATTGGGAGGTTGTGAATTGGATTCTTCATTACTTAAATGGATCTAGATGCTTGGAAATTTTCTTCAGAACTGGTGAGTCTTTATAAGGTTTTGTTGAATCTGACTTTAGTGGAGATAGAGACACTTGAATATATCTATACTAGATATTTTGGGGGGAGAATCCCGATCTCAAGATGAAAATATCTTGATAAATTTTTTTTGAGAAACCCGATGAAATACAGAAGTGATATAAATCATAATAAATAAATCAGCACATGAGATTTTTAATGTGGAAAAATCCTTTGATGTGGATGATTAAAAAACCATAGGGAAATTCTAAAAAATCCACTATGAATCAAAGAGTACAAAATCCATGTAATTCCCAAACATGAATTACAAACTAAATAATATAAAAACATGTATGAAAACCACACCCCGATACACCTTCACCTTCTCTCTAAAACTCATCTCACCAACATCATGATTGAAAGATCTATATATGACAAAATTTCATACTTTTTCCAATGAAACACCACTACCTCGGGGATCAAATCTGAATATGCATCAGCCTCACATAGTCTTGTGACACCCAAATAATTTCACTCTCTCTCATGTTCTCACAAACATGATGTACCACCAATCATCAATAAGGACACATCGCTTGATCACCACAATCAATAATACTCCCGATATATGGTCTCGATCATTGATCATGTCACTACTACTTCACTCCTACTCAATATTGATGTGATGCAAAGTATCCCATAACATCATAGATCCACCATAGATGACTCATTTTCCATTAATGTTAACCCACATGGGCTACTACAAACATAGAAACCTATTTCCTCTTGATCTTAGTAGACTACATCTTGAGAAGATCTCTCTCAATTTTCCACCAACTGCATCCCCTTTTAAATCCCTCACAGTTTCCTTTTTCAAATACAGATAATATATGAAATATTATTTCTTAAATTTTAAAATCAACATGAATCTACCATGTTAAGAATCAAAAACTTATCTTGTCTAAATAGATATAAAAGATATATCTTCCCATGAGAAACATATACAGCCTTATCTATGTGATAGAATAAAAGATATCACATATTCAAAAACTATCATATCTCAAATTTAGAAACACCTATGGGATGAATCCTATAAATCTCCCCCTTCATCCTATCAATGAAGATACCATCCAAAAAAATTATTTGGATCTAAAACCTATTGGCATCGCACCAGCCATCATCCTCTATAGAAAAAAATGGTGAACTCTTTTTCAACTCTGACAGAAACCTGACTTCACACCCTACAAAAGAAAATCTAAATGATAAATTATTCACCATATATAAATATATACTATCATGTTAAACAAGACCAAAACCATTAATATCTATCTCCCCCAAAATTTTTATCTCCATGTAATCTAGAGCACCTAAAAAATTTTCTCCCCCTGAAACACCTCTCTCAACCATCTTTTTCATCCAAATCTTATTCTGTCTCAAGCACATATCATAGATACTCTCAGAAACTTCTATAATTATCGTGTAAAATTTCAAGATTAAACCATCACCTTTGATACCACCTTTTGTTAGATATTTCCAATCTCGAGATGAAAATTGATTTTGAAACAAATTGGGATAAACCTAAAGAAATACGAAAGTGATATAAAGTAGAATAAATAAATCAACATGAGTGATTTTTAACATGTAAAAACCCTCTAATGAGGAGGATTAAAAAACCATGAGGAAATTTCAAAATATCCACTATGAATCAGAGAGTAAAAATCCAAGTAATGTCAAAACTTTAATTACAAATGAGAGTATAGAAAAACCTATGTGAAAAAAACACTCTGATATGCCTCCACCTTCTATCAAAAAATCATCTTCCCAACACCATGCTTGAAAGATCCATATATAAAAAAATAATACTTTTATCGATTAAAGGCCACTACCTCAGGGATCAAATCTGAACATGTATCAGCCTCGCATCGTCTTGCAGCACCCAAAGGATTTCACTCTCTCTCATGATCGCACCATCATAATGTATCGCTAATCATCAAATAAGATATGTCACTTGATCACCACAATTAATAAGACTCTCGATACATGTCTTCGATCATTTATCATGTTGCTTCTACTTCTCACCTACTCAACGTCGATGTGATGCACATGCTACTGAAAATACGGTATCCCATCACATCATAGATCCACCTTCAATGCCTTTTTCACCATTGATGTCGAATCATATGAGATACCATAAACACAACGGCCCCTTTCCTCTTGACCTTGGTGGACTACATCTTGATAAGATCTCTCTCAGCTCTCCACCAGCTACTTCCCCTTTCATAGCCTTCACAGTTTCCTTTTTCAAAAACAGATAAGATGTGAAATATTATATCTTAAATTTCTAAATCACCATGAATATTTCATGTTAATAATCAAACACCTATCTCATATAAATAGATATAAAATATATATCTCACCATGAGAAATACATGAAACCTTATCTGTGTGATAAGACAAAAGAAATCACATATTCAAAAATTGTCTTATCTCAAATTTGGAAACACCCATGGGGTGAATTCTATCAGATATGTGTTTAGTTTTGGTGGGATGGTTCTGGGTTGGATGTTGAAGCTTCAACCAATAGTTTCACTCTTGATAATGAAAGTGGAGTACATTGCTTTAACAAAATATAGGAAAGAGTTTATCTGGATGAAGTGTTTACTGTAAGATCTCAGGATAAGGTCACAAAGTGAAATTAACTTGTCTAGAAACATGATATTTTATTCTAGGATGAGGCATATTCAACTAAAGTATTTCTTTATTTGAAAGTTATTGGAAAACAGAATACTAGACCAATGAGAGATAAAGGGGTTCAGAATCTGATAGATATTTTAAAAACCTAGGTAGTGATAGAACAAATCATTTTCATATTTATTAATATGAATTAGATTGTTATATTAGTTATAAAAAATATTAAGTAATTTTTTAAATCAAAAAGAAAATAGTTTTAACTAAACTATATTATTATAAGGTTTTATTTAAAAGTTTAATTTATAGAATTTAGAATTTTAATTTAAAAATATTAATATAATTTTTGAAATCATAATATCAAAATTTACTTACAGTAAAATTTTGGGATTTTTTGGAACATATTAATTTTTCAGTGAATAATAAAAAATATCGATTTTTGTAAAAAAATTATTTTCAATAAATTAAGTAATTTAAAAGTACCAATATGTTTTGAATGTGATTTCAAGTATAAGATTTATTATTTAGTTATATATAATTCAATTAATTACTTTTTTAATCATCTTTATATTGGTTTTTAGTATAAGTTTGTTTTTGGGTTTAAAAACATATTTTTTTAAAAACTGTTTTAAAATGAATAATGTTTCTCCATTTTAATTAATTAAAATAATACATAATTAGGAATTTTTTAAATTAAATTTATATATTATATATTATTAAATATTAATTTATTTTCATACAATTATTATTATTAGTCATATAGTGAATATAAAATCATCTTTTTCTCAAAAAAATATTATCCTTGAAAACTTACTTTATAATCCTGTCTGTGGGTTTTATTTTAAATTAAAATTTTCCAATTATGTAAATTGAATTTGGTAAAATATATTAAATATTTTTAATACTTTTAATTTATATTTTATAATAAGTTTAACTTAATTTTTTACCAAAATAAATAATGAAAATAGTAAAAAAATTAATTACCATGATTAAGGTAAAAATGGATTTACCAGGGGTTAATCTAAAAAGATAAGGGTTAAAATGACATAAAAACTTTTCTAAAATATATTTTATGATTATATTTATACCTTATCCATTATATTATCAATAATTTTTCATTATTTTATCCTTATGACATGAAAAAAACATGGGTGGAATTCATTCTTTTCAAAAATTACAAGTATGCCACTCACCTCAGTTATAAAAGGCCACCCGCTCTCCTCTATTCATGTAACAGCCCAAGATTTTATGAAAACTATTCTTTTTAATTTTATTAATGTCTTGTGTTGTACGCTACACCAAAAGGATCTTTCACAACACACATCATTGACTTGCCTTGCATTACACGCAATCGCGACCTTCCTCGATAGCGTGTGTAATACGCAATACCGAGTTTCACTAAACAACGATATGCTATTAAAATATTATTAAAACTAGCCGTTATGAATAGTAATAACCAAATTTTGAAATTTTGTAAATTTTATTTTTCAAAATGGACTTCATTTTTGGATTCGGAGTATCGAATTTAGCCTAAGGTGAAATTTTGGTACTTTTCGGATAACTTTCATATTCTGATGAATAGTGAAAATTACTAAATTATAATTAAAAACAACTTTTTTTAAACAAAATAATTAATAGTGATAAATTATTAATTTGAGTGTTTTTAAAGTATATTTAGAATATATTTTTACAATTTAATACAATGTTGGTCATTGGATGTAATTTCACATTTAAACCAGACATAAACAAGTGTCAATCTTTTGATAGATATTGTTTCTTAAAAACACGCTATTTGTTTTAACAGCGGGATTTAATTATAAAATTAATTAATGCAACTTCTATGTTATGAATTTGGTAAAATAGACTTCATTTTTGAATTCGGAATATGAAATATATCTTAGGATGAAATTTTGGCATTGTTCTGAAAAACATCAATTTTTTATGAATAGTGAAACTACTAAGTGGTAGTTAAAAAAACTAAATTTTTTCATAAAACTTAATTTTACCGCTTCTGTGAATGGAATTTCAAAAATCCGAGAGACACGGTTGATGTCAGTAAGTAAAATGTGGTTCAATGAGATGAAAATAATTTTTGATGAATAGTAACTTTTTACTTTTATTTACCACGGTTAAAAGTAAATATGGTAATTAAGGGTAACAATGATATTAATATTACCCTAACACATGACCTAATCCTATTGGACAAGTGTATCTCGACCAAAAACAACCTTAAGTGTAAAATATTATCATTTAGGCCCACTTGGATTAGATTAGGACATTTATTATTATTTAATTCAAAGAAGAGTTAAAAGAGTTAAAATCAAAGTTTATTTACTAAAACATTTTTAATATAGGGTTATACATAAGATAAATTCTATTGTAAATATTCATTAGAAATCTAAAAAGATTTCCTACATAATGGTATTTTATTTGTAATTTTTAGACATCAAATAATTTAATTTATTTATGACACAAAGATGATGCAGTAATTATCTTATTAATGAAATATTGACATAATTGGTGTTATAAACACCAAAATAAATGTCATTTGAGACTTTTTATGAATTAAACTAATTTTATAGGTTACTATGATATATTATTGTTTATTTAATCAACTTTATTAGAACATATAATTCTGTTATGACTTTCACAAAAATCATATATCAAATAGTGTCAAAATTGACACAAAATAGTTTTTAAATAAAATATTATATTATTAATTGTTATTTTATTCCTAAAAATCTAAGGTTCCGCCAAATGACTTAGATAAGGATATATATATTAATAATAAACAATTTGGGGTTTGTTTGGCATGTTATAGTAAGTGTATTAACCATATAGTGAAAGAAAACAAAAAGACACGGTAAAAGTTAAATTATTGATAAGGTTAAAATAATACCCTAAAATTGTCTAAATCCTATTGGTTGATAGGATTTCGACCCATCCCCACTTTAGCTTCGAAATAAGACCCTTTGGAACCATTATAAACCGATTTTGACTTTAATATAAAATAATATTGTGAGATATTCCTAAGGTGCCCCTCTCCTCCCTTATAAAAGGGCACCTCCTCCCCCTCCCCCTCACACCAATTTGAGCACTCAAGCTCGGCCAAACCCTACCATTTTCTCCTCTCCACTTCCCTAGAATAATCCTAGAGGTCCTGGTCTTCTTCAAAGACCAATCTTAGTTCCCTAAGTGGAGGATTCAAAGAGGCGTTCCAAAGAAGAGGTAATATCCATTACCGATCTTTTCAATTTCTTTCTTCTTCAACTTCTTCTTCTTTAGTTGTTTCATGATAAAGTAATAACATCAGTATTACTTACATACTTATATGTTATTATAAATATGAAACAACCCTAATTCACCTTCTATCCATCCTACGGAAAAATGAAATCACCGCGCGTGCGTACGTACGGAATACTGTCTCCACGCTGTGGTGTAATCTATTTTTCCACCATCACTTTACAAGGATGGGTATAATGGTGTAATGAGTAACTATTTATGATTATTATAAAGTAATATTGATACTTAAATAATATATATATACTCCAATACAGTTCCACGATCATAGGAACAATATCATCACTCGTGCGTACGTACGGAATACCGTCTCCACGATGTGATGCGACTCGTTCTACATGATCATCATTACATAGTAATTATATAAATGAATTTAATGAATAAATATGATATATGTTACACTAATACCATTCTGTATATAAGGTATCTATAACCTTAAAAGAAGAATAAGAATGTATTCGGAAAAACACGCATAAGAACAAAAGGCAATAAAGACCCGAGTAACAAGTAACAATAAAATATTACTAACAAGAAGCTAAGAATATTACCATATATGATATCATATCAATATGTATGATTCTGGAATAAGTCAATAACATTATTTAAACCATTATACAGGAGCTTCGGACACGTACAAAGCAAATCTGACCTAAGGTAAGGGAAATATCACAATCTCATTTTTATCCGAGATTGTTTATACTTTGGTATTTACTGGGGTGTATTTTATCATCCACATCCATGTTTCCTCAATATGTAATATTATTTCCATCCACTTACAATAGTTTAAATCCAATTTTACCCTTCGGTGAGTTTTTAGTAAAGAATAAGAAAGGAATCTTTTGTCGTTTTTCGTACGAGGTACTTTTTGACTTTTCCGACAAAAGTACGAAGAATGTTTTTTTTAACTTATACGGCATGAATGGATTTTTAAAACATTATTTCCAAGAAGCTTCCTTTACAAGTTTTCAAGTTTATTTTTAATCAACTTCTTTTAGTTTATAATTGTATGACATGTTAAGAAAAGAAAAGTGTTTTTGAAGAAGAAAGGATATTTTCCTCAAGAATGGAGTTCAAGTGTTTTATCAAAATTATTTTCCATCTAAGATAATATAAGGTTCTGTTTTTATCCCATTATTACATTGATTTCATTATGTTAGGGAATTATTTTTATGATGTCATTTACCTTATATGATTTGTTTTATGATGTCATGATGTTTCAAAAATCCCATTTTTGTTACATGTGTTATGCAATGATGTATGTTTTAAGATTTTGTGGCACACATAAGAATAGTATCATTATGAGATGGGTGGGACCTATATCTCCCTCCAATGCATTGGGTAAAGATTTTATATCTCATGAGATAGACATGGCTAGAACGGTAGGTTATATCGGTTCAGTGAAACAGGACTGGAACGAGGGTGACTCGATTCAGAAAGGGACTTTGTCCACTAAGATAGTCTTGGCAATGAGCCTTGACTAACAAGAAATGATTCTCTATGATTATGTGTGTATGCCACAAAGTTTCATGTTTTAAGTTATTATTATTGGGATTATATTTCACTTCTATGATTTATCCCATGTTATGATATTATGAGCTCTTTTGCAGGTTAAGATTTCTAAAAGTTATGTGCTTATGTATATGATGTGATTTATATTTCTTTTGTTTACCCTCACTGAGAATTTGAGCTCACCCTTTTATGTTTTCTTTTCCCCAGGATATAAAGAAAGGTTTTAGGTAAAAAAAAAGGGATGATCTTTATGGGAGATATTGAAGATCTTTCACCACGATTAGAAGATTACATTCCAAGTTTCCAAAGACACTAAACTATTACGATCCTTTAGTGTGTGTTTTTGTTATGTAATAAGTATTCCTCAAATGTAATATAATGTCCATGTACGTCAAGCTTCGGGTCTCTACAGTTGGTATCAAAGGAAAGGTTTAGTCAACCTTTGGAAACTAGGATGCGAGAACTTTAGTGAGATCCCTAGAGATATTTCTAAGGTATGTCTAGGGATGTACCTAAGGATAAGTATACGTATAGGATATAATCCTAGAACTACGATAACGATCTTAGAATTTAACCTAAGATGTTAGATATTAAGGTTACTCCCCCTTTACTATGTTGTTTTCCCTAGCATGATTTTTGCCTCTCACGCTATTCTTTTTGGGTTTTAGAAAATGGCTGGAAACAAGATGATTCACAATAATGGAGGATATGATGGACAATGGAATGATATTCTTCATGATGAAATGGGATTTGGAATTCGAAACATCATTATTATGCCGAATCAGCAATCTCATAATATGATCAATAAAGTAAAATTTGGTAAGTTTCCTTACTCGGCTAATAAGAGAAAGATGGAGTTTCATGATGATCATAGAGTAAAGAAAGTTCAATTTCCCCTATGTAAATAATGTGGGAAGAGGCATCAAGGAGAATGTTTCAAAGGAACTGGAAGATGCTTTGGGTGTGGAAAAGAAGGACACAAATCAAGTAAGTGCAAAGGAAAAGGTTCAGTTAACACCATGGATGAGGATAATGGTATTGCTACGACATCAACAATGGTTAAATGCTTTAAATGTGGAATGTACGGGCATTATGCAAACCAATGCCCTAAGGGAAAGTCTCATGAAGAGAATAAGTATGGTCGTATGGGAAGTATTTATGTTGATGATGATGAAGAGACCACAAATGATATGTGAGATGAAAGAATTGTTGAATCTCAGTCAATGGTTTAGGAATGTAGTGGAATGATTACATGTTTATCATGTGTAATGTTGTATAAGTAATCTCATGGAATAAAGAGATATCTAAGGATTGTTACACTGTTGTCTTTCCTTAGGTTTTGAAATTGTATGATGAATGGTACCAGTAACCATGAAAGGTTATTCAAATACTTTTGGAAAGTAGATGATATGTGCATAATGAAAGGATAAGAAGATAATGTGATGTTTGATTGTATTCATGAGCTCATGATTGATATAAGGACTAAGGGATATCATGGTTTGAGTATATAGAATTTTGAGGATTTTGGTATGTGGAAAGTGTTAACTTTTAACTGCATTCAAGTTTTCACTAAGGTTCAATGGGTATTCAAGAGAATACACGATTAAGGACTTTGAATGTTTGGAATGGGACCAACAAAACATATCTTATGATATATGGGGATCGACGATGGTATTAAATCTCTGGTAATCGTTTTCACTATGTTATGAGAGTGGACTGTAGTATTATGGATAAGCCTAAAGATTGGAATGGATTATGTTGGACATAAGTTAGTATTGTTTAAGGATAGAATTTTTTTTCGATATTATTGATGGGATTTTATAGTAATATAGTTTTAGAAAAAGGACAACCTGCAGGACGGGCGACAGCCCATCGCGTCGGACAAGGCTGTGGAAATCGAACCCACAACCGAAGTGCGACTGGCCTTTATCGCCTACCACTATCCTACAGAAAGTCCCTGTTTAGTAGAAACTAGTTTTATTATATTAATCAGTATGATATATGAAGTATAAGTCCATTTTAGGAACTATATATGATTAATCTCACTATAGATCGACTTATGTATATAATTTTTGCTAACCTTTTGTTTGAGACAGATGGAATGACCCGTCATTCTATCACATGATCTGCTAACACTTCATGAATAACAAATTCAACTTCATTTATTTAAGAGATGAAGTGGAAATTGTTCAAGGCATGAACAACAGTGAGATTGTACCAAAATAAAGTAAGTATTTATTCTAATTCAAATTTTCAACTTTAGGGAAATGATCTTGAAAACCAAAAATGTTGTCCTAGTGATCATATACCTGATGAATCAGATGGTACCTTATATCATCACAAATCTATGGATTTGTGATTACTGGATTTTCCATAGCCATGTTCTCTACCACTCTCCATCAGAACATGATGGTTAGATTTCTCTTCCATGTCTATATTTTCACCTATGTGGAAACCCAGTGATTAGTTTATTTGGGTTATCGTTACATTTCATACTTTAGTATTTAAAGACATGTTTTGGTATTCCTTTTTATGGTGTGGGTTTCTATTAAAGAAACTTTCGAATAGTAAACTATTTATAACCCCGACGAATTTCGAGGGAGAAATTCATTTTAAGGGGGGTAGAATGTAACAGCCCGAGATTTTATGAAAACTATTCTTTTTAATTTTATTAATGTCTTGTGTTGTACGCTACACCAAAAGGAGCTTACACAACACACATCCTTGACTTTCCTTGCATTACACGCAATCGAGACCTTCCTCGATAGCGTGTGTAATACGCAATACCGAGTTTCACTAAACAACGATATGCTATTAAAATATTATTAAAACTAGCTGTTATGAATAGTAATAACCAAATTTTGAAATTTTGTAAATTTTATTTTTCAAAATGGACTTCATTTTTGGATTCGGAGTATCGAATTTAGCCTAAGGTGAAATTTTGGTACATTTCGGATAACTTTCATATTCTGATGAATAGTGAAAATTACTAAATTATAATTAAAAACAACTTTTTTTAAACAAAATAATTAATAGTGATAAATTATTAATTTGAGTGGTTTTAAAGTATATTTAGAATATATTTTTACAATTTAATACAATGTTGGTCATTGGATGTAATTTCACATTTAAACCAGACATAAATAAGTGTCAATCTTTTGATAGATATTGTTTCTTAAAAACACGCTATTTGTTTTAACAGCGGGATTTAATTATAAAATTAATTAATGAAACTTCTATGTTATGAATTTGGTAAAATATACTTCATTTTTGAATTCGAAATATGAAATATAGCTTAGGATGAAATTTTGGCATTGTTCTGAAAAACATCAATTTTTGATGAATAGTGAAACTACTAAGTGGTAGTTAAAAAAACTGAATTTTTTCATAAAACTTAATTTTACCACTTTTGTGAATGGAATTTCAAAAATCCGAGAGACACAGTTGATGTCAGTAAGTAAAATGTGGTTCAATGAGATGAAAATAATTTTTGATGAATAGTAACTTTTTACTTTTATTTACCACGGTTAAAAGTAAATAGGGTAATTAAGGGTAACAATGATATTAATATTACCCTAACACATGTCCTAATCCTATTGGACAAGTTTATCTCAACCAAAAACAACCTTAAGTGTAAAATATTATCATTTAGGCCCACTTGGATTAGATTAGGACATTTATTATTATTTAATTCAAAGAAGAGTTAAAAGAGTTAAAATCAAAGTTTATTTACTAAAACATTTTTAATATAGGGTTATACATAAGATAAATTCGATTGTAAATATTCATTAGAAATCTAAAAAGATTTCCTACATAATGGTATTTTATTTGTAATTTTTAGACATCAAATAATTTAATTTATTTATGACACAAAGATGATGCAGTAATTATCTTATTAATGAAATATTGACATAATTGGTGTTATAAACACCAACATAAATGTCATTTTAGGCTTTTTATGAATTACACTAATTTTCTAGGTTACTATGATATATTATTGTTGATTTAATCAACTTTATTCGAACATATAATTCTGTTATGACTTTCACAAAAATCATATATCAAATAGTGTCAAAATTGACACAAAATAGTTTTTAAAACAAATATTATATTATTAATTGTTATTTTATTCCTAAAAATCTAAGGTTCGGCCAAATGACTTAGATACGGATATATATATTAATAATAAACAATGTGGGGTTCGTTTGGCATGTTATAGTATGTGTATTAACCATATAGTGAAAGAAAACAAAAAGACACGGTAAAAGTTAAATTATTGATAAGGTTAAAATAATACCCTAAACTTGTCTAAATCCTATTGGTTGATAGGATTTCGACCCATCCCCACTTTAGCTTCGAAATAAGACCCTTTGGAACCATTATAAACCGATTTTGAATTTAATATAAAATAAAATTTTGAGATATTCCTAAGGTGCCCCTCTCCTCCCTTATAAAAGGGCACCTCCTCCCCCTCACCCTCACACCAATTTGAGCACTCAAGCTCAGCCAACCCCTACCATTTTCTCCTCTCCACTTCCCTAGAATAATCCTAGAGGTCCTGGTCTTCTTCAAAGACCAATCTTAGTTCCCTAAGTGGAGGATTCAAAGAGGCGTTCCAAAGAAGAGGTAATATCCATTACCGATCTTTTCAATTTCTTTCTTCTTCAACTTCTTCTTCTTTAGTTGTTTCATGATAAAGTAATAAAATCAGTATTACTTACATACTGATATGTTATTATAAATATGAAACAACCCTAATTCACCTTCTATACATCCTACGGAAAAATGAAATCACCGCTCGTGCGTACGTACGGAATACCGTCTCCACGCCGTGGTGTAATCTATTTTTCCACCATCACTTTACAAGGATGGGTATAATGGTGTAATGAGTAACTATTTATGATTATTATAAATTAATATTGATACTGAAATAATATATATATATACTTCAATACAGTTCCACGATCATAGGAACGATATCATCACTCGTGCGTACGTACGGAATACCGTCTCCACGATGTGATGCGACTCGTTCTACATGATCATCATTACATAGTAATTATATAAATGAATTGAATGAATAAATATGATATATGTTACACTAATACCATTATGGATATAAGGTATCTATAACCTTAAAAGAAGAATAAGAATGTATTCGGCAAAACACGCATAAGAACAAAAGGCAATAAAGACCCGAGTAACAAGTAACAATAAAATATTACTAACAAGAAGCTAAGAATATGACCATATATGATATCATATCAATATGTATGATTATGGAATAAGTCAATAACATTATTTAAACCATTATACAGGAGCTTCGGACACGTACAAAGCAAATCAGACCTAAGGTAAGGGAAATATCACAATCTCATTTTTATCCGAGATTGTTTATACTTTGGTATTTACTGGGGTGTATTTTATCATCCACATCCATGTTTCCTCAATATGTAATATTATTTCCATCCACTTACAATAGTTTAAATCCAATTTTAACCTTCAGTGATTTTTTAGTAAAGAATAAGAAAGGAATCTTTTGTCGTTTTTCGTACGAGGTACTTTTTGACTTTTCCGAAAAAAGTACGAAGAATGTTTTTTTTAACTTATACGACATGAATGGATTTTTAAAACATTATTTCCAAGAAGATTCCTTTACAAGTTTTCAAGTTTATTTTTAATAAACTTCTTTTAGTTTATAATTTTATGACATGTTAAGAAAAGAAAAGTGTTTTTGAAGAAGAAAGGATATTTTCCTCAAGAATGGAGTTCAAGTGTTTTATCAAAATTATTTTCCATCTAAGATAATATAAGGTTCTGTTTTTATCCCTATTATTAAATTGATTTCATTATGTTAGGGAATTATTTTTATGAAGTAATTTACCTTATATGATTTGTTTTATGATGTCATGATGTTTCAAGAATCCCATTTTTGTTACATGTGTTATGCAATGATGTATGTTTTAAGATTTTGTGGCACACATAAGAATAGTATCATTAAGAGATGGGTGGGACCTATATCTCCCTCCAATGCATTGGGTAAAGATTTTATATCTCATGAGATAGACATGGCTGGAACGGTAGGTTATATCGGTTCAGTGAAACAGGATTGGAACGAGGGTGACTCGATTCAGAAAGGGACTTTGTCCACTAAGATAGTCTTGGCAATGAGCCTTGACTAACAAGAAATGATTCTCTATGATTATGTGTGTATGCCACAAAGTTTCATGTTTTAAGTTATGATTATTGGGATTACATTTCACTTCTATGATTTATCCCATGTTATGATATTATGAGCTCTTTTGCAGGTTAATATTTCCAAAAGTTATGTTCTTATGCATATGATGTGATTTATATTTCTTTTGTTTACCCTCACTGAGCATTTGAGCTCACCCTTTTATGTTTTATTTTCCCCAGGATATAAAGAAAGGTTTTAGGTAAAAAAAAGGGATGATCTTTATGGGAGATATTGAAGATCTTTCACCACGATTAGAAGATTACGTTCCGAGTTTCCAAAGACACTAAACTATTACGATCCTTTAGTGTGTGTTTTTGTTATGTACTAAGTATTCCGCAAATGTAATGTAATGTCCATGTACGTCAAGCTTCGGGTCTCTAAAATTCACACCTTAGAAACCCATTGGTTCAGTAAATAAATACCCAAATAACTTTTATAATTCTATACTCTCATATTAGTGGCATTATTTTTGGCATAAATCCTACCAAGTAAGGTCCTTGGTGCAAACCAAAAGAAGTTACGTGAAGAAGAGGTAACATTCTCTAATGAGATTTTTTTTATTTCCTCCTTAACCCCCTTAAATTATTGTTACAAAATAATTATATAATGAATTTATTATATTTAATATACTAATATTTTATTTTATTTAAACTCATAACCAAAATCATTTCCCTATTTCATCAAATGGGTTTTGAAATCATCATTTGTGTGTACGAAGAACTACCGTCTCATGAACCGATATCATTCATTTTTTCATTACCACCTATCATAGTTGGGTATGATGATGGATATAAAGTATATATATAATATTTATAACATAATTATACATATTTATTCATTATATCATATATAAACTTTTACATTCTATTCTTTAGGGAATACAATATCGTCGCTCGTGTGTACGATGAACTACCTTCTCATGAAATGATGTGATTTGTTTTTCACTAACGCATTACATGGAAGGTAATCAGAGAAAATATAAGGAATATGTGTGATATAAATGACATAATAATGATATTAATTACATATTTATTATTATTAAAATATAATATATCATTTTCTTTCTTACCTTTTCACTCATTGAAAAATTGATAATGTTGTCCATGTACGTGTGGACTACCACCTTCATGAAGAGATGTGACTCCATTTTCATCACCACACCACATGGATGATATATATATAAGTATATTTAAATAAATAATATGGTATATATGATATTATGATCATTCTTTAAAATAAAATATTACTTACCTTCTTTCTGTTATGATTGTCGAGAAATGGAAACGTTACTCATGTGTGCGTATGACCTACTGTCTCCATGATCGTAACATGCTTCATTTCTCAAAAAAAAATTTCATGATTGGTCTTAAGAGTATAATTGATTTATTAATATGATAATTATTTCATGATTATTATTCTGGAGATGTTTAAATAATGGCATCTTTGACCATATTCAACCTACAAAAGTCATTTTTGACACATAAGCTAAATAGTCAAAACAACTTATGTAAACTTAATTGATTAATTAATTGAATATAACATAGTAATAAGTTAAATAAAAGTAATAATAAACTTGAAAAATTTTATAAATAAATTAAATAATCAATATAAGTTTTTTAGTCATGAAGATAAATACACATGTGACAAGTCGGACTCAAGGTAAGGTACTTCATCTTAATTTCCTTTCGATGAGGCATATTTTGATGTTATGCACCTATATTCTTTTAAAAAAATTATATACAGCCCATTTAACAAGTTATATAATTAATTTATCTATTATCTTGGTATTTATATTTTTTTTAAATATTATATTTCATGAGGCTTATTATTCAAATATATACAAAGTGATAAAGGACATTACTTTTAAAAAAATATTTTAATTTTTTACTTCCAAATATTCATTTTCCATATATATATTTTTAAAATAATTTTATGAATGTTTTTTATGGAAATAAAATATTTATAAATTAAATTTTATGTATATTTTTTAATTTATTTTCAAATATTTTCAAAATGAATCTTTTTACGTGTTTTATATGGAATGTTTTGACAAACAGCAAAAGGAGTGTTCTATTCTTAACGTACACAATGATGATGACTTTTTTATCATCGTGAAAATTATTTGATTTCTAGATTAATTTTCAAGATTTCATGTTTTTTTCAAATAAAAACCCTTTTTATTTTTTTGGGGTATTTTGGTATTGAAAATTGTTTTTCAAAAGAATGGGGTATTTTGGTATTAAAATGGGTTTTTAAAAGAAAAGGGTGTTTTAATATCCAAAAGTTATTTTCTTATGATTCTAAAAGAGTTATTAAAATGTTTTATGATGAAAAAGGGAAATCATAAAAAAAAAATTATTCATGATATGGTACTTGATCATTATACATGATAAATAGATGCACCAAGATAGGACCGTGTAGGGTGATCCTGTTTCATCTAGTATAATAGGTGCACCTAGATAGCATTGGGTGAGACCGTTATAGATTAAATGATAGGTGAAAAAAAATATCACTCCAATGAATTGGTTAATGTTACTTGTATTAATAGAAAATAAGTAGGTATTTACCAAAGGTTTTCTCTTATAAATTTATTTGGGCTTTAGTTAATTCTAAAATGGGTTTAAAACAAGTTATGAATGTGATGCTATAAGTTACCAAAAAGGGTTTTTAATTGCTTTCTATGGTTTTTTAAGGCTTACTTTGAGAAAAAAAGTGTTTTTGTTTTTCATGTTAAATTTTTTTATTTTATATTCTCAAAGATCCTTGAAGATAAAGGTAAACGTTATATGAGTTTTCAGGTTTTCACTGGACTAACTATTTTTTTTATTTGTGTATCCATAACTGATATTTTTGTGATCATCCCATGTTTTATTTAAATTTTTTTCAAGATATTTAAGTATGGGTAATGTAAAGGAAGAAGTAGATTTTAAATTCATGAATATTTTTCATGAAAATATATCATTTTTAATTTTAAAAGTTTTATATGGTGGGAAAAATGGATACTGATCGGAAGTGTCCACTTTATATTATATGGTTTTGTTATGTGTGTGTTATGACCTAATTCTCTAAAACTCTAAACCTAAAAAGAGATGAAAATGTAATATAAATAATTATTGACTTAAAACTTAATATTTTTTAGTTTTTAAGGATGGGTCTTTATAGTTTGTATAAAAGGTCGATTTAAATAACTTTAGAGTTTAGGATAATCATAATATCTTACCCTTGGAAGATGTTACTTTATGGTTAAGTTGAAATGATATAGCATTTAACGATTACCATGTTAATTCATCTAAACAACTTCTGTTCAGAATGGTTTTTCATAGAGGATATTGGGAAGCTATAGTGGGAAGGCACTAAGAGGGAAATATCCTTCAAATCAGCATCTCAATATTGTTGGAATTGGAACAGAATGGTTTTTTGTAGTGTTGTCTTGGATGACACAAGATATTAATGGTGGTGGTATCCATGCTGGAGAGGAACTCGATCTATCATAAAGGAACATGTCAATATTGGATTATTTTATGAGATATCATCCCCCATATTTTAGTGGATTATCTAACCTCGTGATAGCTGAAGGATGGATTAATTCACTAGATAAGATATTTGATGCCGTGGGATGTTCAAAATTTCAAAAGGTAACTCTTTACATTTATCATTTTGAAGGTAAAACCAATCAATGGTGGTATTTGTTTAAGAATAACATAGAGAAATATAATATTTATTTGATGGAATGTACAACATTTAAGGATATTTTCCTTGGGAAATATTTCCCAAAGTTTTTTTTGAATCTGGATGCAAAAACATTTCCTAGAACTGAGGAAAAAAGATGATGGTTTTGTAGCTACATATGAAGAATACTTCACAATATTGGACAAGTATGTGTCAGATTTTATTCGATATGCTGATAGAAAAATTAATAGGTATTACTCAAGGTTGAAACCAAGTTTATAGAGAGGGTTGGATGCATGAAAATTTAAATGTTATGAGAAAGTGGTTCGTTGTGCTAAGAAATTTGAGATAGATTTTGTTAACATGTATGTTCTATGAGATAACAATAGTAAGAAAAGGTCAAGGTGGAAATTAATGGATAATAAAATAGCTAAGAAGTCCGGAGGTAATCCACCAAAATGTTTCAATCATGGAAAAATACATCTCAAATAATGTTTTAAAGGATTTGGTAAGTGTTTTTTGTGTGTTCATTTCATTCACAAGGCTTGTGACTATAAAGAAAAGAGTCATAAACAAATAAAGAATGGGGAAGTTTATATTCAACCAATGGTGAGGTGTTTTAGTTGTAATGAGTTGCTTAATTATGATAATGTATGCTTGAAGCTAGTAACTTGGGCTAGAAATCATCAAGATAAAAAGTAAAAGGATGTGGAAAAATATTTTTCTACTCTTACAGTTGATTTTGGTCTATCAAATGAAGTTGTGATAGGTATGTTACTTGTATATTTGAATTATTCCAACACCCTATCTGACTCTGTATGTTCACAATATTTAATTTCTAATAAATTTTCAAGTAAAATGAGAACATCACCATAAGAAAATAATATTTAACTTTTGGTTAAAACTCTTGGTGTAAATATTAAAGTAACCAATATTTATAGGAATCTTCCTATTATTATCAGAAGGATGGCCTTTATTGAAAATATTTTTGAACTGTCTATAGTAGAGTTTGATATCATTCTTGGTATATATTGGATTTCATTTTATCATGCTAAGATAGATTATAGAGCTAAGAAAGTTGTGTTCAAGGATTTCATTCCTTTTATAACTTACTAAGAAGTTTATAAATTGATTAGATATTTTAGTGAAATTTGCCTAGATCATATTTTTGAAAATAAAGAAATAGTTCAAATTAGTGATGTGCTAGTGGTAAATGGATACATGGATATATTTCATGATGATTTTTTGGTGTTTTTCCTAATCAGGAGGTTGAATTTACTATTGACTTAGTACCTAATGTTAAGAATATTTCTAATTCCCCTTATCAAATGGCTCAAGTGGAACTTTTATAATTGAAAAGGCAATTACATGAGTTATTAGATAAAGGTTTCATCCAACCTATCACTTCACCATGGGGTGATCCTATTTTGTTTATTAAAAATAAAGACTATTCAATGAGACTTTACATTGGTTATAGAGCCTTGAATAACATCACTATTAATAACAAGTATCCTTTTCCTCTTATTGATTATTTGTTTGATCAGCTCTAGGGATCACATTATTTTTCAAAGGTTGACCTGAGGTCAGGGTAACATCAGTTGGAAGTGATGGAAGAAGACATTCCAAAGACTATGTTTTGGACTAGATATGGGAATAGTGGTTTTGTAGTTATGTCATTTAGGTTTTCTAATGCACTTTATATATTTATAGACCTTATAAATAGAGTTTTTCATGTGTTCTTGGACAATTTTATGGTTGTTTTTATTGATGAAATTTTTGGTGTATTCTAAAAGTTAGGGGGAATATGAAAGAAACCTAAGGATTGTTTTCAAATCCTTAAAATAAAATAAATTGTATGGGAAATTTGGTAAGTGTGGATTTTAGTTACAAAAAAAACTTTCCTTGGACATATTGTTTCTAAATATGTCATAACTATTGATTCTACTGAAATAAAGGTTGTTGAAGAATGGAAAAGTCCAAAAAATATCATATAGATTCATAGTTTTCTTGGATGAGCGAGTTACTAATAGTGGTTTATTGAAAAAATTGCTTGGTTTTCTAGCCTACTAACTAACTTGAAAAGGAGTTAAATTCATTTGGATAAAATAACATGATGATTTTTTTAGAAACTAAAATTAAGATTGGTGAATTCTTCAGTTTTTTCCATGTCTTCTAGAAATGATAATTTTTTATCTATATTGATGATTCATTGAAAGTATTTGGTTGTTTCCTAATGCATAATGATCAATTAATTGATGCTTCACATTATTTTAAGTCTCATGAGTTAAATTATCCAACACATGATTTAGAATTAGTTTTTGTGGTTTTTTATTTAAAAAATTTGAGGTATCATTTGTATGGAGAAAAGTGTGAAATATATATTGATCGTAAAATTTTAAAGTGTATATTCACTCAAAAATAATTGAACATGAGACAAGTAATGTGGATAGAACTGATCAAATATTATGATTTCATGATTCATTACTATCCTCAAAAAGAAAACAAAGTGAATGATTTTTTGAGACGAAAAAAATAATGCTACATTAACCGTGTTATATTTAAAACATGACTCGTTCGTTAATGATTTGATAAATTTTTTCCTAGAATTCACAGATGTAGGGACATCCTCTATTTCGTTTTAGGTTTTAGTAAAGTTGATTTTGTCAAATATAATTAAGCAAGCTTAGAAGGATGATCAATATTTATAGGAAAATGTAGAATTTATTAAGAAGGGTAAATTTCATGATTTTAATATTGATGAAGAAGATGTTTTATGATTTGGAAAAATATTTTATAGGACTTATGATTCCCATTTGAGGAAAGATTTATTAGGTTAAGCTCATAGTTATCCATTTTCTATTCATCCAGAAAACACTAAGATGTATAGAGACCTTTGGGGGTATTACTGGTGAGATGGAATGAAAATAGATATTGATAACTTTACCATGAAGTGTTTAACTTTTCAAAAGGTTAAATCAGAATAAAAATTACTAAATGGGATGATTTAACCTTTTCTAGTGATAGAGTGTAAATGGGAAAATATATCAATGAATTTCACGGTATGATTTCTAAATACTTCTCAAGGTAATAATGTGATTTGGGTTATTGTTGATCGATTAACTAAATATGAACATTTACTTACCATTCCAGATACAATGAATTTAGATCATATTTATCAAATATATCTAAAGAGATAGTAAGTTTACATAGAGTACCTCTCTATTGTATAAGACCATCATCACAGGTTCACATCTAATTTTTGGAAGGGACTTTAGAAGTTGTTGGGTGCTAAATTAAATTTCAGTATAGGTTTTCATCCTCAATCAGATGAATAGTTTGAGATAACAATTCAGACCATATAAGATATTACTTATTATTATTAAATGGATTTATATGAAAATTAGGATCAATGTATTTCTTTGGTTAATTTTTCTTATAACAATAGTTTTCATTCTAGTACGCAGATAGTGCTATTTGAGGCATTATATGGAAAGCAGTGTCAGAAACTAGCATTTTGGGATGATGTAGGTGAAAGGAAGTTGACGGGACCATAGTTGGTAGAGAAAATAAAATATAAGGTTCATTTGATTCAGTAATATATGAGTACATATTAGAGTAGGTATAAAATTTATGTGGATAACCAGAGGAAATATCTTTCTTTCGAGGTAGATGATCATTCCCAAAGTTTCTTCATGGAAAAGTGTTATGTATTTTGGAAAGAAGAGGAATCTAATTACATGGTTCATTAGACCATATAAAATCCTGGATAAATTTGTATTATTTTCTGACCGATTGTCCTTATCTCTGATTTTATCCCAGGTACACAACATTTTTCATGTCTCAATGTTAAGGAAATATGTGCTTGATTCATCTCATGTTTCGATCCCAGAAGTAGTTCAGTTGGAAGAGAACCTTTCTTATAAGGAATAGAATTTTCAGATTCTTTAACATATTGAAAAATTGTTTTGTAATAAGTTAATTCATCGGGTTAAGGTTTTATAGAAAACCCATATGGTTAAAGAGGCAACATGATAATCTAAAAATGTTATGAGGGAAAAATATCCACACTTATTTAATAAATGAATAAAATCGTGAGGAAATAATTTATAAAAGGGTAGAATAATGTCAAAACCTATATAATGAAAGAATAAATCATTTTCATATTAATTAATATGAATTATATAGTTATATTAGTTATAAAAAATATTATGTAACTTTCTAAATAAAAAAGAAAATGGTTTTAACTACTCTTTTCTTATAAGGTTTTATTAAAAAGTTTAATTTATAAAATTTATAATTTTAATTTGAAAATATGAATATAATTTTTTAAATAAAAATATTAAAATTTACCTATGGTTAAATTTTGGTATTTTTTAGAAATTATTAATTTTTTAGTGAATAGTAAAAAATACCGATATTTGTAAAAAAATATTTCTTTTAAATAAATTAAGTAATTTAAAAGTATCAATATGTTATGAATATGATTTAAAGTAAAATAATTATTATTTAGTTATATTTAATCCACTTAATTACATTTTTATCATCTTTATATTGGTTTTTAATATAACTTTGTTTTTGGATTTAAAAATAGGATTTTCTAAAAATTGTTTTAAAATGCATAATGTTTTTCCATTTTAATTAATTAAAATAAAACCTAATAGGGTATGTTTAAAATAAAATTTACTGACGTGTTACATGGAAGGGAATAAAGGTAAGTATAATGAATATACATAATATAAATGAAATAATTATTATATTAATGATATATTTATCATTATTAAAATATAATATATCATTTTATTTCTTACCTTTTCAATCACTGAAAAAGTGATAACATCGTTCGTGTATGCGTGGACTGTCACCTTCACGAAGCAATGTGACTTCCTTTTCATAAACACGCGACATGGATGATATATATAAGTTAATTTAAAGAAATAATATTTTATATATGATATTATTACCATTATTTAAAGATATAATATTACTTTCCTCATTCCCATAATGATTGTTTGAGAAATGGAAACATTACTCATGTGTTCTCACGACCTACCATCTCCATGATCGCAATGTACTTCATTTATCAAAACCAACTTTCATGATTGGTATTAAAATTATAATTTATGTATAAATATGATTATTATTTTTTGATTATTATTTTGCATATTTTTAAATAATGACCACTTTGACCATAGTCAACCTACCAAAGTCGTTTTTGACACATAAGCTGAATATGGTCAAAACATACGATGTAAACTTAATTGATTAAGTGATTGTTTATAACATGGTAATAATTGAAATAAAATTAATAATAAACTTTTAAAATTTTCTCAAGAAATTAAATAATTAACATAAGTTTATAATTCATGGTGATAAAGACACATGTGACAATTCAGACTCACAGTAAGGGACTTCATCTCAATTTCATTTCATTGAGACATATTTTGATGTCATGAAATTATATTATTTTATGAGGTATATATACATACACTTTAACATTTTATATCCTTAATTTTTCTATTCTCATGGTATTTATATTTTTTTAATGTTATTATTTCATGTGGCTTATGATTCAAATATTTCCAAAGTGATAAGGGACTTTCATTTAAAAACATCTCTTTTAATTTTTTCCTTATAACTCTTCATTTCCATGTCCATATTTTTAGAATTATTTTATGAAAGTTTTAATGGAAATAAAATATTTATAAATTATATTTTATGTATCTTTTTAATTTATTTTCAAATTTATTCAAAATGAATCTTTTTACGTATTTTATATGGAACGTTTTGAAAAACAGAAAAAGGAATGTTATATTCTTAACATACATAGAGAAAATGGTTTTTACACAATTTTTACCATCATTTTATTTCTATTTTCCTTTGAAATATTTCATTTTTTCTTCAAAGGAAAACCCTTTTCATTTTTTGGGGTATTTTGGTATTGAAAACGGTTTTTCAAAAGAAAAGTTTATTTTAGTATTGAAAATAGGTTTTTAAAAGAAAATGGTATTCTAATATCCTAAAGTTATTTTATTAGGATTTTAAAATAGTTATTCAAATTTTTTATGATGAAAAATTACAATCATAAAAAAAAATCATGATACGGTACTTGATCATTATACATGAGAAATGAGTGTGTCAAGATAGTGTCAGGTGAGCATGTTACAACTTATATGATGGGTGTGCCTAGATAGCATTGGGTGGTCCCATTATAGCTTAAATGATGGCTATGACCAGGTAGTCCTACAATGCATTCTTTAATTTTACTTTTATTAATAATAAAGAATTATGTATTTACCGAAGGGTTTCTCCTATGTATTTAACTAGGCTCTAGTTACTTCTGACACGGGTTTAAAATGGGTTATGAATGTGATGATCTAAGTTATCTAAAATGGTTTGTAATTACTTTATATAGTTTTTTCAAGGATTATATTAAGAATAAAGTGTGTATATTTTTCATGGGAAACTTTTTTATTTTATATGCTTAAACAACCTTGAATATAAAGGTAAAAGTTATATGATTTTTCATATTTTCATTGGAATAATGGTTTTCTTTATTTTTATATCCCTTACTAAGTTTTTTATTCTCATACCACTTTTTTTTAAATCATAGGATTTGGGGATGGGTAAGGGAAAGGAAGAAGTAAAGTTAAAAAACATGAAGAGTTTTCATGAAAAGAAATCATGTTTTATTTTAAAAGTTTTATATTTTGGAAAAATGAATATTGATTGGAAGTTTCCAATTTGTATTATATGGTTTTATTATGTATGATTTATGGACTAATTTTCTAAAAATATAAACCTAAAAAGATCTTCAAAAGTAAGAGAATGAAGTTTTGAGTTAAAACTCAAGATTATGTATTGTTTAAGGTCATTTCCTTATAGATATACTGAAAATGTTCATAGGATGGGATGTGTTGTGGTTATATTTCACCTCAGTTGTGATGGGATAATCATAAGCATGGTGGTGGAACCATAAAATCTAAAAAGAAAGTTTTAGGAATAGAATATGTTTATTAAATTTTATGGAGAAATTAGTAGTGAAACCTATAAAATAATTCTCAATTAGAATATTTTTAGGTTTCATTCATGTGTGTGAAAACTATTTTCCATCCAAAGGGTTATTCTAGCATAAGGAAAAACTTTTGAAGATAACTTCTAATGTCTTAGAGGGAAATGGTGGGGTAGCAGCTATGAAGTTTGTAAGTTCAAAAGTTATGAAGACTGAATGTTGTTGATCGTAGGTGTAGTCAAATTATATCAACTAAAAGTTACCACTCGATGGAGTTTGATGAAAATAGTGTGGAAAGATCTTCAAATGTAAGATAATGAATTCTTGGCTTAACACTCAAGATTATGTACTGATTAAGTTTGGATCCTTATAGATATTCTGAAAAATGTCATAGTATGGGATGTGTTGAGGCAATATTACACCTTAGTTAGGCTGGGATAATTAGAAGCATGGTGGGGGAACCATTAAAGAAGCAAGGGAAGTTTTAGGAATATAATATGTTTGTTAAATCTAATGGAGAACTTAGTAGTGAAACCTAGAAAATTATTATCAAGTTTGAGATTTTTAGGTTTCAGTCGCATGTGTGAAAAATATTTTCTAGCCAAAGGGTTATTCTACAAGAAGGAAAAACTTTTTAAGATAACTCCTAATTTATTGTATGGAAATGGTGGAGTAACATCTATGAAGTTTAGAAGTTAAAAAGTTATTAAGATTGAATGTTGTTGATCGACAGGTGTAGTCAGATGATATCAACTGGAAGCTACCCCTCCAAGTACAATAAACCATTAGGATTCTCAAACATGTTTATTTAGATATATATATATATTCAATATTCATAAAATATATGTAATATCGATGTATGTAATGCTTTGGTCACTATAGTTGGTATCAGAGTAGGGTTTAGTTATTTTTTATATACTAGGATTATTGAACTTTATTGAATACCATAGAGATATATCTAACTATAAGATGACATTCTAAAGCTTTGGTAAAGTAGAGATTGTGTGGTTTTCCTAGAAAATATATCTCTATCTAGATACTATAAAGTGGATGCAGTTGTGGTACATATGCACTTAGGGGTAAAAAAACTAAAAGGGGATATTGGGTATTAACTCAATTATCTCTAGTGTGTGATGAGTGGGAATAAGACTACACACCTGGCTAGAAACTCCTATAGGATATGTCTTGATTAATTTAAATTTTATTTATAAACCATTATAAATGAATAAAATATATTATGACCATGAATAATCTAGGTTAAACCTAAGGTGTTAAATTGAAAATAAGGTGTCATGATTTATATATCATATGAATGGTTTTTCATGATTATATGATTGATCATTATGATGTTTGATGCTCATAATAACCATTTTGGTTTCATTAAGGGAATAAAGATAGATCGATGAAGTTGATATGGTGATAGGAATGCTCAAATATTGAAGTATATTATTTGATCTTAGTTATATAAATTCCTTTATATCATGAAAATTATCTAGTGATATTCATTCATATCCTCAGTGATTAGATGTTGAGTTAGCAGTTAAAACTCATAGTGTGTCACAATGGGGTGCAATTGTTCTTTTTTTAAAGTAAACATAGTCCAATACATATTTACATTGATTATTGAGAACTTAACAATTTCAATATCAATAATTAATATCCTATACCCCATATCGATGATCTGTTTGATCAGTTATGAGGATATCAATACTTTTCAAAGATTGGCCTTTATTTTGGATATCATCAATTGGGGTTCAAAATGGGTGAAATTCCTAATATAGCCTTTCATACAAGGTATGAGAATTATGAATTTATAGTGATGCTAGTTGGACTTACTAATTACTTTACTATCTTCATGGATTTAATGATTTGATTCTTTATGTATTTCCTTGATCAATTTGTGGTAGTCTTTATGGATGATATTCTTATATATTCAAAGAATAAGAAAGAGCATGATGATCATTTGAGAATTATTATGAAGGTACTGATGAAAGATAAGTTGTA
The DNA here is from genome assembly GCA_963277665.1 of Viscum album. Classification (NCBI taxonomy): domain Eukaryota; kingdom Viridiplantae; phylum Streptophyta; class Magnoliopsida; order Santalales; family Viscaceae; genus Viscum; species Viscum album. The sequence continues at coordinate 546,390,408 of OY728140.1, forward strand.
TGATAAATTTTCCAAGTGTTAATTTGTATTTATAAAGTTTCATTATTGGTTCATATAATCTTAAGTGAGGTTATATCAGTAGATACTTCAAAGACAGAAGTTATTGAGAAATGGACTAGAATAACCTTGGTAATAAATATTCGTAGTTTTCATGAGTTGGATGAACACTAACAATTCTTTGTGAGATATTTATCATGACTATCTAATCCACTCACCAAGTTGACTTGAATGGGGTCAAGTTCCTTTAGACAGATGAATGTGAGGAAAAATTCCAGGAGTTTAAAAGAAGGTTGGTCGGTACACCTGTAGTCACACTAACCTATAGAAGAGAAGGGTTTATAATAATTAGTGATGTATTTAATAAGATATTTATATTATTACTCATGAATAATTATATGTTGATATATTATGTCATGTTCCAATTAAAATTTCATGATCAAAATTACCCGAATCATAATTTGGAGTTAGCAATAGTAATTGTTTCATTGAAAAAATGGAGGCATTATCTTTACAGTTAAATATGTGATATATACACCGATCATAAAATCATGAAGTATATATTCACATAGAAATATTTAAATATTCACCAAATCATATGGTTTTAATTGACTAAATATTATGATTGTTTAATACCCTACCACTCTGGGAAGGCGAACAAGGCGGATGATGCTCTGATTCGGAAGGACCATGCTAGTTTTTCCATGATGGGGATTGAAAGAGATCTAATATTTATAGATTTAAAAAAATATAAATCTTTAAATTATGATTAAAGGGTATATATCATTTATTACTCATATGAATGTCCAACCATCCATCCATGTGTGGATTAAAGAGGTACAGAAGGAGGATGTGGAACAACAAAAGAAGGTGAGAAATGTTCTTGAGTTCAAGCATGATTGTGATGAAATAATAAGTTTTAGGAACCAATTATGTGTCTCATAAATACTATAATTGAATAATGAGTTATTTTATAAATCTCATATTTTATCATTCTCTATTCATCCATTAAGTAAAATATGTATAGAGATCTGAAAGAGTATTTTTTGTGCGATAACAGGAAAAGGGATATTGCAAAGTATGTATCTTAACACCCAATATGTTAAAACGTTAAGTCTAAGATACAAAATTCTAAGGGAGTTTTACAACCATTACCCATAACATAATAGAAATGGAAAAACATTACCATGGATTTAGTCATCAGACTCCCCAAAATATCTAAAGGGCACAGTGTTATTTGGTTTGCAGTTGATCTCCTTATAAAATCAGAACATTTCATTTCCATCATAGAATATTTCTCTCTTGATCATATTTATAGGAAATAAATTAAGGAAGTATTAAGGTTGCATATAGTATCATATTCTTTTGTATAAAATTTAGATCTGAGTTTTTCCTCGAAGTTATGGAGAAGTCTTCAATAATTGTTGGATATAGAGTTGAGTTTCAGTACAACATATCATCCTTAGATAGATATTCAATATGATAAAACCATTAAAACTCTAGAATACATGTTTATATCCTTCTATATGGATTTAAAATGTGGTTGGGATCAACACCTTCCTTTGGTGTAATTTTCTTACAATAATAAATTTCACTTGACTATTTAGATGGATACTTATGAAGCTCTCTATGACAAGAAGTGTTGAATATAAACATGATGGGATGAAGCTATAGAAAGAAAGATATTGTGACCTGATAAAACTGAGGAAATTTTATAGAATGTAAAAACTATTCAGAAACACATCAGGATATCTCAGATTTGATAGAAAAGTTATAATGATAATCATCAGTGAGATATTGAGTTTGAAGTTGGTAATAAGGTATTCCTATGAATATCTCCTTAGAAAAAGGTTATGAGATTTGGAAAGAATGGAAAGATGATCCCTAGAATTTTTTACCCTTCAAAATTATTGATCAAATCATGATGCTTTCTTATCACTTTGTGCTTTCACCGAATCACTCCTAAGTTCACGATGTGTTCTATGTACCTCTTCTGAGGAACTGCATACCTGATCCTTCACATGTATTGAACTCAAAGGTCATACCACTTGAGCATGATATTTTTTTAGTAATAAATAGGGGAGATTATTTATTTAAGATAAAAAAATTAAAATAATACCACACACTTGGTTAAAGTTTTGTGGGGAAACCATAAATTTGAGGAAACTACGTGGGAACCCAAAAGATGTAATGTGGCAGAAGTATTCTTAGTTATTTGTATCAGAGTGCCGAAATTTTGATGGTGAAATTTTAATTAGGGGGTATAATGTAATAATCTAAGATTTTATAATATTTTAATATTTTAATAAATTTTATTTCGTTGATTTATTAATTTACATATAACATCAAGTTAAAAAAACACGATATACTATTGAATTATTATTATTAAACGTGATAGTTATCACAAATTAATTATATTTATGGATATTAATAGGAATAAATAAATTATGAAAAATTATTATTTATTTATATATATAAATAATTAATTAATTAGTTTTTAATTGGTTATAAATTTATATAAAATCATTTGAAGGTAAGAAATATATGTTTTTCTAAAAAAAACTATTTTTATGCGCATAATGAGTTATTATATTATTAAATTAAATTAATCTTTACTAATGAATGATTTTAATTAAATATATATATAATATTTTCAATAAAATATTTTCAAATTCATGTAATAGTTTTTACATGGAAATTAATGAAGGTAAACTCAATTTTATTCTTAAAATGCATTTTTTTAAAAAGGATTATGTTGCGTTTTACACGCTTTTTTAAAATGAAATTATTACAATTATATAAATTGAATATTTTAAAATGGATCCCATATTTTTAATAATCATAATTAATATTATGTAATAATTTTAAATTAATTTTTGTTAATTAAGAATAGTAACTTTGGTAAAAAACTTAGTTATCACAATAAGAGTTAAAATGGGTTAAAAGGATTAAAACTAAAATGATAAGGGTTACAATTACATAAAAACTTGTCTAAATCCTATTTTATGGTCATATTTAGAACCTATATCATATAATATTTGAATATGAGTCATTTTAGAGCCATTTTTCTTGAGTAATACATTAATATATTTTAATATTTTGAAATTTTTTAAGTGTTTCCTCTCCCTCCCTTATAAAAGGATAACACTTATCCTCTCTTCCTCACACATCATGATCCTTTTATATTTCCCAATTCCTACCCAAATATTTTTCTAATAACACTCCCAGTGATCTATATTTCCTTTTTTGTTAAAAATACTTACCTTAGAATGCTTAAAGTGTAATCTAAAAGTGGTTATCCAAAGAAGAGGTATAGCTCTTAACCAAGTGTTTTCATTTTATATCTTCTTATTACTAATTAAATTTTGTGATAAACACAATGATATAATAAGATAATTATCTCCCATATAATTATATTTTATTATCTTTATGTATCAACCTTTATTTGTCTCCTTCTTCATCAAATGGTAAACAAAAGCATTGTTTGTGTGTACGTGCGGACAACCACCTCTTGAAGCGATGTATTTCATTTTTCATCACCATAATTCATGGTTGGTTATTATAATGGATTTAATGTTTATATATGATATTTATAATATAATTATTTTTCTTTAATTATAATATCTTATCTACCTTCTTTCCCTTCCATCCATTGGAAAAGGATAACGTCGATTTTGTGTACATGTGGACTACCACATCCATGAAGTGATGTGATTCATTTTCATTTCCTCTTTACATGGATGGTAATAAGGATAGATTTAATGAATATATATGATATTTATTATATAATAATTATTCTATAAATATTAATAATTTTTTACCTTTATCTTATTCCATCAATTTAAAAGTGGAAACATTACTCGTGCGTACGTACAGACTACCATCTTCACATAGTTATGTAATTCATTTTTCATCACCAAGTTATATAAATGATTATAAAATTGAATATGGTGAATTAATATGATACTTATTTTATGATTAATATTTTATATATTATTAAACCATGAACAGTTTGAAATTACCAAAACCATTGAACTGAAACATGCATGGAAAACGGACCATCTTTCACCCAAACATTCATTTTCATTAAGAAATTGTTAATAAAAAGATAATTATAAATTATAAAGTAATTATACATAGTAATGTATGTATTAATATGGTTCTATAATATATTTATAATAAATATATATTTATAATAAATATATATATTTATTATATAGGATATTTTAATGTGTACGAACCAAAAAGAGACTTGCGATAGGGGTTTATGTTACAATCACATTTATTTTTGAGATTGTCTATGCTAAATTTCCATTGAGGAAAATTTTATAGATATTATTATTTAAACCCCATGTATTTTATTCTCATATGTTTAATCCTTAAATTTTCAAGTATTATTACTATTTTATATCTCTTTGGTACTTAAAATGATCGAGTTAATATTTTTAAAGAAAATATGACCTTATTTCTTGTTTAATCGATGAATTTTTTTCCATGTCCATAATACTCAAAATTATTTTATTAAATTTATTAGCTATACTTTAAATGTTTTAAATTTTTCATTTTATATACCTTTTTATTAATTTAAAAAGTTTTAAGAAGGAATATTTCTAAAAAAATTGAACAAATTGTTTTTGACTTTTCAAAAAAGTGTGAAAAGAATTTTTTCTTTTAACGTATATAGTATGCACAGATTTTTTCATCACCATAAACGTTATTTTATTTAAAACTTTATTTATAATTTTCCTTTGATATTTTCAAATTAAATTATTTTCTCAATATTCTGGGAATTTTTAGTTAAAATTTTATCAAAGGAAAAGGTTATTTTGTTATGTTTTCAAAGAAATGTTCAAATGATATTTTAAAGTTATTTTTCCTCTATATCATCATACTTTAAGGAATGTTATGATTTAATAGGGATGTGATCCCATGATACTATATTTATTATTTCTTTATATGGTTTATTATTATGATAATGAGATGTTTACAAAACCCATTTATTTTCCATGGGTTATGACATGATGATATGATGAATGTTTTATGATCTTGTGGAACATATATGTATGGTTTTTATTATATTATGGGCGGGATCATAATTATATAGTACTATAATAAATTGGGTAAATCCTTATATCTCATGATATGATTATGGGAAATGAGTTGAAGTGATTGATCCACTATGGGAAACTTACAGGGATTCCTGATCCACTATGATATGAGAAATATATGGTGATTCTTGATCCACTATGATATTATGTTATTAGTAATTAAACTTGTAATATGATATGGTTACTATACCTATGATGGTGACACACTCTTAAGAAATGTTTATATGCTTATGATTTGAACTCATGGATCATGATTGATATTTTTTTATGATTCCTCAATCTTGTGAAATACTAAAGTTTTATATCATGACTTATGATTATATTCTATGAATTTTTGGGTATGATTTTATATTGATATCACATGTTTTAATACCCTTATGCTCATGGTATGATTACATATGATTATTTATTTATATCTCTCATGTTCACACTTACTGAGCATCTGATCTCACCCCTCATTATGTTTTAATTTTTCTCTAGGTTATGAACAAGGGTAATAAGTATGATGAGTCAATAAGGGTACCTTAGATAAAGAAATTTGTTTGATATGATGAAGATTGTAATTAAATAAGATATTTATGTATCTGGTCTCCAAGTACAATAAACCTTTACAGTTCTCGGGCATATTTATTTGGGATATATATTGAATATTCATCTAAAATATGTAATATTTATGTATATTATTCTTGGATTGATATAATTGGTATCAAATAAAAGTTTATTTATTTTTAAAGATTAGTATTATAGAGATTTTTTGAATATCTTGGGGATATTTCTAAGTATAGGATGATGTCCTAAAGCTTTGGTAAAGTAGATATTGAGTGTTTTCCCTAGAAAATAAATCCTTATCAAGATATTGTAAAGTAGATGTGGTTGTGGAATAGATTCACCTAGGGGTAACAATTCTAAAATTGGTGGATTGGGTATTAACTTGATAATCACCGGTGCATGATGAGTGGGCCTATGACAACACACCTATCTAGGTACTCCAGAGGGATATGCTTGGGTTATTTCAAATTTTATTTATGAACCATTATGAATGATTTGAATAGATTATGAACATGAATATCCTAGGTGGAACATAAGGTTTTTTAGATTTAAAATAAGGTTTCATGATCTATATATCCTATGAATGATTTTTCATGATTATTATTGACTATGATGTTTGATGTTAAATCTAACCATTTTGGTTTTAGTAAGGGAATAAAGATAGAACGATGAAGTTGAGGTTGTGATAGTCATGATCAAATATTTAAGTATCTTATTTGAGCTTATTCATATGAATTCCTTTATATCATGAAAATTCTTTAGATATATTCACTCATATCCTTAATGATTTGATGTTGAGTTGGCTGTGAAAACTCTAAATGGTATGATGATCACATATAAATTTTATATCTTATCTTTAATACAAGTGTGTGGAAATATGCTTCCTACAAATTTTTTGATTCCCTCTCTAGTTGAATTTGATGTGATTTTGGACATGGATTGGATCTCTATATATATATTCCATATCAATTACTAAGGAAGAGAAGTCATGTTTGATATTCTAAATCAATATATGATTGTATTTTAGTGTAAGGATGGATATGAACTTCTAATAGAAGTTACTTTTATTTTATAGATATTTCTACCTATTCATGAGGGATATTTTTCTCAAGTAGTTAGGGAGAAACTCAACATCAAAGATATGACTATTGATGAGGGTTATGCTAATGTATTTTCTAAAATCTTGTCCAATATTCCCTAAAATTAGGAAGTTGGGTTTTCAATAGAACTCATACCTGTTATTACACCTATTTCAAAGAATATATATAGAATGGACCTGGTTGAGTTTCAGGAATTGAAGAATAAAATCCAATAAAATATTGATATTGGATTCATATACTCTAGTGCATCACCATGGGGTGCACATGTTTTTTTTTCTAAGAAGAAATATGGTTAAATTCATTTTTCATTGATTATCGAAAACTTAACATGATTACTTTAAAGAATAATTATCCTTTATCTTGTAAAAATGATTTTTTTGATCAATTAAAAGTTGATTAATAATTCTCAAATATTGACCATCATTCTGGATATCCTCAATTGAGGGTCAAAAGGGGGGATATACCCAAGATGACCATTTATATGGGGTATAGACCTTATGAATTTATAGTGATGTTATTTTTACTTAACAATTCCCCTATTATCTGTATGGATTTAATGAATAGATTCTTTATAGATTACTATGATTTATTTTTGGTAGTATTTATATATGATGTTCTTATATATTTGAAGAGTAAGGAAGAGTATGAGGATCATTTGAAATTTTTTCTAAAGATCATAAGGAAACAAAAGTTGTATTCTAAATTTACCAAGTGTTAATTTTTTATTTAGAAATTTTTTTTCTTGGGACATATAATCTTAAGTGAGGGTATATCGGTGGATCCTTTAAAAATGGAAGTTATTTAGTGGTGTCTTGGAATGACCATGATAACTGAGACTCATGTTTTTATTAGGTTGGGTGAATACTATCGACACTTTGTGAGAGATTTATCATGACTATCTAATCCACTCACTAAGTTGACTCAAAAGGGATCCAAGTTATATTAGATAAATAAATGTGAGAAAATTTTCAAGGATTTGAAAAGAATTTTTCTAGTGAACCTGTTCTCACAAAACCCTACAGTAGAGAAGGGTCTGTGATCTTTAGTGATGCATCAAATAAGGTAATAGTATGTGTCCTCATGCAAAATTATGTGGTGATATCTTATCACAAATCATCTCAGATACCCTGGTACACTGAAACCTAAGTCAACTTTAAAATTTCCCAAAGGGTGTTCTCTATTTTCACAGGTTGGTGACTAACACCTGGAATCATACAAGAAATCACAATTGGATTATTTTTCCACAAAACAATGTAATAAAAAAGATACAAGTCAATTTTCTCAACACTCCAAAGGGAGAAAGTACCAAAAACAAACAGGAAAAATAATACCCAAATAGTTCGTTATCAAAATACATGATGGCTTCTAAGATAAAAACACAAATATATCCCATGTAATGAGTGGATAAAATCTCCACAGATCACCTCCATTAATCTGGGTCCCAAGGATCAAGAACATCCACCACCTCTAAGTGGTGTTTTCCCTTTTCATGGACCTGTCATAAGATAATCTACAAATTCATGAAGGTAAAGGGAGGGTGTGACCTATAAATCTCGGTAGGGTCTCACCAAGTGTTCCATAATCAATTCCATGATAATTAAACCCATTTTACTTTCAATTTAAATAAAATAAATTATGGAATAGAATTTATATATTTCTAACAAAATATGATTTCATAATCAAAAAGATGAAATATGTATCAAGATAAGATTAAATTATAATTTTATATAAATCATTTAAATAAATAGTTTGGCATGAATAAAATATTTCAATAATTAATGGGATGTAATCATCAAATCAAACATATCATATAACCATGTAATAATCCCTATGGTATAGTAGTGTTTACCAATAGGATCCTCGTACTACTCAATCAGTGATCTTAACTCAAAGTGTGCACATGTCCCATGGATCAGTATATTGGTAGTCAACTCCCCATTGTATAAAATCATGTCATGGTGAGTTTATGTCAGTGTTTTCATCTTTAATATATTTCTAAGGGGTTATATCCTAGTGTGATTGTCCTAATTACATACTAACTACCCGGTCTCACATGTGATCTAGTAAATTAATTGATCAATCATAGTAAAATTAATATTACATATTAATTTATAATTTTATGTTACTCCCATAGTTTAATTTTTATAGAAAAATGATTAATTTCTATTTAATTTTGATTTTTTTATCATAAACATTTATAGAGATCATTGTTCTAATTAATTCGATTACAATGCAGTTTACAATTTTGATCATATATTTTGATATACTTGTCCAAATGATGTGATTATTAATTTTAATTTATCTTAATTCAAATTTCAAAAAATAGTTTAACTATGTATTTGGTTAATTCATCCATCTAAATGGTCATATGGAACACATAAGATGGCCTAATGAATCTATCAAAGAATCTAAAATAGTTTTGGTGTTATATTTTCTGGTCTCAATAAAAAAGTATAAATTCATTGATACTCCCCCATAAATACAAATAAATTACATTATAAATTGTATAGAATTTTTAAGGACCAAGTCATCCTTAATGGTTCATAATTAATATATTAAATTCCAACCCAAAATTCTACCTGGGATTTAAGAGAAGATCACCATTCTTGAATTTTATGCCAATCTATCCACCTAATTAAGTTGAAATTTTATGGGTATAAATTAAATAGGCATTTTAAATTTATTTTATAACAATTTTATCCAAAATTAATGAATCTTTATAGCCATAAATTCATTCAAATTTAGGCCATGGAAAAATTCGGGACAATTCTGGACAGTAGCACATAGTTTACCAAAACAGCCATAACTTTAGCTCCAGAAGTTTCATGGACACCGAATTTAGATGGTTAAATTTCTATATATATATTTAACTTTTAATAATAATATTTTTCTAGATTTATTTTCATAAATGGTAAAATGTTTTACCCAACTTGAAGAGTGGTTTTGGAAGGTAAACAGTTCACCACCTTGGGCTATAAATACATTCTCATCTTCTCCTTATAAGGGGTTGGAACTTAAATACTTAAAATGATGAATTTTCATGAAAAAATAATTTCTAAAGTCCTAGGATGACCTATATAACTCAATTTTATACTTGATAAACCATTACCCCATGATTTCTTTTCATGTACTTAAATTTCTTTCAATTGTAATCTTTATAAGTTTGTTTATAATTTCATTTGAATTTTAATGCATGTATCATCATCATAATATCTCATTCTCATCCACATTATAATTTTTAATATCCATGGTATAAAAATAGTTTAAATAAATTTTAAAACACTTCCCTATTTCACTTTTTTATTTAATCAAGATCATGTGTTTACCTCCCTTCATTTGTGTGTGTTCGCAGAAAAATTCTTTTCTCATCTCATTCCTTAAATTTTTCATTTTACTCATCATCACGAAAAATATAAACTATATTTTTAACCAATAAAATGGATGATTAAATCTCTCATTAGGGTGATTCATAATTTTTTGGATTTTAATTGATTGATATCTTTATCTTATTTAACGTTCTTTGAATTAATATTGTGTATGTCAAATAGGAAATGTTATGGATTAATAACATGTTCTATTTGGAATGTGTATTACATGGATTATTGGAACCAAAGTTACACATGGGTTCATGAAATATTTAACCTTACATCATTGATATTTGATAATTATTATAACCCTAGTTAACGCTTGGATTAAATCCAAAACAATTGGTAATTCCAATCGAAATCACCTCATGAAGTAGATATTAATTTAATGAAATGTTTTGCAAAGATCAAGGATATTATAATCTTATATCCCCAATGATGAACTCACCCCAATAATTCTTAAATTATTAAATCAAGATTAATTCATCAATCAATTTAATTAATCTTTGCAAACAAACCCCCCATTCAATTGACAAATGTCCACAACTACAAGATGATCCATAGGATTCTTCTAGTTCAACGGGGCTTAATGCATCATTTTCTCAGAGAAACACCAACCCTAAACAACCAAGTCAGTTCATTTGAAGTGAAGTTTATTATCACCTATCAACCATTCAAAGTTATGGTTCTCTACTATAATTTTTATAGTATCACTAGGGTTAAATCCTTAGCGATAGTACTATATTTTGGATTCAATTGTTTTTGTTTTGTCTTTTGAATGGGGGGTTTTTTTCATATCTTAAATAAATTTATTGATTGATTAAGTTTTATTTAATAATTTAATAATTATAGGGGTGATTTAATCATCGGGGATGTAATATTATGATATACTTTAGCTTTTAAAAAAATTAATTAAAATAAAATCCACTTCATGAGGTAATTTAAATCGTAATTCCCAATTGTTTTGGATTTAATCAAAGCCTTAATTAGGATTCTAATAATTATTAAATCTCATTTATAGAAGTATAAATATTTCATGAACCCATGTATTCTTGTGTTTATAATAATATATATAATATACATGTCAAATAAAATAATTCATTAATCTATAACATTTCTTATGGTACATACACAATATTAATTCAATAAATGTTAAATAAGTTAAAGCTCTCAATCATTTAACATACTCAAAATTATGAATCATGCCAATGGGAGATTTACTAAGTATTTTTTGTGGTAAAAAATCTAGTTTATATTGTTTTTTATGATGATTTAAATGAAAAATGGAAGTAATGATATGAGAAAATAATTTTGCACTAAACACACACAAAATAAGGGAGGTAAAAACATGCTTTTGATTAAATAAGAAAGAGAAATAGGGAAGGTGTTTAAACTTGATTTATACTATTTTAATACCATGTATATTACACAATAGAATTTGGATGAGAATAATATATGATGATGATCAAAAATTAATTAAAATTCAAATGAAATTACAATCAAACTTACATGATTATAATTTAAATCAATTGAAGTACATGAAAAAAATCACGGAAGAATGGTTTCTCAAGTAGAAACTTGAGTTTGGTGAGTAATACCTCAAGTAGAAACTTGAGTTTGGTGAGTAATACAAGGAATTTTTTAAGTATTTGGATGTGAAAATGTATACTTATAAGTTTTTAAGTTCCAAAACCTTACAAGGATAATAAGGGGTGTATTTATATCCTAAGGTGGTGGATTTTTTTCCTTCCAAAACCACCCTTCAAGTTGGCTCTAACATTTGACCATATAGAATTCGAATCCAAAAAATATTATTATTAAAAGTTATAGATATCAATGTGGAATGTTCATCCTCAAAATTTGGAATCCACTAGACTTTTGGATCCAAAGTTTTGTCTATTTTGGTAAACCATGTGTTGTTGTCCAGAATTATCCAAGATTTTTTCATGGCCTAAATGTGAATACATTTATGTGTATAAATGTGCATTAATTTAAGATCATGTCCTTATAAAAAATATTATTCTACCTATTCAATTTCTACACACAAAATTCCATCTTAATTGGGTGTATGGATTGATATAAAATTCAATAATATTGAGTTACTCTTAAATCTTGGGCAGAATTGTGGGGTGGACTTTCATGCATGAATTGGGTAGAGCACGCAACTTAGAACTCTTTGAGGTCAAGGTGTAGATCCTCACTAGATAACCCATGGAAATTATAAAAAACATTAATTAAACCCAATTTGAGTTTTAAATCTACCTCAATGTTTGGATATTTAATACCAATATATTGGTAATTTATATTAGGGGTAGCGAGTTATTTAAGGGTTTGTTCCCTAGTATTGAATATATCTAGATTAATTGGATAAGAAATGAATGGGTCTTGAGTAATTTCATTATTCTTAATATTTCTCCTAAGTTTTCAAATATTTCTCTCAATTTTAGGGTTAATTAAATATGAGGTATTATTTGGGAGGCTATGGGTCATTTAGATAAATTATGAAAGGATGAGGAAGGAGGGGTTTTCTCTATGTTTTTTATAATATTTTTCAAAAGAGAAAAAAGTGAAGTTAAAAAGTGATTCAAAATACTATTTTTAGTAAGATAATAAACTTTGGAAAACTAGGTGTCACATGGTGATTAGGAGATGTGTTGATGAAGATAAACATTCCTCTATCTTAGAATTCTACCACTCGATTCTCTAAGGTGGACACTTTAGACCAAAAAGGACCTCCCAAAAGGTCCTAGTCTCTGTATTCTTCTATAATTCACTCTTCAAGTACTCACATGAGTTATTTCAATAATGTATCACTTTCTAAAATTTTGGCGCAATTTCTAAAATAAATGAAATTCCCCAAAATCCTTTAATCTTATATAAGATCATAGATGTTTGGGGAATAGATTTTATGGGAACATTCTCCCATTCCAAAGGACTCTCCTATAACATTCTTATGGTCAACTATGTTTTTATATGGGTTGATCCAAAACCCACTAGAAAGGATAGATAACATATTGTTAGTGATTTCTTCAAAACCCACATCTTCCATCAATTTGGAACTCAATGTGCCTTAGTAAGTGTATTAGGAAACCATTTCTATAATTGAACCATGGAATATATTTTGGAAAAAAATGAGTTTGTACATAAAACATCAACTTCATATCACCCCTAAACAAATGGCCTGACTGAAATTTGTAATAGATAATTGAAAAGAGTTCATGAGATAATTGTTAATACCATAAGAAAAATACTAGTCTGAAAGACTTAGTGAACCACTTTGGGCCTGTTGAACTACCTATAAAATACCCATTGGGATGTATCCTCTTCGGCTAGTTTTTAGTAAAGTGTGTCATTTACTAATTGAAATCCAACATAAGTCATTTTGGGCTATGAAAACCTATAACTTTAATTGTGAAATTTTTTGTGAAGATAGATTGTTGTAGTTGACTAAATTAGAGGAGATTTTCCTTGATTCTTATGATAATTCCAATCTCTAAAAATAAAAATCTAAGGTAATACATGAAAAAAAACATCCTATTAAAGTTATTTAATAATGGTTAAAAGGTAATGCTCTTTAATTCTCAATTTCATCTTCACCCAGGTTACCTTAATTCTCGTTAGGAAGGTTCTTTTATTATTACTAATGTTTACACATTTGGTGTAGTGTAAGCCCAATAACCTTCTTCCAAAATTACATTCATGATTAATGGGAATTGTTTAAATAATCACCATGATTAGACAACCAAAAAAACAAAAAAAACAATTTACTCACCATCTAATTTTGAAATATTTCCCAGCCTTTTAAGGGAGTCAAAATATTTGTTTTATCTCAAACATTTTTTTTCATTATAATATTGGATAAAAAATTTTGTGTCATGACCTTTAAATTTTGAATGCTCAATTTTTTATTTATAAAATTATTATTCCCCTACCATGAAGAAAAATATTATCTTTAATGCTAAGGTCACTAATAAAAATCTTCTCATATTGTGTGTGTTTTACCCTGGATTATGAGTCTTGATTTTATAGACCTTAGACCTCAATTTCCTAATTTGGTGTGAATTAATATGGTAGTAATTTTTTTAACCACATGAGAATCAAAATATCCAAATAGACTACAATTATCCTTATATTGATCCAAAATTTGAAATTCCCTTCGAGCCTATGAAAACCTTTTGTTTTCATAACCACATTACCAGCCAAAAACCTTGACTGACCCAATAACTACATAGATTTTCATTGCATGATTTATTAAAATTTAATTTTGGGGGAATGGATTTCATTTTGGGTATACTTTCCTTGATTTTCAATGTGTCATTATATGCTTGAGGTTAAGAATCTATTTAAGTATGGAGTAAATATTTTCATTTGGTAAGGTTTGGGAATTGATTTTTGTTTATGTCATTTTTTACAAATTTTATTGAAAAGTCTTCAAAAAAAATTAAAAAAAACAGAAAAAATTGAGTTATGTCTTGGGTGGTTCAGATATAACTCTTTATCAACATTTTATCTTGTTATAACTATTATAATTAATGTCATGAGGATATCAAACTAGGGCTGAGAGATGAGTGTGAGATTTTTATATATTTTCCTGTTACATTAGTAGAATTTTTGTGTTTTGTACATATTTCATATTTTCATCCTATTGAAAATTTATCTCTATATTGAATTTATTAACACATTCATACCCATTTAATATGTGTTTCTATTTCCTTTCATGTCTCATTTTTAAAAAAAATATTACTTTTTACATGTTCATGTTTTACCTCTCTTTTACACTCTTTTGGAAATTATATTCATACCATATCATAGCCATTTAACCCCCCCCCCAAAAAAATACCACTTTATTCTTATACACTTTAGAATATGGAATGGAAGAATATATCTCATAAAAACTCTACGATTTTTACTTTTGGTTGGTGAATGAGTGAACCTCATCAATAAATTGACATCATTGTGAGAGGTGTGAGATTTTTGTGATGACATTTTCATTTATAATTTTGAGCATGAAAAATTAATTGGTTTTTACACATTTTTACTATAATTATTTCTATTGGAATTCATTATGGATGAGTGAACTAGTTTAGACCCCCTGATTGGTGAAAATAAAATTTTAATATTTGTTAGTGAGCGAAAATAATTTTGTTGTGTGTTTTTGTTTTGTGTGAAAAAGTACATAAACTATCTTAAGTGTGGGGGATTTTATATTAAATATTAATTAATGACATTTTTTTACTCTCATCCCTGAATTTTCATTGGAAAATTATTTATTTCCATTTAATTCTCATGTTTTGATTATAAACATATATAAAAAGAATTGTTTAAATTCATTTAATTACACTATAGTTTACAATTTTGATCATATCTTTCAATATACTAATCTAAATTAGGTTATTATTGTTTTTTATTCATAAAAATTCAAATTACAACAAATTATTCAAATGTATATTTGGCTAATTTGACCATCTAAAGGGCCATATGAACCACACAAGAAGGCCCAATGAATCTGTTAAAGAATTTGGATGAGTTGTGATGTTATATTTTTTTGGATAAATAAAAAAGTTTAAATTAATTGATACTCTAAAAGAAGTTAAGATAAATTAAATTACAATTTTTATAAAAAAAATTAAGTTCCAATTAATCCTTAATGGGGGGGATAAATTCGTGCATGAAATTCCATCCCATAATTATGCCATAGATTTAAGAGCATCTCACCATTCTTGAATTTTCTGCCAATAAAAAAACCCAATTAAGATGAAATTTTGTGGGTATAAATTCAAGAGGTATAAAAAAAATTATAATAATTTGATCTAAAATTAAGGCATATTAATATCCATAAATTCAATCACATTTAGGCCATGGAAAAATTAGGGACAATTCTGGACAACAGCACATGGTTTACTAAAATACTCATAACTTCTTATCCAAAATTCCAATGGATACCAAATTTTGAGGTTGAAATTTAAACATAAATATAAACAATTTTTAAGAATAATATTTTGTGATGTTAATATTTATAAATGGTTAAATTTTTAATCCAACTTGAAGGGAATTTTTGTAAAGCAAACAGTCCACTACATTGGGATATAAATACATTCCCCTATTCTATTTAAAAGGAGTTGGAACTTCAGAGCTTATGAGGATATGTTTTCATCACAAAAGACTTTATAAATTACTATAAATACCTTCAAAACTCAATTTTCTACTTGATAAACCATTCCTCCATGCTTTCTTTCATGTAATTCAATTGCTTTCAATTGTAATCATGTAAGTTTGATTGTAATTTCATTTGAATATTAATGTATATCTCAACATCATAATATCTTATTCTCATCCACCTTATATTGTGTAATATTAATGGTATTTAAATATTTTAAATAAATTTTAAAACCCATCTCTATTTCACTTTCTTATTCAATAAAATGTGTGTGTTTACCTCCCTCTATTTGTGTGTGTTTGGTGTACAATTATTTTCTCATCTCATTACTTACCTTTTTCATTTAAATCATAATCAAAAACAATGTAAACAATATTTTTAACCACTAAAATGGATATTTAAATCTCCCATTTGGGTGATTCATAATTTTGGGGATGTTAAGTGATTGAGATCTTTGTATTATTTAACGTTCGTTGAATTAATATTGTGTATGCCAAACAAGAAATTTTATGGATTAATGAATTTTTTTTTTTTTGGAATGTGTATTCCATGGATTATTGGAACCAAAGGTACACATGGGTTTATAAAATATTTATCCTTCCATCAATGATATTTTATCATGATTAAAACCCTATTTAAGGCATGTATTAAATCCAAAAAAATGGTAATTACAATCGAAATCACCTCATGAAGTGGATGTTAATTTAATGAAGTGTTTCAAAAAGCTCAAGGATATCATAAGATTATATCCCCAATGATGAACTCACTCCAATAATTATTAAATTATTAAATAAAACTTAATTCATTAATAAATCTAATTAAGTTCTGCAAAAAAAAACACCCCATTCAACTAACACAAGTCCACAAATACAAGATGATCTGTCAGATTATTATAGTCCAATGGAGCTCAATGTAGTATTTTCTTAGAGGAACAACAACCCTCAACAACTAGGTTAGTTCATTTTAAGTTTAGTTTATTTTCACCTATTGACCATTCAAAGTTATTTTTCTCTGATATAATGTGTATAGAGGCACCCAAGTTGAATCCTTGGTTATGGTACTATATTTTGGAGTCAATTGTTTTTGTTTTGTCTTTTTAATGAGGTTTTGTTTATAAAGATTAATTAAATTTATTTATGGATTAATTTTTATTTAAAAATTTAATAATTATTGGGGTGATTTCATAATTGGGGAAGTAATCTTATAATATCCTTGATCTTTGAAAATAATTTCATTAAAATAACACCCACTTCATGAGGTGATTTTGACCGGAATTCCCAATTTTTTGGCTTTAATCCAAGACTTAACTAGGGTTATAATCATTATAAAAAATCATTGATGGAAAGTTAAGTATTTTATAAACCCATTTGTACTTTTGGTTGTAATAATACATGAAATCCACATGTCAATAAAAACATGTCATTAATCCATAACATTTATTTTTTGACATACATAATATTAATTAATTGAATGTTAAATAAGTGAAAGCTATCAATCACTTAACATCCCCAAAACTATGACTCTCATTAATGGGAGATTTACCCATACATTTTTTTGGTTAAAAATATGGTTTATATTGTTTTTTATGATGAGTTAAATGAAAAAGGTAAGGAATGAGATGAGGAAGTAATTGTACACCGAACACTCACAAATGAAGGGAGGTAAACACACGCTTTTGATTGAATGAGAAAGTAAAATAGGAAATGGTTTTAAACTTTATTTAAACTATTTTAATACCAGGAATATTACACAAAATAAGTTGTATGAGAATAATATATGATGATAATTATAAATTCATTAAAATTAAAATGAAATTATAATCAAACTTATGTGATTATAATTGAGAGAATTTGAAGTACCTAAAAAAGAAATCATGGAAGAATGGATTCTTGAGTAGAAATATGAGATTGGTAAGTCTCTCCAAAAATTTGGAAAGGATTATTTTCATGCCAATTTATCCTCCTAATTATTTAATTTCCATTCCCTTGTAAGGAGAATAGGTCAATGTATTTATAGGCCAAGTTGGGGGATTGTTTGCCTTCCAAAACTACCCTTCAAGTTGGATTGAAAATTTGACCATATAGAAATCTGAATATCAAAAAATATTCTTCTTAAAAATTAAAGATATATATTTGGGAAGTTCACCATCCAAATATGGAATCCACTAGACTTTTGGGGATAAATTTATGACTATTTTAGTAAACCATGTGTTGCAATCTAGAATTGTCTTAGATTTTTTCATATCATAAATGTGAATGAATTTATGGCTATGAATGTAACTTAATTTCATATCACATTCTTCTAAAAAAATATTATACCTCATGAATTTCTACCCACAAATTTTCATCTTAATTGGGTGGTTGGATTAGTATAAAAGTCAATAATGGTGAGTTTCTCTTAAATATCAAGAAGAATTTTAGATTGGACTTTCATGAATGAATTAGGTAGAGCATTCCACTTGGAAATATATGAGGTGAAGCTGTAGATCCTCACTAAACATCCCATGTAAATTTTAATACCCCATAATTATAAAGGGTCAAATGACTAAATGATTTGACTGATGTCAACAAAGTGTACCTTTCTTTTCATGAGCCTATATGATTAGAACTTCACAATTAACCATGTTTGTCCTAGAGTAGTTATTAGGTCAGGTGACCATCTCGAAAGTTTCCCAGGGTGTGTATGAGTGAGGACAAAGCACACTAGAAAAAATATGTGTTGGCATGTGGGGATAGTCATTAGTCAGATGAGATGTTCGGAAATGTGGGTGGGCCCTAGTGTGGGTACCACATGTATGATGGTCAACTGGTGGTACCTTGTGGTCCAAGACCCGATAGTCATGTTAAGGTGGGGTGTATGTGCTATCAGTAGATCCAGTTGTTACATTAGTATCAGAGTTGTAACTCAGCCTTAAGTGTGGTGGCACTACCTAGGTTGAGATTTAGGGTCCAAAAAGAGGACATTGTTATCTAAAGGGGGTGAATGTAACACTCCATAATTATAATGGATAATGTGACTAAATGATATGACTCATGTCAAAAAATTTAACCTTTACTTTCAAGATCCCTACTTGATTAGAACTCCACAGTTAAGCATGCTTGGCCGAGAGTAGTGATTAGGATGGGTAACCTTCTGAGAAATTTCTCAGGGTGTGTGTGAGTGGGGATAAAGCAAAATGGAAAGAACATGTATTGTCCTGTGGGGAAAATCATTAGTCAGATGACTCGTTCAGGCACGTGGGTGGGCCCTAGGGTGTGGACTATGTGTATGTGGGGAAACTGGTGGTACCTAGTAGGCTAGGACCTAACAATCATGTTAAGGCGGGGTGTTTGTACTGTTAGTGGATCCCATTTATTACATAAATGAGCAAAAATATGAATAAAATCCAGTTTGAGTTTAAAATCTACCTTAGTGTTTGGTTATTGAATACTAAGAGGTTAGTAATTTATATAAGGTTTGTTGAGTTATTTAAGGGTTTGTTCCCTAGGATTAGACATATCTTGATTAATTAGATGAGAAATGAATGAGTCTTGAGTGATTTTATTATACCTAATATTCCTAATAATTTGGTGAAAAGTTCACTCAATTTTAGGTTCAAACAAATCTGAGGGATTGTTTGGGAGGATATGATGCATTATGAGAAATTATAAAAATACGAGAAGGATGGTTTTTCTATTTTTTTTATAATATTTTTCAAAATAACAAAAATAAAAGTTGAAAATTGATTCAAAATACTATTTTTGTGAATATAATAAACTTTGGAAAACTAGGGATCACATGGTGATTGTGATATGTGTTGATGAAGATGAACATTCCTCTATCTTAGAATTCTACCACTCAATCATAGAGGTGGCCACTTTGGACCATAATGGACCTCGCGAAAGGTCTTATACTCTATATTCTTATATACTTCACTCTTCAAGTACTCACATGAGTTCTATTAATCATGTACCACTTTCCAAAAAAAATCACAATTTTTAAATTAAATTAAATTCTTCAAAAGCCTTTAATCTTTTGTGTGGTGTCCAATGTTTAGGGAATCAATTTCATGGGACCATTCCCCCATTCCAATGAATTATAATATATTATTCTTGTGGTAAAATATATTTCTAAGTGGTTAAAGGATAAACACACTATAAAAGATGATGCATATATTGTTAGTGAGTTCTCCAAAACCCACATCTTCCATTGATCTAGAACTCTGCATGCCTTGTTAAGTGTATTAGGAACCAATTTTTGTAATAAAACCATGGAATATATTTTGAAAAATAATGGGTTTTTATATAAAAAATAAATTTCATATCACCCCTAAATAAATTTCTTGGCTAAACCTTCCAATAAAGAAGTGAAAAGAGTGCTTGAGAGAATTATTAAGCCCATAAGAAAAGATCGGTTTGAAAGAATTGGTGAAGCACTTAGGGCTTATCTAACTACCTATAAAACACCCATTGGGATTTATCCATTTAGGCTAGTTTTTGGTAAATCTTGTAATTTACCAATTTAAATCCAACATAAGTCATTTTGGGATGTGAAATCCTATAACTTTGATTGTGAAAAATCTAGTGAAGAGAGATCATTACAGTTGACTGAACTACAGAATATTCACCTTAATTTTTATGATAATTCCAATATATATAGAGAATAAGCTAAGGTACTCCATGATAAACACATCCAATGAAAGGTATTTCATAATGGTGAAAATGTAATGATCTTCAATTCTCAATTTCAGTTTCATCTTGGTAATCTTAATTTTTGTTATGAATTTCCTTTTATTATTACTAATGTTTACCCATTTGGTGTAGTAAAATCTCAAAACCATTCTTCCAAAAGGACATTCAAGATTAATGGGCATCAGTTAAAGCATTATCATAATAGGACACACATCCCAAGAACCACATTGACTTCCACCAGATCCCCAACTACTGGAGTAGACTCACCATTGAATGAATATGGAAATCCATTAAATCCAAACCAAGGGAACCTCTTTCCCTTTAACTATATCTCCCTCTCTTTCTCCTCCTCCTTCTTATCTCATTCTTTCATTATCTCTATATTTACCTTTATTTATTCTTATTCCTCTCTCATTATCACTCTCTCTCTTAATTTTTTTATAACTTTATTCATCCACCATTTAATTTTTTTCTCTCTTTTGTGTGGGTGTGATTTCCAAAAAACAACAAAAAAATGAAAAGATACATAATTAATCACCATAAAATTTTGAAATTTTTACCAACCTTTTTGGGGAGTCAAAATATTTTTTTAATATTAAACATTTTGTTTTTTATCATAATATTGGATAAACGGTTTTTTATAATGACTAAAAAATTGAATGCTCAATTTTTTATTTTTAAAATGATTCTTCCCCTACCATGAAGAACAATGTTAACTTTCATGACAAGGTCACCTAAGACCATATTTTCATATTGTGTGTTTTAATCCCATGATATTTAGTCTTGATTTTGTAGATCTTCTATCTAAATTTCCTACTTTGGTGTCCATTAATATGGTATGGTCATTTTTTGAACCACATATGAATAAAAATATCCAAATAGCCTCACATTAACCTTGCATTGATCTTACTTTTAAAAGACCCTTCGATTGTATGAAAATCTTTTTTATAGCCACATTACAAGCCAAAATCCTTGTACCAACCAATATACATAGATTTTCATTTCATGATTTATTAGAATTTAAGTGCGGGGGAATGAATTTCATTTTGAGCATACTTTCCTAGATTTTTAATGTATATTAATATGATTTAGGTAAAGGATACATTTAATTATAGGGGGGATGTTTCCATTATACGAGTTTTGGGAATGGATTTAAGTTTATGTAATTTTGTACAAATTTTATTGAAAAGTGTTAAAAAAAAATTGAAAAAAATGGTGAAAAAAACAAAAAAAAATACAAAAAAATAAATGAATAAAAAAATAGGTTGTGTATTGGGTGTGTCAAAAATAACTATTTATAAACCATTGATTTTGTTATAACTATTTCAATTATTTTCATGAGGAGATCAAATAAGTATCAAAATATGAGTGTGAAATTTATTCTAAGTGAAACTTCCAAAAAAATTAAAAAATTAAAAAAGAACACTTTCATCATATTTTATTATGTCAGTGGGAGAAGTTTTTTTGCACATATTTCATCTTTTAATACTATTAAAATTTTCTCTCTATATATATTATATTTATTGACACATTCATACCCCTGTGAATATGTGTTTTCATTTCCTTTCATGTCTTATTTAAAAAATTGTGCATTGCTTTTTCCATGTTGGTGTTTTACCCCTCTTTTCCACTCTTTTGGAAATTATATTCCTACCTCCCGTAACCAATGAAAAACACCAAAAAAACACCTGATTATTTTATAATTTATAATATGGAATGTAATCTTATATCTCTTACAAACTCTAATATTTTCACTTTTGGTTGGTTAATGAGTGAACCTCATCAATAAATTGACATCATTGTGAGAGGTGTGTTATTTGTGTGATCACATTTACCATTTCTAATTTTGAGCATGAAAAATGAATTTTTTTGACACATTATTATTGAAATGGATTCTAGTGGAATTCATTATGGATGAGTGAATTAGTCTACACCAACTGATTGATGAAAACAAAATTTTAGTAATTGAAGGTGAGTGAAAATGATTTTGTTTTGTGTTTGTGTTTTGTGTGAATGTGTACATGAACTATCTTAAGTGTAGGGGATTTGATATTAAATATTAATTTATGGTTTTATGTTACTATAATCCCTAAATTTTCACTGAAAATTATTAATTTCTATTAAATGTTCATGTTTTGATCATAAACATATATAGAGATCATTGTTCAAATTCATTCAATTACACTAAAATTTAATATATTGATCATATATTTAAATATAATGATCTAAATGATGTGATTATTATTTTTTAGTGATCCTAATTCAAATTCCAAAAAATCATTAAACTGGATATTTTCCTAATTCAGCCATATAAAGGGCCATATGGACCACACAAGAAGGCCTAATGAATCTGTCAAATAATTTGGACCAGATGTGATTTTATATTTTATAGGATCAATATATAAGTATAAATTCATTTATAATCCATGATAATTCCAAGGAAATTCCATTATAACTAGTATAAAAATTTCAAGGACCAAGTTATCCTTAATAGGTCTCAATTCATGCATGAAAGTCCAAGCCACAATTATGCCCTGGATTTAAGAGCAGCTCATCATTCTTAACTTTTCTACAAATCTATCCACCCAATTAAGATGAAATTTTGTGGGTATAAATTCAAGAGATGTAAGAAAAAAAATTAGAATAATTTGATCCAAAACTAAGTCATATTCATATCCATAAATTCATTCACATTGAGACCATGTAAAAATTAAGGACAATTATGGACAACAACACATGGTTTACAAAAATAGCCATAACTTTGGTTCCAAAAGTCCATTAGTAACAAAATTTAGAGGGTTAGATTTAAACATCCATATATAAAACTTTTATGAAGAATATTTTTTAAATATTATTCTTTCGAAATGGTCAAATTTTTTATTCAACATAAAGGAAGGTTTTGGAAGGCAAACAGTCCACCACTTTGAGCTATAAATAATTCCCATCTTCTCCTTGAAAAGGGTTGGAACTTTAGTGCTTAATAGGATACAATGTAATGAAAAAAAAATTGAAAAATTACTAGGAGTACCTTCAAAACTCAATTTTCTACTTGAGAAACCATTCCTCCATTTTTATTTTCATGTACATAAATTTCTTTCAATTCTAATCACATAAATTTTATTTTAATTTTTGAATTTTAATTAATGTATAATCATCATCATTTCTTATTCTCATAAACCTTATATTGTGTAATTTTTATTATCTTAAAATATTTTAAATAAAGTTTAAAACCCTTCCCTGTTTTACTTTCTCATTCAATCAAAAACGTGTGTTTACCCAACTTCATTTGTGTGTGTTCAGTGCATAATTCTTTTCTCATCTCATTACTTCCCTTTTTCATTTAACTCATCATCACAAACAATATAAACCAGATTTTTAATGACCAAAATGGCTGAGTAAATCTCTTGTTGATGAATGTCATAATTTTGGGGATGTTAAGTGATTGAGAGATTTCACTTATTTAATGTTCATTGAATTAATATTGTGTATGTCAGATAAGAAGTGTTATGGATTAATGAAATGTTTTGTTTGAAATGTGGATTCCATGGATTATTGGAACCATAAGAACACATGGGTTTATTAAATATTGAACCTTCCATCAATGATATTTGATAAGGATTAGAACCCGAGTTATGGCTTGGATTAAATCCAAAACAATTGGGAATTATGATCGAAATCACCTCATTAAGTGGATGTTAATTTAATGAAATATTTTTAAAAGATCAAGGATATCATAATCTTAAATTCCAAATAATGAACTCAAACCAATAATTATTAATTTATTAAATTATTAAATCAAAAATTAATCCATAAATAAATTTAATTATATTATGCAAACAAACTCTCCATTCAAAGGACAAAACAAAAACAATTAACTCCAAAATATAGAATCATCACTGGGGATTCAACTCGAGTGCCGCTATACACATTATAGTAGATAATTATAAATTTTAATGGTTTATAGGATACAATTTTCCATGATTCACAAATCAATCATCTTAAAATGTTTTAAAATACAATTGCCTAATTTCAATTTTTAACATGTATTTCTCATTTTAAAACCAAATAAATTGTTTTCATCAATTCATGTCTTTTAAAATCATCTTTTAATTTAATCCATTAGTCTCAAGTTTTAACATCAAATAATTTCATCAAATGAATTTCCAAATCAATCCATAAATTTTCTCAAATCCACCCAACAATTTCAATTCCACTGAAATTGGGGGTGGGTTATAATTTCCATGACCTTTTCAAAATTATACATCAATCATCTCAAATTAGGGTTTTTAAATCATTTCAAATCAATTAAGAAATTTAAGGTTTCAATTGTAGGGAAAATCATATGGAACTATCTCCCTTTAATCAGTTATAAAATCATCACCTGCAACAGGAAAACCAAAAAAGGATGAAGGTGAAGGATATTAACAAGGAAATACCAAATCACAAATCATCAAGATAAAACTCTAATTAAATTAGAAATAATGAGATCATACCACTATCAAAAAAGTTTAATAGAGAGAAGGAGAAAACCATAATGAGGAAACTCTCTAGAGATCAAATTCCAAATAGATATTTTCAGAAGGAAGAAATCACCTAAAAAAATCCTTGAGTCTCACTAGGGGTTTTAGGGAAGAGTGTGTACAAAGAATGAAATGATTTTAGGATATAGCACATAAAAACCTATTGGACTTAAGGAATTCATGATATGAATCCTTTATTCTTGATTTGAATATCCTGAGTGGTGTATCTTCCAAAAAAGGTTCCACCTCGGGTTAAAAATTATAATCTCAACCATTTAATATCGTGAAAACAATTTACAGCATGTATATCATTCACATTATGAAATTGTTTCATGGATTATTCTGAGCAATGGATTTACGACATGAATTTAATTCACAATGTGAAACTATACTACAGACATTACACAACCTAGTTCCTATATAAAATTCTTAAAATTCTCTAATGACCTCCAAACCTAAGGAAACATTTCCTTTAAACCCTTAGACACATTTATACCCAGAATCAATTAATTCAAATAAACATACATCCTTTAAATTTAAGTTATTTTACCTTAAAAATTTTATCCATCCTCACAAGGCCCAAAACACACCCCAAACAAAAATGGAAAACAAAATGAGAGTCAAGAAGTACATGAAAGAAGGTAACTGGATGTTACAATCTCCCCACTATAAACACTTTTTGTCCCTAGAAAGCCTGTCAAGAAGATTTCATATCAAAGAGATGAGGCCACTGATATCTCATCTATGTCTCATGCTCCCACATCTCATATGAATTAGAACCATGTTTTCATATCACATAGACCAAAGGTATCATCTTCTCATGATAAACCTTTGTCTCAGAATAAACAAGACTGACTGGTTTCTCATTTAAGGATAAATCGGGATCAACATCATGATCTTCCCAACTCAAAACATGAGAAGGGTCATAAAGGTAATTTCAAAACTATTATACATGAAACACATTGTGGGATAAAGTCAACTACACTAGAATTTCCAAACAGTTGGATAATTTTCCTACTTATTCAATAATATCAAAAGGAACCACAAACCTTGGCACAATATTTCCCTATTTTCCAAGACATTGGTGACCCATCCAAGGTAAAACTCTCAAAAACACCTAGTCACCAACAAAAAACTCCAATGGTTTCCAATGATGACCAGCATAGTATATATACTAACTTTGTTCCATCACCATTATCTGATGAATTTATTGAATCTTCACCATAATCTCTTAAATCAAATTCATTCTAACTAAGGAAATTTTATCAATCTCCAACTAACACAATAGATATCTATAAGGATAGCCAGAAAAGGCCTAAAAAGTATCCATTATGGTAGTGGACCGGTAAATATTATTGTAGTAAAACTCAACCAATACCAAATAGTCATCCCAAGGTCTACCAAAGTTAAGAATGAAAGCACATATCATGTCCTCAAGAATATGTATAGCTCGCTCTGTTGGGAAATCCATTTATGGATGATATGACATGCTCAAACATACCTGGGATTCCATTACCTCCTAAAGGCCTCTCCAAAATTGAGAAGTAAAATAGGGATCCCTATCAGAGACTATAGCATATGAAACCCCATGCAATCTAATAATCTCCTGCATGTAGAGATATCCCAAGTCCCCAACTTTGGTCGTATCTCAAATGGGTATAAAGTGATATGATTTGGTCATCCTATCAATCAAAACCAATATCACATTCTTCTCTTTAGGGGTATGTGAAAACCCAACCACAAAGTCCATAGAAATATCATCTCACTTTCAAGTCAGAACTTGAAGTGTTTAAAGAAAACTTGAAGGTCTCTCATGCTTGACTTTGACCTTTTAGAAGGTATAACAATAAGATACAAAGTTAATAATGTCTTGTATCATGCCTAGACACTAGAGTTAATACCATATATCATAGAACATATTTGTGGTATCTAGGTACACCACCCACTAAGAATTATGGAAATCCCTCATCACTACCTTTCTCATAGGAAAAGGTATAACCTAACAGTTCTAGAAACATAAGATACTATCTAAATAGAACAAAAAACTACCAATGGTCTTCACACCATAAAGAGAGTCCCTAATTCTATAAAATTAATCATCAAATTGTTGCTCCAGAAGATTCATCTCAATAATAGAGGAGGTTAACTACACACTCACCAAAACAACCTCAGACTCATTCTCCCAGACTCCCAAATGCAGCTGAGCAAAGAGAACTATCAGATTCCACTATTTTGATGATTATTTCATGGCATGGGTTATAAGTTTCCTACTTAAAGCATCAGCAATGATATTCCCCTTTTAGGGGTGTAGACAATGTCAAAATCAAAAGACTTCAGGGACTCCACCCAATGCCTCTATTGAAGGTTAAAATATTTTTTATAGAAGATATAACTCAAGATTTTGTGATTGGAATACATGGTAAAACTATATCTAAAAAGGTAATCCTACCAACTCTTGAGATCATGAATCAAAATAGTGATTTTGAGATGATGGGTCAAACAATTATTCTCATGTGGCCTAAGATGTCGGGAACCATATCCTACCACATAATCACCCTATATAAGGATGCATCCTGAACATAAACATGATGCATCATAAAATACTACATAGCCATGCCCTGCCTCTAGAAGAGTCAATACTAATGTATAATTAAAAAGATGTTTTATATCAATAAAAGTACTCTGACATTTCTCAACCCAAATAAACTTCACTCCCTTTATAGTGAGATCGGTTATTGAAGATTCCAACTTTAAGAAATCTCTAATGAATCTATGGTAATATCACAAAAAACCTAAGAATCCAAAAATCTCAAAAACATTTTGTGGTTACTCACATGTCATAACATCTTTCACTTTCTTAGTATTAATTAAAATACCATGTTCTAAGGCCACGAATACAAATAACTTCAATTTCTAAATATAGATATTAAATTTAAAAAGATTTGTATAAATTTGATAATTTCTCAAGGTTTCTATAATTGATCTCAAGTTATGCACATGATCCACCTCAATTTGAGAGTAAATTAGGACATCATCCACAAATACCACCACAAAAGAATCAAGGAACTCATGAAATATCTTATTCATCAAATCCATAAAAGTTGTAGGATAATTGGTTAGACTAAATGAAATAAAAATATACTCATAATGGACATAATTACTCTTGAAGCCTATTTTATGAATTTCAGACTCTTTTATTGTCAACTGGTGATAACCAGATTGAATATTGATCTTCAAGAACCACTTATCCCCTTTTAGTAGGTCAAATGGATCATCAATATATGGTAATAGATTATTTTTCTTCATCTTAACTTGATTGAGTTTCTGGTAATCAAAACATAGGTGAAGTGTTCCATCATCATTCTTTATAAAGAGAATAGGTGTTTCCCAAGGTGACACACTTGATCATATGAAACCTTTATCTATAAGATCATAAAACTAAGTCTTCAACTATTTTGACTCCACTAGTTCCATATGGTAAGAATAAATAGACACTATATGAGTACCAGAGACTAAATCATTAGAAAACTACACCTCTCTAATTGGTGGAAATATAGATAAATCAGAAGTAAAAAACATTAGGAAAATCAAATAAAATTGGAGAGAGATAATCAATAAAATATTATCTCTCCAAGTCAAAATAAGACACTGATATTACCATACCAAAATTTGTAAAAAAATTCCATCTCTACTCGACCTCGGGTCCCATTCTCCCTGAGACATGACACACCCCATCAAGCATAGTAAAGGAGACCCGTTGAAGATAACAGTCAATTCAAACCTTCTGAGTAATCATCAAATCCATACTAAAAATAATGTCATGATATTTCATGAAAAGAACCATAAAATTCCATTTAATCTCAATCTATGATTGAGAGAAAACAAAAGCAGGACACCAAAGACCCTAATCTCTCTTAGTTCTAAGGGTCATATTAATATCCATCACATAAGTCAAAAGTTCCATATAAAGATTCAAACAATTCACAACATGGGTTGATATAAATGAGTGAGATTCACCAGTATCATATAAATCATTCGGTAATTATGAATCCATAGTGATGGTACCTCTCACAATCACTAGACCTACATCATCATTCTATAGAGACTCTTCTACTATGTGAAGAAATTTTTTTTAGAATCTTGTGGCTGGAACCCCTTAGTTCCCGAAGAATCTAATTAAATTGTAATAATTTTTTGTACTAATGAGATTATTCAACTATGTAGAGAAGAAAATAAATGCCAAAAAATCTATAGGTGTCTTGAGAGATCACAATAATTACAAATATTTGGTACCTTAGTACAAACCCATTCCGAATGCCTAACCTTGCCACACTGAATGCAAGTCAAAGGGACTCTATCTAGCACTGTAAGACTTCTAGACAATGATTTTTTTCTAGAACCACCATAAAACTCATCACACTGTTTCTTTCCCTTAAAGTAACTCATAGGACTACCACTGGGAGAAAAAGGAACTCTCATCAACCCCGACTTACCATCTAAGTCAAGCACAACCATCAACACTCAATCTAGAACAATGTCATACGAAGTGAGATTTAGCAAGAAAATATGTGATTGGATATATGGTTGGAGACCCATATCGAACCATTGATCCCCCATATTCTCATTGGATACAACCTTAAGTGAAAACTAAATAAGATTAGCAAAATGGTTTGTATACTGTGTCATGGTACTGCCACCCTGCTGGAGGTTGTGAAACTCCATGGATTTTTTCAAGAACATTGACTCTAGATAAAATTTATTAATGAAAATAACTCTAAATTCCTTCCGCTCCAAGCCCTTATGCATCTTCTCTATTACCATCGAATCACACCATCTCCTATCATGACCCTCGATCTTGAAGGTACTGCATTTACCTTTAATCAAACTAGGTGTGTATAATAACTCAAAAAAAAGTTCAATATTTTTCAACCAATCATCAGCCTCTTGGGGATCATTAAAGCCTCATAAATCTATTGGTTTATGATGAATAAACACTTGAGAATGATATCTATATTCATCCCTTCAAGTTTCCACTATTGGATCATGGATGGTAATGGGTGAAGGTACTTATCCTAGATCTTAGATCTCATGAACCACAATATCAATAAGATTATGGTCCACTAGAGGAATTTTTCATTGTGGTTCACCAGTAGCTTCCTCCTACAACCTATTAAAACGTCTTCTTAGAGGTGTGATTTTACACAACATAAAAATACAACACTGAAACATTAGAAAGGATACATATATCAACAACTCAAATAAGAGGTACATGAATATCAATTCCATTATGCATAATTCAATATTTTCATTTCAACTCACTCCTATCATAATTAGGAAAAAGTCTAGAAATCAGATCAAATTATTCCTAAAGAACATTTTTCCCAAACACCCATAGTGACTTAAGGCTTGTTATGATGAGTGTTGTCCAATAACTCACTCATAACTATCTTGTAAGTCCCATTAATCCTACCTTCTATCTACTAAGTCAACCCAAATTCATATTAACATCAATGAAAGATACACAACATGCCCTATGATACCACATTGTCATGAAATATCCTGGATACCTAGGTGTGCCAATACCCGATCCAGCTCTGATATGGCCTGAAGGGCATTCCTGATTCCCATGGGTTGGTGACTAGTACCTATCATCATACAAGAAATCATGAGGGAACAAATTTTACACAAAACTGCAGAAGAAAAAAGATAAAATTCAGTATTATCAACACTTCAAAGGGAGAAGGAACTAGAAATAAATAGGTAAAACAATACCCAAATAGTACATCATCAAAAAGATGACATTTTCCAAGATAAAAACTCAGATATATCCCTTGTAATTTTTGGATCACATCTACACCGGTCACCTTCATCACTTCGGGTCCCAAGGATCAAGAACATCCACCACCTCTAAGTAGTGATTTTCCTTTTCATGGACCTAGAATAATATAATCTACAAATTCACGAATGTAAAGGTATGTTGTGAGCCATAAATCCCAATAGGATCTCATTAATTGTTCCATGATCAACTCCATAATAATTAAACTAATTATGATTTAAATTTAAATAAAAAATATCATGGAATTACATTTACATATTTTCAATGAAACATGCTTTCATAATCCAAAATATGGAACATATATCAAAATAGGATTAAATAAAAATTTCATATAAAACGTTTATAGAAATCATTTAACATGAATAAAACATTTTAATAACCAGTGACATGTAATCGTCAAATCAAACATACCACAACACCATGTAATAATCCCTACGGTATGTTAGTTTCTGGCAATAAGATCCTCACACTACTCAATTGGTGATCTCACATTCCATGGATTAGGTCACCGGGACTCAACTCTCCATCAGGGAAAATCATGTTGCAGTATTTTTATGTTAGTGTTGTCATCTTCAATCCATTGATAATGGGTCAGATCCTATCATGCTTTTCCTAATTACCAACTAACTATCCAGGATCACATGTGCTTCAGTCAATCAATTAATCATGGGTAAATAAATCATTTCAAATCTTTTCAAAATACAATTTCCCAATTTTAGTTTTTAATATGCATGTCTCATTTCAAAACCAAATCATAGGTTTTAGTCAAGTCATTACTTTTCAAATCCTCTTTCAATTTAATCCATTCTTCACAAGGTTCAGCATCAAATCAATTTCCAAATCAAGCCATCAATTTTCTCATTTCCACCTAACAATTTTAATTCCATTAAAATTGGGGGGGTTTTCACAATTTATATTCCCTTTTCGAAATCATACATCAATCATCTCAAATATTAGTTTTTAAATAATTTAATAAATCATTTCAAATCAATCAAGAAAATTATGGTTTCAATTATAGGTAAAAATTATATGGAACCACCTGCCTTTAATTATAAATCAAATAAATGCTCGCAATGGAAAATACTAATAAATAATGAAGGTGAAGGATATTGTAACACCCCATTATGCTTTTTAGGTACTACCTTTTTTATTCCATGTTTATCATCCTTGTTTGAGTGCGTTTGTGGGATTCTCGGTAATAGAGAGCCTTTGTTGGGGAAAATGGCCTAAATTTTAGGTATGTATGTTTATTTTAATTGATGGAGATTGGGTAAAAATGTGTTAATTTATTTTAGGGGTTCTCCCCAATTTTAGAGAATGTCTCAGGGGCTTTGGTGTTTTTATGCTTAAAACATATAATTTCTATAGTCTATTAGGAGATTATATGTATTCTAAAGTCATTAAATGTCATATAATGTTCACCAGTAATTAAAATGTAATGAAATAGGTTTAGGGTGTGAAGGGTTTACACGCCATGTACTAGGTTCACGTTGTCCAATGTCAGAAATAGGGTTTTTAATAAAAAGGTGACAGGTTTTTCAATATACTTGAGCTTCATGGATTACATGATGTGTAATAGTATTACACACTATTTAATCATTGCGAATTGGGATTATAGGGAAGTGCATAGATGATTCTCATTTCATTCCACCAGCATCCTTACCTCTCTTG
This sequence comes from Viscum album, assembly GCA_963277665.1. Classification (NCBI taxonomy): domain Eukaryota; kingdom Viridiplantae; phylum Streptophyta; class Magnoliopsida; order Santalales; family Viscaceae; genus Viscum; species Viscum album. Next base: position 546,423,381 of record OY728140.1, read on the forward strand.
GCCTAGAAGTTCTTGGGGATGATTTTTGAGACCTCCACTCCATTTGAATCACTTCATTCAGTGATTGATATCTATTACGATTAGGTTTCATCTCTTCGGGTATGCATTCCTTCTGATTCTTCTTTCGTTTGGTCACAACTATTGATTTGTATGTGGTTAGTGTTCAGATTTGTGATCTAATAGTGTTTTCTATTGATCCTTTACAATCTCTTATCATGACTTGTCTTTTGAAGGTCTATCTTGTGGTTTCTGATCACCATTGTCGAAGGAAACTATGTTTATACCATTTTGAGGTAGGTGTTTCTATATAATGGGTTAATGAAATGAATTTATTACCATTCTTAATAAATTTATTTGGGTTTTTCATTGATTTAAAGTGATATATATTTTTAAAGGATTTATTGGAAAGGAAAATGTTTTTAAAAATAGTTTTCTTTGAAAATAGATTTTCTTGATTTGGAAATGGGTTTTCAAACATCAAATCATATTTTCTTGGATTTGAAAATGCTTTATAAAATTTTGATCATGGTTTAAAAAAAATATTTTGACAATTGGCACATTGGGAACCTTGGGTGCATCAGGAAAGAGAAATGGGTAGCCATAGTGTGTGTGGAACCACTAAAAGGTAACCTTTTGGATATTGATGGACTATGGTAGGACTAGATATTGTTTGGATCCAATGTTATGCCTATTTAGGATATTGAGTGTTTATTACATATTGTCCCATAGGCTAGGACCGATATGAGGTTCTTTGTAATTTATGGTTATATATTGCATGATTGTTTTATCATGGATTGTTTCTCATAGGTTTTTTATATGAGATTTTATCATATGATCACATGATGGTATTTCATGGATATGTGTTTACTTGATTACCTTATGATACATGGATATGATTTCCTATTTCATGTTTCTTTCTTGAGAATATGAAATGATTTTATGAAAACCAAAGGGTAAAATTATTTAAAAATTAATTGGACTTATAAAAATTATTTGAAAAACGGTTGTTGTTTTAAAAGATAGAACTATTGAATTCTTGATATTAGACCTTGTATAGACTCGATGGTGCTATCCTAATGGGATTTTGATCACATCCTGCTTTTTCACTTGGGAATTTGTAGATGTTTTATTGAAAGATACGGGTAAAGTTAAGGGCATCTTATAGAATGTTAGCTTCTCCTTTGTGTTTTAATTTGGTTTGGGTTGGGGTTTGGAGGTGAATATTGGTCACATGGAGACTTGTTAGTCTTTCTTTATTCATACTTTTGTGTTTATCCAATTTTTATTGGATTTTATGGATCTAGTTTTATCCTTTTATTCTATATAGTACTCTGGTTTTATGTATTATTTTGTTATATTCAAGACTTGTTCTATTTTCTTACTTAACCTCACCATGTGATGGTCAGATCATGTGTATGGTTTGGTTGACCTGGGTTGGTCTGTTACAATTTGGTATTATAGGGAAGGATCAGCCTGAAGTTTTTTAACACTGCTTGAGTTTGGTTTTGTGTCTTAGGTGGACAGAAGTTAGGATCATCAGAATTTAGATAGTAAGTGTGGAAAAGGGGCCTATCCATCTCACTTTTGTGACTGAACCTGAGTTACCATGGGTGGTTAGGGACTTTTACTGGGTTTGAGACTTGGGTTTTGGGGTAATTTGAATGAACTATATTGGAAGTTTATTTAAATTGTATTATTCCTTTTAGCAATGTCTTTCATTGAAAACAATTCTTAATTAATTTAAATTTTTTTATTTTAAATCATTGGTTTTAATTCTGAAAGTAGTCCTAAGATTTTGAAATGTGCTCATGATCTAATTGGTTATTGTATAGTGTTTATTAGACAATGCCTATAAGAAGATATCTTCCAAATATGAGAGAGAAATATGTGATATAAGATCTGTAGGTGGACCCTTCCTTAGTTTAAGCAGTATTATACATGATTCAGACTCTGGGTCAAGTAAGTGTTAGGAACCAAGGATGTGTGGTGGATCATGGATCTGAGTTTACTAAGTAGCATTCATGCTTGTTTTGTGGTGACAAAGGACTGAAAGAATCTGAGGAGTAGCTTGAGTGTATTGAGAGGGCCTTCAATTTATTGAAGACTCCTGAAGACTCAAATGTGGATTTTTTTCGCATATATGCTTGAGGGGTTGGGAAGAATATGGTGGGACTCGATTGTGCAAGCTAAGTTACACGAGGACCTTACCTGGGTTTCTTTTAAGAAAATATTTAATCAAAAATTTTACCCTGAGATGTTACATGTAGAAAAGACTTGGGATTTTTTGACCTTGGGGAAGGGGGAGAATATCATTCTGGAGTATTCTACCCATTTTGCAGAGCTGGTGAATTTTTCATTGGAGCTTTTCACTAATGAGTACCTAAAGGCTCTAAGTTTTGAGTTAGGATAGAGGCCTAATATTAGGTTGATGTTGATTATCATGTGTCTTCCAACCTTTTTGGAGGTATTTGATAAAAAAACTTGGATTAGGCATACATGTATAGGAATATAGGTTTGGGTGGAGCTTCAGTTGGTGCAGTTGTTAGCTAGGGTGTATCTTCTGGCTAGAAAAGGAAACATAAGAGTGGTCAGTTCTCTTTAAGAATAGTTTTAAGGAATTCATTAGTGCAGCAACATATTATTTGATATCATTGTGGGTGGTTCATCCATACCCAACCTAACTATATAGAGGCTCCTAGTACTTGTCATCGTTTCAAATTATCAAGCCATATAAAGCGTTTTTGTGAAAAGATATCCCATGGTAGTAAGGCAGGATCCACTCTCACCAAGGGTTCACATGTTTATACCAATAATTATAAGGGTTGTGGGTAAAATTCTCAGGCTAAGTGGGATGTTCATGTAGATAATATTATACCTCTTTATGTGACTGAGTGTGTGCAATAGGAATTTGAAGCAGAGCCATCTACTATTAGAGGTACGATGTTTATTTCATATTTTATGGTGCTAGCTTTGTTTGATATAGGTGCTACTAGTTCTTTTATATCATCAAAGTTAGTTGAATTTTTGTACTTATTTTTTAGAACTTATGTCATAATTTTTTGGATCTTTACATGCCTTTGGGAAATAGGTCTGAATAAGGTTTCAATTGTCCCACGTTTCGGGTGATGATAGTCGACTTTGAGGTAGAATGGTACTTATTGGTGATTGATCTTGATATATTCTACTTGATTATTAGCATGGATTAGATTATCATTGTTAAGGACCATATAGAATGTTATCACCAATAGGTATAGTTCTTATCTACCGATGGGGTCACTCATATCTTTTAGGGTGAGTGGGAATCTAGATCGGGAAGGGTAAGGCTTGTTGTTCTTTATTCTAGGGTAATCTCATGTCAGTTTTTATAGATGTTTCTTGATACAGTTAACCCTTGTTTAGGTGGTCAAATTCCTAAAATGGTGAGTGCATACCAGAAGGTATTTCTGGATTATTTTTTTGGTTTACCACCATAGAGAGATATAGAGTTTACTATTTACCTAGTCCCTGATATGATGCCTATTTTTATGCCATCTTATCAAATGGTACATTTTGAGTTGGTGGAACTTAAGGATGATATTGAGGAACTAGAGGCTAAAGTATTTATTTTTTCTAGCGTGTCAACATGGTATTCACCTATCCTATTTTCTAAGAAGGCATACAGGAGCCTCAAAATTTGTATTGACTATCAAAAGTTAAATCAGGTGACTATTAAGAACAAATATACTTTGCCTAGGATTGATGACCTTTTCCACCAGCATAGAGCAGATTTTTTTTTTCAAATATTAAACTTCGATTAGGGTACCACTAGTTGAGGTTCTGATAAGAGGATATACCTAAGATAGAATTCAGGATCTTGTATGGGCATTTTGAGTTTCTAGTTATGTCATTCAGTCTGACTAATTCTCTTGTGGTGTTTATGGATTTGATGAAATGTATCTTTCATAGGTTTTTTGAATCTCTTTTGTGGTGTTAATGGATTATATTTTAGTATATTTCATGACATAGGAGGAGAAAAGGGACCATTTGGATACCATTCATTGAACCTTGAATTAACATCGTCTATATGGTAAGTTTTCCAAGTGTGAGTTTTGGATCCAGAAAGTGAAATTTCTAAGGCCTGTGATTTCTGAGAGGGGTATCTCAGTGGATAATGAAAAGATATAGGCTATTATGACCTAGGAGTAGCCCAAAAATGTGTTTAAGATCTAGATATTCTTAGGTTTGGTTGGTTACTATAGGTGGTTTGTTTAGGATTTCTCTATGATCGCATCTTCAATGATTGATTTAACCTATACGATTGTAAAGTTTGAATGGGATGACAACTATCAGGGATATTTTGAGGAATTTAAGATGAGGTTAAATTCATCACTAGTATTTATTCTTCTGAAACTAGGTTTGGGATATGATATTTTCTACGATGCTTCTAGTATGAGTTTGGGATGTTTCTTGATGTAAGGGAAGTAGGTGGTGTCCTATGGCTCATGCTAGTTATGCTATCATGAGAAGAACTACCCTACCCACAATCTTGAGTTGGCAATGGTTATGAATGCCCTCAAAATGTGGTGACACTACCTCTTTGGGGAGTGGTTTATAGTGTATTGTGATCATAATATCCTGAAATATATTTTTAATTAGAGGGATCTAAACTTTCAATAGAAACATTGGTTGGAGTATCTTCAAACTTTTGAATTTGATATTGTGTACACTAATGGGAAAGAAAATGTGGTTTTTAATGCATTGAGTAGAAAATTGTTAACATAAGCTATGAAGGAATCAGTTTAGGAGTGTTCTCTGATGAGTTTTTTTGTTGAGATGAGATTGGGAGTGGAATAGGTTGGTGGAAAAGTGTTCTTGTCTTTGAAGAAAGATGACTCAGATCTTTGGATGAGCAAGTTTGACTCGAGCAGTGACAAACACTGAGTGGCAATGCTTTAGTGGAATCCTTTTTAGTGAGGAGACCTTAAGTGACTAACTAAAAATTGATTTTTTATTATTTCAAACACTTTTAAGGGAAAAAGTGAGAAACCATGCATTCAACCACATAGAGAAATAACAGAACTATTTAAGTACAATTTAAGGTGGAAGGATTTGATAGATAGTGGACATCGGTCTTGTTAGTCCATGAACCCAGGGGATTCCAAGATGTATCATGATTTGAGATATTAGTATTTATGGAAGGGGATGAGGTGTTGATTGTGGATTTTATACCATGGTGTCTTACTTGTTTGAGAATTAAGGTGTAACACCAAAGACCTGTGAGTTTGTTGTAGCCCTTACCCATTCTGGTATATAAGTGGGATGATATTTCCATAGATTTTGTCATGGTTTTTTCATAGAATCCTAGTGGTAAGGAAATTATTTGGGTGATCATTGTTCGACTCATGATATCAGTGTATTTCCTACCTATCAAGGAGAAGATTAAAGTGGAACAACTTGGGGACTATTATGTCCAATATGTTATGATACTTCATGGGGTTCCCTCTACAATTGTAACTGATAGGGACCCGAGGTTCACATCCAGGTCCTGGAAAGGTTTTTAAGAGGTAATGGGTTCCTAGATTTCATTGAGCATGTATTATCATCCATAGATGGATGGATGAAAATAGATTACTATATAGGTTCTTGAGGATATGCTTCAGGCTTGTGTGCTTGATTTTGGAGGATTATTGGAAATACATTTTCTTCTGGTTTATTTTACCTATAAAAATTGTTATTAGTCCTCGATTAGGATAGTGAACTTTGAGGATTTTTATGGGAAAACATGTAGATATACCTTGTGTTGGGAAGAATTGTGAGAGTGGTCCTTGGTTGGGCTGAGTCTTGTTTAGGATATGACTGAGATGATGCAGTTGATTCAGAGAAGATTGATCACATCACAGAGTTGTCAAAAATATTATGCAGACCATCGGCGGTGGACGCTGGAGTTTGAGGTGGGTGATTGATATTTTCTTATAGTTTTACCTTGCTTGGGAAATCATCGGTTGGGTAATAAGGGTAAGTTGGCACCAAGGTTTTTGGACCCCTTTAAGATCATTGGATAATTAGGAAGGGTGGCCTATCAGTTGGAATTTCTATCTAGTTTTAATTATATCCATGAATTATTTCATGTTTCCTAGTTAATAAGGTATATACCATATCCTTCCCACATGATTCGATGAAAGGATGTTGATATTGATACCGACAACACTTTAGTTGAGTAACCATTCCAGATTATAGATCTCCTAGAGAAGGTACTGCATGGTAAAATTATTCCTTTGGTTTAGGTACTATGGCAGTGCAGACGAGATAGCCACAAGATATGGGAGAAGGAATTGTTGATGCAGTAGAAATGGAATTAACTTTCTTTAATTATATTAATATGAGGTATTTTTGGGGGAAGAAATCATTTATTTTGGGGAGATTATAACACCCCATTATTCTTTTTAGGTACTCCCTTGTTTATGCCTTGTTTATCATCCTTGTTTGGGTGTGTGTGAAAGATTCTTGGGGATAGAGAGCCTTTTCTGGGGGAAATGACCTAAATTTTAGGGATGTATGTTTATTTGAATTAATATATTTCCGATATAAATGTGTTAATGTATTTGATTGGTTCTCTCCAAGTTCGAAGAACATCTCGGGGGATTTGGTGTTTTCGAATTTAAACAAATAGTTTCTATAGTCCGCTGGGTGATTGCATGCCATGTAAAGGAATTAAATTTTGTTTAATGTTTATAGGGAAGATGCCATGAAATAGGTTTAGGGTGTGAATGGTTTACACACTTTTTACTAGTTTCACATATTGTACTATCAAAAATCAGGTTTTTAATAAAATGGTGATGAGTTTTTTGGAGTACTTGGGTAATGGGATTACACACCATGTAACCATCATGAGTTGGGACTATAGGGTGGTGCATAGATGATTCTCATTTCATTCCACTTTCAACCTTACCACTCTTGACCATGAGGCTCTCGAGGGGTGATTTTGGAGACCTCTTCTCTATTTAAATCACTCCGTTCAGTGATTGATCTCCATTGTAGTTGGGTTGCATCTCTTTGGGTAAGAATTCATTCCAGTTCTTCTTTCCTTTGGTTGAATCTATTTAGTTGGATATGATTAGTGTTTATATCTGTGACCATATAGTGTTTTTTATCGATCCTTTATGGTTTCTTGTTATTCCATTTCTTTCGAAGGTCGATCTCATGGTTTCTAATCACCTTTGTCAAAGGTGGCTAGGTTTATACCATTTTGAGGTTGGTGTTTCTATACAATGGGTTAATGTAATTAATTTTTTATCATTATTGGTAAATTACTTTAGGTTTTTCATTGATTTTAAGTTATATGTGTTTTTAAAGGATTTATTTTCAAGGAAAAATGTTTTCAAAAAGGTTTTTCTTTGAAAAGGGATTTTTTTAATTTGGAAATGGGTTTTCAAACACTGAAGTGGATTGGATTGTCTTTGAAATTTTTCAATAAAATTGTGATCATGTTTTTAAAATTTTATTTTGGAAATTGGAACATTAGGAACCTTGGGTGTGTTGGGAAAGAGACACAGGTAGCCTTAGTGTGTATAAAAACACTAGGAGGTAATCATTTGGATATCGATAGACTATGGCAGGAATAAATATTGATTAGATCCAAAGTTATGGCTATTTAGGCTCTTGAGTGTCTGGTACATATTGTCCAATATTCTAGGTCTCAATATGAGGTGCTTTGTCATTTACAATTATTTATAACATGATTATTTAATCATGGATTGTTGTTAATAGGTTTTTTATATGAGGTTGTATCACATGTAATCGTGTGATGGTATTTTATAGATATGTGTTTACTTACTTACCTTATGATGCATGGATATGATTTCATATTTTATCACTTCCACTTATCATATTTTTGGTTTGAGAATATGAAAGTATTTTATGAAAACCAAAGGGGAAAATGATTTACAAATGGATTGGACATATGAAAATTCTTTTTAAAACTATTGTTATTTTAAAAGATAGAACTTTTCATTCTTGATATTAGACCTTGTATAAACTCTGTGGTGGTATCCTACTAGGATTTTTGTTCACATCCTACTTTTTCACTTGTGTGGTTGTATATTTTGTATTGTATGATACAGGTAAAGGGAAGGTAATCTTATAGCATTTCGACTTCTCCTTAGTCTTTGCCTTTGGTTTAGGTTGGGGTTTTGAGGTGACTATTGGTCACATGGAGACTTTTAGGTCCTTATTTATTCATAATTTTGGGTTTATCTAGTTTGTATTGGATTTTATGGATATGGTTGTATCATTTTCTTCTGTATAGTACTTTGGTTGTATGTTTTGTTTCATTATATTCAAGACTTGTTCTATTTTCTTACTTCACCTCACCATGTGACAATCGTATTGAGTGTATGGTTTGTTTGACCTGGTTTGGTCTATTACAAATATTAACATGTAAATCTGGGATCAAAAATTATCAAGAACAAACTCTGATTCAATCGGTAATCATGAGATTATACCACTGTCAAAGAAGGGTAGCGAAGAGAAGGAGAAAACCATAGTGAGGAACTTATCAGAGATCAAACGCCAAACCAAGGTATCCAAAAGGGAAGAAATATCCCAAAAAAATCTTGGTGTTTCCCAAGGGGTTTGAGGGAATATTCTATATAAATAATGAAATAATTTCATTCTACAATACACAAAAAACCATTGGCCCTGAGAAATTCATGATGTGAATCCTCAATTCACAATGTGAATATCCTAAGTGGTGTATATGAAAAAAAGGCATCACCTAGAGTTAAAGATATCAATATCGACCATTTCACATCATGAAAAAAAATCATGGATTTTATATCATTTATGTTATAAAACTATTTCATGGATTCTTTTAAGCAATGAATTCACGTTGTGAATTTTGTTCATGACGTGAATCTGTCCTGTAGACAGTACACTTCTTGGTTCCTGCATAAAATTCCCAAAATTCTCCAATAACCTCCAAATACAAGGAAACACACCCTTTAAAACCTTATATACATTTATACCCAAACTAAATTAATTCAAACAAATATACATCCCCTAACTTTAGGTTATTTCCCCCCAAAAAAATCTATATCCTCACAAGTCCTGAAATTCACTCCAAACAAAAAGGGAAAAAATGAGAGTCAAGAAGTACCTTAAAGAAGGTAATGAGATGTTACATATCTTATGACTTGATCCAATTGAAAATTCATAAGAAAAATTACATGACATGATTTGGATTTGGCAGCAGTAATTTTTGCATTGAAAATCTAGATACATTATCTTTATGGTGAAAAGTGTGATATATACACTAATCACAAAATATTTAAGTATATTCACACTAAAATAGTTAAATATGTTCCAAAGAAGATGTTTGGAATAGATTAAAGATTATAACTGATGAATACACTACCAACCTTGGAATACAAACAAGGTGGTTGGTTCTTTGAGTTGGAAGGACCATGCTAGTTTTTCCTTAATGAGGAGTGAAATAGGTCCAATATTTATGGATTTATAGAATATGGATCTTGAAATTATGATGAAATGGTATTGATCATATCTTTCTTAGATTTATGTTCAACCATCCATCCATGTGAGGATTAAATAGGTGCATAAGGAGGATGTAGAACTGCAGAAGAAGGTGAAAAATGTTTTTGAGTTCAACCATGATTGTGATGGAATGATAAGGTTTAGGAACCATGTATGTGTCTCGTTAATAACAGACTTAAAGAATGAGTTATTGGATGAATCTCATATTTTATCATTATTTATTCATCATAGAAATATGAATATGAATAAAGATCTAGAAGAGTATTTTTGGTAGGATAACATGAAAAAGGATATTTCATAGTATGCATCTTGATTCCTAGTATGTCATTAATTTAAGGACGAGTGAAAATTTTTAAGGGGATGTTACAACCATTACTGATACCAAAATGGAAATGGTAAAAAAATTCCATGGATTTCATCATCAGACTCCCCAAAACATCTAAAGGGAACAATTTTATTTGGGTTGTAGTCGATCAACTTATGAAATCAACACATTTTATTACCATCAAATAAGATTTCTCTCTTGATAAATTTTCAAAGATATACATTAAGGAAGTGTTAAGGTTTCATTGAGTACCATATTTTAATTATATCTGATTAGGATATGAGGTTTACCTCAAAATTTTGGAGAAGTATTCAATAATAATTAAATACAAATTTGAGTTTCAATGTTTCATGTCATCCTAGGATAGATGGTTAGTTTGAGAAGACCATTAAAACTCTAGAATAAATGTTGATAGATTTATCTATATATTTCAAAGGTGTTTGGGATCAACACCTTCCTTTGGTGGAATTTTATTACAAAAATATATTTCACTTGACCATTCAAAAAGATACTTATAAATCCCTCTCTATTCAGAAGTGTAGAACTCCAATGTGCTAGGATTAAATTGAATAAATAATGTTATTAAGACCTGATCTAGTAGTGTAAATTATAGATAAGTTTAGACTCATTCAAAAACACATCAAGGTAGCTGAAACTCAGCAAAAAATTTATGGTGGAAATCGTTGATGGGGTCTAAAGTTTAAAGTTGGTGATAAGGTATTCCTATGCATATATCCTTGGAAGAAGGTTATGAGATTTGGAAAGAAAGGAAAGTTGATCCCTCTATGTATTGGTACCTTCTAAATTCTTTATCATGTTGAGATAGTTTCTTATAATTTGGTGCTTCCACTGAATCTCTCTCAAGTTCACGATGTGTTCCATGTATCCATCTTGAGGAAGTACATACTTGATCCATCATATGTACTGAACTTGGAGGTTGTACCATAGAAGCATGATCTCTATTATGAGGAAAAACTAGTATAGATTCTATATTAAATAGATAAATTTGTTTGAAACAAAACTACCCACTTGGTCAATGTTTTGTGGTGAAACCGTAAATATGAGGAAGCTGTATGGGAACCCAAAGATGTGATGAGGTAGAAGTATCCTTAGTTATTTGTATCAGAGTGACAGAATTTTGAGAGAGAAATTATTATAACAGGGGTATAATATAACACCCCTAGATTTTATTATATATTTATCTTTAAATAAATTTTATTTTTTTGATATCTTTCTTTACACACATCACTGAGTTTAAATGAACCGCGATATACTATTGAATTGTTATTATTTACTATGGAAGATATTGTCTAGACATTAGATTTATGAGTGTGAATAAGATTAATTAAATTATGAAAAAATTATGTTTAAATATTTATAAAATTAATTCATTAGTTTTTAACTGGTTATAAATTAAAATAAAAGCATTTGAAGGTAAAAAGAGATGTTTTTCTAAAAAACATTTTTATGCACACAATGTGTTTTTATATTAATAAATTAAATTAATCTATATTTATTATTAATTTTAATTAAATATTTATATAATATATCTAATAAAATATTTTAGCATTCATATAATAGTTTTGACATGGAAATTAATGAATTTAAACTTGGTTTTGTGCTTAAAAATGAAATTTTCTAAAAACGGTTTTGTTGCGTTTTGCAAAAAAAATTAAAATAAATTTCTAAAAATTATAGAAATTGAATATTTTAAAATGGATATCATATTTAGAATAAAACTAATTAATATTATTTAATAATTTCAACTTAATTTTCAGTCATTGTGAATAACAACTTTCTTAAAAAAAGTCAGTTACCATAGTAAGAGTTAAAACAGGTTAAAAGGGTTAAAATGGAAATGATAAGGATTAAAATGTCCTAAAAAATTTATAAATCCTATTTTATGGTCATATTTAGGTAATATTTTTTCTAACCTTATAATATGAGTCATTTTCATCCATTTTTCTTGAGTAATACATTAACATGTTTTAATCTTTTGAAAGTTTCCATGTGTGTCCTCTCTCTCCCTCATAAAAGGATACCACGTCTTATCTCTTCCTCACAGTTCATGAGTCTTCTATATTAGAAAATATCTGCCCTAATATCTTAATAACATCACTAATTTTAATCTATAGGTCCTATTTTGATCAAAATACCAAGCTTAGAAGGCTTAAGGTGTGAGTCAAAGGTGGTTGTCCAAAGAAGAGGTATAGTTCTTAACCGGGTGTTTTCATTTTATATCTTATTATACCTCCTTAAATTATATTATAACTATAATGATATAATAAAATCATTATATCTCGTATAATTAGATTTTATTATGTATATTTTTAAACCTTTATTCATATCTTTCTCCATCAAATGGGAAACGAAAGCATCGTTCATGCGTACATGCGAACTACCGCCTCGCTAAGCAATATATTTCATTTTTCATCACCATCATTCATGGTTGATTATTATGATAGATTTAATGTTTATATATGATATTTATGATATAATTATTCTTCTATAATTATAATATATTGTTTTACTTATTACCTTCCCATCCATTGGTAAGCGATAATATTGCTCGTGCATACGTGTAGATTGTCACCTCCACGAAGCGATGTGATTCATTTTTCATTTCCACTTTAGATGAATGTTAATAATTATAGATTTAATAAATATATATTATGTTTATGATATAATAATGAATCTATAAAGGTTAATTATTATTTAAATTTTTCATTTCAACCATCAAAAAGTGTAAACATCACTCGTGCGTACGTACAGACTATCGTCTTCACGAAGTTGTGTAATTCATTTTTCATCACTGATTTATATGAATGGTTAAAAAATTGAATATGATGAATAAATATGATACTTAATTCATGATTAATATTCTATAGATTATTAAACCATTAAAAAGGTGCAAGTATCAGAACCATCAAACTGAAACATGCATGGGAAATAGACCAGTGTTCACCCGAATGTCCATTTTAATTAAGAAAGTGTTAATAAATAGATAATTTGAAATTATAAAGGAATGAAACATAGTAAGTTTTTTATTAATATGGTTTTGGAATATGTGTAATAAATATATATTTATTATATAATATATTTTAATGTATATAAAATAATACAGAACATGAGTTAAGTGTTTATGTTACAATCTCATTTCTTTTTGGGATTGTCTATGCTAAATTTTTGTTGAGGGGAATTTTGTGGAATTTATCCTCTAAGCCCAATATATTTTCCTATAATCTTGTTATTCCTGAAATTTTCAAGTATTAGTACCATTTTTTCTCTCTTTAGTACTTATAATTATCCAGAAAATGTTGTTAAATAAAAATAGACCTTATCACTTCTTTGATCACCAAACCTTTTCTTTTATGTCCATACTCTTCAAAATTGTTTTATGAAAGTTTTTACGTATACTTGAAATGTTTTTAAAATTTCATTTTCACTACCTTGTAATTTATTTACAAAGTTTTAAAAAGAAATCTTACTAAAAGTTTTTTTAATAATTCATTTTTTAATTTTTACAAAAGTGTGAAGATAACGTTTACTTTTAACATACATGGAATGAACATATTTTCCCACCGTCATAGTCATTATTTTATTTTAAGCTTTATTTAAAATTTTTCTTATTTATTTTCAAAGAAAATAATTTTCTCAATATTCTGGTAATTTTTAGTTAAAATTCTATCAAAGTAAAATGATTTTTTCTCATGTTTTCATAGAAATGTTTGAATGGTCTTTTAAATGTATTTTTCATATATATCATCATCCTTTAAGGACTATTATGCTTTACTTGATATATTATTTAATGATACCATCTTTATTATTTTTCTAGATGATTTATTATTATTATGTGATGTTTATGAAACCCATTTATTTTCCATAGGTTATATTATGATGATATGATGAATATTTTATGATCTTGTGACACACAAGTGTATAGTTTTTATAATGTGATGGGTGATCCCATAATTATATAGCCCTCAAATTCATTGGGTAAATACTTATTTCTTATAAGATAATTATGGGAAATTATTTGAAGTGCTTGGTTGTAATGTCCCCCAATCTGGCACTCTCTCACTTTTCCAAAAAGGGTTGGTTATGAGACCTCAAGTGCGCCTTCCCGTACACCAGAGGCTGCCAACTAGTAGTGGGGGTATTAAATGTATAGTGGGGAGACTATAAATCCTAGTCTTAAGTGTCATGTCAATAAAAAATAAACCATATTAATGAAATAAATCAAAGTATATACATAGTGTAAGACAACAATAAGATCTAACTGAATAATCCAATAAATAATAAAGGAATAATGTAATGATGTGACGAAATGAAAGTAAATGTCATGATAGAAAAAATACAATTAAAATACTATCAGTCTCAAATAAATACTCAAATTTCCCTAGTCCTGAACCCCACGTTAGACCCACCTCCAAGCTCCAGCCCATCTAGTAAGTAAACAATCAACAATAAGGTCATTTTCACTTGTCCAAACCTGCATCCACGTAATCTTATCAAATACCAAATGGAGGGATGAATAAGGTGTGAGTATAAATCAGTAGGTTGACATCATAATGTCTAAACTAACCAGTTTGATAATAATTGTATGCAATAAACTGATAAACATGTGTATTAATTAATTCAACAATTAATAAAATACAACAACAACCTGCTTCAACTTCATGCCATAATATCTCTGAGAATATATTACGACTATGTCAACCACCACTAATGCTAGGGTTTTTAGTCAAATTACCCCAATAAATAATTTTTACCCTTAAAATGTAGCATAGTGGTGACCATGAGGTTATCTCATGGGAAGATTGCGGGCTAAGTTGTCAAACTGTCACTTTATTAATTTATCTTTGTTAAATGTCAGAACTAAAAGTGGGGATTTAAAAGAGTTAAATAATGTTAAATTAAATAAAATCAAAATTAAATAAGAAATATATGTTATTGATTATAAATAATAAGTAAACCAAACTATAAAGAACAAGCTAAAGAAGGTAGTCGTGTATAAAATATGATCCTCAGACACTCCATTTATCATTGTCTACCAACATATTCCAATTAAATTATAAAATGTATACCTAAATACCTAAAATTATACAACTAAATTAACTAGATAAAATATTGAAACCTAAAATATGGGTGTCGGTCCTCTTATAAAATTAATCTGATTACCCGAAGACCTCTGAGCAACCAAAACAAATTAAACTCATCGTACTCAAAGGCGAGACGTCACTAAAAAAATATAAACAAATATAGAAACCACATTAATTTCATAATATGAGAAGAAATTAAGAACAATTTAGAATGAAATTCAAACAATAATGAAAGATACCTCCTTCAATCAAGCAAATAGTTTTCAGGACAATTCAAAATAAAAAGAGTTGCAGTTAAAAGCAAAAACTCAAAAGGGAAACACCTTCGGATCTTTTATTCCCACCACCACTTGTATATTATCCCTTAATGGATTGATCACTTCATATAATACTCATTATATACAATATAACTTCTCCATAACATCCCACTACCTCAATCTATCCATCCTCTCAAATGAAGGTGAATATGAAAATATAAAGAGAATGGGGTGTGGAAATATTTTGTCCATATCTGTTTCCCTAAAATATTCCTCTATTTTGGGAATCATATCAGCTGAATATATCTTCATAACCTTATATAAAGTTGTTATAAATAATATCATCTATCAACCCTCCACATTTCAAAGGATTTGGACACGTTTTTAAAAAGATATGATTTATTATTTGAAGAAAACTTTATCTGTCCTAAATGACCTTTCATCTTTATATATTTGGACTCATGAAGCATTAATAAACTAATTTATCCATGAAACTAATTATTCACGATCATCGTTGAGTCATATTTTATATACAATTGTAATCAATGAATTTTGACACCTGTAGCCGATGTTATGTCCCTTTGAATAAGGTGGGGTCCACTTTGCTGGCTAGAACAACTTTATACAAAGATTGATTTATTTGGGCCAATAGCTGCTTGAATCAAGACCTGTCCCAATTGAAAAAAAAATGTATCCCACAAATATATGAATCCTATAAAAAACAAATAATTCTATTTGGATCAATATTGAAAAATATATTCCCAAAATATAGAAGTGATTAAAAGCAGTTAAAATTCCAGAATTGTGCAATTTTCAATTTTAAGCACAAAACATTCCTAAAATCCAAAAATAATGAAATTAAGCTCAAAATTTTAAATTATTGGGGTTTAAATCATTTAATTATACATTAAAAACAATGTAAATATTTTCTCTATCAATTCCTCCACACTTAGCACTTGGACTCTCGGACAAGTGAGCACTCAAAATAGATTTCCAATAAAAATTCAAAACATATGTCAATAAAATTCACAAGCTCAAAATAAAGGCACCCAACTTATCATGCCTCTTAAACTGATTTAATTAAAAATTAATCATTATTTTAATTCGTTATATTCCCATTTCATTCATTTCTCCATGAAAAATTATTCCTACCTCACTTTTTCCCTCTCAACACATGATTTTGATTTCGAACAAATCTGTTCTCATCTAAATAAATGCAAGGGTCATCATAGGATTTAAAATTTTACAAATATCCACCCAATTGATTTAAATAATTGTATCCATAATGATGAATTATAAAGGTTTGTTCTGAGGTTTTAAGGTTGGTGGGTTTTCAAATGTGAAAAATTATGAGGCATAAAGAGATGGCTTGGCTCTTTGTTGAAGCAAAATTGCATGATTCCAGTTTTAATTTAAGTATAGTCTTATCATCATTCTTCATGGAATAAATTATTCTCCAAAATAACTTCAATATCTCATTCATGGAAATCACACAAATTCTACAAATCAACAACAATGTCACAATAATTTTGTTCAAAATTTAATATTTTTTTTAAGCTCCAAATAAGTATGGCTTAATTTCTTTGGGAGCTCTAGAAAGGCACAACTCCCTTTTCCTTGAAAGCTCTAGAAAGTGAAAAACTTTCAGAAAAATACTTTCCATTAAAAAAACATATCTTAAAACTTTGAATATCCACCCAAAGTAACACTAAATGAGGTAGCACACCACAAACCATCACCCTCACACTTAAGCTTTGCTAAAATCATGCAATGTACTTTAAGAGAGGGTTGGATAGGGAAAATGGATTGTAATGTGGCTAACCTAATAAGAAGTAAATGGGTACTAAGAGATCAAAATGATAAAATTTATAGGCTATTACATAATATAAAATTATTTTTAGGAAAAATGGGGTTTTTTAATCAAAAATGAATTGCTTTAATCATTTTGAACACAACTTCTTTAAAGCTCATAGGTTTTGATAGAAAAAAGGAAGAAAAGTTCTGATTAAAACAATATTTTTTTTTGCTTCACTCAAGAAGTGGGGTGAATGTGAATAAGATGAAAAAATGGTTCAGAATCCTCATAAGAAATTTATTTTCAATATAGGACATCATTCATAGAATGGAATTCAAAATTCAATAGTATTTTTATGAATTTCTGCAATTTAAATTCAGAGAAAAGAAAATTTCAGTAATCATTAAAGTTTAATTACATGAATAAAGTTGGTTCCTTATATTGAAAATAATTTTAAATTCACTAAGGATATTACTTTAAAGCTCACAAATATTTTTTAATGCAATAATTTGAAATAAAACATACAAAATTTGAAAAGAAGACACAAAATTTGAAAGGAAAACTAAAAAAAGCAATTTGGAAAAAAAACACAAATTCCTAATCTAACAATGATGATCCTACCCCAACAATTATTTTGTTAAATGTCATAATTTTTCATATTTTATATGAGAAATGAAAATTAAGAAGATAATATATGACAAAACAAGTGGGAAGGAAAGACATAACCTGGTTTTTATTGAGTAGCAACAGCCTTGAGCAAGCCTCCTAAAAGATACAACTTTGAAACCTACAAGAAAAAGAAAAAAATCATAAAAATTTCATTTTAGGTAGGTAAATAAAAATAAAAAATAAATATATGGGAAAATATCATTGGTATGAATCTCTAAGTGGGTGTTAGTATTTCCCTACCCCTAGTCAGGTAGTTCTAGTTGATCATTCAAAATCTGAATATGGGTGTATTTTCTTTCTCATAAACCACCAAAATGAAATATTTCCAATATTATTCATCTCACACAACTTTTATAAGATCCAAAAAAATATATTTCTTAAGGTTCCCCTCCAGGACATTGATGTTCAAATGATATAGTGGAAGAGGGAAAAATGTAAATTCCCGTGAATTTATCGAAACAAAATACCTCCACCGGTTGTTGAATTTCAATCTCAGGATATGGTTCATCATCAAGTTATTCTTAAAAAATTATTTCTTTGTTTAATAGAACCACCATCCTCATGTGTAATAGTGTACTCAAATAGACACACCATTATTTATTCAATTTCATCTTCTTCATCCACTTCATCTGAAAAATTAATCCACTCAGAAGAAATGGGAACTAAATCTGCACAAATATAAGTAGTTAGAAATTTATTATAAAAATATTTAGGAAAAATTATATCAATAATTGATATGTCTCCTTGTGTATTCTTAGGTTCCAACTCTATATAATAGTCAAAATTAGTTTTATTTAAAGTGTGCAGCAGCTCAGGTTCCTCCATATTCTCTTCAAAAATGAATGCTCCATATTTCTCTTCCTCTTTATCTAAATATTCATAAAAAGGTTCTGAATTTTTATTTTCAAAAATAGTGGCTTCAAATGAAATTTCATTTTCAAAGAATTCATCCCAATTGTTTTCCAAAGAGTTTTAATTGCCAAATGATACATCAATTGGGGAATTGGTGATAATTTCTTCCTTGAAATTTGAAAAAGGTGATTCCAAGTCAGTTTTTAACTCATCCACAAAGGGTTCATCAACATAAAAAGTGGGTGGGACATGATTTTCCATTTATTGAGCATCTTTTTGTGCTTAAAGTTCTTTTAATTATTTTAATTCATTGAAAGAATTCTCATTTGTTCAATTACTTATTGAATATTTTGTTGAATCAACAAATTCATTTGTTTTATTTTCAGAGTATTTTGTTGGAATTGAAATTTAAAAAATTCATCATGACTAGGCTCCTCATATTGTTCATAATTATTCCTAACATAAAAGTAATCACTATGAAAATCCTTTTTTTGTTAAAACTTTAAATTAGTGGTTAAAAATCCTATAAATTCAAAAGAAAATAAGAAACAACATAGGAAACCTCTCTGATAATAGTTCCAAATTGAATCTAGTGTTTTTAGTCACGTTTCCCTATTCAATAATTTTCACCTCAAAATATAGTATAGTGGTGACCATAGGGTTATCTCACGAGGAGGTTGCGGGCTAATTTCTCAAACTGTCACTTTGTTAATTTGTTTTTGTTAAATGTAAAAACTAAAAGTGGGGATTGAAAAGAGATAAATAGTGTTAAATTATA
The DNA here is from genome assembly GCA_963277665.1 of Viscum album. Classification (NCBI taxonomy): domain Eukaryota; kingdom Viridiplantae; phylum Streptophyta; class Magnoliopsida; order Santalales; family Viscaceae; genus Viscum; species Viscum album. The sequence goes on from OY728140.1 coordinate 546,442,687, forward strand.
GAAAATTAAAATTCAATAGTAAATCTATTTTAGTTATTAGAAATAAAAAGAAATTCGGACTGGAAAGAACAAGGTAAAGAAGGCAGTGATGGACAAACTACGATCCTTAAACACTCCCTTTATCATTGCCTACCAATGTATTCCAATTAAATTATATAATGCATACCTCAAGACCTAAAATTATACACATAAATTAACTATATATCATATTTAAATTTCAAATATGGGTGTTGATCCTCTTAAGAAATTGATCGGTTACCTGAAGACCTCTGAGCAACCAAAACAGATTAAACTCATCATGCTCAAAGGTGAGACCTCACCAAAGAAATTTAAATAGTGAGAGAAACCATATTACTTTCATAAGATGAGAATAAATCCAGAATAATTTATCATGAAATAAAAATAATAATTAAAGATACCTCCTTCAATCAAGCAAAAAGTTTCCAATACAATTCAAAATGAAAAGAGTTACAGTTAAAATCACAAACTCAAAAGGGAAACGACTTCGGGTCTACACTTCCCATCGCCGCTTGGAGCTTAAAACTTCATGGATTGATCACTTCATAGAATAATACTTTTATACAATATAACTTCTCTATCATGGTTCACTCCCTCAATATATTCATCCTCTCAAATGAAGGTGAAGATGAAAATATAAAGAGAAAGGGGTGTGGAAATCTTTTGTCCAAATCTGTTTCTACAAAAGATTCATCTATTTCAGGCCTCCTCTTGGAAAAATATATCTTCAATAACTTATATAAATTTGTTTTAAATAATATTATCTATCTATCCTATACATTGAATATGGTTTTTACACGTTTTTAAAAATATATGATTTATTTTCTGAAGAAAACTTTCTCTATCCTAAATGACCTTTCATCTTCCTCTATTTGGACTCGCTAAAATAATTCTTTATGAACGAATTTATCCTTTAAACTAATCATGAAATCACTCCTATAATTCTAATTTCATATCTGATTATAATTGGTGAATTTTGACACCTTTATCCAGAGTTATTACCCTTTGAGTGATGTAGGGTCCACTCTGTTGGACATAAAAACTTTCCACAAAGATTGGTTTATTTGGGCCACCATATGTTCGAATCAAGAACTAGTCCAATTGAAAAAAATGTATCCCACAAATATATGAATCCTATAAAAAAATAAGTCGATTTGGATAAATATTGAAAATGATATGCCCAAAATATATATGTGATTAAAATCAATTAAAATATCAGAATTTTTCAATTTTCAATTTCAAGCACAAAACATTTCTAAAATCCAAAAATAATGCAATTCAGCTCAAAATATTAAATTTTTTGGGTTTAAATCATTTAATTAGAGATGAAAAATAGTTTAAATATTATATTTATCAACCACCATACAACCATGGTAAAATAACCTGTTTCGGCACCATATTGAAATTTCTTGGAGCATGTCTTACGACCATGCCAACCACTACTATATAACCATGGTAAAATAACCTGATTTGGTGCCATGTAGGAATATCTCAGAGCATATCTTATGACCATTCCAACCACCACCATATGACCATGTTATAGTCACAACAATCCAAGTCAAAGCCCTATAAGTATTACAACAGCTGGGTCAAAGACCTATAAACATTATAGAATGGGACTCGGTCGAGCCCGTTCAATATCAGCATTACAATATATAAGTGTTCAAGTTTCAGGTTCAATCCTGATATATAATCATTTCATTATGGAACACAATTCCTATCATACATCATGGATATCACAATATCACATCATAAATTTCAATGGTTAATTATGTGAATTTCTATTTATCTTTTATATATTGCATTCAATTAAATCAAAATTGATTAACAGTCATAATAATAAGAAATAATCCAAAACTTAGGGATTTTGTATCATATAATCACCTAAGGTCTCATTTCATGCTATATGCACTTTAATCCATTATCCAATTCAATTATATTCATGTTTTTATCACCCCCACGGGTAGCCATAAGCTAGGTCAGAATCCAATTGAAAACAAAGGACTCTAAGGAATAATCTCATTCATTTATTTAATTGATTTGAATGAACACTATATTGGTTTTATCACAATATTTCATAAACTTGGAAATTATCAAACCATAGGGTTAATATTTAGACCCCCTATATTTAACTGATGATCCAAAAATGCTTACAACAACAAATGCCCACAAGGAATAAGGTGTGGATGATTTATAAGAGAAACCTAGATCAAAACTGATCAAGATCAAAATCAACAACACACACAGTCAAAGGATTTCACCAAGAAGGGAAAATGGATCAAAACCACTTACTAGGGATTGAAGGCATTATCAGGACGTCTATAAGGGAGGTTAGAACTCCAAAATCTCCTGGAGGGTTACCCTAGGTCAAGAGGAGAAGAGATTCAATGTAATATAATGAAATTTAGCCACACAACATACTTTAAAACAGCAGGTCGGAGAATTATATAGCATGTAATGTAGTTATATGTCATGTAAATATTTTTAATGGGATATGTCAAAAAACTCATTGCCTACGATTTATTTTATTAAAAAACATGAATAATTACATGATGTGTGATCCATTTTCACAGCATATAAATGTTATACAGATGGTTTTTCAGCTCATTCCCCATTTAAACAACCCAAACCCCCTTTAAAGCTTCTCAACTTACCAAGAACCCATGAAACACTTAACCCATTTATACCTGGACTCCATTAATTCAGATAAACATACATCCCTGAACATTAATTCATTTCCCAAAAAAATTCTCTCCACATAGATCCTCTCTGGTTTTCTCAAGTTTCCTCATAACACAAGACTGTGTTTATTCAAATGATAAAAATCCACAAGGAAAAAACAACTGAAAGAAAATTTAATGAAAAACTCAGAGAGAGGAATACCAGTAAAAAATGGGAAGATATAGCCTCCCCACCATATAATAGCTTGTCCCTGAGCTGCTCCAAGCATCATTGTGAGGTCTCAGTGAACAAGTCTATACACTTTGTTCACATATCATATTCCCTCTCTTAGGTATACTCATAAAATCACCTCCACTGCCACTGCACTCAAACTAGTGATATAGTCATACCCCAAAAATATTTCTCACTACAAACCACAACCCATATTAGATGATCCTCAAAGGATGCATCAGCACGAATCTCAGTGTATGTTACGTCTATTACATGGGAAGTGTATGGATGATATTTCCATAGCTTCAAAACATGGAACATGTCGTGCATGCAACTGTAGTGCTGTGGAAGGGCTAAATGGTAAGCCACTAGACCGACCCTTTCCACTATCTCAAATGACCCAACAAACCTGGGTGCTAGCTTTATATGTTTCATGATATGGTGTTTCCCCAAACTTGGTGAAACTCAAAGGAAAACATGATAACCAAAATGGAATTACAAAGGTCTTCTATAATAATAAACATATGATTTCATCCTACTCTTCATGGTTACCAACCATTTCCTGATCAACTGAACCGGCTCAGATATCTCCTACATGAGACTAGGCCCAATAAGTGCTGACTCACCTAACTCCAGCCAAAAAAGATGAGAACGACACATCCTTCCACAAAAATGCTCAAAAGGTTCCATTTGGATCTATTCCTAGAATCTCTTATTATATAAAAACTCTACGAGTGGCATATGTTTCTCCCATGAACCACCAAAATTCATAACATAGGCTCGTAACATAAACTTTAGAACCTGAATAGTCTACTCAGATTGATCATCATTCTATAGATGATAGGTTGTCATAAAAACAACCTATGATCCTAGAACCTTCTGAAGACCCTTCCAGAAAAGTAGGGTAGATCCTACCATGCGGTTCCAGTTTCCTAGAGCCATAAGCAGCCACTCAATCCTCCTGCATTAGAAATGCTCCAAGTCCAACTCTATATGCATCATAGTACATGGTATATTCTTTACCTGACATAGGTAAAGTGAGGATAGGTGATGAGGTTAGCCTACCTTTTAACTCTTTAAAATCTCTCTCTCAAGCATCAGACCAAACAAACTTCACCCCTTTCTTGGTCAGCCCATACATTGGTGCTTCCAAATGAGAAAAATATTTTATAAATCATTGATAATAACCTGCTAAATCCAGAAATATCCAAATCTCAAAGATGTTCTTGGGTTATTCCCAAGATACCATGGTTGCGAATTTCTCTAGGTCTACTAAAACTCCTTCTTTTGATATGACATGACCCAAAAAGTACACTTTATTAATCTAGAAATTTCATTTGGTTATCTTGGCATAAATCTGATTCTCTCTTAATGTACTCAAGATAATGTCAAGATATTTTTCATGATCGTATGTGGACTGAGATTACACTAAGATATCATTGACAAAAACCACCAAAAACTGGTCCAGAAAAGAGTGAAAGATCCTATTTATTAAGGCTAAAAATATCATCGGTGCATTAGTTAACCCAAAAAACATCACTACAAATTACCTGAATGGACCGAAGGCCTTAATTTTTATTAATTTTTGATAACCCCCCTTTCAAGGGATGAGGGAGAACCCTTACAAGGATCATAGGCTTAGTGATTACATGGCTCGTAGGCTTAAGAGACATTACATGACCTGAAGGTCTTAGGGAATTCAACCAGAATATAACTACAAGGAACTGCCACTTCCCAACATCTGTATCGTGATGGTATCTCTCCATCTTCGCATGGTCGTCTGGATAAGCTTCTCCTACAAGCACGGGCTGGTCTCGTTGGTGTAGTCATACCCACTCATTCATCCAAATCCATTGGTTCTTCTATGGTGATTGTGCCTGCTCTGAATCCTCATCTGAGGCTGCTCTTTTTTTATAGAGTCTGTCTGGGGAAACTGCATGTGGCCTGAAATCCTTGAGGTGGCCCTAAGGCCTTAAAGGTGGCCCAAAATCCCTACTATCCTGAAGGCCTGGGTGGCCCGAAGGCCTTGAGGACTCCAAGCCCAAACCTGTGGCCCAAGGTGAATAGTTCTGACTGCTACAGTAACTACAGCACTAACTGCTACAACCATCGCACAGTGCCTGCTACATTTCTTCTACAGTTCTGTTACAGTACCTAGAAATATGCCTCCGCCTAGTTTCAAAATTGGGTCTTGTGGATGCACTTAAGGATACCTCACCAACTAGGTTGAGGCTCATGCGCGAACATCACTACAAATTCATAAAAGTTATACATGGTTCTAAAAGTAGTCTGAGAGATGTTCTATAACACCTTGAGATTTTGGATAAATTTTTTCGAATTAATTTAATCTTTTGATATTTTTCACTTCACGTAACACTAAAAATAGCTTTTCACTAAGTCAAACATTCCTTTCACATAAAACCAAATTGACGTATGTTATGTACAATCCCAACCTGGCATACGTTACATGGAACAAAAAGGTTATCATACATTATATACAAGATTGACCTTCCTCAATGGCTTGTGTAACATGCAAGACCGAGTGTTACCTAACTATAATATATTATTAAAAATATTATTATAATGGAATATAAACTATCTGTTAATTTGATGGATATGAATTATATTAACTAAATTATGAAAATATGTAGTGTACACAAATATAAGGTGAATTCATGGATTACCAATTAGTGAATATAAAAACTGATTGAATATAAAGGAAAATATTATTATTGTCACAAAGATATTTTAACCTATTAAATTTAATTAATTGCAATTGTTAAGTTAGATTAATGTAATAAATATGTTATATATTCAATAAAATATGTTTTATATTCATACCATAGATTCTATAGACATAAGATAAGAACAAACCCAATTTTATGCTTAAAAACTATATTTTTTAAGGAATTTTTACTGCCTTTTGATGACGAACCTTTTTAAAATAAATTTTTTTAAACTTTTATAGATTTAATATGTCAAAATAAAATTAATATTTTGAATCAAGATATAAAAATTATGTTAGGATAAATTTTTGGTATTTTTATGTAAGGTTTCATCTTTTAATGAATAGTTAAAAATACTAGATTTTATTTCAAAACTTATTTTTCATATAATTTATTTATAAGTTTAAATTATATTTTTAAATGTTTTAATAGTTTATTTAGATAATATTTCTACCATTTAATCCAATTTAGGTCATTGGAACCAATTTCACATTGAAATTGGATGTAAAAACTTATCAAAATTTTGATCATTTCTACTTTAAAAACTCGTAGTGTCATCTCATCGATAGGATTAATTTTAAATTAATTTATACCATTATATGATTATAATTTGGAAAAATGGATTCCATATTTGGAATAATCATAATTTATAATGTCTAATAAGGTCAACTTTGTTTTTGACCAAAAATATTAGTGAAAGTGATGAAAATTAATTACATCGGTTAAGAGAAAATTTAGGTTAATAAAGTACTAAACCTTAAATTTAAGGCAAAAAACCACCTAGAAAATTGTACAACACCCATTGGTTGGCCATATTTTTACCATATCACCAATTGGCTCAACCTTGGTTCATTATTGTATCCACTTACAACATGAAAAACATGGGTGTAATTCTCCCTTCAAATATTTACAAGAGTGCCACTTATCCTTCACTATAAAAGGCCACCACCTCTACCCATTCCTCACACCTCTCAAACCTCTTAAGTTCGGACAAGATCTGCCCAAGAAGCCTACCAAAAATCCTCCCTTCATCCTTGAATCCCCACATTGGGAATAAATCCTATCAAAGAAACATTTTGGCACAAACCAAAAGGAGTTACCCGATTTATAGGTGGTTTGAATGAGTATGACGAAGAGTCAAGACACAATGTAAGGGGATTTCATCTCACTTTTAATTTCTATGAGATTCATGTTATGTTCACCACCCTTTCCTTTTGTGTGGTGTATGTACTACCCATTATTGAATTTTATGTATCTTATACTTAAAATTATGGTTATTAACATGTCTATTTTATAATCCTTCTTTTATGGGGTTTAAGTTTCAAAAGTTACCAAATTGGTAAAAATGTTTTTTTTCAATTTACCTTCTTTGAGAATCATGTTTTTTTATGCACCTAAACTCTTTTTCGAGGTGTATATAATTACATTTTACATGTTATATCATTAATATTATTCTTTTCATGATATCTTAAGCTTCATGTAATTTCCTTTTCTTACATAGAGAGTATGATCCCATGTTACTGAGTTATAAGATTCTATTGAGGTAATCTCATTGCTTTTCGAGATTGTTTATGTTTATTCTTACTTTGATGAAATATTATTATCTATATCTCAAGAACACTAATTAGTTTCCTTATGCTCTATTTTTTCAAGATATCCTCATGTGTTAGTACCTTTTTTCCACCATTTGTTACTTAAGATGATGTTTTTCAATAAAATCTGACAATCTCTCTCTTCATTCATAAATCTATTTTATTCAAAAACTATGTTTTTTAAAATGTTTTCAAAAATGTTTTCAAAAGATCCTTGAAGATAATTTTCAAGGAAAAATGATTTAAAATGTTTTATTGTTTTTTAAGCTTCCTTTATCTATTTTCAAATCTATTTTCAAAGAAAAATGTTTTCAAAAGGTTTTACGTTATAAAAAAGCAGTTTTCAAAGAAGAAAGGATATTTTCCACAAGAAATATTTTTGAAAGATATTTCAAAATTAGTTTCAAACTAAGATGGAATTTGTTGATCTTACTCATTCCCTTCTAATAAATGATCTAAATGTTTTATTCATATCCTTTCTATGAGTGGGTTATGCTTAATGTCATGGTATTTATAAATCCCATTTCCCTTTCACAGGTTACATGTTTATGAAACCCACTTATTTTTATGGGTTATGATTTGATGAAATGGTTATGAAACCTATCTCTTTTCCATTGGTTTTGATGTGATGAAATGTTATGATACCCATTTAATTTCATGGGTTATGATTTTATGTTTATAAAACCAATGTATTTTTATGGGTCATGATATGATGAAAGTTTTAATTATCTTATAGCACATGTATGAAGTATTTTATTATGATATGGATGGGATATATATCTCCCTCTAATGCATTGGGTAACGATGGATGACTCATGAGTATAAATTTTATGCGTGAACCTCATTACATGTTCAAAATGTTATGCATGGACCTAGTTGCATGTCCATAAGTTTATACGTGAACCTAATTACAAGTTCACAGTGTTATGAGTGAACCTTATTACGTGTTCACAATGTTATGCATGTACATAAGTTTATGCATGGACCTGATTACATGTTCACAATGTTATGCATGAACCTGATTACATGTTCACAATGTTATACATGAACCTATTTGCATGTTCATAAGTTTATGCGTGAACCTAATTACATGTTCACAATGTTATGAGTGAACCTTATTACGTGTTCAAAATGTTATGCATGGACCTGGTTGCATGTCCATAAGTTTATGCATGAACCTGATTACATGTTCATAGTGTTTTTCATGAACCTGATTACATGTTCACAATTTTATGCATGGATCTGGTTTCACGTCCTTTAGGTAATGCATGAACATGATTACACATTCACAATGTTATGCATGGACTTGGTTTCAAGTCCAAAAGGTTATGCATAAACCTAATTAAATGTTCACAATGTTATGCATGGACCTAGTTTCATGTCCACAAGTTGATGATGGGTCATGATTTCATGTCCTTAACTTAATGAGTGAACCTATTTCTACTTATACATGTTCATAACATTATAAACCAATGTGTATGCTACCAATTCCATGTATTTTCCTATGTTATGGTTTCTTATTCTATGTTATTTATTTCCTTATGGTTCATGTCTTATGAACTTCCATTAATTTTTATATTCTCTAAAATACAGGGAATGATCTTAAAATGTTATGTTCAAGTTCCATTCCCTTTTGTTTATGTTATGCTTATGAATTTCCTTTATTTACCCTTACTGAGCATCTGATCTCACCCCTTTCTTATGTTTCCTTTCCCTAGGGTATAAAGAAATGTTTTAGGTATATGTACTAAATGTGGAGATATTTATGGGATATGTTGAAGATCTTTCACCAGGATAGAAGATTTTGTTTCCAAATTTCCAAAGACACTAAACTATTATGGTCCTCAGGCAAGTATTTTTGTAATGCATTGAATATTCATCTAAAATGATGTAATATTCATGTATGTCAAGCATGGTTTTCTATAGTTGGTATCATAGGAAAGGTTTAGTCAACCTTTGGAAACTAGGATGATATAACTTTAGTGAGACCCCTAGGTATATTTATAATGATATGTCTAGGGATTTATATAAGGATAAGTATAAGGATGGGTTAACGTTTAGGAAAATGTCATGGAATTTTGGTAAGGGATAAAGTGAGTGGTTTCCAAGAAATAAATCTCTGCCTATATAATACAAGTGGATGTAGCTCTGGCATAAATATACCTAGGGGTAAAAACTCTGACAAGATGTTTCGAGCTTGACTCTGGGTAATTTGGTACATGAAAATGAGTCTTGTTGCACACCTGGTTTGACACTCTCAGGGGATAAGTTTTGAAAATTCACAAACTCTTCAAGAACCATCATGAAGTATTTAAACCTAAGTTGACTATTAATAACCTAGGATAAACCTAAGGTGTCATAAATTAAGTAATTTTTCATGATTTAGACATCATTTAAGTATTTTTTTCATGATTATGTGGATTTCTTATATGATATGTGTTTCTCACCCTATGATTTTTGGTTTTAGTAATTAGGATAACAAGAAGGAACATGGTTAACACTTAATGTTTCATATGTGGAAAGTATGGGTATTATGAGAATCAATTCCCCAAGTGGAAATCTTATAAAGATAATTAGGAAGTTGTTACGAGTATTAGTTATACTTCTAAAGATAAAGAGACCACAAATAACATGTGAAAGGTATGTGATGTTCTTCTAGTATTGTTTACATTAAACATAAGAAGCATGATTATATTGAGGTTGAAGAACCTTAATACATGATTCATATTTAATATTATAGTAAAAAGGTATTAAGGAATAAGTTGATGAAGCCTGAGTAATGGTTTAAGAATAATATTGGATGAATGAAGTAATTATGTTTTGGAATTCAGATATTATGTTATATAAATCATGAAATATATAATTATTTCATTAAGGATTTAAAAGGACATGATGAATGGTGATGAAGAAATAGAAAATTGATTTCATGGAAATGTGATATTTCAATTAAGGTAAGGTAACCCTTAATTAGTGTCTGATGTTGAGATAATGATGGTTGGATAAAGATATGTTGGATATGAATAAGTAAATTGGGAAGTATTGATTACCTTGGAACTAAGTAAGGATTTTTGATAGGTGGTTTATACTATCACTGATGAAGTTTATTGCATTTTTGGATTTAAGTAATAGATCCAATACACTTTGGAATAAGGAAGCATGCATGTTTTCCAAAATAATTTATGGTAATTTAGGTTATTAACATGTTTTAAGAGAATATATGATGAGGTTATTCACATGTTTGTAATGTGACAACCAAGAGCTACTTTTTGATATACAAGGTAACCAATGTTAAGCTTATTTTGTGACTCTCTTTCTAAAGTTTTGGATTTACATCTTTAAGAAGGGTTATAAGGTTAACCATTCATGAAAAGTTTAAGTTAATCTTTAGAGAAAGTATTTTTTTCACTGAGTTTGTATTGGAAACCTTAGTTAAAAGGATATTTAGTGATTAACCTTATTTCAAGGATGTCCATCTTTTATATTTTTGGAATTATATTAGTTTTGTTTTGTGAAAAGGACATCATGTATATCGGGTGACAACCAATCAAATATGGAAAGGCCATGTACTGTTTAATCTATAATTATTTTTTCTAAATAAATATTTATGATGAACCAGTAATATTACTTTTTATGTTTATATATTAATGTGTGTTGATTTTTAAGAGACAAATAGTTATACATTTTATTCTTTTATGGGCCTTAAGATCTGTTAAAAGTTTATTTTAGTTCTTTATTCATCAAAGTTAATTTTTGTAAATTCATTCCATGAAGTGATGGATGTATTAGATTTTTTTCAAATCACAACCCAAGAATGAAAGAATTACTCAATGTTCTAAAAGTGATACAAAAAAATGTTGTCTTAATACCTTAAATTCCGTTGAACCAATGGCTTCTGGAATGATCACATATTTATGTTTTTGAGGCCCTAAACTTTCCTTTGATCATTCACTTATTTTTGATTGATGACCTCAATAACTCACTATAAATATTTATTATTTTCCTATATTTCCAATATTCACTCCCAACCTATGTTCTCCTATGTGGAAACCAAGTTATATGTTACTTTGGGTAACCGTTATGATCCCAAATTTCCTTTTTTAAGGGACATTTTAGTATCAATTTTTACGATGTTGGTTTCTATGAATGAAACTTTAAAGTATTAAACCATTGACTATCCAGATAAATTTTGAGGGATAAATTCATGGGGGGTAGAATGTAACACCCCAAGATTTTGGTGAATTTTTTCTCGAATTAATTTAATCTTTTGATATTTTTCACTTCACGCAACACTGAAAATAGATTTTCACTAAGTCAAACATTCCTTTCACATGGAACTAGCTTGGTGTATATTACACACGATCCCAACTTGGCGTATGTTACATGGAACAACAAGGTTAGCGTACATTACATGCAAGATTTACCTTCCTCGATGGATTGCGTAACACGCAAGACTGGGTGTTACCTAACTATAATATATTATTAAAAATATAATTATAATGGAATATAACCTAGACATTAAGTTAATGGATATGGATTTTATTGACTAAATTATGAAAATATGTAGTGTACACAAATATAAGGTGAATTCATAGATTACCAATTAATGAATAGGAAAATTGATTGAATATAAAGGAAAATATTATTATAGTCACAAAGCTATTTAAACCTATTAAATTTAATTAATTACAATTAGTAAGTGATATTAATGTAATAAATATGTTATATATTCAATAAAATATTTTTTATATTAATCCCATATATTCTATAGACATAAGATAAGAACAAACCCAATTTTATGCTTAAAAACCTATATTTTTTTAAGGCATTTTTACCACCTTTTAATGACGAACCCTTTTAAAATCCAATTTTTAGAACTTTTGTAGATTTAATATATAAAAATAAACTTTATATTTTTAATAGAGATATAAAAATTAGGTTAGGATAAATTTTTGGTATTTTTATGTAAGGTTTCATCTTTTAATGAATAGTTAAAGGTACTGGATTTTATTTCAAAACTTTTTTTTAATTTAATTTATTTATAAGGTTAAATTATATTTTTAAATGTTTTAATAGTTTATTTAGATAATATTTTTACCAATTAATATAATTTAGGTCATTGGAACCAATTTCACATTTAAATGGGATGTAAAAACTTATCAAACTTTTGATCATTTTTACTTTAAAAACTCGCAGTGTCGTCCTGTCAGCAGGATTAATTTTAAATTAATTTCTACCACTTCTGTGATTATAATTTGAAAAAATGGATTCCATATTTGGAAACAGTATAATTTATAATTTATAAAAAGGTAAACTTTTATTTTGACCAAAAATATTAGTAAAAGTGATTAAAATTAATTACACTGGTTAAGAGAAAAATTAAGTTAATAAAGTACTAAACCTTAAATTTAAAGACCAAAACAACCTAGACACTTGTCCAAAACCCATTGGATATCCATATTTCGACCATATAATCAATTTTATTGAAATTTATCCATTATTGGATCCACTTCCAACATTAAAAACATGGTTGGAATTCTCTCTTAAAATATTTATAAGAGTGTCACTCCTCCTCCACTATAAAAGGCTACCACCTCTACCCATTCCTCACACCTCTCAAACCTCTTAAGTTCAGCCAAGATCTACCCAAGTAGCCTCCCAATAATCCTTCCTTCATACTTTAATCCTACCTTTTGGAAGAAATCCTCTCAAAGAATCCTTTTTTCACAAACCAAAAGGAGTTACCTGATTTAGAGGTGGTTTGAACGAGTATGTGGAGAGTCAAGACACAAGATAAGGGGATTTCATCTCACTTTTAATTTTCGTAAGATTCTTGTTGTCTTAACCACCCTTTCCTTTTTTTTGGTTTATGTAATAACCATGTTTGAATTCTATTTATCTTATACTTAAAATTATGGGTATTCACATGTCTATTTTATAATCCTTCTTTCATGGGGTTTAAGTTTCAAAAGTTACCAAATCGGTAAAAATGTTTTGTCTCAATTTGCCTTCTTTAAGACTCATATTTTTTTATGCACCTAAACTATTTTTTGAGGTGTATATACTTCCATTTTACATGTTATATCATTAATATATTTCTTTTTATGATATCTTAAGCTTTATATAATTTCATGTTCTTACATGGATAGTATGATCCCAAGTTACTGAGTTATAAGAGTCTATTGAGTCAATCTCATTGCTTTTCGAGATTGTTTATGTTTATGTTTACTTTGATGGAATATTATGATATATATCTCAAGAACACTCATGAGTTTCCTTATCCTCTGTTTTTTAAAGATATCCTTATGTGTTAGTACCCTTTTTCCACCCTTTGGTATTTAATATAATGTTTTTAAGTAAAATCTAGTCGTCTCTCTCTTCAGTCGGAAATCTATTGTATTCAAAAACCATGTTTTTGAAAAAAAAATGTTTTCAAAATATACTTGAAGATAATTTTAAAGGAAAAATGATTTTAAATGTTTTATTATTTTCAAATCTTCCTTTATATGTTTTCAAATCTAGTTTGAAAGGAAAAGGTTTTCAAAAAGTTTTATGTTATAAAAAAGCAGTTTTCAAAGAAGAAAGGATATTTTCCTCAATAAATGTTTTTGAAATATATTTCAAAATTATTTTTCATCTAAGATGAAATCCATTGATGTTACTCATTCCCTTATAAGAAATTATCTAAAGTTTCCATTCATATCCTTTATATGAATGGTTTATGCTTCATGTCATGGTCTTTATGAAGCCTATTTCCCTTTCACAGGTTACATGTTTATGAAACCCACTTATTTTTATGGGTTATGATTTGATGAAATGTTTATGAAACCTATCTATTTTTCATAGGTTTTAATGTGATTAAATTTTAATGGTACCCATTTCATTTCATGGGTTATGATTTGATGTTTATAAAACTTATGTCTTTTTATAGGTTATGATATAATGAAAGTTTTAATTGTCTTATAGAACATGTATAAAGTATTTTATTATGAGATGGGTGGGACCTATATCTCCCTCCAATGCATTGGGTAACGATGGATGACTCATGAGTATAAATGTTATGTGTGAACCTGATTACATGTTCACAATGTTATGCATGGACCTAGTTACATGTCCATAAATTTATGCGTGGACCTGATTACATGTTCACAATGTTATGAGTGAACCGTATTACATGTTCACAATGTTATACATGTACATAATTTTATGAGTGGACCTGATTACATGTTCACAATATTAAGCATGAATCTGATTACATGTTCATAATGTTATGCATGGACCTGGTTGCATGTCCATAAGTTTATGCGTGAACTTGATTACATGTTCACAATATTATGAGTGAACCTTATTACATGTTCAAAATGTTATGCATGGACCTGGTTGCATGTCCGTAAGTTTATGTGTGAACCTGATTAAATGTTCACAATGTTATGTGTGAACCTGATTATGTGTTCACAATGTTATGCATGGACCTTATTTCATGTCCATTAGGTAATGCGTGAACCTGATTACACATTCAAAATGTTATGAATGGACTTGGTTTCATGTCCAAAAGGTTGTGCGTGAACCTGATTACATGTTCACAATGTTATTTATGGACTTGGTTTCACATCCAAAAGGTTATGCATGAACCAAATTACATGTTCACAGTGTTATACATGGACCTGGTTTCATTTCCACAAGCTGGTGATGGGGCCTGATTTTATGTCCTTAACTTAATGAGTGAACTTGTTTCTACTTATAGATGTTCACAATGTTATAAACCAATGTGCAAACCACCAATTCCATCTATTTTCCTATGTTATGATTCTTTGTCCTATGTTCTTTATTTCTTTATGATCCATGTCTTATGAGCTTCCATTCATTACTATGTTATATAAAATGCAGGGCATAATATTCAAATTTTATGTTCAAGTTCCATACCCTTTTATTTATGTTATGCTTATGAATTTCCTTTATTTACCCTTACTGAGTATCTGAGATCACCACTTTCTTATGTTTCCTTTCCCTAGGGTTTGAATAAAGGTCTTAGGTAGAAGTACTGAAGGTGGAGATCTTTATGGGAGATGTTGAAGATCTTTCACTAGGATAGAATATTTTGTTTCCATGTTTCCAAAGACACTAAACTATTATGGTCCTCGGGCATGTATTTTTGTAATGTACTAAATATTTATATAAAATGATGTAATATCTATGTATGTCAAGCCTAGGTCGCTATATGTTCATTGGTCTCACCATCAACTGGTGGAAACCTGATCTCAAATAAATCTTGGAGAAGATCTTATCACATCTCAACTGATCGAAAAGATCATCAATGCATAGAATAGGATATCAATTCTTGACCTTCATCTGGTTCAACCTATGATAATCCACACATAAGTACCAAGATACATCAGACTTCTTGGTAAAGAGAACTGGAGAACCCCAATGAGATATACTTGGTCATATGAATCCTTTAGATTCTAGATCTTCCAACTGAACTTTCAACTCTTGAAGCACTATTGTTGTCATTCTGTATGGTAGGATAGAAACTGGATCTACTCCCGACACCAAATCGATCTTGAACTAGATCTCTCACTCAGGTGGTAAGCTATAGAACTCTTCAGGTAAAACATCTTGAAAATGATCTACCACTGGAGGAAAAGAATCTTGTTGCATTCCATAATTATCTAGAGAAATAATGGCTATTTGAGTCATGAGAAAATCTAATCTTCACTGAATTGGTCCTGCACATCTAGCCTAAAGATCCCACTCACCTTGGTGAAAATAACTACCTCCTTCTAGAGATTGAAAGATAATTTTGCTCCTATAATATTCAATATGATCCTGGTATGGAACTAACCAATTCATATCAAGAATCAAGTCAAAGACTATCATTTCTAGCATGAATGGTTCCCAAAAGAAACGACAGTCACCAATATCTAGAGAAAATGCCTCGCAATGTTTGATATTCTATGAATGTACTCCCAACAGTGTGTTAATGGTCAAATCACTATCCAATATTTCCACATCCAATCCCAAATCATTTTCAAAAATAGCATATAGAAAAGAATATGATGATCTTTTATCAAGAAAAACACAGGTTAAGGTAGATGATATAAAAATCGTACCTATGATGGTAGATAGACCTATATCCATGATAATCAGAGTAGTCAGCATAACGTGCAAGTGACTTTTCCCTCTGCCCCAGGCTCTAGTCTCACTACCCTAAGCTATTTCCTATGTCGGGTACTGCTACTCATGCACTGGGGTACCACATCCCCTACCTTGGCCTGAATGGTCAGTGGAACTCCATTTACTAGCCTGCTGAGGGGTAGTTTATCCCCTCCATGACTCATGTACCTGTCCTAATCCCCTCCCACTGGTTTTATATGGAAATTTCACACAAAACATCTAAATATGACCCATTATTCCATAGATATGACACTCAACTATAGGTTAAGTACACTGCAGGTGTTTGTGACCAAACTTTCCACACCAATAGAAATGGAATGGAACACGGTCATAATATGGTTGTTCACTACCCTGGCTGTTCTAAACACTAATGACTTGGCGGAAACTATCATAGGTTAATTATTTCCTCTCAAAGAAGAGCACTCAGATTGACTTATAGAAACAGCATGACCACTACTTGGAGAATCTCTCATATTTCCTTCTATGATGAGTGTCTGGTTTATTACGTCCTTAAAGATTCTCAAGAGAAAAGTTTTTACCTATGAACTAATCTCATAGAGAATACCGTTCTGAAAAAATATCTCCCAGGAGATATCATCATCCTCCAAAGATGGCGCAAAGCATTGTAGGTCGGTGAAACGTCCATCATAGTCCAACACCAACATGACCTCCTATGTAAGATGCATGAACTCATGAGCTTTTTAATCCCTCAACATATCGGGATAGAAATGTATTAGGAACTTCATCTCAAAGTCATTCCAAGATATCTCATCTTGTTGTTGAGATTCATCCAGAATATCCCACCAATGCTTGTCTGGTCCACGAAGTATATATGCAGCAAGCTTCACCCTTATATCCACAAGTGTCTCAAGATTCTTGAAGATCATATGGATTGACTCAATCCAAAACTTTGTTTCCTGAGGTCATCATCTCTTAGTAAACATTGGTGGGTGATGAATCTGAAACTCTCTTATCAGCTCAGACATCGAAAGAATGGTACGAACAATCTCTCTTTCCATGGATCACATGACCCTCAAGAAGTTGTCACGAAGCTAAACATCCATCTTCTCCTCAAAAACTACAGGAAGTTTTGGTTTAGCTTCATTAAGATCATGATTATTCCCATTCTCCTAATTCTCAAGTCGAAGACGACGAGGAGGCATTTTATCTACAAAGCAAACAAAAGCATTAGATAACTATCTAGCGACAATGTCAACCTCAATAGGTGACTATAACAGAGAACCACTGACTCATGGTCTCTCTAATCATGAATTACAAGTGTTTTATCATGACACATAAATTTATTTCATTTATCCAATGAAATAGATATCTCATATCATAGTTCAATATGCAAGTATATATCACATGCAAGAATAGATATGCCCTTATCATGAATAATGGATGTCAATATATCCCTATGTTCCTATTATGATGCATTTATTTTCATCTTTCATCATACTGGGCCACGAGTACAAATCTCAAGAAATAGTAACAGCATAAAATAATAACCTCACACAACATGTGAATCACCCAAGGTGAAATAACATCAATTGTAATGAGCACACAACACAGATAATAATCTCATCCCTGAGAACTCAGATTTTCCCTAGTACATGGGTAGCTACTCCCATACACAATCTCATTACCAAGTCTTGACACATCCTAATCTCCTTTCTACATTTTCCAAAATAGTAAAGTAGAATAAAAGAAAACATGCTCCTCTGATACCACTTTGTAATGTATCCCGATCCGGTACTCTCTCACATGTCCAAAAATATGTGGTTACGAGACCTCAAGTGTGCCTCCCCGTATGCTAGAGGTTGTCGACTAGCAGTGGGGGTGTGAAATGTAATGTGGGGAGACTATACCCCTGGGTATGAAGTATCATAGAAATATTATAATAAATCATATAAATGAAATAAATCAAAGTATATACATGGTCGAAGACAATAATAAGTACCAAGTTAATTTTCTAATAAATCATAAAGGAATAATGTAATGAAATGCTGGAATGTAGACAAATGTCATGCTAGAAACAATACAAGTAAAAGACTAGCATAATCAAATAAACCCTCAAAATTACCTAGTCCCAAACCCCACATTGTACCCACCTCTAAACTCTAAACCATACAGCAATCAAAAAATCAACATCAAGGTCATTTTCCCTTGTTTAAACCTGCATTCATATAATCTTCTCAGGTATCAAACAGAGGCCTGAATAGGGTGTGAGTATAACTCAAAAGGCTGACACCACCATTTACAAACTAACTAATCTGATAAGAAGTGTATGAAATGAAGTGATAAACATGTGTATTAATTAATTCGACAATTAATAAAATACAACAATAACTTGTTTCGGCTCTGTGTCGGAATATTTATGAGCATGTTTTATAACCATGAAAACCACCAACATATAACCATTTTCACGAATCGGCTTGGGTATCCTAGTAACCTGATAACCGATCCAGCCCTAACATAGCCCGAAGGGCATTCCTGATCCTCACAGGTCAGTGACTAGCACCTGGAATCACACAACATGCAAGTGAGAATGATTTTTCCACCAAAAATACAGAAGAAAAGAAATAAGACAGTATGCATAACAAAAGAAACTCCACTAGGAGTAATGTACTATAATACAAAGAGGTATAAAATCCAAAGTACTAAAATGGGAAAATAGCCCCAAGGTCCCTAAGGACACAACTCACCAAGACCAAAATACAACAGTTGGATTCACCTCAAAGAGATCTCGTTTTTTTGCTCGAACCTAGAATAAGAAAGTCTACAAACACCCAAAGGTAAAATTAGGGTGTGAGCCTAAGCCCGGTAGGATACCACCAAAGATTCCATAATAGATTCCAAATATAGATTATCCAAATAAAATATTTCAATTTTCAAATAAAAAATTTTGGAAATTCAAAATCATATTTAAACAAAACATGCTATAAATTTTAAAATGATGGAAATTGGTACGCGCATCGCAGCACATCCAATTTGAAATTTTTTAAAATCAAATGGCTACTATAAAAGTGGCGATCAGGGTTGAACCATAGAGAGCACGGAATCTAGTTCACTAAAAATATTTCATTGGATAATTTTTAGATGGACAAAAGTTGAGGGAATTCCTATTTTGAGTTTTATTTTTATTATTTTAATTAAACTAAAAGGTGAGAAGACAAAAGAAATAAATTAAATTGTAATTGAAATGGTGATGGACTCTAAATATACAAAATGTGTCGGGGATGCTGATGTCGTAATTAAATTACTATGCAGCCATGCAAAGTATTCTTTTATGTGATTAAATATTTATTCTGCTTAATTATCACCAGTTCTGAAAATATAAGCATTTTTTAGATGCTAAATTTAAATTTACTAATTTATTTAAGGTCCCATCCTATGGTGTTATAAATAAATTAGAAAACTTATTCAAGTACCAAACTACACGGTGAAATGACACAACTCGTTTCTCATAAAGTTGTGTCACTAATTTTCACTTACAATCGGTCAACATGGTTTACCTTCTCAGACCGTCGCGTCAACTTATTATTAAAATGGAAAGTTTCAATTTCAGTAGTTAATTTATTGCAAAAATAATTTAATCAGATAAACATTCAATTAAAAAATTTAATTGACAATTAATCACCAAATAAGATCATTACATGGCATGCGTAATAATTTTAATTACTCGACCAACATCCCAACACTAAGAAAATTACCCCAACATTATTATTGAAAGAATAAAAATGGTAATAAAATGATAAGTCATGTGAAATAACAACGCGTTACCAAAAGAAATAATCAACTCAGTTTGAACTCTTCTTGCGTGAAGAAACATGCAATCCGTTGATCTTCAAATGGAAATGATCTCTCTGCACATGCATGATGATGTCCTCACTTCCAAATTACTGTTGCGCAAGCTGGATGGACAGAGAAAGAACCACCCGATGTAGACGGTGAAGTGCACAGTTCTTCGTAGTTCGACGTGTCTTCAGCCTAGAAGAGATTACCTGTGGAAAAGAATTGATGAGCAAAGGGGAGGCCGAACTGGGTAACAGGGGGTGGGGAGTTGCTGTTGTGGGTGTCCAGGTGAGATGGTGAGGGAACAGCGGGCAGGGCTGGGTCGGTTGGGGAGCAGCGGGGTGCAATGGGGGAAGCGGGGTGCGATGATCTCAACAGGAGGCAGGGTGAGCAGTGCGATGGCCTTAGCAGGGGGCAAGAGGGTGTGCAGAGGGGAGTTAAGGGAGAGCAGGGGAATGGGGTAGTGGGTAGCGAGATCAGGAGGGGAGTGGGGAAGGGGGTGCGACGGGTTGAGGAGGGGCGAATAGGGTAGGGGCCAGGGGAATGTGGGGGTGGTGGGTCTGCGATAGAGAGAGGGGCTGGCCAGCGGGATGGAGAGAAAAATAGAGAGGGGGTGGCTGATCGGAGAGAGAAGAGAGGGGTAGGCGGGTGAGAAAAAAATGGGGAATAGGTGGGGCACGGATCAATAGGGGGGTACATAGGGAAACAGAAAAAAAACAAAAATAAAATTTAAATTTAAAATTTAAAAATCAAATTTAAACTTTAAAAATTAAAAATATAGTTATCTAAAAGTTAAATAAAATAATAATGATAGTAATAATAATTAGTAAAAAATAAATTATAAGAAGATTTATATATATATATTATATTTACAAGTTAAATTAATATAATTAATTAATAAACTAATAATAAAAATAATAACTAATATTAATTAAACTAAAAATAAAAGCTAAAAATAAAAATAAAGATAAAAATAAATAACTAATATTAATATTGGATTAAGAAAAAACTATAAAAACAACTAAAATATTAAAATACTACAAAAAGAACCTAAAAACACAAGAAGCGATTAACAAATTAATTAAAAGTAAATAAAAAATTATAAAAATGTTAGTAAAATACATGTACATCATAAATAAATATTTTAAGAAATAATTTTACAAATGATGGAATATTTCTAAAAAAATGGATTATGTAAAAAAATTATATAAAATAGTTTATATAAATTTATCAGGCATGTAAGCAGTTCAAACAAACGTTGGCATACATTTATATCTCAAATATAAATAAACAAGTGAGCAACATGGTCATCTGCCAAAAGGTAAAATAGTAGTAACCACCTATAGGATTTTTCACTCTCTATGTGAACTCATCAAAATGTGTGTACACATGTCCCTATGATATTGGCCAAAGGAGACTCATCACCAACCTGTCAGGTATGTGACCCACCGCAAGTATGTTTCAGAATGTTGTCGTAGCATAGAGTGCATCCAAATAACTCACTAACTACCTAAGGCTTGCATGCACTCTTACATGATGGGTGAACAATTTTTAGACTGCTTAAAAATAAGATCAATCTCATTCTTCCATTTCAAAATTTCCAATTTCTTTCTATTTGAAACCAAAAGATGTTTTATTCAAAAACATGCCTTTTTTACAAGATAAAACCATTGGGTTTCTGTCAAATCATTTTAATTCATTTTCACCAGTTTGAAATCTATTCAAAACCAATTCCATCATTACACAATTTATTTCCACAATTAAATTCAACAATTTAATTGAAATCATTTCCATCAAATCCAAAATTTAAATTAAACAATATAAATTATCCAATTTCCATAAACACGCCCAATTCAATGGAATCAGGGGTTTTTCAAATTTCCATTCCAAAACAAATTCAAATATTTCAATTCATTGAAATTGATTTTTTATCAATTTAATTGAAAGCAGATTTGAGCAATTGAATTTAAATCAAAAATTGAAATAAATCAAGTAATACAAGGATAATCAATTTGTATAATCATAACAGAACCACCTATCTCAAGGTCACTAATGTCAGCGGCAATGATAAACCACCCAGTCTTGTTCAAAACACCTCCTCATGAAATTATTATCGTAAGCGTTGAAAAACCAATGCTCGATGTTTGTCAAGGGTTCCTAGAATCAAAACATCTATTTTATTTCACAAGGAAGTAAAATATTACAAGTGATTACATTTTATATCTCTTGGATAATCTCTGGATTATCATTTTATTTTAACACATACAATCACAATAAATATCCATAAGAATAATTATAGACCTCATTCGATAATTATATACCTCTATTTTATTTCACAAAGAAATAAAATATTACATGTGATTACGTTTTCTCTCTCCTGAATAATCTCTGGATTATTGTTTTATGTTAATGCATTCAATTACAATAAATATATATATGAATAATTATAAACCTCATTTGATAATTATATCTCTCTATTTTATTTCACAAAGAAATAAAAATAGGACATGCAATTACATTTTCTCTCTCCTGGATAATCTCTGGATTATTGTTTTAAATTATCACATGCGATGATAATTTATCTCATCAGGATAAGTTTTAAAAAACATATATATTGGCACATGTGATAATATTTATTATCTTTCATGGAAAAAATTTTAGTTTATCATTAGATAAACGCATGCTCTAGCGTTTATCCATCAGAATAATTATCTTGGATAAACTCATAATTATCATTTTCATAATATTAATAATTAACCTTTGATAAATCTCAAAATTATCATCTGATAATTATATTAATTATCCTTTGATAATATATGTAAAAAATTATCTTTGATATTTCATGAAATTACACATTGATAATTATTTACAATTACTCTTTGATAATTTTGTTAAACATCATTTTATAACCTGGTGAAATTATCATTGATCGTTCAATGAAAATTTGATTTGATAATTATTCATATTTATCTTTAGATAATTTGATGAAATCATCAGTTGATAATTTTTATATCCATATTCCAAAAATTTTGACAAACCAACCATTGATAATTTAAGGTTTAAAACTTTAATAAAATTACACCATTGATTTATGAAATCAGGGGTGGAAAAATAAAATAAATAATAAAAAAATGAAAATTCACCTTTCCATCTTCAAGTGGCACACATGCAAGAGTTGGGAACACCACTTTCATTTATCACTGGACCACCAGAGACTTCAACGATTGTGCGTTAGGGAGTTTTGAGATCATTTGAATCCAACAAGATCAACCAACAAGGAAGACCAAGGTTTTTTGTGATTTTTGGACCAAAAAATGTATCACCCTAAAACCATTTTTAAAACACCCATTTTCAACCTTTAATCAACCCAAAAATCAATGTGGAGTCATTGATTTTTATTTATTATGTAGTTACTAATTTAATTACAGTCCAAAAGGTGTTAAATTAAAGGTTTTAAAAAAATCTCCTCTATTAATAATGGAGGTCCACACTTTTTATGTGGAGGAAGAAGATGACCAGTTAAAAAATGATTTATTTGAACTAAAAATCGGATTAATTATTGCATTAATTAATTATTTAATATAAAAACTAAAATAACCTAAAATGATTGTTGATTACAAAAATTATACCCTAATTAGGGTAAACGCCCCATTCCAGACCCAACGGTGGTCTCAAATTTCTCATACGATGCAGATTTTAAAATATATTAATGATTTATTATTTAAAAATCTTAATAAATAATTAATTAAAATAAAAAGGGTTATTTTTTTGAGTGAGGTATCCAAACGCATTATGCTAACAAATTTTATACCTTGTATAGGGTAAACCCCTCATTCTGGACCCATCGGTGGTCTCGTATTTCCCATATGACGCACCATTTGAGATATATTTAATTATTTTTAACAAATAATATATTAAATATTATTTAATAACTTTATCTCATGAGCGAGACATCCAAATGTCTCGTGCCTTAGAATGTTATACCCCTCCTAGGGTAAACACCATATTTCAGACATAACATTGGTCTTGGATTTCTTAAACGATGCATCATTTTGGATTTATTCAGATAATTTGAATAAAAAGTGTGCACTTAATATATTCTATTTAATAATTTTATTTCGTCTTTTCCGAGCTTTTTCGGGCCTCAGAAACTCATACTTACTCAGTGTTTAACTTAAAAAATATTTAATTGAATATTATGGAGTGTTAATTGGGAATTTTTACCATTCTGCAACATGTTTAACAAAAACACAACTTTTTACTGATAAACCATTTTTCCCATTTAATGTAAGATATCAATAATTTAACAGAAGAGGGTTTATCAATACCTAAAATAGTAACGGTATGTTACAACCACCCCACTATAGGAACTTTATGTCTCCAGAAAGCCTATGAAAATCCTCAACCTTAAAAAGACATGTCCATTGTTCTCTCATCAGTGCCTCCCTCTCTCACATCTTATGAGAATTTGAACCATGCTTCCATATCACACAGACTAGAGGTATTTTCATCCCATGAATTACCTTGGTCTCAGAATCAACAACCATGACTGGTCGTTCAGTCACAGATAAAACAGGTTCCACTTCAAGATCACGCCAACTCAGAACATGAGATGGGTCAGATAAATGTTTTTGAAGATGAGATACATGAAACAAATTATGTATCAACATTAGTTGTGGTGGTAGTTCTAAATGGTAAACAAATTTCCCTACCTAATCAACAACCTCAAAAGATCCCACAAAATAAGGAGCAAACTTCCCTTGCCTCCCAAGTCGTCGATGACCCAACCGAGGTGAAACCTTCAAGAATTCATGGTCACCAAAATTTTTGCTTCAAGTTGTAGAATGTCTTAGTGATTCCTGGGTGCACATCCCATTGGAAATTATGGAAATCCCCCATTATATCCTTCCTTGTCTCTAACGGTGCAACATAACGGTTTTGATAACACAAAAAATCCTCTTTGGAGAATAACCACTAGGCATCAGTCTCCCCACCATAAAGAGAGTCTTTAATGCTTAAAAAATTCATCAATAACCTTCTGTTCTTGAAGAATCATATCAAGAAGAGAAGATGTTAGATAACCATCATCTTTCATGGCGGAGAGAACCGGAACCACCCAAGGTGAAACACTTGGGTGAATAAAGGCTTTCTCAAGAAGACTATCCAACTATGAAATTAGTTCTTTCATTTCAGTTGGAGCCATTTGGTAAGAGGGAAAAGAAACCGGTTGAGTATTAGCATCAAGTCAATGGAAAACTCAGCCTCTCTTACCGATGGTAAACCAAAAAAATCATAAGGAAACATGATAGGAAACTCGCCGACAACTGGAGGGAGATCACTGCTCTAAATTAGAAACAAAAACTAATATTACCTTCCCCAACTCCAGATAAGAAGGTCTGGCCATGTTCGACCTTGGGTCTCATTCTCCTTGAAAGACAAGAGACACACCACTAGGTGTGGTAAGGTAGACCCATCGAAGATAACAATCAATCTGAGCTTTATTAGCAACGATCCAATCCATCCCAAATATGAAGTCAAGATATTTCATGTCAAGTACTAGAAAACTCCAAGCAAGATCGAAATCTGATAGAGAGAAGACACCGAATGGATTACAGAGACCCTGCTCTCTCTTTATACCAATGGGTATAGTAATATCCATTGCACAAGATAAAAGCTCTATAGGAATATTAAGAAGATTAATGGTATGGGTTGAAAAAAAACGAGTGAGATGCACCGGTATCAAATAGAGCAGTCACTAAAGACGAATCTATAGTAATGATACCTATCACGGTCGTTGGACCTATATCAGCTTCATCTAGAGACTCTTCCACTGTGTGAAGAAGCTTCGTTCCTAATGCATGTGTCTGAAACCCTTTTGTACGTGAAGCATTTGATTGTCCCGTAGTTTTTGAAGGTTCTGATGATCTCGCCTCAACTAGATTTGGATCCATAACATGATTCACTCACTGAGGTTCAGCAGTAACCTCCTACTAGATCCGATTCGCACATCTTCTCAGGGGCATTTAGTTATGAAACATCATCCTTCAATAGGAAGACATTACATTAACACTCAGACTGAGTAACAAGAGAAATTATTCTCAACAGAAGGAACAAACAAGATTTTGATTTCACTCTATCCAAATCACAATAGGGAAAAGACTGGAACTACACCACAAGACGTCTTTCCCTAACCACCCCTGGCAACTTAAGGTTCATTGCGGTGAGAGCTGTCTAGAAACTCAATTGCAAATACCTCCTAAGTTCCGACAATATTTTACAAATGCATACTGACTTCATGAAAAAGGCTCAACCTCGCCTTTGATACCATTTTTTCATAAACCAGCCCAGGTACCCTGGTAACCCGATAACCAAGTAATCCCTAACATAACCCAAAGGGCGTTCCTGATCCCCACAGGTCGGCGACTAGCACTTAGCATCACACAACAAGCAAATGAGAACAATTTTGCCACCAACAATGAGGAAGAAAAGAAACAAGACAATATGCATAAAAAAAGAAACTCCACTTGGATTAATGTACCAGAATACAAAGAGGAATAAAATCCAAAGTACTAAAATGGGAAAACAGCCCCAAGGTCCCTAAGTACACAACTCACCAAGACAAAAACTCAACAGCTGGATCCACCTACAAGTGATTTTTTCCCTTTGCTTGAATCTAGAAGAAGAAAGTCTACAAACACCTGAAGTAAAAAGTAAGGTGTGAGCCTAAGCCCAATATGATACCACCAAAGATTCCATAATAGATGACAAATATAGATTATACAAAGAAAATCTTTCAATTTTCAAATAAACGAGTTTGGCAATTCAAAAGCATATTTAAACAAAACATGCTATACATTTTCAAATGATGGAAATAAATATTTTAAGTAATGATTTTACAAATGATGGAATATTTATAAAACAATGGATTATTTAAAACATTTATATAAAATATTTTATGTAAATTCAGCAGGCATGTAAGCAGTTCAAACAAACATTAACATACATTTATATCACAAATATAAATAAACAAGTGAGCAACATGGTCATCTGCCAAAAGGTACAATAATATTAACCAGATATAGTATTCTACACTCTCTAAGTGAACTCATCAAAATGTGTATACACACGTTCCTATGACACTGGCCAAAGGAGACTTGTCACCAATCTGTCAGGGATGTGACCTGCTGCAAGTATATTTCAGAACGTTGTCGTAGCATAGAGTGTATCCAAATAACTCACTCACTACTTAAGGATTTCATACTCTCTTACATGATGGGTGAACTATTTTAAGACTGCTTAAAAATACAATCAATCTCATTATTTCATTTCAAAAGTGCCAATTTATTTCCATTTAAAACCAAAATAGATTTTATTCAAAAACACACCTTTTTCACAATATAAAGCCAGTGGGTTTCTATCAAATCATTTTAAGCCATTTTCACCAGTTTGAAATCCATTCAAAACCAATTCCATCATTACACAATTTATTTCCACAATTAAATTCAAAATTTTAATTGAAATCATTTCCATAAAATCCAAAATTTAAATTAAATAATATAAATTATCCAATTTCTATGAACACACCCAATTCAATGGAATCAGGGGTTTTCCAAATTTCTATGCCAAAACCATTTCAAATCTCTCAATTCACTGGAATCGAGTTTTTATCAATTTAATTGAAAGTAGATTTGAGCAATTGAATTTAAATCAACAATTGAAATAAATCAAGCAATACAGGGATAATCAATTTGGATAATCAGAACGGAACCACCTACCTCAAGGTCGCCGATGTTAGCGACAATGATAAACCACCCAGTGTTGTTCAAAACACCTCCTCACAAAATTATTATCATAAGAATTGACACACCAATGCTCGACGTTTGTCAAGGGTTCCTGAACTAAAACATCTATTTTATTTCACAATGAAGCAAAATATTACAAGCGATTACATTTTCTCTCTCCTTGATAATCTCTCGATTATCATTTTATGCTAACACATGTAATCATAAGAAATATCCATAAGAATAATTATAGACCTCATTCAATATTTATATCCCTCTATTTTATTTCACAAAGAAATAAAATATTACATGCGATTACATTTTCTCTCTCCTGGATAATCTCTGGATTATCGTTTTATGTTAACGCATTCAATCGCAAGAAATATCCACAAGAATAATTATAAAACTCATTCGATAATTATATCTCTCTATTTTATTTCACAAAGAAATAAAATATTACATGCGATTACATTTTCTCTCTCCTATATAATCTCTGGATTATCGTTTTAAATTATAACATATGATGATAATTTATCTCACCAGGATAAGTTTCAAAAAACATATATATTGTTACATGTGATAATATTTATCTTTCATGGAAAATTATTTAGTTTATCGTTAGATCAACGCATGCGCTCACGTTTATCCATCAGAATAATTATCTTTGATAAACTCACAATTATCGTTTTAATAATATTAATAATTAACCTTTGATAAATTGTGAAATTATCATCCAATAATTATATTAATTATCCTTTGATAATATATGTAAAAAAATATCTTTGATATTTCATGTAATTACACGTTGATAATTATTTACAATTACTCTTTAATAATTTTCTTAAACATCATTTTATAACCTAGTGAAATTATCATTGATCATTCAATGAAAATTTGATTTGATAATTATTCATATTTATCTTTTGATAATTTGATGAAATTATCGGCTACTAATTTTTATATCCATCTTTCAACATTTTTGACAAACTAACCATTGATAAGTTAAGGTTAAAACTTTAATAAAATTCCACCATTGATTTATGAAATTATTGGTGGAAAAATAAAATAAATAATGAAAAAATGAAAAATCACCTTTCCATCATCACGCGGCGCACGTGTAAGAGTCGAGAAGACCACTGTCATCTATCACTGGACCGCCAGAGACTTCAACGATTGCGCGTTAGGGGGTTTTGAGATCATTGGAATCCAACAAGATCAACCAATAAGGAAGACTAAGTTTTTTTGGTGATTTTTGGACCAAAAAACACAGCACCCTAAACCCATTTTTAAAACACCCGTTTTCAACCGTTAATCAACCCAAAAATCAATGCAGAGTCAATGATTTTCATTTATTATGTCGTTACTAATTTAATCGCAGTCCAAAAGGTGGTAAATTGAAGGTTTTAAAAACCTTCTCCGTTAATAATGGAGGTTCGCACGTTTTGTTTGGAGGAAGAAGATAACCCATTAAAAAATAATTTATTTGAACTAAAAATCGGATTAATTATTGAATTATTTAATTATTTAATATAAAAACTAAAATAACCTCAAATGATCGTTGATTACAAAAATTATACCCTACTTAGGGTAAACGCCCTATTCTGGACCATGGTCTCGGATTTCTCATACGATGCACCGTTTAAAATATATTACGATTTATTATTTAAAAATAAGAATAAACACTACGTGAAAAACCATCATTTGCGATGGACTATTTGCGACGGGAATAAATCTCATCAGAAATAGTCCGTCGGAGAGGTTATTTGCAACGAGAATAGGCACCCCGTCTCAAAAGGTTACGTGCGGATTGGCACGGTTTGCACGCCAAACCGCGCGAAAGAGTATTTGCAACGGGTTGGCACCACCTGTCGCAAATGTTGAGAGGCGGTAAAACCTAGTTGCGATGGGACCCGTCGCAAATAACCAACGACAGTAAAAATATATTTGCAACGGGATGTTGTCCCGTCGCAAAAAGTGTGTCGGCAGGTCACTTTTTGCGATGGGCCTCATCGCAAATAACCTTTTAATCACCGACGTTAATTAATGCGGCCGAAGGTATTTGCAACGGGTCCCGTCGCAAAAAGTACTTTTTGAGACGGGATTCTCATCGCTAATAGTCCCGTCGCAACTAATCTAACCTATATATACCCTCCCCCCCCCCCCCCGTTTTTTCTTCTCTCCACCTAAATTTCTTGTTCCTCTGCTTCTGTGAACTCTGATTTTAAAGTGAAATTTTTTTAGAGTTAGCTTTTTTTTTACGAATAAGTTGTGAAGACGCCTACAATTATAAAAGATCAAGTTTAAAGGTATATATGTTTTATTTAATTTAGTATTTATTTCTTTTATTTATATTTATTTTAATTGTTGTTGATTAGTTGTAATTAAGTTAGATTTGTCAATGAGCCCATACCTGAGTGGTAAGGGTTCCTGCTTGGCATCCAAGAGACCCGAGTTCAAAACCGGGTGGAGGCGGATTTCTGGGGTTATTGTAGCAGTACTGTAGCAGTCATTGTAGCAGTTACTGTAGCAGTTACTGTTCGGTACTGTAGCAGCCGGAACTATTCACCCGATTTGGGCCTTCGGGCCACCGGTTTGGGCCTACGGGTCTCCAGGGCCTTCGTGTCATCAAAGGCCTTCGGGTCACGTAGACCATGGAATAGCCCAGTTCACACAGAACAGGCCCCAGAAGAGGATCAGAGCAATAGGAGTAGCAACCACCAGATGCAGAGCTAACCGGATTTGAAGAATTAGAGGGTATGGCAGCCGCCATCGGGACCAGGCATCGTGCAGCTTTGTACGGGGCAATGCTAGTCGATCAGCAATGCAAGGGGGGGAGCTAAGGCGATCAATGATGCAAGACGTTGGGGAGGGGCAGTTCTAGTGGGGTGGGCCTACGGGTCATGTAATGGGCATGGTATGCCTCTGGGCCTTCGGGTCATGTATTGCGGGTCATGTTGGGCCTTGTGCCTTAGGCCTACGGGTCATGTACGGGTTCCCCTTCAACCCTTAAAAGGGGGATTATCTATAATAAAATAAAAAGGTCTTTGGGCCATTCAGAGGAAGTTAGATTTAAATTGTTTTGTCATTAGTATTTATTTGTAATAATAAAATTAAATTATTAGTATCAATTTTTCAAAATTAGTAATAATTAATAATTATTAACGATAATTAGTAATGTATATAAATAATTAGCGGTAATTAGTAATTAGTAGTTGTATTTTGTAGTAATTAATAATAATTAACACTAATTAGTAATAATTAGAAAAAAATAGTAATAAATATTAACAATTAGTAATAAATAGTATTAATTAGTAATAAATACTAATAAATACTAATAAATACTAATAAATATTAATAAATAGTAATAAATACTAATAATTAGTAATAAATATTAATAATTAGTAATAAAAATACTAATTAATAGTAATAAATACTAATAAATAGTAATAATTTGTAATAATTACGAATAAATAATAATAAATACCAATAAATACTAATAAATACTAATAAATACTAATAAATAGTAATAAATAGTAATAAATAGTAATAAATAGTAATAAATAGAAATAAATATTAATAAGTAGTAATAAATAGAAATAAATACTAATAAATAGTAATAAATAAAAATAAATAGTAAAAATAGAAATAAATACTAATAAATAGAAATAAATAGTAATAAATACTAATAAATACTAATAAATATTAATAAATAGTAATAAATAGTATTTAATAAATAGTAATAATTAGTAATAATTAGTAATAAATAGTAATAAATTGTAATAAATTGTAATAAATAATAATAAATAGTAATAAATAGTAATAAATAGTAATAAATAGTAATAATTAGTAATAATTAGTAATAATTAGTAATAATTAGTAATAATTAGTAATAATTAGTAGTAATTGGTAATAATTCATAATAATTGGTAATAATTAGTAATAATTGGTAATAATTAGTAATAATTGGTAATAATTAGTAATAATTAGTAATAATTGGTAATAATTAGTAATAATTAGCAATAATTAGCAATAATTAGCAATAAATAGCAATAAATATCAATAAATATCAATAATTAGAAATAATTAGCAATACTTAGGAATAGTAATAATTAGTAATAAATAGTAATAATTAGTAATATTTAGTAATATTTAGTAATAATTGGTAATAATTAGTAATAATTAGGAATAATTAGGAATAATTAGGAATAATTAGGAATAATTAGGAATAATTAGGAATAATTAGGAATAATCAGGAATAATTAGGAATAATCAGGAATAATTAGCAATAATTAGAAATAATTGGCAATAATTAGCAATAAATAGGAATAAATAGGAATAAATAGAAATAAATAGCAATAAATAACAATAAATAGCAATAAATAGCAATAAATAGCAATAAATACTAATAAATAGCAATAAATACTAATAAATACTAATAAATACTAATAAATAGCAATAAATACAAATAAATAGCAATAAATAGAAATAAATAGCAATAAATACAAATAAATAGCAATAAATACTAATAAATAGCAATAAATACAAATAAATACAATAAATACTAATAAATGGCAATAAAATCTAATAAATAGCAATAATTAGCAATAATTAGCAATAATTAGCAATAATTAGAAATAATTAGTAATAAAATAAATAATTAGAAATAAAATAAATTGTAATAAATTGTAATAAATTGGCACAATTTTTAGTGGATTGATGACACTCCTTTTGCTCGATGACTCTTCTCCTTTCAACTCTCACCGACTCAAAACATTATGAAAAGTATGATTATACGTATGCATATCCAATCTTGTATGCACGAGTTTGAATATAAATTCATAGGACCACATTTTTCATAATGTTTTCAAGCATTGAAAATTGCAAGAAGACACTACCACAAAAACAGTTTTTCGCAGCGCCCCCCTTTATCAGCGCTAACGAAAAAGCGCTGATAAAGGCCCCCCCTTTATCAGCGCTTGTTTAGTAGCGCTGATAAAGGGTCGGCTTCAAAAAAAATTAAAAAAATATATTAATATATTAATATATTAATATATAAATATAGTTATATTGTTATATAAATATAATATATAATTTTTAAATATATTTTAGATAATTATAAATGTACATTTACACTTATTATACTTAATATATAAGACATTTAGAGAAAATGAATTCTTAAAAAATTAAAAAAATATTTTTAATTAAT
Source organism: Viscum album (assembly GCA_963277665.1). Lineage (NCBI taxonomy): Eukaryota > Viridiplantae > Streptophyta > Magnoliopsida > Santalales > Viscaceae > Viscum > Viscum album. The sequence goes on from OY728140.1 coordinate 546,475,868, forward strand.
AATTTGATAATAATTATGGAGTAATAGCCATTTAATAACAATTTGAGGACTAAAAAAATTAAAAAAATTAAAAAAAGATCCAAAATATGTTGAAAACACAACTTAAACTTCAAACGGCTATAACTTTTGATCCGGGTGTCCGTTTGAGCTCTACCACATATCAAATCGAAGCCTGCGACGAGCTCTACGTCGCTGTAACTGGGAGAAGCCCCGGTCAAGCGTTTTTTGAGGCCAAAAGAGGCCCAGAAGGTCTCCGAAACTGAGTTTTTTGTCGGGGTACCCAGATTTTTTAACATTTTGTGGATTTTCAAACTCATTTAAGGGGGTATTATTGGCTTTTTTTGGCGGGGACTGAATTTATTCCAAGATATTACATTCATATTGATATTATGTCTTTGAAATTTCATCCTTTTTTATAATAAACTGCTATTTATAATCAAATATATAACTATATGTACATATTTTTTATATATTCGCACCTAAAAATTAAATTTTTTAAATAAATAATTAAACATATTTACATATAAAATATATTAGCTTTATCTAAATAATAACTAATATCCATTTTATTTAAAATACCAATATATGAATATTTATATACCTATATATTAATCTAACTATATATATATATATTAATCTAACTATATATATATATATATATATTAATCTAACTATATATATATATATATTAATATAACTACATATATATATATTAGTATTACTATAAATATATATATTAATATCACCATAAATATATATATTAATATCACTATATATATTAATATAACTATATAACTATATAACTATATAAATATATATTCATATAACTATATATATATGTTAATATAACTATATATATGTTAATATAACTATATATATGTTAATATAACTATATATATATTAATATAAATATATATTACTATACGAATAAATATAACTAAATATATATATATATATATTAATACCACTATATATATATTAATATTACTATATATATTATAATATAACTATATATATATATTATAATATAACTATATATATATATATTAATATAAATATATATTACTATACGAATAAATATAACTAAATATATAAATATATATATATAAAGATATCATGAATTGGAAAGCAAATCAAAATAGAGTAGTGGTAAGGGCTTAGGCGCGCAGGGGGGAGGTCTCGAGTTCAAATCCTGGTGGAGGCAGAGGTGCGCGCGCATGTGGAATATTTGAGCAAGTGCTGTTAAAGGGTGGAGGGGGGTGCGTGGGGTGCTGTATAGGGGCTGAAAAGTGCTGTAAAAGGGGGGGTTCAAGCGCTATAAAAGCCCCCCCGATTGGCAGTATTTTTTAATTTTTTTTAATTTTTTTAAATTTTTAAATTTTTTTTTAACTTTTATCAGCGCTAAAACGAAAGCGTTGATAAAGGAAGCGCTGATATAGGACCCCTTTTATCAGCGCTTTTTTTTAGCACTGATAAAGGGGTCCTATATCAGCGCTTTTCAGAGCACTGATAAAGGGGACCCCCCCTTTATCTACGCTGGCTTTATCAGAGCTTTTCTAGCGCTGATAAAGGCCATTTTTAGCGCTGATAAAGGTCATGTTTGTAGTAGTGAGAAGATTCATCGACAAAAAGGGGGCTCTTTTGTCTGATGGCTCGTTTACTTGCATCTTTATGACACTGAAATCACAAAGTAGAATTTGCTTGGATGTACGCTTATGCATTCTCGTATGCATGAGAATGAATAAGCGTACCTCTGATCGAATTCTTCATTGTGATTTTAGTGTGATAAAGTTGCAAGTAAATGAGTCGTTGGACAAAAGAGTAGTTGTCAATCCAATAAAAATTGTGTCGCCCATAATTAATGGTAATTATTAAGAAGTAGTTGTAATTATTTATCTTCTTTTTTTGGATAGTTTTTTTCTAATTTCAAATTATTCAAAAACAGTAATGATTTTATATTTTGTAGAAAAATATAGAATAAGGAAGTCGGCAATATTTATTATTAGATGATCACTCTTGGATAAATCAGCATAGAAATCCAAACGGTTCTGGTTTAAATCATGTATATATTGAGGGTATTGAATCTTTTTTATCATTTGAATCTTCAAAACCAGAATTTGTTTCAGAAGGCACAATTAAGTGTCCTTGTAAAAAAAATGTGTTCTGAGAACGTTTGACACATTTGACAAGGTTGGGGGGACATCTCTTACAGTTTGGTTTTCAACTAGATTATGTTTTTTGGTATCAACACGGTGAATGTAGTTCCAGAGAAGATACTAATAACTTGATTCTGGATCCATCATGGTTTTAAAATTTAATACATGATGTTGCATGTCCATCTGTTCAACAAACTGAAACTCAGGATGCTATTGATTTAACTCCTGAGTTGGCACCATCTGAATTTTATGAGGTTTTGAGGTCTGCTGAGGATGCATTATATCCTGATTGCAAGATAAGAAAATTAGAAGCGGATGAAAATTTTATGGCTATTAAATCAGATAATGAAATGTCAAACAACTATTTTGATTAGATATTTTCTTTGGTTAAAACACTATTACCTAAAGGAAATGTGTTTTCTATAAATTACTATGAGAGAAAGAGGCTGGTTCGTAATCTAGGCCTTAGTTATTAGAAGATTCATGCATTTGAAAATGATTTCATATTATATTCTGGTGAAAATGAGTCATTGGATAGTTGTCCCACATGTGGAAAATAGAGGTATAAAGAATCTCAACCGGGGAAGTCTGGATCGATTCTAATGAAACAATTAAGATATTTCCCCCTTACACCCAGGTTGCAGTATTTGTTTATGTATCAGAACATAGCATCAATGATGTCATGGAACAAAACCAAGATTTCAACCGATAAAAGTTTGAATCATTCATCTGATGGTGATTCATGGAAACATTTTGACCGAATGCATCCGTCTTTTTCTTTAGAAGCCTGAAATGTGTGATTGGGTCTTTCTACTGATGGTTTCTGTCTATTTGGTTCTTATGGTAGTTAGTATTCATGTTGGTATGTCTTTATAACTTCGTACAATTTACCTTTATGGATGTTGATGAAGGATCCCTATATCTTTTTGACCTTATTAATTCCAGGACATCCGAAAAATAATATTGATGTTTATTTGTAACCATTGATTAATGAGTTAAATTCATTTTGAAGTAATGGTGTTAGTTCATATGATGTTTCTATGAAACAAAATTTCATATTAAAAGGTGAATTGATGTGGATGATTAGTGACTTCATGACATATGGCATGTTATCTGGATCAAGTACACATGGACCAAAATCATGTCCTTGCTTTATGAAAGACAACAAAGCCTTTATGCTCATCAATGGAAAAAAAACCTTGCTATTTTGACTGTCATCACAAATTTCTTCCAACCAATCATCCTTTTTAGAGAAAAAAATCTCATTTTAGAAAAGGCATAATTGAAAGGGATGAACCTCCAAAAATGATCTCATGTATAGAGTTAAAGTTAGTTGTATTTTCATTACCTCCCATCACATTTGGGTCAATAGTAAACCAACAGAAAATTCATGGATTTGGGAAAGAACATAATTGGATAAAACAGAGCATTTTTTGGGATCTTCCATATTGGTCTAATTTGTTGGTCTTCCACATGTTGGATGTCATGCATATTGAGAAGAACTGTTTTGATAATTTATTTCATACATTTTTGGATACACCAAGTAAGACCAAAGATAATATAAAGGCATGATTAGATCTTGCCCAAATTTGCAGACGACCAGAACTTGAACTATTTCAAAATGTCAGATCACAGAGTTTAATGAAGCCAAAAGCATCTTATACACTGTCCAAAGAGAGTCACTTATTATTTTGTCAGTGGATTACAGATTTGAGACTTCCAGATGACTATGCTTCTAATTTGGGAATATGTGTTAAGAATGGTCATATTACCAGATTAAAAAGTTATGATTGTCATGTTATAATGGAAAGACTTATGCCGATTGGATTTAGAGGTTTGTTGAATTCTGTGATTTGGGATCCGATAACAGACATATAATATATTTTTTGAGACATTTGTGAGGTGACAACAGACTATGATGTACTAAGTAAACTGGAATAAGATGTTGTTGTCATTATATGTAAACTGGAAAAAATCTTTCTGCTGGTTTTATTTGACTCAATGGAACATCTGATATTACATTTTCCACATGAAGCTAAATGTGGAGGTCCGGTACAGTTTCGATGAATGTACCCATTTGAGAGATGCATGTAGAAATTGAAGAAAAAAGTACGTAACAAAGCATCAGTTGAAGGCTCAATTGTTAAAGCTTATTTGCAAGAAGAAAATGCTTTTTTCTGATCTCATTATTTTGAATCTGAATATCCCTCAAAACAAAAACGCATGGGACAGAACGAGGGGAATGCTGATGATAAAATGGACAATCAATTATCAGTTTTTAATTAGCCAGAGCTTGTCTTAATTGGATTTCATGAATGATGGATTTTAGATGATGAACATCACAAAGCTCGTACATATGTTCTTCTCAAATGTGAAGAAATGACATCATATTTACTGTGAGTTCTTCTATCACTTATTCTATAATGTATTTTATAGTAATTAAACTTATTTTATTTGTAGGTTATATGATAATCATATCAAGAAATAGCTTCCACATATTACAGTAGCTACTCTTGAAGAACGCCGATAGAAAAAAAATTCTCAATGGTTTCAAAAACTGGTAACATAAATTATTGATAGTTTAACATATCAATTCAGTTTATTATTTATTATATTGATAATTGTTTTAAAAAAAATTCAGGTGTCTCAACATGCTGATAAAATTGATAAGCGACTGTGTATATTGAGTAACCCACCATCCAAAATGGTTAAATATTACAATGCATATGTGGTGAATGGTTTTCGATTTCATACACGTGCATATGGGGAATCAGAAAAAACAATGAACAATAGAGTTTTCTTGAGAGGAGAGCATTATAGAGAAACTGAAGTTGACTTTTACGGCATGTTGGATAAAATTATTGAACTGTGTTTAAATATCAGTGGTTAGATACTGAGAGAGTCTTGCATGTTCATCTGATTCATCAAATCATAGATATTAAATATAAAAGTCTTCTTGCAGTAAATGAACCATTTTTATTGTCTCAACAAGCACATAAAATATATTACACAAAGTAATGTGCTAATTCAAGAGACCTAAGTGATTGGTGGAGCATAATAAAAATGAAATCTCCGGAAAATCAGTTTACTCAAACTGATTGTGGTTCTGATGAAGTACAAGGAATTGAAATTTTTCAAGAGACTACTCAAAATCCACCCTTTCCACAAAGAGACGTGAATATCGATGATGACACCCCACAATTAAGGGTTGATGGTGACGATGATGTTAATGATGTTACAAATGAATTTTAAATGGAAAGAGATGATGAAGCTGAAACTCATATGGATATCGATGATGTCAATGATGAATATGAAGACATTGACATCGTCAGATATGAAGATGATGATGAAGGTGAACATTGACATAGTTAAATGTTGGTTATAATCATAACTAATATATATCTATATGTAATAGTTATTTTCAAATATCTGCTAACAATAATTATTTTGTGTTTCAGATGGACCCTGATCTACTTTGTGAGTTAGAGGAGGATGAGATACCTTTGGATGAGGAGGATTTGGGACCATCTGACCCTCAGGCTACTGGTAGTTCAGGGGGTAAGTGGAGGGGGAGTGGTCTTGCACGACTTATGATTCCTGACCCTATCCCCGAGCAGCATTCATATCTTGGTTTCGATCCAAGCACGCTAAGGTATGATAACCTATGTATTTTAGTTAGCTTTCATTAATTTATTTATATACTAATTGTTTGATTATTTTTTCTTTTTTCATATTTTTGCACATTTAGCTGTTGGATAGGGGAGCGCTATCATGCGCAATTATTTTCCTCAGCCATGGATCACAAGGGAACAGATTTTCGTTGATGTGCGGCTTGGAATGTTCAATCATTGGATGATACGTAAATAAATAATATTTATTTAGAAATTTATTTCATTAATAACCTGATATTATAAATTATTTGTAGGGTTTATAGTATCCCATCGATGATAGCATGCATGATGCTATCCATGAGGCATGGGAGTAGTCTATGTGTGAGTGTTTCCGTCAGTTTTTGCACAATTTGAGAAGGACAACCATTAAGAAAGCAGGACCGATAGTATTTGATGAGTCATGTAGAGCCCACCGACCAGAGTATATTTCATCTCACGTGTGGGATAGATTATGTAATGACCCGCCAATTCTCATTGGCTTGAGAGTACAATGAGTCATTACTAGACCTTAAGCGACATCCCCAAGACCCCAAAGGCTGGCAATAAATGCCAAAGGGTTTCAAATACAAGTGGGGGATGATTTACCCTTTAAGAAATAAACCAATAAACCTATCAACCATAACCAACATTCACTATATGATGCATGAATAAATGAAAGACAACTCAATAACTTCATGTATCTCAAAACCACATCAAAGTAAGCAACAACGGAAGAATAACCAAGTATCAAAATACATAGTGTAAAAACTACATAAGACTCTCTCAAGACTCCATTCTCCACAAGCTCCAAGCTCCAAAATATCTGAACAGCCCAAATATCATGAGGTAGTGCTAAACACATGTGAAACATTACTTTTTCCCTTGTCCCAGAAGATAACATCAGCAAAAGAACAAAAGTGCCAAAGTAGGGGTGAGTATAAAACTCAGTAGGTTTTCCACAATGACTTCCCTACTCACGCCACTAGGATAAAAGAGTTAGCAACAATTATATAAAAAAATTTATATAAAAAAATTTCTCAAAAACAGTTTATAACTAAATATAAAAAAGTTTCCAAAACCATTCATTACCAATTCATACAAGTGCAATTGAAACCAATTTTTCCCATCAAGATATTTTTCCAGAAAAATAACTAAACAATCTTTACAACCATTCCAAAATATCTCTTTATCGTCATACCCAACCATTCCTCAAACCCATGCAACCAACCATGCATGCTACATTATGACAGTTCCATACTCATGAGCAGTTTCTCATCGATCTACCAAGTCCTCACAAGGTAATTGTTTCCCATGTGCCATTAACCATTTGGCACCGAGCACAAGGTCATATTTCAACCAAGCCCCGTGTATGAAATTCCCATGTGCCATTAAACCTTTAGCACTAAGCACAAAGTTATATTTCAACCAAGCCCCGTATATGCAACATGAACACACACCATATATTCCCAACAATCATGCCAAAACAACCCTTTCAATAAAAACACCTTTTTATTGAAAACCATTTCCGTCAAAACCATTTCAATGCAAAACCATTTCAATAAAACTCTATTTTTTATTGAAAACCATTTCTATTGAAAATATCTTTTCCATCAACTATTTATCAATTCCAGAAAATCCATAATTTAAAATCATCATTTTAAATTCATGAAACTAAACCCCCTTTTCACAATTATTCACCAAGATCACGCAATTTCACAAAAACCATAAATAATCACAAATGAAGATTTTTCCATGAATTTCACAATCAATAAAACAATTTGAATCTGATCCAAACAATTCTATCAAGAGGAGTTGAAAGAGAAGCCACCTACCTTGAAGGTTTTGACGAAACTTTGACAACAGACGAAAAATGCACAAGAAAGCGGGTCGATTCTCCAAGAATGGACTTAGTTCTCTTATCCTAGAAAGATCACGACTCAACATTGAATTATTTGTCATCAAAAAACGTAGATATACCCACTATAGGTTCAGATATGAGAAAGAATAGAGATCGGAGAAGTAGATCTAAGCAGATCTAAGAAAACATGACAAATCTAGAAAGAATGGTGACATACCTCAAGAATCAGACTTGAAATCACCAAGGGAAGGCTCTGGGTTGGATCCAACTCATGTGTGGAGTGTTATCTAGCCTTTTATGTAGAGAAATCTCTAAATAGGGGATTTTTAAATCCAAACCAAAATATATAGAGAAAAAATGAGTAAGCTCCTAGAAAATAGGATCTAGATTTGACCTCTGCGCAAGGTTTGACCACACAGTTTGGGCCAACCGTGTATGGATCGTGTGGCCTTCCTTTTGGTCCCAACAGTCCTTATAAAACCCCAAAACTCTCTCATCCTTCACCTTTACCTTTTTTATGGAAACACATTTTTTTATGGAAACACGTTTTTTTATGAAAACATCCCACTTTATGGAAACACCCCACTTTATAGAAACAACCCACTTTATAGAAACACTCACTTTATGGAAACACCCCACTTTATGGAAACAACCCACTTTATGGAAACAACCAACATTATGGAAACACCAAACTTAATGGAAACTCTCTACTCTTTATTTTATGGAAACTCCCTATTTTATGGAAACTCTCTATTTTATGGAAACTCTATATTTTATAGAAACTCTCTATTTTATACACACTAATTTAAAAAAATGTGAGGAAAGGGGTTATGTACCCAAAACTTGGGGTACTAAATTCTCCCCACCATTGGTCTTTCCATACCTGTAAAGTAGAAAACCCTCGCTGGCCAAAAAGAGTTTCGACCACTACTCTTTCATTTCCTTATCACATTCCCAAGTCTCTTCCTGAATCTGACCATGTTGCCATAAAACCCGCACTAGGCTGATGATTTTCCCACACAAGACTTTATATTTTCTATCCATGATCTCACTAGGATATGTACCAGCGATGCATCTGGTTCTAGGTCAACGTGATCTCATCTGATCACATGGTTGGTATTAGGGTGATACTTTTTCAACTGGGATACATGGAACACATTATGCACCAAACTAAATAGTGGTGGTAATGCCAACCGATATGCCACCTCTCCAACTCATTCTAGTATCTCAAAAGGTCCAATGTATCTAGGGGATAACTTGCCATGATTCCCAAAGCGACGATCTCCAAGACTGGGAGAGATCCTCAAGAAGACATGATCACCCACAACGAATGACAACGGTCTTCGACGATGATTTGCATAAGATTTCTGATGACTCTGAGCCATCTTCATCCTCTTTCTAATCAACTGGATCTTCTTCGTTGTTTCTTGGACAAGGCTTGACCCAACTACTGATGTTTTTACTTTTTTGCACCTAGCATAGTGGAGAACGACAAGGACGCTCATACAATGCTTAAAATGGGGCCATGTGTATCGAGGCTTGATGGTTGTTGTTGTATGAGAACTCCACTAAGGGTATATGCTCCTCCCATGAGCCACCAAAATCCATTACACAATCCCAAAACATGTCTTCCAATATTTGTATCATCCGCTCGGATTGCCCATCCGTCTGAGGATGATACGTTGTGATCATAGTCAATTGAGTCCCAAGGGATTACTGTAAGGATTTCTAGAAATGAGATGTGAACCTAGAATCTCTATCTGAGACTATTGAAATTGGTACACCATGCCTCTTTACCACTTCTTGGATATAGATTTTTGAAAGATCCTCTACCGTATGAGTTTTACGAATAGGTATGAATTGGGCCGACTTGGTTAGACGATCCACTATCACCCAAATGGCATCGTGTTTCTAGACCATTCTTGGAAGAACTGTAACAAAATCCATTGCTATCTGATCCCATTTCCACACTGGGATGAGAAAATATTGTAACATACCATCCAGTCTCTGATGATCTACTTTAAACTACTGACAAGTTAAGCACCGTGAGATGAACTTAGCCACCTTCCTTTTCATGTCGCTCCACTAAAACTGCACCTTCAATGCCTTATACATCTTCTGTGTACCAGGGTGTACAGCCCATCTCTAATGGTGGTAAGCATAAAGGATTTGTTCCTAAAAAACCATAGGTACAACCATCCAATCTTTGAAACACAAAACTAAACCCCCATAAAGTTTTCAGCCCTCAATGGTCTCCCCACCATTGAGTTTTGAACTTACAACAGACATTCTGCATCAGATGTTTGTGCCTCTTTGATCATTTTTACTAAATCAAGAACAAACGTAGCTGAAAAGAAAACTGCAACATCGCCTCGGTCTTCACATTCCACATGCATGTCGTCTAAGACTGACATCAACTGTCATTCATCTGAAGCTTCTTTCACCAACTGAGCATATGACTTTCTACTCAATACATCTGCCACCGAATTTCCTTTCCCCGATGTGTACATCAAGTCAAATTCAAACATTTAGAGATACTTCATCCATCTCCTTTGCCTCAGATTCAAATCTCGTTGTGATAAAATGTGTTTCAAGCTTTTGTGATCCGTAAACATAGTAAATTTCTCACCAAAGAGATAATGTCTTCATGTTTTCAAAGTATGGACGACTACAGATAAATCCAAATCATGTGTTGGGTAATTCTTCTCATGCACCCTCAACTGCCTTGAACCATAAGAAACCAAATGATCTCTTTGTATGTGAACACAACCCAACCCTGATCCCAAAGCATCACAATACACCACATACCCCTGTCCTGATTCTGGAAAGATCAAGATAGGTGTCGATGTAAGCCAGACTTTTAGTTCTTTTAAAGACTTCTAACATTCCTCCGTCTATTGAAATAGAGCATTCTTCTTTGTCAAAGCTGTCATTGGTGAAGCTAGTCATGATAAATCACGCACAAAACATCGGTAATAATTAACTAGACTGAGAAAACTTCGTATCTCGAAAACATTCTTTGGTGGTTGCCAAGAGATAACGGCTTCTATCCTTTCAGGATCAACAGAAACAACTTTATCAGAAATGACATGGCCAAGAAAACATACTTTCTGTATCCAAAAATCACACTTTGATAATTTGGCATACAAACAATGATCTCTCAATATTTGTAACACTGTTTCCAGGTGCACATCATGATCAGCCCTTGTCTTTGAATAGACCAAAATGTCGTCCACAAACACCACAAAAAAAGAATCTAGATATTGTTGAAATATTTGATTCATCAATTCTATGAAGACCGCTGGTGTATTTTTTAGACTGAAAGGCATGACTACATGTTCATAGTAGCTATATCTACTTCTGAAAGTTGTCTTTGGAATGTACTCTTTCTAAACTCTCAATTGGTGATATCATGATCACAAGTCAATCTTGTATAACCACTTAGCTCCCCTTAATTGATTGAAAAATAATCAATGCATAGAAGTGGATATCTGTTCTTTATCGTAACTTGGTTAAGATTGTGATAATCAACACACAACTGAAGAGTTTTATCTGCCTTCTTCACGAACAAAACTAGTGATGCCCATAGAGACATACTTGGTCGAATGAAACCCGTGCTTTCCAGCTCCTCTGACTGCACTTTCAATTCCCATAATTCTGTTGGTTCCATCCTATAAGATGGAAGGGAAATAGGACTGGTCCCTGGAAGGAGATCAATCGTAAACTCCACTTCCCTTATAGGTGGTAACCCTAAGAAGTTCTTGGGAAAGACATCTGGAAATCGATCTACAACAGCTGGAAAACTAATTTCCTCAATCTCTTCCATTGATGCCAAAGTCAACACTATCAATTGGTAAGAGATCATTCCCACTATTGGTTCCAACAAGCTCTTTTCACCCTTATTTACAATCCTCTCTCCTCTAAAGAGATTCTCAATGTCGTCCTCAATCATGAAACTAATTGTTCTCCTATAATAGTCGATTTGAGCCTTGAATGTTGTCAATAAATCCATACCTAGGATTACATCATATACATTCATATCCAACATCGAGAAGTCCTATTTTAGCTCAACTCCATCAATAGTTATAGCACATGCTCTACACACAAAGGCTTGACATTCTCTTTCACCGAGAGGAGTTTTCAGTTTCAAAACAGAAGGCATCATTTCCATTTTTAAACATATCAAGTCAATAGCACGAGAAGCAATGAAGGAATGTGATGCACCAGTATCAAACAACACTTGAAGAAAGATAGAATTCAAAAGAATCGTACCTCTCATTGTAGATGGTCCAGCCTGATCATCAACAATCGTCTGCTCATCTCCATACAATTGTTTCTTCACTACATTGTTCTCCTTGTTTCCTTATTGAGGTTTCCCTGGTTGAGGATTCATGGTATTTCTAAAATCACCATGGATATCTCTGCTCTACTGACGAGACTGATTCTGATGTCCTCATCCAGTCGAAGCATACGATGCTTGTGACACCTGAGAAGTGTCTTGAGCACCTGACCTTGGAGCACTGCGACAAGAGCGCTGAAGATGTCACATCTTGTTGTAATTATGACATGATCTAGGTTGTGTCGTAAAATCTCACTTTATGTGGTCAAGTGAACCACATTGAAAACAACATGCTTTTCTCTAAGGTCGTGGAGGAAGGTTTACCGATCCAACCGTCTGGTTATGATTTCCACTTGCACCTTGGAAATAGGTGTCTCTTTTCCAATTATTCTCAACGGTTGAGTTCCCACCATTTCCTGTAGGTATCATCATGCCTCCTCCCATAGATCCTGAGATATCACATTCATCCACAGTCACTCTGTTCACCATCTATTTATAATTTGTAATACAAAGTATTGTAATCTTTGATCGAATCTCATGTCGTAGCCCTAATTCGAAGATGAGTGCCTTCAAAGAGGAACTTGCCGCAACTTCTGGTGCAAAGCATACTAAGTTCATGAACTTAGCCACATACTTTGTGACAGAGAAACTCTCTTGTTTTAGGATGAAGAAGTCTGTCGTTTTCTGGATTTTGAACGTGTGAGGATAGAATTGTTTGTTGAACAATTCCTCAAAATCCTCCCATGTAAGTCCTTCATCCAATTTAGCATGCACCGCTAAATCCCACCACTTACATCCAAGATCCTCGAGCATATACATCACCAGTTTGACCTTTAGCTCTACTGGAGTGCTGATGAAGTTGAAGATACGATTCATCCTACATAGTCACACCTCCGTCTTCTCGGGTTCGGAATCACCCCAGAAATTAGGTGGATTCTGCTTCATGAATTGGATGGTGTGATCCACATGTTGTGGCTCATTCCTCTAGTTCCCTGTGTCCACAGCTTGAAAAGCATGGACAATACTCTGAACCAGATCTTGGTTCACACATGGTTCAGGTGAAACCACATTCTCCATAGCTTCTTTAGGTTGGTTTTGACAATGCCTACCTGATGCCATTTTCTAAACTAACAACAAAATATGTTAATCACACTCTCTAGAAACTGTTGGATTAGCATTTCAAATTCTACCACATCAACTATCACAGTATTATTTTCCAAAACAACATTTTTCCCATGTTCAACTATTTTTTAAACCACTTCACATGCTTTTGAAAATTAAACCATTTTCAAAATAAGATAAGCATTCGCTTTTTCAAAATCTTTCATTTGAAAACCAATTCCATTCTTTTTCAGAATTTAACACTTTTTTTCACAACATGAATCATTTCTCGAAATGATGTATGCAATCATAGTGGGAAGTCATTCCTCTACAATACATTTCATGCTCGTCTAATTGGATAAACCCATGACAATGAGATTTTAAAATTCTAGAAGTGTCTCCAAACACTTATTTACCCAACTCCATGGTAACTTAAAGTTCAACATAAAAGGGTTTGCTACGTCCTTTTATACTATACATTCCAAGTTCTGAAAATCCTACTCCTTTCTAAGATTTCCACCCATTGACAAGAAGGAATTTCATCTCCAAAACTAGGAACATCAATGACTACTTGTTAGGCAAGGACCGAACAAGCTCATACCATTTGTAATGACCCGCCAATTCTCATTGGCTTGAGAGTACAACGAGTCATTACTAGGCCTTAAGCGACATCCCCAAGACGCCAAAGGCTAGCAATAAATGCCGAAGGGTTTCAAATACAAGCGGGGGATGATTTAATCTTTAAAAAATAAAGCAATAAACCTATCAACCATAACCAACATTCACTATAGGATGCATGAACAAACAAAAGACAACTCAACAACTTCATGTATCTCAAAACCATATCAAAGTAAGCAATAGCGGAAGAATAACCAAGTATCAAAGTACACAATGGAAAAACTATATAAGACTCTCTCAAGACTCCATTCTCCACAAGCTCCAAGTTCCAAAATCTCTGAACAGCCCAAAAATCACGAGGTAGTGCTAAACATGTGTGAAACATTACCTTTGCCCTTGTCCTGGAAGATAGTATCTGCAAAAGCACCAAAGTGCCAAAGTAGGGGTGAGTATAAAATTCAGTAGATTTTTTCCAATGACTTCCCTACTCACGCCACTATGATATAAGAGTTAGCAACAATTATATAAAACAGTTTATATAAAACAACTTCTCAAAAAAAGTTTATAACTAAATATAAACAAGTTTCCAAAATCATTCATTACCAATGCATACAAGTGCAATTGAAACCAATTTTTCCCATCAAGATATTTTTCCAGAAAAATAACTAAGCAATCTTTACAACCATTCCAAAATATCCCTTTATCGGCATACCCAACCATTCCTAAAACCCATGAAACCAACCATACATGCTATGTTATGACAGTTCCATACTCATGAGCGGTTTCTCCTCAATCTACCAAGTTGTCACAAGGTAATTGTTTCCCATGTGCCATTAACCCTTTGACACCGAGCACAAGGTCATACTTCAACCAAGCCCCGTGTATAAAATTCTCATGTGCCATTAAACCTTTGGCACCGAGCACAAGATCATATTTCAACCAAGCCCCATATATGAAACATGAACACACACCACATATTCCCAACAATCATGCCAAAATAACCCTTTCAATAAAAACACCTTTTTATTGAAAACCATTTCCGTCAAAACCATTTCAATTCCAAACCATTTCAATAAAACTCCAATTTTTATTGAAAACCATTTATATTGAAAATATATTTTCCATCAAATGTTTAATAATTCTAGGAAATCTATAATTTAAAATCATCATTTTAAATTCATGAAACCAAACCCCCTTTTCACAACTATTCACCAAGATCACGTAATTTCACAAAAACCATAAATCACCACAAATGAAGATTTTTCCATGAATTTCATAATAAATAAGCCAAATTGAATCTAATAAAAACAATTCTATCAAGAGGAGTTGAGAGAGAATCCACCTACCTCGAAGGTTTTGACAAAACTTTGACAACAGATGAAAAACGCACAAGAAAGCGGGTCGATTCTCCAAGAACGACCTTAGTTATCTTATCCTAGAATGGTCATGAATCAACATTGAATTATTTGGCATCCAAAAACATAGATATACCCACTATAGGTTCAGATCTGAGAAAGAATGGAGATCGGAGAAGTATATCTAAGCAGATCTAAGAAAACATGACAAATCCGGAAAGAATGGTGACATACCTCAAGAATCGGACTCGAAATCACCAAGGGAAGGCTCTGGGTTGGATACAACTTGTGTGGGGAGGGTTATACGGCCTTCTAGGAAGAGTAATCTTGAAATAGGGGCGTTTTGAAGCCAAACCGAAATATATAGAGCAAAAACGAGTAAGTTCCTAGAAAATAGGATCTAGATTTGACCTCTGCGCAAGGTTTGACCACACGGTTTGGGTCAACCATGTATGGATCGTGCGACCTTCCTTTTGGTCCCAATACTCTTTATAAAACCACCAAACTTTCCCATCCTTCACCTTTACCCTTTTTATGGAAATACATTTTTTATGGAAACATCCCACTTTATGGAAACACTGCACTTTATAGAAACAACCCACTTTATGGAAACACCCACTTTATGGAAACACCCCATTTTATGGAAACAACCCACTTTATGAAAACAACCAACATTATAGAAACACTCAACTTAATGGAAACTCTCTATATTATGAAAACTCTCTATTTTATGGAAACTCTATATTTTATGGAAACTCGCTATTTTATGGAAACTCTCTATTTAATAAAAACTCTCTATTTTATGAAAACTCTCTATTTTATACACACCAATTTAAAAAAACATGAGGAAAGGGGTTATGTACCTAAAATTGGGGGTACTACAAATTATGTTCACAGTGGTTGAGTAGTGGATTTCAGAGGAGATCTTCATTGGGCCGGCAGAACGGGGGGAGACAGGAGGTGACACGTCAAGCTGGTAGTCGTACATTCAGTACGCATAGAGAGCATCTGGTAAGTATATTTTTTAAATATTTTATATAACATTACATATAAATAGTTTATTTTATATTCATATAGGAAGTCGAGCATCCCGATATTACAGAGTACGGCGTTTATCGGATGATGTACAGAAATCTAGCCACTGGAGAGATTAGAGGTTATTGCCAACGTCAGATTATGGTCAGTTTCATTTCTTTTTCATTTTGAAAATTAACTGCATATAATATTTTCACTATTTTAATTTCAAATTGAAACTGAGGGAGTCATATGAGGCCACAACCTCTCAGACACGGGCTGAGATTCAGGCTGAAACGGTTGATCAGACTAGTGCCCACCATTTCGATGAGGCGACATGGATGCAGGCGACCTAGTATGCCTTCAAGAAGGGACGAGTAGTTGGTATTGGCTCCCATTTGACTAATGAGACTTATTATGGTAATGTTGTGATGTCGGCGTCCAACTCGAGAGGAGCTCGTGGATGGGCATCATCTTCTGGCTCACAGTATCAGGAGCAGTTGCGAGCTCAAACTGAGCTTATAGAGAGTTTATAGAAGTAGCAGGAAGAGATGCGTCAGCAGCAGCAGTAGCACGAGGAGGACATGCATCAATGGCAACAACAGAAGCACGATCAGATGGAGTACATGCGTCGACTGACTCATAGTTTAGGGATGAAGTTTCCTCCATCATCTCCTCCAGCTCATCCAGCTCCTCTAGAAGACTATCCCCCCAGTGATTTTTTTGTTCTTTTAAAAACATTTGAATTTAACATTTGTTGTAATATGAACTATTTACAATTTTTGTCTTTTATATTGGTGCGAATATTGCATAATTTTTTTTAGTATTTTTAATATTTTAATATTTTATTATTTATTATTGGTATTATATTTTTTAATATTTGTTTATTTTACTAATAATAATAATAATAATAATATTTTATGATTTTTTATATATTTTTTTCTGAATATTGAGAATTTTAATATTTTTTTTTTATTTTAATAATATTAATATTATTTTTTTCATTAATCATAATTTTAGTATTTTTTCTTTTAAGTATTTGAAAATATTGAGAATTTTAATATTTTTTATTTTTTTATTATTTTAATAATATTAATATTTTTTTATTTTATTAAGTATTTGCGATGGGGGGCTCGTCGCAAATAGATTATATATATATTTTAAAAGTTTTTTGCGACGAGTTTCTTTACCGTCACAATAACATTTTTGCAACGGGGCCGTCGTAAAAGGTTTATAACATATAAGCTATTTGCGACAGGCTGGTATCTTGTCGCAAATATTTTTCGCGACGAGCCCATCACTAAAGGTTTGTGTATATATAATATATTTAATCGGACAACTATTTGCGACGGGTCCACTTTCTGTCGTAAGTAATATTTTTTTGCGACAGACCCGTCGCAAAAAATACTAGTTGCGGCGCCGTTTTCTACAACGGGCTATTTGCGACGGGCCCCCGTCGCAAAAGGGTTTTTGCGACGGGATCCGGTCGCAAATAGCCCCTCGCAAAAGGTGAAATTTCCAGTAGTTAAATAATTAATTAAAATAAAAGGGTTATTTTTGTAAGCGAGACATCCAAATGTCTGACGCTAACAAATGTTATACCTTGTTTAGGGTAAACCCATCATTCCAAACCCATCAGTCATCTCAGATTTCACATACGATGCATCATTTGAGAGATATTTAATTGTTTTTTACAAATAATATATTAAATATTATTTAATAACTTTATCTCACGAGCGAGACATCCAAATGTTTGGTGCCTTTGAATGTTATACCCCTCCTAGGGTAAACACCATATTTCAGACATAACATTAGTCTTAGATTTCTCAAACGACGCATCATTTTGGAGTTATTCAAATATTTTGAATAAAAAGTGTGCACTTGACATATTCTATTTAATAATTTTATTCTGTCTTTTCCGAGCTTTTGCGGGCCTCAGAAACACATACTTACTCAGTGTTTAACTCAAAAAATATTTAATTGAATATTATGGAGTGTTAATTAGGCGTTTTTACCATTTCGCGACGTGTTTAACAAAAACACAACTTTTCACTGATAAACCATTTTTTCCATTTAACGTAAGATATTAATAATTTAACAGAAGAGGGTTTGTCAATACCTGAAACAGTAACGAGATGTTACAACCATAGTAAAATAACCTTCTTGGGCGTCATGCCGGAATATCGCAGAACATGTCTTACAACCATGCAGACCATCACCATATAACCATGGTAAAATAACCTGCATCGGCGTCATGCCGGAATATCTCAGAGCATGTCTTACGACCATATCAACCACCACTATATAACCATGATATAGTCACAACAATTCGGGTCAAAGCCCTATAAGCATTACAACATCCGGGGGAAAACCCTATAAGCATTACAACATGTGATTAAGCTGAGCCCGCTCAATATCAGCATTACAGCATATAAGTGTGCAAGTGCCAGGGCTGAGTCCGATATATAAGCATTTTAGCATGGAACACAAGTCCTAACATGCAACATGGATATCATAATATCACATCCTAGATTTCAATGGTTAATTGTGCGAATTGCCATTTATCTTTCATATACCACATTCAATTAAATAACAATTGATTAACAGTCATAACAATAAGCAATAAGCCACAACTTAGAGATTATATATCAAATAATCACATAAGGTCACATTTCATGCTAAACACACTTTAAGCCATTAGCCAATTCAATTATATTCACGGTTCGCTCACCCCACGGGTAGCCATAAACCAGGTCAGAAGTCAATTGAAACCAGAGGACTCCAATGAATAATATCATTCATTTATTTAATTGATTTGGGTACACACTAGGTTGGTGTTATCACAATATTGCATAAACTTGGAAATTATCAAACCATATGGTTAAGATTTAGACCCCCTGCCTTTAACTGACAATCCAACAACACTTCCAACAGCAAACACCCATGAGGAAGAAGGTGTAGATGATCACCAAGAGAAACCTAGATCAAAACTGATCAAGATCAAAACCAACAACGCACATGGTCAAAGATTTCACTGCAATAGTTGGAGAAGAAGGGAGATAAGGGGAAAAATCGATCAAAACCACTTACCATGGATCGAAGGAATTACCGGGATGCCTGGAAGGAAGGTTGACACTCCAAAATCACATAGAGGGTCGCCTTGGGTCGAGAGGAGAAGAGTTGGAGCGGAAAAGAATGAAATCCAGGCGCACAACATACTTTAAAACAGTAGGTCGGGGAATTACACGGTGTGTAATGTAGTTACACGTCGTGTAAATCATTTTAATGGGATATGCCGAAAAATGGTCACCTCGTGTTTATTTTATTAAAACACTTGAACAATCACACGACATGTAATCCATTTACACAACGTGTAAATGTTCTGCAGATGGTTTTTTAGCCCATTTTTCCTTTAAACAACTCAAACCCCTTTAAAGCTTCTCAACTTATCAAGAACCCGTGAAACATTTAACCCATTTATACATGAACTCCATTAATTCAGATAAACATACATCTTTAGACTCTAAGCCATTTCTATAACAGACTCTTTACATGGATCCTCTTCGATTTTCTCAAGTTTCCTCATAACCCAAGACTGTGTTTATTCAAACGACAGACATCAACGATGAAAACACAACCGAAAAAAAAAGTTAACGAAAAACTCAGAGAGAGAAATACCTGGAAAAAAAAAAGACGGGATCTTACATTGACCCACTGTGAGAAATAAGTAGGGATGTCTGATCCAATGTGATATGAGAAACAAGTGGTGATGCCTGATCTGCTGTAATGTGATGGTCTCGCTAGTTAACTTTGAAACATGATATAATTTCCATGTCTATGATGGTGCCACGCTCTTATGAAATGTTGATATAGTTATGATTTGAACTCATGACTCTTGATTGATTTTTTTTTATGATTCCCCGATCTTATGACATGCTAAAGTTTTTATGTCATGACTCATAATTGTGATCTGTGAATTGTTGAGTGTGATATTCTAATGATAATCACATGTTCTCATACTCGTTTTCTCACGATATGCTTACATATGATCATTGATTAACATCTTTCATATTTATCCTTACTGAGCATCTGAACTCACTCCTTTTTATGTTTTAATTTTCCACAAGTTATGATGAAGAGTATTTTATGTAAAGAAAGATATTTGAGATAATGAAGGTTGTACTTAAATAAGATGTTTATGTATCTAGTCTCTAAGTACACTAAACCTTTACGGTTCTCAAATATGTTCATCTAGGAGATATATTGAACATTCATGGAAAAGATGTAATGTCCATGTATGTTATGTTTGGGTTGGTATATTGACAGTGGAAAATAATTTGTTATGTAATAAAAAGAAAAACAATATATATGGTTTAAGTGATTTTAGAGGGGGGAACATGTTTAATCATGATCATTGTGAAAATTGCGACTTATCCAATTTGATTAACCTTTTTAGTTTGATAGAACTTGTGTTGATAACATGCTGTAAAATTGATGTCAAAACATCGATTGTACGTGCATAGTATGTCGAAATCATAATGAAAACTCAAAGCGATGATGAGCGAAGTATGATAAACGAACGTATAATTACAATACAATAACCCAAGAAACAGAGACAAGAAAAATAAATAGAATTATGAAATTAAAATTTATATAGGTTAGGATTTATTCTTATCGTCTAAAATGATACAACGATTCAGGATAGGGAGACAATGGGTCAGATGTCCGTGAAATTTGTGGTGCTCGGAACTTTAACCCATTTATTTTTACAAAACCCCAATATTAACCCTAACCCGCTTTTTTTAAATTCACCACCCCAACCTTATTATATTACATCTTTAACGACCCATTTAACCACTATAACATTTTTAATTACCCGATTAGATATTCAAATATTTAAATTTTATTTATAAATACAGAATAAACATATAAAAAAATTAAGTAAATATATTTTGTAATTGTATTTTATTTAATAACACATATTCAACCAATTCAAATTTAAAATTTAATTATAAATATTATATGAAACGAAGTCAAAATAAATACATATTTTTTATATTTTTAATGTCTTTTAAAAAATTATTATTGATTAATTAATAATAATTTATATAATGAGGTTCGGTTTTATGGTATCGTAAGAGTACTAATTTGGTACTAACCCTATAAATCCCCGTTGCCATCCCTACTTCAGAACCTGATTTTGCTATTATCCCCTACCGCGTGAGGAAAAATGTTGGGAAAGTTCCCAAATCATGTCGAAACGGTCGCCTAAACGGTTTATGTTTGCAAACCCCTGACCAATCCCCAAATCCAGGGCTCGAAGGCACAACATTTTGAATCCAGAAGCCATACAATCATCTGCTGGAATAGAGGTGCTTTCCCCTAAATCTCGATTG
Source organism: Viscum album (assembly GCA_963277665.1). Taxonomy (NCBI): domain Eukaryota; kingdom Viridiplantae; phylum Streptophyta; class Magnoliopsida; order Santalales; family Viscaceae; genus Viscum; species Viscum album. The sequence goes on from OY728140.1 coordinate 546,497,355, forward strand.
GAAAACTTTTTTTTATTTTTTTTATTTTCGTGTTATGTTTACTGAATCTTTTACGCGTTCGGTGGTTTTATGGTGATCATTGGTTTTCCGATTCACGTTCTCATATTCGAAGGATATTTGTTCTGATTTTTCATAGATTTTATAAATCTCAAGCTTCCTGGCTGTAGCGAATTTAATAAAGCATCTTTCCTCGAGCATTTGAAGTCAGTATCAGTCTTACAATTCAATTACATTGTTTTGGTCATCATTGTTTCCAAATTAAAAACACCTTTGATGGCATGCGTTCTTATGCTTCCCTATTAACGTGCATAGTTTGTTTCGTACCATATCAGATTTGGATGTGCTGCGTTGTTTTGTTTTTACTTTCCTACTGGTCAATATCCAAAACCATGAAACCGGGGTCCTTGATTTTTTCCCCTATCGATGTTGATGCATGTAAATGATTTTTTTCCCTTGTGCCCTTGGCGATGGATTTGTAATATGGAGATTGCACGGTCACCTTCTTTGTCATGATGTTTTTGTTGCAAAACGTCAAAACTTTGAAAATAAGTCATTGTAGATGTCAATGTTTTTTTTCCATACATCATCATCACGCTTCACCACAACTAATTCGTTTTTGCACCATTTGTGCAGGTTTGCAGGAGTTTATCCCGAACTATTTGGAGATGCTTGGTTATGAAATGAGGAAAGTGGGTGCAAGGAGAACATGGAAGAGACCATCCTCCTACTGCCCTTCCAATCATGAAGATTATGCTCCAAAAAATCGCAAGGCAGGAGCATCCGGGAAAAGGGGCAAGTTTCAAAAATCTGTCCTGGGAAAGGTAGATGCTGTTGCTTACCCGAAAGAAAATCTGGGTGAAAAATACATGCATGCTTCCCTTAACCATGGATATTCTGAAATCAAAAGGAGTAAAGGAAATCGTTTTGTTGAATGCTCTTTTGCAGAGAGCCTCGAGTGCAATGAGTTTGATACAACTAGCTCTGTTGGTAGTTGTAGCATCACTAGTAATGATCAGAAAAAGTTTTATCCAATTTTAACAGCCCCGTTTCAGTTGCATTTCATTTTCATTCACCGACATAAGTCAGGGGTTTTGTTATATAATGTTTCCTCTCCTGAGGTTTCACCACGAATGATGATTTAGACCATGAATCACTGTAATTTCAGACCCTCTGTACTTATTGAAAATCACATTATATATAGTGAATCTTTCTGGCATTGTCCATGCTATCCTTTTTTTTGTTGGTATATGTTATTTAAAATATTTCTGAATGCCTTATTTCTAATGTAAATATATGGAAATCCATAGCTTCATTTCCCCCATTCAAGTTGGGGGCATGGGTGATTTCCTTCTGAGGAAATTATTAATGAGCCGATGCATTTTCCAGGGCCAAAGTGGCATGCATGCATTGATTTCAAGGGTTTAAAGATGTTACCTTTTCTTGATGTGGAGAGTGTGGCTATGTATTCTCTTGATGCTATTCATGGTTGCCAATGGTATCATTATCTTCTTGGTTAAATTTAGCTTCTGTATTTTCTTGCTCTATGAACAATGATTGCTTCTTGCAGCTGGAGTAAAACCAGAAAGTGGATGAGCTGTCTAGTAACGCTGAAGACCCCAAGTCCTTAGTTTTCACTAAGGGTGTGATTTTCGGTAGGCTTATTGTGTTTCAGTTGCTCTTAATTTAGCGTGAACTCGCAGAAAAACATGGTATAAATCACTACCAACTTATAATGTTGATTCTAAAAAACTCAATGCAATTCAACTGTAAATTAAGATTTATAATGAAGTTAATCTTCCAAGGTCAATAACCTTATAATTGGTAAAGAACCTATTGTTTGGCTGGTCTTCAACGCAATGAAAAAATCACCCTAGTTAGATTTGGAAGTTCAATTTATAATTTTTAAATACATTGTTTTCCTCATTAAATGCATTTTAAGTAGTGTAAAACATTTTATAAATTATTAAGTCACCTTTACATTGTAGTCATAAAATTTACCATATACGCAAAATTGTTTTTTACTATTCATTTTTTTATAGTGCATTCATCCTCAAAATTTTAATTCAAACTCTTGTGATGAAAATAGGTCATGATACTTGTTTTATTACATCATTAAGTTCCCATATTGACACTTCATATTTATGATTTTTTCACAGTAGTTTTACAAGATTTCATAGTAGTTTTACAAGATGATTCTTCTTATTTTTTAACACTTGATCTCCACGATTCAAGATCTTCACGAGCTACTCTTTAAATACATTGTTTTCCTCATTAAATGCATTTTAAGTAGTGTAAAACGTTTTATAAATTATCAAGTCACCTTTACATCGTAGTCATAAAATTTACTATATGCAAAATTGTTTTTTACTATTCATTTATTTATAGTGCATTTGTCCTCAAAATTTTAATTCAAACTTTGTGATGAAAATAGACCATGATACCTTTTTTATTACATCACTAGGTTCCCATATTGGCACTTCATATTTATGATTTTTTCATAGAAATTTTACAAGATGGTTGGTCTTATTTTTTAACAATTGATCTACACGATTCAAGATCTTTACTGGCTACTCTTTATAAGAGAGATCATACCCCAACTGACTTTCGAATTCAGTATATGAGAGATTTGGTATGTACTCTCTTGAGAGGAATATATGTAACACATTATGTAGACAAGTTTGGAGGAAGTGTCGGTTGATAGGCCACAACTCTAACTTAATCAAGAATCTCAAAGGGGTAATGTACCTAGGGCTTGACTTGCTCCCATCCTCATAACTCTCTTCCATGAAGATATTTTAAGGAATACTTTATCCCCGATATTAAACTTTAGGTTTCGTTGATCATTGTCAGCATAACTCTTCTATCGATTCTGTGTTGCTTTTGATGTGTTGGATCTTTTTTGTTATTTCTTTTTGTCATTGTTATGTATTTCTTTTCTTAAAAGGTTTCATATGGGGTCATTTGAATGCTTGAGTCAAAACTATTATTGTATGAGAACTCGATGAGTGTTGATTTCATCCTTCTTTCAGATTGACTATCTATTTGAGAGTGATATAACGTATTAAAGTTCAACTATGTTTTCAATGCCTTTTGAAGAGACTCCTCCAGAACTTTGAAGTGAACCTCATATCGTGATCAAATACAATTAATAGTGGTGTTCCATGCAACCTCACCATTTCTTTGACATTGCTTGAGTGAGGAATCTTCTTAGATTGCGATGAAGCATCCTTTGTAAGTCGATCCACTAAAATTCACGACATTGCTTCTTTTAGATGTCTTTGGAAGACCCGTAACAAAATCCATGTAAATATTTTTCCATTTTCATGTGAGTATAGGTAAAGGTTGATTCATTCCTTTGAACTTTTGTCGTCATGCCTTAACTTGCTGAAATGCCTAACATCTTGATATATGTATTCAACAACCTCCTCCTTCATATTGTTCTATTAGAAGTGTTCTCGGTGATCTCTATACATCTTTGTATTTCTCGAGGATAGTGAATGATGAATTATGTGCATCATCTAATAACTTCTTTATCTCTGACACCGATGACATACAAAATCGTGTCCTAAATCTCTCAACTCCATTTATATCAATGTTAAACTTCGAGGTTCTCTCATTCCTTGTTGCCTTCACTTTTTTTTTGTATCTCTACATCATCTCTTTGTGCCACCTTAATCTTCTCAAAGATGGATAGTTGAATAATCATTCGAGTAAAGTAGGTTGTCGTCCCTTCATGACTTCCATCTCCGTCCCTTGCAGGTCTAAGAAGATTGAATCCCTTTTAATACACATATAAAGTATTTTTCTACTTGTAGCATTTTTCACTTTGTTGGCGGATGTTTAACTTTTTCTATGTGAATATATATTTAAAAGCTTTTATGATCAATATATATGCTGTACTTCTCACAATAGGGATGATGGCTCAAAATCTTTAATGCAAAGATTACCGCCGCTAGTTCCAAATCATGTATCGGGTAATTTTACTTATGGATCTTTAACTGCTTTGTGACATACATTATGGCTTTATCATTTTGCATGAGGATGCATCTAAAGTCCTTTGAAGTATCGTTGTATATAAAAAGTTCTTCGCCAATTGAGGATAGTGTACATACATGTGTAATGACTAGCCACTTCTTCTGTCTAGAATCAAATTACTCCTTTATGAGTTAGTTTGGTTAGTTGGTTTGATAACTATGAGAAATTCCTCACAAACCATCAATAGTATCTAGCTGAACTAAGGAACTACTGATCTTCATCGCAGATGTTGGTCCGTGCCATTTTTCAAATACCTTTATCTTTTAAGGATCCACAAATATCTCATTGACTTGCTTCATCCAGAAGACACATTTGTTGTACTTCGCATACAACTTCTCCTTTCGCAAAGTATTTAACACAATACTCAAATGCTCATTAGGTTCTTCCTTGTAAAGACTTCTTTCATAGAGTCAATGAAGATTTTTGCAGCTTTTGTGATTTTGAACGATGTTAGTATGAACTCGCGGTGCTCATATCTTGTATTAAACACAATCTTTGGAATATCCTCATTTTCACCTCAATTAATTCCCGATTGAAAATCTACCTTTGAGAAGTACTAAGCCTCCTGTAATTAATCAAACAAGTCATCAATTCATAGAAATTCAAAAGGGGCTCGTGGCCTGTGACATGTGGGCTTTGCGGATGCGGATGCGGGGCGGGGCAGACCTAAAAATTTTGACCGTTTAGAATGCGGGTGCTGGTTTACCTGCGAGCCTGATTTATAAATAATGCAATTCATTCTTTCTCAAGCCAGTTAGTGCGGGCTTACCCGTGCGAGCGGTTTTCACTTCTAGTTGTCACCACTCTACCACTGAAGGAAATTGTTAACCCTCGTCTCCCTAGAAGTTGGCACCGCAAAGTCCAGCTCCAGTGCCATTGCCATATACATGTTTCTCTCGATGTCCCCTAGCCTGAGGATGCCCCCTCCTTCATCTCAATGCCATCAACGCTACAAGCCTGCTGGTCACCAAATTTTCAGACGACATAGGCGATCTCATCAGTGGAGGTGTATGCTAGGCAAACGGTGAGCACCGCCCATACGTTCTCGATCATCTCCTCCGTGACGCGGTGGACTGAATCCTTCAGCTGCTCACTGAGCAGGACCAAGTTTCCGGCGAAGCACACCCTAATCCCTAATTGGTGGCCTAAGCCTTCAACATCTTTCATCTCCTCCATTCGGATCTGTATCAGGTTCATGAGGAGCTTCACCTCCTCGGGGCGCCGCCTATAGTTGTCGATGTTGAAGGCATACGCCGTGACATACCAAATTCTCGGCTTGTAGCAGTACTCCAGCATCCTGACGGCAGCGAAAAAGATGGTGTTGTAGCCAGTGGCAATGGGGAGGTTCTGTTTTTCGTAGTATCATCGGTTTCCATGTACGATGAAGGCGATGAGGTGGGGGATCGACCCCGTGGTTAGGATCAGAAACGACAGGTTTTGGGCTAGTTTCCCACTGCCAGTGGAGAGGTTCCGACAACTCATGCTTTCTTGTTACTAATGTGATACGAGGAAAATATATATATTATTTAAATGTAGACAATAAATAATTTTAATTTTTTAAAATGCGGGCAAGCTCGCGGGCTACCCGCGGACTTATGTGGGGTGGGGCGAGCTTGATATTTTTTGTTCGCATTGTATGCGGACTTTTGCGGATAAACCCGTGTGGGTTGAAACCCACGCGGGCTTTGCCTGTCCCGCCCCGACCTGCTCGTTTCGCATCACTATTAATTCATGACAAAAGATAATTGTTCTTTATCGTGATATTGTTAAACTCCTGATAATCAATGCAGAGATGCATTGACTCATTATTCTTCTTTGAGAGGACCACTTCGGGTTACTCACGGTGAATCAATGTTGAGAACTTTTTTAACTCTTTACAACTTTTATCCCTTTTACTTCTTAGATATGTTGGGATCTTTATTCTCTTATTATCTTTTTCTTATCGCATGCAAGTATATGAAAGCGGATAATAGATGACACATACACATGATATTTTTGCAAGGTTCACTATTCAATAAGATTAGTTAGTTATTGCTGCATATGGTGATGACCACTACACAAATTCTCCATTACAACGTGATACCAAATATAGCGGCGTGGCTAGAAAATTATCCTTTGCCAAAGTGTGAGTCATTACACTTTAGGAGGGGGGGTGAAAACAATCATTCTTTCTTGAATTGGTGATGACCTGCTCCAACTTACAACCCATCATTGGTTCTTTATACTGTCTGCACAATCATTCTTCCGTGGACTCGTGATGACCTGATCCAACTTACAACCCCTCGCTGGTTCTTTATACTGTCTGCAAAAAACAGTCTTCACCTTCTTCTTAATGTTCTTTGTAACACCATGCTCTATTCGGTATTTGGCCGAACCTCTCCTCTTCTTGATCGTCTGGTACCTATTCGCCTGATCCTTCTTCTTCTTTCGATCACCACTTGATAGGGAAACCCCATCCAGACTTATGGTCGATCCCTTCTTCTTTCCTTCGGTCGATGCACTTTTGCTCAAATATATCTGATCGCCTCTTGTATGATTAGTTTTCTTCTTCTTCGATACAATTTCAATAATGAATATAGTATCAGTCTCTTCTTGCAATTGAATTTTTTGCAAACACTAATTACACCACACTTTTAATATTATTTTATGCAAGAGTGACCTTGCACAATCTCAAATGCAACTTCTCAAGTTGGTAAACCCTAGCACAAATAAAATATTACTCTTATTATTTTATGTGCTATTTCAATTTTATTCAATGTTCTAATTTAGTCCGCCTTGTACTTCAGTCTCAACTACACTTGTAGATGTTTAATTATCTTTGTCCATAACTGATCATGCTTGCACACTGTCTTCCTCGTGCAAACCTGAACGTGTATATTGTATTGCGCAGTTCTCCTTCTTCGCACAAGTGTTGAGCACTGGTTCTCTTTCATTCCTCACACTAATCAAAAGCACATAATAACCTCGTCAAAGCAATGCATCGCGTAAGTGCAGATATTGTATGTGTAACTCTTTCTTCTTAGCGTAAGGTTTTATACGCGGAAACTGTTCTTCACAATGCTCTTAAGCGTGTGGAGCACTATTGCTACCCTGCCATAGTGAGAGTGGCTCGCAGAATCAGTTATTCACGCAAATGAATGCACAATTCTTCTTCTTAGCACTAATCAGTGCGCAGTTCTTCTTTGTAAAAGTTTTGTGCTTTGCGAAGCTCCTCTTCACGAAAATGATTGGCTCACAGATCTTCTACCTTTTGCGCAAGTGGAAGCGCGAGAATGCTTTGTTTTCTAAAAATTAGAGGTCTCAGAGAAATCGTTAGTTACAACAACTGTCTTTGGTTGGGAGACTCCGTATTTATAGGTAAGGTTCCACCGCCTTTTCTACAAACTTCATCGGCTCAAATCCCTGGAAATAATGCGGTGTCAATGTTCGGAGATACTGATATCTTTAAACACATGAAGACCTCAATGCTTATTTCTTTCTTTTGCATACACATAGGTGTTCTTCCACCCTTTAGGGGAAAAAGCCAAATAACTGTTAAGTATCCTAATAATAAAAAACTATATAAAACGATCATGAAAATCAATAAAGGGACTATCTTACCTTTAATAAGGCAAGGTGCTTGTACTACTATGTTATGTTCTAGGTTAGCACTTCTTCTAGGGCCTATACTACGCGGACAAAAAATATGATTAGTCGGAAAAAATATATAATGAGCGATATTAGCAACAAGTTTTATTCATTTATCTCAATTTTTTTATGGATATTGGAAACGTTTAATAAGTAACATTGATTCTGTTGGATGGAAAGATCTTTATCCCGGTTCTATCTATATGCTTCTATGAGTTTTATATACCCATTCCCTCAAGATATTGATTTTGAGGTTATAACATTAGTATTCATCCAATTAATCGAGCAGTATGCTTACAATATTGATACTTCATATTTGAAATTTACTATAGGTTATAGAATGTAATTACCTTTATCTAGTGATTTATGACTTACTTTAGGTAAGACTATACCATTGTTGATCAATATGGTAATCATGTACCAATGAATAAGATATATGATATGATTGATCAACTAGTTAAGTTATATGGTGAATAATATCAGGATGCAGTGATTAAAAGTGTCTTTATTTGTATCTATTATGAACAAAAGGATTCACATAAATTAATAGACTTTCCTAATGAGATATCACCAGCTATTCTTACTAATATTCACAATGTAATGGAGTCAGAAATTGGAAGTTGTGAACTAGAAGTTAAATCACTGAAGTATAAAGATAGTCGTATTCCCACTAAAATAAAGGCAATCAAAGGTAGGGGAAAAGAATGTTGTTCTTTCATTGTAGTCGATATAGAGACTATACCACTAAAAGAATGTTATTTGAATTTCTCTCTAATTTGGAGGTCTATGTGACAAAAGATCCTCGTGTTCGAACAGTTTATTTCCATAATTTTGCCTGATTTGATGGAATTTTCATTCTTAGGTATTATGTTGAACCTGGTAATCCGTATAGAATTAAAACATTGATGAGGAATCATAAACATTACGAGTTTAAATTATATATTGGTGGTAAGCTCTTATTACGTTTTAGAGATTCATGCACATTGCCCCTTAACAGTCTTGAATCATTGAGGAATACATTATGTCATGAATTAGGTATCAAAGGTTCTATCCTACATTCTGAATTGGAAGTGTCTAATCTTTAGGGTCATAGTGAGGATTTGATAAACTATCTTCGACAAGATATTTAGGTGGTGTGATGTTGAAGGCGCAAGAGATGAATTGGGAAAAGTATAATATTGATATCGAGGATGTGATGACATTGTCATCACTTCCCCTTAAAATCTTTTGTCAGAATTATTTGGGTGATGAGTCCTTTCATATTCTTATACTTACAAGAAACCAAGACACCTTTATTAGGCATGGCTATTATGGTGGTCGTGGTGATGTCTATAAGCCCTATGGTGAGAATCTATACTATTATGGTGTGAACTCTATATCCTTATATTATGAAAGAATATCCGATGCCTTGTGGTATACCTGTATGGAAGAATAATTTGGAGAGCGTCGAATTAGATAGCTTGTTTGGATTTATTGAGGCCTATGTATTATGTCCCCTACTAATATATCACGCCCATTCTTATCTTATAAGGATAAAACTGGTACTCTAGTCTTTCCTACAGGAAAATTCGTTGGAATCTTTTATAATTAAGAGTTGAAGTTTGCGCGTCATTTAGGTTATCATATAATTCCTCTTAGGGGTTATTTGTTTGACAAAAAGGCCCATCCTTTCAAAGGCTTTGTCTCACACCTCTATGAAAGCAGACTAGAATCCAAGAAATCAGGTGATGAAGCTATGACATTTATTTATAAGATTCTAATGAACTCTCTCTATGGTAGATTTAGTACGAATCCTTAAAGTACAGTAACAGAGATATGCAATCAAAAGAAATATGAAGAATTGATGAAGAAGGATAGTTTTCAATCAGCAGAGAAGCTTACCGATCATTATTATATTGTCAATTACATTACTAATAGTAGCTTTGCTGACAACGATGACTGGAAAGCTCCTAAGATGTCGACAGTTCATTTGTCTGCAGCTATAACTGCTTGTTCTTGTATTCATATGTATCCACACATTTCCAGACCTGACTATTACTATACTGACACCGACTCAATAGTTCTAGGAAGTCCTCTTCTTGACGATATGATCTCTTCCATTGAATTGGGTAAGTTTAAATTCGAATGCCATGTCAAGAGAGGAATATTCTTAGCACCTAAAAGTTATATGTTAGACATAGAAGATGATAAACATATTATTAAACACAAGGGTCCTGTTAAAGATTTAGTAACATTTGAATGGTTTAAAAGGCAATTGGCGGATCTCTCTTTAATGAATCAGATCTCAACTTCTGCCAACTTCAGAATAGATTGGAAAGAAGTCAAGATTGTCAAAAAGGAATTGATAATAAACTCTGGACTACCACATAGTACGAAAAGAGAGAATGTTTATGATTCAAATAATGTCTGGATAGACACACGACCAATATAAGTAATAAACTTAGGGAGTAAAGATGCACCCACTATTTACCTATTTGAACAATTGAGTAAAAATGAAGAAAATGATAATGATAAAAAAACAAAAGTCAGTCAGTCCCCCACAGAAGGTTAAAAGACCAAACCAACTCTCTACAATATTAAGGCAACGACATTGAAGTCTAAGACAAAAGGTAAGAAGGATTATAAACCAAAACCTGATGAGTAAGTTGGAAAGGGCCCTCTCTCTTAGAATTTCATATCCTACCAGGTAGAATATCTCCAGGCAGGTCCGTTTCATTTCGTACGTAAGACATTAATTAATTAGTATGAATTAATAATGTACGTTGTAATTATGACTTCTGTTCTCTAGAAGTTTCTTAAATTGATTCCACTTCTCTTGAGAAAGTGAAGACTCTGCATCATTAACTTGATTTGGATTACAACACTGCATCTACATAGTAGTTGTAAGACTTAACAAAGTCAGATACCTTTTTATCCCATTTGTTTTTATCTTTCATTGATGATAGGGGGTAAAGTGAATTCAAATAATCAGCAAGATAATCAGATGGCATATGATTGCTATTACAGTAACATGTTAAGGGTGATGGGATATGAATATCTTGATTAGCGTAGTTAGGTTGAATAAGATTGATCCTAATCAATTCATTAATAATTTGAAGTGGAGGACCCATATTAATAAAGATCTTGATATATATATATATCGGGCACAATTCTTACGTAAGGCGGTGTTATAAAATTGTCATGTACGGTATATATAGGTGTTCCTTGTTTCAACAATGATTTTACTACTTTCATGACAATGTATGCATCATTCTGATGAATAAAGTTAGTGCATGGTGATGATTGAGTCTTTCACTTATCCCTCGTCATAGTAGGTACACTTATAGCAATCCGTCGTTTCTTTTTGGTAGTCCTTTCATAAACCATTATCTCTTCTTTTACGAAAGACATATAATCCTGTTTAGTAGTGAAATATGGTATGCTATATACATCAGCTCTATCCGTTGCATAACAAAACCAACTAATGATACCGATCAACTTCATAAAATTGATTGTCTGGATATTTATGGTTCCAAAATTCTATGCTAAGTTTAGCGAGGTTATAGGTATCCTTTTGACTTGACAATTCACCATATTTTAGCCTAATATCATGTTCCATACTGGTCATTGTCTTCCCATAGATCAAAGGCATGAATAGACTTTTAATGAGCTTTTTATCCAACTTAGATTCAATGATTTTCATCTTCAATTTATCATTGATTCGTTGATGCAAAAACTCTTTATAATCACGAAGTAAATACATATATAAATCTTGTATTTTTCCATCAGGGCCGGGAGTAAGATTTGTTCTCCTAGCCATTTCTTCGTTAAGCAAGAAATAACCCATGATCTGATAAGCACTAGCAGCAACATCTTGAGTTATTGGCATCCTATTAGATTCTGGAACTTTTTCGTTACACAATACCTTTGCTATGAACTGAAATGGATCACTAGCCTTCTTATAAAATGTTATTAAATTCTTATCAATATCATCATTATCATAGATCTCACGCAGTTTCTTGATGATTGTAGGCAAATACTATTAAACTTCTAGCTAAATCACGCTCATGGAAATGCAAGATACCTGAGCGGTATATTCTACCATGGAAGTCAAGGCCGGCAGATAAAAGACATAATCCTTGTATGCGGATGCTAGCCTGATTATGAAATCTTCATACCTAGCTGTCTGCACCCTCTTAGCTAATCCCTTTAAGGGAACACTAAGGCTAGAAACATTTTGTATTTCATTATTCAGGTAATAATATTTCCTCATAAGATCGTATGCTTCTTTTAGATTCATGTGTGCTAATCCATGCATAAGAATACCTTCTTTTTCTAAATTAGCACGATTCTTCTTAATGAACCCCACTATATTTTTATTGATCTAAAATCCTTGTTTCTGAAGCTCATTCAATATGTTGCACATGTCCTTATACCTATCATCATCTAATTCTATATTGAAATTGTTTAAGTTGTTGGATGATATAAGACTAAACCTATTATCTACGGAGGTTCTATTACTAAAACTATTATATATATCAAGAGTAGGACTACTTAAGCAACCGTCTCTCATTTCAGACAACCTAAAAGGCTTACTTAACTCAAACTCAAAAAAGAATTGTTTTTTTTGATATGTGCTCCCAATCTAATTGCTTGCAAACCATTGGAAGATTGAGTTTCAACGGGATAAGACTTAAGTCAAAATCACACACATCGGATAAATAGGACCCTTTCCTTTATCTTTAACTACAACTGTATGATCATCAGTTGAAAAGGTCTCAATATAGATCAATTTTCTTTCAATCATTAACTCGAATAATCTTTTACCAATTTCATATTTCTTACTTTTTTTCTGCTCGATATCACCATCCTTAATACTATCAACTTGAGTACTTGTTGCTATACTACTTATTGTCTTATTTTTATTAATTATATTAGCCTATGTTTGAATAGTGCTATCTAGCTTATCCAACAATGTAGATACCTTCACAACTGAGGACTCTTGAATATTGTTATACAACACCCCTAAGACATATATAATGATAGCCTCCAGTGTATATATTCACCAAACTGAGCTACAATACTGTAATAAATATCTTGAGGTAGGTATTTATATAAATAAGATCTAGCGCTTATAAGATCCTTTTCTATCAATAGTTTAATTAGATTTGGAGTCTCATTAAAATACATTATATTCATCGAATTGACTAGTCATATTTTCCATTTTAGTTTGTAACATCTGTAATTCATTTTTCGATATAACGAGAGTATTATTAATGATTTCTTTATCCTTGTACTCATTCAGTAATATCATAACATTTTCATCATACTTACTAATATATTCTTTATCTATGATTTTAGCTTCCAATTCCTTAAAAAAAGCTTTCCAAAACTCATTCATTACAGTATGATTAGATGTACTATACTCCTTTCTATGAATGATAAATCTGACCCTTTATATAGAATAAATATATTATACGTACAAGCACCTTGCCTTATTAAGGGTAAGACAGTCCCTTTATTGATTTTCATGATCATTTTATGTGGTTTTTTTATTATTAGGGTACTTAATAGCTATTTGGCTTTCCCCCCCTAAAGGGTGGAAGACACCTATGTGTATTTGACGACGCCTCACGTGCATACGAGCATGTGCATCATTTCATGCACCCACACTGCCTCGAATGATCTGCACGTTGACATTGTCATTCAACAATCATATTTTGTAACGCCTAGACCCGAGAGCCACTAAACTGGTGCCCCAGGTCGGTCCGCTACATGACCTCAGGTGCGCCTCTCCGTACGCCAGAGGTTGCTGACTAACAGTGATGGTCTAATGAGACTTGTAGGGATACTATACCCTCTATCAAAGTAAGCCACAACAGGTAAAGTATGAAATAAGGAACACAAGAAAATAATAAACAAGCATCACAATCCATTTCAAAAAACTAGCTACATGCCCACAACCAAACAGTAAATGTATCATGTCATGTCATACCATGTTGAGTGTAAAAAAACCCCAAAATAAAGACAAGATGAAGAATCTCCAAAACGGGTCTCAACACTTGGTTCAATTCCCTCATCCATGCACATCCCTGAGCCCGAAATCAACCCTCTAGCATAGGGCCTTTGCTCTTATCCTGACCCACAACCAAGAAGTTTGCTCGAGTACCCAATGACACCCCGAGCAGAGTGTGAATATAACTCGATAGGCCACCACCAACGGTGTCTACAAAATATCCAATCTAAAACAAATAGTGTATGCAGAAGTACGATATAACAAGATAAACGAAGGGATAAACCGGGGTCCTTTCATTAACATGTTCATATTATCCATTTTCATCATTAGTTCCTTGAGTTACCCATGTCCATCAAATTCACTTTGGCCATGTCGGTTATATGATTATGCATAAGGGGAGTCACGTTTCCTGTTTCACGGGAACAATCATTTCTCAAAACAATATACATCAACTTACCTTGAAGCCTCAGTCTAGGTATTCATGCCATGTGCATTCGTTTGGGGCATAAAGCCTCAGTTCGATATACCCTAACCCGTGCCCTATAAGGGTGGGTTTAGAGCCTCAGTCCAACCCGACCCTGTGGGAGGGAGCCCCAGTCCACATCCCACTCAACCACTTATTCCCATGATCATGCTTCATCAACCATTTACCACATTTACCATTACAAGCCAAAACTCATCCAAAACATTCACGATAAGCCAAACACTCCCTTATGCCTCATTAACATGCTAAACCCACATATCATTGGTTTTCATCACATAACATTTCAATTAAACACTTAACAACCCAATTCTTTATTCATGAGAATGGTCCACGCCATGGGTGTCCCTCAGCCTCGTCTAATCAACCTCAACGTATCCCACGAGGATCATGAGGGGTTCAATTCTTCTTTCAATCAACCCCAACATTTACTACCAAAGAGATAATACTTCAACATTGAAGAATATTTATTACATAACATAACAAAACCACGCCAGGACCATATAAGTTTAGTGTCTTTAGAAACTGGGAAACGTAAACAACTGGTTCATAAAACATCCACATTGTCTCTCGTTTATTTCTTCATAACTACTCTCTTTTGACATATATTACTTAATACCATTTTTCATCACCTGGGGAAAAGAAACATATGAAAGAGTGAGCTCAAATGCTCAGTAAGGGTAAACGAGAGAAATATCAATCATATCATAATCATAAGAACATAACATTTGAAAATCTTATCCTGCATATAAAAGATCATAATATCATGTCATGAGATAAATCATAGAAGTGCAATGTGATCCTAATAGTCATAAAACAAGATATGAAATTTCGTGGCATACACACATAAACATAGAAAATCATTTCGTATTAGTCAAAGCTCATTACCGAGACCATCATAGCGGACATAGTCCATTACTGAACCGAGTTCACTCCTCATTCCAGCCATGTATTACTGAACCAGATTTACTTGCCGTTTCATTCATGTCTATCTCATAAGATATAAATATTTACTCAATGCATTGAAGGAAGATATAGGTCTCATCTATCTCATAATGAAACCATTATTATGTGTGCCACAAAAATATAAAAACATTCACCATACCATAACCCATGAAATAAAATGGATTTCATAAACATCATTTCATCACAATTAATATAAAACAAATGGATTTCCTAAACAACATTCCATCATAAACACAATCAAATCATAGTAATAATAGGGATAAAAATATTACTCTATTTAAAGAGTGTCATCTTAGATGGAAAATAATTTTGAGAAAACACTAGAAATCATTTCATGTGAAAATAACATTGTAAGCTTGTAGGGGAAGCTTCAAGGAAATAATGCATTATGAAAGCGTAAAAATCCGTTCATGCCGTACAAGTTTAAAAAAACATTCTTATCGTACTTTTATCGGAAAAATAAAAAAGTACCTTGTATCGACAACGACAAAAGATTTCATTCATACGGTTTAGTAAAAATTTACGAATGAGTAAAATTGACTTTAAACAATTATAGAAGGATATAAAGAATATTTTGAAATACATATTTAGGAAACATGAACGTGGATGATAAATATACGCTAGTAAATACTTGCAAATAAACAATCTTGGATAAAAACGAGATTTGCAAAGTTATCCCTTACCTTAGGTCCGATATGTTACGTATGTATTCGAACCTCCTGTATAATGATTTAAATAATATTATTGATTTATTTCATAATTATAATCATTTTTATGATAACATTTATGATCATATTTTCATCTGTTTGTTAGTAACATTTCATTGTTACTCGTTATTCGAGTATTAACTGCTTTATGTTCTTATGCATGTTTTGTCGGATAAGTTCTTATTTCTCGTTTTTAGGTTATAGTTATATCATTTATAGAATGATATTAGTATAATATATATCATATTTATTCATTCAATTCATGTATATAATCACGTTTTAATGAAGATTGTGTTGAATGAATCACATCGCATCGTGGAGATGGTAGACCGTACGTATGCACGAGTGATAATATCATTTCCAAAACTGTTGAATGGTATTGAAGTGAATGATGTATATTATTTCAGAATTAGTATCATGTTATAATAATCATATATAATTATTATTTCCATCATTATATCCATCCAAGTAAGGTGGTGGTGAAAAACAGATTACACCACGGTATAAAGACGGTAAACTGTATGTACGCACACATAGTGATTTCATTTTTCATAGGATGGGTAGAAGGTGGATTATGATTGTCTCATATTTATAATAACATATTAGTATATGAGTGATACTGATGTTATTACTTTATTGTAAGAACCCAGACCTTCTTTTCAGGTATGTTTTTCCTTTTTCTGGAGTTTTTGAGAAAAGTTGAGTTTCTGGAAATTTTTGAAGTACACGCCGTGTACTTTCTGAGTACACGCCGTGTACTTCGTTGCCGCTCGAGGCCGTGTGCTGACCGTGTCATGGCCACACACACGACCATGTAAGGGTGACATGGAGACCGCCTAAAGCGGAGTACGGAAAAGCCTAGTACACGCCGTGTACTCTAAAAGTACACGCCGTGTACTTTCTTTTTTTTTCACTAAACGCACCGGGGTCGCGTCTAACCCCAGAAACGTCTTCTCCAGTTTCTTCGACCGAGAGCGTCCGTACGACCGTGGATCTTCGGCGGACCCCCGAGCCTCTGTCCGTTCTTCGAATCGACCGCCGTCGATTGCGTTAGAATCGCATCGGTAAGCTCTTCCTTCTCCTTGAGATTCGTTTCCCAATTCCTCCTCTTTCTCAAGTTATCGTGGGTTGACCGTTTTCGACGTTTTCTTAGATCTACGACGTTCCAAGGAGATTCAAGCTTCGAGGTCCGAGTATATCAATCTTCTAACATCGAGGTAGGTGGTTTGTGCCTTCCTGTAGGAAGTCTTTGAGTATTTGTGCAAATTCCACCAATACTCTTGAACGGGGTATTGCGTGTTTCCTGTTTTTCCCTTGTTTGCCTGCTTCGCTTATATGCTTGAGTAGAGGTTATTGTTTGTGAATAGGGTAATTTACTGTGTTTTGGATGCTTTGCCTATGCATGTTTGCCTGTTTATGACCATTTGGTCTAGTTTTGCCTGTTAGGCTATTGGCAGTTCCGTGCCTAGTTGTAGGATGATATCTCTGTTCTTCCATGCTGATATGTTGTAGAATGTTAGCCAAGTAGTTCTTGAGGTTTACTTGGGCCGTTACACGATGCTATACTTGTTGATTTTACACGAGGTTGTGAGAACCTAGTGTAGTAGGCCATAAGGAGAATGGACGTAAGAGCTTCTCCAGAGTGTCTTTAATTTACGATGCGAGACCACATGGGGGAATTGACGTTGAATGCTTTCTCAGAGAGTCTGTAGTTTCTCGACGCGGGCCATAGGGGGAATGAGATGTTGAGTGCTTCCCCAGAGCGCCTTTAGTACGATACGAGACTATAGGGGGAATTAACGGTGAATGCTTCCTCAGAGAGTCTATTCTTTAGCTGAACCAGAGGGGTGAGACTGTGTGTGCCTCCCAGAGGGTTGCTAGTAATTGTAGGTTGAACCATATGAGTTAGGCTGTGAGAACTACCCAGATGTTACCTGTTTGTTCTTCTTGCTTGCGTGACTGCTTACTTGTTTGTAAATTATATGCTAGAAACTGTAGATTGTTTGTTGTTTAGTACTTCCCTGTTTACTGCTTTCTGTACTTTTACCTGCCATATATTTACCGACTATTAGACACAGATCTTTGGGTGGTTGCCTACTGAGACTTTGTCTCACACCCTGTTTGGGTCATGCTTTTGGGCCCAAACAGATTATATTGTTGCAGGTATAGATAATGACAAACATCTTTCTACTTCAGATTCTTGATTGCACTGGAGTTGGAGAGCATGAGACCAAGCTGAGGCTTGCGATGCTGAGGAGTTGCTCATCTGTTGTTTTTCTTTTGTACTTTGGTTTAGCGTTGTATTCAACATTGCGACTTGTTTGACTGTTTTCCTAGACATATGTGTATCATGCATCATTTACATATATTTCTGCTTCAGTTGTTTATTTATCAGTCTTCCGCTGTCACTATTGTTGGTATTTATTGCTTCCGCTGTTGTATGTATTTGTGTACTTCTGCTGTGTATTCTACCCATGATGACATAGTTTCCCCACTATCACACTCAAGACCTTCGCTGCTAGTCGGCAGCCTCTGGCGTTGGGGAAAATGCGCTTGAGGCCATGTAACCGGGTACGGGGTGCCTCTGGGTGGCTTCTGAAACCGGGACGTTACATTTATAATGAAACAACTAATGAAGAGGAAGTAGAAGAAGAAAGAAGTTTGAAAGAATCGATAAATGATATTACTTCTTCTTTCATGTGTCTCCTCTAAATCTTCTCTTAGAGCAGTACAGTTGGTCTTTGAAGATGACCAGAACATTTAGAATGAAAATAGGGAAATTGAGAAGGAAAAAGGGCAGGGGATGACCGAGCTTGAAAGCTAAAAATGAAGTGAAGAGGTGAGGGAGGAGATACCCTTTTATAATTGAGGTGATATGCCCTTTTGGAAACTCCATAAATAATAATTTATAATAAAATCAAACCCTACCCAAAAACCTCCAAAATGTCTGAACTTCGAAGATGAGATGAGATATGGTTATAATCTCATCAACTAATAAATTTTGGATAAGTTATTTTGTCAATTTAAACCATACTATTTTAATTGACGCTTAGTTATTCTATTTAATTTTAATTGTGGTAATAACATTTTAAATATTTAATGGTTATAAATATTTACTTATATGGTGTTAATTGACCATAAATGGATATTTTATGACATTGTAAATCTTATAATTATCACTTTGTAATTTTTAAATATTTTTATGATTTTTAAATAATTTAATAAAATGTTATTTTCATAAAATATCAAGTGTCAATTTTGACACTTCAATTATTTTACTTAAAAAAATACACTGTTAACATGTCACCCACCTAGAAAATTCGTGGAGCATATTAATTAGTTCATATAATATTTATTTTAATATTTTTAAAACCATTTATTTGATATTTCTATTAATAAAATATTTTTTACATCACTATCGTGTCATCTTTAATGATAATTATTTAATCTCTAAAAATTATAAATAAATTCCTATGATGTAGGTAATTCTTTTAGCTTTCTAGAGACTATCTATAGTCGATATTATCTCCTAGTTATCCATATATTAAAATTAGTATACTTATATAAAATGAGATTGACATTTTGTCATATTCATTAGTTTTTATTACATTCATGTTATATTCATAGGTAATTGGCCATAAAGTGGTTTCATTTCAAACAATAAATGATAAATGTTGAATTTAGTCATCCAATAGGATTTTTACAGGTGTTAAGGTAATTTTATAATATTATTTTTACCTTTAATTACTTGATTTACCTTTAACCATGGTAATAAAAATAATTACCAAAATTACTATTCATAATGCTAAAAAATAAAGTAGCATATTAACATAATTTGGACTTGCTGATTTCAAATATGGAATCCATTTTTCAAAATTCAGAACACAGAAGTTACAGTAATTAATTTAAAATTAATCACGTTGTTGAAATTAGAAAACAAGTTTTAAAAGTTAAAAAATTGCAAAAGATTGAAATGTTTTTACTTATAAATTCAATGTAAAATTAATGCTAATGACATACATTATATTGAATGATAAAAATATATTCTATTTATATTTTAAAACCATTCAATATTATAATTTAACCATATAAATTATCTCGATGAAAAAAATTTTTAATTAAAATTTAGCCTATTTTTAGTATTCATCAAAACATGAAAGTTATTAGAAAAATATCAAAAATTTATCCAAAGTAAATTTTTATGTCTCGCTTCAAAATAACATGTTTATGTTGTCATATAAAAATTATTAATGTGTCAAAATCTTAATTTAAGATGGATTCGCCACTCAAAGGTATAAAATTAATCTTAAAAAATAGGTTTTTATACATCAAATAGAGTTTTATTCATACCCTATGACTAAAATATCGATTGGATGAATATAAAAAATATTTTATTTTAGTATATAACACATATATATCTCATTAATTTCATTACCAAAAGTAATTCACTCAAAAATACAAATATCTAATTGATTTATATTTTTCATAAATAATTGATAACCAATGAATTCATAATGCATTTTCATAAATTAGTTATAATTATTCCCGCTAACCTAACAGTTAGGCTATAATTTTATAACAAGGGCATCTCACAGTTCGTTTTAAGAAAATATTTCATAAAAACATATGAGTGTTACATTCTACCCCCTTAAACTAAATTTCGCCCTTGAAATTTGTCACTTGGAAACAAACAGATGAGGATACCTCTCCCTCATCATATCCTCAAGTTCTCATGTTGCTTCTTCAAATTGGTTGTTCCTCCATAAAACTTTAATCAAGCGAGTTGTCTTATTTTGTAGAATTTTTTCGCTATGATCCAGAATCTATATCGGTTGTTCTTTATAAGAAAGATCTTGCTCCAACGGTACGACTTCTAAGCTTAGTACATGTGAAAGACCAGGTATGTACTTTCTCAGGAGAGATACATAGAACACATCATGAACTTGAGAGAGATTTGGTGGAATCGCCAATCTGTAAGCTACCTTTCCAACACGATCTAGAATTTCAAAAGGACCGATATACCTAGGGCTCAACTTGCCCTTCTTTCCAAATCTCATTACTCTTTTCTAGGGAGATATTCGTAAGAACACCTTATCACCCACTTCAAACTCTAGGTATTTTCTTCGGTTGTCAACATAACTTTTTTGTCGACTCTGAGCTGTTCTTATGTGTTGTTGAATAGATCTGAGTTTTTCTACAATTTCATCAACAAGATCAGGTCCTAATAGTTTTCTTTCTCCAACTTCATCCCAGCAAGTTGGAGTTCTGCACTTCTTTCCATAGAAGAGTTCATAAGGAGCCATCTGAATATTGGAGTGAAAGCTATTATTGTAAGAAAATTCCACCAATGATGGGTGTTGATCCCAACCACCTTTGAAATTCATAGAGCAAGCTCTCAACATGTCTTTCAGAGTTTGAATTGTCCTCTCAGACTAACTACTTGCTTGAGGATGATAAGCAGTGCTGAAATTTAACTCTGTATTCAGAACATGTTGAAGACTTCGCCAGAACTTTGAGGTAAAGCTTGGATCCCGATCAGATATAATGGAAAGTTGTACTCCATGCAATCTTACCACTTCCTTTACATATATCCTGACAAGCTGATCAAGAGAAAAATCATCTCTAATAGCAATGAAGTGTGCAGACTTCGTAAGACGATCAACTATACCCCAGATAAAATCATTGCATTTAGATGTTTTGGGAAGTTCGATGACAAAGTCCACAATGATGTTTTCCCATTTCCATTCTGGTATGGGTAATAGTTGTAACATCCTCTTAGACTTCTGTCTCTCAACCTTAACTTGCTGACAAACCAAGCATCAAGAGACACATTCGACGACATCTCTTTTCATGTCATCCCACCAGAAGTACTCTTTCAGGTCCCTGCACATCTTTGTGCTTCCAGGGTGAATAGAGAATGAAGAACTATGAGCCTCATCCAATAACTCTTTCTTTAATTCTGGTATGGGAGGAATACAAACCCGGTTCCTGAACCTTATTATTTCATCATAATCAAGGTTGAATTCAAAAACATTTCTCACATTTTTTTGTAACTCTACATCTTCCTTCTGTGTCTCTTTAGTCTACACTTGTATAGATGGTTGAACATTCATTTGAGAAAGATAAGATTTCTCCCCCTCCATTAAAATTTCAAGATCCATCATTTGAAAATCCATAAATATTAGATCTTTCGCGATCCTCATCATGGATAAGCTAGCATGGTCTTTTTGGCTCAAAGCATCTACTACCTTGTTTGCTTTCCCAGGGTGATAATGTATTGAGCAGTCATAATCTTTAATCAACTCCAACCATCTTTTTTGGCGCATATTCAACTCCTTTTGTGTGAAAATATACTTTAAACTTTTATGATCAGTATAAATATCACACCTTTCACCATAAAGATAATGTCTCCATATCTTCAATGCAAAGATTACCACAACTAACTGCAAATCATGAGTTGGGTAATTTTGCTTATGAATTTTCAACTACCGTGAGACATAAGCTATCACCATATCATTTTGTATGAGAACACATCCCCTTCTTGGATTCATCACTGTAGATCACAAACCTTTCTCCACTACAAGGCAGTGTGAGCACATGTGCACTGACTAACCTTCCTTTTAACTCTTTGAAATTCTCTTCACATTCCTCCGTCCAAACGAACTTAACTTCTTTTCGAGTCAACTTGGTGAGTGAATTTGATAATCGTGAAAAATATTTCACAAAACGTCGATAATATCCAGCCAAACCAAGAAAACTTCAGATCTTAGTTACCGTTGTTGGTCTCGACTATCTTTCAATAACCTATATTTTTGCTGGATCCACAGATATCCTCTCTCTTGAGATTATGTGACCCCAAAATGAAACTTTCTGAAGCTAAAATTCACACTTGGTAAATTTAGCATAAAACTTCTCATTTCTCACGGTCTTCAGTACAATTCTCAAGTGATCTTCATGTTCTTCTTTTCTCTTTAAATAGATAAAAATATCGTCTATAAAGACTACCACAAAATGATCAAGATAGTCTCTAAAGACTCTATTCATTAGATCCATAAAGATAGTGGGGACATTAGTAAGACCAAAAGGCACCATTATAAATTCATAGTGTCCATACCTTGTACGGAATGTCGTCTTTGGTATATCCTCCTTTTTGACCCTTAATTGATGATATCCTAAATGAAGATCAATCTTGGAAAAGTATTGAGCTCCGCGTAGTGGTCAAATAAGTCATCAATGCGGAGAAGAATATATTTGTTCTTGATAGTGATCTTGTTAAGTTCTTGATTATCAATGCAGAGTCTCATTGATCTATCTTTCTTCTTAATAAATAGAACATGTGCTCCCCAAGGTGACGCACTAGGACGTATGAATTCCTTATCAAGATTTTCTTGGAGTTACTTTTTTAATTCCTGCAACTCAATTGGGGTCATTCTATAAGGTGTCTTTGAAATAGGCATAACACCCGATATGAGTTCTATTGAAAACTCAACTTCACAATTTGGTGGAAGACCTGACAATTCCTCCGGAAAGACATCATCAAACTCCCGTACAATTAGCGTATTCTTAATCGTGAGTTTCTCTCCAACCATTTGAGATAAATAATCTTTATTTATTGGAATCAAGACCCATAAGATGGAATAAATTTCTACCGGAAGGTTATATTCATCCTTTCATCGATAGATGATCATAGATTGATCTGGAATATGAAATTTGACTTCCCTTCCTTGGTAATTGATATGAGCTCCATATAGAAAAAGTCAATCCATGACAAGAATCGCATCAAATTCCACTGTAGGAAGGATCACAAGATTTGTGGGAAACACTTTCCCACAAACTTCAACCGAAGAAGAATTATAAACTTTTGATGCGACTGTTGTGCCATTAGGAGTTGTCACAGCTAACTCAACATTTAATTGTTGAGGTAATACAGTGATACCCTTAGAAAATTATTTAGAAATAAAAGAGTGGGTAGATCCAGAATCAAATAAAACATTTGCTACTTTAGAGTGGATGATAAGTGTACCTTTCACCACTTCATTATTGTACTCAACGTTGTCGATAATGATTGCATGTGACTTTCCTTTGTCTTTGGCCTTAAGAGTTTGTTGATGTCGATCATCATCAATAACACTTGGATTAGAGCATTGATTGGCATGATGTCCCATTTCCTTGCACTTGTAACATTGAAGTGTAGGAGGTGCATTCTGTGTAGCCTTTTCTTTGTACGCATCATTAGACATATTTTTCCCATCACTTTGATATTCAATTGCCTGATGATCTTCTTTTCCACACTTAAAACATTTACTCGCCCCTTTAAGAAAATTCCCTCCATGTTTCTTTCCACACTTTGAGCATAAGGGAAAACTCATCTTCTTTTCAGTGTGGTCTTTAGATTTTCCTTTGAATTCTATTTTTCTCTTCTTATCAAACCCATATGACTGATGAGTTACTCCAATCTTCATCTCAACCTTGAGAGCACATCAAACAATTTCCTCATAGCTACTGAAGTCCCCTTATGGATAATGCCTTTCTGAGACTTGGTTTTAAACCACTAAAGAATCAATCAATTTTACTCTCAGGTTGGATAATAATTCCAGAAGCGTACCTTGCAAGTCTTGTAAAATTTGCTTTGTAGGTACCAACAGATTCATCATCCTTTTTCTTAAGTTCAAGGAACTCATTCTCCATCTTTGTTCGAAGAATACGAGGAAAGTACTTATTGAAAAATAAGTTCTTGAGCTTGTCCCATTCCATGGACTCAATTCCATTACTTTGCCTCGTATTCTTGATAAGATTTCACAATTGATCAGCTTCGCCTTCCAAACGATAGACTACCAAGATGACTTTATCATGTTCATTCAGAACATTGTAGAACTGAAAATATCTTTTCAGCTATACTGATCCATTGTTCAGCCACTAATGGATCAAAAGACCCGTGGAATGAAGGTGAATGCTATCTCATGGACTCAACAGAATGTTGCTCCCTCTTTTGCTCGTTTGAAAGTCCTGCATGATTCATGGCTTGAGAAAGTTGTGTGAGCATGACTACAAGATTTTGCATTCCAGCTCCCATAACATTTGGCTGCTTAGGGGGACAATCATTGCATTGCCTGTCACATTCAACATTAACGCGGTTCCTTCGGGTTCCAACCATTGACTAAAACTAATAAGCATAGTGTGAGCAACACTAATCGTAATAGGAAAACCACATAATCAAGAATAAAATTTTAATTTAGGACATTAGGTTTTATCATAGGTTATTCATGAACATCTCTAAAATACTAGGATAAGATTATAACCTATACTTAGACATATCCTCAAGGTTCTTACTAAGGTTCTCTCATCCTAGTTTTCAAAGGTTAACTATATCTTTGCTCTGATACTAACTATAACGGCCCATACTTTACATATTGATATTACTTCAACATTGAAGAATATTTATTACATAACATAACAAAACTACGCCAGGACTGTATAGATTTAGTGTCGTTAGAAACTGGGAAACGTAAACAACTGGTTCATAAAACATCCACATTGTCTCCTGCTTATTTTTTCATAACTGGACTCCCTTTTGACATATCTTACTTAATACCTTTCTTCATGACCTGGGGAAAAGAAACATATGAAAGAGTGATCTCAAATGCTCATTAAGGGTAAACAAGGGAAATATCAATCATATCATAATCATAAGAACATAACATTTGAAAATCTTATTCTGCATATAAAAGATATAATATCATGTCATGGGATAAATCATAAAAGTGCAATGTAATCCCAATAGTCATAACATAAGACATGAAATTTCGTGGCATACACACATAAGCATAGAAAACCATTTCATATTAGTCAAGGCTCATTGCCGAGACCATCATAGTGGACAAAGTCCATTGCTGAACCGAGTTCAGTCCTCGTTCTAACCCTGTATTACGGAACCAGATTTACTTGTCGTTCCAGTCATGTCTATCTCATGAGATATAAATCTTTACCCAATGCATTGGAGGGAGATACAGGTCTTACCCATCTTATAATGAAATCATTCTTACGTGTGCCACAAAAACATAAAAACATTCACCATAGCATAACCCATGAAATAAAATGTGTTTCGTAAACATCATTACATCATAATTAATATAAAACAAATGGATTTCCTAAATAACATTTCATCATAAACACAATCAAATCATAGTAATAATAGAGTTAAAAATATAACTCTATTTAAAAAGTGCCATC
Organism: Viscum album; assembly: GCA_963277665.1. NCBI lineage: Eukaryota > Viridiplantae > Streptophyta > Magnoliopsida > Santalales > Viscaceae > Viscum > Viscum album. The sequence continues at coordinate 546,523,396 of OY728140.1, forward strand.
TTAGATGAAAAATAATTTTGAGAAAACACTTGAAATTAATTTCTGAGGAAAATATCATTTCTTTTTTAAAAACATTTTCCTTCTTCAAAATGCCACATAATTTTAAAAGAAATCATTTTATGTAAAAATAACCTTGTAAGCTTGTAGGGGAAGCTTAAAGGAAATAAGATATTATGAAAGCGTAAAAATTCGTTCATGCCGTACAAGTTAAAAAAAAACATTCATCTCGTACTTTTGCCGGAAAAATAAAAAATTATATCGTACCGAAAACAACAAAAGATTCCATTCATACCGTTTAGTAAAAATTTACGAATGAGTAAAGTTGACTTTAAACAATTATAGAAGGATATAAAGAATATTTTAAAATACATATTTAGGAAACATGGACGTGAATGATAAATATACCCCAGTAAATACTTATGAATAAACAATCTCGGATAAAAAAGAGATTTGCAAAGTTATCCCTTACCTTAGATCCGATATTCTTTGTATGTATTTGAATCTCCTGTATAATGATTTAAATAATGTTACCGATTTATTCCAAAATCATAATCATTTTTATGATAACATTTATGATCATATTTTCATTCGTTAGTAACATTTCATTATTATTCGTTATTCGGGTATTAACTGCTTTATGTTCTTATGCATGTTTTGTCAGATAAGTTCTTATTCCTCTTTTTTAAGTTATAGTTATATCTTTATAGAATGATATTAGTATAATATATATCATATTTATTCATTCAATTCATGTATATAATCACATTTTAATGAAGATCGTGTTAAATGAATCGCATCACATCGTGGAGATGGTAGGTCGTACGTACGCATGATCGATGATATAATTCCCAAAATTGTTGAATGATATTGAACTGGATGGTGTATAATATTTGAGAATCAGTATCATGTTGTAATAATTATATATAGTTATTATTTCCATCATTATACCAATCAAGTAAGGTGGTGGTGAAAATTATACTACACCACGACATTGAGAGAGCAAGTCGTACGTATGCACGCGTGGTGATTTCATTTTTCATAGGATGGGTCGAAGGTGGACTATGATTGTTTCAATTTTATAATAATATATCAGTATATGAGTGATAATGATGTTATTACTCTATAATGAAACAACTAACACTACTAGAAATATGGGCTTTTGAGCCCCTTAACCTATAGCGACCGCCAATGGCAGTCGCTACATTTCCTAAAAAAAAGGGGGCTTCCGTGCCCCCTCCTCTCGCGAAGCGCCCCCCCCCCCCCCCCAAATTCCCCCCTCCCGTCGCCCGCGCCCTCCCCGACGCCGCGCGCCCTCCCCGCCGCCCCAGCCTCCCCGCCGCCCCGCCCTCCCCGCCGCCCCGCCCTCCCCGCCGCCCCGCCCGCCGCCGCCCTGCCTTCCGCCGCCCCGCCCTCCGTCGGCCCGCCCTCCGCCGCCTCGCCCTCCGCCGCCCCGCCCTCCGCCGGCCCGCCCTTCGCCGGCCCGCCCTCCGCCGCCCCGCCCTCCGCCGCCCCGCCCTCCGGTCGGCCGCCCTCCGGTCGACCGCCCTCTGCCAGCCCCGCCCTCCGCCCTCCGGCCGCCCTCCGTCGGCCCCGCCCTCCTCCGGCCGCCCTCCGCCCTCCGGCTGCGGCCGCCCTCCGCCCTGCGGCCTCCCTCTACCCTCGGGCCTCCCGCCACTTGACTCCGTCAGCCCTCGGGCAGCCCTCCGACCGCCCTCTGGCCTTCGGCCTCCAGCCCCTCCGGCCTCCGACCTCCGCCCTCGGCCCTCCGCCCCCTCGTCCCTCCCCCCCAGCACCCCGAACCCCCCCCCCCCCCCCCCCCGCACCCCGCCAACCCCCGTCCCCTTCCTCTTCGTCCCCTCCCTCGCCGCACCAGCTCCGACTCCGGCTCCCCACCGCTGCCTCTCCTCTCGCAGCACCGCCTTCGGCTCCCCTCCCTTCCAGGTTTGTAGCGCAATCAAGTATGACATGAGATTTCACTTACATTATTATTTTATAAATGGTTCACAAACAATTAATTAGTATTTATTTTAAATATATTTGATATGAAAAATGAAAATGTAATAAGTGTAAATGTTTGTTATAGGGATCTTATTATGGATAAGAGTTGGATTGATCTTCCAAATCGAACGTCTAGAGAGTATTTCAATGACATTATGCAGTTTATTGACTTCACCAGAGGATTTGAAAGTGACTATATTAGTTGTCCATGTAGAAAATGTGCTAACAGATATCAATTCACACGAGATACTGTGAGGGAGCACCTATTCTTTAATGGATTTCTGAGAAATTATAAGAGTTGGACTCATCATGGAGAAGAATATGTTCGTTGTGAAAATACGGATACAGTTCAGATGGATGTTGATGCAAGGATGAATGATCCAATGCATGAAATGCTTACTGAAATGGTACGTGGGTTGGATCCTGAAGGCATTGACATCCAGAATCTTGAGACCGGTGAGATAAATCTTCGCTCTGGTGCAGATCGTGATTCGAGGAGGTTTTATGAAGCAATTGATGATGCAAAAACAGAATTATATCCTGGATGTACTTCTTTCAATAAATTGTCGTTTATCGTGGAGTTGTTGTATTTGAAGACTTCGAATCATTGGTCAGACACATCATTCGACATGTTGTTGGTGTTATTGAAAAAGGTTCTTCATGTCAACGCTAAGATTCCCGAGTTGTATTACCATGCTCGTAAGCTGACAGAGAACTTAGGTTTTACATATAAGACCATAGATACATGTGCAAACAACTGTATGTTGTTTAGAAAGGAAACTGCCCATTTGGATATTTGTACGGTTTGTGGTGCTTCCAGGTGGAAAGAGAACAGGGGAAATCAGACTCATCAAAGTCAGATTGTGATACAGGGGAAACCGATTACCGTAAAGCAAATGCGTTACTTTCCCCTTAAACCAAGGTTGAAAAGATTTTTTATGTCATCTAAAGTTTCTAATTTAATGAGATGACATGCAGAAAGAGTTCATGAAAGTGATATGTTAACCCACCCGGAAGACTCTCATGCATGGAAGGATTTTGATAAGAGACATCTCGACTTTTCCAAAGATGTTCGTAATGTCCGATTGGGATTGGCAGCAGATGGTTTCAATCCATTCAAGTCTATGGTTGGTGCAACTCATAGCACATGGCCCGTGGTGTTGGTTCCGTATAATCTTCCTCCATGGCTTTGTATGAAGCAACAATTTATATTACTTTCCACTCTTATTGATGGACCTAAAAGTCCGGGGGATAAGATTGATGTTTACCTTCAGCCATTGATTGATGAGTTGAATGAATTTTGGGGCGACGGTGTGATGACTTATGACTGTGAAACGAATGAAATGTTCAAATTGCAGGCTGCTTTATTGTGGACAATCAATGACTTCCCAGCTTATGCAAATTTATCAGGCTGTAGTACGAAAGGGGAATTTGCTTGCCCTTGTTGCAACAGAAGTAAAAAATCTATATGGCTTAAGCATTCCAAAAAATGGGCATACATGGGTCACAGACGTTTTCTCCCCCCTCAACACAGGTTCAGAAAGGACAGAGTGACATTTGATGGTTCTAGAGAGTTCAGCCCAGCACCAAAGATCATGACAGGAGTTGAAATGTTATCGCAGATTGAGGAAGAAAACATCCACACGGTATATGAAATTCAGGATTTGGTGGCTCCTCTGGTACGTAATATTCGAGCTGCGGGTAGGCAGCGCAGTCACAATTGGAAAAAGAAAAGTATTTTTTATAGTCTTCCGTATTGGAAAACTAACATGCTGAGGCATAATTTGGATGTCATGCACATTGAAAAAAATGTTTGTGATAACATATTGTGGACCATTTTAGGTGTCAGTGGGAAATCAAAGGACCATGTTAATGCACGCCGTGATTTGGAATAAATGGGTTTAAGGAAACACTTGCATTTACAGTTAGCTGAGGGAAACAAGGCATATATGCCTGCTGCACAGTATACGATGACTACAAAGGAGAAAGAGACATTTCTTTCCATTTTGAAGATGCTCAAGGTGCCTGATGGTTACTCTTCTAATATTTCAAAGTGTGTGAATCTGACGAGCAAGACATTGCAAGGGTTGAAAAGTCATGACAATCACATACTACTTCAGCAGTTGATTCCAATCGCAATTTTTGATTGTTTATCCCCCAATGTTGTTCAGCCGTTGATTGAGATGAGTAATTTTTTTAGACAACTTTGTTTAAGAAATCAACGAATGAGTGATTTAAAAAGTTTACAGGACTGAATTGTACTTACGCTTTGTCACTTTGAGAAACTATTTCACCACTCATTTTTCGATGTTATGGTCCATTTGACAGTGCACCTAACTGATGAAGTAATGGCTGCTGGTCCAGTGCAATTTAGGTGGATGTATCCTATTGAGCGGTATTTGAGTACATTGAAACGATTTGTACGCAACAGAGCTCGTCCGGAGGCACCAATAGCCAATGGTTATTTGATGGATGAGTGTACTACTTTTTGTGCAGAATATCTTACGGATGTTGAACCAAAATTAGATAAGCCCTCTCGGATTCAGGATGGTCCAGTTGGAGAAGGAACCACATATGATATGGACAACATCGAGTGGATACAAGCGCATCGATATATCTTGTTCAATACTCCATCAGTTGCACCATTAATGCAGTAAGTATCTTATCACTTTTATTGTTTAACTTTTACATGTTTTGTTTGCATAAGTTGATCATTTAAACATTGCGTTATCATTTGCAGAAAACACATTAATGAGATAAAAGAAGAGATGCATCGTGCGACTGAGTTGCAAATTCAACAGTCTCATTATGCGTCATTTCATGATTGGTTCAAGGATTATGTACGTATAAATTGATTTTCATTATGAGTGAAGTATTATACTAATTTCTTTCATCATATATCATTATTGAATTCTATGAATTATGTAGGTTCATAAGCTGAGGGAGTTAGGGGACCCCACGCTAACTGAAGAATTTATCCAACTGGCTGAGGGTCCATCTATAACGGCTCGTCGTTATAAATCTATAGATGCTAATGGTTTTCAATTTCGCATTAAAGATGTTGACGACAAACGAGCAACACAAAACAGTGGCATCAGTTGTCCATTTGTCGATTCTGGTTATTACTATGGTCAATTGATAGACATCATTGAAGTTGTATACACACACGGGTTGAAGTACATATTGTTAAAGTGTAATTGGGTTGATCCAGTGCGTGGATGTAAATTCGATCAATATCAGTTTTCATTGGTGAATTTTAACTATATGTTATACAGAAATGAACCAGTTGATAATGAACCTTTCATTTTGACATCACAAGCGGAACAAGTATTCTTCGTTACTTTGCCTTCGAATCCAAGTTGGCAAGTTGTTGTCAAAATGTCTCGGCGAGGAGTGTTTGTATTTGAACAAGATGAACCCGAGACTATTCCTTTTGTTTCCCAACAGCTTGATCAACATACCGTAGTTCAACGTGAAGAAGATATTTATTGGGTCAGAGCGGCTGTTGAAGGAGAAACGGTCGATTTGCATGCTTAATGAAATGTATAATTGTTTTCCCACTATTCAGCCTAAGATATCATAAATTATCTAAACATTTTATAAATCCTTGTAAGTTTTAATCCTCACTTTTGGAAGTTTATTCAGTTATAAATATTTTGGGTGATTTAACTCATGTTATATTGATGTTATTGTCGGTGTATTTTCTCATTGAGGTATTCTTCATTTGATTCATGTGCTGTTTGAATTTTTATTAATTCAATTTGAAATTTGGCTATGCATTGATTGGTTTTGTACATAATTTGTATATCTGTTTTGTGAACTCTCTGATTTTTTAAAATTCATTCATAACTAATTATTCAATCCTTTTTTGTTTGATTAACAACTGTACAAGTTTGATTTTTTAAAAAACAATCCATTTTATCATTTGGGCACTTTGGATAGTCCTCTTACTAATGTTTTCCATGAATGCAGGCATATCAGGGGAAGAGGCAGAAGATCCACATCATCCATATGAGGCATCTACGTCTCATGGTTGAGGTATGTTGGAATGTCATTGTCTCTATTTTTTATGTAATTAATAAACATATATATATATATATATATATTTATAACATCTGTCATTTTGTATATAAAATTGTTTTCAACCTGATCAGACTCGACTGCTTCTTCCTCTCGCAGGAGAGGCCCTGGTCGTGGCATATTATCATGGAATTCCGACACGACTTTTGATGTTTCATTTGATGAGGTATTTCATCCTGTGGGACAGAATGCCCCTGCATTTATTCGTCAGTTGGGTCATATCATATGTGATCCACATCGATTTCCATTGACCACGCATGACTGAGCTTCTATCCCTCAGGACACATTAGATCGTCTTTGGAGGGAGGTTCAGGTAAGAAGACCATTTTACTTTATTCCCTATGTATAAACAACAATAACATATGTGATTTTTTTCTTTAATAGCAAAATTTGAAAGTATGTCCCGATGAGTTTCGGCCAGTGTGTATGAGAAAATGCCATAAGATGTGGAAAGACTATAAAGGCAAAGTCAAGAGGGACCACTTGGTACCAAATGTGGGTGCCCCAGACATTCTAGAAAAAGTCCCGAGAGGTGTCCTCTCGGCTCAGTGGCGTGATTTAGTTTCATATTGGTCTACTGAGGGTGTTGCGGTTTGTATATTTATTTTGGTATATATATTTTCAAGGATGTGTGATTTGTTTGATATTTGAATGAATTGAATGTAGGAGGTGTCTACACGCCATTCTGAGAATCGAGCGTTGCAGGGACCACCTCACAGGCTCAGGACTCGTCACGTGTCTCAGATCCGACATGAGGTATTTATTATTCATTTTTTAATTTTTTTAATTAATACGGGTTTGTGTTTATATTCTATTCATATATAGTTGCGGGAGCAAGGTGCACCAATTGATAAAATGTCGGTGTGGATGAGGACTCGTGATCGCAATGATCCAGAGGCTGCAGCATTGATAGTAAGTGTTTGTACTCATTACCAATACTTACATAAAATATTTATATTAATATATGTATATATATTTAAATATTTCACAGGCTCAATTTGAAGTTGAATTAAAACATCTACCAGAGGACCAACGACAGCTTCCCATGCGAAGGGATGAGATCTTTCATCGCATCATTGGTCGGGACGGACATGGATATAGTTTGACCTATGGAACATGGATTCCTCGTTCTGTAGTGTCACGCGCTGCGGTTGTCGGTCTTGCTGTTGCTCAGATGACACAACAGCTGTCAGACTTCGAGGCACGACTGCGGGCTTCCGAGGAGGAAAATGCGCAATTGGCTGCTGAGGTTAGAGCACTGCGGAAATATGTGCGTCCAGGTGATGGTGCAGAGGATCACACGACGCAGGTTTATACTGTATTTATTTATTTAATTTAAATTATTTTTGTTATGAAAATATTCATAATGTTTATTTGTTGTAAGCCCCTGGCCCACCAGATGAAGGTCAGTGATGAACACGCATGACACATCATATTCACGAGGTGTGTTTCTGCTTTTAATGGTAGGGTTGTTATTGATATTTATGTTGGGTTTCTAGTGAGTTTTTTTTGTGATTTGGGGGTATCATGTGTGTTTTGGCCTCATGCAATGTTTGTGTGCACGAATTGAGAAGTAACCATGAAACTGATTATTGATTTGGATATTTTTTGTTCATTTAATTTTCAATGTTTAGAATTGCATGTTCTGTAATATTTTTAAAAAAAATACGTGATTCCTAATATAAATCATTAAACTTGTTTTTGATGAATGAGCTGAGTTCACTATTTGTAGTCCCCGGCCTACCCCGGACAGCCCTCCCCGCACTCTGGACAGCCCTCCCCGCACCCCGGACAGCCCCCCCGCACCCCGGACAGCCCCCCGCACCCCGGACAGCCCCCCCGCACCCCGGACAGCGCTCCCCGCACTCCGGACAGCCCTCCCCGCACCCCGGACAGCCCCCCCCCCCCCCCCCCCGCACCCCGGACAGCCCTCCCCGCACTCCGGACAGCCCTCCCCGCACCCCGGACAACCCTCCCGCACCCCGGACATCCCTCCCCGCACTCTGGACAGCCCTCCCCGCACCCCGGACAGCCCTCCCGCACCCCGGACAACCGTCCCTGCACTCCGGACAACCCTCCTCGCACCCCAGACAGCCCTCCCGCACCCTGGACAGCCCCCCCGCACTCCGTACAGTCCTTCCCGCACCCCGGACAGCCCCCCCGCACCCCGGACAGCCCTCCTGCACTCCGGACAGCCCCCCCGCACCCCGGACAGCCCTCCCGCACCCCGGACAGCCTTCCCTGAACTCCGGACAACAATCTAATTATTATTCGCAACGTGTACGCGCAGACGGCACGTCAATCGGACGACATCAAAGGGTGAGTGAATTGTGATGTGGTCGAGCAGACGACACGTCAATCAGACGTGCCGCGTGCCCACGGTGACCGGGAACGCCATTTTGGTGTCATAAACGGCCAAAACGGGCGTCTAACGGTCAAACTCATAGCGGACAACATCGGATTGACCTTAAATCACAGGAAAACAATCTAATTATTGTTCGTGACGTGTAGGCGCAGACGGCACGTCAATCGGACGTGCGGTCTGCGCGGTAGGGCTCATGATGCGTTCTTTAAGTGTTGGACGCGCTTCATAAACGTGCGTGGGAGGTCCAAACGGGCCGAACGACGTCCGAATGGCCTGAAATCAGACGACATCAAAGGGTGAGTGAATTGTGATGTGGTTGAGCAGACGACACGTCAATCGGACGTGCCGTGTGCTCGCGGTGACCCGGAACGCCGTTCTGGTGTCATAAACTGCCAAAACGGGCGTCTAACGGTCAAACTCATAGCGGACGATATCGGATTGACCTGAAATCACAGGAAAACAATCTAATTAATATTCGTGACGTGTACGCGCAGACGACACATCAATCGGATGTGCGGTCTGCGCGGTAGGGCTCATTATGCGTTCTTTAAGTGTTGCGCGCGCTTCATAAACGCGCATGGGGGGTCCAAACGGGCCGAACAACGTCCGAATGACCTGAAATCAGACGACATCAAAGGGTGAGTGAATTGTGATGTGGTCGAGCAGACAACACGTCAATCGGACGTGTCGTGTGCCCGCGGTGATCGGGAACGCCGTTCTGGTGTCATAAACGGCCAAAACGGGCGTCTAACAGTCAAACTCATAGCGAACGACATCAGATTGACATGAAATCACAGGAAAACAATCTAATTATTATTCGCAACGTGTACGCGTAGAGGGCACGTCAACCGGACGTGCGGTCTGCGCGGTAGGGCTCATTATGCGTTCTTTAAGTGTTGCGCGCACTTCATAAACGCGCGTGGGGGGGGGGGGGGGGTTCAAACGGGCCGAACGACGTCCGAATGGCCTGAAATAAGACAACATCAAAGGGTGAGTGAATTGTGATGTGGTCGGGCAGACGACACGTCAATCAGAGGTGCCGTTTGACCGCGGTGACCGAAAACGCGTTTCCGGTGTCATAAAACACCAAAAACGGCGTGAGACGGTCGAATTCGGAGCAAACGTGCTCCGAATGACCTGAAACCACACGAAAACATTAGAAATATTATTCGTGATGTGTAGGAGGAGACGGCGCGCCCATCAGAGGTGCGGTGCGCGCGTTACGTCCTAGTGTGTCGTTTTTAGCAGCTCGGCGCGCGCTAAAACGGCGCGTTGGGGGGTCAAAACCACCCGAACGACCTCAGAATGCCATGAAACCGTACGACAACAGCCGTTGTGCGATTTGTGAAATGGTTGGGCAGACGGCACACCAATCGGAGGTGTCGTTTGACCGCGGTGACCGGAAACGCGTTTCCGGTGTCATAAAACACCAAAAACGGCGCGAGGCGGTCGAATTCGGAGCAAACGTGCTCCGAATGACCTGAAACCACACGAAAACATTAGGAATATTATTCGTGACGTGTAGGAGGAGACGGTGCGCCCATCGGAGGTGCGGTGCACACGTTACGTCCGAGTGTGTCGTTTTCAGCAGCTCAGCGCGCGCTAAAACGGCGCGTTGGGGGGTCAAAACCACCAGAACAACCTCGGAATGCCATGAAACCGTACGACAACAGCCATTGTGCGATTTGTGAAATGGTCGGGCAGACGACACGTCAATCGGAGGTGTCATTTGACCGCGGTGACCGGAAACGCGTTTTCGGTGTCATAAAACACCAAAAACGGCGCGAGACGGTTGAATTCGGAGCAAATGTGCTCCGAATGACCTGAAACCACACGAAAACATTAGAAATATTATTCGTGACGTGTAGGAGGAGACGATGCGCCCATCAGAGGTGCGGTGCGCGCGTTACGTCCGAGTGTGTCGTTTTCAGCAGCTCGGCGCGCGCTAAAACGGCGCGTTGGGGGGTCAAAACCACCCGAACGACCTCAGAATGACATGAAACCGTACGACAACAATCATTGTGCGATTTGTGAAATTGTCGGGCAGACGACACGTCAATCGGAGGTGTCGTTTGACCGCGGTGACCGGAAACGCGTTTCCGGTGTCATAAAACACCAAAAACGGCCGAATGACCTGAAATGATAGCATTTCTTAAATTGGGGGTTTTAAATTATTATAACACCATGATTTGATGTCAGATTTAATTTTATTATATGTATATAATAACTGAATAATTATTTTTAATTTACGTTTGTTTTGTTTTGTTGTTTTTTTGTCTTATTGTAGGTTTATTGAAGCAGAAGATTGAAATAGATGGACCTGGTCGGATCGTTGAAGCACGTTTATCGTTTATGATGATCTTTATGTTTATGATGTTTGAAATTGTTTTCCATTTTTTATGATTGTTATCTTGTTTTATCTCTGATTTTGCACCGTGAAGAAAAAAAAAACAGAATTCGTACATTTCATTAAAAAAATGAAAAATATTTTATTTAATATTATATATATATATATTAAAATATTTTATTTAATATATATATATATATATTTTATTTAATAATTATATATAAAAATGAAAAATAGTTTATTTAATATTATATATATATATTTCTTTAATATATATATATATATTTAAATATTTTATTTAATATTATATATATAAATACTTTCTTTAATATATATATATATATATATTATTTAATAAATAAATATATATATATATATTTCTTTCGCTATGAATTTTTTTAAATTTTTTTTTTCCAGTGTAGCGACCGCCAATGACGGTCGCTATAGGCCAGCATTTCGGCCACCTATAGCGACCGCCATTGGCAGTCGCTATTGCCCTACACCGACGGAGCAGATGCGACCACCAATGGCGGTCTCTATAGCCCTATAGCGACCGCCAATGGCGGTCGCTAATACCCTTATTTTTAGTAGTGTAATTTAGAGGAAGTAGAAGAAGAAAGAAGTTTGAAAGAATCAGTAAATGATATTAGCTCTTCTTCGATATGCCTCCTCTAAATCTCATATTAGAGCACTAGAGTTGATCTTTGAAGATGACCAGAATCTCTAAAATGAAAATAGGAAAGTTGAGAAGGAGAAAGGGCAGGGGATGACCGAGCATGAAGACTCAAAATGAAGTGAAGAGGTGAGAGAGAAGAGGTGCGCTTTTACAATTGAAGTGAGAGACACTTTTGGAAACTTCATAAATAATAATTTATAATAAAATCAAACCTTACTAAAAAACCTCCAAAATGTCCAAACTTTGAAGATGAGATGAGAGAGTTGTAATCTCACCAACCAATAAATTTTGGACAAATTATTTTGTCAATTTAAACCATATTATTTTAATTGACATTTAGTTATTTTATTTAATTTTAATTGTGGTAATAACATTCTAAATATTTAATGGTTATAAATATTTACTTATATGGTATTAATGGACCATAAATGGATATTTTATGAAATTCTAGATCTTATAATTATCACTCTGTAATTTTTAAATATTTTTATGATTTTTAAATAATTTAATAAAATGTTATTTTCATAAAATATCAAGTGTCAATTTTGACACAATTCATTTATTTGACTTAAAAAAAATCCACAAGAGATAAATTTGAACAAAAATATTCAATACACTCCTAACATGTCATAGTCACCTAGAAAATTCGTGGATCACATTAATTAGTTCATATGATATTTATTTTAATATTTTTAAAATCATTTATTTGATATTTCTACTAATAAAATAATTTTTACATTACTATTGTGCCATTGTTAATGGTAATTATTTAATCTCTAAAAATTATAAATAAATTTCTATAATGTAGGTAATTCTTTTAGTTTTTCAGAGACTATCTATAGTCAATACTATCTCGTAGTTATCCATATATTAAAATTAATATACTTATATAAAATGAGATTGTGACATTTTGTCGCATTTATTAGTTTTTTTTAAATGGTTGGGGGTCAAGCCCCCTGTATTGATCATGAAAAAAAGAGACCTCTTTTGGCACTGGGAAAGAGGAACCCATTACAAGAAGGACAAAAAGTAGTCTATTAACATAATTTGGACCTACTAATTCCAAATATGGAATCCATTTTTCAAAATTCAAAACATAGAAGTTGCAGTAATTAATTTAAAATTAATCCTGTTGTTGAAATGAGAAAACGGGGTTTAAAAATTAAAACATTGCAAAAGATTGAAATGTTTTTACCTATGAATTCAATGTAAAATTAATACTAATGACATACATTATATTGAATGATAAAAATATATTCTATTTATACTTTAAAACCATTCAATATTATAATTTAACCATATAAATTTTCTCGATGAAAAAAGTTTTTAATTAAAATTTTTCGTATTTTTACTATTCATCAAAACATAAAAGTTATCAGAAAAATATTAGAAATTTATTTAAAGTAAATTTTTATATCCCGCTTCAAAATAGCATGTTTATGTTGTCATATAAAAATTATTAATGTGCCAAAATCTTAATTTAAAATTACCAAAAGCAATTCGTTCAAAAATACAAATATCTAATTGATTTATCTTTTTCATAAATAATTGATAGTCAATGAATTCATAATGCATTTTCATAAGTTAGTTATAATTATTCTCGCAAACCTAACGACTAGGCTATAACGACAATTTTATAATAAGGGCATCTCGCGATTCGTTTAAACTCACAATTGCGTGCAAAGCTACTGAAGAATAAAAATTATTAAAGAAAATCTTTCATAAAAATATCCGGGTGTTACACTTCACACGTTCACATTCCTTAAGCATTAATCTTATGAAGTATACTTACCTTTGGAATAGTTCACGCCACTTAGCCAATCTAATTTTGAAAGTTTTGTGGTGTACCTTTATTTTAAAGGTTTCTTTGTCCAAACTAAATAAGTATTTACATCGATAATAGCTAAGGTGTTTAGCTTTACTGAGTCTAAATACCATACTGGGTGTATCTTTGACATCCATTTTTAGTTTTACTTGATAAAGAATTATCTTGTCACAACTAGGTATAAATGCCTTACATTTTATATTCATCAAGTATTGCTTATGATTCATGTACCACTGAACTATTGGTTGAGTATGAAACACCACAAACAACATTCATTCCTAAATCAGAATAATGTCTCATGTGTCCAAAGGACACGTGAGATAAATGTTTTGGTTATACTTAATAAAAGTTCTACTAGAATCAATCACTTGGCAGTTAGAAGTTGTGTGTTTCTCACCACTGACTTAGGAACCACTCTTTCTCAGCTACTTGGAGAACACACCTTACTTCTTATAACGTTTCTATACTTGGTCACTCCAGTTCGATACACATATGTGATAAGCATATTTTATTTAAGTCCCAAGAAGTATGATTGAAACATTACTTGCAATTGATGAATATACCTGATGAAGAAGCGACTACTTGCTTCTTTGATTCAATTCATTGCATTTAAAAACTTTAATAGATTTATGCGAAGCAAATAACCTTATGTTTAATAACCAACCTCTTTTCATCGAAAGACGTTGCGAAGTTGCCTTTAATGTCGCTCTTTCCATTGACCTTTTCGCATTGTCGTTCAATTTGTTCGCTATAAGAACTAAAGATTAATCTTTCTTTAAGGTTCTTATTGATCGACAAACCTTTCCTAGAAGGCGACGAAGTGTTTTCTCGATACTGTTCGTTTTTTAATCTTAAACAAGACTTGAGTAATTGGTGACAATAATATGAGAAAAGGATCCATTGAAAGACCGTGATCCATCTTTCAATTTACACATATCCAGTGTAATAATCACCTATTTATATTTACGCTTCACTTTCTCCTCGCAAACTTTTAGGAGATGAGACTACATGTAATACCATCCATATCTTGATGTAATATCCACAACGTACATCAGACGTTGATGATAACATTATGACAAAACCATCATATGTGTCATACATGTGTCTCGTGTAAGCATTTTTCTCACCCTCGCTTCCTGAGGTGGCTTAATATGTATTGGAGGTATCAACACCTTGAATTTTTGATGTCGTAGTACTTTGCGCAAATTATAATATTTTGTCGATTGAATATTTTAGTGATAAAGATCTTTGAACCTCCACCCATAGTCTACACGCTATGACTACGACATTACTCGGAGAGTTCAAGGTAGACGTTTGACTGACCAACCACATTAAATCGTGGCTCCTTGATCTGCCGAGTGAAGTCTCAGCTTCTAAAATCATAAATACGATTTACTCGCTTGCCTTTGAAGTTGCACGAACCTAGTTATGACTACTTCTTTACTGCTAACTCCAGTTAAGTCAACCCATCATTCTTATAAGAACTCCCCAGTAGTAGGAGAGACATTCAACTATGACTGACCGAGCACCCTGAACACTTGGTTGTGTTCAAATTCAAACGACGGAAGACGTTTTAGGACTTAATATATCTTTGAGAGATTTTAATTATTTATCGACGTATGAAATCATTTTTCTATCTGATATGCACGTTCTATGTGATCACACTCACAACTGACTTTGCAAGAAATATAAAAACATTGATCACGTCATAAATTGATTTAATATATGCATTTTTTATGTTTATTATTTTATGTGATTGCGTAAACTTGCAGAGACAATAAAATAATAAATAATGCATAAATTAAATATACTACACGACTGATCTTGAGCATCTATTATTGGTTGATCCATTTAAACTCAATCGACCAACTATGACCTAGAGGTATAACACTTGAGAGTCTTGACTCATATTGCAGCTCGCACCTCGACCCAATGTGTCATCATCTCATCTGGAATGCCGTCTCGTCTTGACGTGATCCACATCTTACTCTGTCTTCGTCACAATACATACATACTCGCACACAGACAATGGGGTCTCGAGAATGCATAATACACATCAAAACAACACTCGTGGACACACAGACCCTTATAAAAATTAAACAAGAAAAACCGACGATGCACATACCGTCTTTTAATTAATTACATGCATCACACACAATTAAAATAATTAATTAAATAAATAAAAATCCAGACATACATTGGTCGGTTTGTGCTCAAGATCAGTCGTCGCACAATTCAATGCGCAATTAAAATTATACATTTAACAAAATTAAATTGGTATAAATTTAAACCAAAAATTAACTTTTAATTAATTTAATTTAATACCTAAAATTAAATCAATCGATTAAATTAATTTTGATTACATAATAAATACCTGGGTCCCGAAACGCTGCGCAGAGCCTGTGCGGGTCAGGTCGAACTCTCGCAGGCCCATTCTGGGGGTTGTGCAAAGCTCGTACAAAGCTCGTGCAGGGCTGTTCTAGGCTAGGCAAGTTCGGCCAGACCCGTACCGGGTTGGGCAGAACCACCCCAACCCATTTTTGGGGCAAAACAAATCTAACGGGACCGTGGTAAGGGTACCTCATAGGGGTGTCCAGACCCGACCAACTCAATCCGACCCGACCGGGTGGGGTCGGGTTCAAAATTCCATATGCTTGGGTTGGGTTGATACGGGTTGACCTGTGGTCAGGTTGGGTCGGGTCACGGGTTAGAGTAAAAAATGATCCAACTCGACCCAATGGACCCAATAGAGGACCCCCCGTGTTGCGTGTATTTTGGTCTTTCCCTCCGTGCGCCGTCACATTTGCCTCGCCGCCCATCATCGTTGTTATTATCGTGTCATTCCCCATTAGCTGTCCACATATTCCGTCGCTGCCACACCTCGCCTTGCCCTCACCGCCGTCTTCCTCCACCATTACACCCTCTGTACGGGGCGACCGCCACGACCCCAAATCCATCACACCCTCTCTTCCTCCGCCTCTATCTCCATGGTGACCACCACGACCCTATATGGATCTGCCAGAGACTACCCCATCCTCTTTTGCGTCCACCTTTGTCTCTGGCCGCCACTCGAACTTATATAGCGGCGTCGGGTTTGCTCGCACTATACCGCAGTAGCATCTTCGGCACCACCACGTACCGCTTTTCACCGGGAACGAGTGCCCCCCGCTGTCGCCTCGACACCACACTCACCCCACCACTCGCTGCTCCCCACACGTATCCTCTCCACCGTGTACCCCGCCGTCCCCAACTCTGACACGACACCAGCGTCAAGAACTCCTCTGTCACCACAGTGTGGCCGAGTGCACCAGTCCCCCACCGAGTCTTCGAACTCCAGCACCCCCACCACCTCCAGCGTCCCCGGGTCAATCACCACCATCCCCTTCACCGTCTCCGTCAGACACACCACCTAGTCGTCACCCAGCCGCACCATGCCTGTGTCCGCGTTGTCCGTTAGGGAGTCAGGACACTCCCGAGATCACCTCGATGTGGTCTACCGCTCGGCCGAGGGCGGAGCTTAGTTGTTCGGGGACTTCCGAGAACTCGCGGAAGAAGACCCTTACAGAGGTTGTCACCTCCTGGTACGCTTCAGACTACAATTGCATGTGGCTGGCAGTGAGGTGACCGCTGCGAAGGTGGAGACCGTCTCTGTCTCCACAACGACCTACGAGACCTCAGATCTGTAGTCATCCCACCACTACCGATCACGCATGACGCCGACTGCAACTTTTGGGGTCGATTCTTCATCCAGGTGAGGTGTTTCAGACTACAATGCATGTGGCTGGCAGTGAGGCGGCCGCTGCGAAGGTGGAGACCGTCTCTGTCTCCACAACGACCTATGAGACCCAAGATCTGTAGTCATACCACCACTACCGATCACGCATGACGCCGACTGCAACTTTTGGGGTCGATTTTTCATCCAGGTGAGGTGTTTCAGTATGTAGCGGAAGACAAAGCGAAGCGGGAGGAGATGCCTTAGTGCGGCGCAGTACAAACAACCATTTTTTTTACATAACTCGAACGACCCAACCCGACCCAACCCGAACCAAGATGGGTTGGGTCGGGTCAGGTCCAAAATAAAAAACACCTCCAACCCGACCCGACCCGACCTCTTTTGGTAGGGTCGGGTCCAAAAAACCCTCAAACCTGACCCGACCCATGGACACCCCTGGTACCTGGGGTGCGCGACAACAACTGGTAGCTGGATCGGAGGTGGCAGTGTGCGGCATGGGTGGCGCGCGGGACCTCGGCTATGAGGCTCGCCTGATCTGGACACAACGGAGGCGCGTCAGTGGCGCGGGACCAACCTCGATGGTCTGACACGGCGGGAGGTGGCAGTCGAGGTGGGGCCAGCCGGATCGCCAAATCCGGTCGGGGAACCAGGTCGCGACGGGCCGCAACGACTTTAGTCGCGGATGGCGGCATAGCGAGGGGACGACGACCGACCAGATGTCGCACTTGTGAGGAGGAGGCTCGATTGCGGGAGGGGTATCGCCAGACGGATCCGCTCAAAGAGGCAGTGACCGCCCTCCGGTGCTGCGGATCAGCCCTCCGGTGTTGCAGAGGAGGCGACGAGCTGGCCGACGGGGGGAAGTGCGATCTTGTCGCTGGCTCGCGAGGAGGGAGACACAGGTGGCAGAGCGAGGGGACGACGGCCAACCAGATGTCGCACCTGTGAGGGGGAGGCCTGACCGTAGGAGGGGTGTCGTTGGACGGAGCCGCTCGAGGAGGCGGTGACGACCCTCAGGTGCTGCGGAGGAGGCGAAAAGCTGGCTGACAGGGGGAGGTGCGGCCTTGTCGCTGGCTTGCGAGGAGGGGGACACAAGAGGTGGCCCGACCTTTGGCTGACCTAGGCGAGGGAGGTCCGCAGCGGCGGGACCTGGCTGGCCTTGTTGCTGGCTCTGAGGAGGGAGACACGAGAGGTGGCCCAACCTTCGGTTGACCTGGGCGAGAGAGGTCTGCGACGACGAAACCTGGCTGAGACGGCCACAACTGGGAAAGGGAGGGAGGTGCTGGGCGTCTCTGGGAAAGTGGTCGTACGGGAGTACGAGGGGCCACCGTGTAGAAGAAGCCCCAAAAGTTGGGCGACTTTTTTTTTGATTGGCTTCTCTGAGAAGATGTCGGGTGCCGACCTTTTTTCTTCTTATTGACCCAAGGGGGTCATGCCGGGTACCTATTTGTTTTTTGTTTGTTGTGTGGATTTCTCCACACAAAGCCACAAAATGTTTATCTTTTGTCATTAATTTATCTGCTTCAGTTATTCATATGTATGATTATTATCGTTGTGTTGCATTTTGACATGAGACCATAGTTTTCCCACAGACACACTCTACGCCCTCGATGTTAGTCAGCAGCCTTTGGTATCTGGGGTGATGTGCTTGAGGCCATATAACCCATCGACTTGGGGCACCAGATAATGACATCTGGGTCAGGTCATTACAAAGTGGTATCAGAGATATTTTCTTTTCTTGCCTTATTATTTTGTGACAACAGAAAGGGGATTAGGCAGAATTGGAATTTGGTAATGAGATATGCCTGAGAGTAGCTAACCTACGTACGATGTATAAGCTGCTTTTGGCTTCATTAATCTCTCTGATCTGACATTTTGAAACAGTTCAAGTTCTGGTCGTCTGTAAATTTGGGCAAGATCTAATCGCGCCTTTACATTATCTTTGGTCTTACCTGGTTTATCCAAAACTATATGAAATAAATTAACAAAACAGTTCTTCTCAATATGCATGACATCCAACATGTGGCAGACCAACAAATCGGACCAATATGGAAGATCTCAAAAAATGATTTGTTTTATTCAATTATATTCTTTCCCAAAGCTATGAATTTTCTGTTGGTTTACTGTTGGCCCAAATGTGATGGGAGGTAATGAAAATACAACTGATTTTAACTATGTACCTAAGATCATTTTTGGAGGTTCATCCCTTTCAATTGTGTCTTTTCTGAAATGAGATTTGTTCCTCCGAAAAGGACGATCGGTTGTGAGAAATCTGCGATGACAGTCAAAATAGCAAGATTTTTTTTCCATTGACGTGCATAAAGACTTTGTTGTCTTTCATACAGCAAGGACATGATTTCAGACCATGTGTACTTCAGGCAGATAACATGCCATATGCCGGGAAGTAACTAATCGTCCACATCAATGTAGCTTTTAATATGAAATTTTGTTTTGCAGTAACATTATATGTACTAACACCATTACTCCACAATGAATTTAACTCACCAATCAATGATTTCAAATAAATATCAATATTCTTTTTTCAGATGTTCTGAGATTAATAAAGTTAAAAAGATATAGAGCTCCTTCATCAATATCCATGGAGGTAAATTGTACAGAGTTATAAAGACAAGCCAACATGAATACTGATTACCATAAGAACCAAACGCACAGAAACCGTCAGTAGAAAGACCCAATCGCACGTTCTTGGCTTCTAAAGTAAAAGACCGATGCAGTCGGTCAAAATGTTTCCATGAATCATCATCAGATGGATGATTCAAACTTTTACCAGTTGAAATCTTGGTTTTGTGTCATGACATCATTGGCGCTGTGTTCTGAGACATAAACAAATGCTGCAACCTGGGTGTAAGGGGGAAATATCTCAACTGTTTTACAGGAATCGATCCAGACTTCCCCGGTTGAGCTTCTTTATACCTCGATTGTCCACATGTGAGACAACTATCCAACGACTCATTTTCACCAGAATATAAGATGCAATTATTTGCACATGCATGAATCTTCCGATAACTAAGACCTAGATTACGAACCAGATTCTTGCTTTCATAGTAATTTGTAGGCAACACACTTCCTTCAGGTAACAGTGTTTTAACCAAAGAAAATATCTGATCAAAACAGTTGTTTGACATTGCATTATCTGATTTAATAGCCATAAATTTTGCAACCGTTTCTAATTTGCTTATCTTGCAACCAGGATATAATGCATGCTCAACAGATCTCAACAACTCATAAAATTCGGATGGTGCCAACTCAAGAATTAAATCAATATTATCTTGAGTTTCAGTTTGTTGAACAGATGGACCTACAACATCATGTACTAAATTTTGAAACCATGATGGATCCGGAATCAAGTTATTGGTATCTCCTCTGGAACTGTGTTCACAGTGTTGATGCCAAAAAACATAATTTGATTGAAAACCAAACCGTAAGAGATGTCCACCAACATTGTCCAATGTGTCAAACGTTCTCAGAACATATTTTTTACATGGACACTTAATTGTGCATTCTGAAACAAATTTTGGTTTTGATGATGCAAATGATAAGAAATCTTTGACACCCTCAATATATACAGGATTTAAACCAGAATTGTTTGGATTTCTGTGCTGATTTATCCAAGCGCGATCATTTAATAATGACTGTTGTCGACTTCCTTGTTTCATATTTTTCTACAAAATATAAAATCATTAACGTTTTTGAATAATTTGAAATTAGAAAAACACTATCCAAAAAAAGATGATAAATAATTACAACTACTTAATAATTTCCATTAATTACGAGCGATATAATTTCCGGTGGATTGACGGCTACTCTTTTCTCCGACGAATCATTTACTGCCAACTTTCTCACACTTAAATCACAATGAAGAATCTGCTGAGAGGTCCGCATATCCATTCTCGTGCATGCAAGAATGTATAAGCGCACCTCCGAGCAGATTCTTGATTGTGATTTCAGTGTGAGAAAGATGCGAGTAAATGAGCCGTCGGACAAAAGTGCCCCCTTTTCGTCGATAAATCATCTTCTTGCAACTGTCTCCACCTGAAAACATTATGAAAAATGTGATTCTACGAATGCATATTCAAACTCGTGCATACGAGATTGGATATGCATACGTAGAAGCATACTTTTCATAATGTTTTGAGTCGGTGAGAGTTGAAAGGAGAAGAGTCATCGAGTAAAAGGAGTGCTGCCAATCCACTGGAAATTGTGCCAAGTTATTACAATTTATTACAATTGATTTTATTACTAATTATTCTTAATTATTGCTAATTATTCCTAATTATTGCTAATTATTGCGAATTATTCCTAATTATTGCTAATTATTCCTAATTATTCCCAATTATTCCCAATTATTCCCAATTATTCTTATTTTTTCCTATTTTTTTTCTAATTATTGCTAATTATTGCTAATTATTGCTAATTATTCCTAATTATTGCTAATTATTGCTAATTATTGCTAATTGCTCTTATTTATTACTAGTTATTACTAATTATTTCTAATTATTCCTATTTATTGCAAATTATTCCTATTTATTGCGAATTATTCATATTTATTGCTAATTATTACTATTTATTGCAAATTATTCCTATTTATTGCTAATTATTCATATTTATTGTTATTTATTACTATTTATTGCCATTTATTACTATTTATTATTATTTATTACTAATTATTACTAATTATTAGTATTTATTAGTATTTATTAGTATTTATTAGTATTTATTACTAATTATTACTAATTATTACTAATTATTACTAATTATTACTCATTATTACTCATTATTACTCATTATTACTCATTATTAGTATTTATTACTAATTATTAGTATTTATTACTATTTATTAGTATTTATTAGTATTTATTACTAATTATTACTAATTATTACTATTTATTATTATTTATTACTATTTATTACTAATTATTAGTATTTATAACTATTTTTTACTATTTTTTCCTAATTATTACTATTTAGCGTTAATTGCTATTAATTACTGCAAAATACAGTTACTAATTACTAATTATCACTAATTATTTTTATACATTACTAATTATCATTAATAATTATTAATTATTACTAATTACTAAGAATTAGTACTAATAATTTCATTTTATTATTACAAATAAATACTGATAACAGAACAATTTAAATTTAACTTAATTACAACTAATCAACAATAATTAAAATTAATATAAAAAATGAAATAAATACTAAATTAAATAAAACATAAATACCTTTAAACTTGATCTCTTATAATTGTAGACGGCTTGACAACTTCTTCGTAAAAACAAATTAACTCTGAAAAATTTTCACTCTAAAATTAGAGTTTAGAGAAGCAGAGAAAGTAGGAATTGAGGGGAAGGAAAAAACGGATGTGGATATATATAGGTTCGATTAGTTGCGACGAGACTATTTGCGATTGGATTCCTATCGCAAATAGTACTTTTTGCGACTACACTCGTCGCAAATACCTTCGGTCGTATTAATTACTGTCGGCGGTTAAAATGTTATTTGCGACAGGACCCGTCGCAAAAATAACCTGCCAACACATTTTTTGCGACGGGACCCGTCGCAAATACCCTCCGGCAGACGAACTAGTTGCAACGAGGGATCCCCCGTCGCAACTAGTGTTTACCGTCTCCCGGTATTTGTGACGGGAGGTCCTACTCGTCGCAAATACCCTTCTGCGCGGTTTGGCGCGCAAACCACACATAAGTTTTTGCGACGAGGTGCCTAGTCCCGTCGCAAATAATTAGTTATTTGCAACAGGTTGATTTGCCCGTCGCAAAAATCAGTTTTTCCCATAGTGACTCCTATTGAGCTTCAGGAGCTCAGGAGACAGTTAGAGGACCTGGAAGGCAAAGAGTTTATATGACCCAATAATTCTCCTTGAGGTTCACCGATCCTTTTTGCTAAGAAGGTAGATGGTACCCTGAGGCTATGTGTGGATTACCGACGGTTGAATCAGCTTACAGTTAAGAGCCGATATCCACTTCCTCCTATAGACGATCTCTTTGAACAGCTCTAAGGAGCCAAGGTCTTCTCGAAGATTGATTTGAGATCGGGCTATCATCTAGTGCGATTCATACCCTCAAATACTTACGACATTCCGAAGCAGGTATGACCTTTACGAGTATCTGGTTATGTTGTTCGGTCTAACGAACACACCTGTTGCTTTTATGGTCTCGATGAATCGAGTTTTCCACCCTTACCTGGATGCTTTTTTGGTTATTTTTGTGGATGACATCTCAGTGTACTCTCAGACAAGACACGATCATGCAAAACACCTTGACATCGTACAGAGTACACCAAGTGTGCATATGGTCTATGCCAAACTCACCAAATGCCATTTTGGATCGACAAAGTTCCCTTGGGTCACATTATATCAAAATCTGGGATATCTGTGGATCCAGATAAGGTGAGATCCATTGTTTCTTAGGAGCAACCTAAGAACGTTTTTGATATTCAAAGCTTCTTGGGACTAGCTAGTTACTATCAACGCTTCATTCAGAACTTTTCACGCCTTGCAGCACCTCTTACGGGCTTGACCAAGAAGGGTGTAAAGTTTACATAGTCTGAAGCTTGTGAGAAGGCGTTTCAGGATTTGAAAGGAACGTTGACCTTGTCGCTGATCCTGATTTTACAGAGCCTGGCAGAGGCTACACGGTTTATTGTGATGCCTCAGGTGTCAGGTTGGGGGATGTTTTGATGCAAGGGGATTGAGTCGTGGTGTATGAGTCTCGTCAGTTGAGACTTCCCAAGCGAAATTACACGATAGTTATTGTTCATGTCTTACGTTGCTGGAGACATTACTTATTGGTGGGGGAGCGGTTTAAGGTATACACAAACCATAAAAGCCTCAAATACATATTCTCTTAGTGTTACTTGAACCCCCAACATCAGAGATGGGTTGAATATTTTCAGTCTTTCAACTTTGAGCTTGCTTACATGTTAGAGGAAGGCAACACAGTTGCTGATGCTTTTTGTCGAAAGACTTAGACTCAAGCTATTTAGGACTAGTAGTGAATGACAATTGATGACTTTTTTTTCTTTCTGAAATGCATTTGGAAGTTCAAGAATGTCATGAGCAGTCTTTTCTCGCAACTTTGTTAGTTGCTTCATCGCTTCTGGATAGGATAAAGAGCCGACAAATTTTAGATCCCGAAGGTTTGGTC
Source organism: Viscum album (assembly GCA_963277665.1). NCBI lineage: Eukaryota > Viridiplantae > Streptophyta > Magnoliopsida > Santalales > Viscaceae > Viscum > Viscum album. The sequence goes on from OY728140.1 coordinate 546,547,607, forward strand.
ATGAGGGAAAGTGTCTCGGGTAGGACCCACCGTGTTGGGACCACTTTGTGTTTGAAGATTGTATTTGTTGTCAACAGTTGTCAATGCTGGTCAAAATGAAGAAGGATATGAAAAAGAACTCCAAAGTTAATGGAGATCGGCTGAAGTGAGGTTGCCTGGAGAATTGTTATGGAATCATAGCATTGGATTTCATACTTGAGCAATTCTCTTAGACGATAAATTCAGACGATTGTTGAGCTGATCCTAAGTTCAAAGAACATGTGTCAATGGTGACACATTGTTTACAACAATGAAGAATGGAGAAGTATCATCCATCTGAGGATGATTGAAGAAGAATGAGGATTTGAAGAAGACCATGAAATTCTTCATGATAGTAATCCATGCAAGCGATTACTTGAAGAATAAAATCATATGATTTGCATGAAGTGTAGAATGATGGCGGGAGAAGAAGAGAGAATATGGAAGGGCTTGGAATTCTGAGGTAGCCATGCATTTCGCATTATATCCAAATCAGACGGTGCTTTGCTGATATGTATTTCTCAAATATCATAAGTCAGGAGAACTTGTGATGCAAGCCTTATAATAGAAAGGGGGAGAAATGATGATGCCAGTCATATATAGTTTTGATTGGAAGGAGTGATGCTGCTGGAAGATAGGGAAGTTTCTGTACTTCCCATTGCAAATCCGACGATGCTTTGCTGATATGTATTTCTCAAATATCATAAGTCAGGAGAACTTGTGATTCAAGCTTTATGATAGAAAGGGGGAGAGATGATGATGCCAGTCATATAATGTTTTGATTGGAAGGAATGATGCTGCTGGGAGATAGGGAAGTTTCAGTTCCCATTGCAACTATGATGATGCTTAAGCTGATCTATCAAAGGATAAATATCACGATTGTGAGATTCGTGAAAAGTGCAGAAGAATGGTTATGTGAAACAGTAAAAAGATAAAATGACAAAGCAATAGACAATCTGGGGATGGCAGGAAAGCACAGTTTAAGGTGGCGCTGTTTTCCAGTGTTTGCCAAATTTTAGGGCCTAAAATCGGGAGATGAAGAAATGTGCTTGGCAATGGATGTTGCGCGCAAGATTGAAGATGGTTTATATTTTCACGTGCAAGGAGTTATTCAATGACAGAACATTGAAAAATGACAAAGGAATGGAGTGCGCGGAAATTTAGGCATGTTGCGTGCAAAAATAAAGTGGTGCGCGCAATATATGCGGGTTGCGCGAAATAGTAGCGGGTTGCGCGAAAAATCAGCGGGATGCGCGAAAAAGAAAGTTGTGCGCGTAATATCAGCGGGCTGCGCAAAAAATGAAGTTTGCGCGAAATATTAGGAATGAAGTTTTCGCGCAAAAGGTGTTTCGAGACCAGAAGCTCGAAAAATTGGCAAAGGCATAAAATGCGCGAAATATTGGAACAGTGCGCGAAATCTGATGTCGCAGGAAAGATTGGGTTTGCGCGCAATATGGAACGCGGTGCGGAATTTTGCGCGCAATTGGTGCTTCGTGCTTAGAAGGATGAAAAATGACAAAGGCATGAGGTGCGCGAAATATTGAAGCATGGCGCGAAATATGAAGTTGCATAAAAGAGTTTTTACGCGCATGGAGGAGGTTTTACGCGCGGATTAGTGTTTTACGCGCAAGGTCAAAAATGCCTATAAATATGAGGTGAACCCCTCTCATTAAGAGAGACTCGACACATAGACAAATCCCGAGCTCTGACGCGCGGAAAAATTGAAGTATAGAGTATTGCGTGAAAAGAAGAAGTGCTGCGCGAAAAAGGAACTGCTGCGCGAAATAGGAAGTTCTGCGCGAAAAAGAAGAGTTGTGCGAAAAAGGTTTTTCGCGCCAAAAGGTGTTTTTCCGTGCAAGACTTAAATTTTACGCGCAAGTCGCCTAGAAGGGTGCGCGAAAAATTTGAGGGTACTGCAGGCCTTCGATAGGTGCATTGCATTCTCGAAGCAGCTTTGCGAAGAAGAAAGAACTGTGAACCATTCGGTTTCACAAAGAGAAGTTGAACCACACTCACACGATTGGTGTTTAACACTATCGTTGTGCATTGTGAAGTGAGGCAGAACAAGATGTGCAACTGAATTCATATCCGCACCAAGGAAGAAGGAGAAAGAAGAGAAGAAGAAGAACAGAGTATGCCCAACTAAAGGCTGACAACTATTCAAGGCAGTTTAATTCTGATGATGCTAAGATGAGCTGGTCTTCATTGTTCAGATAATCACAAAGGGAGTTTGTGATTCCAGCAGATTGAAGAAGAAGCGATCTCAGTGTACTGGTTTTGCACTGAAGAAGAAGGGGGAGAAGATTGTGCAGCTTTCAGATTTGCTGTAGAGAAAGAAGTGGTTGTTTACCTGCATGCTGTTAGGCAGGTAATAATTGAATAGAGGAAGAACAAAGTAGCACTGTGACATCCAATAGGTCTCAACAGGTGAAAGATTCTTTTGGTGTTGCAAACTCTTTTAACAGAGAGAAGACTGTCTTTAGAGGCAGTATAAAGAACCAGCTAGAGGCTGCAAGAGACTGTCTTCATAGGCAGTATAAAGAACCAGCTAGAGGCTGCAAGTTGGACTAGACTTTCACCAGTCCAGGGAAGAGGATTGTTTCTCACCCCCTCCAAAGTGTAGGGACTCACACTGGCTAAAGGATTTTTTTCCTAGCCACTCCATTGTAACAACATTTTACATTATAATGGAGAATCCATGCACTGGTCATCCCCATGCATGGCAAGGACGTAGCTACTCTTATTGAGTGGTGAACCTTGTAAAAATATCGTGTTCATATATTTACCGCTTTCTATTATTGCATGCGACAGGGAAAAGAGAATAAGAGAATCAAGATCCTAATAGGTCTAGAGGTACAGGGATAAAAGTTGAAATTGGTTTAAAAAGTCCCCAACACTGATTCACCCCCCTCTCAGTGTTAGGTATATCCCAAACTGGTCCTTTCACACCGCCTGATTGGTTCATTGATGAGGATGGGATCCTGTCTGGATTCCTGCAAGCATGCGAGAGGAATTGATGCAAGAATCTCATGCTTCTAAGTGGGTAGTACATCCTAGATCCATAAAGATGTACCGTGGTATGCACCGCCAGTATTTGCAACCTATAATGAAAAAGAAAATGGCAGACTTTGTTACTCAGTGTTCCACTTGTTCGCAGGTAAAGACGGAACACTAGCGATTTGCTGGAATTTTAGAGCTATTGCCCGTCCCAGAATGGAACTGAGACGACGTCACCATGAGTTTTGTGACAGGGTTATTGAAGTCACCTAGAGGCATTGGCGAAGTATGGGTAATTGTGGACAGGCTGACAAAGGTCGCCTGCTTCTTGCCTATCCGGAAGACCTTCTCATCGGATGAGCTTGGGAGGCTATATGTCTGAGAGATCATCTGTCTTCATGGGATTCCACACTCCATTGTATTAGACATGGACGCTTGGTTTACTTCTTGGTTCTGGTAGGGGTTGCAAAATGCTCTTGGTTCACAAGTACTTTTGAGTACAACATACCACCCTCAGACCGGTGGTTAGTCTGACCACACTATACATGTATTGGAGGACATGTTTCGTGCATGTGTTCTCGATTTTGGAGGCTTTTGGGAGAAACTCTTGTTGAAATAGTGGGTGCCCTAGATCCAACTATGCAGTACTTTTGATTGTCATATCGTGTATACAGTTAGCTACACATGATGTCTACTTACCATTATAGTGTAGGCTTTTCTGCGTCCACTATTTAATGGTAATGTCGTAGATTAATTATCGTATCAAAAGGTTATAGCAGATCCCAGACTATAATGAGAACCTTTAGGTACCATGACATTAATCTTAAATATGTCATATGGTCTAATTACATCTTATTGACTGGACATAGTAGAAGTTTGACTATCAAGTGCTGGGGGCTCATAAGCATTGAGATTTCTTCTCATGAAGTCCGCACTTGGTGATCTCTAGTAACGAGATCATGAGGACATACTCGTCAATAGGAACACCACATGTTTTGGGTGTCATTGGTTGTTCCTATCTACAGACATGTGTATTAGTCTCCTAACTTGAAACAATTATCAATGTGTATCATTTGATTGTGTACTTTGATGCAAGACAAAAACCATGGTAATGAAATCGTGATGAGGTAGCTTGTGTTGGGTACATCATTGGTGGTATGAAATTGGTTGAATGATCAAGAAAAGATTTGTTGCTTCCAAGTTAAGAAAGTTGTTTATCTCAGGGTTGGTTGATCAGGATGATGTCACCTTCATAAATCTTTGGCCAAAGCAGTCGAAAGGTAAATCCATCCGGATAGATCAAGAAATAATAAAACAAGAAAAGGGTGATGACACAAGTGTGCATCTTGCTTTGTGAGATATTTAAAGACAAAGAGATTATAATAGACAGTCAGTGTTCGTAGGTTGGTAGTCGTTGCTATGACTATCATTATCTCTTTAAAGGCTTTGATGAGTTGCTAGACTTCGCTCTTGGTCTGTGGATTTTATTCATTGCTATCAAGATTAGGGCCTAGAGGGTCACACACAATAACGTATTCAAGAATCCGTCATATTTAGTTGAATAGGTATATTGAACATTATGGGCGGCCCCACCACGGAGTCCGAGTGTTGTTCAAGTTATCGATCACCAAACAAATAAATAAATTCATTATTATTCAAGTTATGAATAATTGAGATTGAATTTACTTAAGGTATTTACAAGTTTAGTAAATACGAGAAAATATTATTCGAACAAATTTTATTTTAATATTCAAGGTTCGTTTAATATTAAGTGGGAATGACGAGTCGAGTTAAATGGTTCGGTTTTATCACGTAATATATTTTATATATATTACAAGTATGTGATAAAATAATAAATAATATTTACGCACTTTAATTCGTCATAATTATTTATTTAGTGGACATTGAAATAAACGGGCCGGGGAACCCAATCGGGTATTTAGCAACTCCACTATAAACAGAGGAAGATACTCTCTTACCAATAACTATTCATGGCATTTTGGCCAGATCCTCTCTCTCCCGCTTCCTAGAGAGAGAAGCAGTCGATCCAAGAGCTCGGATCAAGATCTCCCTCAAGTATCGAAGACATCTTGATGTGGTGATTGATGGGACGTCGAAGACATCGTCGGATCGCAGCGCTAGCACTCGGAATCCGATGATTTGTGCTCATGCAGATTTTTGAAGCTCGTGTGGATGATCTAGAGGGATCCTGCTGTGGACCCTTCAAGCAACGATCGCCGACGACAGGTTGATGTCGACCGTGCCTTCAGATCTGTAAAGGTATGTTTTCAGTTTTAATTTACGCGAGATCCTTGGACTATATCGGGACTCGGATCGTCGGTGACGACAAGTTCCGTCGTCTCATCGATGAAAATTTTAAAATCTTTGACCCAGCGACTTTCGTCGTGGGCCCTGATTCCTTCAATTGGTATCAAAAGGATCACATAGATTTTTTGAGCCAAATAAAATTAATTTGCATAAAATTAAGTTGAGGGTTTAAAATCAGTCCCTACGGTTCAGACCGCATGGCAATCTGATTTATTAAAATTGGATTTCGATCGCCGGATTTGCACTGTCCAGTGACCGGAATCATTCCACCATAATGTGAGTTTTGATAATAATAATTTAGTTATTATCATTTATATTTTTATTATAATTATAATAATAATAAATTATTATTTTATAATAATAATTTTATTATTATGATCAAAAGGTTATGTATATAGCCTTGGAAAATTTTTCATCCAAGTGGGCGGATGATTGAGGAGGCTGCTTGACCTACATAATGCAAAAAAAAGGAAGATTTACACCAGAGGGGGGTGTGTCGGTCAAAAGGAACAAAATAATATTTTAAAAAAAGGGCATGGGTGAGGGGGGGCAGGGTGTCGGCCCCCCCTGTTGGTGCGTCTCCTCCACGCCGCCAGGACAGGCGCCCCCAGCACCCACCAGCGGCCAGATAACGCTGGCGGCCTCCCTTTCGTCGGACAATGCAGCGCTGACCTCTCCTCCTGGCTCGCCGCCGCGCCGAACTTCCTCCTCCCTTCTTCACCCACTGAGCGCCGCACCCCGCCGGCCTTCGGCGAGCTCCAGCCAGCGCCGCCCCTGCCTGCTCCGCGCGACCTCCTCCGCCCTCTGCCGCTGCGAGTCACCCACCCGGCCGCCCGCCTTGCCGCGACTGCCGTGCTTCGCACCAGACAGATCTGGCCACCTCGGCCTCCTCCGGCCTTCGCCAGACATCTGCAGCGGCGCACCTCCAGGTCAGCTCAACCTCCTCCGTGAGGTCCTTCTCATGTGGCGCTCCAGCGAGCCGGGGACCAGATCTGGCGTCCCATGTCTCGCGCACAGCGGCAGCGCTCCATCTGTCCCGACCGCCTCCTTCACAGTGCCGCCTCGAAGCCGCTGCCGCCGCGGTTGGACCCCTCCCGGCTGCCAGATCCAGCTGATCTCGGACGCCTCGTTGGACATACAAGTTTCGGCTTCGGCAGGTACCCCTGCTACCCACCGCAAGTTTTTCGCAGGACCGCATCAGCCCGTAAACAGATCTGGGCCGATCTGTCCGATCCGATACGGATCAGGACAGGTTGTTCTGGCCCAGGTTAGCCCAAAACGGCCTTTGCACGACCTAGTTGGGTCTGCGCGGGTTCGACCCGACGCACACAGACCCTGCATCGTTTTTCAGGGTTTTGGCTAATCAAATCAATATTTATAATTAAATTAAGTTGATTAAAATATTAATTTGTGGCCAGTAATAAATTTTAATACCTGAGGATACAAATTAATTTAATTTTGGAATTAAATTAATTAATTAATTAATTTAATTTTAGGTATTAAAATTAAATTAATTAGTGGACCGATAAATAATTAAATTATTTGTATTATTTAATTCATTTAATTTAATTAAATAATCCTCGTATTTATTTAATGGAATTTAATTTTTATCACGAATTATTTTACCCAACTAGTGGTCTTGAGCACTGATCCATGTATGTTTGATTTTACTTAATTAATTTTTTTTAACTGCGTGTGATGTTTGTAATTAATTAAATGGCGGTCTGCGCATCGTCTTATTTTCGATTAAAATGTATAAGGGCATGCACGCCCAATTTCACCCGATGTACATTTGCACCCTTAGTCCCCCTCACCTACGTGCGAGTATCATTGTATTTTGGACGGAGACAATGTACGACGTCGATCCTGCCAAGATGAAGCGATGTACGTTGACCAAGACGATGCAAGATGTTACGTGGACTCCACCTAGACGAGGCAATGCTCCAGTCGAGCAACAGACATTCTGGACGAAGGCGAGCTGCATCTAGAGTCAAGCTTCGACTCAGGTATGATGCCCCTAGGTCGTTTAGATGCTCAAAACCAGTCGGGTAGTAGTTTACCTTTATGCATCTATCTATTATTTTATGCACTTTATAACAGCAGGAAAAATACATAAAATAACAAATTATAAAATGAATAAAGAAACGACGTGTGTTTTTCTATTAATGCTCAGTTGTGAGTACGACAACATAGATGAACAAGATTAATAAAAATAGATTACATTCGTCGAGAAAAAAACACAAAAAACCCTCACAGAAATATTAAGTCATTAACGCTTTTAATCATTCAAGTTTGAACAAAACCGGGTGTTCGGGGTGTCGGTCATGCCAAAGCTGAGGGCGTCTCTTACTACCGGAGAGTTCTTATGAGAGTGATGAGTTGACTTAACTAAAATTGTACCAAAGAAATAGCCAAATCTAGTTTGTTGTAATTTTAAAAGCAAGCGTTGAGTAAATCAAGTAATGATTTTAGAAGTTGGGACTTCACTCAACAGATCAAGGAACTACGGGTTAATGCGGTTGGTCAGTCAAATGCCTACCTTGAATCTTCCGAGTAGTGGCGTAGCCATAGCTTGTAGATTTTGAGAGGAGGTTTAAAGATCCTTGCCACTAGAATACTTAAGCGACATATTATTCTGATTCTAGTACAGAGGATTCTTAGAATTCGAGAAAATAGTGGGATACATTTAATGATTAAATTAGTCGGTATTGTCTAATTCGGTAATCAACATAAAAGTACTAATATGCTAAAGTTCATTTTTTGTAGATAAATGGCAAGTAATACCACAGTAAAAAAACTGTGATAAATACTGGACAAAGTTAATGTTCAAACTAGCACGAAATTCCAAGTATAGTACATGCGCTTTCACATAATACTACTATATCGGAAATTCAAGGTGCTAGTGGCCAAACTTGTTAATCTACATCAGGAAGCAACAGTGTTAAATTTTTTATAGGAGACTCATGAATCAAGCATATGTTGGTTATGTCATAATGCTATCATTTACGCTTGATGTCAGTTGCAGTCACTACATTAGGACTCATTCTTATACCTTTTTCACCCAATTACTCTAGTTTCGTTTAAGGATACAAACGAACAATATAGAGTAAGCGCTTCATTATTTTTTAGGTAAGGTTCACCAAGTAATAAGAATATTAAAGAAAGTACTGTCTTTAGTTCGTATGGCGAATAAATTAGAAGACAAGGCGAAAATGCCAATGGTAAGTGCAACGCCAAAGGTACATTCACAACGTCTTTTAATGACGAGGTTGGTTATCTAACAGGAAGTTATTTGCATCACATAACTTGAAATAAATTTATGAAAGTTTAAAATGCAATGAACTGAATTGAATAAGAACCTGGTTCTTCTTCTATGTATATTCATCAAATAAAGTATTGTTTCTGACATACTTCTTGGGTATTTAATACAATATGTCTTGCACATATGAGTATTGAAATACAATAACCAAGTATAGAAACATTACTAGAAGTGAGGTGTCTTATCCAAACAGCTAAGAACGAGTGATTCTTAAGTCACTTCTAATTGCCAAGTGAATGATTTTAGATGAACAGTTGTTGAGTATAACCAAAACATTTATCTCACATGCCCTTTGGACATAATGAGACATTATTCCAAGTTTAGGAATGAATGTTGTTTGTGTTAACATACTCAACAAATAGTTCAGTGGTACATGAATCATAAGCAATAAGTGATGAATATAAAAATGTAAGACTTTTGCTCAATTGTGGCATGATAATTCATTGTTAAGCAAAACTAAAAGGACGTCAAGGATATGCCCAGTATGGTATTTAGGCTCGACACAACTAAACACCTTTGGTATAATTGACGTATTTAGTTTGGACATAGAAACCTTTAGAAATAAAGGTTTGTCACAAAGCTTATGGAATTAGTTCAACATGTGAGCATGAACTATACCAAGAGAAAGTTAGTGGTAAAGATACTTTATAAGATTCTTTTAAGATATTAAGGAATGTGAAAGTGAAGTATAAAGCATGGTAAGAAGATATGAGTTGCTTCAAATCGACATGATGAAGAATATCTTGACCAAACATTTATCAATCATGATAATGTAGTGTGGAGCAATTCCTAAACGCACATTACCTTATCTACATCACAACATTGATGTTCATAATGAGGATCAATGACTAGTCTTACATGTTATCATTGATCAACAAAATGTAGCGTGGAGCAATTCCTAAACGCACATTTTATACATCAAAGTTATGATGTAAGTAGTATCAATGTTACAATTTGCAGTAACTTCCATTATATTTCAAGACGTGCTTTACAAATAACGGTGAAAACCCATAACCTGTATGCCAACTAAAAATGACAAATGGATATCATACAAGTCATAATATGATGGAAATCCATTATCATAAGACAAGTGTTTAGATGCAAAGAGTATGTTATGATATAAACAAACTTGCGTCAAGCTAAACACATTGTGCATCTAAATGATTATCCTAACGATTGCTTAGGATATTATATAAATCCTTAAGATAGAAAAGTGGTAGTCAAGGGATCACTAGTGCAGAAAACATTTACCACGTCAGTTATATTATGACCGACGTAAAAAATGATAAGATTTGATTTTTTACGTCAGTTATAAAATAACCTACGTAAAAAATACTGTGTTGATTTATAATGTCGGTTATTTTATAACCGACGTGAAAATTCAACTAACGCGCTTTATTATGTCGGTTATAAAATAACTGACGTAAAAATGTGTTTATCACATCGGTTATATAATAACCGATGTGATAAATGTAATAAAAAATAGTTTATCATGTTGGTTATTTAATAACTGACGTGATAAATCATTTAAAAAATTTATTAAGTCCCATATTGTGTTGTGTATTTTTCGATCAGGCGACTGTGACTTGTCTCTCTCGCGCAGAAAACCTAGAAACGATTCTTTGAACTTGTGCCCTCCAACCTTGTTTTGCCAACATCGTTCATCATCTTTATTTTCACTGGATCTATCAGATCGACTCACAACACTCAAGTAAGCATCACACGTCGCGATCATTATTTTTCACAGATGCCCTACATTTATGTTTTGCGATTTCTTTTTTTAAAATATCGCAATATCTTGGATTATTTCATAATGTTATCGTTATTGGACGCGATTTTTCTTATCCTTGAAATTGTTGGGCATTAAGCTCCATGTTACTTTGGTTAGTTTAAATATGAAATCCCCATATGGATATCATGGAGACATTGATTATATACCATAACACCCTTGTCATTTTATATAACGCATTATTATGTTTGGTTATTTCGGCTTAGAAAAAAGAATTTAGAAATGACAAACATAATAATGTGTTATATAAAATGACAAGGGTGTTATGGTATATAATCAATGTCTCCATGATATCCATATGGGGATTTCATATTTAAATATGGCAGCAGCTAACCAAACTAACATGAAGCTTAATGCCCAACAATTTCAAGGATAAGAAAAACCGTGTTCAATAACGATAACATTATGAAATAATCCAAGATATTGCAGTATTTTAAACAAAGAAATCGCAAAACGTAAATGTAAGGCATCCGCGAAAAATAACGACCGCGGTGTGTGATGCTTACTTTAGTGTTGTGAGTCGATCTGATAGATCCAATGAAAATAAAGATGATGAACGATGTTGAAAAAATGAGGTTGGAGGGCACAAGTTCGAATAATCGTTTCTAGGTTTTCTGCGTGAGAGAGACAAGTCACAGTCGCCCGATCTAAAAATACACAACACAATATGAGGCTTAATAAATTTTTTTCTAAGATGACTTGTTGATGAGCAGATTTTTGATGAAAAAATACGTCATCCAATTGATTGTCCACAATGGAAGAAAATTGATGTGCAATATCCTACATTCGGAAATGAAATTAGAAATCTCAGACTTGAGTTGTGTACAGATAGAATGAATCCATATCGAAGCCTCAGTAGCACACATAGTTCATGGTCTGTTTTATTGGTAATTTACAACCTGTCTCCTGAAGTTTGTATGAAGCGCAAATATTTCATGTTGAGTATAATGATCTCTGGTCTAAAGCAACCCATAAATGATATTGATGTTTTCTTGTCACCATTGATTGATAATTTGAAACTTTTACGGGAGGATGGTATTGGGGTGTATGATTCTTATAAAATGGAATATTTTCAACTGCATGTAGTGCTTATGTTCACTATAAAATGACTTGCCAACGTATGGAAATTTGTCTGGATACACTGTTAAGCGGCATAAAGCGTGCCCAATTTCTGAACAATAGACTTCATATTGTCAACTGTATCATTGGAGGAAAGCATTATACATAGGTCATCAAAAGTTTTTGCATATGGATCACTATTATAGAAAACTAAAAAAGACATTCAATGACTCACAATAATTTGATATTGCTTTAAAACCTTTATCCACTGATGAGTATTTTGAGAGGGTGAAAAACCTTGATGTGACATTAGAAAGGCACATAAATCTGGTAATGATAGACATATTTGAAAGAAAAGGTCAATATTTTTTGAGCTACCATATTGGAGATATCATGAAGTGAAACATAATATTGATGTCATGCACGTGGAGAAGAATATATGTGACAGTTTGATTGAAACATTGTTAGATATTAAAGAAAAGATTAAAGATGGGTTGAATTCAAGATTAGACATACTATCAATGAGAATACGTTTGGAGTTAGCTCTCACTCCTGATAAAAGACGAACATTTCTTCCCCGACTTGTCGTACATTATCCAAGAGGGAGAAAATTAACTTTTGTCAGTGTCTTTATGATATCAAAGTACCGCAAGGTTATTCTTCAAATGTACAAAAATTTGTCTCTTTGAAGGATTTAAAGTTGATAGGTATGAAATCTCATGATTGTCACGTCATGATGTAACAACTTCTACCAGTTGCATTGCGTGGAATATTGACCATTCGTGTCAGAAAGACTATAATGAAAGTGTATTATTTTTTCAATTTAATTTGCAATAACGTGATTGATGTGGATGCTTTAAACATTTTGAAAAAGGATGCAATTTCTATACTTTGTCAATTGGAAAAGTATTTTCCTCCATCTTTTTTTGATATAATGGTGCATTTAATGGTTCATATGGTTCGAGAAATAAAGCTTTGTGGGCCTATATATCTTCGTTGGATGCATCCTTTTGAAATGTATATAAAATAATTGAAGGGGTATGTTAAGAATCCATATCGATCTGAAACCTCCATTGTTGAAAAGTATATTTCTAAGGAGGTTGCGGAGTTTTGTACAAGCTACTTGTCTGCGGTGGAACACATTGGTTTGCTTCCATCTCGCCATGAACGAGTTAATAATGAGTTAAAGTGGATTCGTGGCTTGAAAGTCAAATCGTTGTCAGCTGAACAGATGAAGAAGGTACATTTATACATCTTGAATAACATAACTGATGCTCAGTCATATATCACATTGCATATTAATGAGTTGAAACAATGTCATCCAAAGAAGAAAGAAATGTGGATTTTGAATGAGCATAATAAAACATTTTTTTTCATGGTTTAAAAAGACCCTGCTTGGTAGATCAGATGCATCAGAGACATTAAGATAGTTAGTGGGTGGTCCAAGTTTAAATGTGATAACATGGTCCAGGTATGACATTAATGGTTATACATTTCATACGAAAGCTCAGGACAACAGAAGTGCAATTCAGAATAGCGAGGTATTGGTGTTTGCAGAAGCAATGCATTTTTCGAGTTCTAAAGACAAAATTCCAATTTATGCATCAAGTGCATATTATGGAGTCATTGAAAAAATATGGGAGATTGATTACTTTAAAATTAAAGTTCATGCGTTTATCTACAAATGGTTTATTGGTAACAACAGTGTTAGAAACAATGAATTTGGAGTGACAGTTGTTAATCTGAATAGATTGGAAGACGCAATTGATTCTTTTATAATGACAACACATGCAAAACAATTTTTTTATGTTGTTGATCAATCAGATATGCAGTGGTCTATTGTTTTACAAGAAAAAAAAACAATATGTTGGTGATGAACAACTTGATGAAGATGCTGATTTGCGTGAGATCCCTACTTCCGTGGAAAGATTAGCAGAAAATAATGATGATCATGTTGTTGACATGGTTTGTGCTATAAGGAACAATCATGATGAAGGAATTTGGGAAAAAATCCATTTGTACATTCCTAATATTACAGGTAACAGGTGTTTATTTCTCATTTACATTTATTAATTTCATAAAATGTTAGATATTGTATTTCTTTCTTCATGAAAATGTGTATTAAAACTAATAAGTAGAAATGTTAGTTTATTTTAGTTTAGTTTTGTTTAGTTTACCATGTTTATCATTACGTAACTTATATATTTATTGATTTTGTCTAATGACAATTACTTTACCTTGTTTACCATGTTTACCATAGTTTACCATGTTTACCATTACATAACTTACATGTTTATTGATTTTGTTGAATGATAATTACTTTACCATGTTTACCATGTTTACCATGTTTACCATGCTTACTATGCTTACCATGTTTACCATTACGTAACTTAGTTCAGTTTTTCATTTTTTGTTTACAATAGTGTTGTAATATTTGAATTTATATATTTGTGAACTAATGTTTGTTTTTTTGATTTGAAGGATAATGACAGATCAATCAGTTGATCAACCACATAATTCTGGAGACGAGCATCATGATCATACGTCTGGGGAGGAACATTCACATGCTCTTCTTAATGTTCCCAAATCTTCTTCATGTGCTTCCACAACGGTAAAGAAGAGTTCAAGAGTTGGTAAACGTGGCAACACACGTTTACCAAAACTACCACTTGCTCGTAGTCAGAACCAGAGGATAGTCATAGAGTTTGATGAGAATGATATTCATAAAGGTCCAAATGCAAAAGATTTTAAGAGTTTTGTATCAACTCAGGGTAAAAGTAAAGTAAGCATTTTGTATAATGATTGGAAAAGTGTGGACAAAGCGACACTATCTTAGTTGTGAGAGACAATTTTGGTTAGATCTTTTGTTATTGTTTGACTAATCTTTAAATGTTTATAGTATAATATATTCTCTCTCTTCTTTATCAGATACATTTGATATTCCTAATATTGGAGGAGTCAGGAAGAAATGTTTATCGATGACTACTATGAGATGAAGAGATTTCAAATCAACCCTCACATCTGATTTCATTTTTGATCATAGGCAACATGACAATCCATGCCACATACATCCTTTTATAGATGAAGACACATGGAAACAATTTGTTGAAAGTAGAAGAAAAGAATCATTTTTGGCAAGTGCAATGTAAACTTTTATAATTTTTCTTATATTAATGCACTACTGGAATTTGAGCTATTTTCAATGGGTTATCTGCGAAGAGATCCCATCACAAATAGCCCATTGTAGAAAATGACATTGCAAATAAATTTCTGATTAAATACATTATATATATAAAAACTTGTTGCGATTGGCCTGTCGTCCCGTCGTAAATAGTTATCCGTTTATATATGTTATATATACCTAAATCTTTTGTGACAAATCCTTTTACCGTCGCAAATAAGTTTAAATATATATATATATATATATATATATAATCTATCTGCGAGGGGGTCCCGTCGCAAAAAGTCCTGTCGCAAATACTGAATAAAATAAAAAAATATTTAATAAAATTATGATTAATGAAAAAATAATATTAATAGTATTAAAATAAAAAAAAAAAAAAATTCTCAATATTCGCAAAAAAATATAAAAAATCATAAATTATTATTATTATTAGTAAAATAAACAAACATTAAAAAATATAATACTAATAATAAATAATAAAATAATAAAAATAATAAAAAATAAAAAATAAAAAAATTTAAATTATTCGATATTCGCACCAATATAAAAGACAAAAACTGTAAATAGTTCATATTACAACAAATGTTGAATTTAAATGTTTTTAACATAACAAAAAAATGACTGGGGGGATGATCTTCTGGAGGAGCTGGAGGAGATGATGGAGGAAACTTCATCCCTAAACTACGAGTCAGACGATGCATGAATTTAACTCATCAATCAATAATTTCAAATAAACATCAATATTCTTTTTCGGATGTCCTGAGATTAATAAGGTCAAAAAGATATAAGGCTTCTTCATTAACATCCATGGAGGTAAATTGTACGGAGTTATAAAGTCAGGTCAACATGAATACTGACTACCATACGAACCAAATGAACAGAAACCGTCAGTAGAAAGATTCAATCGCACGTTCTGGGCTTTTAAAGTAAAAGACAGACGAAGTCTGTCAAAATGTTTCCATGAATCACCATCAGATGGATGATTCAAGCTTTTACCGGTTGAAATCTTGGTTTTGTGCCATGACATCATTGACGCTGGGTTCTGAGACATAAATAAACACTGCAACCTGGGTGTAAGGGGGAAATATCTCAACTGTTTTACAGGAATCGATCCAGACTTCCTCGGTTGACCTTCTTTATACATCGATTGTCCACATGTGCGACAACTATCCAACGACTCATTTTCACCAGAATATAAGATGCAATCATTTGCACATGTATGAATCTTCTGATAACTAAGACCCAGATTACGAACCAGACTTTTGCTCTCGTGATACTTTGCAGGCAACACATTTTCTTCAGGTAACAGTGTTTTAACCAAAGAAAATATCTGATCAAAACAGTTGTTTGACATTGCATTATCTGATTTAATAACCTTAAATTTTACAACTGCTTCTAATTTTCTTATCTTGCACCAGGATATAATACATCCTCAACAGACCTCAACAACTCATAAAATTCGGATGATACAAACTCAGAAGTTAAATCAATATCATCTTGAGTTTCAGTTTGTTGAATATATAGACCTGCAACATCATGTACTAAATTTTGAAACCGTGATGGATCCGAAAGCAAGTTATTAGTATCTTCTTTGGAACTACGTTCACCGTGTTGATACCAAAAAACATAATCTGGTTGAAAACCAAAACACAAGAGATGACT
The DNA here is from genome assembly GCA_963277665.1 of Viscum album. NCBI lineage: Eukaryota > Viridiplantae > Streptophyta > Magnoliopsida > Santalales > Viscaceae > Viscum > Viscum album. The sequence continues at coordinate 546,563,963 of OY728140.1, forward strand.
CCCAACCTTATCAAATGTGTCAAACATTCTCAGAACACATTTTTACAAAGACACTTAATTGTGCCTTCTGAAACAAATTCTGGTTTTGATGATGCAAATGATAAGAAAAGTTCAACACCCTCAATATATACAGGATTTAAACCAGAACTGTTTGGATTTCTGCGTTGATTTATCCAAACGTGATCATCTAATAATGACTGTTGTTGACTTCCTTATTCCAGATTTTTCTACAAAATATAAAATCATTAATGTTTTTGAATAATTTGAAATTAGAAAAACACTATCCAAAAAAAGAAGATAAATAATTACAACTACTTCTTAATAATTACCATTAATTACGGGTGACACAATTTTTTACAACTACTTTTTAATAATTACCATTAATTACGGGTGACACAATTTTCAGTGGATTGATGGCTACTCTTTTGTCTGACGGCTCATTTACTTGCAAATTCCTCACACTGAAATCACAATGAAGAATCTGCTCAGAGGTACGTTTATACATTCTCGTATGTACGAGAATGAATATGCATACCTCTGAGCAGATTTTTCATTATACATGAGAATGTATAAGCGTACCTCAAAGTAGATTCTTCATTGTGATTTCAATGTGAGAAAAATGCAAGTAAATGATCCGTCGGACAAAAGAGCCCCCCTTTCGTCGATGAATCATCTTATTGCAACTGTCACCGCTTGAAAGCATTATGAAAAATGTGGTCCTACGAATGCATATTCAAACTCATGCATACGAGATTGGATATACATACGTAGAAGCATACTTTTTATAATGTTTTGAGTCTGTGAGAGTGGAAATGAGAAGATTCATCGAGCAAAAGGAGTGTCGTCAATCCACTGGAAATTGTGCCATGTTATTACAATTTATTACAATTCATTTCATTCTTAATTATTCCTAATTATTCCTAATTATTCCTAATTATTACTAATTATTACTAATTATCACTAATTATTCCTAATTATTCTTAATTATTTCTAATTATTACTAATTATTTTGAATTATTCTTAATTATTTCTAATTATTCTTAATTATTTCTAATTATTCCTAATTATTTATAATTATTTCTAATTATTTCTAATTATTCTTAATTATTTCTAATTATTTCTAATTATTCTTAATTATTGCTAATTATTGCTAATTAATTCTAATTATTCCTAATTAATCTTAATTAATTCTAATTATTTCTAATTATTTCTAATTATTTCTAATTATTCATAATTATTCATAATTATTCATAATTAGTCCTAATTAATCTTAATTATTCCTAATTATTCCTAATTATTCCTAATTAATCGTAATTATTTCTAATTATTCTTAATTATTCCTAATTATTGTTAATTATTCCTAATTATTTCTAATTATTGCTAATTATTCTTAATTATTCCTAATTATTACTAATTATTCCTAATTATTCCTAATAATTGCTAATAATTGCTAATTATTGCTAATTATTGCTAATTATTGTTATTTATTCCTATTTATTCATATTTATTCCCATTTATTCCTATTTATTACTGTTTATTACTGTTTATTACCATTTAGTACTATTTATTACTATGTATTACTACTAGCTATTACTATCTATTACTATCTATTACTATCTATTACCATCTATTATAATCTATTACTGTATATTACTATCTATTACTAATTATTACTGTTTATTACTATTTATTACTATTTATTACCATTTATTACTATTTATTACCAATTATTACTAAGTATTACTAATTATTACTAATTATTTCTAATTATTTCTATTTATTACTATTTATTACTAATTATTACTATTTATTACTAGTTATTACTATTTATTGCTAATTATTATTATTTATTATTATTTATTTCTATTTATTAGTATTGATTACTAATTATTACTAATTATTACTAATTATTACTAATTATTACTAATTATTACTAATTATTACTAATTATTATTATTTATTACTAATTATTATTTATTACTAATTATTATTATTTATTAGTAATTATTAGTATTTATTAGTAATTATTAGTATTTATTACTAATTATTAGTATTTATTACTAATTGTAAATATTTATTACTATTTTTTTAATTGTTACTATTTTTTCCTAATTATTACTAATTAGCATTAATTACTATTAATTACTACAAAATACAACTTCTAATTACTAATTACCGCTAATTATTTATATACATTACTAATTATAGTTAATAATTATTAATTATTACTAATTACTAAGAATTAATACTAATAATTTCATTTTATTATTACAAATAAATACTGATGAGAAAACAATTTAAATCTGACTTAATTATAAGTAATCAACAATAATTAAAATTAATATAAAAAAATGAAATAAATACTAAATTAAATAAAACATAAATACCTTTAAACTTGATCTCTTATAATTGTAGACGGCTTCACAACTTATTCGTAAAAAAAAGCTAACTCTGAAAAAAATTTCACTATAAAATTAGAGTTTAGAGAAGCAGAAAAAGTAGGAATTGAGGAGGAGGTAGGAAAAAATGGATGGGAGGTATGTATAGGTTAGATTAGTTGCGACGAGAATATTTGCGACGAGATTCCCATCGCAAATAGTACTTTTTGCGACGGGTCCTGTCGCAAATACCTTCAGCTGCATTAATTACTGTTGGTGGTTAAAAGGTTATTTGCGACGGGACCCGTTGCAAAAAGTGACCCGCCGACACACTATTTGCGACGGGACAACATCCCATCGCAAATAGTTTTTATCGCCATCGGGTATTTGCGACGGGTCCCATCGCAAATACTCTTCGGCGAACGCACTAGTTGCGACGGGGGATTCCCTGTCGCAAATAGTATTTACCGCCTCTTGGTATTTGCGACGGGAGGTGCCTACCAGTCGCAAATACCTTTCCGCGCGACTTGGCGCGCAAACCGTGCTAAACCACACGTAATTTTTTTGCGACGGGACCTCTAGTCCCGTCGCAAATAATTAGTTATTTGTGACGGGTTGATTCTCCTGTCACAAATAACCCGTTGCAAAAAATCAGTTTTTTTCTGTAGTGATGATCTTATTAATGATTTGTTAATGATTTCTTATTCTTAATTTACAGCAAACACGAAGATCTCATCAGGAGGTTCAATCTAAAAATGTATACCCTCATAGTTTATCTCGGGGAGGGTATACTTTATTGGAAGAACAAATGATGGCGGTAAAATTACAAAAAACTTGGAGCTGAGTCTTCAAGCTCTGGAGAGGTTGCCCCTCCATCCCCTCCATCTAGACATGAAAAATGAAAGAGGGCTTAGATGGAAAAAATGGGCAATATCTTACGGAAGAATCAAGGATCGTAGTTGAGAAGATTGTAAGATATTTATTTTATTTATTTAAGTTTATTCTCTTTTTTATATACTTTGAAACATTACAAATTTTTTCAATTAATTCATATAGGATTCTCTTGAGGAGAAGAGCACACATGAGGTATTTACAGCTGTTGGGAGACAAGATATTTTATTTGCAGCATTAGGAAAGCCCGAACACTCGGGTCGTGTATGAGGATACCTGACGGGTGTATCAGTAAGAAAAGTGTTGCCACATTCTTCAACTTCTTCCATTGAGGGTATTTATAAAAAAAATATTTGGAGGTTGAAGTTCATAATATTAATGCGACAATGAAGGAAAAGATCATAGCGTCGGTACAGTCTATGTTTGCAGACATATAAAGACAATTTCAGACTGCAGCTCCCACTATTCTAGCTCCACCTGTAGACCCCATTATTTATCCTCCACCTCCGCCAGCAGCTCCAACTCCCCCACATCCAAACCCCATTATTTATCCTCCACCTCAGCCTATGAACCCCATTTTTTATCCTACTTCTACACCCCCTTCTCCACAGCTTCCTAGTTATCGTGAGTTGTATGTTGATGATCCTCACCATCATATAGTTGCATATGAGATGATATATTATATAGAAGATACAATTCATCATCAACAGTTATAGGTAGAGCAGCATAAGGTCACTGTACATGATATTATAGATATATCAGCTCGAGTACCATTACCTATAGATGAGGTGGTGACAATTGGACAAGGTATCAACCACTTTTTCGTTTGGCCATCCAGACTTCTGCGATCCATTACCATAGAGGTATGTGTATGTTATATCTTTTATTTTATTTTTGTGTTAAATTTTTTTTAACATTTGAAAGTTAATATATTTATCTATTTATTTATAGGAATATTTTAAAGGTAAAGAAATATTGTATAGGCAACAACAAAGAAAAATGACTATGACATCAGATACATATTCTAGCAGTCTTGACAGATTGTCAAGATATTCAATTTTTTTGGCGGCTCATTATACGTTTCCAATGGAAGCTCATATTTGTGGACGTGTAATAAATATGGGGATTATAAAAAATGATATCATGGAGCTTGTTACTGGAGATAAGTTGAGCATCAGTGTGGTGCAAATTTTTTCCATTTAAGTCTTAACATAATTCTTTCCCTGCGTTAAATATATTAAAAATGTATACTTATGTCTTTTTTGTATTAGGTGTCTTTATAACATGTGAGAAGAATGAGCAGACAGATGTATATGGATTCATGGACCCGCAATTGATTTCCCCTGAAGCTCATGCATTGGATGAGGAACAAAGAACAATTTATATTGCTAAAATATTTGAACAGAATATAATCACACAGTGTTGGATGATTCTTTTTTCTGAGAAGTATGAAACATATATTTCACAAAGTGTTCTTTATCTTTTAACATAAAAACCACTAACCTTAACTTTTCTTTTATATCATAGATCATTGGATGTTAGGTGTTTTTTTTTGTCCAAGGGAGAAAACTCTTTATTGGATATGCTTTGTCCATGGTGATGTGTGAGAAAATTTTAAGAATATGTTGGAAAAGTAAATTTCAATTTCTTAATAGTTATTTATATTATAATGAATTTTAAATTTATCTCATTCATATTATTTTCTAACAGGGGATGAGCCTACTTTTGAAAAACCACAAAGAAAAAGAGTGTCAAGATCAAATATGTAAAATTAAAGATAAATATCCATTTATAATTTGTACATTTTGGATGTATTACATAAAAATGATATTTTGAATTGACAAACTCATTTAAACAGAAATGTTATAAACAAGGTTTCATCAAATGCGGATATTATATGTTAAGATTCATGTATGAAATAATTACAACTGGATTAAATTTGAAGTTTGAAAAGGTTAGATTTCCTTATAAACTATTCCATAATATTTCATTTGATTTATTCATTATACATGTTAACTACTTTTCTTTTAATTTGTAGCTATTTGATAACCCTCAATCTTATGTTCAAGAGGTCAAATAATTACAAGTGGAATGATCAAATTATTTTACAGGTTTGATTGGATTTTACTTTGTTTGTAGTATAAAATGTAATTTTGAATGTTGTAATTGTAAATGTGTATTTGGTAGTTATGTTGGTTGGATTTAGGTTTGTTTTTAGTTGATATTGTAAGTTTTAAATGTTATAAATGTGAATGTTTAATTTTGTTGTTGGTTCTTCTTGTTTCGGTCTAGTTCTGCTTGTTTTTCAGGGCTGGTTTTGGTCTGGTTTCTGGTTTGATTTTGGTCTAGTTTTGCTTGTTTTAGGTCTGCTTCGGTAGTGCAGTGGAATGGTTTCACGAGTTTTTTTTAAAAAAAATTGTTTTTTTCACATCAGTTATCTAAAAACTGATGTGGTATAATGTTTTTTTACATTGGTTATTAAATAACTGATGTAAAAAACATAAACTCAAAGCGTTTTTCACGTTGGTTATTAAATAAACAACGTAAAAAATGATTCAGAGTCATGGTTTTTTATGTTGGTTATTTAATAACCGATGTGGTAGATTGTTTATTACATCGGTTATTTAATAACCGACGTAAAAAAGCTACATCTGGGACCATTTTTTAATGTTGTTTATTTAATAACCAACGTAATAAACAATCTACCATGTCAGTTATTAAATAAACGGCCTAAAAAATCAGTTCCAGTATAGATTTACAAATTCGGTTTTTTTATAACCGACGTAAAAAACAATATTTATAATGTCACCTTTAATAACGTCAGCTAAAAAATGATGTAAAAAATAAAAAAAACCGATGTTAAAAATGTTTTCTGCACTGGTGGATAAACTAAATTTCTACAAAAGGGTGCACATCTCTACTTGAGATAGTGAGACCAAGATTGACTTGGGTTTAGTCAATGCTTGAGATGCATAAATAGTTTCCATTGGAATTAGTTCCACAAGTGTATGTGGAAGAAGTATGTTCCGGAGACATGTACTGCGTAGGAAGGTTAAAAACCATGGTGATGATTTTGAGTTCACCATTGCCGGTGATACATTATTCACTGAGAATAATAATTCCTACAAGAAGTATATGACAATTAACTAATATTGACAAGATCAATTAAAATTCAATAATGGATTCCATGAATCAAATTGCAAATGAGCTTATTACTATGAATATTGCGGTGGGTATTCAAGTGAGGTGATACGTTGATGGTACAAGCGTGGTACTAATAAGGCTCGATTGGTAATACCAAGTCGGTATGCCTAAATCCATTAGAATTTTACTTGTCATAGCTAACTTTTAAGATCATTTTAGTGGAAATTGGATGTCAAGATCAATTTTCGTGGAAGGTTTCTATACGACACAACAAGAAAGGGATGATGACATCACATAATGCCAATAAGGGTTGCAAGTTACTGAAATCTAGTTCTGGATTAAAGTAAGCAACACGATCTTAGAACATTCATTTGGAATGAATCTTTGCCATGGGTCTACTAGAGGTTAGTGGGAATGCCATAATTATCCAAGTGAAATATGTTCGACAACATATGGAAAACAAATATTGGTCTTACAGTTAGTTAAGACTAGGATGAAAGTAATTCTACAGTGATTGAATTAAAGTAACAACCTAAGTTCTAGGGAACATGATCTATTGTGGTAGATTTAATGATTTCTTGGACCTAGTCAATCGTACATATAGTGACATGGTATTGAAAAATACAAGTTGGAATAATTCAAGTTAATAATTGTTGCCAATGTCACATGGCATAATCTCTCCAGGTTGACATGTTCGGAACATGTAAGGATATTAAAGTTGTGAGTTGAGTTCCACACACTTCAGTGACCAGTCACGTATGTCATGATATGTACAAGAATTGATATTTCTAGGATATACTTCATAGTAGCCAGATATAAATTATATCCAGGAGCACTATAAGTGAAGCAGTCAGAACAATCATCTTGTACTTCGACAAGTACAAATGATATGTACCTGGTATGTGGAGAATAAGGATACTAGTTATTGTGGGACACAAACTAGTATTCCTCGAAGAAACATGATCTAATATCGCATTCAGGTGAAGGTGATGAGTGAGTCAAGATCATAAGAGCCAGTGGTAGCCATAACTACAAATACCGAGTATGTTGGAACTTTTGAGGCAGCTAAGAGGTAGTTAAATGCAACGACTTGTTCCAGTTCTTGGAATCACACTTAGTAATTTAAGCATTATCATAATGTAAATTATGATATTCTTACTAGCCAAGATGTCAAGTTTTGACAGTGGACAAAAGAGATATACTTGGGGATACCATCTCTTGAAAAGTTTTACTCAAGGATATGAGGTCACATATAACAGAATAGCCACACAGTAGAAACGTGGCAGACCTAGTAGCTAAAGTCGTTACTCTACAGAAACATGATCTTCATCATGTGAGTAGATAACATGCATGGTTAGCAAGTTGGCTCTACTGTAAGTGGGAGTGTTGAAATAGTGGGTGCCCTAGACCCAACTATGAAATATTTTTTATTACCATATCGTGTATACAGTTAGCTATACATGATGCCTACTTACCATTACAGCGTAGAATTTTTTGCCTTCATTATTTAATGGTATAGATTAATTGTCGTATCAAAATGTTATAGCAGATCTCAGGCTATAATTAAAACCTTTAGATACCATGACATTAATCTTAAATATTTCATATGGTCTAGTTACATCTTACTGACCGGACACAGTAGATGTTTGACTATCAGATGATGAGGGCTCATAATCATTGAGACTTCTTCTCATGAAGTTCGCACTTTGAGATATTTAGTAGTGAGATCATGATGATAGAATTGCTAATAGGAACACCACATATTTTGTGTGTCATTGGTTGTTCCTATCTATGAACATGTGTATTGGTCTCCTGACTTGAGACTATTATCAATGTGTATCATTTGATTGCGTACTTTGATGAAAGGAAAAAACTATGGTATTGAAATCGTGATTAGGTAACTTGTGTTGGGTACGTCATTGGTGGTATGACATTGGTTGAATGATCAAGAAAGGATTTGTCGCTTCCAAGTTAAGGAAATTGTATATCTCAGACCTGATTGATCAGGATGATGCTAGCTTCATAAGTCTTTGGCCAAAATAGTCGAAATATAAATCTATCCGGATAAATAAACAAATAATAGATCAAGAAAAGTGCGATGACACTTGTGTGCATCTTGCTTTGTGAGATATTTAAAGACAAAGACATTATAATACATAGTCGATGTTCGTAGGTTGGTAGTCGTTGCTATGACTATCCTTATCTCTTTAAAGGCCTTGATGAGTTGTTAGACTCTGCTCTTGGTATGTGGATTTTATTCATTTCTATCGATATTAGGGCCTAGAGGGTCACACACAATAACGTATTCAAGAATTTGCCATATTTAGCTGAATAGGTATATTGAACATTATGGGCGGCCCCACCACGAAGTCCGAGTGTTGTTCAAGTTATCGATCACCAAAAAAATAAATAAATTCATTATTATTCAAGTTATGAATAATTGAGATTGAATTTATTTAAGGTATTTACAAGTTTAGTAAATATGAGAAAATATTATTCGAACGAATTTTATTTTAATATTCAAGGTTCGTTTAATATTAAGCGGGAATGATGAGTCAAGTTAAATGGTTTGATTTTATCACGTAATGTATTTTATATATATTACAAGTATGTGATAAAATAATAAATAATATGGACATAGTTTAATTCATCATAATTATTTATTTAGTGGATATTGAAATAAACGAGGGTCGGGGAACCTGACCATGTATTTAGTAACTCCACTATAAATAGAGGAAGTGGTTCTCTCACCAATGATTATTCATGGCATTTTGGTCAGAGCCTCTCTCACCTCCCACTTCTTAGAGAGAGAAGTAGTCGATCCAAGAGCTCAGACCAATATCTCCCTCAAGCATCAAAGACATCTCGATGTGGTGATCGATGAGACGTTAAAGACTATAATGACCCATACTTTACATACATTGATATTACTTCAGAATTGAAGTATATTTATTACAACATATAGCAAAACCATAACAGGACTATATATGTATAATGTCTTTAGAAACTGAGAAATATAAACAACTGGTTCATAAAATATCTACATTGTCTCCCGTTTATTTCATCATAACTAGACTCCTTTTTGGAATATCATACTTAATACCCTTCTTCCAGACCTGGGAAAAAGAAACATACGAAAGGGTGAGCTCAAATGCTCAGTAAGGGTAAGCAAAGGAAATATCAATCATATATAACATTTAAAAATCTTATCCTGCGTATAAGAGAACACAATATCATGTCATGAGATAAATCATAGAAGTGAAATGTATTCCCAATAATCATAACATAAGGCATAAAACTTTGTGGAATACACACATAATCATAGAAAATCATTTCATATTATTCAAGGCTCATTGGAAAGACCATCATAGCAGAGAAAATCCATTACCGAATCGAGTTCACTCCTCATTCCAGCCCTGCATTACTGAACCGACTTTACTTGCTGTTCTAGCCATATCTATCTCATGAGATATAACTCTTTACCCAATGCTTTGGAGGGAGATATAGGTCTCACCCATTTCATAATGAAAACATTCTTAGGTGTGACACAAGAACATAAATCATTTATCATAGCATAACCTATGTAATAAAATGAGATTTTTAAATATCATTTTATCATAACATAATCCATATAAGATAAATGGACTTCATAAAAATAATTCCATCATAAACACAATCAAATAAAAGTAATAATAGAGATAAAAACATAACACTATGTCATCTTAGATGGAAAATAATTTTGATAAAACACTTGAACTTAATTCCTGAGGAAAATATCATTTCTTTTTCAAAAATGTTTTCTTTTTAAAAATGTCGTACAATATTAAAAGAAAAGAATTGAGTTGAAAATACAATTGTAAATGTATAGAGGAAGCTTCATGGAAATAAGGCGTTATGAAGATGTAAAAATCCATTCATGCCATATAAGTTAAAAAAAAAATTTCCTTTTACTTTTGCCGGAAAATTCAAAAAGTACCTCGTATGGTAAAAAAAAGAAATATTCCTTCCAAATCATGCAGTAAAAGTCAAAATGGTTAAAAATGACTTTAAGTATACATATAAGAATATTAAACATTTTATGGGAATATTTTTAGAAAACACGGGCCTGGATGATAAATATATCCCTAGTAGATACTTACGAATAAACAATCTCGGATAAAAGGAGATCAGAAAAGTTATCCCTTACCTTAGGTCTGATATGCTTCATATGTATCTGAACCTTATGTATAATTATTTAAATAATGTTACTGATTTATTTCAGAATCATAATCATTTTTATGATAACATTTATGATTATATTTTCATTCGTTTGTTAGCAACATTTCATTGTTACTCATTATTCGGGCATTAACTGCTTTACGTTCTTATGTATGTTGTGTCGGATAAGTTCTTATTCATTTTTTTGTTATAGTTATATCATTTACAGAATGGTATTAGTATAATATATATCATATTTATTCATTCAATTCATTTATATAATCATGATTTAATGAAGATTATGTAGAACGAATCACATCGCACTGTGTAAACGGTAAGCTGTACATACGCACGAGCGACGATATCGTTCCCATAATTGTTAAGTGATATTTAATTGGATGGTTTATAGTATCTCATAATTAGTATCATGTTATATTAATCATATATAGTTATTATTTTCACCATTATACCCATCCAAGTAAGGTGATGGTGAAAAACATATTACACCACGATGGGGAGACGGTAAGCCGTACGTACGCATGCGCCGTGATTTCATTTTTTGTAGGATGGATAGAAGGTGAAATAGGTTTGTTTCATATTTATAATAACATATTAGTATACGAGTGATATTGATATTATTACTTTATAATGAAACAACTAAAGAAGATAAAGTAGAATAAAAAATAAATTTGAAAGAATCGGTAGAAGAGATTACCTTTTCCTCGACGTGCCTCCTTTAAATTTCCTCTTAAGACACTAAATGTTGTCTTTTGAGAAGACCAGAACCTATAGAATTAACTAGGGAAGTTTAGAAGAGAAATGGTCATAGGTTGGTCAAGTTTGAAGTCTCAAAATGGAGTGAATAGGAGAGGGAGGAGGTAGCCTTTTATAAGAGAGGCGAAGGGCACTTTAGGAAACTCTCAAAAATATTAATTTATAATAAATTAAATTTCGACTAAAAATTGTCCAAAACTTATTTAATTCAAATATAAGACGATTTTGGTTTGAATACACATCATCCAATAATATTTAGACAAGTTTAGAATATTTTTTTATCTTTATCTTTTTGGTTTAACCCTTATTTAACCCTTTTTATTCTTACCGTGATATCATGTTATTTACACATTGTGGGTCAATTTAATTACCATATCATGTCAAACGACCAAAAAAAAGTTATTTATAACATATTTGGACTTATATTAACCATTTTGCTGAATATTAAATTTTTAGGAATTTAATATCATTTAATAAACAATTTTATGTTTTAAGTTATGAATTGTGTCAATTTTGGACACTATTCATACTTGAGTTTCTAAAAATTCATAAAAACTTTATTCATTAAAAAATAAGGCATTAAATCAATGCTAATATGTCAATTCCATCCAGAAAATTCATGTATGACATCAAAATAGTCAAATTAATTTTGTTTTAATATTTATAAATTCATTTATTTAAATATTTTATTAATGAGCTAATCACTACATCATATTTGTGTCATAAATAAAACTATTTATATAATCTCTAAAAATTATAAATAAAATACCATGATGTAGGGAATATGTTTATATTTCTAATAAATATTTATAAGCATAGTGATCCATTATATAACCCTATATGAAAACCGATTTAGTAAAAGATATATGTTTAGGTTATAATTATCTTTACATTAAATTAATTCTAATAAAATGTCATTTTCACATCTATGTGAATCCATGGAGTCCCAGAATCGACACAAGGATGCCCATGGTCGGAAATATTTCATCCAATAGGATTGGGACTTGTTTTAGGGTAGTATTATATTATTAAATTATTATTATTTTACTCTTATTTACCAGATTTAACATGTGACCACGGTAAATAAAATAATTACTGAAGTTACTATTCATAATATCCAAAAATAAAAGGTACCTATTCACACAATTTGGACATTCTGATTTCAAATATGAAATCCATTTTTCCAAATTCAAAATACAGAAGTTGTAGTAATTGATTTAAAATTAATCTCATTGTTGAAATGAGAATACGAGTTTTAAAAGTTAAAACATTGTAAAAGATTGAAATGTTTTTACCTATAAATTCAATGTAAAAGTAATGCTAATAAAATTAATTATATTAAATGGTAAAAATATATTCTATTTATACTTTAAAACCATTCAATATTATAATTAAATCATAAAAATTATCTTGATGAAAAAAATTATTTTTAATTAAAATTTAGCATATTTTTACTATTCATCAAAACATGAATATTATCAGAAATTTATCCAATGTAAATTTTTTATATCCCACTTCAAAATAACATGTTTATGTTGAATATATAAATTATTAATGTGTCAAAATCTTAATTTAAAATGGGTTCGTCATTCAAAGGTATAAAATTAACCTTAAAAAAGGTTCTTATACATAAAAGAGAGTTTTATTCATACACTATGACTAAAATATCAATTGGATGAATATCAAAAAAATATTTTATTAAGTATATAACACATACATCTCATTAATATCATTACTAAACATAATTTACTCAAAAAATAAAAATATCTAATTGATTTATATTTTTCATAAATAATTAATAGTCAATGAATTCATAATGCATTTTCATAGGTTCGTTACAATTATTCCTGCTAACATAACAACTAGGCTATAATGATAATTTTATATTAAGGGTATCTCATGGTTCGTTTAAACTCACAATTGCGTGCAAAGCAAGCTACTGAAAAATAATTTTTTTTTTAAATAAAATATTTCATAAAAACATTCAGGTGTTACATTCTACCCCCCTTAAACTGAAATTCTCCCTCAAAATTCATCACTTGGAAATAAACAGATGAGGATACCTCTCCCTCATCATATCCTCAATTTCCCATGTAGCTTCTTAAAATTGGTGGTTCCTCTATAAAAATTTAACCAAGCGAGTGGTCTTGTTTCATAGAACTTTTTCGCTACGATCCAGAATCTCTATCGATTGTTCTTCATAAGAAATATCTTACTCCAGCGGTATGACTTCTAAGTTTAGTACATGTGGAGGATTGGGTATGTACTTTCTCAGGAGAGATACATGGAACACATAATGAACTTAAGAGATATTTGGTGGAAGCGCCAATCAGTAAGCTACCTTCCCAACATGATCCAAAATTTCAAAAGAACCGATATATCTAGGGATCAACTTGTCTTTCTTTCCAAATCTCATTACTCTCTTCCAGGGAGATATTCGTAAGAACACCTTATCATGCACTTCAAACTCTAGGTCTTTTCTTCAGCTGTTAGCATGGCCTTTTTTTTGGATCTGAGGTGCTCTTATGTGTTGTTGAATAGATCTGACCTTTTTTTCCATTTCATCAACAAGATCAGTTCCTAATAGCTTTCCTTCCCCAAATTCATCCCAGTAAGTTGGAGTTCTGCACTTCTTTCCATAAATAGCTTCATAAGGATCCATCTGAATATTGGAATGAAAGCTATTATTGTAAGAAAATTCCACCAATGATAGGTGTTGATCCCAACCACCTTTGAAATCTATAGAGCAAGCTCTCAACATGTCTTCCAGAGTTTGAATTGTCCTCTCAGACTGACCGTCTGTCTGAGGATGATAAGTAGTGCTGAAACTTAACTCTGTATCCAAAGCATGCTAAATATTTCGCTAAAAATTCGAGGTAAACCTCAGATTCCAATCAGATATAATGGAATGTGGTCCTCCATGAAATATTACCACTTCTTTTACATTTATCTATGCAAGCTTATCATGAGATAAATCCTCTCTAATAACAATGAAGTGTGCCGACTTCATAAGGCGATCAACTATAACCCAGATAGTTTTATTGCCTTTGGATGTTTTGGGATGTCTGATGACAAAGTCCATAATGATATTTTCCCATTTTCATTCGGGTATGGGTAATGTTTGTAACATACCCTTAGACTCTGTCTCTCAACCTTAACTTACTGACAAACCAAACATCGAGAGACATATTCAGCGACATATCTTTTCATTCCATCCCACCAGAAGTACTCTTTCTGGTCCCTGTACATCTTTGTGCTTTCAGGGTGAATAGATAATGAATAACTATGAGACTCATCCAATAGATCCTTCTTTAATTCTGGTATGGGAGGAATACAAATCCGGTTCCTGAACCTTATTATTTTATCACAATCAAAGTTGAATTCATGAACATTTCTCACCTTCTTTTGTAAGTCTATATCTTCCTTCTGTGATTCTTTAATTTTCACTTGAATAGGTGGTTGAAAATTTGATGTTATTCATTTATTAATTTTTTTTATTTACTCTCTTTAATTATTTTCAATTAAAAGTGCATAATTGGTGTGAAATACTCATGTTTTAATATTAAATGTAATTTTTGAGCATTATTTGAATTAATCAAATCAAGTTAGTTTACTATTTTAATTATAACTCTCACCCTACTTATCCAAATTGCATGATTCATATTTTTTAAGGTTCCTTACTCAAATTACAACATTTCATTAGAAGGGACCTTTGACCAAATAATCTATTTGGAGGGTCATATGGTCCACACAAGAAGATCCAAAGAATCTGTGAAGAAACTAGACCCTCCATGAAGATTGAATTACTGAGATCAATCCAGAGGTCCAAATTCATTTATTATCCTCCAAAGTTCGGGGAATAACTCAAAGAATCGTTTATAAAAATGTCAAGGCCCAAATCTGAAAACAAGGGGGCCAAATGAAGCTTTGAAGTCCATCCCACATTTATGTCTAGGAATTGAGATCAGCACAAAAAATTTGATATTTCTCCTAATAGAGACATCCATTTGAGTTGAGATTATTCAGTGTGAAAGAGGAGATATAGGCGACTGACTTTTTTGAATAAATATTTCATATTTGAGGGAATCGTACTATTTAAAAACCCATTCACATTTCGGCCATAAAAAAACATGGATATAAATGGACAATTTGACATTGTTTATGAAAACTACCATAACATTGGAGTCGTAAGTCCAAATGCCTCAAATTTTGAGAACCGACTGAAAAATTTAATATCTAAAACTTTTAAGAAGAATATTTATCCAGATTCGGCTGTTAGAAATATCAAATTGGCAATGCAAGTGGAGGGGTAGTTTTGGAATGCAAACAACCCACAACATTGGGCTATAAATACATCCCCCTCCACTCCTTGTAAGAGTTTGAAATTTAAGAAGAGAGGAGAATACATTGGCACAACCAAATCCTTTCCAAAGGCTTGGGAGGACCTGCCATACTCAAGTTTTCACTTGAAATACCCTTCCTCCTCTCTTTGTTTTCATGTTCTTTTGTGTTCTTATTTGTAATCGTGTAAGTCTGTTTTCATTTCAATAGAATTTTAATGCATGTTTCTTATTTTTCATCTATTATTCTCATACACCTTCTGTTAAATAATATTAATGGTCTTAAAATAGTTTAGATACAGTTGAATCTCCTTATCTTCTTTTGATTTCTCATTCAATCTAAAGTCTGTATTTAATTCCCTTCACTGTTTGTGTGTGTGTTCGGTGCACCACTCTTTTTTTATCCCTTTATTTTTCTTCTTTTATTAATTAATCATCATAAAATTAATAAACTATATTACTAATCATTTCAAAGGATGAATAAATCTTTCATTGGGGTGAGTCAAAATTTAGAGATGTTAAGCGATTGAGAGTTTTTACTCGATGAGTATTCTTTAATTTAACTTTGTGTATGTTGGACTTAACATGTAATGGATCAATGACATATTTTGTTTAACGCATGGATTACATGGATTATTGAAACCATAAATACACCAATACAATCAAGTTCTTATTGAGATTAAAAACCTAGTTAAGTTAAGTCTTGGATTGAAGCCTTAACACTTGGGAATTCCGATCAACGTCATCTTGTGAAGTGGGTGTTGATTTAATTCAATATAAATCAAAGTTTAAGGATATCACAATCTTAACTCCCTAATAATGAACTCACCCCGATATTTATTAAATTTTTAAATCAATCAATTATTTCAATTAAGCTCTGAAAAAAAACCCCCAATCAAAATACAATCAACTAAAAACAATTGACTATTAAAAAGTATCATTGCCAAGGATTCGACTCGGGTGATGCTATACGTATTAGCAGAGCATCAGAACCTTGAACGGTCGATATGCGACAATCGGCTGCGCTTTCAAATGGCGTTGTTTTTAGAGATGGTGCAATTAAATAGTCGTTAGTTTTTGGTTATTGCAAAAAAAACAAAAAAAAAACAAAATTTTAATTTTTTTTTGAAAAAAACACAAAGAAAAACCCGTATTCTCATAAAAATCATAAACGAGAAAAAACATAAAGAAAAACTCATCTTCCTCTTTCTTCAAAAATCTCTCTGAATGCACCTTAGCCTCTCAAATAATCCCTTGGATTTGTTTGACCTTGAAATTGAGTGAACACTTCGCCAAATTAAGAGGAACATTAAGGATAATCAAATAATTCATGAACCAGTCCTCGTCCAACCAGTTGAATTAGAAATGACCAATCTTGGGGAACAAACACTTAAAGAATTTTCTGCCACTAATATGAATTACCAACCCCTTGGTATTTAATATCCAAACATAGAGGCTGATTTCAAACTCAAATTAGGTTTGATTCATCTTCTCCCTCATTTCCACGGGCTAGCCGGTGAGGACCCACATCTCCACCTTAAAGAGTTCCAAGTGGAATGCTCTACCATGAATCCTCAAGGGGTTTATGGGGAACAAATCAATCTTCAAGCATTCCCTTTCTCCCTAGACGACACTACAAATTCATGTCTCTACTACATTCCTCATGGTTCCATAAACTCATGGATTGACATGAAACGACTTTTCCTAGAGAAATTATTTCCTTCTTATTGTACTGCTTCCATTCGAAAAGAAATTAGTGGAATCCATCAATTCACTAATGAATTACTCTATGAATATTGGGAGAGGTTCAAAAATATTGTGGAAACCTGCCCACACCACCAAATCACTAACTAACTCTTGATCCAATACTTCTATGATGGGTTATTGGCTATAGAGAGAACTCTCATTGATGCCGCAAGTGGAGGTGCTCTTGTTGATAAAACTCATGCAGTTGTAAGAGATCTCATAAGAAACATGTCTGTAAACACACAATAATTCCATAATCGAGCACATGCTCAAGTCAAACAAGCCCAAGATAGTTAATCGATAGAGAAGAATAAGATGACAGAGTAGATGAGTGAACTTACAGGTCTTGTGCGACAACTAACTGTGGCTACCAAAGATCCAACCTCATCTTCTCCACAATATCTATTCCCTAGATCTATCAAGAACTGTGAAATCTGTAGCTCCCCATCTCATCCAACTGACACATGTCCACAACTTCAAGAGGATACATCTGATTCATCCGAACCAATGGAGCTTAATGCAACATATGCTCAGAGGAACACCAACCCTCAAAAATCAGGCCAGTTCATTAGAAACTTTAACCAACCCTACTCTGAGCCCTTCTCTTCTACTTTCAACTAAGGCTTGAGGTATGATAATCCCATTTATCATCCCCCTCAATTCCTTCCTCAAAACCCAAACCAATTCCAATATGGTCAAAGTGTTGGTAACTTCCAACAACCTTACCCCTTTGTTCCTCAACCTCAAATGATCAATACTCCTCTTCCTCCTCCTGGATTCCACTATCCTAGTGATCCTTCTCAATTCCCAAACCAATACGATCGCTTTCCCAAGAACCAAAATCAATACAATCCCAATTCGGGACAAGCCTCTTCTTCCAAGCAACCATGAGAAAGTGCAGTGGAATATCTTGCCTCCACCTGTTCCAGACTCAAAAACATTGAAACCCAAATTGGTCAACTCAAATCCCACCTGATCTAGCAACAACAATCAAATTCTTCCCAACTCCCAGCTCAACCATCACCCAAATCCAAGGGTAATGTAAGTGAAATTTCACTTAGATCGGGAAAGAAAGTTGTTATGCCTCATGATGAGTCCTCCAACTCCCCTTTAAATGTTGAACTAGAAAATGAAAAGAAAAAGGAAATTGAAAAGGAATATGAATCCATTCCATCACCTCATTCCACTCCACTTAGGAACCCAATTCTTTTTCCTCAATCCATTTCTAATCCAAAGAAGTCCTTTGAACCTGATCCTAAAATGCTTGACACATTTAGATGTGTTGAAGTCAAAATTTCCCTCTTATATTCCATAAAACAAATCCCTAAGTAAGTCAAGTTTCTTAATGAATTGTGCACCCATAAGAGGCAACTTAGGACCTTAGAAAATGTTTCCACCCAGCAGTCTATTGCCATAAATTGCAAAGATCTAGGGACCTTTATGGTTCCATTCCAAATTGGAAGTTTCAACTTCTATGATGCACTCATAAACCTAGGAGCATCATTAATGTCATGCCCAAATCCATCTTCTCCAGCCTTGGTCTAGGTCCCTTACATCCAACAGGTGTTATTCAGTTGGTCAATCGAAGCACTACTAGTACTGAGGGTATAATCGATGATGTCCTTGTTTGTGTTATTGATATTATCTTCCCAGTTGATTTCTATATCCTTGACATGGAAGGTGAAACGACCTCTTCTCGATCTCCCTTAATTCTAGGAAGACCATTCCTAATGATAGCGAGAACCAAGATTTATGTCCATTCAGACATCTTATCCATGGAATTTGGTGACCAGTTGGTCAAGTTCAACATTTTCCAATCCATGTGATACCCATCTGAGGATCACTCTGCATTATCAATCTATGCTTCCAAGGACACTTTGGAGAGTCAATTGAACCTCAATCCATCATGTTATTCATTTTTTAATGTTAAAGGATATTTTGAATTTTTCATCCTCATTAACCAGGTCTTAAATGAGGAAGTTGATGTGGACCTATTATTCATAGACTCCATTATCTAGAGGAACTTGAAAACTCTATTAAATCCCACATCAACTCTGATCTCTACGGCTCCACCTTAGACAGTATTAAGGAAAATGAATCTGAAATAATGGAAGTCCCTTCCTCCATTACTGAGTTGTCTAACTCACAAATGAAAGATGAAACTGATCTGAAACCTCTTTCGGAACACTTGAAATATGCATTCCTTTTCCAAGATCACTCTTATACTGTCATTATCTCCGCTTCACTTACCGAAACAGAGGAGTCCAAACTTGTTTAGGTGTTAGAGGAAAACAAAAAGGCCTTAGGTTGGACCCTAGATGACATATGAATCAACCCTACTCTTTGCATGCATCACATCCATCTTGAGGAATAATCCAAACCAATTAGACAACCACAAAGAAGACTCAATCGACT
The DNA here is from genome assembly GCA_963277665.1 of Viscum album. NCBI lineage: Eukaryota > Viridiplantae > Streptophyta > Magnoliopsida > Santalales > Viscaceae > Viscum > Viscum album. Next base: position 546,583,848 of record OY728140.1, read on the forward strand.
CATACTTGAGGTAGTTAGGGTAGAGACCACTAAGCTTCTTCAAGCTGGTATTATCTACCCAATTTCTAATAGTGAATGAGTTAGTTCAATTCAAGTTGTACCTAAGAAGGGTGAGATAACTGTTATCACAAATGAACATGGAGATGTAGTCACAACTCAAGTGAAGAACAAATGGAATGTTCATTGATTAACAAAAATTGAATGATGAAACAAGAGAAGATCACTACCCTCTTCCATTCCCTTGATCAAATGCTTGAACGATTAGTCGGAGAGTCACACTATTTCTTTCTTGATGGATATACCGGCTACTTCCAAATCCCAATCGCACCTCAGGACCCAGAAAAATATACTTTCACTTGCCCCTTTGGAACATATGCATATAAGAGAATGCTATTTGGCCTTTGAAATACTCCTACAACATTCCAGAGGTGTATGACGATTATCTTTTCTGAATTCATTGAACACTGCATGGAAGTATTCATGGACGAATTTACCATTTATGGTGAGTCATTTGAATCTTGCTTGAATTCACTCTCTCTAGTCCTTCAAAAGTGTGTCAAGTGTAACCTTGTGTTAAAATTTAAAAAATGTCACTTCATGGTTGAAAATGAGACTGTTCTAGGGAACATAGTTTCACAAGATGATATTGAAGTTGATCCTGCCAAAATTGAAGTGATCCAATCACTTCTTGAACCCAATTCTGTTCGAGACATCCATTCATTCCTCGGTCATGATGGTTTATATCAGAGATTCATCCATAAATTCAATAGGATTTCCCTCCCACTCACTTGGTTACTTCAAAATGATGTCACATTCCATTTCTATGAGGTTTGGAAGAGAGACTTCATTGAACTCAAAACCGCTCTTAAATATACCTCGATAATTTAATCCCCAGATTAGTCATTACCCTTTGAGTTGATGTGTGATGCTTCTGATAGATCTGTTGGGTTATATTCTTATCTTAAAATAGAAAAGATTCCTCTTGTCATCTATTATACCTCAAAAACATTGGATGAAACTCAATCTCACTACACTGTGACTAAAAAAGAACTTTTAGTAGTGATTTTTTCCATATATCCCTATCTCTTAGGTGCCAAAATCATCATCTTCACAGACCATTCTACTATAAAGTTCTTATTCAAGAAAAATGATTCCAAACCAAGGATAATAAGATGGATCCAAATGATACAAGATTTTGACCTTGAATTCAAAGATAGACCAGGAAAAGGAAACCCTATGGCTGATCACTTGAGTAGAATTTCTAATTCTTCTAATTCAGAAATAATTGATCCTGAATTCCCCACTGAGCACCTTTTATCTCTCACTCCAAAAATACCATGGTATGCCCCAATTGTAAATTACTTAGTTTTTGGTGTTTTTCCTGATTTTTTTTTAAAAGAACACAAAATGAAGTTGAAAAGTGATCCAAAATACTATTTTTGGGAAGAAAATAAAATTTGGAAAACTAGAGATGATGTGATAATAAGGAGATTTGTTGATGAAGATAAACATTCCTCCATCTTAGAATTTTTTCACTCACTTCCCAAAGGTGGCCACTTTGGACCACAAAGGACCTCCCAAAAGGTCATATACTCTGGATTCTTCTGGAATTCACTCTTAAAGTACTCACATGAGTTCTATCAATAATTTCCCACTTGCCAAAAGTTTGGCACAATTTCCAAATGAAGTGAAATTCCCCAAAAGCCTTTAATATTTTGTGAGATCTTTGATGTTTGGGGCATCAATTTCATGGGACCATTACCCCCTTCCAATGGATTATCATAATTTTTTTTTTGTGGATGATTATGTTTCTAGGTGGTTAGAGGCCAAACCCACTAGAAAGGATGATTCAAAAACTGTTAGTGAGTTCCTAAAAACTCATATCTTCCACAGATTTAGAATTCCTCGTGCCTTGATAAGTGACTTATAAACCCATTTTTATAATAGAAACATGAAATCTATTTTGAAAAAGAATGGGGTTGTACATAAAAATTCAACTGCATATCACCCCCAAACAAATGGCATGACTGAACTTTCTAATAGAGAAGTGAAAAGAGTTCTTGAGAGAATTGTAAAACCCACCAAAAAAGGCTAGCCTAAAAGACTTGGTGAAACACTTTGGGCTTATATAAATGCCTATAAAACATCCATTTAGATGTCTCCTTTTAGGTTAGTTTTTGGTAAAGCATGTCATTTTCCAGTTGAAATCCAACATAAGTCATTTTGGGCTGTGACAACTTGTAATTTTGATTTTGAAAAACCTGGTGAAGAAATATTGTTGCAATTGGATGAACTGGAGGAGCTTCGTCTAGATTCCTATGAGAATTATATTCTCTATAAAGAAAAGTCCAAGGTACTCCATGACAAACACATCTTGCAAAAGGTATTTCATGGAGGTGAAAAGGTAATGCTTTTCAATTCATGATTTCTTCTTCACCCAGGTAAGCTTAATTCCCATTGAGAAGGTACTTTTATTATTAATAATGTTTACCCATTTGGTGCATTAGAAGTCCAATACCCCTCTTCCAAAAGGACATTTGTAGTTAATGGACATCAGTTAAAGCATCACCATGAGAGTACACACATCTCGAGAACCACATCAACCTCCATCAGATCCCCAACTTCTATAGTTGACCCACCACTGGATGGAAATGGAGACCCACCAAATCCAAACCAGGGGCACCTCTTTCCCTTTAACCTCTCTTCTTCTCTCTCTCCCTCTTTCTTCTTCTTCCTCCCTCATTCTCATTTTTTTACCACTTTCCTCATCACATTTTTTTATTTACTCTTTCTCTTTTGTGTGGGTGTCTTTATAAAAAAAACTAAAAAAATTAAAATATATGAAAAAAAATGAAAAAAGGAGTCATAATTACTCCATTAAATTTTCAAATCTTGTCCAACCATTTTGGGGAGTCAAAAAGATATGTTTTCATCTCAATTTTTTTTATTTTCATCATGACTTTGCATAAAAAATATTGTGTCAAAACCAATAAATTTTGAATGCTCAATTTTTGATTTGGAAAATGATTTTCCCCAACCATGAAGAAAAATATTAGCTTTCATGCCAAGGTCACCTATGGACATCTTTTCAAAACGTGTGTTTTCACCCTCCATTGCGAGTCTTGTGTTTGTGGACCTTCAAGCTGCATTTCCTACTTTGGTGTGCATTAATATGATAGAGACATTTTCTGAACCTTATGAGTAACATAATAGCCAAATAGCCTCTCTTTAACCTTATATTAATCATACTTTTGAAAGCCTCTCTGAGCCTATGAAAACCTTTTCTTTGATTGACACATTACAAGCCCAATACCTTATCCCACCCAACATCTACATGTATTTACATTGCATTATTTATTGAACTTTAAGTGTGGTGGGGATGGATTTCATTTTTTTGGTGCCCTTTTATTGATTTTCAATGTGTTATCATATGATTGAGGGAAAACATCCATTTTAGTGTGGGGGAGTGGTTGTCATTCAGTGAGTGTTGGGAAATGTACTTTCATTTATGTAATTTTTTAAATGTTATTAAAGTGTTAAAAAAATAAAAAAATAAAAAATAAAAAATGGGTTGTGTCTTGGGAAGGTTAAAAACCACTCTTCGTAAACTTTTGATCTTGTTATAACTATTACAATTAGTGTCGTGAGGAGATCAATCATGGGTTGAGATATGAGTGTGAGATCTTTTTCAAGTTCAACTTAAAAAAAAATGAAAAAAATGAAAAAAAAGAACACTTGCATTATATATTCTTATGTCATTGGGATAAGTTTTGTATTTTGTAAATATTTCACATTCTCATCCCCTTAAATTTTCTTCCTTCTTTGTGTCTTTATTCCCACAATCATGCCCTTGTAAATATGTGTTTTCATTTCCTTCCATGTTTCATTTCAAAAAAATTGTGTATTGTTTTACCCATGATAATGTTTTACCCATATTCTCCTATCTCTTGGACATTATATTCCTACCATCCCATATCCATAGAAAAACCCCTTAAAAAGACCTCTTGAGTCTTGTGCACCTTAGGATAGGGAATAAAAGCTGAGAGATATTTAAAAATCTATGATTTTCACTTTTGGTTGTTGAATGAGTGAACCTCCAGAAATAAGTTTTTATCATCTTGAGAGGAGTAAGTTTCGAGTTCCCACATTTTCCATTTCTAAATTTGAGCATGAAAAAAGAGTTGTTTTTGGAACATTGTTTTTGTAACAATTTGAGGTGGAATTCAATATGGATGAGTGAAATAGTCTAAACCTCCCCTGAGTGGGGAAAACAAAATTTTAATATTTTTTGGTGAGTGAAAATGATTTTTTAATGTTTTTTATATTTTGTGTACATGAGGATATGCACAAGCCTAAGTGTGGGGGAGTTGATGTTATTCATTTATTCAGAACTTTTTATTTACTCTCTGTCTGGTAATTGAGATCAGAACACCAAATTTTATATTTCTCCTGACAAAGACATCCATTTGAGTTGAGATTTTTTTATTATGAAATAGGAGATATAGGTGGAATACTTTGTTGAAGAAATCTTTTGGATTTGATGTAATCTTACTATTCAAAAACCCATTCACATTTCAGCCATCGAAAAAACATGGATAGAAATGGACATTTAATTATGAAAACTGCTATAAGTTTGGATACCTAAGTAAAAATGCCTCCAAATTTTGAGATCCGACTGAAAACTTTAATATCTACAACTTTTAAGAAGAATATTTCTCCAAATTTGGCTGTCTTAAATATCAAATTGGCGATGTAAGTGGAGGGGTAGTTTTGGAATGCAAACAACCCACAACATTGGGCTATAAATACATCCCCCTCCACTCCTTGCAAGAGGTTGACATTTCAGAAGAGAGAATCATATATTGGCATGACCAAAGCCTTTAAAAAGGCTTTGGAGGACCTGCCATACTCAAGTTTTCACTTGAGATACTCTTCCTCTTCTCTTTGTTTTCATGTTCTTTTGTGTTCTTCTTATTTGTAATCGTGTAAGTCTGTTTTCATTTCAATAGAATTTTAATGCATGTTTCTTCTTATTCATCTATTATTCTCATCCACCTTCTATTAAATAATATTAACGATCTTAAAATAGTTTAAATACAATTGAATCTCCTTTTTTTCTTTTTATTTCTCATTCTATCTAAAGTCTGTATTTAATTCTCTTCACTGTTTGTGTGTGTGTATTCGACGCACCACTCTTTTCTTATCCCTTTTTTTCTTCTCTTCTTAATTCATTATCATAAAATTAATAAACTATATTACTAATAATTTCAATGTATGGGTAAATCTTTCATTGGGGTGAGTCAAAATTTAGAGATGTTAAGCGATTGAGAGCTTTTGCTCGATGAGTATTCTTTAATTTAACATTGTGTATATTGGACTTAACATGTCATGGATTAATGACATATTTTGTTTAACGTATGGATTACATGGAATATTGGAACCATAAATACACTAACACAATAAAGTGATGATTGATATTATAACCCTAGTTAAGTTAAGGCTTGGATTGAAGCCTTAACACTTGGGAATTCCGATCAACGTCATCTTGTAAAGTGTGTGTTAATTTAATGAAATATAAAACAAAGTTTAAGGATATCACAAGCTTAACTCCCTAATAATAAACTCACCCCAATATTTATTAAATTCTTAAATCAATAAATAATTTCAATTAAACTCTGCAAACAAACCCCCCAATCAAAATACAATCAACAAAAAACAATCGACTATTAAAAGGTATCATCGCCGAGGATTCGACTTGAGTGCTGCTATACACATTAGCAGAGCACTGAAACCTTGAACGGATGATAGGTGAAAATCGGCTGCAATTTCAAAATTCATTTGAGAAAGTAAATATTTCTCCCCTTCCGTTATAATTTGAAGATCTATCCTTTGAAAATACATAAATATTGGATCTTTCGTGATCCTCATCATGGATGAGCTGGCGTGGTCTTGTCGACTTAATGCATCTGACACCTTGTTTGCTTTCCCAGGATGATAATTTATTAAGCAGTCATAATCTTTAATCATCTCCAACCATATTTTTTGGTGCATATTATTCTTTTTTTGTGTGAAAATATACTTTAAACTTTTATGATCAGTATAAATACCACACCTTTCACCATAAAGATAATTCATCCATAACTTTAATGCAAACATTACTGCAGCTAACTCCAAATCATGAGTTGGGTAATTTTGTTCATGGATTTTCAACTGTCATGAGACATAATCTATCACTATATAATTTTTGCATGAGAACACACCCCAACCCCTTCTTGGACGCATCACTATAGATCACAAACTTTTCTCCACTACAACGCAGTGTGAGACCAGGTGCACTGGCTAACCTTCTTTTTAGCTCTTTGAATTTCTCTTCACATTCCTCTGTCCAAAGAAATTTAAATCCTTTACAAGTCAACTTAGTGAGTGGATTATATAATCATGAAAAATATTACAGAAAATGTTGATAATATCCAGCCAAACCAAGAAAACTTCAGATCTCAGTTATTGTTGTTGGTTTCGACCATCTTTTAATAACCTCTGTTTTTTTTGGATCCACAAATATCCCCTCCCTTGAGATTATGTGACCCAAAAATGAAACTTTTTGAAGTCAAAATTCACACTTGTTAAATTTGGCATAAAGATTATCCTTTATCAAGGTCTTGAATACAATTATCAATTGATTTTCATGTTCTTACTTGCTCTTTGAATAGACAAGAATATTGTCTATAAAGACAACTACAAAATGATCAAGATAGTCACTAAATACTATATTTATTAGATCCATGAATATAGCAGGGACATTAGCAAGACCAAAAGGCATCACTATAAATTTATAGTGTTCATACCTTGTATGGAATGCCATATTTGGTATATCCTCTTTTTTGACCCTTAATTGATGATATCCTAAATGAAGATGAATCTTGGAAAAGTATTGAGCTCCACATAGCTGGTCAAATAAGTTATCAATGCGGGGAAGATGATACTTGTTCTTTATAGTGATCTTGTTAAGTTCTTGATAATAAATGCAGAGTCTCATTGATCCATCTTTCTTTTTAACAAACAGAACAGGTGCTCCCCAAGGTGACACACTAGGGTGTATGAATCCTTTATCAAGATTCTCTTGGACTTGCTTCTTCAATTCCTGCAACTCAATTGGGACTATTCTATAAGGTGTCTTTGAAATAGGCATAACACCCGGTATGAGTTCTATTGAAAAATCAACTTCATGCTTTGGTAGAAGACCTGGAAATTCCTCTAGAAAGATATCATCAAACTACTGTACAATGGGAATATTCTTAATCATGAGTTTCTCCCCAACTATTTGTGATAAATAACCTTCATTTATTGGAATCAAGACCCATAAGATTGAAGAAATTTCCACTGGAAGGTTGTATTCATCCTTGCACTGATAGATGATCATAGATTGATCTGGTATATGAAATGTGACTTCCCTTCTTTGGTAATTGATATGAGATCCATATAAAGAAAGTCAATTCATGCCAAGAATCACATCAAATTCCACTATATAAAGGATCACAAGATTTGTAGGAAGCACTTTCCCACAAACTTCAATTAGAGAAGAATTGTAAACTTTTGATGCGACCATTGTGCCATAGGAGTTGTCACAGCTAACTCAATATATAATTGTTGTGGTAATACGGTGATACCCTTATAAAATTCTTCAAAAATTAAAGAGTGGGTGGATCCAGAATCAAATAAAACATTTTCCACTTTAGAGTGGATGGTAAGTGTACCTTTCACCACTTCATTATTGTACTCCATGTTTCCAATAGTAATTGTATATGAATTTCCTTTATATCTGGCCTAAAGAGTTTGTTGATGTCGATCATCATCAATAACCCTTGGATTAGGGAATTGATTCGCATAATGCCCCATTTCCTTGCACTTGTAATATTGAAGTGTAGGAGGTGCATTATGTGTAGCCTTTTATTTTTTTGAATTATTAGACATATTTTTCCCATCACTTCGGAATTCAATTGCCCGGTGACCTTCTTTTCCACACTTAAAACATTTACTAGTCCCTTTAAGACAATTACCTCCATGTTTCTTCCCACACTTTGAGCATAAGGGAAAACTCATATTCTTTTCAGTGTGGTCTTTATATTTTTCTTTGAATTCCATTTTCCTCTTCTTATAAAACTCATATGACTTATGGGTTACTCCAAACTCCATCTCAACCTTGAGAGAACATCGAACAATTTCTTCATTGCTATTGAAGTCCTTTATGGATAATGCCTTTCAGAGACTTGGTTTTAAGACACTAAAGAATCGATCGATCTTACTCTCAGGTTGGATAATAATTTTAGAAGCGTACCTTGAAAGTCTTGTAAAATTTTCTTCATAGGTACCAACAGATTCATCATCCTTTTTCTTTAGTTCAAGGAACTCCTCCATCTTTGTTCGAAGAATTCAAGGAAAGTACTTTGTTGGCACAAAAATTTGGGACAAAGAGAAGGCCCCAAGACGGCCCCACATACTGCCTCGCGTAGCCACTTCACGGAATCCTCCCAGCACTACGGCCACCGCGAAGCAAAGAAGGTGGAAGGCTCCGCGAACACATTTGATGTTCATGAGCCCACCGCGAAGCAAAGAAGGCGGGAGGCTCTGTGAACACATTTGATGTTCGCGAGCCCACCACGAAGCAAAGGAGGTGGGACGCTCTGCGAATGAATTTGACATTCACGACGCCGCTGTGAAGCAATGAGTTGGGACACTCTGCGGCCCCGGTTGACATTCGCGACCCTCCGCGAAGCCCCCAATCCCCTCTTCGCACCGCATGAGCTTCGCTCTGCGGCGCCTCTTGCCTATAAATACCGGTCTCCCCCCTGAGAACTAAGGACGGACAATCCAAACTTTCAACTTTCGGCTCCTAAATCGCGAAGCATCTTTCTGCTCTGTGAACCATGAGCTGTGCGAGGTAATTCTGCTTCACGAAGTGCCTCCCGTTTGTCTCTTCTTGATCCCCTCTTTCGGGAGAGATACCTTTCGCGAAGCCCAAGGGCTTTCACGAAGGAAGGGGATCCCCAAGGGGACCCGGGTCATCGCGGAGCGTTTATGCTTCGCAAAGAACCCTTCATGTACACATGATCCATATGCTAAGGTAGGGTCACTGTAACTCACAAAGAACATTGTTTACCGACACCTTGCTTCGCGAAGCACCTTTTCTCCGCGAGGCTGTGCTCTGTGAATTCCCTTCCACTTAGCGAAGAACCTCCCATTTGCACCTCCAACCCATGTTAAGGACAAGGCACCCCACTTCGCGAAGCACATCCCTTCGTAAGTGATCTCCGCCACACAGAGCAATAGATCTCCACAAGGCCCTTGCCTATGGACCCCTCTGCTTGACAATCCCTTTTCCTGTGCGCCCCTCCAGGTTTGCACGATGTGACTTCAAAGTCCCCTGGACGATACCACCAGTTGCGTTGCTTCACATAATACTTCTTCGCATAGGCACACTAATGGATATTGCTTCTTCGCATAGCCACGCTAACGTGGACCCCTCGATGGTTCACTCCGGGACACCCCCTTAGTAAGGCGTTTCCAGTGCCTTCCCTCCCACAAGGAGCAAAGGGGTACCAGTTTTGTAAGTCCTAGGGGTACGGAGCAAACACACCTTGTCCGAGCTGCAGGACATTAAACTGCTAAGCACCATCGTTCTCAACACATGACGTTAAACTGTGACCTGACCCTGTGCCTCACACACAGTTTCCCCCCACCTTGGGCATTCTCCATGCCCCCTAGTCTCCATAGGGGATAATATCCTTCTTGGAGTGGAGTTTGTCCGTGGGGAAGGGCAGCCATCTTGGTGTAAGCCCCTAGATTTTCTTGCAGGAGGCAGCACCCCTGCTCCTCCTCACTTCCTCGGTGCCAAGGCTAGTGGAGGGCATGATAGGGAATGGGGCTCCTCCCTTCTTCTGTCCCAAGTCCCTCTCCTGCTACGCTTTGTCGCACTCAGGCCTCCATTCCTGAGTAAGACTCAATCTATCTCTCCCTGGTCCACTCAACGCGTAATCCCCTCTTTACTTCCCACGAACGCACCTTTTGGCGATGTGGTCATCAGGTCTTTGCTGCCTCTTATTTATCACACCGAGCATGACTCACGTGGGCTTAGAGTAAGCGTCGACCATGACAACACCCAGTCCCGCATGACGTTAAATTGTATTTCACCCTCGTCCCGCATGACGTTAAACTGTACACCTGAACTACGAGGTCTTTGATCCATGTTAAGGCATAGTACGTAGGAAGCCTCCATGAGGTTCAATCCCAACAACCATTGGTCTCGACCATCTCCGTGTTGGTTCACCAAGCCCCATTAACACCTCAGGAAACCTAGAGTGTAAGCCCCGCACCTTCCTGAACTACGTGGTCTTTGATCTATGTCAAGGCATGGTACGTAGGAAGCCTCCCTGAGGTTCAAACCCGCCATCCACCTGGACCAAGGTCCTTATTCACATCGGTTCACCCCTGTCCCTCATGACGTTAAACTATATTCACCTTCCCGAACTACGGGGACTTTGATCTATGTCAAGGCATGGTACGTAGGAAGCCTCCCTGAGGTTCAAGCCCACCATCTTGGTCGTTCCGACCCCCTTCACATCGATTCACCAACACCTTGGGCAGCCTAGAGTGTAATCCCCACACCTTCCTGAACTACGGGGACTTTGATCCATGTCAAGACATGGTACGTAGGAAGCCTCATGAGGTTCAAGCCCACCACCCGGTCATTCTGACCCCCTTCACGTCGGTTCACCGGAACCCCTTCCCGAACTACGGGTACTTTGATCCATGTCAAGGCATGGTACGTAGGAAGCCTCATGAGGTTCAAGCCCACCACCCATTGGACCCCCAATATATCTTCACATCGGTTCGCTGACACACCCCTTCCTGAACTATGTGTACTTTGATCCATGTCAAGGCATGGTACGTAGGAAGCCTCACGAGGTTCAAACCCACCACCCATTGGACCCCCGATCCATCTTCACATCGGTTCGCTGACACGCCCCTTCCTGAACTATGTAGAATTTGATCCATGTCAAGGTATGGTATGTAGGAAGCCTTACGAGGTTCAAGCCCACCACCCGGTCATTCGGACCTCCTTCACTTCGGTTCACCAAACACCATTCCATCTCCCGAACTACGAGGACTTTGATCCATGTCAAGACATGGTACGTAGGAAGCCTCACGAGGCTCAATCCCAAAACCATAGTCCATCCTAATTATTACCCGGGTTGCCACATCCCGGTGAGATCATGCCACCTCATTCCCCTCCACAGCATTCGGGGAGCCGGCCACATGTTGGCACTAATATCGGTGTTCCCTCCAGGGGGTTCCTCAATCTGATCCACTCTAATCAGTGTTCCGATCAATCCGATCTGTCTCCGCTGAACGTTAAACTTGCCGCATACCCTATGTTAAACATAGGAAGCTGAAGAAAAACTCAGATACTTGCCCATGACATATAAATTCCCCACGTCCGATGTGGGATGCCTCAGGCTTCCGCGCCCTCGAGAATACCTATAATAACGGACAGAAAAGAGACACACTAATCCCCAGCGTCAAGACATGCCAGTGATTCTCAGTATGACTACTCCCCTAACCAAAGGTTGCTTCCCAGACCGGACCCCTTGGAATGTCCCAACAGAATCAGCGTAATTAACTGGTGTCCATGAAGATATGATACCAAGAAGAGTTTCACGAACAACGTATTAAATCTACGAGGGAGACCCGGACTAGGTGACGAGTTCCGAGGAGGAATCCACGGAAGGAAGAACCGACATCCCATCATCCCGTTTCGAGCAGATGTACCTGAACAAGGAATAGATGTCACCCACCTTTGGAAAGTGGGAATGCATGGTAACAAAATCCGCTCCTGTCGCACTCCAACGGATGGAAGCACGCCCCCCAGCGAAAGCGTCAGAAACAGAAATGGTGAACCCGATGTAAAGATCTCCTCCTCAATATGGAGATTAGTAGTGCTCGAGACATCAATGGATTGACGTTTCACCGAATCTAGTTATCCAGTGTCGGGTCCCACAAAGAAAATAGCGGACCTGGCGTGAAACTCACCAGAAGTTGGGGCAGAAGAACATTGGACATTTCGTTCTACGACGTTGTCATTGTGGATCCCTCTTACCGGTTACAGAAGAACAGATGGAACTGGGGCATTGGTCGTCGATTCCTTTTCCTTTCAGCACTGATGAGTCCATCTCTCTACTTATCAGGAATCAGGTCGCTGCCACAGGAACACGATCACAGCCCACTCGCCTATGCAGGGGCATGGGAAACGCCATCACGGTCGCTCCGCGTGGCTTCACCGCTTCCGCAACGGCTTCTGTGTCCACGCCCCCTCTCCCCATCAGAAATTATCCAGCGAAGGATAATTAACGACCTTGTACGTCAGTATGATGAGGATGGCATCATACCAAACCGGGATATGGCCTGCCTAGATCTTGAGGTAGCTGCGCCTCACCGTCACAGCCTCCACTGAGGGCCGCGCAGGGAGCCGCTTCTCCCCACCCCAACATTCAATCGTTTTGGGAGCCTGTCCCTAGATCACTTTGACGACTCCCTGCATTACGCTGATGAGGTGGGAGACGTCCGGCCCAGCTCGGTCAGAGTCCCAATCCAGGGGCTACCATCAAGGTCCCCCACCCGGCCGCATCAGCGCCACCACCCGACCTTATTGGAGGAGCAGGTAAGCTATGCACCTGACCCGACGCCAGCGTCGGGCACAAGCTGAGGATGCCCGCCAAGGGGCGTCAACGTCAATGGATATTGTGGCCCGAGCCACCGCCGACACATATCATCAAGTCCCTGCACACACTGAGCAGAGGTGCTCTTACGCCCATCCAGGATTGAGGCCCCAACCACCCCACGGGTAGGCTGGGTCGACTCTCCTGGTCATGGGCATGAGCGGGGGTCGTCGTGAACTAACCCGCAACGATGCCACCCCGTACAGAGGTCCTCCTTGTACCACCACCACAGAGAGCGTGGGTCTTCCCTGCTTCGAGGCTCAGCATGGAGGTCTGCCTCGTGCCACCCCCAATCTGAATGAGGGTCTGCCCCGTGGTAGTGACATTTGGTACGGAAGCCTCTACCGTGCCCATCACACCGGGTATGGAGCTCTTCCTCCTACCCCCGACCATCGACGTGGAGACTGTTGAAATAGTGGGTGCCCTAGACCCAACTATGTAGTACTTTTGATTACCGTATCATGTGTACAGTTAGATATGCATGATGATATCTTACCATTATAGTGCAGACTTTTCTGTGTCCACTATAATAATGGTAATGTCCAAAGGTTAGTTGTCGTGTCGAGAGGTTATAGAAGATCCCAAGCTATAATGAGAACCTCGAGATACAATGACATTGATCTTAAATATATGTTCTATAGTCTAGATACATCTTACTGACTAGACACAGTAGATGTCTGACTATCAGGTGATGGGGACTCATAAGCATTGAGACTTCTTATCATGAAGTTCGCACTTGTGATCTCTAGTAGTGAGATCATGAGGACAGACCCTCCAATAGGAACACCACATGTTTTGGGTGTCATTGGTTATTCCTATCTATGGACATGTGTATTGGTCTCCTGACTTGAGACCATTACCAATGTATATCATTTAATTACGTACTTTGATGCAAGGCAAAAACCATGGCAGTAATTTTGTGGCGAGGTAGTTTGTGTTGGGTGCGTCATTAGTGGTATGAAGTTGGTTGAATGTTCAAGAAAGGATTTATCGCTTCCAAGTTTAGGAAGTTGTATATCTCAGGTCTGGTTGATCAGGATGGTGCCACCTTCATAAGTCTTTGGCCAAAGTAGTAGAAAGACGAATCCATCCAGATAGATCAGCAAATAATAAAGCAAGATAAGGGCGATGACACAAGAGTACATCCTACTTTATGATATATTTAATGACAAAGAGACTATAGTACACAGTCAGTGTTCATAGGATGGTAGTAGTTGCTATGACTATCCTTATCTCTTTAGGGGCCATGACGGGTTGCTAGACCCCGCTCTTGGTCTGTGAATTTTATTCACTGCTATCGAGATAAGGGCCTAGAGGGTCACACACAACAGCGTATTCAAGAATCCACACCTATTCAGTTGAATAGGTATATGGACATAGTGGGCCCTGTCACGGGGTTCGAGCGTTGTCCAAGTTGACGATCACCAAAATAATTAAATAAATTCATTAATATTCAAGTTATGAATATTTGGGATTGAATTTATTTAATGTATTTACGAGTTCAGTAAATACGAGAAAATATTAATCGAACAAATATTATTTTAATATCCAAGGTTCGTTTAATATTAAGCGGGACAGTGAGTCGAGTTAAAAAACTCGGATTTTATCATGTAATATATTTTATATATTACAAGTATGTGATAAAAATTAATAAATAATATTGACGCAGTTTTAAGTCGTCATAATTATTTATTTAGAGAATGTTGATATTAACGGGGGCCGGGGAACCCTACCGGGTATTTATCAACATCTCTATAAATAAGAGAGGAGGCTCTCTCTCTTTTATGTGCAATTTACTATTCACTCATTTGCATGGAATGAGAGTTGAGAGACTCTCTCTCTTTCCGCTTCTTAGAGAGAGAAGCACTCGAACCAAGAGTTCGGATAAAGTTTCTCCTCACGCATCACAAGATCGTAGATGCAGTGATCGTCGAGACGTCGAAGACATCGTTTAATCATCCCGCTAGCACCCGAAGTTCGATGATTGGCGTTCCTGCATTTTTTTGAGGCACGTGTGGACGATCTAGAGGGATCCTGCTATGGATCTTTCGTGCAATGATCGCCGTCAATAAGTAGCGGTCGACAACGGCTTCAGATATGCAACAGGTATGTTTTAGTTTTATTTTTGTGCTCTTAAAAATCTACGCAAGATCCTTGGACCTTTCCGGGGCTCAGATCATCGGTGACGACAAGTACCATCGTTGCGCCGACGAAAATTTTAAAATCCCCGGCCCACCGGCTTCCGCTGCAGGCCCCAGAAACCCAACAGTGGTATCAGAGGGAGCACATAAATTTTCTGAGCCTAGAAAATTAATTTGCATAAATAATTAAGTAGAGGGTTTAAAATCGGTCACAACCGTTCAAACTGCGCGTCGATCCGATTTTGAACGGCCAAGTTATGACCAGTTTAATTTTTTGAATTGGATCGAATATGCAGTTTGATCACGGGTACTAATTTTATTTCATCCAGCGGAACCAATCAAGTTGAGATTGGTTCAATTGATGTAATTAAAATTGTGAAAATTATAATTTTTCAAATTAAATAATTTTCACAATAATTATATTATTTTAATAATAATTATTTTATTATTAGAATAATGTAATAATAATAAATTATTATTTTGTTATAATAATTTTATTATTATTTAATTTAAAAGGCTATCTTTAGCCTTAAAATTAATAATGAAAAGACTTGAAAAGCTAAGTCTTAAAGTTTATAAAAAAAAACGGGTGGAACCAAGACTTAAAATAAGTCTTCTAAAAAAAAGGGGAGGACCTGTGGCTGGTGGCTACCGCATGGAAGAGAGCAAAAAAAAAACAGAGGGGAGGCCGGCTGTAGGGTTAAGCAAAAAAAAAGGGTAGGGAGTGGCCCGTGGAAACAAGAGAAAGAGAAAAAAGGGGACCTTTGCAGGGGGTCCGAGCGGACCCCCTCCTCTTCTCCCGAGCACTACAGCACCGAGCCGCGCCCCATGCATGGGCACCGGCCCTACCTCCGCATGGACCTGCTGCATCGGAAGCTGCCGGATGCCCCTCTGCCTGGCCTTCCTCCGCAGGTCGCTCCCCTCCCCTTCGCACAGGCGGCTCACCCACACCGCAGGAATCAGTCACTGGGGGCCGCCGCTCCCCTCCGCCTGCCTTCTCCCTGGCACGTAGCCTGCGCACCCCAGCTGCCCAGCCAAAGCCTCTCGTCCGAGCTGCTGCACCCCGCTCCTCCGCACAGCCTGCCCCCAGGTCGCCTGCACCTCTCCCGGCGGACCAGACCTCAGCCGAGCACCCTTCCGGACTTCCTCTAGAGCCGCACTGCTGCTTGTTCCCTCCTCCTGCTCGAGGAGGCGCACCCAACCAGGCGGCCCGCAGGTCCTCTCCGGCAGGCGCATGACCCGCAGTGCTCTCAAGGCTGCCGCAGGCCAGCGCAGACGCCGATCCCTCCGCTCACGCCGGGCCGCCTTTAACCCGCCGCCCTGGTTTGCCTCCGACCGCCACCGCTGCGCATGTGTTTTTCCTCCGGTTGGGCCGCTCTGCGGCCACAAACAGCGGCCCCTCCTGCTGGCCTTTCCCTCTGTCGAAGCACCTTAAGTGGCCCGCTTCCAGCGTCTCCCTGCTGCGTAGCACCCGCGCCCTATCGAGAGCCTGACCACGCAGCGACTCCTCCTAGGGAGTACCCTGGCCAAGCTTACTCGGCTGCCGCCCAGTCCTCCGAGCGGGCAGGTAACCCCCGGGCTTCGTTAAAATAATTAATATAATTAATTAATTAAATTAATTAATATATTAATTGTAGTGAAATAAATTTTAATACCCGATTAGAATTAATTTAATTTAGATATTAAATTAAATTAATTTATTAATTTAATTTTAAGTATTAAAATTAAATTAATTAAAAGGATCGTTAATTAATTAAATTATTTGAATTTAGTAATTCATTTAATTTAATTTTATATCCCTCATACTTATTTATCAATTTTAATTTTTATCACGCAATATTTTAAATTACTTGTCGTCTGGTCTTGAGCATCGACCCATGTATGTCTGCTTTTAAATTTTTTATTTAATTAATTATTTAAACTGCGTGCGATGATTGTAATTAATTAAAGATGGTCTGCACATCGTCTATTTTCGGTTAAAATGTATAAGGACCTGCGTGTCCAATTATTTTTATGTACATTTAATCCTGAGTCCCCCCTCGCCTGCGCGCGAATATCTTTGTACTTCGGACAAAGACGACAAGCGACGTAGACCCCGCCAAGATGAGGTGGTGTACGACGATGCAAGATGACGCGTGGATTCCACCAAGGCGAGGTGGTACTCCAAGACGTGACGTCGACCCCGCCAAGACATGGCGATACTGCAGAAGACCAGAAAACATACAAGACAAGGGGCGAGCTGCATTTTGAGTCAAGCTTCGACTTAGGTAAAATGCGCTTAGGTCGTTTAGATGCTCAAGGCCATTCAGGTAGTAGTTTTACCTTTATGCATTTATTTATTATTTTATGCATTTTAGAACAGCGGGAAAAAATACATAAAATGATAAATAATAAAATGCATAAAGAAGCGATGTTTGATTTCTATTAAAGTTCAGTTGTGAGCGCGACAACATAGATGAACAAGATTAATAGAAATGGATTAGATTTATCAAGAAAAAAAACATAAAACCCTCAAAGAAAATATTAAGTCACCAACAGTCTTCCATCATTCAAGTTTGAACAAAACCGGGCGTTCGAGGTGTCGGTTCATGCCTTAGCTGAGGGTGCCTCTTACTACTGGGGAGTTCTTATTTGTGTGGTGGGTTGACTTAACTAAGATTGCAGCAAAGATATAGCCTTAGCTAGTTTGTTGTAATTTTAGAGGCAAGTGTTGAGTAAATCAGTAAATGATTTTTGAAGCTGGGAATTCACTCAACAGATCAAGGAACCGCGAGTTAATGCATTTGGCCAGCCAAAATCCTACCTTGGACCCTCCGAGTAGTGGCGTAGCCCTATATTGTAGACTATGAGGGAGGTTCGGAGATCTTTGCCACTAGAATACTCAAGAGTATTCCGATTCTAGTACAGAGGGTTCCTAGAATTCGAAAAATTAGTGGGAGACATTTAATGATTAAATAATCAGTAATGTCAGATTAGGTAATCACATAAAAGTACAATCTACTAAAGTATATTTGTAGATAATGGCAAGAAATAACATAATAAAACTGCGATAAACATTGGACAAAGTTAATGTCTAAACAAGCATGGAATTCCAAGTGTAGTATAGGCGCTTGCGCACATTACTACCATAATGGAAATTCAAGGTGCCTGTATCCCAACCTGTTAAGCCACCCCAAGAAGCGAGGGTGTAAAACAGCTTACAGGAGACTCATGATTAAAGCATATGATGGTTCAGTCATAATGCTATCATCAAATTCTGATGTTAGTTGTGGTCGCTACATCAAGACTTGATGATCACATGTAGTCTCATCTCCAAGATCCTTTCGAGGAGAAAGTGAAGCAAGATTTGGATGTGATGGTCGCACTCAGTTTTTGTAAAGAGAAAGACGGTTCACAATCTTTCATTCCATACCATTTCTTATAAATTTTACACCCAATTACTCAATTTTCGTTTAAAGGTTACAAACAAACCGTATAGAGTAAGCGCTTCATTACCATTAAGGTAACATTCGCCAAGTAATAAGAATATTGGAGATAACGCCATCTTTTATTCTTATGGCGAATACATTGAATGACAAGGAGAAAAGGCTTATGGAAAGTTACGCCAAAGGCACCTTAGTCATGTCCTTCAATGACAATTGGTTGGTTATTTAACAGGAGATTATTTTCATAACATAATGAAATAAATTCATGGAAGTTTAAAAAACTGAAATACAAGAAGCAAGTTCCCGCTCCTTGTTCAGTTAATATTCATCAACTAAAAGTATTTTTTTCTCTCATACTTCTTGAGTATTGAAATACAATATGCTTTTCACATATTTTTATTGAGATACAATAACCAAGCAAGTAGAGAAACATTACTAGAAGTAAAGTGTCTTCTCCAAGCAGCTGAGAAAGGGTGATTCCTAAGTCAGTAGGGAGAAACACATAACTTCTAATTGCCAAGTGATTGATTCAAATTGAACAAGTTGTGGAGTATAACCAAAAAAATTTATCTCATGTGCCCATTTAGACATGATGAGGCATTATTCCATGTTTTGGAATGAATGTTGTTTGATGTGACATACTCAACAAATAGTTCACTACTATTTGAATCAATGGCAATACATGATGAATATAAAATGTAATACCTACCCAGTTGTGGAAATGTGATTCTTTTTCAAGTAAAACTAAAAGCAGACGTCAACTATATACTCAATATGGTATTTAGGCTCAGCACAGCTAAACACCTATGGTATTAGTGACATATTTAGTTTAGACAAAGAAACCTTTAGAAATAAAGGTATGCCACAAAGCTTTCGAGGTTAGTTCAACACGAGAGTGTGAAATATTCCAATGAAATCTAGAAGTAAAGATACTTCATAAGATTCCTTAATTCATTAAGGAATAGTGAATTATAAGTTTGGTCAGAAGATATGAGTTGCTTCGGATCAGTAGGCCGAAGAATATCTTGACCAAGAAATCATCGATCATGATAATGTAGCATGGAGAAATTCCTAAATGCATGTTACCTTATCTACATCACCGTATTGAAATTCATAAGGAGGATTGATGATAAAGTCTTACATATTAACATTGATCAACAAACATGTAGCGTGGAGTAATTCCTAAACGCATATGTTATACATCAAGGTTATGATGTAAGTTGTATCAATGTTGCAACTTGCGAAAACTTCCATCATATTTCAAAATGTGATTTGCAAATAACAGCGTAAACCCATAACTAATATGCCAACTAAAATGACAAATAGATATCATAAAAGTCATAGTATGATGGAAAATTCATTATGTCATAGGACATGTTTAGATGCAAAGCGTTTGTTAGGATTTAAACAAACATGCATTAAACACGTTGTGCATCTAAGGTAATTATCCTAATAGTTGCTTAAAATATTACCTAAATCCCTAAGATAGAAAAGATGTAGTCAAGAATTAGACTACATTTCTATACAAGGGTGCACATCTCGATTAGGGATAGTGGGAGATGAATTGACTTGAACTTAGTCAATGCTCGAGATGCACAAATGGTTGGCATAGGGAACAAGTTCCACAAGTACATGTGGAATAGGCATGTTCCAGTGACACATACTGCGTAGGAAGAATTAAACCATGGTGATGGTTTTATAGTCACCGCAGTCGGTGATATATTACTTATTAAGAATAATAAATCCTACAAGTAAGCAGTATATGGAAACAAGCTAAGATTGACAAGATCAACTAAAATTCAATAATAGATTCCATGTATCAAATTGCAAAGGGGGCTTATAAATTGAATACTGCGGTGGGTATTCAAATGAAATGATACATGGATGGTACAAGTATGGTACTAATAAGGCTCGATTGGTTATACCAAGTCAGTACGCCTAAATCTATTAGAATTTTAATTGTCATATCCAAACTTCTAAGATCCTTTTATTGTTCATTCGATGTCAAGTTCATCTTTCATGGAAGGTGTCTATACGACGCAACCAGAAAGAGATGATGACATCAAATGATGCCAATAAGGGTTGAGAATTACTGAAATACTATTCTGGATTAAAGTAAGTGACAAGATATTAGAGCATTCATTATAAATGAATCTTTGCCTTGTGTCTACCAATGGTTAGTGGGAGCGCCAGTGTTTTCCAAGTGATATATGTTCGACAACATATGGAAAACGGTTTTTGATCTTACAGATAAATAAGATCAGGTTAAAAACAATTCTCCAATGATTGAATTCAAGTAGCAACCTAAATTCTAGGGAACTGGATCCACTCAGGTAGATCCAAATGTTTCTTGGTCCTAGTTAATCGTACATATAGTGACATTGTATTGATAAAATACAAGTTGGAACAATTCAAGTTTAGAATTGTTTCCTATGTCACATGGCTTAATCTCTCTAGGTTAACATGTTTGGAGCATGTGTAAAGATTAAAGTTGTGAATTGATACCATATGCTTTAGCGATGGATCAATCACATATGCCATAATATGTACAATAATTAATACTGCCAGGATATAATTTACTATAGGCAGATATCAATTGTTTCCAGGAGCACTGCAAGTGATGCAGTCAGAACTATCATCTTGTACTTCGGTGAGTACAAATGATATGTACCTGGAATAAGGATAGGAAGGTATACTAGTTATGGTGGGACACAAATTAGTAATCCTTAGATCAATTCGATATAGTATTGTAGTTAGGCAAAGGAGATGAGCGAGTCAAGCTCATAAAAACTTATGGCAGCCATACCTACAAATACCGAGTATGTTGCAGCTTCTAAGCCAGCTAAGAAGCAGTTATAAATTGCAACAAGTTGTTCTGATTCTTGGATTCGCACCTATTGAGAAAAGTATTATCATAATGAGAATTATGATATTCTTATTAGCCAAGTTGTCAAGTTATGACAATGGACAAAAGTTATATACTTGGGGATACCATTTCTTGAGAAGTTTTACTCAAGTCGATGAGGTTGCATATAGTAGATATGCCACGCATCGAAAATGTGGCAGGACCAACAGTTAAAGCCATTACTCAACAGAAGCATGGTATTTATCATGTGAGAAGCTAACAAGTTTAGTTAGCAAGTTGGCTCTAGTGCAAGTGGGAGTGTTGAAATAGTGGGTTCCCTAGACCCAACTATATAGTACTTTTGATTACCGTATCATGTGTACAGTTAGATATGAATGATGATATCTTACCATTATAGTGCAGACTTTTCTGCGTCCACTATAATAATGGTAATGTCTAAAGGTTAGTTTTCATGTCGAGAGGTTATAGCAGATCCCAGGCTATAATGAGAACCTCGAGATACAATGAAATTGATCTTAAATATATGTTCTATAGTCTAGATAAATCTTACTAACTGGACACAATAGATGTATGACTATCAGGTGATGCGAGCTCATAAGCATTGAGACTTCTTCTCATGAAGTTTGCACTTGGTGATCTCTAGTAGTGAGATCATGAGGACATACCCTCCAATAGGAACACCACATGTTTTGGATGTCATTGGTTGTTCCTATCTACGGACATGTGTATTAGTCTCCTGACTTGAGACCATTATCAATGTGTATCATTTGATTGCATACTTTGATGAAAGGAAAAAACCATGGTATTGAAATCGTGATTAGGTAACTTGTGTTGGGTGCGTCATTGGTGGTATGACATTGGTTGAATGATCAAGAAAGGTTTTGTCGCTTCCAAGTTTAGGAAGTTGTATATCTCAGGCCTGGTTGATCAGGATGGTGCCACCTTCATAAGAATTTGGCCAAAGCAGTAGAAAGAAGAATCCATCTAGATAGATCAACAAATAATAAAGCAAGATAATGGTGATGACACAAGAGTGCTTTCTGCTTTATGATATATTTAATGACAAAGAGACTATAGTACACAGTCAGTGTTCGTAGGATGGTAGTCGGTGCTATGACTATCCTTATCTCTTTAGGGGCCATGACGAGTTGCTAGACCCCGCTCTTGGTCTGTGAATTTTATTCACTGCTATCGAGATAAGAGCCTAGAGGGTCACACACAATAGTGTATTCAAGAATCCGCACCTATTCAGTTGAATAGGTATATGAACATAGTGGGCCCCGCCACGGGGTTCGAGCGTTTTCCAAGTTGATGTTCACCAAAATAATTAAATAAATTCATTAATATTCAAGTTATGAATATTTGGGATTGAATTTATTTAATTTATTTACGAGTTCAGTAAATACGAGAAAATATTAATCGAACGAATATTATTTTAATATTCAAGGTTCATTTAATATTAAGCGGGACAACGAGTCGAGTTAAAAGGATCAGATTTTATCACGTAATATATTTTATATATTACAAGTATGTGATAAAAATTAATAAATAATATTGACGCAGTTTTAAGTTGTCATAATTATTTATTTAGAGAACGTTGATATTAACGGGGGCTGGGGAACCCTACCAGGTATTTATCAACATCGCTATAAATAAGAGAGTAGGCTCTCTCTCTTTTATGTACAATTCACTATTCAATCATTTGCATGGAATGAGAGTTGAGAGACTCTCTCTCCTCCCGCTTCTTAGAGAGAGAAGCACTCGAACCAAGAGTTCGGATCAAGTTTCTCCTCAGACATCTCAAGATCGTAGATGTGGTGATCATCGGGACATTGAAGAAATCGTTGAATCGCCGCGCTAGCACCCGAAGTTCGACGATCGGCATTCCCGCGTTTTTTTAGGCACGTGTGGACGATCTAGAGGGATCCTGCTATGGATCTTTCGTGTAACGATCTCTGTCGACAAGTAGCGGTCGACAACGACTTCAGATATGCAATTGGTATGTTTTCATTTTATTTTTGTGCTCTTAACAATCTATGCGAGATCCTTGGACCTTTCCGGGGCTCGGATCGTCGGTGACGACAAGTTCCGTCATTTCGCCGACGAAAATTTTAAAATCCCTGGCCCACCAGCTTCCGCTGTGGGCCCCAGAAACCCAACAGAGACATTACCCATCCAGTCTCTCTCCAACGTGGGGATCCTCCCTATGTCCTCTCCACAGTTGGCGAAGGCCCTCCTCGCTCTGGAAACCAGAGGGGTGAAGGCCAACCTCACTCCACCCACACCAAGTATGGAGGTCCTCCCCATGCTCCCGCTGGTTCCAACGGAGGTTTTGCCCACTCAGGTGCTATCCATGGAGGTCCTCCCCATGTCCCCTTCGACATTTGTCCCGGTGCTCCTCGCACCATGGCTGTCTCAAGTGGAAAACCTCTCCGCCCTGGCACCAACGAGGCCAAAGGACCACATGTCGGGAATCAGCCCTGTCCTGAGGAGCCACCCAGGGGAAGGAAGGCGAGTCGTCACCACCATAAGAAGAATCCTAGGAAGGCCTGGATGGAGATCAAACCAGTCCACTTCTCAAACTCTGAAGTAGAGTGTGACTCAGCTCAAGAACCCTCCCCTTGCTCATCCGAGTCAAGGGTCGGGGCAAGAACAAGGCGCATCAGCCTGGTGCTCCAGGAATGTGAGGTCCAAAGGATTTCTGCCTCCCACCTCAGGTTTATCTAGGAGGATGAAAATTTGGCGACCCCGTAGGTTACGGTTGTGCAGTTTCCACCATCATCGCTAGAAGCAATTTCTACCTCCACAAGAGATCACAAAGATCTATTATGGGGACCAATGGCAGGCGAGCAGTATCGCAACCCACCACCGGCATCCCTAGCCCCTGAGCTAGGAACGGTGGCCGTTAACTCATCCTATCATGACATAGCATCCAGGTCACTACACTCCTTGGAGGACATCCCAAGAATTGGTGTCCAGTCAGCCCGTTCGCCGTATTCTCCTCCGGCCAACCTACCGTCCCAGCGGTCTGCCTCAGTACCGCTTCCAGTTCCTCAACCACCCCTAGTTGGTGAGTGGGGAAATCAAGGGCCAGACCCTGAATTTGAGCCGAGGAGCTTCTGGATCATCCTTGCAGTAGACCACTTCCATGAGAAGTTCTGGCCTGCGGCAGCGTAGAATTTCTACATACCCGAGTCCCTCACCCCAGAGGAAGTTGAGTGTTTACGCTACACCCTCTGGGTGATGCATTTCAGTCTCCATCATCAGCGTGTGGTTTATTCAAGGATCCAAGTGCATTTTGAAGACATTAGTGAGAAGTGTCGTCTAGTCGATCTGGCCGCACTCCCTATGGCCCAGCACCCCAAGTCACCAGACCGTCATGAGGCCCTCCACCTGCAATGAGTTCAGAGTATCAAGGTACTCCGCAAAATTATCAGGGAGGCTACCCCCACGTGAAAATCCATGGTTGGGGGCAGTATGTTGCCTTCCTCTTCAGTCCTATTCGGCAGTAGCCCGACTCGCTATGCGATATTGAGGACATGCCCCCAGGAAGGGTCATGGTCAATATGGCCGATATAGTGGACAAGGAGGATGAGCTGGAGCTTCTCGATGGAGACTTACCCCCTGAGTGTGTTCCACCACTGTTGGAACCATCGGGGAGGATTACGCGTCAGCAGAGGAACCTCCTAGGTCTCCCTGCACCCACCGAGGTGTTGGTACTCAGCTGAAATGCTGGTAAGGGCAAAGAGAATGTCGGAGCTGTCAAGAACTCCGACCCATCTGCCTCAGTGCAGAAGACAAAGGAGGACCCCAAGAAGGCCACGTTGCGCCAACAACTTGCTGAGCAGAAGAGGTTGGTCGATGAACTCCTGACTGAACGAGTTGTAGAGTGATGACCCGACTATGGTAATCCTAGGCTGGGGAAGCAGAGGCGGGAACAACTCCTCTTCGGTGAGCTGCCCCTATGAAATCGTCATCATGTTATATTCGCTAATAGGGCGGAAGCTGGAGCTCACGACAAGAGAGCGTGGTATTTCTCGCCAAACCCTCATGAACGGCGCGACAATCCAAGGAACCCCACTCAGGCTTCTCCGACAGCCCCAAGGTTCGCTCCAACAGTCGCTTCACAAGCCGCTGAACTTGTATACCACATTGAAGAGCCCGACAACGCACTCGTGGTTAGGGACACCCGTCAGGATAGGGACCCACATCCAAATGATCCAATGGCGGCACTCATCGCCCACCTAGAGGCATTGGAAACGCGACAAGTGGAAATCTCACCAGATGGAAAGCCATACCCGGCATGAGTGGATGATATGTCGGTGCCTCCGGGTTTCAGGAATCCCACCTTCTCCCCCTTCAACAGGAAGGGGGACCTGCCCCAACATCTAGCCCACTTCAACTCAAGGTGTGGGCCCATGTTGAGGATTCCAGCGCAGTAGGAGGATACCAAACTCTTCTGTTTCGTTCAGACACTAGAGGGGCCGATATTCATCTGGTACAGTCAGCTCCCCGTCAGATCCGTGACCAGCTGGGAGGACCTTCGCAGGCAGTTCCTCTACCAGTTCATCTTTACCACCTAGAAAACCAGCATCGCAAACCTCTTCAAGTGCAAACAAAGGCCTGATGAGTGAGTCACAGACTTTGTCACCTGGTGGATGGGGCTCACATACTCCCTTAACATGCCATCGACTCAGGAGCAATTAATGACGATGTGCATAGGGAATGTTAAGAAGGAACCAGTTCCCTCCCTGATCACTCAAAACTATCCCATATGGTTTTGAGACTTCTTAGATAAGGCCCAGCGCCTCGAAGAAGCCCTGAAACAGGCTAGGAAGACACGTATGTTGCCCCCAGTAATCCCAGCAAGGAGAGCTGCTAGAACCGAGCCCACCGTGGTGGCCCAAATAGAAGCTCCCAGGAAACTAGAATTCCTACCAGTGGCACCGGACCTGTAGCCTCGCAGAAGCCCTCCACCTCAGGCACAACCTATGGCTCCGTAACATCCTCAAAATCGGCAGGCGTCCCCATGGAATGCGCTGCCACCACCCAGGTGGTACAACTAGGGTCCACCTCCTCGACAGGCCCCTCCGACCCCTCGTCAGGACTAGGCCCCAAGGGCTCCTTATCCGGAAAGAAGGCACCAAACTTACTTGTTCAGTGAGAATCAGGTCCCCGGTTACTTTCGTAGTGCCCTAAAGCAGGGGACTGTACGCCTGCCGGAGTGCAGAAGGCCGGTAGAGGCGAACCTCACTGACCGCCCCAACTACTGCCCCTATCATCAGATTCTGGGGCACACGCTCAAGCAGTGATATGTGTTTAAGGACTGGATCCAAGAATAGGTCGATAACAACATATTCAGGCTGGGCTTGGCCCCGACACAAGTGGCGGGTATTTTCGTGAGGTCAGATGGAAGTAGTGATGGTGAAGGTGGTTGGCAGTAGGTTCCTGACCATGGGTCCCTGAATTATAATGACTGGATGGATCGCAAGATGATCGCCCGCACCCATAGCATAATTTGGGCATGCCTGAATCAACCGAATCCTTCAGAAGCTATGACCACCACTTCTGCATCATCATCTCAGCCGGCCTCTTCCCAGAAGAGCAAGCATCAGTGACGCAAGAAGAAACAACGCGCCCCGCCAATGTCGTCGTCGTCCCACACTCTCCGTGACTTCATGCCCCCTAAGATGGGGATCCCTCCCAGAATCTGCCCAGTGGTGGATGATTCTTCAAGTGATATTCAATGGTACGCTTTGGTTAATACCGTCGAGTTGGTAAACCCCTATATGACTCCCAACGAGGGGGAACGTTAAGTGAACCTCCCCAACATCCCAAGCCCATGCCAATGTCGGCGAAGCCGTGGCTATATGGGCCATTGAGGAACTTCAGTCGGCACCTCCAGACAGTCCATTCATGCCACTGAGACCAGATAGAAGGCCCAGTGCAGAGGTCAACACTCGCAGACTCTTCATCCGATGTCGTTAGGACCGCCTCCACCACCGTTTGTGCTACTGGATCAGGCAGAACCACTTTGGCCGCACCGCGACCAGATTCACCCCGTTACAGGTCTATCTCAGTCGTCCGGACCACATCCGGTAGCTAATCTTCAGGCTTCGACCAGTGAGCAGCAGGATATTCCCAGCACCAGCCAGTCGTCGGTCTAGCCAACAGGGCCCGCCATGTCTCCAATTGCATAGCGGCCTTATGTAAGCATAAGTCCGCGCCTGGCATGGAAGTATGATGTTCTCAAGCACCTTACCAGCATCCCAGCGAGTATTTCCATCCTTGAATCCCTCCGCTTATCGTCAGATATGCGTGAGGCCCTCGCTGAGGCTTTAAGGAGCCCCCTCTAGTTTGAGATGGAGGTAGCAGCTACAGAAGCCTTTCATGCTGAAGCAGTTGAGACTGCCGAATGCCAGGCCATCATTTATTTCTCTGGAGAAGATGAAGGCTCTCCAATATAGGGGCACATCCATCCACTGTACATTATTGACCAATTTAACGGTGTGGAGGTTCGCTGCTGTCTTGTTGACACCCGCTCCGAGGTCAATCTTATCCCGACACGGATGTTACGGAAACTGGGGTTATCTGAGGATGACCTGACTCCCTCCGATCTAAGGATCCAGGGATATGATAGGACAGAGAAGACCCCGATCGGCAAGATCTATTTGAAGACCCAATTTGGTGTCTTAGTTTCCAGTACTGAATTTATGGTTGTCTCTCAAAACACCGCATACAATGCATTGATGGGCAGACCATGGTTCCATCTGCACACGACGGTCCCCTCGTCATATCACCAGTGCCTCAAATACTCCCTTAATGGTCAAGTAGGCGTACTACAAGGTTATACATATCCTTTCATCTCTTGGGAAGCCCGTTATTTGGATGTTGATTATTACAAGAGCAATGATAAATAGATTCTGGCAAGCAAGGTTGAGCCCGCCATGGTCACAAGTGACCCCTGGGCCGGTATGGATGACACCTACGTCTTCCCAATCCATCGATTGGAGGCCACGAACCCCGACATGGGGCAATGCTTTGTTGTCTCAGGTAGAAAAGGAAGTCATATTACCAAGTCCAAGCGACAACGGAAAATCACCTCATACTCCTACACAAACTAGGCTCAGGTGATCCTGAGACCTCTTACCCCCATTCGATATCGAGATGTCCACCCCATGGCAATGACAGTACGTCATACATGTCTATTTCACCAGGTTTGGATTAACCATCTCAAGCCGACGCGCCGCTATTGATTTTATATCATCAAGTGTGCCCCCCTGGGCCGAAGGTCAGATGGGATTGGATCGATTTCCTTCATCGCTATGGTCTCAGTGGCGCATGAATCTTCTGATATGCTGCCCATTGCTGTCCAGGCTGGTACTAGCCTCCTGTCGGGTTCCTCCGACCAAGGGGAAGCCTCACCTATTGGGAATCCCTCCTCCACAAGCGAAGAAGAGGATTTGGAGGATGCTCCCCCCGCCTTTGAAGAAGGCGTCTCTACCACGGTCGATGAACTAGTACAGGTGAACCTTGGTAGCGAGGCAGATCCGAGACCCACATTGATCAGTGCCTCTATGTCCCTTGAGGAGAAGAAGCGGTACGTGGACTTCCTTAAATAGCACCGCGATGTGTTTTCCTGGAGTTATGATGAGATGCCAGGACTAGATCCTCAGGTAGCCGTCCACCATCTCGGTCTCCCGACTAACCATCGCGGGTTCAAGCAGCCTCCCAGAAAGATGCACCCTTCTCACGGTGCCATGGTCAAGGATGAATTTGACAAGCTCATCAAAGACAACTTCATCAAGGAGGTCTAGTACCCCAAGTGGATATCCAACATTGTGCCAGTAAGAAAGAAGAACAGACAGATCAAATTCTGTATCGACTTCTGAGATCTCAACTCTCACTGTCCGAAGGATGATTTTACCCTTCTGGTGATAGAATTGTTGTTCGACACTACGACCAGGTTCCAAGCCCTCTCCTTCATGGATGGTTACTCTAGATATAATCATATCTGGATGGCCCCCTAGGATGAAGATTCCACGGCTTTTAGGGCACCCCAAGGTACTTTATGTTACCAGGTTATGCCCTTCGGCCTGAAGAATGCAGGTGCCACCTATCAGCGGGCCATGCATCGCATATTCAAGCCAATCCTCAGGACATTGGTGGAGTTCTATGTGGATGATCTGGTGGTCAAATCTCACCAGCACCAGAACCATCTCAAGGACCTTGAGAAAGTGTTTGTTTCCTCCATTCCCACCACATGAAGATGACCCCGTTGAAGTGTGCCTTCAGGGTTACTTCCTAAAAGTTTCTTGGCTTTGTTTTCAGGTAACGTGGCATCGAGATCGACCCATAGATGATCAAAGAAATTATCCAGATGCCTCCCCCAAGAAATATTCAGGAGCTTCGGGGTTTCCAAGGCCACTTGGCTTATATACGCCGATTCATTGTGAATCTGTCCTGCAATTGTAATCCCTTTTCCCAGTTAATGAATAAAGGCGCCAACTACGAATAGGATGAAGAGTGTCAGACTGCCTTTGAGGAAATAAAGCATTATCTGCTCCAGCCTCCAGTCTTGATGCCACCCATCTTCAGTAAGCTGCTAATCCTGTATGTCACCACTCTGGAATGATCTCTCGGCACCCTTCTCGCCCAGAAGAATAATGAGGGGATAGAAAATAGTCTCTACTACCTAAGTCATATGATCATCGATACAGAGACCAGATACTCCCCCATAGAGAAGAGTTGCCTTACATTGGTATTCATAGTACAGAAATTGTGACACTACCTACAACACCATGAGGTACAGCTGGTGTCTCAGGTAGACCCACTGAAGTACATTCTGAACCACCCTATGTTGACTGCCCATTTAACATGGTGGGCGGTCATCCTCTAGCAGTTCGACATCATGTTCGTTCCCCAGAAGGCTATCAAGGGATAAACATTGGCAGAATTTCTAGATGCCCATCCAACCTCCATGGACCATTTCCTGGACTTGGATTTTCCCGATGAGACAATCCTCTCGGTAGATCATACCATCCCATGTTGGCAAATGAACTTTGACGGTGCCTCCCGGAGTCCCACCGGTAGGATTCTCAATGATCCTAGGCTTAACAGAGTGGGCCTGGGTATCATCTTCATTACCCCAGCACAAGCTATTCTTCCATTCTCATTCCTATTGTCAAAAGGCTGCACCAACAACGAGGTAGAGTATCAGACTCTTATAACTAGCCTCAAGCTAGCCCTTGAGATCGATGTGACCCATTTTCATGTGAAAGGGGATTCCAAGATAGTCATCAAGCAAGTCAACGGTGACTATATTGTCAGGAATCCAGAGCTCATACCGTTTTTGGAGCACACCCTTCAGATAATGGCCTAGTTCCCTACTCGACCGGAGGTTACCCATGTTCCTCGGTCACAGAATGGTCGAGCGGACGCCTTGGCCAGCTTAGCTGCATCACTTTTGGAGCCTGAGCAGGATGATATGATTATACATGTGGCACACTGGAGAGTCATTTCCCCTGTCACCCCAGAGGATGACGACATCCTGCAAGTAAGTCATCTTACCTCCGGATCATCCACATCAGGACCACTAGGCTCGTCAAATCCAGTGGTTGAAGTGACTCCCGACTGGAGAGCCCCTTTTGTCGATTATCTCCAAAATGGTTGCCTCCCGGCTGATTGGGCCGAGTGCGAGTGAATCTGACACCGTGCGCTACAGTTTACCCTCCATAGTGGTCCTAGTCTTGAGAAGATCCTCTATAAGAGTGGTTTCTATGGTGTTCTCCTCCGTTGCATCCAAGGAGTCGAGATTCCACAGGTCATGCAAGAGGTTCATGTCGGTTCCTGTGGTACCCACCAGGCTGGGCCAAAGCTTTCCCATCAGATCTGGAGACTGGGGTACTTATGGACCTCTATGATCCATGATTGTATCGATTTTTCAAAGAGATGGCATGCGTTCCAAGTTCATGCTAACTTCCTTCATCGACCGCCAGAACCTCTCCACTCCACCAAGTACTCTTGGACATTTGCGGTGTGGGGACTCGATGTCGTGGGACCATATCCACCAGTGACCTCTCACCAATGCGGGTTCATCCTGACCACCACGGATTTCTTTTCCAAGTGGGTGGAGGCAATTCCACTCAAGGAGGTCAAGGCCCCTTCCATCGTTGACTTCATGAGCTCCAATATCATCCACCGGTTTGGAGTCCCTCACGCCGTCCTCACCGATAACGACACCAAATTCTGAGTAGGCGAGCTGAAGAAATTTTATGCCAAGTACAATATCCATTTGAACCATACCTCCTATTATCTCACATAGGAAAATGGACAGATCGTGGCGTTCAACAAAACCCTCTCTAACATTCTGCAGAAAATGGTTGTCCAGAACAAGAAGAGTTGGTCGGACAAGCTCCCCAACGCCCTCTGGGCCTATCGGACAATGAATCGTAATTCCACCCAAGTGACCCCATATTCCCTGGTGTATGGAGCTGAGGCCATTCTACCCATTGAGATCTAGCTGCCTTCATTACGCACTACGGTCTATGACCAGCAGGAGCCAGATAAGGTGGCCGAAATCCGTCTAGCTGAATTGCAAACACTTGACGAGAATAGGCTTTGTGCTCTACACAATCTAGAAAGACTTCAGAATAAGATGGCTAGGGCCTTCAATAAGAATGTTCACCTCCGCTCTTTTCTTCAAGGCGACCTGGTATTGTCCCTCCGAGCGCCAATGATCCGTGGTAGGAAACCACCCAAGTTGGAGCCCAAATGGGAAGGACCTTACATAGTCCACATGGTTTACCCCAATGGAGCATACTCCCTGGTAACCATGGATGGTGAGCGTATAACTCCTCCCAACAATGATAAGTTCCTCAAGAAATACTTTTCCTGATCCTGATGGTCCTGCACGACCTTAAACTGGATGGTCCCACATGACCATAAACTGCACGATGGTCTGACATGACCTTAAACTGTCTAGTCCTGCATGAATTTAAACTGCGCATCATCCATCATGACATTAAACTTCATTTTTAGAACTATGTATGGCTTGATTCCCATCCACATGGGATACATAGGAACGCTCAGATGCCTCATCTTGAGCCCAGCCCCGAGCTCTTATCTTTGACTATCCCCCCTGAGTATAGTTCTCTTGGAGGATATTTGTATGATATGGTGTAGGATTCCTTAGTCCCACTCATGTCAGGATTATAGTAATCACATCATGTGCCTGCTCCCCGTTCTTCTATTCTCCCATGTCCTCACTGCATGATGTTAAACTGAATGGATTTTTAGAACTATGTATGGCTTGATTCCCATCCTCATGAGATACGTAGGAACGCCCAGACATTTTGTCTGTTGGCCCAGCCCAAATGCCAGAATCTTCCCCTCGGGTCAAGACATATGCTGGGGTGAAAATTATTTCCCCAATTCATGTCGAGCTAACCTCGATCCGGCTGTACGTCCCACTCCCTGGAGACGTTCGCCTCTTATAGAGATGGGTACAACTATGATTCACCCACTCCTTGACTGAAACTCCATCACCTTCCCTGTCTGGAAGGTCCCCTGAATGGTATGGATGCTAGGCCTAAGGGATCTCTCTTACCACTTTGGACCAACTCCCTCGAGGATGTCGATCAAAAAGCCGATACAAGTCCCACGTTTCGAATATGGTCAACATTCGATGCTCATTTGTTACTCCTATTTTAGGTCACTATAGGGACGATGTATTTCAAACATGGTCAACAACCGTCCTGGATCATTAGAACCACCCTGAGATGTCCCAAACATTGAGTGTAGTGGTTCATTATGCCCCATTGTATCTCCAAGTGACGAACTCCCTTTGGTAAAAACCAGGTTTTAGTCCCCATATGACGGGGAGAGCTGAGATCGGCTCCTTGTTTCCCTCACCGAGCACTGCTCACGTGGGCTTAGGAGTTGTGATGAGGCAGTAACCGTACAAGAGGGCGTATGGCCTTCCATCCGAGGCCCAACCTCTGGACCCTTGGCATTTTTGGGCCCCGAACCTCGTCCTCACTGTAAGACGTTAAACTGAAAACTGGTCGGGCCTTCCATCCGAGGCCCAACCTCAGGCCCCTTGGCCTTTTCGGGCCCCCAACCCTCATCCTCACTGTAAGACGTTAAACTGCAAACTGGTCGGGCCTTTATGACCGAGGCCCAGCCTCAGGCCCCTTGGCCTTTTCAGACCCCTGACCCTCATCCTCATTGTAAGACGTTAAACTGCAAACTAGTTGGGCCTTCCTGACCGAGGCCCAGCCTCAGGCCCCAGGCCCTCATCCTCACTGTAAGACGTTAAACTGCAAACTGGTCAGGCCTTCCATCCGAGGCCCAGCCTCAGGCCCCTTGGCCTTTCGGGTCCACAACCTAGGTTCTCTTATGGGAGTGTATGGTGTGGTGCATGATTATGACCTAATTCACTTCAGGTTATTTTCCATGTCGTACACCTCCCTTGTTTGGGGTATCCTACTCCCCTCCTTTTCCTCACTGTAAGACGTTAAGCTGCAAGTTGGTCAGGCCTTCCTGACTGAGGCCCAGCCTCAAGCCCCTCGGCCTTTTTCGGGCCCCGACCCAAGTTCTTACCCAGAGCGTATGGTGTGATGCAGGATTATTTCTCCATTCACGTCAGGTTATTCTCCATGCCGTACACCCCCCTCGTTAGGGTATCCTACCCCCGGGTATCTTCGAGAACTACGTGTGGCTTGATTCTCATCCTTATGGGATACGTAGGACCACCCGAATGTCTAGAATTTGGGTCCAGCCCCATCTCCCATAAATCTACATTTCACCATGGCCCCTTGGCCTACCTTATCCTTCCTGGACACCTTCGTCAACCCTCTTCAGTGGTTCACCAATGTGCCTAAGGGTACTCTGGTTTAGTACCTAGAATGTTGGAATCTTCTCAGACATGCTTCCACCCTCTTTTCAGGATTTGTGTTCCCCTTCATTAGGGCTTCCATCACCTTTCACACCCGAAGGGACCCCTGAGTGGCATGGATGATAGGACTAAGGGATCTCCTACCATTACGGGCCAATGCCTCCGAGGGTCACGGACAACAAACCGATACAAATCCCGTGTTGCGAATATGGTCAGCGGTCGATGCTCATTTGTTGTTCCCATTTCAGGCTAACATGATATGGATACTGCATTTCCGCCATGGTCAATAGTTATATTCCATCTCCACGCCAACCCCATAAATCCAAAAATGTCTGTTACATGATTCAAATCCTCCTCCACCTCACCATTTCCAAGTAGAACTTCGAAACTCTTGGTACTATTCCTCAGTGTGCATCTACACTTTAGGAGGAAAAAAGCCACGATAGGGCGATCGTTCGGGGATTCACTGATTTCCCCCCTTGCATGCATCTCATGTATCACAAATACTGTATCCTCCCTTGTTTCCTACACTGAGTTTAACTTAAGTAGGCTTAGGGATTGGGTTAGGGTCCGCCTTTACTTGGGATAGTCTTGCTTCTCCATGGTCTGAGTTCTAAGACCGTAAACTAAGATCCTTTCATATTTCCCATCTTACAGAACTACGTGTGGCTTGATTACCATCCATATGGGATACGTAGTACCATCCAGATGCCTCGTTTTTGGGTCCATCTCAGTTGGGAGCTAGTTTCTCTTGACCCTTTCCCTCTTACCCCTATTTGAGCCCCTTGTCCCAAGGTTCCCCTCTCAGAATTGTGTACGGTGTGATACAGGATCATTCCCCCATTCACATTGGGTATGTTTTATTGCACCGTACACATTCCCCACCTAGCATCATCTCTACTATGTCTGTGTTTCATGACGTTAAAATGAATGCCTGGTCCTATCACATGACCCTAAACTCTGACATCATCGTCCTGGCTACATGAAGAAAAACGACACTACATCGTGATGTCCTCACCCAATGGGACACCATGTTTGGTATTGGGCACATGACATACCATTTTTCAATGCCTGTTACGGCTTGATTCTTGTGGCGATGTCAGGGCTTACTACCCTAGGCCTATCGCTTCACAAAAAAAAACCACTTGCCTTAAAGTACAAACAAGATTTATCAAATTCCGCTTCTCTTGGTGCGAGGGCCATGCCCACACCCTCCTTTTTTCCCTGGCATTGGTACCTTACCGTGCCACCTCTAGAACTACGTGCAGCTTGATCCACATACTCATGGGGTACGTAGAAATGCCTGTACACTTTGCCTCAGGCCCAGATCAACTCTCTTTTTCAGTTCCCCGACCTAAAACCTCTCCAAGGAACGTGTGGTGGTCGAAACCCCCGGTTCCCATTCATATCGGGTTTTTATAATTACCCCACCATGTGTCTCTCATGTTTCTTACCATCCATGTTCTGAGTTCTATGACCCTAAACTAAGATCTCACTATGGTAAGGGACTCGACTCCCTTTATCTAATACGTCTCGTTGCCATATTCATATGCGTTTTGACAAAGATCCCGAAGTGTGGAATTTTCATGGGGAAATTCCCCCCGTTCCATGTCCAAGCTTCATGAGCTCACAATTTGGATCCTCATCCTCTTTCATATCTGAAGGGACCCCCTAATGGCTTGGTCCCATGTCGCATCGGCTCACCTACCACCCTGGGCCAACTCCCCTAAGGATCTTTGTTGACATTTGCGACAGGTCCTGTGTTTCAAACATGGTCCACAGTCGACCCTCATTTTTCTATCCCCATTACAGGCTAACGCGATGTGGATGCTGATTTTTACACCACGGTTAACAATTATCCTCCATAGTCACGCCGCCATCATTTTGGTCCAGATTTTGAGCATCATGATTCACACATTTCCACTTCCTCTTGTTCAAGTGGAATTCCGACATACTCGGCTTTATCTCTTCACACATCTAGGTGCACTACATGGACGAGTTAACATCATAGGGTCGATATTCACTGAGCGTCCCTTTGCCCTAACATCCCCCTTCTTGTGTTGGGAAAGTTCCACCACTACTTCTTGTTTCCCACATCGAGCACGACTCACATGGGCTTAGTAGTTTTGGTAGGATGTGTATTGGGGCGACTAGGCTTCTCATTGCCCCGCATGACGTTAAATTGCACCCTTAGAACTACGTATGGCTTGATTCCCATCCTCATGGGGTACGTAGGAATGCCCGACCACTCTGCTTTGGGCCCAACCTAATTCTCACTCTCGGTCCCTCAACCTAAATAGTTTCCTCCAGGGATACGTGGTGTGATTTGGACTCCAAGTCCTCATTCACATCAGTTTTATAGCTATCGCACCAGATACTCCCTGGTATCGTCCCTTTCACTCCACATCCTATCGTATGACGTTAAACTATAGGAGTTCATATGTCCTCAACACATGACACTAAACTGTGGTTCTACCTTGAACAAGTTCAGGATTCCCCATGTTAGTCATGGGATTCACCAGATCCCCTACTAGAGAGGATTTCACCTGTCAGTGTTGGTCTATGATTACACTGTGCTTCTAGAACTACATATGGCTTGATTCCCATATTTATGGGATACGTAGAGACACCTCAGTATTTCGCCCAGGGTCCAGCCCCAGGAATCATAAATCCTGTTCCTCCCCATTTTTGGCCTCCAAGCCTGACCCCTTGTGGGGAACTGTGCAACTGCAATTTTTCCCTGAACAAGTTCGGGATGCACCAATATGACATTCGGAAGTGAAGGCCCCCTTTCTAGAGAGGCTCTGTCTGAAAGAAGGAATGATCCATGATCAAACCAATGCGTCCATCCAGTGTGCTTCCACCATGGTGGCATAATTTCAAGAGTGTTGGATTCTGTTTGAACAAACCCTCACTCCACATTCCACGATTTGCGTGCCCCTTATTCGGACCCTAGTCCTATTTCACATATAGAGGAACCCCCTAACAGTATGGATGCTCAGCCCATGGCCTACCTATTGTCCTGGGCCAATGTTCTGGAAGACTAATAGATGACATTTTGAGTCTGGTCTCGTATTTCGAACATGGTCAATGGTCAACCCTCATTTTCTATCCCCGCTCCAGGATAATGCAATAAGAATGATGTGTTTAGAATACGGTCAACAACCATTATTTATTGTCATTCCACCCCACAATGTTCCGAATCCTGGGTATCGTGATTCACACTTCCCATTCCCATATGTTCGGATCGATTTCAGCGCCCCTGGCGTTACCCTGTTCATGCACGAGAGCACGCTAGGAAAATGGTAATTCAGCTATTCTGAGAACTTCATTCACCAGTCAGGTCTCTCCCATTTCCTCCCAGAAATCTAGACCAGTTGTTCAAACCCTGGATGCTCGAATCTTGGTTTTCACTCCTACGTTTGGATGGGGTGATAAGGTGGTCATCCCTTGTTTCTCACATCGGGCTTGACCCACGTGAGCTTAGGGAATGATCTATGGATGCTTAACAAACATAACAAGGATGTAGTAAACCAATGTGAACAATAGAACTCATGCATTCTACGACATTCAGACAATAAAAGCATGAAAGTACGTTTAAGGGTTTGTAATCATTATAGTACCCGGGGGTCGACTCCCCCCATGGACAGATTAACCTCATCAAAAGAGCTTAGAAGCTCCGCCACCCTATGGCTAGTGGCGTACAGGAGTTGTTGCTGCTTGTTCAGATCCTGATCCTCCTCGGCAGAGAGAGGGAGCAATTAGTTGGCCACAATCTGGGCCCGCTCCACGTTAGCCTGGATGGTGATCATCTCCCCATAGGCTCGCCTCAGGCCCTCTTCGGCTT
Source organism: Viscum album (assembly GCA_963277665.1). Taxonomy (NCBI): domain Eukaryota; kingdom Viridiplantae; phylum Streptophyta; class Magnoliopsida; order Santalales; family Viscaceae; genus Viscum; species Viscum album. Next base: position 546,621,798 of record OY728140.1, read on the forward strand.
CCGCCAACTGGGCCTTCAATCGTGATATTAGCTCAGATTGTGCATTGAGGGGGATCAAGTGGTCGTTTTCCCGATGCTACAACCGTTGGACCTCATCTTCATCCCTCTGGAGCCTCTTGATGTTTATCACCTTCCTCCACTGCCATCCCACACCAAGGCCACGGTCATACTCCCGAATCTTTTCTGCCATAAGATCTCAGACGAGCATGTGAGGACATTGGGCATCCACTTCTCCAGCACACAGTTCGCGCAATTGCAAGTGAAGTTTGTCCATCTCATCCAACCATAGTGCTTGGGGGGTGTCATTGATGAAATGTGTGATCAGATTCCACGATCAGTGACAAACTATTTTGCTGTCCTCCTCGTCAGAGGCCGTCTCGTACCAATCGGCGTGATTGGCCGGTTCATATGCAGGGAATTCCCCCAGTAACTCCTTAGCCGGGTCCGGGTCTGGCGTCAGATTGGGCGTGGCGGGGCCTGAATCATCTTGTTGATCCTCATCATCGGATCACACCTTGATAACCTTGGGTACAGTCCCACTGGCACCCCTGCCAGTGATTGGGAGCGCTGCAGTTCGATCAGGCTGAATGTCCACCTCCATGACCATTGGCATGCCCCTGGGAAGGGCGCTATCAGAAGCCCTGACTAACTTCGCCGCAACAGCCCAGACCAATTGAAGGAATGTACACGCCAAAAAGGGGATGTGAATTTCAGTTAACGTGGTCAGGGGATGAAAGTTGTGAATTCGGTAGAGAAGACTTACAGAGGTCAAATCCCTGGTCTCGCTCTTGGGCTGATATCATCAGAACCACAAGATGCGGCCCCCCGTATATGGTTGGCAGGTCTGGAGATTCCAGGGGAGCCGCCTCGACTGTCCCAGCCCCGCCAGACACGGAAGTTGATGTAGCCACGGGTACGGATCCAGAAGGTCCCGCGTCGGCGCCCACTGAGTGGAGGGAACGAGGTCTATGGTCCAGGTCCTTCTGCATAGTGAAGATGTTGATAAGGAACCCAGAGAAACCTAAGGGAAGACTTTGAAGAAGGAACTTGGGATTTTATCTCGAGGGACTCCGCAAAATCTTTAAGATCCGAGGATTGATCGCCGACTTCACCCTCCTTCGGAGGAATTTCTCTACCAGCTTCGTCTCCCCAGGAGGACTCGTCTAATTCATTCGGCAGGGGGAAGCGCTCCCTCAGGTCAGTGGCTGACATTTGCGAATGGACCGTATGACCCAACAACACCCTGACTCGGTCTGTCATCGGGTGCAGGGTGCCCCAGGAGTGGATGAAGTCTTTCAGCTCGGCTATGTATTGCTCCACCTCTGCCTGGGATACTGCAAAACCGGCTCTAATAGGGCCAATTTATGGAAAGTCCATCCCGAGGCGGTTAAGGTGCTGCCATAACTCGGATGGGCTGAGGAATTATCGGTTGACTTCCCAGATGTCCCAAGCCTTCGGGAAGACATAATTATCCATCATGTCAATGTGTCACAGTCGTTTCCCTGGGGCCTGAGTAGAAATATTGCGGAATCCCCTCAGTGTCTGCCCCTATGGATGACTCTATTCTCTTGGGACCACTGGCTCCACTGCCGTTGTCGGATCTGCTACCGCTACTCCCCCCTCAACTGGTACGGGCATCGCTGCTACAGCAGCCCCGCCACTACGAGATTCCCTTGTCGCCTTTCGGCCTCGATCCCGAGGTCAGAGAAGCTCACCCTCACCGACCAGGATGGTTGGCCGCTTCAGCATCTCCCCTGGATAGGCCACCTCCCAGCTCTGGGCGTATTCTTTTATCAGCCCAAGGACGGAGGTTGGTGAAGGAAATACATTCCACATCTTCCCATATTTCCGTGTGAACATGAGCCACATCTTCCTCATCACACATGGGTGCTCCTCATAGCACACCCCCAGATAGACCTCTAGGGTCAGCCGCTGCAGGCACCAGAATTTCCTAGAAAACTGATGTGGGGTGTATGGCTCACAGAGACACTCGCGGTCCACCCTGGCCACCAAGACCCCACCTCGAAAGGCCAGGAGGTAGGCTCAGTGCTCTTTTGTTCCCTGGACATCATCTGTGAAGGCCCCCTTTGGCAGCGGGAACAGATGGAAATTGAATTCATCCACCCTCCACACCCGGTTTAGAACTGATGGTGCGGTCAGCTTGGTCGGAAATCTCCCTGCGACATTCAAGATTGAGGGACGGAAGTTCCCCCCTGGAGGTGAGATGGGGTTCAGATACTCATAGATCCCCCTGATGTGTGCCTCCATCCACCCGTACAGGAGGTGGAACGGCCCGCACACCCTCTGTGGTCTCTTCCCCTTGCCGATGTGCCACAACATTTTGTACAACTTGGTGAGCATCGGGATCCCCAGGTTTACCCATCCTCCTGTTTCCAAAGTGGATGTCATGATGAAAGTACTTGGCCACACTCCCATGTTTGTATCCCTCACTGGCAGGATCCAACCACTTATGAGAGTTGTGATGAATGCCGGCAGCCTGACTATTGGCCATTGTTCAGGGCTAACACTGAACCCCTAGGTCTTCCATTTTCTATTCTCCAATAGCCGCCAGTATGAGTTTTCCTTACTCCAGGCACCCTTTGGGAAAGTTCAAGGCCTCGTCGGGAACTGCCTGTTTTCTGGGAAGTTCAAAAACTTCTTAAACCAATGATTGAAGTTGACATCCCTCACGGCCTCCTTGTCCTCCCTGGGCACGAGCTCCATCAGTACCATTGCCAGACGCGACATCTGCTCCGGATCCTCCCACACACCCATATCCAGGAGGAATTCAACGTACATTGCCCCTAGTATCAGGACCCCCGAGATCTGATGCACATCTCATAGGCTGATGCCGACCTCCCCATGATGCAAGTGGAAGGTATTGGTCCCCGGTGACCAACAAATCAACAGCTTCGACATTAACTACTTCGGCTGGTAGATATGGAATTGGGAAGCCCAAGATTCCTCATAGATCCACACTCTTCTCATCTCCACTCCGAAATACTCTCACAAGGCACCTACACAGTAGGCCCAATCCCAATCATCCGTAAATTTTCCGCCCTGGCGCAGGTCCCATTCCTCGGACCACCCCTTCTTCGGGTTCCCCAGCGCCACCTTAAGGATGGTTCGGTACAGGGGATGGGACATCTCTAACTGCAATGACTTCCTGTCGACGTTGTTCAGATGATTGTATAGGCAGTCGGTGATGACAGATGTGAAATCCTCCCGAGCATGACCATCAGGCGCCCTGAACCATCGGTGCTGACACGGCGTGATCCGAAACCAGTAATCTGGCTCATCTCTACCTGCTTCAGGGATGAAGATGCCATCCCTCAGCCTAAATCCATATAAGGGAAACCTCCTACACAGTGGATAGTTCTTCTGGATCTCCGACAATAGCTCCACCAAAGAACTATGGTCTGAGTGGCTCCTGACTAACTCCCCTAGCCCCAGACTGTTCTCCATTTCGTCCCTCCGGGCGACATCTGTAAGGACCCACTGGGCAGCTTCTTGGTGGGCCATTCGGTTCTAGAACTTAGAGGTTTTTCTGGTTGGATCGTGAAGATCATCCGCGGAGCACGTTCGCGAAGTCCGATTGTGAAGACTGTTCACTAGGGCACTTCTTAGGCATTTAAAGCCGGATCGCGGAGCACAAACGTGGAGTCGAGGACTCACTGTGCATTGTGAAGACCTGATTCACAGAGATCACTCATAGAGTACGTAGATCTTCGCGAATCGAGAGCGCAAGAAGAAAAGATCACGGAGAAGGGAAAAGACAAAAGAGAGGGCATGGACCCTATTTATAGGCAACAACCTTCGGAGCTTCGCGGTGCGTCCATTCCACATGGAGCTTCGTGGAGCGCTCGTCCTGCGCATCCCCTATCCTCCTTGCGAGCCCTCTTCGTGAGTCTGCACCGCGAATGACTGAGGATTTTTGCAATTTCCCTCAGACTTCGACCCTTGATCTCTCCGAGGCTCCATGTATGAGGGGGTCATTTGTTGGAATCAAAATTTGGGACAAAGAGAAGGCCCCAAGATGGCCCCATAGACTGCCTCACAAATCCACTTCGTGGAATCACCCCGGCACCGCGACCGCTGCGAAGAAAAGAAGGAGGGAGGCTCTGCGAACGCATTTGACGTTCGCGAGCCTGCCGTGAAGCAAAGAAGGTGGGAGGCTTTGTGAATGCATTTGACGTTCACGAGCCCTTCGTGAAGTAAAGGAGGAGGGATGCTCTGTGAACGAATTTGACATTTGCAACGCCGCCGCGAAGCAATGAGGTAGGACGCTTTGCGACCCCAGTTGACTTTCGAGACCCACCGCGAAGCCCCCAAGCCCCTCTTCATGCCGCGTGAGCTCCGCTCCACGGTGCCCCTTGCCTATAAATACCGGGCTCCCCCTGAGCACCGGGGATGGAAAATCTGACCTTTCAACTTCCATCTCCCAAATCGCGAAGCATCTTTCTACTCTGCGAACCATGAGCTGTGCGATGTACTTATGCTTCGTGAAGTGCCTCTCATTTGTCTCGTCTTGATTCCCTCTTTTGGGAGGGATGTCTTTCGTGAAGCCCAAGGGATTTCATGAAGGAAGGGGATCCCCAAGGGGACCTAGGTCGTCACAGATCGTTTATGCTTCGCGAAGAACCCTTCATGTACACATGATCCACATGCTAAGGTAGAGTCATTGTATCTCGCGAAGCACATTGCTTCCTGACACCTTGCTTCACGAGGCACATTTTCTCTGTGAGGCTGTGCTCCACGAATTCCATTAAACTTCGTGAAACACCTCCCATTTGCACCTCCTCCCCATGCTAAGGCTAAGGCACCCCACTTTGTGAAGCACACCCCTTCACAAGTGCTCTCCACCATGCGGAGCAACAAAGCTCCACAAGGCCCTTGCCTATGGACCCCTCTGCTTGGAAATACCTTTTCCCGTGTGACCCTCTAGGTTTGCACGATGTGACTTCAAAGTCCCCAGGACGATACCATCTGTTACGTTGCTTTGCCTAATGATTCTTCGCATAGGCACGCTAATGGCTATTGCTTCTTTGTATAGTCACGCTAACATGGACCCCTCGATGGTTCGCTCCGTGACACCCCTTCAGTACGACATTGCTGGTGCCTTCCCTCCCACAAGGAGCAGAGGGTACTGGTTATGTAAGTCCTAGGGGTGCGGAGAAAACCCACCTCATCCGAGCTGCATGACGTTAAACTTCCAAGCACCATCTTCCTCAACACATGACGTTAAACTGTGACCTGACCCCGTGCCTCACACGTAGGGTCCCCCTATCTTGGGCATTCTACAGGCCCCCTAGTCTCCACAGGGGATGATATCCTCCTTATTGGAGTGGATTTTGTCCGTAGGGAAGGGCAGCCATCTTGGTGTAAGCCCCTAGCTTTTCTTGCAAGAGGTAGCACCCCTGATCCTCCTCACTTCGCCAGTGCCAAGGCCAACGGAGGGCATGATAGGGAATGGGGATCCTCCCTTCTTTAGTCCCAAGTCCCTCTCCTGATGCGCTTTGTTTCACTCGGGCCTCTATCTAAGAGTAAGCCCAAATCTCTCTCTCCTTGGGCCGCTCAACGCGTAAGCCCCTCTTCACTTCCCACAAACGCACCTTTCGCGATGTGGTCGTCAGGCCCTTGCTGCCTCTTGTTTCTCACACTGAGCATGACTCACATGGGATTAGAGTAAGCATCGACCATCAAAACACCCCATCCCGCATGATGTTAAACTGTATTTCACCCCCGTCCCGCATGACCTTAAAATGTACACCCGAACTACGAGGACTTTCATCCATGTCAAGGCATGGTACGTAGGAAACCTCCACAAGGTTCAAGCCCAACAACCATTGGCCCCAACCACCTCTGTGTCGGTGTGCCAATCCCCATTAACACCTTGGTAACCTTAGAGTGTTAGCCCCACACCTTCCTGAAGTATGTGGTCTTTGATCTAGGTCAGGGCATGGTACGTAGGAAGCCTCCCTGAGGTTCAAGCCCGCCATCCACCTGGACCAAGGTCCTTATTCACATCGGTTCACCTATGTCCCACATGATGTTAAACTGTATTCACCTTCCCGAACTACGGGGACTTTGATCTATGTCAAGGCATGGTACGTAGGAAGCCTCCCTGAGGTTCAATCCCACCATCCTGGTCGTTCCAACCCCCTTCACGTCGGTTCACCAACACCTTGGGCAGCCTAGAGTGTAAGCCTCATACCTTCCCAAACTACGGGGACTTTGATCCATGTCAAGGCATGATACCTAGGAAGCCTCATGAGGTTCAAGCCCACCACCCGGTCGTTCTGACCCCCTTCACATCGGTTCACCAGCACCCCTTCCCAAACTACGAGGACTTTGATCCATGTCAAGGAATGGTACGCAGGAAGCCTCATGAGGTTCAAGCCCACCACCCATTGGACCCCCGGTCCATCTTCACGTCAGTTATCCGAAATTCCACTTCCTGAACTACGTGGACTTTGATCCTTGTCAAGGTATAGTACGTAGAAATCCTCACGAGGTTCAAGCCCACCACCCATTGGACCCCCGATCCATCTTCATGTCAGTTCTCTGACATGCCCCTTCCTGAACTACATGGACTTTGATCCATGTCAAGGCATGGTACGTATGAAGCCCCATGAGGTTCAAGCCCACCACTCGGTCATTCCAAACTCCTTCACGTCGGTTCACCAAACACCATTCCATATCCTGAACTACGAGGACTTTTATCCATGTCAAGGCATGGTACGTAGGAAGCCTCACGAGGCTCAAGCCCAAAACCAACGTCCATCCTGATTCTTACCTGGGCTGCCACATCCCGATGAGATCATGCCACCTCATACCCCTCCACAGCATTCGGGGAGCCTCCCACATGTTGGCCCCAATATCGGTGTTCCCTATAGGGGGTTCCTCAATCTGATCCACTCTAATCAGTGTTCTAATCAATATGATCTGTCTCCACTGGATGTTAAACTTGCGTCATACCCTATGTTAAACATAGAAAGCTGAGGAAAACCTTAGATACATGCCCATGACATATAAATCACCCACGTACGATGTGGGATGCCTCGAGCTTCCGCGCCCATGAGAAGCCCTATAATAAGGGACAGAAAAGTGACACACCGATCCACATCATCAAGACACACCAGTGATGCTTAGCGTGACTACTCCCCAAACCAAAGGTTTCTACCCTGACCGGACCCCTTGGAATGTCCCAACAGAAACAGCGTAATTAAATGGTGTCCATGAAGATATGACATCAGTAAGAGTTTCACGAACAACGTATTAAATCTATGAGGGAGACCCGGACTAGGTGACGAGTTCCAAGGAGGAATCCACCGAAGGAAGAACCGACATCCCATCATCTCATTTCGATCAAGGAGAAAACGTACTTGAACAAGGAATAGATGTCGCCCGCCTTTGGAAAGTGGGAATGCAGGGTAACAAAAGTCACATCTGTCTCACTCCAACAGATGGACACGCGCGCCCCAACGAAAGCGTCGGAAACATACTTATTGAAAAATAAGTTCTTGAACTCGCCCCATTCTGTGGACTCAATTTCATCTCTTTGCCTCGTATTCTTGATAAGATTCCATCATTGATCAGCTTCAACTTTCAAACGATATACTGCTAATATGAATTTATCATGTTCAGAACATTGAAGAACTGAAAATATATTTTCAGTGGTACGGATCCATTGTTCATCCACTAATGGATCAGAAGACCCGCTGAATGAAGGTGGACACTACCTTATAAAGGATTCAATAGAATATTGCTCCTTCCTTTGATCGTTTGGAATTCCTGCATGATTCATATCATGAGAAAGTTGTTTGAGCATTGCTACAATATTTTTCATTCCATCTCCCATAACATTTGGTTGCTTAGGGGGGACAATCATTGCATTTCCCATCACATTTAGCATTAACGCAGTTCCTTCGGGTTCCAGCTATTGACTAAAACCAAGAAGCATAATGTGAGCAACACTAATCATAACAGGAAAACCACATAATCAAGAATAAAATTTCAATTTAGGAAACTTTAAGTTTTATCCAAGTTTATTTATGGTCATTTCTAAAACACTAGGGTTGTATCCTATACTTAGACATATCTTTAGGGTTCTTACTAAGGCTTTCTCAACCTAGTTTCCAAAGGTTAACTATACCTTTCCTCTGATACCAACTATAACGACCCATACATTACATACATTGATATTACTTTAGAATTGAAGTATATTTATTACAACATATAAAAGACCATAACATGACCGTATAGGTATAGTGTCATTAGAAATTGGGAAACATAAACAACTAGTTCATAAAACATCCACATTTTCTCCTGTTTATTTCATCATAACTAGACTTCTTTTTGGCATATCATACTTAATAACCTTTTTCCTGACCTGGGGAAAATAAATATATGAAAGGGTGAGCTCAAATGCTTAGTAAGGGTAAACACATGAACTATCAATCATATATAACATTTTAAAATCTTATCCTACATATAAGAGATCATAATATCATGTCATGTGATAAATCATAGAAGTGCAATGTAATCCCAATAATCATAACATAAGACATGAAACTTTGTGACATACATACATAATCATAGAAAATCATTTCATATTAGTCAAGGCTCATTTCCATGACCATCATAACGGACAAAGTTCATTACCGAACTGAGTTCATTCCTCGTTCCAGCCCTATATTATTGAACCAGATTTACTTGTCGTTCCAGCCATGTATATCTCATGAGATATAACTCTTTACCCAATGCATTGGAGGGAGATATAGGTCCCATCCATATCATAATTAAACCATTCTAATGTGTTCCACAAGAACATAAATCATTCATCATAGCATAACCCAAGTAATAAAATGAGATTTTTAAACATCATTTCATCATAACATAATCCATATAAGATAAATGGACTTCATAAAAATAATTCCATCATAAACACAATCAAATTAAAGTAATAATAGGGATATAAACATAACCATATGTCATCTTAGATGGAAAATAATTTTGATAAAACACTTGAACTTAATTCCTGATGAAAATAACATTTTTTCTTTAAAAGTGTTTTCTTTTCTCAAAATCTAGTGAAATTTTAAAAGAAAAGAATTGAGTTGAAAACGAACTTGTAAATGTGTAGAGTAAGCTTCATTGAATTAAGGCGTTATGAATATGTAAAAACTCGTTCATGCCGTATAAGTTAAAAAAAATATTCTCCTCATTCTTTTGCTGGAAAAGTCAAAAAGTACCTCATATGGTAAACAAAAGAAATATTTCTTCCAAACCATGTAGTAAAAGTCAAAATGGATAAAAATGAATTTAAGAATACATAGAAGAACAATAAAAATTTTATGGGGATATTTTTAGAAAACATGGACATCTTTGATAAATATATCCCCAGTAGATACTTTTGAATAAACAATCTCGGGTAAAACGAGATCAGAAAAGTTATACCTTACCTTAGGTCTGATATGCTTCATATGTATCTGAACCTTATGTATAATTATTTATATAATGTTACTGATTTATTCTAGAATAATAATCATTTTTATGATAAAATTTATGATTATATTTTTATTTTTTTTGTTAGTAACATTTCATTGTTACTCGTTATTTGGTCATTAACTGCTTTACGTTCTTATGTATGTTGTGTCAGATAAGTTCTTATTCCTCTTTTTTTTGGTTATTGTTATATCATTTATAGAATGATATTAGTATAATATATATATCATATTTACTCATTAAATTGATTTATATAATCATGATTTAATGAAGATTATGTAGAACGAATCACATCTCACCGTGGAGACGGTAAGCCATATGTACGCATGAGCGACGATATCGTTCCCATAATTGTTTAGTGGTATTTAATTGGATGGTTTATAGTATCTCAGAATTAGTATCATGTTATATTAATAATATATAGTTATTATTTACACCATTATACCAATCTAAGTAAGTTGATGGTGAAAAAAAGATTACACCACGACGTGGAGACGGTAAACCGTACGTACGCACACGCGATGATTTTATTTTTCGTAGGATATATAGAAGGTGAAATATGGTTGTTTCATATTTATAATAAAATATCAGTATATTAGTAATACTGATGTTATTACTTTATAATGAAACAACTCAAGAAGAAGAAGTAGAAGAATAAATAAATTTGAAAGAATCAGAAGAAGAGATTACCTCTTCCTCGACATGCCTCCTTTAAATTTCCAGTTAAGGCACTAGAGTTGTTATTTTGAGAATACCGGAACCTCTAGAATGTAACTATGAGAAGTTTATAAGAGAAATGGGTAGGGTTTGTATGATATTGAAGTCTCAAATGGAGTGAAGAAGAGAGGGACGAGGTGGCCTTTAATAAGAGAGGAGAGGGGCACTTTAGTAAACTCTCAAAAAATATTAATTTATAATAAATTCAAATTTTCCTAAAAATGGTCCAAAAATTATTTAATTAAAAGATAAGATAATATTTTTTCGAATAAACATCATCAAATAATATTTAAACAAGTTTAAAATATTTTTTTATTCTTATCATTTTGGTTTAACCCTTATTTTACAATTTTTAATCTTACCGTGATATCATGTTATTTACACATTGTGAGTCAATTTAATTACCATATCATGTCAAACGAACCAAAAAAAGTTATTTATGACATATTTAGACTTATATTAACCATTTGAAATAATCTTAGATTTTTTGGAATTTAATATCATTTAATAAACTATTTTATGTTTTAAGTTATGAATTGTGTCAATTTGGGACACTATTCATACTTGACTTTTTAAAAATTCATAAAAACTTTATTCCTTAGAAAATAATGTATTAATTCAAATATAATATGTCAATGGAATCCATAAAATTAGTGGATGACATAAAAATAACCAAATTATTTTTTTTAAATATTTATAAATTCATTTATTTAAATCTTTCATTAATGAGGTAATCACTACATGATATTTGTTTCATAAATAAATAAATATATATAATATCTAAAAATTAAAAATAAAATACCATGATGTAGGAAATATTTTTATCTTTCTAATGATTATTTATAAGCATAGAGATCTATTATATAACTCTATATTAAAATAAATTTAGTAAAAGATATATGTTTAGATTATAATTATCTTTATTTTAAATTAATTCTTATAAAATGTCATTTTCACATTCATATGAATCCATGGGGTCCCAAAATTTACCCAAAACGACCATGGTCGAAAATATTTCATCCAATTGGATTATGAAACGTTTTAGGGTAGTATTATATTATTAAATTATTATTTTTTTACCCTTATTTACTAGATTTACCCTTTAACCATGGTAAATAAAATAATTACTGAAGTTACTATTCATAATGTCCAAAAATAAAAGGTATCTATTTACATAATTTGGACCTTATTATTACAAATATGGAATCCATTTTTCCAAATTCAAAACACAGAAGTTGCAATAATTGATTTAAAATTAATTTTGTTGTTGAAATGAGAATATGAGTTTTAAAAGTTAAAACATTACAAAAGATTGAAATGTTTTTACCTATGAATTCAATGTAAAACTAATGCTAATGAAATAAATTATATTAAATGGTAAAAATATATTTATTTATACTTTAAAACCATTCAATATTATAATTTAATCATGCAAATTATCTCAATGAAAAAAGTTGTTTTTAATTAAATTTTTGCGTATTTTTATTATTCATCAAAACATGAAAGTTATCAGAAAAATATCAAAAATTTATCCAAAGTAAATTTTTTATATCCTGATTCAAAATAACATTTTTATATTGTCATATAGAAATTATTAATGTGTCAAAATCTTAATTTAAAATGGGTTTTCTATTCAAAGGTATAAAATTAACTTTTTTAAAAAATAGGTTTTTATACATAAATAGGGTTTTATTCATACCCTATGAGTAAAATATCAATTGGATGAATATCAAAAAAAATATTTTATTAATTATATAACACACATATCTCATTAATCCCATTACCAAATTTAATTCACTCAAAAAATAAAAATATCTAATTGACTTATATTTTTCATAAATAATTTATAGTCAATTAATTCATAATGTATTTTCATAAGTTAGTTATAATTATTCCTGCTAACCTAACGGTTAGGCTATAATGATAGTTTTATATTAAGGGCATTTTGTGGTTCGTTTATACTCATGATTGCGTGCAAAGTAAGCTAGTGAAGAATAAAAATTATTTAAGTAAAATATTTCAAAAAAACATATGGGTGTTACAAAGACATCATCATATCACTGTGATAGCACCTAAAATCCAAAGATCGGTGTTCCCACGGATTTTTGAATCGCGTGTGGACAATTTAGAGGGATCCTGTTATGGATCCTTCTAGCAATGATCACCGATGATGAGTTTTTGTCGACTGTACCTTCATATCTGTAAAGGTATGTTTTCAGTTTTAATTTACATGATCTTTTAATTCATGTGAGATCCTCATACTATAACAAGGCTCAGATCATCGGTGACGATAAGTTCCATTGTCCCTTTAATGAAAAATTTAAAATCCCCGGCCCGTCGGCTTCTATTGCGGCCCTCACTTCCTTCAGCTCTTACCTCTTTCAGAGTTCTCCTGTAATGATAGTTTCCAAGCAACTATCCAGATGGATTCTTATGAGGCACTCTACAGTATACCATGTATTTTGCCTCTATGTTGGTTAGATGCATGGGAGAGCACTACTAGGACCACATCTTGTTTAGGAGACATCAGTGTAGGTACAATTGATTAGGAACTGTATGACTACAGATTTATCTTGGTAGAAGTCATATGTCAATCACCGTTACCAGCCTCTGGAGTTTGAGTTAGGGGATCGAGTCTTCTTGCGGGTTTCTCCTAGATTGGGACATCAGTGAATTAGGCTGCAAGTTAAGCTGAAGCCTAGATTTGTTGGACCTTTTAGAGATCTTGGAGAGATTTGGGCTGATACATATCAGATAACTCTTCTTACAGGGTTATGCATGATGTCTTTCATGTTTCTCTGCTCCACCATTAACATTCCAACCAGTCTCATGTTCTTGAGGAAGTTAAGTTAGAGGCTGATGCTTCTTTTGAGTAGTATTCAGTTTGTATTGTTGATTGTAACATGAAGACTCTCCGAGGCATGGCGATTCCTCTAGTTTGGGTGCTACAGTATCATGATCATATGCCGGAGGAGACGCATGAATGAGAGTCTGACGTACATGCTCAGGGGCCAGAGTTATTCTCAGATGCATCTCAACCACCCTTAGAAGGGAAACTCGGGGACGAGTTGTGTTAAGGAGGGGAGTTTGTAAAATCTCAATCTTTCCATCAAGGAAAAAATCATTTTATTTTATATCTAAAACTCTTGTCTTATCTTTATGAAAGTTCCCAAGGGTCTAGAGGAGGTTTCAGGAGATTTTGGGAAGGTTTTGGGGCTAAGAGTTAAGGTTTTTAAAAGAGGAAGAATGTGGTGCACGATTAGCGCACAATTCGACTATCTGTGTACCGCAACCGTTGGCTTAGATAAGGGGAACAATTTGATAAACCGTGCAATGGGGGTATAAAACCATGCAATGTCTACAATAAAATGTTGGTCCAATTCATACAGTTTTTACATGGTTTGAAAAACTGTGTGACCAAACCGTGTGCCCCTTAAAAAGGTTGGAAATTACCGTTTTTTCCTCCTTTTCCATAAATCTAAAATTCCCATTCCCATTTGTGTGCACAATAGCCCACCAAAGATCCCCCATCTCATTCTTCAAGGTTTTGATGGATATCTTTCATTAAGACTCCATTTCGATCATCATTCATCACGTAATATCATCCTTGGTAAGTCTAACATTCCTTTGTCTTATTTTCTTGGTTTTCTTCACTGTCATAGATGTTATCTCTATTTGAGTTAATATACCTTATTTTCAGGGCTTTTGTCTGGTTTTTCGTTCTCTCATTCCAGCCCAAATACGAGGTTGATATTGGACGCGTTGTCTTCTACAGGGATAAGGTATGCATTCTAGTCATTTTCCCTAAAATTCTTCATGTTTATAATTTGTTTCGTTATGTTGCACGTCAAATTTTCTGTGCAATTCCTCTAAAATGTGCAACTATTTTAATTAATCACCTAGACTTTGACTTTGATGTTCCATTATGTAGCACCCCAAACATTTTATGGTATGTTTATCTTAAATACATTCGAGTCATAGCTTATATTTCATAAAGCACTGAGTTTCTTTGAAACAACACTTGGTTATTTAGGAGATAGTCATAGCCTAGCCATTGAACTTAAATTTTCCACTTGTCTATTTTGAATTTTGAAAACCTAACATACACGGTTGTGTTTAGGATGATATTTAAAGTCTGACAGAATTAATTTAATTTTTGGTGAATAGTAACATACCCTTATGAATAGTAACCTACCCTTATGAATAGTAACTTACCCTTATTGTAACACCTCAAGTTTTAAAAAAATCTAGAATACAATCTAGCCTCTAAACACATCTTTGCCTATTCTGTGTTTAGAATTTCGAATAACAGTCATCTAGAGTTGTATTCAGTAAGTCATTTGGAGTGTGATGGAACAAAAATAATTTTTGGTGAATAGTAACCTACCCTTATGAATAGTAATATGAATACTAATATGACCCTTATGAATAGTAAAAAATAATATTATTTTATTTTCTTAAGGCAATATGATAATGGGATCTTAACTAATTTTTCAATGTCACGTAAAACTAACTACACTTCAAAATTGTTATTTTTTTGAATTAACTATGGGATTATTTAAAAATTAAATTAATAATATTTAAAAAATTATTTTTGAAAAATTTATTTCACTTTTTAATTCTACACGTAGATAAATGGTTAGGGTGAATTTTTGGGATTTTTCTGAAACTGTTGATTTTTCAGTGAATAGTAAAAAATACAGTTTTTAGTTTCGGTGTATTTATGACATCATTAATGATGAAATGATGTTGTCATAAATCTGGTCGACTTGTGTATAGTTAAATAACATATGAGTTGTCCCAAGTGGCTTATACCATGGGAAAATACCATGGGCAAGTCCATGGTTTTGCAAAAACCACTCATGAGGTGTCCCTTGAAAATTATTAAAATAATCCATCACTTTTCCTATAAATACCAACTCTTACCTTCATTGAATTCATTACCAATTCTCCCTAAATGAAGTTCTGGCCTCCTTACCTTCATATTAATCCTCCCAAGGTTTCCTCAAGCCCTCAAGGTTCCAAACTTCAAGTTCTAAGGGTTACTCTACGAGGTAAGAAAATTCTCAAATTTCTTTCTTTTTCGTTTCAAGTTCTCTTTTATGTGGTATATCTTTCAAGTTTCCATAACATGTTTCTTCTTATTCTTGATCTACTCTATATTATGATTTATTTCTGGATAGGTGACCCTTATCCCCTCTCTTTTTAATATTTTCTAAAATGATTTTTCATAGCCGTTAGGCTGCCGAATTTTTGTAAGCGATTTCAAAATTATTCTTTTATTTTGAGTTATTTATTTATTTGTTCTTCATATCTTATTACCCAAGAGGAATGAAATATCCAGAATCTTGTATAATATGTATTTTCTAATTTTCATGATAAATTCATCATCAATCTTCTTCTTTCCCCCACTTGTTCAAGGAATTAAAAACATTGTGTGTGACATGTCGAATTACCGACATCGTAGACGATGTGATTTCAATTTGAAATAATTCTATCAAGTCTGGTCATGAAACCATTTATATGGTTGAACCAGGTTATAATATATGTTTTATTCCTCACCCATGGTTATGGAATTCATTTTCACTCATGTTTCTAATTTATAAGACAAAATGAGGTTGTTATTATCAAAGAACCAATAAAACGATCTAAACAAACATCATTAATGTTTTAACTAATAAATCATCATCATGGTATATAACTCAAAATAATTATAAGATCATTTATATCTCCATAATTTCATTAATAAGATGTATTAAAAATTCTGGATGTTTAACCATGTTTCAAATGAACTTCCATTCATGGAAACAAGTAAACGAACCATGAAAACCAAGTAAGAAAATGCTTCCAAAACAATAATATTTAATCTCTTAAAACCCTCAAAGAGACCATTAATTAACTTAATAAGGTTATATCATATCAATTAAATGTATAGGAGGTTCTGGAAATATTAATTAATGAATCTAATTTTATTATTCAGGTCATTAAAACAAACGAAGAACACACTCGAGCATAAGGTAAGGATTTTCCACCCGAACTTCTATTTTCTTTTGGGTAACTTTATTGTCTAATTTCCTCAATTAATTTATTATGTATTGTTATGTACTCCTCATAAATTATGTGTGAGTATTCTTTATATTTACACCAACCATAATCCTTCCTTATTATAAGGATAGTTACCTATTTTAAAAGAAACTTTCAAAACTGTTTCCAAAATACAAGTCCGATTGTAAGGGGTTTCTCATCTCACTTTCATTTTTGTGAGATTTCCATTGTTCGCCAATTATTCCATATATTTGTTATATTTGTACTTAAAATTGATATATAATAACATTATTCTCTTTATATTCATGTTATTCAAGGATTCACTTGATATTTATTAAGTTCTGGTCATATGATTCGACCGATCACATTATTGTAAGGGATCCTCTCTCTCACTTTTGTTCAAGAATATCCCCTTTGTTGTGACTAACTTTGTATTGTGCACCTAATAATAATTATGTGGTGTACCTACTGCCCATTTGAGATCACTTTCCATTTGAAATTATATTTCTATTAAATATCCCTAACCTCATGTCATGGATATGTTTATTGTCTAAACCGTATACCATTTCACATACGGTATATATTTGGGATGTTATTGATGAATTCGTATTCTATAATCAATACGGATATTGAAAAGGGATATTTCTCTTGTATTTAATCATTGTATAAAGATTTATTTGGATGTAGAGGTGGTTGGGTCCCACTACATCCCCTCGATGCATCGGTAGGTCTAATGAGACAAGCTAGTTGGCGACAAACCCTTTGAGTTTGTTTACAAAAATCAGACGGGTTTTTACCCACAATAGTAAACCATTTTACGGTATTATGGTTCATGTGCTAGATACATGACGTCCAATTAATAAGCATTCTCTTTATTCATTATCAGTTATTATTATTATCCATGAGGTTTTCACTATGAAAAAATCTATGGATGGAGTTTCATTCTCAGTTTATTAATGGCATTAGTTGTTCATTTATTCACTATGCCATTTTGATTAAGTCAGATTGACTATGATTCACTTATTATTATACTCATGCTTCCGATATTTGTAACCCTTACTGAGTATTTGAGATCAACCCTTTCATTGTCTACCTTCAACTGGTGATGAAGAGAAGAACTTTTATAGAGTTCCTGTGGACGCAGATTTTAATTTTTGTTTTGTACTGTATTTTGTAACCTTTCCCAATTTAATTGGTGTTACATCTATGTATCTAGTTTCTTCAAAACTACTAAGTTGATAATTCCTTCAAGATTTTCATTCCTTCTAACCATGACAATATCACAAGTAATGCACCGGCTCCAGCCTAGTAGGGTCGGGGTGTAATACTTATGAATAATAATAAGACTCTTATTAATGGTATCCACACCCATGAATGTATAAATAAATTTAGGCACCTTAAAAATGAAGATGAATAATTTAAGTGTTTATATTTTCCGATTAAATAATGATTTTAATTAAATATTAAAATAATAAAATTTAGAAAATTATTTTTGAAAAATGGACTTCATTTTTGGATTCTACACATTGAAAAATGGTTCGGGTGAATTTTTGGGATTTTTATGAAATACTTGAATTTTTTATGAATAGTAAAATGCGATAATTTACGATAAATACTAAATAATGAATTCATTGATTCATTAATGATGATCTGCTGATATAAGACCAATTGGTTTGAATTCACATGCATTTATTACTGTTCTTGGTCATGGAATACTTACTATTACTTGTCTTGTGAAAAATAATGAACTAATGATTAAAAAATTATAAAAACCCTCCTCTCCTCCACTATACCCCCCCCCCCACTCCCTTTTCTCTTCACTCCTCTCAATCCTTGTGTCTTGCCAATATTCTGCCCAAATATCTCCCCAATCTCCTCCCCCATATCCAAAATCCCCTATCCTCTTCAAAATACCAAAACCTCTCCCCTTAAGAGGTTATCAAAGGGGGAAGTCTCAAGAGGTAAATTCCTCTTTCCAATTCCTTCTTTTCTTTTATGTTCTTGTCTTTTTGTTTCTTTCCTCACATCCCTTCACCCAAATAGTATGATAACTCTAGTAACATACATGTACTGAAATTTTTTTATGATAATGGGATATTTCATTATCTTCTCTCCTTTCCCCACCTTTTATTTGAAAGAAATGAAAACACCATTTGAGATGTGCCAATTTAGCACATTCAAGGACAATGGTTTATCAATTTCTATTATTATCTTTAATTATGGTCATGAAACCATTTGTGTTATGGTTGAACTAGATTATTATATATGTAATATATCCTATTTTTGCTTATGTAATCCTTTTGTACAAATGGTATTAAGTTATAAAACAAAACATGTTCTTTGTAATCAAACTCACCGATTAACAAAAACGGTCGTCACTTTGGTTTTATATAATAATTTGACTTCACTCCAAGTAACCAAATTAAATTTAAAACCATGTATTCTCCTGGATGTTCACTAATAGAATATAACTTCAATTATGGACAACCACTTTCATCTTAAATGTTTATCCAAACATGAATATAAGAAAACCGGTCATTAAAACCAAGTAAACAAATGAGCTCGAACAATGAAATTGAACCTTTTAACCAATAAAAACGGTTATAAATAAACTTAAAATGATTATACTAAAACAATTAAATATAGAATAGGTTTTTGAATTATTAATTAATAAACATAATTTGTTTATTCAGGTCTTTAATAACAAGTGGAGAACACCAGTGGATTTAAGGTAAGAGA
The DNA here is from genome assembly GCA_963277665.1 of Viscum album. NCBI lineage: Eukaryota > Viridiplantae > Streptophyta > Magnoliopsida > Santalales > Viscaceae > Viscum > Viscum album. The sequence goes on from OY728140.1 coordinate 546,640,806, forward strand.
TCCTCTCTCTCACTTTTGTTCAAGAATCTCCCATATGTTGTACCCTTTTATTTTTAATACCTAATGTTGGGGTATGTTTTCACACCTCCCCTATACTTCCCATATTATATATAAATAATGTGATACCCTTTTATCTCTCATTAATCCCTTTCAAGAACACTCGTTACCATGTCGATATGTTTTTAAGAGGTTTTCTCATCTCACTTTCAATTCTGTGGGATTTCCATTGTTCACCTCCTATATCTTATATGTGGTATAGGTGTAATATCATTTGATATATAGTATCATGATTCTATTTATATTCATGGTATTCTGTGATTATTTTTGTGGTTATTAATTTTTGGTCATACGACTCAACTGGTTACAACGTGGTTACGAGCATTGTCTCAATTTTCACTTCGTTGTGACTTGCTTAGTATTGTGCACCTACTCTTTCTTATGTGGTGTACCTACTACCCATTTGAGATCAATTTTCAATTGAAATTATATTCCATTTAAATTTCCATATTCTCATATAATGGATATGATTATTTTCTAAGCCGTATACCATTTTACATGCGGTATTTATTTTGAATGTTGTTTTGACTGTGGAAATATTGATGAATCTGTATCCTATATTCTATATAGATAATATAAATTCATATTTATCTTTTTTTGAATCTATGTATAAAGAATTATTTGGACATGCATCGGCGGGTGGGGCCCGCTACAACCCCTCGATGCATCGGTAGGTCTCATGGGACAAATCAGTTGGCGACAAACCCTTCGAGTTTGTTTCCAAAAATCAGACGGATTTCTACCCACAGAACTAAATAATTTTTATAGTATTATGGTATCATTTTCTAGATACATGATGTCCAATTAATAAGAATTATCTTTATTCATTATTAGTTATTACTATCCCTGAGGTTTTCACTATGACAAAATCTATCGATGCAGTTTCATTCTCAATTTATTAATGGCATGCGTTTTTCGTTTATTCACCATGCCATATTGATTATGTCAAATTGTTTACAATTAAGTTATTATTGATTCATGATTCCACTATTTTTAACCTTTACTGAGCATTTTATCTCACCCCTTTTATTCTTTACTTTCAACAGGTGATGAAAAGGAGATCATTTATTGAGTTCTTGTGGATGCAATTTTTAGTTTTTGTTATGTATTGTATTTTTGTAACCTTTTACAATGTAATTTGAGTTACATCTATGTATCTAGTTTCTTCAAGACTACTAAACTGATTGTTCTTTCGGGATTCTCATTCCTTCTAACCACTCCAATATAACAAGTAATGCACTGATTCTAGTCTAGAGGGGTTGAGGTGTTATAGTTGGTATCAGAGGACGTTTAGTAGGAACCTTGGAAACTAGATTAGAAAATATAGATTAGGGAAAAAATCTCTAAGGTAGTATTTGAGGATAAATGTACACGAACGTCCTGGTATTTTGGTAAGGAATATATTATGTGAATCTTTCTAGAAAATACATCCCTATCTGGATACGAGCAGGTAGAGGTGGATCTGGAATAGATGTACCTAGGAGTGAAAGCTCCAACAAGGAGTTTCGAGCTTGACTCAGGGTATCCTAGTAAATGACAACGGGCCTTTCTGCACTCTTGGTTACGACACTCCCGGGGGATATGATTAGGATAATTCATATTTTATTTACAATCCATTATGAAGGATTGAAATGTAAACTATTTCTCAAAGAAACCATTGTTTTGATTATGAGATTATCCATGCATAGGATCTCAATTTATGCTAAGTATTTTGTTAAGTTAAGATTATAAATTATGATTCGTACCCTAATTTAGTGTGTGCCATTATTTAGAAATGACGTCTAATGGAAGGAGAATCAATACTCATGGGCAATGTAGGGATATCCCCATTGAGAAAGTCAACATAATCAATGTTGGAGCATATCAGATCATGACTATATTGGGACAACTTAATCAGGTTATAACGAATAACCATTCCACACCTATGTTGGATCGTTTCATGCGGCAGAAGCCCCCATCTTTTATTGGGACTACTAATCTAGTGGTTATTGAGCAATGGATCAAGTTCCTTGAAAAGATATCCATGGAATTAAGATGAAATGAAAATGAAAATGTAGTACTGACAGTATATTGTCTCAAGGGCCATGATGATCAATGGTGGTCCTTGATTCAAAATACCACAGAGGAAGAAGAAATAGAAGATATGTAATGAAGGACTTTTAAGGAAATATTCTTCGAAAAATATTTCCCTCGTGAGCAACGAACCGAAATGAAGAGGAAATTCCTTGGCTTAAAGCAAAGGGAAGAAGATAGTGTTGCAAAGTATGAGGCTACCTTCACAAGGCTATCCAGGTATGTTGTAGATTACGTACGTGACTCGGAAGACAAGATTGAATATTTCTTTGAAGTTCTTAATCCAAGAGATCAAGGGAGAGATTATGCGATTACAACCATGAAGGTTGAAGTTCCTAATGATGTGGTGGAAGATACTTTAATTGTTTCCTTAAACTTATCCAACACTTTATTTGATTCTGGATCATCGCATTCATTTATATCTTTCTAATTTTCCAATAAAATTAGACATGTCCAATTTTATTTAATAAAGGAGTTATCAGTCAACACTTCTAAGGGATGCATCATTGCAATAAAGGCATGTCAACTATTCCCCATCGTGATACATAAATGTGTTTTAGTTTCTAAACTTATCATCATACCAATGACTGAATTTGATATAATTCTCGGTATGAATTGGATTTCAAACTATGATGTGAAGATTTATTGCAAGAGAAAAAGTTACAATTTTTTAAAATGGTGTAGAATATCTTATCTTTAATACAGATACCTCCCCATCTGATTCTTATCTAGTTCCACCCCCATTATCTCTATTGAATGCAATTCTTAGAGAGGAAGAGAACCCAATATCTATGGGTGTGGAAAGAAATATTAAAATTGAATATGTGCATATAGTGGAAGAAAACATTTATGTATTTCCATATGATTTACCTGGACATCCTCCAGAGCGGGAAATTAAGTTTTCCATTGACTTAATTCCTGGTGAGAAACCTATATCAAAGACCCCCTATAGAATGACCACTATGGAGTTAGTTAAGCTAAAGAAAGAACTAGAGGAGTTGAGTGACAAATGATTTATTCGACCTAGTGTTTCTCCATGGGGATCCCCGATCCTGTTTTTCAAGAAAAAAGATGGATCCCTGAGGCTATGCATTGATTACAGGGAAATCAATGTTATTACAATAAAGAATAAGTATCATATGCCTCAGATTGATGATTTCTTTGATCAACTTCATGGAACTCAATACTTTTTCGAAGATTGACCTTCAGTCCAGATATCATCAGCTGCGTGTGAGGAAGTAAAATATTCCTAAGACAACATTTTGAACCTAGTATAGGCATTACGAGTTTACAGTGATGCCTTTTGGACTGACTAATGCACCCTTTGTTTTCATGGATTTAATGAATAGAGTTTTCAAGTAATATCTTGATAAATTTGTTGTGGTATTCATTGATGATATCATGGTGTACTCAAAAGGATATTAAGACTGTGAGGATCACTTTCAAATTATTCTGAAAAATCTTAGAAGAAATTAATTATATGAGAATTTTAGCAAGTATGAATTCTGGCTTCAATCAGTTTCTTTTCTAGGCTATATTGTCTCTAAGGATAGAATCCTATTTGATCCTGCAAATAAAAAAGGCAATCCAAGATTTTCCTACACCAACAAACATAGCTGAGGTATGCAGTTTTATTGGCTTAGCAGGTTACTATCGGCATTTCGTTCATAATTTTTCCTGACTGGCTAACCCGCTAACCAAACTCACATGTAATGGAGTTAAGTTTGTGTGGACGAAAGAATGTACAGAATGCTTCGAAGAATTGAAAAGAAGACTGGTCAATGCTTCAATTTTGACTCTTCCATATGAAAGTAATGGATTTGTAATATACAGTGATGCATCAAAGAATAGACTGGGTTTCATCCTTATAAAAAATGGTAAAGTTATTTCTTATGCATCAAGACAGTTGAAGAATCCTGAGAAAAATTATCTAACTCTTGATCTTGAGTTAGCATATGTAATCTTTGCTCTGAAAGTATGGAGACATTATCTCTACAGAGAAAGATGTGAGATTTATACAGACCAAAAGAGTTTGAAATACATTCTCAAACAAAAATAACTCAACATGAGGCAAAGAAGATGGCTTGAGTTACTCAAAGATTACAATTGTTCAATACACTACCACCTAGGAAAGGAAAATAAGGTGGTAGATACATTAAGCAGGAAAGATCACGGACTCTTGACCCAAATGAGGATTGAAAGAGATCCTATATTCATGGATCTACTGAAGATGTTTATGAGAATTGTTAAGGAATGGGAAACACCTTTCCTCTTTCAAATGATTTCTAAACCATCTTTATTAGAGAAGATAAAAATCTCTCAATCTGATGATGAGAATCTGCACAAGAAAATTAATGTTGTCAAGGATGGAAGATTGGCAGACTTCATGTATGAAGGAGTTCTGAAATTTGGGAAGAGGTTATGTGTTCCATCAGTACCTGAGCTAAAAAGGGAACTATTAAATGATGCTCATAGCTCAAATTTATCTATACACCCGGGTAGCACAAAGATGTATAGAGATCTGAAGGAATATTTTTGGTGGGATAATATGAAGTAGAAAATTGCTGAATACGTGTCAAGGTGTCTAGTTTGTGAACAAGTGAAGGCAGAGAGACAACATCCTAGAGGAGCGATGCAACCTCTACCTATTTCTATGTGGAAGTGGGATAACATTATGAAGGATTTTGTCACCGGACTACCGAGGAAACCTAGAAGGAATGATGCAATATGGGTAATTGTTGATCGTCTCACAAAATCTGTGCATTTCCTTACTATAAGAGAGGATTTACCACTTGAGCACCTAGAAAGACTTTATATGAATGAAGTTTTAAGACTTCATGGTGCACCTCTATCGATTATGTCCGATCTAGATCCCCGATTTACATCAAAATTCTGGAAAAGTCTCCAGAAGGCTTTGAATACTGAGATTCGTATGAGTACTGCTTATCACCCCCAAACTGACGGATAGTCTGAAAGGACTATTCAAACTATAGAAGACATGATGAGATCATGCTCTATTGACTTTAAAAGTACATGGGGTCAATACTTTCCTTTAGTGGAATTTTCCTACAACAATAGTTTTCATTCTAGTATTCAAATGGCTCCATATGAAGCATTATATGGAAAGAGATGTCAAACTCCAACTTATTGGGATGAAGTTGGTGAGAGGAAACTTATAGGCCCAGAACTTATTGAAGAGACCATGGAAAAGGTGAAGACAATCCAAGCCCATATTAAAGCAGCCCAAAGTAGATAGAAGATTTATGCTGACAACCGGAGAAAGAATTTGGAATTCCAAGTGGGTGATCATGTCTTTCTGAAAGTATCTCCATGAAAGGGTGTCTTAAGGTTCGGTAAGAAAGGGACACTAAGCCCCAGGTACATCAGAACATTTGAAATTCTAGAAAGAATCGGAGTTGTAGCTTTCTGTTTAGTAATGCCTCCAAGTCTCTTCAAAGTTCATGATGTGTTCCATGTGTCATTGTTAAATAAATACATGCCAGACCCAATGCATAGACTCACCTATTAAGAAATAGAACTGGAACCAGATTTGTCATACTGTGAGGAGCCTATCGGGATCCTTGACACAAGAGAACAATTATTGAGAAATCGGACGACTCGTCTAGTAAAGGTTCTTTGAAAAAACCAGAATATGGAGGAAGCAACATGGGAACCTGAGGATGTTATGAAGAAGATTCACCCACATATTTTTGGTGGGCTTTATAAATGAAAAATTTCAAGGATGAAATTTCCGAAGGAAGGAATAATGTAGCACCCCAAAAATTTTATGGTATGTTTCTCTTAAATACATTCACGTCATAGCCTATATTTTATAAAGCACTAAGTTTCTTTGAAACAAAACTTGGTTATTTAGGAGATAGTCATAACCTAGCCATTGAACTTAAATTTTCCACTTGTGCATTTTGAATTTTGAAAATCTGACATACACGGTTGTGTTTAGAATGATATTTAGAGTCTGATAGAATTAACTTAATTTTTGGTGAATAGTAGCATACCCTTATGAATAGTAACCTACCCTTATGAATAGTAATTTACCCTTATGAATAGTAATATGAATCTTATGAATTGTATCCACACCCATGAATGTATAAATAAATTTAGGCACCTTAAAAATGAAGATGAATAATTTAAGTGTTTATATTTTTCGATTAAATAATGATTTTAATTAAATATTAAAATAATCATATTTAGAAAATTATTTTTGAGAAATGGACTAAATTTTTGGATTCTACATGTCAAAAAATGGTTATGATGATTTTTTGGGATTTTTATGAAATACTTGAATTTTTGATGAATAGTAAAATGCGATAATTTGCGATAAATGCTAAATAAGGGATTTATTGATTCATCGATGATGATCTGCTGATGTAATCCCAATTATTTTAAATTCACATGCATTTATTACTAGTCTTGGTCATGAAATGTTACTATTCCTTGCCTTGTGAAGAAATAATAAACTAATGATTAAAAATTTATGAAAACCCTCCTCTCCTCCACTATAACCCCCCCTCACTCCCTCTTCTCTTTACTAATCTCAAGCCTTGTGCCTTGACAATATTCTACCCAAATATCTCCCCAAGATACTCCCCTACATCCAAAATCCCCGAGCCTCTTCAAAATACCAAAACCTCTCCCCTTAAGAGGTTATCAAAGGAGGAAGTCTCAAGAGGTAAATTCCTCTTTCCAATTCCTTATTTTCTTTTAAGTTCTTGTCTTTTTGTTTCTTTACTCACCTCCCTTAAACCAAATAGTATGATAAATACAATAACATACATGTGATATAATGTTTTTATACTAATGAGATATTTCATTATCTTCTCTCCTTTCCTCACCTTTTATTTTAAAGAAATGAAAGCACCATTTGAGATGTGCCAATTTAGCACATTTAAGGACAACAGTTTATCAATTTCTATTATTATCTTTAATTCTGGTCATGAAACCATTTGTGTTATGGTTTAACCATATTATTATATATTTAATATATCATATTTTTGGTTATGTAATCTTTTTGTACAAATGATATTAAGTTATAAATCAAAACACATTCTTTGTAATCAAACCCACCGATTAACAAAAACGGTTGTCACTATGGTTTTATATAATAATTCAACTTCACTCCAAGTAACCAAATTAAATTTTAAACCATGTAATATCCTATATGTGAAATAATAGAATATAAATTCAATTATGGACAACCAGTTTTATCTTACATGTTTATCCAAACATGAATATAAGCAAACGAGTCATTAAAACCAAGTAAATAAACAAGCTCAAACAATGAAATTGAACCTCATAACCAATCAAAATGGTTATAAATGAAATTAAAATGATTATAGTAAAACAATTAAATATAGAAGAGGTTATGGAATTATTAATTAATAAACCTAATTTTTTTATTCAGGTATTTAATAATAAGTGGAGAACACCAACAGATTTAAGGTTAGAGATCATCTCTCTCACTTTTGTTCAAGAATCTCCCCTATGTTGTGCCCTTTTATTTTTAATACCTAATGTTGGGGTATGTTTTCACACCTCACCCATACTACCCTTATGATATATAAATAATGTAATACCCCTTTACCTCTCATTAATCCCTCACAATAACCTCATTAGCATGCCGATATGTTTGTAAGAGGTTTTCTCATCTCACTTTCAATTTTGTGGGATTTTCATTGTTCACCTCCTATTTATTATATGTGGTATAAGTGTACTGTAATTTGATATATAGTATCATGATTCTCTTTATATTCATGGTATTCTGTGATTATTTTTGTGGTTATTAACTTTTTCTCATACGACTCAACTGATTACAACATGGTAACGAGCTTTGTCTCAATTTTCACTTCGTTGTGACTTGCTTAGTATTGTGCACCTACACTTTCTTATGTGGTGTACCTACTGCCCATTTCAGATCACTTTTAAATTGAAATTATATTCCATTTAAATATCCATATTCTCATATCATGGATATTAATATTGTCTAATTCGTATACCATTTTTCATGCGGTATTTATTTTGAATGTTGTTTTGACTGTGGAAATATTGATGAATATGTATCCTCTATTCTATACAGATAATGTAAAGGCATATTTCTCTTGTGTTGAATATATTTATAAAGAATTATTTGGACATGTAGAAGTGGGTGGATCCTGCTACAGCCCCTCGATTCATCAGTATGTCTCATGGGACAAATCAGTTGGCGACAAACCCTTCAAGTTTGTTTCCAAAAATCAGACGGGTTTCTACCCACAGAACTAAACTGTTTTTACGGTATTATGGTATCATGTGTCAGATACATGACTTCAAATTAATAATAATTCTTTATTCATTATCATTTATTACTATCCATGAGGTTTTCACTATGAAAAAATCTATGTATGCAGTTTCATTCTTAGTTTATTAATGGCCTGAGTTTTTCATGTATTCACCATGCCATATTGATTATGTAAAATTGTTTACAATTAAGTTATTATTGATTCATGCTTACTCTATTTGTAACCATTAATGAGCATTTTATATCACCCCTTTCATTGTTTATTTTCAACGGGTGATGAAGATGAGATCATTTATTGAGTTCTTGTGGATGTAGTTTTTAGTTTTTGTTATGTATTGTATTTTTGTAACCTTTTACAATGTAATTTGAGTTTCATCTATGTATCTAGTTTATTCAAGACTACTAAAATGATCGTTAATTTGGGATTTTCATTCCTTATAACCATTCCAATATAAAAAGTAATGCACCGGCTCCAGTATAGAGGGGTTGGGGTGTTACACATTAGACCCCTTAACGTCGTTGGAGGTTGATAACCTCAACTCGAACCACCCCTTAGGGTGTGTGTCTGATTAAATGGCCTTGTCAATTATTCCTTGCTTGTAACCAAGACACCCCTAAGGTGTGTTTGGTTTGACATATATAAAAAGGAATTAACTAAATGAATTAATTATTGCGAAAATGGTGGGATCAACAAGAAAAAAATGACAAAAGATTCACAGAAGAGTAAAAAGGAAAATACTAAAGAATGAGAAGAAGATCACATGACGTAATGATTTATGTGGTTTGAGAAAAATCCCGACATCCATAGAAACACTTAACGAATTAGAGAGTAGAATTAGAGGGATATAATTACAGTTTTTCACACAGAAACCCTAGCTTAAATTCGCTAATAAAGAAGACGATGCATTGTTCCACAAACCGCATAGTAAGCCCACCGTGTTACAGTGTCACGACCATACAAGTTTGTACTACTACAATTTCAATGGTAGGAAGTACACAGAACTATAGTAATACTGTCTCTAAAGGCCAATATGCAATAGTTCCTTGTCAGTGTTGCCTGGTCAACTCTGTTATAGTGCCATGTTGTAGTCCACACTGCTACTAGTGTCCTGTCACTGTGGCTGGTCAGTACTGATGCAGTGAGTCATCTGTGCTACAGTCCCCAAGATTTGGATCAGGGGCCTTCAACCCTTGGACCCTCAGAGTAAGGGCATGCTTCCCCTGCAATCCCTAATAACCTCACCGCGAAGGTCAAACCGCGAAGTTGCGTTCTGGTGTACAGCATGGGCCTCTAGCATTCGGCCCAACTTCATCCAAAATGCATCGGCCTACACCATTCCAATAATCTCCCAGTTGGAGCCTGATATGATATGCTGACATGCTTCGATGCTACTGAATTAGACAACTTATTTAATCAGATCTCATATTCTTCACTCATCAGTGCATGTTTTCATTCACAACTTCAATTTCAAGCTGACAATTTATGAAATACCAGTTGTTTTCTCTTATGTGATTCTATAGTGTTTTTCCATATTCTGTCTCATCCTCTATTATTTAGTGGAGACCAACAGAGGTACAATAATTCCTCAACTTCTCTCCCACTATTGAATTCATAAATGTGAATGTCAGATTGTTGGTTCTATGAATCTCTAGTAATGTCAACAATTCATCTTGTATCAAGCCTCTGATAAAATGGTACTTCAACTGAATGTTTCTGGACATGAAACACTGGGTTCTTTGCAAGATGAATAACATTTTGAATATCATAGTGCAATACATTTTCTTTTCACTGTCTATGAAACTCGTCCAAGAATTTCTTCAACTAAAACTTCTTCTTCTCGACTTCTATTAAAGCAATGTACTCCGCCTCTATGATAGATAGAACCATCACCATCTGCAATTGACATATCTAGTTTACTGTAGTTATTCCATAGGTAAATACATGTTGGATTGGTGTATCCCAATCTGATTGGATGATGTTGGGACAAATGCTTGCAGCCTATACTGTGCACTAGGTCGTAACTCCATGGTGAACTTATTGGGGGTTGCATGGGGAAACACACCCCTGCTTTGGGGGTCCATGGGTTGAAGGTCCCCAGCCCAAATTTTGGGAATCTATAGCTACTCTGACTAATTGTAATAGAGCTGACTAGATGATATAGATAGGACACTCTAGTAGTGTGAACTTTGGAGACAGTGGTACTATTGCTTCGCGGACTTCCTGCCACCAGCCACTGTAGTAGCTTAGACTTGGGTGGTCACGCCACTGTAGTGAGACAGACTTCCAGCCAAAATTAACTATAGCACAACAGACTTTCCATGCAGTTAGTGGAATAGTTTTTCATCTTCTTTATTATCCCATTTAGGTCTAGGGTTTATGTGTGGGAATGTTTAATATCTCCCTGTATTTTGTGCTCTCAAAACTTGTGAAATTCTGCCTCTTCGTGGACGTATGGATCATTTCCTGAACTATGTAAATCTCTATGTCCTGTGTGATTCTTTCTTCTATCTTTTCTTCATCTGTAAACATATTCCTTCATTGTGACTCCTGAAATTTCTCCAACAATACATAACATGTGGTACTCCTGTAGTCGACATCACCTCTAAGGTTAGCATCCACATACCCCTACAATGATTTTTCTTTCCCAAAACTCAGAGACATTTTCCTAATTCCCTTTCAGATACCTCAGTATCCACTTCACGGGTTCCCAAGATTGTTTTCCAGGGTTATTCATTCACCTACTCACAACTCCCACATGAGAAATGTCATGTCGAGTACATACCATGGATTACTTCAGTCTTCTAACACCTGATGTGCATGGAACCTTTACCATGTACTTAACCTCTTCTGTTATATTCAGTGATTTCTCCTTTGATAATTTGAAATGGGTTGTCAGGGGAATAGATATTGGTTTTGCATCCATCACGGTATATCTTGATCTTCATCTCCAAAATCTTGTCATCTTCTCCAAGATCTTTCATCTTGAACTCCTCAGCCAACTGTTCTTTCAAATCATCAATCCTCTACATTCATGATCCTACAATGAGTATTCCATCCAAATACAGAAGAAGTATAATGTATTAATCATCAAAATACTTGATTTCATTACTTTGAAAAATGCACCACCATTTGTATGAATTTTTATACATAAATGCATCAAACTTGTTGTTTTACTACCTAGGTATATTTTTCAACCCATATAAGCTCTTCTGGAGTTTTCACACCAGGTCTTCCTTTCTTGACTCAAAGTATCCCTCTGGTTGTTGCATATAGATATCCTCCTCTTGATATCCATGAAGGAAATAATCCTTGAAATCAAGCTGATCAAGGTTTTATTTTGATGTAACAATACTAAGAATCACCTGGATGATGATAAGTTTCACCACATGTGAGAAAATTTCAGTGAAATTTTCACCTTTCTTCTGTTGAAAATATTTCACCACCATTTTTCCTTGTATCTCATCATACCATCATGTTCATCCTTGACACGGTACATCCATTTTTTCTTCAATGAATTCTTTCCTTGTGGAAAAGCTGTTAGATCCCAAGTATTGTTGTCATGTAATGAAGAAATATCCTTCTTCATAACCAACTCCCACTTATTTGACTCCTTCAAATGCAGAATCCTTCAACTGTAGAATCCTTCAACTGCATTGCCTCTTCAAAACATTTTGGTTATCATTCACTAAAAGATAATGTAAGGATAGTGAATACTTTTTCACATTCCTTCTCACCCTTATTGATCTCCTCAACTCTACTTGAGGAGTAGGCTCCACTGGTTTCAATGTCACATGCTCAGGTACACCTTCAAGATCAACTTGCTCATGTAACTTTGATTATTTATTCCCATTATAAAATTTAGTTTCATGAAAATCCTTGAATGTGACACCTTCATTAAATATCACATTCTGGCTTCTGATGATCATCTTATTCTTATCATCCCAAAAGTGATAACCAAAATCCTCAACAACATAGCCAATACAGAAACATGATTTTAACTTAGCAACAAGATTTTCCCTTACATCAACATCTATATTTACATATGAAAAACAACCAAAGACTCGTAAATGTGAGAGTCTTACCTCCTTTCCATACCAGAGCTCATTAGGTAGACATTCTCTCATCGGTACAGATAGAGTCTTGTTGATGAGATTTGTTGTCATGTTTATTACCTCGGGCTAGAAAGTCTTGGGCAACCTTGTGTGCAGTCTCATGCTCTTGGTATGTTCATTTAGTGTCTTGTTCATCCATTCATCTACACCATCCTTGTAACACCCCAAGATTTCATAGTATGTTATTTCTTCAAAGTAATTCAATAACTTGCACTACACGCAACACTGAGTTCAAGCGCACCACGACTTACCAAACTAGTCGTTCAAAAGCGATTATGAATAGTATTAACTGAATTTTGAACTTTATATAATTCTTATAATTTTAGAATTCATATTATGAGTTTCTTAGACACAATGTTAGAACAAATACATTTTTTCAGATAAAAGAAGTATTTTTCAAAAAATGCAATTTTACCGCCTTTAATAGAGAACCCTTTTTAAATTCAATATTTGAAACTTTTATATATTAAATTTGACAAAATAAACTTCTTATTTAGAATAGAGACATAATAATTTAGTTTCAATTAATTTTTTATGTTTTTCTGATAACTTTCATATTTGGGTGAATAGTGAAAAATACAATATTTTAACTGAAAACAACTTTTTTAATCAAAATAATTTATAGTGTTAAATTATACATTTTAATGGTTTATAAGTATAAATAGATTATATTTTTACCATTTAATCCAATTATGATCATTTTAAGTAATTTTACATTGAAATTGAACATAAACAAGTGTCAATCTTTTGATAGTTATTATTTCTTAAAAATACGCCTTTTGGTTTTGACAACGGAAATTAATTTTAAATTAATAAATGAAACTTCTATATTTTTAATTTGGTAAAATAGACATAATTTTTGGATTCATAATATAAAAATTATCCTAGGGTAATTTTTTGGTATTTTTCTGAAAACTTTCATTTTTTGATGAATAGTAAAAAACACTGAGTTATTGTTTAAAACCAGCTTTTTATTTAAATAATTATTTATTTTATTTAAATTTATTTTAGGTCAAAATAGATACATAATACCTATATAAATTCAATTTAATTTATTTGTTTTGATTTATAATAATTTTAGATATATAAAAATTTTATTGAACTTTTCACCGTCTTTAACCCACCTCCTAGGAGAATTTGCAAATTCACATAAATATAATTTTACCGCTTCTGTGAGTGGAATTTAAATAATCTGAGAGACACGGTTAACCTCAGTAAGTAAAATGTGGTTCAATAAGATGAAAATAATTTTTGGTGAATAGTAACTTTTGACTTTTATTTACAGCGGTTAAAGGTAAATAGGGTAATTCAAGGTAAAAAGAATATTTTAATAATTCAAAATTACCTTAACACAAGTCCTAACCTTATTGGATGAGTCATGGCCGACCATGGGCATCCTTGGGTAGATTTTGGGACCCCATGGAGCCACTTATGAATGATAATGACACTTTAGATTAATTAATTTAAAGTAAAGACAAAATTGACATAAACAAAAATCTTTTAGTTATTAATTTTTATATGGTGTTATATAAGTAATATTTTTGACTATAAATATTATTTGGAAAGATAAAAAGATTTACTACATCATGGTATTTTTTTTATAATTTTTAGACATTAAATAGTTAAATTTATTTATGACACAATGTTGATGCAGTAATTACCTTATTAATGAAAGAATCAAATTGATGGTATTATAAATATTAAAATAAATATAATTTCAAAGTTTTTATGACATATATGAATTTTCTAGGTAAATATGATATGTTAGGTTATATTAAATGTATCTTGTTCGAAGTAATCAAGTTGTGATGACTTTCACAAAAACAAAATACCAAATAGTGTCAAAATTGACATAAATTAATATTTAAAACAAATACTATATTATTGGTTGATATAATATTCCTAAAAATGTAAGGTTCATAAAAATAGATTAAATAATATTATATATGTCATTAATGAGCCTCTTGAGGTTATCTTGGAAGTTTAGAGTAAGTTTATTAAACATATAGAGTAAGAATACAAGAAGACACGCTAAAGTGACCTCCACCCCTCTTATAAAAGGGCACTTCCCCTTCTCTCAAAATTACACCTCAAAAGCCATTTGACTCGGCCAAAACCTACCCAAATATCCTCCCAACTATCCTACCTTCATCATAGAGGCCTTACATTGGTCATAAAGCCAACTTAAGGATCCTTTTTGATCAAATCAAAAGGAAAAACCCGAAGAAGAGGTAATGATTTCACCACCCTCTTTCAAGTTCTCTTATTCTTCCACTTACTCATTCTTTGTTGTTTCCATTATAAAATAATAAATCCATTATCTTCTATATACTATGATGTTATTATAAATATGGCACAACTATATTCATTATTCTACCCATCTTATGAATGATAATGTCATCATGCGTGCGTACGTACAGCTTACCGTCTACACGTCGTGGTGTAATTTATTATTCAACACTATGTTATTTGGATGGATATAATGATGAGTAATATGTATATAAATAATGAAAATAACATACTAATGTCTCTGTAAAATTAATATATCATATAATTCCACACCTTTAAGGAAATGATATTGTCGATCGTGCGTACGTACGGATTACCGTCTCCACGACGTGATGAGATTCATTTCCACGATCACCATTCATCGACGATTATAAAAATATATATTACTAATAATTATGTAATATATGACATAATTATTCTACTGTAGATATATATATTTATATATATGTGTACTTACATATATCATATTCACTTAGTTCCATTCAATATGATATGAAAATGGAAACATCGTTTATGCGTATGTACGGACTACCGTCTCCATAAACGGTGTTTTTTATTTCATATATATGTCTATTATACATATTTATATTCTAAATATATATGATATATAAATCATGTTTTATATTCTATAAGTATTTAAATCTTGGTCTAAGTGATACAATCAAGAGTAATAAGTTAGAGCACGTATAATAAAGAAAGTGATTATTACCCGAAATATTAATTTAACATGGAAATTATTATTAAATGGGTATGATAAAGTCATTAATGAATCATGTATGATATAATAAATACTAATATGGTTCTGTTATACTTTAATAACATTCTATGATCTTCATACAGGAGGTTAAACGTACCCTCGACTAAAGGAAAGTGCAAGGTAAGGGGTTTTCATCTCACTCCTTATTCCCGTGAGATTCATGCCATATTGTCACTATTAACATTTTTGTGGTGTATGTACTGACCATAATTGTATTATTTGTTTAATACAATTTAATTTATTTGTATTTACATATTCATTTTATGATACTTCTTTCATAGGGTGTATGTTTCGTAAGTTACCAAATTGGTAAGGGTTAATTTCACAATCTCTTTATTATCCGAGGTTGTTTTTACGTAAGTATCTACTGGTAAATATTTATTATCCATGTCCATTTTTCATAAAATAGTTTTAAAAGGGATTATTTTAAGGTACTTTTTACTAAAAAATCATTTTAAATTTTTTAAAAATTTATTCTTCTAAACCATTCTCATTAATGTCCATGTTTTCAAAATGGTTTTAATGATTTATTTAAATGGACATGAATGTTTTAAAATGTTAATTAATTTCAAAGGTTTCAAAGTGGTATGGGACACTTTGATTCAAAAATGTATTTAAATGTCTTCCTTTCTAAATTGTGTGACTTTTAAATGTTTTCATGAAAAAAGGATATTTCACTCAAAGAGTTTTACAAATCATTTTCATCTATGTCAAAATCATTTAATGGATTTTAAACTTGTTTGAAGTTGATTTATTATGATACAAATATTCCGTATTGTATTGATGGTTTCGTGATATGTTTGAATGTGGATGTGTTATTTTTATACCATTCATGGTTTATGGGTAAAGTATTGACATTTCGTATGCCAGTTTTAATACGAATGTTTATGTTATGTTTAAACCTTTTCATATGAGGAATGCATTGGACTTAGTAAGTGACGGGTGGAGCCCGCTATAGCTTCTCGATGCATCGGTAGGTCTCATGAGACAAACTAGTGTCTTGGCACAAGGCCTTGACAAAATCTTATTTGTAGTCTTGGCACAAGGCCTTGACTATGTGGTTATGATAGTCTAGCTTTATGCATTCCATCATTATTAAAGTGGATATTGATATTGCATGTGATTATTATACTAGTAGAATAACCATGTGAATAAGTAAATGAAATTATTTTATTGTATCATTTCCATACTATGATAAAGTTTAAGTTTAAAAAGGCTTTTATTTTATTCTTATACATTTCCTTAAATGTTTATGCTTATTTATGAAAGTTTCCTCTATATTGTTATCCTTACTGTGCATCTGAGCTCACCCCTTTCTATGTTTTAATTTTCTCAGGATTATAAGAAATGTATTATGATTGATAAGAAGAGTTAATCTAGGGGATTAAAGGAGTTCTCAAAAGATTATTTATGTTGTGTTTTATTTTCTAAATTGTAATATAACGTCCATGTATGTAATCTATTTTCAAATAATGGTAAACTGGTCGGTCTTTTGGGACTTGATTCCTTGTAATCTTACCAATATATTAAAATAAAGCACCGACTCTGGGTAACTGGGGTCAGGGCATTAATGTTGGTATCAGAGGAAGTTTAGTACAAACCTTGGAAGCTAGATTTAGATAAACTCTGATTAGATCACATAGACATAAGATGGACTTTGAGGATTAATATAGAAGAACTTCCTAGAATATTGGTATTGTAGAGATTTTGTGAGTTTTCTAAGCAATACATCCCTATCTAGATACGATAAGGTAGAGGCGGATCTGGTATAGATGTACCTAGGGGTAAAACCTGAAAACATCGCTTTAAGCTAGACTCGAATGGGAAATGGTGCACAACAACGGGCCTTGCTGCACTCTTGGTTACGACACTCCCAGGGGATATGCTTAGGATAATTATCATTTTCTTTACAAACCATTATGAAGGTTTTATTAGTATATACTTCCCCAAATAAAACATTTTTATGATTATATCTATAAACTGTTCAATCTACGTTAGGTATTTTACAAGTTTGTAATTATTCATTGCAATTCATAAACTGACCTAGTATATGCCATTGTATAGAAATGACACCCAGTATAAGGAATGTGAACTCCAACAATGCATATGATCCAAAGAGTAAGAAGGATCATATATTTTACAGTATTAAGACAACATTTAGAAGGTAAATTGTCTCCCATGTATTCTCAACATATTAAGAAATAGTATCATGTGTTAATAAGATAAGTAAAGAATTCTCTGAGTCCTATGGCTTTGAAGGGAAGCAAGAGAATAAAATAATGGAAGAGAGAAAGATGGATAAAGAGAAGAGGGAAAAGAAGGATTTTCTAATATGTGATAAATGTGGAATTAATCACCTTGGTAAATTATTGAAGGGAATTGAAGTTTGTTATAAGTGTGGAGAAAAAGGATACCAAGTACGTGATTGCAAGGGTAATAAAAAGTTTTCAAATATAAAATGCTTCATCTGCAAGGCGTTGAGACACTACGCGAATCAATGTCTCATTCATAAGAGTATACCATAAATGACGTTATTGGATAATAATCAAGTTATGATACTACCTCATATGAAGAGGAATGACTAGTGTTCTTATGTTGTTATTATAGAATTATTACATTTGAGTGTTGTGTCAATAGTATACTGGTTACATGAATTATGGAGATAAATAAGGATTGTACTGCAATACTATTTTACTGAGGATTTGAGATTATATGGTTCTAATAAAAGTGACTTAATAGTAAGCTATGATTTTTGGAAAATACATGGTTGAAGGAAAGGTAATCCTTAATATGGTCTTGATAATGAGGTAGTGATTTTGGAATAAGAGTTGGTTGATTTTGATAAATTATATTGGATGTTCTTGACTTCCTTGAAACTAATTAATGATTTTTATATTCCATCATTGTTGGAGTTTACAACATTTTTTGGATAGAAGGAGTATATCCAGTATTTTATAAGGAATAAGAGAGCATGAATATAATCAATAAGGTTTTATGGTAATTCAGGATGTTACAATGTTTTAAAATAATACATGATGAAGGTGTTCACATGTTATTACATGGAAAAAAGGATCCTCATTGTGTTTAACTTCCTTATAAATTTTGGACTGAGAGTTTGGATATAAGTATTTTGGATAATTCTAAAGGTTGGAATGGATTATGTTTGAAATTGGATACTATTTCTAAGGTTATTTTTGGATTGTTATAAAAAGGACAACCCAGAGGTCGGGTGACAACTAGTCGCGTCCGGCAAGGCCGTGAGACTTGAACCCGCAACTAAAGAGCGAAAAAGGCGCATCACCTACGAATGGACTACTCGATGTACTGGTTTTTATAATTTAGTTTTTTTTTAAATTTTCTGAAAAATGAATTATAAATTCATTATTTTTGGAACCTTATACAATTTAGGTAAATATAAATTTTTTTTTGAAATCATTTGGAGTGAAAGATGAGTTTGTGGTAAGAATTAGTTGAAGGATGAAACTCTACTTGTCAAGTATATATATATATATATATATATATATATATATATTCTTTTCTTATTCTATGAAGAAATAAATTCTTAAACATTAGGTAAGGCATCTTAAAACTAAAGATGTGTTATCCTAATACCTTATGTTTTGTTGAACCGATGATATTTTAAATCATCATAGATTGATGGATTTGAGGCCTTCAATTCTACAATTGTTTGTGACTAATGACCTCAATTACTCCCTATAAATATTTACATTTTTCCTCTAATTATGTGTCTCTAATTTCTACCAATGTTCTCCTAATCAAGATCATAATTTGGTGGTGATTTTTTCATTCCCCCTTTCCTATTATTAAGACTAAATTTTATTAACCCAATTTTTGATGTGCGTTTTCCAACAAAGGTTTTTTCTATTTTCAACCTTTTATTTTCGAAGAACAATTTCAAATTGTAAGGGCGCAATTTATTGAAGGAGGGAAGAATGTAACACCCCAAGATTTCATAGTACATAATTTCTTCAAAGTAATTCAATAACTTGCACTACATGTAACACTGAGTTCAAGCGCACCACAACTTACCAAACTAGCCATTAAAAAGCGGTTATGAATAGTATTAACTGAATTTTGAACTTTATATAATCCTTATAATTTTAGATTCCATATTATGAGTTTCTTAGACATAATATAATAACAAATACATTTTTTTCAGATAAAAGAAGTATTTTTCAAAAAATGCAATTTTACCGCCTTTTAATGGAGAACCCTTTTTAAATAAAATATTTTAAACTTTTATATATTAAATTTGGCAAAATAAAATTCTTCTTTAGAATCAGGACATAATAATTTAGTTTCAATAAATTTTTGGTGTTTTTCTGATAACTTTCATATTTGGATGAATAGTGAAAAATACTATATTTTAACTGAAAACAACTTTTTTAATCAAAATAATTTATAGTGTTAAATTAAACATTTTAATGGTTTGGAATTATAAATAGATTATATTTTTACCATTTAATCCAATTCTGGTCATTGTAAGTACTTTTACATTGAAATTGGAGATAAACAAGTGTCAATCTTTTGATAGTTATTATTTCTTAAAAATATGCCTTTTGGTTTTGACAACGGGGATTAATTTTAAATTAATAAATGCAACTTCTATGTTTTGAATTTGATAAAATAGACATCATTTTTGGATTCGGAATATCAAAATTATCCTAGGGTAAATTTTTGGTATTTTTTTGAAAACTTTGAATTTTTGATGAATAGTGAAAAACACTGAGTTATTGTTTAAAATCGGCTTTTTATTTAAATAATTATTTATTTTATTTAAATTTATTTTAGGTAAAAATAGATACATAATACCTATATAAATTCTATGTAATTCATTGGAGTCAGTTTTTAATAATTTTAGATATATAAAAATTTTATTGAACTTTTCACCGTCTTTTATCCACCTCCTAGGATAATTTGAAAATTCATATAAAACTTAATTTTACCGCTTCTGTGAGCGGAATTTCAAAAATCCGAGAGACACGGTTAACCTCATTAAGTAAAATGTGGTTCAATAAGATGAAAATAATTTTTGGTGAATAGTAACTTTTGACTTTTATTTACCGCAGTTAAAGGTAAATAGGGTAATTTAAGGTAAAATGAATATTGTAATAATTCAAAATTACCTTAACACGTGTCCTAAAGTTATTGGATGAGTAATATCCAACTATGGGCATCCTTGGGTCGATTTTGGGACCCCATGGAGCCACTTATGAATGATAATGACACTTTAGATAAATTAATTTAAAGTAAAGACAAAATTGACATAAACAAAAATCTTTTAGTAATTAATTTTTATATGGTGTTATATAAGTAATCCTTTTGACTATAAATATTATTTGGAAATATAAAAATATTCCCTAAATCATGGTATTTGTTTTATAATTTTTAGGCATTAAATAATTAAATTTATTTATGACACAATGATGATGCAGTAATTACCTTATTAATGAAAGAATCAAATAAATGGTATTATAAATATTAAAATAAATATAATTTCAAAGTTTTTATAACATCCAATAATTTTATAGGTTAATAATACATGTTAGGGATGATTCAATGTATCTTGTTCATAGTAATCAAGTTGTGATGACTTTCACAAAAACAAAATACCAAATAGTGTCAAAATTGACATAAATTAATATTTAAAACAAATACTATATTATTGGTTGATATAATATTCCTAAAAATATAAGGTTCGGAAAAAGGGATTAAATAATATTATATATGTCATTAATGAGCCTCTTGAGGTTCTCTTGTAAGTTTAGAGTAAGTTTATTAACCATATAGAGTAAGAATACAAGAAGACACGGTAAAAGTTAAACTATTTAACTAAGAGTTAAATCTAAAAGATAGGGTTAAAATGGTAACCTAAACTTATCTAAAACCTATTGGTTGAGAGGATTTAGACCCATAACCACCTAAGTCTCGAAATAAATTCATTTGGAACCATTATAAACTGAATATGATTGTATAATAAATTAATACTTTAATCTTTTCCTAAAGTGACCCTCACCCCTCTTATAAAAGGGCACTTCCCATTCTCTCAAAATTACACCTCCAAAACCATTTGGATCAGCCAAAACCTGCCCAAATATACTCCCAACTATCCTACCTTTATCCTATTGGCATTCATTTGGTCAGAAAGTCAACTTAAAGATCCCTTTTGATCAAATCAAAAGGAAGAACTCAAAGAAGAGGTAATGATTTCACCACCCTCTTTCAAGTTCTCTTATTCTTCCACTTAATCTTTCTTTGTTGTTTCCATTGTAAAATAATAACTCCAGTATTATATACAATGATGTTATTATAAATATGGAACAACTATATTCATTATTCTAACCATCCTATGAATGATAATGTCACCATGCGTGCGTGCGTACGGCTTACCGTCTCCACGTCGTGGTGTAATTTGTTATTCAACACTATGTTATTTGGATGGATATAATGATGATTAATATGTATATAAATAATGAAAATGACATACTAATGTCTCTGTAAAATTAATATACCATCCAATTTTACACCTTTAAGGAAATGATATTGTCGCTCGTGCGTACTTACGGATTATCGTCTCCACGACGCGATGAGATTCATTTCCACGATCACCATTCATCGACGATTATAAAAATATATATTAATAATAAGTATGTAATATATGACATAATAATTCTACTGGAGATATATATATTTATATATATATGTACTTACATATATCATATTCACTTAGTTCCGTTCAATATGATATGAAAACGGAAACAACGTTTATGCGTACGTACAAACTACCATCTCCATAAATGGTGTTTTTCATTTCATATATATGTATATTATACATATTTATATTATAAATATATATGATATATAAATCATTTTTATATTCTGTAAGTATTTAAATCTTGGTCTAAGTGATACAATCAAGAGTAACAAGTTAAAACACGTACGATAAAGAAAGCGATTATTACCCGAAATGTTAATTTAACATGGAAATTATTATTAAATGGGTATTATAAAGTCATTAATTAATCATGTATGATATCATAAATACTAATATGGTTCTGGTATACTTTAATAACATACTACGATCTTCATACAGGAGGTTAAACGTACCATCAACTAAAGGAAAGTGCAAGTTAAGGGGTTTTCATCTCACTCTTTATTCCCATGAGATTCATGCCATATTGCCACTATTACCTTTTGTGTGGTTTATGTACTACCCATAATTGTATTCTTTGTGTAATACACATTAATTTATGTGTATTTACATATTTATTTTATGATACTTCTTTCATAGGGTGTATGTTTCATAAGTTACCAAATTTGTAAGGGTTAATTTCACAATCTCTTTATTATCCGAGGTTGTTTTTACGTAAGTATCTACTGGGAAATATTTATTATTCATGTCCATGTTTCATAAAATAGTTTTCAAAGGGATTCTTTTAAGTTACTTTTTACTAAAACATCATTTTAAATTTTTTGAAAATTTATTCTTCTAAACCATTCTCATTAATGTTCATGTTTTCAAAATGGTTTTAAGGATTTATTTAAATGGACATGAATGTTTTAAAATGTTAATTAATTTCAAAAGTTTCAAAGTGGTATGTGAAACTTTGATTAAAAAATTTATTTAAATGTATTCCTTGCTAAATTGTGTGACTTTTAAATGTTTTCATGAAAAATGGATATTTCTCTCAAAGAGTTTTACAAATCATTTTCATATATGTCAAAATCCTTTAATAGATTTTAAACTTGTTTGAAGTTGATTTATTATGATACAAATCTTCCGTATTGTATTTAATGTTTTGTGATATGTTTGACTATGGGTGTGTTATTTTTATACCATTCATGGTTTATGGGTAAAGTATTGACATTTCATATGTCAATTTTAATATTAATGTTTATGTTATGTTTAAACCTTTTCATATGAGGAATCCATTGGACTTAGTAAGTGATGGGTGGAGCCCGCTATAGCTCCTCGATGCATCAGTAGGTCTCATGAGAGAAACTAGTGTCTTGGCACAAGGACTTGACAAAATCTTATTTGTAGTCTTGGCACAAGGCCTTGACTATGTGGTTATGATAGTCTGGCATTATGCATTCCATCATTATGAAAGTGACTATTGATATTTCATGTGATTATTCTACTAGTAGAATATCCATGTGAATAAGTAAATTGCATTATTTTATTGTATCTTTTCCATACTATGCTGGAGTTTAAGTTTAAAAAGGCTTTTGTTTTATTCTTATACATTTCCTTAAATGTTTATGTTTATTTATGAAAGTATTCGCTATATTTTTATCCTTACTGAGCATCTGAGCTCACCCCTTTCTATGTTTTAATTTTCTCAGGATTCCAAGAAGTGTATTATGATTGATAAGAAGGGTTAAGCTAGGGGATTAATGGAATTCTCAAAGGGTCATTTATGTTGTGTTTTATTTTATAAAGTATAATGTAACGTCCATATATGTAATCTATTTTCCAAGACTGCTAAATTGATCGGTCTTTCGGGACTTTATTCCTTGTAATCATGCCAATGTATTAAAATAATGCACCAACTCTAGGTAACTGGGGTCGGGGTGTTACAATCCTATTGTGGTGTACCTGGAAGAGTCTTCTCCCACTGAATTCTATTTTTAGGCCTTAGCATTTTAGCTTTGTTCATGATTCATTCTCCACTGTGGTCTTATACTTCTAAAACAACTTAAATACATCAGATTTTATTTCCATAAAGTCAACTCATATCTTTCCAGTTGAGTTTTCAATAAATGTCACATAATATAGCGACCCTGCAAAGGAATGTACTAGTGCAGGCCCTCATACTTCAGTGTGCACCAGGTCCAGCTTCCCGACCTTTGGTGTCCTGCATTCTTTTGCAAATGATATATTCTTCTGATTTCCAAGGATACAATCTTCACATAAGACAACTTCCACTAACTTCATCTCCGGAAGCATTCCTTTTGGTGTCAGAACCTCCATCCCCTTCTCACTCATGTGGACTAACATGTAGTTCCATAGTTGTGAATCCCCGAAAAAAATTGATGTAAGCATGTCTATACAAGTTTCTGTCATGTTGCACAAAGTTCCATTCTTTAATCCCCAAGCTATGACCATATATTCCTTGGTAATATTTCATGCACCACCAATGAATATGACACTAAAACTTGCATCATCAAGGTGCCCGACATAAATAAGGTTTATTCTCGGTCTAGGGATATACCTTACATTTTTCAAAACCAATAAACTCCCACTATTGGTTTTAAACTGTGCATCTCCCTTACCCACAATCTGTAAGGGTTCATAATCAACAAGATGAACCTTGCAAAAATTTCTAGAAACATAATTGTTAAGGAGACCCTTCTTCGATGTGGAATGAAAGGGTGCCCCACTGAGTCTAAAATCCAAGACTGTATAGGTTTATCCACGTTCAGTAGCAACACATCATTAGTTCCTAAGATCTGTCTTGATGTCCTTGGACACAGATTGTATTGGATGATCTCCTTGGACTCCAATCAGGTTTATCCCAAGATTATCTTGGACTTTTCCTTAGGCCCAGTTAGAAACTTTTAGGGCACAATGCCAATGGTTCACCCATTAGATTACACACATACCCCATATCCTTAACATCTCGGTTGATCACTCTGATTGGGCTCGACCTTCTATGGTCATGGATGCCATGGGTCTCCTGTGGATCCCTTGTGATTATTATACATGGATGCCTTGGATATGTTCCTTGGGTTAGGCTGAAGCAATTAGGGTTGACTAGATATCCCACGAGGAGCCTGAGCTCGACATAGTTGTCATTGTTTTTCTACTTTACATTTATTATACCTACACGCCGTGACATTTTATATTCACAGATTGGATTTGCATCAAACACCGCTAGTGGTGACCTACTGAGTTTTACTCAAACTCTGTTTAGGATGTTGTTTAGTGCTCAAACAGATTTTATGGATGCAGTAAAGGAAAGGATAAGGGTAAGCACGTGACTATGGATGCTTGATCTCTTTTAGGATTGGCAGTATATGACTGAGCTAGTGCACATGATGCTCATGGTTATAGATTATTTTGTTATTATTGTATTATTTTTGTATATGTTGGTACTGTTGTATGTCTACTATTATGTATCCTTGTTTAATATTTTGTATAACCATGACATCATCCTTATATAGTGTTGTTTACTAATTTATGTCTATTATTTATTATTTGGATGGTTTACTTTCACTGCCTTATTTTACTTCTACTGTTTTATTTATTATTCCACTACTTTCTTTACCATTGTGGTGCACTCTGATAAAGAAGGTTGTCTCCCCAACGTACCACTATACTCCTTCACTACTAGTCAGTATCCTATGAAGTATGGAGATGTGCACTTGAGGCCTTGTGGTCGACCGGACCAGTCACTTGTTATGAATTGGGCTCGGGACATCACATATTTCCTTCGACTAATGCACTATTGCTCAAATATATCTAATCACATACTGTATGATTAGCTTCCCTCTTCTTCTTCTTCTTCAATACAATATCAACATTGAATGTAGTATTAGTATCTTCTTAGTGAAATTGAATATTATAACGCCCTGATCCCGCACTTTTAGATTTGATGTTAAAACATGTTGTGTAATTTTTTTTATAAAAAGCCACTGAATAATTACACAACACATTACACAAATGAGGACCTTTAACTAGTCCAGGTTTTAGAGAATAGACAAACCTTACATTTTTATTAGATCTTTTCAAAAAAAGAGACAACACATATATATACTTCGTGTGAATTAACCCTTTACCAAAGCTTCCCGACTTAGAACTTCAAGGTGTCTTGTAGAAATAATTTTTTAAAACACAGGGTGAGCATTTAAATTGCCAAGGGGTTTTAAAATCCTTTTAAAATATTTTTCTGAAAACACTTTCAAAAATAAATTTTGAAATACCTTTTGAAAACATTATTTGAAAGTACATGCACCTTAAAAATACTATATCACTTTAGAAATTACTTACATTCAAAAATTGTTTTAAACATATCCCAGTGATTTTCTGAAAACTATACGCAAGCTTCTGAAAACAAAACACTGATAAAAACACAATTTATAAAAATATATTATTTTAATATTAACTTTAATCATTTTTTATCACATATTAAATGTTATAAAATCATAATATAAAATATGTATAATTTCAAGTAATTTATATTACTTTTAATAAAAACACAATTTATAATATTTTTATTATAAATAAATTTATGTATTCATGAAAGTAATAATTTAGTCACAATTCATAACTAATAGTTATAATTTTATATGCATATATAATTATAAATTACTTTTTGCTAAAAATATTTTATTAAATAACATTAAAATAAGTTTTTTTCTTCAAATTCTCTTATCAAATAATATTTTAAACAAAATAACATTATTAATTTAAAATGAATTTGAAAACTATTAATTATAAGTATTATAATTAACTTATAGTAAAATTAATTAAAACACTTAATTTCAATTATTATTTTTCAAAAAAATAATTTAAAAAATATTATTAGTTTTTTTAATTATAAATTTATCCATTTAATAAAATATTTATATAATAAAAATAAATTTGGAATTTCTAGGATGTTGCAAATATTTTGCAAACACTAATTACACTGCACTTTCAATATTATTTTATGCAAGTGCGACCTTGTATAATCTCAAATGCAGCCTCTCAAGTTAGTAAACCCTAGCACAAATGAAATATCAATCTTATTATTTTATGTGATATTTCAATTTTGTTCCATGTTCCAATTTAGGTTATCTTATACTTCAATCTCAACTACAGATGTAGATGTTTAGCTATCTTTGTCCATGTGCATGTGCATGCAAGTTGCACAACTGATCATGTATGCACACTATCTTCCTCGCGTAAACCTGAATAAATATATGATATTGCGCAGTTCTCCTTCTTCACACAAGTGTTGAGCACTGGTTCCATTTCCTTCCTCATACTAATCAAAATCATGGAACAACCTTGTGAAAGCAATGCTTCACGTAAGTGTGGATGCTATACGCGGAACTCTTTTTTCTTCACGTAGGGTTTTATATGCGGAAATTGTTCTTTATGAAGTTCTTGAGCTTGTGGAGCTCTACTGTAACTTCACATAACACAGTGAGAGTGAAAAACTCAAGCACTGGCTCAAAGAATCTATTCTTCGTGCAAATGACTGTGCAATTCTTCTTCGCACAAATCAGTGTGTGGTTCTTCTTCTTCACAAAAGCAAAGTGATTTGCGGAACTTCTCTTCACAAAACTGAGTGTCTCATAGATCTTTTGCCTTCCGTGCAAGTGGAAGTAGGAGAATGCTATGTTTGCTGAAAATGAGATCCCTCGGAGAAATCACGAGCGATAGTAACTATCTTCGACTGGGAGATTCAGTATTTATATGTGCGGTTCCACCACCTTTTCTCCAAACTTTGCCCGATTTTTTTTTATATTTTTAAGATTTTTTTTTCCAGAAAAAGCTTAGGAAAAAAATATTTTTAAAAATGAACCTCAAAGGTGGCATCCCGGATGCCGCCTTTGCATTTCGGGGACAAGGCGGCATCTGCGATGCCGCCTTTGCGCTACGGATGAAAGGCGGCATCCGCGATGCCGCCTTTCTCCTAAAAAAATCTTTTTTTTGAAAAATTTTATTTTTATTTTTTTAGTTATGTTTTGTTTATATATATATATATATATAAAGAAAACAAAAAAATTCAGCAGAATTTCTCTGCTATTAAAGATCCAGCGCTACAGCCATTACAGCAGTCTGGATTCTGACAGAAACTCTCACCCAGGCCTCCCTTTTATAAAAGAGCTTACCCTGAAAATTATTCTGCATTTCCGATATGGGATTCTAGTTCTCCATTTCCTACACAGAACATTCTGCATTTCTAATGTGGGATTCTGTTTCAAGTACGTGACTTTGAAAGACTATAAAATATAAACTATGAGGCCAATATAAATAAAACTTAAAACATGGATTAAACATATAAAAAATAGTTGAAAACAAAAAAAATCATAAAAAATGATGATAAAAAATAATTTATAAGCTTTCAAAACCACTTACTTGAAACTTAAGAAGTTTCAAGTACATGATTTTGAAAGCTTATAAAATATAAATTATAAGACCAATATAAATGAAACTTAATACATGAATTAAACATAAAACAAATATTTGAAAATAAAAAGAATTTCATAAAAAATATTGATGAAATATAATTTATAAGCTTTCAAAATGACCAACATGAAACTTAAAAATGTTTCAAACACGTGACTTTGAAAGCCTATAAAATATAAACTATAAGACCAATATAAATGAAACATAAAACACGGATTAAACATGTAACAAATAGTCAAAAATAAAAAGAATTTCGTAAAAAATGTTTATGAAAAATAATTTATAAGCTTTCAAAACCACCTACTTGAAACTTAAAATGATTAAAGTATGTGGTTTTGAAAGATTAAAATATAAACTATAAGACCGATATAATTTAAAGTTAAAACATGGATTAAACATATAATAATTTATTTAATTATTAAATTAATATTATTAATAATTAATTATATAATAATTAATTAGTTAATTAGATTTTATTAATAATTAATTATATAATAATTAACTAATTAATTAGTAATATAATTATTCAGTATATAATAGTTAATTAGTAAATTAGTAATATAATTATAAATTATATTTATCCATTATAATTAATAATTAGTAATTATTCAAAATTATTATATAATAATTAATTAGTTAATTGGTTATATAATTTTTAATTATATAATAGTTAATTAGTTAATTAGTAATATAATTATAAATTAAAATTATTCATTAAAATTATTAATTATAATTAATAATTATAATTACTAATTATAATTATTCATTATAATTACTAATTATAATTATTAATTATTAATAATTAAATATTAATTTTTTAATTAATAATATAATTATTAATTATAAAACTATTAATTGTATAATAATTAGTTAGTTAATTAGTAATTATTAATAGTAAAATATATAATAAATAATTAGTTAATTACTAATATAATTAGTAAATTAGTAATATAATTATTAATTGTTTAATAATTAATTAGTTACTTAGAAATATAATTATTAATTATTTAATAATTAATTAGTTACTTAGAAATATAATTATTAATTATATAATAATTAATTAGTTGATTAGTAATATAATTATTAACTATATAATTTGTAATTTGTTAATTAATGTTTCTTAATCATTAATTATATAAGAACTAATTAGTTAATTAGTAATATAATTATTAATTAGTTAATAGTTAATTAGTTAATTTTTTGAGAAATATAGAGTTGAGACCCTTTTTATAATTAGTTAATTAGTAATATAATTATAAATTATAATTATTCATTATAATTATTAGTTAGTATTTATTAAAAATTATTATATAATAATTAATTAGTTAATTGGTAATTTAATTATTAATTATATAATAGTTAATTAGTTAATTAGTAATATAATTATTCATTATAATTATTCATTAATAATTATTAAAAATTATTATATAATAAATAAGTAGTTAATTAGTAATATAATTATTCATTATAATTATTCATTATAACTATTAATTATTAATTATTAATTATTAATTATTATTTATATAATACTTAATTAGTAATATAATGATTAATTATATAATTATTAACTATATAATAAATAATTATTTA
Organism: Viscum album; assembly: GCA_963277665.1. Taxonomy (NCBI): domain Eukaryota; kingdom Viridiplantae; phylum Streptophyta; class Magnoliopsida; order Santalales; family Viscaceae; genus Viscum; species Viscum album. The sequence continues at coordinate 546,671,124 of OY728140.1, forward strand.
ATTAGTAATATCATTATTAATTGTATAATAATTAATTAGTTAATTATAAATATGATAATTAATTATAATAAGTAATTATAATTATTAATTAGTAATTGTTAATAAATAATTATGTAAAAATTAATTAGTTAATTAGTAATATTATTATTAATTATATAATAATTAACTAATAAATTTGTAATATGATTTTTAATTATAATTATTCATTATAATTATTAATTAGTAATTAGTAATATAATTATTCATTATAATTATTAATTAGTAATTAATAATAATTAATTATATAAAAAATAGTTAGTTAATTTGTAATATTATTATCAATTATATAATAATAAATTACTAAAATAGTAATATAATTTTTAATTACATTTATTCATTATAATTAGTAATTAGTAATTAGTAATTAGTAATTAGTAATTAGTAATTAGTTAATTAGTAATATTAATATTAATTATAATTAGTCATTATAATTATTAATTATTAATTATTAATTATTAATAATTAATTATATAATAGTTAGTTAGTTCATTAGTTATATAATTATTAATTATATAACAATTAATTAGTAAATTAGTAATATAATTATTAGTTACATTTATTCGTTATAATTTTTAATTAGTAATTAGTAATTATTAATTATTAATTAGTAATATAAATATTAATTATAAATATTACTTATTAATTATTAATTATTAATTATTAATTATTACTTATATAGTAATTATTTAGTTAATTATTAATATAACTATTAATTATATAATAATTAATTAGTTAATTAGTAATATAATTATTAATTATATAATAGTTAATTAGTTAATTAGTAATATTATTATTAAATATAATTATTATAATTTTTAATTAGTAATTATTAATAATTAAATATGTCATAATTAATTAGTTAATTAGTAATATTATAATTAATTAGTAATATAATTATTACATATATAATAAATATTTAGTTAATTAGAAATATAATTAATAATTATAACTAATTAATTAGTAATTAGTAATTATTAATTATTAATTATTAATTTGTTAATTAGTAATATAAATATTTATTATAATTATTCATTATAATTAGTAATATAAATATTAATTATAACTATTCATTAAATTATTAATTATTAATTATTACTCTTTAATTATTACTTATATAATAATTAATTAGTTAATTATTATTATAACTATTAATTATATAATAATTAATTAGTTAATTAGTAATATAATTATAATCTTTCAAATTCACGTACTTGAAACATTTTTAAGTTTCAAATAGGCTGTTTTGAAAGCTTATAAATTATTTTTCATTAACATTTTTTTGGAAATTGCTTTTGTTTTCAACTATTTCTTATATGTTTAATCAATGTTTAACGTTTCATTTATATTGGTCTTCTATTTTATGTTTTATGGTCTTTCCAATTCACACACTTGAAAATTTTTAAGTTTCAAGTAGGCGGTTTTGAAAGCTTATAAATTACTTTTCATCAACATTTTTTTGGAAATTTCTTTTGTTTTCAACTATTTATTATATGTTTAATCAATGTTTAAAGTTTCAATTGTATTCGTTTTATAGTTTATATTTTACAGTCTTTCAAATTCACGCACTTGAAACATTTTTATGTTTCAAGTAGGCGGTTTTGAAAGGTTATAGATTATTTTTCATCAACATTTTTGAGGAAATTCTTTTTGTTTTCAACTATTTATTATATGTTTGATCAATGTTTAAAATTTCATTTATATTGGCCTTATAGTTTATATTTTATTGTGTTTCAAAGTCACGTACTTGAAACAAAATCCCACATCGGAAATGCAGAATGTACTGCGCAGGAAAGGGAGAACCTGAATCCCACATCAAAAATGCAGAATGATTTTCAGGGCAATCCCTCTTATAAAAGGAAGGCATATATATATATATATATATAAACAAAACAAAACAAAAATAAAAATAAAAATTTTCAAAAAAAAGATTTTTTTAGGAGAAAGGCGGCATCGCGGATGCCGCCTTGCCCCCGAAATGCAAAGGCGGCATCCGGGATGCCGCCTTTGAGGTGCATTTTTAAAAATATTTTTGCCCTAAGCGTTTTCTGGAATTTTTTTTTAAATAAAAACGTAAAAAAAATCCAACTTTTCCCACTAAAATCCCTAAAAATAATATCATGTCAAAGTTCAGAGATACTGATATCTTTAAACACATGAAGATCTCAACTCATATTTCATTCTTTTGCACTACGTGACACCACGTTTTAAGGCGTCTCTTCTTATGCGATGACGCCTCACGTGCATGCGAGCAGGTGCATCATTTCATGTACCCACATTGCCTCGAACGATCTACACGTTGTCATCATCATTCAACGGTGATATTTTCTTCGAACAAAATGTTTTAAACAAACCGATATATACATGCATATAGATCTATATCATTAATGTTTCAAGTTCTCATGAGATCGAGGGCAGTTCGGTCTGTGGATGTCGCAAGCATGCAATTTTTTTGATGAATAGAAGCCTAGACGTCGAGCTAGGGTTGCTAAAGGTTGAAGACTACGTCAGCTTCGATCCGAAGGATGAGATCAATTCAATCGAACAGCTGCTATATAAACATATGTTTTTTTATCTTGGGAACAATTTTTGCACGCTTCACCTATCCCACATTGATCTTTCACTCGTTCGAGGCGTGCTTAATAAAACAACACATTCCCACTGCCTCTCGAACTGACACCAGGGTCGACACTTGGAACACTTTACACACGTTCTGCACGGGCCGCACCCCACCTGTGTGGTCCACCCGGGCACCTTCATGTGTGCACCATGCGTGTGCTAGTGCGCACCCATGCTGGCGCAATGCACCCACCTACCTGTCCACAGGCATTCACTACCGTTATGGTTGCCCATGCATGGGCTGCCTCCCACATGGTTGAGGTGATCTCCCATATGTGGTTTGAGCTGGCCCTCCTTGAGTGGTCATGGTTGACCTTATTTTTTAATAAAGGCTCGTCAAAAATTGCATTCAACCACTCAAATTTCTTTATAAATTCATGCATGATGATCAAATAACTCATGCAATAATATTCATATTGCATAACATTCTTCTTCTTCATCATGAAAAATAATATTTTCCATGATCTTCATCAATCTCTTCTTCTAATTTCCTCAACATGTTATGAACAAAGTGCTTACACAAATGTGGTTTGAGATTATCTCCCATATGTGGTTTGAGCTGGCCCTACTTGAGTGGTTATGGTTGACCTTATTTTTTAATAAAGGCTCTCCAAAAATAACATTCAGCCCCACCTGCGTGGTCCACCCGGGTACCTTCATGTGTGCACTATGCGTGTGCTAGTGCGCACCCATGCTGGCGCTATGCACCCACCTACCTGTCCACAGGCACTCACTACCGTTATGGTTGCCCATGCATGGGATGACTCCCACATGGTTGAGCTGATCTCCCATATGTGGTTTGAGCTGTCCCTCCTTGAGTGGTCATGGTTGACCTTATTTTTTAATAAAGGCTCCCAAAAAATTGCATTCAACCACTCAAATTTCTTTATAAATTCATGCATGACGATCAAATAACTCATGCAATAATATTCATATTGTATAAAATTATTCTTCTTCATCATGAAAAATAATATTTTCCATGATCTTAATCAATCTCTTCTTCTAATTTCCTCAACATGTTATGAACAAAGTGCTTACACAAATGTGGTTTGAGCTTATCTCCCATATGTGGTTTGAGTTGGCCCTCCTTGAGTGGTTATGGTTGACCTTATTTTTTAATAAAGGCTCGCCAAAAATAACATTCATCCACGCAAATTTCTTTATAAATTCATACATGACCATCAAATAGCTCATGCAATAATATTCATATTGCATAAAATTCTTCTTCTTCATCATGCAAAATAATATTTTCCATGATCTTCATTAATCTATTCTTCTAAGTTCCTCAACATGTTATGAACAAAGTGTTCGCACAAAACTCCTTTAACACATGTTCTGGACTTAAATAACAACACACCAATCGTCATACTTAAACTCAAAGTCTACCAAAGAACTTCCTTAATATAATAAGACTTGAGTACTTTCTTTATTCTTCATCCATTCATCCAAGCTACAACAACTTCATTATCAAGTATGAATATCTTGGATACTTCAAAAGAACTTCCAGCATCTTCTTTCTTTTTAACTTCTTCTACATATTGAAATCAATAAAATCTTGTTATTTCATTGAACACCATTGATAACTAATAACAACCATTGAAAAAAAAATCAACTCATACACAAAGTGTGCTCTTCATTCTTAACAAAGAGGATCGAAACGCCTTATGATGAAACAATGTGTTGGATAAAACTATTTTGGGGATACATCAATATATTCCCTCACAATATGCATGTTTTCAATGATGATTCTTTTTTTATCAACCATTTGAGTTAGACATGCTTGCTTATAAGGTAAATAATACTCATACTTATGAAGAAGTTGCCAAAGAAGATTTATAATCCTCCTTCCATTTGTAAGGAATCTGAGGATGATTTAAGATATAGAAATATATTTCCCTCTCCTGGTAGTTGATATGGATTATATATAAGGATAAATAATCCATGTCTAGTATAACATCAACTTATACCAAAAGGAGAATAATTAGGTTTTCTGGAAGATTTTTCCCATAAATGTTAATTTTTGGAAGAGTTATATACTTGATATGAAATAATTTCACAATTTTGTGTTTTCACCGACAACTCAATATCCAGTACTTGAGGCCTAAATCATTTTCCACTAATTCTCATTCTAAGAAAGAATCATTATGACTTTCTCTTAGAACATTGAAGTATAAAAAATATATTTTCAATAGAATTTATCCATAGCTTCTTGATTAATGGATCATAAGATCCACAAAAAGTGGGTGGTTGTCGCTACATAAACGAATCAACCACAATTTGTTTATCCTTTAAAGAATTTGGACTCTCCACATAGTTCAAGTAATTATTCATAAGTTGCATTAATTGATCTAGTATTGCCATAAGGTTTTCGACTCTTACTCCTATCATAATGTTTTAAAGAAGTAGACAATTCTCGCTCATTTGTTTCTAATGTAATGATGACAACTTCCCTTGATGTGGAGAGTGGGGAATTATATTCTCTCAATGAATATCATCAAGTCTGAGTCCCATTTTGGCCGAACCAAATCCTTCAGAAAAGACTATCATTCCATTGGAGAACAGATCTTAATATCCATCATTATGCCACTTGATGAATCCGACCTCCATATCGGAGTCGTCGTAGGTGAATGAGCAAGGAGATGAACCCTTCCTACCACCACTATAAATCCTTGGTTGGTCGAAGCTCATCATCCACTTCCAGTCTGAAGAGAAGATCTGAACAAGTCACTGATGGTTAGAGAACAACTAAAGCCGAACACCCGAAGCGTTGTCTGACTAACTAGAGTCCACTAGATATGAATCCCTCAGTGAATTGCGCACTCCATTGCGGATGAAGAGGAATTTGATGGATATTCTCCCCAAATCTCACTACTGAGCTCGCCAGACAAGATGTATCGTGCGCCGCCTGTTGCTATTGAGGGAGGTCACACTAACTGAAGACCCGAACACCCCCATGAGTAGAACCTGAAGAGAGAAGAAAAAAGAAAAACAAATAAAAAAGAAATATATATATATATATATATATAATAATCATAAAAATAAGTATAATTATATAAATAATATTTTGTTTGTGCTTGAAGGATCCCCCCTATCTTTGCCTTTTCTTGAAGGGCAATCTTCTTGATGTGTGGCAAAATGGAGAGTGATCTTTTGAAACGCTGAAAAAATATCTCTTACAAATAAGGAGAAATCAAAAATCATTGCTAAGAAAGATGAAGACTCTTTCCTGGTGTATTGCATGTCCCTATTAATTGTGGTAAAACTCATCACTAGAAGGTATTGCAACCTAGGTGCATTGAAAAACACTCTACAAACCATTTGGAATCTTGAAGATGGACTAACTATAAGGGATATAGGTTCTAGGCATATGATCTTTGAATTTTTCAATGACAAAGATAAACAAAAATTGCTCCACGGGAGGCCTTGGTCATTTGATAATCATCTTATCCTGATAGAAGATCTAAAATACAGAGGGGATATCCTCAATACCAATCTTTCCAACTCTCCTTTTTTGGTGAAACTAAAATGTATCCCATTTTGTTGTAGATCATATCGAGTTTTGTGAGAAATTGATGATCATATTAGTGAGTTTGTAGAATGGGATCAATTAGATCCTATCCATTTGGGGCCTTGTGTGAGGATCAGGGTGTCGATCGACATATTTCAGCCACTTATTAGGGGAACCTTATGATTAATAGGGGATTCAAATGCATCGATCTCCTCTGAATATGGAAAATTGTTAGTCTTCTACTTCTTCGATGGATGCCTTGGGCATGCAGAAAAATATTGTGAGGCATAAAACTCTGACTATCACAGTGAAATACATTTTATTCTCACTTTCAATCCAAGTCATTCAATAAGTTCTTCAATAAAACCATCTCCTTCCTAGTTTCTGTTACAAAAATGTACTATACCTCTGTAGTAGATAAAGCCACCACCTTCTGTAATTAAGATATCCACTAGACTATAGTTCCCCCACGGGTAAATACATAACATGTGGTACTCCTACTACTGAAATCAACTCTAAGGTTAGCATCCACATACCGCTACAATGATTTTACTTTCCCAAAACTCATAGATACTTCTCTACTTTCCTTCAGATGCCTAAGTATCCACTTCACAGCTTCCCAATGTTGTTTTCCAAGGTTAGCCATGTGCCTGGTTACAACTCCCACTGCATGAGCAATGTTAGGTCGAGCACAGACCATGAATTTCATTAGGCTTACAATAAATGATGTGTATGGAACCTTTTCCATGTACTCAGTATTTATATGTGAGGTTCCAAAACCTTTTCTCTAAACTTCACCCACTCAAATCCTTGAAAATAATGTCGTGTCAAAGTTCAGAGATATTGATGTCTTTAAACACCAGAATATCTCAACATAGATTTCCTTCTTTTTCACTACATGACACTAAGTTTTAAGGCGTATCTTCTTATGTGACGATGCCTCACATGCATACGAGCATGTGCATCATTTCATGTACCCACACTGCCTCAAATGAACTTCACATTGTCATCGTCATTTGAAAATGATATTTTCTTCGAACAACATGTGTTGTAAACACACCATGCATATAGATTCATATCATTCCTATTTCGAGTTCTCATGAGATTGAGGGTAGTTCAGTCTGTGGATGTCGCAGTCATGTAATTTTTCCGATGAATAAAAGCCTCGATGTCAGACGACTAAGATCGATTCGCTTGAAAAACTACGTTATAAACATATGTTTTTATCGTGGGAAAAATAGCTGCACATGTCTCCCGTCCCACATCTATCTTCCACTCATTCGAGGCATTCTTAATAAACCAATACATTGTTGTTGCCTCTCAAGTCGACATCAGGGTCGATACCCGAAACACTTTGCACATTCCCTGCACGAGTCGCGCCTGACCTGCGTGGTCCACCCACTCACCTTCCAAAAGCTGATGCTTATTGAAAATTTACAATGTACTCAGTATTTATATGTGAGGTTCCACAACATTTTATCTAAAATTCACCCACTCAAATCCTTAAAAATATTTTTGCTTTAAAGTTTGGAGATACTGATATCTTTAAACACCTGAAGATCTCGGTGCATATGTCCTTTTATATTGTGTGACATCTGGTTTTAAGGTGTCTCTTCTTTTGTGATGACGCCTCATGTGCATACAATCATGTAACATCACGTTACGTTTTCAGGTACTTTTGATGTTTCTAAGTACCTCTGTTTTGGAGTAGTGACAAATGAGAGAGTCATGAGAACCTTAAATGATGTTTTGAGGCAAAGGATAAGTTGCACGGGAGGCACATGGGTTGTCTAAAACGTGCGTAGTTGGTCTTGGAGGCAGTAGCTTCCACACAGGCAGCGCACAGTTTGTTTAACCGTGTGGCCAAACCATGCGAGAAGGGTGACCGAGGAAGTAGCTAACGCACATCTAGTGCACGGTTTGTCAAACCATGCAAACTAACCATGCAGGCACTTAAATGAGATCCTTAAATTGTGGATCTCACTCGTTTTGCCTCTAAGTGCCTCATTTTTCCACCTAAGTGGCCCTAACTCGGGATTTTACTTCTCCTAAGGTCAGCAAAGGTTCCCCCATCATTCCAGAGGCGATCCAAAGGCTTCTCTTGGTGAATCGAAGCTGAATTCTTGAGGTATGTGATCGTTCTTCATCGTTATTGATTGGTTTCTTAGATCTACACCCATTATGGGTAGATCTAAGTGTTTGGATACCAAATATGATGAGATTTGGTCTTGATATTTCTAGGAGAAGAGATCTAAGGTGGGTTATTGAATAAGAAACCTGGTTTTCTTGAGCATTCTCGACCATTGTGGTTTTCATCAAAACCTTTGAGGTAGGCGGTTCCGTCCCAACTTACCAAATTTATTATCATTGTATTTTCTTGATTTATTTCAATTTTTTATTTAAACTCAATTGCTAAAATTTTATTTCAATTAAATTGACAAAAACTCGATTCCAGTGAATCGAGATATTTGAAATGATTTTGGCATGGAAATTTGGAAAAACCCCAATTCCATTGAATTGGGTGTGTTTATGGAAATTTGGAAAACCCCAATTCCATTGAATTGGGTGTGTTTATGGAAATTTACTGATTAAAATTGTTCAATTTAAATTATGGATTTGATGGAAACGATTTCAATTAAATTGTTGAATTAAATTGTGAAAATAAATTGTGTGATGATGGAATTGGTTTTGAATGGATTTCAAACCAATGAAAATGGCTTAAAATGATTTGATAGAAACCCAGTGGTTTTATCTTGTGGAAAAGGCATGTTTTGAATAAAACCTGTATTGGTTTTAGATGGAATGAAATTGGCACTTTTGAAATAGAAGAATGAGATTGATCGTATTTTAAGCATTCTTAAAATAGTTTTCTCATCATGTAAGAGTGCATGCAAGCCTTAGTTAGTTAGTGAGTTATTTGGATACACTCTACGCTACGAAAACGTTCTAAAATATACTTTCGGTGGGTCACATCCCCGATGGGTTGGTGACGAGTCTCCTTTGGCCAATGTCATAGGGACGTGTGTATACACATTTTCTGAGTTCACATAGAGAGTGCATAATCCTATAACTAGTTAATACTATCATACCTTTTGGTAGATGACCATGTTTCTCGCTTGTTTATTTATATTTGAGATATAAATGTATGCCAATTCTTTTGAACTGCTTACATGCCTTCTGAATTTATATAAACTATTTTATATAAATGTTTTACTTAATCCATTTTTTTAGAAATATTCCATCATTTGTAAAGCCTTTGATTAAAATATTTATTTCCATCATTTCAAAATATATAGAATATTTTGTTAGAATATGCTTTTAATTTCCAAACCTGTTTATTTTAAAATTGATAGTTTTTCTTTGGATAGTCTATATTTGGCATCTGTTACAGAATCTTTGGTGGTATCTTACTAGGCTTAGGCTCACACCCTACTTTTGCCTTCGGGTGTTTGTAGACCTTCTTCTTCTAGGATCGAGCAAAGGGAAGGGATCTCTTTGAGGTGGATCCAGTTGTTGATCTTTGGTCTTGTTGAGTTATGTCCTTAGGGACCTTGGGGTTGTTTTACCATTTTTAGTACTTGGGTTGTAGTACTTTGGGATTTTTATGCCTCTTTGTATTATGGTACATTACTCCTAGTGGAGTTTCTTTTGTAATGCATACTGTTTTTTTTTCTATTGCTTCCACATTCTTATGGAAAAAATCGTTCCCACTTGTATGTTGTATGATGCCAGGTGCTAGTCACCGACCCGTGGGGATCGGGAACACCCTTCAGGCTTTGTCAGGGCCGGTTTAGTTATCAGGTTACCAGGGTACCCGGGCTGGTTCGTGACAAAATGGTATCAGAGGGAAGGTTAAGCATATTGCCTTGATGACAGTATGAATTTGATTATTCTTGTCAGGACTTAGGAGGTAGTTGTGATTGAGTGCCTACCCATCTCTCACCGCAATGAAACTTAAGTCACCAGGTTTGGTTAGGGAAATACGACTTGTGGATTAGTTCTAGTATTTTCCCTATTTTGATTTGGATAGATTGGAATCCAAATCTTGTTAATCCCTTCTATTAAGAATAGTTTTCATTGTTACTCTGTTTGAGTTTTGATCAAATGTCTTTTTATGTTGTGTAGCAACATGCCTCCGAGAAGACGTGAGAATAGGATCCAAAAAGTGGCTGCTGCTGAATCTCAGCAAGAGAGTCCTATTGTGGATATGAGTCTGGTTAAGGTGATTGTTCGCACTATCCAAGCTCTAGGATAGGCTCCACCTCCAGTTCATGTTCAGACTCCAGCTATAGATCCTCATAGTGATATTCTCTGAAGTTGTTCTCAAGAGTACATACGCAAGAATCCACTAGTTTTCAAAGGCTCCACTAACCCTCATCATGCTGAGGAATGGTTGAGTAAGATTGAATGTCTGTTTCGATTCTTGGAGACACCTGATGTGATCAAGCTGAAGTGTGTCACCTTTGTGCTGGAGGGTCCAAGTAGGAGATAATGGGACACGATGGTGACGACTGGGAAACATGAGGGTTTGGAGTGGAAAGACTTTAGGGTTCTTTTCACTAACTAGTTCTATCCAGAATCAATTGTGTTGGCCAAGGCTGTGGAATTTTTCAAGCTTGAGCAGGCCAAAAAAACAGTGACTGAGTACTCAAATCGCTTTTCTGAGTTGGTATAGTTTTCTCTTGAGATTGTATCTAATGAGAATATGAAGGCTCAACGATTCGAGTTGGAACTTCGATCAGATATCCGTTCTCAGGTTTTCTTACTGAAGTTACCCACTTATGATGATGTGCTGGATAGGGCTATGATGGTTGAGATATACCTGGAAGGAAAGTCAGGGTTGAAGGAGGTTCTTTTCCCTCATAGTGGCAGTGTTGGTTCCTTTAAAGGAAAATGGAAGCATGACGTTTCTCATGGCAGTTCTTGACAACAGAGTCATTCCAGACCTCTGGTAGCAACGTGAGGGGCTTATTTGATGTGATATCAGTGTGGAAAGCCAGGACATTCTAAGAGGGTTTGCACTGAGGCACCCAAGAACTGTAGCTCCTGCGGACGTTTAGGGTACTTATAGAGATTCTTCCATCACTTCTCTACTACATGTGGTGGAACATGATCATCAGCACCTCCAGAAACTGTGGGGCAATCAAATGCTTCACGTACAAAAGGGTTCCAGCCACAGGCATCTGGAACGAAGCTTATTCACACAGTGGAAGAGTCACCAGAGGTAGCTGATACAAGTCCTGAAACTGTGAGAGGTTCCATTACTATAACTTCATCTTTAGTGAAAGCTCTTTTTGATACTGGTGCATCTCACTCTTTTATTTTAACCCATATTGTTAATATGCTTAATCTACCTATGGATATTTTATCTTTTGCGGTGGATATTACTACACCCCTTGGTACAATGAGAGAAAAGGGTCTCTGTAGTCCTGTTTGTGTCTTCTCTCTATCAGATGTTGATCCTACTTGGAGTTTTCTGGTTCTCTACATGAGATCTTTTGATTCCATATTTGGTTTGGATTTTCTCATTTCTAATAAGGCCTAGATCGATTGTTATCTTTGACGGGTCTACCTTACTATACCCAGTGGTGTGCCTCTTGTTTTTCAAGGAGAATGGGACCCAAGGTCAAGCAGAGTCAGACCCTCTTATCCAGAGTTGGGGAAAGTTATATATGTGTTTTATTTTGATCTAGAGATAGATTCAATGTGTGGTGATCTTCCTTAATTCATCGATGAGTTTCCCGACGTGTTTCCTTCTGACTTCTCTGGTTCGCCACCAGTAAAGGAGGTTGATTTTTCTATTGACTTAATGCTTGGTACTCAACCGGTTTCGATTCCCTCTTACCAAATGGATCCAGCTAAACTAAAAGAACTAAAGTCTCAGTTAGATGATCTTCTTGAGAAAGGATTTATACGCCCGAGTGTGTCACCTTGGGCAGCACCAGTTCTCTTCGCCAAGAAGGCTGATGGTTCTCTTCGCTTATGTGTTGATTATCGAAAGCTCAATCGAGTTACAATAAAGAACAAATATACATTACCACAAATTGATGATTTGTTTGATAAATTGAAAGGGTAAAAGTGGTTTTAAAAAATTGATCTTTGATCGGGTTACCATCAGTTGTGGATAAAATAATCTGACATTCATAAGACCGCTTTTCGGAGTAGGTATGGCTATTATGAGTACCTTGTTATGCCCTTTGGCCTAACAAATGCTCCTGCAGTTTTCATGGCTTTGATGAACAAGGTTTTCCATGAGTATGTAGATACTTTTGTGGTAGTTTTTTTGGATGAAATTCTTGTCTACTCCAAGTCTGAGGAGGATTATATGCATCATCTGAGAACAGTTCTGAGTCTTCTAAGGAATCACCGACTTTATGTCAAGCTTTCAAAGTGCGATTTCTGGATTCAGGAAGTGAAATTATTGGGACATGTCATGTCAGAACAAGGAATATCAGTTGATACTGAGAAGGTGAAGGTTGTTATGACTTGGGAACAACCATGAAATGTTTTCGAGATTCAGAGATTCTTGGTCTTAGGAGGATATTATCGCTGATTTGTTAAAGACTTCTCAAAGTTAGCTTCTCCAATGACTGCTATGACTCGAAAGGGAGTGAAGTTTTCCTGGAATGATAAATTTCAGAGTTCTTTTGTTGAGCTAAAGCATCTTTTGACTACTGCTCCGGTGTTAACTCTTACTAAGGTTGGGATAAGTTACGTGGTCTTCTGTGATGCATCGAGTTTAGGTTTAGGATGTGTCCTTATGCAAGGTAATCATGTTGTTGCATATGGATCTCGTCAGCTTAAGCCTCATGAGAAGAACTATCATACCCATGACCTTGAACTTGCAGCTGTAATGCATGAACTTAAGTATTGGAGACATTAACTTTATGGAGAAAGGTTTACTGTGTATTGAGACCACAAGAGCTTGAGTTATATCTTCTCTCAAAAAGATTTGAATCTCCGCCAAAGGCGTTGGGTGGAGTACCTGCAATCTTTCGACTTTGACATTGCTTATACCCCAGGGAAAGGGAATGTAGTTGCAAATGCGTTAAATAGGAAACTTCCATCACAGGCTGTAAAAGAATCTTCAGAAGAGTGGAGTTTGATGGCTCTTTTTCCTCAGTTGCATATTGAAGTTCAGTGGAAGGGGAATGAAGCTTATTTAGCCAGTGTTCAGTTGAATTATGATCTCCTCGAGTTAATTATTCAATAACATCAACTGGATGATGAATTCCATAGCATTAGGGGACTCTCTTTATGGTGGGGAGACCGACACCCAGTGGTCGTTCTCCAAAGAGGGTATTCTGTGTTATCAAAACTGTTACGTTGTGCCGTTAGCGACAAGGAAGGATGTGATGGTGGATTACCATAACTCTTAGTGGGCTGTGCACCCAAGAACCACGAAGATGTTCTATGGAATACGGTGATAGTTCTGGTGGCCAGGTATGAGGCAAGACATTGCTGAGTTTGTATCTCATTGCTATACATGCCAGCAGGTGAAAGACGAGCACCAGAAACCTTCGGGTTTTCTTCAACCACTTCTAGTCCCTACATGGAAGTGGGATGAAATATCTATGGACTTTGTGGTTGGGTTACCTCAAACCCAGAGGAAGAAGAACGCGATATGGGTTATGATCGACAGGCTGACCAAGTCGGCTCACTTTATACTTATTCGAGATACAACTAAAGTTGAGGAGCTTGGAAATATCTATGTGAAAGAAATTGTTCTTTTGCATGGAGTTCCGTCTGCTATAGTCTCTAATAGGGATCCTCGGTTCACTTATCACTTTTGGAGAGGCCTTCAGGAGGCACTGGGATCTCAGGCCCGTTTAAGCACGGCCTACCATCCACACTCAGATGGCCAGATAGAGAGAGCTATTCAGATCCTTGAGGATATGCTCCGTACTTGTGTTCTCGACTTTGGTGGGTTTTGGGATGATCATCTGGGGCTAGTTGAGTTTTCTTATAACAACAGTTACCATTCTGTGATCAAAATGGCTCCTTTTGAGTCATTGTATGGTCGTCCTTATAAATCTCCTTTATGTTGGTCGTAGATTGGAGAAATTTCCTTAGTAGGACCGAGTTTGGTCCAAGAGACGATAGCTAAGATCCAGTTGATTTGTCAGAGAACATTGTCAGCACAGAATCGGTACAAGTCTTATGCTGATCGTCGTCGTAAACCTTTAGAGTTATCAGTTGGTGACCAGGTGTTCTTGAAAGTTTCACCCCGATTAGGTCATCGACGGCTTGAGAGGCAAGGGAAGCTTGGTCCTCATTTTGTGGGACCTTTCGAGGTTGTTGGTTTTGTAGGGAAAGTTGCTTACCTTCTAGATCTACCACCACAGTTGACGTCGATATATAACATGTTCCATGTATCACAGTTGCGAAAGTATCTCTCTGATCCATATCATGTTGTGAGCTGGAGTGATCTTGAGATTGAACCAGATTTATCTGTGACTGAACGGCCAGTCAGGGTTGTTGATTCTGAGACCAAGGTACTTCGTGGGAGAATGATACCTCTGGTCCGTGTACTTTGGCAGCATGGTTCTGATTATCATGAGACGTGGGAAAGAGATGCACTAATGAGAGAGTAGTGTCCTCATCTTTTTGACGTGGAGGTTTCTTCATAGGCTTTCTGGGGACAGAAAGATCTTATGGTGGGGAGGTTGTAACATCACGTTACATTTTCAGGTACTTTTGATGTTTCTAAGTACCTCTGTTTTGAAGTAGTGACAAACGAGAGAGTCGGGAGAACTTTAAATGATGTTTTGAGGCAAAGGGGAAGTCGCACGGGCGGCGCACGGGTTGTCTAAACCGTGCGGCCAAGCCGTGCGTAGTTGGTCTTAGAGGCAGTAGCTTCCGCACGGGCAGCATATAGTTTGTCTAACCGTGCGGCCAAACCGTGCGAGAAGGGTGGCTGAGGCAGTAGCTAACGCACGGCTAGCGCACGGTTTGTCAAACCGTGCAGACACTTAAATGAGATCCTTAAATTGTGGATCTCACTCGTTTTGCCTCTAAGTGACTCGTTTTTCCTCCTAAGCGGCCCTAACTCGGGATTTTGCTTCTCCTGAGGTCAGAGAAGGTTCTCCCATCGTTCCAGAGGTGATCCAAAGGCTTCTCTTGGTGAATCGAAGCCGGATTCTTGAGGTATGTGATCGTTCTTCATCGTTCTTGATCGGTTTCTTAGATCTACTTAGATCTACTTCTCCTCTTCTCCCGGTTTCTTAGATTTATGCCCGTTATGGGTAGATCTAAGTGTGTGGATTCTAAATATGATGATATTTGGTCTTGATCTTGCTAGGAGAAGAGATCTAAGGCGGGTTCTTGATGAAGCAACCCGGTTTTCTTAAGCGTTCTCGACCATTGTGGTTTTCGTCAAAACCTTTGAGGTAGGTGGTTCTGTCCTGACTTACCAAATTGATTATCATTGTATTTGCTTGATTTATTTCAATTGTTGATTTAAACTCAATTGCTCAAATTTGCTTTCAATTAAATTGATAAAAACTCGATTCTAGTAAATTGAGATATTTGAAATGGTTTTGGCATAGAAATTTGGAAAAAAACCCAATTCCATTGAATTGAGTGTGTTTATGGAAATTTGGAAAAACTCAATTCCATTGAATTGGGTGTGTTTATAGAAATTTGCTGATTTAAATTGTTCAATTTAAATTGTGGATTTGATAGAAATGATTTCAATTAAATTGTTGAATTTAATTGTGAAAATAAATTGTGTGATGATGGAATTGGTTTTGAATGGATTTCAAACTGGTGAAAATGGCTTAAAATGATTTGATAGAAACCCAGTGGTTTTATCTTGTGAAAAATGCATGTTTTGAATAAAACCTATATTGGTTTTAGATGGAATGAAATTTGCACTTTTGAAATGGAAGAATGAGATTGATCGTATTTTAAGCATTCTTAGAATAGTTCGCCCATCATATAAGAGCGCGTGCAAGCCTTAGGTAGTTAGTGAGTTATTTGGATACACTCAACGCTACGACAACGTTCTAAAACATACTTGCGGCGGGTCACATCCCCGATGAGTTGGTGACGAGTCTCCTTTGGCCAGTGTCATAGGGACGTGTGTATACATATTTGTTGAGTTCACATAGAGAGTGTGGAATTCTATAACTGGTAAATATTTTGAAGAAGTAGATATTTCTTGCTCCTTTGTTTCTAATGTAAATATAAAGGGTGTCATCTCTCAACGCAACTTATGTTTGCCAATGGTACCGTTATCTTGCTTAAATTGTATTTATGTATTTTTTGTTTAACAAACTCTAGATGCAATTAAAATGTAAATTAAGATCTGTAAGTGCAGGCGTGTTTACACATCAAGAGGGAACACCATAATGAAGAGGCAGATTAAATGCTTGAAGTGGAGAATAAAACAAAAGAGAAACTGTTTAACAACGAAGATGAAGTTCAAAGGCCAACAACCTTAAAATTGTTAAAGAACCTGAATTGAAATCTTTGAAATTTTGATGTTGACAATAAAGGATGACATGAAATGAGTAATGCGATAAATTCATTGTTTGGGATGTTTTTTTTATGAGGGGGTGTGATAGCAAGTAATGGTTGCCTTTTAGACAATCTATGACCACTCATACCTGACCAATGTGAAAAATGAGTATTTTTTCTATAAATATGTAAAAATAAATATCTTGAAAACAAAATGGAAATTAAAATAAGGGTTGTTTTAGAAATTATGAAAAAACATTTTCTTACGTCCATTTTATAAGTAATGATCATGTCCATTCCATCCCGTCATGGAACTCTCTAATAATGGAATAATTGGAATAATTATTTAAATAATATCATTTGAAATAATTTATTCTAGACAAATAATCAAAAAATAGTTTTTTATTAGAATAAAATATTATAAAGACTTTGAAAATTGATATATAGGTTTGGAAATTTAATTTATTATTTTTAAATACATTTTTTTATTCATTAAATATGTTTTAAGTTGTGCAAAACATCTTATAAATTTGAATCATTTTTTATATCATTATGAAGTCATAAAATTTTCCGCATATGTAAAATTATATTTTTACTATTCACTTCATGGTTTAACATTTTTCAGAAAAATATTAAAAATTCACTCCTCGTTAATTTTGACATCTTGATTTAAAAAATGAAATTAATTTTATCAAAATAAAATAACTATTTTAGGTGATTCTAACATTTATAACTTAAAAATTAAGGTTTTTCACTAGAGAGAATAAATCATAATTTAAAAATATAGATTTATTCTTCCTTTGAGTTACATGATTTGAACATTTATTTCAACATTTATCTGTAATTCTTTCAAAATATGCCTACTTTTAATTCAAATATTGGGTAATTCATTCATTTTTTGTGATTGTGAATTTTGGATTTAAATGTTAAATGACTTTAAATATTGTTTTTCAATTATATATTCATTTTTTAGGATAATCTGAATCTCCCTCGCCTCCCCACTTGATGAAGCTGACCACCAGATCCAAGCCGCCGTAGGTGAATGAGCAAGGAGATGAACCCTAAAGCCTTGGGTGGTCGAAGCTCATCGTTCGCCGCCAGTCCGAGGAGAAGATGCGAACGAGTCGCTGCCAGTTAGAGAATGACCGAAGCAGAACACCCGAAGCGTCGTTTGATGAACTGGAGTCCATCGGATCTGAACCCCTCACCGAATCGCACGCGCCGTCACGGAAGAAGAAGAATCTGACCGCCATTGTCCCCAAATCTCACCGTCGAGGTCGTCGGAATGTTGAGATATTTTTTGATTTTAAAATTTGAATATGGGAGAGATAAAAAGGGTAAAAAAAAAATTGATATGCGGGATTAGATACGAAAAAAATGATATGTTTCTTATCTCTAATAAGGGTGGTGCACAAGTCTATATACATGAGTACGTGATAAAGAAGCAAAGAGGGAAGACAAGATCTAGGTGGGTAGAGCTAATCATAAAGAGGCTACCTTTTGCGGTAGCTCGTACGAAGAGATGACGAATACAATGACATGTGATGACTGAGAGAGAATTGTCAACAACGACGCGCAAAGAGATTCATGATGGTGCAATGTATTGAAAGTATTTTTGATTGTGGAGATCAAACGGCATGTCCCGGTTGTGGTGATCGGCAGCAATGACGACCCTGAGAATTCCGTTGCTCCAGACCCACATTAAAAATTTTGCCCTAAATACATTGAGAGTTACAGTAAAGTAATAAAATTGATGCCCCTTTGTATTTTTTTTTCTTTCTTGTGTGTTGCCCTAGCCCATGGGCTCTTTGGGCTTGTCCTAGGGCCGGTCCTAATCGGCAGTACATCAAAATGGTACGTTCATGGGTGTGAGTGCGTTGTAAAAATTTCTTCTAGTGATATAAGGCATTTGGGTGAATTCTTTGGTGTTTTACGATTGCTTTCGATGCGACGTCGGGCTCTGCCCCAACAATTTGTATCAAAAGAAGTTCACAGTTCTGACCTGAGAAGATCAAGATGTAGTGATGAAGTCACATTGAGGAGTTCGTCAGGGATTTGCAAAGATGAAAACTGTAATGGGTGCAACGAATCATGTCACTGTCGACATGGATGATCTGATGCAGATCAAGATCTAACTAAGGTGGAATTGATGTGACGGATCTGGTCATGACTGAGTCGATGATGGTTGAGCCGACAATCACGATGACGCTGATGGTGGGGATGACGGTGGAGTATTCAAATTTCAAAATGATCCCCAAGTCGATTGCCAGGTTGGTGATCTGAAGACTACTGCTAGACGAGAAGAAAGAACCCCCTCATGTCGCACCCTGTTCCTAGCATTCCAAATGGACCAACAACCTACAGTTAAGAGAATGGATCTTCCCTTATGTTCATGTTTGTTGTCACCCACACCTTGAAACTAGTTGGAGAGAAAATTGTTGGGATATTTTTTGATTTTAAAATTTGAATATGAGAGAAAAAAATAGATATGAGAGAGATATGATAAAAAGAGATATGTAGGATTATATATGAAAAAAGATATACGTGGGATTAGATGTGAAAAAAAGAGATGTGTGATTAGATATGAAAAAAAGATGTGCTTCATATATTTGAGAGGGGTGGTGCACACATCTATATATATGGGGACGTGATAATGAAGCACAGAGAGAGAGAGAGTTGACAAGATGTAGCCGCTGCGAGAGAGAATCGAGAAGGGGTTGCTGCGTTTACGGTAACCGGTGCAAAGAGAGAGAGCAGGCAAGATATAGCTACCTAGAGATAACCGAGAAGATGTTACAGCTTGTGGTAGCTCATGCGAAGAGATGACAAAGACAATGGCGTGTGACGATTGCAAGAGAATTGTCAACAATGACATGCAAAGAGATTCATGATGGTGTTGTGTATCAAAAGTTTTCTTGGTTGCGGAGATCAAGCGGTGTGTCCCAATTGTGGTGATCAGTGGTACATCAAAATGGTACGTTCATGGGTGTGGGTGCATTGTAAAATTGTCTTCAGGTGTGGTGTGAAAATCTTTCGGGTGAGTATGTCAAAATTCTTTTGAGTGGAAAAATCCTTCAGGTGCTGTGGTAAAATTTTTTCGGGTGATAAAAGGCCTTCGGGTGAATTCTTTGGTTTTTTGCGACTGCTTCCGCTACGCGTCGGGCTCTGCCCCAACAATTGGTATCAGATGAGGTTCACGGTTCCGATTTCAGAAGATCGAGATGTAGCGATGAAGTCACATCGAGGAGTTTGTCAGAGATCTACAAAGATGACATCTATAATGAGTGTGATGAATCATGTCAGTGACGGCATGGATGATCCGATGCATATGGAGATCCAACTATGGTGGATGTGATGCGATTGATCTAATCATGGTGGAGTTGATGACGGTAGAGTTGGATGATCACTGTGGCAATGATGGTGGAGATGGTGATAGAGTATTCAAATTTTAAATCAAGATGGATATTGTTGGAATATTTTTTTATTTTAAAATTTGAATATGAGAGAGAGAAAAAAGGAGATATGAGAAAGAGAGATGAAAAAAAGAGATATGTGGGATTAGATATGAAAAAAGATATATGTGGGATTATATATGAAAAAAACAGAGATATGTGTGATTAGATAAGAAAAAAAGACGTGCTTCATATATTTGAGAGGGGTGGTGCACACCTCTATATATATGGGGATGTGATAAATAAGCACAGAGAGAGAGTTAGCAAGATGCAGTCGTTGCGATAGAGAATCGAGAAGGGGTTGCCGCATTTACGGTAACTGGTGCGAAGAGAGAGGGTAGACAAGATGTAGCTGCCTATAGATAACTGGGAAGAGGCTACCGCTTGCGGTAGCTCATGCAAAGCGATGACGAAGACAATGTGATGTACATGGATTTTTACATGTATTTTTTATTTAATTTTTTTAGTTTTAATTAATTAGTTTAAACATTTTTAATATTTTTAGTTTATTTTTGTAGGTTTATAGTAATTTAGTTATTTTGGATAATTTTTAGTTAATTTATATATTGATATTAGTATTTTAGTATTTTTATTAGTTTATATTAATTTTATATATTAGTATTAGTTTCATTAACATTTCTCTTAATTACTTTTTATTGTTATTTTTTTTAGCTAATTAAAATTTTATATATTTAATTATATTATTATTATTTGATTAACATTTAACAATTTTTTTTTTGTTTAGAATTTTAGTTTAAATTTTGAAAGTTGTCCCCCCCCCCTTTTTACTCCCCTTACCCGCACTCCCCTTCCCCCCTTTTTCTTTTTTTTGACCCATTCCTCACCTGCCTCCTCTCTCCATTCCGAACCCGCCGCCCCTCTAGCTCCTCTCCCTGGCGGCCGGACCCCTCACGAACCCGCCTCCCCTTTCTCACCCCTGGACCCTCCACCCTCCCTCTCCCATTTATTCTTCATTCATCAACCCAGCCGCCCATCTCCACGCAGCCGCCTCCTGCCTTCAACCTCCGCCACCCCGTCTCCCTCACAAGCCGGACCCCTCTCCTCGCCGCACTCTCCCTCCCCGCTCGCATTCCCCTTACCGCGCGCCACCCAGCCGCGCCGCCGGCCTCACTCACCGTCGCGCCCCACCCCCTCCTCTCCCTCTCTCGGCCGGACCACCACCCTCCTCACCGTCGCGCGCCACCCCCTCCTCTCCCTCTCTCGGCCGGACCACCACCCCCTCCTATCACCCTGGCCGACCCCGCTCCCTCTCTTCACCCGGCGCCACACACGCAGTCGCCTCCTGCTGTACAGCCCAGCCGCCCACCTCCTCTCGGCCGCCACCCTCCCGCGCCCCACTCTCTCTCTTGTTTTCTTTGCAGTACACCGGTCACCAGCCATCCGAGGAGTCGACCAGCAGCCGCGCACCGCTCACCGCTCATATCCTCCGTTCCGGTGGTAGCATAGCTGGCGCGCGACGTCATCACGTGCCGAGGTGCAGTCAGATATTGAAGAACGAGTTGCATGCAGTGAGAGTGAAGACTGACACGATTATTTGTTGGTAACACAGTCTTATTTTACATGAATTGTCATCTTATTGCCGTGTTTACATTTTCAGTTGTGATGTCGGGGTGATTTTCTTAGTGTCGGGATGTTGGTTGATTAATTAAAACTATTGCGCATGCCATGCAAGTATTATTTGATGATTAATTGTCAATTAAATTTATTTTAATTGAATATTTATCTGTTTAAATTATTTTTGCACTGAATTAATTGCTAAAATTAAAACTGGCCATTTTAATTATAAGTCGACGCGGCGGTCCGAGAAGGTAAACCGCGTTGACTGATGGTAGGTGCAAATTAGTGACACAACTTTGTGAGAAACGGGTTGTGTCATTTCGCCATGTAGTTCGGGGCTTGAACGAGTTTTCTAATTTATTTATGACACCAGAGAACGGGACTTTAAATAAAATTGGGAAATTAAAATTGAGCATCTAAAAAATGGTTATATTTTCGGAACTGACGATAATTAAACAGAATAAATAATTAATCATCCTAAAGAATACCTTGCACGGCTGCGTGATAATTTAATTGTGACACCAGCATCCCCGACACATTTTGTTGACTTAGAGTCCATCATCATTTTCATTTGCAATTTTCTTTTTACCTTCAGTCTTCTCCGTTTTAGTTTAATTAAAAAGAAAAAAAGGGGAAAACTCACAAATAGGTATTCCTTCAATCCCTTGTCCTTGTTCGTCTAAACACCGTCCAACGAAATATTTTTAGTGAACTAGATTCCGTGCTCTCTGTGGTTCGACCCTGCTCGCCACTTTTACAGTATCCAGTCGGTTATAAAAATTCGCAAAATTGGACGCGCTGCGATGCACGTACCAAATTTCTGGCGCCGTTGCCGGGGAGCACGTGCACGTCTAGCATTAAGAAAATTTCAAGTAGACCTTGCTTTAGGGACTGTTCGCCTAAATGGTGAACACTCGTACTTCTGATCCGTCAAAGAACGACACACCCCTTGATCCACAACTTGAACATCAAAGAGAGGGAAAAGAACAAGTCGGTACCTCAGCTGCAAACGCAATGCATCCACCTGCGGAAAGCGTTGAAACTCATATTCCGACACTTCCTAGTGGACAAGTCCATCCACTTTTCCAAAACCGTCTCGATAATCAATGACCTCGGACTACTATGAGACAGGAGTTGCGACCCAACACAGTCGGAATAAGCTCAGGTATAACACGACCCAGAATTCAAGCAACGCACTTTGAATTGAAGCCGTCCACGATCAACCTGCTCCAACAACATGCACAGTTTCATGGATTGAGCAGCGAAGACCCTTATATGCATGCGAACAGATTTCTTGAAGTCTGTGACACATTTAAATATAACGGAGTAACGAATGATGCGTTGATCCTACGACTGTTTCCATTTTCGTTACAAGGGAAAGCAAAGGACTGGTTGGAGAGTCTCGACCCCGAAACAGTTTTCACATGGGAAGTGTTGAGAAGAAAATTCCTTGATCGATATTACACAACAGCTCAATCTTTGAAAAACAAGAGAGACCTCGACTCCTTTTTTCAAAGTGAATACGAATCGTTAGGAGAAGCTTGGGAAAGATTCAAGTCCATGTTAAGACGTTGTCCCCATCATGGGATGAAGTTGGCAAACCAGCTGCAAGCTTTCTACTATGGACTTCAATCCGAGAGTAAGTCTGCCATCAACACTGCTACTGGAAATGCGTTCATGGAAATGGATCCTGAGGACCTGTACATATTGATTCAAAACATGGCCGAACACAGTTTCCAGTGGCCAGAAGATTTTTCAAGATGAAAGGCAGGAGTGCATCACGTTGATACTCAGACATTCATGGCTGCACAATTTGAAGCTCTCAACAAGAGGATTGACAACTTGTCAATAAACCCGCCTAAGCCAGTCCATGTTGTTCAAGCTGAACACTGTCCAAATTGTGGTGGTCCTCATGATTATTCCATGTGTCCATATAACACTACAGAAACCAAGATGTCTGAAGCTAACTTCGTTAGTTACAACCGTGGAAATTATGGGAACAATTACAACACAAACTGGCAAGGCAATACCCAAAATCAAGGTTGGAAGGAACCAGTGGCTACTCAGCCAATGAACCATAACATGGGTCCACCTGGATTCACTGCTCAACCTACCTTCAGACCCGCCATGCAACCACAAGATCAAGGGTCTCAACAGAAATACCGACCACCGTTCCATCAACAACAGCAGTATAAGGAGCAAAAGCAAACAACAGACTGCGCTCCTGCTGCAACACAAGGTCAAAAAGATTGGGGAGAAACTATAGCAAAGTTAATGATGTCCAATCAATCACGGTTTGAATCACAAGAGATGGCAACCCAAAACTTATAGGCTTCCATGCGCAACATTGAAAATCAAGTCGGCCAGTTAGCCGCACAAATGCAAAGCCGACAGCAAGGAACTCTACCAAGCAACACAAGAGTCAACCCAAGAGAAGAAGCAAAAGCCATCATATTGCGAAGTGGCACACAGTTACCAGAGCACCAAAAGCCTGATGTTCAACCAACAGATGAGACGCCTATACCTTCTACTGAAAATGGCGACTCAACAAACAAAGCAATCCAACTTGAACCCAAAGAGGAGGAAGATCAAAACATACTTGAAAAGAATGAAAAGGCAAGAAAGGAGAAGGAAAATGAGGCACTCAACGAAAGAGCGAAATCCCACATACCACCTCGACTGAAGCAAAGGAAGTTGGATGTTCAATTTTCAAAATTCATGGAGATGTTCAAAAAGCTTCAAATAAATATTCCTTTTGCGGAAGCCATCACACAAATGCCCCACTATGCCAAATTTCTCAAAGAACTTCTGTCAAAAAGAAGAAAATTAGATGATGTGGGAACAGTCATAATGCACGAGGAATGTTCAGCGATCATACCCAGATCCATACCTCCAAAACTAAGAGACCCTGGGAGTTTCACTATTCATTGCAATATTGGAGGGTGTCAATTCGGAAGAGCTTTGTGCAACCTCGGAGCTAGTGTCAATCTCATGCCGTCTGGAATCCTTGAAGAACTGGGCATCACCGAATTAAAGACAACGAGATTCGCCTTGCAAATGGCTGACCGATCAGTGAAGCATCCTCGAGGGATTCTAGAGGATGTTCTTGTCAAGGTTGATAAATATTACTTCCCTGCTGACTTCATTGTCCTCGATATAGAAGAAGATAAGGACGTCCCACTCATTCTCGGGAGACCCTTCTTAGCGACATGCAGAGCACTGGTTGATGTCCAAGAGGGAAAGTTGATTTTTAGAATTGGGGATGAGAACATAACATTTGATGTCCTAAAGGCCATGGAAAAACCATCTGTAGCAGACTGTCATTTCCTGGATACAATTGAAGAATGGGATGAGTTTGCAAGCGATGTGCTGGACCTCGCAGATTTGCACAAAGAAAATAAAGAGTTCACTGAATCAATCGAGGAAGTGGAATTCATCAGGAATATAGTCGAGCCTTTAGATAGACATGAATTCACTTCACTTACTCCATCACTTGAAAAGCCTCCAACAGTTGAGCTTAAACCTCTTCCATCAAACCCGAGATATAGCTACTTGGGAGATTTAAACACCTTACCAGTCATCATAAATGCCAATCTTTCGAGTGAACAAGAGAGAAAATTGCTCAATGTCCTGTCACAAAGGAAACCAGCAATAGGTTGGAAGATTGCTGATCTAAAAGGTATAAGTCCTGCCATCTGTACTCACAGAATACATATGGAAGATAATTCAAAACCCTGCAGGCAACCACAACGACGCTTGACACCTCCCATGAAAGAATTAGTCAAGAAAGAAGTCATTAAACTTCTTGATGCCGGTTTAATTTTTCCAATCTCCGACAGTCAGTGGGTTAGCCCGTTGCAAGTGGTACCTAAAAAGGGTGGAACCACAGTGGTTGAGAATGATAAAGGAGAATTGATAACCACAAGAACAGTGACTGGATGGAGAGTGTGCATCGACTATCGGAAATTGAATGATGCCACTAGAAAGGATCACTTCCCATTACCCTTTATTGATCAAATCCTTGAACGATTGGCAGGACGAGATTACTACTGTTTTCTGGATGGATACTCGGGCTATAATAAAATAGCAGTGACACCAGAGGATCAAGAGAAAAGCACGTTCACTTGTCCATATGGTACATTTGCTTATAGGCGAATGCCTTTTGGAATGTGTAATGCTCCAGCCACATTTCAACGATGCATGGTGGCAATGTTCCATGACATGATTGAAGAGTTCTTGGAAATTTTCATGGATGACTTCTCAGTGTATGGAAATTATTTTGATGACTGTCTAGAACATTTGGATAAGGTTTTGGCAAGATGCGAAGAAAAGAATCTGGTACTTAATTGGGAAAAGTCACACTTCATGGTCCAAAGTGGAATAGTCTTAGGCCATCAAATTTCAAAGAAAGGAATTGAAGTTGACTCCGTAAAGATTAGTACAATCTCTGAGTTACCCATGCCTTCTTCAGTTCGTTCCATTCGAGGTTTTCTTGGGCACGTTGGATTCTATAGACGCTTCATCAAGGATTTCTCTGTTATTGCCCGACCCCTTACGAATCTATTGGGAAAAGATGTCACGTTCCACTTCAGACCTGAATGTCAGGAAGCATTTAAATTATTAAGGCAGCGTTTGGTTGAAGCCCCAATAATGATTTCACCTGATTGGGAGCAACCATTCGAGTTAATGTGTGATGCTAGTGACTCGGCAGTTGGAGCTGCCTTGGGGAAAAGAAAAGAAAAGATCTTTAGGACAATCTACTATGCTATCCGAACATTGAATGAGGCCCAACATAACTACACAACAACTGAAAAAGATCTGCTAGCAGTTGTTTTTGCCTTTGATAAATTTCGATCCCATCTGTTGTTCTCAAAAGTCACTGTCTATACGGATCACGTTGCACTTCGGTATCTAATGGCCAAGAAAGATGCCAAACCGAGACTCATTCGATGGATACTGTTACTTCAGGAATTTGACATTGAAGTCAAGGACAAAAAGTGAACAGAGAACGTCGTTGCTGATCATTTATCACGCCTCGACCATGACACAAGTGAAATCAATGTCAAACTAATCACTGAAACATTTCCTGACGAACAACTCTATGCCATTGAGACAATCACACCTTGGTATGCTGATTTCGTGAACTACTTAGCTTCAGGTGTGATACATCCAGATTTATCAAAGGAACAGAGGAAAAGATTTCTGAATGAATCACGACATTACTACTGGGATGATCCTTTACTTTTCAAAGACTGTGCGGATGGAATGATAAGAAGATGCATCCCTGAAGAAGAAGTGGAGAGTGTTTTGAACTTATGCCATACTGGAGAAGCTGGAGGAAACCATGGGATTCATCGAACAATCAGCAAGGTGTTACAATGTGGTTTGTACTGGCCGACCATGAATCGTGATATTCGTGAATTCGTCATGAATTGTGACAAATGCCAAAGAAACGGGGGTATAAGCTGGAAGCGCGAAATGCCACAACACTCAATCATGGGAATTGAAATTTTTGACATATGGGGAATTGACTTCATGGGTCCTTTTCCTAAATCTTTTGGTAAATCCTATATCCTTGTCTGTGTGGACTATGTGTCAAAATGGGTGGAAGCTGAGGCATTCTCAGAAAATACTGCTCGAGTCGTCATTAAATTTTTGAAGCAACACATTTTTACCCGGTTCGGAATTCCAAGGCTCATCATTAGTGACCGTGGTACCCACTTCAATAATGAACTGTTTCGGAAGCTAATGACTCGCCATGTATGTCATCACTACATGAGCACCCCATACCACCCACATACCAATGGCCAAGATGAGGTTTCAAACTGAGAAATTAAGGGTATTTTGGAGAAAACTGTAAGTACATCTAGGAAAGATTGGTCACCAAACTTGATGATGCACTATGGGCCTACAGAACTGCCTACAAGACACCCATTGGAATGTCCCCATATAGGTTGGTCTTTGGGAAAACCTGCCACTTACCTGTAGAATTGGAACATAAAGCTTATTGGGCTGTGAAGAAACTGAATTTTGATCTCAAAACTGCCCAAGAGAAGCGTTTTCTACAAATGAATGAACTGGATGAGATGAGGAGAGAAGCATATGACAATGCTTTGATTTACAAAGAGAAAACTCGAGCCTGGCATGACAAACGGATCCAACAAAGAAATTTTTCAACAGGCGACAAAGTTCTCCTCTTCAACTCACGACTTCGAATCATGGCTGGAAAACTCAAGTCGAAGTGGTCAGGTCCTTACACCGTCACAATTGTTTATCCACATGGTGCTGTCGAAATTTCTGATGGGAAGATGCCCCCATTCAAAGTAAATGGTCAACGCCTTAAACTTTACCACACTTCGGATAAAATAGGCATCATTGAAGAACTACAATTGCAATGAGAAGTTATCCGTCTGGCTGAAGACGTAAAACTTAGCGCTGATCGGGAGGCAACCCGACTGCTTCTTCATTATTTGATCTTTGTTTTCTTATTCTATCTCTATCTCTCTATCTGCTTTGTGAATGCAGCTAAAAAAAATGTCTAGCTCTTCTGATTCTTCTGTGTTCATCGATGCGCTTGTTCCGTCTCCCTCTGACTTAGTACGACGGATGACTCAGGAGCTGGCTGATATCGAGCGCCGGCTTGAGGAACTTTCACTGGAGATTCGTGCTCAGCATCCAGCACCACCACAAAGAGCACAGATTCCGTTCCTCCCTCACCAGCTTCACGCTCACTTTGCTCCGGAGGTGGTTAATCCCACCAAGCGTCCCCGTGAGATCGAGGACACAACCACTAGTTCTCGTAAGAGGCAGAGGAATTCTGAGCTGATGGACCAAGACGATTGAACATTGTCCATTCGTCTGGCTGAAGACATAAAACTTAGCGCTTCCTGGGAGGCAACCCATGTTCCAGTTTCATTTCCCCCCCTTTTCTCCTTTTACCTGTTCTAATTTGTTTGAAAAAAAAAATAAAAATAAAACATGGCATGTGTGATTTTTTTTAGCTCCTCCTGATATTTGTATGCACCTGTCACTCTTCTGCATCTCTTCTTCTATTTAGATGATTCTTGGTGTTATCTTTATGATATGATGCGGGTATGTGTTGTCCATATGTAGATTTTACAGGTACATCATTTCTGGAACTTCATCGGATACAGTCAGCCTCTCCGCATCTATCTGCACTTACACAGGGAAGTGTTTTAATTTTCGCCATATTTTCTGCTTCCAAAAACACCATGTAAATTTAAAAAAAAAAGACTAACACTCCTGTCATTCATGAACCCACATAAGAATTGCTGTATTTTTATCGTGACCCAGTTGGGAACAGACCACTTCTGTCCCTAGGCAGTTTGAGCACTTGATTCTTGTTCTGGATTTCTTTGATCCTTGATCTCATGACTTAGATGATTGCTGATATTATTTCATGCTTCGAGAATGTTTTTCAAAAACTTGAATATTTTTGAGACACTTATTTGCACTCATTCGCATCTGTGCTGTCCAACATTATGTTTCCATACCCGTGAGGACTCTAATCCATTTCACAATCATCTCTTATTTCTCTTTTTCTTGAGGGAATCTCAACCATGTTTTGTCTTCTAGAACTTAACATGTTTTTCCATCAAAGCGATAGGAATTTTTGAAAGTTGCACTAAAATGATCGAGGCATCTGTTTGATATTTTAGCCCCGTTGACCCACTGAGCCAACCAAACATTTTCTCCTTCGTATAGCCCTTAGAATCCATGCAGGAGCCTTTTAGGATGATCCCAAGCCGATACCCTTCCCTACCAATTTCTTGAATTTTTTCATGATTATTTCAATCTAAGTGTGGGGGAGAGAGACTTACTCATGGAGAGGGTTCTTCGAGGGTCAGTGAGTCATTTGATGTACATGGATTGACATTATTCCATCCTGATCATTGACTTCTTTTTCACAGTAGCGACATTCATTTCATATTATTTTGATATAGGAATATAGAACCCTTTTCAGTTCCAACAATGAGTACATTGGTGGTCATTACGCGGTAACCCTTGACTTTGGGGATACCTATTAAAGTGATGATCCATTACTCCAGGAACTAGAGAGTTTTCTATATGACCTACCTTCATTGAGATGTTACAGCATATACGCTGCTTGTGTACCATTCTTTGGGATTATTGTCTGACACCTATTCCATGGGGTTTTTGGGTTGATACTCACCAGTTTTTCCTGACCATATTGTGAGTGAGTTGTGTCTTAAAAAAAAGTGAAAAAAAAGAGCGAAACATTGGCTTATCATATGCTTGGGGACAAGCAATGTTTTAAGTGTGGGGGAGAGAGAGTTTGAGGAAGACATTTGGATTGACTTATCATGCATTTATTTCAAGATTCAACCCTCCTTTTTACCAAAAAAAAATGTCAATTTTTTTTTTACCCACCGTCCCACAGCTTCAGAAACATTTGAACCTCATGTAAAGTCCTTGAGATTGGTGCATTCTTTTGATTTCCACTAGTGGAGATGTGAAATTCATGGCAAGCCTATGGTAAGCCTGCATGTGTATGAGAACTGAGTAAAACTTTGATCAAATGTTTTTGAGAGATGAGAGTGATGGTGAGGTAGGTCACATGATGAATGAGTGCACGTACTTGTTTTGAAAAAAAATGCAAGTGAAAGAAATATTATTTTTGAAACTGAAGTTTTAAATGAAGCATGATATATTATGAGGAAAGAGATTGACAAATTTTGAACTTGTAATGTTGATGTTTTGATCTGTCTGTGGCCACTTGTGTTCTCTTTCTGATTGTTTTTCCCAGGAGTGCAAAAGTTTAAGTGTGGGGGATTTGATGTACATGGATTTTTACATGTATTTTTTATTTAATTTTTTTAGTTTTAATTAATTAGTTTAAACATTTTTAATATTTTTAGTTTATTTTTGTAGGTTTATAGTAATTTAGTTATTTTGGATAATTTTTAGTTAATTTATATATTGATATTAGTATTTTAGTATTTTTATTAGTTTATATTAATTTTATATATTAGTATTAGTTTCATTAACATTTCTCTTAATTACTTTTTATTGTTATTTTTTTTAGCTAATTATAATTTTATATATTTAATTATATTATTATTATTTGATTAACATTTAACAATTTTTTTTTGTTTAGAATTTTAGTTTAAATTTTGAAAGTTGTTTCCCCCCCTTTTTACTCCCCTTACCCGCACTCCCCTTCCCCCCTTTTTCTTTTTTTTGACCCATTCCTCACCTGCCTCCTCTCTCCATTCCGAACCCGCCGCCCCTCTAGCTCCTCTCCCTGGAGGCCGGACCCCTCACGAACCCGCCTCCCCTTTCTCACCCCTGGACCCTCCACCCTCCCTCTCCCATTTATTCTTCATTCATCAACCCAGCCGCCCATCTCCACGCAGCCGCCTCCTGCCTTCAACCTCCGCCACCCCGTCTCCCTCACAAGCCGGACCCCTCTCCTCGCCGCACTCTCCCTCCCCGCTCGCATTCCCCTTACCGCGCGCCACCCAGCCGCGCCGCCGGCCTCCCTCACCGTCGCGCACCACCCCCTCCTCTTCCTCTCTCGGCCGGACCACCACCCTCCTCACCGTCGCGCTCCACCCCCTCCTCTCCCTCTCTCGGCCGGACCACCACCCCCTCCTATCACCCTGGCCGACCCCGCTCCCTCTCTTCACCCGGCGCCACACACGCAGTCGCCTCCTGCTGCACAGCCCAGCCACCCACCTCCTCTCGGCCGCCACCCTCCCGCGCCCCACTCTCTCTCTTGTTTTCTTTGCAGTACACCGGTCACCAGCCATCCGAGGAGTCGACCAGCAGCCGCGCACCGCTCACCTCTCATATCCTCCGTTCCGATGGTAGCATAGCTGGCGCGCGACGTCATCACGTGCCGAGGTGCAGTCAGATATTGAAGAACGAGTTGCATGCAGTGAGAGTGAAGACCGACACGATTATTTGTTGGTAACACGGTCTTATTTTACATGAATTGTCATCTTATTGCCGTGTTTACATTTTCAGTTGTGATGTCGGGGTGATTTTCTTAGTGTCGGGATGTTGGTTGATTAATTAAAACTATTGCGCATGCCATGCAAGTATTATTTGATGATTAATTGTCAATTAAATTTATTTTAATTGAATATTTATCTGTTTAAATTATTTTTGCACTGAATTAATTGCTAAAATTAAAACTGGCCATTTTAATTATAAGTCGACGCGGCGGTCCGAGAAGGTAAACCGCGTTGACTGATGGTAGGTGAAAATTAGTGACACAACTTTGTGAGAAATGGGTTGTGTCATTTCGCCGTGTAGTTCGAGGCTTGAATGAGTTTTCTAATTTATTTATGACACCAGAGAACGAGACTTTAAATAAAATTGGGAAATTAAAATTGAGCATCTAAAAAATGGTTATATTTTCGGAACTGGCGATAATTAAACAGAATAAATAATTAATCATCCTAAAGAATACCTTGCACGGCTGCGTGATAATTTAATTGTGACACCAGCATCCCCGACACATTTTGTTGACTTAGAGTCCATCATCATTTTCATTTTCAATTTTCTTTTTACCTTCAGTCTTCTCCGTTTTAGTTTAATTAAAAAGAAAAAAAATGGGAAAACTCACAAATAGGTATTCCTTCAATCCCTTGTCCTTGTTCGTCTAAACACCGTCCAACGAAATATTTTTAGTGAACTAGATTCCGTGCTCTCTGTGGTTCGACCCTGCTCGCCACTTT
Organism: Viscum album; assembly: GCA_963277665.1. Lineage (NCBI taxonomy): Eukaryota > Viridiplantae > Streptophyta > Magnoliopsida > Santalales > Viscaceae > Viscum > Viscum album. Next base: position 546,703,505 of record OY728140.1, read on the forward strand.
TACAGTAGCCATTCGGTTATAAAAATTCGCAAAATTGGACGCGCTGCGACGCACGTACCACAATGGCATGCAACAATTGCAAGAGAATTGTCAACGACGGCGTGCAAAGAGATTCATGATGGTGTCATGTATCGAAAGTCTTCTTGGTTGCGGAGATCAAGCGGCGTGTCCCGGTTGTGGTGATCGGCGATACATCAAAATGGTACGTTCATGAGTGTGGGTGCACTGTAAAATTACCTTTGGGTGTGGTGTGAAAATCCTTTGGGTGAGTATGCCAACATTCATTCAGGTGGAAAAATCATTCAAGTGCTCTGGAAAAATTCTTTCGGGTGATAAAAGGCCTTCAGGTAAATTCTTTGGTGTTTTGAAACTACTTCTGCCTGTTGACGTCAAGGTAGAAGGCCACACCACTTGAAGACCCGAACACCCCCTGTGAGTAGAACTTGAAAAGAAAAAAAGCAAAAAAAAATAAAAAATAATATATATATTTAATAATAATAATAATTTTTCTGTGCTTGAAGGATCCCCCTATCTTCGTTTGTGCTTGAAGGACCATCTTCTTGATGTGTGGCGCAATAGATAGTGATCTTTTGAATCGTTGGAAAATATCTCTTACAAATAAATAGAAATTGACAATTGTCGCTAATAAAGAAGAATACTCTTTCCTGGTGTACTGTATGCCCCTATTAATTGTGGGAAAATTCATCTCTAGAAGGCCTTTCAATCTAGGTGTACTGAAACACTCTGAAAACCATTTGGTGCCTTGAAGATGGAGTGGCTATAACGGATATAGGTTCTGGACATCTGATTTTTGAATTTATCAATGAGAAGGACAAACAAAATGGGAACCACGAGAGGCCTTGGTCGTTCGATAATCATCTCATCCTAATGGAAGATCTAAAAGAACAAGGGGATATCCTCATACAAATCTTTCCAACTCTCCTTTTTGGGTGCAACTAAAAGGTATCCCATTTTGTGGTGGATCAGATCGAGTTTTGCGAGAAATCGAAGACCGTATTAGTGAGTTTTTAGAATGGGATCTATCAAATCCTTTCTATTGGGGGCCTTCTGTGAGGATCAAGGGGATGATCGACATATCACAACCACTTATGAGGGGAACCTTCTTGTTAATAAAGGACTCAAATGCATGGATATCCTTTGAATACAAAAATTTCCAGTCTTTTGCTTCTTTTGTGGATGCCTTGGACATGCAGAAAAAGATTGCGAGGCAAAGGAAGTAAACGGAGAAGGAAACATTATTCTACAATATGGCCACTGGCTCCGTGCTAAAAACTCTGGAATTTCATTTGTACCTGAGTTTGAAAGGCAAAGAGACAGAGAGAGACTTACCAAGGTCCTTTGTGCGCAAGCGACCCCCATTCAAAACAAGGTCATTCTACTGGGACCTCCAGTCTTTCATGCAAATCATTGTGGCTAAGTGCGATCAAAGGGTATAGAGAGGCAAATTTTAAAAGGTCCTTTAGCTGAAATTGTGAATATCAGTGAACCCCAAGTGATACTTTCTACAACGATGGATTTTCCACCATCTATCTTTCTTCCAACCACTGAGAGAATTCTTAAAGCCCCCCTAGTCCAAAATGAATATGCTCTAACTCGCCAGATCAAAGCAATCAGGTCCCAATGGTTTCCATGCTATTTTCTTCAAAAAATTATGGCATACTGCGGGGCCTGATATTTTGAGTCTAATGAAGGATCTCTGGACAAGTGAAGCCAATATTTTCTCTATCAATGACATCTTTATTACCCTTATCCCAAATATTAAAAATCCCTTTTCATCTCAGACTTCAGACTCATCATTCTATGTAATGTGACTTGTAAAATCTTGTCAAAGATTTTGGTGAACCGGCTATGAGACTGGTTACCTTCTATTATTTTTGAAAACCAAAGTTCCTTTGTTCCTAAAAATATTATCTTTGATAATGTTATTACAACTCATAAAAATTTTCATTCTATGAAAACATGCTCGGTGGATAAAAGAGGTGTTATGACTTGGAAGCTTGATATGACAAAAGCTTATGGTAGATTGGAGTGGTCCCTTCTCCAGTTTGTGATGAGCAAGTTGGGATTTTGTACCAAATGGATCAATGTCATTATGCAATGTGTCACCTCTATTTCATTTAATATTAAAATTAATGGTGTCCTCACAAAGAGATTTTCCCCTACCATGGGTCTTCGCCAGGGGGACCCACTCTCTCATTTCCTCTTTATTTTGGTGGCTAATGTTTTCTCTAATCTTCTTTCTGTGGTAGAACTTGTTAATATCATTCATATCATGAAGTTGTGTCATTGAGTCCAACCTATTTCTCACCTATTTTTTACTGATGATAATTTACTTTTTTCAAGGACTACTATGGAAGAATATGCTACTATACGTTATACTACCCACAACTACGAATAAGAATCCAGACAGTTGGTTAATCTCTCCAAATCTGAAATCTATTTCAACTATGGTGTTCCTTCAAGTATATAGGATTTACTTTTACATGATTAATGTATCTGGTTGGTCGATAAGTATCAAAAATATTTGGGTCTCCCCACCATTTTTGGCTGCTCAAAAAAGAGGTGTTTTTAGGTATCCTGGATAAAGTTGCAAAAAATATTCAGGGCTGGGCTTTTAAAAGGATTTCTAAAGTGGGAAAGAAAAATCTTATAAAAGGTGGGACCCAATCAATCCCAACTTATGTTATGTCTCTCTTTAAACTCCCCATATTTTCCATTGACTAACTTCACTCTCGCTTGACTAACTCCTGGTGGGGTATGAACAATGGGAGGAATAAAATTCATTAGATTGCCTAGGATAAGCTCTGTCATCCTAAAGCTTGCGAGGGAATGGGTTTTCGGGATATGCACCACTTCTATAACACCCCAAGGATTTACAAATAAATTTAATATTGAATTCATGAAACATTGAGTCTACAAAACAACACTTTGTAATAACCTAGCCAATAAACATAAATTTTCCACTTTAGTGATTTGAATTTCAAAAAACTGACATACACGGTTGCGCTGAGGGTGATATTTGGAATCTGATAGAATCAACTTAAATTTTGGTGAATAGTAACATACCCTTTTGAATAGTAATGTACCCTTATGAATAGTAATATGACCCTTATGAATAGTTACCTCACCCAAGAATGTTTAAATAAAATTCAGGCACCTTATAAATGAAGCAGAATATTTTATAAATTATTAATTAAGTATTCATTTTTTTTGTGAGTGATAAATATTTAATTATAATTTTAAATTAATAATTTAATTAATTTTCATAAAATGGGTTCTTAAATAATTTTGTTTGTCCTGTGATTTTAGAATAATTTAATAAGACCTTAGTTAAATTTTCAGGGTATTATAAAATTAGTTTTGGTTTTAAAACTGTATTTTTTGAGTAAATAATGATTTTAATTAAAAGTTAAATTTATCATAATTAGAAAATTAGTTTGATAAAATGGAGTCCATTTTGGATTCTACACATCGAAAAATTACTATGGTGAATTTTTGGGATTTTTTTTGAGATATTTGAATTTTTAGTGAATAGTGAAATACATTAATTTACCGTATATATACATTATAGGTTAAATAAACTATTCCTTGCATCATGGATGATGTAAGAAACCATTAGTGAGAAATAACATGCACATATTACTATTCTTGGTCACAAGAATCAATATTATTTCTTGTCTTGAGCAAAATAAAAAAATAATGAATAATATATTCAAAAATCACTCCTCTCCTCCACTATAAACCCCCCTCTCCCCCTTTTCTCTTCACTCCTATCAAGCCTCATGGATTGTTTAAATTCTAATAAAATATCCTCCCAATCTTTTTCCCCACGTCCAGTAGCCCTTGGTCTCATAAAAAGACCAAAACCTATCCCCTAAAGAGGCTCTCAAGGAAGATAACTTCAAGAGGCAAATTCCTCTTTTCATTTTTTTTTATTTCGAGTTCCTTTCTTTTCTTTTTCTTTCCTCACCTCCTTTTATCCAAATGTTATGATAACTACAGTACCTTACATGTACTGAAATGTTGTTATAATATTGGAATAATTCATCATCATCTCTCATTTCCCCTTCTTTTATATTAGAAATGAAATCATCATCCGGAATGTGTTAATTTATCACATTCAAGGATGATGGGTTTTCAATTTCTATTACCATCTTCAATTCTGGTAATGAAACCATTTTGATGGTTGAACCAGACTATAATATATATATTATAACTTATTTAAGGTTTTGGAATCTTTTTATACATATGATATTAATTTATATGAGTTTTTTGTGATAAAAAACCACCAATTAACCCAAATAATTATCATTAAAGTTTTATATAATGATTAATCTTCACTCCCAATAACCAAATGAATTTTATAACCATATAATCTTATGAATGTTAACAAATAAAATAAAACTTATATTTTTTACAACCATTATCATCTTACATGTTTATCCTTACATGTATATAAGTAAACTGGCCATGAATACCAAGGAAGAAAATGCTCACAAACAATAAAATTGAACCTCTTACTCCAATGGCCTGAAGATCGTCATTTTTTATTGATTTTTGATAATCCATCAAGAAGGTCATAAATGAACTTAATAAGGCTATACTAAATACATTACATAAATAATAGGTTCTGGAAATATTAATTAATGAATTTAAATTGGTTATCTAGGGCACTAAGATCAAGTGAAGAACACAATCAAACTTAAGGTAAGAGTTTTCTATCCGAACCTCCATTTTCATTTGGGTTACTCTTATTCTCTACTTACCTCAATTAAATTATTATTTATTCATATTTACTCCTCATAAATTATATGTGAATATTATATATATGTGTATTAACCATAGTCCTACTTTCATTTATGAGGAGTTATATGTTTTAAAAGGATCTTTAAAAAATTCTTCCCGAGATACAAACTCAATTCAAGGGAATTTCTCAAATTCTTATCTATTTTAAAGGGAACTATATAATCTATTTTTAGCAACCATTATCTTTCTAAAATCACTTATTTTATTATGAAAAAACTATTTTACTTGACTTATAGTTTTATGCAAATATTTTTCCAAAAGAACTCTTCTTTTCAAAGTAAAAGAGTATTTATCTCAAGAATTACTCGATGATTTTATAAGAGTATCTTCATATATTTCAACACTCTTATTAATTATTATGTATTATTGGGATTAATATTTTATGATACTATCTACCATATTTAATTGAATGGTTTATGATTAGTTTGATTGTGGATGTGCTATCTTAAAACCATTCACCAATTTACTCTGAATGGTTAGTGTTTATGCATAATGTTTGGGGAAAGTTATTTACATTTCATATGTTATTTTCAATATGAATATATTTATTATTTATGTTTATCCCCATTCATATGAGGAATGCATTGGACTTATTAAGTGATGGGTGGGGCCCACTATATCCCATTGATGCATCAGTAGGCCGCATGAAACAAACTATGGTCTTGGCATGAGGCCGTGACAAAATGGTTATTTATGATCTTGGCATGAGGTGTTGACAGTATGGTTATGATGTCTGACATTATGCATTCCCCCATTATGAAACTAGTAATTTAAATTTTATATGATTTTTTGACTAGTAGAATACCCATGATTATGATTTATTATGACATTATTTACTTGGCTTTTATTCCTACCATAATGTGTTAATGTTTATTTTTAAACACATGTATTTTTAGTTATTCATCATGCCTAATGTTTATGTTTATGATATATTCACCTGTATTTATTACCCTTACTGAGCATTTGAGATCACCCTTTCTTATGTTTCATTTTCCCAAGACATGAAGAGAGATATTTTGAATGACATGCAGGGATAACCTATGAGTTATGGATGTTGTCAAAGGAATTTTTATATTATATTTCCTTTAAAGTTGTAATGTTAAACTTATGTATGTATTAGGTTTTCTAAATAAAAAAAATATTCACTCCTTAAGGATATGAATTTCTTGTAATCATGCCAATGTAATGAAATAAGGCACCGACTCTGGGCAATTGGGGTCGGGGTCGTTATAGTTGGTATCAGAGGAAGTTTAGTAGAAAACTTGGAAATTAGATTTAGAAAATGTAGATTAAGGAACAAAATCCTAAGATAGACTTTGGGGATAAATATACAAGAAGGTCCTAGAATTTTGGTAAGGAATAGATTATGTGGAACTTTCTAGAAAATACATCCCTGTCTGGATACTACAGGTGGACGTAGTTATGGAAAAAATGTACCTAGGAGTAACAACTATGACAAGGAGTTTTGGGCTTGACTCGGGGTATCCTGGTACACGACAACATGCCTTATTTCACACCTAGTTTGACACTCTCGGGGGATATCCTTAGGATAAATCACATTTTATTTATAATCCATTATGAAGGATTAAAATGTAATTTTTTCCTCAAAGAAACCACATTTATGATTATGAGATTAGCTGTGTATAAGATTTAAATTTATGCTAAGTATTTTTCTACATTGATATTATACATTATGATTCAAATCTAGTGTATGCCATTATTTAGAAATGTCACATAGTAGAAGGAATAGAAACCGCATGAACACTCATATCCCATATAGGGATTTCCCTCCGACGCAAGATAATGATGTTGGATCTGGTTTTGTAACTGGTTCTGAGAAACTTATAACTATACTGAGACAACTGAATCAGGTTATTAACAATAAAATTACCCATATAGAGCATTCATATCGAAAATGTGGATGAGTTATGTTAGACCATTTTATGCGACAATATCCTCTATCATTTTATGGGACTATAAACACATTCATAGCGGATTAGTGGATAAGTTCATTAGAGAAGATATTTATTGCTTTATGATGTAACGAAAGAGAGAAGGTTGTCATGGTGGTTTATCATCTATCGGGAGATGCGGATCAGTGGTGGTCTTTAATTAAAAACACAAAGGAGGAGGAAGAAAAAGAATAAATGGAATAGAGTGATTTTAAGGAAATATTCTTAGAAAAATACTTCCCTCGTGAATAACGAGAAGATATGGAAATACAGTTTCTGAATCTGATGCAAAAAAAGGATGAGAATGTTGCAAAGTATGAAGCTAATTTCACAAGGTTAGAAAGACATGTCGTGGACTACATACGTAACCCAAGGAGCAACATTGATCAATTATTTTATGGTTTAAAACCATTCCTTTGAAGGGATCTAGTCTCCCAAATTTTCTCATCATATGAATATATAGTCTCATGTGCTATCAATATGGAAAATTAATTCTATAAGTCTTATGATTTTAAGGGAAAAAAGAGAAGAATAGGGCTACTGAAAACTTTGGAAAAGGAAATACGGAAATGGGGAAGAAGGTAAGATTTGACCTTCCACCCTGTGATAATTGTGGGAAGAGACACCTTGGTACTTACCTGAAGGGTATGGGTGTTTGTTACAAGTGTGGAGAAAAAGGCCACCTATCTCAGGATTGTAAGGGGAAGAAAGAAGCTACCAAGGTTCAATGATACAATTTCAAATAGAGGGGACATTATGAAAATGATTGTCCTAGGCGTCAAGGAAATGTTCTCCAAAGAAGGCCAAGGGAGTAAGACCAAGCTTATGCGATCAAAACTGCTGATATTGAAGTTTATAATGATGTGGTGGTAGGTACTTTAATTGTTTTCTCAAACTTAGCCAATGGTTTATTTGATTCTGGATCATTGCATTATTTCATATCTTCCCAATTTTCTAAGAAAATTAGATATTTCCAATTTGATTTAATAAGAGAGTTGTCAGTCAAAACTCATAAGGGAAGTATCATTGCCATAAAGATGTGTCAGGAAGTCCCCATTATGGTATATAAATGTGCTTTATCAGCTAATTTTATTAACATACCCATGATCGACTTTGATATAATCCTTAGTATGGATTGGATTTCGAATCATGATGCGAAAATCTATTGTAAGAAGAAATATGTTACAATTTTTTAGAATGATGTAGAATCCCTTATCTTTAGGGAAAAAACATCACCATCTGATTCTTATCTAGATCCACACCCAGTAGCTTTACTGAATTCAAATATTTGGGAGGATGAGAACTCAATATCTATGAGTGCGGAAAGGAATATTTAAATTAAGGATGTACCTATTGTGAATAAATATATTGATTTTTTTCCGAAGGATTTACCTAGAAATCCTCCAGAGCAAGAAGTTGAGTTCTCTATTGATTTAATTTCTGGTTCAAGGCCTATATCAAAGACTCCTTATAGAATGACCACTGTGGAATTATTAGAACTGAAGAAAAAACTAGAGTAATTGAGTGATAAACGATTTATTCTCCCGTTTATCCAACCCAATGACCAAGCTTACACATAAAGGGGTTAAGTTCGTATGGAAAAAAGAATGTGAGAAATGTTTCAAAGAATTGAAGAGGAGATTAGTGAATGCTATGATCCTGAATCTAACATCGAGGAATGGTGGATTTTTTATCTATAGTGATGCATCAAATAAAGGAATTGGTTGTGTCCTTATGCAGAATGATATAGTTATTTCCTATACATCAAGGCAGTTAAAAATTCATGAGCAGAACTATCCAACTCATGATCTTGAGTTAGCAGTTGTAATCTTTTCTCTAAAGATATGGAGACACTATCTCTATGGAGAAATGTGTGAGATATATATGGATCATAAGAGTTTAAAATATATCTTCTCATAGAAATAACTTAGCATGAGGAAAAGGAGATGGCTTGAACTACTCAAGGATTATGATTGTTCAATACACTACCACCCAAGGAAGAAAAATAAGGTGCCAGATGCATTAAGCAGGAAGGATCATGGATCCCTAAACAAAATGAGGATTTAAAGGGATCCTATGTTTATGGATCTAGTAAAGACGGATGTAGGAATTATCAAAGAAGGTGAACCATCATTACTTTTTCAGTTGGTTTCCCAACCATATTTATTAGGAAGGATTAAAAGCTCTCAACCTGATGATGAGAACCTTTAAAAGAAAATTAATGCTGTGAAAGATGTGAAGTTGGATGACTTTGTGTGTGAAGATGGAATTATGAAATTTGGGAAGAGGATATGTATTCCCTATGTACCTGAGCTGAAAAGGGAGTTATTGGATGATGCCCATAGCTCGAATTTCTCTATACACCCTGGTAGTACTAAAATGTATAGAGATTTGAAGGAACATTTCTGGTGGGACAACATGTAGCGAGAAATTACTGATTATGTATCAAAATGTTTAGTATGTCAATAGATGAAGGTTGAAAGACAAAATCCTAGAGGATTCATGCAACCTCTACCTATTTCTACATGGAAATTGGATGACATCACCATGGATCTAGTCATCGGATTACCCAAAACTCCAAGAAAGAATGATGCAATATGGGTAATTATGGATCGACTTACCAAATCTGCACATTTCCTCACTATAAGGGAGGAATTTTCACTAGAGAGTCTTTCACAACTCTATAACAATGAAGTTGTAAGACTTCACGAAGCACCACTTTCAATAGTGTCTGATCACGACCCCTGATTTACATCGAAATTCTAGAAAAGTCTTTAGAATGCTTTGGATACTGAGCTTTGTTTGAGTATTGCTTATCACCCTCAAACTGATGGGAAAATAGAAAGGACAATCTAAACTTTAGAATACATGTTGAGATCATGCTCACTTTATTTTCAAGGTATGTGAGATCAGTATTTACCTTTGGTAGAGTTATCCTATAATAATAGTTTCCATTCTAGCATTCAAATGGAACCATATAAAGCATTGTATGGAAAGAGATTTTGTACATCAACATGTTGGGATGAAGTTGGTGAAAGGAAGTTTATGGACCCAAAGCTTGTGGAGAAAAAAATAGCAAAGGTAAAGACTATTCAAACTCATATCAAAGCAGCTCAAAGTAGGCAAAAGAGCTATGCTGATAATAAAAGGAAGGATTTGAAATTTCAAGTATGAGATCATGTTTTCTTGAAGGTATCTCCATGGAAGAGTGTTATAAGATTTGGGAAGAAAGAGAAACTGAGTCCTAGGTACATTGGAACTTTTGAAATCCTAGAGAGAATTTGAGCTGTTGCATATCATTTGGCTATGCCACCTAACCTGTCTAAATTACACAATGTGTTCCATGTCTCATTTTTGAGAAAGTACATGCTAGACCCAATGCATGTCCTCACTTCTGAAGGTAAAAAATTGGAACCTGACCTATATTACTATGAAGATCCTATCCATATTCTGAACACTAAAGTGTAGGTGTTGAGAAATTGAACGACTCGATTGGTAAAAATACTTTGGAAAAATCATAAAATCAAAAAGGCCACATGGGAGCCTGAGGAGCTTATAATGATGACCTACCCAAATCTTTTTATGAGGTAACATTCTATAAATTTTGAGGATGAAAGTTTTGTAAGGAGGGGAGAATGTAACACCCCAAGGATTTGAAAATAAATTTAATATTGAATGCATGAAACAATAAGTCTCTACAAAACAACACTTTGTAATAACTTAATCAATAAACATAAATTTTCCACTTCTGTGATTTGAATTTCGAAAAACTGACATACACAGTTGCGTTCAGGGTGATATTTGGAGTCTGATAGAATCAACTTAAACTTTGGTGAATAGTAACTTATCCTTATGAATAGTAATGTACCCTTATGAATAGTAACCTCACTCATGAATATATAAATAAAATTTAGGCACCTTATAAATGAAGTAGAATATTTAATAAATTATTAATTAAGTATTCGTATTTTTGTGAGTGATAAATATTTAATTACAATTTTTAATTAATAATTTAATTCATTTTCATAAAATGGGTTCCTAAATAAATATTTTTTTATCCTGTGATTTTAGAATAATTTAATAAGGCCTTATTTAAATTTTCAGGGTATTATAAAATCAGTTTTGGTTTTAAAACTGCATTTTTGAGTAAATAATGATTTTAATTAAAAATTAAATTTATCATATCTAGAAAATTATTTTGATAAAATGAAATCCATTTTTGTATTCTACACATCAAAAAACGTCTATGGTAAATTTTTGAGATTTTTTCTGAAATATTTGAATTTTTAGTGAATAGTGAAATACAGTAATTTACCGTATATATACATTATAGGTTAAATACACTATTCCTTGCATCATGGCTGATGTAAGAAACCATTAGTGAAAAATCACATGCACATATTACTATTATTGGTCATAATAATCAATACTATTTCTTTTCTTGAGCAAAATAATAAAATAATGAATAAGATGTTCAAAAATCACTCCTCTCCTCCACTATAACCCCTCCCCCACTCCCTCTTCTCTTCACACCTCTCAAGTCTTGTGCCTTATCTAAATTCTACTCAAATATTCTCCCAAGCTTCTCCCCCATGTCCAACAGTCGTTAGTCACATAAAAAGACAAAAACCTCTCCTCTAAAGAGGCTCTCAAAGAAGATAACTTCAAGAGGTAAATTCCTCTTTTCATTTCTTTTATTTTGAGTTCCTTTCTTTCCTTTTTCTTTACTCACCTCATTTCATCCAAATATTATGATAACTCCAGTACCTTACATGTACTGGAATGTTGTTATGATAATGGAATAATTTATCATCATCTCTCCTTTCCCCTTCTTTTATACTAAAAATGAAAATGTCATCCGAGATGTGTTAATTCACTATGGGGAAAACTGGTTATTTGCGACGGGTTATTTGCGATGGGAATAAATCTCGTCGCAAATAGTCCGTCCAAGAGGTTATTTGTGAAGGGTAGGCACCTCCCGTCACAAATACCGAGAGGCAGTAAACACTAGTTGCGACGAGGAATCCCCTGTCGCAACTAGTTCGCCCGTCAGAGGGTAATTGTGACGAGTCCCATCGCAAATACTCGGCGGTGGTAAAAACTTATTTGCGACGAGATGTTGTCCCGTCGCAAATAGTGTGTCGGCAGGTTACCTTTAGCGATGGGACCCATCGCAAATTATCTTTTAACCACCGACAGTAATTAATGCGCCCGAAGGTATTGGCGACGAGAATCCCATTGCAAATAGTACCGTCGCAACTAATCTTACATACATATACCCCTATCCATTTTTTCTTCCCTTCCTCTCAATTCCTACTTTCTCTGCTTCTCTAAACTCTAATTTTATAGTGAAAATTTTTCAGAGTTAGTTTTTTTTTACGAAAAAGTTGTGAAGCCGTCTACATTTATAAGAGATCAAGTTTAAAAGTATTTATGTTTTATTTGATTTAGTATTTATTTCATTTCTTTATATTAATTTTAATTATTGTTGATTAGTTGTAATTAAGTTAGATTTAAATTGTTTTGTCATCAGTATTTATTTGTAATAATAAAATGAAATTATTAGTACTAATTCTTAGTAATTAGTAAAAATTAATAATTATTAACGATGGTTAGTAATGTATATAAATAATTAGCAGTAATTAGTAATTAGTAGCTGTATTTTGCAGCAATTAATAGTAATTAACGCTAATTAGTAATAATTAGAAAAAATAGTAATAACTTGGAAAAAAATAGTAAAAAATAGTAATAATTAGTAATAATTAGTAATAATTAGTAATAAATACTAATAAATAGTAATAAATAGTAATAAATAGTAATAATTAGTAATAATTAGTAATAATTAGTAATAATTAACATTAAATACTAATAATTAGTAATAAATACTAATAATTAGTAATAATTAGTAATAAATAGTAATAAATAGTAATAAACAGTAATAAACAGCAATAATTAGTGATAATTAGTAATAAATAGTAATAAATAGTAATTATTAGTAATAATTAGTAATAATTAGTAATAATTAGTAATAATTGGTAATAATTAGTAATAATTAGTAATAAATACAAATAAATACTAATAAATACTAATAATTAGAAATAAATACTAATAATTAGTAATAAATACTAATAATTAGTAATAAATACTAATAATTAGTAATAAATACTAATAATTAGTAATAAATACTAATAATTAGTAATAAATACTAATAATTACTAATAAATATTAATAATTAAAAATAAATACTAATAATTAGTAATAATAAGTATTAATAAGTAATAAATACCAATAATTCGTAATAATTAGTAATAAATACTAATAATTAGTAATAAATACTAATAATTAGTAATAAATACTAATAATTAGTAATAATTAGTAATAGTTAGTAATAATTAGTAATATTTAGTAATAAATATTAATAATTAGTAATAAATATTAATAATTAGTAATAAATACTAACAATTAGTAATAAATACTAACAATTAGTAATAAATACTAATAATTAGTAATAAATACTAATAATTACTAACAATTAGTAATAAATACTAATAATTAGTAATAAATAATAATAATTAGTAATAAATACTAATAATTAGTAATAATTGGTAATAAATACTAATAATTAGTAATAATTAGTAATAATTAGTAATAATTAGTAATAAATACTAATAATTAGAAATAAATACTAATAATTAGTAATAATTAGTAATAATTAGTAATAATTAGTAATAATTAGTAATAAATAGTAATAAGTAGTAATAAATAGCAATAAATAGTAATAAATAGAAATAAATATTATTAATTAGTAATAAATACTGGTAATTAGTCATAAATACTAATAATTAGTATAAAATACCAACAATTAGTAATAAATACTAATAATTAGTAATAGATACTAATAATTAGTAATAAATACTAATAATTAGTAATAAATATTGCTAAATAGTAATAAATAGTAATAATTACTAACAATTAGTAATAAATAGTACTAAATAGTACTAAATAGTTATAAATAGTAATAAATACTAATAATTTGTAACAAATACTAATAATTAGTAATAAATACTAATAATTAGCAATAATTAGTAATAATTAGTAATAATTAGTAATAATTAGTAATAATTACTTATAATTAGTAATAATTAGTAATAATTAGTAATAATTAGTAATAATTAGTAATAATTAGTAATAAATAGTACTAAATAGTAATACATAGTAAAAAATAGTAAAAAATATTAATAATTAGTCATAAATAGTAATAAATAGTAAAAAATAGTAAAAAATAGTAATAATTAGTAATAAATAGTAATAATTGGTAATAATTTGTAATATATAGAAATAATTAGTAATAAATACTAATAATTTGTAATATATAGTAATAAATAGCAATAAATAGTAATAAATAGTAATAATTAGTAATAATTAGTAATAAATAGTAATAAATACCAATAATTAGTAATATATAGTAATAATTAGTAATAATTAGAAATAAATAGGAATAAATAGTAATAAATAGTAATAAATGGTAATAATTAGTAATAAATAGTGACAATTAGTAATAACTAGTAATAATCAATGATACTTAGTAATAATTAGTAACAATTAGAAATAATTATGAAAAATTAGCAGTAAATAGGAATAATTAGCAGTAAATAACATTAATTAGTAGTAAATAGCAGTAAATAACAGTAAATAACACTAAATAGCAGTAATTAGCATTAATTAGTAGTAATTAGCAATAATTAGCAGTAATTAGCAGTAATTAGCAGTAATTAGGAGTAATTAGAAGTAATTAGGGGTAACTAGTAGTAATTAGGACTAATTAGCAGTAATTAGGAATAATTAGTAGTAATTAGGAATAATTTGCAGTAGTTAGGAATAATTTGATGTAATTAGGAATAATTTGTTGTAATTATGTATAATTAGCAGTAATTAGGAATAATTAGCTGTAATTAGGAATAATTAGCATTAATTAGAAATAATTAGGATTAATTAGCAACAATTAGGATTAATTAGTAATAATTAGGATTAATTAGAAATAATTAGGATTAATTAGGATTAATTAGGATTAATTAGGATTAATTATGATTAATTAGAATTAAAATCAATTGTAATAAATTGTAATAACTTGGCATAATTTCTAGTGGATTGGCGACACTCCTTTTGCTCAGTGACTATTCTCTTTTCAACTTTCACCGACTCAAAACATTATGAAAAGTCTGTTCTACGTATGCATATCCAATCTCGTATGCACGAGTTTAATATGCATTCGTAGGACCACATTTTTTATAATGTTTTCGGGTGGTGATAGTTGCAAGAAGATGATTCATCGACGAAAATGGGGATTTTTTGTCCAACGACTCATTTACTTGCATATTTCTCACATTGAAATCACAATGAAAAATCTACTTAGAGGTATGCTTATACATTCTCATATGCATGAGAATGGATATGCGTACCTCCAAGCATTTTCTTCATTGTGATTTCAGTGTGAGAAATTTGCAAGTAAATGAGCCGTCAGATAAAAGAGTAGCCTTCAATCCACGAGAAATTGTGTTACCCGTAATTAATTGTAATTATTAAGTAGTTGTAATTATCTATCTTCTTATTTTGGATAGTGTTTTTCTAATTTAAAATTATTCAAAAATAGTAATGATTTTAAATCATGTATATATTGAGGGTGTTGAACCTTTCTTATCATTTGCATCATCAAAACCAGAATTTTTTTAGAAGGTATAATTAAGTGTTATTGTAAAAAATGTGCTCTGAGAACGTTTGACACATTTGACAAGGTTGAGGGACATCTCTCGCGTTTTGGTTTTCAACCAGATTATGTTTTTTGGTATTAACACGGTGAACATAATTCTAGAGAAGATACTAATAACTTGATTCTGGATCCATCACGCTTTCAAAATTTAGTACATGATGTTGCAGGTCCATTTGTTCAACAAATTGAACCTCAGGATGATATTGATTTACCTCCTGAGTTGGAACCATCCAAATTTTATGAGTTGTTAAGGTCTACAAAGGATGCATTATATCCTGGTTGCAAGATAAAAAAATTAGAAGTGGTTGAAAAATTTATGGCTATTAAATTAGATAATGCAATGTCAAACAACTGTTTTGATCAGATATTTTCTTTGGTTAAAACACTGTTACCAGAAGGAAATGTGTTTCATGCAAAGTACTATGAGAGCAAGAGGATAGTTCGTAATTTGAGCCTCAATTATTAGAAGATTCATACATGTGAAAATAATTGCATCTTATATTCTGGTGAAAATGAGTCATTGGATAGTTGTCCCACATGTGGACAATCAATGTATAAAGAAGCTCAATCAGGGAAGTCTGGATCAATTCCTATAAAACAGTTGAGATATTTCCCCCTTACACCCAGGTTGCAGCGTTTATTTAGGTCTTAGAACACATCTTCAATGATGTTATGGCACAAAACCAAGATTTCAACCGGTAAAAGTTTGAATCATCCATATGATGGTGATTCATGGAAACATTTGGACCAACTACATATGTATTTTGCTTTAGAAGCCTGAAATGTGCAATTGGGTCTTTCTACTAATGGTTTATGTCTGTTTGGTTCTTATGGTAGTTAGTATTCATGTTGACCTGTATTTATAACTCCATACAATTTACCTTTATGGATATTGATGAAGGATCCCTATATATTTTTGACCTTATTAATCCCAGGACATCTGAAAAAGAATATTGATGTTTATTTGAAACTATTGATTGATGAGTTAAATTCATTATGGAGTAATGGTGTTAGTACATATGATGTTGCTGTGAAATAAAAATTCATATTAAAAGCTGCATTGATGTGGATGATTAGTGACTTACCAGTATATGACATGTTATCTGGTTGGAGTACACATTGTCCAAAATCATGTCCTTACTGTATGAAAGACAAAAAAGCCTTTATACTCATAAATGGAAAAAACCTTGCTATTTCGACTGTCATCGCTAATTTCTTCCAACCAATCATCCTTTTTGGAGGAACAAATCTCATTTTAGAAAAGGAACAATTGAAAGTGATGAACCTACAAAAATTATCTCAGGTATAGACTTAAAATTAGTTGTATTTTCATCACCTCCCATCACATTTGGTCCAACAATAAACCAACATAAAATTCATGGCTTTGGGAAAGAACATAATTGGATAAAACATATCATTTTTTGGGATATTTTATATTGGTATGGTTTTTTGGTCCGCCACATGTTGGATGTCATGTATATTGAGAAGAATTATTTTGATAATTTACTTCATACAGTTTTGGATACTCCAGGTAAGACCAAAGATAATGTAAAGGCATGATTAGATCTTGCCCAAATTTGCAGATGACCAGAACTAGAACTGTTTCAAAATGTCAGATCACAGAGTTTAATGAAGCCAAAAGCAGCTTATACACTGTCCAAAGAGAGTTTCTTATTATTTTTTCAATAGATTGCATATTTGAGACTTCTAGATGACTATGCTTCTAATTTGGGAAGATGTGTTAAGAATGGTCATATTACTGGATTAAAAAGTCACGATTATCATATTATAATGAAAAAACTTATATTTATTGGATTAAGAGGTTTGTTGAATTCTATGATTTGGGATTCGATAACAGACATATCATATTTTTTTGAGAAATTTGCGAGGCAACAACAGACTGTGATGCACTAAGAAAACTGGAAGAAGATGTTGTTGTAATTATATGTAAACTGGAAAAAATATTCCCACCGGCTTTCTTTAACTCAATGGAACATATGATATTACATTTGACACATGAAGCTAAATATGGAGGTCCAATATAGTTTTGATAGATTTACCCATTTGAGATACGTATGTAGAAATTGAAGAAAAAAGTATGTAACAAAGCATCAGTTGAAGGCTCAATTGCTGAAGCTTATTTTCAAGAGAAAATTTCTTTTTTTATGCTCTCATTATTTTGAATATGAATATCTATAAAAACACAACCACATGGGATGGAATGATGGGAATGTTGATGATGAAATGGAAAATCAATTATCAGTTATTAATCAGCCAGAGCTTGGCTTTGGTGGAGTTCTTGAACGATGTATTTCAGATGATGAACATCACAGAGCTCTTACATATGTTCTGCTCAACTATGAAGAAATGACATCATTTGTACTATGAGTGATTTTATAACTTATTTTATAATTTATGTTATAGTAAGTAAACTTATTTTATCTATAGGTTATATGATAATCATATCAAGACACAACTTCCACAAATTACAACAGATGCTCTTGAAGAACGCTGGAAAAAAAATTCTCAATGGTTTCAAAAACTGGTAACATAAATTATTAATGGTTTAACATATCAATTAAGTTTGTTATTTATTATATTGATAATTGTTTTACAAATTTTCAGGCATCTCAACATGATGATAAAATTGAAAATCAACTGTGTATTTTGAGTAACCCACCATCCAAAATGGTTAAATATTATAATGTATATATGGTGAATGGTTTTCGATTTCATACACGTACATATAGGGAATCAAAAAATAATAATGAATAGTGGAATTTTATTGAGAGGATCGCATCATAGAGAAACTGAAGTTGAATTTTATGGCATGATGGATGAAATTATTGAACCGTGTTATCTAGGGAAAAATTACATAACAATGTTTAAATATCAGAGGTTGGATACTAAGAGAGTATTGTGTGTTCATCTGATTCATGGAATCGTCAATATTAAATATAAAAGTATTCTTGCAGTAAATGAACCATTTTTACTAACTCAACAGACACATCAAATATATTACGCAAAGTACGATGCTACTTCAAAAGACCTGAGTGATTAGTGGAGCATAATAAAAATGAAATCTCAGAAAAATCAGTTTACTCAAACTAAATTTGGTTCCAATGAAGTACAAGGAATTGAAATTTTTGAAGAGACTACTCAAAATCCATTTTTTCACAAAGAGAAATAAATATCAATGATGACACCCCACAATTAAGGGTCAATGGTGACAATGATGTTAATAATATTAAAAATGAATTTGAAATGGCAAGAGATGATGAAACTGAAACTCATATGGATATTGATGATGCCAATGATGAATATGAATACATTGACATAGTCAGATATGAAGATGATGATGAAGGTGAACATTGACACAATTAAATGTTGGTTATAATCATAACTAATATATATCTATATGTAATAGTTATTTTCAACTATTTTCTAACAACAATCATTTTGTGTTTCCAATGGACCCTGATCTACTTCGTGAGTTGCAGGAGGTTGAGATACCTTTGGATGAGGAGGATTTGGAATCATCTGACCCTTAGCCTACTGGCGGTTCAAGGGGTATGCGGAGGGGGGCGGTCTTGCGCGACTGATGATTCCTGACCCTATCCCCAAGCAATGTCCATGTCTTGGATTCGATCCACGTACACAGAGGTATGATGACCTCTTTATTTTAGTTATCTTTCTTTAATTTATTTATATACTAATTGTTTTATTATTTATTCTTTTTTCATAGTTTTGTACATGTAGCTGTTGGATAGAGGAGTGTTATCTTGTGCAATTATTTTTCTCAGCCATGGATCACATGGGAACAAATTCCTATTGATGTGCAGCTTGAAATATTTAATCATTGGATGGTACGTAAATAAATAAAATTTATTTTGAAATTTATTTCATTAATAACTTGATATTATAAATTATTTGTAGGGTTTATGGTATCCCATCAATGATAGCATGCGTGACGCTATCCATGAGGCATGAGAGGTGTCTATGCATGAGTGTTTTCATTAGTTTTTGCACAATTTGAAAAGGATGTCCATTAAGAAAGCAGGAGTGACAACATTTGATGAGTCATGTAGAGCCCACCAACCAGAGTGCATTTCATCTCATGTTTGGGATGAATTATGTTCACACTGGTTGAGTTGTGGATTTTAGATGAGATTTTCATTGAGCCGACAGAACCGAGGGAGACAGGAGGTGACACATCGAGCTGGTAGCTGTACATTCAGTACACATAGAGATCATCTGGTAAGTATATTTTTTAAATATTTTATATAACATTAAATATAAACAGTTTATTTTATATTCATACAGGAAGTATAGCATCCTGATATTATGGAGTACGACATTTATTGGAGTATGTATAGTGATCCAGCCACTGGAGAGATTAGAGGTGATCGCCAGTGTCATATTATGGTCAGTATTATTTCTTTTTCAGTTTAAAAATTAACTGCATATAATATTTTCACTATTTTAATTTCAAATTGGAACTAAAGGAGTCATATGAGGCCGTGACCTCTCAGACACGGGCTAAGAGTCAGGATGAGATGGCTGATCAGACTAGTGCCTACCATTTCTATGAGGCGGCATAGACACAGGAGACCCAGTATGCCTTCGAAAAAGGTCGAGTTGTTGGTATTGGCTCTCATTTGACTCCTGAGACTTATTATGGTACCGTTGCGATGTCAGCGTCCAGCTCGAGAGGAGCTCATGGAGAGACATCATCTTCTGAATCACATTATAAGGAGTAGTTGCGAGCTCATACTGATCTTATAAAGAGTTTGCAGAAGCAACATGAAGAGATGTGTTAGTAGAAGCAACAGATGGGGGAAGAGATGTGTCAGCAGCAGCAGCAGCTGCAGCTGCAACAACACGAGGAGAACATGTGTCGATGGCAACAACAACATGAGGAGAAGATGCGTCGATGACAGCAGTAGTAGCACGAGAAGATGGATTACATGTGGTGTCTAACTCGTAGTTTAGGGATGGAGTTTCCTCCACTATCTCCTCCAGCTCCTCTAGAAGACTACCCCCTAGTGATTTTTTTGTTATGTTAAAAACATTTGAATTCAATATTTGTTGTAATATGAACTGTTTAGAGTTTTTTTATATTGGTGAAAATATTGCATAATTTAATTTTTTTTGAATATTTTATTATTTTATTATTTACTATTAGTATTATATTTTTTTATTTTTTTTTTATTTTAATAATAATAATAATAATAATATTTTATTATTTTTTTATATTTTTTTGCAAATATTAAGAATTTTAATATTTTTTATTTTTTATTATTTTTAATAATATTAATATTATTTTTTCATTAATCACAATTTTATTAATTTTTTTTATATTATTAAGTATTTATGATGTGGTCTTTTACGACAGGACCCCGTCACAAATAGATTATATATATATTTTTTCAAACTTATTTGCGATGGGTTCTTGTACCGTCGCAAATAAGTTTTTACGATGGACCTGTCGCAAAAGATTTTGGTATATATAACATATATAAAATGAAGAACTATTTGTGATGGGATGATGAGCCCGTCGTAAGTACTTTTTGCGATGGTCCCGTTGCAACATGTTTTTATATATATAATGTATTTAATCAGAGATCTATTTGCGACAGGATGACTTCTCGTCGCAAAAAATACTAGTTGTGACACCGTTTTTTACAACGGGCTATTTGCAATGGGACTCTGTCGCTAAAGAGTTTTTGCGATGGGATCTCGCCGCAAATAGCCCATTGCAAATAGTCGAAATTCCAGTGGTGATTTATCACATTCAAGGAAGACGAGTGTTCAATTTCTATTATTGTCTTAAATTATGGTCATGAAACCATTTTGATGGTTGAACCAGACTATAATATATGTATTATAACTTATGTACGGTTTTGAAATCTTTTTTTTACACATTATATTAATTTATATGAGTTTTTTGTGATAAAAAACCACTAATTAACCCAAATAATTATCATTAACGTTTTATAAAATGATTCATCTTCAATCCCAATAACCAAATAAATTCTACAACCATGTAATCTTATGGATGTTAACAAATAAAATACAACTTCTATTTTGGACAACCATTCTTATCTTACATGTTTATCCTTACATGTATATAAGTAAATCGATTATGAATATCAAGGAAGAAAATGCTCCCAAACAATAAAATTGAACCTATTAAACCCATCAAGAAATCCATGAATTAAATTAATAAGGCTATAATAAATCAATTATATAAAGAAGAGGTTTTGGAAATATTAATTAATGAATTTAATTTGGTCATCCAGGGCACTAAGATCAAGTGAAGAACACCATCGGACTTAAGGTAAGGGTTTTCTACCCGAGCCTCCATTTTCATTCGGGTTACTCTTATTCTCTATTTTCCTTAATTAAATTCTTATTTATTTATATGAAATCCTCATAAATTATATGTGAATGTTATATATATGTGTACCAATCAGAATCTTACTTTCATTTATGTGGATTTATATGTTTTAAAATGATCTTTAAAATATTCTTCCTGAGATACAATCCCGATTCAAGAGAATTTTTCAAATTCTTACATATTTTCAAGGGCACTCTATAATTTATTTTTAGTAACCATTATCTTTATAAAATGACTCATTTTATTATGAAAATACTATCTTACTTCAATTCTGGTTTTATACAAAGATTTTTCTAAAAGAACTCTTCTTTTCAAAGTAAAAGAGTATTTATCTCAAGAATTACTCGATGAATTTATAGAAGTATCTTCATATATTTCAACAATCTTATTGATTCTTATGTATTATTAGGATTAAAATTTTATGATATCATATAACATATTTAATTGAATGGTTTATGATTAGTTTGACTATGGATGTGATATCTTAAAACCATTTACCAATTTACTCTGAATGGTTAGTGTTTATGCTTAATGTTTGGGGAAAGTTATTTATATTTCATATGTTAGTTTCAACGTGAATGTATTTGTTTTTTATGTTTATACCCATTCATATGAGGAATGAATTGGACTTAGTAAGTTATGGGTGGGGCCCACCGTATCCCCTCTATGTATCGATAGGTCTCATGAGACAAACTATGGTCTTGACACGAGGCCTTGACAAAATGGCTATTTATGGTCTTGACACGAGGCCTTGATGATATGGTTATAATGTCTAGAATTATCCATTCCCTTATTATGAAACTAGTAATTGAAATTTCATGCAGTTATTCAACTAGTAGAATACCCATGATTATGCTTTATTATGACATTATTTACTCAGCTCTTATTCCCACCATAATGTGTCCAAGTTTATTTTTAAAGGCATGTGTTTTTAGTTATTCACCATGCCTAATGTTTATGTTTATGATATCTTCTACTGTATTACTTACCCTCACTGAGTGTTTGAGGTCACCGATTTCTTATGTTTCATTTTCCCAGAACATGAAGAGGTACATTATGAATGACATGCAGGGATAACCCAGGAGTTATGGATGTTGTCAAAGGAATTTATGTATTGTATTTCCTTTCAAGTTGTAATGTCAGTACGAGAAAAACCGATTATTGCGACGGAGTATTTGCGACGGGATTTATTCCCATCGCAAAAACTCCGACGAAAAGCGTATTTGCGATGGGAATATATTCCCATCGCAAATGGTCAGTTATTTGCGATGGTGATACATGACCCGTCGTAATAGATATGGTGCGGTTTGCGCGCCAAAATGAGGGAAGCCTATTTGCGACGGTCGCCTTCTACCCGTCGCAACTACCCGGCGGTGGTAAATACTATTTGCGACGGGTAATTGCCCCGTCGTAAAAAATATTCAGCAGGTGTTATTTGTGACAGGGCCCGTCGCCAATACCGGCGGCAGTAAATAGGAATTTGTGACGGGGATATCCGCTCGTTGCTAATAGTATGTCGGCAAGCAGCTATTTGCAACGGGCCCGTCGCAAAAACTCTTTTAACTGCCGCTCGTAATAAATGTGGGAAAAGGTATTTGCGACGGGTCCTGTCGCAAATACCGGCGGTGGTAAATAGGAATTTGTAATGGGGATATATGCCCGTCGCTAATAGAATGTCGGCAGACAACTATTTGCGACGGGCCCGTCGCAAAAACCCTTTTAACCGCCACCCGTAATTAATGTGGGCGAAAGTATTTGCGATGGGATACCGTCACAAATAAGACCATCACAAATATTCTAACCTATATATACCCCCCATCCGTTTTTTTTCAAATCATTCAGATCTCTCTTCCTCTCTCTCTTTAACTCCCTGTTCTAAGTAGAAAATTTCTTTCATTTTAATTTTTTCTTACGAGAAGAGGAGAGAAGGAGTTAAGAGGCGCAAACTTCTTCAAAATATCAAAGGTATTTATATTTTTTTTAATTGTTAAATTATTTTTAATTGTTAATTTTATTTTTAGTTGTTAATTTTAATTTTTTTAATATAATGTTTAGTAGCTATATAGTATAATTAGATTAAGTGGTTGTATCAAATAATCCTTGTCTGGATACGAACAAGTAGAGGAGGCTCTGGCACAGATGTACCTAGGAGTGAAAACTCTGACAAGGTGTTTTGAGCTTGACTCAGGGTAACCTCGTACACGACAACAGGGCTTGCTGCACTCTTGGTTTGACACTCCCGAAGGATGTTTTGGTAATAATTAGAAATAAATATATTTAATTAGAAATAATTAGAAATAGTTATATTTAATTAGGAATAATTATATAATTATCAAATAATTAAGAAATAATTAGATTTAATTAAAATAATCATCAAATAATTTGGAAATAATTATATTTAATGATTAGAAATAATTAGAATAATTAAAATAATTAGGAAACAATTAAAATAATTAGGAAAAAATTAAAATAATTAGGAAATAATTAAAATAATTTGGAAACAATTGAAAATAATTTGGAAATAATTAAAAATAAACAATTAAAAATAATTAAGAAACAATTAAAAATAATTAGGAAACAATTAAAAATAATTAGGAAACAATTAAAAATAATTAGGAAATAATTAAAAATAATTAGGAATCAATTAAAATAATTAGGAAACAATTAAAAAGAATTAGGAAACAATTAAAAATAATTAGGAAACAATTAAAAAGAATTAGGAAAGAATTAAAAATAATTAGGAAAGAATTAAAAAGAATTAGGAAACAATTAAAAAGAATTAGGAAACAATTAAAAATAATTAGGAAACAATTAAAAAGAATTTAGAAACAATTAAAAATAATTAGGAAACAATCAAAAATAAAATAATTAGGAAATAATTAAAAATAAAATAATTAAGAAACAATTAAAAATAAATGAATTAGGAAACAATTAAAAATAAAAGAATTAGGAAAAAATTAAAAATAAAATAATTATGAAACAATTAAAAATAAAATAATTAGGAAAAAATTGAAAATAAAATAATTAGGAAACAATTAAAAATAAAATAATTAGGAAACAATTAAAAATAAAATAATTAGAAAACAATTAAAAATAATTAGGAAAATTAGAAAGCATGATTGACCGCTCATCTACCTCAATTTTCTTTTCATTTGTGTGTTGAGGCTTGAGAGGAAACTTCTACCTCCACATGTAATATTTGCTTTTACTGTCAAAATTATCAACCTCATCGCCAGCATAGAGGTGAGGAGGTTTAAAATTTTGATAGTAAAAGAAAATATTACACGTGGAGGTAGAAGTTTCCTATCAACCTCAACACACAAATAAAAAGAAAATTGAGGTAGATGAGCGGTCAATCACGTTTGTTTTTCTATTCAATGATTGATTAACCACCCGACCTATATGCATATCTTTGTATTACTAATTAGTAACATAATTATTAATATAATTAGTAACATAAATAGTAACATAATATAAAATATTATCTTACTCTAATATTAATAATTAAATAATACTAATAATATAATTATTTTATTATTATATGTTCAATATTTATAAAATATTACAATTAAACAAGTTTTTCTCTATTCTTAACACGTTCAAATCTTAAAGGGTTGCCAATTTTCAGGTCATGCCCAATAAAAAGTTAGTGTCAACCGTGTCCAATGTAAACTCTATAATTGTTATTTCTTGGTTGATCACCTCGCAAGTAGCGTTGCAATAGGACAACTCAAGTCATGTATTTCTCATCTATAAGAATCATATCACATGAATTTTTACATAGACCATTCTTTCTTGAAAAATTAAGGGAAATATACTGAAGTTATCTTAATTTTTCAAGGAATAATGATCTATGTAAAGGTTAATGCGAAATGATTCTTAAAGACGAGAACGACATTACTTGTGTCATCCTATTGCAACACTACTTACGAGGTAATCAACCATGTAAGTACAATTATAGATTTTACATTGGACATGGCTGACACAAAATTTTTATTGGGCATGACCTGAAAATTGGCGAACCTTTAAGATTTGAACATGTTAAGAATAGAGCAAAATCTGTTGGAAATATTGATATTTGTAATAATTAGTAATAATTAGTAATAATTAATAAAAAATCAAATAAATTCGAGTACATGGTTATAAATTGGCACAATTTACAGTGGATTGGCGGCTACCTTTTGTTCAACATCTCATATCTTTGCCACTTTCTCCCACTGAAATCAGTATGAAAAATGTTCTCTAACGTATGTCAAAGGAAGTTTTTCATACTGATTTCAGTCAGAAGAAAGTTAAAAAAAGATGAGCCATCAGACAAAAGAGGCTCTTTTCCCTGACGACTCATCTCCTTGCAAGGAGATGAGTCGCCAGGCAAAAGAGATGCCACCAATCCGCTGGAAACAAATAAGAATAATTAGTGATATAATCTCCACAACGATGATTACAAAATTTTATTTCATTATTCAAGTATATTTCATTTTTCCATGTATTTCTAAGTATTGCTAAATTAATAATAATTAGTGGGGATGATTACAAATTAACTGTGTCACCTATAATTATTGGTAATTACTAAGAAATAACTGTAATTATGTATCTTCTCTTTTTAGGATATTGTTTTTCTTATATCAAATTATTTAACAACAGTAATGGTTTTAAATTTTGTGGAAACATACATATGAATATGGAACAAGGAAATCAACATCAATCATTATTAGATGATTGTGCTTGGATAAATTAGCGCAGAAATCCAAACGGTTCTAGTTTAAATCCTGTATATGTTGATGGTGTTGAAGCTTTCTTATCATTTGCATCATCAAACCCGAAATTTGTTTCATAAGGGACAATTAAGTGTCCTTATAAAAAATGTGCTCTCAGAACATTTGAGACATTTGACATCGTTGGGAAACATCTCTTGCGTTATGGTTTTCAATCAGATTATATTTTTTGGTATCAACACGGTGAATGCAGTTCCAGAGAAGATACTAATAATTTGATTCTGGATCCATCACGGTTTCAGAATTTAGTACATGATGTTGTAGGGTCATCCGTTCAACAAACTGAAATTGAGGATGATGTTGATTTACCTCCCGAGTTGGCACCATCTGAATTTGCTGAGTTGTTCAGGTCTGCTGAGGATGCATTATATCCTGGTTACAAGATAAGAAAATTAGAAGTAGTTGCAAAATTTATGGCTATTAAATCAGATGATGGAATGTCAAATAACTATTTTGATCAGATATTTTCTTTGGTTAAAGCACTGTTACCTGAAGGAAATGTGCTGCCTGCTAATTATTATGAGAGAAAGAGACTGGTTCGTAATCTGGGCCTTAGTTATCAGAAGATCCATGCATAGTCAAACAATTGCCTCTTATATTCTGGTGAAATTGAGTCGTTGGATAGTTTTCCCACATGTGGACAATTGAGGTATAAAGAATCTCAATCAGGGAAGTCTGGATTGATTCCTGTAAAATAGTTGAGATATTTCCCGCTTACACCCAGGTTGCAGCGTTTATTTATGTCTCAGAACATAGAAACAATGATTTCATGGCACAAAATCAAAATTTCAAATGGTAAAAGCTTGATTCATCAATCTTATGGTGATTCATGGAAAAATTTTGATCAAGTGCATCCGTCTTTTGCTTTAGAATCTCGGAACATGCGATTGGGTCTTTCTACTGATGGTTTTTGTCCATTTGGATATTTTGGTAGTCAGTATTCCTATTGGCCCGTCTTTATCACTCCGTACAATTTGCCTCTATGGATGTTAATGAAAGATCCGTATATATTTTTGACATTATTAATCCCAGGACATCTGAAAAAGAATATTGATGTTTATTTGAAACAATTGATTGATGAGTTAAATTTATTGTGGAGTCATGGTGTTGGTACATATGAGGCTGCTGCGAAATAGAATTTTGTAATGAAATCTGCTTTGATGTGGACAATTAGTGATTTCCCGACATATGGCATGTTATCTGGCTGGAGTACACATGGTCCAAAATCATGTCCTTACTTTATGGGAGACAAAAAATCATTTATGCTTGTGAATGGAAAAAAACCTTTCTATTTTGACTGTCATCGCAGATTTCTTCCAAGCGATCATCCTTTTCGGAGGAATAAATATCTTTTCATAAAAGGAAGAATTGAAAGAGATGAACCTCCAAAAATGATCTCAGGTACAGAGATATAATCAGTTGTATTTTCATTACCTTCCATCACTTTTGGACCGACAATAAACCAACAGAAAATTCATGGCTTTGGGAAAGAACACAATTGGACAAAACAGATCATTTTTTGGAATCTTCCATATTGGTCTGATTTGTTGGTCTGACACATGTTGTATGTCATGCATATTGAGAAGAACTGTTTTGATAATTTATTTCATACAGTTTTGGATACACTGGTTAAAACCAAAGATAATGTAAAGGCACGATTAGATCTTGCCCAAATTTGCAGGCGACCAGAACTTGAATTTTTTGAAAATGTCAGATCACATAGTTTAATGAAGCCAAAATTAGCTTATACACTGACCAAAGAGAGTCGCTTATTATTTTGTCAGTGGATTTCATATTTGAGACTTCCAGATGGCTATGCTTCCAACTTGGACAGATGTATTAAAAATGGTCATATTACAGGATTAAAAAGTCATGACTGTCATGTTATAATGGAAAGACTTATGCCAATTGGATTAAGAGGTTTGTTGAATTCTAAGATTTGGGATTTGATAACAGATATATCATATTTTTTCTGAGACATGTGTGTGGCGACAACAGACTACGATGCACTAAGGAAACTGGAAGAAGCTATTGTTGTAATTATATGCAAACTGGAAAAAATCTTTCTGCCGGCTTTATTTGAATCAATGGAACATTTGATATTACATTTTCCACATGAAGCAAAATTTGGAGGTCCAATTCAGTTTCGATGGATGTACCCATTTGAGAGATGCATGCAGAAATTAAAGAAAAAAGTACGTAACAAAGCATCCGTTGAAGGCTCAATTTCTGAAGATTATTTGCAAGAGGAAATTACTTTATTCTTCTCTCATTATTTTGAATCTGAATATCCCTCAAAATTTAACCGCATGGGATGGAATGAGGGGAATGTTGATGATGATATGAACAATCAATTATCAGTTGTTAATCAACCTGAACTTGGCTTTGGTGGAGTTCATGATAGATGGATTTCAGATGATGAACATCATAGAGCTCATACATATGTTCTACTCAACTGTGAAGAAATGTCACCAATTGTACAGTTAGTGCTCCTATCCCTTATTCTATAGATTCTGTTACAGTAAATTAATCATATTGTATTTGTAGGTTATATAATGATCATATCAAGAAACAATTTCCACAAATTACAGTAGCTGGCTTAGAAGAACGTTGGAAAAAAAAAATTTGCCTACTGGTTTCAAAAACTGGTAACATAAATTCTTTTTTGGTTTTACATATAAAATCAATTTATTACTTGTAATAGTGATAAATGTTTTACAAATTTTCAGGTATCTATACATGCTGATAAGATTGATAGTCGATTGCGTATATTGAGTATCCCACCATCCAAAATGGTTAAATCTTATAATTCATATGTGGTTAATGGTTATTGATTTCATACACATGCATATGGGGAATTAAAGATAACAATGAATAGTGGTGTTTGTTTTAAGGGATCACATCATAGAGATATTGAAGTTGACTTTTACGGAATGCTTGAAAAAATTATTGAACTGTGTTATTTGGGACAAAATTATGTAATAATGTTTAAATGTCGATGACTAGATACTGAGAGAGTCTTGAATATTCATCTGACTCATGGAATTGTTGATATTAAAAATAAAAGTCTTCTTGCATTAAATGAACCATTTTTATTGGCTGATCAGGCACATCAAATTTATTATGCAAAATATTGTACTACTGCAAAAGAGTTGGATGATTGGTGGAGTATAACAAAAGTTAAATCTCAAGAAAATCAGTTTACTCAAACTGAATGTGGTTCCACTGAAGTGAAAGGAAATGAAATTTTTCAGGACACTCCTCAAAACACATCTTTTTCACAAAGTGAAATGAATATTGAGGATGAAACCCCATAGTTAAGGGTCGATAGTGATGATGTTGTCAATGATGTTACAACTGAATTTGAAATGAAAAGAGATGATGAAAGTGAAACTAATATGGAAATTGATGATGTTGATGAGGAAGATGAAGACATTGGCATTAACAACTATGAAGATGATGATGAAGATGAACATTGACACAGTAAAATTCTGGTTATAATCATAACAAATATATATCTATACATAATAGTTATTTTAAACTATTTGCTAATAAAAATCATTTCATGTTTTAGATGGACTTAGAAACGTATCGTCAGTTGCTAGAGGCTGAGCTACCTATGGATGATGAGGTTCTTGATACATCTGACCCTCCGGCTATTGGCACTATAGGGAGCACTCGGAGGGGGAGTGGTCTTACCAGACTGATGATTCCAGATCCTATCCCTGAATGACGTCCACCTCTTGGATTCGATGCGCACACACGGTGGTATGATAACCTGTGTATTTTAGTTATCTTTAATTATAATTTATTTATATTCTATTTTTTGTATTATTTGTTCTTTTTCCACAGTTTTATGCAATTATCTATTGGACAGGGGAGCGCTATCTTGCGCAATTATTTTACTCAGCCCTAGCTCACATGGGATCAGATTCCCACTGATGTTCAGGCCGTCATGTTTGATCATTGGCTGGTATGTAATTAAATATTATTTATTTTTAAATTTAATTCATTAATAACTTTATATTAGGGTTTATGGTATCCCATCGACGAGAGTATGCGTGCCACTATCCACGAGGCATGGGTGGTGTCTATGCGTGACCGTTTCCGTTAGTTTTTTCATAATTTGAGAAAGGCGACTGTGAGGAAAGCCGGAGTGACATAATTTGATGAGTCCTGTAGAGCCCACTGACCAGAGTACATTTCATCTCATGTTTGGGATGGATTATGTACACACTAGTTGGGTGGTGGGTTTTAGAGGAGATCTTCATTGGGTCGACAGAATTAGGGGAGACAAGAGGTGAGACATCGAGCCGGTGGTCGTACATTCAGTGCGCATAGAGAGCGTCTAGTAAGTACTTTTTTTTTAATATTTTATACAAATTTAAATATAAAAAGTTTATTTTATATTCATATAGGAAGTCGAGCAGCCCGGTATTAAGACGCATGACGTTTATCGGAGGATGTACACTGATCCGGCTACTGGAGAGATCAGAGGTGACCTCCAGCGTCAGATTGTGGTCAGTATTATTTTCTTTTCACTTTGAAAATTAAATTCATATAATCTTTTCATTATTTTAATTTCTAATTGAAACTTAAGGAGTCATATGAGGCCGCGACCTCTCAGACACAGGCTGAGAGTCAAGACAAGACGGGTGATCAGACTAGTGTCCACCATTTTGATGAGACGACATGGATGCAGGTGACCCAGTATGGCTTCAAAAAGGGCCGAGTAGTTGGTATTAGCTCTCATTTGACTTCTGCAGCTTATTATGGTACTGCTGCGATGTCGGCGTCTGGCTCGAGAGGAGCTCGTGGAGAGACATCATCTTCTGCCTCACAGTATCAGGAGTAGCTGCATGCTCAGAGTCAGCTTATAGAGGATTTGCGTCAGGGGTAGGAGAAGATGCATCAGCAACACGATGAGGAGATACATCGATGGCAGGAGTAGATGCGTCAGTAGCATGATGAGGAGAGGTGTCAATATGAGGAGAAACATCAGGAGCAGATGGAGTATATGCGTCGTCAGACTCATAGTTTAGGGATGGATTTTCCTCCACCACCTCCTCCAGGTCCTCCAAATTATCCACCCCAGTGATTTTTTTACATGTAATAAACATTTGAGTTCGTAGTTTATTGTCATATTAACAATTTACAATTCCTCTTTCATTTTGGTACGAATATTGCATGATTTAATTTGTTTTTATTTTTTGTAATATTTTATTACTTATTAGTATTATTTTTAATGTCTGTTTATTTTAGTAATATTACTTTTAATATTTTATATTTATTGTTAATATTGAGAAGTTTATAATTTTAAAATTTTATTAATATTAATAATATTAATATTATTTTTTCATAAATATGTATGTTTATTTTAATAATAATAATATTATATTAATTTTTTATATTATTAATATTAGTATTATTATTATATAATATTATATTATTTATATTCATATTATTATTATTTTATATTAATATTTCATAATTATATTTTATATATTTTTTTATTTATATTATAATAATAGATTTTTTTATATTATTAATATTATTATTTTTTATATAATATTATATGATTTTTATTAATTTATTTATTTATTTATATATTTTTTTAGTATTTGTGATGAGAGTATTTGCGACGGGGTGTCCCGTCGTAAATTTTTTTTTACTGTCCCATTTGCGACGGGAAGAATACCCGTCGTAAAAACTATTTCTGCAACGGTCTGTCGCCAATACCTACGTCGCAAATATTTTTTAAATTTCCCATTTGCGACCGGTCAGAAACCCGTTGCAAATAATATATCTACGACAGCCCGTTGCAAGTACCTTTTTTATATATAAACAAAAACCAATTTGCGACGGGGGAAAAATACCATCGCAAATACTATTTTTGCGACGGGACCACCGCAAAAACACCTATTTGCGACGTTGTTTTCGGCAACAGGCGATTTGCAACAGAGCCCCGTCGCAAAAGGTCTTTTGCGATGAGATCCCGTTGCAAATCGCCCGTCGCAAATATTCCGTTTTCCTGTAGTGTGTTGAACTTATGTATGTATCAAGTTTTACAAATCTATTAAACTATTTGTTCCTTCAGGATACAACTTTCTTGTAATCATGTCAATCTAATGAAATAAGGAACCAGCTCCCGACAACCGAGTTCGGGGTCTTTACAAATTCAATGATGCTCTCCTTACCAAGAAAGGTTGGTTACTTATTCAGAACCCTGATTCTTTGTACACCAGGATCCTCCATGGAAAATATTTTCCACATTCAGACTTCCACCAAACATACTTAGGTCCCCACCCCAGTTTTATATGGTACGAGGTTCATGTGATATGCTCAATAAGGGGATCTAATGGAGGATTGTAGATGGGGTTTTTGTTAGGGTTTGGAAAGACACATGGCTAGTTGATAGCAAGGGTTTTAAAGAGAGATCTCTTATAATTGCTTGTTTGGTGGATGCAACAATTTCATATCTTTTTAATGAGATAGGTGATGACTGGTGTACTAAAAAATTGGACTCCTAGTTTACTGAGAGAGACATGAACCTCATCCTCAGCATCCCTTGTGTGAGGGACTTGGGCCCGGATCATCTATGTTGGGGTCAAGAAACCTCAAGCGCTACTTAATTAAATTAGGTTATAATCTTTCTTTGGAAACATCGATCTTGGAGGATGGTGAGATGTGGAAGACTCTATGGAAGCTTGTCATTCCACCCAAGGTTCAATTTTTTTGGTGGAAAACATGCACCATAATTCTCCCATCCAAGGAGTTCCGTATGTGTCATCACGTAACTGATCCCAATCTGCCCTCTCTGCATGGATGCTTCTTAATCATCCATGCATTTCATTTTCAACTTCCCTAGGTCCAAGGCTATTTGAAATGCATGAAAATCAAACGATGATACTTTTATAGATTTGGTGCATAACTTTGTAGTGCTTTCGAACAAGTGAGTTTCATCCCTTATAGCAGAGATGATGAATATTTTATGCACACTGGCATGGTTGATCTGGGTTAGACGTAACAATTTTATTTTGAACCAGTTGGAAATACCATGCTTCTTTTGGGTTGAGCGGGCTTCATCTTGGTTGGCTATTTGGAACCACAACCATTCACATCATCATGCCCCTTCCATACGGCTCAGTCCAGGTCTTTGGAATCCTCCTCTGATAGCATCCTTGAAGATTAATGTGGATACAACCCTTTCTTATGGAGGTATTACAGGTGTTGGTGTGGTTTTTTGGGATTCTCTTGGCTCAAATGTTGCTGCTTGACAATCCTCCTTCGCTTCTTAGACTCCACTGGTTGCAGAAGCCCAAGCTATTATTGTCAATTTGGAATTTTCCTATGAAAGAGGATGGATATCTCTTATCTTAGAGTCATATTGTCTTACTATTTTCAATGTTATATCTACATCAAAAGGTGGTCTTCAACTGTTCAATTTGTTGGTAATGAAGATTAGTTCTCTTCAACACCTTTTCATAGAATATTCCTTTTCTTTCACCAAAATGGGAGGGTAATAGTGCTACTCACCTGTTTGTGACACCTGACCTTTTTGGTGTGTCTCATGACTGGTTAAATGATTTCCCACCTTGTATTTTCTCCCTTGTAATCCCTGATATTTGATCTTTTAATTAAATCCATTTCTCTTCAAAAAATAGTAGTGACATCCCAGGCCTAAGCCCAATCTGCTCACTTTTTCCACTAAGGCCCATGCCCAATCCCAAAGGCCTGATAAAATCCAAATCAAAGGTCCAACATTTTCATCAACATCTTCCTTTGAGTGTAGAATAATATCCATTGTGCTGCGATGTACTGAATTGCTTCACCCTCAAAATAAACAGAGCTTGATCTTGGGAAGCGACGCTCCTAATAGAATTGATCACGACCATCAAAGTTGCACACATGAAACTATTTAAGCTAATGTAAAATCTCACCTCAACACTGAATGTGAGGATTAAGAAGGTCATCGGTTATAAATAATTTTCTCCCTCACCCATTAAAAACATTCAGCATCTTCTGATCCTAACTGTAATTTCCTTCCACATTTTCCTTCTGCATTTTAATTTCAATTTCAAAATTGTTCTTCGTCTGTTAACTATGTGCTCTTCTATTCTTCCCAAATTATTTTTGTTTTTATAAAACATTTGTGTTGTGTTTATAACATTATCTCTTCAACTCCAAATCATGGAGAACTTACTCGAGGGCTAGGTCCCCGAGGGAGATCACACATGCACTTTGTTCTTGAAATATTTCTAGGTTTCATCCTTAATGTAGTGGAAAAATGGAAAGAAGTAGATCAATGATGTTCATTTTCTCTCTTTGATGAGCTGTTGAATCCTCGAATCTATCAAATCATCTCTCTCTCCCTCTCTCAGTCCATAGTGCATACCAGTGGAACACTGTGGATCGAGGGATGAAAAAAATTCGATGAAGCGAAGTGTTGAGATGGTGAATGACTCAAGAAAGCATGTTCATTGCCTCTCACTATATAGGAGGTGGAATTGAATGTATCAGGGGAAATTTATCTTATGTATGTTCAGAACCACAAATTAGATATAGGAGATCAATGGAATAATGATATTGACGCTGTTGTCTGATGATAACTTAAGAGGATAATGAAGCTCTATTTGATCGACCCTTGATCCAACCCCTTTCACCCATTATTGTGTTTGAATTCTGTTTCATTTGTTTTAATTACTTAAATTGAAAACCAAAAAAAATCAAAAAAAATTCTGGATGTCTTAAAATTTGATAAAACAAAAGAAAGATACATAAGTGAATTAAAATAGTGATAATCTGACCCAAACACACTCCTGAGGAAACGATCTTGGCCAAACCTATGCTGCATTCTAGTTTTAATAAAATATAAATTTTGTTTGACTATGGCCTGTGGAAATCATGCAATAAACTTTATGCTTTTTCTGGGGAGTAAAGGTCGAGTTTTCACTTACTTTAACACATTTGTAATTATTATTTTTCCAATTTTTTTTTATTTTTGTTTTCTTCTTTACTTTTCTCTCAAAACTAGGATAAGCATTAATTACAGTGAGACCATTCTTTAATGGATCCTCATCCATATTCCCAATACACATTCCAACAAGCATACTAGGAGATGGAATCTCAATGGTAGTACCAAAAAAACCTTCGGTATGAACCAATGGGTGGGAGGATGGAAACTACTACATAAACGAACCCAACTACCATAAAAAACACATGCCTCCACACCATCAAACTAAAGAACAGCCTACACCATAGGAAATTCAGTGCTACTCATCTATATTGAAGGACTTTTAAGTGAAATAAACCCAAAAATTGGTGGAATATATAGAAATGATTAAGGAATCAAAGGGAATACAACCTGCAATAGTCACTGCCCTCCAAGAACTCATTGATAAAAGGAAGTAAGAAGAAGCCGAAGAGTTAGAGTCCACTATATTTTCTTAATAGGATATTAAGGAGGGAGAATTTTTAAATGAGAAAGATCTCCCACTGTCCACCCTTGATCACACCTTCCCAGAATTGGTGTATCGAGATAAGAAGCTACATGCCAAAAAATTTTAGGGAGACTTTCCTTCAAACTTTACTTTCTATGATTTTATTAAAAACCAATTTTCTATTGATCTCCCTTCTATTATAAATGAAACCATATGATATCAATATTGAATACCTATCTTGGATAATGAAGATGAATAGGTGGATGAGCTCATATTTGAAGAGAAGATAGAATTCCCAATGTTACCACCATGCATGAAAGACAACTTCAAAGAGGCATTGTACCAAGAAATTGATCTACATGTTGAAACTAGGGAGGGAGTTACCAATTAATTGAACTCATTTATTTCTAAGTTTTTACAAGATGAATTGTCTAATTTTAATTTTGTAGATTCAGACCAATTGATTCCTATCCTGGATAATGAAGAAGAATGATGCGAGGGATATTGCTTTGAGGAAAAAATTAAAGAATCAAAAAATGTAGACATTACAAATGACCTTCCAAGTGTGTTACACGAGAAACAAGAGTTTCAATGTGGGTCATATGAGGGAGTGAATCTATTCTTAAGCTAATTTGATTATTCAAAATCTGTTCTACACCTTGATTTCCCAAATTTTCAAATTCTAGAACCTACATTATTTTTTCTTACACTGTATGCAGAAGATGAAGAACCTGTCACAGCTCCCCTTAAAGAAGAATTAGAGTTGAAAATAGTAGAGGATAACCTAAGCTGTTGGAAATTAAGGAAAAGGCTTCCCAAGATGATGAACAAGAGGAGATAGATGAAGATTACTTTGACAGACAGCTTGAACATGAATTTGAATAATTTAAAGAATATGTCATAAGAGAAGTGGCTGCTCAAGATGAAGAAGTCCTTGGACCTATGGTGAAACTCCCTCAACATTACCGTGGACATAAAATAGAGGGAGGAACAATGGTAGAAGAAGAATAACTAGTGGTCACTCATGAATAAATAGAAGTACAAGTTGCTGTATATTAAGGGAGATATCTTGACTTGAACTCACCATGTTGAGAAAATTTTCAATTTGAATTACCTACTGACCTCCCTTTATCTGAATACTATGATGTAGCACAAGTGGAGGAGCCACTAAATTAAGAAGAAGCCACAACCAATGTGGTAGAACTCGAGGAAACCCCATAAACTATTCTTACACCCCCACTTTATGAGATACATCACACTGATGAGGGGGTGAACATGCAGAACTTTGTTCAAGGGTCATTCCAAGAAGTAGAGTTAAGCTATTGTGGAAGAAAAATAATTCGGTGGTTCTTAAAATAGAAACCTCATCCTCCTACGGATTGGGGATAGTCACAAGACTGTCCGGCTATAGACATTCTAACTACAACCCCACTTGGGAGGGATAACCCAAACCTCTCTTCTTTCCTCTTCTTTTTATTTTCTTTACCTTTATTTTCAATAAAAGTTTTTCTAATATTTAATTTTGTTTTCCTACAATCCTTCCCAAAGTGTACAAAACTCAGGAGGTTATCTCAAGGCTATCCACAAAATACCCATGAGAGATCTTCAATCAAACCCACTGAAAAAATAAACACCAGGTTGTGTTTACTCAGTTTCATTGTTTATTCATTGTAATTTTTGTGCATTCTACTAGAACTTAATTGAGTAGTCATGAACAAGTGTGGGGGAGGGAGCTCAACATGTTTACATTTTAACTTCTTTTTAGAAATATATTAGTTTATGTACATACATTTTGTTTACTATTTTAGTAAGTATCTAAAAAATCTGTAAATAAATAAACAAAAAAATATCAAAAAAAATGTTTAAAAAAATATATAAAATAAAAACAAAAAAGGGATGTTTTGGTTGAAAATATTGTAAATACCCTTTTTCTGTTTTAATTTTTTTTCTTTAATTCAAAAAAACATAAAAAACAAAAAACAAAAAAACAACATAAAATCTAAAAAAATAGGAATATGTACATAGTTTATGTAGGTTTCTATTCTTTTGTATTTAAAAAATGTTCTATCAGAACAGTTTTATAAATAGACTTTTGTATAGTTTCTGTATTAATTTTTCAAACCTTTCTTGAACCTCATTTCTGCCCTCTCAAGTTTGAAAATACCATGCTAGAATTAAATTAATTCATTTTTTATAACTATGAGATTTATAGGATTGCTGAGTGAAATTTATCACTACCTTTATGGAATTTTTGTCTTGGAACTAGGAAAATCTGGATTAAAATGGGAAATTCTGAACCCATGATGGATGTATGAGACAATGACACAATGTGTGTGAGTAACCCTCTGTAAATTTCAATAAGTTCTTTTGCACAGTTCCTCTGCACATACATGGATGGGAAAAATTCGTAAAAAAATAAAAATTCTAAAAAATGGATAATTTTCAAAACTTAATTAATTTAGGTGAGGTGAATATTGAATCTATGAAGGAGACAATTGACTTACAACACATTAATTTGAGTTGTATCAATAAAATGGGAAAGTGAACTCTGGTTTGAGAAACTTAGGAAAGAGGGAAAAATTGAGGTGATTTTTTGTTAAAATTTTGATTCCACTTAAATCTTATTTGATCCACTCCTAAACTAAAACTTTTATTGAATTGAAGTGAGGTAGTGTTTTTACATGCATATGAGGCCTGATATTTTGAACATTGGATAAATCTATCATTTGATTCAATTCCGACTGTTAAATTTAAATATAGACAGGTTGGCTTTATTTTTTTCCTTTATGTTTGAATAAAATAAAATTCATTGATAATATTGCCTGAGAGTACAATAGTTTAAGTGTGGGGATGTGATGTGAGCTGAAATTTTCAATATTTATTGTCTGTTATTCATTAAAAATACCCCAACTTTTTATTCAAATACTGGGTAATTCATTCATTTTTGGTGACTTTTTGAATTTTGGACTTAAATGTTAAATGAATTTAAATATTTTTTTAAATTATATATTCATTTTTGAGGATAATTTGAAAAATTGATACCCTTGAAATTGAGATTGATTTTTAAGGTGTGAAATTACAATTGTAAAAATTTAATTTGGAATTACAATTTTAAATGGATTTATTTTCGAGCTTCAACTGATTTATTAATTTTTGAATTAAATGAAATCCACAAATTAATTTTTAAATTAAAATTGAAAAATAAATTGTGATTTATTTTGACAATTCATAATTTTTTAATGTGAAAAAATGATTGGAAATTGATGTCCTGCAAAAGTGGAATTTGAATTGATTAAATTGATTGAATTTGGAATTAATTTGTTCAGAGGGCTGGGATTTTGAAATTTATTATTTTATCATTATTTGAAATTAATTAATTGGAACAATTTTACACTGAAATGAATTTATTTTGTTTAAATACAGGTTGAAAAAATTCAAAGGTCAGAAGTAACCATTCCTTGCACGGTCACCACACTGATCGTGCGCGTTGATTTTTACACTAACCGTGCTCCTCATGGTCATTATGGTTACCATTAAGACTTTAATATACCTACTATGAATCTCATTCATGGTCACCCAAGGATATGAACCCTTACTACCACCACTATAAAGCCTCATCTGGTCGAAGCTCATCGTTTATCGCCAGTCTGAAGAGAATATTCAAACGAGTCACTGTCGGTTAGAGAATGAACGAAGCTGAACACCTGAAGTGTCATCCAACAAACTCAAGTCCACCAAATATGAAGCCCTCATAGAACAATGGGAACCATCATGGATGAAGAGGAATTCAACTATTATACTCCCCAAATATTACCACTGATCTCATAGGAGAAGATGAATCATGCACCTCCTGTTGTCGTTGATAGAGATGGACGTATCACCTGAAGACCCGAACATCCCCCCATCCCGCGCGCAGAACCTGGAAAGAGAAGAAATAAAAGAAAAACAAATAAAAAAGAAAAAAATATAATAATGAGAATAATAAGTATACTTATATATATAACTTTATATAAATAAATAAATAAATATATATATATAATAATTTTTTGCTAAAATTATTTGATGTATTTTTGTTGCCCAACTGTAGTGAAATCCCAAGCCCAAGATCAATCTTTCGACTTTTTCCACTAACTTCCATGCCCACTTTCCCAAGACCATTGAAATCCAAACCAGAAGTCCAACATTTTCACTATGGATGCAATTGATACCAGGACTAGTTTATTCTCATAGTGTGGTTGTGAGCTATATTATATGTTATATATACTGTGATTTCACATGCTACCCCTCCCATGTCGGTTAGGGTGACTGACACTCAGTGGACTGTGGGAGAGTGTTTTCCCCAACATCCTTGTGAGAGGATGGATGGATGACTACCCCCTCCGTCTTCTCTTAGTAGTTCATGTGCTCATATGCATGGTGGTCATTTTCTCTATATATATGTGTGTAGAGGGTTGTGATGTCTTGTGGTTATTTCACACACATGTATATTTGGATATAGTATAA
This sequence comes from Viscum album, assembly GCA_963277665.1. Lineage (NCBI taxonomy): Eukaryota > Viridiplantae > Streptophyta > Magnoliopsida > Santalales > Viscaceae > Viscum > Viscum album. Next base: position 546,744,169 of record OY728140.1, read on the forward strand.
AAAGGATTATTATAGGTACGACGTGTATAGGTTGTGATGAATTGAGGTACCTTAATAGGTTTATGAGCTATGATGGTTTTTGGTATAATACCCGATGTATGATACACATCATATGAGCTGTGGTGTCTCCTAAAAACTATTTGGTTATTATATGGAGTGTGATATGGGATGTTGTGATGCACGAGGGGAATATTGTGATACTTAGCCTATGTGTCTGTGGACTGACTTACTTTTGGAGAGAGATGACACGGGACGTGTGATGTTGGGGTAGAGTAGAAAACCAATGGGGAAGCAAGATTAGGGTACCCTTGATGTTTCATTATGATATTATATCCTCTCTTGTATGTGAAATTTTGTGTCAGTTATCCATGGTGAGGATGATAACTTATTATACCTATTTGGGTGATGAGTTAGTTTTACTATTACTCACTTTGATTTAGCATGATTTCTTTATCTTTTTCATGAGATTCTCTATGGAGGATCCTATTGAGTATACTATTATGTTTAACCCATGTATATATGAAGTGTTTTCAGGTTAATAGGAGTTGGTTGGAGATCGAGCTAAATATTACTAGCTCATGGTTTTGTAAGAGTTGTTTGGGCTTCATGGTCATTGCTAAGTTTACCTTTTTGATACTTTTAGTTTTCCTTTCAGTTCTTTTAGTAATGTATGACATTTCATGTATGCACTTGGAATTATTTTTATATTTTTGTATAGGTGTTGATTGGTATAACCATATTATCTTTCTCTCTTACGCATATCCTCTTAGAGGGCAATGCCTCCCATATGTATGATTATTATACTCTTTGTGCTAGTCGACAACCTAAGACCTACTGGAGGCGGGACTCAGCCAGTCACCATCCCCGTTATCTCATTATCATCCCATGAGAGGTACTCTTTGGGGGGGGGTCATGATAATATATACACCGACATAATATTTATTTATATATTTAAATATTTATTTATACAATTAAATTTAAATATGTAAATATATGAAAATTTGTGTGCATATATATTTATAAAAAACACTACAATATGAAAAATTATAAAAAAATTAACATCATAATATTCATATGAATGTAATGACGGGGAATAAATTTATTCTAAATTGAAAAATGATAAGAAAATCCTCTTAAACGAAGTTAAAATTCTATTGAATGTTCAAAAATTATGGTATCCTAACTAAAAACTCAATTTTAGATGCCTTTTAAGCCTTTTTGACCAATAAAAAACATGTTATGAGATTCACCTAATCTTAAATGTTATAGATCACTTTTCAATATTTGCTTTGATAACTCATGGAGCTCAAATAGACATCTGAATCAAAAGTTATGGTTGTTTGAAGTTTAAGTATTATTTTCAACTTATCTTAAGATATTAATTAATTTATTATTTTTTTATCACCAATTTGTTATTAAATTCCTATTACTCAATACTAATTAGTAAATTTTTAATTAATATTAATTTATAATTATTTTATAAACCATTTTCTCTAAATTTATTATATATTAAGTGTAAATACATATTTAGTATTATATAAATCATATTTAATAAAATATATTATATTTATATCAATATAAATATATTTATATACTACAATATAATATTCAATAGCATATAAAGTGTTTTTTATGAAGTATAACTTTTATCAGTGCTAAATATATATATATATATATAATTTAATAGAATTATATAAATATATATATAGGTATATGTGTGTGTATTTATATATATACAGATAATTACTAATTAATAATTTAAAATTATTTTTTTTTAAAAATAATAATCATAAATAGTATTTAATAATTAATAATTAATAATTAATTAGTGAATAATTAATAATTAATAATTATTAACAAGTAATTAAAATTTTAATTAGTTAATTATTATTATTGTTAACTATTATTAATTTTGTGGTGGTTTTTTAAAATATCCACTAAAATTAAAAAAACATATTGAGCAACAATTTTAACCACTATTGAAAAACCATCACTATTTCATGATGATGAAACATTGAGTTTTGGTTTTGAAAATAATTGCTAAATACCATTTTTCATATAGTTTGATGAGTCGAAGGTTGAATTGTCTATAAGTTTTGAGATTAAGGATCTTAGTTTAGCTAAAAAAATATTAGGTATGAAGATTGTCAGTGACTTAAGTTCTAGTAATTTATACCTGAGTCATTCAATCTACATTCAGAATGTGGTGGAGTGCTTCAATATGAGTGTAGCGAAACCGATGACCACACCCTTGGTTGAACATTTCAAATTGATCAAGGAGAATAAACTATGAATGGAAGTTAAGGTAGAGTATATGGAAAGGATTCCCTATGCATCGATAGTTGGAAGCTTGATACAAGTCATAGTTTGTACTCGATCGGAAATTGTGCAAGAAGTGGGTATTGTTAGAAGGTACATGTCGAATCCCTATAGAGAAAATTGGGAATTTGTGAAGATGGTTCTCCAATACTTAAAGTTTTATAGATTCTTGGCACTTTTCTTCAGAACTGATGAGTCTTTATAGGGTTTTGTTGACTCTGACTTTTTTGGAGATTGAGACACTTAAAAGATCACTATTGGATATGTGTTTAGTTTTAGTGGGATGGTTGTGGGTTGGATGTCAAAGCTTCAACCAGCAGTTTCACTCTTGATAGTGAAAGTGGAGTATGCTGCTTTAACGGAATATAGGAAGGAGTTGATATAGCTAAAGGGGTTGTTATAAGATCTCAGAAAAAATTAAGATGATGGGAGGCTATTTTTTGATTCACAAAGTGAGATTCACTTGGATAGAGACATGATATTTCATTCCAGGATGAGGCATATTTGGTTGAAGTATTAATTTATTTGGAAGTTGTTGGATGATGGAGTGTTGGACCTACATAAGATAGAGGGGTTGAGAATATGAAAGATATGCTAAAAAAGGTCATAGTTAGGGATGTGTTAAGGTGATATTGTGCCTCAATTGGGTTGGAATAATCAAAATCATGGTGGGAGAACCATGAAAGCTAAAAAAGAAGTTTTAGGAATATAATATGTTTGTTATATTTAATGGGAAACTTAGTAGTGAATCCTAGAAAATAATTCTCAAGTGGGAGATTTTAGGTTTCAATTGCATGTGTGAAAGCTATTTTCCAACCAAAGGGTTATTCTAGTTGAAGGAAAAACTCTAAAAGATAACTACTAATGGATTGGAGGGAAATGGTGGAGTATCCATTGTGAAGTTAGGTTGTTCAAAAGTTATGCAGACCGAATGTTTTTGATTGGTAGGTGTAGAAGTAGTGTGGAAACTGCAAAGGACTTTCATAAGGGTAACTCTAGAAGAGTGAAAGAATCATCTCACAAGTGTTTTGGAAGCACGCACTATGCACCGATTGGAAGAGTTTATGTAGTGGGATCCTTTGAACGAATAGAGAGATAACCACGAAGATATGAGCTACATGGAGTCACTACATGTGGATATTAAAAGATAAAGTGATCTATTTTATCGGCTAAGTCCTACTATATATAGTGGGATTGATCATTTGAGTGATACTAAAGTCATTATTATCATCTTTTATTCCTTTCATCAAAGTAAAGCAATGTTACCCTCATGGAGAATAACTCGAGTTTGAACCATGTAAATTGTGTTATTCTTTTGTGTTTCATTCTTTCAATCATTTTCGTTTGATAATTCTTATCTATGTTCATTCAGAGATTTGCATTGCAGTGTGGTGATTTTGGTGCAACATGCTTTGGAAACCGTAGCATAAGCTCACACCAGTTCTTTGTTTTTGTTCAGTTAGTTTTGGTGGATATCTTCCTTTGGTGTTATAGAAGATATTCATGAGACCAACATAAATCTACATGATTATCGCATGATCTAATTTTCTGGATATTTATCTCACCATTCATTTGAAGATCATGGGTAAAAAAGAATTTTGGTGTGATATTTTTTTTGTCTTATCACCTTTGATATACCCATTTTTTAATTACACTATAAAAGTAGAATTATCTTTTTAAAATATAATGGTAATATCATTATTCATATTTTATCCACAACTTCTCTAATATAATTAATAACTCATCTCTACCAAACACATTCTCAACTTGTCTCGTGAATTGAAATTAACTCAACATGATTTGAGGAAGTTGTGAAAATGGTTTATTTTATAGAATTTCATGGTTTGGTCATTGAACCACATATTAATAAATATATAGTTCGATATCTATATTTATATGGATAAAAAAAATCCAACATCGAAATAACAAACCAATTTTTATTTTATTTTTTGGAATAATTAATCTTTTATACCCTTTTACATATCAATGAGTAGGATAAGAACATTATCTTGCATCAAATTCATTGAAATAAGACTTCATGTTATTTTCAATGCAGATATATACATGTATATGTATATCCTTAATGGATAAATTAAATATGAATTTATATTTAATCTTTCAAGGATAAATAAGTTTTATATTATACCCTCATGTATAAAATATATCACTCTTGAAAGAAATCTATTTGATTATTTATTATGGTTATTTTTATGAATATATAAAATCTTTCCAAAATTTAGGATTTCATATCCTAGATTATTAATGAAAAAATATAAGGACACTCTTTGTAATTTGACAGTAGAATATTCAATTACTTTCATAAAATCTTCAGGAGTTGTGATGTTATTTAATTTTTTTTGATAATATGATGATTAAAGAAAATACACATATTTATGGAAATTGTAGACCGATAAAAACAATTTTATATTATACTTTCTATGAATATTTATTAAAATGGTTATATCATATATGTTGTATTTAGTTCAACCTATATAATAATTTATCTAATTGGGTGAAGTTTTCATAATTTTAAAAATTCTTTGGGAATTCTAAGTCGTCCAAGAATTTTATATAGATATCATAAGCAATGTTACCAAAAATATAAGCAATGAAAACACTAATTTGGAATAACATTTCTATAATAATCTCATAAATACTCAATAGTCTTGGTAGTTTTGATAACCAATGAAAAGCTTCAAAAGTTGAACATATCACACATTCCTTCAATTATTTTTTTTAAATTCATTTTATATTAGAATCTATTAAAATCCATTTTTATCAATGAGTGTTGAAAGCATTCAAAAATATAAATATATCACCAAGAACAATTAATTAGATCTCATAATTTATCTGGTACCAATGTCTCTTCTAGGAAAATATCTGAAAAAAATATTGTTGCTAATATATTAATTTTTCTCTTTGAGGATTGATTTATTTATAGTTTCCCACTCATGTTGAACAATTATTTTATATAATCTGTTCAACTACACCTCTAGTGTGTATAATAATCATATCAAATTACTTATTTTCAACACTTTAAAACTAAATTATTCATATAAATATTACGAGAATATTATAAATGATTTGTGGAGTCATTTTATATAAGGTATGTGATGATCCATATTTATTTTAATCAATATGAAAATCATAAGATATATATTCACTATTAAATAATAACACATGTTACAATTTCATAAATGCATCTTTCATATAACACCTAAATGGTTCACATGGTAGGTGAGTGCACCCATATATATTTCATAGTTGATACTTCATATAAATATTGTGAATTTAATTTCAATACAACTCATGATGATATAAATATTTTACCATAATAATAATATGGGAAATAATCATATATAGGGAATTCATAATATCATGAAGAGAATGAAAATTTCTCTTATAAGTGATAATTTAGTAGACATAAATCCATTAAATAAATCATGATTCTCCCTCAGATGGATGTCTAATATTTTATCAATAAATTGATTCCTATGAATACTCTTATCAATATTTTTCATTATAATTAATCCTAGATGACCCAAATGACTATGTCATATAATTAATGTATTATGATCAATATACTTCTAGTTTTCCATAATTGATTTGATTGTGTATATTAGAAAGAAAAAATTGACAAATTATTTAGAATCAATTTATTATTATAAATTCTTGTTATATATAGAGGTATTGACACCTCTTCATTCAGGGTTCCCATATGATTTTCTTTTCAATAATGTCTTTAACATTCGATAGATTTCATCAAGATTTAAGATAAAACAAAGTAATATTTTTTTAAAAAAAATATACCATCATGTAGACATGTATTCACTTTTCAAGAACATTTGATTAATTTTTCACTACCGGTTAAGATAATTACTGAGCATATATCAACTCTTCAAGATATTTGACAAACATATATGAGTTATTATGAAGCATTTGACTAAAATAATATTTACAAATCTTGTACTTCAAGATAGAAATTTAATATCTCTAAGATCTTCAATTGTGCATATTTAACACATTTAAGGTATGTAATGAAAAATTGAAATTCTCATAATTTTAATTATTATTATAATTTACACCTTTTGTGTTTTATTTTCAATTAATTAATTTACAATATTATTGTAATGGGTTAAACTCATCACTCAGTGGATATTGAATATTTCAGAACTTCTCGCTTGAACGTTTTTAAAATAATTACTAGGGAGAGGATCCCTCATGTATTTTAAGGCAATTAGATTTGAGAATCGATGTAGGAGAATCTTTAGGTTTCACAAAACATTTCTCATCATAATAATGATTATAATTTACAAAATTATTTTGTAATATTATTCAATTTAGGGAATGAATTAAAAAACCATCAATCAAATTATATGACTTCTCAAATATTCATTGTCTATAACATCAAATTTATAATAATTTTAATGAATAATTTCATTAATTATCAGGAATGAAAGAAAATTATTAAAAAAAATCACATCATAAAATTAATTTGAGAAATCATTAATTGGATTACATTTTTCTTGAATGTGAATTCATTATTTATCAATAATAATTATCTTTTAGAAAAACACTTATTCTATTTATAAGGATGATCATTGTTTAACTACTTCATGTAGTAAAATTAATTGTATAAAATATATTTGATCATAAAATTTATGAATTAACCATGAACTATAAGAAATAAATCCCACTTAAAAGGATTGTATCAATTTGATTATACGAGATAATATTGTTAATCAATAATGTCATAATAAAAAAAATATTTTTCAATATTTCTAATCTAGGATAGAATTTTGATAAATATAATTATTTTTAAATAAAATGTAAAAGGATGTTATTTTCATATTGTCCTTTAGGGACACAATACTTCATATTTATATTGATCTTAATTTTAAAAAAATATTTACATTTACTTTAGGGATGGGATAAAATTACTTTAATAAATATTTACATTCACTTCAAGAAATGCAATAGATTTATTTGATTGGGATCTATGTTGTTTAAATAATAATAGCATGAATGTGAAATTAAAAATTTTAATCCATGTTTAATATAATAAAATTTATTATACATATAATATTTAAAATAAAAGATAAAATAAATAAAACGTATAAAATTTAATGAAAAAAATTATAAAAATTGTGACAGTTTCCTCCTTGAGCATTTATAAATTCTCATTATGTTAATTATCATTAGAATTAATAAAATAATCATAGATTTCAAAATTAATTATGTAATCATCTCACATCATGTCATGATAAAAAAAATCATGCTTTTCTCATTACCTCTAATCAATTGTTGATAAATATCAATAAATTTTTTTGACGTACAATAAACATGAAACCAATACCCCTTCATGCCATACAAAAAATATTTAATTTCATCATGATTTGGATTCTTTGGGTGTGAATTTTCATCATTCAATCACTTATGGTGATATAATTCCCTCTTTACATTTGGTTTATGACAACCTTGATTACAATATTTGCATCGACCATGACCATGTCTATTTTTACCACGATCTCGATTACAATCACGTTCACTTTGAAGAATGAATTAGATTTATTTGATTACATTTCATGATTTCTATTTCATAATGTAATTTTAACACTGTGATATTTTATGAAATATTTCTCATTAAATAAATTTTAATTCTTTGATAGTTTTCTTTACACGAAACATTGATTTTAAAAGATCTGTGATATACTATTGAATTATGATATTTTAATGTAATAGTTATCATCTATCCATTGGATTGGAACGTATGAATATAACTAACTATTTTATGAAAATTTATTTTTTACATATGTTTAAAATTAATTTATTAGTTTTTAATTGGTTATAAATTAAAATAAAATCATTTGAATGTAAAAAAGATTTGTTTTTCTAAAAAATCTATTTTTATACACACAATATGTTTTTATATTATTAAATTAAATTAATCACTATTTTCAAATTATTTAAATTAATTTTTTTATGATATATTCAATAAAATATTTTAACATTCATTTAATTGTTTTTATATGGCAAGGAATGAAAGTAAACTCAGGTTTATGCTTAAAAATGCATTTTTCTAAAAACAATTTTGTTGTGTTTTGTGTAAATTTTTTAAAATGAATTTATATCACTTATAAAAATTGAATCTTATAAAATGGATATAATTTTTTTAATTATAATAATTAATATTATTTAATAAGTTCAAATTAATTATTGATCATTATGAATAATAACTTGGCAAAAAAGAAAGTTACCACAGTAAGAGTTAAAACAGGTTAAAAGGGTTAAAACTAAAATAATAAGGGTTAAAATAACCTAAAAACTTTTATAAATCATATTTTATGGTCATATTTCGACCTTATATCATCTCATCTTCGAATATGAGTCATTTTGGATCCATTTAGCTTGAGTAAGGCATTAATATATTTTAATCTTTTGAAAAATTCCAAATGTGTCATCTCTCTCCCTTATAAAAGGATACAACCTATCCTCTCTTCCTTACACTTAATGAGCCTTATATATTGGCCAATAACTTCCCTAATAACTTACTAACATCCCTCAATTTTATCTATAGGTTCTTTTTTGATTAAAATACCAACCTTAGAAGGATTAAAGTATAAGATAAAAGAGGTTGTCCAAAGAAGAGGTATAACTCTTAACTGAGTGTTTTCATTTTATATATTCTTATAACTAATTAAATTATGTGATAACCATGATGATATAATAAAATTATTATATCCTATATAATTATATTTTATTATTTAAATGTGGAAACCTTTATTCATCTCCTTCTCCATCAAATAATAAATGAAATCATCGTTCATGCGTTTGTGTGGACTACCACCTCACAAAGCGATGTATTTCATTTTTCATCACCATCATCCATGGTTATTTATTATTATTGAGTTAATGTTTATGTATTATATTTATTAAATAATCATTATTCTTTAATTATAATATCTTATCTACCTTCTTACTTTTTCATCTGTTGGAAAATGATAATGTTACTCGTGCGTATGTGTGGACTATCACCTCTACAAAGAGATGTGGTTCATTTTTCATTTACACTTTACATAGATGGTAATAAGGATATATTTAATTAATATATATGATATTTAAGATATAATAATAATTCTATAAAGTTAAATTATTATTTACCTTTCTTTCTTTCCATCCATAAAAAAGTGGAAACATGACTTGTGCGTACGTACAAACTATCATCTCCATGAAGTGATATAATTAATTTTTCATCAATGATTTATATTAATGATTATAAAAGTGAATATAATGATTAAATATGATACTTATTTCATGATTAATATTCAGTATATTATGAATCCATGACCAAGGTACAAGTACTGGACCCATCGAACTGAAACATGCATGGAAAATGGACCAGTTTTCACTTGAATGTTCATTTTAATTAAGAAATTGTTAATAAAAAGAAAATGAGAAATTATAAAGGAATGATACATAGTAATTTATGTATGAATATTGTTCTGTAATATATTTATAATAAATATATATTTATTATATAGGATATTTTAATGCATATGAAGCAATATGGGACATGAGGTAAGGGTTTATGTTACAATATCATTTCTTTTTGGGATTATCTAAGATAAATTTCCATTAAGGGAAATTTTATATATATTATCATTTAAAACACATGTATTTTATTCTTCTATAATTATTCCAAAAAATTTAAAGTATTAGTACCATTGTTTCTCTCTTGGGTAATTAAAATGTTTGAGAAAATGTTTTTAAAGAAAACCTAACCTTATTTCATATTTGGTCGTTGAACTTTTTATTTTATGTCCATAATATTCAAAAAAAATTTATGAAAGTTATTTCCTATACTTTAAATGTTTTAAAAATGTCATTTTCACTAAATTTTACTTTATTTACAAAGGTTTAAAAAAAATCTTTCAAAAAAAATCTGAAATATTTATTTTTGACTTTTTACAAAAGTGTGAAAAGAATGTTTTATTTTAATTTATATAGAATAAAAATATTTTCTCACCACCATGATCATTATTTTCTTTGAATATTTATTTAAAATTTTCATTTTTTATTTTGAAATAAAAGTATTTCCTCAATATTTTGGTAATTTTAATTAAAATGTTATAAAAGGAAAACAACATTTTCTCATGTTTTCAAAGACATGTTCAGATGAACTTTAAAAGTTATTTTTCAACAATGTTGTTATCATTTAAGTATTATTATGTTTTATTAGAGATATGATCAAATTATACTATATTTATTTGTTATCTATTTGGTTTATTATTATTATTATGAGATGTCTATGAAACCAATTTATTTTTCATGGGTTATGCTATGATGATATGATGAAAGTTTTACGATCTTATGGAACACATATGTGTGGTTTTTATTATGTGAAGGGGGAGTTCCAAATTATATAGACCTCCAATATATTGGGTAAATCCTTATATCTCATGATATAATTATGGGAAACAAGTTAAAGTTATTATGCCACTATGGGAAGTAAGTAGGGATGTATGATCCACTCTGATATGAGAAAAAAGTGGTGATGCCTAATCCGTTGTGATATGATGGTCACAATAGTTAACCTTGATATATGATATGGTTTATATTCCTATGATATATCCATAATATTATGAATTATTGATATTCTTATGATTTCAGATCATGTCCCATGATTGATTTTTTTATGATTCCTCAATTTTGTGACATACAAAAGTTTTATGTCAGGACTCATGATTATGATCTATGAATTTTTGGGTATGATTTTATATTGAAAATCACATTTTCTCATATCCTTATGATAATGATATTCTTTCATGTGATTATTTAGTGATATCTCTCATATTTACCACTTCTGATAATCTGAGCCTACCCCTTCTTATGTTTTAATTTTTCCCTGGGTTATAAAGAATGGTACTAAGTATGATGAGTATAAAAGGGAACCTTTTGTAAATAAAGACATTTGAGATGATGAATATTTTACTTAAATAATATTTTTATGTATCTATACTATAAGTACACTAAACCTTTATGATTTTCAAGCATGTTTATTTTAGATATATATTGAATATTCATTGAAAAGATGTAATATATATGTATGTTATGATTTGGTGTCTATAGTTCTTATCAATGTAGGGTTTGGTTATTTTTTATAGATTATTATTATATAACTTTTTTGAATACCCTATGGATATATCTAAGTATAGGATAACATCCTAAAGCTTTGGTAAAGTAGAGATTATGTTATATTCCTATAAAATACATCCCTTCTTGGAGTCTAGAAAGTGGATGCAGTTTTGGTACATATGAACTTAGGGGTAATGACTCTAAAAGATAAGGTTTGGTTATTAAATTAATTATCACCCATGAACGATAAGCGATCCTAATACTACACAACTGGCTAGAAACTTATAGAGGATATATTTGGGTTAATTTATAGTTTATTTACGAACTATTATGAAGGATATGAATAGATAATGAACATTAATAACCTAGGTTAAACCTAAGGTGTCAAATTTAAAATAAAGTGGATTTATTTATATATACTATTAATGATTTTTTATAATTATATGATTTATCACTATGATGTTTAATGTTCTTTCTAACCATTTTGGTTTCACTAAGGGAATTAAAATAGAATGATGAAGTTGAGGTGGTGATAGGAATAATCAAATATTAAAGTATATTACTTGATCTTAGTTATATTAATTCATTTATATCATGAAATATCTCTAGGTATATTCATTCATATCCTCAATGATTAGATTTTGAGTTAGTAGTGAAAACTCTTAGTGCATCACAATGGGGTGCACCAATTCTTTTTATTAAGAAGAAATATGGTTCAAGGAACCTTTACATTGATTATTGATAACTTTACAATTTAACTATCAAGAATAAATATCCTCTATCACATATGGATGTCTTTTTTGATCGATCATGAGGAGCTCAATACTGTACAAATATTGACCTTTATTGTGGATGACATAAATTGAGGGTCAAAATATAGGACATGCCCAAGGCATGCTTTCATTCGAGGTATGGGAATTATAAATTTATAGTGATGAAATTTTAACTTACTTATGCCTCTGCTATTTTCATGGATTTAATGAATTGAGTCTTTAGAGATTACCTTGATCAATTTTTGTTAGTCTTTATAAATTACATTCTTAGATATTCAAAGAGTAAGGAAGAGCAAGATGATCATTTGAGAATTTTACTGAAGATCCTGAGGAAAGAGAAGTTTTATGCTAAATTTTATAAATATGAATTTTGGATTTAGAAAGTTTCATTATTGGTTCATATAATCTTAAGTGAGGGTATGTCGGTAGATCCTTCAAAGACAGAAGTTATTGAGCAATGGCTTAGAATAGCAATGGTAACCAAGATCTATAGTTTTTTGGGTTGGATGGATACTATCGACAATTTCTGAGAGATTTATCATGACTATATAATCCACTAACCAAGTTTAATCAAATGGGATCCAAGTTCCTTTAGATATATGAATGTGAGGAAAATTTCAAGGAGTTGAAAAGAAGGTTAGTTAGTGCACTTGTGCTCACACTAACCTACAATGCTAAAGGGTTTTTAATAATTAATAATTAATTTAAGAAGATACTGAGATTCTTACTCATATATAATGATATGGTGATATATTATTCCATGTCCCAATTGAAATTTCATGAGAAAAATTGCCCGACTCATGATTTGGAGTTGGCAGCAGTGATTTTTTCATTAAAAACATAGAGGCATTCTCTTTACGGTGAAATATGTCATATATACAATGATCCTAAAATATTGAAGTATATATTCACACAAAAATAGTTGAGTATAAACCAAAGGAGATGGTTGAAATCGATTAAAGATTATGACTGCTCAATAAACTACCACCTTGGGAAGGTGAACAAGGTGGATGATGCTCTGAGTCAGAAGGACTATGCTAGTTTGTCCATGATGAGGATTGAAAGAGATCTAATATATATAAATTTGAAAAATATGGATATTTAAATTATGATGAAAAGGGTTATATCATTTATTTCTCATATGAATGTTTAACCATCCATCCATGTGAGGATTAAAGAGGAATAGAAGGAGGATGTGGAACTGTAAAAGAATTTGAGAAATGTTCTTGATTTCAACCATGATTATGATGGAATAATAAGGTTCAAGAAGCAATTATGTGTCTCTTCAACACCATACTTTAAGAATGAATTATTGGATTAAGCTCATAGTTAATAATTCTCTATTAATACCAAAATTAAAAGTTGTATAGAGATCTGAAAGAGTATTTCTAGTGGGATAACATAAAAAGGGATATTTCAAAGTTTGTATCTCATTGCTTAGTATGTTAACAAGTTAAGTCTAATAGAAAAAATTATAACGGTATGTTAAAAACATTACCCATACCATAATGAAAATAGAAAAACATTACCATGAATTTCATCATCGGACTCCCAAAACATATAAAGGACACATTTTTATTTATGTTGTAGTCAATATCCTTAAAAAATCAACAAATTTCATTACCATCATAGAACATTTCTATCTTGATCATATTTTTAGGATATACACTAAGTGATAAGGTTTTATAGAGTATCATTTTTATTGTATCTAATCGAGATCTACGGTTTTCCTCAAAGTAATGGAGAATTATTCAACAAGCATTGAATATAGAGTAGAGTTTCAGTACTGAATATCATCCATATATAGATGGTCAATATGAGAGGACCATTCAATCTCTTGAAGACATATTTAGATCTTACTATATGGATTTCAAATTTGGTTATGATAACCACCTTACTTTGGTGTATTTTTCTTGTAATAATATATTTTTTTCAAATATTTAGATGGATACTTATAAATTCCTCTCTGATAAGAAGTTTAGAACTCCAATATGGTAGGATAAGCTATAGAAATAAATCTATTGTGACCTGATATGGATAAGGTAATGGTACATAAGGTTAGATCCATTTATCAACACATTAGGGAAGATCAGATTCAACAAAAAAGTTTGGCTAACAATCATCAGCAAGACCTAGAGTTTTTATAACTTCTATATTATTGATCGTATCTTGATAGTTTCTTATCACTTGGAGATTTCACCAAATCTCTCTCATGTCCACGATGTGTTCCATGTACCTCTCCTGAGGAAGTACATACCTAATCCTTCACATGTATAGAACTCACAAGTCATAATACTTGATCATGATACCACTTTTGAGGAACAATTGGTGGAGATTTTGGGTTGAAGATAAAAGGTGCTACAAAACAAGACCACTCATCTGGTCAAAGTTTTTTGGTGGAACCATAAATTTTAGGAAGCTATATGGGAACCCAAAAGATGTAATGAGACATAAGTATTCTTAGTTATTTGTATAAGAGTAATATAATTTAAAGGATGAAATTATTATAAGGGTATAGAATGTAACAACCTAATATTTTATGATATATTTATATTTGAATAAGTTTTATTTCTTTGATATATTACTTTACATGCAACATCAAGTTTAAACAAACAACAATATACTATTGAATTGTTATTATTTAATGTGACAGTTATCGCATAACCATTGGATTTGTGGGTATTAATAGGAAAAAATAAATTATGAGAAATTATTTTTTATATATTTATATAATTAATTAATTAGTTTTTAATTGGTAATAAATTTAAATAAAATTATTTGAAGGTAAAAATATATTTTTTTCTAAAAAAACTATTTTTATGCGCACAATGTGTTATTATCTTAATAAATTAATTTTAATATCTATTGATGAATTATTTTAATTAAATATATGAATAATATATTTAATAAAATATTTTCAAATTTATAAAATGGTTTTTACAGGGTAATGAATGAAGGTAACCCCAGTTTTATGCTTAAAAATGAATTTTGCTAACAAGGGTTTTGTTGCGTTTTGCGCACTTTTTTTAAATATAATTCTTAAAATTATATAAATTGAATCTTTTAAAATGTATCACATATTATAAATAATTAAAATTAATATTATTTAATAATTTAAACCCAATTTTGTTCATTACAAATGGTAACTTTGTTAAAAAAAACTCAATGACCACAGTAAGAGTTAAAATGGGTTAAAAGGATTAAAAATAAAATGATAAGGGTAAAAATGACTTAAATCTTGTATAAATCCTATTTTATGGTCATATTTCAAAACTATATCATCTCATATTTGAATATTAGTCATTTTAAATCCATTTTGATTGAGTAAGACATTAATATATTTTAATCTTTTAAAAAATTCATAGTGTGTCCTCTCCCTCCCTTAAAAAAGGATATCACCTATCCTCTCTTCCTCACACCTCATGAAACTTTTATCTTGTCCAATAAATACCCTAATATTTTTATAACAAACCTCTCAGTGATCTATAGGCCATGTTTTGATAAAAATACCAACCTTAGAAGGCTTAAGGTGTAAGCCAAAGGAGTTTGTCCAAAGAATAGGTAAAGCTCATAACCAAGTGTTTTCATTTTATATCTTCTTATACCTACTTCAATTTTGTACTAAACATGATTATATAACAACACAATTATCTCCCATATAATTAAATTTTATTATGTTTATGTCTCAACCTTTATTAATCTATTTCTCCATCAAATGGGAAACAAAATCATTGTTCATGCGTACGTGCAAACTACCACCTCTCAAAGCGATACATTTAATTTTTCATACTCATCATTCATGGTTGGTTATTATGATGGAATTAATGTTTATATATAATATTTATAACATAATTATTCTTCTAGAATCATAATATATTATCTACTTTATTACCCTTACATCCATTGGAAAAGTACAACGTTGATCGTGCGTACGTGTTGACTGTCACCTCCATGAAGTGATGTGATTTGTTTTTCATTTTTGATTTAAATGGATGGTAATAATGATATATTTAATGAATATATATGATATTTTTTATATAATAATGATTCTATAAATGTGATTTTTTTTATCTCTCTTTCATTCCACCCATCGAAAAGTGGAAACATCACTCGTGTGTGCATACAGACTACCATCACCACAAAGTGATGCAATTCATTTTTCATCACCAATTTATATGAAAGATTATAAAATTGTATATTATGAATAAATATTATACTTATATCATGATTAATATTCTGTATATAATGAAACCATGACCAATTTGTAAGTATCAGAACCATCAAACCAAAACATGCATCGAAAACAGACCAGTTTTCACCCGACCGTTCATTTTCATTAGGAAATTATTAATAAAAGAATAATTTGAAATTATAATGTTATGATACATATTAATTTATGTATGAATATGGTTATATAATATATTTATAGTAAATATATTTTTATTATACAAGATATTTGAATGCGCACAAACCAAGACGAGACTTAAGGTAGGGGTTTATTTTACAATCTCATTTATTTTCGAGATTGTCTATGATAAATTTTCATTGAGGGAAATTTTATGAATATTATTATTTAAACACATATATTTTATTCTTTTATATTTATTCCTAATTTTTTAAATTATTTTTACCATTTTTTATCTCTTTAGTACTTAAAATGATCAAGAAAATGTTTTTAAAGAAAACCTGACCATATTTACTCTTTGATCGATTAACTTTTTCTTCCATGTCCATAATATTAAAAATTATTTTATGAAAGTTCTTACCTATACTTGAAATGTTTTCAAAATGTAATTTTATCTACCTTTTATTTAATTTACAAAGGTTTAATAAGGAATATTTCTTGAAGTTTTCTGAACAAATCATTTTTGACTTTTCATAAAAGTGTGAAAAGAATGTTTTATTTAAACATATAAAACATGAATATATTTTACAATCATCATGAATGATCTTATATTTAAAACTTTATTTAAAAGTTTCCTAGGATATTTAAAAAAAAATTATTTTCTCAATATTCTAGGAATTTTTAGTTAAAATTTTATCAAAGGAAAATGATATTTTCTCATGTTTTCAAAGAAAGGTTTGAATGGTATTTTAAAGGTATTTCTCATCTATATCATCATCCTTTAAAAAATGTTATAATTTAATGGGTATATGATACCGTGATATAGTCTTTATTATTTCTTTGGATCGTTTATTATTATGATGATGAGATGTTTATGAAACCCATTTATTTTCCATGGGTTATTATTTGATAATTTGATGAATGTTTTATGATCTTGTGGCACACACATGTATGGTTTTTATTATGTGATGGGTGGGCTCGGAATTATATATCCCTCCAATGAATTGGGTAAAGACTTATATCTCATGATATAATAATGTGAAACAAGTTGAAGTGCTTGATCCACTATGGGAAACTTGTAGGGATGCCCCATGTGATGTCCCGAACCTAGATTCCACTCAGAGGTACCCCGAGCCCGGTAGGCCACATGGACTCAAGTGCATATCCTCAAATGCCAGAGGATATCGACTAGAAGTGAGGGCCTTGGGTGTGTCTATGGGGATACTATGTCCTCATTAACAAAGTAGAATAACAGTGTGATAAATAGATAAATTGAAGAAGAAGTATAACAAATAATAAGTAGATAGAACATGTATAAATAACCAAGAAACTGATATCAATAATCAAAAGTAGTAAACTAAATCATATACAGAAGGATGATAATTTATTTTATGTATATATAAACTAAGTAAACAAGAATACAATCAGAAAGCATCAATATTATACAAAATGGTATAAAAAGGAAAAAATATATCCTAACATCCTAATATCCATCCCAGTCATCTGCTACCAAGATCTATCCCATGACATGCCATAATTTCCTGAATCTGTAAGAGGATTATTTCCCTTATCTACACCTGTAAGCATATAGTATTCTCGGGTGCCATAGGAAACCTGGATAGGGTGTGGGATAAACTCAGTAGGCCACTACCAACAGTGTTTATAAATATTCAGTATGTTTGTATAACATGGTAGTGGGAGTATATAATAATGTAAAGTAGTAATAAAAACTTCAAATGGGTCATATCTGGTTCCTAAAAGGAAACCAGGCTGACACTACCTGCTTCATCCCATGTCAGAATAACTCTGAACAAGTATCAAGGGACACAATGCCCAGTATCACATTTATAAGGGACACCATGTTCAATATCATAATAGTATAGGGGAATCCATTCCCAGTATCACATTTATATGGGATGCCATTCCAAGTATCACATATAGGGTCTCCATGCCTAGTATCATAGTAAGGGATTCCATGCCCGTATAGTATCACAAGGGACTCCATGCCTGTAAGTTTCACAAGGGGAGCCATGTCGGTAAGTATCACAATGGACACCATACCTGTAATTATCTTGAGGGTCTCCATGCCCATATAGTATCACATTTATATTAGGGTCTCCAAGAATATATTACTATAACATGTTCAAGGCTCATCATGACCATTTAAAATAATTATTAAGGATCTTCATTCCCATTTGGTATTAAGAAGAAAGGGTTTCCATGCCCATTTATATTGAACACGCATAAGGGTCTTCATGCCCATTAATTATAATTCACAAGGGTTTTCATGCCCATTAATTATGTTTATTAATTTTTTTTCATAACCTTAAATCACATCATTAATAAATAACCATTGGATTTAATATGAGACAAGGTATAATCCATTCTTCGTTATCATTTAATATCAACAAGGGAGTAACCATTGTTCAATTTGAAATACGTGATGTGGGATTACCACTCACCATTATTCAATTAACTTATTTATATGAGTGTTATCCATGCTACAACACTACACCCCACATTTCATTTATAATATCACAATTTAAAAGTAATACCAGACACTACAATAGGTGCTTTGACCAAATTCTCGTGAAATCCATCTAGGAATGTAAGAGGGAACACCCAAAGGGATGCCTCTATCTAAGGGATTCAGTCTCAAGGGGGATAATACGATAATTAGGTTCCAAAAATGGAAAACAAATTAAGATAATTACAATTTAGGGGAAACACACGATGAAACTGACATGTGGCACAACAACACATATTATAAAACATCAAAACTTGAGGAATAATTTATAGACCACCTACCTCATACTTGTATAAATATCCTTATCTAGTATCAGCCTTTAGTTCATACTAAATCATAAGAAATATGAAGAATGGATGAACACCCTGAAAATAGGGAATATGAGCCTACACCTCAATAACTTAATCAAGGACAAGAGAAATGAAGAATGGATAAAAATGAATTAAGATATTTCTTATGAGGATCCAACAAGATGAATGGTTCTTTGATCGAAATCCAAATGGATGAATGAGATCAGATTCTATCAAAACGGAACTTGGTAGCTCAAAATAGGATAATGAAGGGTGTTGTCTACTAGAATGAGAAAAAGGGATGAGGGAGTAAGAAATTATATTATTAAGGGAAAGTTTGTAATTTTACCTAAAAATACTAGGTCATACAGTTTGACCACATGGTTGGCCAAACCTCGCACCAATCATGCTCCACCTATGATGCTAAGGGTCACCCATGAAATTAGGCTGCATGATTAGATTAACTATGCGCCAACCGTGAAAAATACCTCTGCTAAAAACTACATACATTTTTCATGGGCGTGTGGACCCTAGTGCATGGTTAGGGAAAACCATACGCCCTACTTCACCTCTCTATCCAGCCTCACATGGTTAAGAGATACTGTGTAGAATGGGTTGCATGGTGTATACTAACCATGTGGCCTAGTGATTTTCTCCACTGATCGGGGTTTCGAGCTCCATACAAGACCTTAACACTCCTGTAACCTTTATGACCTCATTAATCATCCTTATTAGGTCCATAATAAAGAATTATACCAAATTTTGAAGGATCCATACCCAAGATAAAAACCAGGTTCTTATAGTATTCCCCCTTAAAGGAACTTTTCCTTGAGTTCACCTTCTTAAAGCATCAAAACTTCATCTAAGAATAATTTCAGCCACTAAGAATGTACGCCATCCTCCCACTCCCAAGTCCCATCCTATACATGGTCATGCTACCATAGCACCCATACTAAAGGGAAAGACTGGCCTCAAAGAGAATTCATGCTCTAATCAATGATGTGTATAGGATACTCCTCAAAAGAAACATCGACATCAAGCTCAACATCCTCGGGATCAAATGTATGAGATGGTTTGACATGATATGGGAAAATCTGTGAAATGTGGAATACATCCTGCATGGTATGGTACCTATGAGGTAATGACAACCAATAGGATACCAAATCGAATCTCTACAGAATCTCAAATAGCCTGAAAAGGTGCAGAAATATATTCCCTTTTCTCTATATTCATTTATTCCCAAGTATGGGTGATGCCAATAAGAATACACGATCCTCAACCTCAAAATCTAGATGTCATCGACAATGGTCGATATAATATTTCTACCTAGACTGATCAGTGTACATTTTATTTCTGATAAATTAAACCTACTCTGAAGTCTCTTGAAAGAGATGAGGACCCATAAGAGCAGCCTATCCTACCTCTAACCAACACAGGGGTGAAAGGAACGACCTACCGTATAGGGCATCATAGGGATCCATCTAACGTCTCTCCAGATAACTATTATTATAGTCAAAATTGATGAGAGGGATATGATTCTCCCAAGAACCACCAAAATGAAGGACACATTCTTAGAGAATGTCCTCTAGAACCTGTATTGTCCATTCTGAATGACCATCATTCTGAGGGTGAAAGGTTGTGCTCAGAAGCACCTGCATACCCCCTTAGCCTTTTACAACCCCTTCCATAACCTTGATGTAAAGTGAGAATATCTATCTTAAATGATAGTGCGAGGGACCATGTGTAGTCGGATAATCTCATAGACATATAATATTCCCAGCTCATCAGCTGAGAAAGTCGTCTGGATAAAAAGGGAGTGGGATACTTTCATCTGTCTACAAATTAAAACCCAAACTACATCGCTACATCGAGGTGAGGGTAAGTCAACTACAAAATCCATAGCAACATCCTCCCATTTCCATTCAGTGACTAGTAATGGGTGTAGAAATCATGTATCTTACTGGTGATCCATATTCACCCACTAACAGGTGGAACACCCAGTGATACAACTTTATATATAACACTTCATCCTTGTCCATCAATATTGTCAGTTCATGTCATGATACACCTTGGAGTTACCTGAGTGAATATCCCACTCAGAAGCATGTGACTCATGCATCATATCTTCTATCATATCTATGGGAAGCCAGATACACTCATGTATATGTAGGATTTCATCATCATAGATATTCCAATCCAGAGGTGGGTCCTCACCAGTAATACTCTCTCATAGGACCAATCCCTTGGGGTCTAAAAACAACCTCATCTTCACCTTCTCTAGAAGTGAAGAGGTCACTGATAGTGATGCAATTACAGACTGTCCATGGTGGTCCTTCACCTCAATAGGAATCTAAAAAAAGATTCATAATCTTAAATTCACTATTGAACTCCTGGACCATCTACGTATGAGTCCTCTTGATCGGAGCATCTGCAACAACATTTCCTTTCCTATGTGTATAGGCAAGCTCAAAGTCAAAGGACTATAGATATTCAGCCCATCTTCACTGCCTAAAATTTAAGTCTCGCTATATAAAAATATACCTAAGGATCCTATGGTATTTAAACACCACAAAAAGCTCTCCCAATAGGTAATGCCTCCAATAGAACAAGGAATATACAATATCTTCCGACTCAAGATCATGTGTTAGGTAATTATGGTCATGAGGCATCAATTATAATGACTCGTACACAATGGCTCTATCTTCCTACATCAGCACCGCTCCTAGGACAATGCCTGATGCATAAAAAAAATTATATAGCCTTTTTTTTCTCTAGCACAGTAAGGATCAATGTTGAATCCAATCTCCATTTCATCTCCTAAAAGTAAATCTCATAGGATTCAGACCACATAAACTTCACAACCTTCTTAGTGAAGCCTATAAGAGGTGCTTCTAATCATGCTAAGTCCTGTATAAAATGTTTGTAGTGACTAGATAGCCCCAATAAACTCCATATAAAAAATATTTTCTTGGACTGCTCTCGGGTAACCATAGCTCTCACCTTCTCTGGATCCACTAAAACTCATACCTATGAGATAATATAATCTAGGAAGTGTACCTTGATGATCCATAAGTGACATTTACTAAGATTAGCATATAGTTGGTTCTCTCTTAGTGTATTCAAAACGATCTCAATATGAGTGGTATAGTCATTATGAGTATAATAATATACCAAGATGTCATATATAAACACCATGACAAATAAATCAATATAGGGATGGAAAATCCTATTCATAAAATCCATGAAGATGACAAGCATATTCGTAAGGACAAACAACATCACAAGATACTCATATAAGTCATACTAACTATGGAAATTCATACATGAATTATATGAAGTTATGACTTGAACCTGATGATAGATCAATCATAGATCGATATTTTATAATAACCTCGCTCCTCTGAACTGGTCAAAAAGATCATCTATGTGAGGTAAAAAATACCATTTTTTCACTATAAGATGATTCAACTTTCAGTAATCCACACAAATCCTAAGGCTTCCATCCAAATTCTTGGAAAAAGGGACCAGTGAACCCCAAGGAGAAGTATTGGGCCACCAAAAACCCTTAGCCTCTAAATCCTATAACTTATTTTTAAGCTCCTTCAACTCAATAGTAGTAATCTTATAAAGAGGAATGGATACCAGTGCAGCTCCAGGATCTAGATTGATAGTAAAATCTACCTCTCTATCTGGAGGTAGTACTAAAATGTTGTCGAGGAAGACATCCATAAATCGATCGAATATAGGAGGGGACTCAATATGATGTAGTCCCTAATCATTCATGTAAAGGCTGTAAATCTAGGTGGTCACACCACCTAGACCAAGATGTGTTGGTTAGATCTACCCACTAGGACATCCCACTTACCTTTGTGAATATACATACCACCCTTTGGTGATGTAAATGAAACCCTCTGGTGATAAAAGTCCACATAGGCATGATAAGGAACCAAATAGTTCATCCCTAGAATGACATTAAATCCAATCATCTCAAGGATGAAGAGGTTTTATAAGAAACGATGGTTGCCTTCCTCAAGAAGACAGTCCTTGAACTGGCGTACGCTCTCTGATCATATACCCAAAGGTGAATTTAGAGTCATCATGCCACAAGTTTACTCATCATGGAGTTCGATACTCTCCACAATAGGCCCAGATATGAAAGAATGTGATGCACCTGTATCAAATAAGGAATAAATGATAGTATAGGCTAATAGAATAGTACCTCGAACAGTAGATAGATCATCATTCTAGTCCTTCAATATAGTTTTCACTGAATAAGTATGTCTTAATCCCTGGCCTTGTGCTACCACCTGATTACCGGGAGCAAGTTTGATATGTTGGTGTTGAAAATATAAAGTCTGGCTACCATGAACATGACCTCCTCCTATGCCTGTACAACCAATAGTACTCTAGATACCTGCCTAGAGAGGTGATAATGAGCCTTCTCTTGAAGGTGGAGCTAGCATAGATCCTCTACCACTCGAAATGGATGGGAAGGTCCCATAGAAACGCTAAAGATGTCCTAATATTTTGTAGCCTTTGTACTCGATGGGATCTCTGGGACAGTGGGGCCTCTTATGCCCAAGCTTCCCACACTATTGAAATACCACATAATTTTTTGTGTGTTTCAACTGGCCGGCACTACTCATGCACATAGACTCAAAGCACCACTTTCGACAACTAGAAGAACCACTACTCTGCCTGGGTTCTGAACCACTTTAGCTCACACCATCCGCTTCCCTCAGGTTTTTCTTAGTGATAAGGGCCTAATTCACTATTTTATATATGGTAGTCAACCAGAAAAGATTTACCGATGGATGAATAGTATTCCTCATATGATCCTAAAATCATCTTGCTTTCTCTAGATCATCAACAGTATAGATAGGTGTGAAGCACTGAAGCTCTGTAAAACGAGCTGAATAGTTCCTAAGTTCCATCGAAACCTATTGTGGGTTCATGAACTCCTGGGAAAGATCATCAATTAGGGTCTCTATAAATAAATAATCAAAGAATATCAATTGTAAGTCCCTCCACATCACTTCCTGATGCTGACCAGCCTGATTTAGAATATCCCACCAGTGTTTGGAGGATCCTCATAACATATAAGTAGCAAGTTTCAATCTCCTATTAAGAGGTGTCTCCAAATACTCAAATATATAAATTATTGTTTCTAGATATAACTTTATAGTATGTGGTCTTCCATCCCCTAAAAATGTGGGTGGATGCTTCTACTGGAACTCCCAAGTCAACTCTCCCATAGAAGGGGAAGAGCTTGTAGCTCCCTGGAAGGTCTTCATAAGCTGTAGGAAATATCCTCAAAATTGGGAACCATTACCCACATCAGGAATAGGAAGATGTGCCACTTATAAAGGTATAAATGGTGGCTCAAGGCCCACCAACTTTGGGGCACAATCATCACATCCCTCCTGATGTATGACTGGAATATGTCATGGTGGCATTGGTCTACAATTTCCAAACACACTCCTCAAATAAGATTCAATAATGAAAAAATCCATAGATATAGAAATAGAAAAAGTATAAATCCTTTATATGTTATAGTCTCACCCCTCTTCCAGCTCAAAGAGTCAGGTCTGGGTGATAGAAACATTTATATAGAATAATAGAGATGCTACCTATTTCCCACTACTAAGGTCAGGACTGGGTTAAGCTCTGTATTTTTTTTCACTTCCAATTTCATTTAATTTACATTTGTATAGCAATTATTCTTTAAATAGTCAAACCAAATGGTTCACTAATTCTGATCCATAAGGGCCCATATACCTTATGAACTGAAATATAACATCCAGTCGATCCATACCATAACACATTCTAGTCCATGTATCCAATGGTCCATGACTCAACATGCCATAGTTGGATACTTAGGGTGTCTGCTATAACCGATGTAGGAAAATATAACTAGGTTATAGTAGGAGCTCTATGTATCAACTATGTTTCCTCAATCCCATACAATAATCATTATCCATTTAACAATTATATTTATAATAGTGAAGGAACTCATTGAAATCACAGGCAATGAAAATAACATAATGCTTCTATATGGCATGACATATGTGTGGCATATGAATTTCCTACAAGGTGCCTATTATGATGCATAATCAATGATAACTTTCCCTCATCTCATTGACCCAATGATAAAAGATAAAAACTCAATCATGTCAATATTAATGTCATAATTCAAGTGTTTCACCCAACAGTGGAATCAAATCAACTGTAATACGAAAAATATAGAAAATAATAATTCATATTTGAGGAAATGTGGTTTTTCTCTATACATGGGTTATCTACACCCAAGAATAGCTCATTAAAAAACTCCAAATCCTTCCTAATCTCCTTACTATTGTCTCAAAATACACTACTGGAAAAACGGCCTATACCCACGGTTCAAAACCGTGGGTATAGCCTATACCCACGGTTTTGGGAACCGTGGGCTGGAACGGTGTCGGTATAGGTCCCCAGCCTATACCCACATTTTTCCAAAACCGTGGGTATAGGTGTCCTGCCACCGTGTCACTGAAACATAGCCATTTGCCACGGTGTCAACGTCTTTTACCCATGGTTTCAAAACCGTGGGTATAGGTCCTAAAATAATGCAGCCTCCGAGTTTCGATCTCGCAACCTCTTCGCTGCAAACACCGCGTCTAACCACTAGCCTAACATCACCTATATGTATATATATATATTTATTTAAATATAGTTATAAAAACGGTGGGTATAGAGGTAAGAACCGTGGGTATAGGGTTCCCACCAAAAAAAATTTCCTTCCCATGGAAATTTTTTTCCCCGCGCACACAAAATTGACCTATACCCATGGTTTTGGGAAACCGTGGGTATAAGTATTTTAGCCCAGACCTATCCCCATGGTTTTCCCCAAAACCATGAGGATAGGTATCCCTATACCCATGGTTTTGGGAAACCGTGGGTATAGGTCACTTTTTAGGATCTATCCCCACGGTTTTGGAAAACCGTGGGGATAAACCCCCCTATACCCATGGTTTTGGAAAACCGTGGGCATAGGTCATGAAAAGTCACCTATACCCACGGTTTTCCAAAAACATGGGTATGGGGGGGGGGGGGGGGGGGTCTATCCCCATGGTTTTGGGGAAAACCGTGGGGATAGGTCCATTTTCCAGTAGTGATAGTAAATCAAGAAAAAAGCTCTGACACCACTTTATGATGTCCCAGAATCGGATGCCACTTAGAGGTGCCCCAAGATAGGTGGGCTACATGGACTCAAGTGAATATCCCCAAACACCAAAGGATAATGATTAGAATTGAGGGCCTTGTGTGTGTCCATAGGGATACTATTCCTTCATTACCAATGTAGCATAATGGTACAATCAACAGATAAATAGTGGAAGCAGTATAACCATGAATAAGATGATAAAACATGTACAAATAACCAATAAAATGATATCAATAACCAAAAGTAGTAAACAGAGTCATATATAAAAAGATGATAATGTATGTTATGTATCTATAAAGTAGGAAAACTAGAATACAACCAGTAGATAGTAGTACTATACAAAAAGGTATAAAAAGATAAAAATATATCCCAGTATCCCAAGATCTATCCCATTCATCTGATACCAAGATCCATCTTAAGACATGCCAGAATGTCATGCATCCGTAAGAGGACACTTACCCTTATCTACACCTACAAGAATATAGTCTGTTCGGGTGCCATAAGCGGCTTAGATATGGTGTGATATAAACTCAGTAGGCCACCACCTCCGAATAAAGTATATAAGAGATTTGGTATGTACCCCCTTGAGAGTAATAAATATAACACATTATGTATACAAGTTTAGATAAATGTCGGTTACTAGGCCACAAATATAACTTATTCAAGAATCTAAAAGGGGGTAATTTATATGTGCCTTGACTTACTCCTATTCCTCAAAACTCTCTTGCATTAAGATATTCCAAGTAATAATTTATCCAATATTAAACTTTAGGTACCGGTGATGATTTTCAACATAACATTTTTGTCGATTATGTGTTTCTTTGATGTGTTGGACATTTTTTGTCATTTATTTGACCTACCATTACTTCAATAGCTAGAATTCTCCAACTTCATCCTAACTTATCAGTGTTTTTTGTATCTTTTCTTAAAAGGTTTCATATGGTACCATTTTAATACCTGATTCAAAACTATTATTATAAGTACATTTGTAATGATTTTTCTCTTTTTCTATCTAGAAAAAAATTACTCCTTTATAAGTTAGTTTGGTATTTAGGTTTAATAACTGTGATAAATTCCTCACAAACCATCAATAGTATCCAGCTGAACTAAAGAACTATAGGTCTTTATCACTGATGTTGGTCTATTCCATTTTTCAAATGCATTTATATTTAAAGGATCCACAAATATCCCATTGGCTATCTTTATCCAGAAGTCACATTTGTTGTACTTCGCATACTACTTCTCCTTTCACAAAGTATTTAACACAACACTCAAATTCTCATGAGGTTCTTCTTTTCATTTAGAATATATGAAAATATTATCTATAAAAACCACTAAAAATGTGTCGAGGTAATCTATAAATACTTTATTCATCAAGTCAATGAATATTGTTGGAACATTTGTGAGTTTGAATGACATCACTATCAACTCGCAGTGTTCATATCTTATATTAAACTAAATCTTTGGAATATCCTTTTTTTAACCTTCAATTGATGATATCCCAATAGAAAATCTACCTTTGAGAAGTATTGAGCCTCGTGTAATTAATTGAACAAGTTGTCAATTCATGAAAAAGATATTTTTTCTTTATTGTGATCTTGTTAAGATCATGATAATCAATGCAGAGATGTATTGACTCATTATTCTTATCAGTGTTTAGAACTTTTTAACACTTTATATATTTTATCCCTTTTACCTCTTAGATTTGTTAAGATATTTATTATCATATTCCCTTTTTCTTATCATATGAAAGTATATGAAAGTGGATAATAGATGACATGATATTTTCAAAAGGTTCACTATTTAATAAGATTAGTTAGTCCTTGCTGCATATGGTGATGACCACTACTTGAGTTCTAAACTATAATGTGATACCAAATACAATTATGTGGATAGAAAATAATCCTTAGCCAAAGTGTGAGCCCTTACACTTTAGGAGGGGGATAGAAAAAATCATTCTTCCTTAGGCTGGTGATGACCTGTTCCAAATTATAGCCCCTCACTGGTTCTTTATACTATCTACAGAAGACAATATCCACCTTCTTCTTAAGGTTCTTTGTAACACCAAGAAAGTATTCATAATGAGACTTATGTTGGATGTCACAGTGCTACTTTTTTATTCTCTTCCCTCTATTTTTACATGCACAACAACATACTATTCTTATTTACAACATCAAACTGAAATCCACACTCTTTATTTCATTCGGATATTGTACGTATGATTCTTCTTATTCACTCTATTCATCTGATACCAAATGATAACAATGCTCTATCTAGTATCTGGATGAATCTATTTTATTCTTTATTGTCCAGTACCTATTCGTCTGATCCACCTTCTTCTGATCGCCACCTAATAAGAAACTCGAGCCAGACTTTGGCTGATTCCTTCTTTTTTTCCTTCATCCAATGCACTTTTGCTAAAATATATTTGATCACCTATTTTATGATTAGTTTTATTATTGTTCTTCAATACAATATAAATAATGAATATAGTATCAACCTCTTCTTGTAATTGAATATTTTTCAAACACTAATTACACTTCACTTTCAATATTATTTCATACAAGAGTGACCTTCCACAATATCAAATAAAATATTACTCTTATTATTTTATGTTCTATTTAAATTTTATTCAATGTTCGAATTTATTCTGCCTTATACTTCAGTCTTAACTACACATGTAGATGTTTAGTTATCTTTGTCCATAATCGATCATGAATGCACACTGTCTTCCTCACACAAACTTGAATGTGAATATTATATTGCCCAGTTTTTCTTCTTTGTACAAGTGTTAAGAACTGGTTCTCTTTCATTCCTCAAACTAATCAAAGGTATCGAACAACCTCGCAAAAGTAATGAATCACTTAAATGTAGATGTTGTACGCAAAACTCTTTCTTCTTCGCGTAAGGTTGTATATGCAGAAAATGTTCTTCATAAATTTCTTAAGCTTGTGGAGCACTACTGTAACTCTACCATAGTGAGAGTTAATAACTCAAGAACTAGTTCAAAGAATTAGTTATTCATACAAATGAGTGTGTGGTTCTTCTTAGCACAAATCAGTGCGTGATTCTTCTTCTTCACAAAAGCAAAGTGCTTTACAGAACTCCTCTTCATGAAAATGAGTGTCTCATGGATATTATGACTTTCACTTAAGTGGAAGGACGAGAATGCTCTATTTTTTGAAAATGAGAGCTCTCAGAGAAATTATGAGTGACACCAAGAACTATATTAGAATGGGATAATTAGTATTTATAGGTAGGGTTACACCGCCTTTTCTGAAATCTTCACTTACTCAAATCCCTAAAAATAATGTCGTGTCAAAATATGAAGATACTGATATATTCAAATACCTGAAGATCTTGGTGTGTATTTCCTTCTTTTTCACTGTGTGATGCCCGGTTTTAAGGCGTATCTTCTTATGTGATGACACCTCACGTGCATACGAGCATGTGCATTATTTCATGCACCCACACCGCCTCAAATGATATTCATGTTGACATCATCACTCACATTGATATTTTGTAATGCTCTAACCTAGGAGCCACTAAACCGGTGCCTCAAGACTATCTGATACATGACCACATGCACGCCTCCTCATACGTCATAGGCCGCCAATTAATAGTGAGGGTCTAATGATACATGCAGGGAGACTATACTCTCTTTATCAGAGTAAGACACAACATAGAAAGTATGGAACAAAGAACACATGAAAATAATAAACAATAATCACAATCCATTTCCCAAAACACTGGGTACATGCCCACAATCAAACAGTAAATGTATCATGTCTTGTCATACCGTGTCGAGTGTAAAGAAAAACCCAAATTAAAGACAAGTTGAAGAATCCCCAAAATGGTCCCCGACACCAAGTCCAGTTCCCTCATCCATGAACATCCCTAATCCTGAAATCATCCCTCTAGTATAGGGCCTTTTCCCTTATCCTAACCTATAACCAGGAAGTTTGCTCGGGTACCCAATGATAACCCAAGTAGGGTGTGAGTACAAATCAGTAGGCCACTACCAAAGGTGTGTACAAAATATCCAATCTAAGTCAAATAGTGTATGCAGAAGTATGGTATAACAAGATAAACAAAGGGATAAACCGAAGTCTGTTCATTAACAGATTCACATTATCTATTTTCATCATAGTTCCATGAGTTACCATGTTCATCAAATTCACTTCGTCCATGCTGATTATATGACTATGCATAAGGGGAGTCACGTTCCCTATTTCATGGAAATAATCATTTCTCAAAACAATATACATCAACTTACCTTGGAGCCTCAGTCTGAGTATTAATACCGTATGAATCTATTAGGTGCATAGAGCCTCATTTTGACACCCTAACCCATGCACTATAAGGGTGGGTTTAGAGCCTGAGTCCAACCCGACCCTATGGGAGGGAGCTCTAGTCCACGTCCCACTCTACCACTTATTCACATGATCATGCTTCATTAACCATTTACCACATTTACCATTACAA
This sequence comes from Viscum album, assembly GCA_963277665.1. Lineage (NCBI taxonomy): Eukaryota > Viridiplantae > Streptophyta > Magnoliopsida > Santalales > Viscaceae > Viscum > Viscum album. The sequence goes on from OY728140.1 coordinate 546,775,244, forward strand.
TCCAAAACACATCCAAAACATTCACGATAATCCAAACACTCCCTTATGCATTATTAACATACTAGACCCACATATCATTGGTTTTCATCACATAACATTTCAATTAAACACTTAGAAACCCAATTCCATATTCATGAGAGTGGTCCATGCTATTGGTGACCCTTAGCACGGTTTAATAAAACTTAACACATCCCACGAGGATTATGAGAGGTTCAATTCTTCTTTCAATTAACTCATTTAACATTTACTACCAAGGAGACCAAATGAACAGCATAGAAACACCCAAGCACAACTACATGCACATGAAGCAACATAAATAATATGTGATATAACTTGTAGACCACCTATCTCTATTTTTTTATAAGAACTCTCACTTAATCCTAGCCCTTGATTCGAGATCAAACCACGTTCAAATACATAACCTAGAATCTGCTGGAAAAGTAAAGTTTTAGGGCTTCAGAAGGAGAAGAACAACTATACAAGCCCCTAACCAAAAAATTGAAGGAAGAGGAGTGATAGACTCACCCAAGGTTTAGATCTACATCCAAATACACTCCTAATGACATAGAAATAAGGGATATCAATCCTTGGGAAGATGGGAGGGTTTTTTTCATCAATAATGCTACTGGAGGAAGAATATAGGAGAAATTTGGGCGAGGTTTCATAAATCCTGAGGGAGGAAATAGGAAATTAACACATCTTTAATGAGGTGTACAATTTGGCCGCATGGTTTTTCAAACCATGCGGTGGCCATGTGGGATTGTTTTGTCAAAGCCCATATAATTTGGTCCCCCACCATGCACAGTATAGTTCGTGCTCTCTAGCCAAACTAATTTTAAAATATTTGTGGTGTACCTTTATTTATAAAGGTTTATTTGTCCAAAATAAATAAGTCTATGTGTTGATAATACCTAAGGTGTCTAGCTCTATTGATTCTAAATATTGTACTGGGTATATCCTTAATATCCACTTTTTGTTTTACTTGATAATGAATTATCTTTCCACAATTGGGTATATAGTTTTTACATTTTCTATTCATAAAATATTGTCTATGATTTATATACCATTGAACTATTGGTTGAGTATGAAACACCACAAACAACATTTATTCCTAAAATAGAATAATGTCTCCTTATGTCCCAAGAACATGGGAGATAATTTTTTTGGTTATAATCAATAAAAGTTCTACTAGAATCAATCACTTGACAATTAGAAGTTGTAAATTTCTCACTGCTAACATATAAACCACCTTTTCTCAGCCACTTGGAGAACACTACTTACTTCTTGTAACTTTCTATACTTACTTGGTTACTATATTTCAATACACGTATGTGATAAGCATATTTTATTTAATACCCAAGAAGTATGACCAAAACATTACTTGTAATTGATGAATATACCCGACAAAAAAGTGACTACTTTCTCCTTTGATTCAGTTCATTGCATTTAAAAACTTACATAGATTTATGTGAAGAAAATAACCTTCTGTTCAATAAAAAACGTCCTTCAATTGAAATATGTTGTGAAAGTGCCTTTGACGTCACTCTTTCCATTGGAATTTTCACCTTGTCATTCAACTTGTTCACCATAAGAACTCAAGATTAATATTTCTTTAAGGTTATTATTACTTGATGAATCTTTCATAGAAGGTGGCAAAGCATTTTCTCCATACTATTCATTTTTTAATGTTAAATGAGATTGGAGTAACTGTGTGAATATGATATGAGAAAATGATCCATTGAAATAATAATAATAATAATTATAGTTAAAAATCAACAATTGGTGGAAACTGTAGCATGCCTGGAAAAACTGTTACGGCGTTAGGCCTTCATCCAAAACCTTATCGGATTTACATGATCAGTTTCCTTCAGATAATAAATTAAATATATTGATATGTGTTTGTGTGTATATTTATACATTTTTAAAATTTAAAATTGAAAGTTTAATATCTGAAAAACAAATTTCGATCCATAAAAATTTCTTCAGATGGTATTAACTCGTCCATCCGATGAATCAAAGCATGGTCAGATCCATTGAGACTGATTTCTTATACTTAAATTTAAAGTTAATTTAATTTTATTTGATCAAAAAAATCATGTGATCACTCTAATACCAATTTGTGATATTGGGGCATATAACGAAATCCGGTGTGCTGGTAATTTAAAATTTAATCACTGGAGCAATGAAACTTATAATCTTTGGTGATTCGATCCCTGGTATGGTTTGAGGATCTCGTATGAATTAAACAGAGCATGTGAATTAAAAATGAAAAAATACTTTGTTCAAAACGTAGCACGCTCGACTGCAGCTCGTTTCTGATTACCATTGTTCAAAGGATCTGAAGCCGAATCCCTCTAGACCATCCAAAAATTGTAAGATGCCAGATTTTCCTATTTGGTACAAATCTTTTTTTGTTTCCGATTAAACTATTTTTTAAGTTCTATTTTTGGATTATGCCTTGAAGCCATACCCGAGGGATGGTTGTGTTGTTTTTGGAAGGGAAGAGGTAGGAGGGTTGTAGGGTGGCTGCAGACCAGTTATACGCCGTGTATTCATTACACTATGTGTAATGTCCTGGTCAAGCCAGTTCACGTCGTGTAAGGGTTTTTCCCCAGGGAGGAAAACCACGAGCTTTACACGACATGAAAATCATTTACACGTCGTGTAAATTCTTGATAACAATTTTTAAAAATAAGAGGTAGGTGCCTCTATTTTTTGGATAGAATCCCTCACCCTACCATTTCATGAACAAGATCACCCAAGGAAGCCAAGACCTAGGATTTACCCCCTATTTCTGATGCTTTCTCTGGGGTGCGCGCGTCCGTCTACTTGAGTGCGACAGGCGTGACTTTTGTTTCCCCACATTACCGCTTTCCAAATGCGGGCGACATTCGCTCCTTGTTCAGGGACATTTGCTCCTTGATCGAAATGAGATTATGGGATTTCAGTTCTTCCTTCCGTAGATTCCTCCTCAGAACTCATCACCTAGTCCGGGTCTCCCTCATAGATTTAATACGTTGTTCGTGAAACTTTTCCTGGCGCCATATTTTCATGGACACCAGTTAATTACGCTACTTCTGTCAAAACATTCCAAGGGGTACGGTCAGGGAAGCAGCCTACGGTCATGGGAGTAGTCATGCTGGGCATCACTGGTGTGTCTGGACACTGGGGATTGGTGTGTCTCTCTTTTGTCCCTTGTTATAGGGCTTCTTGAGGGCGCAGAAAACTGAGGCATCCCACATCAAATGTGGGGAATCATATGCCATAGGCATGTATCTGAGGTTTTCCTCAGCTTCCTGTGTTTAACATGGGGTATTCCGCAAGTTTAATGTCCATTAAAGACGGATCAGACTGATCAGAACACTAATTAGTGTAGATCATATTGAGTAACCCCCTTGAAGGAACATTGATATTGGGGCCAGCATGTGGGCGGCTTCCTGAATGATTTAGAGGGGAATGGGGTGGCATGATCTCACCGAGATTTGGTGGCCTGGGTAAGAATCAGGATAGATGATGGTTTTGGTCTTGATCCTCGAAGAGACTTCCTAAATACCATGCATTGACATGGATCAAAGACCCCGTATTTTGGGATTTGGGGTGTGTTGGCGAACCAACGTGAATGAGGACCTTGGTCCGATGGATATTGGGCTTTAACATCATGAGGCTTCCTATGTACCATTCCTTGACATGGATCAAATACCCCGTAGTTTGAGATTTAGGGTGTTTCGGTGAACCGACATGAATGAGGACCTTGTTCCGATGGATGTTGGGCTTGAACCTCGTGAGTCTTCCTACGTACCATGACTTGACATGGATCAAAGACCCCATAGTTCTGGATTTGGGGTGTGTCAGTGAACCGATGTGAATGAGGAACTTGGTCCGATGGATGTTGGGCTTGAACCTCGTGAGGCTTTCTATGTACCATGTCTTGACATGTATCAAAGTCCACATAGTTTAGGTGGTGTGAGGCTTACACTCTAGGCTGCCCCAAGTGTTGGTGAAATGATGTGAAGGGGGTTGTAGCAACCAAAATGTGGTGGTATTGAACCTCAAAGAGGCTTCCTACATACCATGTCTTGACATGGATCAAAGTCCATGTAGTTCAGGTTATGTCACAACGGCTTACCACTGGACTAGAATGCAATTTAACATCATACAGGATGGGGATGGTGTCAGTGAATAGACGTGAATGAGGACCTTGGTCCAGGTGGGTGGTGGGCTTGAACCTTGTGGAGCCTTCCTACGTACCATACCTTGACATGGATCAAAGTCCACATAGTTCAGGTTATTTCACAATGGCTTACCACTAGACTGGAATGCAGTTTAACGTCATGTAGGATAGGGATGGTGTCATGGTCGATGCTTACTCTAAGCCCACATGAGTTGTGTTCAGTGTGAGAAACAAGAGGTAGAAAAGGCCTGATGACCACATCATGAAAGGTGCATCCATGGTAAGTGGAGTGGAGTGGGGATTACGCTCTAAGGTGGCATAGGGAGAGAGAGATTGGGACTTACTCTGAGATAGAGGCATGAGGTCGACAAATCGCAGCGGGAGGGAGACTTGGGACTGAATAAAGGAGGAGCCCCATTCTCTATCACGCCCTCCACTGGCCTTATCATCGAGGAAGTGATGAGGATCATGGGTGCTGCCTCCTGCAGGAAAAGATAAGGGCTTACATCAAGGTGGTTACCCTTCCCCACGGACAAACGTCACTCCAAGAAGGAGGATATCATCCCCTGGGGAGACCATGGGGCATGGAGAATGCCCAAAGTGGGGGTTCCCTATGTGCGAGGCATGAGGCCAGGTCACAGTTTAACATCATGTGTTGAGGACAACGTGCTTGGCAGTTTAACGTCCTGCAGCTTGGACAAGGTGGGTTCACTCCACACCCCTAGGACTTACATAACTGATACCCTTTTCTCCTTGTGGAAGGGAAGGTATCAGTAAGGCCGTACTGAGGGGGTGTCACGGAGCGAACCATTGAGGGTTCCACGTTAGTGTGGCTATGTGAAGAATCAATATCCATTAGTGTGCCTATGTGGAGAAGCATTAGGCACAACAACACTACGAGTGGTATCATCCAGGGGACTTTGAAATCACATTGTGAAAACCTGGATTATCGCATGGGAAAAGAATTTTCCAAGAAGAGGGGTCCATAGGTAGGGGCCTTGTGGAGCTCTGTTTCTCCACGTGGCGGAGGGCACTTGCGAAGGGGTGTTCTTCACGAAGTGGGGTGCCTTAGCCTTAGCATGGGGAGGAGGTAAAAATTGGAGGTGCTTCGTGAAGTGCAAGGGAATTCACGGATCACAGCCTCACGGAGCAAAGGTGCCTCGTGAAGCAAGGTGTCGGGAAGCAATGTGCTTTGTGAAGTATAATGACCCTACCTTATCATGTGGATCATGTGTACATGAAGGGTGTTTCACGAAGCATAAACGCTCTGTGATGACCTGGGTCCCCTTGGGTATCCCCTTCCTTCACGAAATCCCTTAGGCTTTACGAAAGGCATCCCTCTCGGAAAAGGGGATCAAAAAAGACAATGTGGAGGGACTCCACGAATTAGAATTACCTCGCGCGGCTCATGGTTCACCGAGCGGAAGAGTGCTTTGCGATTCAGGAGATGAGAAGATGAAAGGTCAGATTGTCCCTCTAGAGATCTCACGGGGAGAACGGTATTTATAGGCAAGAGGTGCCGCGGAGTGGAGCTCACGTGGTGTGAAGAGGGGCTATGTAGCTTCGCAGTAGGCTCGAAAACGTCATATGGGTTCGCGGAGCATCCCGCCTCCTTGTCTTCACAGCAGGCTCGCAAACATCAAATCCATTCACATAGCCTCCCGCATCCTTCTCTTCGAGGCGGTCTCACGAATGTCAAATGGGTTCGCAGAGCCTCCCGCCTTTATTGCTTCGCAGCGGCTGCGGTGCTGGGGGACTCCATGAAGGGGCTTTGCGAGGCAGTCCGTGGGGCCATCTTGGGGTCCTTTATTTGTTCCAAATTTTGGCGTCAACAAATTCCCCCCTTCAGAATTGGAGCCGCGGAGGGATCAAGGGTCGAAGTCTGAGAGAAATCTCTAAATTCCTCGGCCATTCGCTTTGCTGCCTCATGAAGAGGGCTCACGAGGTGAGCATGGGCCGCGTGGGTCGGGCGCTCCGCGAAGCTCCGTGTGGACTGGACGCGCCGCAAAGCTTCGAAGGTCGTCGCCTATAAATAGGGGGAATGACCTCTCTTTTTTCATTTCCCTTCTTCATGATCTTGTCTTCTTGTGCCCTCGATTCGTGAAGCTCTTCATACTCCTCGAGTGATCTCTGTGAATCGAGGCTTCACGGCGTACAGTGATTCCTTGACTCCGTGTTTGCGCTCTGCGATCTGGCTTTCAATGCCGAGGTAGCGACCTGAGAACAGTCTTCGTGAGCGAGCTTCACGAACGCACTTTGCGAACGATCCCCGCAAACCAGCCAACCAAATGTCCAAGTTCCAGAACCAAATGGCCCACCAAGAAGCTGCCCAGGGGTTCCATGCAGATTCCGCCCGGAGGGATGAAATGGAAAACAATTTGGGGCTGGGGGAGCTAGTCCGGAGCCACTCGGACCATAGTTCTTTGGTGGAGCTGCTGTCGAAGATCCAGAAGAATTACCTGCTGTGCAGGAGGTTGCCTCTATATGGCTTCGGGCTGAGGGATGACATCTTCATCCCTACAGAAGGTAGGGAGGAGCCATCTTACTGGTTCCGGAGTACGTCGTGTCAGCACCGATGGTTTAGGGCGCCCGATGGTCATGCCCGGGATGATTTTATGCATGTTGCCACTAACTGTCTGTATAATCATCTAAACAACATTGATAGGAAGCCATTGCACCCAAAGATGTCCCCTACCCTGTACCGAACCATTCTTAAGGTGGTGTCGGGGAACCCGAATAAGGGGTGGTCCGAGGAATGGGAGCTGCGCCAGGGCGACAGCTTCACGGGCGATTGGGCTTGGGCCTACTTGGTAGGCGCCTCGTGTGAGGAGTTTGGGGTGGAGCTGAGAAGAGTGGGCCTGTATGAGGCAGCTTGGGCTTCCCAGTTCCATATCTACCAGCTGAAGCAGTTAATGCTGGAGCTGCTAATCCGGTGGTCACCGGTGACCAATACCTTCCATCTGCACCACGGGGAGGTCGACATCAGCCTATGGGACGTGCATCATATCTCGGGGGTCCCGATATTGGGGGAGATGTACTACGAATTCCTCCCGGCTATGGGTGCATGGGAAAATCTGGAGAAGATGTCACGTCTGGCGATGGCATTGATGGAGCTCGTGCCCGGGGAGGACAAGGAGGTCGTAAGGGATGTCCACTTCAAGCACTGGTTCAAGAAGTTTCTGAACTTCCTAGATAATAGGCAGTTTCCTTTCAAAAAAAAAACAGGCAGTTCCCGGCGAGGCCTTGAACTTACCCGAAGGGTGCCCGGGGTAAGGAAAACTCATACTAGCAGGTGTTATAGAATATCTAGTGGAAGACTTGGGGGTTTAGTTTCATCACTGAACAATGACCAATAGTCAGGATGGCATCATTTATCGTAGCTCTCATCTGTGGTTGGATCTTGCCGGTAAGGGATACTAACATGGGAGTGCGTCCAAGCACTTTCATCATGGCGTCCTCATTGGTAACAAGAGGGAAGGTCAACCTGGGGATCCTGATGCTCTCCAAGTTGTACAAAATGATGTGGCACATCAGTGAGGAGAAAAGGTCACATAGGGTATGCGGGCCATTCCACCTCTTGTACGGGTGGATGGTGGCGCACATCAAGTGGATTTATGAGTATCTGAACCCCATCTTGCCACCAGGGTCGGACTTCCATCCCTCGATCTTGAACGCGGCATGGAGCTTTCCAATCGAGCTGACCGCACCATCGGTTATAAAATGAGTGTGGAGGGTGGAAGAATTCAATTTCCACCCATTCCCATTGCCAACGGGGGCCTTCACAGATGATGTACAGGGGACGTAAAAGCATCGGTCCTACCTCCTGGCCTTTCAAGGTGGAGTCCTGGTGGCTAGGGTGGACCGCGAGCGTCTCTTCGAGCCATACACCCCACACTAGTTCGCCAGGAAATTATGGTGCCTATAGTGGCTGACCCCGCAGATCTAACTGGGGTTGCGCTCTGAGGAGCACCCGTTTTTGATGAAGCAGATGCGGATCATGTTCACAAGGGAAGATGGGAAGATGCAGAATTTATTGCCTTCGCCGACCGCTGTCTTTGGGATGGTGAAAGAATACGCCCAGAGTTGGGAGGCGGCCTATCCAGGGGAGATGCTGAAGTGGCCAACCATCCTGGTCGGTGAGGGTGAGCTTCTTCGATCTCGGGGCCGAGGTCGGAAGGTGACAAGGGAATCCTGTAGTGGAGGGGATGCTGTAGCAGTGGCACCCACACCAGTTGAGGGGGGAGCCATGGTAGCAGATCCGGCAGCAGAAATGGAGCCGGTGGTCCCAAGAGAACAGAGTTATCTAGAGGGGCGACCACTGAGGGGATTCTGCAGGATTTCTACTCAGGCCCCGGGGAAAAAGTTGTGCCACATTGACATGCCGGAGAATGTTGTCTTCCTGGAGGCCAGGGACATCTGGGAAGTTAACCAGAAATTCCTCAGCCCATATGAGTTATGGAATCACCTCAACCACCTCAGGATGGACTTTCCGGGAATTGGTCCCATTAGGATCGGTTTTTCAGTATCGCAGGCAGAGGCGGAGCAATACATAGCTGAGCTGGAAGACTTCATCCACTCCTGAGGCGCCCTACACCTGATTACAGACCAGGTCAAGGTGTTGTTGGGTCGTACGGTCCCTCCACAGCTATCAGCTGCTGATCTGAGGTAGCACTTTCCCCTAATAGAATAATTAGAAAAGTCCTCCTGGGGAGATGAGGCTAGTAGAGAAAGTCTACCGGAGGAGGGTGAAGTTGGAGACCACTCCTAGGATCTTGAAGATTCTGCGGAGGCCCTCGAGGTAAAATCCCAAGTTCCTTTTTCAAATTCTTCCCTTAGGTTACTCTGGATTTTTTATCAGCATCTGTACTGTGTAGGAGGACCTTGTGCATAAACCTCATTCTCACCCATCAGTGGGTGCCGACGCGGGGCCTTCAGGATCCACGCCCGTGGCTGCATCAACTTCCACATCTTGTGGGGCTAGGACACTCTAGGTGGCTCCCCTGGAGTCTTCAGATCTACCAACCATATACGGGGGGTTGTGTCTCGGGGTTCTGATGACATCAACCCAAGAGTGATACTAGGGATTTGACCTCTGTAAGTCTCCTCTATCGAATTCACGACTTCCATCCCCTGACCGAGTTAACTGACATTCACATCCCCTTCTTATCATGTATAGTACTTCAATTGTCCTGGGCTGCTGCGAAAAAGTTGGTCGGAGCTTCTGGTAGCGCCTTTCCTCGAGGCATACCAATGGTCATGGAGGTGTAAATCCAGCCTGACCGAACTGCAACACTCCCGATCGTTGGCGGGGATTCCAGTGGGACCACACCTGAGATTATCGAGGTGGGATCCGATGATGAGGATCAACAAGACGATTCAGGACCTTCCGTGTCTAATCCAACGCCAGATGTGGACCCGGCTGAGGAGTTCCTGGGGGCATTCTTTGCATACAAGCCTACCAATCACACCGACTGAGACAAGACGACCTCTGATGAGGAGGACAACAAAATAGTTCATCACCGATCATGGAAGATGATCACGCGCTTCATTAATGACACCCCCAAGCACTATGGTTGGATGAGATGGAAAAACTTCTCTCCCGACTGCACGAACTATGTGCTGGGGGAGTAGACGCCTGGTGTCATCACATGCTCATTCGAGATCTTATGGCGGAGAAGATTCGGGAGTATGACCGTGGACTCAGTGTGGGATGGCAGCGGAGAAATCCGGTGAACATGAAGTGGATCCAGAAGGCTGAAGATGAGGTCCAGTGGATGCAAAATCGGGCAGATGAGCACTTGACCTCCCTCAATGCGCAATCTGAGCTGATATAATGACTGAAGGCCCAACTGGCAGAAGCCGAAGAGGGCATGAGGTGATCTTCTGGGGAGATGATCGCCATCCGGGCCAATGTGGAGCAGGCCCAGATTGTGGCCAACAAATTGTGCCCTCTCGCCATTGAGGAGGAGCGGGAGGTGAACATGCAGCAGCATCTCCTGGATGCCACCAGCCATAGGGTGGAAGAGCTGCAATGTTCCTTCGACGAGGTCAATCTGTCCATGGGGGGAGTCTACCCCTGGGTATTGTAATGATTACAAACTCTTTGAACGTACTTTTGTGTGTTTATTGTTTGAATGTTGTAGCATGAACGAGTTCCGTTGTTTGAATTGGTTTATTTCATCCTTGTGATGTTCGTGGAGCATCCAACGATCCTTCCCTAAGCTCATGTGGGTCTGGCCTGATGTGAGAAACAAGGGGTGACCACCTTATCACCTCATCTAAACATAGGAGTGAAAACCAAGCTTTGGTCATTCGGGGTTTGAACAACCGATATGGATTTCCGGGAGGAAATGGGAGAGACCTGGCTAGAGAATGAAGATCTCAGAATAGTCGAATTACCATTTTCCTGGCGTGCTCTTGTGCACGAACGGTGTAACGCTAGGGGTGCTGAAATCGATCCGAATAGATGGGAATGAGAAGTGTGAATCATGATACCCAGGATTCAGAACATTTTGGGGGTGGCATGACAATAAATAATAACTTTTGACCGCATTCGAAACATAGTATTCTTATTGTATTAGCCTGGAGTGGGGGATAACAAATGAGGGTCGACTGTTGACCATGTTTGAAACACGAGAACTGTCGCAAATGCCATATGTTAGTCTTCTGGAATGTTGGTCGAGGATAGTAGGCGGGCCATAGGCTGAGTATCCATACTGTTAGGGGGTTCCTCCAGACATAAAAAGAGGATGAGGGCCCGAATAAGGGGCATGCAAAGCATGATATGTGCAGTGAGGGTTTGTTCGAACAGAATCCAACACTCTTGAAATTACGCCACTATGGCGGAAGCACACTGGATGGATGCATCGGCCTGATCATGGATCATTCTTTCTTTTAGACAGGGCCTCTCTGGAGAGGGGGCTATAGCTTCCCAATGCCATCGTGGGGAATCCCGAACTTATTTGGGGAAAAATTTCAATTACATGGTCCCTCACGAGGGGTCAGGCCATGGGCCGGAAATGGGGATGAACAGGACTCATGATTCCTATAGCTGGACTCTGGTTGAAATACCAGGGTGTCTCTACGTATCCCATAAGCATGGGAATCAAGCCCTACATAGTTTTGGAAGCATAGTTTAACATCATGCGGGACAATGAGAATTCTGGCTACGCTGGTGTACATCCTACCAAAACTACTAATCCCACGTGAGTCGTGATTGATGTGGGAAACAAGAAGTAATGGGGGACTTTCCCGACATAGGAAGGGACATGTTAGGGTGGAGGGACGCTCAATGAATGCTGGATGAATGATGATAACCCATCCATGTAGCGCACCTAGACACACGAAGAGGTAGAGCTGAGTATGTCGGAATTCCACTTGAACATGAGGAAGAGGAAATGTATGAATCATGATGCTAGAACTTTGGACCACAATGATAGCATCGTGGAGATGGAGGATAACTATTGACCGTGGTAGAAACACAGCATCCACATCACGTTAGTGATTAGTCACTTAAAGTGGCTAATATTCATTGTTATTATCTTTATATTCATTATTCCAAAGTCCATAAACATTGTTTTTAGTGCATTACATAAATAGAACTTCATTTCTCATCTTAAATGCAATTCATGTTTAAAATGAAAATTTGGGCCCAATGATTAAATTGTTTTTGGACAACATTATATTAATTTTATGAATTTGAAATTTTGGGATATGATTGATCACTTTGTTTGGAACATTTTATATTTTAGGTCCGATGGATGAATCCCAAGGGAAGATGGAGAATTTTTCACCTAAATGCAGAAATTTGATGGAGAAAGCATAATGGGCCTAAGGCCCATCAAACAAATGTGGGGCCCACAAACCAAGCCCAATGAAGCTAAAATTTTTACAGTAGAAAGAGAAAAATATATGAATCATTTTATTCAACTGTGGTCAGAGCTAATTCAGAATATTTCAAGGAGACACAAGGGGCTGAATTTTAGAATTAAAATGGTGGGCCATAGCAGAATTCTCATAAAAACAGCCCACCATTTTGAACATAACTACAAAACCGATAAACCAAATCACCAGAAATTTTGAGAGCTTCTAGAAGACACATGGAAGAAGATATTTTCTATTTATTAAAACTTCAGGTTCTGCCGTATGAAGTGTCAAATGCACACGTCAAAATGGAGGATGAATCTGGCTGGTTTTTTGGTCAACTTTGTAACGTTAATTTCCTTTTGATTCTCCACCCTCCTTTTGACTCTATTAATTGTTGGGGGGTGAATTTATTGTTGGGGGTGGACCTAAGGATCCTAATATGCCTATATAAGGGTCTGGTGGTGAAGGGAATAATCATCTAACATTTTTCTTTGAATCCAAGTTTTTCTTTCAATTGTAATTTCCCGCTTTGGTTTTGTAATGACATCGTCAATTTCTCTAATGTAAGTTTTTCATTCACGTTTAGTATTTTAATAAAATTTATTCTTCTTCAATTTTTATTTTCCTTTTCTTCACACTTTGATACTGTTGAATTTAAGTGTGAATTTATTCACACCCGCACTTGTGAATTCATCACACAACGGTGGAGTGTTCATTTTGATTAATGTTTTTCTTCTTCAATCTCGCTTCTTTAAGTCAAATACCCGCTTCCATTGATAGAATAGCATCAATGGAGGGATAAAATTTTATGGGTCGATCCTAGGGAGTTGGATGGGTTGGATTGAATGTTATTTGATGTTCTTAAATTCTTAAATTTGTTCTTTATTTTAAGAGTTCCTTTCTTTGATTTATCTTCTTCTTTGTCTTCACCGACTTTAACGACGACACATTTTGAGTGATAGTACGATCCAATTCCTTGGAGTGCTCATTTAATTGATCCTATAAGTGAATTAGTGATTAGACTTGAAATTGTGTATGGATTAAATTGGATAATGATATTTAGGAATTATTTCATTTAATGGATACCTCTTGAACCGATGAACAGAAAATCAAATGAAAAACAAATACATCCAATCAAGCCCAAGAGACAACCTAGGATCAAATCACCTTAATTAGTTGTTTTAATTAAAGTAATTTTATTGGTTTTTTTCTTTAAATTAAATAAATATTTCTTCAAATCAATCAACACCATAGTTGGCCACTTCATAGCCAATCCCGCATCTAATCAAAGTGTCTCAAGGTTTCTTCTTCAGTCCCTGTGGATTCGATCCCTACTTGTACTTCAATGACCGCTTTTACCGGTAGGGTAAATTTGGGCGCAACCAAATTTTGGCGCCGTTGACGGGGACCCAAGTAAGTTTTCTTAGACACCCACCTTCTATTCTCACCTAACTTCTCTTTTCTCACCTATATTTCTCTTTTCCTTTCCCCTTTCTTTTTTCGTGTGTCCAAAAAAAAATCCAAATCCAAATTTCATTCAACTCCAATGGAGTATCATCAACAATTTCCTTTCATAAACTTGGTCTGGAATCAAATAGAAAATCAACAATGAGAATCCCCTCACATAGAAAATTACGTTGATCAACACTTGAATGATTACCCCACACTCGATAACATGAACGATCAATGGGATGCTGACTATTTAAAAGATAAATTTCCATACCTATCAAGAATGATTGAAAATATAAATAATGAGGAAGTCCATGATTTACAAACATCTATCAACTCTATTCCTGAAAAAATTCTTGAACGATTGTGTAATCAAACGGAGATAATGAATTCTAAGGTTTCATCTTTGAGGTTAGAACTACAAAACTTTACAACATGTGAAGAACTCACTTTAGAATTTAGGAATTCAGAGTTTGATAATGAATTGAATGGGTCAGGAAATGTTGAAATTCAAGATGAAGAGTGTTTAAATTAGGAGGAAATTGATTTTTTGAATTCAAAAGATAATAACTTGACATCATGGATTGAGTTTCCTGAACATGGCTCCATTAGTGAATTTTTAGGACCACCAATCACTGATCAATTGGGAGAAATACAAAACATTGATCCCATACACACTTCTAATTTTCAACTGGACAATTTTCAGGATGAATCTTATTTTCAAAATGAACCAATTATTTCTAAATTTCATGGAGAAGAAACTGTTTTTGATTCAAATTGCCATTCTTCTTTTGTAAATTTTTATCAACCCGAACTCAAAATTTTTCTCCTTTGTTCACCACTCTTAAATGTTGATAACCAATACCATGAAGTTTCAATTTATTATCCTCTTGAAACTAAAAAATTGAGAATGTTCATTGATTTCTTAGGAAATACTAGATATTCAATTCAATCAACCATTTCTGATATTACATGGATTTTACCTCTCATTATAGAACAAAGGATTTCACATGAAACATGTTTCAAAAAAATAATCAATCTCAATCTTGTTGAGGTGGAGAAAGATGGGTTCATTAAAATTTTGAAAGTTGGAATTTGATACGTTGGCGGGTTCAAGTCAAGCTAACGACGTTAAACAAAAGTGTTGCATGGGAGGAAACCCATGGTTTTCATGTTTCTAATCATTTTGAATCATTTTATTTTTCATATAATAAATTACCATAGACTGTTGACCTGTTCTTCTTTTATGAGTAAGGATGGGTATGAAAGGGGAGTGTCATATTCATCCGTGTCATGTGGCGTGATCTCTGAGTAATACCTTACCCAGAAATCTAAAAAGAAGACAATGTATCATCAGTTTATTTTGTTTTGTTTATTTTTATGTTTTTATAGGTTAAAAAAAATAAAAGGACCTATCATAAGTCATAAGTAAAATCCATTCACCACCATCCAAGCCACTGAGACTCAAATCCAGGATTGAAGGGAGACTATGACATGCCCTATCATCATCAACCACCAGGTGACTTCATTCCATGATTATCATTTTAAATTTCTTCTTTGAACTCCTCTCCTACCCCCCTTCTAACTTTTCTTTTCTTTAAACACTTGGGTCAGTGTTATTCTATGTTGGGGGGAGGTGAAAATAAAAAATGATATTTTTTTTCAATAAGAACATGCATGGAAAGAAAAAATTCCATTAACCTTGAACATGATAACACACATTGCAAAATCTGAAATTAGATATCAAAAAATTTGGATGCTTTGATTCTAATTTTAATGCAATTTTAAATTCATGAGCATAGTTTTTGGAAAGTGCAGTTGTCTAATGTGATTTTTCAAAGTTTACAGTTTCATCCTCTTAATAAAAATTCCACAACGCACATCTACTGGATCGTGGGTCTAAATTTGGGTTCTTGGGTCCCTTTTATTATAGCATAGGGTTCTGGGGGTCACTTTTAGTTTAATTTGAGTATCTAAAAAAAACAACAACAAAAAACAAAAACAAAATTGAAAAAAAATAATGGCCACATAGAGCAATGTTTTGTCCAAATGTGTGGCGTCTGACACTTGGGGATCATGACTCCATAGTTTTCTTGCCCAGAGTTAGGCTTTATATCTCTATTTTAGAGAATGGAATTGACAATATGTGTGGCATCCGGCACTTGGGGATCACGAATCCATAGTTGTCTTGCCCAGAGTTAGTCTTTTCATATCTATTGTGGTTATAAAAAAAAATTGGATACTCATCTTAAGGTTTAATGTGATTCCCACCTAGCGCTTCCATTTTTTCCCCTTGAACAATAAAATGGGCCCCATATCTTTTGTGATGCATGACACTTTATCATGCTTAATTGGAATTGGATGAAATGTGGCGATGAATTTGAACAAAAGAATGGGCTTGGTCTTGGGATATGCTTATGGACCTAGCTTGTTTTAAATGATTTTGATGGGTTTTATAATTTTTTTTGGTATGAGGTCTTTGGGTGAGCAATGTGTATTAAATTTTTTTTGGAAAAGGGGATTTGAATTTCATATTTGTAATTTATTTTGCTCGGGACTAGCAAAACTCAAGTTGGGGGGTGTGATTAGTCACTGAAAGTGGCTAATATTCATTGTTATTATCTTTATATTCATTGTTCCAAAGTCCATAAACATTGTTTTTAGTGCATTACATAAATATAACTTCATTTCTCATCTTAATTGCAATTCATGTTTAAAATTAAAATTTGGGCCCAATCATTCAATTATTTGTAGACAACATTATATTCATTTTATGAATTTGATATTTTGGGATATTATTTATCACTTTGTTTGTAACATTTTATCTTTTAGGTCCGATGGATGAATCTGAAGGGAAGATGGATAATTTTTCACCTGAATGCAGAAATCTGCTGGAGAAAGCATAATGGGCCTAAGGCCCATCAAACAAATGTGGGGCCCACAAACCAAGCCCAATAAAGCTAAAATTTTTACAGTAGAAATAGAAAAATATATGGATCATTTTATTCAACTATGGTCAGAGCTAATTCAGAATATTTCAATGAGATACAAGGGGATGAAGTTTAGAATTAAAATGGTGGGCCATAGCAGAATTCTCATAAAAACAGCCCACCATTTTGAACATAACTCCAAAAAGGCTAAACCAAATTACCTTAAATTTTGGGAGATTATAGAAGACACATGGAAGAAGATATTTTATATTTATTAAACCTTTAGTTTCTGCCGTATGAAGTGTCAAACGCACACGTCAAAATGAAGGATGAATCTGGCAGGTTTTGTGGTCAACTTTGTAACGTTAATTTTCTTTTGATTCTTCACCCTCCTTTTGACTCTCTTAATGGTTGGGGGTGAATTTATTGTTGGGGGTGGACCTAAGCCTCCTAATATGCCTATATAAGGGGCTGGTGGTGAAGGGAATAATCATCTAACATTTTTCTTTGAATCCAAGTTTTTCTTTCAATTGTAATTTCCCGCTTTCGTTTTGTAATGGCATCGTCAATTTCTGTAATGTAAGTTTTTCATTCACGTTTAGTATTTTAATAAAATTTCTTCTTCTTCACTTTTTATTTTACTTTTCTTCACACGTTGATACCATTTAATTGAAGTGTGAATTTATTCACACCCGCACTTGTGAATTCATCAGACAACGGTGGAGTGTTCATTTTGATTAATGTTTTTCTTCTTCAATCTCGCTTCTTTAAGTAAACTACCCACTTCCATTGATAGAATAGAATCAATGGAGGGATAAAATTTTATGGGTTGATCCTAGGGAGTTTCATTGGCTGGATTGAATGTTATTTGATGTTCTTAAATTCTTAAATTTGTTCTTTATTTTAAGAGTTCCTTTCTTTGATTTATCTTCTTCTTTATCTTCACTGACTTTAATGACGACACATTTTGAGTGCTAGTAAGATCCAATTCCTTGGAGTGCTCATTTAATTGATCCTCTAAGTGAATTGGTGATTAGCCTTGAAATTGTGTACGGATTAAATCGGAGAATGATATTTGGGAATTATTTTATTTAATGGATACCTCTTGAACCGATGAACAGAAAATCAAATGAAAAAAATACATCCAATCAAGCCCAAGAGACAACCTAGGATCAACTCACCTTAATTAGTTGTTTTAATTAAACCAATTTTATTGGTTTTTTTCTTTAAATTAAATAAATATATCTTCAAATCAATCAACACCATAGTTGTCCACTTCATAGCCAATCCCGCATCTAATCAAAGTGTCTCAAGGTTTCTTCTTCGGTCCCTGTGGATTTGATCCCTACTTATACTTCAACAACATCTTTTACCGTTAGGGTAAATTTGGGCGCAACCAGTTAGTCTGGAATGGGGACAGACAAATGAGGGTCGACTATTGACCATGTTTGAAACACAGGACCTGTTGCAAATGTCGTCCGAGATCATTAGGGATGTTGACCCAAAATGGTAGGAGAGCCCTTAGGCCTAGCATCCATAGAGAGCCCTTAGGGATAGAATCCATGTTATCTGAGGGTCCTTTTGGATGTGGAAGAGGATGAGGATCCAAATAGCGAGCTCACAAAGCTTGGTCATGGAACGAGGGTAATGTCCCAATGAAAATTCCACACTTCATGATCTTTGTCAAAACGCATCTAAATACGGCAAAGAGACGTATTAGATAGAGGGATACGAGTACCTTCCAATAGGGAGATCTTAGTTTAGGGTCATAGAACTCAGACCATAGGTGGTAGGAAACACGGGAGACTCATGGTGAGCAATTACAAAAACCCTACGTGAATGGAACCGGGGGTTCCAACCACCACGTGTTCCTTGGAGATTCTTTAGGTCAAGGGACCAAAAACAAGAGTTAAGATGAACCTGAGGAAAATTGAAAAGGCGTTCCTACATACCCCATGAGGATGGGGATCAAGCTGCATGTAGTTTTTGAGGGGGGGGGGCATGGTGAGGTACCGGTGCCAAGGATAAAAGGGGTGTGCGGGCATGGCCCTCGCACCAAAAGAAGCGGTATTTGGTAAATATTGTTTTTCCTTTAAGGTGAGTGGTTTTTTTTGTGAAGCAACATGCCTAGGGTAGAAGGACCTGGCATCACCACAAGAATCAATCCATAATAGGTGTTTACAAATTGTATGGTGCGTGACCAATACCAAACATGGTTCCCCCCTGAGTGAGGACATCACGATGTAGTGTTTTTTTCCATCGTATGACCAGGACGATGATACCACAGTTTAAGATCATGTGATGGGACCGAGCATGAATTTTAACATCATACAGCACAGATGTAGCAGAGGCAATTCTAGGTGGGGAATGTGTAAGGTGCAACAAAACATCCCAGACATGAATGGGGACATGGTCCCGTATCACACCGTACGCTATTCTGAGAGGGGAACCTCGTGCTAAGGGGAACAAATAAAGTTAAGAGGGAATGGGGAAGGAGAAACTAGCTCCCAACTGAGCTGGACCCTGACTAGTCTGTAGTTTAACGTCTTGCAGTGAGGATGGGGGCCGAGGGCCTGAGAAGGCCAAGGGGCCTGAGGCTGGGCCTCGGTCAAGAAGGCCTGACCAGTCTGTAGTTCAACGTCTTGTAGTGAAAACGGGGGCCGAGGGCCCTAGAGGGACAAGGGGACTAAGGTTGTGCCTTGGTCAGGAAGGCATGACCAGTCTGTAGTTTAACGTCTTGTAGTGAGGACAGGGGCCTAGGGCCCAGGAAGGCTAAGGGGTATGAGGTTGGTTCTCAGTCAAGAAGGTCTGACCAGTCTTGCAGTGAGGATGGGGGCCAGGGGCCTGAGAAGGACAAGAGGCCTAAGGCTAGGCCTCGGTCAGGAAGGCCTAACCAGTCTGTAGTTTAACATCTTATAGTGAGTACGGGGGCCGAGGGCCTGAGAAGGCCAAGGGGCCTGAGGCTAGGCCTCAGTCAGGAAGGCTTGAACAATCTGTAGTTTAACGCCTTGTAGTGAGGACGGGGCCCGGGGGCCCGAGAAGGCCAAGGGGGCTGAGGCTGGGCCTCGGTTAGGAAGACCTAACCAGTCTTTAGTTTAATGTCTTGCAGTGAGGATGGGGGCCGGGGGACCGAGAAGGCCAAGGGGAATGAGTCTAGGCCTTGGTCAGGAAAGCCTGACCATCCTGTAGTTTAACGTCTTGCAGTGAGGACGGGGGTCATGGGCTCGATAAGGCCAAGGGGCCTAAGGTTGGGCCTCGGTCAGGAAGCCCTGACCAGTCTATTGTTTAACGTCTTGTAGTGAGGATGTGGGTCGGGGGCCCGAGAAGGCCAAGGGGCCTAAGGCTAGACCTCGGCCAGGAAGGCCTGACCAGTCTATAGTTTAACGTCTTGCAGTGAGGATGGGGGTCGGGGGCCCAAGAAGTCCAAGGGGCCTCAGGCTGGGCCTCAGTTATGAAAACCTGATCAGTCTGTAGTTTAACGTCTTGCAGTGAGGACGGGGGCCGGGGGCCCAAGAAGACCAAGGGGCCTGAGGCTGGGCCTCAGTCAGGAAGGCCTGACCAGTCTATAGTTTAACGTGTTGCAGTGAGGCCGGGGGCTGGGGGCCCGAGATGGCCAAGGGGCCTGAGGTTGGGCCTCAGTTTGGAAGGCCTGACCAGTCTGTAGTTTAACATCTTGAAGTGAGGACGGGTGTCGGGTGAGGTCTCATCTGGGGATGTGTATGACACAGTGAGCAACCCGACGAGAATGAGGACATAATCCCACACCATGACGTACAATCCTAGAAGAGGGAACCCAGGCCGGATGGAAGGTCATACGCCTTCTTGTATGGTTACTGCATCATCACAGCTCCTAATGCCACGTGAGCGGTGCTCGGTGTGGGAAACACGGAGCCGGTCTCGGCTATCTCCGTCCAATGGGGCCTGGTAGTTGACATCGCCAGAAGGGAGTCCGTCGCTTAGATACAACGGGGTAGAACGAACCACTACACTCGATGTTTGGGACATCTTGTGGTGGTCCTAACGATCCAGGACAACTGTTGACCATGATCAAAACACAACATCCCTATAGTGACCTAAAATGGAAGAATCAAACGAGCATCGACTGCTGACCATATTCTCAATGTGGGACTTGTATCGATTTGTTGCTCGACATCCTTGAGGGTGTTGGCCCAAAGTGATAAGAGAGCCCTTAGGCCTAGCATCCATACCATTCAGGGGCCCTTCCGGACAAGGAAGGTGATGGAATCCCAGTCAAGGAGTGGGTGAAGCATAGTTGTACCCATCTATAAAAGAGGCGGATGTCTCCAGGGAGTGGGACGTATGGCCGGATCGAGGCTAGTTTGACATGAATTGGGGAAAAGTTATGCACCCCGCCATATGTATTGACCTGATGGGAAGATTCTGGCGTTTGGGCTGGACCAACAGATGAAATGTTTGGGCGTTCCTACGTATCCCATACGAATGGGAATAAAGCCCTACGTAGTTCTTGAAGGCCATGAAGTTTAATGTCATGTGGTGAAGACATGTGAGGATAGAAGAACTGGAGTGGGCACATTGTGCAACCATTATAATCCTCGTATGAGTGGGGATAAGGAAGCCTATTCTATATCATGCAAGGATCCTCCGAGGAAGCTATACCCAAGGGGAATAGTCAAAGAGAAGAGCTTGGGACTGAGATCAAGAAGAGGCATCAGAGCATTCCTACGTATCCCATGCGAATGGGAATCAAGTCATACGTGGTTCTCAAAATGCAGTTTAACATCATACAGGATGATGCGCAATTTAAAGTCATGTAGGACTGGGCAGTTTAAGGTCATGCGGGACCATCCAGTTTAAGGTCATGCAGGACCAGCATGCAGTTTAGGGTCATGCAGGACTGTCCAGTTTAAGGTCATGCATGACCATCATGTAGTTTAGGGTTATGCAGGACTGTCCAGTTTAAGGTCATGTAGGACCATCATGCAGTTTAGGGTCATGTAGGACTGTCCAGTTTAAGGTCATGTAGGACCGTCATGTAGTTTAGGGTCATGCAGGACCATCCAGTTTAAGGTCATACAGGACCATGGGGCTCAGGCAAAGTATTTCTTGAGGAACTTGGCATTGGTGGGAGGAGTAATATTCTCACCATCGATGGTCACCATGGAGTATTCCCCATAGGGGTAAACCCTGTGGACTATGTAAGGTCCTTCCCACTTGGGCTCCAACTTGGGTGGTTTCCTACCAGGGATCATTGGCGCTCGGAGGGCCAATACCAGGTTGCCTTGCAGAAAAGAGCAGAGGCGAACCTTCTTGTTGAAGGCTCTAGCTATCTTATTCTAATGACTTTCCAGATTGTGCAAGGCACAAAGCCTATTCTCATCCAGTGCTTTCAATTTAGCTAGACGGATTTCGTCCACCTTATCTAGCGCCTGCTGGTCATAGACCGCAGTGCGTAATGATGGAAGATGGACCTCGATGGGCAGGACAACCTCAACCCCGTACACCATGGAATATGGGGTCACCTGGGTGTAATTGTGAGTCATCGTCTAATAAGCCCAGAGGGCGTTGGGGAGCTTGTCCGGCCAACTCTTCTTGTTTCGGCCAACCATTTTCTGCAAAATTTTAGAGAGGGTTTTATTGAATTCCTCGATCTATCCATTTTCCTATGTGTGATAGTGTGAGGTATGGTTCGAGTGGATATTGTACTTGGAGTACAATTTCTTCATCTCAGTTGCTCGAAAGTTGGTGTCGTTATCGGTGAGGACAGCGTGAGGGATTCCAAACCGGCAGATGATGTTGGAGCTCATGAAGTCAATGATGGAATGATCCTTGAACTCCCGGAGTGGAACTACCTATGCCCACCTGTAAAAGAAATCTGTGGAGGTCAGGATGAACCTGCACTGGTGAGATTTCGCCGGTGGGTATGGTCCCACGACATCAATTCCCCACACTACAAATGGCCAAGATTACTTGGTGGAGTGGAGAGGTTCTGGCGACTGATGTAGGAAGTTAGCATGAAATTGGAACGCATGAAATCTCTTGGAGAACTCGATACAATCATGGATCATAGAGGGCCAGAAGTACCCCAGTCTCCAGATTTGATGGGACAGCTCGGGCCCAGCCTGGTAAGCACCGCAGGAACCTTCATGAACCTCTTTCATGACCTAAGAAATCTCGAATCCTTGGATGCAACGGAGGATAACACCATCGAAACCGTGATTATAAAGGATTGGCTCAATACTGGGGCCACTCTATAGGGTAAACTACAGCGCGCATCATCAGATTCGCTTGCGCTCGTCCCGATCACCCAGGAGGCAACCCTTTTGGAGATACTCGACAAAAGGGGATCTCTAGTCAGGAGTCATTTCAACAACTGCATCTGAAGAACCTGCGGCTCCTGCCATGGAGGATCTGTTGTCAAGATGGCTTACTCATAGGCTGTCGTCATCCTCTGGGGTGACGGGCGCAATGACTCTCTGGTGCACCACGTGGATAATCAGATCATTTTTCTCGGGCTCGGCAAGTGATGCAGCTAAGCCATCCAAAGCGTCTTCTCGACCATTCTATGACCGAGGGACATGGGTAACCTCCGATCGAGAAGGGAACTAAGCCATTAGATGGAGGCTGCACTCCAACAATGGTACGAGCTCTGGTTTCCTGACAACATAATCACCATCAACTTGCCTGATGACTAGCTCGGAATCCCCTTTCACATGTAAATGGGGAACATCGATCTCAAAGGCCAGCTCAAGGCCAGTGATGATGGACTGATACTCTGCCTCATTGTTGGTGCATCCTTATGACAATAGGAATGAGTATGGTAGAACAGCTTGCACCGGGGTGATGAAGACGATACCCAGGACCACTCTGTTGAGCCTCGGATCGTTGATCCTCCTACTAGTGGGACTCCGGGAGGCACTGTTGAAGTGAATTTTCCAACATGGGATGACTTGATCAACTGAGAGGATTGCCTCATTAGGAAAATCCAGGTCCAAGGATTGATCAACGGAGGTTGGATGGGAATCTAGAAAGTATTCCAATGCCTGCCCCTTGATAGCCTTCTGTGGCACGGACCTGATGTCGAACTGCTAGAGGATCACCACCCACCGTGCCAGTCGTCCAGTCAACATGGGGCTGTTCAAAATGTACTTTAGTGGGTCTACCTGAGAGACCAGCTATACCTCATGGTGTTGCAGGTAATTTCATAACTTCTGTATGACAAATACAATCATAAGGCAGCTCTTCTCTATGGGGGAGTATCTAGTCTCCGTATTGAGGAGCATGCGGATGAGGTAGTAGAGGATATTCTCTATCCCCTCATTATTCTTTTGGGTGAGGAGGGCACCGAGAGATTGATCCAGGGCAGTGACATAGAGAATCAACAGCTTTATAGAGACAGGTGACATCAAGACCAGAGGCTGGAGTAGATATTACTTGATTTCCTCAAAGGCGGTCTGTCACTCTTCATCCCATTCGTAGGCATATCCTTTCTTCATTAGCTGAGAAAATGGCTTACACTTTCCAGCCATATTTGCAATGAATCGGCGTATGTAGGCTAAGTGGCCTTGAAAACCTCGAAGCTCTCAAATATTGATCGGAGGAGGCATCTGTCTGATCGCATTGATCTTCTCTGGGTCGATCTCGATGCCTTGGTACCTAACAACAAAGCTAAGAAACTTCCTAAAAGTAACCCTGAAGGCACACTTCAACGGGTTCATCTTCAAGTGGCGGGAACGAAGGAAGTCAAACACTTTCTCAAGTTCCTTGAGATGGTCCTAACGCTAGCGAGATTTGACCACCAGATCATCCACATAGCACTCCACCAATGTCTCGAGGATTGTCTTGAATATGCGATGCATGGCCCATTGATAGTTGGCACCTGCATTCTTTAGACCAAAGGGCATAATGTTGTAACAGAAAGTACCTTGGGGTGCCCTGAAAGCTGTGGACTCTTCATCCTCGGGGGTCATCCGGATCTGATTATATCCAGAGTAACCATCCATAAAGGAGAGGTCTTGGAACCCAGCCATAGTGTCGATCAACAATTCTGTCACAGGAAGGGGAAAATCGTACTTCATATAGTGATGGTTGAGATCTCAGAAGTCGATACAGACTCTCATCTGTCCATTCTTCTTCTTGACTGGCACAATGTTGGCTATCCACTTGGGGTACTGGACCTCCTTGATGAAGTTGGCTCTGATGATCTTTTCAACTTCGGCCTCAACCATGGCACCGTGAGAAGGGTGCATATTTCTGGGAGTCTGCTTGAACCCGTAATGGTTTGTCGGGAGACCGAGGTGGTGGAAGGATACCTAAGGATCTAGTCCTGGCATCTCGTCGTAACTCTAGGAAAACACGTCATGGTGTTTTTTCAAGAAGCCCACATACCACCGCTGCTCCTCGAGGGACATGGCGGCACTGATCAATGTGGGTCTCAGATCTGCCTCACTACCAAGGTTCACCTGTACCAGTTCATCAACCGTGGAAAAGATGCCTTCTTCAAAAGTGGGGGGAGCATCCTCCAGATCCTCTTCTTCGCTTGCAGAGGATGGATTCCCAGCAGTTGAGGCTTCCCCTTGGTCAGAGGAACCTGACGGGAGGCTGGTACTAGCCTGGGCAGCAGTGGACAGTGCATTAGGAGATTCACGCGCTGCTGAGACCATAGTGATGAAGGCAGTCGATCCAATCCCATTTGGCCTTCAGACCAAGGGGCCACGCTTGATGATATCAAACTAATAGTGTCGTGTTTACTTGAGCCGGTTGATTCCAGCCCGACGGAAGAGACATGTATGATGTATTGTCATTGCCATGGGGAGGAAATCCTGGTACCGTACGGGGGTAGGGGGTTCCGGGATCACCTGATCTTGGTTTGTGTAGGAGTACAAGGTGATTTTACATCGTCTCTTGGACTTGGGAATATGCCTTCCTCTTGTACCCAAAACAAAAAATCATTGCCCCATGTCAGGGGTCGTGGCATCCAATAGATGGATTGGGAAAACGTAGGTGTCATCCAGACTTTCCCAGGGATCACTTGTGACCGGGGTGGGCTTAACCTCACTTGACAGAATCTGCTTATCCTTGCTCTTATAATAGTCAGCATCTAGATAACAAGCTTCACAAGAGGCGAAAAGAGATGCATCACCTTGGAGTATGCCTACATGACCATTAAGGGAGTACTTGAGGCACTTGTGATACGATGAGGGAACCTCTGCATGCAGGTGGAGCCATGGCCTACCCATCAATGCATTGTATGAGGTGTCCTGGGAGATGAACATAAATTCAGTACTGGAAACTAGGCCACCAAACTGGGTCTTCAAACGGATCTTGCTGACCGGGGTCTATTCTATCCTATCATATCCCTGGATCCTTAAATTGGAGGGAGTCTGGTCATATTCAGATAACCCTAGCTTCCACAGTGTTTGTTTCGGGATAAGGTTGATCCCAGAGTCGGTGTCAATGAGACAGCGGCGAACCTCCACACCGTTGAATTGGCCGGTGACGTACAACGGGAAAATGTTCCCCTGTATGGGAGAGCCTTCATCCTATTTGGAAAATTAAATGATGGCCTAACATTCAACATTCTCAACTACTTCATCATGGAAGGCTTCTGCAGTTTCTACCTCCGTCTTGAACTGGAGGGGGATTCTTAAAGCCTTAGTGAGGGCCTCGCACATATCTGACGACAGGTGGAGGGCTTCAAGGATGAAAAGACTTGCTGGGATGATAACAAGGTGCTTGAGGACATCATACTTCCGTGCCAGGTGTGAACGTTTTCTTACAGGAGGCCTCTCTGTGATTGGAGGCATGGTGGGCCCTGTTGGCTGGACCGACGGTTGGCTGGTGATGGACACGTTCCGCTGTTCACTAGTCGAAGCCAGAAGAGTAGCTACCGGATGAGGTCCAGATGGCTGAGGTCGACCTGTAGCAGGGAAAATATGGTCGTGGTATGATCGAAGTGGTTCTTCCTGATCCATTAGCACAAACGGTGGTGGAGGCAGTCTTGACAACACTGGATGAAGAGGCTGCAAGTGCTGAGCTCTACGCTGGGCCTGCTATCTGGTGTCAGCGGCATGCACGACCTGGCTGGAGGTGCCAACTGGCATGCCCTGGTGACCCATATAGTCGTGGATCCATTGATGTTGGTGTCAGCTGGGGACATTGGGGAGATTCACCTGGCATTCCCCCTCGTCGGGAGTCATATAGAGGTTTACCAATTCGATTGTGTTAACCGAAGCGTACCCTTGACTGTCACTCGAAGAATCATCCACCACTGGGTGGATTCTAGGAGGGATCCCCATATCAGGGGGCATGAAGTCTCCAAGTGTACAAGATGACGACAGCATTGGCGGAGGGCGTTGCTTCTTATTGCGCCGCCGATGCTTGCTCTTCTGGGAAGACGACAACTGAGATGATGATGCAGAAGTGTTGGCCGTAGCTTCTGAAGGCTCTGGATGATTCAGGAATGCATGGATAATTCCATGGGTGTGAGAGACTGTTTTATGATCCATCCAGTCATCTTAGTTTTGGGATCCATGGCTGGGAACCTACTACCACTCACCTTCACCGTCGCTACTGCCATCTGACCTCACAAAGACACCTGCCACTTATGCCAGGGCCAGGCCCAACCTGACTATGTTGTTATCGACCTGATCTTGGAGCTATTCCTTAAACACATAGCACTTCTTGAGGGTGTTCCCTAGAATCCAATTATAGGGGCAATATTTGGGGTGATCGGTGAGATTCCCCTCTATCGGCCTTCTACACTCAGGCAAGAGTACAATCCCCTACTCTAGGGCACTATGGAAGTAACCGGGGACCTGATTCTCACTGAACGAGTAAGTATGGTGTCTTCTTTCCGGATAGGGATCCCTTGGAGCCTGGCCTTGACGAGGAGCCGGAGGGACCTTTCGAGGAGGTGGACCCTGATTGTCTCGCCTGGGCGGCGGCGGCGCATTACACGGAGGCACCTACCAATTCTGAGGATGTTGCGGAGCCGGAGGCTATGCCTGAGGTGGATGGACTTGGCGAGGTGGTGGGGATGGTGCTACTGGTAACAACTCTAGCTGCCTGGGGGTCTCTATCTGGGCCACCACTGCGGGATCGGCTCTGGAAGCTCTCCTTACTGGGATTGTAGGGGGAAACAGACGTGCTTGTCTGGCCTGTTGCAGGGGTTCTTTGAGGCACTGGGCCTTATATGAGAAGTCTTGGAACCCTCCGATATAGTTCTAAGTAATTAGGGATAAAACCAATTTTGTCTTGACATTTTCCATGCACATCGTTAGTAATTTCTCCTGATTCAACAGCATGTCAAGGGAGTATGTAAGCCCCTTCCACCGGGCGATGAAGTCTGCGACTCACTCATCAGGACTTTTTTTGAACTTTAAGATGTCTGTGATGCTATTCTTCTTGGTGGTAGAGCTAAACTGGTAGAGGAACTACCTGCAAAGGTCCTCCCAGCTGGTCACAGATCTGACAGGGAGTTGGCTGTACCAGACGAATACCGTCCCCTCCAGTGTCTGAATGAAATAGTGGAGCTTAGTGGCCTCCTGCTGTGCTGGATTACCCAACATGGTCCCACACCTTGAGTTGAAGTGGGCCAGATGTTGCGGTGGGTCCTCCGTCCCGTTAAAGGGGGAGAAGGTGGGATTATCGAAACATGGAGGTGCCTACATATCATCCACCCATGTCGGGTATGGCTTTCCATCTGGTGGGATAGCCACTTGTCATGTTTCCAAAGCCTTGAGGCGGGCGACGAGCGCCACCATAGGATCATCTGGGTGGGGTTCCCTGTCTTGATGGGGATCCCTAACCACGAGTGCATTTTTGGGCTCTTCGACACGGTAGATGGGTTCAACAGCTCATAGAGTGACTGGTGGGATGGCCTGTGGGGCAGCTGGGGGAACCCAGACAGGATTCCTTGGGTTGCTGTGCCGCTCGGGAGGGTTCGGTGAGACATATCGTTCCCTCTTTCCATGAGTTCTAGCTTCAAACCTGTTAGTGGGAGTGGTATGATTAGGGTTTCCCGAAGGCATCTCGCCGGGGGGAAGTTGTTCCTGCCCCGACCTAGGATCACCATAGTCGGGTCATCGCTCTACAGCACGTTCAACCAGGAGTTCATCGACCAACCTCTTTTACTCAGCAAGTTTCTAATGAAAAGCAGCCTTTTTGGGGTCCTCCTCCGTCTTCTGCACTGAGGTGGATGGGTCGGAGTTCTTGATAGCTCCGACATGCTCTTTTCCCTTACCAGCATTCCAGATGAGTAACTATGACTCAGTGGGAATAAAGAGACCTAGGAGGTTCCTCTACTGATGATTAATCCTCCCTAATGGGTCCAATAGTGGTCGTACACCCTCAGGGGGTAAGTATCCATTAAGAAACTCTAGATCGTCCTCCTTGTCCATGATGTCATCCCTATGGACTGTGACCCTTTCCGGGGGCATTCCTCAATATCACATAGAGAGTCCGGATTCCTTAGAATAGGACTGAAGAGGAGGGTGACATACTGTCCCCAGCCACGGACTTGCACTTGGGCGTGGCCTCCCTGATAATTCTGCAGAGTACCTTACTACTCTGAATGCATTGCTTCTAGAGAGCCTCACGATGACCTGGTGACTCGGGCCGTTGGGCCACACGGAGTGCGGCTAGATCGACTAGACGACACTGCTTGATAATGTCTTAGAAATGCACTTGGCTCCTTGGATATACCACGCACTGATGAAGGAGACTGAAATGCATCGCCTAGAGGGTGTAGCAGAGACAATCAACTTCCTCTAGGGTGAGGGACTTAGGTATGTAGAAATCATGTGCTTCTACGGGCCAAAACTCCTCAGAGAAGTGGTCTGCTACAAGAATGCTGCAAAATCTACTTGACTCAAATCCAGGTTCTGTCCCTTGATTTCCCCACTCGCCAACTGGGGGTGGTTGAGGAACTGGAAGCGGTACTGAGGAAAACCACTGGGGCTGTAGGTTGGCCGATGGAGAATACGACGAACAGGCTAACTGGCCACTGATTCTCAGGCTATCCTCTGAAGAGTGGAGCGACCTGGCCGCTACGTCACGGTAGGAGGGACTGACAGCCGTCGTTCCTAGCTCAGGGGTCGGGGCTGCCGGTGACAGGTCGCAATTCTGTTAGCTCATCATTGGTCCCCAGAATACTCTCTGTGATATCTTGTGGAGGTAGAAAGTGCTTTCGGCGATGATGGTGGTGACTTCACGGCTGTAACCTACGGGGCTGCTAGGTTTTCATCCTCCTGGATAAACCTATGGAGGGAGGTGGTAATCCTGTGGACCTCGCATTCTAGGAGTACCAGGCTTATGTGCCTCGTCCCTACCCAGACCCTTGACTCGGATGAGTGAGGGGATGGTTTCTGAGCTGAGTCGCACTCCGCTTCATATTCTGAGAAGCAGACCGGTTTGATCTCCATCCGGGCCTTCCCAGGATTCTTCTTGTGGCGGTGAAGACCTGCCTTCCTACACTTGGGTGGCTCCTCGGGACAAGGTTGATTCCCAACATAGGGTCCTTCGGCTTCACTGGTGTTGGGGAAGAGAGGGTCTCCACCTGAAACAGCCGAGGTGCGAGGATCACCAGGACAAATGTCGAAGGGAACATGGGGAGGACTTCCATGTACAACACTATAGCGTGAAAAACCACCGCTGGAACCATCAGAAGAATGGGGGGGACCTCCATGCTTGGTGTGAATGGAGCGAGTCTTGCCTTCACCCTTCTGGTTTTCAGGGTGAGGAGGACCTTTGCCAGCTGTGGAGAGAATGTAGGGAGGATCCCCACGCTGGAGAGATACCGGATGGGTAATGTCTCCACATCAATGGTCAGGGGAAGGAGAAAGGGCTCCATACCCGGTGTAATGGGTGCGGGAGAGGCTTTCGTGTCGAGCATCACGACCGCGGGGTAGACCTTCATTCGGGTTGGGGGTATCACAGGGAAAACCTCCATGCCGAGCCTGGGAGAAGGTTAGACCCATGCTCTCGATGGTGGTGGTATGGGGAGGACCTCTGTACGGGATGAAATCATCGCGGTTTGGTTTGTAGTGATCACCGCCTGTTCCTGCGACCTGGAGAGTCGACCCAGCCTTCCCGTGGGGCAGTTGGGGCCTTGATCCTGGTTGGGCGTATGAGCGGCCCTGCTCAGTGTGTGCAGGGACTTGATGATATGAATCGTCGGTGGATCAGTCTATAGTAGTCGTTGACGTTGACGCCCCTCAGCGGGCGTTCTCCTCAGCCCGTGCCCGACGCTGTCCTCAGGTCAGGCGAGCCGGGGCTGGCGGTGCAGGTGCAAGGCTTACCTGCTCCTCTGGAAAAGCTGGACGACATCGCTAACGTGGATGGGTGGGAGCCCTTGCTGGGATCCCCTGGATTGGGACTCTAACTAGGTTCATTCGGACGTCACCCACCTCATTAGTGTAAGGAAGGGAGTCATCAAAGTGCTCCGGGGACAAGCTCCAAAAGTGATTGAATGTTGGGGTGGGGAGCAGTGGCTCCCTGCACGGTTCTCAGGGGCGACGTTGACGGCGGGGCCTGGATGCCTCCAGGTCCAGGTTGGCCATATCCCGGGTTGGGATTATGCCCTTCTCCTCGTAACGACGTACGAGGTCATTAATCACCCTTCGTTGGATGACTTCCGATGGGGAGATGGGGTGTGGGAACCCCACGATCGTGGTCATAAACACCATTGCGGAAGCAGTAAATCCACGAATAGCGGTTGTGCTGGCATTTCCCCATCCCATGCGTAGGCGGGCGGGCGGTGATCGTGTTCCTGTGGCAACAACCTGATTCCTGAGAAGTAAAGAGATAAACTCATCAGTGCTGAAATAAAAGGAATCAATGACCAATGCCCCAACGCCATCCCATCTCCCGTGATCAGTAAGAGGGATCCACACTGACAACATCGCAGAACAGAATGTCCAACATTCTACTTCCCCAACTTCTGGTGAGTTTCACGCCAGGCCCGCTATTTTCTAGGTGGGACCTGGCGCCGGATAGCTGGATCCGGTGACACGTCAATCCATGGATTCCCCAAGCGTTACTAATCTCCATATTGAGGAGAATAACTTCACATCGGGTTCGCCATTTTTGTTTCTGATGCTTTCACTGGGGCGCGTGTGTCCGTCTTCTTGAGTGAGACAGGTGCAGCTTTTGTTGCCCCTCATTCCCTCTTTCCAAACGGGATGATGGGATGTCGGTTCTTCCTTCTATGGATTCCTCCTCATAACTCGTCACCTAGTCCGAGTCTCCCTCATATATTTTATACGTTGTTTGTGAAACTCTTCCCAGCACCATATTTTAATGGACACCAGTTAATTACGCTACTTCTGTCAGAATATTCCAAGGGGTCCAGTCAGGGTAGTAACCTTCGGTTAGGGGAGTAGTCACACTAGGCATCACTAGAATGTCTAGACGCTGGGGATTGGTGTGTCTCTATTCTTTCCCTTATTATAGGGCTTCTCGAGGGCACAGAAACCTGAGGCATCCCACATCGAACGCGGGGAATCATATTCCATAGGCATGTATCTGAGGTTTTCCTCATCTTCCTGTGTTTAACATGAGGTATGCCGCAAGTTTAACGTCCAGTGGAGACGGATCAGACTGATCAGAACACTGATTAGAGTGGATCAGATTGAGGAACCCCCTTAAGGGAACACCGATATTAGGTCCAACATGTGGGTGGCTTCCCGAATGCTGTGGAGGGGAATGGTGTGGCATGATATCACCGGGATGTGGCGGCCTGGGTAAGAATCAGGATGGATGATGGTTTTGGGCTTGAGCCTCGAAGAGACTTCCTACATACCATGCCTTGACATGGATCAAATACCCCATAGTTCGGGATTTGTGGTGTGTCGGCAAACTGATATGAATGAGGACCTTGGTCCGATGGATGTTGGGATTGAACCTCATGAGGCTTCCTACATACCATGCCTTGACATGGATCAAAGACCTTGTAGTTTGGGATTTGGGGTGTGTCGGAGAACCGACATGAATGAGGACCTTGGTCCGATGGATATTGGGCTTGAACCTTGTGAGGCTTCCTACGTACCATGCCTTGACATGGATCAAAGACCCCGTAGTTCGGGATTTGGGGTGTGTCGGTGAACCGACGTGAATGAGGACCTTGGTCCGATGGATGTTGGGCTTGAACCTCGTGAGGCTTCCTATGTACCATGCCTTGACATTGATCAAATTCCACATAGCTCAGGTGGTGTGGGGCTTACACTCTAGGTTTCCCAAGTGTTGGTGAATATACGTGAAGGGGGTCGGAGTGACCAACGGGTGGTGGGATTAAATCTCAGGGAGGCTTCCTACGTACCATGCCTTGACATGGATCAAAGTCCATGTAGTTCAGGTTATGTCACAATGGCTTACTGCTGAACTGGAATGCTGTTTAACATCATGCAGGATGGGGATGGTGTCGGTGAACCGACATGAATGAGGACGTTGGTCCAGTTGGGTGGTGGGCTTGAACCTCATGAAGGATTCCGACGTATCATGCCTTAACATGGATCAAAGTACAAGTAGTTCAGGTTATGTCACAATGGATTACCGTTAGACTAGAATGCAGTTTAACGTCATGCAGTACGAGGATGGTGTCATGGTCGATGCTTACTCTAAGCCCACATGAGTCATGATCGGTGTGAAAAACAAGAGGCAACAAAGGCATGATGACCACATTGAAAAAGGTGCATCCGTGGGAATTGGATTGGAGTGGGGCTTACGCTCTGAGGTGGCCCAGGGAGAGAGAGATTGGGACTTACTCAAAGATAGAGGCCCAAGATCGACAAAGCACAACGGGTGGGAGACTTGGGACCGAAGAAAGTAGGATCCACATTCCCTATCACGCCCTCCACTGGCCTTGGCATCGAGGAAGTGAGGATGAGCAGGGTTGATGCCTCCTGTAGGAAAAGCTAGGGTCTTACACCAAGGTGGTTTCCCTTCCCTGCGGACAAACGCCACTCCAAGAAGGAGGATATCATCCCCTGGGGAGACCAGGGGGCGTGGAGAATTCCTAAAGTTGGGGGTCCCTCTGTATGAGGCACGTGTCCAGGTCACAGTTTAACATCATGTGTTGAGGATGAGGTGATTGGCAGTTTAACGTCCTGCAGCTCGGATGAGGTGGGTTCACTCCGCACCCCTAGGACTTACATAACTGGTACCCTCTGCTCCTTGTGGAAGGGAAGGAATCGATAAGGTTGTACTGAAGGGGTGTCGCAGAGCGAACCATCAAGGGGTCCATGTTAGCATGGCTATGAGAAGAAGCAATATCCATTAGTGTGCCTATGCAGAGAATCCTTAGGCGTAGCAATGCTACAGGAGATATCATCCAGGGGACTTTAAAATCACATCGTGCAAACCTGGAGGGGAACACGGAAAAAGGATTTTCCAAGAAGAGGGTTCCGTAGACAGGGGCCTTGTGGAGCTCTGTTGCTCTGCATGGTGGAGGTCACTTGAAAAGGGGTGCACTTCACGAAGTGGGGTGCCTTAGACTTAGCATGGGGAGAAAGTTCAAATGGGAGGTGCTTCACGAAGTGGAAGGGCATTCGTGGAGCACAACCTCATAGAGCAAAGGTGCCTTGCGAAGCAAGGTGTTGGGAAGAAATATGCTTCGCGAAGTACAGTGACCCTGCCTTAGCATGTGGATCATGTGTACATGAAGGGTGTTTCATGAAGCATAAATTCTCTGCAATAACCCAAGTCCCCTTGGGGATCCCATTCCTTCGCGAAAGCCCTTAGGCTTCGTGAAAGGCATCCCTCTTAGAAGAGGGGATCAAAAAAAGACAATGGGGAGGCACTTCTCAAAGTAGAAGTACCTCGCGCAGCTCATGGTTCACTGAGAAGAAGAGTGCTTCATGATTCGGGAGCTCAGAAGCCTAAAGGTTGGATTGTACCTCTAGAGAGATCAGGGGAGTCCAGTATTTTTAGGCAAGAGGCACCACAGAGCGGAGCTCACGCGGCGCGAAGAGGGTCTATGTATCTTCATGGCGGGCTTGTGAATGTCAAATGGGTTCGCGGAGCATCCCGTATCCTTTGTTTCACGGTGGATTCGTGAACGTAAAATCTATTCGCGGAGCCTCCTGCCTCCTTCACTTTGTGGCAGGCTCGCGAATGTCAAATGCGTTCACGGAGTCTCCTGCCTTCTTTGCTTCGCGGCAGCCGCGGTGCTGGGGGACTCCGCGAAGGGGCTTCGTGAGGGAGTCTGTGGGTCCATCTTGGGGCCCTTTCTTTGTTCCAAATTTTAGCACCAACACCCCTGATTCATCATCTAGACTTAGATTCTAACACTGTTCATCTTATTGGATATTCCCTAGTAAGTTCTTCACTCATTTTGTGTCATTCTTCTTTTGCCTTGGTTTCGGCTATGATATTTAGGTGTGAGCTAATAAGCCCTCTTTTCAATATTTTCATCCATTCTTCATTTTTCTTCTGAACTGGAACAAATCCAATGTTGATATTGTAGGTTTTGGGCGCAGTAGAAGTGCGGATAGGACAATGCCCAACTTTAATTTTTTCTATATTCAATGAACAATATGGGATCTATGCGGCGATGGACGCCATGATCCATATAATTAAATCAAAGAAATAGGACAAAGGAATAGAAACCCAAAATCAAGAGAGAGGATCAACATATTTTGTTTATAATTAATTCAATTAAATAAGAATTATCTTCAAGGCTATTCTTTATTCATTGATGTGTTTGACCACAGATCTTGAAGATCCCGGGCGTAGCAGAAGCTTGCGGGTGGATGTTCCCACTTGACTTTTTTGTCATTATAAATGATCAATCTGGGATCAATATGACGATAAAAACCATACTCCATGGATCAAATCACAGAAATAGACAAAGAAGAAGAATAGTCATGGAACCACAAAGGAGGATCATCACAGGTTGATTATAATTAATTTAATTAATTGACAAGAAGTGCCTTTTATGGCGTTCTTTCTTCATTGATATTTCTGATCACGTTTCAATGTGATTCTTTGTTGCTTCTTAGAAGACAAGTGTAGAATTCCTCTAGTGGTGATTCACACGTGCACCATATATCTCTAGACGTCGACAAAGGAATATTCGGGTGCTAGCGTGGAGAAGCCTTTGCTTGCATTTTCCGTGTTAGATCACCTTGATCTGATGGAGGATGATCTCTCTCAGTCTTGAGAGCATTATTAGTGGAAGGAGTTATTTCGTACTTGAGATAATTCTCCAGAATTGTTGTGCACAATGATTAGAGAAAAGTTTTTGGGTTGTGAGGATATTTATAATCAGGTTTGAGGTTATAGAGTTATGACAATAAATAAATGCGTTACAATTTTTATTTTTTTCATTAACTCTTATTGAAAACCACCATGTTGAATAATTAATTCCTTGACATGCGCCCATGCTGATTATAATAAATATCATTTAATAAAATGATATTATTTCCTCAAAATCCTGACTGAAAAAACAACACGGCGTGTAATCATTAATACACAACGTGTACTTGTTTTTCATTTCCTTTCTAAAATGAAAACTACACGGCATGTATATTCAATGTACATGGTGTATACGTCTTATTTTTATTTTATTCTTCCTCCAACATTAAAACAATTTAGGCTTCCTTGAATAATTATTAAACCACATATGGGAATAATCTTTATTCTACTTGAGATACTTGGATACACTTAGTGTGTGACCCTCTAGGCCTCTTTCTCGTTGGCATTAGGCGGGCTTGCCTAAAGTCCAAGATTACTGTCTAGCAACGGGTCAAGGCACCCAAGAGAAATAAGTTGACGCCGCATTGACATGTCACCTCATATGAACACTTACCATGTAATTTAATCCATTTGTCTCAATATCTCATCAAGAAGGTTTCATGGTAGTGTTATAAACCTATATTCTTGATCCGTCATTCTTTGAATTTCAGAAATAAACTCTTCGTGACACCATGGCCATGGAATTTGGGCGATAGTTCTATTTCAATCAAAGGGCCCGAGATATCTACTTCTATAAATATGGAAGGTAAAAATTATTCCTAGACTTATCTATTGAAAACTTTTTATTCGTGACGCACCCAACGTACCCTACTTCCTGCCAACTGTCTTCGTGGTGGTTTTCATCAGCAAATCTATGTGCACGAGTCATGACATGAGTTAATGATAATATTGTAGTTTAAGGACCATTACACATGCTCGTAGATAGAAATGTCTGATGACCCCAAGACATGTGGAATTACTACTGGCAGGTCTGTTCTCATAATCTTTCATCTTGGAGATTACCAAGTGCGAACTCCATGAGAGAGAGTTTTGTCTTCTTACGAGTACTCACACATGACGGTCTGTATACTATGTGTCCTATCATAGTATGTCATCAAACTGTAGAACTTTATTTAAGAATATTGTTATAACATTTAAAGGTTCTCATCATAGCAGGGATCTTCCATGACCTTATTAATGCAAAAAATATTCCAGAACATTATTATATTATAGTCATACCGAACAATGAATAATATATAATAAGTGTACATTCATGTAATCAAAGTATAAATAGTTGGTTCTCAGGACACCAACTCTAATAGATATGCAGATGTACCGTTGTTACGTTGTAGAGATCAAGGGTATATCTCCTCTAGTGGTGATCCACATGTGTTCCACATATCTCCAGATGTTGGAAATGGAGTCTCTGGGTGCTAGCATAGAGTATCCTTATGCTTACGATTTCCACCTTCAATCATCTTGAGAACTTCTTCCAAAGCGTTCTCCTTGATTCGGTAGTGGAGGATCTCTCTCGTTCTTGAGAGCATTCTTGGAGAGAAAATGAAATCTCTTGGCATGATAGTTTTTCTCCAATTCGTTATGCACAACCCTTTCAGAATTTCTTAGCTTTCCCTTGGTAAATGAGAAAATAATATAACCAAAAATTTATTTCACTAGGGTAATAATAAATAATTTTCACAAGTTACTTTAATTATTTCATTAATCATAGTGAAATCCACATGTCAAATAATAACAACAATATTATTATTTCCTGACATGCACTTAACTTGTGAGTTTTTATTAAATATTATTTAATCAAATAATATTCAATAACATTATTTCTCACTGGACCATTAAACTCGATCCTCTAATCCCCAATATTTATTAATTATTCCACTAACAATATATTCTCTCAAATAATTAGTGACGAAATAAATGAGATCAGGCATATAATTATTAAACCACGACTAGGAATAATATTTATTAAACTTGTTAAATAATAAATTATTTAACCGAGATACTGGATACACTTAGTGTGTGACCCTCTAGGCCTCTTTCTCAGTGGCATCAGGCGGAGTAGCCTAAATTCCAAGGTTAGTGTCTAGCAACATGCCAAGACACCAATAGAGAAAAAAGTTGATGTTGTAATGATATGTCACCTCATAAGAACTCTTACCTTGTAATATAATCCCTTGATCACAATATCTCTAATCGAGTAGGTTTCATGCCAGTGCCATCAACCTATATGCTTGATATCTCTTTCTTTGACTTTCTGAAAATAGAACTTGCCAATAGAACACCACGACTATGGATTTATTTAGGTTATATTATTTCCATCAAAGGGCATAAGATATTAACTTCTTTTAGTGAACTGAAGAGATAAATTCTTT
The DNA here is from genome assembly GCA_963277665.1 of Viscum album. Classification (NCBI taxonomy): domain Eukaryota; kingdom Viridiplantae; phylum Streptophyta; class Magnoliopsida; order Santalales; family Viscaceae; genus Viscum; species Viscum album. The sequence continues at coordinate 546,813,262 of OY728140.1, forward strand.
CTCACATTATTCATTAATGCAATATTACTCATGACACACCCAACATATCCTACCTCTCTGTGAACATCTATCATCACTGTTTTCTTCAATACATCTAAGTGAGAGACTCATAATATCCATTAATAATAATCTTAAAGTATAAGGACCAATACACATGTATGAAAATAGGAGCATCTAATGACACATAGAAATGTGGTTTTCCTACTGGTGGGTCTTGTTCTCATAATATCCTCCTCGGCATTACCAAGGGAATACACCATGAGAAGGTGCCTCAAATTCCCATGAGTCTCCACCCCTGATATCTTTTATCATTTGTGTCCCACAAATGACATAATCTGTATATAGAACATATATTTAGGAATTGTGTCATAGCACTTCTGGGTTCTCATCATAGTAGGGATCTGCTATGACCTTTTAGTGATATGGTTACTCTTAGGATATTATCTCATAAAATGTTACATATAAGAACAATCATGATGTGATAATGAATTTATTAATATTCAAAACCATGAATATAATGTATCATAAAGTACAAAAAAAGTTGGTTATAGGGAAAAAAATCTAACAGACTCCCACTTGCACTAGATTCAATTGCAAACGACCTTCAGTCTGCTAGCTCTCACATGATACTCATGCTTCAACTGAGATAGGCCTTTAGTCAATGGGTCCACCACATTCTCTTTTTTGGATACTCCACTCATTGAAACTTCACCCATTTGATAAAAAACCCTCAACAAGTGATACTTATGGAGTATGTTCTTTGTCTGTTGATATGAACTTGGATCTTTTGTAAGAGCCACCACTATAGTATTATCACAATACAATGTGATATGGTCTTTACTTCTAGGTACCACATCAAGCTCCTAGAAAAAGTTCAAAATCTAGACAACTTCCTTGACTGCATCAGAAGTTGTTATGTACTCAGAATCCGCAATAGAATCAGTTACAACTGGCTAATTTGAACTCTTCCAGCTCAGAAATCCTCCTATTGAGATAGAAAAAATATCCTGATCAGGACTTCAAATCATTCTGATCTATCTAAAAACTAGAATCAACATACCCTATGATGATAAGCTCCTTGTCTCCTCCATACACTAGGAATATATCCTTAGTTCTTCTCAGATACTTAAGGATAACCTTAATAGTAGTCCAATAATGTTATCCTAGATCTACTTCATATATTTCTACCATTATTAATGCATAGACAACATCAATTCTAGTACATAACATGACATACATGATTGATCCTATCGCTGAAGCGTATGCGATCTTACTCATTCTATCTTTCCCTTATTGTGTCTAGGGACACATTTTCTTAGAAATATGTAAACCATGTGACACTAAAACCAATCCCCTCTCGGATTGTTTCATACTAAATAACTTTGGTATCTGGTCAATATATGTACTTTGTATTAGTCCAACCATCATCTTGGATCTATCATGAATGATCTTGATCCCTAGAATTTAGGCTGCTTCGCCTAAGTCCTTCATAGAGAAGCACTTGTTCAACCAGTCCATAACAGATTGTAAGACTTTTATGTCATTTCTAATAAGTAATATGTCATAAAAATATACTACTAGGATAATGACTGCATTCCCACTAAACCTTTTGTAAACCCACGGATCACATTTATTTTTAATTTAACAAAATTCTTTTATGGATTCATCAAATCAAATGTTCCATGACCTGGATGCTTTCTTCAATCCATAAATGGATCACTACAACTTGAAAATACTTTTGGAATAACTTTATGTCACAAAACAATTTGGTTGGGTCATATAGACATCTTCCTGAAGTTTCCCATTAAGGAATACAATTTTGACATCCATCTTCCAAATCTCATATTCATGGTAATATGTTATGGTAAATATGATTCTAATGAATTAAACATAGAAACTAGTGAAAAGTTTTCATCATAGTCAATTACTTGATGCTATTTAAACCCTTTATCCACTAACTTTGCTTTATAGGTACTTTACCTTTCATATCTAGTTTCCTCTTGAATAACCATTTACACCCAACAGACTTTTCATCAATTAGTGCATTAACCAGAACCCAAAATTGGTTATGATACATGGAATCCATCTAAGAATTCATAGCTTCTATCCATATTGTAGCTTTTTAGCTTTCAACTACCTTCTTTTAGGAGAGAGGTTCATCATTGTCCAATAATAATGAGTCACCATCCTCAGTGACTAGAAAACCATATCTCTCTTTTCCTCTTACCTCTCATACACTTATATAAAAAACTTTTATTTTAGGAACTAATTATTCCATGGGGACCTATGGAACTTGTTCTCATTCCAACTCATGTGTATCTTGATCATCAACTCCATCGAAGTCAATCTTTCTCCCACTATCCTTTTTGAGGATGTGCTCCCTCTCAAGAAATATGGCTTGTCTGACAACAATCACTTTATTTTCTGAGGGTTTTTATTGGTATTATCCCTTTGTTTCCTTGGGATACTCTATAAAGATACACTTTATGCCATGAGGTGCTAGTTTATTGCCTGAGAAATCCTTAACAAACACCTCACATCCCCATACACATGTATGCAATAAAATGGGTTTCTTTCCACTATATATCTCGAAGGGAATTCCATTTTCTACATTAGTTGGTACTTGGTTTAATGTGTATGCTGCAATTTGTAATGAATATACCCAAAAGGATAATGGAAGATCTGTATGACTCATCAACAACTTTACCATATCCAACAAGGTACGGTTTATCCTTTCACCAAAACCATTACACTATGGTGTATAAGGTGGAGCGAGTTGAGATAAAATCCAAAACTTCCATAAAAAGTCAATGAACTCTTGGTTAAGATATTATCCACCTCAATATGATAAAAGCTTCTTTATCTTCTTACCAAGCTGATTCTCTACTTAATTCTCGAATTCCTTGAATTTCTCAAAGGACTCAGGCTTATACCCCATTAATAATATATATTCATATCTACTTAAGTCATCAGTAAAAGTTATGAAGTAAAAATATCCACCATTAGCTTCTACTGGAAATGGTCCACATACATTTGTGTGTACCAATCCTAGAATCTTTGTGGCCCTTTCACAATGTCCATCAAATGGTGGTTTAGAAATTTCCCCTTATAAACAACCGTGACATCTATCAAGTTGTTTTAGCTCAAAAGAGTCTAAATAGAAATCTTGAGAGAGATTTGTCAAATGCTTCTCATTTACATGACCAAGGCAGTGATGCCACAACTGGGTGTTATATGAGTCATGTGAACCTGATTTGTTATCGATTTCCAAAACTTAGTTTTTTTAATTTAATACATACATACTATTATTTAAATGTGTCATACCATAACATATATTGTCTTTATAAAAGAAACAAATTTTGTTTCCAAACTTCAAAATAAACTAATCTATATCTAAAATTGATATAGAAATTATGGTTTTGGTAATAATAGGTACATAATAAAAATCATGTAAAACCAAAATAATTCTCGTTGGAAATGAAAGGTGGTAGTCGCCAATGTCAAGAGCAGCCAACCTCACACCATTGGCAGCTCACAGATCCACCTCTCCTTTGAAAATTTTCTAAAATCAACATGGTTCACACATTTGAATATAGACGTGAGCACCAAAAGCTATATCTAATACCCAATGTGTAGAAATAGAAATATTTCACTCGATAACGAATGAACCTTTGGCTTCCCCTTTCCTCTGGGTGCAGTTCCTCTTCCAGTGGCCCAACTTACCACTTACAAAACATACTGCCTCTTTTTCCTTGCCCTGCCTTTATATTTTCTTCTTCTTGGTCGGATGGTGCTCAGGGGCTTTAGACTATTTATAAGTCTTAGTCCCCTTTTCCTTGTCCTTCCTCTTCCTATTCACTATAAGGACTGTAGGTTTGTCACACCCCACGACCTTATCCACTTGGAGAATCAAGGTTAGAAGTTTTGATAGACTCTTATCATTATTCCTCATATTATAATTCACAATAAAACTAGAGAGGTTCTTGGGAAGTGATGAAAGTATGAGATATGTACAAAACTAATCTGGGAATTTAATCCCTAAGATGTCCATACACTCAATGTAGCCGATAAGCTTGACTACAGAGGCCCAACTAGCACATATTATCCAAGCATAATTATGAATAAAGTGTTGGAGATCTCATACCTCTCTTGTCTTTCCTTCTATTGATAGAGATCCTGAAGGTAAGACATGATGATATAAGAATTCATTTCCTCATGTTTCTTCAAGATCTCATTAGACATGGATGATATCATGAAGCACTGAACATTAGTAGAATCATTCAGATATTTCTCATATAGAGAGAGATCTTCATCACTCGCCTCATTTCTAGGGGAAACTAGTAAAGGTTCTTATAGAATATACAATTTATTTTCATGGTGAAGGATGACCTGTAGGAACCTTCTCTTCTCCTGGAAATTGGTTTCGGTGAGAAGTTTTTCCTTCTCGAGTATGGATCACAAAGATATGTTTGATTTCATTTTTGATATTGTTTCTACAAATAATATGAGGAGAATTTTAGTACTTTATCTGATAAAATTTAGACAAATAAATAAATATTATATTTATTAGTCTCTTAATATTTTATCGAAACCCAATATCCCTTACCATTGGATTTGGAATATCCTATTTCTTGGATATTATAGTGTCAAGGATTCATATTCCATTCTCATTACCCCAACTTTTGATGGTCAAGAAAATCTAATGGTTTTAGGTAGGAATTCTAAATTCCAATTACATTAACTCATAGTTCCTTAATCTATTGAGTAGAATCCCCAATCCTGAAATCATTAATTTATATTTCCTCAACCTTTTCCTCTTAGTTACACCAAGTTCTACTTTGGTAGGAAAACCTTGATTCCAACCAAGTTAAGTCAACCCAAAACCTCAAATTAGAATTCCCTCATAATTGAAAGCACCCAAACTTTGGATGGTCAGTCACTTTGAACTATGGTTTAATTCTAACCAAAGTAATGGAAGACTATACCTACTTAATATTTAATTTTGGGATTTTATCCTTTATGTGTAAATTTCCAATTATTATATTTTCAGATTCTTGTTAATATTAAGTGGGATTACTTAAGTGATTAACCGTGTATTTAGATAATTTTTATGCATAAGCCAGTTTATTTTAGTTCCATATTTTCATGATTGTTTATTCATTAATTATGTGATCATGACAAACATACATAATGAAATAACCATGAAACTAACAGAATTAAAATAAATGGTATGATCATGAGGTTGTTCTAATGGTTAGTTTATCTAGTGTTTGATAAAATAACCACTGACCTAGGTGAGAAACACATTGAACTATTTAAGGTTCATGTTTACAGCTTTCCAACTGTCCACTATTATATCTCCTTGGATTGGTTTCAACTCAGCTCCTAACTTGAACAACCTCCACTAGCTTGAGAGATCCATTTATTACATATACTTTTATTCACTAGAAGGTGAGGGGTAAAAGGGGGTTTACATAAAATAAACCATGGGAACACAAACCCTACATATTAATGAGGAGAGAAGGCACACATGCCAACAATTTAATTTAATAATAAAATTAAAGGAAACCAATCACATACAAAGGTCTGGTCTAGCTCATGATCATTCACATGCATGAAATGAATTACACATTTAATAAAAATATCATTCAATTCTTTAATTGTTATTATTTAAGATAAATCATGCTCGAATCGATTAATTATCATCTTTAATTAATAAATCCTTTTATATTAAACCTTTTCTGAATTTCCTTGAGATTCTCATCCATTATAATTTTAAAAAAATTAATAAATTCATTTAAAATTAAATGTTTACATAACTTGTACCTTGGAGGTAACCCGATGAATACCTGTCCAAAACTACACAACATGTATTATACTTGTATAAACTTTATTCTTTGTGACATATAGAATGCACATAGAATAATAACTATAATACAACTCATACATGATGTGAAGATCTTGAATATTATGCAGATGTTAATAAAAAAACACACACACACAATATATATATATATATATATATATATATATTAAAGTCTATCACATGGAGTTTCCCAGCTTTATGCCCACATGCAAGCACATGTCTCAAGGGTTACATAATATAATAAATTTTAAATCTGTGCAACTGGTAAAAGTACATAGCATGTTGATCCAATCTACATGGCATGTACATTCTTCACCATGTATCCGAAGTACACGCCCAGGGACTCAATGTGTGAGATGTACTTTAGAAATCTTGGAGTATATGGCATGTACAATGGGCCACACACCGTGTTGACTTCGTGTTACATGCTCACCGATCAGGTAATCCATGTGTGGAATAAACGGCTCGATCCTAACTCGAAAGGGACTACACGTCGTGTCCAGTGGGCCACACGGTGGGTAGTCTGGCAGACTGTGTGCCACTATGTCTTGGTCAACACACGATGTAAGAATTAACTATATTGTGTGTCATTAATTCACACAGGTTGAGTAATTTTCGAACTACTCATGATGAATTGAACACAACTACATGATGTGTAATTATAATTACATGGTTATTACTATTGTGCTACCTAGACAGGATCCTTGTCACTTCTAGATGACATCCTCAATATAATTTTAATCATAAAATTAATTTTTTTTTGTTTGATCTGCAAGAAATGATAGATGAAGAAACTTATCTCATCATTCAGATTAAAAAATAATGATTAAACTTGAATTGAAAAACTAAATTATAAATGTGAAAATCACCAATGATTATTAAATAAATATAAACAATAATATATTCGCTCTGATACCACTTGTAGGTTTCGGGTGCAGCGGAAGCACAGATGGGACAGTTCCTAACTTTATTTTTTTCCAGATTCAATGGACAATACAATATCTATGTGATGACGAATGTCGTGATCTATAGAATTGAATTAAAGAAATAGGACAAAGGAATAGAAACCTAGAACCAATAAAGAGGATCAACATATTTTGTTTATAATCAATTTAATTAAATAATAATTACCTCTAAGGTGATTATTTATTCATTGACACATTAAACCATAGATCTGCAGGTATATCATCATTGTGTTGTAGAGATCAATGGTAGATCTCCTCTATCGGTGATCCACAAGTGTTACACGTATATTCGGACATTTCCTAAGGAGTATCCAGGTGCTAGCATGAAAGATCCTTGTGCTTGTGATGTTCGCCTTCGATCGCCTTGAGATCTGCTTTCAAATCATTTTTCTTGATTCGGTGGAGGAGAATCTCTCTCATTCTTAAGAGAGTTCTTATAGAGAAAATGAACTCTCTAGGCTTGAGAGATTTTCTCCAATTCATTGTGCACAACCCTTTTGGTGTCTCTTGGCTTGCCCTAGGAAAATGAAATTATAATATAACCAGGAATTTATTTTATTAGGGTAATAATAAATAATTTTCATAGGTGACTTTAATTATTTCATTAGTCCTAGTGACCATGTCAAATAATAACAAGAATATTATTATTTACTAACATGTGCTTAACTTGTGAGTTTTTATTAAATATTAATTAATAAAATATTATTTAATACTATTATTTCTCACTGAACCATTAAACTTGATATGAAAATCCTCAATATTTATTAATTATTCCTCTCACAATATATTCTCTCGAATAACTAGTGAAGAAATAAATGTGATCAGGAATACATGAATAATTATTAAACCACAATCAAGAATAATGTTAATTCAAAATTTTAAATAATAAATTATTTAATTGAGATACTGGATACACTTAGTGTGTGACCCTCTAGGCCTCTTTCTCAGTGGAATTAGGTGAAGTAACCTAAATTCCAAGGTTAACATCTAGAAACACATCAAGGCACTCGTAGAGAAAGAAGTTAATGCCACAATAATGTGTCACCTCATATGAATGCTTACTGTGTAATATAATCCCTTTATCTCAATATCTCTAATCAACTAGGTTGCATGCCAGTGCCATCAACCTATATGCGCGATATCTCTTTCTTTTAATTTCTAGAAATAGAACTTGCCTATAGAACACCATGACCATGGATTTATTTAGGCTATATAATTTCTGTCAAAGGGTTGAATATATTAACTCCTGTTAGTGAAAAAAATAGATAAATCCTTTCTCGAATTATTCATTAATGAAATATTACTCGTGACACACCCCACATATCCTACCTCACCATGAACATCTATCATCATGATTTTATTCAATACATCTAAGTGTGTGAATCATAATATCCATTAATAATATTCTTAAAGTCTAGGAATAATACACACATTTGTAGATAGGAACATCCAATGACACATAGAATGTGGATTTCCTACTGGTGGGTCTTGTTCTCATAATATCCTCCTAGACATTACCAAGGGCGTACACCATGAAAAGGTGCCTCAAAGTCCTATGAGTCTCCACCCCTGATAGCATGTATCATTTGTTTACCTCAAATGAAATCATCTAGCTATAGAATATATATTCAAGAATAGTGTCATAGTACTTTTAGGTTCTCATCATATCAAGGATCCACTATGATCTTTTAGTGCGACAGTTACTCTTAGGATATTATCACATACAATGTTACATAGAAGAATAATCATGATGTGATAAGAAATTTATTAATATTAAAAACCAGGAATCTAAGTTATCATAAAGTAAAAAAGAAGTTGCTTCTAGGGCACCAACTCTAACATATACTTGACGAGCACTCTACTATGGAACTACAGTAGGTGGTCTATACTTTTCCCTCAGGTTTGGTGTTTTATATTCCTAGTTGTAGTTGTGCCACACACCAAACTTTTTGATGATGCCCCTTTAATCAATCGAATAATTGATTTAGATGTTTTGAAACCTGTTAGGTATGCCCACTTGTTCCTTTGAGACTGTTGGAGTTTTTTTCCCCAATCAAGGCCACCCATGGGGTGTGCCTTTGTATCTTCCTTGATTTATACCATACTATGGGGTTTGTGAGTGCTTTCTTAGTTAGAGGAGCCCCTTTATAAATGGAATTTAATTGAATTGAATGATTTAGATATGTTTTTTCTCCTTTTACATGTGATAAAATGATGTTGAATGATTTAATTGCTTGAATGGTAATTGTAGAAATGAGTGGTTAAACTCATGGTTTGTAATTGATTATGAATTGATGAATGAATGGGATGAATGGAATGATGGTGGATGCCTTGGTTGGTACACCTTGTATCCCAATTCTATTAGGCCATGGATGAATCTCCATGGATCTTGATAGCAGTAGTGGACGCTTGGATGAGATTTCTCCTTGGGTCTTGATTTCGTGGGATGCTTTGGGTCTTGCTACCCCTTGGATCCATCTTGCTTTGTCTTGTAGTGAACATGGTTTGTTTACATGCTCCTTAGACCCCATTCCAAGTCTAACCAAGTTTCCATAGAGATGCTTCTGGGACTCAATAAGGATGTATTAGTCTTATATAACTTGGATCCAGCCCCACAGGGTCTAATATTTATATTATACAGCATGGCAGTGATAGATATGATTATTATGGTTATACGGAATGGTTGTGGATGATATGATTTAAAAGTTATATAGTTTGGTTTTGGGTGTTGTGATACACTGTGTATAAGACCTATTCATGGTGTTTATTTATATTTTGCTTTATAGATGCCTTATTAAAAGAGCCTTGAACCTTTTTTGGAGGGAGCCTTGTCTGGATAGATGGTTTCTCTTTACTTGTTTCACATATTCCATGAGCACTTGTTTCATTTATGATATACCTATGATATTGTAGTTTGGGTTTAGCTTAGTGGTAAGCACCCCATAATTCTATATCGATGTTGGTGGTTTAAAACCCATTGGACACAGGTATTGTAGCAGTACTATAGTGGCATTGTAGCGGTGATAGAACTGTAGCACCGGCGACACTATAGTGGTGGTGGGAACTGTAGCAGGTACTGTAGTGGGGATGACATTATAGCAAATACTGTAGCAACCTGGGTACTATAGCATCACTATTCAACAGTGGGACTAGGGTCAAAAAATCTGGTCTATAGGCCATGAAAAGGGCTTTCATACCTACTAGGACTAAGAACAATGTAATGGGATTCATTCCCACTGAGCCTATGTGTCATGTATTGAATAAATAAGGCTTGATGGGTGGGTTATCCCCTTGGTGGGAGCTATGGCCTGCCTTTTTGGCCTGTGTGTGAGGTGTGTGTGTGTGTTTAAATGTAATTGTACCCCCAATCACCTAATATATATTATACTTTTTATATACATTGCAAACTACTTAGCTTGCATTGAACATCCTGAATTTGTTATAGACACCATTGGTGGTGGCCTATTGAGTGATAACTCGCACCCTGTCTTGGGCTACCATTGGATACCCAAACAGACTTCATGGATACAACTAGGGATCAGGGTAACCGCTCACATTATTATACTTTATTTGTGACATGATTAGAAGTAGAGAAGCACGAGACCGAGCTAGGCTCACGATGCTAGTAAGAGATAGTTCCTTTTGGTCTTTTTGGTATTTTGACACTTGTATTGTATTGTCATCTGTATACCTATTTTGGCTGCTTTGTAGAGACATGATGTCACGACCCTTCCCCCGGGGCCCATGTCGTGACTACCCCAAGCCCACCTTCCATAGGCCAGAGGCTGGTGACAAGCACCAAAAGGCATATTCCCTAAAATGGGAAGGCATTGCCTTTATAAACTGTAAACTCACACAAACCAAGCACACAAAAAGATACAAGCACAAGGTAATCTATAAAGTAAACAGGGTGTGTACAGAAATAAAGGGGGAAGAATACAAGCCCAACTAGAAAGTACAAGTAAAACTGTAAAGTTCAAGAAAAACTGAGAATAGCTCCTATGAACACCCTCCAAGGATCCTACTTGAAGGGTAGGTATAGCTCTCAAATAGTCATCTCTACAGTACGCCTTGTCTAAGGTCCACCTATGAGCAGCCTCCAGTCCTGGTACCCTCGTCCTCTATCAGTGTTGTCCGTCATCTGCACAAGACACAACAAAGTGAGGGTGTATCCCGTGTAGGGGTGAGTATAACAATACTCAGTAGGGACCCCGAGACCCTCCAAGGTCTCTCAAATCCACAAAGGATAAACCATAGAGCATAGAAACAACAATCAATCCCTACTTAGGTATATGCCCATACATATACCTAAGTTGTCAAGATATAATCATATCACATAGGAGGGAAGAATACTACAAAGGTAACACCACGGGGATATAAGTAACATATAGGTAACACCACAAAGATATAGTTCCACACAGGTACACCATGAAGATATAAGACTTAGCTCACACAGGTATAAGTGAAGTATAGAAGTACAAATGATTATTCTAGAAGCTAGATTATCTTATTCTATAAAGATGAACTACTGCTAATTATATGGATTCTGACCCACATAGGATCAATAGGTACTAATCCCCACAATGACCCACACATGATCTGACCCACACGGGATCGGTATGCACTGACCCACACAGGATCTGACCCACAAAAGATCGGTATGCACTGACCCAAACAGGATCACTAAGCACTGACCCACACAGGATCGATAGGTACTAACCCACACAATGACCCACACAGGATCTGAACTGCCAAGAGTCTATAGGTAACTAACCTCCGTATTATCTATCTCCAACCTCTGCCTCATTGCCAGCCACTGGATTCCTCGCACCCGGTGCGCTCGAGTTCCGCTGTCCCTCAAGATATTGGTTGTACCTCGACCGCCATGAAGTCCCATAGATAAGTATCCCAAAGGTCTATCACGTCATAAGGGACCCAACACAATAGAGGGCGTGTCAATCGAACACTCGATCTGAAAGTTATTAGCTTTTTCGCTCCGAGGGCCTGGTTGGATTCGGGGTTCGATCCAACTCGGTCGTACTCCAACTTTATCCAAAACTCAAGTGTAGTATAAAAAAAGTACCATCTCTATCCAAGGATTTTGGTTCCATAGACGGTTTTTCAAGCGGATGTCTGGTTCTCAAGATATGGAGACAAAGGCGTATATGGGTCTAGAGGGGCCCGGGTCCGGTCCGACCTGGTCAGACCGACCCAGCCCGACCCAACCTGGGTCGACCCGGTTGGGCCTTGGCCATGGCGGGCCCGGCCTTTAGGGACATGGTTCGGCCCGGCCCGTGAAGTGGGTGGCCTGGCCCTGTGGCGCGGCCCGCTGGACACGGAACGGTGGCGCGGCCTGCTGGGCGCAGCCCGGTGGTGTGGCCCGCGGTGTGGCCCATGGTGTGGCCCGCGGTAGGGTGGACCACCATGGCGGGGTCCACCCTAGACGATGCCTAGGAGGGAGGCACCTCCCAGGTCACCCGAATGTCCAAAGAGCCGTTCGGTTTTTTTGGAAGCGGGACCTGCCAGAGCGGGACCTACTCGGTGTGCCACGGTTGGCTGGTTTGTCGGCTGTTCCTCCTCCTCCCAGCGGTGTGACAAAGTCACTGTCCTCCATGGCCAGCCGGGTGTCAGCCACCCTTCGGCCTCTGCCACAGCCAAGCTACCGCGGCCTGCTGCTCCACTGGCGGCGCAGACATGCACCGATGCTCCGCCACTTAACCTACCAGATGTCAGCCACCACCCTGCTCTGCTACAACTAACGGGCTGCAGCCTCCTGCTCAACCGGTGGCGCAGATGCACGCTGCCCCCCTTCCTTGCGGTCAGTCGGGTGCTGGCCACCGCCTTCTTCCATGAGCCTTTGCGGCTTCGTTCCAAGCTTGAAAAATATGATGACCACATATTCGTGATCCTCAGGTCGAGGGCTCCGCGTCCATATGTCGTGCTCAAAAAAACTTTGTTTTTCTAGTGTCATTAATTATTTTGCATTGATGAACGCACGAAGAACACACGACGAACAAAAGATAAAGGGGAAAGGTATATGTGCGGGAAAATGGCCATGTTAGCTTGGCTATCATCATTGTGAATCCAGAATGTGAAGAATTATCAAATAAATTAAATCATAATTAAAAATAAATCCCCTACCTTGACGTTCTTTGGAGATGTCATGAGGAAGGAGATGAAGTCGGTGAAGAGGACGTCGGCGTTTTTCGCTCCCACAACACATCTCCGATCCAAGCTCGTGCGTCGTCCTTGTTCTTCATTGGGGATGGTTCTTCATTGGAGAGGCTATTAATTTAGAGGATGTTTCTCCAAAGGCTCTCCTTTACCAATCCTTTTCCCCACGATAGGTATGGTTCCAAATTAATAAGTTAATATTTAAAGTAGGCACATCAATGGGGGATTCCAAGAGTTAAAGTTGATTCATTAATTCAGAATTAATGGATCCTATTAATTAAAGAGGAATTTGGTTATGCATTTTGTGTAATCGGGAATTTAATTCCCATCATTAAATGCCCTAACACCCTCTTGTGGTCCCCACCTTCATGTTTCAAATGGGAGGTTTCAATTTCAAAAATAAAATAAAGCATGTTTATTTTATTTTCTCCCACAAAAATTCTGAAAACTAATTTCCACCCTCGACCTACTACGGTCGAGGTGAAGGTTTCCTTAAGCGAATATCGATGTTCCGAGTTCAACGGTGTCCTCAGATTTTAATTCCGAGCACCAGTTCAAAAGTTACAAAATGTCACTCGCGTGTTTACTGAACGTACCCAAAAAAAAAGTTCAAAAATTCATTCCGGGCACAACAGGCCTCAAAATCACAAGCTGTTAATTTTCAAAGGCTCGTAATATTCCTATATAATTAAAAAAATTACATGGAAAAAATCCAGGTCTTTACACATGACACATCATTGTATATGAGATTACTTTTTTTATTGTTATATATTTCTATCTTGGATGCTTATCTTTTGTTAGTTTATCTTATTCTTCCATTGATATGTATGATTTCTACTATTGTGTTTCACTATGACATGAGGGCATACTTGTTTTGGAATCTTTGTTATAGACACTATTGGTGGTGGCTTAGTGAGTGATATCTCACACCCTGTCTTGGGTCTCCGTTGGATACCCAGATAGACTTCATGAATGCAGGTAGAGATAAGGGTAAATGCTCACAGTATGATGCTTGATTTGTTCCATGCTTTGGAGGAGTGAATCACGAGACTGAGATAGGTCCGTGATGCTAGTCGGAGATAGTTTCTTTTGGTATTTTTGGTATTTTAACACTTGTATTGTATTGTTGTATGTATACCTATTTTGGATTCTTTGTAGAGACATGTCACATCATTGTATATGAGATTACTTTTGTCATTGTTATATATTCATGTCTTGGATGATTATCTTTTATCAGTTTATCTTCTTTCGTTGTATGATTGATACTATTGTGTTACACTCTAACATGAGGGCATAGTCTCCCCACAAACACCCCCTAGGCCCTCACTACTAGTCAGCAGAATCTGGCATTTGGGGAGATGCGCTTGAGGCCACACAACCCACCATCTTGGGGCACCAGATAGTGGCATCTGAGTCGTTACTTTAGAAAGTGGTATTAAAGGTGTTTTCTTTTTTTGACTTACTATTTTGTGACAATATGAAAGTTTAGTAAAGAATTGGAATTTGGTAATGAGTTGTGTTTGGGACTAGCTAACCCATGTACGAGAAAAAGCCAAATTTTCTGAAATGAAAATTGTGGTTTTCTAGATTTTACCTAATACAGTTGATTTGAATTTCATTGTAGAGTGATGCACTTTAATTGTGATGCTATTATTTATTTTATTGAGGTTAAATTTATCATTTCCTGGTGAGATGATGGTATGCATGTTATGACCAGACCCAAACTGGGGCTCGAGCCGCAACTACCCTAAGACTGCCTCTATAGTCTAGGGGGGTGTTGACAATTACCGAAGATGCACTAAACTTGGGGAGGTCTTTTCCTAAAGACTTGTACAGATGAACACGACCAACTCAATGAAAAAGTGCAGAGGGAAAGAAATAAAGAATAAAAAACTGCTATAAATATACCAAATATGCATGAACCACTAAACAAAATGAATTATGATAGTGTATACTAAAATGAAAAAAGGGGAAACTACATGACCAAACCTGAAATATGTCCCAGCTCCTATATCTGAAGCTATGACCACCATACGCAGTCCAAGCACCCCATATCCCTAGGCTCCTCGAAAGTCATGATCGACCTATGTTCTATCTACAAAAGACACAACACATGTTGGGAAAAGACCATGAAGGGGTGATTATATACATACTCAGTAGAATGCCTCGAAAAAGTGAAGGGTGAGTAGTAAGAGATACAACTGAAGAGGGAAGTAGTAGATAGAACAAGGTACGTAAAAAGAATATAGCTCAACCCAACAAGAGAGTGAAAGTGAACTCTTCCAAACACAAGGAGATTGACACAGTGAGAAGATGAACTTCTCATTGAGTCTTTTCTACCTATAGTAGGAGAGTTGACTCATCCAACAAAGGGAATCTAAACACAGAAAGTACATGACATACCCCACACATCTTCACCTCTCCTGGAAGAAGAGTAGATATACCCAAGGAGTGGGTACAGAAGTAGGATATATATATATGCTCAGTCAAAGAGACCTAAACAAGAGGGAGTAAGGGGATCCCCATCTGATAGCTCAAACCAAGAAGATGAGTATCCAACAATTATAAGATAAATCCATATACGATGCATCTTCCCATATCACACAAATCAAAGAGACTAAATCACCACACCTTAATACTATCTGCTTTGGGAAACACTAACTCATTTGCATGGTTTTAAGTTGTGTCACAAGAACACATCTATGTGGGGAAAGTGTACCTATTTCTCATGAGTCCAAAGGTTCGTTAAACCATGCCCCATCACTCTGTCACACAATCGAGGGGTTATTAGTTTTATTAAAAGGATCTCATGTCTTGGTATGTCAGGACCATCCTACTATGATAGTCACTGAGAAACGCTATTGTCTAGCTCATCTGGAGGGTACCACTAGGGAAGGTCACTAGGGAACACCACTGCCCAGTCCTACTAGAGGGTAAGCTTAGTGAACAGTCAAGGAAATGCTGCTGCCCAGCCCGGTTGGAGGGTTACTCCTGGAATATTTCATAGAAGAATTCCACAGCCTAGACCAGCTAGAGGCTAATCCCATAATGTTGAGGAACTCCACTACCCAGTCTTACTGGAGGGTAACTTGAAAATATCATTGGGGAACACCACCGCCTAGCCAAGCAGAAGGGTAAGCCTGATACTGCTCTGGTGAATCTGTACGATCGTTGATGCCATCATGTGTTGCCTCAGCATGTTCTGAACCCAGATGATTTCTCATAGTATCTCAAAATCTACTTTCAAGGGCACCATCACATTCTATGAAAAAAAACTCAGGATAGACATCTTGCGAGCCAAAATCCAAGTTCAAATGAAGAAGATACAGACATTAAAAGATCACTCAAAAGAGATCAAGCAGTACAGGTCATGTGAGGGGACCCACATGGCATGTGGTCCTTCTTCACTGTCTGGCCATGTCTATGGACAATACATTAGTCCCATCCATGTAGGGGTACATGCCATGTAGGTGGACTACACAACATGTCCCACATATCTGGGGAGTGGGCCGTGTCTTGTGGTCGTGTCTGTGTACTCAGACCTCGTGTCTGTGTACTTTGGTATACGATGTATTGGTTCACATGGAATGTCACTTGTGTGGTCAACCCATGTTCGTGTTCTCTTACACAGATTCCCCTCCCATGTGACCCATCACACTGGTTGTCCAACTAGGGAAAGGGTACATGGCGTGTGAGAAAGTTACACACCATGTTACCCTTAAATTTCCCTAAACCCTAGCCACTGAGGGACTCTACATACCATGTGTTCTTCACTGAACACGACGCGCAGTCAGGATTTCGATAGAAAACTCAGATTATCCAGATCTGAGTCTATGCTTCAAATCTGGTCCTACTATCGTAGACCCCACCTCAATTCCTACTGAATCTCATGGATCTAACTGAGATTCATACTTGCTGACCATCCTTCACTGGGAATCGTCCATTGGAATGAATGAGAGTTTTGTTCTTCATTACTCTTAGACCCATTAATTCAACGCTTGATAATTAGGATCCAAATAATCGGATTCTCCATCCATTAATCATGATGATTCTAGATCTATGCTTCACTCTCAAATCCATTGATGTTTCATCGATCCACCACAAATCTGGGCACCCGATTATGCTCGGGTCACCTGAAAACCGTCGAACTGGGAACCACGGGGTTCTAATGGTGAAGAACATGAAGAACAGAGGGAGGAATGCACAAGAACAAAGGTATAACATGATCGTTGATCAAATGTTCTTGTCCAACAATAAATAACATGCAATTTGGATTAGAAAATTTGATAATCAAATGTGATTTATCTAGTTTCAATTCTTTGGGATAAACAAGGGGTGCAGGGAGGGCGTAGATTGATGATTAATAATTAAACTACCCAATCATTTAATACAAGGCATAAAAATCACCAATGATGATTCCTTCCTCTTTATTTGATTGATCACTAGTGAAGAACATATTTTCCAATGAGGGAGGAGGGTCTGTTGCGTTCAATCTACCTTGAATCATAGGTTCGTCGTTCTTTGAAGGAAATATCTAGAGGAATGAGGTGATCTCTTCGGCAAATTCAGAAAATAATGAGGCTAACAATAACCAAGATTTTATAACAAGGAATTTATAGACATATGGACTAGGTTAAATGAATTAAATGAATTAAATGAACTAATTAATTAATTCACTTAAACGTACTGCCAATGAGTGAGGGGTTAAAACATCCCACACCGACTCATTTTATGACGCGCCTAGGGTAAACACCGTGTTCCATACCCAATTGTGGTTTTGGATTTATGATCTAATCAACCATTTAAGATTTATCCTATTTTTTGAATTAATTGTGTGCGCACAATATAAAAAATATATAATATTTTTATAAAATTAATTTCAGGTACCCCACGCCTCATAATCACATGCCATCTCATCGCCTAGCTCTAGAAATATGTTTATAAATATTTCAAAGTCTTATAAAGAAAAAATGGGTCTCTAAATCATCCCATTATTCAATATTTTTATCCTCAAAAAGAAAAACTAGTAAAAAAATCGGGATACTAAGCCCGCATTTGGCTCTCCCACTCCCAGGAACTCTTCTATAGATTTCTGTTCTGCCACAACACGCGAACCAATGGGATAGTCAATTCTCGCAAGGTCTGATCCTATAAGTACTCGATCGCCACTGGTTGCTCTGTAATAGTGACTCCATTATCAATGTACATATCACCCCAGTCAATGATGTGTGTAGGGTCATGTGTGTATTTCCTCACCTGTGACAAATGGAAGACGTCGTACACCCACACTAGTTATGGGGGTAGGGAGAGAAGGTAGACAACCTCTCCATCCCTCTACACAATCTCAAATAGCCCGATGAACCTCGGGGATAGATTGCCTCCCTGGACTAACCTCTGCATTCCTCATCGTGGGGAGACTCTCAAGAAGATATGGTCTCCCTACTCGAACTCCAAGTTTCTACAATGACAATCTGTGTAGGATTTTTGTCTACTATGGGTTGTCGTCATCTGCTCATGGATGACCTGCACTTTCTTTTTCGTCACCTGCACCAACTCTAGGCCCATAATTGATGACTCTCCAATATCCTTCTTGCACAAGGGTGACCTGTAGGGTCTCCCATATAGAGCCTCAAAAGGTTTCATGTTGATGGTAGAGTGGTAGTTATTATTGTACACAAACTCTAACAAGGGTAGTTGATCCTCCCAGTTCCAGAAAAAAATCTTACACTCAAGCCCTCAGTATATCTTCTAGCACCTAGATAGTGCACTTGGTCTTCCCATCAGTCTGGGGGTGAAAGGTTTTACCCATCCCCAGCTAGATCCTGAATTCCTCCTACATGCCTCTCCACAATCATGATATAAACCACATGTCACTATCAGAGACAATCATCGAGGGTACCCCATGAAGGTGGATGATATCCTATACATAAAGATGCCCAAACTCTCCACCGAACTCTTCTCCCTTATAGTAAGGAAGTGTGCCAACTTCGTGAGTCAGTCTACTATCACCCATATGGCATCATGAACATTTTCTGTGTGTGGAATCCCTATGACAAAGTCCATGGATATTTCATCTCATTTCCACTCTAGGATCTCAAGGGGCTACAACAAACCTGTCGAAACTTGGTGCTCAGATTTCACCTGCTAATAAGTGAGGCACCATGAGATGAACTCAGCTATACTTAGTCTCATGTCGAACCACCAAAACTACCGTTGAAGGCCTCTTTACATCTTCCCCACACTAGGATGCACAACTAAGGGAGAAGTGTGGAACTCTCGCATCACCTCCTCCTGAATCATGAATGGAACCAATTTTTGTCCATATAATAAGATCTCATGATTTCCCCCTTCAGAATATTCATTTAGTGTGTTGCCTATGGATATATGATCACACAAAAACTCAAAGTTTATGTCTCCCAACTAGAACTCTCTCACACAATTGAGGAGTGAAGGATTCAACACCATAAACTGAAGAAAAGTCGTACCCTACTGCTTCACCAGGGTTAGTTGTAGGGAAGCTAACTTCTCTGAAGCTTATTGCACTAAGAGAGCCTAGGACTTCCTACTAAGGGAATATACTATGAAATTTCCCTTTGTTGGAGTATACACTATCTCAAAGTCATAGTCCTTCATGCATTCCAACCAGCATCACTACCTCTGGTCCAGGTCTCTCTAAGTGAAGATGTACTTGAGGCTCTGTTGGTCTGAGTAAACCACAAAGTGATCTCCCAAAATGTAGTGCCTCAAAATCCTCAAGGATAAGACTATTTTTGATAGATCTAGGTCATGGGTCACATAGTTCTACTCATGGGGTCTCAACTACCTTAACTCGTATGCGATGACTGCCTGTCGTTGCATCAACACACAACCAATCCCAGCTCCCAAGGCATCACAATACACCACAAAATCATTGCCTTCTTCTATTATCTTGAACACTGAAGCATTCACCTGCCTATACCTCAACTCCTTGAAGGCCTTATAGAACTACTTAGACCAATTAAATGGTTTTCCCTTATGAGTCATAGTGTTCAAAGGGGTCGCGATTCTGGAGAAGTCTGCCAAAAATCTCCTGTAGTACCCTGCCAAGCCAAGGAAACTCTGAACCTCTAATACATTCTTGGGTGGTTACCAAGTAAGCACTGCCTCTATCTTTTCTGGATCCACAGATAAACATTGTTCAGAAATGACATTCCCCAGGAAGTGAACCTCCTGTATCCAGAACAGGCATTTCAAGAGCTTTCTGTAAAGCTGGTGCTTTTGAAGAAAATCAAGAACCATCCTCAAGTGCTCTACATACTCCTCCTCTGTTGCAGAGTAGATGAGTATGTATTCAATGAAGACAAAAAAAATGGTTCAATTATTGCTAGAATATATAGTTTATCAAATCCATAAAGATGATGGGGTCATTTGTCACACCAAAGGGCATCACTAGGAACTCGTAGTGTCCATAGCAACATTGGAATTCCAACATTGGAATATCATCCTTGAGAACCCTCAACTAGTGGTAGTTGGACCTGATATCGATCTTGGAGAACCACATCGCACCTAAAAAATGATAAAAGAGGTCGTTAATCCTTGATAAGGGGTACTTATTCTTTATCGTGTCCTGGTTTAGGTGATGATAATCTATATAAAGTCGTAATCTCCCATCTTTCTTCTCCATGAATAAAACTGGAGCTTCCTAGGGGGCACAATGGGTCTGATGAAACCATTCTTACAAAGGTCCTCCAACTACAACCGTAGCTCCCGGAGCTCAGTTAGTGCCATTTGATATGCTAAAGAAGATATCGGTGAAGTCCCTAGTTTCAAGTCTATTAAAAACTCCATCTACCACCTCAAAGGTAGCCCCAAAATGTCTTCAGGTAAGATGTCCATATAGCCCTCCAAAATTTAAGGGACCCAGATGCCTAAAGAGTCTTCTGAACCAAGGGTTACACTTGTTAACTGATGGGTAATTGGTAGAAACCTCTTGCTCACAACACCTGCTTTTCCTTCTATGATGACTCTCTCACCAAAAAAGGAGAACCTCATCCTATCAGCGTGTAGGCATCTGACAAGTTTTTTGTGATAGTCAATCTAGGCTTGAACCATGGAAAGTTAGTCCATTCCCAAGATAACTTCATAGGGTTACATTATGTTGACCTATAGGTCCCACATGAACCTCTCTCTACAAAGAGATACCCCGTACCGCAAATAGATGAAAGACACAGAAGAAGCATTCCCTATAGGAACCTCTAGAAAAACCTATTATGCTAGCATCTCTACTAGGAGCTTCAACTCCTACACCAATATTCGATAGATAAAAGAATAAATGATGCATGTGTCTATTTATACTAAAGCAAGAGTATAATAAACACATATCTTACCTCAAATCATATCATGCATCACAGGATTATAAACATCTAAAGCTTGTAGTTGTCTATAGCCCTAGCCATCATATCTCTGAGCCTGACGTGGGATACCTTGTGGTGGTGGTGGAAGAACCTCATGGCACCTTCCTCCACCTATATCTCCTCCTTATCCTTTACTAGCTCCACATCCCTGGGGAATACCCAGTCCATGCCTGAGATATCCTTGATCACAGAGTCATCTCTAATATGGTGGTCCATCATCTATATGCTTGGGATGATCAATACATCTAGTTGGGAAGTCTCATTCCAAGTGAACTCATCTGTCACAAGCATAACACCAACCATCTCTGGGATTCCCTGGTGTTCTGCACTATCCCATCACTATATGACCATGTCCCTGAGTCTTCTCATAGAAGGGTCTGATGTTCTAAGATCTCTGGCACATGCCTACTACTATAGATGAATCAGCTCTTCCACATCCATTGCCATCTCCATCTATCTAAAATCCATATGATAGAAATATTTTCTATCACAAGTGCTTGTTCCATCACCCCGACATAGGTGGGGATGCACAAGGGCACTATGCTAGCTCGGATCTCTCTGTGGAGTCCCTAATCAAACTTTTATGCTCAGAAGTATCTAGATCTGATCATGTCGAGTGAGTAGTGTGTAAGGTATATAAACCTATCCATATACTATTACACTAACATCCCTAACTACTGAAGCTCCATAAGTTCCTGAATCCAAACATAGCATAAGCAAAAGGGTTATTACTCCTCACGAAATAGCTGCTGGAAGTCATCCCATGAGAGTGCCGACTCATCGTGCATCTGGGTAACCAAGCTCCACCAATGCCCAACTGCTCCATGAAAAATACTGGATTCTAAATCCACCATCTGATCTATCAGGGTCCAAACAATCCTCAAGATTCATACCACTGAATCTATCCAATCCTCTGCTACTTAGGGATCTGGCTCGTTGTAGAACCTCAGCGATCTCTGACGCTGGAACTCGAGGAGTGAACTCAAAATGCGCACATACTCATTCTACCCTGTTGAGATGATCTGCTACTCAATAGGTGGAGGTACTGCTACTTTCCCACTTGGAGGAATGGGATTTCATGATGGATCCTGAACTGATGTCTCTTCGCTTATAGGGTCGTCGTCATGGACCGTAGCTGGTATCCGGGCAGCATGTCATATTTGAGGTATCATGAAAGTTATCAAGTAGTACCATGATAAAATGAGAATATTAATATATATCAACAAAAATGGTGAGATAAATCAAGAAGGACAGTTAAATACTCGATCCTATATGATTCATGTACCATTGATCCTTGCAAAAAATGTATCGGCATGTCGAGTCGACAAGAAGGTAGTCAAGGTGCTGGTGAATGGCTATGTTGGCCATCACACTATCATTGGAATCCTTGGTCTGAGATCATCCCTCAATACACTTTTACACTATTTCCCTAAACCCAACAAAAAGAAAAACCTTTTTAGGGAAACATTTGAACAGCATCCCAAGGGTCGAACCACCATTGATACCAATCTGTCATGACCCGACCCAAGTTGGGGCTCGATCTGCAACTACCCCAAACCCACCTCCATAGGCCAGGGGGTAGCGACAAGTACCAAAGGCACACTAAACTCAGGGAGGACTTTGTATAAAAACTTGTACACATGCACACATCCAACTCAATGAAAAATTTCATAGGGAAAGAAATGAATAATGCACCACTGCTATAAATATATCAAATATGCACGAACCATTAAACAGAATGATGTGTGATAGTGTATACTAAAAGGTAAAAGGGAAAAAAATACATGCCCAAATCGGAAATATGTCCCAACATAACAAGAATAGAAAAGAGTAAACAATTGATAGTTCCTAACTCCTGTATCCCAAGCCATGACCATTGTACATGGTCCAAGTACCTCGTATCCCTAAGCTTCTTTAAAGTCACGATCGACCTATCTACCATCTTCAAAAGACATGAAACATGTTGGGAAAATCCCAAGCAAGGGTGAGTATATACATACCCAGTAGAACACCCCAAAAAGACGAAGGGGGATCAGTAAGAGATACAACTAAAGAGGTAAATAGTAGATAGAATAAGGTACGGAAAAAGAATACAACTCAACCCAACAAGAGAGTGAAAGTGAACTAATCTAACCACAAGGATCTTGACATGATGAGAAGATGAACTTATCATCGAGTCTTCACTACCTATAGTAAGAGAGTGAACTCATCCAAACACACAAAGATAAACATGGAAAGCATGTGGCATACCCCTTGAATATTCAAATCTTATAGAAGGAGATTAGCTATAACCAATGAGTGGTTAATGAAGTAGGATATAAATATATGTGTGTGTGCTCAGTCAAAGAAACCCAAACAAGAGAGTCAGGGGATCTACATCTGAAAACACAACCCAAGAAGATGATTTTCCAACAGTTCCATGGTAAATCCATATATGATGCCCAACACCTCATGTGTATGCCTAAGGCACACAAGTCAAAGTGACTCAATCACCACACCTTGATACTATTCACTTTGGGCAGCACTGACTCACCAGCATGGTTTTAAGTTGCGTCACAAGAACGCATCTAGGTGGGGAAAGTTTCCCTCTTTATCACGAGTCCAAAGGTTTTTCAAACCACACCCCATCACTGTGCCACACAGTTGAGGGGTTACTAGTTTTAGGAAAAGGATCACGTGTCCTGGTATGTTATGAGGGTCCTACTCTGGTAGTCATTGAGGAACGCCACTACCCAGCCCAACTGGAGGGTACCACTCAAGAAGGTCATCAGGTAACGCCACTACTTAGTCCTACTGGAGGGTAAGCCTGGTGAGTCATCAGGGAAACACCACTTCCCATCCCGACTGGAGGTTTATGCTTGGAAGATGTCATTAGGGAACACCACCACCCAACCCAGCTGGAGGGTAAGAACGGAACGTTGAGGAACAAAACTGCCTTGTCCTACTGGAGGCTAACTCAGAAATATCATTGGGGAATTCCACTACCTAACCCAGCTAGAGGGTAAGCCCGATACTGATCTGGTGAATCTGTATGATCACTGCCGTCATTGGGTGTTGCCTCAGTGTGTTCCAAACTTGGAAGGTTTCCCATCATATCTCAAAATCCATATTTGAGGGCACCATCACGTTATATGTAAAAAACACTCAGGATAGGCATCTCGCGAACCAAAGTCCAAGTTCAAATGAAGGAGATACATGCGTTCAAAGATCGCTCATAAGATCTCAAGTAGTGTATAGCATGTGAGGGGACCTACACGGTGTGTGTTCTCTCTTCACTACCCGTTTGTGTCTATGGTCAGTACATGGGTCCCATTAGTGTATCCACATGCCGTGTAGGTGTACTACATGGCGTGTCCCACCAATCTGGGGACCGGGTGATGTCTTGTGGTTGTGTTCGTGTACTCAAAACCTGTGTTCATGTACTTTGGTACATAGTGTGTTGGTACACATGGAATGTCACCCATGTGATCAACCAGTGTCTATGTTCTCTTACACAAAGTCCCTGACCATGTGACCCATCACACGGGTTGTCCAACTGGGGAAGGGGTACATGGTGTGTGAGGGAGTTACACGTCGTGTTACCCTTAAATTTTCCCAAACCCCAGCTTTTCCACTGAGGGAGGAAACATGACATGTGTTCTTCAATGAACAAGGTGTGTAGTCAGGATTTTGATAGAAAACTAATATTTTCTAAATATGAGTTTGTTCTTTGAATCTAGTCCCACTGCCATAGATCCCACCATGGTTCCTCCTGAATCTCATGGATCTGACCATGATAAATGCTTGTCAGTCGTCGTTTTCCAAGAATCTACCACCAGAATGAAAGAGGGTTTCATTCTTCATTATGCTCGCACCCATTCATTCAACACTTGATAATCTAGCTCCAAATCATCAGATTCTTTATCCATTTGTTGTGACAATTTCAGATCTATTCTCTTATCCCAAATTCATTGACATTTCGTCGATCTGCCACAAATTCGGGCACCCGGTCGGGCTTGAGTTGCCTGATAACAGTAAAACTGGGAACCGTAGGGTTCGAATTGAGAAGAACGCAAAGAACAGAGGGAGGTATGCACAAGAAAAAAGGTTGAATGATCATTGGCCAAACATTTTTGGCCAATGATCAAGAATGTGCAATTTGGATTAGAAAAATTGATAATCAAATGAGATTTATCTAATTTCAATTCTTTTGGATAAACAAGGGGTGCAGGGAGGACACAAATTGATGATTAATAATCAAAATACTCAATCATTTAATCCAAGGAGTAAAAATCACCAAAGACGAGTCCTAACTCTTGATTGTATCGATCGTTGGTGAAGAACGTCTTTGCTAATGAGGGAGGATGATCTGTTGCATTTGATCCACCTTGAATCAAAGGTTCATCATTCTACGAAGGAAATCTTCAGAGGAAGGAGGTTCTCTCACCGTAGAATTTAGAAAATAATGAGGCTAACACTAACCAATATTTTATAACAAGGAATTTATAGACATTTGTCCTAGGTTAAATGAATTAAATTAAATTAATTAATTAATTCACTTAAAGGCTCTACCAACAAGAGAGGGGTCCGAACGTCATGTGCCAACTCATTTTATATTGTACCTAGGGTAAACACCACATTCCGAACACAATCGGGGTCTCAAATTTCCAATCCGATCAACCATTTAAGAGGTATACTATTTTCTTTAATTAACTATGAGTTCAATATAAAATATATAAAATATTTTAATAAAATTAATTATAGGAACCTTGGGTTTTGGAATAACATGCTTTCTCTGTGCCTAGCTCTGGAAATATATTTAGAAATATTTCAAAGTCTTATAAGGAAAAAATCAGGTCTCTATAATGAATCTCATGCATAATTTTAGGCACTTTACAGGATTCACATGTCATGAATTATGCCATGTCATATAGGATTTATTTCTTGACTGCATGACTTGGTGATATGTGCCTTGTGTGATATACTTGTTATGTGATAAATGATTTGTGAAAGATACTGAGAAAAAAATTGGTACTTGGAGTGATTGTCGTAACCTAAGAAGTTTTTTCCTTATTAAGCTACATCAAACACCCTAAGTATCCAATTGTGGAATATTGAGTCATGGACCATTAGTCACTTGTATTGGAACGTGTTATGATATTGATTAAGTGGACGCCATATTTCGATTCATGTGGTGTGTGATTCCTTATGGATCGAAAGTGACGAACCATTAAATTTAACCATTTAAAGAGAAATGTGAAGTGAATATGGGTTAAAAACTAATATTGAAACATGAAACATATAACTTGAACTTTACCCAAATTTTGAGTGAGTATTAGTTAATGTCTCTAGTGATGTTTACAACTATTTATTTTTACCTAGTTCTAGATTTAGAAGCATGCAGAGGGGTGTGACTTGTTTATAGGAAGTTTTTTACTTGTCCTATGCTTTTAGTTGTGAAATTCTGGTAATCGGTCATTTCTAAGGTGTGAGTTTGACATTATAGAGACATGTCACCATGACGACCTCCAGTCGTACATTGGGAGGGTGGTGATGACCATGCTCCGGAGGTGGTGGGTCATGGGCTACCAGTGGATCCTCTTATAGTTCCTGTTGCGATACCAATGGTTTTACTGGACACAAGTGTTGAGGCACAGTTCCATGTGGGGTTTCTACACTTTGTGCATATGTTTCCAGGAGCACCACAACTTTCCTCGTCTATGGTAGAGATGACGCCTATGTTCTAACAACAGCATCCTCCCACATTTTTGGGGGATGGTGGTCCATAGACTGATGAGTTGTGGCTTTAGACTATGCTGTCAATTTTTGAGCATCTAGAGACACCTCCTTAGAGGAGAGTGAAGCTCAAAACTTATATTCTTTGGGGAATATCAAAACATTGGTGGGATATTTTGAACCTGGTTGGAAGACTGTGAGATATGTCTTTGGATGATTTCTAAATCATGTTTTATGACTAATTTTTCCTAAATACTCTAAGGGCAGAGTGGAATAGTGAGTTCATGTGTCTAGAGTAGGGAGCCATGATTGTATAGGAATATTCATCATGCTTTACAGAGATTCAACATTTTTCACTGATACATCTTGCTGACGAGACATCAAGGGTGAGACACTTCAAGGAAGGTATCCAACATTTCATTCAATCTCAGGTAAACATGTTTAGGTTGATGAGTATTAATAAAATAGTGAATCAATCACTAATTACATAGAATAACCTAAGGAAAGTTAGGGTTGTATAGCATGAGAGTTTATCCTCTTGGCCTAGTGGTTCGGCTTCCAGTGGCAGAAAGTGACGTTTTGAGGCTTCCCGTGAGATGAGTACCAACCAAGATATTAGTGGTATTAGCTCTTTTTTCTGTCATCGGTGTGATAGATGTAGACACATGATTAATTAGTGTGATAGAGACCTAGTCAAGTGTCGATTTTGGAGCAGGATGAGCCACATGCAGCGTTTCTGCAGGACATTCCCTCCAGTAGTTAGTGGAAGAGTGTTAGATCTAACTCTAGGTTCGGGAGTGGGTTTCACAACTCCACATTAGGATGGTAGTTGGGGCAGTACCATTCAATCAGGCTAAGGTGGTGGTCGTTGTTGAGGCATCCAGACACTAGTTGTACCTAGACAACAAAGTGGGATTACTCCAGACAGTGAGGTTGTGTCACAAGGTCACAGTTCAGGCCAGATATATTTTGTACAACCTACCCCCAAGGAGTAGAGCATCAGTCCATCTATAATGAGAGGTACGGTCTTAGTAGCCTCTATATTATTATTTTCACTTCTTGATACTTTTGTTTTTTATAGATTTATATCCATACCTTTGGTGGAGATCCTTGGGATCGTTGTTTAGTTTTTTTAGGGTGTCATGACACTATATACTCCATTGGGGATTATAACGGAGGGTGCATGCCAGTGCAAGGAGTGTTCCCTTGAGGTTGGTGAGTGTCACTTTTTATGAGATATTTTTGTCCTTGAGATGATCGGGTTAGACACTATACTCAAAATGGACTAACTAGTTTCTTATCAAGCCTACTTTGATTGCTATCATTGGAGGGTGGAATTCACATCACCAAAAGACGGAGTTTTTATTCACATGAGTGAATGAGATGTCCAGACAAGCTTAGATGGACCAAATTATCATGGACTAAGTGGGATGACAACCCAAATTTCTAATCTGTATTTGGATGATCAGGGATCACATCAGGAAGATTTACTTTTTTTGGTTGATTATTTCAGGGAAGTCTTAATGGATAACTTTTTTGGTTTACCTCCTAGGAGATAGGTTGAGTTCTTCATCAATTTAGTGCCAGGAGCTACACCGATATCCATTCCTCTTTATATGATAGCTACTACGGAGTTACAGGAGCTCAAGAGGCAGCTAGAAGATTTGGAGGCAAATAGGTTTATATGACCCAATACTTCTCTGTGAGGTTTGTCGATCCTTTTTTTGAAGAAGGAGGATGGTAACCTCAGACTATGTGTATTATCAAAAATTGAACCAGTTGATGGTTAAGAACCAGTACCCATTCCCACAGATATATGGAATTTTCAATTAGCTCTGAGGAGCTCAGGTGTTCTCAAAACTTTATTTGAGATTTGGATACCATCATCTGCGTGTTATACCTACAGACATACCTCAAACATCTTTTCGTAGGTGGTATGGTCTATATGAGTATCTGGTTCTGTCGTTCGATCTCATGAGCATGCCAACGATTTTCATGAAGTTGATGTAATTAGTTTTCCATCCTTATCTAGATTAGTTTTTGGTGGTTTTGTGGATGATATCTTGGTGTATTCAGACAATCAACACAACCATTCCAAATATCTTGAGATCATTTTGGATACTCTGAGAGAGAATCAGTTATATGTTTAGCTCACAAAGTTCCAATTTCGGATATATAAGATTCACTTCCCGTGTCATATAATATTAGATTTAAGAGTATCAGTTGAACCAGAGAAGGTGAGAGCTATAGTTCACTAGGAATAACCCAAGAATGTCATTGATATACAGAGTTTCTTGTGAAAAGATAGATATTATAGGTGTTCCATATAAGATTTATCACACTTAGCAGCATCACTGACTAGATTGACTAAGAAGGGTGTGAAGTTTTTATGGATAGATACCTATGATATGACATTTCAGGAGTTGAAAGGGAGACTGAATTCAGCACCGGTCTTGATTCTTCTAGTGTCAGGCAGGAGCTACACTATGTATTGTGATGCATCAGGCATCAGTCTAGGAGAAATTCTGATGTAGGGAGATAGAGTCGAGGTGTACGGGACTTGGAAGCTAAGGCCACATGAGAGGAACTACCTGGTGCATGATCTAGAATTAGTTGTAGTTGTTCATGCTTTGCATTGTTGAAGACTATTTACGTGGAGATCATTTTTTGGTGTACATGGACCACAAAATCCTAAAGTATATATTTACATAGCATGGTCTAAATTTGATGTAGATAAGGTGGGGTTGAGTACATGTAATATTTTTACTTCAATATTACCTATACATCTGTAAAGGGCAATGTATTTTTTGATGCATTGAGTAGCAGGACTCTGATACTGGTAGTTTAGGAAGCTATTGACGAATATAAACTCATGAATTTTTTTCAGAGGTGCACTTGGAGGTGCAAGATAGTCAGGGCTAAACTTTTATTTCATATTTATTTGTGACCTCTTCTATATTAGATAGAGTGAGAATAAGACAAATATCGGATTCTGAGGGCCTAGTCCTATGGGAGTGTCTGGCTGGTGAGGACTCACCTCCTGGTTGGACTGTAAGACAGGATGAAATTCTCCATATACATGGCCGTGTTGGGTTCCATTGTATATTCATGAGGAGCTGATGCGGGAGTTTCATGCCTTAGTTTGGGCAGTGCACCCTAACATCACCAATATGTATCATGACTTACACCATCTATACCTGTGTCCGTGTATGAAACATGAGGTTGTTTTTTCATGAGGTGTTACACCTATTAGCAGGTGAAGGCAGAACATCAATGACCAACTGGGCTTCTATAACAGTTACCCATCCCTGAGTGGAAATGGGAGGATGTCACAATTAATATCATGACCATTTTACCAAGGTCACCTTGAGGTAGTGACGATGTATGGGTTTTTGTGGAAAGGCTCATGAAGGTTTCTTATTTCTTGTTGATTAGGGAGAAATTCAGTGTAGATGAGATTGGGAAGTTGTATATCCATGAGATAGTATGATTTCATAGGGTTCCTCAGACCATGATAGCAGATAGGGACACCCGATTTAAATCTCATTTCTGGAAGAGTTTGCAGAGGGTGTTGGGTACACAGGTTTTTCTGAGCACAACATACCACCCTCAGACATATGAATAGTTAGAGTGTACGATTTAGGTACTGGAAGACATGTTGGGGGCACGCGACCTAGATTTTGGGGGCTCTTAGGAGAGACATATCCCCCTTGTTGAATTCAATTACAATAATAGCTATCATACCACTATATAGATGACACCTTATGAGGATTTGTATGGTTGGCCATGCCGATCACCCCTGTGCTTGTTAGAGGTAGGCGAGAAAAATTTACTAGGACTGTGTTTTATGTAGGATACTTTTGAGCAGGTCCAGTTGATTTTAAAGTGGATGACTACTACACAGTGTCAACAAAAATATTATTCTGATCATCATCGACGACCTCTAGAGTTTGAGGTCGGGGATCAAGTATTTTTTTCATCTCACTGAGGTTTGGACATAGGAGGATTAGGATACAGGGTAAGCTCTCATCATAATATGCCGGGTCATTTGAGGTTCTGAACAGAGTCAGTCTAGTAGCCTATTGGTTACAGTTACCTCAGAGGTATCGGGCCATGCATGATATCTTCCAAGTATCTCAACTGTTCCACTATCATTCAGACTTTTCTCATGATTTTTAGCCCAAGGATGTGGAGTTACAGGCAACATCCTTTGAGGAGCATCCTATTTGTATTTTTAACAGGAGCAAGAAGGTTCTCCAAGGTCAGTCAGTTCCTCTAGTAAAGGTGTTATGGAAGAATGATCGTTCACCGAACAAGACTTGTGACTGGGAGGCCAATGTACGAGCTTAGTGGATGAAGTTATTCTCAAGAAATTCTTGACCACTATTGAGAGGGAAATTCGAGGAAAAATTGTTTTAAAGGAGGAAGATTGTAAGATCCTAAGTTTTTTATGAGGTACAAATCTTTTTGTTTTCGATTAAAATATTATTTAGGTCCTCTTTTTGGGTTATACCCTGTAGTCAGGCCCAAGAGTCGGTTGGGTTGTTTTTATAAGGGAAGAGGTGGGAGGGTTGTAGGATGGATGTCAGCCAATTACACACTGTTTAATTGGAATACACAATGTTTATTCATTACATGATGTGTAATGTATTGGGAAGGCTAGTTCACATCATGTAAGGGTTTTTCCCATGGAGGAAGACCTCGAGCTTTACACAACATGTAAGTCATTTACACACCGTGTAAATTCCAGAGACCAGTTTTAAAAAATAAGAGACATGACCTCTATATTTTCATACAGAATCCCTCACCCTCTCTTTTCACTCATAGGAGTACCCATTAAAGACAAGACCTAGAAATCACTCTTGATTCATCATATGGAATCATATTTGAAAATCGTTCGTCATGTTGGATCAACATTGGAAAGTTCTTCTCTCATCTTGCATCATTCTTTATTTTCCTTGGTATTGACTGTTCTATTTAAGTGTAAGCTAATATGCCTTATTTTAATTCTTTTCATCTGTTCTTTGTTTTTATTTGGATCTGGACTAAATCAGAAGTTGATACTATATGAGCACTCTACTACGGACCTACGGTAGGTGGTATATACCTTTCCCTCGAGGTTTGTTGTTTTATATGCCTAGTTGTAGTTTTGTCATGTACCATACATTCTAGAAATTCCCCTTTAATTAATTGAATAATTGATTTGGATGTTTTGGAACCTGTTAGGGATGTCCAATTGTTTCTTTGATACCATTAGAGCTTGTTGCCCTAACCCAGGCCACCCATGGGGTGTGCCTTTGTATCTATGTTGCTTTATACCATCCCATGGGGTGCGTGGGTGCTTGCCTAGTTAGAGGAGGCCCTTTATAAATTTAATTTAATTTAATTTAATGATTTTTAGATTCTTTGCCTCATTTTACATGTGATAACATGACGGTGAATGATTTAATTACTTGAATGGTAACTGTGTAAATGTGTGGGTAAACTCATGGTTTGTAATTGATTATAAATTTATGAATGAATGTGATGAATGGAATGGTGGTGAATTCCTTGGCTGGTACACCTTGGATATCAACTCCATTAGATGTCATGGACAACTTTCCATGGATCTTGATAGCGTTAGTGGACGTCTTGGATGAGATTTCTCATTAGGTATTGATTCTGTGGGATGCCCTGGTCCTTTCTACCCCTTGGATCTGGATTGCTTGGGCTTGTAGTGGATATGTCCTGTTGACATGTCTCTTAGACCCCATTCCAAGTATAACTAAGTTTTCATAAAGATTATCCTAGGACTTGACGATGATGTCCTGGACTTCTATACCTTGGATATGGCCCCACGGGGTCTGACACTTACATTATAGGGTGTGTTCGTGATGGATATTTTAGACTATATGATGTGGCCATGATGAATATTATTCTTCTAGTTATACGGAATGGTCGTGGATGATATGATATACATATCATACGGTGCAGACGTGAGTGTTGTGATCTACTGTGTATGTGTCATGGCCATGGTGTTTATTTCTATTTTCCTTTACCACCTTGTTAAAGGAGCTTGGCCCTTATTTTGAGGGGTGCCTTGTTTGGATAGACAATTTCTCTTTTCTTGTTTCACATATGCCATGAGCACTTGTTTCATTTCTGATATACCTGTAATATACATTGCACAATTCTTATCTTGTATTTCACAAATGGGATCTGTTATAAACATCATTGATGATGACCTACAAAGTGATCTAACACCCTATATTAGGTTACCATTGGTTACATGGATAGACTTCATGGATGTAGGTTGGGACTGTGGTAATCGCCCATAGTATGATGTTTGCTTTGTGCCATGCTTAGAAATAAGGGATCACATGATCGATCTAGGCTCGTGATGCTAGTCGAAGTTAGTTATTTTTGGTATTTTGATACTAGTATTGTACTATTGTCTGTATACCTATTTTGGATGCTTTGTAGAGACATGGAATATCATTGTATATGAGATTACTTTTGACATTGTTATATATTCTTATCTTGAATGTTTACCCGAATGGCCCGAAGGCCTTCTTTTTTTATTGATTTTTGATAACCCCCCTTTCAAGTGATGAGGGGAAACCCTTACAAGGCTCGTAGGCTCAGAGATTACATGACCCGTAGGTCTTAGGAAATATAAAGACTATACTTGGAACTCCTCCGCCTAGCTTCTTCATCATGATATCATCTCTTCACCTTTGCATGGATATTTGGTTAGGCTTCCCATGAAAGAATAGGCTAGTCCTGATGGAAATGTCATACCCTCTCTTTCTGAAAAATCCTCTTAGCTTCTGCTATGGTGAATGCACCTGCTCTAAATCCCCATCTGGAGTCTACTCCTTTATAGAGTCTGTCTAATCATTTTAGCACAATTTCAGGTGGCCAGAATGCCTTGAGGTGGCCCGGAGACCTTGAGGTGGCCTGGAGGCCTTGAGTTGGCCCAAAGGCCTTAAAGGACCCGAGCCCAAACTGGTGGACCGAAATCCCAATCAGATGAATAGTTATGACTGCTACAACACCGAATAGTGACTACTACAGTGCTGCTACAATACCAGAAATATGACTCCACCCAGTTTTGAACTCAGGTCTCTTGGATTCACTTTCCGAGTCCTCACCAACTGGGATGAGGCTCTTATGCTTGTCTTGGATTTTTATCTTTTATCAGTTGTTTATCTACTTCCACTATTGATATGTATGATTTCTACTACTGTTTTATACTCTATCATGAGGGAATAGTCTTCCCATAGATACACCATAAGCCATCGCTTCTAGTCGACATTCTCTAGTGTCTGAGGAGATACTCTTGAGGCCATGCTACCCACCAGCTCAGGGCACCAGATAGTTCCATTCGGGTTAGGATGTTACACGCATGCTTCAAGAATCCATGCCCATGTTGTTCGTCAGATTCCGAGTGCTAGTGTAGAGCTCCGACGATTACCTTGACGTCATGATGATCACCTCGATCCACAACCTTCGATCCTAGAGGCATTCTTGGATCAAATGCTCAGAGATAGATTCTCACTAAGATGTGGGAGGATATATAATCCTTGATTACATTGGCATGAATACATGGAATGAATTTATTCTCATACTTCATATAGTTGATTACATAAAATATCAGGATATGGTTCCTGACCCTCGATGATTTTATTGTCCACTAAAGTAATAAATAATAATTATGAAGAACTAAACTATATCATAAATATTAATTGTATTTTATCACATACTCATAATATATATTAAATATATTACATGATAAAACTGAGTCATTTAACTCGACTCGTAATTCCCACTAATATTAAATGAATCTGGAATATTAAAATAACATATGTTCATATAATATTATTCCTTGTATTTACTTACACTTATAAATAATTTTATAAATAAATTCAATCCAATTATTCTTTACTTTAATAATGATGAATTTATTAATTTATCGGTGACTAATAATACTTGAACAACTCTCCGACCCCGTGGTGGGGTCCATCATGTTCAATATACCTATTCACCAAAATAGGGTAGATTCTTGAATACGCTATTGTGTGTGACCCTATATACTCTTATCTCAATAGAAGTGAATAACATTCACAGAATAAGAGTAGATTCTAACAACCCATCAAAGCCCTTAAAGAGATAAGGAGTTTTCATAGCAACAAAAACCAACCAATGAACATGCATTGTGTAATATAATCTCTTTGTCTTCGATATCTCATAAAGCATGACACACAATTGTGTCATTACCTTTTCTTTCTTTATTATTTGTTGATCCAACTAGATGAATTTACCCTCGACTATCATGCACATGGATTTATAATGGTACTACCATCCTGATCAACCTGATCCAAGATATCATTTCCTCAACTCTGAAGCAACAAATTCTATCTTGATCATTCAACCAATGTCATACAACCAATGAAACACCCAACACAAGCTACCTCATCATGATTTAATTATCATGTTTGTTTACTTTCATAAAAGTATGTGATCAAATGACACACATTGATAATGGTCTCAAGTCAGGAGATCAATACACATGTTCTTAGATAGAAACATCCAATGAAACCCAAAACATGTGGTGTTCCTATTGGCAGTTATGTCCTCATGATCTCAACTACTAAGGATCACCAAGTGAAAACTTCATAAGAAGAAGTCTCAATGTTTATGAGCCTCCAGTTCCTAATAGTCAAACATCTATTGTGTCCAATAAATATGATTTATCTTGACCATATGACATATTTTATCATAGTATCTTGAGGTTCTCATTATATCCTAAGATCATCTATTACCATTTGATACGAAAAATAATCTATGGACATTATCATTAAATAGTGGATGTAGAAATATCTACACTATAATGGTAAGTGTAAATCATGCATAACTCACTGTATCCATGATATAGTAATCAAAAGTACTATACAAGTTGGGTCTATGACACCCACTATTACAAAACGTTATGCCTGAGAGTAGTTAATCCACATGTAGGGAAAATCCAAGTTGTCAGGGATGAGATTTATTGTTTTGGATTTGGCCTGTTACCGTTGTACTAATTTCACCGTTTGGTGACACATGTTTTCTGTTGTTCTTTTTTATGAATTTCCACCCTTAGGTAGTGAAACCGAAAAGAATTATCTCATTCATAATAATAGACATGTTAGGATTTATATGCGATTCATATTTCCTATTTCCCATTGGGTGTTCATTGGTTGTTATAAATGTGAATTCCCAATGTTCTTAATGGGAAAGAAGAAAGGAAAATTCTAGTTACATAAAGTGTCATCAACTTAAATGGTGTTTTCCAGCAAAGATTGATAGTGACACCTTATATAACCATTTTTTACATAGTTTGAGCTATAAAACCTTGTTTACATAGCCAAAAATTTTAGTTGGTTGTAGTTAAATGGATTGTCAATTGTAATTTATATTACTATGTCTTTATAAATTGGGAATAAAAAATAATATAATTGAACCATCGTATATATATGTGTTTCATTCTAAGAAAAAATGTAAGAGGATGGTTTTAGTTAAATGGAATGTCAATTGTAACTTAAAAATTTTATGTCTTTATAACTTGGGAATGACAATCCATATAATTGGACTGTTTTATGCACACTTGATCATTTAAATTTCTAATGTTGAGAAACATGGTTGTTAAATGGGGATGTCAAATTCAAATTTAATTTTCCTTTATAACTTGGAATTCACTCCCAATATAGAGATACATGCATGATGGCCTTGGGTCAAGCGTCAGAAGAGCGGCGATGACCATGCTCCTGAAGTGGTGGGACCTGAACTACCTATTGTGCCACCAACGAAACCTCCTGTAGTACCACCTTTTATTTTTGGATGGGGAATAAATTCTCAACTTAGAGAGGGTTTTATACTTCTAGTGTAATTTTTATAGGGATTTCCACGACCTGCGTTGACCATGTTAGAGTTAACCAGAGAGTTCCATAAACACCCACCAAAATTTTCAGGGGAAGGTGGTTCTCAGGCTACAAAGTCTTGGTTAGGGTCTATGCTTACTATATTTTAGAACCTAGATATTCCTTTATAAAGGTGTGTAAAGAATGTAACATACATTTTTGGATCTATTAAGTGATAGTGAGATGTTATCACATAGACATATCAGTATCATGGAATGGTCTAGAGGGACTTCCATATTATTTTCCAGGATTACTTATTTCAAAAAACACTAAGAGTTGATCCATAAAGAGAGTTTATGTATATGGATTTGGGTGTTATGTTCGTCATGGATTACTCATCTTGTTTCATGGAGCTTGGACGCTTTGTGTCTATATTTCTCGGTGATGAGCTGTACAGGGTGAGACATTTTGAGGATGAGATCACGTACGCCATCTGATCTCAGGTAAACATCTCTGACTGAATACCGTCTATGAGATGGTGAAATAGACCCTTATTACTGAGTTAAATTTGAGTGAATATGAGGGCATGGAGCATGGTAGTTAAGCACCTAAATAGGGAAGTGGTTTTTCTAGTAGCAGAAAGAATCTCTTCGAGATTTCTCATGAGGGAAGTGGTAGTAAGAGTATATGCACTAGTAGTATGGTATACCATCAGCGTTGAAGGTCGAGTCAAGGGATTTTATGAATATGGATTAGGGTGGATTTCTTAGATCGTTTCACAATCTTCCAATTCTTTGTGTCTACCTTTGTTGGTGATGAGCTGTCTAGGGTGAGAAGTTTTGAGGATGAGCTCAAGTATGTCATCTGATCTTAGTTGAACGTCTTCCAACTAACTACTATCCCTGATATAGTAAACCAGACCCTTATTTATAAGATAAATATGAGTGAAGATGAGGGCATGGGGCATGACATTTTAACACCTAGATAGGTAAGTGGTTCGTCTATTAGTAGGAAGCATCACTTTGAGATTTCTCATGAGGGTATTGGCAGTCAGAGTATACGCACTGATAGTTATATGATATACCATCAGTGTGGAAAGATAGGTCACATGAATCCTCAGTGTAGTAGAGAACAAGTAGAGTGTTGATACTACAACAGAATGAGTCATCTTCGGAGATTTTATAGGACCTTTCCACTAATTTTTAATGAGAGAGTATTTGCACCAACTCCAAATTCTGGAATGAGATCTATGGTACCACAATAGGAAGGAATTTGGAATACCACCGATTGTGCAATTACAGCAAAGAGGACCTTCTCAAGGAGGTTAGGTTGTGACTCAGGGTCGTGGATCTGGCCAGTTATACACTGTACACCCTAATCATAAAAAGAAAAGTTTCAAACCATCTACAATATGATGTATGATCTTAATATACTCACCTTTAGTATCTATTTTTTTTACACAGGCACCTCAAACTCATTCACATTTTCGGATTTAATGGGTCATCTTGGTCTCAATATTGAATAATTCAATGAGGTGATGTCTCTTAACACTCTATTGGGTACCCGATCAGATATTGTTCACTGATTCAAGGAGTGTCATCTCGAGATAGACGACTACCATTTCTTATGGAACATTTTCATCCTCAAGATGACATGCTTTGACATAATTCTCTGGATAGACTGGTTGATACCTTTTCAAGCCCATATTTATTTTTATCACTAGGGGGTGTCTTTCTTATCACCCGAGGGTGGTAGATATGTTCACATGGGAGAATGAGATATGTCAAGGAAAATCGAGCTGGACCTGAGTGTCATAGGCTAGGTGGAGTGTCGGCCCGGATTTTCATCCTTTATCTAGATGACCAGAGAGTATGACATGTTGTCTTTCCTTCAGTGGTGGACCAATTTAGAGATATTTTTTATGATGAATTCTTTGGACTACCTCCTAAGAGAGAGAGAGAGAGAGATAGAGGTATAATTCACCATTGAACTTGTTCCAAGAGAATAATCGATATCTGTTCCTCCATATAATATGAATCCTTCCAAGATTTAGGAACTCGAGAAAAAGTTAAAGGATCTAGAAGAAAAATATTTCATATGACCCAATAATTCTACTCAGGGTTCACCCGTCCTTTTTTCCAAGAAGGTAAATGGTACCATAAGGATATGTGTGTATCACCAACAGTTGAACCAACTTACATTTAAGAGATTATATCCACTTACTCGTATAGATGATCTCTTTGACCAGTTCTGAGGAGCCAAGGTCTTATCAAAAATTGATTTGAGATTAGTCTATCATCTGGTGAGAGTCAGGCCCTCAGATACTTATGAAATTCTGAAGAAAGTATGACCTTTATGAGTATATGGTTATATCATTTGGTCTAACGAATGCACATGCTATTTTTATAGCCTTGATGAATCGGGTTTTCCATCTGTACCTGGATTCTTTTTCTGGTTGTTTTTATGGATGGAATCTTAATGTACTCTCATATTAGATACAATCATGAAAAACACCATGACATCATACTGAGTACACTGAGTGTGCATAGGATCTATGCCAAGCTCACCAAATGCCACTTTGGATTGACAAATTCCACTTCCTGGGTCACATTATATGAAAATACGAGATGTCAGTGGATCTAGAGAAGGTGAGAGATTTTGTTTCTTAGGATCATCCTAAGAATTATTTTGATATTCAAATATTATTGGGACCAATTAGTTACTATCAACACTTCATTTAGAACTTTTCACATCTTGGAACACCTCTTACGGGCTTGACCAAGAAGGGTGTAATGTTTACATATTTTGAAGCTTGTGAGAAGGAATTTTAGGATTTGAAAAGAAGGTTGAACTTATCGTCGATTCTGATTTTACTAAGCCTGAAAGATGCTACATGGTTTGTTGTGATGCCTCAGGTGTATAGCTGAGGGTTGTTTTGATGCAAAGGGAATGAGTCATGGTGTAAGAGTCTCGGCAATTGAGACATCCTGAGCAAAATTACCTGACACAAAATCTCAAGTTAGCAGCCATTGTTCATGTCTTATATTGATGGAGACATTACTTATTGGTGGGGGAGTAGTTCATGGTATACGTAGACCATAAAAGTCTCAAATACATATTCTCTCAACATGACTTGAACCTATGACCGTAGAGATGGGTTGAATATTTTCATTCTTTCAACTTTGAGATTGATTACATGTTAAGGAAAGACTACAAAATTATTGATGATTTGAGTATAAAGACACATACTCAATCTATTTAGGACTGGTAGTGAATGAAAATTGATGAATTAGCTCGTTTCACAGATATCCAGTGCTTTGTTTCTACCTTTTTTGGTGATGATCTCTCCAGGGTGATATGTTTTGAGGATGATCCCAAGTATATCATCTGATCTTAGGTGAATATCTTCCAACTGACTACCATCTATGAGATGGTGAACCAAACCATTATTTCCAAGCACAATCTGAGATAATATAAGGGAATGGGGCATGATAGTTTAACACCTAGACAGGGATTTGGTTCGTCTAGTAGTAGGAAGCATCGCTTTGAGATTTCTCATGAGGGTAGTGGAAGTTAGATTATACGCACTAAAAGTTATATGGTATACCATCAATGTGGAAAGTCAGGTCACATGAAGCCTCATTGTAGAATATACCAAGTAGAGTGTCGAACCTACAACATAATGAGTTATCTATAAAGATTTTACAGAACCTTTCCACTAGTTTTCAGTGAGAGAGGATCTATACTGACTCTGAATTATGGAATGATATCTATAGTACCACGATAGGCTGGAAACTAGAATACCACCGATTGTGCAGTTCCAGCAAAGCAAACCTACTCAGGGAGGTTAGGTTGTGACTCAGGGTTGTGGATTTGGCCATTTATACACTATACACCCTACACGTGAGGAGCAAAGTGTTAGACCATCTATAGTACAAGGTATGATCTTAATAACCTTGACTTTGTTATCTACATTTTTTGACACAGGCACCTCACACTCATTCACATATATGGATTTAATGGGTCATCTTGGTCTTGAGATTGAATACTTTTGTGAGGTGATGTCTCTTCACACTCCGTTGGGAACCTGATTAGAGATTGTTCACCGATGCAAGGAGTTCCATCTCAAGATAGGTGACTACCATTTCTTATGGAACATTTTTATCCTCAAGATGTATTTCTTTGACATAATTCTTGGGATGGACCAGTTGATACCTTTTCGAGCCCATATTGATTGTTATCTTCAGGGGGTGTCTTTCTTTCACCCGAGGGTGGTAGCTATGTTCACATGGGAGAATGAGATATGTCAAGGAAACTTGAGATGGACCTGAGTATCATAGGCTAGTTAGAGTGTCAGCCCAGATTTCCAGCCTTTATCTAGATGAACAAAGAGTAAGACATGATGTATTTCCTTTAGTGGTGGACCGATTCAGAGATATCTTTCCTGATGACTTCTTTGGACTACCTCCTAAGAGATATAAAGGGGTATAATTCACCATCGAACTTGTTCCAAGAGTAGAAATGATATTTTTTCCTCTGTATAGAATCACTTTTTTTGAGCTTCAGGAAATTAGAGGATCTGGAAGCCAAAGAGTTTATATGACCCAATAATTATCCTTGGGGTTCACCCATCCTTTTCACCATAAAGGTATATGGTATCCTAAGGCTATGTGTAGATTACCAGCAGTTGACCCAACATACATTTAAGAGCAGATATCT
Source organism: Viscum album (assembly GCA_963277665.1). Classification (NCBI taxonomy): domain Eukaryota; kingdom Viridiplantae; phylum Streptophyta; class Magnoliopsida; order Santalales; family Viscaceae; genus Viscum; species Viscum album. The sequence goes on from OY728140.1 coordinate 546,854,975, forward strand.
ACTTCCTTATATAGATGATCTATTTGACAATCTCTAAGGAGCCAAGGTCTTCTTGAAAATTGATTTGAAATCATGATATCATATGGTGTGAGTCAGGCCCTAAGATACTTACAACATTCTGAAGAAGTTATGACCTTTACAAGTATTTGGTTATGTCATTTGGTCTGAAGAATGCACCTACCATTTTTATGGACTTGATGAATCAGGTTTTCCACCCATACCTGGATGCTTTTTCTGGTTGTTTTTGTGGATAGAATCTTAGTGTACTCTCATATTATAAATGGTCATGAAAAACACCTTAACATCATACCGAGTACACTAATTTTTCATAGGATCTATTATAATATCACCAAATGCCACTTTGGATCGACAAAGTCCACTTCCTAGGTCACATTATATGAAAATATGAGATATCCTTGGATCTAGAGAAGGTGATCATTTTTGTTTCCTAGGAGAATCCTAAGAATTTTTTTGATATTCAAAGATTCTTGGGACCAATCACTTATTATTGGAACTTCATTCAGAACTTTTTACATCTTGGAACACCTCTTATGGGCTTGACTAAGAAGGGTGTAATGTTTACATTGTTTGAAGCTTCTGATAAGGAATTTCAGGATTTGAAAAGAAGGTTGACCTTGCCGCCGATCCTAATTTTACTGAGCCTAGAATATGCTACATGGTTTATTGTGATGCCTCAGGTGTCAGGATGGATTTTTTTTGATATAAGGGGAATGATTCATGGTGTATGAGTCTCGTCAGTTGAGACATCGTGAGCAAAATTACCCAACACACAATCTCTAGTTAGGAGCTATTGTTCATGTCTTACATTCACAGAGACATTACTTATTGGTGGGGGAGTGGTTCATGGTATACGTAGACCATAAAAGCCTCAAATACATATTATCTCAGCATGACTTGAACCACTAACAATGGAGATTGGTTGAAAATCTTCAATCTTTAGACTTTGAGAATACTTACATGATAGGGAAAGACAACACAATTGTTGATTCTTTGAGTCAAAATACTTAGACTTAAGATGTTTAGGACTTGTAGTGAATGAGAATTGATGAATTTTTTATGAAATGCATATGGAAGTTCAATAATGTCCCGAGCAGTCTTTTATCGTGAATTTTTTAGTGGATTCATCACTTCTAGATAGGATAAAGATGAGACAACTTTCATATCCCGAAGTCTTGGTCATGAGGGAAAGTGTTTTAGGTAGGACTAACCACTTAGTTAGGTCATTGATGAGGATGAGATCCTGTCATAATTCCCGAAAGCATGTGATATGAATTAATGTAAGAATATCATGCTTCTTAGTGGGAAGTACATCCCGGATTCAAAAAGATGTATCATGATATGCACCATCAGTATTGGTGGCCTAAGATGAAAAAGAAAATGGTTGACTTTGTTACTCGGTGTTCCACCTGTCAGTAGGTAAAGGCGGAACCCCAGTGATTTGTGGGAATTTTATAGCTATTTCCCATCCGAGAATGTAAATGAGATGAATTCACCATGAGTTTTGTGACAAGGTTATTGAAGTCACATAGAGGCACTGATGCAGTATGGATAATTTTGGGTAGGATGACAAAGGTTACCCACTTCTTTCCTATCTGAAAGACCTTCTTAATGGAAGATCTTTGGAGGATATATGTCTGAGATATCATTCATATTCATTGGATTCCATGTACCTTTGTATCAAATAGGGACACTTGGTTTACTTCTTGGTTTTGGTAGGGGTTGAAAAAGGATCTTGGTTCACAATTAGTTTTGATTAAAACATACCACCTTTAGACCGATGGTTAGTCTGAGCACACTATACAGGTATTGGAGGACATGCTCCGTGCATGTCTTCTCGATTTTGGAGGCTCTTGGGAAAATCTACTGCCTCTTATAGAGTTTTCCTATAATAATATTTTCCAAGAAAATATCCATATGACTTCTTACATGGCACTCTATGGCAGGCCTTGTCGTTCGCCTTTGTGTTGGTTAGAGGAATAAGTGATAATTCTACCGAGACCACATCTTATTCAGTAGACAACACAGTAGGTACACTTGATCATGAAACATATGACTATGAATCTATCTAGGCATAATTCATATGTCGATCACCATTGTCGGCCTCTAGAGTTTGAGGTAGGGGTTGGGTATTGCGAGTTTTTCCTAGATTGGGACATTGGGGAATTATGCTGTAAGTTAAGCTGGCACCTAGATTCGTTGGACCTTTTGAGATATTGGAAAGAGTTGTACTGATACATATCAGATAGATCTTCCTCAACTATACAGGGCTATACATGATGTCTTTTATGTTTCTCATCTTTATCATTATCATTTTGACCCTTCTCATGTCCTTGATTCTAAGGAAGTTAAGTTGGAGGTTGATGCTTCTTTTGAGGAGTATTCAGTTCATATTGTTGATCATAGCATGAAGGCTCTCCGAGTTAGGATGATTCATCTGGTTTGGGTGCTACGACATCACAATCATATGCAGGAGGATACATGTGAATGAGAGTCTAACGTACTTTCTTAATTTCCAGAGTTATTGTTGGATACATCTCAACCGCCCTTAAAAGGGAAACTTGGGGACAATTTGTGTTAAATAGAAGTGGTTGTAAAATCCTAATTTTACATCAAGCTAAATATCCTTTAATTTTATTTATAAACCTCTTGAATTATCTTGATGAAAGTGAACAAGGGTCTTGAGGAGGTTGCGAGGCCAAGAGTTAAGGTTTTTAAAAGTGGCAGAATACGACGCACGGTTAGCACATAGTTCAGCTAACCATGCACCTCAACTGTTGGATCAGTGAAGGAGGATCACAGTTTAATAAACCATGCAGTGGGGCCGAGAAAACAATGCAAAGTATGCAATAAATTTTAGGTCCAATTCGCATGGTTTAAAAAATTGTGTGACCAACCGTGTGCCCCTTAAAAAGGTTGGAAATTACCGTTTTTCCCTCCTATGACATAAATTTAAAATCCTCATACCCATTTGTGTGTATAGTATCCCACCGAAGCTCCCCCCTCTCTCTATCTTTAAGGTTTTGATGGATCTCTTTCACCCAGACTCTGCTTTAACCATCGTTTGTCAAGTTGAATCACCCTTAGTAAGTCTAATATTCCTTTATCTTTTTTCTTCAGTTTTCTTCTCCATCTTGGATGTTATCTCCATGTGAGCTAATATACCTTATTTTTATGGATTTTGTTTAGTTTTCTGTTTTCTTTTATTCTATCCCAAATCTAAGTTTGATACTAGATGAGGATCATTATATAGGGATAAGGTAGGCGGTCTAGTCATTTTCCCTAAAAGTCTTCATGTTTATAATTTGTGTTGTTATGTTGTACGTTGAACTTTCTACATGAGGCCTATAAAATGTGAAACTCTTTTAATTAATCACCTAGACTATGACTTTGATGTTCCATGAGACACCTTAACATCATTGGAGGTTGATGACCTTAACCCAAATCACCCCTTAGGGTGTGTTTGATTAAATAGCCTTGAAAATCCTTCCTTGGTTGTAACCAAAACACCCCTAAAGTGTGCTTGGTTTGACACCTATGAAAAGGAATGAACTAAATGAATTAATTTTTGTGGAAATTATGGGAGAAACAAGCAATAAATGAAAAACGATTCATAGAAGAGTAAAATGGTAAAAAAAAGAACGAGAAGATCACATGACACATTGATTTACATGGATTGAGAAAAATCCCCACATCCACAGAGTCAAAATCGCTTTACTAATTCGAGAGTAGAATTATAGGGAGATAATAATTATTTCACACACATAAATCCTAGATCAAATGAGCTAATAAAGAAGATGATTCATTGTTCCACTAACCCCACAGTAAGTCCACTGTGTTACAATGTCGTAACCACCCAAGTTTGCACTGCTATAGTGTCATTGGCAGGAAGTCCACAGAACTACAATATTGTTGTCTCCAAAGACTGAGATGCAACAGTTCCATGTCGGTGTCACCTGGTCAGCTCTGCTACAGTGCCATGTCAAATTCCACATTGCTACTAGTGCCCTATCGATGTCGCCAATCAATACTGATACAATGATTCACCCTTTCTACAATTCCAAAGATTTGGGTCGGGGATCTTCGGCCCTTTTACCCCCATAGAAATGGTGTGCTACCCCTAAAATACCCAATGGACACACCATAGAGGTCGAATCGCAGATTTGCAGTCTGGTGTGCAGTCTAGGCCTCTAGCATTTGACCCAACTTCATCCAAAATATATCGGACTACACCATTCCAATAATATTTCAGTTGGAGCCTAATATGATATACTGACATGCTTCATTGTTACTGACTTAGAAAACTTATTTAATCTGAGCTCATCTTTTTATTCACTCATATTTGTGTGCTTTCATTCACAACTTCAATTTCAAGCTGACGATTTATGAAATACCATTTGTTTTCCCTTATGTGCTCCCATAGTGTTTTTTCATATTTTGCCTCTCATCCTCCATTCATAAGTAGAGACCAACATAGGCACAAAAATGCCTCAAATTCTCCCTCACCATTGACTTCATCAACATGTTTGTTAGATTGTTGGTTCCTTGAATCTTCTTTAATGTCAAAAACCCATCATATATCAAACCTCTGATAAATTTTCACTTCAAATGAATGTGCTTCATATGGAAATGAAACACTAAGTTCTTTTTAAGGTGCATAACACTCTGACTATCACAGTGCAATACATTTTCCTCTCACTTTCTATCCAACTCATCCAACAAGTTCTTCAACCAAACCATCTCCTTCCCAGCTTCTGTTAAAGAAATGTACTCTGCCTATGTGGTGGATAGAACCGCGACCTTCTACAATTGATATATCTAGCTTACTGAAGTTCCTCCATAGGTAAATACATAACATGTGGTACTCCTCCTACTGTCAACATCACTTCTATGGTTAGTATCCACATAACCCTGCAATGATTTTCCTTTCCAAAAACTCATAGACACTTCCTTTCTTCCCTTCAGATACCTTAGTATCCACTTCACGGGTTCCTGATGTTGTTTTCTAGGGTTAGTCATGTACTTTCTCACAACTCCCACTATATGAGCAATGTTAGATCAAGTACAAACCATGACTTGCATTAGGATTCCAACACCTTATGATGAAACAATGTGTTTGGTAAAACTATTTTGGGGATACATCAACATATTCCCTCATAATAAGCATGTCATCAATGATGATCCTTTTTTTATCAACCATTTGAGCCCGACATGCATGATTATGGTAAATAATACTTGTACTTACAAAGAAGTTTCCAAATAAGATTCATAATCCTCCTTACATTTGTATGGAATTCAAGGATGGTTTAACATATGGAAAGAGATTTCCCTCTCCCAATAGTTGATATGGATTCTATATAAAGATAACTAATCCATGTCTAGTATAACATTAAATTCTACCAAAAGGAGAATAATTAGGTCTGCTAGAAGATTCTTCCAAAAAATGTTAAGTTTTGGAAGAGTTTTATGCTTGATATGCAATAATTGCACAACTTCGTGTTTTCATCGACAACTCAATCTCCAGGACATAAGGCCTAGATAGTGTCCACCACTTCTCATTATAAGAAAGATTCATTATGAATTTCTCTTAGAACATTTATGTATAACAAATATATTTTTAGTATAATTTATCCATCACTTATCGATTAATGGATTATAATATCCACCAAAAGAGGGTGGTTGTCGCCGCATAAACAAATCAACCACAATTTTTTTATTCTTTGAAGAATTTGTACACTCAACATGGTTCAGTTATTATTCAAAACTTGAGTTAATTGATCTAGTACCCTCATAAGGTTTTCGGGGTTCACACATCTTCGGCGCGACAGAAGATGCGTGAATGGGGTTCACGCATCCTTCGAAGATGGGATGAAGGATGTGTGAACCTCGTTCGCACATTCGGTAAAGAAAATTTATTAAAGGGGATCTCCCCTCCAATTTATTCTTCTCCTATGTATTTCACTACAAAGCTCGGCATAATTTCTTTCTCAACAAATTTTTTCTGCTTTTAAGAAGTTAAAATTTCTATTTCAATTTTTAATTGTTTAATTATGTTTATTTATTTCATTTGTATGATTTCTTTATTTGATTTGTGATATCTATAAATTAGTGTTTGTGTGTATGGTTTATTTATTTCATATGTATTGATGTGTAAATTATTTTATTTTGTATGATTTAATTTAGGAATGATGTTTTTGTTGTATGAATGCATATTGAATGTTTAGGAAAATTTATTATGTCATGTATAAAATGTTGTATGAATTCATATTGAATGTTTATGAAAATTAAATATGTTATAAAAAATTTTATTTTGAAATTAATATTAATTTAAATTATAATATTTTATACACTAGTAATATAATTTTTTAATAATATATTAGTTATATGTATCATATTTAAATTTATTAAAAAATATATAGAATTTTTTTTATTAATGGTATAAAAATATTTTTGTATAAATATATTTTTTAAATTATATTAGTTATAATATAATTTATTAAATATAAAAGAGATGTAGATATTTAATATGTATTTCATCTAGTAATAGATATAATAAGTATACCCAAAAACATGATAAGTTGTGTGATGACTGATCTTGAGATGACCGACCAATGCATAATTGAAATTGCATGTCTTATTTTGTGAATGTGGTTATTTAATTTGTAATAATTGCATTTATTTTTCTGTATTGATGACATGTGAGTCATATCTTACTAAGTGTGTAAGGAACTGTGTGTCCATTTAAAAAAAGTTATGTATTTCATACCCCTAGACCCCCTCACATACATGTGAGTAAATTTGTAATTAAAAGGCAATCAATAAGAGGTGTCCCCGAAGAGGCGTCCCCGGAGTGGTGTCCCCAAAGTGGTGTTCGAGAACTAGCATTCGACATGAGGCATTTCTATTTGAAAGGAGACTAACGGTTGCTGAAATATTTGATAATAGAGACTCCATGAGTCTACCCATAGGTTTTGGTTAGTTAATCAAATAATGATAAACTAATCGTAAGTCTCAAGATCAAGTCATGATTATTTATTCATAAGTAATTAAAATATATAACACTATATTAAATTTTCTTTGGTAATAATTCCATCATCACTATACCTCAATAATGAAAAATCGATACATAAAAAGTCTCCATATAAAGTCAATTATTCAAAACCAATTTAAATAATGTAAAATATTGATGTAGTATATAATATTTTATTAATTATTTTTTTATAGGTAATAATGTCTGTGCAAATATATTGCAATGGTGAGACCATTTTTATGGAGCAGGGATTTAGCTATAGTGTGACACCTGTCAAAGTGGTAAATCTTTATGGTTGTATGATATTGGATGCAATTCATAATAAGATTTATAATCAGTTAAAATTGAGGGTTGATCAATCCATTTATTCAATCACATATCTACATATATAACATCCTAAACATTTCTGGAACACCAAGTACCCTTTGGTCAATGATGATGATTGGATGGATGCATCTTCCTTATTTAGACAGTAGTGTGCTAATGGTTTGATGGAGTTGTATGTGGTGATTTCTGATATAGATGTGGTGCAACTGACTACTATAGAACCGTGTTTTGTGAGCTCTATAGAAGTTGGTCCTTCACATCAGTCTTTTGCATTGCCTCCTTCTCATATGACTCCAGTAATAGAAGAAAATTCTGAAGAATATGATCAAAATTTGGAAGGAAATGTAGATGACATCCCTTTGTGTGCTAAAATAGTGAATAAAAGTTTATCTAGGGAAGAAGAATCTGGGGAGCCATCAGGAGATGATGTGGGTGAGGGTGATGTGGGGAATTAACCTTCTGAGGTTCCTTTGAGAGATGTGGGTGAGGGTGATGTGGGAAATGAACCTTCTGAGGTTCCTTTGAGAGACATACATCCACGAAATCCACCAGTTAGTGGTAATCATCCTTCAGTATTGAGTTCCTTAGTTAAAGGAATGTATCATGAACAACATTTTGATTGGGATGTCATTACACCGGCTTCTGAATTCCATGACATTATAGTGAATAGTTCTGCATCAAATGATAATTCCATCTATGCTGGGAAGAAGTTTGAAAGTAAATTGGTTGTGAAAAACATGATAAAACAATACCAAATTGAGCGACACTTCACATTTTTGGTTGATGAGTCAAAGAAGAAGAAATATATCATTCATTGTGAAAAATATGGGCCATAATGTAAATTTTGATTAAGGGAAATATTTGATAATTTTTTTACATCTTGGAGGATAACCAAATAAGAAGGGCCACACACTTGTGTGCATCCAAGATTGTCATAGGATCACTCTTCCCTTGATTCAAAGTTTATATCAAATGTTATTTGTGAGATGATACGAACATGTTAGGATGTTCATGTTTCCCTTTTTTAGGAAATAATTCAACAGTTGTATAACTATAAGATATCATATACCAAAGCATGGAATGAAAAACAGAAGGCAATTGTAAAAGTGTATGGTGATTGGGATGAATCTTATGCTTTGTTTCCACAACTTATATAATTATTATCTATAAAAAATCAGATTGTTTATCAGTTGGAAACTGTTGAGTATATATTTCCTAATCACCAATTTGATCGAACAAAGGTGAAGTTAAATAGGGTTTTTTAGGCTTTCAGGCCATGCATTGTTGCCTTTCCCTATTGTAAACAATTCATTTAGGTCAATGGAACTTTTCTGTATGGAAAGTATACAAGTTTTCTACTCATTGCTTCCACACATGATGGTAATCGTGCTCCTCTGCCACTTTCTTTTTCTATTGCTGAAAAGGAGAATTTTGAATTTTGGAGATGGTTTTTGGCATGTGTACGTGTTCATGTCACACAAAACCATGGCATGTGTCTGATATCTAATCACCATCAAATGATTATAGAGGTTGTGGTTAGTGATGGGTTTTCATGGATTAATCCAAATGCTTATCATCATTATTTCATTAGACATATTTCAAGTAATGTGCATAATCATTTCTGAGATGATGCCATAAAGAAGGCGATCCTCAAGTTGGGTATGTTTTTCTAAACTTACTTTTTTTTAAACAAAATTTCTTCTCCATTTTAATACATTATTATCTTATGGTTTCACCATATGATCCCTAAAAATAAAGGTTTGATTGATTCCTTGAAGAGATCTGAACTGCTAATGAAGATGTGTATGAATATATGATGCAGATTTTGAAGGAAAATGGTCATTAGCATATGATGGTGGAAGAAGATATGTCCATATGACCACTAATATATTGGAGTGCATAAATGGGGTCCTCAAGGGTGTGTGAAAACTTCTGATCATAGGGTTAGTACAAGAGACATTTTATAGATGTGTTCACTACTTTGTTGACCGGTCCCAAAAGGCCTATCAGAGGATGGAAAAAGGAATGCATTTTACGTAGAATTTCCAAAGTGATATTGATATTATACTAAATGAGGCTTCAATATGGATTTTTCTAGTATTTGATAGGGAAAAGACGAGCTTTTAGGTAAGACTGTTCTATGACCGAGCTACATGCACTAGTGTTCAAGTGTTTGTAGTGATGTTAGATAACAGATATTGTGATTGCGATAACTTTCAGAAAATTAGATATCCTTGTTCACATGTTATCGTAGATTGTGCTTTAGTAAATATATCATGGGATCCATATGTTGACCTAGTGTATCACATGATCACTTTGGTTAACTGTTATAGAGTAGCTTGGATTCCTGTTGGTGACTTTCATTATATCTCATTATCTGATGATCAGCCAACCATCATCCATGATATTTATAGGTTTCATAATTTGGTTTTTTTTCATTTATAATTTTTTCAATGTCTATCATTTTTTAAATTATTGGCATCATACTACTAGGTTATAGATCTGAGGAAGACCAAAATCAATTTGAATCAGAAATAAAATGGATTGGGCTCAGCAATGAGGAGGGAGAATATGATGCAGTATTTGTCATGCAGAAGGACATACTCATAAGAGATGCCCCCAAGTGGAAAAACAGAGCTCCACATCTCTTCATCCATGATCGAGTTTGTGTATTGTATCACGAATATGTATTTTTTTTATGTGGAAGTTTCAGTATTGAATCCATTTATTTTTGAATTTCTCCATTTCTAACATGTTTCAATTTTGATCTCATTTTTTGATTCTCTAATAAAGAATTTTGTGATACTCAAACTATTCAAAAAAACAACATAGAACGAAAATGAATATATCATGCTTCCACGTGTAAAAAAGACAGTAATCCACACACAAAAAATTAAGTATAAATTGAAAATATTAACACAATAAGTTTTTATTTGATTGTTCTAGATTTATTTAAATAAAAGTTTCAAATTTTTATTAAAGATCTCATAACACATGCACCAATGCATACTACCTTGAGATTATATGAGAAAAATGACATATCACTGATACTATCCGTAGGATTATAATCCCTATGCATTCAAGTATCTTATGGCCCACACAAAAGAACTAGCTCATAGAATCCCACATGCAGTGCTTAGAACACCTCTATAGGTTTTAATTAATAAAGACCTCATAAATAATGAATCTCAAAATTAGGTAATAGGGTCCTTTATTTATTGAGGGGATTGTTCAAGTAATAAAAACACTAATCCACACACAAAAAATCAAGTATAAATCGAAAATATTTACACAATCATTTTTCATAATAGTTGAATTTTTTTTTATTGAATTCACTATAATAAAGTAACGATAATATCATTTGTACAGATGGAAGATTTTCTATTGATCACATATCAGGCTACTCGTGTATCATGACTTCTTTTAGAGGTACGTTCAGTGCCTCCGTTGATTGTACGCAGATCTCACCATTTCCAACATACTGCATCACCTCCTACTATCATCCCTCATCTTCATTGTGCAGGATTATATGGCGTAGCGATGTGCGACTTCACCTCTCTCAATCACCAGCTCATTACTGGGCTTGTAGAGAGATGGAGGCCATAGTCACCTACATTCCATTTTAGAGAGGGGGAGATGACTATTACCTTGTAGGATGTGGCCATTATGTTGGGCCTCCCCATCGATGGTGTGACTCTGACAGGACAAGTTGGAGCAGATTTGCTGGAGCTTGTTCATAGACTATTAGGCATAGAGGTCCTTGATGATGGCAGAACCATCATTGGTGGTAGATTACGCATGCCTTGGTTAGACCAGCACTTCACACAGTTAGCAGAGGATGCTGATGAGATCATTGTGCTGCGATTTGCACGTGCATATATTTTGAGGCTGATCGGTGGCACGCTTTTTGTTGATCACTCCACTAATTTTTGTAAATTTGATGTATTTATCTTTTTGGATGATTTGGACGAGGTAGGACAGTATAGTTGGGGGTCTGCTTATCTAGCATATACATATAGGGTGCTATGTAGTGCATGTCGCATCGATAAGATGCAGATCATGGGATGCATGGTTCTTCTAGATATGTGGGTATGGGAGTACATCCCTCATTTAGCTCCACATACTCGTGTGCAATTACCAGCAGATATTGTAAAAGAGGCTCCGCATGGACGTTGGTATGTTATTCCTTCCTTATACTGTCTAACTTAATTGTATAAATTTCTATTACTAAATGTAAATATAACTATATTATCTACAAGTGGAGTCAGGAACATCGACATTCAGATTCCCCCAGACACGACGTCCACGCCTACAGACTTATGTTGGAAAGTGTTCGACCACACGATGTAAGTGATTATTATTTATATTGTTAAATCTTTATTATTTACTGTACATGTATTTATTTATTAATTGATTATTTATTTTTTCTTTCAGATTTTATGGATGCCATATACAGATGCTGTTATCCAGAGTCTTCCACCATATTGTACAACTATGCTTGCTATCGGCTCCTGTAGGGTTCCATTGATTCATTTTCATATAGTCAAGTGGCATCAAATCGACAGAATTATGAGGTAGTTCAGATTCTTTTATCCTATTCCTGAACCACCCAATCAGTTAGATTCACGGCATTCCCTCAAGATTTCAGGGAAGATAGATTTTGATTGGAGGAGATACCATGCCAGATATATTGATTTATGGGAAAGACGACAGGACATCCATTTGTGAGGGGCGGGGACAATGCATTTTTATTTGGTGGATCAGATGGATTATGCAGTTCGGTACTACAGGTCCCCAGTCATATTTCTGACATGACACAGACGAGGCTTTCATGAGTTGGTATACATAGTTCCTTCCACAATTCAGTATAATTTTTATTCATATTACTTAACAATGTAATTTTTTTGGTAGGATACTTGTATCTATCGTATACCTCACATGTTTGATCCAGTAGAGAACAATGTATTTGACCCATAATATTTTCACACCCTTGTATCACAGTTTCTTCCTTCAATGGATGAGATTTATCATGGCATTTTCTTTGATCCACCACATACTGAGGAGGCTGCAGAGCCTACTGAGCCTGCTGAGGCTCATATATATGTACCAAGGGGTGACAAACCTGTTATGGATCTTATTGTTCCACATGAGAACGATGTTTAGCTTGATCAGTCAGATGTTGGTATTCCACAGGAGGAGGGTATTCATCATGATCAGTCATATGCTCCTCCAACTTCTCAGGTTTAGCCACAGGTAGATACAGACGTTGACTGGGTTGAGTTGGATTCTTTATTACAGACATCCACAACACAATAGTCATCTTCTTTCCATATTGGTGAGAGTTCCAGTCAGCCTCCACTATCATTAGATGCGGGATAAGGTACAGACGATGAAACTATACATCCACCACCTGCCACACAGAAGGATGTGGAGGTGGCTGCTGAGGATGATGTGCAGTGTACAAAAGAGTACAGACAAAGACGGACACGACGTGGACGCGTCCAGTATACACCTGGTTGTGAGACAGAGGAGCATCCATGATAGAGGCATAGATTAGGTTGATTTTTAATTTATGATACATTATGTATGTGCATTACTATTATCATTTATAGAGTTTTACTTTTTTTAATAAGTGTCTTACTGTCATCAAATTATCTTCCAAAATTAATAATTTATATTTGGTATTCATTAATAAATATTAAAACTCTGGATAAAAAGATCTGTGAACATCAACAAATCTTGACAAATATTGTTGATCTCAATGATTTGAATCCAAAAATCATGGAACATGATTCTTTGTTTAAAAAAATTAAATTGCATAAAGAAGAATTTCAATGAATAATGAATAATTGTGAAGAGTAGATGATTATGATTGAAGATCAAAAAAACCACAATATGAGATGTATGACATTAGATGTTTGTTTGGCCAATTTTGAGAAAATACATATTCAAACTTTATAAAAGGACACATGTTTTACTGGTACACAATTTTTACTGGATGGTTTTACTGTTAAAATACCTCCATCATAAGATAAAATTATGGACATTATGAAAAAGATTGATTTCATATTCTTCTAAAATAAGAAACAATTCTTGAGAGGGTTAAGAATGTGTTAGCATATCCAAGAATAAGTATTGAAGAAGACCATTCTTGGTGAAGTTATATAAGCTTTCAAAACTGATGTTTATGAGTGTTTCTATTTAGGGGGAGGTAAATGAAGAAATATTAAATTACCGCCAGAATTAATATATCAATTAGAATCAAATCTAATTACTGTAGAACATTCAGGATAATCATGTTATTGAAAGATAAATTTTTTTCTAAATCTCTCTTCCTTTTTTAACAAAAAAATACTGAATAGAAAGGAATTTTAATTGAATTAATCAAATACATAAGAAATTTTTGCTTCTAAAAAATGATGAATTTTTTTAACCTTTCTGTAGGATGCGTGAATGGGGTTCACCCATCCTTTAGAAACTTCATAAAGGATGCGTGAACCATGTTCATGCATTTACCGTCCCTAGGATGCGTGAATGGGGTTCACACATCCTTTATCGAATCTGCGCAGGATGCGTGAACCCCGTTCATGCATATCTTCGCATCAAAGATGCGTGAACGAGGTTCAGGCATCTGGAGACCCACTTTTAAAAATAATTCAAACCCTGTCTGTTTTCTATAAAAAAAAATTAAAACCCATAAATAAAAAATACCCGGTTTTCATCTCCCAGTGGGTTTTGTATATAAATGGGTATTTTTTTAATTTTTTTTATCTAAAAGGGATAGAGTTACAAATATTTATAAAAATGGGTCTCAAGATCCGTGAACCCCGTTCACGCATCTTAGGAAATCGGGATAAAAGATGTGTGAAGCCCGTTCATGCATCTGCCCTCACCAGGAAGCGTGAACGGGGTTCACACATCCTTTGTAAACGTTAGGAAGGATGTGTGAACCTCGTTCACGCATCCTATAGAAAGTTTTAATTTTTATTTTTATTTTGTATTTTTAACATTTTTATTTTTATTTTTTGTTTTGGGGTCTCTTTTATAAGAGGTCTAGCCCGGGAAATCCTTGTACGTTTTCGATGTGGGATTCAGGTTCTATCTTTCCTGCGCGGAACATTCTGCATTTCCAGTGTGGAATTCGGTTTCAAGTACGTGACTTTGAAAGACTATAAAATACAAACTATAAGACCAATATAAATGAAACTTAAAATATGGATTAAACATATAAGAAATTGTTGAAAATAAAAAGAATTTCGTAAAAAATGTTGATGAATAATAATTTATAAGCTTTTAAAGCCACCAACTTGAAACTTAAAAATGTTTCAAATACGTGTCTTTGAAAGACTATAAAATAAAAATTATAAGACCAATATGAATGAAACTTAAAACATGGATTAAACATATAAGAAATAGTTAATGATTAATTAGATAATTAGTAATATAATTATTAATTAGTTAATAATTAGTTAATTAGTTAATTAGTAATATCATTATTAATTATATAATAATTAATTAGTTAATTTATAATATAATTATTAATTACATAATAATTAATTAGTTAATTAGTAATATAATTATTAATTATACAATAATTAAGTATTTAGTAGGTAATATAATTATTAATTATATAATAATTCATTAGTTAATTAGTAAATTAGTAATATAATAAATAATTATAATTATTCATTACAATTATTAGTTATTAATTATTAATCATTAATTATATAATAATTAATTAGTAAATTATTAATATAATTATTAATTATATAACAATTAACTAATTAATTATTATATAATTAATTTTTAATAAGTAATAATTATATTGGTAATTAACTAATTAATTATTATATAATTAATAATTAATAATTATAATTAATAATTATATTACTAATTATAATTCATAATTATATTACTAATTATAATTAATAATTACATTACTAATTAACTAATTATTTATTATATAATTAATAATTATATTACTAATTAAAAAATTAATCATTATATAATTAACAATTAACTATTAAAAAATAAAAATTATAATGAATAATTATATTACTAATTAACTAATAAATTATTATATAATTAATAATTAAAAATTATAATTAGTAATTATATTACTAATTATAATTAATAATTATATTATTAGTTAGCTAATTAATTAGTATATAATTAATAATTAATAATTATAATTAATAATTTTATTATTAATTAATTATTTTATAATTAATACTTATATTTCTAATTAACTAATTAATTATTATATAATTAATAATTAATAATCAATAACTAATAATTATAATGAATAATTATAATAAATAATTATAATTACTAATTATATTACAAATTAATTAATTAATTAATAATTAATAATTACATTACAAAATAACTAATTAATTATTATATAATAAATAATTAATAGTTATAATTAAGAATTATATTACAAATTAACCAATTAATTATTATATAATTAATAATTAATAATTAATAATTATAATTAATAATTATAATTAATAGTTACATTACTAATTAACTAATTAATTATCAATTAATAATTTCATTACTAATTAACTAATTAATTATTATATAATTATATTACTTATTAACTAATTAATTATTTTATATTAGTAATTAAAAATTAATAATTAATAATTAATAATTAATAATTATATTAATTATTAACTAATTAATAATTATATTACTAATTAACTAATTAATCATTAACTATTTCTTATATGTTTAATCCATGTTTTAATTTTCATTTATATTGGTCTTATAGTTTTTATTTTTTAGGTTTTCAAAGGCACGTACTTGAAACGTTTTTAAGCTTCAAGTTGGTGGTTTTGAAAGGTTATAAATTATTTTTCATCAATATTTTTTACGAAATTGTATTTATTTTCAACTATTTCTTATATTTTTAATCTATGTTTAATGTTTCATTCATATTGGTCTTATAGTTTTTATTTTATAGTCTTTCAAAGACACGTATTTGAAACATTTTTAAGTTTCAAGTTGGTGGCTTTGAAAGCTTATAAATTATTATTCATCAACATTTTTTTGAAATTATTTTTATTTTCAACAATTTCTTATATGTTTAATCCATGTTTTAAGTTTCATTTATATTGGTCTTATAGTTTGTATTTTATAGTCCTTCGAAGTCACATACTTGAAACAGAATCTCACATCGGAAATGCAGAATGTTCTGCGCAGGAAAGAGAGAACCTGAATCCCACATCGAAAATATAGAAGGATTTCCCAGGCTGGACCTTTTATAAAAAAGATTCATGGGTGAGGGTGTCTGTCAGATTCCAGACTGTTGTAATGGTAGTACTGCTGGATATTAAATAGGAGATAAATTCTAATGAAATTTTTTGTTTTATTTATATATATATATATATATATATACAAAAAAAAATAAAAATAAAACTTTCTGTAGGATGCGTGAATGGGGTTCACGCATCCTTCCTAAAGTTTACAAAGGATACGTGAACCCCGTTCACTCTTTCCGGTGATGGTAGATGCGTGAACGGGCTTCATGCATCTTTTATCCCGACTGTGTAGGATGCGTGAACCCCGTTCACGCATCTCTGCATGCCTAAGATGCGTGAACGAAGTTCACACATCTTGAGCCCCATTTTTATAAATATCTGTGACCCTACCCCATTTATATAATTTTCTTTTAAAAAAACCCATTTATATAAAAAAACCTCTCCCTATCCAATCATAATATTTTAAAGAAAATAGATATTTCCTACTCCCTCGTTTCTAATGTAAATATAAAGGGGGCATGCATGCATTGCTTTGAAGGGTCTAAAGATGATACCTTCCCATGATGTGGAGAATGGGGCAATGTCTTCTCCCAATGAATATCATCGAAGTCGAGTCCCATTCTAGCCGAACCAGATCCGTCGGAGAAGACCGTTGCACCTTTGGAGAACATATCTGAATCTCCCCTGTCGTGCCACTCGATGATGCTGACCACCAGACCGGAGCTGCCGAAGGTGAATGAGCAAGGAGATGAACCCTTCCCGCCATATATTTATTATATTTATAATTATATATTTATTTTATTATAATTATTTATTTATTATATTTATAATTATATATTTATTATAATTATATAATTTTTATAATTATATAGTTATTATATTTACAATTATATAATTATTGTAATTATATATTTATTATAATTATATAATAAATATAATTATAAATTTATTATATTTATTTTAGTAGTTATATTTATTGTAATATATATATTTATTATAAATATATTTTTTATATTTATTGTATTTATAATTATATTTATATAAATATATATAAGATATATGTATATAAGGTGGGAGAGGGGTAGCGTGGGGATTTTGAAAAAAAATAAATCACCCAGCTCCAAATCAATTGGCGCTATGGGTATTTTGTCAAAAGGCCAATTGATTTGGCGCTAGAAAAACCCATATCCCCAAATAAAAAAACCCTAAACCCCTTTAATTAAAAAAACTAAAAACACCCCTATACCCAATTTTGTCACTGAAAAACACTCTGCAAACCGTTTGGCATCTTGAAGACGAAGTGGCTATATAAGGGATGTAGGTTCAAGAGATCTGATCTTCGATTTTTTCAATGATAAGGATAAATAATAAGTACTCCACGAGGGGACTTGATCATTCTATAATCATCACATCCTCATGGAAGATCTAAAAGGTGGAGGAGATAACCTTAATACCAATCCTTCCAACTCTCCTTTTTGGGTGCAACTAAAAGGTATCCCATTCTGTGGTGGATCAGATTGATTTTTATGAGAAATCAAAGACTATATTAGCGAGTTTGTAGAATGAGATAGATTAGATCCTATCCATTAGGGAGCTTCGGTGAGGATCGGGGCGTCAGTCGACATATTTCAACCACTTATGAGGGGCACCTTCTTGTCAATAGGGGACTCAAATTCATGGATCTCCTTTGAATACAAAAAAAATTGGGTCTTCTTCTTCTTCTGTGGATGGCATGCAAAAAAAGACAGTGAGACAAAGGAAGCGGAAAAAGACCACAAGGCAAAGCACTCTAACTGTCACAATGTAATAAATTTTCCTCTCTCTTTCTATCCAACCCATCCAAGAAGTTCTTTAATCAAACCATCTCCTTCCCAGATTCTGTTTCAACAATGTACTTTGCCTCTGTGGTAGATAGAGCCACCACCTTCAGCAATTGAGATATCCAGCTTACTTTAGTTCCTCTATAGGTAAATGTGGGGGCCACTCCCAAATTTGGGAGTCATCTGGGGAGGAGTTATCATTGGTGGAAACAAATCCTACAAAAACATTCCTTGGTTGGAAGCCAACACAGCCAAACACATCTGACTTTGTAGATGATCAGCAAGCGGCGGGATATTTTTCATGGGTAGCTGAACTACCCACCGACCCTTGGCCATGGTGGTTTGTTTTCATCTATTTAATGGGATGTAATCCCATGTTTGTATGTGGTGTAATCTGTGTTGTGTGTGTTGTGATCCTCCGATGAGAACTGGAGAGAAATGAAATAGAGAAGCAGCCTCCTTATCCCGTGGATGTAGGTCATCCGACTGAACCACATAAATCTTGTGTTTGCTCTGTTTGATTCCAGTTTTTGTGTGTTTGAGGTACCACGCGCCTCCGTTGCGCACCAAAAAGTGGTATCAGAGGTGAGTAGGAGCGAGCGGAGTCGAACCGGCAAAGCGACGATGATTTTTCCATTGGCCGGAACATTGAAAGTGGTCGGAAAATTTTTCCGAGGCCAAATCCGTGAAGAGGAAGATGAGACGAATCCAACAGTGCAAGCGGCGATGAAAATGGAGTTGAAACGAGCCCAGTAAGCTCGGTCAAAGTCTGGTCAAATCTGTGGGTGAACAGTACCCCATGCTGAAGAAGACAACACTGTTCATGACGCAGGCAAAAATTCCAGCAAGATTCCTGCAGGAACTCTGGTGTGCCACATCAGCGCCACGTCAGCGGGTGATCTGGACCATTGAACGTGTTTTGACCATATCTCGGTCAATTGGTGTCCGATTTCGGTGATCCAGGAGTCGATTCCAACTATTTTAACCATTATGGACGCATCTGTATGTTTATTTTTTCAAAATTCATACTCTCTAAGTTGGTTTCATAAGGGTGTGACATTGACGGTGGTGATCGCATTTTGCGACAATGACGATGATGAGTGGCGGAGTACTACCAAGATTTGATGTCGAGAAGTTCAATGGTCGAAACAATTTCGGATTGTGGAAAATCACAGTGAAAGATCCTCTGGTGCAGCAGGGCATGATCAGACCGTTGATCAGAGAAAGGCCCGAAGCAACTAGTAAAGATGATTCGAAAGAGCTCAAGATGTGGTTCGTCAGCACAATTCTATTGTGTCTTGTGAATGATGTAAAATATTCAATGTTGGATGAGACATCACCAAAGGAGATCTGAAAGAAGTTGGAGTAGCGGTATATGGCGAAGTCGTTGACCAACAAATTATTCCTGAAGAAGAAATTATACCAGTTGTGCGTGGATGAGGGAACGAACTTGTTGGATCACACCAACGAATTCAACAAAATCCTCACACAGTTATTGAGGCTCGGTGTTAAGGTTGGAAAGGAAGACAAAGAACTTTTACTTTTGTCATCCCTACCAAGCTCATTTGATGGGATTGTGACTGCATTGCTCATGGGGAAAGAGACATTGAAGCTAGACGATGTGATGGAATCACTTCAAGATTCAGAAGCATTCAGAAGACCCGCGATGCATTCAGGCGAGCAAATCATGGTGATGCGAGATGATCAGCATGGGAGGAGCCGACATCAACAGTAAAGAGGTAAAAAAATGGTGGCCAAAATCAAGGGGGTGCAATCCAAACGAAATCACCTGTTTCTGGTGTGGGAAGAAGGGTCACTATAAAAGTGATTGTGGAGAGCGCAAACGGTACGTTGCAGGGAAAGAGAAAGTTGAAGAGAAGGATGAAAACATCATAGAACTATTGGCAGATTATGAAGTCTGTGTGACAATGAGAAGTTTTCACTTAGATGAGAGAGTTGATCGGGAAGAAGTGCAATGTCATTACTGCAAAAGATACGGGAACATGAAGTGGGAATGCCGTTTTATGAAGAGGAAGAATGAGCAGGCTCAAAATACAAAGGAAGACAGATGGGTTCTAGATTTGGGGAGCTTGACACACATACGTACGACAAGAGGTACATTTGATACTTTTCAGCAGGTGCGAGACTCAGTGAGACTTGGTGATGGGTCAACATGCGAGGTTCGAGGAGTCAGGACGGTGAAATTGAAGACACCCGATGGAGGAATTCGAAAACTGGATGATGTGAAATTCATTTTGAGGATGAGACAAAACCTAATATCATTAAGTTGGCTCGATGCAAAAGGGTTCAAGATTTCCATAGCAGGTGAAGATGGTGGAAGTGCCACGTCATCTGGCATGAAGAATCGTGTTCGATTTGCTGATGAAGCTTTCAAAACCTGCAAGGAGACTGAAGGTCAAGCTTCTACCCCAAATTGGTCGTGAGGGGGAGATTTTTGGGGGGCACTCCCAAATTTGGGAGTCATCTGGGGAGGATTTTTTGTTGGCGGAAACAAATCCTGTAGAAACATTCCTTGGTTGGCAGCCAACCCAGCCAAACACAACTGACTTTGTAGATGAGCAGTAGGAAGTGAGAGATTTTTCATGGGTAGCTGAACTACCCACCAACCCTTGGACATGGTGGTTTGTTTTCATTTATTTAATGGGATGTAATCCCATGTTTGTATGTGGTGTAATCTGTGTGTGTGTGTTGTGATCCTCTGACGAGAATCAGAGATAAATGAAATAGAGAAGCATCCTCCTTATCCCGTGGATGTATGTCATCTGACTGAACCATGTAAATCTTGTGTTTACTCCGTTTACTTCCTGTTTTTGTGTGTTTGAGGTACCATGAACCTCGACTGTGCCCCAACAGTAAATACATAACATCCGATACTCCTGTTGTAGACATCACCTCCAAGGTCAGCATCCACATAACCCTACAATGATTTTCCTTCCCCAAAACTTAGAGTTACTTCATTTCTTACCTTCAGATACCTTAGTATCCAATTCAAAGCTTCCCAATATTATTTTCCAAGGTTGGCCATATACCTTCTCAAAACACTCATTGCATGAACAATTTTAGATCAAGTACAGACCATGACTTGCATCAGGCTTCCAACAGCTGATGCGTATAGAACCTTTACCATGTACTCAATATTTATATGCAAGGTTCCACAACATTTTCTCCAAACTTCATCCACTCAAATCCTAAAAAATAATGTTGTGTCAAGGATATACTAATATCTTTAAACACTTGAAGATCTCAGTGCTGATTTTCTTCTATTGCACTGTGTGATGTGGATTTTTAAGGCGTCTCTTCTTATGTGACGACGCTTCACGTGCATATGAGCATGTGCATCATTTCATACACCCACACTACCTCAAATGAACTGCATGTTTCCATCATCATTCAACATCGATATTTTCTTTGAACAACATGTGTTGTAAACACACCGAAATATACATGCATATAGATTCATATCATTTTTGTTTGGAGTTATCATGAGATTGATGGCAGTTCGATCTGTGGATGTCGCACACATGAAATTTTTCCGACGAATAGAAGTCTTGACGTTGGACGGTTGAGATTGATTCAATCAAACAACTGCGTTATAAATATATTATTTTTATCATGGGAAAAATAGTCCCATGTGTCTCTCATACCACATCTATATTCCTCTCATTCGAGGTGTGCTTAACAAACCGATACATTCCCACTGCCTCTCGAGCCGACATTGGGGTTGGCACCTAAAACACTTTTCACATGCCCTTCATGGGTCATGCCTCACTTGCATGGTCCACCCATCCACCTTCCAACAGTTGATTCGTATGGAACCTTTACCATGTACTCAGTATTTATATGCGAGATCCCACAACCTTTTCTCCAAACTTCACCCGCTAAAATTCTCAAAAATAAAGTCATGTCAAAGTATAGAGATACCAATATCTTTAAATACCTGAAGATCTCAACGTGGATTTCCTTCTTCTTTTTCACTACGTGACACCGAGTTTTAAGGCATCTCTTCTTACACTACTAAAAAAATGGGCTTTATTAGCGCTCAAAACGGGCTTTATCAGCGCTAAAAAATCACTATAAAGCTCAGTGCTGATAGGGGGTCCCCTTTATCAGTTCTCAATAAATGCTGATAAAGGGGTACTTTATCAGTGCTAAAACGCACTGATAAAGGGAGATGTTATCAGTGCTAAAAAGGCACTGATAAAGGACCCCTTTATAAGCGCTAAAAAATGCTGATAAATTTATTTTTATCAGCACTCTTTTAGCGCTGATAAACTGATCCTTTATCAGCACTAAAAAAGCACTGATGAAGGATTCCTTTCTACTGGAACAAAAAATTCTGCAGCAGCACACCCAAACAACACCTGCAAAAAATTTAGCATCTCAACAAGTATACCCATACAAAATTAACACATAAATCATAAGGTAATTACACCAAGTATACCCATACAACAAGTATACCCATACACCATTAACACATAATTCATAAGTTAATTAAATACATAAAGAATTCAATTCAGAATTCAGGGGGTTGGGGGGCTTTTTAGGGGTTTGGGGTGGCTGTCCAAGGGGGGGTAGGGGGTGTCCTGGGGGATGGGGGTGTCTGGGGGGTAGGGTGTCCAGGGGGGTGGGGGACGGTCCAGGAGGTTGGGGGGATTTCCAAGGAGGGTGAGGGTGTCCAGGGGGTGTCTAGGTGGTGGGGTGGTGTCTAGGAGGGGGTTGTCCAGGTGAGGGGGGGTGTCCAGGGGGTGGGCTGGTGTCCAGGGTGTTGAGGGGGCTTTCTAGGGGGTGGGGTGTCTGGGGGGTGGGGGAGGTCCAGGGGGTTGGTGGGGCTATCCAAGGGAGGTGTGGTGGTGTCCAAGAGGGTGGGATGGGGTGTCTGGGGGGATAGAGGTGTCCACGGGGGCGGGGGTGTCCAGGGGGTAAGGGCGGTCTAGGAGGTTGGGGGCTGTCCAAGGGGGGTGGGGTGGTGTCCAAGGAAGGGGGTGTCCAGGTGGGGGGGGGGCTGTCTATGGTGTGTCTAGGGGGGGGGGGGCTGGTGTCTAGGGTGTCAGGGGGGATTTCCAGAGGGTGGGGGTGTCCAGGGGTGGGGGCGGTTCAGGGGATTGGTGGGGCTGTCAAAGGGGGGTGGGGTGGTGTCTAGGAGGGTGGGATGGGGGTGTCCGGGGGGATAGGGTTGTCAAGGGGGTGGGGTGTCTAGGGGGTGGGGGCATTCCAGGAGGTTGGGGGGCTGTCCAAGGGGGGTGGGCTGGTGTCCAAGGAGGGGGTGTCCAGGTGGGGGGGGGGGGCTGTCTATGGGGTGTCTAGGGGGTGGGCTGGTGTCCAGGGTGTCGGGGAGGGGGGGGGGGTTTCCAGTTGGTGGGGGTGTCCGGGGGGTGGGGGCGGTCCAGGGGGTTGGTGGGGCTGTCCAAGGGGGGTGGGTGGTGTTTGGGAGGGTGGGGGTGGTCATCCATGGGTGGGGGGTATCCAGGGGGGTGGCGATTGTCCAGGGGGTGGGGGTCTGGGGGGGGGGGGGTTGTCCGAGGTGGGGGGGGGCTGTCCATGGGCATGTCCAGGGGGTGGGGGTGTCTAGCGGGTTGAGGGGGCTTTCTCGGGGGTGGAGGTGTCCAGAGGGGTGGGGGGTGTTCAGGGGGTAGGGGTGTCTAGAGGGGTAGGGGTGTCCAAAGGGGTGGGGGTGTCCAGGGGGTGGGGGGGCGGTCCAGGGGGTTAGTGGGGTTGTCCAAGGGGTGGGGTGGTGTCCAAGGGGGTGGGGGTGGGGTGGTTGTCCATGGGGTGGGGGTGTTCAGGGGGGTGGGGCAGTCCAGGGGGTTGGTGGGGCTGTCCAAGGGGGTGGGGTGGTGTACAAGGGGGTGGGGGTGGGGGTGGATGTCCATGGGGGTGGGGGTGTCCAGGGGGGTGGGGGAGGTGTCCAGGTGGTGGGGTGGTGTCTAGGGGGTGGGGCGTCTAGGGGTTGGGGGCCCCACCGTGCCTTGGATTGATAAGGGGTTGACTTTTACACATCTTAAAGGACGCATGGATCGTTATTCTAAAGGATCAACACAATCCGAATGCGTTTGGTCGGATTTGCGTACGTCAGTTTTTGTTTTCACTTAAAATTTTGTCCATTTTAAACAAAAGAGAGACCCTTTGAGTGATACCGGCTACACCTTGCCTCAGATTGAGGCAGGGTTGACTCTTAAATGTCACAAAGGACCCATGGATAATTCTATTAAAGGATCAACACAATCTGAATGCATTTGGTTGGATTTTCGTAGGCCAGTTTTTGTTTTCACTTAAAATTGTGTCCATTTTAAACAAAAGACAGACACTTTGAGTGATACCGGCCACACCATGCCTCAGATTGAGGAAGGGTTTAATCGTACACATCAAAAAGGACACATGTACTGTTCTCTTAAAGGATCAACACAATATGAATGCTTTTGGTGGGATTTTCGTAGTCCAGTTGTTGTTTTCACTTAAAATTGTGTCTATTTTAAACAAAAGACAGACACTTTGAGTGATACCGGCCACACCGTGCCTCAGATTGAGGTGAGGTTGACTCGTACACACTCCCAACACACCCATGGATCTTTCTCCTAAAGGATAAACACAATCCTAATTCTTTTGGTTGGATTTCCGTACGTCAGTTGTTGTTTTCACTTAAAAATCTGTCCATTTTAAAGAAAAGAGAAACACTTTGAGTGATACCGGCCACATCGTGCCTCTTATTGAGTCGAGGTTGACTTGTACACACCCCAAACACACCCATGGATCGTTATCCAAAAGTTTCAACACAATCCAAATGTGTTTTGTTGGATTTGTGTACGTCAGTTGTTTTTTCACTTAAAATTATGTCCATTTTAAACGAAAGAGAGACCCTTTGAGTGATACCGGTCACACCGTGCCTCGGATTGAGGCGGGGTTGACTCATACACGTCACAAAGGCCCCATGGATCTTTATATTAAAGGATAAAAACAATTAAAATGCATTTGGTTGGATTCTCATAGGCCATTTGTTGTTTTCACTTAAAATCGTGTCCATTTTAAACAAAAGACAGACACTTTGAGTGATACCGGCCACACCGTGCCTCGGATTGAGATGGGGTTGATTCATAAAAGTCACAAAAATACTAATGGATAGTTTTATTAAAGGATCAAAAAAATATGAATGTGTTTGGTAAGATTTTCTTAGGTCATTTGTTGTTTTCACTTAAAATTGAGTCCATTTTAAACAAAAGACAGACACTTTGAGTGATACCGGCCACACCGTGCCTCATATTAAGGTGGGGTTGAATCTTACATTTCCCCAATGCACCCATGGATCATTCTATTAAAGTATAAACACAATATTAATGTGTTTGGTCAGATTTCCGTATGTCAGTTGTTGTTTTCACTTAAAAATCTATCCATTTTAAACAAAAGAGAAACACTTTGAGTGATACCGACCACACCGTGACTCAAATTGAGGAGGGGTTGACTATTACACATCCCCAATGCACCCATGGATTGTTCTCCTAAAGGATCAACACAATACGAATTCATTTTTTCATATTTTCATACGTCAGTTGTTGTTTTCACTTAAAATTCTGTCCATTTTAAACAAAAGAGAGGCCCTTTGAGTGATACCGGCCACACTGTGCCTCGGATTGAGGCAGGGTTGAATCATACACATCAAAAAGGACCCATGGATAGTTATATTAAAGTATAAACCCAATATGAATGCGTTTGTTCGGATTTTCCTAGCCCAGTTGTTGTTTTCACTTAAAATTGTGTCCATTTTAAACAAAAGACAGACACTTTGAGTGATATCGGCCACACCGTGCCTCAGATTGAGGCAGGTTTGGATCGTACACAACAAAAAGGACCCATTAATAATTATCTTAAACTATAAACACAATACTAATGTTTTTGCTCGGATTTTCGTAGGTTAGCTGTAGTTTTCACTTAAAATTGTGTCCATTTTAAACAAAAGACAGACACTTTGAGTGATATCGGCCACACCGTGCCTCGTATTGAGGCGGATTTGACTTTTACACATCCCCAATGCACCCATGGATCATTCTACTAAAGTATAAACACAATATGAATGAATTTGGTCTGATTTCCATATGTCAGTTGTTGTTTTCACTTAAAAATTTGTCCATTTTAAACAAAAGAGAAACACTTTGAGTGATACCGGCCACACCATTCCTCATATTGAGGCGAGGTTGACTCTTACATGTCCCCAATTCACCCATGGATCTTTATCTCAATGGATCAAAAAAATTCGAATGCGTTTGGTTGGATTTGTGTACATCAGTTGTGGTTTTCACTTAAAAATCTGTCCATTTTAAACAAAAGAGAGACCATTTGAGTGATACCGGCCACACCGTGCCTCAGATTGAAGCGGAGTTGACTTTTACACATCAAAAATGACCCATGGATCGTTCTCTTAAAAGATCAGCACAATATGAATGAGTTTGGTTGGATTTTCGTATGTCATTTGTTGTTTTCACTTAAAATTCTGTCCATTTTAAACAAAAGACAGACACTTTGAGTGATACCGACCACACCGTGCCTCAGATTGAGGCAGGGTTGACTCATACACATCCCCAATGCACTCATGGATCATTATCCTAAAGTATCAACATAATCCGAATGTGTTTGGTCGGATTTTTGTATGTCAGTTGTTGTTTTCACTTAAAAATCGATCCATTTTAAACAAAAGAGAAACACTTTGAGTGATACCGGACACACCGTGCCTCGGATGGAGGCGGGGTTGACTCATACACGTCCCCAACGCACCCATGGAACATTATTTTAAAGGATAAATACAATCTGAATGGGTTTGGTTGGATTTTCGTATGTTAGTTTTTGTTTTCACTTAAAATTTTGTCCATTTTAAACAAAAGACAGACCCTTTGAGTGATACCGGCCACACCGTGCCTTGGATTGAGGTGGGGTTGACTCTTACACATAAAAAAGGACCCATGTATCATTATATTAAAGGATCAACATAATCCGAATGTGTTTGGTTGGATTTTCGTGGGACAATTGTTGTTTTCACTTAAAATTGTGTCCATTTTAAACAAAAGACAGACACTTTGAGTGATACCGGCCACACTATGCCTCATATTGAGGTGGGGTTGACTCTTACACATCCCCAACACACCCATGGATCATTATCATAAATTATCAACACAATACAAATGAATTTGGTCGGATTTCCGTATGTTAGTTATTATTTTCACTTAAAAATATGTCCATTTTAAACAAAAGAGAAACACTTTGAGTGATACCGGCCACACTGTACCTCAGATTGAGGAGGTTTTGACTCGTACACATCAAAAAGGACCCATGGATATTTCTCCTAAAGAATAAAAACAATCCGAATGTGTTTGTTCAGATTTTCATATGTCAGTTGTTGTTTTCACTTAAAATTCTGTCCATTTTAAACAAAAGAGAGACCCTTTGAGTGATACCGGCCACAACCTACCTCAAATTGAGGTGGTGTTGACTTTTACACATCAAAAAGGACCCATGTATCATTCTCTTAAAGGATCAACAAAATCCAAATGCATTTGGTCAGATTTTCGTAGGTCAGTTGTTGTTTTCACTTAAAATTGTGTCCATTTTAAACAAAAGACAGACACTTTGAGTGATACCAGACAAAACTTGCCTCAGATTGAGATGGGGTTGACTCGTACACATCTCCAATGAACCCATGGATCGTTATCCTAGAGGGTCAACACAACCCGAATGCGTTTGGTCAGATTTCCGTACATTAGTTGTTGTTTTCACTTAAAAATCTATCCATTTTAAACAAAAGAGAAACACTTTGAGTGGTTCATCATTCTTGCATGTTACTGGTGCATATAATTTGTTAAAATGGGAAAATGAATCATTGGATAAAGGATGTTTTATTTAATAACAATTACAATTTTCCTATGAAAATTTACATACAACAATGTTTCATCTTTTGATCCCCTTAACCCCTCTCAAAAATAAAAACCAATTATACACGTCCCCAAGTGATATCTTCATGCTATTTGTGTAAAATATGCCATCAGTTATACATCCCACTTATTTCTGAACAAATATATATCATCTTGTGAGTATAAGGATTTTCGACAGTCATAGTAGTACTACAAAGTATAAAAATAAAGAATTAATAATTAAATTAAATTAAATAGTAGTTGTTTTTTAAAATACCTCTTTAGGGATGCTAGTTTGTTGATGAAAAACGACCTCTTTAATAAATTTACAAACATAATAACCACAATCATTATCGTTTGTTTGTTTTGGACACTGCAAAAAAATGATCATTAGTAGAATAAGTAACTTATGTTGAGATGTGTCTGAATAGTGAAATTTTATTATATATACCCTAATATTTGTCCAAACGTAGTACTTGATTGCCTTCTTATACTTATCCCCTATCCTCATTCCTTTTCTTAGACGATAATGATATACCACCCTATCATAACATAATCCTTAGTAAAAGATAATATAAATTATATTACTTGATTTTTAGACCTAAAACGTAGGATATAGTGTCTTACAGATTCAAAAACTCTATCATGTGTGGTCAGTTTGATGGATATCCTTGCTTTGAATCCATAAAATAAATCTTTGGAGTATCCAAGTTCACCGCAATTAGCATCCAATGTTTTCTAAAAACACAAAAAGGAATAAGTAATAAAATAAGTGATATATAATTGATATGCTTTAATCGTAGAGTTTTACCCCTGCATGGTTGGTATTAGGAAGAGTCTGTCATCTGTAATCTTGCTTTCAAATTTTTTCAGCAATCTGTTCACTATTTCATTCTTTTTTGATGGCTCTAATTTTGTTAGATGTGTTGATGTGGTATTAGGACTTACGAGTCCAAATTTTGGCTCATGGGAAAATTCTTTCAACTGTTTTTCATATATACATCTGTCAACAATATAAAATTCATTTAGTTGTAATTTTCACATTAGATCATCTTTTAGAAAATCAATTCATGAAAACATACCTCATATATATATTTACAACTGTGATGCCTAGCCAACCATTTTCAAGGATCTCATTTACATTTTCAACAACAACAAAATCTTGAAATTCATCTCTGTATATATTCTTTTCAAAAAACACTATATTACTACTACCACCTCATAGCTTTGTATCCACATGAGTCTTCAATGGTAGTAAATGTGAATAGAGAATAGGTGGTGTTATTGTGCTTTGATTAGCTCATTGGGATCGGTTGGTCGATCCTTTAGATGGTTTTGAGATGATGTTTTACACCCCCTTCCCTTTCTCCATCTATAATAACATTCATTGGTTCAGACCATTTTTTCATTAATTGTTAAATTTTTAGCTTGAAAAAAGGAAAAGAATACCTCTTTTTCTGCATGTACTCTTACAAGTTGTGATGGTCATGCAATGAATGTCCCAATATCCTTTTCGACCATATGAATATCATCTTCATCAAGTTGAATAGGTAGCTCTTCATTTGGATCATGAGCTACAGTAATCGTCACTTTCAGATGATCTTTCGGAAGTGGTATATTATACAGTGTGTCATCTGGGATGTTGAACATTGTATCCCTAGCTACAAGGTTATAGGTGGGTGTTGATAGATATAAATAACAATCATTATCACCCTGTAGAAGATAAGTATAGGAAAAGTATCAGTGTTTTTCTGATTCACATTTCATGGGAACAATTATTGGAATATTGATTACCACGGCTAAGATAGCTCTTTGAGGGGAATGGCTCGCCTCAAAGCTGGTGGGGGTGGGGTGGGATCTTCACGCGCTGGTTGTTCCTGAGTTGTTTCTTCTCCTTGATTCCCACCCATAAAAGTTTCTAGCAACTCTCCCTACCATTGCAATAGTGCTTCAAGAGTTTCTAGTCTTTTTCTCATTTGTTTCAATTTTTCATCTCTATCATCCATTTTTTCTTCTCAAAATATACTCAGGGTGTCACCCCAAACCCCACACCTCTGACATAACCGTATTTTTCTGGCTACTTCAAAGCCGTCGATAATAGGTCTGCATCTGCTACAGGAGTAGCTGATTCCTATGACTTTTATATATAGGAAAATAACTAATTATTTTTATGTAATAGCAATTCAAAACAAATATTTTTATCAGTGTGTCATACTTACACATATTTCTCACACTTTTGTGTGTTCTCATCTACTAGCTTCCCTTCCTTATTCACACGTGCCTCCTTCCATAGGAGATGACGTGGAATGGAAGTGTCTTTGGTTTTAGACTCCTCAATCTACATATAAATATAGAAAGATAATTATGATGTTGTTTATTGGCACATAACAATATTACTATAAATTTAAAATACGTACAATTTTCTTTTCTAGTGAAGCATACCCCATCCTTGCTTTATGATAGGGGTATGTTGGTTTTAATGCACGTTCCTTATTTTTAGTACAGAGTTGTTGTTTCATAAATGAAATATTGACAATCAAAGTGATGAATACACATATCCTCAAACAATGTATTATCACCCACAATGTGTCGAAAACTTCTTATCCCCACAGCGGCCAATAAATGAATCCCATGATTCTTGGGATATCAGGTGAGCGTAGACAATGGGTGGGTGTGGGTTTATTTTACCTTTGGAATCTTTCAGGTGACATCTTGTTAAAATAGTGTGAAAACCTCGATGAATCCTTCCTGCAAGCGTTAGTACATAATCCTTGTGTGAATCGTCTACTATAAATGTACTCTTCAAGAGATTGAAAAGAGTAATACATTGTTTCATTATTTTATTTTCTATTAAATTAAAGAAATAATATCATAATGTTATAGTAATTTCTTCCCAGATCACAGCCTTCATCCCAGACACAATATGGTGCCATGAATTTATGTCAATCGGCACACGTTGCTGAGTGACAACTCCAATGTAACTACTAAACATAGCCTTGTTGGGATTCACATGTCGGCCTCGTGCATTCCATTCGACATCAAATTTGATGCCTTTGCTTTTCACCTTAAGAACTTTGGATAACACTGTCAAACTACGACGCACCTGTGTTTTCTGCGACGTCAGCCCTTCATTCCCGAAAATTTCATCGATATCAATATCATCTATATGTTCATATGAAATGGTAGCAACGGCATGTGATGATGGTTGTTGGACTTCAAAACTAGAAGCAACAAAAGGTTCAAAAACTTATTGTTGCTCTGCACTGTGAGCAGCCGTAGCAGCAGTAGCAGCAGCCGTAGCAGCAGTAGCTTGAGAGACTTGTTCAGCCTCAAAGTTAGAAGCACTAGAATGTGAAGAAGTCATTATCTGAAAAAGTGGTTGAACAGTTAATTTAGATTACATAAATTTAGTAATGATAAGATAATAATATGAGATAACAAGATATATATTACAAACAAAATATAACCTATTTATTGAACTCTATTTATTTTTTTCAAAGGTTGAAGGGATTTGACACCTCTATCGATTATCCAAATCCCTTCAATGTGGTCTCCTCTAACATACAAAACATCATCTACATTAGGACCACTACGAAATGATTATAATGTACCACTGAAAGGATCGTCCTCAACTGAATTTTCATCATACCCTTCATTAGTTTTGGACGATAACAGAACAATCAACCACTTTCGGTTTGTGGGATCTGGAACATAAATAACTTGTACCGCTTGTGATTCCATTATAAACTATTCGTCTTTGTACCCTTCTTTACTAAAATAAACTTTCACAAATCCCCATTCATCTATTTTAACACCACTATGTTATCAACCCATTTTCATTGAAAAATCGTCAATTAGAATGTCGTATAATCCAACTCCCATATTTGTTTGATAATGCCAAAGTATGACATATTTGCATAAATTGGATTTCTATCCTTACTACCAGAAACATGCATCGATTCAGCCACTAGTGTAACTCCACTATTTTTTATGGTACTATCTTCATCATGTTCATATGTATAGAATGTATAACCATTAATTACATAACCATTGTAAGATAATACATACAAACTTGGTCCGACGACTAGCCATCGAATTCATTCTGAAATTGAATTCATATTTTCATCCAACTCCTTAAAAATATGGTCCTGAAACCATCCTATAAACTGGTGATTATGTGTATTTGATAACCATTTTTCAGCCCTTGATGGATTCAATTGCCTAAGAATTTCTTTGTGAGTTTCAATATATGGAGCAACCTCCCAAATATTATGCAAAACATAAATTTGGGCCTGCTCCCGATCTGTAATACTGATTGTCACAATATATCTTCTAGAAATTCCCTCACCCTCAATGTGTACAGTGTGATGAGATTTCGGGAGACCAATGCTTTCCACATCAGATAGGTATTCAGTACAAAATTCAATAGCTTCCTCAACGCACAAGAGCCTCAGCCCAGTTAGTGAGGATTCTCTAGGTGCATCCAAGAGACTCGAGATCAAATCCGGGTGGTGGCATATTTTTGGGTACTGTAGAAGCACTGTAGCAGGAACTGTAGCAAGCACTGTTCGGTACTGTAAAAGCCGGAACTATTCATCCATTTGGGCCTTCGGGCCACCGGTTTGGTCCTTGGGTCCTGCAAGGCTTTCGGGCCACCCAAGGCCTTCGGGCCAGTTGATTCTCAAGGCCTTCGGGCCAGTTGATTCTAAAGGCCTTTGGGCTACCTTAAGGCCTTAGGGACACCACAAGGCCTTAGGGCCACATGAAAGTAGCCCCAGACACACTAAAAAAAAGGATCATCCTCAGAAGAGGATTTAGAGCACGTGCACTCACTAGAGCATAGCCAAATGTATTGTCAGAATGAGAGGGTATGGCTATGCCATCGGTACCAGCTTGTGCTTGCACGGGAAGCCTAGCCAGACGGTCATGAAAAGGTGGAGAGTTACTATCAATATGCAGATACTGGGGAGGGGCAGTTCCTTGTAAATAGTCTGGTTGAATTCCCTAAGACCTTTGGGTCATGTAATCTCCTAAAGCCTACGGGCCATGTAATCTCTAAGCCTACGGGCCTCGTAAGGGTTCCCCCTCAACCCTTGAAAGGGGGTTATCAAAAAATCAATAAAAATGAAGGCCTTCGGTCCATTCAGGAAAATGGCTTCCTCAACAATATATCACTTCACTATACAACCCTCTGGCAGACTTCAATTTTTGACATACCCTTTCAAAATCTTCATATACTGTTCAACAGGGTACATCCATTTATAGTGCACAGGACCACAAAGTCTAATCTCTCTCACCAATTGAATCATCGAATGAACCATCATATCAAAGAATGTTGGCGGGAAGAACATTTCTAATTCACATAATATGATGACAATTTCTTTTTTCATAGCTGGTAATTTCGACGGGTCTAAAACTTTTCTACATATAGATTTGAAAAAGAAACAAAGTTTGGTTAACGTATGACGAACATTCTTGGGAAAAATGCAACGTAAATCTATAGGAATTAGATATTGCATCAAAACATGGCAGTCATGTGATTTCAAACCTTTTAACTTCAAATCATTCATTGACGCAATGTTCTTGATATTTGATGAATACCCCTCTAGAACCTTTACATAATTTAAGAAGTTTCAAAACTGATATCTCTCCTCCCTAGAAAGAGTATAAGCAGCTGGAGGAAGAAACATTCGATTTTCACCCTTCACGGGAGCCAAATATTCTTGTATTCCCATGTCAATCATGTCCAACCTTACCTTAATTCCATCCTTTGTTTTACCAGGGGAATTTAGCAACGTTCTGATAACACCATCACATACATTTTTTTTTCACATGCATCACATCAAGAAAATGTCTGACGTACAAACAATTCTAGTATGGTAATTCAAAAAAAACTGATCTCATTTTCCAACTGATTTTCATAAGGTTTTCGAAAATGGTTTACCAAAAACAGTGTTCACATATTTTACTTTCTCAAATAGCAGATCACCTGTTAGTGGAGACAGTGATGTGCATTGTTCTGAACTTCCATTGAATGATGTCGTCCAAGATCGGTACTTATGCTGACGAGGTAGAAATCTATGATGTCCTAGAAACATATATTTTGATGAATGTTCCAACCTAATTGATTATGTATCTTCTTCGCACACGGGACACCCTTGAGTTCCTTTAATGCTATAGCCTGACAAATTTCCATAAGTAGGGAAATCATTTATTTTCTCATACAACATCTCTCTCAACGTGAAGTATTCACTTTTATAAGCATCATACAACATAACACCTGAATCACACAATAACATCAAGTACTTGATCAAAGGAGCCAGATAAACATCAATATCGTTACCTGGTTGTTTTGGTCTTTATATAAGCATAGATAACATGATGAATTTCCACTTCATGCATAACCAGGGTGGAAAGTTATAATTTACCAACATAACAGGCCATGTACTATGAGTGCTGCTTTGAAAACCAAAAGGATTCACTCCATCTTTAGATAACGCAAGATGAATGTTTATCGGCTCTTTTCCAAATTTAGGATACTCATGATCAATTTTTTTCCATTGAGGAGAGTCGGCTGGATGACATAATTTCCAATCTTTATTTCTTTTATCTGCATGCCACAACAATTGTCTTGCAGTTTCTTCACTTCCATATAGACGCCTAAACCTTGGAATGATTAGAAATTGCCATACAAATTTTGTAGTATTTGATTCATCTTTATTGTATTGAGAATCACCACACTTTGGGCATTCTGTAAGTGATTTGTTCTCCTTTCAAAACAATATAAAGTCTTTCGGACATGCATGTATTCTTTTAGAAATCATACCCATCGATCGTAGCATTTGTTTAGCTTCATATGTCCGGATTGGGAGCTCATTATCTTCCAGGAGCATGTCATTCAAGAGAGAAAGTAGTTCTGTAAAACTAACATCACTCTATCCATTGCCTTCTTTCAATTTATAAAACTTCAGTACAACGGAAAATGTTGTATATTTAGTGCAACCAGCATACAATGACATCTTTGCACAACTCTTTAACTTCTCAAACAAGTTTGGGCAATCACGGAGTTCATCTTCAATTGTCTTTGTCATTTCCTCAATACAATCTTCATCATCATTGACATCTATAATCACATCCTACATAAGGTCTTCTTCATTATCCATATTTGTATTCATATCTGATGATCCATAAAATGCATTTTTCTCCCAGCTAGTAGCTATATTCTCTTTTTCTCTGTGTTTATTCCAACATTTATAACTCTGGTCTATTCCATGACATATCAAATGTTCTTCCAACTCCTCTGAAGTAAGTAGTCTAGAATAAAAACAACATAAGCATGGACAAAGGATTTGAGAAGTATCATTTTCGTGATCCTTTGCAAACTTGATTAACTCTTTCACTCCATTCTCATACTCTATTGTCAAACGATTAACATCCATCTAATATTTATTCATCTTCATCCTATTTGAATCTAAAATATTATCATTTATGGTTCAAGTACACAAAACAAGACTTACAAATACAGTAGAAGAGAACCAATTCCTTATAAAAATAGATATTAATAGAGCCTAACCATTTCAAACAAAGATTTGTAAATCAACAGAACCAGGATAGACCCCCCATTAAAATCAACACAGTTTCCAAACACAAAGGGTTTTGTGGGGATAATCACTTGTGTCATAAATGGTAAAACTCACATGAAATAATCCTCTATGGATCATCCTCCTCTATCGATTCAACCCTTATATGGTCAACTAGTCCATCATTTTATACCTCACCAACCTAAAATACTTATGGATGAAAACCATTAACCATCTCTATAAGTAAATAAAGGATTCTCATAATCTCTACAATATAGAATTCATTAAATATAATTACTTTAGATTCATTATAGTTTCCTCAAATCACCCCAGTCCAAACACAAGAATAATAAAGAATGATACATCTACCACTTCTAGGTCTTTGACCTACATTCAATATCATCATGCCTAATATTTTTGGTAAGCTCAAGTGTGAAGGGGGAGAAGGGAAGAGGGAGTGGTTCTATATGTGTTCCCTCTATAACCAAGATATTGAAAAAAACACTCAGAACCAAAGTACCCATATGGATTTCAATCAGGTTACTCGAATCAAGTGGTGGTGTGTAAAAAGTAATAAGAAAATATAATAAGTATATAGTCACACATAAATCTCAAATTGGTGATAATAATCCAATAAACCCAAGAATTACTAAATCTCAAAGACATTATATGGTTCCTCCCATGACATGATAGCTTTAACCTTTTCATATCAACAGAGATACCATGTTCCGAGACCACGTGACCAAAGAAATTCACCTCCTGAATCTATAATTGGAACTTTGACAACTTGGCATAAAATTAGTGATTCCTCAAGATGTACAAAACTATTATCAAATTAGGTATATGATCATCCAAAGTTTTAAAATAAACCATGATGTGATCCATAAATACCATAACAAAATAGTTGAGGTACTAGTGGAACATCCTATTCATCATCACCATAAATATATATGGAGTGTTGGTTCAGCCGAATGGCATTAAAAAATACTCATAGTGGCTATACCTACTCCTAAATGAGGTCTTTGGAATATCAAACTCCTTTATCTTGAGCTGGTGTTAACCAAAATAAAGACCGATCTTAGAGAACCACTCCCCCCCCCTTAAAAGATCTAATAAATCATAAATATAGGTCAATAGATACTTTTTATTGATCATAACCCGATTGAGATTCTGGTAATCAACACACAAGCAAAGGGTTCCAATGACCTTCTTGGTGAAAAGCACCAGTTCTTCCCAAGGCAACACACTGGGTTAAATAAATAATTTGGAAACCAATTCATCCCACGGATTATTTAGTTCCTTCAATTTAACTAGTTCTATATGGTAATATATAATAGATATTGGTTTTGTACCCATCACCAGGTTGATAGAGAACTCCACCTCCCTCTCTAGTGGTAGACCAAAAAAGTCTAAAGGAAACACTTTTGGAAATTCAATAGCTACTAGGGGAATTTCATTATAATAGGCTTCCTACTCTAGTTCAATAGCATAAAAGGATATCTTCCCACTCAACTCTGGAAGAAAAGGTCTAGATCGACTATACCTCAGGTCTGATTCTCTATGGAAAACATGGAATTCCCCATCGGGGGTAGTGAAGGACACCCACTGATGATAATAGTAAATCCAATATTTATTAGAAACTATCCAATCCATTCTGAGAATAACATATAGGGGAATCATTTTAAGAACCAAAAAATATCATATGATCTAAATCTCAAAAAAAGAGAAAGCATGAGAGGGGAATCAGAGACCTTACTCCATCTTTATCCATAGAGATGTTACAATCTCTATCACATAATCCATGAGCTCTATTATAAGTTTCAATAGTTTTATATTGAGGTTTGATATGAAATAATGATGGGAACCAATATCTAATAAAACATACACTAAAGAAAAAGAAATGGAAATGGTGCCTCTCACTATCGCATGACCCACATCAGTTCCTACTGGAGATTAATCCACTGCATGAAGTTGTTTCGTTCCTAATATATGTTTCTAAGATCCCATTTTTATTGAATAATATTACTATGATTTGGTACCTCTCAATATTTATGATTGCATTCCACTACACAGAGTAGTAAAAACATATAAAACCCTCTTCAAGTGGGTTTAATGTCTGTACGAGATGTAAATCTTCAATGATTCTATGCAATAATGCTTTGAGTGATCAATCTTTCCACATTGGAAAAAGTCATTTGGCCCTTACTAGACACTACAGATGTTCTGGAGGAAGTTTTCTATAAAATACCCCCACCACTATTTTCACTATGAGTCTCATTCTACTTTCTATTCCACTTATAGGAACCACTAAAACTACCACTGGGAATATAAGTAACTCTATTTAACCCTGACATAATAGTTGTGCCAATTTCTTCCACCACATCCCTATCTAGAACATCAAAATTTTAGGTAAACTTTATCATAAATACTTGATATTGGATATCTAATCGAAGACCCATATAAAACCTCTGGGACTTAAGATTCTTGTTTGACACCACTTCAAGTGAAAACTAAGCAAGTTTAGCAAAATTATTAGTATATTGATTCAATGTCTAATAACCTTAGATGAGGTTGAGAAACTCCATGGACTTACCCAATACCATCGAATCTAGATATAATTACTCCGTAAATAATTTCTTGAAGTATTTTCAATCTAAGATCCCATTTAGCTTAACTATAACTATATAATCCCATCATATCCTTCTAGACCCCCCAAGATTGAATATGGTGCACTTTACATTAGTGGAATATGACATCTCCAAAAACTCAAATAGCCTTTAAATATTTCACAACCAATACGCTTCCTCCTAAGGATCATTTGTTCCTTAGAAGGATGGTTATTTCAGATGAATAAAATCCTAGGCCTGATCTCCAATATTTTCTCTTTGAGGTGCCACCACTTTAGCCTAAATGGGGGTAGGTGAGGCTCCCTATACCATAGCTATGACTATGTGTACTACTTCCTCTACGAGGTTCTAGTTGATAGGAGGATTCTCTTTTTTTGGTTCATTAGTAGATCCCTCATAAAGCTAGATTATAAGTCTTATTAGGGGCATGGTACTATACAATATTAACCAAAAACAAGGAAACATTAGTCAAGAGACACAAGAACATCAACTATATCAATTAGAACTCAACCGGGGAACACAAACCTCATATTAGGATTTGGGGAAATTCTAGAATTAGATTAATTAATTCCTCAAAGACAACTTTTTCAACCACCCATGGTAACTTAAGGATCAATACAATAATAGTTATTCAGACACTCACTCATAACCTACTAGTTAAGTCCTGAAAATCATATATCTTACCTA
Organism: Viscum album; assembly: GCA_963277665.1. Lineage (NCBI taxonomy): Eukaryota > Viridiplantae > Streptophyta > Magnoliopsida > Santalales > Viscaceae > Viscum > Viscum album. The sequence goes on from OY728140.1 coordinate 546,894,244, forward strand.
CCATGTCATATCCAACCACATCAATCAACCATCACCCTTATAATCATAGTGATAAATACCCCATACATGGTAGAATGAAAGGGAAAACATATAAGAAATTCACACTAAAAGTACTATGTATGACCATTAACCATTAAAACCATAATAGAAAAACACAAAAACCGAATCAGTATTGCTGTCACATTTTTCATAAGAATAAATTTCAAGAAGAGAATCAAGAACAATAGAAAATAAATTCACCTTAGAGAAGGAGAAGTAGGGAACCTTCTGTGCTACGTCGGGAGGGGAAGGCACGACGGCCAGAGGTGGAGGTGCACAGGAGAAGCCGCCAACCAAAGAGAAATGAAGGAGTAGGGTTTGCGGGGAGTAGGGTCGAGCGAAGGGGAGGAGAAGTAGGGTTTGCAGGGAGGAGGATCTGTCGAAGGGGTTCAAGAGGGAGGATTAGGAGAAGGGCCAGTGGCGGAGGTCCGGCAACACGAAGATCGAGGGCGGAGGAGGTCCGACAATGCGATGATCGGTGGCGGAGGAGGGTATTCGCAGGGTTACAGTACCGCAAGAGATTTAGGTCGCGATAAACCGAGGACACTATGTGACCTATTTTATAAAATATGGGACTACGGTTTTATCAGCGCTAAAAAAGCGCTGATAAAGAGGCCCTTTATCATCCCTAAAAAAGTGCTGATAAATCCTTCATGTATCAGCGCTAACATTTTAGCGTTGATACACGCCTTCTTTATTAGCGCTTTTCTAGCGCTGATAAAGGTTATCCTGTATTAGCGCTAAAATTTTAGCACTGATACAGGGATCCTTTATCAGCAGTTTTTTATTAGCACTCATATAAGGTGGCACTTCCCTTGCCCGTTTTTTTAGTAGTGTTATGTGACGTCGCCTCACATGCATATGAGCATGTGCATAATTTCATGTACCCACACCGCCTCAAATGAACTACATGTTGTTGTCATCATTCGACAGTGATATTTTCTTCAAACAACATGTGTTGTAAACACACTGAAATATGCATTCATGTAGATTCATATCATTCATGTTTCGAGATCTCATTAGATCGAGGGAAGTTCGGCCTGTGGATGTCACAAGCATGAAATTTTTCTGATGAACAGAAGCCTTGATGTCGGACGAATGAGATAAATTCGATCGAAAAACTGTGTTATAAACATATGTCTTTATCATGGGAAAATAAATGCACACTTCACCCATCCCACATCTATCTTCTACTCATTCGAGGTATGCTTAATAAACCAATACATTCCCACTACCTCTCAATCCGACATCGGGGTCGACACCCAAAACACTTTGCACACACCCTGCACGAGCCATGCCACACCTACGTGGTCCACCCGGGCACCTCCATGCGCACTCAGTGCGCACCATGCGCAAGGTTGTGTGCACCCATGCTGGTGCTATGCACCCACCTGCCTATCTGCAGGCACTCACTACTTGCTACAACCATGGGTACCTATGCATGGGGTGTCTCCCACGTGGTTGAGCTTAGCGCCGATATGTGGTTTGAGTTGTCCCTCCTTAAGTGGTTATGGTTGTCCCTATTTTTTAATGAAGGATCAACAAAAATTATATTTAGCCACTCAAACTTCTTTATAAATTCTTGCATGACCTTCAAATAACTCATGCAATAATTTTCATATTGCATGACATTCTTCTTATTAATCATACAAAATAATATTTTCCATGGTCTTTATTGAACTCTTTTTCTAGGTTCCTCATCATGTTATGAACAAAGTGCTAACAAAAAACTCCTTTAACAAATGTTCTGGACTTTAAGAACAACACACCAATCATCATACAAAGTCTTCAAAAGAACTTTCTTAAGATAATAAGACTTGTGTACTTTCATTATTCTTCATCCATTCAACCAAGCTACAACAGCTTCATTATCAAGCTTGAATATCTTGGATAATTCAACATAACTTCTAACAACTTATTTCATTCTAACTTGTTCAACATATTGACATAAATGAAATCTTGTTATTTCATTGACCACCATTGACAACCAATAAAAACCATTGAAAAAATACAACTCATACATAGACTGAACTCTTCATTCTTAACGAAGAGGACTGATACACCTTACGATGAAGCATTGCGTTGGTTAAAACCCTTGTCCAAATTCTCATGTAGATGCTTCTTCAATTCTTCTAGCTTGATGGAGGTTATTATGTAGGAACTCTTGAATATAGGCAAAGCTTTGAATATAAATTCTATTGAGAACTCAACCTGTCGATGGAGGAAGACCATACTCTTTTGGGGACACATCAACATATTCCTTCACAATATGCACGTCATCAATGATGATCCCTTCTTTATCAACCATTTGAGCCAAACATGCTTGCTTATAAGGTAAATAATACTTGTACTTACGAAGAAGTTGCCAAAGAAGATTCATAACCCTCCTTGCATTTGTTTGGAATCCAAGGATGGTTTAAGATATAGAAAGAGATTTCCCTCTTCTGATAGTTGGTATGGATTCTATATAAGGATAACTAATCCATGTCCATTATAACATAGACTTCTACCAAAAGGAGAATAATTAAGTTTTCTTGAAGATTATTCCCACAAATGTTAATTTTGGGAAGAGTTATATGCTTGATATGCAATAATTGCACAACTTCGTGTTTTCACCGACAACTCAATCTCCATGACTTGAGGCTAGATTAGTGCCCACAACTTCTCATTCTAAGAAAGAGTCGTGATAACCTTCTCTTAGACCATTAAATTATAAAAAATATATTTTTAATAGAATTTATCAATCGCTTCTCGATTAATGAATCGGAAGATCAACCAAAAGAGGGTGGTTGTCACCACATAAACAACTCAACCACAATTTGTTCATTCTTTGAAGAATTTGGGTGCTCCACATGGTTCAAGTTCTTATTCATAACTTGAGTAAATTGATCTAGTACTGCCATAAGGTTTTTGACTCCCACTCCTATCATAATATTTTAAAGAAGTAGATATTTCATGCTCCTTTGTTTCTAACGTAAATATGAAGGGGCATGCATGCATTGCTTTCAAGGGTCTAAAGATAATACCTTTCATTGATGTGGAAAGTGGGGCAATGTCTTCTCTTAATGCAATTTATGTTTGCCAATGGTACCATTGTCTTGGTTAAATTGTATTTATGTATTTTTTGTCTAACAAACTCTAGATGCAATTCAGCTGTAAATTAAGATTTGCAATTGTAGGTGTGTTTGCACATCAAGTGGAAAGGCCATAATGAAGAGGTGGATTAAATGCTTGAAGTAGAGAATAAAAGAAAAGAAAAACTGTTTAATGATGAAGATGAACTTCAAAGCCCAACAACCTTAAAATTGTTAAAGAACCTGAATTAAAATCTTTGAAATTTTGATGCTGAAAATAAAGGATGACATGAAATGGGTAATTGTTTGGGATTTTTTTATGAAGGGATGTGATCGCAAGTAATGGTTGCCTTTTAGACCATTTGTAACCACTCATACCCTCCTTTTCTTAACCCTCCAATCATTGGTCAGTGATCGAGTGACGTAAAAAATGAGTATTTTTTCCATAAATCTGTAAAAATAAACATCTTGAAAATAAAATGGAAACTAAAATAAGGGTTGTTTTAGAAATTATGAAAAAACATTTTATTACTTCCATTTTATAAGCAATGATCATGTCCATTCCATCTCGTCATGGAACTCTCTAGTAATGGAATAATTATTTAAATAATACCATTGAAATAATTTATTCTAGGTGAACAATCAAAAAATAGTTTTTTACTAGAATAAAATATTATTTAGACTTTGAAAATTGATATATAGGTTTGGAAATTTAATTTATTATTTTAAAATACGTTATTTTATTCATTAGATATGTTTTAAGTTGTGCGAAACATCTTATAAATTTGAATAATATTTTATATCATTATAAAGTCATAAAATTTTCTGCATATATAAAATTATATTTTTACTATTCACTCCAAGATTTAACATTGTTCAGAAAAATACTAAAAAATCACTATTGATTTATTTTAACATCTTCGTTTAAAAAATGACATTAATTTTATCAAAATAAAATACTATTTTAGGCGATTCTAACATTTATAACTTAAAAATTAAGGTCTTTACTAAAGAGTAAATCATAATTTAAAAATATACATTTATTCTTCCTTTAAGTTACATGATTTGAACATTTATTTGAACATTTATGGTCTGTTATTCTTTTAAAATACCTCTAATTTTAATTCAAATATTGGGTAATTCATTCATTTTTTTTTTGTGATTGTGAATTTTGGACATAAATGTTAAATGACTTAAAATATAGTTTTTCAATTATATATTCATTTTTTAAGACAATTTGAAAAATCCATACCATTAAAATTGAGATTCACTTTGAGCTCCCCCCAACCTTCTACCCACCACATTTCTATGGACACCTTCATATCGACCGTCTCGTGGACACCATTAGTTGACCACGTCGCTGAGCCAGTTGCCGAAGCTGATTCACCGCACCTCACCACCGAAGCACTTTGAGCTCACCTCTGATGAAACCACTGACGCACTGCCGCTAGTTGAATATCGCCGAAGCCGAGTCCCATTCTGACCAAACCAGATCATCGGAGAAGATCATCGCGCCGCTGATGAAGTTGACCACCAGATCCAAGTCGCCGCCGGTGAATGATCAATGAGATGAACCCTTCCTGTCGCCACTGTAAAGCCTTGGGTGGTTGTAGTTTGCCATCCGCCACCAGTCCGAGGAGGAGATGTGAACGAGTCGTCGCTGGTTAGAGAACGATTGAAGTCGAACACCTGAAGCACCGTCTGACAAACTGGAGGCCCCCCGGCGATTAGAATCCGAAAAGAGAATAAAAAATAAAAATAAGTATACTTGCATATATATGATAATTTGTCTGTGATGTGTGGCGCAATGGAGAGTGATATTTTGAATCGCTGGAAAAATCTATCTTAAGGAGAAATCGACAATCGTCGCTAAGAAATGCGCTAAGAAACACGAATACTCTTTCCTAGTGTACTGTATGTCCCTATTAATTGTGGGAAAATTCATCTTTAGAAATCCTTTAAACCTGGGTGCGCTGAAAAACACTCGCAAACCGTTTGGTGTCTTGAAGACGGAGTAGCTATAAGGGATATACACTACAGAAAAAAAGGATTTTTGCTGATGGATTTTTTGTGACGGGAATAAATCCCGTCGCAAAATATCCGTCCAAGAGGTTATTTGCGACGGGGGTAACGACCCATCGCAAATAACCAACTATTTGCGACGGGATTTCATTTCCCGCCGCAAATAGTTTGCCGCGGATAACGCGTCAAATCGCGCGAAGGTTATTTGCGATGGTGGGATCCCACCGTCGCAAATAACTGGCGGCGGTTTATAGCTTTTTGCGACAGGATGTCGTCCCGTCGCAAAAGGTGTGTCGGCAGGGACTATTTGCGATGGGTTCCGTCGCAAAAGACACTATTTGCGACGGGTATCCCGTCGCAAATAATCTCATCACAAATAATCTAACCTATATATACCTTCATCCATTTTTTCTCTCATTCCTCTCAAGTTTTAGATCATGTTTCTCTCTAAACTTGGATTTTAGAGAGAGAATTTTTCTAAATTAATTTTTTTGTTCGCGAAGAAGTTGTGAAGTCGTCTGCATCAATAGAAAATCAGTTTTAAAGCTATTTATGTTTTTTTTTAATTTATTATTTATTTCATTTTTTTATGTTAATTTTTTATTGTTGATTAGTTGTAATTAAATTAAATTTAAATTGTTTTGTCATTAGTATTTATTTGTACTACAAAATTGAAATTTTTAGTATTAATTTTTAATAATTAGTAGTAATTATTAATTATTAACGATAATTAGTAATGTATATAATTAATTTGTAGTAATTAATAATAATTGGTAATAAATATCAATAAATAGTAATAAATATAAATAATTAGTAATAATTAGGAATAATTAGTAATAATTACGAATAATTAAGAATAAATATTAATAATTAGTCATAATTAGTAATAATTAGGAATAATTAGCAACAATTAGAAATAATTAGCAATAATTAGTAATAAATAGAAATAATTAGTAATAAATAGGAATAAATAGCAATAATTAATAATAATTAGTAATAAATTGTAATAATTAGTAATAAATTGTAATAATTAGTAATAAATTGAAATAATTAGTAATAAATACTAACAATTAGCAATAAATACTAATAATTAGGAATAATTAGCAATAATTAGAAATAATTAGCAATAAATAGAAATAAATAGCAATAATTAGCAATAATTAGTAATAATTAGCAATAATTTGTATTAATTAGGAATAATTAGAAATAATTAGTAATAATTAGCAATAATTAGCAATAATTAGCAATAATTATGAATAATTAGGAATAATTAGCAATAATTAGCAATAATTAGCAATAATTAGTAATAAATAGCAATAAATAGTAAAAAATGGGAATAATTAGTAATAAATAAGAATAATTAGTAATAATTAGGAATAATTAATAATAATTAGTAATAAATTGTAATAGTTTGTAATAAATTGTAATAATTAGTAATAAATTGTAATAATTAGTAAAAAATATTAATAATTACTAATAATTACAAATAAATACTAATAATTAGCAATAATTAGCAATAATTCGGAATAATTAGAAATAATTAGCAATAAATATAAATAAATAGCAATAATTAGCAATAATGAGGAATCATTAGGAATAATTAGTAATAATTAGCAATAATTAGCAATAATTGGAAATAAATAGCAATAATTAGTAATAAATAGAAGTAAATATTAATAAATAGGAATAATTAGTAATAATTAGGAATAATTAGTAATAATTAGGAATAATTAGTAATAATTAGAAATAATTACGAATAATTAGGAATAAATACTTATAATTAGTAATACTTACTAATAATTAGTAATAATTAGCAATAATTAGGAATAAATAGTAATAATTTGGATTAAATAGCAATAATTAGTAATAATTAGCAATAATTAGTAATAATTAGTAATAATTAGCAATAATTAATAATAATTAGTAATAAAATGTAATAATTAGTAATAAATTGTAATAATTAGAAATAAATTGTAATAATTAGTAATAAATACTATTAATTAGTAATAACTACTAATAAATACTAATAATTAGCAATAAATACTAATAATTAGCAATAAATAACAATAATTAGGAATAATTAGCAATAATTAGAAATAATTAGCAATAATTAGAAATAAATAGTAATAATTTGCAATAATTTGCAATAATTAGCAATAATTAGCAATAATTAGCAATAATTAGCAATAAATAGCAATAATTAGCAATAATTAGCAATAATTAGCAATAATTAGCAATAATTAGAAATAATTAGTAATAAATAGCAATAATTAGTAATAAATAGCAATAAATAGAAATAATTAGTAATAAATAGGAATAATTAGTAATAATTAAGAATAAATACTAATAATTAGTATTATTTACTAATAATTAGGAATAAATACTAATAATTAGGAATAAATACTAATAATTAGTAAAATTTAGCAATAATTAGTTATAATTAGTAATAATTAGTAATAATTAGCAATAATTACAAATAATTACAAATAATTAGCAATAATTAAATATAATTAGAAATAATTACTAATAAATAATAATAATTAGTAATAATTACTAATAAATACTAATAATTAGGAATAATTAGGAATAATTAGCAATAATTAGGAATAATTAGCAACAATTAGCAATAATTAGCAATAATTAGCAATAAATAGGAATAAATTGTAATAATTAGCAATAATTAGGAATAATTAGGAATAATTAGAACTAATTAGCAATAATTAGAAATAAATAGCAATAATTAGAAATAATTAGGAATAATTAGAAATAATTAGGAATAAATAGCAATAATTAGGAATAATTAGTAATAAATAGAAATAAGTTGTAATAATTAGTAATAAATTGTAATAATTAGTAATAATTAGTAATAAATAGTAATAAATAGTAATAAATATTAATAAATAATAATACTTAGTAATAAATAGTAATAGTTAGTAATAAATAGTAATAGTTAGTAATAAATATGAATAATTAGTTATAAATAAGAATAATTACTAAAAATTAGGAATAAATACTAATAATTAGTAATATTTAGCAATAATTAGTAATAATTAGCAATAATTAGGAATAATTAGCAATAATTAGGAATAATTAGCAATAATTAGTAATAATTAGCTATAATTAGTAATAATTACTAATAAATACAAATAATTAGTAATAATTACTAATAAATACTAATAATTAGGAATAATTGGGAATAATTAGTAATAATTAGAAATAATTAGGAATAATTAGCAATAATTAGGAATAATTAGGAATAATTAGGAATAATTAGCAATAATTAGCAATAATTTGTAATAATGAGTAATAATTAGTAATAATTAGTAATAATTAGTAATAATTAGTAATAATTTTCAATAATTAGAAATAATTAGCAATAATTAGAAATAATTAGCAATAATTAGTAATAATTAGAAATAATTAGAAATAATTAGAAATAATTAGGAATAATTAGCCATAATTAGGAATAATTATTAATAATTAGTAATAATTAGTAATAATTAGTAATAGTTAGTAATAATTAGTAATAATTAGTAATAATTAGTAATAATTAGATATAATTGTCCTTTCTTGGTTGATCACCTTACAAATAGTGTTGCAATATGACAACCCAAGTCATGCCCTTCTCATCTATAAGAGTTATCTCACATGAACCTTTACATAGACCATTCTTCCATGAAAATTTAAGGGAAAGATACTGATGTTCCCTCAAATTTTTAAGGAAGAATGATCTATGTAAAGGGAGCGAGATGATTCTTAGAGATGAGAACAACATTACTTTGGTCGTCCTATTGCAACACTACTTGTGAGGTGATCAACCCTGCAAGAACAATTATAGAGTTTACATTAGACATGACTGACACAAACTTTTTATTGCGCATGACCTGACAATTGGTGACCCTTTGAGATTTGAACATGTTAATAATAGAGCAAAGCCTATTGTGAATATTGATAATTTTAATATTTTATAAATTTTTTATTATTTTAATAATATTAATATTGTTTTTTCATAAATATTGATAATATAATTTTTTATTAGTAATAATTAGATATAATTATAATTAGTAAACGAAAACTGCTTGGATAGTGAAGGGAAAATTTGTAATCATCTCCACAATGATGATTACCAAATTTCCTTTCATTATTCAAGCAGTTTTCATTTTGCTAAGTATTGCTAAATTAGTAATAATTAGTAATAATTAGTAAGCGTCATCCATGTCCAATGTAAACTCTATAATTGTCTTTGCTTAGTTGATCACCTTGCAAGTAGCGTTGCAATAGGACAACACAAGTCATGCCCTTCTCATCTATAAGAATTATCTCACATGACCCTTTACATAGACCATTCTTCCTTGAAAATTTAAGGGAAAGATACTGAAGTCCCCTGAAATTTTTAAGGAAGAATGATCTATATAAAGGGAGAGTGATGATTCTTAGAGATGAGAACGACATTGCATTGGTCGTCCTATTGCAACACTACTTGTGAGGTGATACGAGAATGAATATGCGTACAGCTCGAGAGGAGCTCATGGAAAGGCATCATCTTCTGCCTCACAGTATCAGGAGCAGTTTTGAGCTCATAATGATCTTATAGAGAGTTTGCAGAAGCAGCAAGAAAAGATGTGTCAGCAGCAGCAGCAGTAGAAGCAGCAACACGATGAGATGCGTCGATGGAAGCAGTAGCATCAGGAGCAAATGGAGTACATGCACCGTCTGACTCGTAGTTTGGGGATGGTGTTTCCTCCACCATCTCCTTCAGCTCCTCCACCTCCTCCAGAAGACGACCCCCAGTGATTTTTTTATGTTAAAAACATTTGAATTTAACATTTTTTGTAATATGAACTATTTATAGTTTCTGTCTTTTATATTGGTACGAATATTAGATAATTTAATTTTTTATATTTTATGACTTTTTTTGTGAATATTGAGAATTTTTATAATTTTTATAATTTTTATTTTTTTATCATTTCAATAATATTAATATTATTGTTTCATTAATCATTATTTTATTAAATATATTTTTTCAGTATTATATTTTTTAATGTTTGTTTATTTTAATAATAATAATAATAATAATAATAATAATATTTTATGATTTTTTTATATTTTTTTCTGAATATTGAGAATTTTAATAATATTAAAATTAATTTTTCAATAATCATAATTTTATTAAATTTATTTTTTAAAAAATTTATTAATTATTTGTGATGGGATCTGTTGCGACGGGTTCCCTTCGCAAATAGTCTAAATATTTTTTTTAAAGTATTTGCGACGGGCCCATCGCAAATAGTCTAAATAATTTTTTTTAAAAGTATTTGCGACGACAGGCCCGTCGCAAATAATCTAAATAATATTTTTTAGAAAAGTATTTGCGACGGGATTACAGGCCCGTCGCAAAAAAAGTATATATATATATATATAAAGTATATAATCAGAGACTTATTTGTGATGGTGAAGCTGCCCGTCACAAAAAAAGTACTATTTGCGACGGGCCCGTCGCAAATAATACTTTTGGCGATGCCGTTTTCAGTGACAGACTATTTGTGATGGGACCTCGTCGCTAAAGGTTATTTGTGACAGGATCCCGTCACAAATAACCCGTCGCAAATACTAAGAATTCTAGTAGTGATAGATTCTGGACACTGATCTTTGAATTTTTCAATGAGAAGAATAAACAAAAAGTGCTCCCACTACTGCAAATATAACCTTTAAAGGTGCTAGAAAATGATATTTACAGCGCTAAAAAAGCGATGTTAATCTCAGCGAAGATAAATGGGTCCCTTTTATCAGTGCTAAAAAAAACCTGATAAAGGTCCCTTTTATCAGCGCTAAAAAAAGTCAAAAAAAACTTTTAATCATAGCCACCTTTTTAACAGCGCTAGCCACCCCCCTTTAACAATGCTCCCCTCCCCCACCTGCACCCACCCGCACCCCTGCCACCCCCTTTTAATAGCACTAGCCACCCCCTTTAATAGCACTAACACCCCTCTACACCTGCCCACGCGGCTCTGCCTCCCCCAGGATTCGAACTCGAGACCTCTCCCCTGCACGTCTGGACCCTTTACCACTCCCCCATGTTGTTTTGTTCTTCATTTAATGATATATCTATATATCTATATATATATTTACTTATATTTATTTGTATATTAATATATATTCATAAAATTAGTTTTAAATACATTTACAATTTTTTGTGCGTTTATAAATAAATAAATACATACATATATACAACATACATACAACATACATACACTTGTATATATTATATATATTTGTGTGTATCTATAAGTATAATTATACATATTTATATATATTTACATATATTATATATTCATGTGTATATTCATATGTATATTAATATGTATATTTATATGTTATAATATATATATAATATATATCAGTTTGTTAATACAGACACACACTAATATAGACACACACACACACACACACTACATAGGTATATAAATATAAATATATTTGTTTTGTTTTGCATTTTATGATATATTTATATATTTATATATATTTTGTTACATTTTGTATCCATATATATATGTGTGTGTGTGTGTGTGTGTGTGTGCATCTATAAATATGATTATAAATATTTATATTTATTTACATAGATTAAAAAATCATTATTTATATATGTATATTAGAATATGTAGATAAACATATTTATGTTTGTCAATACACACACAAATATATATATACACACACATTAATTATACATTAATTATATATTTATATGTATATAAATATTCATTCAATTTCATTTTAAATAAAATGGATATTATTTTTTATTTGGATAAGGCTTATATATTGAGAAATATACTTTATATGTAAATATTCTTAATTATTTATTTATAAAATTATTTTTTTATGTGTGAATATATAAAAATAATGTATATATTTTTATATATTTGATTATAAATAACATTACATTGTGAAAAATGATAAAATTTTAAATCCATAATATCAAACGGACACCTGGATCAAAAGTTATGGATGTTTGAAGTTTGAGTTACGCTTTCAACTTATTTTAGATCTTTTATTAATTTTTTGATTTTTTGTGTCTTCAAATTGTTATTAAATGATTATTAGTCAATGGTAATTAACAAATTTTTAATTAATAATATTTTTTAAAATATATTAAATCCATTTTCACTAAATTTATTATATATTAAATGTAAATTTCTATTTATACTTATCTAAAACATATTTTAAAAATATATATTATATTTCTATCAATATAAATATATTTATATATTTATATATTAATATATTATTTTTAATGATTTTTTTAAAATATAACCTTTAACAGCGCTAGTAAAAAATGCGTTGATAAAGAACCCTCTTTATCAATGCTAATAAAAAAACCACTACTAAAAATAAGGCTTTTATCAGTACAAGAAACTGCTTTTAACAGTGCTAGAAAAGTGTTGTAAATCATGGAAAAGATAGGGGGTTCCCCTTTAACATCTCTAAAAAAGCATTGATAAAGGGGGCCTTTTATCCGTGCTAAAAAAATGCTAATAAAGGTCCCCCTTTATCAAATCCTTTTTAGCACTGATAAAGAGCCACCTTTATCAGCGCTCAAAATAGGGCTGATAAAGGACAACTTAACTGTGATGTGTTGTTTATTTAACAACACACCTAGCACCTGCACCTTCACACCTGCACACAAACAACACCTGCACAAAACATCACAAAACAACACCTGCACACAAAATAGCTTCACAAAATAGCACCTGCACACAAAGCACAGAAGAACAAAATAGCGCACACAAGAGTTTTGAAAACAATTCTATATACATTTACTTGAAATCATGACTATAAAAAACACTACTATATACATTTCAAACAATTTTTTATATGGTTACAATTACAATTATCCAACACACAATTAAAACCATTAATGTTTCATTCTTTTTGCATCTGTGATCCCCGCTCAAAAATTGTCGTACATGGTATTAGTTGTCGAACAAAGCATCCAAACTCAAGAAAAAATTACACCTATATAAGAAAAAAAATATTATGTCCGTAATACAGTAATCATATAAATTAAACATTAATATGAAAGAATACATTAATAAAATGTCAATTTTTAATAAAAAATACACATTTGGAGTTATACCACTCACACCGTGCATCGTATTGAGGTGGAGTTGATTCCTACACTTCACAAATGAGTCATAGATCGTTTTTGTAAAATATTAAAAAAATCCAAATGGGTTTTCTCAGTTTTGAGTGTGTTACTTGTTCTTTTGAGTATGTCAGGACTGGGTACATATCTTATGTTTGAGTGCTTTCATCCCCACACACAGGGGACATACTAAGTTTCCAAAAATAGTAAATTGATGTTTTACTTTTCTCTTTTATATTTGATTTGATTTCCACCTCAGTTGGCACACTTGGGTGCGATATTTAGCTATTATGTGGATTTCGAATCTTGGCCCAGTATGGCAAGGGAGGTTTGATTACGCATCATGATAGGCACTTATGCTCATATGATGTATTCTTTCTTATGATTTTCATTGGGAACCTAGATTGAGCTAAGAGGGGTTGGGCTATTTAAAGTGTCAGCAAAGAAGCTAAATAATGTTTTCTTACTCAGCCCCTTTTGGTGGAATTCTACTCAGCCAACCCAAACATGTGGTTCCAATGAGATATGTATGTGACTTTATATGCATCTGATATATGGTCGTGACCCTAATAAGGGTAGACATAGATGATGATTGGGGGTGAGTTGTTTAAAGTGTCAACATAGAAACTAAATAGTGTTTTTTCTGTATAGCCTCTTCAGTGGAATAATACTCAGCTGACCTAAATTGATACATGTGATTTGATGCATGGCCTTATCATGGGTAGGCAAGGGTCCATGAGGATGGATTATATGTGATGCCTGACTCTAATGTGGGTAGGTAGGGGGCCATAAGACTAGATGATACTTGATACCCAACCTTGATATGGGTAGGTAAGCAGCCTTGAGACCAGATGTTGTGTGACATGGTGTGGTTAGGGAGTGTAAGGGTGGTGAGATGTGTTACCTATTACAACCTTTTCTATTGGTGATATTTGTATATATAAAATGATATGGTTTTTTAACCATCATGATTGGTATTCAGTGGGATGTCACCTAGATAGGATTTGGTGGAGTGTCAGGAGGGTGGCGATAAGTGTTCATGGGATGAGGCCCTTGAGATTTGGGATGAGGGAATAAAGGGTCACGATGATCATGATCTCCAGGTACAGGATTCAGTACATGCGAGAAAGATGCAGATGGAAAAATTTGGGCCATGTATTGATGAGAAGCTCAGGGTGAGCCTGGTTCGTTTCATATAGGGAATCGACAGGGGATCCAAGGGAGATAAGCCATCTATGGCGTACATGACTCGAGAGTTCCAGTCTCATCACCCATAAATATTTCAGAGTGAAGGTGGACGCAAACAATAGAGAACTTGATAGAGTTGGTACAAACTGTATTTGAACAGCTCAAGACACCCCAGGTCGAAGTGTGGGGCTAGTGACATACATGCTCAGAGGAAAGACATAACACTTGTGGGATGTATAGGTATAGGCGGGCAGACACAAGGGACTGTCTCAGAAAGATTTTGAGGCTAAATTCTTTGAGCACTTCGTCCAGAGAGACCGAGGGTAGACAGAGCTTGTGAGTTCATGAAACTCTAGTAGGGGATACTTCTGTCATAAACTATGCACTGAATTTCACTAAACTGTCGTAATTTTCACCTGATATGGTGGGAGATGACATCACTAGGGTGAAACGTTTTGAAGAATGCTTGTGAAACACAATCAGGGTGGAGGTCAACATCTTCTAACTAACATCCTTCTCAGAGGCAGTGACGAGTCTCAGTAGGGTAGTCAGGCCAGAGACTTAGGAAGACTACTGAGGAGTGGGTTTACAGTACTTTTCTTTTAGTGTAGGAATCTAGGTCATGTTAAGACCCAATGTGATAAGGTTCTGAAGTAGTGCCATGCATGCGAGAAAATGAGCCATTTGAAAAGGTTTTGTAGGACGCCTTATCAGACAGGTGGGATCTAGGGAATAGGGTAGACTCAGGGATTTGAGGTTGGACTGAGAGAAGTACCAGGAGTGGGTAGTTGGTATTTAGCTACATGTGGAGGTCTTGTAAAAGATAGTGGGACCCAGTAGTGGGATTAGTGACTAGTGGATGATGGAGCTCCATAGGGAGGCCACAACTCAGGTAGTTAGGTATCTGGCCAGAAGCACACTATCATGCTATTAGGGTTAGAGTGGGATGGTGATCTAATTATAGTTAGTGGTACGTCATGGGTGTGACTGCGATTTTCTTTCATTTTGGATTTGGCCGGTTTTGGTGCATGAGGTGCACGAGTATTGTTTTTGGACTAACTAGGCACTAGTTACTAGGTTGACATCAATTATGATGTGAGATATTTATATATATATGAGGTGCATTGGCATTGAGATTTATGTGGGAATCAAAGCAATGCAGATTTATATGTGAGGTGTGTGTGCATCTGGGCATTGATGTGATGGAGGTTCTATATGAGGTGCGTAGGCACCCAGATTTTGATTGGCATGCATATGTATATTTGATGAGGGTTTATTTGAGAAATTGTTGAGATAAAAGATCTATGGGCATCTGGTGAGATACAATATTTTATGAGTGTTGTGTATGGAACAAGTATATATGGGTATATGATGAGATATAAGACTTGATGGGTGTTAAATATGACATGAGTATTATTTGAGCACCTGATGAGGTGCAAGAATGATGATGCATCGTGGGAGGACTTTTGTGTCCAGGGATGGTTGGTGGACCATTGAGACATTTGATTTTTGGGTCAAGAAGTGACCGGGTAGGTAACTCCTAAGGTGGGGAGTGCCTTGAGGGGATTTGACCTATGACTTAATGACTGGGGTAGACCGGGTTGATTTTGACGATATAAGTATATGCATTACCATATCTGGGTAAATCTTGATAGCTTGGGGATGATCTATGTTAAGGTAGGGAGATTGTAATGTCTTGGGTTTTTGATTTGGTTGAAAAATCCTCAATCTGTTTGAATTTTTCATATTTAGTGAGTGGGACATCTTTTTTTTTGATACTTGGAACCTAATTCTGAGATTTTGATTGACCCAAGTCCTTGTTTTTATATGGGTTTTAAGGATAAAAAAGTGCCTTGTGGTTTTGGGTGAAACAAGGTCTGAGAACTCCATTTCAGGAAAGCATGGACAGAGGCGCACAGTTTGGAAAAACCATGCGGTCTCTTAGAAGAAAGCATACGGGCCACCATAGACACTTGACACGATTTGGAAAACTATATAGGTGGGGGTGAACGGCTGTGTGAAACCTCTTTAGTTTTTAATAGAGGTGATTCACATAGTTTTCTCATAGTTTGGGAAATCGTGCGCCTAACTGTGTGTAGTGTGGTGCTTAGATAGTGGGTACTATACAGTTGGCACATGGTTATCCAAACTGTTCCGCCAAACCATGTGGGATGAGAGCATCACAGGGAGGCCGAATTGGAAGTTCAGATCAGATGCTATTCTAATCAGTAGTTAACCAACAGTAGTAAATAATCCTTAGTTTTGTTATTAAATTTGTGAGTGATTCACAACCAATTTTCTTCCAACACACTACATCAGTAGAAACAACAACATAAATGACCAAAATACATAATATAAATGATCCATGACATAATAGTTTAATTCAAGTGCTTTTGGAAACATGGAAACATAAAGAACTATTTCATAAGAGTCTCCCATTAAGTTATTCTTTACTAGAAAGACAAATCATTTTTAAAACCATTATTCATAACCTAATGATATGAAATATAATAAAGGGTGATCATAGATGCTCAATAAGTGTAAAAAAGGGAGATATCAATGATCATATAAGGATAACATAAGTAGTAAGAATTAACCTTCATCCTATTTGTGTACAATCTTCTATCAGGTATGCTGCCCATTCGTTTCTAAACACATCTATATCATCTTGTGAATATGAGTTTTTGTGACATTCATGGTAGTACTAAAAAAATATAAATACATAAAGGATTAATAAATATTTTAAATGAACTAGTAATTATTTTCAAAAATACCTCTTCAGGGATACTAGTTTGTTAATGAAATACGATCTCTTTCATAAATTTACAAACATAATAATCAAGTCCTTTCCATTTTTTTGTTTTGGACACTGCAGAAACATCGAGAAAAATAAGTAATTTGTTTTGATATGTGTATTAATGATGATATCATAGAGATGGTGTGGAATGAGATCATCATGGGGAGGTCGGATCGGAAGTTCAGATCAGATGATATTCTAATCGGTAGTTAACCAACAGTAGTAAAGAATCCTTAGTTTTGTTATTAAATTTGTGAGTGATTCACAACCAATTTTCTTCCAACACACTAAATCAGTAGAAACAACACCATAAATGACCAAAATACAGAATATAAATGATCCATGCCATAATAGTTTAAGTCAAGTGCTTTTGGAAACATGGAAACATAAAGAACTAGTTCATAAGAGTCTCCCATTAAGTTATTCTTTACTAGAAAGACAAATCATTTCTAAAACCATTATTCATAACCAAATGATATGAAACATAATAAAGGATTATCATAGATTCTCAATAAGTGTAAACAAGGGAGATATCAATGATCATATAAGAATAACATAAGTATTAGGAATTCACCTTCATCCTATTTGTGTACAATCTTCTATCAGGTATGCTGCCCATTCATTTCTAAACACATCTATATCATCTTTTGAATATGAGTTTTTGTGAAAGTCATAGTAGTACTGAAAAAATATAAATACATATAGGATTAATGAATATTTTAAATGAACTAGTAATTATTTTCAAAAATACCACTTCAGGGATGCTAGTTTGTTAATGAAATACGATCTCTTTCATAAATTTAAAAACATAATAATCAAGTACTTTCCATTTTTTTGTTTTGAACACTGTAGAAACATTGAGAAAAATAAGTAATTTATTTTGATATGTGTTTGGATAGTGAAATATTATTATATATACCAGGATACTTGTCCAGTTGTAGATCTCATGGGTGTTCTTGTCTTTAGGCCCTGGATTCATTCCATAAAGTAGACAATATTGACGCACCACCCAATCATAACAGAATCCTCATTAAAATATAATATAAATTATATAACTAGATGGTTAGTTCTAAAATTTTGGATCTAGTGTATTAAAAATTGAAAAATTCTATCATGCATGGTTGGTTTTTTGGATATCCATGCATTGAATCTAGAAAATAAATCTTTGGAATATCAAAATTGACTGCAATGAGAATCCAATGCTGCCTAAAAACACAAAAAGGAATAAGTAATGAAAGAAATGCAAATATAGTTGATATGATTAAATTATAGAGTTTTACCCTTGCATCATTGGTATTAAAAATATTCTATCATCTGTAATTTTATTTTCAAACGATTTGAGCAGGGATGACATTATTTCACCCTCTTTATCATCATTTATTTCTACTTTTGAAGAGGTGATGTGAGGACTAACGAGTCCAAACTTTTGTTCATGGGGAAATCCCTTCATTTGTTTTTTCATATATATGCCTACGAAAAATATGAAATGTATTTAGTTATAATTGTCATATTATATCAACTTTTGTAAAATCAAATCATGAAAACATACCTCATGTATACATTTACATATAAGGTGCCTAGCCATTCATACTTGAGGATTTGATCTACATTGTCAACACTAATGTAATATGATTCTTCCCCTTTATACATTTTTTTTTAAATCAACTGTGTGAGTATTGTTGTCTATCAAATTTTTATCCACATGAGCCTGCAATGATATTAAATATGGAAATAGAATGAGAGGGGTGAAGGTGCTCTCAGTAGATCATTTTGATCGTTTGGTTGATCCTTGAGATAGTTTTGTGCTGATCTTTCATTTCATTCCCTTCCCTTTGTCGCTCTATAATAATATTCATCGATTCAGAAATTTTTTTCATGAAATGTGAAAGGTTAATCTTGAAAAATAAATTGGAAATGAATACCTCCTTGTCGACATGTTTTTTTTACAAAAATTTACGGTCATATGATGAATGTTCCAAAAGCTTGTTCAACCATATGAATGTAGTCCTAATCATTTGGAATAGGTAGCTTGACACTCAGATCATTATCTACGTTAATCGACAATATGACATGACATGTTAGAAGTGTTCAGTTGTGTAGCATGTAATTTTGCATATTGTACATCGTAGCCCTCGCTACAAGGTGATAGGTGGGAGTTGATAGATATAAATCACAATCATTTTCACCCTATAGAATATCAGTATAGAAAAGGAATTAGTGTCTATGTGATTTACATTTCACATAAAAAATTATTATAACATTGATTACCTCATATAAGTTAGGTTTTGAGGGTAATAGATTACCTCAAAGCTAGTGGGGGTGGGGCAAGATCTTCACGCATGAGTTTTTGTTGAGTTTTTTCTTCTCTTTGCCTCCCCCATCAAACTTGTTATCATCTCTATCTGGTATTGTAATTCTTCTTGAAACATATCTATTGTTTCTCTAATATTTTTCATTTCCTTAGTTTGATCCTCCTATTGTTTTTCTTTCTGAAAATATGTTCGGTGTGTCACCCAAAAACTCACACCTATAACGCGACCATACTATTCTAGCTACTTCAAGTCCATTGAAAGTATGTCTGCATTTGGTGCGTGTGTTGTTGATTCCTGTGACTATGTCAGATAGAAAATATAGGAAAATAAGTAGTCATTATTATGTAATAGAGATTTAAAGAAAATAAAATTTATATTATGTCATACATACACATGTTTCACACACTTTTTGTGTGTTTTCATCTATCAGTATCTCATCTTTATTTACATGAGCCTCCTTCCATAACACATGGCATGGGATGGAAGCGGATTTTGATTTTGATCCATCAAATTTATATTATTTCATACTTACCTATCCATGCATTACTCATGACCAAAGTAGATCACAACCATATTCTCAACCACCTAATCAATGGAACTAGCTATGAGAATCCTTTGCACTAGAATTTTTTAGTATCCCACATGTGATCTATATGCATTGTTGTAAACCGATTTTTTAGTGTTTCTCTATAAACATAATGTCTTGAGTCATGAAATATGGTATTAAACTAATACATAGTATGATTTTCAATATAGTGCTTGCTGGTGGAAGGATTCATTACATGTGTTTTTATAGTTATTTGACTAGGGTGTCCATAAAGTGTCCCATAGTGTCCTCTAGTGAAGTGGTTTTCTAAGATTTAGTGGAATTTCACTAGTAAAAATGTGGTGGTTCCATTGAAATGGGTAAGGTTTAGATTGATATTTAATGGTTGAGGAACTACAACATGGAAAACAAATGGCATACCAATCATGCCAATAACCTAAACACTATACAAACACACAATCGTGCTCACAATCACAACACCATACAAACCAAACAAACACAATTTCAGATTTTACAAAGCACCCCTTATTCAATTCTATTTGTTAATTCAGGGGTTATCATAGAATTTTTATCATCCTGGGGAATTTATTCATTATAAAAGAATATGTAAATTACCAGTTTTTATATTCAAATGTTCAACTAGAACCAACCAACATGATATTCATTTAGTGTGCAAAAAAGGACCACCAACGAACACAATTTTTAGCAGGGTGTTTAGCCTGTACATTTCACAACATAACCATCAATATCAAATATTAATAACATGAAAACAAGGGGAAACCAATGAGTAATAGGAGAAAACTCACCACGAAGGTTTCGTTCAGTGCGTGGTAGAGGTGCGTTCGTAGTAGAGGAGAGGCACGCAGCAGAGGATATTTCCAACTGAAAAGAAAACATAAAATGAGAACTCATATGTTATACCTATCAAAAATAGGTCCAATGAGATTTAGGAATGGTAAATGTCTGGTTAAAAAAATTTATTGGTTAATAGTGGGATTTTATTTTCCATCTATGATATCTACTTCTGGTTTATTTATTTTTGGTGTATCTACTATTTTTCTAGATGTTCAACTTATGAATGGGATATGTCTGGTTTTTATGAGAAAGATCATTTTTAATTTACTCTAATTTAGGGGTAAAACATTACACATTAATTGTATCTTTTTCCCAAGTGATCTTTGTAATCCCTTAGGGATCATGAACACCTCTTAGGTTAGTGGAAAGTTAGGTTAGTTGTTGGTTATGATACCAGCTTGGGCCATATCATTACATTTCCAATTGTAACTGATCGATGTCCATTTAAATATAGGATTTATGGGGAGGGGGGGTAGACACTAATATATTCCCAAATCCAATGGAGTTACTATGGGGGTGGGTCTTGATAGTATCATATTTGATAAATCTTTTATAGATTGAACATTAGAGTAGTCACTACTAAGGATTTCCTCATTTGTATGGTAGTAATGTTTGTTGAAACTAGTGTGTAAAGTAGACATCAAAAAATAATAAGCGATTAAAACTTATGTGATTAATTCATAACCTATGGACAAATATATAGGAAATATCTTACAATCCTCATTTAATCTTAATAGGTTTGGTTTCATTCATCATATAGTTACAAGTGATGTGGAATGTATAAATGATAATCTTGGGGGGGATGAATGATGTGGAAATGTTGATGGACTTAATCAGAAAGGACCTAAATATAAGGGATAATAAGACATGCATCACAAAACAACACATATGTAATCTGGGAAAACATGCATCACAACACAACATATAGGGCTATGACACAATGGGTCCCAAATGAGAAAGAACTACGATACAAAGGAGATGGCCACGCCATAATGGTTCCTGGTAAAAACACATCTAGAATCCACATGCACGGTCAACAATGAGATCATATAATCTAGGGTAAAGGGACTATAATGCATTGTTCATCACTACACCATAACCTCTAAGACCTCACACACCAAATATCATCCTCCGATTCAGCCTAAAATGGGTGAAAATGAGAAACCAAAAAAATGTAAAAAAAAGGGCATATTAGATTAACCAAGTGGAACACTTTATTAAAATGAAATAAAACTAAAATAGAAGGAATAAGAGAGGTAAAATTATCCTAGGATCTCAAATACAAGTGATGAAAGATGAAGCATACAACAGGTGAGGGATAACCACCCAAGAGAAGAGGAGGGGGAGGGTGGTGTAGCGCGGAGGGGTTCTGGTTGAGAAGAGGGTAAAAATACAGTAAAACATAAAAGGTTCAGAAGGGAATTTTCTAAAACTTCACTTTTTAAAGGGCTTTAAGGTTTTTCCATATGGTTTTCAAAACCATGTGAAAAATATACAGTCTTCACTATCCAGGACACACCATTTCACATGGTTAATGTACATTGTTTAACAAACAGTGTGCAAACCATGAGAAATGCCTTTAAAATTTATTAATTAATTTTTATGGTTTTCTAAAACCCCTCACAAGATTTAAAAAAATTGTGTGCCTATGAAAACCAATATTCACTATTTTGGTGCATGGTTATCACTAATCATGTGAAAACCATGCTCCCTAGGAAGCTACCCCAAAAACTAGAATTTAAAATCCTAAAGCTTTTATGGCTTGTTTTAGAACCTAAGATGCATATTGAGCCTCAAACTATATAAAAAACTCCTTTAAGTTGTCCCAACTTCTAGGTTCTATATCCAACCCTCATTTTAAAAATGGTTTGTCCACTAATTGAAAAAAATTCCATCTCCTCATGAAAATCCAAATTCCAATATGGATGAGGCATTACAAACTCTCCACCATTGTGCTTATCATACTTGATATGTCATAGTGGTAATACTATTGAATCACTGCTATCAGTTATCTATTTGGAGTTAAACAAATTCATTCTATTCATGAACTCCCAACATGATTTCAAATTGTAGCACCCAACTTAAGACACAATGCCACCTAATCCTAATCCAAATATCATAAACATCATTGAGATGATGATATGGTACTTACTTAAGATTTCCCATTTTGAGAAAATATCATGTCAATGTTTAGTCAATCACTGAGTCTAAGACACTCCCCACCATAATTCTTAACTCATAAAAGCCAATTTCAATCCATGGTTCCTCCCACCTACAAAATTTCTTACCAAAATCTATTTTCAAGTTTTTAATAACACACCTAGTGCCACTTACAATGAAACTTACCCAACCACACATGAGAATTACAGTACAATTTCAGTATTCTCCTTCATTCCCAAATTTATAAACTCCACAGATACACCTCCATCATCCAAGTACAACCTAAACACAAATATTTTCCTTGTAAAGCCTTAGATATCTCTAAAAATTTCCCATTACAAACAATATTAAATAATCAATTCATGTGTCAAGTCATTACATATAACATCACATGATAGCATAAGTCGAACATCCTCTACATGAATTACCTCAAAAGGTTTGGCAGCCACTAACATGTCATCTCACTTTCTAATCTAAATTCCTAACTCTGAAGGAATCCAAAAACCTACTAAGAATACACATCATAGTCTAAACTAAACATATTATGTCATTTTACAATTAAAATCCCAAATAACCAAACTAAATAATTCTTGACTTCCACCACCAATATTCCATTAAGTACTAGAGCATGATTCCTTGATCTTCTGGGGAATCCTATGCTCATCTTAATATATCATGGTATAATCTAAACCCTGATGTGATTCCACTATCAAACACTGACCCAATTAAACTATCCATTATGTTATCACCTAAGAACTAGTGTGAAACCAATATAATCTTTCCTAGACCACGTTATCTATCTCTAGCCCAAAATATCCTCTCAAACTTTAATCATCCCTAAACAAAAACAACCTATGGGATACCAAAAGGCATCTAAATTTCATAAAAAAACACATGTGCACCAGTATCCAGTGCTTTCACGGTGACCCAAAGACTAGCACTACACACCAACCACCTTTTTAATGAAGAAGAGTAAAAATTCATTACATAAGAGACTCACCAAGGGGAATTTGTGCGCTGTAGAGGAGGTTTCCAGGATGGTTATTGGATGAGGAGGGAATGCCGGATTAGGTCACGTGGACAAGGGGACCATGCAATAAATAGGAGGAGAAGGAGGTGGAAGAGGAGGAAGAGGAGGCGGAGGTGGCAGAAGAGGATGAGTCAGCGGCCAGAGAATGAGGAGGAGGAGGGGGCAGTGACAGTAGAGGAGGAGGAGGAGAAGGGTCACGGTGTAGGAGGGTCATGGAAGAGGAGGGGGAGAAGTCAGTGGCGGCGGTGGAGTAGGAGGAGGTTCGCATCGAAGGAGGAGGAAAAGGCAGCGACGACGGAGGAGGAGGAGGGGTCGCAACAGAGGAGGGGTCGATGACATAGGCTTTAACTTTCACGAAGGCTTGAAAGGGTTCAAGGGAGGAGGAGCCTGTTAGAGTTCTTTTATAAAAACCACTGGAACCTTTATCAGTGCTAAAATAAAAAGCGTTGATAAAACATACCTTTATCAGCACTTTATTAGTACTGATAAAGATGGTCCTTTATCAGCGCTAAAAAAGTGCTGATAAAATACTCATTTATCAGCGTTAAAATTATAGTACTGATAAATAGGTATTTTATCAATGCTTTATTAGTGCTGATAAAGATAGGACTTTAACAGCGTTGATAAATATAGGTCTTTATCAGCGCTAAAAAAATGCTGATAAAGGCATAATTTTAATAAATTATTTATATTCTTATATATTTATTTAAAATGATATATAAGATAAATATATATTTATTTATTTATAATTATAACTATTAATAGTATATATTTATAAATATTGGTATATAATTTTTAATATATATATATTAATAAAATTATAATTACAAATGTATTTGAAAAGTATTTATATATATCATTAAAAATATAATAAAATATATTTATTATTTAAATATATTTAATGTAATTTTATAAGTACAATCTTTAGAACATATATATTTTACATAGGTAACATTATGAATTAATCAATACACCACATCAATGGACAACGAGATGTGATGTATAAATGAACATTCAAGCATATGATACATAACATATATGCATGATCAATATATCTGTTAACCAAATTCATTGTAAAACACACATATATTCAATAATTTTAATTATAAATATATATATTAAAAATTATTATATATTTATAAATAAAATAAATGTAATAAATATATTAAATATAAAAAATATAATAAATACAATGAATTAATCCAATAAATACAATAAATCTAATAAATCTAATAAATCTCTAATAAATATATTTATTATTTAATGTAATTTATTATAATCTTATAATTATTTAATTATATATATATATATATTTAATTATAATCTTAGAAATAATTTTTTCAATTAAAACATTATATATATATATATATATATATTTGAATTATTAAAAAATGTATATTAATTATAACATTTGTTTTTTATTTAATGTATACAAATAAATATTATTTTTGAATATAAATGTAATAATTTTATATAAATTAATAATAAAAACTTTTATCAGCACTTTTAGCTAGCGCTAATAAAAGCCAGTGCTTTTTGCTTAGTGTAGATAAAAGACAGCACTTCCCTTGCCCTGTTTTGTGGTAGTGAACACTTATAAAGGGGTCCCCTTTAATAGCGCTAAAAAAAGCACTGATAAAGGGGGTACCTTTATCAGTTATTTTTTTAGCGATGTTAAAGGGTGGTGTTGCAGAAACACAATTTTGTGGTAGTGTCCATGAGAGGGCTTTGTCATTTGATAATCATATCATCCTGATGGATGATCTAAAAGACAGACGGGATATCCTCCATACCAATCTTTACAACTCTCCTTTTTGGGTGAAACTGAAAGGTATCCCATTCTGTGGTAGATCAGATCAAGTTTTGGGAGAAATCAAAGATCGTATTGGTGAGTTTGTAGAATGGGATTGATCAGATCCTATCCATTAGGGGCCTTCTATGATGACCAGGGTGATGGTCAACATATCACAACCACTTATGAGGGGCACCTTCTTGTCAACAATGGACTCAAATGCATGGATCCCATTTGAATAAGAAATTTTTTTGGTCTTATGCTTCTTTAGTGGATGCCTTGGATGTTCAAAAAAAGACTGTGAGGCAAGGGAAGTTGATGGAGAATGAAACATTGTTCTGCAATATAGCCCTTGGTTTTGTGCTAAAAACTCGGGAAAGTCATTTTTACATGGGTTCAGAAGGTAAGGTCCTTTGTTTGCAAGCGACCCCAGTTCAAAACAAGGTCATTCTATTGGGACCTCTGGTCTTTCATCCAGATCATTATGGCCAAGTGTGATCAAAGGGTATGCATAGGCAAATGTTAAGAAGTCCTTCTACTAAAATTTTGAATATCAGTGAACCCCAAGTGATATTTTCTACAACGATTGCTTTTTCACCAAGTGTCTTCCCTCCAACCCAAAGAGTATTCTTAAAGATCCCACTAGTCCCAAATG
Organism: Viscum album; assembly: GCA_963277665.1. Taxonomy (NCBI): domain Eukaryota; kingdom Viridiplantae; phylum Streptophyta; class Magnoliopsida; order Santalales; family Viscaceae; genus Viscum; species Viscum album. The sequence continues at coordinate 546,920,855 of OY728140.1, forward strand.
AATATTCTCTAATAAACCAGATCAAATAAACTGAATCTCAATGGTTTCCATGATCTTTTCTTCAAAATATTCTGGCATATTATGGGGCCTAATATTTTGAGTCTGATGAAGGATCTCTGTATAGGAGAATCCAATTTCTACTCTATTAATTACACCTTGATTACCCTTATCCCAAAGATTAAAAAGCCCTCTTTCATCTCAGACTTCAGACCCATCAGTCTATGTAGTGTGACTTGTAAAATCTTCTCAAAGATTTTGGTGAACCAACTGCAAGTTTGGTCACCTTCTATTATTTTTTAAAACCAAAGTGTCTTTGTTCCTAAAAGTATTATCTTTGATAATGTTATTACAGATTGTAAAATTTTTCAATCTATGAAAACATGCTCGGTGGATAAAATAGGTGTTATGGATTTTTAACTTGATATGACAAAAGCCTGTGATAGAGTGGAGTGGTCCTTTCTCCAGTTTGTGATGAACAAGTTGGGATTTTGTACCAAATGGATTGAAGTTATTATGCAACATGTCACCTTTTTTCATTTAAGATTAATATTAATGGTGGACTCATAAAGATATTTTCCCCTACTAAGGGTCTCTGCTGGGGGGACCCGCTCTCTCATTTCCTCTTTATTTTGGCAGATGGCGTTTTCTCTAATCTTCTTTATGTGGTAGCCCTTGAAAATATCATTCATGACGTGGAGGTTTGTCACTAAGCCCCACCTATTTATCACCACCTTTTTGCTGATGATAGTTTACTTTTTTCAAGGGTCACTCTAGAAGAATTTGTTGTTATCTTTCATATTATCCACAACTACAAATTGGCATTTGAACAGTCAGTTAATCTCTCCAAATCTTAAATCTCCTTTAACTCGGGTGTTCCTTCGAGTATGAAGGACATCCTTTTCCATGCTTCAGGTATCTGGGTGGTCGATAAGTATCAACAATGACCCGACCTTATTACATTACATAATCATGAATTTGGTCAAGAACTCACTTCCTTTCACATTGAGTATCTTTTCAAATTTAGAGCTTTATAGAAAAGGGGCATAACACTTTCATGACATTACACATTAATATAGAGTGGATACCATAAAAATAGTATTCATTTCTTCCAAAATATAAAACTTTTCAAATATAACATGATTTTCTTGACAATTATTCAATCATTTAACTTGGATTCCTTATTTGTCCTACACATCCTTATAACATGTGAAAATCATTTAAAAACTTGGGATGAGAACAAAAATCTCAGTAAGGGATATGAAAATAAGGAAAGAACAAATTAGTCCATGAATACTTGTAACATATGAAATCATTTTCAAAAGACATACTTGTCACTCATATATACTTACTTTGTGAAACATGAGATTTCCACAAGATCCCCAAAAAACATAAGAAGAAAAGTAGAACCATAAAGGTATCTTGGGGAATTAATTACATAACATTTTAACCCTATTAGCTATCTTATAATTTGTAACCATCACGATTACCTTACAATTTGTGTAACCATAACAGTTACACTTGGAGTAACCATACAGTCGACCTCCAACTTACACATACCCAATTTATTGGAGGGAGATATAGGTAGCACCCTTCATCATGAAAAATTACCAAGAACTAGAATACAATCATACAACATGAATAATTTCACAAAAAAATTTCTTTTGAATTTCATAAAACTGAATTTTTAAAGAGGGTTTTAAAATAAAAGTCCCTTATAAATATCATATAGTTGAAGTGATACCTAATAGAGTGAATGGAATATGTATATAAACTATAAATACACATAATTCAACATAATATAATCATAATTCATCACACAAACAATTTTAATACCACATAAATAATGAAGTAGAAGGTTAACCCAAAGAATGGAAATCGGGTTAAGAATTCCCTTACCTCAGATTTTTCTTACTTGAAACTTGTTTAAGCCTCCTGTATAATTGTTAAAAAAGTGTTATTAATATCTTATAGAAACATATTGATGTTTATAATACCTTATATGATCATTTAATTCCATCGTTTCACCCTTTAATTGTTATTATTTTGTTCCTTGCATTGTTTTGGGTGCATTCTTTACATGGTTCCCATGATCGATGCATGATGGATATTCATATCGATTGGAAGCAAAACTCCAGAATTGGAATGGAATGGTATTTAAATATTTCTAGTACCATAAATTATATCATTTATTATTTTGAATTCTGACATGAGGATGATTCATAAGTTAAAACATTATTGATATTTTTTTAGGTCATTTTGGCGATTCTTCAATCATAATGAACTCATTTTGTTTCATAAATTAATAACATGTGTAAAAAATGATTCAAGAATATTATATAAGATAAAATACATAAATTATAATATGTTTCAACCATAAAAATGGTTTCATGACCAGTCTTGAAAGAAGTAAAAGAAATTGAAATCACACCATTCAAGATGTCGGTAAATCGACACATCACGGACGATGTTTTAATTTCTTGAATAAGTGGGAGAGGAGAAGAATTAAAATGGTGTGTATTCCATAAACATTATTAAATCAATAATATGTAAGATACTGTATCATTCACGCCTTTTGGATAATGGGAAGTGAGTAAAGAAGAAAAATAGAAAATAAAATGGAAAGAAAAGAAAGAAAACAAAAGAGGATGTTTACCTCTTGATCTCTTCTCCTTAAGATCCTCCTTAAGGCCTTTGGTTTTGGCCTTTTTGTGAGACCAGAAGATCTAGGACGTGGGGACGAGACTTGGGAGGAGTATTAGACAGAACTTAGGTAAGTCTCAAGGCTTGAGAGGTGTGGGAGGAAGAGGGGAATGAGGGTGGTATTGATAGTGGAGAAGAGGAGGTATTTTACATTATTTTAATCATTATTATAATATTTTTGCTCAAGACTATGAATAGTCTTAATTCACGTGTTCCCAAATAGTAATAATGGCATGTGAGTTCAAACAAAGTGGTATTACATCACTTATAATGTCATAAATAGTGTTTGTAACTGATAATTTGAATATACGGTATTTTACTGTATTTCACTATTCATCATAATTTCAAGAATTTAAAAAAAAATCCCAAAAATCCACCCTTACCATTTTTCAACATGTAGAATTCAAAAATGAACTCAATTTTTTGAAAATAATTTTCTAAATATTATTTATTTAATTTTTAAATAAAATCATACTTTATTCAAAAATTAATAATTTTAAAAATATAACTGCTTTTATATCACATTGAAAAATTAAAAAAATGTCATTATCTTAAATCCTTAAGAAAATAAAATAATAATAAAATTTAATATTCATTAGGGTCATGTTACTATTCATAAGGGTATGCTATTATTCACCAAATATCAAGTTAGTTCCATCACACTCTAAATAACTTTCTGAACGCAATTATAGATGACCATTTTTCAAAATTAAAAACATAAAAGCTATAAAATTATGTTTAAAAGATAGTTATAAATATCTACTTAAAACAAAGTTTCATGAATTCCAATTTATTTTAAAAAAATTGGGGTGTTACATTATCCCGACCTTCTGGAAATTGCATCCTCTCAATTTTAATTACTTACTAAACAAGTGAGGGTACCTTTCCCTGATAGCATTTTCAGACTCCCATGTTTCTTATTCAACCATGTGGTTTCTCCAAAAAACCTTTACCTAGTGGATTACCTTATTCTGCAATACCTTTTCTCTTCGATCAAGAATATGAACTGGTTTCTCTTCATAAGAAAGGTTCTCTTCCAGCTAAACTGCTTTTGGGATCAAGACATGAGTTAAATATAGAACATACTTTCTAAACACTAAAACATAAATAAATATTGTGTACCTGAGACAAACTCGGAGGAAAATCTACTCAGTATGCAACTGGTCCAACTTTCTCCAGGATTTCAAAAGAACCGATGAATTGTGTACTTAGCTTTCCTTTCATAACAAAATGAATCACACTTTTCCAATGAGATATTTTAAGGAAAACATGGTCACCTACCCCAAAAGAGAAATCTTTTCTTCTTTTATCTACGTAACTTTTCTACCTCCTCTAAGTTGTCCTCATGTGTTGCTTGATCATATTCACTTTTTCAGCCACTTCCTCTACTAATTTTGGCTCTATCAAATTTCTTTCACCGACTTCATCACAAAATGCTAGAGTCTGACACCACTTCCCATACAATGCCTCAAAAGGTTTAATTTGTATACTAGAGTGAAAAATATTATTATAAGAAAGCTCAACTAAAGAAAGATGTTGATCCCAACTTCTCTGGTAGTCCATTGAACAAGATCGAAGCATATCCTCCAAATTCTGAATTGTTTGTTCTGACTACCCATCTGATTGAGGATGAAAATCTATACTGTTATTTAATTCAGTGCCCAACGACCTCTGAATGCCCTTCCAAAAGTTAGAAGTGAACCTAGGATCCCAATCAGATACAACGGAAAGAGGAACTCCATGTAACCTGAAAATATATTTGAGGTACAGTTGAGAAAGTTGATCCAAAGACATTGTATCTCGAATAGAAAGAAAATGTACAGATTTTGTCAACTGATCAACAATAACCCAAATGTCATTGTTACCTCAAGAAGTATTTGGAAGTCCCACCACAAATTCCATGAATACATTCTCCCATTTCCACTTTGGAACTGGAAAAGGCTGAAGCATACCCTTCGGTAACTACCGCTCTGCTCTAACCTGTTGACATGTCAAGCATTTCATGGTAAAGTCAGCAATATCTCTTTTCATTCCATCTCACCAATAATACTCATGAAGGTCTCTGTACATCTTTGTACTGCCAGGATGAACTGAAAATGGAGAACTATGAGCTTCATACAAAAATCTTTATTCAACTGGGAATCACAAGGCACATACAACCTTTTATAAAATCTTAAAACATAATCTTTATCAAAGTTAAATTCTGGAAACTTACCCATTTTAACCAATTATACCTTTTTCTGTAACTCACGGTCTTCCTTCTGTACTTGATTAATTCTGTCTGATAACGATGACTGCACTGAAACCTGAAACAAAACAGAGGTATTTCCTGCACCAACAACTTCTAAGAAAAAATTCATCAAATCATTAATCAAGGGATCATGTTCCAAATGTAACATGGTTAATGATGCATGATTTTTTCGAATCAAGGCATGTTCCACTTTGTTTGATTTACCCGGATGGTAATTGATCGTGCAATCAAAATCATTTATCAATTCAAGCCATTTTATCTACCTCGTGTTTAATTACTTCTAATTGAATATATATTTCATACTTTTATAGTTAGTATATATTTGACATTTGGCTCTGTATAAGTGATGGATCCAAATTTTCAAAGCAAAACCACAACTTCCCATTCCAAATCATGTGTGGGATAGTTTAACTCATGAGGTTTTAGTTATCTTGAAGCATAAGAAATTACCCAATCATTCTGCATTTGAACACAACCAAGTCCCTTCAATGAAGCATCACTGTAGATGAAAAAATCACCATTTCAAGAAGGCAAGGCCAAAACTGGAGCATTCACCAATCTCTTCTTCAGTTCCTAAAAACAAACATCACATTCTTCTATCCAAATAAATTTAACCCCTTTCAGGTTAACTTAGATAGCAGGCTAAATAACTTTGCAAAGTTTTTAACAAACTGTAGGTAATAACCTTCTAATCTAATAAAACTATGAATCTCTGTAACATTTGTGGGTCTTGGTCATTCATCAATCACCTTTGTTTTGGTAGTATCAACTGTAATTTCATCCTTATTTACAATGTTCCCAAGGTAATAAATTTGTTGCAACCAAAAATCACACTTTCAAAATTTTCCATACAGTTTATTTTCCTTTAAGGTTTTCAAAAAAACCCTTAGATGTTTTTTATGATCCTCTTTACTCTTAGAAAATAATAGAATGTAATTAATAAACACAACCACAAACTTATCCAAGAACTCATGAAATATTATATTCATAAGATTCATGAATACAGTAGGTGCATTAGTTAACCCAAATGGAATCAAAACAAATTCATAATTCTCATATCTAGTACAAAAAGTTGTTTTTGGTATATCATCCTCCTTCACCTTCAGCTGATGGTATCTGGATCTCAAGTAAATATTAGAAAAGTATTGAGCTCCCTGGAGCTGATCAAACAAGTCATTGATATGAGGAAAAGGATACTTGTTTTTAATAGTGATGTTATTCAAGGTTCTGTAATCAATGCAAAGTCTCATGGAACCATCTTTCTTTTTAACTAACAAAACAGGATCACCCCATGGTGAAGTTCTAGGATGAATAAATCCTTTATTAAGAAAATCATGCAACTAATTTTTCAATTAAAGAAGTTCCATTTGAGCCATTCGATATGGGGGTTTCAAAATTGTTTTATCATCAGGAACTAATTCAATTATGAATTCAACTTCCTGATAAAATATGTCATTGAGTAACTCATTAGAAAAAACATCAAGGTATTCATTTACCAATGGCATATCATTAATCTAAATAGTTCCCTTGTTTTCAACAATATGAGTAAGATAACTTTCATTTCAATATTTCAAAATTTTCTCAGTTTCATGATATGTTATTAATTATATGAGTTCATTCTTGTATACAAACTAAAAATATTCCTAAAAAACAACTTCTTTAGCTCTACAGTCAATCTTATCATGATAAACAGAAAGCCAATCCATTCCTAGAATGACATCAAACTCTACTAAGGGAAAAACAAAAATGTTTTCAGGTAAATTATTTCCACAAACCACAATAGTAAGATTCTTATAATTCCTATTTACTATAATATTTCCCTATAGTGTTTTAAAAATAAGTTTCGGACTCATTTTTTGAGGTGATATTTTCAATTTACTAGAAAACTTCTCAGAAATAAAGGAATGTCTAGACCCCATATTGAACAAAACTTTAGCAAAATCTGAGTAAACAAACAAAGTAACTGATACAACTTCATTGGATGGCCCGACGTCTGCTAACGTAGTCACAAAGGATCTCACTACACCTTTCTGCTTGTATTCTGGCTTCTTTTCATCATTCAGATCTCTCATTGGGAAGAAATTTGTCTAATGACCCATCTCACCACATTTAAAACACTTTATAGTTTTCTTATTAGGATTAGTCTTAGGATCATTTTCATTAAAATATTAGGCCATTTTTTCAAACCTTCCACATCTAAAACACTTCCCATTTTGGTTAAGGCATTCCCTAGGGTGCTTTTTCCCGAACTTTTCACAAACTGTAAACTGGATTTTCTTACCATTAGATTTATTTTGTTGATTATTACCCATTTATTGCCATCTAGACCTCTTCTTTTCCTTATATTCAAAATGCATATAATCATCAGCAAACTCCATCTCTTCCCTCTAAGCACATCAGAAAAGTTTCTCATAACTTTTGAATTCACGGGAGGCCAATTCCCTTCGATACCTTGGCTTTAATCCTGAGTAAAAGCAGTTGATTTTTCTATTAAGATCTTGAATAATATTTGGAGAATACCTCACTAGTCAGGTGAAGTTATATTTATACACTTCCATTGAATCTACCTCATTTTTCTTCAATTAGATGAATTTCTTCTCCATCATAAGCTGAACCACCTTTGGAAAATATTTTTCAAGGAAAATAATTTTAAATTCATCCCACTCTAAGGCATAAACTTCCTCTCTATCCCTGATATTCTTGACCATTGACCACCATTGATCATATTCACCTTAAACATGATAAATGGAAAGACTTACCTTTTTATTATCTGATCATCCCATAACATCAAATATCTTTTCAAGGGATTTAATCCAACCTTCAGTCGCTACTGGCTCAGAAGATCCATTGAAAGTAAGAGGGTGTTGTCTCATAAAATGTTCCACTATTTTCATGTCCTGTTGTGGTACCTCTGGTTGTTCTCTTGCATGGATTCCACCACCATTTATTACTTGCGTTAGTTGATCCATTACTGTCACAAACTACTTACTTCCAATCCCTACCATTCCAGGCTGCAGATTTGGAAGGATATTGTTCTGTCAGTGCCTCTCCTCTTCTACTTCCCTATTTCTTTTGTATAAAACCATTCTGAACAAACATATTTTAGTCAAAGCAACATGGTTATCTTTAAATTCTATAACATTTCAAATTAATCCTAGAGTAAAAATTATTTATGGTATTCTATCACCCTAACCCCTAAAGTTATCTAAACCATCCTCTTATACCAACAATAAGGACTTGACCTTATTAAATTACATAATCATGAATTTGGTCAAGAACTCACTTCCTTTCGCATTGAGTATCTTTTAAAGTTTAGAGATTTAGACAAAAGGTACGTAAAAATTTCATGACATTACACATTAATATAGAGTGGATACCATAAAAATAGTATTTTTTTTCCAAAATATAAAACTTTTCAAATATAACATGATTTTCTTGAAAATTCTTCAATCATTTAACTTGGATTCCTTCTTTTTCCTACACATCCTTATAACCTGTGAAAATCATTCAAAAACTTGGTATGAGCACAAAAAGATCAGTAAGGGATATGATTTTTTTTAAAGGTGAGGGGACAAGCCCCACAAATTTATTTATAAAAGAAAGTCAAGGGGAGAAATACAAGAGAAACAGTGGAAAAATAGATGCATTAAAGTTCCCTACCTTGGGAACCAATCTTTTTCCTTATCTTTTCTCCAATTTTGCGTTCTTGGTCTCTCAGTTCATTCCACAGTTTGCCGCTGATACGCCCCCGACCTCTTCCTCCAGAGTAGCGGTCTGAAATTTCCTGAGCTTGCTGCAAAAGTGTTTCAATATCTTCATCAGAGCTGGCAGCTTGATCATCTTCCTTCTTCTTCATTGCTTCCTTTCTTTTTTTTTCTTTTGGCTCCTTGTTCTTGCTTGTTGCCAACTGCAATCCTCTGCTTCTGATTTTTCACCTTCATTCCCTGCTGTAACAGGAACCTGCATATTGTCAATCTGAGCTTCATAACAAACTCCCCTCGAAGGAGGCATGATTCTAGAATTTGCTGATGGTTTTAGATCTCCTAGAACAGGAGAAACAAGATCAACATTATAAGGAGCATTAACAGGTTTTAAAGGAGTAATAGTGTGTTCAATTTTACTGTACTTCACATTATGCAATTTTTTCACTAAGGAAACCAAATTAGAGTTCTGTTTGGTTGGGCCTTCCTCGGCTTGGGGCTCTGAGATTCCTAAATTCAGAATCATCTCTATATCTGGAACACAGTCCATCTTTGACTTCCCTTTAGACAGATCAGATGAAGGTGCCAGAGTCTGAGGTGTAGCTAAAGCTGCATTCTGTTTTTGTCCAGAATCAGACTCGGGATGAGGATCCTGATGAGAGTTCCCTTGTGATCCTATATGAGTGTCAACCAAATCTGAGGTAGTCTGAATTGTACCCATAATTTCAGAACAAATATAAGTATGATCTGAAGGTTCTAAAGCCATAGTTGTCCTGTTATCTATCATATCCTTCTCCCTAGCTTGCAAGGGTGAAGGGGGATCTCCCTGCTCCACAATCTCCACCCAGAATTTCTTAATTTGATTACAGTTCTTATTAAAATTCAGGTCTCGGGACATGATTACTATAGCATCCCGCCTTTTTATAACATAAACTTTCATTACATTACACAAAACTGGGGATCTTTAAGGTTTAGTGTCTTGGAAACCAGGAACATAATACATGAAAAAAACATAAAGCATTATTCTTAAACACTTGAAATTATTATCCTTAAGTTCATCCTAGGTTCATTACTGCATCTAAACCTGGGGACATACATCAAAAGAAAGGGTGAGCAGAAGGCCCAGTAAGGGAAACAAGAGAAACATTTTACATGTGAACTTGAGATACTTCAATAAGGTCATGAAAAGAACTTTAAGGCATGAGAAAGAAATCATGAGATATATCATAATAAAAATAAAATTTTTCATAACTTGAATATGTGGCTACAACATTTAATATTTACAATCATTTCATTTCACCAAGTTCCATCCCCAAGGTGTCATTAAAAATTACCAAGGTTATTCACCAAGGTATCAGTCTAAAAAGTCATCTCTAGAGATTAAGTCTTTACCCAATGCATTGGAGTGCTATCTGGGCGCACCCTTGACATGTCTTTATTATCATGTGAGCCACATATATCATCATCAATAATTTCATAAACAACCCATATAGCATAAAAGAAATGGGTTTCATTTCATAATCATAACGTTTTAAAAACTGCTTTAAAGACATGATCTTTATGTCACTTTAAACCCACGGAAAGGGAAAGCGGGTTTCATGTATGTAAATCCCAGAATTTAAAATAGAAAATTTTGATATATATGTGAATAAACCTATAGAAATAATATCTTTGAGTATTCACTTAATAACATAAAATAATTTTGAGAAAAAGAGAGAGGCATTTTGAGACGAAAATTCTACAGCATAACGGCTACGTTACAGGGTTTTAGAAAACGTTGAAAAGAGAGGGGACATGGGTCACCCACTAATAAATGATCTATAAAAATAGTATAGGGGCAGAATATAAATGATATGAATCATGGTAATTAAATTTTAAGAACATACCATTTGAAATGAAAAACATGGAAGTAAGACAAAAATAATATTTCTCTTATGAAAATTCGGCAGCCTAACGGCGTCACTTAAACTTCAATAAAAATGAATTGACGAGATCAAATAGGATCTCTCATCATATGATTATAAAATATCAGTATTATAGGTATAGATATCATACCCCAACATAATAAAAAGTAACTTTAAAGACTTGACATGAAAATATAACTTGAAAATGATAAGGGTGAAAAAATCCCTTAAAAATTTGGCAGCCTAACGGCGTCACTTAAACTTTCATAAAATGAAATGATGAGAGTAAGAGGGGATCTCTCATCATATAGACATGAAAAGGGAAGTAAGAGGAATATAAAATAACATCCTCCCACATAATAACATGGATCATAAAAGGAATGACATAAAAGAAATTTCTTGAAAAGAAAGAGAGAGGTCAGATCCCTTACCTTAAACGTAACTCTTAAAACTCAAAGGTTGGGACCTTGAGAGGATTGAGGGAACCTTGGGAGGACTCCTTGGGAGGTAATGAGACCATATCTTCGTTGGGGGAGAGTTGGGAGTGAAGACTAAAGGAATAAAGGGTGGGTATTTATAGGGAAAGTGAGGGGACAAGGCATTAATGGCCAAGGGACACCTCACAAGTGGTTTTCTCAAAACCATGTGCTCTCCCATGATATTTCCCATGGAGTTAGGCCACATGGGTCCCCAAATACAATAATTCATCACCTTTGGTTTTCCTACCCTTAAAATATCTCATGACATCATCATGACACATTTATGATGTCATTAAACATACCGAAACCCTAAAACTGCTTTTTTACTATTCACTGAAAATTCATCTTTCTCAGAAAAATCCCCAAAAATTACCATAACATAATATCGATGCTTTGAGTTCAAAAATAAAGTTCATTTTATAAAAATAATTTTCTAATTATTTTTAATTTAATTTTTAATTAAAAAAATACTATTCACCCCAAAAAACTAATACTTGACTAATAATTTATGAAACTGTTATTTACCCATTTTATTGAATCTCATCACTTAATCAAGGTCTCTAAATTATATTAAAACTTTCTTTAAGTGAGATTACTAATCCATTTGGTCACATTACTAATCCTAAGCATAAAATCACTATCCATAATTTACTATTCATCAAAAATTAAGTTGATCTTATTAGACTCCAAATTCCTTACTGAACACTTTTGCAGAAGACCATTTTTTGAAAATCATTACACATCATTAATTATTTAAGGTTTACATAAATATTTTAAAATATCCTTTTTTTTCAAAATTCATCAATAAATACATCCTAAAATTATTCGTACATTGGAAATTTCACAAACTTCACAAAAGGAAGAAATCTCAATTTATTCATCCCAAAGGATTACACAAAGAAGCTAGGGTCTCGTCACATAGCCCCTTATAACACCAGTATATGGCCTAAGTGTAAGGTGTGCTATGGTGACAGAATCTGAAGGAGGCTCAGATAACATTGCCCTAGTAGTAATCTCTACTAACTTGAACTTCTCCCGTAGGCGTTTCCGTTCAAGCTTGACATGCTGGAGTTCGGCTTGGGCTTGGTCCAAAGTGAAGCCCAAAGATTCCACCTCCTTCCCAAGATCTGATAAGTAGGCTTCATAAGGTTCGAGTCTACTGGATGAAGCCATCGACTCCACTTTCTGTATTAACCATTAACATCTCTATCAAATCATTAAGAGTAATTTAATATACTACTCAAAAAATTTGGGTCGTTACATTCTTCTCCCCTTAAGAAATTTCATCCCCAAAATTTATACTTGAGGCCTAGTTGAAAAGGTGAGGGTACTTTTACTTCATCATTTCCTCAGGTTCCCAAGTCGCTTCTTCATATTTATGATTCCTCCACAACACTTTCACAAGGTGGGTAGTCTTGTTTCGTAGAACCTTGTCTCTACGGTCTAAGATCTCCACTGGCCTCTCCTCATAAGAGAGGTCATGTTCCAGTTGTACCACATCTTGGTTCAGTACATGCGAAGGGTCAGGTATGTACTTCCTCAAGAGAGATACATGGAAGACATTGTGAACTTGAGCTAGGTTCAGTGGAAGTGCTAGACGATAGGCCACTTCTCCTATGCAATCAAGGATTTCATATGGGCCAATGTACCTAGGGATGAGCTTCCATTTCTTCCCAAACCGCATGACTCTCTTCTATGGAGAAATTTGAAGGAAGACTTTGTCATCAACACCAAACTCCAAGTCCCTTCGACGATTGTCAGCATAGCTCCTCTGCTAACTTTGAGCAGCCTTTATGTGTTGTTGGATGGCATGAACCTGTTCTGTCATCTCTTGTACGAGATCAGGCCCAAGAAGCTTTCTCTCACCAGTTTCTTCCCAACAAGTAGGAGTTCTACATCACTTTCCATACAGAGCTTCATAGGGTGCCATCTGAATACTCTAATGGAAGCTGTTGTTATAGGAGAACTCAACTAATAGGAGGTGTTGATCCCATCCACCTTTAAATTCCATTGAGCATAATCTCATCATGTCTTCGAGTGTCTGAATAGTCCTTTTAGATTGGACATCAGTTTGAGGATGATAGGCCATACTAAAATTCAATTTATTATTCAGAGCATGTTGAAGACTTCTCCAGAATTTTGATGTGAATCTTGGATCACGATCAGACACGATGGATAGTGGTACCCCATGCAGCCTCACCACTTCCTTTACGTATATCTTGGCAAGTTGATCCAGAGAGAAATCTTCCCGAATAGAGATAAAATGGGCGGTCTTGGTGAGACGGTCTATAATAACCCATATCGCATTGTTTCCTTTGGATGTTTTTGGGAGACCAGTTACAAAGTCCATAGTGATATAATCCCACTTCCATACTGGTATGGGTAGCGGTTGTAATACCCCCTTAGAAATTTGTCATTCTTCCTTTACTTGTTGAAACACTAGGCACCTTGTAGTGTAATCAGCAATCTCCCTCTTCATGTTATCCCACCAATAATGATCACGAAGGTCTCTATACATTTTAGTGCTTCCTGGATGTATAGAGAAAGAAGAGCTATGAGCTTCATCCATCAGTTCTTTATTTATCTCCGGAATAGATGGAACACATAGTCTTGTACGAAATTTCAATACACCTTCTTGATAAATATTGAAATCAGGTAACTTCCCATCTTTTATAGCCTCCAACTTCTCCTGCAGCAAAGGATATTCTTTTTGATCCTTCTTGATCTTCTCTAGTAATGAAGGTTGAGAAATCATTTGGGATAGGGTTGATGATGTCCCTTTCCTTATAATTCCCATGTCCAATTTTACTAGATCTTTAATTAAGGGATCTCCTAGGATCCTCATTGTTTCCAGAACAACAGGGTCTTTCCTGCTTAATGCATCCGGGACTTTGTTTGCTCTTCCAGGGTGATAATGAATTGAACAATCATAGTCTTTAATAAGCTCCAACCATCTCCTTTGTCTCATGTTCAATTCTTTATGTGTGAAAATATACTTTAAACTTTGGTGGTCAATGTATATATCACATTTCTCCCCATAAAGATAGTGCCTCCATATCTTTAGAGCAAAAACAACTGCCACTAGCTCTAGATCATGTGTAGGATAATTCTGCTCATGAATCTTCAACTGTCGAGATGCATAAGAAATTACCTTGTCATTTTGCATGAGGACGCACCCAAGCCCTTTCAGAGATGCATCGCTAAAAATAAAAAATCCTTCTTCGATAGAGGGCAGTGTTAACACAGGTGCAGTAACCAATCTCTTCTTCAGCGCTTGGAAACTTTCCTCACATTCCTTTTTCCAGATGAACTTAACCCCTTTTCGAGTCAACTTGGTTAGTGGATTATAAATCCGTGAAAAGTTTTTCACAAACCTCCTATAATATCCCGCTAAACCAAGGAAACTACGAATCTCAGTTACTATTGTGGGTTGAGTCCACTCCTCCACAACCATTGTCTTTACAAGGTCAACCGAGATTCCGTCATTGGTTATGATGTGCCCCAAGAAAGCCACTTGTTGTAACCAAAACTCACACTTGATGAACTTTCCAAAGATCCTCTCCTTCCATATAGTTTTCAAAATAACCCTCAGATGATCTTCATGCTCCTCACGACTTTTTGAATATATCAAAATATCATCAATAAAAACTACCACAAAGTTATCAAGGTAGTCCTTAAAGACTCTATTCATCAAATCCATGAAAATAGCAGGAGCATTAGTCAAGACGATGGGCATAACAGTAAACTCATAATGCCCATATCTTGATCGGAAGGCAGTCTTTGGAATATCTTCCTTCTTCACCCTCAGTTGATGATAACCAGATAGAAGGTCAATCTTAGAGAAGAATTGAGCCCCACGAAGTTGGTAAAATAAATCATCAATTCTTGGAAGAGGGTATCTGTTCTTCACTGTGATCCCTTTCAGTTCTCTATAATCAATGCATAGCCGCATTGATCCATCATTCTTCTTCACAAAGAGAACTGGTTCCCCCCAAGGAGACACACTCGGTCGGATAAACCCCTTCTCCAACAAGTCTTGTAGTTGTTTTCTTTAACTCTTCTAGCTCCACATTTTCCATTCTATACGGGGTCTTTGATATCGGTTGTGATCCAGGTACGAGTTCAATGGAGAACTCTACCTCTCTTTCTGGGGGAGGTCTAGGTAACTCCTTAGGAAATACATCCATGTATTCCTAAACAATTGGAACATCTTCTATCTGTATGATCCCTTTTCCTTCTTCATCACCACCGATTAACTCCATAAAGAAAGCTATAGGAGGTGCTTCTAGATAAGGATCAGTTTGGGATATCTCTCCTTGGAAGATAAATGTAGTTCGTTTATTCAAGACTACTGATATTTCCTTACTTCTTCATTTGATCTTAGCATTATAATTTGAGAGCCAGTCCATCCCTAGTATAACGTCGAATTCCAACATGGGAATGACTACTAGATTTTTGATAATATTGTGCTCACTAAAGTAAACACTAGAGTCACTAAACACCGTTGATGCATGGATAATCCCACTTGGAGTCTTGACTGACAACTCTACCTCAAGAAATTCAGGGATTGATTCTATATTCTTTGCAAACTTGGAGGAAATAAAGGAATGCGTAGAACCAGAATCAAACAAAGTAGTTTCTATTTTTGAGAGGACAAAAAGAGTACCTGCTACCATGTAATTCAGAGCTTCAAATTCAGTTGTTGTGATAGTAAAAGCACGACCTTGCTCCCCAGGCCTTTGCTGAGGTTGATGGCGATTCTCCTCCACTACCCTTGGATTTGGACAGAGATTAACATAGTGCCCAAGCTGTCCACACTTGAAGCAATGGACTTCGGGTAAGGCCAGAACCATCTTTCCTCTTTCGTTAGTGTTGGGGAGTTGAGGCTTCACCTCACTATGACAATTCCGAGCAATATGACCTCCTCTTCCACACTTGTAGAACTTGCCACTTCTGATCAAGCAGTTCCCCGGATGCTTCTTCCCACATTTATTGCATGTGGTAAGTTGAATTTTATTTCCACATCTTCCCTGATCAAATGTCTTCCCTAAACTGGGCTCCAACGATCTCTTCTTGTCATTTGATTTATGAGACCACTGTGTCTCACCAAACTCTAGCTCGACTTTCATTGCACTCCACACGATCTCCTCGTAGCTATCGTAGTCCCGGTTGGATAAATTCTTCCGCAGAAGAGGTCTCAGTCCACCAAAAAATCTATCAACCTTCCCACTTGGATCCATGAAAAAACTAGAGGTATATCGTGAAAGTCGGGTGAAGTTCATCTCATAGCTTCCGACAGATTCATTCTCCTTCTGCTTCAGCTCAAGAAAATCTTTCTCCATTCTTGTTTTCATGGAACGAGGGAAATACTTATTAAAGAATATTCCTCGGAACTCTTCCCAATCCATAGCTTCCATCTCTCCTATAGGATTCATGTTTTTGACCAGTGACCACCACTGATCAGCTTCTCCCTCTAGGCGATAAATAACAAGGGTGACTTTTTCTTGTTCCGAACAAAGGAGTACAGAAAAGATCTTTTCAATGGAGCTTATCCACTTTCCGCAACCAATGGGTCAGTAGATCCACTGAATGATTTTGGTTGTTGATGCATGAAGGACTCAATAGAATTTTGTTCCCTTCGTGCTGAGATCTTCCTCTCAGCTTGATTCAAGTTATTACTCATAACTTGAGTCAGTTGGTTCATCATTCGCATGAATGTTTCCATTTCGGCTTCCATCAGAGGGCCGTCAGCACATGGTGCATTGCGGTCACCATCTGCATGGTTCCTCCTATTTCCCTCCATTTTTAAAAAGAATAAAACTTTAGTGAGAAAATTATTTCATTTATGAATCTTTTAACTAAGACTTCATTCTTAGTTAATTACATTTCTCTATAATTCCTTCATAATGATTCATAAAAAGCTTGTGACTAACCAAAAATATCCCCCGGGAGTGTCGTAACCAAGAGTGCAGCAAGGCCCGTTATCGTGCACTAGTTCCCATTCGATTCTAGCTCAAAGTGGTATTTTCGGGTTTTACCCCTATGTACATATGTTCCAGAGCCGCCTCTACCTACTCGTATCCAGATAGGGATGTATTTGTTTGATAAACCACTTACTCAATACTTACCAAAATACCAGGAAGTTTTCCTATATTTAAACTTTTCTATAGGGTTCTTCCTAAAGTTTTTATATCCTAATTTCCACAAATAACTAAACCATCCTCTGATACCAACTATAGAATCCCTCCTTTTTATAACATAAACTTTCATTACATTACACAAAACTGAGGATCTTTAAGGTTTAGTGTCTTGGAAACCAGGAACATAATACATGAAAACAACATAAAGAATTATTCTTAAACACTTGAAAGGCTTCTCCTTAAGTTCATCCTAGGTTCATTACTGCATCTCAACCTGGGGACATACATCAAAAGAAAGGGTGAGCAGAAGGCCCAGTAAGGGAAACAAGATAAACATTTTACATGTGAACTTGAGATACTTCAATAAGGTCATGAAAAGAACTTTAAGGCATGAGAAAGAAATCATGAGATATATCATAATAAAAATAAAATTTTTCATAACTTGAAGATGTGATTGCAACATTTAATATTTAAAATCATTTCGTTTCACCAAGGTTCATCCCCAAGGTGTCATTAAAAATTACCAAGGTTATTCACCAAGGTATCAGTCTAAAAAGTCATCTCTAGAGATTAAGTCTTTACCCAATGCATTAGAGCGCTATCTGGGAAAACCCTTGAAATGTCTTTATTATCATGTGATCCACATATATCATCATCAATAATTTCATAAACAACCCATATAGAATAAAAGAAATGGGTTTCATTTCATAATCATAACGTTTTAAAAACTACTTTAAAGACATGATCTTTATGTCACTTTAAACCCACAGAAAGGGAAAGCGGGTTTCATGTATGTAAATCCCAGAATTTAAAATAGAAAATTTTGATATATATGTGAATACCCCTATATAAATAAGAGCTTTGAGTATTCACTTAATAACATAAAATAATTTTGAGAAAAAGAGAGAGGCATTTTGAGACGAAAATTATGCAGCATAACGGCTACGTTACAGGGTTTTAGAAAACGTTGAAAAGAGAGGGGACATGGGTAGCCCACTCATAAATGATCTATAAAAATAGTATAGGGACATAATATAAATGATATGAATCGTGGTAATGAAATTTGAAGTACATACCATTTGAAATGAAAAACATGGAAGTAAGACAAAAATAAGATTTCTCTTATGAAAATTTGGCAGCCTAACGGCGTCACTTAAACTTCAATAAAAATGAATTGACGAGATCAAATAGGGTCTCTCATCATATGATAATAAAAGATCAGTATGATAGGTATAGAGATAATACCCCAACATAATAAAAAGGAACTTTAAAAACTTGACATGAAAATAGAACTTGAAAATGAGAAGGGTGAAAGAATCCCTTAAAAATTCGGCAGCCTAACGACGTCACTTAAAGTTTCATAAAATTAAATGATGAGAGTAAGAGGGGATCTCTCGTCATATAAACATGAAAATGTAAGTAATATTAATATAAAATAACATCCTCCCACATAAGAACATGGAGCATAAAAGGAATGACATAAAAGAGATTTCTTGAAAAGAAAGAGAGAGGTCGGATCCCTTACCTTAAACATAACTCTTAAAACTCAAAGGTTGGGACCTTGAGAGGCTTGAGGGAACCTTGCGAGGACTCCTTGGGAGGTAATGAGACCAAAGCTTCATTGGAGGAGAGTTGGGAGTGAAGACTAAAGGAAGAAAGGGTGGGTATTTATAGGGAAAGTGAGGGGACAAGGCATTAATGGCCAAGGGACACCTCACAAGTGGTTTTCTCAAAACCATGTGCTCTCCCATGATATTTCCCATGGAGTTAGGCCACATGGGGACCCCAATACAATAATTCATCACCTTTGGTCGGCAAACCCTTAAAATATCTCATGAAATCATCATGACACAATTATGATGTCATTAAACATACAGAAACCCTAAAACTGCTTTTTTACTATTCACTAAAAATTCATCTTTCTCAGAAAAATCCCCAAAAATTACCATAACATAATATCGATGCTCTGAGTTCAAAAATAAAGTTAATTTTATAAAAATAATTTTCTAATTATTTTTAATTTAATTTTTAATTAAAAAAACACTATTCACCTGAAAAAACTAATACTTGACTAATAATTTATGAAACTGTTATTTACCCATTTTATTGATTCTCATTACTTAATCAAGGTGTCTAAATTATATTAAAACTTTCTTTAAGTGAGATTACTAATCCATTTGGTCGCATTAATAATCCTAAGCGTAAAATCACTATTCATAATTTACTATTCCTCAAAAATTAAGTTGATCTTATTAGACTCCAAATTCCTTACTGAACACTTTTGCAGAAGACCATTTTTTGAAAATCATTACACATAATTAATTATTTAAGGTTTACATAAATATTTTAAAATATCATTTTTTTCAAAATTCATCAATAAATACATCCTAAAATTATTCGGACATTGGAAATTTCACAAACTTCACAAAAGGAAGAAATCTCAATTTATTCATCCCAAAGGATTACACAAAGAAGCTAGGGTCTCGTCACATTTCCCCTTATAACACCAGCATATGACCTAAGTGTAAGGTGTGCTATGGTGAGAGAATCTGAGGGAGGCTTAGATAACATTGCCGCAGTACTAATCTCTACTAACTTGAACTTCTCCCATAGGCGTTTCCGTTCAAGCTTGACACGCTGGAGTTCGGCTTGGGCTTGGTTCAAAGCGAAACCCAAAGATGCCACCTCCTTCCCAAGCTCTAATAAGTGGGCTTCATAAGGTTCGAGTCTACTGGATGAAGCCATCGACTCCTCTTTCTGCATTAACCATTAACATCTCTATTAAATCATTAAGAGTAAGTTAATATACTATTCAAAAAGTTTGGGTCGTTACAATTCCAGCCTCTTCTGATGGCTCCAAGGAGTCTGAGACTTCAGGTCTTGAGACATCCTTATTGTTAGAAACAGTAGGTAAAGAATCCTTGTTCAGCTGATCCAGAATATTAGATTTAGGTTTCACCCTTTCAAAATACATACTTGTCACCTATATATACTTACTTTGTGAAACATGATATTTCCACAAGATCCCAAAAAAACATAAGAACATAAATAGAACCATAAAGTAATCTTGGGGAATTACTTACATAATATTGTAACCCTCTTATCTACCTTATAATTTGTAACCCTCACAGTTACCTTACAATTTGTGTAACCATCGCAGTTACACTTGGAGTAAACATATGGTCGAACTCCAACTTACACATACCCAATTTATTAGAGGTAGATATAGGTCCCACCCTTCATGATGAAAAATTCCCAAGAACTAGAACACAATCATAAAATATTAATAATTTCATAAAAATGTTTCTTTTGAATTTCATAAAATAGAATATTAAAAGAGTTTTTTAAAAGAAAAGTCCCTTATAAATAACATATAATTGAAGTGAGACCTAATAGAGTGGATAAAATAAATATATAAACTATAAATACATACAATTCAACATAATATAATTATAATTCATCACTCAAACAATTTTAATACCACATAAATAATGAAGTAGAAGGTTCACCCAAAGAATGGAAATCTGGTTAGGAATTCCCTTACCTTAGGTTTTTCTTACTTCAAACTTGTTTAAACCTCCTATATAATGGTTAAAAGAGTGTTATTAATATATTAAAAAACATATTGATGTTTATAATACCTTATATGATCATTTAATTACATCATTTCACCCTTTAATTGTTAGTATTTTGTTCCTTGCATTGTTTTGAGGGCATTCTTTACATGGTTCCCATGATCGGTTCATGATGGATATTCTTTTCAATTGGAAGTAAAACTCTAGAATTAAAATGGAATGGTATTTAAATATTTTCAGTACCATAAATTATACCATTTATTATTTTGAATTATTACATGAGGATGATTCATAAGTTAAAACATTATTGATATTTGTTTAGTTCATTTTGGCGATTCTTCGATCGTAATGAACTCATTTTGTTTCATAAATTAATAACATGTGTAAAAAATGATTCTAGAATCTTATATAAGATATAATACATAAATTATAATCTATTTAAACCATAAAAATGGTTTCATGACCAGTCTTGAAGGAATTAAAAAAATTGAAATCACATCGTCCATGATGTCGGTAAATCGACACATCACAAATGGTGTTTTAATTTCTTGAATAAGTGAGAGAGGAGAAGAATTATAACGGTGTATCTTCCATAAACATGATGAAATAAATAATATGTAATATACTATATCATTATTTCCTTTTGTATAAGGGGAAGTGAGTAAAGAATAAGAATAGAAAATAAAATAAAAATAAAATAAAGAAAACAAAAGAGGATGTTTGCATCTTGATCTCTTCTCCTTTAGATCCTCCTTAAGGCCTTTGGTTTTGGCCTTTTGGTAAGACAAGAAGATATAGGACATGGGGAAGATCCTTGGGAGGAGTATTGGGCAGAACTTAGGTAATTCTCAAGTCTTGAGAGTTGTGGGAGGAAGAGGGGAATGAGGGTGGTATTTATAGTGGAGGAGAGAAGGTATTTTACATTATTTTAATCATTATTATAATATTTTTGCTCAAGACTATGAATAGTATTAATTCATGTGATTAAAAAATAGTAATAATGACATGGGAGTTAGAACCAAGTGGTATTACATCACTTATGATGTCATAAATAGTGTATTTAACTAATAATTTGAATATACGGTATTTTACCGTATTTCACTATTCATCAAAAATTCAAGAATTTCATAAAAATATAAAAAATTTAACCTTACCATTTTTCAATGTGTAGAATTCAAAAATGAACTCCATTTTTTGAAAATTATTTTCTAAATATTATTAATTTAATTTTTAAATAAAATCATACTTTATTAGAAAATTAACAATTTTAAAACTATAACTTCTTTTATATCACGTTGAAAAATTAACCAAAATGTCATTATATTAAAGCCTTAATAAAATAAAATAATAATAAAATTTACTATTCATTAGGGTCATATTACAATTCATAAGGGTATGTTACTATTCACCAAAAATCAAGTTGGTTCCATAAAACTCCAAATAACTTACTGAATACAATTGTAGATGACCATTTTTTGAAATTCAAAACATAAAAGCTACAAAATTATATTTAAAGGCTAGTTATAAATATATAATTAAAAAAATTCATGCATTCTAATTTATTTTTAAAAACTTTTGGGTGTTACAAAAATATTTGTGGCTCCCCACCATTTTTGGCTACACAAAAAAGAGGTGTTTTCAGATATCCTTGATAGAGTGGAAAAAAAGATTCAGGGATGAACTTTTAAAAGGATTTCTAAAGATGGAAAGGAAAATCTTATAAAAGGTGTGACTTAATAAATCCCAACATATGTTATGTCTCTCTTTAAACTCCCCATATTTTTCATTGACTAACTTCAGTCTCTCTTCGTTAACTTCTAGTGGGGTATGAACAATGGAAGGAACAAAATTCATTGGATTTCCTGGGATAATCTCTATCTTCCTAAAGCTTACATGGGAATGATTTTTTGGGATATGCAACACTTTAATGATGATCTCATTTCCAAGAAAGGTTGGCGACTTATTCAACACCCAGATTCTTTGTGTGCCAGGATCCTCCACAAAAAATATTTTCCACATTCGGACTTCCTCCAAACATACTTATAGCCTTGCCCCAGTTTTCTGTGGAGAAGCTTGTGGGGTTCGTGTGAGCTACTCAATATGGGGCTCTACTGGAGGATTGGAGATGGGGTTTCTATTAGGGTTTTGAAAAACCCATGGTTGGTTGATAGTGGGGGATTTAAAGAGAGCTCTCTTGTGATCGCTGGTTTGGGGGCCGCAACTGTTTCCTCTCTTTTTAATGAGATAGGTGATGACTGGTGTGCTGAAAAATTGTACTCCTAGTTTATTGAGAGAGAAAAGAAACTCATCCTTATCATTTCTTGTGTAAGGGAATTGGTCCCGAATCATCTGTGATAGAGTCAAGAATCCTCAGGCGCTACTCAGTTAAATCGGGTTATAAGCTTTCTCTAGAAACATCGATCATGGAGAATAGTAAGATGTAGAAGACTCTATGGAATCTTTTCATGCCACCCAAGGTTTGATTTTTTTGTTTGGAAAACATGCACCCAAATTCTCCCATCCAAAGAGTTCCTTACGTTTCATCACACAAATAATAATCCAATATCCCCTCTTTGTATGGATTCTTCCAAATTATCCATGCATTTCATTTTCAATTACCCTAGATCCAGGTTTTTTTTTGGCATGCTTGGAAATAAACGTTGATACATTTGTGTATTTGGAACATGACTTTGTAGAACTTTTGAAAAAGTGAGTTTCATCCCTTTCAGCATAGACGGTGAATATATTATACATAGTAGCATTTTTTATCTGGGTTAGATGTAACAATTTAATTTTTAACCAGTTGGAAAAACTATGCTTCTTTTAGGTTTATCAGGCTTCATCTTGGTTGGCTATTTGGAACCATAACCATTCACAACATCATTCCCCTTCCATGCGGCTCGATCCAGGTCTTTGGAATCAACCTCCAATAGGATCCTTAAAGATTAATGTGGATGTGTCCCTTTATTATAGTGGTATTACCAGTGTTTGTGTGATTGTTTGGGATTTTCTTGGCTCAATTGTTGCTATTTGACAATCCTCCTTCTCCTCTTCCTAGACTCCACCAATTGAAAAATCCCAAGATATTATTGTCTGTTTGGAATTTTCCTGTGAAAGAGGATGGAGATCTCTTATCTTGGAGTCAGATTTTCTTAATATTTTCAATGCTATATCTGCATTGAAAATTGTTCTTCAACCGTTTGGTTTGTTGGCCATGAAGATTAGTTCTCTTCAACACCTTTTCACAACATGTTACTTCTCTTTCACCAAAAGGGAGGGTAATAGCGTTGCTCACCTGTTGGAGACACATGGACTTTCAGGTGCGTCTCATGACTGGTTATATGATTTTTCACCTTGGATTTCTGCCCTTATAATTCCTGATCTTTGATATTTTAATTAAATCCCTTTCTCTTAAAAAAATTAGTGAGATGCGAGGACCAAGCCCGGTCTTCCAACTTTTTCCACTGAGGTCTAGGCCCACTTCCCAAGGCCTGCTA
Source organism: Viscum album (assembly GCA_963277665.1). NCBI lineage: Eukaryota > Viridiplantae > Streptophyta > Magnoliopsida > Santalales > Viscaceae > Viscum > Viscum album. The sequence goes on from OY728140.1 coordinate 546,945,102, forward strand.
AAATCCAAATCAGAGGTCCAAAATTTTCATCATCTTCTTCCTTTGTGTGTAGAATAAAATCCACTGTGCTGCTATGTACTGAATTGCTTCACCCTCAAAATAAACATAGCTTAATCTTGGGAAGAGACACTCCTTACAGAATTGATCACAACCATCGAAGTTACACACATGACACTCATCAAGATGAATTAGAAGCTCAACTCAACACTGAATGGCAGGACAATGAAGGTCATTTCTTATAAATAATTTTATCCCTCACTCAATAAAAACATTAAAAATCTTCCGACCCTAGGTGTAATTTCTTTCCACATTTTCCTTTTACATTTTAATTTTAATTTTAATTTTTTTCTTCATTTTTTAACTATGTGTTATTCTATTCTTCCCCAATTCTCTATGTTTTTTCTCAAATCTTCATGTTGTGTTCGTAACATGATCTATTCAACTCCAAATAATGGAGAACTTACTCAAGGGCTAGGTCCCCCAGGGAGATCACACATGCACTTTGTTCTTTAACTATTTCTAGGTTTCATCCTTGATGTAGTAGAAAAATGGAAAGAGGCAGATCAATGATGTTCATTTTCTCTTTTTGATGAGTTGTTTCATCCTTGAATCTATCAAATAATCTCTTTCTCCCACTCTCAATTCACAATGCATATCAGTGGAGCACTGTGGATTGAGGGATGAACAACATATAATGAAGTTGGGTGTTGAGACAGCGAATGCCTCGATCGAGTGTGTTCATTGCCTCTTCATTTTAGAGGAGATGAAACTGGATGTATCATGGGAGACTTATCTTATGTATGTTCAAGACCACAAATTAGAGAGAGGATATCAATGGAAGAATGATATTGACGCCATTGTCTGATGCTAACTTAAGAGGACAATAAAGAATATGTTTGATCGACCCTAGATCCAACCCCTTTCACCAATTATTTTGTTTGAGTTCTATTTCATTTATTTTAATTTTTTAAATAAATAAAAAATCAAACAAATGATTTTGGTTGTTTTAAAAATTTATAAAACAAAAGAAAGACACATAAGTGAATTGAATAGTGATAATATGACCCACACACACTCCTTGGTAAATGATCCAGGCCAACCCTATACTATATTCCAATTTTGATAAAATATAAATTATGTTTGGCTATGGCCCGTGAAAATCGTGCAATCAACTTGGGGTCATTTCTGGGTAGTAAGGGTTAAGTTTTCGCTACCCTAAACACATTTGTAATTAGTGTTTTTTATTTTTTGTTTTTTGTTTTTGTTTTCTTTTTTATTTTTCTCTCCAAATTGGGATAATCATTACAGTGAGACCATTATTTAATGGATCCTCATCCATATGCTCAGTACATATTCCCACATGCATCCTAGGAGATGGACTCTCAATGACAGTACAAACAACAACCTTTGGTATACACAAATGGGTATGATGATGGAAACTACTACACACACGAACCCAACTACCATCAACAACACAGGCCCCCAAACCATAAAACTGAAGAAGAGCTTACACTAGAGGAAATTAAGTGATACTCATCTATGTTGAAGGAATTTTAAGTGATATAAAACCAAAAATTGGTGGCACATAGAGAAATTATTATGGAATTAAAGGGTATCCAAGCTGTAATAGTCATTTCCCTCCAAGAACTCATTGAGAAAAGGAAGCAAGAAGAAGTAGAAGAGTTTTATTCCACCATCCTTTCTTAAGAGAATATTAAGGAAGGAGAATTTTTAAAGGTAGAAGATCTCCCACTGTCCACCCTTGAGTATACCTTTCCAGAATTAGTGTACCAAGACGAGAAGCTACATGCTGGAATTTTTTAGAGAGACTTTCATTTGAACTTCACTTTCTCTGATTTTATTAAAAACAAATTGTCTATTGATATACCTTCTGTTGTAAATGAAACCACGTGATATGAAGATTGACTATCTATCCTGGACAATGAAGATGAAGAGGTGGGTAAGCTCACATCTAAATAGAAGATGGAATTCCCAATGTTACCACCATCCACACAAGAAAAATTCAAAGAGGCATTGTACCAAGAAATTGATTTACATGCTGAAACTGGTGAGAGAGTTACCAATGAACTGAAATCATTTCTTTCTAAGTTTTTACAATATGAATTGTCTAATTTTAATCATGTAGATTCATCCCAATTGATTCATATCTTGGATAATGAAGAAGAATGATGAGATAGATACTACTTGGAGGAAAGAATTAAAGAATCACAAGATGTGGACATTACAACTGACCTTCCAAGTGTGATGTACAAGAAACGTGAGTTTCAATTTGGTTCATATGAGGGAGTGAATCTATGCTCAAGGTTGACCATAGAACACTCAGGAGAGAGCTTCACTCAAACTTGTTGAACAAATAAACACCAGGTTGTGTCTACTCTATTTCACTATTTATTCACAGTAATTTTTGTGCATTCTGCTGGAACTTAAATGAGTAGTCATGATAAAGTGTGGGGGAGAGATCTTAACTTTTTTAGATTTTAAATACTTTTTATAACTATCTTAGAACATGTACATACAATTTGTTTTTTTAGAGAGTATCTATAAAATCTGTAAATAAATGAAAAAAAATATATAAAAAAGAAAACTTTTAAAAATCTACATATAAAAATAAAAACAAAAGAGTTATGTTCTGGTTGTAAATATTGTAAATAGACTTTTTCTATTTTAATTTTTTTATTTAATTCAAAAAAACAATAAAAATAAAAAACAATAAAACAACATAAAATCTAAAAAAAATGAGGAATCTGTACATAATTTCTATAGTTTTATGTTATTCTATATTTAAAAAATGTCCTATAGATATGGTTCTATAAATAGAATTTTGTATAGTTTCTGTATTAAATTTTCAAACCTTTCTTGAACCTCATTTCTGCCCTGCCTAGTTTGAATATAGCATGCTAGAATTAAAGTAATTCATTGGTTCTATAACTATGAGAATTATATTATTGCTGAGTGAAATCAATCACTGTCTTTATAAATTTTTTTTCTTAAAACTAGGAAAAGGAGTTTGAGTGAAAGATTTTTGTGGAATCAATTTTATAACTCGAAGTCTCTGTAATTTTGAACTTAATCTGAGGTAACTTGACCACTATAGGAAAGAACACTTTAGGGAGGCAACTCAAATAAAAACAATTCAAGTCCTTTGAATCTGGATTAAAATGGGAAATTGAGAACCCACGATGGATTTTTGACACAATGAAACAGTGTGTGTGAGTATCCCTCTGTAAATTTCAATAAGTGATTTTTCACAGTGCCTCTGCACATACATGGCTGGAAAAAATTCGTAAAAAAATCAAAATTCAAAAATATGATTAAGTGTCAAAAATGGATTCATTTAGGGGAGGTGAATATTGAACCCATGAAGGTGACATTTGAATTATAACACATTCATTTTAGTTGTCTTAATAAATTGAAAAATCAAACTTTGGCTTGAGAGACTTAGGAAAGAGGGAAAATGAAAGTACTTTTTGTTAAAATTTTGATTCCACTTAAATCTAATTCAATCCACTCCTGAACTAAAACTTTGATTTCATTGAAGTGAGGTAATGGTTTAACTCTCATATGAGGCATGATATTTCAGATATTGGATGAATTTGGGTTTTGTTTCAATTCTGACTGTTAAATTTAAATATAGGCAAGATGAATTTATTTTTTTCCTTTATTTTTTAATAAATTAAAATTCAATGATAATATTTCCTGAGGGTTCGATATTTTAAGTGTGGGGTGTGATGTGAGATAGAATTTTCAACATTCATTGTTTGTTATTCATTGAAAATACCCATACTTTTAATTCAAATACTTGGTAATTCATTCATTTTTTGTGACTTTGTGAATTTTGGACTTAAATGTTAAATGATTTAAATATTGTTTTTAAATTATATATTCATTTTTTAGGATAATTTGAAAAAGTCATACCATTGAAATTGAGATTGATTTTTAAGATGTGAAATTACAATTTTAAAAATTCAATTTGGAGTTACAATTTTAAATGGATTTATTTCTGAGCTTCAACCAATTTATTAATTTATTAATTAAATTAAATCCAAAAATTAATTTTGAAATTAAAACTGAAAAATAAATTATGATTTATTTTGACAATTCAGAATTTTTGAATTTGAAAAAATGATTGGAAATTAATGTTCTGTAAAAGTGGAATTTGAATTGATTAAATTAATTGAAATTGGAATTAATTTGTATAGAGGGATGTGATTTTTAAATTTATTGTTTTATCATTATTTTAAATTAATTAATTGGAACAATTTTATATTGAAATGGATTTATTTTGTTTATATGAAGGTTGAAAAAATGAAAAGGTCAGAAGTAACTTTTCCTTGCATGATCACCACACTGACCAGACGCGTTGAATTTTTCATTGATCGTGATCCTCGGGGTCAGTAAGGTTACCATACAGCCTTCAGTATGACTGTATGAGATTATCGTGAGTTCCCTCCCCATCTGATGAATCCACCATCGTATTGCCACTGGTTGAACATCGCTGAAGTCGAGTCCCATAATGGCCTAACCAGATCTGTTGGAGAAGACTATCACACCGCCAGAGAAGAATAGATCTGAATCTCCCTCGCTGCACCACTCGATGAAGCCAACCACTAGATCTGATCCACCGTAGGTGAATGAGCAAGGAGATGAACCCTTGATGTCACCACTATAAAGTCTTCGCTGGTCGAAGCTCTCCATCTTCCACCAGTCGGAGGAGAATATTTAAACGAGTTGCTTCCGGTTAGAGAACGACTGAACCTGAACACCCAAATCACTTTTTGATGAACTCAAACCCACCCTATCTGAATCCCTCACAAAATAGCATGCACCATCATGAAAGAAGAGGAATCTGGCCATTGTTCTATGGGGAAAGATGGGAAAGCAACGAATGCCCAAATAATAGAAAAGGCGAATGCGCAGCGGAAATAAAATCTTTCACTCCAAATAAAAGAGAATGCGTTGAACTAAAGTGGATGCGCAGTGACCAAAAGGAAATGTGCAGAATGTAAGACACCGGAAATTTTTACGTGGAAAACCCAAGAAGGGAAAAACTATGGGACCTAGTCTAGAAAGTGGAATCCACTAAAATGAATAAGTACACAGTAGAGACTCCCCAAAAATTGAAGGGATCTCAAAAGTAATACTCTCTGATGTAGAGGAAAAATTATCATCAATGAAAGGCGGTCACCAAATTGGCTCTACTCTTGACATTGTGGATGTCCTGTAAAATCCTTCTCACTGCCTCCTTTTATAGCAAAACAATCAGCATGAAGATGTGTCGCCACGTCAAAAATGAATCTCCACGTGAAATAATTCACCCGGTATTGACCCGCATTAAAAACACCTCATTAATAGAAAAACTGTGTGGTGCACCAATTGAGGAGGCATTACACGATGCACCAACCAGGAAGGCGCCCAATAAACTCCCCCTCCAACTCAAGTGGGGATCATTGCCAACAATTTTTCACATGTGATAAAAACTATATCCGCCTCCCCTACAAAAAGAAATCCAAAAACAAACTCTGGTTGTTATCAACAACAAAACATGCCTCATGAGTCCTGCTAGTCAACTAGACTTTCAATATCTGAGAAACACCACTGGTACCACTATTGTCTTTCGATAACGTCCTTCGATTCCTTGAAAAACTGCTCCATAAAATGTCTACCACCGCGTTCTGCAACCGAGGACTTCAACCTCACTTTGATACCAGATGTTTGGAAAGATGGGAAAGCAACGAACGTGAAAACAATAGAAAAGGAGAATACGCAAAAAAATAAAATATTTCCCTCTAAATAAAAGAGGATGCACAGAACTAAAGTGGATGTGCAGCGACCAAAAGGAAATGTGCAGAATGTAAAGTTGACACCAGGAATTTTTATGTGGAAACCCCAAAAAGGGAAAAACCACGGGACCTAGTCTAGAAAGATAAATCCCCTAAAATAAAGAATTACATGGTAGAAGCTCCCCAAAAATGGAAGGGATCTCAAAAGTAATACTCTCTGATGCAGAGGAAAGATGATCATCAATGAAAGTCGATCACCAAATTGGCTCTGCTCTTGACATTGTGGATATCCTGTAAAATCCCTCTTGTTGCCTCCTTTTATAGTAAAACAATCAGCATGAAGATGTGTCGCCATGTCAAAAACACATCTCCGCATGAAATAATTCATGCGGTCTTGACCCGCATTAAAAACGCCTCATTAATAGAGAAACTGTGTGGTGCTCCAATGAGGAGGTGTTACGCGATGCACCAACCAGGAAGGCACCCAACATGTTCTCCCCTAATATCACCGTCGAGCTCACCAGAGAAGATGCATCACGTGCCTCCTGTTGTCATTGAGGGAGAAGGTTGCACCACCTGAATACTCGAACATCCCCCCCACCCAACGAGCAGAACCTAAAAAGAGAAGAAAAAAATAAAAACAAATAAAAAAGAAAAATATATATGTATAATAATAATAATAATTATAGTTATCTATATAACTATATATATATATATAATAATAATAATTTGTTTCTAAAATTATTTGATGTATTCTTGTTGGCCAATTGTAGTGACATCCTGAGCCCAAGACCGATCTACCCACTTTTTCCACTAATGTCCATGCCCACTTTTCAAGGCCCGCTGAAATCCAAATCATAAGTCCACCATTTTCATCATCTTCTTCCTTTGAGCATAGAATAACATCCAGTGTGTTGTGATATACTGAATTGATTCACCCTCAAAATAAACAGAGCATGATCTTGGGAAGATATGCTCCTGACAGAATTGATAACAACCATCATAGTTACACATGTGGCACCCATCGAGCCGAAGTCAAAGATCGCCTCGACTCTAAATGCGAGGACGAAGAAGGCTATAATTATAAATAATTTTCTCCCTCACCCATTAAAAACATTTAGCATCTTCCAACCCAAGACATAATTTTCTTCCACTTTTTCTATCTTCATTTTAATTTTAATTTTAATTTCAATTTCATTCTTCATTTGTTAATTGTGTGTTCTTCTCTTCCCTAATTCTCTTTATTTTTCTCAAATTTTTGTTCTATGTTTGTAATGTGATCTCTTCAGCTCCAAATCATAGAGAAATTACCTGAGGGATAGGTCACCGGGGGAGATCACAAAAGCATTTTATTCTTTAATTATTTATGGGTTTCATCCTTGATGCAATAGTAAAATGGAAAGAAGTGGATCGATGATATTTATTTTCTCTTTTTGATGAGATATTGCATCCTCGAATCTATCAAATCATCTACCCATCCCTCTCTCGGTTCATAGTGCATACCAGTGGAGTGCTGTGGATTGAGGGATGAACAACATATGATGGATTTGGGTGTTGAGATAGCAAATTCCTCGATTGAGCGTGTTCATTTCCTCTTCAATGTGGAAGAGGTGGAACTGAATGTATCGGGGGGGGATTTCTCTAGTCTATTTTCAGAAATGAAAATTAGATGGAGGAGGGAATTATAAAAATGAAATTGACACCATTCTCATATGATAACTTAAGAGTATAATGAAAAATATATGTGATAGACCTTGGATTCAACCCCTTTCACCCATTGTTGTGTTTGAATTCTATTTCATTTGTTTTTGTTCGTTAAATTGAAAACCAAACAAAAATCAAAAAAATAATTCTGCATTTTTTAAAAATTGAGAATAAAAAAAATACATAAGTGAATTAAAATAGTGATAATCCAACCTATACACACTCCTTGAGAAATGATCTGGGCCAGCACTATGCTGCATTCCAGTTTTAATAAAATATAATTTTTTTACTGCAGCCCATGGAAACCGTATGATCAGTTACTCTTATAGTTAGATTACTATTCTAACATTCATGTTAATATTCTAATGATAATATTTTCAATGGTTACTTTACCCATTTGTTAGAGGCACCAGATCATATGATTACATTAGGGGTGAATTAGTGTAAATTTTTCTTTTTTACTATTTCTTCTTGAAATAAACCTCTTAAGCTAGTCAAAGGACAAATATCTCACAAGAATATTATTCTCTCATCCTTTCATGATAATGTAGAAAATAAATAAAACAAGGAACACATCAATTTTTACAAGGTTCGATAACATTTTGTGAGCCTACTTCTTACTGCAACCAGTTTTTCACTGGCTACAGATTTTCCACTACAAGTAAATCACTAACTTACAATGGGTAGGGATGAATCACCCTTCACCTACAATTTCAATGAATCTTGTTGCTTCCATTACATATCATCCCACTAGTTTTACTCAGCATCTTGCCGGTTACAATGAGTCTGAAAAAATGAGAAAGTTCACTTGAAGCTTCAGGTTGCTTCTGCAATCGATGAAGATCTTCTCAATGAGCCTCTAGAATATTCAAGATAGAATGCTTACCTGTTTAGAATGTCATCATTATTGGTTTATCATGTTTAAATTGATAAAAATGTTAAAGAGCATAAAGTTAGAATTGATTGATTAATTTGATAGATAATTAAATAAGAGACATGTTTGAAATTCAGCGTTTATTGTAAGTTAATGGTAATTCAAACTGATGCAATGTGCATGTTTAATTGAATATGATCTTCTATGTATTAATGAAATTGATAAATAATGTGAATCATATTAATTCTTATTGAGGATAATAATAAAAAAGGCATGTTAAATGATAATATCATCACTCTAATTTTGTTGAAACAAGAATTAATGCTAAGAGAATGTTAAATTTTTTATAGTTTTTTATTGATGATGCCTTAGGTTTCCCTTAGTCAGAACCTGTGAATAATGAATCAGCTAATTCAAGATGGAATTAGAACTAATTTCTTAATAAAGATAAATTTTTGGGGAAATAGGTGCATGTTTTCTTAATGGTTGAATTCCTTATGTTGGGATCTGTGAGTGCTCATTTTCATGTGAAGGACAAATGCCTTATTTTAGGTCCAATTTTCCTTATTGATTATGCTTGTTTTCTTGTTTCCTTGTGATGCGCTCTAGATATGATCCTTGTTATATGATTTGGATATGAGACTTATGATGTGATCTAGATATGAGTCTTGTGATGTGAGCCTAGGATGGATGAGCCTGGGATGGATGATGTGATATAGGTCAGGGTGGTCCAGATGATGTGGCAACAGTTGATGCCTATGATAGAGAGATGCATCAGGATATGCATGAGGGTGTCGGGGATGAAATAAAAGATAATTGAATGGGTTGATGTTTGGATTACTTATTGATGTGATAAATTTATATGTTTGCTTGATATGAATCTTTTTAATGGTTGATGACCAAGTTGCTTGTTTATCTTCATTACTTTTCCCACTTCTTGAGGTAGCTAGATGTGCTTAGTTTCATATTTTATCTTGATGGTAGCTTATGATGTTTTCCTAGAGTACCTGTAATTATGGAAATTTTAAAAATGTTTAATCCATGGGGTTATTTTTTGTAGGAATGCAAAAGAGATGATCTTGAGAAATCATGGGCTCAGTTTGGATTGTGCATGGAGGGCATGGACTTCACTCTAATGATTAATGTAATGTAATATGGAATAATTTTAATGATTAATTAATTTTTATTAAATTAATTAATGAAAGTATAATTATAAAAAAAGGAAAGAAGTAATTTAATGTAGCTCTTTAAAATAGTTGTGCGCTTATAGGACATCTAGTCCCTAGCAGTGGAACTCAGGTGTTCAAGTAATGATAGCTACAGTTGAGCCAAGGACTAGGATATACCTGTAGTGTGGTTGTGAGCTATATTATATCATGTATATTCTATGATTTCTTATGCTTCCCCACCCATGTCAGTTAAGGCGACTGACACTCAGTGGACTTTGGGAGGGTGTTTTTCCCTAACATTCTGGTGGGAGGATAGATAGATGACTACCCTCTATGGCCCCACTCTCTTATCTTGGTTGTTCATGTGTTAGTATGTACAGTGGCCAGTTTCCCTATATATGTGTTTGTAGAGAGTTATGATGGCTTGTGGTTATTTCACACACATGTATCTCTGGATATAGTTGTTGGAACTAAGGCCTTTCATAGCTGGAAATGGAGTCTAGTTTGTTCTTATTGTCAATCCACACTGGGTTGATCAGGGAGTTTGCAAGGAAAATGATCTTACTACAGAATATGGATATAGTGTTAAAGGTGACATCATTTCCTAGTGTTTGCCAAATTTTTGGGCTAAAAAATTAGGAGGATGGAGCATGCTTCACAAAAGGTGGTTTTCTAGGATTGACTCTTCTCAAATATGGTAAAGGCATGAGTTTCATGATGATTAGGTTTCATGAAGACTGGTTTTTGAAAAGGGTTTAGCTTCCAAAAGTTACGGAGCTTCACGGATTCATGATGGAAAGAAAATTTTCTTCACGAATATGAAAGACATCATGAGTACATGATGGGTTGACAGTGAATCTTTACGACTGTGAGAAGCTTCGCAAATGGGTTAAATTTCACTGAAGCTTCACGAATAGAGGATCCTTGCAAACATGATTTTGGAGGTTCCCAAAAGCTTTTGAAGGCATGTTATCTTCTTGAAGGGATATTCCTATAAATAGGCGGCTATACCCATTTCATTTGGCATGAAAATAATTGGATAAAATGCTGAATCTCTCTGATTTCGTGAAGGCTAGGATCTTCATGAATCTAGAATTCTATGCGAGCTTGAGTATCATGAACTGATTGGTTAAGTCTTGACTAATTATAATTCTTATGAGTTATGATAGTTTTGCGAAGATTGGGAGTTTTGAAAATATTGGGAGTTTTGCAAAGACTTAGTGTTTCACAAAGGATGTGAGCTTTGTGAAGGTAGTTTTTTCTGTAAAGGTAGTGAGCTTCACGAAGGAAGTGTGCTCTATGAAGGTTGTGAGCTTCATGATGGGTGGTTTCTTTATGAAAGTGTGTGGGTTTTTGAATACTGGTTTTTCATTGAAACATAAAGGAGGCTACGTGAAGGCTGAGAGCATTGTGAATAGTAGTGTTGAACATCTAGTTTAAGTGAAAAGTGTTTTCAAGTGAATCAACTCAGGATTACAATGTAAGAAGAGTATTGTAATAATTAAAGATAAAGAATTAAATGCCCAATCTATTGTTGTGACCTTCAATTCATTAAACTAATTATGAATTCTTCTAAATTAGTGAGCTTGTGGGAGTTTATGGAAGTGTTCTGAGGGAGGCAGTATGCTATCTCTAAAATCTTGTATGGGTAGTGTGTCTGGCACAGAGTGACTATGTATGAACTTCTGTATTCCACAACTAGTGAAAATTAGTGGATTTTGGTACGATCGACACATTTTTGGTGTACTCTCCTTGGACTATCCCTTAGTAGTGAACCAAATAAAACTGTTATGTTTTCTCTCTACATGTTAATGTTAAATAACTACATGAATCCATTAAATAGGTTCTATAGGTTCCTAACAATATGAGAAAAAGATCTGATAATTTAAACAAAAAAGTTGACACCCTAATTCACCCCTCCCCTCTCAGGGTATTCTAGGGTCCTATAATAGTATCTAAAGGATTACTATAGGTATGATGTGTATAGGTTGTGATGTCTTGAGGTACCTTACTCAGTGTATGAGCTATGATGGATTGAGGTATAATATCTGATGTATGATACACATCATATGAGTTGTGGTGGCTCCCAAAAACTATTTGGTTACTATATTTAGATGTGACATGGGATGATGTGATGCACGAGGTGCATGTTGTGATACTTAGCTCAGGTGTCTTTGGGATGACTTAATTTTAGAGAAAGATGGCTTAGGAAGTGTGACGCTGGGGTAGAGTAGCAAACCAGTGGGGAAGTGGGAGAATGGTAATCTTGATGTTTAATTACTATATTATATTCTGTCTTGTATGTGATATTTGGTGTGAGTTAGCCATAGTGAGGCTAGAAACTTAGTATACTTGTTTAGGTGACAAGTCATTTTTAGTGTTGCTCAATTTTTTTGTCATGTTTTCTTTATATTTTGCATGATATGATCTATGGAGGATCCTAATGAGTATATTGTAATGTTCACCCCATGTATATATTAATTTTTTTAGGTCAATAGGATTTAGTTGGATATTGATCTGAATATTACTAGCTCATGGTTTTGTAAAAGTTTTTTGGGCTTCGTGGTTATTGCTGAGTTTACCTTTTTGGTACTTGTAGTTTTCCTTTCATTTGTTTTATTAATGTATGAAATTACATGTATACACTTGGGATTATTTTTATATATTTGTGTATGTGTTGATTGGCATATCTATATTATATTTCTCTTTTCTGCATGTTTTTTAGAGGGCAATGTCTCCCATATGTATGCTTATTATACTCTTAGCACTAGTCTCTAACCTGGGGCCTACTGAAGGCAGGACTTGGGCGGTCACCATCTCCCTTCTCTCATTGAAAACCTAGGAGGGGTACTCTTTAGAGGGATGATGTCGTGAAAATATATACACTGACATAATATTTATTTATACATTTAAATATTTATTTATACAATTAAATTTAAATATGTAAATATATGAAAATGTGTGTGTATATATATTTATAAATAACACTACAATATGAAAAATTGTAAAATTTAAACATCATAATATCCATATGAATTCAATCTTAGTGAATAAATTTAGTCTACATTGAAAAATCATAAGAAAATCCTCTTAAATGGTGTTAAAATTCTATTGAATGTTCAAAAATTAGGGTATCCCAACTAAAAACTCAATTTTAAATGCTTTTTATCTTTTTTTTACTAAGAAAAAACATGGTATGTGATTCACCTAATATTAAATGTTATAGATCTCCATGAAAACTTTTATTTAATAACTCTTATAGCCCAAATTGATATTTGGATCAAAAGTTATGATCATTTGAAGTTCAAGTCTTGTTTTCAACTTATCTTAATATGTTAATTAATTTATTATTTTTTATCACTAAATTGTTATTAAATGCCCATTACTCAATACTAATTAGTAAATTTTTAATTAATATTAATTTATAATTATTTTATAAACCATTTTTCACTAAATATATTATATATTAAGTGTAAATACATATTTAGTGTTATATAAATCATATTTAATAAAATATATTATATTTATATCAATATAAATCTATTTATATACTAAAATATGATATTCAATAGTATATAAAGTTTTTTTATGAAGTATACCTTTTATCAGTGCTAAATATATATAAATATAAACACACACACACACATATATATATAATTAAATAGATTTATATAAATATATGTATATATAGGTATATGTGTGTATATTTATATGTATGTATATATATAGACAATTTCTAAATAATAATTTGTAATTTTAAAATAATTGATAATTAATAATTAATAATTGAAAATTATTTATAATTTTTAAAAAATAATAATTATAAATAGTAATTATTAATAAATAAATAATAATTAATTAGTAAATAATTATTAAATATTAATTATTAACAAGTAACTAAAATTTTAATTGATTAATTCTTATTATTGTTAACTGTTATTAATTTTGCGGTGGTTTTTTAAAACTGCCCCTTAATTTTTTTTAAAAATATGGAGTATTGGTTTTAACCACTATTGAAAAACCATCACTATTTCATGATGATGAAACATTTAGTTGCAGATTTGAAAACCACCACTAAATACCATTTTCCTTATAGTGCGATGAGCTGAATGTTGAATTGTCTGTAATTTTTTATATGAAGGATCTTGGTTTGGCTAAACGAATCTTAGGTATAAGGATTGTGAGTGACTTAAGTTCTGGTACTTTGTACCTAACTCGGTCAAACTACATTCAGAATGTGGTGGAGCAATTTGGTATGATAAAGGAGAAACCTATGACCACACCCTTGGTCAAACATTTCAAATTGAGAAAGGAGAAGACACTATGAATGGAAGTTAAGGTAGAGTACATGGAAAAGATTCCCTATGCATCGATAGTTGGAAGCCTGATGTATGTCATGGTTTGTACTCGGTTTGACATTTTACAAGTAGTGGGTATTGTTAGAAGGTGCATTTCAAATCCATGTAGAGAAAATTGGGAGGTTGTGAATTGGGGTCTCTAGTACTTAAAGGGTTCTACATGCTTGGCACTTTTCTTGGGAGCTGATGAGTATTTATAAGGTTTTGTTGACTCTGAATTTGGTAGAGATAGAGACACTTGAAATAGAACTACTGGATATACTTTTAGTTTCAATGGGTTGGTTGTGGGTTGGATGTCTAAGCTTCAACAAATAGTTTCAATCTTGATAGTGAAAGTGGAGTACGTTTCTTTAATAGAATATTGGAAGGATTTGATTTAGCTGAATTGGTTGTTATAAGATCTCAGGAGAAGGCAAGATGATGGAAGGTTGTTCTGTAATTCAAAAAGTGCTATTCACTTGGCCAAAAACATGATATTTTATTCTAGGATGAGGCATATTCTGCTGAAGTATTACATTATTTGGAAGTCATTGGGGGATAGAGTGTTGGACCTATATAAAATAAAGGGGTTGATAATCTAAATGATATGCTAAAAAAGGTTATAGTCTGGGATTTGTTGATGTGATATTTCACATTAGTTAGTCTAGGATAATCAGAAGCATGGTGGGAGAACCATGAAATCAATAAAGGAAGTATGAGGTATAGAATATGTTTGTTAAATTGGATGTAGAACTTATTAGTGAAGCCTAGAAAATAATTCTTAAGTGAGAGATTGTTAGGTTTCAGTTGCATGTGTGAAAAATATTTTATAGCCAAAGGGTTATTCTAGTGGAAGGAAAAACTATGGAAGATAATTTCTAATGGCTTGGAGTGAAATGTAAGAGTAACATATAATAAGTTTGGAAGTTCAAAAGTTATGTAGACCGAATGTTGTTGATTAGTAGGTGTAGTTGGATGATTTAAACCTGAAGTTACCCCTCAATGCAGTCTAATGGAAATAGTGTGGGAACTGAAAAGGAATTTCATAAGGGTAACTCTAAAGGAGTGTAAGAATCATCTCACAAGAGTTTTGGTATCACGCCATGTGCATCAATTATAAGAGTTTAGGAAGTGGGATCCTTTTAACGAATAGAGATATATTTGTGAAGATATGAGATACATGGAGGCACTCCCTATGGAGATTAAAAGATAAGGTGGTCCATTTTACCGGTTGGTTCATACTTATTTAGTGTGAAGGATCATTTGATTGATACTGAATTCATTATGATCATCTTTTATTCCTTTAATAAAAGTAAATCAATGTTCCCATCATGGATAAAGACTCTCATTCGAACCATGTAAATTGTTTTATTATTTTTTCTTTCATTCTTTCGATTGTTGTCTTTTGATAATTCTTATCTACATTCATTCGTAGATTTGCATTGTAGTGTGATGATCTGGGTGCAATGTATCTTCCATGCTCCGGACACCACAGAATAAGCTCACATCGGTTCTTTATTTCCTCTTAGTTAGTTTTGGTGGATATCTTCCATTAGTGTTATAGAATATAGTCATGAGCCTGACATAAATCTACATGATTATCACATGATCTAATTTTCTAAATATTTATCTCACCATTCATTTGAATCTCATGGGTAAAAAATAATTTTGGTGTGATATTTCTTTGTCTTATCACCTTTTATATACCCATGTTTCAATTTCATTATAAAAGTATAATTATCTTAATTGAATATAATGGGGATATCATTATTCATATTTTATCCACAAATTCTCTAATATAATGAATAACTCATGTCAACCAAAAAAATTTTCAACTTGTGTCATAAATTGAAATTAACTCAGCTTGATTTTAGGAAGTCATGAAAATGGTTTGTTTTATAGAATTTTATGGTTTGGTCATTCCACCATATGTGAATAAATATATAGTCTCAGATCTACATTTATATGGATTAAAAAAATTTAACATCACTATAACTAACCAATTTTGATTCTAATTTTTGGAATAATCAATCTTTTATACCCTTTTACATATCAATGAGTAGGAGAGTAATGTTATCTTACATCAAATTCATTATAATAAGACCTTATTTTCAAGGCATATATGTACATGTATATGTATATCCTTCATGGATAAATTAAATATGCATTTATATTTAATCTTTCAAGGATAAATAGGTTTTCCATAATACCCTTGTGTATAAAATATATCACTCTTGAAAGAAATATATTTAATTATTTATTAAGGGTTTTTTCATGAATATGAAAAATATTTCCAAAATTTAGGATTTCATATCCTGAATTATTAATTCAAAAATATAAGTACATTCTTTGTAACTTAATGATCAAATATTCAATTTATTTTATAAACTCCTCAGGAGTTGTGATGTTATTAAAAATTTGATAATATGATGATTAATGAAAATATACTTATTTATAGAAACCATAGTCTGATAAAATCAATTTTATATTCTACCTTCTATGAATATTTTTTAAAATTCTTATATCATATATGTTGTATTTAGTTCAATATATATAATAATTTATCTAATTGGGTGAAGCTTTCATAATTTTGAATATGCTTCGGGAATTATGAGTCATCCAGAAATTTTATATAGATATCATAATCAATGTTACCATAAAGATAATCAATGAAAATGCTAATCAGGAATAAAGTTTCAATAATAATCTCATCAATACTCAATAGTCTTGGTAGTTTTGATAACCAATGAAAAACTTTATAAGTTGAACATATCACATAATCCTTCAATTTTTTTTTCCAATTAATTTGATTTCGGCATCTATAAAAATCCATTTTTATCAATGAGTGTTTAAATCATTCAAAAATATAAATATATCACCAATAACAATTAATGAGATATCATAATTTATCTGGTACCAATGTCTCTTCCGAGACAATATTTGAAAAACATATTGTTGTTGATATATACATTTTTCTCTTTGAGGAGTGATTTATTTATAGTTTCACACTCATGTTAAACAATTATTTTATATAAATAGTTCAACTACTCCTCTAGTGTGTATAATAATCATATCAGACTATTTATTTTGAACACTTTACAACTGAATTATTCATATAAATATTGTGAGCATTTTATAAATGATTTTGTGGAGTTATATTATGTAAGTTATGTGATGCACTATATTTATTTTAATCAATATGAAAAGCATGTGATATATATTCACAAATAAATAATAACAGATGCGACAATTTCATAAATACATCTTTCATATAACACCTAAATGGATCGCATTGTAGGTGGGTGCACCCATATATATTTCATTGTTGATAGTTCATATAAATATTATGAATTTAACTTCAATACAACTCATGACAATATAAATATTTTTACCTTAATAATAGGATGGGAAATCATCATATAGGGGGAATTCATAATATCATGAAGATAATGAAAATTTATCTTATAAGTAATAATTTAGTAGATATACATCCATTTAAATTCATGATTCTCCTTCAGATGGATGTCTACTATTTTATCAATAAACTGATTCCTATGCATACTTTTATCAAATTTTTTTGTCAGAATTAATCCTAGATGACCCAAATGAACATGGCATATAATTAATGTATTAGGATAAATATACTTCTAGTTTTTTATAATTGATTTTATTGTGTATATTAGAAAGAAAAAATTAATAGATTCTTTAGAATCAATTTTTTTATTATAAATGCTTGTTATATATAGAGTAATTTGACACCTCTTAATTCAGGGTTCCCATATGATATATTTTTTCAATAATATCTTTAATACTTGATATATTTCATCAAGACTTTAGATAAAACAAAGAAATATTTATTAAAAAAAATTATACCATTGGGTAGACATGTGTTCACTTTTCCAGAACATTCGACTAATTTTGCACTACCAGTTAAGATACTTACATGAGCATATATAAACTCTTCAAGAGCTTTGATAAACATATATGAGTTCTTATGAATCATTTGACTAAAATAATATTTGTAAATCTTGTTCTTCAAGATAGACATTTAAGATCTCTAGCATCTTCCATTGTGCATATTTAACATGTTCATAGTATGTAATGACAAACTAAAATGCTCATAATTTTCATTATTGTCAAAATTTAAACCTTTGGTGGTTGATTATCAATTAATGAATTCATAATATAATTGCAACGATATAAACTCATCGGCTAGAGGATATTTCCTATTTCAGAACTTTTGGATCAAACGTTTTTAAAACAATTACTAAGGGGTGGATCCCTCATGTATTTTAAGGCGGGTAGCTTTAATAATTGATGTCGAACAATCTTTAGGATTCATATCACATTCCTCATCACAATCATGATTATAATTCACAAAATTATTTTGTAATATTATTCACTTTATGGAATGAAGAAAAAAAACATCAATCAAATTATATGACTAATCAAATATTCATTGTTTATTACATTAGTTTTATAATAATTTTAATGAATAATTTCATTAAATATTATTAATTAAATAAAATAATTATAAAAATCATATCTGAATGTGAATTTAAGAAATCATTAATTGGATCATATGATTCTTGAATGTGAATTCATTATTTACCAACAATTATCATCTATTGCAAAAACACTTATTCTATTTATAAGGATGATCTCTATTTAACTACTTCATATAGTAAAATTAATTGTATAAAATATATTTGATCATAAAATTTATGAATCCACCATGAACTCTAAGAAAATAAATTCCACTTCAAAGGATTGTATCAATTTGATTATATGAGATAATATTGTTAATCAATAAGTACATAATAATATTATTATTATTTTTCAATATTGCTAATCTTGGAGAAAATTTTGACAAATATAAATATTTTTCAATATAATGTCAAAGGATGTTATTTTTATACTATACTTCAGGGACACAATAATTAATATTTATATTGAGCTTAATTTCAAAAAAAAATTACATTTACTTCGAGGATGGAATAAAACCGCTTTAATAAATATTTACATTCACTTCAATGAATGTAATAAACTTATTTAATCGGTATCTATGTTGTTTCAAGACTTATAAAATGAATATGAAATTCAAAATTTTCATCCATGTTTAATAAAAGAAAATTGAGTATATGTATAAGAAGTAAAATAAAAAATAAAATATATAAAATATATAAAATTTAATGAAAAATATTTTAAAAATATCGGAAATCTTCTATATGAGCATTTATAAATTCTCATTATGTTAATTACCTTTAGCATTAATAAAATAATAAAAGTTTCCAAAATTCATTAAGTAATCATCACACATCATATCCTGATCAAGAAAATTGTTTTCATGCTTTTCTCATTGCCTCTAATTGATTTTTGGTAAGGATCAATAAAATGTTTCGATGTATGATAAACATAAAACCAATGACCCTTCATGTCATACAAAAAATATTAAATTTCATCATGTTTTGGAATCTTTGGGATTGAATTTTCATTTTTTAGTCACTTATGGTGATATCATTCCTTCTTTACATTCATTGTATGAAAACCTTGATCATAATATTTTCATTAACCTTGACCATGTTGATTTTTACCATGATCTTGAGTATAATCATGTTCACTTCAAAGAATGAAGTTGATTTATTTGATTGGATTTCATGATTACTCTTTCATAATTTAACTGTAACACCCTGATATTTGATGATATATTTCTCATTAAATAAATTTGATTTCTTTTATAGTTTTCTTTACATGAAACACCGAGTTCAAACAAACTGTGATATACTATTGAATTTTTATATTTTAATATAACAGTTATCATATAGTCATTGGATTGGAATTTATGAATATAAATAACTAAATCATGAACAATTATTCTTTACATATGTTTAAAATTAATTCATTAGTTTTAAATTGGTTAGAAATTAAAATAAAATCATATGAAGGTAAAAAGAGTTGTTTTTCTAAAAAAAATGTTTTTATGCACACAATATGTTTTTATATTATTAAATTAAATTACTCTATATTTATGAATGATTTAAATTAAATTTTTAGATTAAATATTCACTAAAATATTTTACCATTCATTTAATATTTTTTACATGACAAGGAATGAAATTAAAGTTAGGTTTATTCTTAAAAATTCATTTATCTAAAAATGGTTTTTGTTGGGTTTGGGGCATATTTTTTAAAATGAATTTATATAAATTATAGAAATTGAATCTTATAAAATGGATATAAATTTTTTAATTAGAATAAATAATATTATTTAATAATTTTAACTTAATTATTAAAAATTGTGAATAGTAACTTGGCAAAAAAGGTAGTTACCAAGGTAAGAGTTAAAATAGGTTAAAAGGGTTAAAACTAAAATGATAATGGTTTAAATGACCTAAAAACTTATATAAATCCTATTTTATGGTCACATTTCGACCCTATATCATATAATATTATAACATGATTCATTTTGGATCCATTTATCTTGATTAATACACTAATATATTTTAATCTTTTGAAAAATTATAAGTGTGTCATCTCTCTCCCTTATAAAAGGATACAACCTATCCTCTCTTCCTAACACATAATGAGACTTATATCTCAGAAAATACCTACCCTAATCCCTTATAAACATCCCTCCCCATAATCTATAGTTCCTTTTTTTATAAAAATACCAACCTTGGAAAGCTTAAGGTGCAAGATAAAATAGGTTGTTCAAAGAAGAGTTATAGCTCTTAACCGAGCATTTTCATTTTATATCTTATTATAAATCATTAAATTATTTTATAAAAATGATGATATAATAAAATTATAATTTAATATATACTTATATTTTCTTATTCTAATGTAGAAACCTTTATTCATCTCCTTCTCCAACAATTGAGAAATGAAAGCATCATCCATGCGTATGTGTGGACTACCACCTCACGAAGCGCAGTATTTAATTTTTCATCACTATCATACTTGGTTAGTTATTATGATGGATTTAATGTTTATATATGATATTTATGAAATAATAATTCTTCTGTGTTATAATATCTTATTTACCTTCTTACCTTTCCATCTATTGGAAAATGATAATGTTACTCATGTGTACGTGTGGACTACCACCTCCACAAAACAATGTGGTTCATTTTTCATTTACACTTTACGTGGATGATAATAAGGATATATTTAATGAATATATATGATATTTAATATATAATTATTATTATTTAAAGGTAAATTATCATTTACCTTTCTTTCATTTCATCCATCAAAAAGTGGAAACATAACGTGTGCATACGTACAAACTATCCTCTTCGTGAAGTGATGTAATTCATTTTTCATCACCGATTTATATGAATGTTTATAAAATTGAATATGATTAATAAATATGATAATTATTTTATTATTAATATAATTTATATGATGAATCCATGACCAAGGTGCAAGTATCAGAACCATCGAACTGAAACATGCATGGAAAATGGACCAGTTTTCACTTAAACGTTCATTTTAATTAAGAAATTGTTAATAAAAGGAAAGTTAGAAATTATAAAGGAATGATACATATTAAGTTATGTATGAATATTGTATTTTAATATATTTATAATAAATATATATTTATTATAAAGGATATTTTAATGCATATGAAGCAAGACAGGACATGAGGTAAGGGTTTATGTTACAATCTCATTTCTTTTCAGGATTTGTTATGCTAAATTTTTATTGAGGGAAATTTTATAGATATTAACCTTCAAAACACATATATTTTCTTCTCTTATAATTATTCCTAAAATTTTCAAGTATTAGTACCATTTTTTATCTCTTTAATACTTAAAATTTTTGAGAAAATGTTTTTAAAGAAAACCCGAACTTATTTTCTCTTTGGTTAATGAACTTTTTATTTTATGTTCATACTCTTAAAAATTGTTTTATGAAATTTATTAAATATAATTTAAATGTTTCAAAAATTTCATGTTCTCAAAATTTTACTTTATTTACAATTTTTTAAAAATGAATCTTTCAAAAAAAATCAAACAATTTGTTTTTTACTTTTTACAGAAGTGTTAAAATAATGTTTTCATTTAACATATACAACATGACCATATTTTCATGCCACCATGATCGTTATTTTCTTGGAATATTTATTTAAAATTTTC
The DNA here is from genome assembly GCA_963277665.1 of Viscum album. Lineage (NCBI taxonomy): Eukaryota > Viridiplantae > Streptophyta > Magnoliopsida > Santalales > Viscaceae > Viscum > Viscum album. The sequence continues at coordinate 546,967,128 of OY728140.1, forward strand.
CTTGGTTATTTTTAAAGAAAAATATTTTTTCAATATTTTGGGATTTTTTAGTTAAAAATTTATAAAAGTAAAATAATATTTTATCATGTTTTCAAAGAAATGTTTAGATGGTCTTTTAAAGGTATTTTTCATCAATGTAATTGTCCTTTAAGGATTTTTATGTTTTATTGGAGATATTGTCAAATGATACCATATTTATTATTTATCTGGATAGTTTATTATTATGATGATGAGATTTCTACAAAACCACTTTATTTTTCATGGGTTATGCTATGATGATATGATGAATATTTTATGATCTTATGGCACACATGTGTCTATTTTTTATTATGTGAAGGGTGGGTCCCAAATTACATAGCCCTCCAATATATTGGGTAAATAATTATATATCATGATATAATTATGGGAAACACATTAAATTTCTCAATCCACTATTGGAAAGAAGTAGGGATCCCCAATCCACTATGATATGGGAAGAAAGTGGTGATGCCTAATCCGCTATGATATGATGGTCATAGTAGTTAAACTTGACATATGATATGGTTTATATTACAATGATATTTCCATACTCTTATGAATTTTTGATATTCTTATGATTTGTACTCATGGCTCACAATTGTTTTTTTATGATTCCTCAATATTTTGACATACTAAAGTTTTATACGATGATTCGCGATTATGATCTACAATTTTTTTGATATGATTTTCTGTTGAAAATAACATGCTCTCATACACTTATGCTAAATATGTGATTACATTTGATCATTGATTAATATCTTTCATGTTTACCCTTGCTTAGAATCTGAGCCCACCCCTTCTTATGTTTTAATTTTTCCCCAGGTTATAAAGAAGGGTACTAAGTATGATGAGTCTAAAAGGGAATCTTATGTAAAGAAAGACATTTAAGATGATGAAGATTGTACTTAGATAAGTTGTTTATATATCTATTCTCCAAGTACACTAAACCTTTAAGATTATCAAGAATGTTTATTTAAAATATATATTGAATATTCATCAAAAGGATGTTATATCTATGTATGTTATGATTTGGTCTCTATAGTTGGTATCAAAGTTGGGTTTAGTTGTTTTTTAAAGATTAGGATTACAGAACTTTGTTGAATACCCTAGGGATATATATATATATATATATAAGTATAGGAGAATGTGCTAAATCTTTTGTAAATTAAAGGTTGTGTGGTTTCTCTAGAAAATAAATCCCTATCTAGATAATAGAAAGTGGATGCATTTATGGCATAGATGTACTTAGGGGTAATAACTCTAAAAGGGGAAGATTGGGTATTAACTTAATTATCACTAGAGCATGATGAGTGTTCCTAAGACTACACACCTGGATAGAAACTCCCTGAGGATATGTTTGGGTTAATTTATATTTTATTTATGTACCATTATGAAGGATTTTAATAGATGATAACCATGAATAACATATGTTAAACCTAAGGTTTCAGATTGAAAAAAAAAGTGTCATGATTTATAAATCCTATGAATTATTTTTCATGATTATATGATTTCTCACTATGATGTTTGATGCTCATGCTAACCATTTTGGTTTCAGTAGGGAATGAAAATAGAATGATGAAGTTGAGGTGGTGATAGGCATGCTCAAATATTGAAGTGTCTTATTTGATTTTAGTTATATGAATTCCTTTATATCATTAAACTTTTCTAGGGATATTCATTCATATCCTCAATGATTATATGTTGAGTTAGTAGTGAAAACTCCTAGTGAATCACAATGGTTTCACCCATTCTTTTTATTAAGAATATATATGGTTCAATGCATATTTACATTGATTATTGATAAATTGAAAAGTTCACTATCAATAATAAGTACCCTCTACCCCATATTGATGATTTTTTTATCAATTATGAGGATATCAATACTTTTCAAAGACTGACCTTCATTATGAATATCATAAATTGAGGGTTAAAATGGGGGAAATTACTAAGAAATCCTTTTATATGAGGTATGGTCATTATGAATTTAAAGTGATGTCATTTGGACTTACTAATGAATCTGTTATCTTCACAGATTTAACGAATGGAGTCTTTAGATATTACCTTAATCAATTGTGGTAGTCTTTATGAATGATATTCTTATATATTAAAAGAGTAAATAAGAGCATAATGATAATTAGAGAATTGTAATGAAGATCCTGAGGAAATAAAAGTTGTATGCTAAATTTTTCAAGTTTGCATTTTAGATATCAAAAGTTACATTAGTATATTGATAGATCCTTCAAAGACAGAAGTTATTAAGAAATGGCCTAAAATAGATACGGTAACCAAGATTCATAGTTTTCTTGGATTATATGAATACTACTGATTATTTTTGAGAGATTTCTCATGAATATATAATCCACTCACTAGTTTGACTCAAATGGGATCCAAGTTCATTTATAGAGATGAATGTGAGGAAAATTTTAAGGATTTTAAAAGAAGGTTAGTCAGTGAACTTATTCTCACACTAACCTATAGTGGTGAAGGGTTTGTAATAATTAGTGATGCATTTAAGAATATAATGAGATGTGTACTCATACATAATGATATAGAGATAGCTTATTCTATGTTCTAATTTAAATTTCATGAGAAAATTTACTTGAATCGTGATTTGGAGTTTGTAGTAGTAAATTTTTCATTGAAAACATGGAGGCATTATATTTATAGTGAAATATGTGATATATACACTGATCAAAAAAATTTAAGTATATATTCACACAGAAATAGTTGAATCTTAACCAAAGGATATGGTTGGAATTGATTAAAGATTATGAATACTCAATAAACTACCACCCTGGGAAGGAGAACAAGATGGATGATGCTTTGAGTTAGAAGGACCATGCTAGTTTTTCCATGATGAGTATTGAAATAAATATAATATATATTTTAATGGTTTGTTCCATCCTGGTCCATTAATTTTCCAGTTTTGGTTATTGGAGGTGTTCAGGGGAGGTTCTGGGAGTTTTTGTGGGAGTTGGAGGTGCATCAGAGTTGTTGCAGGAAATACACACTGTGTAAGTGTATTACATGATGTGAAAGTTGGTTTCATGGCTTGTCTAGGTCTAGTTCACAATATGTATATTTTTAGGGTTAAATAATAAAAATATGATGCATTTTTTTTTTGAAACTTAACCTTGAGGATTACACGACATGAAAGGGGATTACACGTCATGTAAACCCCCAATCCACTGCAGTTTTAAAATTCTTTTATGGCTGAATTTTCATTCATTCAGATGTTGCTTATTCTTCCTATCATTTTGGGATAACCCTAAGCACCCTAAGGGGCTATTAAATCACTCTTCCTCCCTATTTTATTTATTGTTCCTGGTGGTTGTTTGCTGGAAATCTGTGGTTGATCTGTGGTAGGTTCTTCTCCCTTCTTGGTGGTTTTTCTTCCATTCTTCTCTCAAGGGTTCACTTTGGTGATGTTTTTATGGTTTGGGGTGTGTGTTGGGTTTCATTTTGATGGTATTTTTTGAGTTGTATGTTGTTCCATGGTTCCCAAGGTATAGATTTGGTTTGTGAGCATTCTTCTACTCCCTACAGTGCACAGTGAATCAGAAACTTCTTTGAGGTAGGGATTCCCTCATTTATCTTTATTATGTATCATGCGGGAGGGGTTTACTTTTTTTATCTATGTATTATGGTTTTTTTGGATTAATCAAATATAAATAATTTATTAATTGAATTTAAATGGTTAAATAAGGTTTGATTCTCATGCCTTAACAGTTTTATTGTTATTTGTGATATTGTGGATTGTACGGGCTTGTGGCCCCACTGAAAATTATGGTCATTGGGGAATTTTTTTTCACTAGATGTATGTGTTGATATTTCTTATTTGGTTGTGATTAGTGTGATATCACCCTAAAATGGAAATTTCATAACCACTTATATTTGGATAATAAAACAATTTCCCCAAGAAAATGAATTGTGTGATAACATCCCTAAAATAAAGAAGAATGTGATAAAATACCCCTTGAAAATTTGTAAAATGGTATTTATGTGTTGTGACATGTGGTCGTGATTATGGGATGGCGATGTGTATTTGGGTCATGTGGGGATGATGGTTCATGTGTTGTGATTTTGGTGTGGTCAGGTGGTTTTTTTATACTTTTGGGGCGGTGTGGTTGTGGTTGCTTTGTGCTAGATGCCCTAGTAGTGGTGGAATAAGTCAATAATTTTTCAATAATGTTTGGAATGGATTGGGTTGTTTTGGTTAATGTAATAGAAATGGTTAATGGATAATTAAATGGTGGTTTGTTTGTTTAAATGTGGTTTATGCTAAATAATGAAATGAATGGGGTGATTAAATGAAATTGTTTGGAAATGTGAAGTGGGGTTTGTGACTTGATGTGTGGTGTTATGCATTTAGAGGTGACAGCAAAAGTGACATTTTTGTGAATTATTTCATTTGTTTTTTAACCCATAGGTTGGGATTGAGTGTTTTATATTTTATATATATATAAACACACACTTGTACATTCTTGTGATTTCTATACACACCCCACTCACATTGAGAACTATGTGTTGATACCTACATAGTCACATGGGGGTGTTTTTCCCAACATTCGGTGAGGATTATGGATGGTTGGGTGCCTTCTATTTCCCACTCTCTCTTTTAGTATAGGTAGGTATTTCATAGGCTATGATGTTCAGAGTTATGTTAGTGAATTAGATGGTGGTTGTGATGGACCATGTGTCTTCAGGTGAAAGGTGACAACTCAGGTGTTTGTAGGTGAGATGTAACGACCCATGTGTTTTTTATCATGACGTAACTATGCTTGTGGGGCGGCTTCTAGTGGGGGTATTTCATGGTAGGAGGATGGCATGAGGTTGATTTTCTATATGTTCACTATAAACTACTACTCTGGTTATGGCGGTGGTTGTGTTGTGGACCTGGTATTTCTTGGTGAGATGTGTTGTGGTCATGCTTGTGGGGTGGTGAACCTGGGTGTTTGCGGGTGAGGTGTGTTGTGACCGTGATTGTGGGGTGGTGTGTTATACAAAGGAGATTGGAGCGCTAGGATGTACAATGTTGAGTGTGAGAGAATCATTCCAGTGGGAAAGCTGTGCAGGGTACCCTTATCGATGTGATTATTATTATACTCTATTACTTGGTTTGCATTATTTTTTGAGCGTGCCTTGGTGAGGTTGGGATGGTATGTATACCTTGATAGGTGCTATTTGGTTATGTTGTTTTCTCATAGGTTCATTAGTATGATTCTTTCATATGTGAATGATAGAATTGAGTTTTTTCTACTAAGTATACTTGTATGATCACCCTACATATAAAAATATATTTTTATATTTATAGGTGGACTATGTTATAAATTATTATCTTGGGTCCTTGGCAGTTGTTGCATCACTGGTTTAGCTTTACTTTTAGGTATTTACTTTAGAGACTTTATTGTATCTGTATCAGTTTTATTTATACATGCATGTGGGATGTTTTTGGATTTCTTTTTATATTTTGTCTTGGAGTTATTTTTGGATGATCCATATTATCTCCTAATACTATTTATATTATAGAGGGTAAATCCTACCATATATTAGATTTTCATACCCTCAGTGATAGTCTCCAACCTGGGGCCTACTGGAGGCGGGGCTCGGGGGTTGTTATTTATCTCCATTCATTACTGTATCTTTATAGGGAGGGGGTCGTGATAGAGTGGTATCAAAGGGAGGTTGAGAGATAGGGTGGATTTTGGAGTTAGGAACATTGATGATTTCATGGGGTGGTATAGAAATAGTTCTAGTTGACCTTAGTGCATGACATAGTCCAGGGAGACCGACTAGGACATGGTATTTTATAGCCCGCCATGATCCAGTGCATGGACTCTAAGCTTATTGAATGGCTGAGTGAGATGGACTTACTTGTAGGGTAGAGACCTAGGAATGGCACATGCATCATAATGACTTGTGTTCTTGTTTGAATTGGGTTATTTTGGGAAAGTTGAAATTAATAAAAAAATTAATTAAATGAGTAAAAATGAATCTTAATTAAATTCCATACTACTCAAATGTATGAAATCCTTGTTTTCCTTTTAGCTATGGATCTTGTTTGTCATTTATGTGTGGCTTAGGTAGTTTAGGTTCAGTAGATTGATCCAATTGATCTCCATAGGGTTGATCCATTTGAGGAGGATGATCAGTCTTAGAGGAAGTTTCATGCTTTCCAATGAAAGACTTTTGGGACGTACAAGGGTAGTGTTTTAAATGTGGAGATAGAGAGCTAGTTGGAGGAGCTTGAGATCTCTTTTAGTCTTATCTGGGCCCTAATGGAGTATTGGGTCCCTTTGGATATCAATCATATGTGGGGAGTAATGTCTTAGTGGTAGACATTATATCTGGGATAGTGGAAGGAGGAATATGTTTTTTTGGGTTGACTTCCAGAAGGAGTTTTGAGTAGAGTTCCTTTAATCATCCATGAAACCAGTAAAGAGGTGGGAGCTTCTTTCTCTTAAATAGGGGAGTAAGTTAGTATGGGAGCTGGGAATCAAGTTCAATTACCTTCTTTGTTTTTCCCACAAATTTTTTCAGATGATTATTCTCACGTGAGATGTCTTGAGGAGGCACTTCATGCTTCCATCCAGTATGCAATTACCCCTTTAATGTTGCTGATGTATCTGAAGGTTCAGAAGAAGAAATAGGTGATCAAGTGGATTCACTTGAGAGGATGTTTACCAAAATAGGGGAACCAGTAGGGTTCCTTGAGGGGAAATGTTTTTAGTGGAAGGTCTCAGGCATCAGGGCCTTTTAGGTTTTGACCAGTAGGGAGTTGAACTCAGCAGCTTCCTTTCTATAATTTTGGGTCCATTAGTTTCCATGATTTTATTAAGAGTTTTTTCTGGTGTTTTTTAGTTATGTGGTTCGTTTCTATTGCCAGAATTAGTGCCCAGTTGTTCCCAAAGCTCAATTTGGTGTAGGTGAACAAGTTCAACACCAACCTCAACAGAAGTTTCCAGTGAGTCTGTTTCAGCAGCAGGGGCATCAAGTTTTTTCTCTTATAAAGGGAGATAGAGTAGGAATATACTAACCTCAATATTTTATTCATGTTTGAGAACTTAAACCCAAGCATGTTCATGGAGTTGGTCTTCATTAGAGAGTTATAGGATCTGGGTGCAGTCAGTTGCATGCAATGGAGACAACAGTTCCGGAGGGGCCAGAGATCATCAGAGGTATCAGTTTGTTTAGTTTCCTTGTTTTTACCTTATTTAACTCAAGAGATTAACACTCCTTTATTTTACCCACTCTATCCCAGGATATAGGACTATACGTAGAGAGTATTCTCATACCCCTGGTGTTGGTTATTCCAGTCAGAGGCTAGATCGTCTTGTTTGATGTGTGTCGGGGAGTAGAATGGTGATGGGGATACATCAGTCCCATGGGGATATTTTATTGATACAGATACATACATATGATGTTATACCCATCATCAACTAGTTGTATTCTATACATTCTATTATCAACTAATTCTTTAGGAGAGTACTGTTTTTGGATGTATATGGACAACTCGTGGTTTTTGTTGGTGAGCGGGGTTTTCAGGTGGGAAATTGGCATGTGGATTCCCTTCTTTCCTTGTTGGATGAGTTTTCTATGAAATTAGTGGATGATAATATGTTATAGGTTCCTAGGGTCATTGGGGAGTTCCTATATGTTTTCCCTAAGTAGGATATGACACTACCCCGTCAACATGATGTTGAGTTCGGGATAGACTTGCAGCCTGGTGCTTCTCTGATTTTGATGGCTCCTTATCAGATGGAACCTTCCAAGTTACAAGAGTTGATAGTTCAGGTAGTTGATAAAATGTAGAAGGGTTTTATCCATCCTAGGGTTTCATCATTGGGTTCTTTAGTGTTGTTCCCAAAGAATTCATATGGTAGTATGAGGCTGTGTATAGACTATCAAAGGTTGAATCAAGTGACAGTAAAAAACTGTTATCCTCTTCTAAGGATAGAAAATATTTTTGATCAGATGAGAAGGGAAAATTGGTTTTCTAATATATATTTGTGGATAGATATCATCAGTTGAGGGTGAAAGAGGGTGATATCCTGAATACTACCTTCATATGCTGGTATGAGCACTTTAAATTTTTAGTCATGCCATTCGGTGTTACGAATGCACCAACCATGTTCATGGGGATTATGAACTCCATCTTCCATGAGTTAATAGATCATTTCATCATTGTATTCATCAATGATATTTTAATATTCTTAGAATCAGAGGAGGATCATTCGAGCATCTTAGAACTATCTTGCATGTTCTTCGACACCACCAGCACTATGGAAAGTTGACCAAGTGTAAATTCTGAACATGAGAGGTGAATTTCCTTAGGCATGTAGTGTCTCAGTAGGGTGTGGTAATACTGAAGTAGTTTTTTCTTGGGCAGTACCCAAGAACATGGCATAAGTTCACAGTTTCCTTATTTTCATAGGCTATTATGAGAGGTTTGTACCTAATTTCTCTTGATTTTCAACTCATTAACATATTTGACTAGGAAAGACCAAGATTTTGTGTGGAGGGATCAGTTATAGATAGCGTTTAGTTACCTGAAAGGGAGGTTATTCAGTGCTCTAGTTCTTCATCTTTTGAAGGAGGGTGTGTTGTTTGAGGTGTTTTGTGACACTTCCCATCTAATATTAGGATGTGTGTTGATGTAGTAGCAGGAAGTGATATTTTATGGGTCTAGGAAGTTATGTCCCCATGAGTGTAACTATGCCACCCACAATCTGTAGCTAGCAGCGATTGTTTTTGCACAAAATTTATGGAAACATTACCTCATTAGGGAGTGCTTTGTGGTCTTCATAAATCATATGAGTTTTAGGTATGTATTTTCCTAGTGTGATATAAACTTACAACAGCAAATTTGGATAGAATTTCTTCAGGATTATGATTTTGATATCTCTTAAACCTTAGGAAAGGGGAATGTTGTGGGTGATGCTTTGAGCAGTAATTCATGGAAGGGTGTTGTTCGGGAGTATTAGGATGATTGGAGAGAGATGGATGAGTTGGAATCCTTGCACTTATATATAAGAGTGGATGGTGGTAGAGGTTTTTTGTTTCAGATGATGATGTAGTCCTCTCTGATATAGTAGGTGTAGGAGTATTAGTGGGGGGACTTAGAGGTAGAGGTGATGTGTGATCATGTTGGCCACAATGATTCTCTAGAGGGATGGTCAGAGAATGATCAGAACTAGATATTGTTTCATGGAAGGTTGTTTGTTATAATTTTAATGCATTATAGATTCCTTTATAAGTTTCATCACTCACCTTTGGTGGTACACCCAGGAGTTTCCAAGATCTTCCATGGCTTGAGGGTGTAGTTTTGGTGGCCCTCGGTGAAACAGGCAGTGGTAGAGTTTGTGGAAAAGTGCTTGGTTTTCTAGGAAGTAAAGGTTGAGAATCATGTTCCTAGTGGTTTATTGAAACCCTTGTATGTTCCTAAGTGTAAATGGGAACTCAGAGAGGTTTTGATGCTATTTGGGTGATAGTGTATTAGTTTATGAAATCGGCCCACTTCTTAGAAATCAAGGATTTGGGCATAATGGATGCTTTGGCTAAGACGTAAGTGGATGAGGTTGTGCAATTGAATGGAGTTTTGAGGTCCATTATCTCATATTGGGATGCATATTTTACCTCATGAGTCTGGAGGGGATTATATCATTCTTTTGGCACTCGTTTACGACTCAGCACTTCTTTCCATCCTTAGAAATGTGGGGAAATAGAAAATACTATTCATACATTGAAGGATATGTTGCGGGCTTGCATCTTGGACTTTGGTGGATCTTAGGTATGAAACATTCACTTGGTATAGTTTTCTTATAATAATATCTATCACTCTTCCATTAACATCATTCCATTTGGGTCTTTGTACGGAAGACCATTTTGTTATCTGTTGTGATGGATGGAGGTTGGGGAGACAACTGTTCTTGGTCCCGATGTGGTGCATAGCATGACAGAAAAGGTTTAACTTATTCATGAGAGGATGAAAGCAGTGCAGGGTCGGAATAAGTTTTATGTCGATCATAGGAGGTGGACCTTAGAGTTCGAGTTTAGGGACCACATGTTCTTGAAGGTTTACCCTCAACATGGGAAATAGAGGTTTGGTAGAGGGAGTAAGCATTTTTCTAAGTTTGTGCGGTCCTTTGAGGTGTTGGGGTGAGTTGGCGAGGTGTCATATCAGTTGAAATTTACACCATGGTTGGAGAGGATCTATAGTGTCTTTCATGTCTCTCAACTTCATTGGTATCTTCACGATGACTCCCATTACATTGACTGGGGAGATTTGGATTTTGAGGATGATGCGATGTTTGTGGAATGGACAATAGAGATCCAAGATTGCTAAGAGAAGGCACTGTGTGGATGGAACATTTCTTTATTTCATGTGTTGTGGAGGCATAGTGTCCTGGAGGAGAATAATTTGGAGTGAGAGACACAAATGTGTGCCTAGTACCCAGAGTTTTTTGTGCTTTTCTTTTCTTTTTGTTCTTTGTGATGTGATTTTTGGATCTTTTTTTTCATTAGATGATCTGTTTTCCTTGGTTTTTGTTGTGTGTGGTGCGATGTGTGATAAATTACTGAAATATGAAAAGTGGGACTTGATTCCTAATCAAGACACATTAACCGTGATGTGATTAAACCTGTACGGGCAAGTCAGTGCTACCCAAAGAAAACAGTATCTTGACATGGAAGACGGAATTCTACGATTCATGTGTTTAGGATTATGTGGTTCATTATTTGTAGAGGTTGTTTGTTTGGGATGCGTGGAGGTTTATATAGTCATGTAGTGGTGATGTGGTAGTATGGTTATGTGAGAGGAGGTGTCTTGCAGTTGTGCAGTGTGTTTTGTGGCCGTTTGGGTTGGTGTGTTTAGCCGGTGGTAGAGTTTGAGGTATGATGAGATCCTTAAATGGTATCTAGTGGGATGGTTGTTCATACCCCTTACTTCTGGGCTTGGTTTTGTATTCTCGATAGAAATAATCATATTAGAGGTATCTGATGTCACAGTTCATGCCCTCTTGGTCTGTTATTTTTCTAGGTTTGGTTGTTGGAGGTGTTTGGGGGAGGTTTCAGGAGTTTTCTTGGGATTTGGATGTATCGCAGAGCTACTATAGTAAATACACACCATGTAAGTGTATTACACATTGTGAAAGTTTATTTCATGGATTTTATAGGGATGTTTTATGGCGTGTAGTTTTTTGGGTTTAAATAATAAAAAGGTGACGCGTTTTTTTGGAAAAATTGAACCCCAAGGATTACACAACATGAAAGGGGATTATGCGTCATGTAAACCCTTTATCCAGTGCAGTTTAAAAAACAATCTGGCCAAATTTTCATTCATTCATCCATGGATTCTTCTTCCTATCATTTTGGGTGAACCCTAGGTTCCCGAGGAGTTCTTCAAGCCCTCTTCCTCCCTCTTTTATTTATTGTTCCCAGTGGTTGTTTGTTAGAAATAATTGGTTGATCTATGGTAGGTTCTTCTCCCTTCTTGATATTTTTTCTTCCATTATTATCCCATGGGTTCGTTGTGGCGATGTTTTTATGGTTTTGGGTGTGTGTTGGGTTTTTTATGGTATTTAGCTGTGGTGGAGGTTGATCCATGGTTCCCATGGTGCAGTTGTGGTTTACGAGCATTATTTTTCACCTTTTGGTGGCAGTGAGTTAGAAATCTTCTTTGAGGTGAGGATTCCCTCATTTCTCTTTATTTTGTATCATGAGAGTGGGGTTTACTTTTTTTTATCTATGTATTATGGTTGTTCCATCTTAATAAAAGATAAATAATTGGTTAATTGAATTGAAATGGGTAAATGGGGTTTGATTTTCATGACTTTACAACTTTGTTGTTATTTGTGATATTGTGGATTGTACGGGCTTGTGGCCCTATAAAAAATTGTGGTCATTGGGGGATTTGTTTACACTGGATATATGTTTTGAGATTACTGCTTTGGTTGTGATTGTTTTGATATCACCATAAAATGGAAATTGGCTAACCACTTATATTTGGATAATAAAATAGTTTCCCCGGGATAATGACTTGTGTGATAACAACCCTAAAATAAAGTGGAATGTGATAAAATCCCCTTTGTAAATCTATAAAATGATCTTGATGTGTTGTGACATGTGGTCGTGCTTATGGGACGATGGTGGGTGGTTGGGGAATGTGGGGTTGATGATTCATGTTCTATACTTTTTGGGTGGTGAGGTGGTTTGTTTGGCTGTGATTTTGGGGTGGTGATTTGATTTGTTTGACCATGATTTTGGGGTGGTGAGGTGGTGGTTACTTTGTACTAGATGCCTGAATAGTGATGGAATCAATGAATAATTGTTCAATAATGTTTGGAATGGCTTGGGTTGGTTTGGTTAATAGAATGGAAATGGTTAATGGATAATTAAATGGTGGGTTGTGTGGTTAAATGTGGTTGATGCTAAATAATGAAATTAATGGGGTGATTAAATGAAATTGGTTGGAAAGGTGAAGTGGGGATTGTGGCTTGATGTGTGGTGTTATGTATTTAGAGGTGGAAACAAAAGTGACGGTGTTGTGAGTTAGTTTATTTTTTTATGAACCCATATGTTGGTTTTGAGTGTTTGATATTATATATATATATATATATATATATATACTTTTATATTCTTGTTATTTCTATATGCACCCTACCCACATTGAGAACCATGTGTCGACACCCACATAGTCACACAGGGGGTGTTTTTTCCAACATCTAGTGAGGAGTACAGATGGTTGGGTACCCAATCTTTCCTGCTCTCTCTTCCAGGTGAGGTAGGTATTTCATGGGATGTTATGGCTGAAGGTTTGTTAGTGTATTAGATAGTGGTTGCAATGGACCAGGTGTCTTCGGGTGAAATGTGATAGCTCATGTGTTTGCGGTCGAGATGTGATGGCCCAGGTTTTACTGGGCAAGACGTGACTGTGATTGTGGGGTAGCTTCTAGTGGGGGTCATTCATAGTAGGAGGATGGAATAAGGTTGATGTCCTACATGTTCATGATACCCTACTACTCTAATTATAGCAGTGGTTGTGTTGTTGCCTAGGTGTTTTTGGGCAAGATGTGTTATGGTTGTGTTTTTGGGGCGGTGAGCCTAGGTGTCTATGGGTGAGGTATGTTGTGACCATGCTTGTGGGGTGGTGTGGTATATGTAAGATATGGAAGAACCAAGATGTACGACATTGGGTGTGAGAGTGGCATACCAGTTGGAAAGCAGTGTGGGGTACCCTTATTGATGTGATTATTATTATACTATTTTACTTAGTTTGTGTTATTTGGTGAGCATGCCTTGGTGAGGTTGGGATGGTTAGTATACCTTGATAGGTACTATTTTGTTATGTTGTTTTCTCATAGGTGTGTTAGTATTCATCTTTCACATGTGCATGAGAAACTTGAGTTTTTCCTATTGATTATACTTATATGATCACCCTACGAATAAAAAATAGTTTTCAGGTTTCCAGGAGGACTACGTGGACTATGTTGGACATTACTAGCTCAGGTCCTTGATAGTTTTTGTGTCGCTACTTTATCTTTACTTTTGGGTATTTAATTTGGAGACTTTATTTTATATGCATCATTTCTATTTATACATGCATGTGGGATAGTTTTTGGATTTCGTTTTATATTGTCTCTTGGAGTTTTTTGTGAATGGTCCATCTTATCTCCCAATACTATTTATATTATAGAGGTTAATGCCTCCCATATATTATATTTTCATACCCTCAATGATAGTCACCAACTTGGGGCCTACCGGAGGTGGGACTCGGGGGTCATTATCACTCTCCCTTCATTGCTGCATCTTTAGAGGGATGAGGTCATGACATATATGGATTTAAAAAATATAGATCTTGAAATTATGATGAAAGGGGATATATCATTTATTTCTCGTATAAATGTTCAAACATCCATCCATGTGAGGATTAAAGAGGAATAGAAGGATGATGTGGAACTACAAAATAAGTTTTAAAATGTTCTTTATTTCAACTATGATTATTAAGGAATAATAATATTTAGAAACCAGTTATGTGTCTCGTTAATACCATACTTGAAGAATGAGTTATTGAATGAAGCTCATAGTTCATCATTCTCTATTCATCCCAGAATTAAAAGATGTATAGATATCTAAAAGAGTATTTCTGGTGGGATAACATGAAAATGGATATTGCAGAGTATGTATCTTGAAGTAGAGTATGTTAACAAGTTAAGGATAATACACAAAATTCTAAGGGTATGTTACAACCATTACCCACACCATAATTGAAATGAGAAAACATTACCATGAATTTTGTCACCAGACTCCCCAAAACATCTAAAGGACACATTTCTATTTGGGTTTTAGTTTATCTCCATACAAAATCAACACATTTCATTACCATCATAGAATATTTATCTCTTGATCAGATTTATAGGATATATATTAAGTAAGTGGTAAGGTTTCATAGAGTATCATATTCTATTATATCTAATTGATATCTGAGGTTTTCCTCAAAGTATTGGAGAAGTCTTAAACAAACATGAAATATAGAGTTGATTTTTAGTACTGCATATCATCCTTAGACAAATTTTCAATCTGAGAGGACCATTAAAACTCTGGAAGACATTTTGAGATCTTGCTTTATAGATTTTAAATGTAGTTGGGATCACCACCTTACTTTTTTGGATTTTTCTTACAACAATAGCTTTCGTTCAAATATTTATATGGGTCCTTATAAATACCTCTATGATAAGAAGTTTGGAACTCTAACATTATGGAATAAGTTATGGAAATAAATCTATTGTGACCTTATTTGGATAAGGAAATGGTAAAGAAGGTTAGATCCATTCAGCAACACATCAGGGTAGCTCAGAGTCAACATAAAATTTATACTCACAATCATCAGTGAGATTTAGAGTTTGGAGTTGGTGATAAGTTATTCTTGTGAATATATCTTCAGAAAATGGTTATGAGGTTAAGAAATAAGGGAAATATGAGCCTTATATATTTCGGTCCCTTCTAAATTATTGATCATATCGTGAAGGTTTCTTATCAATTATATCTTTCACCAAATCTCTCTCAAGTTCACAATGTATTCTATGTACCTCTTATGAGGAATTTCATATTCAATCCTTCACATGTATAGAAATCATAGGTTATACCAATGAAACATGATATTTCTTTTGAGGAACAAATGGTGGATATTTTGGATTAAAGAGAAAAGGTGTTATGAAACAAGACCACTCACCTGGTCAAAGTTTTGAGGCGAAACCATAAATTTGATGATGCTACATGGGAACCCAAAATATGTGATGAGGTATAAGTATTATTAGTTGTTTTTATCAAAGTAATGGAATTTGGAGGGTGAAATTATTATAAGGGGGTAGAATGTAACAACCATATAGTTTATGATATATTTCTATTTAAATAAATTTGATTTCTCTAATAGATTTCTTTACATGCGACACCGAGTTTAAATGAACCGCAATATAGTATAAAATTATTATTATTTAATGTGATAGTTATGGCATAACCATTGAATTGATGGGTATTAATAGGAATAAATAAATTATTAAAATTAATGTTTATATATTTATAAAATTAATTCATTATATTTTAATTGGTTATAAATTTAAATAAAATTATTTTAAGGTAAAAAAATATATTTTAAAAACTATTTTTATTCTCAAAATGTGTTATTATCTCAAAAAATTAAATTAATCTCTATTTATGAATGATTTTAATTAAATATATAGATAATATATTCAATAAAATATTTTTAAATTAATCTAATAGTTTTTACATGGCAATGAATGAAGGTAAACTCAGTTTTATGCTTAAAATGTATTTTTATAACAAGGCTTTTGTTGTGTTTTTCACACTTTTTTTAAAATAAAATTATTCCAATTATAAAAATTGAATCTTATAAAATGGATCCCATATTTTAAATAATCATAATTAATATTATTTAATAAGTTCAACTTAACTTTTTTCATTATTATTGGTACCTTTGTAAAAAAACTCAGTTACTACAGTAAGAGTTAAAACGGGTTAAAAGGATTAAAACTAAAATGATAAGGGTTAAAATGACATAAACTTGTCTAAATCCTATTTTCTGGTCATATTTCAAACCTATCTCATCCCATATTTGAGGATGAGTTTAATGACTCATATTTTCTTCGATTTTATTTTTATAAATTAATTTTGAAAATTATGAGATGAGATGCTGAGATGGTGTGTGATTCTGAGGCCCAGTGTACCTTAAACAGTTCATTGAATTATGTTCATTTTTTAATAAAGCACGTGGGTGGTTTTTCTTTTAAACCATAATAAATTCTAAACGGGTGTCCTAATTATAAATCCAAGGACACCATTTCATTCATAACAGTGACTTTACCTTAGGCGGGGCATAACCTCAACCGGCACTGGTTGAGGGTAAAAGTTAGTTTTTTGACATAAACTCATTAAAATATTTAATAAAAATATTCTATTTGACATTGTGTTGGTTTATTTTAAGTATGGACTATTGTCAAGAATCTAGGGTTACTACATTACCTTGGGAATCCTCTAAGGCAAGGAGATGGAGCTTCCTCAAACGAATGTTGACGGATTAGAGAATCAAGAACGACAAACCTCGGATTCGATGGATCAAGCAAATTACAAATCATTTCACCGATGGAGTGGAGAAACTCTTTGATGATGGAAATGAAACCTCTATTCATCAACTATTGATTCAAACCTCAAGGTAGGTTGTTTGATCTCTTTGTGATTTCTTTTCCCCTCTTAGATTCAAATGACAAACACATACCAACCCATGAATAGTTTGATTTGTGGTTTGTCTGTTCTTACGGGATGGATAATTACTTGTGGGGTTTTGAATGGGGATTAGATCTATGTGTTGATTGGTTATTTGTGATCCTTCTAACATAAACATATCGAAGATGAAAATAAAAATTCCAAGATCCATTCTTTGGGTGTTCCTATGCATTTATCTCTTTCCCCAAATCTTTTTACATTCCTCACTCTTCGTGAAATATGAATTGAGAATCATTGCACCTTCGATTCGTGGATCAATGATCTGAGACCAGGGATATGACACCGTAATGATATGGTAGAGTTGAAATGAAGAAGGAATGATTTGAATCACTCAAGGAAGCGTTTTACGGTGGATCCTAGAGTAGTGGCTCTGAATGGGTTCTGACGGATCGTGAGGTAGACAGTAGACTGCTGGTAGGGCGTCTGGTGTTAGAGGAGGAACGCGGATCAATGGGAGGTTGGGTTCTAGGTGGGGATAAAGGTGTACAGGCTTCCAGAGGTTCAGTTGGTGGAATATCATGAGTTTTTGGTACAAGTAGGGTCGTGTGGGAACCTGCAGCGGTGGAGGCCGCTGGAGGTGATTGGTGGTCGTGGTAGGAGGTCGCAGTAGTGAGCTGGGACATGGCTCAGAGCCACGTCGGAGGAACCCGTGGTGGCAAGGTTATGGGTAATGTGGAGGATGTAGGCCAGCTATGTGAAATGTGGCACAACGGAACATTGATTGTCCAGGCATGCAATCAGGGAAGACCGTGTGTGGCGCTCCAAACTGGCTCGCATACAGTGAGCCAGACCAGAGGAGTCGGGCCACTCCAGCGGCCCTATGGTATGGACCCAATGGCCCAGCAGGCTAGGTCGGTTTAGGATATACCGGACCGAATCGGGTCAGGTCGGGTCGGGTCGGCCGGACCAGGTTGGGCCGGCTGGCGGGTCGAGTCAGATAGAACCCAGACCAAACCATAGTCGGACCTTTTTAGTAAAACAACTATAACTTTAAAAATGTGTTCTTGTTTGACGATCTATTTACAGTGTTAGGACCCTTTCAATGAGACAATACTTTTTTGATACTCTAAGTGAGTTGTTGTAAATGTTTTCCTATGACCTAATGGCTTGTGGTGTAGCTTGGTATAAGCACGCTATGAGTGGAATCTTGTAGCTGGCTGTGACTTGGTGACTATGTGTCTTTATGACAACGTGACTACATGACTTGGGGGCTTCATGACTTATCAACACTCCATGTGTTATCAAAAATCTATCTATTACTGACACTCTGTGTGTTACCGACAGTCAGTGTGTTATCGATACTCTATGTGTTATCGACACTCTGTGTGTTATCGACACTCTGTGTGTTACTGATACTAGGTGTTCTATGGAATACGTTTGATAATCCTTCTTTTCATGATATAGACTTATACCTATGTGAGATGATTGTACTTAATGTATTTCCTTTGTGGTATACCATGTATTTATTCATGGTATACTTCATTTATTTCTTTATGGTATACCATGTATTTCTTTGTGGTATACTTTGTATATTTATTTATGGTATACTTTGTGTATTTATTTGTGGTGTAATTTGTGTATTTCTTAGTGGTATTCCTTTGTGGTTTTGGGGTGTTCTACTGAGTATTGTTTTAATCACCCCTGTATGGTATTTTCCCACATGTGTTATGTCTTGTGTAGATGATCAACACTTTGATAGAGTTTTAGGTAGACCAGAAATAGGTGGTGCTTAGAGTGTTTAGACAGATGAGGTATGCTCCTACGACTTTAGATAGTTTTCCTACACCTACCATTTAGGTAGGGTTTTCTATGGACAAGTTTCAGGAACTTTTACATTCTTTTTTGCAAGCTCTTTCTTTTATTGGGCTTGTATTCTAGCCCTGTTTACTTTCGAGCTTTCTACTATCATACTCTGTTTTGGGTATCATAGTGGTATGCATGATTGTTTACTTAATGTTTTATATTTCATAATTTTGGGCTTAGAGATGTGTGTGTGTGTGTGTGTGTGTGTGTGTGTAGGTACTTAGGAAAATGCCTCCCATTTGCGGGATATGCCTACTCGGTGCTAGTAATCATCCTCTGGCCTATTAGAGGTGGTCTTGGGGTAGTCATGGAACAGGACCCTCTGGGATGGGTCATGACAGAGTTGTATCAGAGGGTTTAGTTCTAATTAAGTACTAGGAGTCTGTGAGGTTAGTTTGGGGCAAAAATGTTGAGTGTTTTGAGTTTGGCTTTCAGTCAAAGGAATCCAATGTTGGTGTGGTAGCCGACGTATCTATACACCAGGAATCTGAATTCTACTTTTCGACTGGGTACATGAAAACACTAGTTGTAGGGAAATTAACAGTATATGAATCATATAGGATTTGGGTGTGTCATCGTGTCTTTCTTGAGTCAGATCACTGGGTATACTCTATTGATTATGGTACATCTTGATCTATTTTAGGATGCCTCCATGCAGATAACTGTCCAGGATTCCATTGCGTGATTATGAGGATGATCCACCTAGAGATGAGGCATCGATACATGGTCTTGTGCCAGAGATACTCCCTACATCGTAGATAGCACATCCAAGTGGTTTACCAATGATACCACCACCCATTGAGCAGCAGTTACTACCAGTGCTACTGATTGAGGATGCATGTAGGCTAAGTGCTTTTCATGAGTTCTAGAGGCAATGACCTCCCAAGTTTAGGGTTGATCTAGACCCCTAGATAGATAAGGGTTGGATGGAGGTAGTTACACATGTCTTCCGCCTTGTGAGAACACCTACTGACCATATGGAAGTCCTAGCTGCAAGTCTTCTTCAGGGCTCATCAGGATGGTGGTGGAGGTTAGTGACCCAGACACATGATGAGGGGACTCTCTCTTAAGAAGACTTATAGTGACTATTAATAAAGGAGTTCTTCCCATATATGTTATGTTCAGGGCACATATATGAGCTCTTGCATATGCAACAGGGCAGTCAGACTATGGCGGAGTACCCGACGAGGTTTACTGATCTTTCTTGCTACTCCACGGATATGGTACGAGACCCGTTATTTAGGAATCGGACCTCCGAGAAGGGGATACTCTAGTAAATCATGTAATCCATGATATCCCTTAGCATACCTAAATATTATGGGGTACTAAAGCAATCTCTTATAGTGGAGAGATTTCTAGTAGAGAAGATGCCAGTAGTGGGAGCTACCAACAGGCACCAGGCAGCTGAGTCTTTGGCGGTAGGTAGCTGACAGTAGACACAGGGACCCAAGTGGGTCAAGCACTCCAAGAGATGACCCCAGGACATGGGATTAGTGGTGCGGGTCTCCCAGGGCAGAGAGAGTCATTTGAAGGACAAGCTTTGTTACTCATGTGGAGGTTGAGGACATCTGGCATGAGATTGCCTAACTTGTCATACAAAAGATCAGGAGACGGTCAAGGGACCTCCAAGGTAGAGGAGGAGGCATGAGTAGGGTGGTACAAAGGGTGTAATACATGGAAGAGGATTAGGTAGAGCAGTAAGTGGTGTGTGTAGGTTTGATGTATTACCACCACCACCCCCAGGTGGTCCACCACAGGCTCAGAGAGCTGGTGGATAGGGATGAGGATAGCTGAAGGCGATAAAGGATTATGACCCCAATGCTCCAAGGATTATTAGAGGTATGATCTATGTCTTTTACACCCTAGTTGTAGTTTTTATAGACACAGGTGTCGATCATTATTTTCTTACCATGACCCTTGTTCAAAAATCAAATATTCCGGTTGAACCATTGACTCAACCCTTACATTTAAAGACTCAATGATCACACACTAGTTCCAATAGTGTGAACTTACTCTTGGAGGCAAGAGTTTCGATTTGGATCTCATCATAACAGTGTCGAGGCTTTATGACATCATTCCCAGTATGGACTGGTTATCTATAGTCTATACTCAGATTGACTATTCTAGGCACAGAGTTTGGTGTGTCCGTGATGATGGGACCAGGTTTTCCTTTGTTGGTGAAAAGGAAATGCATGATGATAAGTCTATTTCATGCATGTATTTTAAGGTGGTTTTAATAAATGAATTCTTTTACTTTTATTTAATAATCTTTCCAATCTTGGAATGAATTGATTTATTTTATGTTTTATGGCAGGAAATGATGAATTTGTGAAAAAGGAACAAAAAAGGGTGTAAATATGAAAAAAGGACCCTTTGTGACGCTTTGCTTCACTTGCGTAGTGACACCAGAATTTTGAGGAAGAACAAAGTTGGAAATTATGGAAAAATACTATTACATGTCGTGTACCATAGGTACACATTGTGACTTCATCAGAGAAACAGGTCACCACCAGAGCAAGCTGTGATGAGCAAACATGTTGTGAACTTTACGTACACATCATGTAACTTTAATACACAACGTGACAATGATCAAACTTCAAATTTATTAATGAGATTTATTCAAGATTCTCGTGGATATAGAGGTGACATAGACAAGGTGTACAGACATGTAGGCTAAGTACATGTCATGTAGGTGGTCAAATTTCCACAATCTCAGTCGAGATCTGCACATGAGTCACATGGATTGAAAAAAAGAGGATCATCGGTCCATGATCTGTAGCTCAAGTACACATCATGACAGGGGTCGAGTAGAACCTTTCATGTGCCCATAAATAGATCCCATGGCTGTACCATTGGAGATTTGAATTTGGCTAGAGATCAAAGCCTGAAGCGAAGCTGTTGCACCTCCCCAAGTTCTTTATTTTTTTTCTTTTATGTTTTTATTTTATTTTCACCTTCCCTCTTATTCAATCATCATTAGGATGAGGGGGTAAACCCCCTAGTGCTAGGGTGATGTAATCAAAGGTGGAAAGGTGCGTTGGATTTAATTATATTTATTATTCATGTAGTTTGTTTTCATAATTTTGTTCTTAAAATTCCAATCCCTTTCTTTTTTTTATAATGACCATTGATAAATTAATAAAAAAGGAAAATTTAAATTACGCAACTGACTACCCTAAAGACGACATGACCATTGTCAACTTTAGGGGAAATATGGTTTAAATATGGTATTGAGACAAACTCAATTCGGTGAAATCCTATATTACCGGACCAAGGGAAATAGGGTATTGCTGCATTGAGGAGGGGATACCATGATCATTGGATCTACCTCATCTTGACTCCAACATCAATCATGAATCAATCAATTTACTTTCTAAAATCCAATTGCACCTAAACCTAGAAATTAAATTACCACAGCACGCTTTCCAAATTTGATCACAATCCAATCAATCTTCTTGATTTTGTCTTTTAAAACCCAATAAATATTTTCTCTTCACCTCTATCTCAATTTTAATAAAATAAATCTTTTGAAATTCTAATCAAGATAAAAACTACATCTATGTGGGTTTGTTCTCAAACTTCCCTTTACTACATTTTAATCAATTGAGTAGCATAGTTTGGGTTTTATAATTTTTTTTCATAGATCCATAGGGAACTAATGATGACCTACGAGACTATCATATGCAGTAGGGGATGGAATTACTCATAGGAGGGTAAAGATGATTACCCATCAATTTTCTAGCCTCACCCTCAGTGTAGTGGATGATAGGAGTCCTCAGTTTCCTGTAGTGGTGTAAGAGTATAAATACATCATTCCTGAGGATGTCGATGGATTACCTACCCATAGGAAGGTAGACTTATGAATTGATCTGTACCCTGAGAAGGTACTAATATCTACTTCTACATATCGTATGTCTCCCATAGAGCTTCATGAGTTGAGGGTACAACTAGAGGACTTGTAAAGGAAGGGATTTTTGAGACCCAGTGTTTCAACCTGGGCGGCCTAAGTTTTGTTTTCCAAGAAGGTAGATAGGATCTTGAGGTTATGTGTGGACTTTTGGTGCCTAAATCAGGTGACCATGAAGAAAAAGTATCCACTATCGAGGATCGATGACCTCTTTGATCAGCTGAAGGGAGTGAGTTGGTTCTCAAAGATTTACCTTAGGTCTGGCTATCATCAGATTCATGTATGGGATGAAGATGTATCGAAGAAAACCTTCAGATGTCGGTACAACCAATACGAGTACTTAGTGATGTTTTTTGGCATGAAAAACACCCCAGAAGTGTTCATCGGACTCATGAACAAGATCTTCTAGCCTTACTTAGATCGGTTTGTGGTGGTCTCCATTGATGACATCCCGATGTACTCGACGTCTGAGGAGGAGCACGTGATAAACTTGAGGATGGTCCTAGACACACTTAATTAGAGATAAACAAATTTATGGGAATCTCTCAAAGTATCAGTTCTGGATTCAGGAGGTCCACTTTCTAGGAAACATCATTTCATAGGTTGGAGTTGTAGTGGATCCAGTGAAGATTGAGGTGGTGCTTTCTTGGGAGCCACCCAAGAGTGTTGTTGAGGTGTGGAGTTTCCTAGTTTTTTCAGGGTACTATCCAAGGTTTTTAACCAAAATTTCTAGGGTAGAATCACCCTTAACTTCTTTGACATGGAAGGGGTATACCTTCATGTGGAAAGAGAAGTGACAATAGTACTTTCAGGATTCAAGGTAGAGATTGATGAGTGATCCCATCTTGAGACTACCAGAGGAGGGTGTCGGGTATGTATTTTTATGAAATGTATCAAGGACTGAGATTATTTGTGTCATGATATAGGGGAAAGTGGTGATTTCTTATGTTTCACACCTATTGAGACAGCATGAGAAGAACTATGTGACCCATGATCTTAAGCAGTAGCGATAGTCTTTGCGTTGAAGATGTGGCGACACTACCTAATGGGTGATCAATTTACCATATACTCTGACAACAATATTCTCAAGTATATCTTATATAAAAGGATTTGAACTTGAGACAGATGTGATGAATAGAGTTCCTCTAGGACTATGACTTTGAGATTGTCGATACTCCTGGGAAGGGGAATATAGTGGCAGACACTCTCAGCAGGAGACCAACTTGTAGTTGTTGAGTGAGGCATCAAAGCAGTTGGTCATGTTTCAGATATCCTTTATGGATAGAAATGGAGAACCTTACCTCTAGTAGATGTTTGTCACCCCTCCACTATTATAGTGAGTCAGGGAATCACAGCTTGGGGATATCAGTTGTGAGACCTGACATGCTCAGTTGTCTACAAGGCATACTCCTGATGGATATTAAATAGGTGGGGGGAATGTTGTTCTTTTCAGAGGGTGAACAGTTGTTCCAGTAGCGTTGCTAGAGGAGGTTCTGAGGGAGTTCCATACATCCCCTTTGGTGGTACATCCAGGTGTGTAAAAGATGTACCAGGACCTTTGACATTAGTTCTGGTGTCCAGGGATGAAGAAGGAAGTGGTAGAGTTCATTTCTCGATGCCTCACTTGTTAACAAGTGAAGGCTGAGCACCGTGTTCCAGCATAATGGACCCAACCTCTTGAGATGTTAGAGTGGAAGTGGGATGAGATATCTATGGAATTCGTGATGGGTTTAACATGCACATATATGGTACATGATACCATATGGGCTATCTTTGATTGACTCACCAAGTCGGTCCACTTCCCTACCAATCCAGGAGTAGAGTTCAGTAGAGTTGGGACGCCTCTATGTGAAGGAGATAGTTCGGCTTCACAGAGTTCCATTGATGATAATTTAAGATCATGATACACATTTCACATCTTGGTTGTGGAAGGGATTGTAGGAGGCATTTGGGACTCAGTTACTCTATTTTAATAATTTCATCCCTAGATGAATAGCTAGATGGAGAGAACAATTCAAGTTTTTGGGGACATGTTATGTACTTGCATCCTAGACTTTTTCCAAATTTGGTAGGATCACCTACCTTTTTGGAGTTTACATACAACAACAGCTACCAATGCATGATTGGTATGGCACCATTTGAGGCCTTATACGTATGACCATATAGGTCACCAATCTACTGGACTGACCTAGGAGAGTCTGCACTCATGGGGTCCAAAATTGGTACGTGCTACCATTGATAATGTGAAGATCATCCATGAGTGGATGAGTACTATATAATTCCAAAAAAATCATATACTGACAGAAGACAGAGGCCTCTAGAGTTCGAGGAGGGAGACCATGTGTTCCTTCAGGTCTCGCCTCGATGTGGATTATGGAGATTTGGCCAGGGTGACAAGTTATCTTAGAGATACATCGGACCTTTTCAGATTCTGAGTAGAGTTGGTGAGGTGGTGTACCACCTAGCTATACCTCCTTAGTTGCACCAAGTGCATGATGTCTTCAACATATCGCAACTGATGAGGTATGTTCATGATCCATCACACATCATTGACAGGGGTGAGATGGACATTAATGATGGGGAAACTTTTGTGGAGTACTCGGTGGAGATCAAGGATCAATGGGAGAGGATCCTTTGTGGGTGGTCGATTCCTTTGATGCGTATTAAGTGAAACATGGGAATATCTAAGAGAGCACTTGGGAGTGGGAGACTCATATTCATACTGAGTACCCTCACCTTTTTGTTTAGTAGCCCTTGTTTGGGCTTTTGGGGATATAAAGACCTAAGGTGGGGAGAATTTAATGACTCAGATTTTCTCTAATTTTATTTTTATAAATTAATTGGGAAAATTCTGAGACCAGGTGTTGAGAAAGCGTGTGATTCTGAGGCCCAATGTACTTGGAATAGTTTGTTGAATTATGTTTAGTTTTAATAAATAATGTGGATGGTTTCTATTTC
This sequence comes from Viscum album, assembly GCA_963277665.1. Classification (NCBI taxonomy): domain Eukaryota; kingdom Viridiplantae; phylum Streptophyta; class Magnoliopsida; order Santalales; family Viscaceae; genus Viscum; species Viscum album. Next base: position 546,992,611 of record OY728140.1, read on the forward strand.
AAACTAGAATAACTTCTAAATGGGCACCCAGATCAAAAATCCTAGGGCACCATTGCATTCACAATAGAGACTTTACATTGGGTGGGGCCTAACATTGACTGGTGCGGGTTGAGGGTGAAATTTAGTTTTTGGACATAAACGTTATTAAAATATTTAATAAAAATATTTTATTTTATGCTGCGTTGGTTTATTTTAAGTATGAACTGTTGTCAAGAATCCAAGGTTATGAAATAACCCTGAAAATCCTCTAAGGAAAGTAGATGGAGCTTCCTCCAATGAATGCTGACAGATTGGTGAATCAAGAATGATGAACCTCAGATTCAACAGATCAAGTGGATTGTGAATCATTGTACCAGCGGGGTGGAGGAACTCATCAATGAAGACAACAAAACCTCTCTTCATCAACAATTGATCCAAACCTTGAGTTAGGGTGTCTGATCTCTTTGTGATTTCATTTCCCCTCTTAGATTCAAACGACGAACATGGACTAACCCACGAATAGGTTGATTTTTGGTTCATTCGTTCTTATAAGATGGATAACTGTTTATGGGGTTTTGAATGGGGATTAGATCTGTGTGTTGATTGGTTATTCATGATCCTTATAACATGAATGGATTGAGGTCAACATGAACAAGGCCAAGATCCGTTCTTTGGACATTACTGTACATTAATCTCTTTCCCCAAATCTTTCTACATTCCTCATTCTTTGAAAAATATGACCATAGTTTCACTAAACCTTCGATTCATGGCACAATGATCCGAGACCAGGGATTTGACACTGCAATGATATGGAGGAGGTGCAACAGCGAAGGCACGGTGCAAATCACCCAAGTCAGTGGTTTACTGTGGTGCCCGAAGTAGTGGCTTCAGCCAGGTTTCGGTGGAACGTGATGCGGATAGTGGGATGCAGACATGGAAGTTGGTGATAGATGTGGCACGCGGCCTGGCGGGAGGCCAGGTTCTAGGAGGGGCACAAGGTAGACGGGCCACCGATGGTGGAGTGTGAGGTCGCGGTCTAGGCGAGACCGTGTGGGAGCCAACAGTGGTGGAGGCCACAATCTTGGAGAGACTAAGTGGGAGGTTGTAGGTGGTGATCAGGGGACGTGGTATCGAGCTATGATACATCTCAGAGCCACATCGGAGGAACCCATGATGACGAGGCTATGGGGCGTGTGGAGGAGGCGGTCTGTCTACGTGAAACATGACATGGTGCCACATTGACCAGCCAAGAATGTGGTCAAGGAAGACCGCATGAAATGCTTCAAATTGGCCTGCATGTTGCGGGTTGAACCAAAGGATATGGGTTGCTCCAACGGCCCAGCGGGCTAGACCCAGCTGTCCAGTGATCTGGGTCTATTCGACCCAACGGGCCAGGTCAGTTTGGGCCAAACCATACTGGGTCAGCCAAACCGGGTCAGATCGGGACCAGTGGGTCTAATCGGACCTAGATCAGACCCCGTTCGGACCTTTTTAGTAAAACAACCATAAATTTTAAACTCTGTGTTCGTTTGATGATTTGTTTACAACATTAGGACCCTTGATACTAGATGGTTCTTTTGAGATACTTTGAGTGAGTTTTTATGAAAGTTGGAATATTACTTGATGGCTTGTGGAGTAGGTTCTCCCAGTACAAGTGCTCTATGAGTGGAATCCTGCAGCTGGAAGTGACTTGGTGACTACGTGACTTGGTGACTATGTGACTTAGAGGCTACATGACTTATTGACACTCTGTATGTTATAAAAACTCCATGTGTTATCGAAACTACGTGTGTTACAGACACTCTATGTGTTACCGACACTTTGTGTGTTATCGACACTTTGTGTGTTATTGACACTCTCTGTATTATCGGTACTGGGTGTTCTGTGGACTACATATGATAATCATGCTTTTCATGCTATAGACTTATACCTGTGTAAGATAACTGTACTTTGTGTGTTTCCTTTGTGGAATACTTTGTATTTCTTCATGGTATAATCTGTGTATTTATTTTTCGTATATCGTGTATTTTTTCATGGTATACTTCAATTATTTATTTTTGGTATACTTCATGTATTTCTTTGTGTTGTACTTCATGTATTTCTTAGTGGTATTCCTTTATGTTTTCAGGGTGTCCTATTGAGTATTGTTTTACTCACCCCTGCACGGGCTTTGCTCGCACGTGTCATGTCTTGTGCAAACGATCGATGCTTTGATGGAGTTACAGGTGGACCAAGACCAGGTGGTTCTTAGAGTGTTCAGACAGACATTGTGTGCTCCTACAGCTTCAGACAGCTGTTGTACACCTACCCTTCATGTAGGGTTTTCTACAAACGAGTTTCAGGAACTTGTGCATTCGTTGTTGCAGAATCTTTCTTTTAGTAGGATTTTATTCTAGCCCTATTTACTTTCCACCTTTCTACCATCGTACTTTATTATTTATATCTTAGTGGTATGCATTATTTTTTACTTGGTGTTTTACATTTCATCATTTTGGGCTTGGATATATGTGTGTGTGTGTGTACAAGTACTTAGTCAAATGCATCCCATTTGTGGAATATATCTACTCGGTGCCAGTCGCTAACCCGTGGCCTATTAGAGGGGGATTGGGGTAGTCATGGAATAGTACCCTATGGGATGGGATGTGATAATGAGTAATTTATAGCCATTTTTCTTGAGTAATACATTAATATATTTTAATCTTTTTAAAATTTCCAAGTGTGTCCTCTCCCTCCTTTATAAAAGGATACCACCTATCCTATCTTCCTCACACCTTGTGAGACTTCTATATTATCCAAGACCTGCCCTAATATTTTCCTAAAAACCCTTTTAGTGATCTATAGGTCATTTTTTGATAAAAATATCAACCTTATAAGGCATAAAGTGTAATTCAAAGGAGGTTGCCCAAAGAAGAGGTATAACTCTTAACCAAGTGTTTTTATTTTATATCTTCTTATGCCTACTTAAATTTTGTACTAACCAAGATGATATAATAACATAATTATCTCCAATATAATGAAATTTTATTATGTTTATGTCTCAACCTTTATTCATCTCTTTCTCCATCAAATGGGAAACAAAAACATTGTTCATGAATACGTGTGAAATACCACCTCTCGAAGTGATGTATTTAATTTTTCATCACTGTCATTCATGGTTGGTTATTATGATGGATTTAATGTTTATATATAATGTTTATAACATAATTATTATTCTATAATTATAATTTATTATCTTCCTTCTTATCCTTCCATCTTTTGGAAAAGGATAACGTTGATCGTGCGTACATGTGGACTGCCACCTCTGTGAAGTGATGTGATTCGTTTTTCATTTTTGATTTAAATGGATGGTAATAACGATAAATTTAATGAATATATATTATATTTATGATATAATAATGATTCTATAAAGTTTAATTATTTTTTATCTTTCTTTCATTCCATCCATCAAAAAGTGGAAACATCACTCGTGCATATGTACAGACTACCGTCTCACAAAGTGGTGTAATTAATTTTTCATCATCAATTTATATGAAAGATTATAAAATTGTATATGATGAATAAATATTATACTTATGTAATTATTAATATTATATATATGATTAAACCTTTACTAATGTTCAATTATCAGAACCATCGAACTAAAACATGCATGGAAAAAGGACCAGTTTTCACCTAACCATTAATTTTCATTAAGAATTTGTTAATAAAAGGATAAATAGAAATTATAAAATTATTATACATAGTAATTTATGTATTAATGTGGTTCTATAATGTATTTATAATAAATATATATTTATTATCTAGTATATTTGAATGTGTATGAACTAAGATGAGACTTGAGGTAGGGGTTTATGTTACAATCTCATTTATTTTCGTGATTATCTACGATAAATTTATGTTGAGGGAAATTTTATGAATATTATTATTTAAAAAAATATATTTTATTATTCTATATTTATTCCTGAAATTTTCAATTATTATAACTATTTTTTATCTCTTTGGTACTTAAAATGATCAAGAAAATGTTTTTAAAGAAAATTTGACCTTATTTACTCTTTAATTGATGAACTTTTTCTTACATGTACATAATATTCAAAATTATTTAATGAAATTACTTACCTATGCTTGAAATGTTTTCAAAGGTTCATTTTCTCTACCTTTAAGTTAATTTAAAAATGTTTAAGAATGAATATTTTTAAAAAAAAATCTGAACAAATCATTTATGACTTTTTGAAAAAATGTGAAAAAATGTTTTATTTTAACATATATAGTATGAAAAGATTTTCCCATTATCATGAATGCACTTTTATTTGAAATTTTTGTTAGAATTTTCCTTATATATTTTCAAATAAAATCATTTTCTCAATATTATAGGAATTTTTAGTTAAACTATTATCAAAGGAAAATGATTTTTTCTCATGTTTTCAAAGAAATGTTTGAATGATATTTTAATGGTATTTTTCATCTATATAATCATCTTTTATGGGCTGTTATGATTTAATGGGGATACGATACAATGATATAATCTTTATTCTTTCTTTTTATGGTTTATTATTATGATTATGAGATGTTTACAAAACCTATTTATTTTTCATGGGTTATGATTTGATGATATAATGAATGTTTTATGATCTTGTGGCACACACATGTATGGTTTTTATTGTGTGATGGGAGGGGATGGAATTATATAGCCCTCAAATAAATTTGGTAAAACCTTTTATCTCATGATATAATAATGGGAAACAAGTTTAAGTGTTTGATCCACTGTAGGAAACTTGCAGGGATACCCGATCCACTATGATATGGGAAATAGGTGGTGATATTTGATCTGCTATGATATAATGGTATTAGAATTTAAACTTGGAATGTGATATGGTTACTATGACTATGATGGTGTCACTCTCTTATGAAATTTTGGTATGCTTGTGATTTAAACTCTTGGATCGTGATTGATTTTTTTATGATTCCCCAATCTTATGACAAACTAAAGTTTTATGTCATGACTCGTGATTATGTTCTATGAATTGTTGGGTATTATTTTATATTGTTATCACATGTTCTAATACCATTATGGTCATGATATGATTACATATGATTATTGATTGATATCTCTCATGTTCACCCTTACTGAGTATCTGAGCTCACCCTTTCATATGTTTTAATTTTTTCCTAGGTTGTGAAGAAGGGTACTAAGTATGATGAGTCTATAAGGGTACCTTATATAAATAAATATGTTTGAGGTGATGAAGATTGTACTTAAATAATATGTTTATGTATCTAGTATCCAAGTACACTAAACCTTTAAAATTATTAGGCATGTTTATTTGGGATATATATTGAATATTCATCAAAAATATTTATTATATGTGTATATTATGCTTGGGTTGTTATGGTTGGTATCAAATCAAGGTTTAGTTATTTTTAGACATTGGGAATAGAGAACTTTGTTGAATACCCTGGGGATATTTCTAAGTATAGGCTGATGTTCTAAAGCTTTGGTAAAGTACATATTGTGTGGTTTTCCTAAAAATACATACTTTTCTAGATACTGGAAAGTGGATGCAGCCATGGCACATATGTACCTAAGGATAACAAATCTGAAAGTTATGGATTGGGTATTAATTTGATCATCACTGGTGCACGATGAGTAGGACTAAGACTTCAGACCTAGCTAGGTACTCCTGAGGGATATGCTTGGGTTAATTCACATTTTCTTTATGAACCGTTATGAAGGATTTGAATAGATGATAACCATGAATAGAAAAGGTTAAACCTAAGGTTTTATAGATTTAAAATAAGGTTTCATGATCTATACATCATATGAATGATTTTTCATGATTATATGATAATTCTCTATGATGTTTGATTCTCACACAAACCATTTTGGTTTTAGTAAGGGAATGAAGATAAAATGATGAAGTTGAGGTGGTGATAGTCATGATCAAATATTTAAGTATCTTATTTGAGCTTAGTAATGTGAATTCCTTTATATCATGAAAATTATATAGGGGTATTCACTAATATCCTCAACGATTTGATGTTGAGTTAGTTGTAAAAAATCCTAATAGTATGATGATAACATCTAAAGTTTATAGCTCCTCTATAATAGAAGTGTGTGGGAGTATGCTTCTATCAAATCTTGTGATTCCCCCTCTATACTACTAAAAAAAGATTTTAATAGTTCTAGAATAGGTCTTTATCATCACTAAAAATCACTCACTACCAGAGGTTGGTTAAAAGCCCAAGGATTTTATCAGTACTAGAAAAGTGCTGATAAATGGGTCATTTATCGGTGTAAAAACACACTGATAAATTACCGCTTTATCAGTACTTTTTTTAATGTTTTTAAAGGACCCTTTTAACAGAATTTTTTTATCACTGATAAAGGAAACATTGTTAAAGGGGGTAAACTTATATTTTTTCAGACCTCTATGAGCATGATCTCTTTATCAGCCCCCCCCCCCTTTTATCAATGCTTTTCACCCCACCACCCCTTTTATCAGTGCTTTGCAAATTTCCAGCCACATGCACCAACCTGGATTCAAACCCTACACCTCTCCTTTGAAGTTGAAATGCCTTTACCACTACACCATGTTGTTTTGTTATCTATTTAATGATATTTCTGATGTAGTGGTGTGGCAATGATGTAATGTTTGGTTTCTCACTTTTTCCTCAAAAGTGTTTGCATAATAAAAAATTAATTTTCAGTCAGTGTGATATATAAATATATATATATACTTATATTTATTTAAATATATTATATATTATATTCATTTTCATATAATAGAATATAATAAAAATATATATTTATTTATTCATACACACATATATTTATATATAAACATTATAAATTGTGTAATGTAAAAAATGGCTAGATGTTGTTTTAAATGCATTTTTAGAATACATATTTATTTACATATATTATAATATACATATACATATATATTTGTTAATTATTGACACATGCATGTTTATATATAAACATCAATTGTATATATATATATATTATTGAATTTTTACAAAGTTAATAAAATGGATAATGTTTTACATTAAATAAAATTAATAATAAATATTTATTTTATATATTCAAAAATACATTTTTTTAAATATGTTGATGTATGTATTTATACAAGTGATTTATTATAATTCAATATGCATATATTTGATTATAAATAAAACTACATTATGAAAATGATAAAATTTCAAAACCATAATATCAATATGAATGTAAGACCTAGGACTAAATTTAGTCTCTACCAACAAAAAGGCCATAAGACCCCCTTAAATGAGGCTAAAAATCCATAGAATGTTAAAAAAAATGGGGTAACCTGACTAAAAACTCAATTTTTGAGCCATTTTGGTCCATTTTGACTCCATAAAATGTGGTTGGGGTCCCTCTAGGTATTGAGGGAGTAGATCTCATCACATGCTTCGATTTGATATGTGGTTGAGCTCAAACGAACACCTGTATCAAAAGTTATGGTTGTTTTAAGTTCGAGTTATGTTTTCAATTATTTTAGATCTTTTATTATTTTTTTGTTTTTTTATCTTCAAATTGTTATTAAATTACTATTACTTGATAATAATTAGAAAATTATTAATTAAAAAAATTAAATATTTTATAATCATTTTCACTAAATATCTTATATATTAAGTGTAAGTGCCTATTTATCCTTATCTAAAACATAATTAAAAATATATATATCATATTTATATCAATATAAATATATTTATATATTAGTATATTATTTTTAATGAAATATTTTTTTTTTGAAAAATATCCTTTATCAGTGCAAGTAAAAAAACACTAATAAATAGGGTTCTTTATCAGCACTTTTACTAGTTCCGATAAAGCCCCCCCCCCCCATCAGAAGTTTTTTACTAGCACTGATAAATTGACCCCTTTATCATTTATTTTTTAATAGTTCTGTTAATGGGGGGCTTTATCAGTTCTTTTTTACAAGAATTGATAAAGGTCCCCCTTTAATAGTGCTTTTTTTAGCATTGTTAAAGACCCCCTTAACAATGCTTTTTTTAGCACTAACAAAGGGGGTCTTTAATAATGCTTTTAGGAAGCACTATCAAATCCCTACCATTGGATAAAACCAAATTTGTAGTAATGCTAGTTGAATTTTATGTGATTTTGAATATGGATTAGATCTCTCTATATAGAGTCCATATCAATTAACAGGGAACAGAAGTCGTGTTTGATATTCTAAATCAACATATGATTATATTTTGATGTGAGGATGAATATGAACTTCCAATAGAAGTTACAACAATTATATGGATCTTAATGCCTATTAATGAGGGATATTTATCTCAAATGGTTTGGGAGAAACTCAATATCCAAAATATGCATATTATTTAGGATTATGCAGCATGTTTCCTGAAGGCTTGTCCATTCTTCCCCCAAATCATGAAGTTGAGTTTTAAATAGATTGTGTATCTGGTGTTACACCTATTTCAAATACTCTATATATAATGGTCTTGATTGAGTTTCAAGATTTGAAGAAGAATATCCAAGAAAATATTCATATTAGATTAATATTCCCTAGTGCATCACCATGGGGTTCACCTATTCTTTTTGTTAAGAAGAAAGATGTTTCAATGCGTTTTTCATTGATTATCAAGAAATTAACAATATTACTATCAATAATAAGTATCCTATATCTTGTATTGATGATTTGTATGATCAATTACGAGTGGCTCAATACTCCTCAAAGAATGACCATCTTTCTGGATATCATCAATTGAGGTTCAAAAATGGGGACATACCCAAGATGACCATTCATATGATGTAAGGGAATTATGAATTTATAGTGATGTTATTTGGACTTACCAATTACTATTCTATATTTATGGATTTAATGAATAGATTCTTTAGAGATTATCTTGATCAGTTTTTGGTAATCTTTATAGATGATATTATTATATATTTGAAGAGTAAGGAAGAGTAAGAAGATCATTTGAGAATTATGTTGAAGACTATGAGGAAAGATAAGTTGTATGCTAAATTTATCAAGTGTGAATTTTGGATTTAGAAAGTTTCATTCTTGGGTCATATAATCTCAAGTGAGGGTATACCGGTAGATCCTTCAAATATGGAAGTTATTGAATAGTGTCCAAGACCATCCATGGTAACCAAGACCCATATTTTTCTTAGGTTGGATGGATACTAATAACACTTTATGACAGATTTCTCTTGACTATATAATCCACTCACTAATCGAAAGGGATCCAAGTTTCTTTAGAAAAATAAATGTGAGTAAAATTTCAAAGAGTTGAAAAGAATGTTGGTTAGTGAACATGTTCTCACACAACCCTATAGTAGAGAAGGGTTTGTGATCTTTAGTGATGCATCGAAGAAGGGAATGGGATGCATCCTGATGTAAAATGATGTGGTTATATCTTATCATAAACCAACCCAGATACCCTGGTATGTTGATAATCAAGTCGACTCTAAAATGGCCTGAAGGTCATTCCTAGTCCCCATGGGTTAGTTAATAACACCTGGAATCATATAAGAAACCATGAGGTAATGATTTTAACACAAAATAGAGGAAGATAAAAGATACAAGTTAGTATGCTCAACACTTTAAAGGGAGAAAGTAACAGAAACAAAAAGGTAAAATAATACTCAAAGAGTACATCATTAAAAGAAATGATAGATTCCAAGATAAAAGATCAGACATATCCCATGTAATAGGTGGATCACATCTCCATCGGTCACCTTCATCACTCTGGGTCCCAAGGATCAATAACATCCACCACCTTTAAGTGTCACTTTCCCTTTTCATGGACCATTTATAAGATAATCTACAAAATCCCAAAGGATTAGGTAGGTTATATTCTATAAAGCTTATTAGGGTCTCACCAAGTGTTTCGTAATCAATTCCATAATAATTAAACCAATTATGCATTTAATTTAAATAAAACAAAGCATGGAATGACATTTACATATTTTCAAAAAAACATGCATTCATAATAAAAAAGATGGTAGATGTATCAAAATGGGATTAAATGAAAATTTTGTATAAAACATTTATATAAATCATTTATCATGAATAAAATAGTTCAATAATAAATGGTGTGTATTCATAAAATCAAACATATCATAGCACCATGTAATAAGCCTTGCAATATGTTAGTTTCTACCAATAGGATCCTAATAATACTCAATTAGTGATCTTGGCTCAAATTGTTCACAATTCCCATGGATCAAGCCATTAGGAATCAACTCCCCATCAGGTAAAATCATTTCATGGTGAGTTTATGTCAGTTTTTTCATTGTCAATCCATTTCTAGGGGGTCAGATCCTAGCGTGATTGTCCTAGTTTCCTACTAACTACCCAGACTCACAAGTGCTTTGGTCAATAAATCAATCAGTCATGGTAAATCGATATTACATATTAACTCATGATTTTATGTTACTCCCATCCCTTAATTTTCACTGAAAATTATTAATTTCTATTCAATATTGATGTTTTGATCCTAAACAAATATAGAGAGCATTTTTCAAATTCATTCAATTACAATACGGTTTATTATTTTGATCATATATTTTAATATAATTATCCAAATTATGTGATTATTATTTTTTTAGTGCTTCTATTTTAAATTAAAACAAATCATTCAACTATATATTTGGATAATTCGTCCATTTAATGGTCCATATAGACCATACAAGAAGGTTTAATGAATTTGTCAAAGAATCTAGACCAATTGTGGTGTTATCTTTTCTGGGCTCAATCCATAAGCATAAATTCATTTATAATACACTATAAGTACAGAGAAATTACATTAAAACATGGATAAAATTTTCAAGTCCCAATTCATCCTTAATAAGTCTCAATTCATGCATTAAATTCCAGCCCACAATTTAGCTCGGTATTTAAGAGTATCTCGCCATTCATGACTTTTCTACCAATACAACCACCCAATTAAGTTGAAATTTTGTGGGTATAAATTAAATAGGTATATTAAAAACTTTTTATAATAATATTATTTTAAATTAATTAATATTAATATTCATAAATGCATTCAAATTTAGGCCATGGAAAAATTCTAGACAATTCTAGACATCAACACATAGTTTAACAAAATATCCATAACTTTGGATCCAAAAGTCTAATGGAAACCAAATTTGGAGGGTGAAATTTCAAAATAAATATCTAAAACTTTTAATAATAATATTTGTAGATATTAATCTTTATAAATGGTCAATTTTTCAATCTAACTTGAAGGGAGAATTTATAAAGCAATCATTCCACCACCTTGGGTTATAAATGCATCCCCCTCTTCTCCTTATAATGGTTAGAAATTCAGCACCTATGAGGATTCATTGTAAAGAAAAAATCCATTCCAAAGTTCTATAATTACATTTCATACTCAATTTTCTACTTTAGAAACCATTCCTCCTTACTTTCTTTTTATGTATTTCAATTGTTTTCAATTGTAATCGTGTAAGTTTGATTGTAATTTCATTTGAATTTTAATGAATCTATAATCATATCATCTATTATTATCATCCACCTCCTATTGTTTAATATTAATGGTCTTAAAATATTTTAAATAAAATTTAAAACCCTTCCCTATTTCACTTTATTATTCAATCAAATATGTGTGTTTACCTCCTTTCATTTGTGTGTGTTTGTGCATAATTATTTTCTCATCTCATTCCTTCAGTTTTTCATTTAAATCACCATCACAATAAAACAAATTTTTAACCACCAAAATGGTTGATTAAATATCCAATTGGGGTGAGACATAATTTTGGTAATGTTAATTGATTGATAGATTTCGCTTATTTAATGTTCATTGGATTAATATTGTGTATGTCAAACAAGAAATGTTATGGATTAATGACATGCTTTGTTTAGCATGTGGATTTCATGGATTATTGAAAAAATAGGTACACATGAGTTCATGAAATATTTAACCTTCCATAAATGAGATTTTATAATGATTATAACCCAATTTAAATCTTAGATTAAATCCAAAAAATTGTGATTTCCAATCGAAATAACCTCATGAAGTGGTTGTTAATTTTATGAGATGTTTTATAAAGATAAAGGATATCATAAATGGTGAAATAACCCCAATAATTATTAAATTATTAAATCAAACTTAATAAATAAATAAATTTAATTGATCTCTATAAACAACCCCCCTCCCCCAATTCAACTGACAGATGTACACAACTACTAGATGGTCTATCACATTCTTCTAGCCCAATGGATCTCAACGCAACATTTTATAAGAGGAACGCCAAACCTTAACATCCAGTTTAGTTCATTTTAAGTATATATTATTATCTTATATTGACTGTTCAAAGTTATAGTTCTCTACTATAATGTGCATAGCGACACTCAGGTCAAATCCTCGGTGATATTAATATATTTTTGAGTCAATTGTTTTTGTTTTGTATTTAAATGGAGGGTTTGTTTGCTGATCTTAATTAAATTTATTTATGAATTAAGTTTGATATAATAATTTAATAATTATGGGGGTTACTTAATCATTGGTTAGATAATCTTATTATATCCTTAATCTTTGTAAAAAATTCATTAAAATAACATCCACTTCACGAGGTTATTTCAATTGGAATTCCCAATTGTTTTGGATTTAATCCATACCTTAACTGGGGTTCTAGTCATTATCAAATCTCATTGATGGAAGATTAAATATTTCATTAACCCATGTTTACTTTTGGTTCCAATAATCTATGAAATTCATATGTCAAAAAAACATGTCATTAATCCATAACATTTCTTGTTTGACATACACAATATTAATTCAATGAATGTTAAATAAGCGAAAGCTCTCAATCACTTAACATCCCCAAAATTATAACTCACCCCAATGGTAGATTTAATCACCCATTTACATGGCTAAAAATATGTTTTATATTTTTTTGATGATTATTTAAATAAAAAATGGAAGGAATGAGATGAGAAAATAATCGTGTATCGAACACGCACAAATAAAGGGAGGTAAAAATGCTCTTTTGGTTGAATGAGAAAGTGAAATAGGGGAGAGTTTTAAACTTTATTTAAACTATTTTAAGACCAATAATATTAAAAAATAGAAGGTTTATGAGAATAAGATATGAAGATGATGATAAATTCATTAAAATTCAAATGAAATTATAATCAAACTTACGTGATTATAATTGAAATCAATTGAAGTACATTAAAAGAAATCATGGAAGAATGGTTTCTAAAGTATAAAATTTAGTTTGGTAGGTACTCTCAGGCCTTTGTAAAGTATTTTTTCATTTCAATGTATCCTCCTAATTTTTGAATTTCCAACCCCTTTCAAGTAGAAGAGGGGAATGTATTTATAGCCCAAGGCGGTGGATTTTTTTCCTTCCAAAATTGATCTTCAAGTTGTCTCAAACATTTGACCCTTTAGACACCTGAATCTCCAAAAATATTCTTCTTAAAAGTTTTATATATAGATGTAGAAATTTTACCCTATAAATTTTGTTGCTATTTGACTTTTGGATCCAAATTTATGACTATTTTAGAAAACCATGTGTTGTTGTCCATAATTGTACCAAATTTTTCCATGGCCTAAATTTTAATGAATTTATGGTTATGAATTTACCTTAATTTTGGTTTATATTCTTCTAAATTTTTTGTCTTATTCCTATTTAATTTCTACCCACAATATTTCATCTTAATTGGGTGTATTTGTTGGTAAAAAAGTCAATAATGGTGAGTTTCACTTAAATCGTGAGTAGAATTGTGAGTTGGACTTTCATGCATGAATTGGGTAGAGCACACCAATTAGAAATATTTGTGGTGAAGGTGTGGATCCTCACCTAATATCCTAGTTAAATGAGGTAAAATATGAATAAAAAATAATTTTATTTTGAAATATGCTTCAATGTTTGGATATTGAATACCAAGAGGTTGGTAATTTATATCAGGTGTAGTGAGTTCTTTGAGGATTTTTCCCTATGATTGGTCATATCTAAATCAATTGGATGGGAAATTAACGTCTATTTATTGATTTTATTATCCCTAATATTCCTCCTATTTCATAGAAGAGTTATCTTAATTTTATGGTCAAACAAATATAAGGAATTGTTTAGGAGGCTACTGGGCATTAATAGAAATTATGAAAGGATGGGGAAGGAGGTCTATGTATTTTTTATAATATTTTTCAAAATAAAAAAATTTGAAGTTGAAAATTGATTTAAGATACTATTTTTGGAAGATAATAAACTTTGAAAAACTCACGCTGACATGGTTATTAGAAGATGTGTTGATGAAGATGAGCATTCCTTTATCTTAGAATTCTTCCACTCAATGCCTAGAGGTGGACACTTTTGGCCACAAAGGACCAACAAAAAGGTCCTATACTCTATATTATTCTATATTTAACTATTAAAGGACTCACATGAGTTATTTAAATCATGTCCCACTTGCCAAAAGTTTGGAATGATTTCCAAAATAAATGAAATGCCCCAAAAGCCTTTAATATTCTGTGAGATCTTTGATGTTTGGGGAATCGATTTCATGGGACCATTCCCACATTCAAATAGATTATACTACATTATTTTTATGGTATAATATGTTTCTAGGTGGTTCAAGGAAAACCCCACTAGAAAGTATGATGCACATATTGTTAGTGAGTTCTTCAAAACCCACATACTCCATCAATTTGGAACTCTGCATGCTCTAATAAGTGACTTGGGAACCCATTTCTATAATTGAACCATGGAATCTATTTTGAAAAAATAATGGGGTTTTATATAAAATATAAACCACATATTACCCCTAAATAAATGTCTTGGATGAACTTTCAAATAGAGAAGTGAAAAAAGTGCTTGAGAGAATTGTTACACCCATAAGAAAAGACCGGTTTGAAAGACTTGGTGAAGCACTTTAGGATTATCAAACAACCTATAAAACACCCATTGGTATGTATCCATTTAGGATAGTTTTTTTAAAGCATTTAATTTACTATTTTAAATATAACATAATTCATTTTAGGTTGTGAAAACCTGTAACTTTGATTGTGAAAAATCTGGTGAAGAGAGATTGTTACAGTTGACTGAATTGGAGGAGCTTTGCCTTGATTCTTACGAGAATTCTAATCTCTATAAAGAAAAATCTAAGGTACTTCATGAAAATTACATCAAAATAAAGGTATTTCATAATGGTAAAAATGTAATTCTATTCAATTCTCAATTTTGGCTGGGTAATCTTAATTCTCTTTAGGAAGGTAATTTTATTATTTCTAATGTTTACCCATTTTTTGCAATGCAAGTCCAATAATCTTCTTCCAAACAGACATTAGTGATTAATGGGAATAGGTTAAATAATCACCATGAGAGGACACACACCTTTAGAACCACATATACTTCCACTGGATCCCCAAATGCTAGAGTAGACCCACCATTGGATGGATATGGAAACTCACTAAATCCAAACCAAGGGCACCTCTTTCCCTTTAACTACCTCTCCCTCTCTTTCCCCTCCCCCCTCTCTCTCTCATTATATCTCTCTTTACCTCTCTTTATTATTATTCCTCCCTCATTATCACTCTCTCTTTCAATTTTTTTACCATTTATTCATCCAACATTCCATTTTTTCTCTCTTTTGTGGGGGTTTGTTTCTAAAAAACTAAAAAAACAATAAAAAAGCAAAAATATGCATAATTACTCACCATCCAATTTTGAAAATTTTCCCAATTTTTTTGGGGAGTCAAAATATTTGTTTCATCACAAAAAATTTGTTTTACCATCATAATATTAGATAAACAATTTTGTTTCAAGACCAATAAATTTTGAATTCCCCATTTTTTATTTGGAAAATGATTTTTCCCCTACCGTGAGAAATAATGTTGGATTTCATGCCAAGGTCATCTATGACCATATTTTCATATTGTGTGTTTTTCACCCTTGATTGTGAGTCTTGAGTTTTTGTACCTTCAAGAAGAATTTTCTACTTTGGTGTGCATTAATATGGTAGAGTCATTTTCTGAACCACATGACAATCAAAATAGACAAATAACCTCTCATTACCCTTACATTGATCATCTTTTTGAAAGTCCATTCGAGTATATGAAAACCTTTTTATAGACACATTACAAGTCAAAAACCTTGTCCTACCCAATATTTACATGGATTTTCATTTCATGATTTATTAAAACTTAAGTGTGGGTGAATGGATTTCATTTTGGGCATATTTTCCTGGATTTTCAATGTGTCAACATATTCTTGAGTTCAAGAATCATTTAAGTATGTGGGATAGTATTTCATTCGGTGAAGTTTGATAATGGATTTATGTTTATGTCATTTTGTAAAAAAATTATTGAAAATGTTCAATTTAAAAAAAAACACTGAAAAAAACAAAACAAAATACAAAAAAGTAAAGAAAAAAATAATGGGTTGTGTATTCAACGAGTTAAAAATAACTCTTTATGAACATTTGATCTTATTATAACTATTAAAATAAGTGTCATGAAGAGATAAAACAAGGTCAGAGATATGATTGTGATATTTGTTCCAAGTGAAAATTCTAAAAAAAGGAAAAAATAGGAAAAAAACACTTGCATCATATTTTCTTGTGTCATTGGGAGAAGTTTTTGTATTTTGTACATATTTTATCTTTTAATCCTATTCTAATTTTCTCTATCTCTCTTTTCCTTCTTTAAATATTCATACCCTTGTAAATATGTGTTACCTTTTCCCACCATGACTCATTTAAAAAATTATGCATTACTTTTCCATGTTGTTGTTTTACCCCTCTTTCCCACTCTTTTGGAAATTATATTCTTACCATAACAGAGCCACTTAAAACCCCAAAAAAGGCCACTTGATTATTGTAAACTTTATAATAGGTAATAGAAGTTTCTATCTCTTACAAAATCTAGTATTTTTACTTTTGGTTGGTGAATTAGTGAACCTCATCAACAACGTGACATCATTGTGAGAGGTGTGAGGTTTGTGTGATCACATTTTCCATTTCTAATTTTGATCATAAAAAAATAATTGTTTTTTAAACATTATTCTTGTAAATTTTTTGGTTGGAATTCAATATGGATGAGTTAACAAGTCTAGACCCCCCTGACTGATAAAAACAAAATTTTAATATTTGATGGCGAGTGAAAATGATTTTGTTGTGTGTTTGTGTTTTTTGTGCTTGGGGACATAAACTATCTTAAGTGTGGGTGATTTAAAATTACATAATAATTCATGATTTTATGTTACTATCATCCCTTAATTTTCACTGTAAAATGGTTAATTTCCATTCAATGTTCATGTTTTTATCATAAATATATATAGAGATCATTGTTTGAATTCATTCAATTACACTACGGTTTACTATTTTGATCATATCCTTAAATATAATGATATAAATTATGTGATTATTATTTTTTAGTGATACTAATTAAAATTAAAAAAATTATTCAACTATATCTTTTGTTAATTAAGCCATCTAAAGGTCCATATAGACCACACAAGAAGGCCCAATGAATCTGTCAAAGAATATGGACAAGTTATGATGTTATATTTTATTAGCTCAATATAGAAGTATAAATTAATTAATAATAAATGAGAAGTACAAGTACATTACAATACAACTTAGATAAAAATTTCCAGGATAAATTCATTCTTAATGGGTCTCAATTCATGCATTAAAGTCTATCCCACAATTATTCCCGGGATTTAAGAGAGGCTCGCCACTATTGAATTTTATACCAATCCATCCACCCAATTAAGATAAAATTTTGTGGGTATAAATTCAAGAGATATTTTAAAAAAAATTAGAATATTTTTATACAAAATTAAGGAATATTTATATCCATAAATACATTCACATTTAGGCCCTGGAAAAATTTGGGATAATTTTGGACAACATCACATGGTTTACTAAAACAGTCATAACTTTGTCTTTGAAAGTACAATGGACACCAAATTTTAAGGGTGAACTTTACACATACATATATAAAAATTTTAATAATAATATATTTCTATATTATTCTGTATAAATGGTCAAATCTTCAATCTAACTTGAAGGGAATTTTTGGATGTCAAACAGTCCACCACCTTGGTTTATAAATGCATTCCCCTCTTCTCCTTACAAGGGGTTGGAACTTCATCAATTAGGATGATACATTTGAATGTACAAAACCTTTATTAAGTCCTATTAGGACCTTAAAAATAAATTTTACAATTGAGAAACCATTCTTCTATGCTTTATTTTCATTTACTTTAATTGCTTTCAATTGTAATCATGTAAGTTTGATTGTAATTTCATTTGAATTTTAATGCATGTATCATAGTCATCATATGTTATTCTCATCCAACTTATATTTTGTAACATTAATGGTCTTAAAATAGTTTAAATAAAGTTTAAAACCCTTCCATTTTTCACTTTCATATTCAATCAAACGTGTGTGTTTACCTCCCTTCATTTGTGTGTGTTTGGTGCACAATTCTTTTCTCATATCATTTCTTCCCTTTTTAATTTAATTCATCATAAAAAACAATATAAAACATATTTTTAAACAAAAAAATAGATTATTAAATCTACCATTTGTGTGATTTTTAGTTTTTGGTATGTTAAGTGATTGTGAGATTTCGGTTATTTAACATTCAATTAATTAATATTGTGTATGTCAAACAAGAAATGTTATAGATTAATGACATGTTTTGTTTGGAATGTAGATTCCAAAAATTATTGTAACCATAGGTATGAATGGGTTCATGAAATATTGAAACTTCTATAAATAAGATTTGATAATGATTAAAACCCTAGTTAAGTCTTGGATTAAAGTTAAAATAATTGATAATTCCAATTGAAATCACCTTGTGAAGTGGATGTTAATTTAATGAAATGTTTTGAAAAAATAAAGGATGTAATAAGATTATATCACCAATGATCAAATAACCTTAATAATTATTAAATTATTAAATAAAAATTAATCCATAAATCAATTTTATTAAGCTCTACAAACAAACTCCCCATTCAACTACCACATGTCCACAACTACAAGATGATTCATCATATTCTTCTTGTCCACTACAGCTCAACGTGGAATTTTCTAAAGGAAACACAAACCCTCAAAAACCATGTTGGTTCATTTGAAGTGTATACAATTGTTTCCTATCGACTGTTCAAAGGTCTAGTTCTCTATTATAATGTGTATAGCGGCACTCGGGTCGAATCCTCAGAGAAGGTACTATATTTTAGAACCAATTGTTTTTATTTTGTATTTTGAATGGGAAATTATTTGCAAATATTAATTAAATTTATTAATGAATTAAGTTTGATTTAATAATTTAATAATTCTTGGGTTGAGTTCATAATTGGGGATGTAATCTTAATATATCCTTGAGCTTTTCAAAACATTTCATTAAAATAACACCCTTGTCAAAAGGTGATTTCGGTCAAAATTCCCAATAGTTTTAGATTTAATCCAATCCTTAACTAGAGTTCTGATCATTATAAAATCTCATTTATGGAAGGTTCAATATTTCATGAACCCATGTGTACTTTTGGTTCCAATAATCCATGTAATATACATGTCAAACAAAGAATTTTATTAATCTCTAACATTTCTTATTTGACATACACAGTACTAATTCAATGAATGTTAAATAAGTGAAAGCTATTAATCACTTAACATCCACAAAATTATGACTCAAAAAAAGGGGGATTTAATAATCCATTTTTGTGGTTAAAAAAATATTTTATATTTTTTTTATGATGATTTAAATGAAAAATGGAAGGAATGATGTGATAAAATAATTGTGCACCAAACACACACAAATGAAGAGAGGTAAACACACACTTTTGATTGAATGAGAAAGTGAAAAAGGGAAGGGAATTAAACTTGATTTAAACAATTTAAAACCATAAATATAATAAAATATAAATTTAATGAAAATAATAGATTATTATGATGATAAATACATTAAAATTCAAATGAAATTACAATCAAACTTATGTGATTATAATTGAAAGCAATTGAAGTACATGAAAAGAAATCATGGAAGAATGGATTATCAAGTATAAACGTGAGTTTGGTAGGTCCTATAAGGACTTTGGAAAGGATTTATTCATGTTAATGTATCATCATAATTTTTTAAGTTCTAACACCTTGCAAGGAGAAGAGGGGAGTTTATTTATAGCCCAAGGTGGTGGACAATTTGCCTTCCAAAACTACCCTTCAAGTTGGATCAAACATTTGACCATTTAGACTGTTAAATATCAAAAAAATATTCTTATTAAAAGTTTTATATATTTATGTGTAAATTTCACTATCCAAATTTAAAATATATTGGACTTTTGGATCCAAATTTATGGTTATTTTAGTAAACCACATGCTGTTGTCCATAATTTTCTTGGATTT
The DNA here is from genome assembly GCA_963277665.1 of Viscum album. Lineage (NCBI taxonomy): Eukaryota > Viridiplantae > Streptophyta > Magnoliopsida > Santalales > Viscaceae > Viscum > Viscum album. The sequence goes on from OY728140.1 coordinate 547,012,966, forward strand.
TACCATGGCCTAAATGTGAATGAATTTATAGCTATGAATGTGCCTTAATTTTAGATCAAATTATTTTAAAAGTTTGTTCATATACCTCTTGAATTTCTACCCACAAAATTTAATATTAATTGGGTGGATGGATTGGTATAAAAGTCAATAATAGTGAGTTTCTCTTAAATCCTAAGCATAAATGTGGGTTGGAATTTCATGTATGAATTGGGTAGAGCACACCACTTGTAACTCTTTGAGGTGAAGGTGTGGATACTCACCAGTTTTCCCATGAAAATAAGGAAAAATATGAATCAAATCCAATTTGAGTTTGAAATATGACTTAAAATTTGGATATTGAACACTAAGGGGTTGGTAATTTATATTATGGACAGTGAGTTATTTAAGGGTTTATTCCCTAGAATTGGTCATATTTAGATAAATTGGATGGTAAATAAGTTATACTTTAGTTATTTTATTACCCCTAATATTCCTCATAATTTGGCAAAGATTTTTCTCAGTTTTAGGGTCAAAAAAATATGAGGAATTGTTTGGGAGGATATGGGGAATTCAGAGAAATTATGAAAGGATGAGGAAGGAAGAGTTTTATCTTTGTTTTTATAATATTTTTCAAAAGAATTAAAAGTGAAGTTGAAAATTGATTCGAAATACTATTTTTGGGAAGATAATAAACTTTATAAAATCAGGGCTGACAAGGTGATTAGGAGATGTGTTGATAAAGATAAACATTCATCCATATTATAATTCTACCTATCAATTCCTGAAGTTGGACATGTCAAACCATATAGGACATCTTTAAAGGTCCTAGGATATATATTTATTTGGGATTCACTCTTCAAGGACTCACATGTGTTCTTTCAATCGTGTCCCACTTTTCAAAAGATTGGCACAATTTCCAAAAGAAATAAAATTCCCCAAAATACTTTAATCTTCTATGAGATCTTTGATGTTTGGGGAATCAATTTCATGGGACCATTCCCCCCTTACAATGTAATATCCTACATTATTATTGTGGTCTAATATGTTTCTAGGTGGTTTGAGTTCAAACCCACTAGAAAGGATGATGTAAATATTTGTATTGAGTTCCTCAAAACCTGCATCTTCCATCGATTTGGAACTCTATTTTCCTTGGTAAGTGAATTAGGAACCCATTTCTATATTCAAACCATAGAATATCTTTTAAAAAAGAATGGGTTTTTACATAAAACATAAACTACATATCACCCTCAAAAAAATGGATTGGTTGAACTTTCTAATAGAGAATTGAAAAGTGTTCTTGAGAGAATTGTTAAGACCACAAGAAAAGATTAGTCTGAAAGACTTGGTGAAGCACTTTGGGATTATCAAAATACCTATAAAACACCCATTTTTATGTCTCTATTTAGGATATTTTTTGGTAAATCATGTAATTTACCAATTTAAATCCAACATAAGTCATTTTGGGATGTGAAAACGAGTAACTTTGATTGCAAAAAATCTAGTAAAGAGATATTATTGTAGTTGATTGAACTGGAGGATCTTCTCCTTGATTCTTATGATAATTATAATCTCTACAAAGAAAAAGCTAAGGTACTCCATGAAAAAGAAATCTTGTAAAAGAAATTTCATAATGTTGAAAAGGTAAACCTATTCAATTATTGAATTTTACTTCACCCAGTTAACCTTAATTCTTGTTAGGAAGTTCCTTTTATTATTACTAATGTTTACCTATTTGGTGCAGTGCAAGTTCAATACCCTTCTTCCAAAAGGACATTCACGATTAATGGGAATTGGTTAAAGCATCACCATGAGAGGAAACACACCACGAGAACCACATTGACTTCCACCATATCCCTAACTACCGGAGTATACCCATTATTGGATGTATATGGAAACCCACCAAATCCAAATCAGGGGAACCTCTTTCCCTTTAACTCCCTCTCCCTCTCTTTCTCCTCCCCATTCTCCCTCTTTCTCTGTCTCTCATTCCCTCTCTCTTTCCCTCTCTTTCTTCTTCTTCCAATCTCATTATCTCTCAATTTTTTTACCACTCTATCGATCCACCGTTTTCTTTTTTTATCTCTTTTGTGTGGTTTTGTTTTTTAAAACAACAAAAAAAACCAAAACCCCCAAAAAAAGAGACATAATTACTCACCATACAATTTTGAAATTTTCCTCAACCATTTTGGGGAGTCAAAATATTTGTTTCATCTCAAACATTTTTTTCATCATAATATTAGATAAAAAAAGTTGTGTCATGACCAATAAATTTTAAATGATCAATTTTAGATTTGGATAATGATTATTCCCCTATCGTTAGGAACAACATTATCTTTCATGTCAAGATCACCTATGACCATATTTTCATATTGTGTTTTTTTTACCCTCGATTAGGATTCTTGAGTTTGTGGACCTTCCTTCTCAATTTCCTACTTTTGTGTGCATTAATATGATAGATTCATTTTTTGAACCACGTGAGAATAAAAATAGTAGAATATCCTCACATTACCCTTATATTGATCCTCTTGAAAGTTCTTTTGAGTCTATGAAAACCTTTTTGTATAACCAAATTACAAGCCAAAAACATTATCCAACCCAATATCTACATGGATTTTCATTATATGATTTATTTAAATTTAAGTGTGGGGGAATGGATTTAATTTTGGCCATACTTTATTTGATTTTCAATGTGTCATAATATGCTTGAGGGAAATCATCTATTTAAGTATGAGGGAGTGGTTGTCATTCAGTGAGGTTTGGGAATGGATTTATGTTTATGTCATTTTGTGATGGTATTGAAGCACACAACAAAAGACGGTGGGCCAGGGATTTAAAAAAATCCCATCATCGGAGGGATGAAACTTCATCATCTGTAGCAATCTGATTTCTGGTATGGTCTAAGAATCTCATGTGGTTTAATCGGAGCAAATAAAATAAAATAACGAGTAACTCATTCTGATTTTAAGTGCACACATATGTCACAAGTCATCAGAGAACATTTATCAATTGATCTGATGTTGAACCCCTCTATATTATCCACACACGCTTCTTGAATTTTTGTGTATGTCGTTCTTCAGATTCCAAGTACTAGCTCAGAACTTTGATTATCACTTTGACGTTGTGATGGTCACCACGATCACCGAACTTCAATCCGCAAACCCATTCACAGATCATTCTCTCAGATTGGGTGATTCTCTCTCTAGGAGTTTGGAGGAGAGAGAAGCTCTCAATTCCTGACTAATGAATAGTCCATTGGAATGAGCTTCTCTCCACTTATATAGTGGATGTTCAAAATACTCGGTTAGGGTTCACCAACCCTTGTATATTTAATGCCCACTGAATAAATAAATAATTATAATGAATTAACTGCATCATAAATATTATTTATATTTTATCACATAACTATAATATATATATTAAATATATTATATGATAAACCCAAGTCATTTACTTGACTGGTAATTCTTGAAAATATTAAATGAACCTGGAATATTAAAATAATTTCCATTCATATAATATTAATCATTATATTTACTTAAACACTTGTAAAAACTTTTAATAAATAAATTTAACCCAATTATTCTTTACTTGAATAATAATTTATTTATTTATTTATTGGTGATTGATAAAAATTTGACAACTCTCAGACCCCATGATGGGTCCCACCATGTCCTACATACCTATTCATCTAAATAAGACAGATTCTCAAATGTGTTATTGTGTGTGACCCTCTAGGGCCTTATCTCAATAGCAGTGAATAATATTCACAAACCAAGAGTGGATTCTAGAAACCCATAAAAACCTTTAATGGGATAAGGAATAGTCATAGTAATGAAAACCAACCTACTAACATGAACTATGTAATATAATCTTTTTGTCATATGAAATCTCATAAAGCAGGATACACACTTACGTCATTATCCTTCCTTGCTTTATTATTTTTTTATCTAACTGAATAGACTTACCTTAGACTAACATGGACATGAATTTATGAAGGTATTGCCATCCTAATCAACCTAGATATAGATATCACTTGCTTAACTTGAAAGAAACAAATTTTATCTTGTTCATTCAACCAATGTCCTGCCACCAATGACGCACCCAACACAAACTACCTCACCATGACTTCATTTTCATGGTTTTATCCTTACATAAAAGTACCTGATAAAATATAACACATTGATAATGATCTCAAATCAAGAGAACAATACACATGTTTGTAGATAGAAACAACCAATGACACCCAAAACATGTGGTGTTTCTATTGGTGGGTCTATCCTCGTGATCTCAACTACTAGAGATCACCAAGTGTGAACTTCATGAGAAGAAGTCGCAATTCTTATAATCCCCCAACATCAGATATTAACAAATCATTTGTTTCTTGTCTGTATGTGGACTCTATGACATTACTTTAAGATTACTATCATAGTATCTCTAGGTTATCATTATAGTTTGGGGACTACTATAACCCTTTGATATGACATGAAATCCAAGTACATCACCATAAATATAGTAGAAGAAGAAGTATCAAAACTATTATGGAAAGATAAACATATATATATACACATGTAGTGGTAATCAAAGTACATCACAAGTTCTGTCTAAGGAAACCACTTTCAACACTCCCACTTGCACTAGAGCCAACTGTTAACATGTCTCAATCTAATAGTTCTCACATGAGAATCATGATTCTGCTGAGATATGGATTTATTCATGGGGTATAACACATTGTCCCCTATGGCTACTCTTCTAACTCTGACTTCACCTCTCTGAGTAAAATCCCTCAAGAGATGAAACTTCTGAAGTATGTGCTTTATCCTCTGGTGTGACCTGGGCTCCTTGGCTAGCACCACTACTGTAGTATTATCACAATAAAATGGAATGGGATCTAAACTAACAGGCACAACACTAATTTCTGAGAAAAAGTTGTGTATCTAAATTTCTTCCTTTACTATATTGAAAGTCGGTATATAATTGGATTCTACTATAGAATTGGAGACCAGAGGTTGCTTTGAGCTTCTCCAGTGCACTAAACCATCATTTAGGAAAAATATGTAACCTAAATACGATTTCAAATCATCGTGATCTATTTGGAAACTAGAATTAGTGTATCCTCTCACTACTAGTTTTCCATCTCCTCCATACACCAGGAACATATCCTTTGTATGCCTCAAGTACTTCAGGATATTTTTTATAGATTCCTAGTGAAGCTCTCCTGGATTATCTTGATACATGCCCACCATTCTTAAAGAAAAGGAAACATAAAAACTAGTACATAGCATGAAATACATGATAAATCCAACTACTAAGGAATAAGGTATTCTAATAATTCTTTCAATCTCTTCATGTGTTTGTGGATGCATTCTCTTGGAGAGAATGATAACATGTGACATGGTCAACTGCCCTCTCTTGGATTGTTCCATACTAAAAATTTTGAGTACCTTATCAATATATGAACTTTGACTTATCCCAAGAAGCCTTTGAGATATATCTCGATAGATCTTAATTCCTAGAATATAGGATACTTCGCCTAAGTATTTTCATGGAGAATGATTTATTTAACCAAGTCTTAAATGACTGTAAGACTTGCACTTTTTCCCATAATTAATATTTCATCAACATATAATACTAGGATAAGGATGGAATTACCGTTAACCTTCTTATAGACACAAGTCTCACTTTCATTTTTGAAAAAACCAAATTCTCTTATAGCCTCATAAAAATGAATATTCCATGATTGTGATGATTACTTCAACCCATAAATTGATCTTTGTAGCTTTCAAACTTACTAGCATTATTTGACCTAATAAACCCTTTAGGTTGAATCATATAGACGTATTTAACCAACTTCCCATTTAGAAAATTAGTTTTGACATCCATTTTAAAAATCTAATAATCATGGAAGGATTCTATTACAATCAATATTCTGATGGATTTTATCATTACTACTGGTGATAAGGTTTTTTCATAGTCTATGCCTTGATGTTGTCTGAAACCCTTTGCTACTGGTATTTCCTTATAGGTATCAACCCTACCATCCATGTCCAGATTTTTCTTAAATACCCATTTTCACCCAATGGGTTTTACATTAACTAGAGGTTCTACCAAAATCCAAACTTGATTTTGGTATATGGACTTCATCACAAAATGTATGATATCTTTCCATTTAGCAGCATCCTTACCTTCTACTGCTTCCTTATAGGTTAATAGTTCATTATCCTTAAGGAGTAATGTGTCACCTGACTTGGTGAAATGAAAACCATAATGCTCTAGTTCTATAACCTCTCGAGTAGACATATGTAGTAATTATGTCTTAGGAACTTTGTTGTCTCCCATTATACCTTGTGGAGATTTTTCTCGTACCAACTCCTGTGCATTTGGAGCATTAACTTCATAGAAGTCAATATTTCTCCCACTATTTCCATTATAAATGTGTTCTATTTCTATAAATAAGGCTTGTATTTTCATAATTACTTTTCTATCAAAAGTTTTATATAGGTAATATCCTTTGGTTTCTTTAGGATAACCTATAAAATGCACTTTGGGCTTTGGGATGCCAATTTTTCACTAGGTATAGTCTTGAAAAAATAATCTCATACCCATACATGTATTTTTGACAGAATGGGTTTCTTTATATACCACAAATCATATGGAATATCATCTACAACTTTAGTTGATACTCAGATAAGGGTATATTCCACTGTCTTCAAGGCATATCCCCAAAAGGATAATGAAAGAGTTGCATGACTCATCATTGATCTAAAAATATCAAGAAATGTCTTATTCCTCCTTTCACTAACACCATTCCACTATGCTATATAAGGAGGATTGAGTTGAGAAAATATCCCACACTCTTTCAAGTGATCAATGAAATCTTGGTTAAGATATTGTACACCTCAGTCTGAGCAGAGTTCCATAATCACCTTACCAATCTATTTTTCTACTTCATGTTGGTATTCTGTAAACATATGAAATTAATTTTACTTATACCTCATTAAGTAGATATATCCATACATACTATAGTCATAGGTAAAAGTAATGAAGCACGAAAACCCATCCCTTGCCTCTACTGTAAATAGTCTACATAAAAAATATGAATTAATTCCAGTAATTCAGTGAATCTTACTCCCTTCTCAGAGAAGGGTACGTTGGTCATTTTAACTTGTAAATAAGTGTGACATACATCCAAGGGTTTTAACTCAACTGATTCTAAATAACATGCCTGATGTAATTTCTGTAATTGCTTCTTGTTTACATGACCAAGCCTAAATTTCCATAGGTGAGTTTTATATGAGTCGTACTTGCTAGTTTTTTCATTGATTGTCATTATTGGGTTTTCAAGTTCAAGTATATATAATCCATCATTAAGATGTGTCACACTATAACATATGTTATCCTTATAAAAGAGAAAAAATTCATTTCCAAACTTGAAATAAAATCTCACAGTGTCTAGACTTAACAATGAGATTATGTTTCTAATAACTGAAGGTACAAAATAACAATTACTTAATACAAAAACCAACCCACTTGGAAAGGTTAGATGATAATATCTCACTATTAAGTCCAATAGACTCACACCATTTGTAGATCAGAGATCCACTTCATCTTTTTCAATATTATTAAATCTAATTGGTTCCTATATATAAATTCAAATGTGTGAACCACATGTCATATCCAATACCCAATATGTAGATAATGAAAGATTGCATTCAATGAAAAAAATACTTAAAGTAGAAGTGTTGCCTTTATTATTCCCAACTCTTCAGTTATTATTCCAATGGAATTTTGTCACGATCTCTCCCTATAAAGTTACCACAATGATGGAGAGAGATAATGAACCCCTAGTCCCACCTATAGTAGTCCTCGGGTTAGCAACTAGCACCAAGGGTGTACAAATCTCACAAGATGGGAGGCATTACCCTTTATAAGAAAACAAGATCGGGAGATAAGATGAATCATCCAAAAAACTCCATGACACACACATATATATATAAAGAAATCCAAAAACCATCATATAATGTGTATATAAATAGATCTAATACAAAAAACAATAAAGTATCCAAAGTAAATACCCTAAAGTAAAGCTAAAACAGCGATGTAACAAACTATCCCAAAGCCTGAGCTAGTAACACCCAGCACGGTCCATGTAATCCTCCTAAAAACTTGAAAATAGTTTTATGTATATAGGTTGATCATACAATTATACTCAATATGAAAAACAAAGTTTCTCATGCACATGTAAAAGAAGCATACTAATACCCTAGTAAGAAAACAGTAGAACCAAACAACACCTATCAAGGTATACTAACCATCCCAACCTCACGATGCCATGATCACCAAGTAACACAAGTTAAGTAATATAATATAAAGTAAATAACATGAATGATAGAGTACCCCGTAACAATTTCCCAATAGTATGATACTCTCACCCAACATAGTACGTCCTGGAGATCCCATCCCTTCTGTATACCACATCACATCCCGCCCACACACACCTGGGCCTCACACCACATCCTGTCAGCACACACCTGGGCCTCACTATGCATCCATCCCGCACAAATATGGGCCTCAAAACACATCACATCACATCACATCTCATCTCATCGTGAAGACACATGGTAAAGCACATCACAACTCATCCTGAAGACACCTGGGACAACACAACACAACTTATCCTGAAGACACCTAGTAAAGCACATCACAACTCATCCAAAAGACACATGGGATACCAAAACCATCATCTAATGCACTAACAGACTTCCAACCATCATAGCATGTGCAATACCTACCTCACCTGGAAGAGAGAGCGGAAAAGAATGGGTACCTAGTTATCCGTACTCCTCACTGGATGCTGGAAAAAATACCCCTCATGTGAATATGTGGGTTTTTGGCATATAGTGCTCAATGTGAGTGGGGTGCATGTAAAAATCACAAGAATGTATAGTGTATACATATATAGAGAGAGAGATAAAATCGCACAATACCAACAGATGGTTTTACAACTGACTAACCAACTCACATCACCATCACTTTTGTTGCTACCTCTAAATGCATTTATTAGTATCTACAACAATCATTTTAGAAGGTAAAGAGCCCCGACAAGTGGCTTCACATTTCCTCTCCATTTAACACCCATTAATTTCATTATTTAGCATCAGCTGCCTTTGATTACACAACCCATAATTATGTTCAATTAACCACTTTCATCCCATTAACTAACCAACCCAATTTATTCAAACATTATTAAACAAGAATTTATTTATTCCATCACTAATCAGGCATCTAGAACGGCACAACCACATTTCACAACTAGAAAAACATGTTGTCACCTTGCCGCCCCAAAAGCATGGCCAAACAACCATCACTTCACCATCCCATAAGCACGTCCAAACAAACCATACCCTCGTTTCCCCACAAGCACGTCCAAAAAATCCATCTTCCCCACAATCCCCAACCACACACATCATAACACATAAAGATCCTTTTTATTTTACAATGGGAATTTTATCACATTCCACTTTAATTATTTGAGTAATTATAATACAAACCAAAATCTTGGGGAAACCATTTCATTATCCAAGTATAAGTAATTAACAAATTTCCATTTAGGGTGATATCAGAATAAGCACAACAAACAAGGGTTCCACAATACATGTCAAGCATCACAAACAAAACCACTAACAGCCACAATTTTCAGTAGGGTGTTTAGCTCATAAAATCCATCACATAACAATAACAATAAATCTTTAAAAACATGTGAACTAACCCCTTTATGATTCAATTTATACTTAAACAATTGCTTTATCTTCAATTAATCCAGTATAATCATATCTCATAGGTAAATAAAAGAAAACCCCTCCCACATGATACACAATAAGGAGAAATGTGGTAAATCCTACCTCAAATAATCTTTCTAACTTGTTGTGAACCATATGGTAAAGAAGCAACCACTCGGAAACCACAACCTCACCACGAGGAACTGCATATTATCCTACACTGCACCAAAGGTGGTCAAAACGCAACCCAAATGTACCCCAAACCAAAGAAACACCACCACAGAAGATCCCCAGGATAAGAACGTAATAAAACAGGGGAGAATGATAAGATAACTCGCCAAAAATCAACCATGGATCACCAACAAACAACCACTGGGATCAACAGATCAAAGAGGGAGGAATAAGGCTCGAATAACACCTCGAGGGACCTGGTTTTCTCCAAAAATGAGAGGAAGAAGAATGAACAGCCAAATGAATGAATGTTCGGATGCAAAATAATTTTAAAACTACGCTATATTGGATTATTACATGATGTGTAATCCCCTTTCACATCATGTAATACTCAGGGTTTAGTTTCCACTAAAAAACATGTCACCTCTTCATTTTATTATTTATTTTTAAACCCTAAAATATTACATGTTGTGAAACACTCTTTAACGATGTGTAAAATTTGTACACATCATGAAACCCTCTGTAAAATCCATAAAACCAACTTTCACATTATGTAATCCACTTACACGACATGTAATCTCTCTGCTTCCATCCTTTAGCAACCAAACTTCTCCAGACCCCCTCCGAGCCTCCTCTGAACACCTATAACAACCAAAACAGGTAAAGTAATGGATTGGGAAGGAATGTACCATTACACCTTTCTTGTCACATAGAAATCAGGAATCCTACTACTCATTGTCCTACCTCTATATCCTTGTGTTTTTGGAAGGATGGTGTATCAATGTCTTTATATTAGACTTAGACTTAGACCCCTTATACTTTCTCATCCACCTCTTGTTCATCATAAAGACTGAAGAATTGGTATTCTTAATATCTTTATCTACTTGGTGAACTGAATCCAAAATATTTGGAAGTGACTTTTTCGTGTTATTAATTTTGTAGTTAACAATTAAATTAAAAAATATTAATGATAAAGATGCAATAATGAGATCAATCGCTAGTTCTTGGTTTAGTTTGAACCCAAGGCCTACAAGTATCTCAATGTACCCAATCATATTGAGTACATGAGTTCTTACTTGATTCCCTTCTGTTAGCTTACACCTATATAAGGAACTAGAAATCTCATAATTTTATTTCCTAGCTCTCTCCTTATATAATTCTTAGAGATGAGTCATAATATTATAAGTATCTTCATCCTCATTCATTTTTTGCAATTGACTGGACATATATGAAAACATGATGCATTGTACATCTAGTGCATCATCTACATGATTATTATACTTATCTTTATCTTCCTTTATTTCTCCCTGAGGAGGCTCAGCAATAAGTGAGGACTCCATCACATAAATCTTCCTTTAGTACTATGCGCAAGAGATTGTACCACTCTTAAAAGTTTTGGCTGGTCAGGATATTTTCTTTATCCAGTATGGATAACAATGATAAGGTTTAAGTGGTGTTGGTGATTTCCAGTTCTTATCTACAACAAATAAATTTATCAGACAATACTTTATCTTGATTACCTTTTATACATTTTTTGAGTAATCAATTATTAAATCATTAAATGTCTCCCATTATTTTATCAAACCTCAATAGCCCTCACTATTAGATTTGGAATACTATGTTGCTTGAGTATTATAGTGGAAAGGATCCTCGAAATCTCACCTCATGGTCTACAAGATATGGTTATGTCAATACTCAGAGAGTTTCAAGGTGGGATCTAGGCTATCCAATTACTTTAACTTGTGGTTCCTTGATCTATTGAGTAAAGTCCAAGCTTATCAGAATCGTAATCTTGATTCTCTTAATGCTTTTCCTCTAAAGTGATAACAAGCTAGCTATGACTAATCATTTTCTACCAACTTTAGTTAAACCAACTCATTACTCTCATAAGAACTCCCTGAAAGTAGGAGGCACTCTCAACTATGGCTGGTGAGCACCCAAAACACCCAGTTCTGTTCAAATTTGAGCAACAAAAGGCGTTTATGACTTAATATATATTTGAGAGATTTTATTATTTCTTAAAAAAATTAATCAATTTCTATTAATATGTTCCATCTATATTTTCATGCACACAAATGAACATTCATTAATAAAAAATCATATGTCTCATCCTTATGCATTTTATCTTGTTCATTATTTTATGTGAACACATAGTAAACATGCACTTACATAAAATAACAAACAACGTATAAAGGAGATTAATCTACCCAAATGGTCTTGAGCATATAATTGTGAATAATCCATTTTAAAATAATGGATCAATCTTGACCTGGGGGTTTTCATACCTGAGTTGAATCCTAACTAGTATTGCAGATCACCCCCAATCTAGAGTATTCACTTCCCGTATGGTGTACCACCTCATCCTGGTAGGGTCCACATCTTAAAGTATCATCATCTAATGTATAAATATACTAGTGCGTGGGTGAGGGGGTCTAGGGGAACAATATACAACAGATAAATTGTACATGCATTCCCTTATACATATTGAACAAAAAGATGATGTGCATACCATCATTTAATAAACTACTTATTACAATCATCGCACACATATAATAAATAGTTAAATAAATCATCCAAACATGCACATGCTTAGTCAATTTTCTCAAGAATAGTTGGTATATTAAATCAATACGTGATAAAAATTAAATTGAAAAAAATTAAGTACGGGGGTATTTAAATGATTAAACAAAATATATAAATTCAAATAATTTATTTTATTTGGTCTCATTTTTAATTTAATTTTAATTCTAAAAATAATTAATTAATTAATTTAATTTTATAATAAAATTAAATTAATCTATTGGAATATTAAAATATTAATTTCAAACCAAAAATTAATTAAACTTTTTAATTAATGATTATATTAATTTAAATCGGACCCCAAAAACTCCGCTTAGGACCTTTTCAGGCTAGGCTATAGCCCCACAGACCCATTTGGGGCTAGAAAAACCCCGTGCAAGGGTATTCTGGGCTAGGTCGGCCCACCCAAACCTATTCTGGTTCAAGCAAACCCACCCCGACCCATTGCGGGTCGAATCAGGTCCAAGAGGACCCGTGTCAAGGGTTAACTTGTGACTAGGATCAGGTATATGGGGCTCGATACAGGAGGTGGTTGTTGGGTTCAGATTGTCCACGAGAGGTAGTTGTGGGGTTTAGCTCAGCCGCGAGAGGAGGCAATGTCGATGGGATCTGGCAGCGTGGGCTACCTTGGTCAGCCGAGATCCAGGCGACGATGGTGAGTGGACCTTGTGGAGGTAGTCCAGGAAACCAGCAGTGACATGGTCTCCTGGCGATTCTGGCCAAACGGGATGGAGGTTAGTGGATGGAACTCGATGGGAGGAGGTGTTCGGGCTATTGGTCTAGCCTCAAACGATAACAACATGGGTGTTCGGGGTATAGCAGGTGGCAACCGGAGCTTGTGAGGAATGTAGCAGCTTGGGATCACATGAGGAGAGGGAGATGACCATGGGGGGATCCTCACAGGAGGGAGAGGGTGATGAGGGTGGAGTCGTGTTCATAGCTAGAAGGAGGAGGGGGCAACCCAGCTGAGGAGTGAGTATTCTTGGTCATTCCTCCTATTGTTTTATTTAAATACTTCTTTGTCTTATTTGTGGAAAGTGGCCACCCCAAATAAATTTTTTTCACAATTGAAAAAAAATTCCGCCTCCCTCTTTAGTTTTCCAAAAAGGCATCACAAGACTGCCACCCCAATTTTTTTTATGAGGGAAAAATCAGAAATTATAAAATATTATAAATGCTATAATATTTTAAATTATGATGGTGGAAACAAAGGGTCACCGGCTGGAGGGAATCTGGTGGCCGAATTCCAGCCAGTCTTTAGCTGGAAAATTCCATATATTAAAACATGATCAAAAAATAAATATTGTGTTCTTCAAAGAAATAATATCTGAAAAACACAGTGTCATTCCATACAATTTTTTTGGATGACCGTAACATGGTTATCTAAGATCGGATCGATGTGTGGTTAGATTCATTGGTACCAATTTCAAACCCGCTACTTAAATTTAAATCAAAATATTTTTTTTGGCTCAGAAAAATCACGTGATCCCTATGATACAAATTGATGGTATTGGGGCATGCAGCGGAAGCTAGTGGGTTGAGGATTTAAAAAAAGTTCCATAACCAGAGAGATGAAACTTCATCATCCCCGGTGATCTGTGCCTCGGTATGGTACGAGGATCTTGCCTGGTTTAATCAAAGCATAGAAAATAAAATAATGAGTACCTCATTCCAATTTGAAGCATGCACGTCTATCACAAGTCATCAGTGATTGTTGCTCAAAGGATCTGACATTTAACCCCTCTAGATCACCCATGCATGCTTCTCGAATCTGAATGTACATCGTTCCTTAGATTCCAAGTTCTAGTGCGGAACTGAGATGATCACTTCAACACCGCGTTGATCACCACAATCACCAGCCTTCAATCCACAAAGCTGTTCCCAAATAATTCACTTGGATTGATCAATTCTCTCTGTGGGAGTCAATAGGAGAGAGAAACTCTCAATTTCTAACTAATGAATAGTCTATTGGAATGAGCTTACCTCTACTTATATAGTGGATGTTTAAAATACCCAATTAATGTTCTCGATCCCCCGTATATTTAACATCCACTAAATAAATAAATAATTATGATGAAATAACTGCATCGTAAATATTATTTATATTTTAACACATACTTGTAATATATATATTAAATATATTACATGATAAACCCGAGTCATTTACTCGACTTGTAATTCCCAAAAATATTAAAAGAACCTAAAATATTAAAATAATATTCATTCGTATAATATTAATCTTTATATTTACTTAAACACCTGTAAATACTTTTAATAAATAAATTCAAACTAATTATTCTTATTTTAATAATAACTAATTTATTTATTTATCAGTGATCGGTAAAACTTTGACAAATCTCAAACCCCATGGTGGGACCCACCATGTCTTATATACATATTCACTTGAATATGGAAGATTCTTGAATATTATATTATGTTTGACCCTCTAGAACCTTATCTCGATAGCAGTGAATAATATTCATAGACCAAAAGTGGAATCTAGCAACCCATCAAGGCTCCTAAAGAGATCAGGAATAGTCATAGCAATGAAATCCAACCTATGAACATGCATAGTATAATATAATCTCTTTGTAATATGATATCTTAGAAAGTAATATGCACACTTTTTTCATCATCCTTCCTTGATTTATTATTTTTTGATCTAACCAGATGGAATTACCTTCAACTACTGTGGATATGGATTTATGAAGGTATTACTATCCTGATCAACCTAGTCAGAGATATCACTTCTGAAACTCGAAATCAAAAAATTCTATCTTGATAATTCAACTAATACCATGCCACCAATGATTCACCCAACACAAACTACCTTACCATGAATTTATTATTATGGTTTTTGTATTGTATCAAAGTATGTGATCAAATGGCACACATTGATAATGATATAAAGTCAAGAAACCAATACACATGTCTGTAGATAGGAACAACCAATGAAACTCGAAACATGTGGTGTTCCTATTGGCGAGTTTGACCTCATGATCTCAACTACTAGATATCACCAAGTGTGAACTTCATGAGAAAAAGTCTCAATGCTTATGATCTGCCAACACCTGATAGTTTCACATCATCTATGTCCTATCACTATGATGTATATGGACCATAGTTTATTACTTTAAGATTATTTTCATAGTATCTATAGGTTCTAATTATAGCCTGCGAACTACTATAACCCTTGATATGACACACAATCTAAGGAAATTACCATAAATATAGTGTACACAAAAGTATCAACACTATTATGGTAAGATAAACACGTGTATATATATCAAATTATATACATGTATTGTTAATCAAACTTCATCACAAGTTGGGCCTGGGGAACCCACTTTAAACATTTTATACAAATGATATTGAAAAGTTTTCATTTTTTTTGAATAAAGTAGTGAAAAAACAAAAAAATACAAAAGAAAAGAAAAAAATAATGGGTTGTGTCTTGGGAAGGTCAAAAATCACTCTTTACCAACCTTTGATATTTTTATAACAATTATAATTAGTATTGTGAAGAGATAAAATGAGGCTTGAGATATTAGTGTAAGATTTTTTCCAAGTGAAACTTTTGGAAAAAAAAAGAAAAAAAACACTTCCATAATATATTATTATGTCATTGGGAGAAGTTTTGGGTCTTTTACATATTTCATATTATTATCCACTTCCAATTTTCTCCCTCTCTCTTGTCTTTATTGAAACATTCATATCCTTATAAATATGTGTTTCCATTTCCTTTCATGTCTCATTTCAAAAATTATGCATTAATTTTTCCATGTTTGTGTTTTACCCCACTTTTCCACTCTATTGGACATTATATCCCTACCATCCCATTTATAATGAAACCCCCCAAAAAACCACTTGATTATTGTGCAATTTATAATAGTGATTGGAATTTGATATCTCTTATATACTCTAATAATTTCACTTTTGGTTGGTGAATGAGTGAACCTCATCATTAACTTAACATCGTTGTGAGGGGTCCGAGATTTGTGTGATCACGTTTTCTATTTCTAATTTTGAGCATGAAAAATGATTTTTTAATACATTATTTTTTTAATGATTTCTAGTGTAATTCATTATGGATGAGTGAACTAGTATAGAACCCATGATTGATGAAAACAGAATTTTAATATTTTTTGGTGAGTGAAAATGATTTTTTTGTTTGTTTTTGTTTTGTGTTCTTGAGGACATGCACTATATTAAGTTTGAGGGAGTTGATATTACATTTTAATTTAGGATTTTATGTTACTCTCGTCCTTTAATTTTCACCAAAAAAATGATTAATTTCCATTCAATTTTCATGTTTTGATCATAAACATATATAGATAGTATTATTTAAATTCATTCAATTACACTACAATTTACTATTTTGATCATATCTTTCAATATAATGATCTAAATGATGTGATTTTTGTTTTATAGTGCTCCTAATTCAAATTCATAAAATTATTCAACTATATCTTTGGATAATTAGGTTATCTAAAAGGTCATGTGGACCAAATAAAAAGGCCTAGTGAATATGTCAAAGAATCTGGACCAGCTGTGATGTTATATTTTCTGCACTCAATACAGAAGTATAAATTCATTGATACTCCACAAGAAGACTAGGAACATTCAATTACAACTTGGATAAAAATTTCAAGGCCAAATTCATACTTAATTGAGCTAAATTAAATTCTTGCCCACAATTTTTCCCTGGATTTAAGAGTGGTACACCATTCTTGGCTTTTCTACCAATACAACTACCCAATTAAGTTGAAATTTTGTGGGTAAAATTCAAGTGGCCTTAAGAAAACTTTATAGAATAATTATATCCAAAATTAAGGAATATTCATATCCATAAATGTATTAAAATTTAGGCCAAGGAAAATTTTGGGACAATTCTGGATAGCGGCACATGGTTTACCAAAATAGCCATAACTTTGGATCCAAAAGTCTAATGGACACCAAATTTGGAGGGTGAAATTTCCATGTATATATATAAAAATTTAAGAAGAATATTTTTCTAGAGACATTTTTTTAAATGTTAAAATATTTTCTCCAACATGAAGCGAAGTTTCTGAAGGAAAACAATCCACCACCTTAGGCTATAAATACATTCCCCTCTTCTCCTTGCAAGGGGTTGGAACCTCAACACTTAGGAGGATACATTGGAATGAAAAAATAATTTAAAAAGGCTTGGTAGTAACTTAAAACTCAATTTTAAACTTGATAAACCATTCCTCCATGCTTTCTTTTCATGTAATTTAATTTCTTTCAACTGTAATAATGTTAGTTTGACTGTAATTTCATTTGAATTTTAATGAATGTATCATCATCATCATATATTATTCTCAATAAAATTATGTTGTGTAATTTTAATTATCTTAAAATATTTTAAATCAAGTTTAAATCCCTTCCCTATGTCACTTTCTCATTCAATCAAAATTGTGTGTTTACCTCTCTTCATTTGTGCATGTTTGGTGCACAATTCTTTTCTCATCTCATTCCTCCCTTTTGTCATTTAACTCATGATCACAAAAAAAAACATAAACCATATTTTTAACCACATAAATGGATGAGTAAATATCTCATTAGGGTGATTCATAATTTTGAGGATGTTAAGTGATTGACATCTTTCACTTATTTAACATTCATTGAATTAATATTGTGTATTTAAAACAAGAAATTTTATGGATTAATGACATGTTTTGTTTGACCTATGGATTACATAGATTATTGGAACCATAATTAAACATGGGTTTATGAAATATTGAACCTTCCATCAATGATATTTTATAAGGATTAGAACCCTGGTTAAGGCTTGGAGTAAATCCAAAACAATTGGGAATTCTGATCAAAATCACATCGTGAAGTGGATGTTAATTTAATGAAATGTTTTAGAAAGATTAAGGATATCATAATATTATATACATAATGATGAAATCACCTCAATAATTATTAAATTATTAAATGAAAATTAATCCATTAATGAATTTAATTAATCTCTGCAAACAAAATCCCTATTTAAAATACAAAAAAAAACAATTGACTCAAAAATATAGTATAATCACTGGGTATTTGACCTGAGTGTCGCAATACAAATTATAGCAAAGCATCATATATTTGAATGGTTTATGGGTGAAAATTGTCCAAACTTCATAGATTAATCATTTCAAATCAGTTTAAAATAAAATTTCCCAATTTTATTTTGCAACATGCCTTTCTTATTTCAAAACCAAATCATAGGTTTCCATCAATTCACGTATTTTCAAATCATATTTCAATTTAATCCATTTGTCTCAAGGTTTATCATAAAATAATTTCATAAAATCAATTTCAAAATCAACCCATCAATTTTCTCAAATCTGCCCAAAAATTTCAATTCCATTGAAATTGGGGGGGGGTCACAATTTCTATTCCATTTTCAAAATAATACACCAATCGTCTCAAATATGGGTTTTTAAATCATTTAAAAAATCAATTCAAATAAATAAATAAATTTAAAGTTTTAATTGTTGGAAAAAATTATATGGAATCACCTAACTTTAATCAACGATCAAATCAACACCCGCAACATGAAACACCAATAAAGAACAAAGGCAGAGGAGATCAACAAGGAAATCCTAGATCACAAATCATCAATATCAAACTCTATTCAATCAAAAATCAAAAGATCATGTATTTATAAAAAAAATAAATAGAGAGAAGGATAAAATCATAACGAGGAAACTCACCAGAGATCAAACACCAAACCAAGACATATGGAAGAGAATAAATCACCCAAAAAATTCCTTGAGTTTCCCTAGGGTTTTGAGGGAAGACTATTCACAAATAATTAAATGCAAAAAAACCTTCTATCCTCATGTGATTCATGAAGTGGATCCTCGATTCATGATGTGAATATCCTGAGTGGTGTATTGATAAGTATATTTCATACATACCATTGAGAATGTTTTATGTATTAGATTTGTGAATTTAAATGAATAATATTTCCAATTTTGGAATGATTTGACTCATTTTATGATTTATGGTAGGAAACAACTGATATTTGGAAAATGAATGAAAATATGAGAAATTAAAAGCGTGACACTGGATTTTTTAAGATAAAGCAGAGTTGGAAAATGAAGAAAAATGATTACATGTCGTGTAATGTCATTACACGTCATGACTTATTCAAGTGGAATTAGTCGTGCTTAACATGTCGTGACATGAAGACACACTATTAATGACAATTACATGTTTTGAGTTAGAACTTCACGTCATGAAGTGAGTCAAAGTTACAAATGATATTCGCATGATATTCGCACATACGGAGGAAAACTTGGAGGTATTACATGACATGAAACCCCAGTTCACGTTGTGAAGACAGTGACATGATAAAAAATAAAGATGTTACAGCCACATGTTTTTATGGAATTTTCCTATAAATACCACCCTTGGCCACCCTTTGAAGGTACTCTGGGACTAGTAGGATCAAGTGTGACACCAATGGACAACAAAGTGATGATCTAGATCCCCACTTCGCCACCTTTCTTCTTTGGGTACCCATGACGCTTGTTCTCATCATGTCTAGCATGATCTAGTAGTCTACTTAGTGTTGGGTGATGTGATTATAGGGGGATGTGATTCTAGGGATTATTTATTTTTATTATTCATGTTTTGGAATACTGAAAAATAATTATTGAATTCCAATTCCCCTACTTTTCATATTTCATGATCAATGTTGCGGTTTGAAGTTGTTTAATTTATTGCATCAATTAATCGTCTTAGTTTATGTATGACCATTATGCAACACTAGTTCGGTTATGTTTAAACATGGTTTTGGGTCATCTATTTCTATGATTGAACCTATTATATGACCATTCCAAAGGTTCATTCATAGGACTAGGGAAGGATACCAAGACCAAGGATTCTTGTCGACCCAATTCCGACACAAAACTAAATAAATTCACTTTAAATTAAATCTCTAGAACACAAACCCAAAATCAACGAACATGGCATGCATCCCATATTTAATTTCAACCTAATAAATCATGTTGTTTATTTCTCTTTCCAAACAAATTAAACAATTTCAATTTATGTTTCCTTAGTTAATTTAAAACATACACATTGTCCATGTGAGTTTGACACTCAGACTGATTAGATACTACATTTTCAATTAGGTTGTCTGAGTCTATATAAATTACTAAATTTGGTTAGCCTCGTAGGATTTAATGATGCCCCATGATTTTTCATGTATACACCAAAAAAGTTTTTCCTCGGGTTAAAAATCCGGATCTCTACCATTTCACATCGTGAAAACAATTCATGGATTGTACATCATTCAAGTTATAAAATGTTTTCATAACTTCTATTGAGTTATGGATTCACATCATGAATTTCATTCAAAACCTGAATCCGTCCTACAGATAGCACATATCCTAGTTCCTATAGAAAATTCCCAAAAGTATCTGATGACCTCCAAACCCAAGGAAACACACCCTTTAAAACATTAGACACATTTATACCCAGACTCCATTAATTAAAACAAACATACATCCCCTAACTTTAGGTCACTTTCCTAATAAAATATTTCCATCCTCACAAGGCCTAAAACACTCCCCAAATAAAAAGAGAAAACAAAATGAGAGTTAATAAGTAACTAAAAGAAGGTAACTAGATGTTACAATCTCCCCACCACAAACACTTTTTGTCCCCATAAATTTTGTCAAGAAGATTCCATGTCAAAGATATGAGGCCACTACTATCTCATTTGTGCATCATTCTCCCAAGTCTCATGTGAATTAGAACCATGTTGTCATAGCATAAAGATCAAAGGTACCATCTTTCCATGAAGAAACTTTATCTCAGAATCAACAATCCCGGCTGGATGATCAGTCGTAGATAAATCAGGATCAACATCAAGATCTTCCTAGATCATAAAGTGAGAAGGGTTAGAAAGGTACTTTCTAAACTGAAATACATGAAGAACATTTTGGATGAAAGTCAATTATAGTGGAAGTTCCAAATATTTGGCCAATTTCCCCACTCATTCAACAATCTCAAAAGTAACCACAAAACTCAATGAAAGTTTTCCTTGTTTTCCAAGACGTTGGTAACCCAACCCAGTTAAAACTCTCAAAAACACTTGGTCACCAACAAAAAACTACAAAAGTTATCAAAAATGATCAATATAGTATTTATACCAACTCTGTGCCATCACAATTCTCATACAAATAAACTAAATCCTCATCGTTATCTCTTGAATCAAACTCGGTCCAACCAAGGAACTTTCACCAATATCCAACCAATACAACAAATATCTATAAATATAGCCATACAAGGCCTCAAAAGTATCCATTATGACAGTGTATTGGTAACTATTATTATTGGAAAACTCAACCATTCCCAAATGGTAATCCCAAGCTCCACCAAAGTCAAGAATTCAAACACATAGCATATCCTCAAGAATCTATATAGATCACTCTGTATGTAAATCCATCTGCATATGATATGTCATGATAAAACATACATGGGATCCCATTACCTCCTAGAGGCCTCTCTAGAAGTGATAAGTGAAACAAGTATCCCTATCAGAGACTATAGTAAATGAAACCTCGTGTAATCTAATAATCTCATGCATGCAGAGATGTCCCAAGTCCCCAAATTTGGTTGTATCTTGAATGGGTATAAAGTGAGATGTTTTTATCATCCTATTGATCATAAAAAATATCAAATTATTACATCAAGGGGTATGTGGAAACCCAACCACAAATCCCATGGAAATATCATCCCACTTCCAAGTTAGCACTAGAAATGGCTGAAGGAAACTCGAAGGTCTTTGGTTCTCAACTTTGACTTGTTTGCAGGTATAATAATGAGATATAAAATCAGTAATGTATTATCACATACCTAACCAATATAATTTCCATATTATATCATAGAACATATTTGTGGTACCCAGGTGCATTATACACTAGGAATTATGGAAACCCCCTATCACGACCTTCCTCGTAGGTAAAGGTATAACATAACAATTCTGGAAACAAAGGATACTCTCTAAAGAGAAAGAATAACCACCTATGGTCTCCCTGCCATAAATAGAGTCCCTAATTCCACTAAATTCATCATCAAACTACTACTCCTAAAGAATCATCTCAAGAAGAGAGTATGTTAACTGCATACTCACCAAAACAACCTCAGACTCATTCTCCCAGACTCCCAAATGAAATTGAGAAAATAGATCCATTAGATTCCAGTCTTTTGATAATTCTTTCTTAGCCTAGGTCAAAATTTTCCTACTCAAATCATCAACAACAACATTACCCTTTATAGGGGTGTAAGAAATATCAAAATCAAAACGTTATAGGTACTTCACCCAATGCCTCTGTCGGAGGATCAAATATTTTTTAAGGAAGATATAAATCAAGTTTTTATGTCTAGAATAAATGGTAACACTTTATTTGAAAAGGAACTTCTATCGACTCTTAAGAGCATGAATAGAAGTTGTGAGTTCAAGATCATGGGTTGGATAATTCTTCTCATGTGTCCTAAGATTTCTGGAACCATAGGCCACCACATGATCACCCTGTATAAGGATAGAGCCCAAACTCAAACTAGATGCATCACAAAAGACCACATAGCCCTTCCCAACCTCTAGAAGAGTTAGTAATGGTGCATAAGTCAAAATAAATTTCATCTCAACAAAATAACTCTATCATTTCTTATCCCAAATTAACTTTACTCCCTTTCGAGTGATAGTGGTCATTAGAGAAGACAACATTGAGAAATATCTAATAAATCTATGGTAATATCCCACCAAACCAAAGAATTTATGAATCTCAAAAGCATTATAAAACTACTCCCATGTTATAAAAGTTTTCACATTCTCAAGATTAATTAAATTACCATGTTCTGAGATCACATTTCCCAAAAACATCACTTCCCAAATCCAGAAATTACATTTCAAAAGCTTCACATAAAGTTGATAATTTCTCATGTTTTCTAGAACTGCTCTAAGATGATGCACATGATCCTTCTCGATTTGAGAGTAAACTAGAATGACATTCACAAATACCACTATGAATGAGTTAAGGTACTCATGAAATATCTTGTTCAACAAATCCATAAAAACTATAGGCACATTGATTAGACCAAATGTAATAACAAGATACTCATAATGGTAATACCTACTCTTGAAGGTTGTTTTATGAATGTCATGATATTTTATTCTCAACTGGTCATAACTAGATTGAAGATTGATCTTCAAGAACCACTTATCCCCTTTTATCTAGTCAAACAGATCATCAATCTATGGTAACAGATTCTTGTTCTTCACCATAACTCAATTGAGTTTCTGGTAATCAACACATAGGCGAAGTGTCCCATCATCTTTCTTTACAAAGAGAATATGTGCCACCCAAGGTGACAAACTTGATAATATAAAACCTTTCTATATTAGATCATTAAACTGAGCCTTTAAATCTTTTGAGTTCGTTGGTTCCATTTGTTAAGAAGGAATAAACACTGGTTGTGTACCGGGTACTAAATCATTAGAAAATTTTACCTCTCTTACTGGTGGGAATCCATAGAAATCAAAATGAAAAATATCGGGAAACTCAAAAAAATGGAGGGAGATCATCGCTCAAATATTCTCAAACAAAGTTGAAAGTAAACACTGATATTTTTCTACCCAACTCTAGAAAATAAGGGCTGACTCTACTCAACCTTAGGTCTCATTCTCCCTGAAAGACATGAAACACCCCATTGGGAATAGTAAAGGATACCCAACAAAGATAATAGTCAATTTAGACCTTCTGAGAAATCATCCAATCCACCCCAAAAAATTATGTTAAGAGGTTTCATGTCAAGAAATATAAAATTTTATGTAAGATTAATCTCTGATAGAGAGAAAAAGCAAGTAGAACACCAAAGACCCTACTCTCTCTTCGTTACTAGAGGCGTAGTAATATCTATCCAATAAGAAAAAATATCCATAGGAATATTATTCAAATTCATAACATGGGTTGATATAAATGAGTGAGATACAACAGTATCAAATAAAGTAGTCACTAAAGATGAAGTTATAGTGATGGTACCTCTCACAGTCACTAGAACCGTATCAGCTTCCTCTAGAGACTCTTTCACTATGTGAAGAAGCTTCATTTCAGATGTTTGTGGATGGAACCCCTTAGTTATTGAATAATCTAATTGAATCATGGTACTTTTTGGTGTTGATGATATCATGTCATTGTAAAAAGTATAAAATAAATGGAAAAACTTTTGTAGGTGTCTTGAGAGACCATAATAACTACATATCTTTAGTGCCATGGTACAAACCCATTTCAAATTCCTTACCTTGCCACACTGAAATCAAGTCAAAGGGATTATTCTCGACATTGTAGGAGTTTTAGATGATTCCTATTATTTATAACCACTACAAGACTCATCACACTTTCACTTTCCTTTAAAGAAACTCACAGAACTACCATTGGGAGAAAAAGGAACTCCCATCAAACTTGACTTTCCATCCAGGTCAAGCTCAACCATCAACACTTTATCCAACACATTAGTATAAGAAGTGAGATTCAGTAAAAAAAATATGTGATCAAATATCAGGTCAGAGGCCCATATCAAACCATTGAGCCCTCATCTTCTCATTGGATAAAACCTCAGGAGAAAATTGAACAAGCTCATCAAAATGGTATGCATACTATGTCATGGTCCTGTCACCCTATTGGAGGTTGTGAAACTCCATGGATTTCATGAAATCCATTTAATCTGGATAGAATTGATCATTAAAAATAACTCTAAAGTCCTTCCAATCCAATACCTTATGCTTCTTCTCCATCACCATTAAATCCCACTATCTCCTGTTAAGCCCCTTAGGTTTGAAGGTATCACATTTCACTTTAATCGAATTAGGCATTTACAAGAACTCAAAAAGTAGCTCAATATTTTTCAACCAATCCTCAACCTCTTGAGGATCATTAGAGCCTTATAAATCTAGTAGTTTCAAATGAATAAACTCTTGAGCATGATCTCTAGATTTACCACTTTGAGGTTCCACTACCAGATCCTGATCGGGAATAGGTTCAGGTACTTGTCCCAGAGCTTAGAAAACATACACCACTATCTCAACAAGAATTTGGTCCACTAGAGGACTTTCTCACCGTGGTTCATCAATATCTTCCTCCTAAAACCTATTCAAACATCTTCTCAAAGGCATGAAACTATACAACATCAAAGGAAAACACTGAAACATCGGCAAGGATACACATATCAACAACTCAAACAAGAGATACAAAAATATCAATTCCATCAAGTATAATTAAATATTGGGATTTCAAATAACTCGGATCATAAGTAGGGAAAAGTCTATAAACCAGATCAAATTATTCATCAAGAACACTTTTCCCAAACACCCATGGCGACTTAAGGCTTGTTATGATGAGAGCTAACCAAGCACTCACTCATAACTACCTCCTAAGTCCCAATAATCCTACCCATATCTATCAAGTTAATCCAACTACATACTAACATCAAGTAATGATGCATAATTTTCTCTCTGATGCCACTTTTTCATGAACCATCCTTGATACCCTAGTATGATGATACCCGAGATAACTTTTACATGGCTCGAAGGGTATTCCTAATCCCCATAGGTAGGTTACTAGCACCCCGCATCATATAAGAATTCATAAAGGAAAATTTTACCACAAAACTGCAGAAGAAAAATGATAAAAATCAGTATGCTTAAAACACTAAAGGAAAAAATTACCGGAAAAATTGGTAAAACAATACCCAAATAGTACATCATCAAAATACACGACATCCAACAAGATAAAAAATCGTATATATCCCATGTAATGGGTGGATCACATCTCCAAGTGTTCCATAATCAATTTTATAACAATAAAACCTATTATGCTTTCAATTTAAATAAAACAAATCATGGAATGACATTTACATATTTTCAACAAAACATTATTTCATAATTAAAAATATGGAAGATATATCAAAATAGTTTTAAATGAAAATTTTATATAAAAAATTTATATAAAGCATTTGGAATGAAAAAAATAGTTCAATAATAAATGACATGTAATCATCAAATCAAAAATATCATAGCACCATGTAATAATCCCTATGGTGTGTTATTTTATATAAATAGGATTCTCACACTACTCAATTAGTGATCTTTGATCAAAGTGTGCACACGTCCCATGACTCAGGCTGTCAAGACTCAACTCTCCATTAGGGAAAATCATGTCGCAGTAAGTTTATTCCAGTATTATCATCATCAATCCATTTTTAAGGGGTCATATCCTAGTGTTCTTTACCTAATTACCTACTAACAACCCAGGTGCACATGTGATTCAGTTAATCAATCAATCAACAATGGGAAAATAAATTATTTCAAATCAGTTCAAAATATAATTTCTCAATTTTAGCTTTCAACATGCCTTTCACATTTCAAAAAAAAAATCATAGGTTTTCATCAATTCATACCTTTTCAAACCATCTTTAAATTTAATCCACTTGTCTCAAGGTTCAACATTAAATCAATTCATAAAATCAATTTCCAAATCAAGCCATCAATTTTCTCAAATCCACCCAACAATTTCAATTCCATTGAAATTGGGGGGTTTTATAATTTTCATTCCCTTTTCAAAATCATACATAAATCATCTCAAATATGGGTTTTTAAATCATTTAAAAACTCATTTCAAATCAATCAATCAATTTAAGGTTTTAATTGTAGAAAAAATCATATGGGGGCACCTAACTTTAATCTGTGATCAAATAAACACTCACAATGGGAAATGCCACTGAAGAATGAAGTTGAAGGAGATCAATAAGGAAATCCTTGATCACAAATTATCAAGAACAAACTCTGATTTAATTAGTGATCATAGGATAATAAAGCTGTCAAATAAGGGTACCAAAGAGAAGGATAAAAACATATAGAGGAAACTCACTGGATATCAAATGCCAAACCGACATGTCTGGAAGGGAAGAAATCACCCAAAAAATGCTTAGATACTCCCTAGGGGTTTGAGGGAAGAGTTTTAACAAAGAATTAATTGATTTTAGTCTATAGTACACAAAAACTTGTTATCCATAAGGAATTCATGGAGTAAATCCTCGATTCAGGATGTGAATATCCTGAGTGGCGTATATGCCAAAAAAGGCATCGCCTTAGGTTAAAAATATCATTCTTAACCATTTAAGGTTTTGAAAACAATTCACAACTTGTATATCATTTACATTATGAAACTTTTTCATAGATTTTATCAAGCGATGAATTCACATCATGAATTTTTTTCATGATTTGAGTTTTTTCTGTAGACGGTACATGGCCTGGTTCTTGCAGAAAATTCCCAAAATTCTCTGATGACCTTTGAACCCAAGGAAATACACCCTTTAAAACCTTAGACACATTTACACCCAAACTCCATTAATTCAAATAAACGTACTTATCTGGATTTTAGGTCATTTTTTCCAACATAAGCTCTCCATCCTCGCAAGGCCCGAAATGAACCCAAAACAAAAAGGGGAAACAAAATGAGAGTCAATAAGTGCCTAAAAGAAGGTAATAACATGTTACATAACTTATTACTTGATCCAATTGAAAATCATGAGAAAAATTACATGACTTGTGATTTGGAGTTAACAATGGTATTTTTTCATTGAAAATATGGATGCATTATCTTTACGGTGAAAGGTGTGATATATATCCAATGAGCTCATACCCGAGTGGTAAGGGCTCCTGCTTGGCATCCAAGATACCTAGGTTCAAAACCAGGTGGAGGTGAATTTTTGGGGTTACTTAGAAGTATTGTAGTGGGTATTGTTCAACATTGTAGCAGCCGGAACTATTCACCTGATTTGGGCTTTCAGGACACCGGTTTGGGCATACGGGTATCAGGACCTTAAGGTCATCAAAGGCCTTCGGGCCTTAGGGCTTTCGGGCCACAGAGACCATGGAGTAGCCCAATTCACATAGAGCAGGCACCAGAAGAGGATAAAAGCAAAGAGTAGCAGTCACCAGAAGCAGAGCTAACCAGATTGGAATAATGAGAGGGTATGGTAACCGCCATCAGGACCAGGCACCATGCAGCTTTGTACAGGGAAATACTAGATGATCAACAATGCAAGGTGGGGAGCTAGGCGATCAATGATGTAGAATCTGAGGAGGGGAATTTCTATGGGTTGGGCCTACGGGTCATGTAATGGGCGTAGTATGACTTTAGGCCTTCGGGTCATGTATTGGCCTTCGGGTCATGTCAGGCCTTTTGCCTTAGGCCTACGGGCCATGTAAGGGTTCCCTTTCAACCCTTAAAAGGTAGATTATCCATAATAAAAAAATTAAAGGCCTTCAGGACATTCAGGAAAAGGTGTGATATATACACTAATCACAAAATCTTGAAGTATATATTCACACAGAAAGAGTTGAATATGTGCGAAAGGAGATGGTTGTATTATATTAAATATTATTATTGATAAATACACTACCTGTAACACCCCTAGAAAATTGATACTTAAAAGGATAATTGTTACTACCCATGTAAAAAAGGTGCACATTTCTTTTCGGGAGTCTTCCTGATTAAAACTCCATAGTTAAGAATGATTGTCTTGGGGTAGTGATCAGGATGAGTGACCTTCTAGGAAGTTTCCCAGGGTGTGTGTAAGTGAGGAAAACACACACTAAAAGAACATGTGTTAGCCTATGGGGACAGTCATTAATCTGATAATTGACCCAAGTGAGTAATAGTCTATGGTGTGTTAAGAAGGAAACCAATGTATTATAAGAGACCCATGTGGTCAGATGACTAGGTTCATGGCCCGGGGAAGGTTGGGTCATGACAAATGATATCAGAGCCAATACCTAGATAGAAGTGCAGAGTCACTACCTGGGTTTGAGGCTTGGGGTCCATAATGAGGGTATTGTTCTTTAAAGGGGTAGAGAGTGTAACACCCTTGGAAAAGTGAGACTTAAAAGGATAAATGTTACTACTCATGTCAACAAGGTTCACTATTATTTTTGGGAGTCTACCTGATTAGAATTTCATAGTTAAGCATGATTGGCTTGGATTAGTGATCAAGATGAGTGAACTTCTGGGAAGTTTATCAGGGTGTGTGTGAGTGAGGATAAAACACACTGAAAGAACATGTGATGGTATGTGGGGAAAATCATTAGTCTGGTAAGTGACCCCAATGATTAATAGATTGTGGTGTTCTATGAAGGAAACTAAGTTATTATAAGAGACCCATGGGGTCAGATTACTAGGTCCATGGTCCGGGGAAGGTCGGGCCATGACACTACCAACCTTGGAAGGCAAACAAGGTGGCTGGTGCTCTGAGTTAGAAGGACCATGCTAGTTTTTCCTTGATGATGATTGAAAGAGGTCCAATATTTATGGATTTACAAACTATGGATCTTGAAATTATGATGAAAGTAGATATATCATATATTTCTTAGATGAATTTCCAACTATCCATCCTTGTGAGGATTAAAGAGGTTCAAAAGGAGTATGTGGAACTATAGAAGAAGGTAATAAAAGTTTTTGAGTTCAACCATGATTGTGATGGAATGATAAGGTTCAAGAACTAATTTTGTGTCATGTTAATACCATACTTGAAGGAGTTATTAAATTAAGCTCTTAGTTCATCATTCTTTATTCATCCTTGAAGTATAAAGATTTATAATGATCTAGAAGAGTATTTTTGTAGGATAACCTAAAAAAGGATATTGCATAGTATGTATCTCGATTCCTGGTATGTCATCAAGTTAAGTCAGAGTAAAAAAATATAAGGGGATGTTACAATCATTACTATACCAAAATTGAAATAGGGAAACATTACCATGGATTTCATCATCAGACTTCCCAAAACATCTAAAGGGCACAATGTTATTGGGATTGTTGTTGATCAACTTATGAAATCTGTACATTTCATTACCATAAAATAATATTTCTCACTTGATAAATTTTTTAGGATATTCATTAAGGAATTGTTAAGGTTTCATTGAGTATCATATTTTAACTGTATCTGATTAGGATCTAAGATTTACCTCTAAGTTTTGGAGAAGTCTTTACCAAGCATTGAATACAGAGCTGAGTTTCAGTACTGTATGTTGTCCTTGGATAGATGGTTAGTCTGAGAGTACTATTCAAACTCTAGAAGACATGTTGATAGATTTCTCCATGGATTTAAAAGTTGGTTGGTATCAACACCTTCCTTTGGTGGAATTTTATTATGATAATAGATTTCACTCGAGCATTCAGAAAGCTACTTATGAATCCCTTAATGGAAGGAAGTGTATAACTCCAACGTTCTGGAGTGAAATTGAATAAAGAATGTTATTAGGGCCTAATCTAGTTTAGGAAATTACAGAGAAGGTTATAGTCATTCAACAACACGTCATGGAAGCTCAAAATCAACATAAAAGTTATGCTGAAAATCATCGATGGGATATAAAGTTTAAAGTTGGTGACAAGGTATTCTTTGAATATATACTTGGAATATAGATATGAGATTTGGAAAGAAAGTAAATTTTATCCCTATATGTAATGGTCCCTTCAGAATTCTTGATTGTATCAGGATAATTTATTATCACTCGATGCTTCCACCGAATCTCTCTTAAGTTCATGATGTGTTCTATGTATCTCTCTTGATGAAGTACATACTTGATCCTTCACATGTACTGAACTCAGAGGTCATACCAATAGATCATGATATCTCTTATGAGGAACAATCAGTGGAGATTCTATATTTAATAGATAGTGTTGTGAAAACAAAACACCCATCTGGTCAAAATTTTGTGGTGAAACCATAAATTTGAGGATGATGTGTGGGATCCCAAAGATGTGACAAGGTAGAAGTATCCTCAGTTATTTGTATCAAAGTGATATTATTTTGAGGGAAAAATTATTATAATAGGGGTAGAACATAACAACCCTAGATTTTATGATATATTTATCTTTAAATATATTTTTTTGATATCTTTCTTTACACGCATCACTGAGTTTAAATAAATCACAATATACTATTGAATTATTATTATTATTATTTAATGTGATAGTTATCATATAGTTTTTGGATCGATGAGTGTAAATAGGACTAAGTAAATTATGAGAAATATTTTTTACGCATGTATAAAATGAATTCACATTATTTTTTAATTGGTTAAAAATTAAAATAAAAGCATTTGAAGGTAAAAAGGAAATGTTTTTCTAAAAAACCTATTTTTATGCGTACAATGTGTTTTTATCTTAATAAATTAAATTAATATATATTTATGAATTATTTTAATTAAATATGTAGATAATATATTCAACCAAATATTTTGACATTCATATAATAGTTTTTACATGACAAGGAATGAATGAAAACTTAGTTTTATGTTTAAAAATGCATCTTGCTAAAAACAGTTTTGTTTTGTTTTGCACACTTTTTTTAAAATAAATTTCTACCAATTATAGAAAGGAATATTTTAAAATGGATATAATATTTTGAAAAATAATAATTGATATTATTTAATAATTTCAACTTAATTTTTAGTCATTATGAATAGTAACTTTGGTAAAAAAAAGTTAGTTACCAAGGTGAGAGTTAAACGGGTTAAAAGGGTTAAAAATAAAATGATAAAGATTAAAATGACCTAAAAATTATCTAAATCCTATTTTATGATAATATTTAGGTCCTATATCATCTCATATTCTAACATGAGTCATTTTGGATCCATTTTTCTTGAGTAATACATTAACATATTTTAATCTTTTGAAAATTTTATGTGTATCCTCTCTCCCCCTTATAAAAGGATACCACCTATCATATCTTAATCACTCTTAATGAGACTTATATATCATCCAAGATCTACCATAATATATTAATAACACCCATCCTAGTGATCTATAGGTCCTGGTTTGACCAAAATACCAACCTTATAAGGCTTAAGGTGTAAGTCAAAGCAGGTTGTCTAAAAAAAGGTATAACTCTTAACCGAGTGTTTTCATTTTATATCTTCTTATACCTTCTTAAATTCCATGATAATCATGATGATATAATAACATCAACATATCTCTTTTATTGAAAAGTTATTATGTCTATGGTTCAACATTTATTCATTTTCTTCTTCTTCAAATGGGAAATGAAAACATCATTTGTGTGTACATGCATACTACCGCCCCGCGAAGCGATGTATTTCATTTTTCATCACCATCATTCATGGTTACTTATTATGATAAATTTAATATTTATATATGATATTTATGATATAATTATGCTTTTATAATCATAATATCTTTTCTACCTTCTTACATTTCTATCCATTGGTAAGCGATAACGTCGATTGTGCATACATGTGGACCCCACCTCCACGAAGCGATGTGATTCATTTTTCATTTTTACTTTACATGGATGGTAATAATTATATATTTAATTAATATATATGATATTTATGATATAATAATGATTCTATAAAGGTGAATTATTATTTAAATTTTTTCATTTCATCCATCAAAAAGTGGAAACATCACTTGTGCGTACGTACAGACTATCATCTCCATGAAGTGGTGTAATTAATTTTTTATCACCGCTTTATATGAATGGTTACAAAAGTGCATATGATGAATAAATATGATACTTATTTCATGATTATGATTCTTTAAATGATGAAACCATGATCAATGTTCAATTATCAAAACCATCAAACCGAGACATGCATGGAAAATTGACCAGTGTTCACCCGAATGTTTATTTTAATTAAAAAAATGTTAATAAATGGATAATTGGAAATTATAATGGAATGAAACATAGTAAGTTATGTATAAATATGGTTCTATAATATGTGTAATAAATATATATATCTATTATACAGGATATTTGAACGCATATGAAACAAAACTGAACATGATGTAAGAGTTTATGTTACAATCTCATTTATTTTTGGAATTGTTTATGTTGAATTTACATTGAGGGGAATTTTGTGGATTTTATCCTTTAAATCTCATATATTTTATTCTCCTCTAGTTATTCCTGAAATTTCCAAGTATTAGTGTAACGTCCAGGTTCTGGAAGCCACCCAGAGGCGCCCCGTACCCGGTTGGTCACATGGCCTCAAGCGCATTTCACTGAACGCCAGAGGCTGTCGACTAGCAGTGAGGGACTTGGGTGTGATAGTGGGGAAACTATTCCCTCATTGGCAGAGTAACACAGTGGAAGAAAAACAATAGCAATAACAGAAGCAGTAATAATCCATACAAAAGTAACAGCAGAAGACAGGAGAATAATAAACTGGAGCACACACACACATATATATGAATGATGCATGATACATATGTCTAGGAAAGAATCAAAAAAAGTCACAATGCTAGAATAAAATAGTACTAAACCAAATAAAAAAGAAATAAAATAAACAACTCCTCAGCATCGCAAGCCATAGCTTGGTCCTATACTCTCCAACTCTATAGTCAATCAAGAACCTGAAGTAGAAGGGTGCTTGCCCGTATCTATACATGCAACAATATAATCCGTTTGGGCCAAAAAGAATGATCCAAACAGGGTTTGAGACTAAATCCCAATAGAAAACCACCCAAAGATATGTTCCTAATATTCAGTTAATATATATGGTAGGTAATAATCAAAGATGCAGTGAACAAGAAAGTACTCAGCAATAAACAGTTCCACATATCAAATAAGTAGCTAATCAAGCAAGGTAACCCTATGGGAATTACACACAGCCTATCCCCTCTAGTTCAGTCATAAGAATATATACAGACTCTCTAAGTAAGCACTCATAGTTGATTACCCTTATATTCAAAAGTAATTTAAACTCTCTGAGGAAGCTCACACGGTCAATTCCCCTTATAGTCTAAAGTAGTCAAGGACTCTCTGAGGAAGCTCACACAGTCAATTCCCCTTATAACCCCAAGTGGTCATAGAATCTCTAAGGAAGCTCACTCAGTCAATTCCCATTATATCCTAAAGTAATTTAAATACTCTCTAAGGAAGCTCACTCAGTCAATTCCCCTTATATCCTAAAGTGTTCAAAGACTCTCTGAGGAAAGTCACTCGGTCAATTCCCCTTATAGTATACTACATCAGGTTCTCACGGCCCTATGTAAATCAAACGAGCATAGAAAATAAATAAAGACAAAGTAAACCTACATAAATACTTAGCTAATCAGTCTATATCATATAAAGCATGTCAGAGAAAAATAATCAATTCATCCTACAGTTCTAGGCATGGGAAGAACATCAAGGAAGCCTAACAGGATAAACAGGACCAAACGATCATAAAAAAAGCATGCACAAGCGAACACATCCAAATCATAGTAAACAACCCTATTCACATCCAATTAACCTCTACACAGGCGTACATGCATGGCAGGAAATCAATAGGGGTAAAACAGAAAACACACAATATCTCGTTCAAGGGTATTGGAAAAAATTGCACATATTACTCAAATACTTTCAACAAAAAGGCAAAAACCACCTACCTCGGTGTTGTAGGAATGATATATGTGAACCTTGAATCTTGAATAACCCTAGAATGCTAAATATCTACAAAAATGTCAAAAAATTTCAATAGAGGATAACTTGAGAAAGAAGAGGAATCACGAAACGAAGCTCAAGCATAAGAGAGAGCTTACCGAGGTGATCCCAATGCAATCAACAGTGGTCGAATTGGAGTTTGTATGCTCAGTCGGAGGCTCGGAGGAAGATCGTGGTTGTATGGGAGCTCCCGGCCAAACGAAACCTAGAAGAAGGTGTTTCTGACCATTAGACGCGACCCCGGTGTGTTTAATGAAAAAAAAAGAAAATACACAGTGTGTACTTTTGAATTGCATGGCGTGTAATTTCCATTTTCGTACTACGCTTTAGGCAGCCTTCAAGTCACCCCCACACAGTCGTGTGTGTGGCCACTACCCAGCTAGCACACGGCTACTCGTGGTAACCTAGTACATGGCGTGTACTCATAATGTACATGGCGTGTACTTTTGAAATTTCCAAAAATTCCTCTTTTCCTCAAAAAAGACTAGAAAAGCAAAACATACCTGAAAAGAAGGTTTGAGTTCTTACAAACTTCCCCCCTTAAAGAAATTTGTCCCTGAATTTCCCTAGCGCGACGTAGAAGAAGAAACCCTGAACAGCTCCAGTCACTATGCTCGTACATCATCCTCCCTCTCCCAAGTCTCATTCTATACTCGCTCGTGTTGCCATAGCACCCGTACCAGAGGAACAGACTGGCCATGGAGAACCTTCGTACTACGATCAAAAATCCGAATAGGATGCTCCTCAAACGACACATCCACTTCAAGATCAACCTCCTCGGGTTGAAGGGCATGAGGCGGGTCTGAAAAGTAACGTTGGAGCTGAGAAACATTAAAAACGTCATGCATAGCTCGGTACCTATGGGGTAACTGCAACTGATAGGCAACTGACCCAACTCTCTCCAAAACCTCAAACAGCCCGACGTACCTTGATGAAAGCTTACCCTATCTCCTAATTCTTATGTGCCCCAACCTCAATGTGACACGCAGGAAAACCTGATCCCCGACCTCGAACTCCAGATGTTGTCTCCACTGATCAGCATAAGACTTCTGTCGAGACTATACAATAGTCATCCTCTTTCGAATCAACTCAATCTAATCTGTGGTCTCCTGAACTATACAAGGTCCCAGCAAAGCTGCCTCTCCTACCTCCAGCCAACATAAGGGTGATCGGCATGGCCTACCGTACAAAGCCTCATAAGGTGACATCTGAATAGTTTCTTGAAAACTATTGTTGTATGTAAACTCCACAAGAGGTATGTGCTTCTCCCAAGAAACTCCAAAATCTAGGATGCATGCTCATAGCATGTCCTCAAGCACCTGAATCGTATGCTCGGACTGGCCATCTGTCTGGGGGTGGTAGGCTATATTCAAAAGTACCTATGTACCCAAAGCCTTCTGAAGCCCCTTCTAGACCCGAGAAGTAAAACGACTATCCCTGTCTGAAACAATTGGGTATGGAACTCCATGCAGACATACAATCTCACAGATGTACAACCATCCCAACTCATCAACACTGAAGGTCTCCTTGATCGGAAAGAAGTGGGAAACCTTCATGAGTCCGTCAATGACAACCCAAAATGCATCATTCCCTCGAGGTGACCTCGGTAAACCTATCATGAAATCCATCACGACATCATTCCACTTCTACTCGGGAATGGGTAACTACTGCAAAATCCCTCCTGGACACTGATGCTCCACCTTCACCTACTGACAGGTGGAACACCTCATGACGAAACCAGCAACATCTCTCTTCATACCTGGCCACAAATACTGACGGTGTAGATCACGATACATTTTGGTGACACCAGGATGAACTTCCCAAACTAAGGAATGAAAGTCCCGAATTAGCTCCTCACATATGTCTGTTGGCACCCATACGCGCCCCTAGAAATGCAAGATATCATCCTCGCCTATGGTCTATCCAGGAATAGGGTCCTCTCCTGACATGCTCTCCCATAGGACTAGGCCTTCAGAATATGATAGTTGCCTTATTCGAACTCGATCAAGAAGAGTAGAGGTGATAACTACAGAAGAAAGAAACGTCTACCCCTGTATGTCGTGCACCTCCAAATGCATCTCAGAGAATAGATCCATAAGCTACCACTCACTGATGGCCTCCTAAAATGCTTGTATATGGATCCTCCTGCTCAACGCATCAGCCACTGCGTTGCCCTTTCCCGGCGTATAGGCAAGCTCAAAGTCAAAAGACTGAAGGTACTCAACCCACCTGCATTGTCTCAAATTAAAGTCACGCTGAGTGATGATGTACTTGAGACTTTTGTGGTCAGTGAAAATCACAAAATTCTCTCCTAACAGATAATGTATCCAACAGTGTAGGACATGAAAAATTGCTGCCAACTCAAGATCATGTGTCGGGTAATTCCTCTCATGTAGTCTCAACTGTCGAGACCCATATGCAATGACTCCATCTCCTTACATAAGCACAGATCCCAGCCCGATACCTTATGTGTCACAGTAAACAGTATAGCTCTTGCCCAGCTCTAACAAGACTAGTATTGGTGTTGAAGTCAATCTCCCTTTCAGCTCCTGAAAGGATGACTCACAAGAATCTGACCACATGAACTTCACACCCTTCTTAGTCAGACTCATCAATGGTGATGCTAAGCGTGAAAAGTCTTGTATGAAATGTTTGTAGTATCCAGCTAGCCCTAGGAAACTCCACACCTCAAAGACGTTCTTCGGCTGCTCCCAAGAAACTACTGCTCTCACTTTCTCTAGGTCTACTGATACTCCTATCTTTGAGATAACATGACCCAAGAAGTGAATCTGATCCATCCAGAAGTGGCATTTTGAGAGACTAGCATATAACTGATGTTCTCTCAGTGTACTCAAAATGATCTCAAGATGGGTATCATGGTCATGTCGAGTGTGAGAGTACACCAAGATATCGTCCATGACGACCACCATGAAAGAATCCAAGTACGGATGGAGCACTCGGTTTATCAGTGCCATGAAAACTTTCAGTGCGTTCGTAAGACCGAACGACATAACCATATACTCGTATATACCATACCTACTCCAGAAGGCTGTGAGATGTATATCAGATGGTCTAATGCGCAACTGATGGTAACCGGATCTCAGGTCAATCTTCGAGAACACCCGGGCTCCTTGAAGCTGATCAAAGAGATCATCAATCCTAGGCAAGGGATATCGGTTCTTGACCGTCAACTGGTTCAACTTCCGATAGTCCACATAAATCCTGAGGGTGCCATCTACCTTCTTCACAAATAGGACAGGTGAACCCGAAGGAGAAGTACTGGGTCGGATGAAAACTTTTTCCTACAACTCCAACTGCTTCTTGAGTTCCTGCAACTCTAGTGTAGCCATCCTATAAGGATGAATGGATACTAGTGCCACTCTAGGAAAGATCTCAATAGAAAAGTCTACCTCTTGCTTCAGAGGAAAACCTGAAAATTCCTTTGGGAAGATGTCCCTAAAACGATCCACCACTAGAGGAAAATCTAACTGTGAAGTCCCCTGGTCATCCAGGTATAGACTAGCAATCTGGGTTGTAACTCCTCCCAGCCCATGATGCTCGGGTCCTACTCTGCTTGCCTAGACATCCAACTCGCCACTATGAAGAAACGATACACCCTCTGGTGATGTGAAACTCACCCTGCAATGGCAACAGTCGACGACTACCTGGAAAGGAACTAACCAGTTCATTCCGAGAATGACATCATAGTCTGTCATCTCTAGAACATAAAGGTCCTATAAAAAGTGACACCCACCAACCTCTAGAGGGCACTCCCTGCACTGACGTACACTAGTCATTATCATCCCCAACGGAGTGTCTAGCGTCAAGATATCAGCAGAAGAAAATATGAAGAGACCAAGGCTCTCCATGACAGCAAAAGATATAAAGTTATGGGAAGATCCTGTATCGAAAAGAGCAGAATCTAAAACCGAGGCTACTAAGATTGTACCTCGAACTGTAGAGGGTCTGGGATCCTGCTCCTACCGGTTCTGCTCCACTACAAAAGTCTGGCCTACACCGTGGCCCTATGACCCTGCCTGACCACTCTACACTGATCCACCCTACTGTTGCTGAAAGACTGGTGACTGAATGCCACGACCACGACCTCCACCTCAGCCTGAACGGCCAGAAGAACTCCAGTTTCCAGACTGGTGAGAAACCGGTGGCGCTGCTCCTAAACGAGGAGTCGTCGAAGAACCCCTATCACCAGCTGCTGGTGAGAAGGTCTGATAGAAACGCTAAAGGTGACCCATCTTGCCGTAATATTGGAACTTCACTGGGTCCCTAGGGCAATGTGGCCTCGTATTCCTACTCTTTCTGCACTGGTAGCACACCACCTGGCTACCAGAAGATGCATCCCGCCTACTCTGATCTCCACATGTAGTCTTCTGGAGGTGCTTCCTGCTATCAGTAGGAGGAATACTAACTCTGGATGTCAAACCACCCTGGCTCACAGCTCCAAAATCCCTCAAATTATGCTCCGTAATCAGTTCTTGGTTGACGATAGAGGATATCGAAGTCAACCTAAAGATGTTCACCTGGGATCGAACATCCTGCCTGAGACCATCCTCAAACTTCCGTGCAAGGAACAACTCATCTCCCCTTATAAAGGGTGTAAATCACTGCAGATCGGTAAAGTGAGAGGAATACTCCATAATAGAAAGAGTACCCTACTCCAGACTCATGAACTCTCGGGATCGATCGACCCTCAAGGTCTCCGGATAGAAGTAATCGTAGAAGATGCACTGAAACTCATCCCAAGACATATTTTGCTGGAGTCCTTCCTGTGAGACCACATACCACCACCTCTTGGTGGAGTCTTGAAGCATGTACATAGTGAGATTCACCCTCCTCTCTGGAGATATCTCCAGATGCTCGAAGATTGTCAGCATGGCTTCTATCCATGACTCCACAACCTGGGGTCCTCCATCCCCTGAGAAAGTGGGAGGATGCTGCTGCTGAAAGACTCGCATCAATTCTGCCATCGATAGGGCATGAGACGGTGCTCCCTGAAAGGTCTGCATCACCTCATGAAACCCTCTATGAGTTGTGCATTAGCACTTGTGCCAGGTACAACGGCTGGTGCCAAGGCTGGCACAATTGGAGGATCCGCTGGAAGTCCCTGATCAGCCATGTCCGGTGTCTGATCACCACCTGGAAACTGGCATACAACCGTAGGAGGTCTCGGTGGCATGACTCTGCAAGGTCAAGCGCACACCTTAGATCAAGATTATCAAGTAATGAAAACTAGAAGCGTAGGAAGGGAAAAGGAGAAAGAAATCATTCAAGTCTTACAAAACATGACTACACGGCGTGTACAATTCCTAAACGGTGTGTTCCCTTCAACCATTCACATGGGCATTTACTCCTGCCTAAACTGGTCATGTAACACCCCAAACACACAGCGTGTTGTCTTAACACACGACGTGTATTTGAATCCTCTTCCTCTGTCTGAGTCCTTCAACACGGTTAAGCCACACGACTCTCCAAAGACAATACTACACGACGTGTTTCAAGACGGACACAGTGTGTACGTGAAAGGATAACACCGACCCGTGTTGTTAGTGAAACGACCGGGTACCTGGCTCAGACTACACAGCCTGTTCAATCCTGAAACGGCGTGTATAGATTAAGGTTTATCCGTCCATGTTGTTAGTTACACGGGCGGACATAGGGTCAACACCACACGACGTGTACAACTAGTACACGGTGTGTTCCCGTAAGAAATTCCATATCCCGTGTCTCTGCCCACACAGCCTATGACACGGTTAGAGACTACACTGCGTGTACATAAAGTACATGGCGTGTACTTAAGAAAAATAGTTTCTTCTCGATCAGAAGAACACATGGCATGTACTTAACATTACACGCCATGTACTCTGGGTTTTTTCGGACAATAAGCCTCAGAAACTACTCCGAAACCCAAAAAAAACACTGAAACGAACATTGAAAGTTCCAAATTCCGATTCGTGAGGGCCCATACTCCCCACAAATCAAATTTTGGTAGCTTATACATGTTATAACATGGAAAACAAGGTAATGATTCACCAAATTCTGGTCCATGAGGGCCCATAACACCTCAAGAACCAAAGTTTGGCATTCATTCAAACAAAACCTTACACAAATAATACCCTATCAAATAGTAGGTATTTTTATCAAGAAATCTATCACAACATCATGCATCTTCTACACAACATCTATCACAACAACATGCAATCGCTAATGCATCCTAGATGGCATGGCAAGAATGCATGACATGTGATTTCTAGCAAGTGTATATATGATGCATGAGATGGCATACCCTCATCTCATCGGGCTGTGATAGAAATAGAACCTCAATAACATCAACAGTAATAATACAAAACATGTGAGTCAACCAATAGTGAAAATCATATCAACCGTAAAGTTTCAAAATTAGAAAAATTGCATTAAATGAGGTAGATTGGTTTTTCCTTATACACGGGTTAGCTACTCCCGAGCACAGCTTATTACCAAGTACCTATTCTGTCATATCCCTGGCTAAAGGCTCCAAAGAGTAAGTCAAGAGAAAAAAATTCCTCTAATACCACTTTGTAATGTCCCGGTTCTGAAATCCACCCAGAGGCGCCCCGTACCCAGTTGGTCACATGGCCTCAAGCGCATTTCCCCGAACGCCAGAGGCTACCGACTAGCAGCGAGGGTCTTGGGTGTGATAGTGGGGAAACTATGTCGTCATTGGTAGAGTAACACAGCGGAAGAAAAACAATAGCAATAGCGTAAGCATTAATAATCCATACAAAAGTAACAGCAAAAGACTGGAGAATAATAAACTGGAGCACACACATATATATATGAATGATGCATGATACATATGTCTAGGAAAGTATCCAAACAAGTCACAATGATGGAATACAACAGTATTAAACCAAATACAAAATAAATAAAGTAAAAAACTCCTCATCATCACAAGTCATAGCTTGGTCTCATTCTCTCCAACTCCACAGTCAATCAAGAACCTGAAGTAGAAGGGTGCTTGCCCTTATCTATACCTGCAATAATATAATCTGTTTGGGCCCAAAAGCATTACCCAAACAGGGTGTGAGACTAAATCCTAGTAGGCAACCACCTAAAGATCTGTGCCTAATAGTCAGTGAATATATATGGTAGGTAATAATCAAAGATGCAGTGAACAAGAAATTACTCAACAATAAACAGTTCCACATATCAAATAAGCAGCTAATCAAGCAAAATAACCCTCTAGGAAGTACACACAACCTATCCCCTATGGTTCAGTCATAAGAATATATAAAGACTCTCTGAGTAAGTACTCACAGTCGATTCCCCTTATAGTCAAAAGTAATTTAAAGACTCTCTGAGGAAGCTCACACGGTCAATTCCCCTTATAGTCTAAAGTAGTCAAGGACTCTCTAAGGAAGCTCACACAATCAATTCCCCTTATAGCCCCAAGTGGTCATAGACTCTCTGAGGATGCTCACTCGGTCAATTCCCCTTATAGCCTAAAGTAATTTAAAGACTCTCTGAGGAAGCTCACACGGTCAATTCCCCTTATAGCCTAAAGTGCTCAAAGGCTCTCTAAGGAAGCTCACTCGGTCAATTCCCCTTATAGTCTACTACACCAGGTTCTCACAGCCCTGTGTAAATCAAACGAGCATAGCAAAGAAATACGGCCAAAGTAAATCTACAGAACTACTTGGCTAATTAGTCTACAACATATCAAGCATGTCATAGAAAAATAATCAATCCATCCTACAGTGCTAGGCATGGGAATAACATCAAGGAAGCCTAACAGGCTAAACAGGACCAAACGGTCGTAAACAGAGCATGCACGTGTGAACACATCCAAAGCATAGCAAACAACCCTATTCACATCCAATTAACCTCTACACAGGCGTTCATGCATGGCAGGCAATCAACAGGGGTAAAACAGTAAACATGCAATATCCCATTCAAGGGTATTGGGAAAAATTGCACATGTTAATCAAAGACTTTCAATAGAAAGGCACAAACCACCTACCTCGGTGTTGTAGGAACGATATATGTGAACCTGAAAGCTTGAATCACCCTAGTATGCCGAAGATCTACAAAAACGTCTAAAATGTTCAACAGAGCATAACTTGAGAAAGAGGAGGAATCATGAAACGAAGCTCAAGCAGAAGAGAGAGCTTATCGAGGAAATCCCAATACAATCGACGGCGGTCGAATCGGAGTTTGGATGCTCGGTTGGAGGCTCGGCGGAAGATCGCGG
The DNA here is from genome assembly GCA_963277665.1 of Viscum album. Taxonomy (NCBI): domain Eukaryota; kingdom Viridiplantae; phylum Streptophyta; class Magnoliopsida; order Santalales; family Viscaceae; genus Viscum; species Viscum album. The sequence goes on from OY728140.1 coordinate 547,056,247, forward strand.
TCGTACATGAGCTCTCGGCTGAACGAAACCTAGAAAAAGGTGTTTCTGGCCATTAGACGTGACCCTGATGCGTTTAATGAAAAAAAGAAAATACACGGTGTGTACTTTTGAAGTACATGGCGTGTAATTGTCGTTTTCGTACTCTGCTTTAGGCGGCCTCCAAGTCACCCCACACGGCCGTGTGTGTGGCCACTACACGGCCAGCACACGGCTACCTATGGTAACCTAATACACGACGTGTACTCATAAAGTACATGACGTGTACTTTGGAAATTTCCAAAAATTCCTCTTTTCCTCAAAAAAAACGACCAGAAAAGGAAAACATACCTAAAAAGAAGGTCCGAGTTCTTACAATTATTACCATTTTTTCTCTCTTTAGTACTTAAAATTATCGAGAAAATATTTTTAAAGAAAAACTAACATTATCTTCTTTTTGGTCAACAAACTTTTTCTTTCATGTCCATACTCTTCAAAAAAAATTTATAAAAGTTTTTACCTATACCTTAAATGTTTTAAAAATATCATTTTAACTGCCTTGTACTTTATTTACAAAGTTTAAAAAAAGAATATTTCTAAAAGTTTTCCGAACAATTTGTTTTTGACTTTTTATAAAAGTGTAAAGATAATGTTTACTTTTAACGTACATGACATGAACAGATTTTCCCACCATCATAGTTGTTCTTTTCTTTGAAGATTTCTTTACAATTTTTCTTGGTTATTTTCAAAGAAAATAGTTTTCTCAATGTCCTAGAAATTTTTAGATAAAATGTTATCAAAGGAAAGGATATTTTCTCATGTTTTCAAAGAAATGTTTGAATGGTCTTTTAAAGGTATTTTTCATATATGTTATCATCCTTTAAGGATTGTTATGCTTTAATTGGGATACGATCCAATGATACCATATTTATTCTTTTTCTAGATGATTTAATATTATTTTTATGTGATGTTAACGAAACCTGTTTATTTTCCACGGGTTATATTATGATGATATGATGAATGTTTTGTGATCTTGTGACACACATGTGTATAGTTTTCATAATGTGGCGAGTGAGCCTAGAATTATATAGTGTTCAAATGCATTGGGTAAAGCCTTATATCTTATGAAATAATTATGAGAAATGAGTTGAGGTGCTCGATCAACTATGAGAAACAAGTAGGGATGCCTGATCCAAAGTGATATGCAAAATGGGTGGTGATGCCTAATCCGGTATGATAAAATGGTCTTGGTAGTTAACCTTAACACATGATATTATTTCCATGTCTATGACAATGCCACACTCTTATGAAATGTTGATGTAGTTATGATTTGAACTCATGATTCGTGATTGATTTTTTTATGATTCCCCAATATCATGACATACTAAAGTTTTTATGTCATGACTCATGATTGTGACCTATGGATTGTTGAGTGTGATTTTCTATTGTTAATCACATGTTCTCATACTCACATGCTCATGATATGCTTACATATGATCATTGATTAACATCTTTCATGTTTACTTTTACTGAGCATTTGAGTTCACTCCCTTTTATGTTTTAATTTTCTTCGAGTTATGAAGAAGAGTACCTTATGTAAAGAAAGTTGTTTGAGATAATGAAGAATGTACTTAAATAAGATGTTTATGTATCCAGTCTTCAAGTACACTAAACCTTTATGGTTTTCGAACATGTTTATCTAAGAGATGCATTGAATATTCATCGAAAAGATGTAATGTCCATGTATGTTATGCTTGAGTTGGTATATTAATTGTGGAAAATAACTTGTTATGTAATAAAAAGAAAAATAATATATATGTTTTAAGTGATTTTAGAGGGGGGAAGCCCGTTTAATCATGTTCATTATGAAGATTATGACTTACCCGATTAGATTAACCTTTTTAGCTTGATAGAACCTGTGTTGATAGTGTGCTGTAAAATTGATGTCAAAACACCGATTGAAAGTGCACAGTATGTCGAAATCAGAATGAAAACTCAAAGCAATGTCATGCCAAGTATGATTACGAACGTATAATTACAATATAATAACCCAAGAAATAGAGAAATAGAAAATAAATAGAATAATGAAATTAAAATTTATATAGGTTGGGATTTATTCTTATCATCTAAAAAGGATACAACAGTTTAGGATAAGAATGACAATGGGTTGGGTGACCATGAAATTTTTAGTACCCGAAACTCTAACCCGTTTATTTTGACAAAACCCTAATCCTAGTCTTAACTTGTTTAAAAAAAAAAAAATCAAATTCACCACCCTAACCCTACCCGATTATATTTTTAACTATCCATTTAACCATCATAACCTTTTTAATTATCTGATTAGAAATTAAAATATTTAAATTTTATTTATAAATATAGAATAAACGTATAAAAAAATTAATTAAATATATTTTGTAATTGTATTTTATTTAATAACATATAGTCAATGAATTCAAATTTAAAATTTGATTATAAATATTATATCAACGGACTCCAAATATTTTTTATAATTTTAATGTTACTCAAAAATTTATTGTTGATTAATTAATAATAATTTATATAAAGAGGTTCTGTTTTATGGTATCGTAAGAGTACTAATTTGGTACTAACCCTATAAATCACCGTCGCCATCCCTACTTCAGAACCTGATTTTGCTATTCTCGCCTGGCGCGTGAGGAAAAATGTTGGGAAAGTTCCTAAATCATGTTGAAACGGTTACCTAAACGGTTTATGTTTGCAAACCCCAGACCAATCCCCAAATCCAGGGTTCGAAGGCATAGCATTTTGAATCCAGAAGCCATACAATCATCTGCTGGAATAGAGGTGCTTTCTCCAGTTCCTACATATTCAAATTCTTATTATTTCTCGTTCTTTTCCTTTTCCAATCGAGATTTTGGGGGATTTAATGATGATAGGAAGATTTGGCGAACTTTTTTTATTTTTTGTGTTATGTTTACCGAATCTTTTACGCGTTCGGTGGTTTTATGGTGATCATTAGTTTTCCGATTCACGTTATCATATTCGAAGGATATTTGTTCTGATTTTTCATAGATTTTATAAATCTCAAGCTTCCTGGCTGTAGCGAATTTAATAAAGCATCTTTCCTCGAGCATTTGAAGTCAGTATCAGTCTTACAATTCAATTACAGTGTTTTGGTCATCATTTTTTTCTTATTAAAAATACATTTGAAGGTATGCGTTTTTATGCTTCCCTATTAATGTGCATAGTTTGTTTCGTACCATATCAGATTTGGATGTGCTGCGTTGTTTTGTTTTTACTTTCCTACTGCTCAATATCCGAAACCATGAAACGGGGGTCCTTGATTTTTTTCCCTTATCGATGTTGATGCATGTAAACGATTTTTTTCCCTTGTGCCCTTGACGATGAATTTGTAATATAGAGATTGCACGGCCACCATCTTTGTCTTGATGTTTTTGTTGCAAAACATAAAAACTTTGAAAAGAAGTCATTGTAGATATCAATGTTTTTTTTCCATACATGGTCATCAGGCTTCACTACAACTAATTTGTTTTTGCACCATTTGTGCAGGTTTGCAGGAGTTTTAATCATGAATTATTTGGAGATGCATGGTTGTGAAAAGAGGATGCATGGTTATGAAAAGAGGACAGAGGGTGCAAGGAGAACATGGAAGAGACCATCCCTTTACTGCCCTTCCAATCACGAAGATTATGCTCCAAAAAGTCGCAAGGCAGGAGCATCTGGGAGGGGCAAGCTTCAAAAATCTGTGCTTGCCCAACACCTGGGAAAGGTAGATGATGTTGCTTACCCAAAAGAAAATCTGGGTGAAAAATACATGCATGCTTCCCTTAACAATGGATATCCTGAAATCAAAAGGAGTAAAGGAAATTGTTTCGCTGAATGCCCTTTTGCAGAGAGCCTCGAGTGCAATGAGTTTGATACGTCTAGCTCTGTTGGTAGTTGTAGCATCACTAGTTATGATCAGAAAAAGTTTTATCCATTTCGTCATAGGCAAGATTCAAATCTCTATTCTAGTGATGCCGAGTCTACTTGCTTCAGGTTTAATGCCCAAGAAAAATCTTCCATTTCTTCAGAGGAAGAATTAAAAGTTAAACATCACAGGTTAGAATTGGATTCCTATTGCCACACTCTTAGGGGATTGTTTGCCTCTGGACCTCTAAGTTGGGAGAATGAAGCAGTGTTGACAAATCTTCGCCTTTCACTCCATATTTCAAATGATGAACATTTGACGGAGCTTAGAAATTTAATTTATGCTCGGTCAAGACTTTATATTAGTTGATGTGATAGTTTTTTTTTTTTTTTTTACTTTCCAATTTTAACAGCCCTGTTTCTGTTGCATTTCATTTTCATTCCCCGATATAAGTCGGGGGTTTTGTTACATAATGTTTCCTCTCCTGCAGTTTCATCACGAATGATGATTTAGACCATGAATCACTGTAATTTCAGACCTTCTGTACTTGTTGAAAATCACATTATATATAATGAATCTTTCTGGCATTGTCTTTGCTATCCTTTTTTTGTTGGTATATGTTATTTAAAATATTTTTGAATGCCTTATTTCTATTGTAAATATATGGAAATTATATAGCTTTATTTCCTCCATTCAAGTTGGGGGCATGGGTGATTTCCTTGTGAGGAAATTATTAATGAGCCAATGCATTTTCCAGGGCCAAAGTGGCATGCATGCATTGATTTCAAGGGTCTAAAGATGCCTTTTCTTGATGTGGGGAGTGGGGCAATGTCTGCCCTTGATGCTATGCATGGTTGCCAATGGTATCCTTATCTTATTGGTTAAATTTAGTTTCTGTATTTTCTTGCTTTCTATGAATTATGACTGCTTCTTGCAGCTGGAGTAAAATCAGAAAGTAGAAGAGCTGTTTAGTAATGCTGAAGACCCCAAGTCCTTAGTTTTTACGAAGGGTGTGATTTCCGGTAGGCCTGTTGTGTTTCAGTTGCTCTTAATTTAGCGTGAACTCGCAGAAAAACTTGGTATAAATCACTACCAACTTATAATGTTGATTCTAACAAACTCTCAATGCAATTCAACTGTATATTATGATTTGTAAGTGCAGACAAGACTAAATTCATGTGTGTACATCAAAAGAGTGGACACCATATTGAAGAATTGGATTAAATGCTTGGCTGGTCAATAATGAAAATAATCTTCAAAGATCAATAACCTTATAATTGGTAAAGAACCTATTGTTTGGTTGGTCTTCAACGCAATGAAAAAATCACTCTTCCTGGTGGCATTTCAACTTCTGTCTGCTGTGATAATTACAAATGTAAAAAATTGAAATCTTTGAAATATTTATGCTGATGTGTAAAACGTTTTATAAATTATTAAGTCACCTTTACATCATAATCATAAAATTTATTGTATATGCAAAATTGTTTTTTTTACTGTTCATTTATTTATAGTGCATTTGTCCTCAAAATTTTAATTTTAACACCGATGAAAATAGATCATGATACTTTTTTTATTACATCACCGTGTTCCATGTTGGCTCTTTGTATTTATGATTTTTTTCATATTACTTTTACAAGATGATTTGTTTTATTTTGTAACACTTGATCTCCACGATTCAAGATCTTCACTGACTATTCTTTATAAAAGAGATCATACCCCAACTGTATGACTTCCAAATTCAGTATATGAGAGATTTGGTATGTACTCCCTCAAGAGGATTACATGTAACACATTATGCACTTAAGACAAGTTTGGATGAAGTGTCGGTTGACAGGCCACATCTCTAACGCAATCAAGAATCTCAAAGGGGGTAATGTACTTATGGCTTGACTTGCTCCCATTCCTCGTAGCTCTCTTCCATGAAGATATTCCAAGGGATACTTTATCCTCGACATTAAATTTTAGGTCTCGTTGATGATTGTTAACATAACTCTTTTGTCGATTTTGTGTTGCTTTGATGTGTTGGACCTTTTTTGTTATTTCTTTGACCTGTCATTGCTCCAATAACTTCAATTCTCCAATTTCATCTCAACATATGTTTTGTATATCTTTTCTTATAAGGTTTCATATGGGGCCATTTGAATGATTGAGTCAAAACTATTATTGTATGAGAACTCGATGAGTGAAAGGTGTTGATCCCATCATCCATTAAATTTCGAAGAGTAGGTTCTAAGCACGTCTCTTAGAGTTTGAATGGTTCTTTTATATTGACTCTATCTGAGAGTGATATGCCACATTAAAGTTTAACTATGCTTTTAATGCTTTTTGGAGACTTATCCAGAACATTGAAGTGAAACTCATATCATGATCATATACAATCAATAGCGGTGTTCCATGCAACCTCACCATTTCTTTGACATTGTCGGAGTGAAGAATCTTTTCGAATTGCAATGAAACATTCTATGTAAGTTGTGTTGCGGAATCGTCGGGAGACACAACGACAGAAATGAGAAAACGAAAGAAAGAAAGCAAATAAGGACACAACAATTTACGTGGTTCGGGAAAAATCTCTACGTCCACGGGAGAGGCAGAATTCACTATATCGGGAGCACAAAATTACAGAGGATTTTCAGTAGTAACTCTAGCCTGAAAATGGGCTATAAAACAATGGAGAAGACGATCACTGTTCGAAAAGTGAGTCCGCGTCGCTACAGTGAACGACGGCTGACTTTGTCAAAAGTGCTACAGTGGCTGCTGACTGGAAGTCAAAAGCGCTACAGTGAAGTTGACTCTGAAGTCCGCACTGCTACAGTGCCTGTCGGTGTCGGTCGGTCAGTTCCGCTACAGTAGTCAGAGATTTTACAGTGCCGAAAAATTTTGGGCCTGGGGCCTTCATCCCCCAAGACCCCCGGAGCAAGTGTGCGTTGCCCCTGCAACCCCCAACAAGCTCACCGCGAAGCTCGACCCACGATAGTTGCGGGGCACAAGAATTCGGCCCAACCGGATCAGGCAACACCAACCCAACAAGTTGATCCACCAAAAATCATGACATTGCTTCCTTTCGATGTCTTTAGAATACCCTTGACAAAATCCATGTAAAAATTTCCCTATTTTCATGTTGGTATAGGTAAAGGTTGAATCATTCCCTTGAACTTTCGTCATTATGCCTTGGTGACATACCAAACATTTTGATATATATATATTCAACTTCCTCCTTCATATTGTCCTATTAGAAGCGCTCTCGGAGATCTCTATACATCTTTGTATTTTTTGGGGGATAGTGAATGTTGAATTATGCGCATCATCTAATAACTCCTTTATCTCTGACATTGATGACATACAAAATGTGTCCCAAATCTCATAACTCCATCTATATCAATGTTAAACTCTTGTATTAAACACAATCTTTGGAATATCCCCCTTTTCACCTTCAATTAATGATATCCCGATCGAAAATCTACCTTTGAGAAGTACCAAGCCTCATTTAATTGATCGAACAAGTCGTCAATTCATGAAAAAAGATATTTGTTCTTTATCGTGATCTTGTTAAGCTCACGATAATCAATGCAGAGATGCATTGACTCATCTTATTCTTTGAGAGGACCACTTTAGGTTATACTCAAGGTGAATCAATGTTGAGAACTTTTTAATCCTTTATAAATGTCGGGTTACAACTGCCAAAGATGACTCATGCACACTACAATAAAAGCTGCAAATAAACGGCCTGAGGACTCGACCCCGCGACCAGTGCCCCAAAACCCTGCCTGCTTTGCCACCCCAGCCGCGTGCGGGAGACACTTTTTAATCCTTTAACTTTTATCTTTTTTACATCTTAGAACTGTTAGGATCTCGATTCTCTTATTCTCTTCTTATCATATGCGAGTATATGAAAGCGGATAATAGATGACACATGATATTTTTAAAAGGTGCACTATTCAATAAGATTAGTTAGTCCTTGCCGCATATGGCCTACACGAATTCTCCACTATAATGTGATGCCAAATATAGTGGCATGGTTAGAAAATAATCCTTAGGCAAAGTGTGAGTCCTTACACTTTAGTTGGGGGATGAAAACATTCATTCTTCCTTGGACTGGTGATGACTTGGTCAAACATACAACCCCTTGCTGGTTCTCTATATTGTCTGCAGAAGACAATCTTCACCTTTTTAAGGTTCTTTGTAACACCAAGAAAGTCTTCCATCAGATGAGACTTTTGTTGGATGTCATATTGCTGCTTTGTTATTTTCTTCCCTCTATTTTTACTTGCACAACAACGTACTCTTCCTCTTCACAACAACAAACTGAAAGTCGCACTCCTTATTTCATTCGGAGATTGTTCGTCTGATTCTTCTTATTCACCCCGTTCGTCTGATACCAAATGATAACAAAGCTTTATCCGGTATTTGGCCGAACCTCTCTTCTTCTTGATCGTCCAATACTTATTCATCTGATTCTCCTCCTTCCGATCGCCACCTAATAAGGAAACTCTATCCAGACTATGACCGATCCCTTCTTCTTTCCTTCGGTCGATGAACTTTTGCTCAAATATATTTGATCACCTGTTGTATGATTAGTTTTCTTCTTCTTCTTATTCGATACAATATCAACAATGAATATAGTATCAGTCTCTTCTTGCAATTGAATATTTTGCAAACACTAATTACAATGCACTTTCAATATTATTTTATGCAAGAGTGACCTTGCACAATCTCAAATGCAGCTTCTCAAGTAGGTAAACCCTAACACAAATAAAATATTACTCTTATTATTTTATGTGCTATTTCAATTTTATTCAAGGTTCCAATTTAGTCTGTCTTGTACTTCAATCTCAACTACACATGTAGATGTTTAGTTATCTTTGTCCATAACCGATCATGCATGCACATTGTCTTCCTCGTGCAAACTTCATTGTGTGTATTATATTGCGTAGTTCTCCTTCGCACAAGTGTTGAGCACTGGTTCTCTTTCATTCCTCGCCTAATCAAAAGCGCGAAACAACCTCGTGAAAGCAATGAATCGTGTAAGTGCATATGGTGTACGCGGAACTCCTTTGCTTAAGGTTTTATATGTGAAAATTGTTTTTCACAAAGCTCTTAAGCTTGCGGAGTACTACTACAACTTCGCCATAATGAGAGTGAATAACTCAAGCACTGGCTCGCAGAATAATTTATTTACGCAAATGAGTGCACAGTTCTTCTTCTTAGCACAAATTAGTGTGCCTATTCCTCGCAACAGTTAAGTGCTTTGCGAAACTCCTCTTCGTGAAAACGAGTGGCTCACAGATCTTCTGCCTTTTGTAACGTCTAGGTTCCGGAAGCTGCCCAGAGACGCCCCGTACCCGGTTGGTCACATGGCCTCAAACGCATTTTCCCGAACACCAGAGGGTGCTGATTAGCAGCGAGGGTCTTTGGTGTGATAGTGGGGAAACTATGCCCTCATTGACAGAGTAACACAACGGAAGTAAACAAATATATAATAGCGGAAACAACAGTAATGCCAAACAACAAGAAACAACGGAAGACTGAAGAAATAAACTGCTGGAGCACATATATAAAAATGATGCATGATACATATGTCTAGGAAAGCAGCCAAACAAATCGCAATGCTGGAATACAAAACAGTATTAAACCCAAGTACAAAAGAAAACAGATAAACAGCTCCTCAGCATCGCAAGCTTCAGCTTGGTCTCATGCTCTCCAGCTCCACAACAGTCAAATACCTGAAGTAGAAGAGCGTTTTCCCTTATCTATACCTGCAGCAATATAATCTGTTTGGGCCCAAAAGCATGACCCAAACAGGGTGTGAGAGTAAATCTCAGTAGGCAACCATCACAAGATTTGTGCCTAACAGTTGGTGAATATATGGAAGGTAATGAGTAAAGAAAGCATTAAACAAGGAAGTACTTAGCAGTAACCAATCCACAGTTTCAATGCATTCAGTTCATATATCAAGCAACAGCTAATCAAAGCAGGTAAACACAAACAGGTAACCCTATGGGAAGTACTCACGACCTATCCCATCTGATCCTACCTCGTAGCACAAGCAAACAGTTAAACACAAAAGGTAACCCTCTAGGAAGTACTCACAGCCTATCCCCTCTGGTCTTACCTAGCAGCACAAACAAACAGCTAAACACAAAAGGTAACCCTCTGAGAAGTACTCACGGCCTATCCCCTCTGGTCCTACCTAGCAGCACAAGCAACCTTCTGGGCAACACACACAGTCTCACCCCTTTGGTTCAGCTCTAGAATAAACTCTCTGAGGAAGCACTCGTCGTCAATTCCTCCTATAGTCTCGTATCGGTAACTAAAGGCGCTCTGGGGAAGCACTTACGTCACATTCCCCCTGTGGCCCGCATCGAGGAACTACAAACACTCTGAGGAAGCACTTACGTCAACCCCCTGTGGTCTCGCATCGTAAAAGTAAACAGACTCTCTGGAGAAGCCCTTACGTCCATTCTCACTATGGTATACTACACCAGGTTCTCACGGCCCTGTGTAAGTCAACCAAACATAGTAACGCGTATCGGTCAAAGTAACCTCCAGAACTACTTGGCTAGTAATCTACAACATATCAGCATGTCAGATATACAAAACACTTCATCCTACAATACTGGGCATGGTAAGTAAACAAGGTAGCCTTACAGGCTAAGCAAGACCAAACAGTCATAAACAACATGCATGGGCAAAACCCTTCCAAAGCATAGCAATTAACCCTATTTACATTCAATTAATTTCTACTCAAGCATACAAGCATAACAAGAAATTAACAGGGCTAAAACAGTAAACACGCAATACCCTGTTCAAGGGTATTGAGTACTTTTGCACATATAACTCAAGGACTTTCAACGGAAAGACACAAACCACCTACCTTGGTGTTGTAGGATCGATATAAGTGAACCTTAAGCCTTGAATCACCCAAGAACACCGTAGATCTACAAAAACGTCTAAAACGTTCAACCGAAGATAACTCCTGAAAGAGGAAGAATCAGGAAACGAAGCTCTAGAAGAAGGAAAAGCTTACTGAGGCGATCCCAACGCAATCGACGACGGTCGATTCGGAGAACGGGTGCTTGATTGGGGGCTCGAGGAAGAAACGCGGTCGTATGGGCGCTCTCGGTCGAAGAAGTTGTTTCTGTCGATAAGACGCGACCCCGGTCCGTTTAATGAAAAAAAAAGAAAGTACACGGCGTGTACTTGCCTTCACTGGCCCCTGCATTAGACGGTCTCCAGGTCACCACACACGACCGTGTGCATGGCCGCTACACGGCTAGCACCCGACTACCCGTGGTAACCGAGTATACGACGTGTACTCATAAAGTTCACGGTGTGCACTTAAGAAATTTCCAGAAAACCTATTTTTCTCAAAAACACTAGAAAAAAAAACTCACATGAGTTCTTACAAACTTCCCCCCTTAAAAAAATTTGTTCCCAAATTTCCCTAGTAAGGCGGCACAGAAGAAGAATTCTCAAACAGCTCCGGTCACTGTGATTATACATTGGCCTCCCTCTCCCAGGTCTTGTCATGTACTCGCCCGTGCTGCTATAACACTCTTACCAGAGGAACAGACCGACCACAGAGAACCTTCGTACTGCGATCAACAATCCGGATAGGATGCTCCTCGAACGAGGCATCCACCTCTAACTCAACCTCCTCGGGTTGAAAAACATGAGAGGTCTGAGAAGTAACGTCGAAGCTGAGAAATGTGGAAGACGTTGTGCATAGCCCGGTACCTCTGAGGTAACTGCAACCGATAGGCGACTGACCCAACTCTCTCCAACACATCAAATGGCCCAACGTACCTCGGTGAAAGCTTACCATGTCTCTTAATCCTCCCGTGCCCCAACTTCGGTGTGACACGTAGGAAAACCTGATCCCAGACCTCGAACTCCATAGTCGTCTTCGCTGATCAGCATAAGACTTCTGTCGAGACTGTGCAGTAGTCATCCTCTTCCGAATCAACTCTATCTGCTCTATGGTCTCCTGGACAAGACGAGGTCCCAGCATAGCTGCCTCTCCTGCCTCTCCTGCCTCTCCTGCCTCTCCTGCCTCTCCTACCTCCAGCCAATATAAGGGTGATCGACATGACCTACCGTACAAAGCCAAGTGTCATCTGAATAGTTGCTTGAAAACTATTATTGTAGGCAAACTCCACAAGAGGTATGTGCTTCTTCCAAGAACCTCCAAAATCCAAAATGCATGCTCGTAGCACGTCCTCAAGCACCTGAATCGTACGTTTGGACTGACCATCTGTCTGGGGATGGTAAGCTGTACTCAAAAGTACCTGTGTACCCAAAGCCTTTTGAAGCCCCTGCCAGACTCGAGAAGTAAAACGTGCATCTCTGTCTGAAACAATGGAGTGCGGAACTCCATGTAAGCGCACAATCTCTCGGATGTACAACCTTCCCAGCTCATCAACATTGAAGCTCATCAACATTGAAGGTCTTCTTGATTGGCAAGAAGTGAACAACCTTTGTGAGTCTGTCAGTGACAACCCATACAACATCATTCCCTCGAGGCGACCTCGGGAAACCTGTCACGAAGTCCACCGCGACATCATTCCACTTCCACTCGGGAATGAGTAACTACTGTAAAAGCCTCGTTGGTCGCTGATGCTCCGCCTTCACCTGCTGACAGGTGGAACACCTCATGACAAACCTAGCAACATTTCTCTTCATACCTGACCACCAATACTGGCAGTGTAGATCACAATACATTTTCGTGACACTAGGATGAACTGCCCAAACTGAGGAATGAAAGTCCTGCATCAGCTCCTCACATATGTCTGTTGACACCCATACGCGCCCCTAGAAACGCAAGTCCTCGCCTATGGTCCATCTAGGAATAGGGTCCCCTCCTGACACGCTTTCCTATAGGATTAGGCCTTCAGAATCTGATAGTTGTCTCATTCGCACTCGATCAAAGAGCAGAGCTAACAACTACAGAAGAAAGAAACGTCTGCCCCTGTCTGTCGTGCACCTCCAAATGCATATTAGAGAACATAGTCATAAGATGTCACTCACTGTTGGCATCCTAAACTGTCTGTATCTGAGTCCTGCTCAGCGCATCAGCCACTGCGTTGTCTTTTCCAGGCGTGTAGGTATACTCAAAGTCAAAAGATTGAAGGTACTCAACCCACCTTCGCTGTCTCAAATTCAAGTCACGCTGAGTGAAGATATACTTCAGACTTTTGTGGTCGGTGAAAACCACAAAATGCTCTCTCAGAAGATAATGTCTTCAATAGCGTAAGGCATGAACAATTGCATCCAACTCAAGATCGTGCGTCAGGTAATTCCTCTCATGTGGCCTTAACTGCTGAGACCCGTCCGCAACGTTTCCTTCCCCTTAGCATAAGCACTGCTCCAAGCCCGATACCTGATGCATCATAGTATACAATATAGCTCTTGCCCGACTCTGGCAATACTAGTATCGGTGCTGAAGTCAACCTCCCTTTCAGCTCCTGAAAGGCTGACTCACAAGAATCTGACCACAAGAACTTTGCATCATTCTTAGTCAGACCCGTCAGTGGCGCTGCTAAGCGTGAAAAGTCTTGTATGAAACGTCTAACCAACCTTAGAAAACTCCGCACCTCAAAGACGTTCTTCAGCTGCTCCCAGGAAACTACTGCTCTCACTTTCTCTGGGTCTACTGATACTCCTGTCTCTGAGATAACATGACCCAAGAAGTGAATCTGGTCCATCCAAAAGTGACATTTTGAGAGCTTAGCATATAACTGATGCTCTCTCAGTGTACTCAAAACAATCTCAAGATGAGTAGCATGGTCGTGTCGAGTGTGAGAGTACACCAAGATATCGTCCACGAAGACCACCACGAAGGAATCCAAGTATGGATGGAACACTCGGTTCATCAGTGCCATAAAAACTACAAGCGCGTTTGTGAGACCGAACGACATAACTACATACTCGTATATACCATACCTGCTCCGAAATGTTGTAAGAGGTATATCAGATGGTCTAACGTGCAACTGATGGTAACCGGATCTCAAGTCAATCTTCGACAACACCCGGGCTCCTCGAAACTGATCAAAGAGATCATCAATCCTCGACAAGGGATATCGGTTCTTGACCATTAACTGATTCAACCTTCCCGATAATCCACACAAAGCCGGAGGGTACCGTCTGCCTTCTTCGCAAACAGAACATGCGAACCCCAAGGAGAAGTACTGGGTCGGATGAAACCTTTTGCCTGTAAATCCTCTAACTGTTTCTTGAGCTCCTGTAACTCTGGTGTAGCCATCCTATAAGGAGGAATGAACACTAGTGCCACTCCTGGCACAAGCTCAATAGAAAAGTCTACCTCTCGCTCTAGAGGCAAACCTGAAAAGTCCTTTGGAAAGGCGTCCCTGAAACGATCCACCACTGGAAGAAAGTCCGTCTGTGAAGTCCCCTGGTCATCCAGATATAGACTAGCAATCTGGGTTATAACTCCTCCCAACTCAAGATGCTCGGGTCCTGCTCTGCTCGCCTAGACATCCCATTCGCCCTTATAAAGAAACGATTCGCCCTCTGGTGACGTAAAACTCACCCTACGACGACTGGCTACCACGACCACGACCTCCACCTCAGCCTGAACGGCCGGAAGAACTTTAGTTCCTAGACTGGTGAGAAACTGGTGGTGCTGCTCTTGAACGAGGAGTCATAGAAAACCCCTGTCACTAGCTGTTGGTGAGAAGGTCTGACAGAAGCGCTGAAGATGACCCATCTTGTCGCAAGATCGACACTCAACTGGGTCTTTCGGGCAATGTGGCCTCGTACGCCCGCTCTTCCCGCACTGGTAGCACACCACCTGGCTACCAGAAGAAGTGTCTTGCCTCCTTGGATCACCGCGCGAAGACCCCCTGCGGTGCTTCCTGCTGTCAGTAGGAGGAATACTAACTCCGGATGTCGAACTGCCTTGGCTCGCAACTTCAGAATCCCTCAGATTGTGCTCTGTGATCAGCGCTTGGTTGATGATATAAGTGATGGAAGTTAACCTGAAGATATTCACCTGAGATCGGATGTCGTGCCTCAGACCATCCTCAAACTTCCTTGTCAGGAATAACTCATCACCTCCTGGGATGGGCGTAAAGCGCTGCAGCTCTATGAAGCGAGAAGAATACTCCATAACAGAAAGAGTATCCTGCTCTAAACTCATAAACTCTCGGGCTCGATCGGCCTTCAAAGTCTCTGGGTAAAAGTAGTCGTAGAAGGCACACTTGAACTCATCCCACGCCATAACCTGCTGGCGTCCCGCCTGTGAGATCACATCCCACCATCTCTTGGCGGAATCTCGAAGCATGTAGGTAGCGAGCTTGACCCGCCTCTCTGGAGGTGTCTCCAGATGCTCGAAGATAGAAAGCATGACTTCTAAACATGACTTTGCAGCATGAGGTCCTCCTTCCCCTGTGAAGGTGGGATGCTGCTGCTGCTGGAAAACCCACTTCAACTCTGCCATAGAAGGGGCAGGATGCGGTATTCCTCGGAAGGTTTGCATGAACCTCCTAAAGCCCTCTTGAAACTGTGCGTCAGCACCTGTGTCTAGAATGACGGTTGATGCTAAGACTGACACAACTGGAGGATCTGCAGGTAGTCCTTGATCAGTCATGTCCGGTGTCTGATCGTTGCCCTGTAACTGACGTATAACCGGAAGACGTCTCGGTGACATGACTTTGCAAGGTCAAGCGCACACCTTAAATCAAGATTGCCAAGGACTGAAAACTAGAAGAAAAGGAGGGAACATGAGAAAGAAAGCATTCAAGTTTTTTCAAAACAAGGATACACGACGTGTATTCTTAACTACACAGCGTGTTCCTATAAGTCATTCACATGAGCGTGTACTTCTGCCAACCCAGGTCGTGTAACACCCCATACACGGTGTGTTGTCTTTACACACGACGTGTACTTGAATCCTCTTCCCCTGCATGAGTTCCCTTACACGGTTAGGCCACACGGTTTTCATAGAACAAGAATACATGGCGTGTTAGTGCCAAACACGATGTGTACTAGACAAGCTTCACCGACCCGTATTGTTAGAGACACGGCCGGATACACGACTCACACTACACGACGTGTTCCAGAGGGACACGACGTGTACTAGGAAGATTTTGCCGACCCGTGTTGTTAGTGACACAACTGGATTTCAAGGATTACAACGTGTTTACGACTGACACGATGTGCATTAGAGAAGACTCAACTGACCTGTGTTGTTAGTGACACGGTCGCCTACACGGTTCTACAACGCGACGTGTACATCCGGTACATGTTGGATTGGTGTAGCCCGATCCGGTTGGGCCGAATGCTTGTGGCCCGCAACTGTCGCGGGTCGAGATCCGCGGTGAGCTCGTTAGGGGTTGCAGGGGGCAACGCGCCTCAGCTCCGGGGGCCGAAGGCCTCCGACCCAATTTTTTTGGTACTGCATCAATGCTGACCACTGTAGCAGACCTGACCGACCGACATGCACTGTAGCGGTGCAGACTTTGGAGTCAACTTCACTGTAGCACTTTTGACTTCCAGCCGGCAGTTACTGTAGCGCTTTTGACAAAGCTGGCCGTCGTTGACTGTAGCAACGCAGACTCACTTTTCGAACAGTGATCGTCTTCTCCATTGTTTTATAGCCCATTTTCGGGCTAGGGTTACTACTGAAAAATCCTCTGTAATCTTGTGCTCCCGAATAGTAAAATTCTGCCTCTACTGTGGACGTAGGGATTATTCCCGAACCACGTAAATCGATGTGTTCTTGTTTCTTTCTTTCGTTTTTCTCGTTTCTGTCGTTGTGACTCCCGACGCTTCTGTAACAGTACACGACGTGTCCTACCAAGGATTCCAAACAGTCTGTGACACGGTTAGAGATTACACGGCGTGTACATGCGGTACACAACGTGTACTCAAGAAAAATAGTTTCTTCTCGAACAGAAGAACACATGGCGTGTATTCATCATTACATGATGTGTATTCTGGGTTTTTCCGGACAGTAAGCCTCAGAAACTACTCCGGAGCCCAGAAAAACACCGAAACGATCATTTAAGTGCCAAATTCTGATCCGTGAGGGCCCATACTCCCCGCGAATCAAAGCATGACATCTTACAGATGTCATAAACAAGCATAATAGACCAATGATCCACCAAATTTCAATCCATGAGAGCCCACAACACCTCAAGAACCAAAGTTTGACGTCCATTCAAACAAAACCTTACACCATCAAATACCCTATCAAACACAGACATTTTTATCAAGACATTTATCACAACAACATGCATATCCACCACAACATCTATCACAACAACATGCAATTGCTAATGCACCCTAAATGACATGACAAGAATACATGACATGTGATTTCTAGCAAGTGTCTATATGATGCATGAGATGCAATACCCTCATCTCATCGGGTTGCAATAGAAATAGAATCTCAATAACATCAACAATAACAACACAAAACATGTGAATCACCCAACGGTGAAAATCAAATCAACTATAAAATTGAAAAACCAGAAAAATTGCAATAAACGAGGTAGATTGGCTTTTCCATATACACGGGTTAGCTACTCCCGGGCACAACTTATTACCAAGTACCAATTCCTTCATATTCTTGTCTATAGGCTCCAAATAGTAAGTCAAGAGAAAAGAATTCCTTTGATACCACTTTGTAACGTCCCGGTTCCGGAAGCTGCTCAGAGACGCCCCGTGCTCGGTTGGTCACATGGCCTCAAGCGCATTTCCCCGAACGCCAGAGGCTGCCGACTAGCAGCGAGGGCTTTGGGTGTGATAGTGGGGAAACTATGCTCTCATTGGCAGAGTAACATAGCAGAAGTAAACAAATATACGATAGTGGAAGCAATAGTAATGTCAAACAACAAGAAACAACAGAAGACTGAAGAAATAAACAGTTGGAGCACATAAATAAAAATGATGCATGATAGATATGTCTAGGAAAGCAGCAAATAAATCACAATGCTGGAATACAAAAAAGTACTAAACCCAAGTACAAAAGAAAACAGATAAACAACTCATTAACATCGCAAGCCTCAGTTTGGTCTCATGCTCTCCAACTCCACATCAGTCAAGTACCTGAAGTAGAAGAGCGTTTGCCCTTATCTATACCTGCAACAATATAATCTGTTTGGACCCAAAAGCATGACACAAACAGGATGTGAGACTAAATCCCAGTAGGCAACCACCACAAGATTTGTGTCTAACAGTCAATGAATATATGACAAGTAATGAGTAAAGGAAGCAGTAAACAAGGAAGTACTTAGTAGTAACCAATCCGAAGTTTCAATGCTTTCAGTTCATATATCAAACAACAGTTAATCAAAGCAGGTAAACACAAACAAGTAACTCTCTGGGAAGTACTCACAGCCTATCCCCTCTGGTCCTACCTCGTAGCACAAGCAAATAACTAAACACAAAAGGTAATCCTCTGGGAAGTATTCACGGTCTATCCCCTCTGGTCCTACCTAGCAGCACAAACAAACTGCTAAACACAAAAGGTAACCCTCTGGGAAGTACTCACGACCTATCCCCTTTGGTCTTACCTAACAGCACAAGCAACCCTCTGGGCAGCACACACAGTCTCAACCCTCTGGTCCAAATCTAGAATAGACTTTTTGAGAAAGCACTCGTCGTCAATTTCTCCTATAGTCTCGTATCGGTAACTAAAGGCGCTCTGGGGAAGCACTTACCTCACATTCCCCCTGTGACCCGCGTCGAGGAACTACAAACACTCTGAGCAAGCACTTACGTCAATTCCCCATGTGGTCTCGCATCGTAAAAGTAAACACTCTCTGGAGAAGCTCTTCCATTCTCCTTATGGTCTACTACACCAGGTTCTCACGACCCTGTGTAAGTCAAGCAAGCATAGTAACACGTATCGGCCAAAGTAACCCTCAGAACTATTTGGCTAGCAATCTACAGCATATTAGCATGTCATATATACAAAACACTCCATCCTACAATATTAGGCGGTAAATAAACAAGGCAGCCTAACAGGCTAAGCAAGACCAAACAGTCATGAACAATATGCATGAGCAAAACCCTTTCAAACATAGCAATTAACCCTATTCACATTCAATTAACCTCTACACAAGCATGCAAACATAGCAGGAAATTAACAGAGTTAAAACAGTAAACACATAATATCGCGTTCAATGGTATTGGACACTTTTGCACATATAACTCAAAGATTTTCAACGGAAAGACACAAACCACCTACCTCGGTGTTGTAGGATTGATATAAGTGAACCTTAAGCCTTGAATCGCCCAAGAACACCGTAGATCTACAAAAACGTCTAAAACGTTCAACCGAAGATAACTCTTGAAAGAGGAAGAACCAGGAAACGAAGCTCTAGAATAAGAAAGAGTTTACCGAGGCGATCCCAACGTAATCGACGACGGTCGATTCGGAGAACGGGTGCTCGATCGGGGGCTTGGGGAAGAAACGCGGTCGTACGGGCACTCTCGGTCGAAGAAGGCGAAGAAGAAGGTGTTTCTGTCGATAAGATGCGACCCTGACCCGTTTAATGAAAAAAAGTACACGACGTGTACTCGCCTTCACCGACCCCCGCATTAGGCGGTCTCCAGGTCACCACACACGGTCGTGTGCATGGCCGCTACACGGCCAACACCTGACTACCCCCAGTAACTAAGTACATGTCGTGTACTTAAAAATTTTCCAGAAAAAACCTCTTTTTCTCAAAAACACCAGAAAAAGGAAAACATACCTGAAAAGAAGATTTGAGTTCTTACACCTTTCATGTAAGTGGAAGCACGAGAATGCTTTCTTTTCTAAAAATGAGAGCTCTTGAAGAAATCGTGAGTGACAACAACCGTCTTCTGCTGGGAGACTTAGTATTTACAGGCAAGGTTCCACCGCCTTTTCTACAAATTTCACCGACTCAAATCCCTGAAAATATTGTCGTGTCAATGTTCGGAGATATCGATATCAACACCTGAAGATCTTAGTGTGTATTTCCTTCTTTTGCACCGCATGATGCCGAGTTTTAAGGCGCCTCTTCTTATGTGACGACGCCTCACGTGCATACGAGCATGTGCATCATTTCATGCACCCACACCGCCTCGAACGATCTGCATGTTGACATCGTCATTCGACAGTGATATTTTGTAATGCCCCGACCCGAGAGCCACTAAACTGGTGCCCTTGACCGGTCCGTTACATGACCTTAGGTACGCCTCCCCATATGCCAGAGGCTTCTAACTAGCAACGAGGGTTTACTGAGACTTGTGGGGAGAGTATACCCTCTTTATCAGAGTGAGCCACAATAGATAAAGTATAAAACAAGGAACATGGGAGAATAATAAACGAACATCACAATCCATTTCCTAAAATTGGGTACATGCCCACAACCAAATAGTAAATGTATCATGTCATGTCATACCATGCCGAGTGTAAAGAAAACCCCAAAATAAAGGCAAGCTGAAGAATCGTGAAAACGAGTCCCGACACCAAGTCCAGTTCCCTCATTTATGCACATTCGTGAGCTTGAAATCAACCCTCTAGTATAGGGCCTTTGCCCTTATCCTGATCTGCAACCAAGAAGTTTGTTCTGGTACCTAATGGCAATCCAAGTAGGATGTGAATACAACTCAGTAGGTCACCACCAATGGTGTCTACAAAATATCCAGTCTAAAACAAATAGTGTATGCAGAAGTATGATATAACAAGATAAACGAAGGGATAAACCGGGGTCTGTTCATTAACAGGTTCACATTATCCATTTTCTGTTAGGGTTGGTGTCCTGAGAACCAACTGTTTTGTACTTTAATTACATGGATGTTCACTTAATAATGTCTTGGAATATTTGTTGCATTAATAAGGTCATGGAAGATCCCTGCTATGATGAGAACCTTGAAATGCTATAACAAATATTCTTAAATAAAGTTCTGTGGTTGGATGACATACTATGATAGGACACATAGTATACAGACCGTCATGTGTGAGTACTCGTAAGAAGACGAGACTCTCTCATGGAGTTCGCAGTTGATAATCTTCAAGATGGGAGATTATGAGAACAGACCCACCAGTAATAATTCCGCATGTTTTGGTGTCATTGGATATTGCTATCTGCGAGCGTGTGTAATGGTCCTTAGATTGGAAGATTATCATTAACTCATCTCATGGCTCGCACACTTAGATTTGCTGACGAAAACCGTCACGAAGACATTTGGTGGGAAGTAGGGTATGTTGGGTGCGTCACGAATGACATGTTGTTAATGGATAAGTCGAGGAAGGATTTGTCCCTTCCATATTTATGGAAGTAGATATCTCGAGCCCTTTGATTAAAATAGAACCGTCGAACAAATTCTATGGTCATAGTGACACGATGAGTTTATTTCTGGAAGTCAAAGAATGACAGATCAAGTATATAGGTTTATGACACTGCCATGAAACCTGTTTGATGAGATATTGAGACAAAGAGATTAAATTACACAGTAAGCGTTCGTATGAGGTGACACGTAAATGCAATGTCAACTTCTTTCTCTTGGGTGCCTTGACCCATTGCTAGACAGTAATCTTGGACTTTAGGCAAACCCGTCTAATGCCAACGAGAAAGTGGCATAGAGGATCATAATAAAGATTATTCTCGTACGTGGTTTAATAATTATTCAAGGAAGTCTAAATCGTTTTAATGATGAATGGAGAAGGAAATGAAAAACAAGATATACACGTTGTGTATTAATGATTACACGCCGTGTAGTTTTCATTTTGGAAAGGAAATGAAAAACAAGTACACGCTGTGTATTAATGATTACACGCCATGTAGTTTTATGGAAAACAAGTACACGCCGTGTATTAATGATTACACGCCGTGTAGTTTTCTAGTTGGGATTTTGAGGATATAATATTGTCTTATTAAATGATATTTATTATAATCAGTGTGGGCGCATGTCAAGGAATTAAGTATTCGACATGGGGGTTTTTAATAAGAGTCAATGAAATAAATAAAACGCGTAACGCGTTTATTTATTGTCATAACTCTACAACCTCAAACCCGATTATAAATATCCTCACAACCCCAACTCTTTTCTTGAAACAAGATAATCGTTGTGCACAACAATTCTGGAGAATTCTTTCAAGGCCGAAAGAACCTATTCCTCCAAGAACGCTCTCAAGACAGAGAGAGATCCTCTTCCATCAGATCAAGACGATCTAAGGCGGACAACGCAAGCAAAGGTTTCTCCACGCTAGCACCCGGAGACTCCTTTGGCGACGTCCAAAGATACGAGGTGCACGTGTGAATCACCGTTAGTGGAAGTCTACACTTGGCTTCTGCGACCCAACGACGAATCACATTGAAACGTGATCAAGAATATCAACGAAGAAAGAACACTCAAAAGGTACTTATTGTCAATTAATTAAATTAATTATAATCAACCTGTGACGATCCACTTTTGTGGTTCCAGGACTTTTCTTCTTCTTTGTCTATTTCTGTGAATCGATCCGTGGAGACTGGCGTTTATCGTCCTATTGATCTCGGATTGATCATTGCTAATGACAAAAAGCCAAGTGGACACATCCACCCACGAGCTTCCGCTGCGCCCATGACCTTCATTTTCATCATTAGTTTCATGAGTTGCCCATGTTCATCAAATTCACTTCGTCCATGACGGTCATATGACCATGCATAAAGGGAGTCACGTTCCCTATGGGAGGGAGCCTCGGTCCACGTCTCACTCAACCACTTATTCACATGATCATGCTTCATCAACTATTTACCATATTTACCATTACAAGCCAAAACTCATCCAAAACATTCACGATAAGCCAAACACTCCCTTATGCCTTATTAACATGCTAAACCCACACATTTCATTAGTTTTCGTCACATAACATTTCAATTAAACACTTAGAAACCCAATTCCATATTCATGAGAGTGGTCCACGCCATGGGTGACCCTTAGCCCAGTCTAATCAACCTCAACGCATTCCACAGGGATCATGAGGGGTTCAATTCTTCTTTCAATCAGCCCATTTAACATTTACCACTAAGGAGACCAAATGGACAATATAACAACACCCAAGCACAACCACATACACATGAAGCAACATCAAGATTATGAGATATAACTTGAAAACCACCTACCTTGAGTTTGTAGACAAACACTCGCTTAATCCTAGCCCTTGATTCAAATTCAAACCACATTCAAAGCCACAACTTAGAATCTGCTGAAAAAGTGAAGTTTTAGGGCTTCAAAAGGAGAAGAAGAACTACATGAGCCCCTAACCAGAAAATAGAAGGAAGAGGAGTATTAGACTCACCCGAGGCTTTGATTCACACCCAACGACACTCCAAATGACTTGGAAACGAGGAAGATCGATCATTGAGAAGATTGGGAGGGTTTGGTTCGTCACCAAAACCACTGAAGGAAGAATAGGGGAGAAATTTGGGTGAGGTTTCATAAATCCCGAGGGGGGAAATGGGAAATTCCACCATATTTAATGAGGCGCACGGTTGGTCAAACTATGTGCCACCCTCTGTCGCACGTTCTCCTGGGTCACACAGTTTCCTTGGGAGTCACACAGTTTGAAAAATCGCGTGGTGGTTGTGCGAGATGATTTTGTCCAAGCTCGCACGGTTGGCCCCCCACCATGCATATATCATACTTCATGTTCACATTCATGAAACGCTTGAAGGAATCTTATGAAGTATACTTACCATTAGCTTACCATTGGAATAGTTTGCACTCTCTTGCCAAACTAATTCTGAAAGCTTTGTGGCGTACCTTTATTTCTAAAAGGTTTCTTTGTCCAAACTAAATAAGTATATACGTCGATAATACCTATGGTGTTTAGCTCCACCGTGTTTAAATACCATATTGGGTATATCCTTGACATCCACTTTTAGTTTTACTTACAAAAAATTATCTTGCCACAACTAGGTATATAGGTCTTATATTTTATATTCATCAAGTATTACCTATGATTCATGTACCGCTGAACTATTGATTGAGTATGAAACACCACAAACATTCATTCCTAAACTGGAATAATGTCTCCTTATGTCCAAAGGACACATGAGATAAATGTTTTGGTTATACTCAATATAACACTAGTGCAGAAATCGTTTTTTACGTCACCATTTTTTACGTCGGTTATATATAACCGACGTAAAAATGCGGCGAGTAGATTTTTAACGTCGGTTATTTTAATAACCGACGTTACAAATCGCGCCTATTGGGTTTTTACGTCGGTTATAAAATAACCGACGTAAATATCGGGTTTTTTTACGTCGGTTATAAAATAACCGACGTAACCCCCCCCCCCCCCCCGCATTGGTTTCTTACGTCGGTTATCTTATAACCGACGTAAAAAACTAGATATCTACGCGTTTTTTACGTCGGTTATTTTATAACCGACGTAAAAAACCAAAGCACGGGGGGGTTTTTTACGTCGGTTATAAAATAACCGACGTAAAAAACCAAAGCGCGGGAGCTTTTTTACGTCGGTTTTAAAATAACCGACGTTATAAATTTAAAAAATAGTTTATAACGTCGGTTATTATATAACCGACGTTATAAAACTTTTAAAAAAATTAAAGCCCGTGGACTGTCATTTACGATTTTTCGCTTGACAGTCCGCCGGCTCGTCTCTCTCGCGCGGTAAACCCTAAACGGCTCGTCGATCGACCTGCGTTAAACTCAATTTGGCTTCATTGTTTATCTTCTTCACTCCTCTCGGATCTATCATCTCAACTCGCAACATTCAAGTAAGCCTTCCACGAATTTATTTCGTTCGTTTTTGTTTCGATTCTTGATGTGCTTTTCGTTCGTTTTTGAATCTCGTGGAATTTTTTGTTATTGCAAATGGTTATTTGTATTTTGTTATTGCAAATGGTTATTTGTATTGCAAATGGTTATTTGTATTTTGTTATTGCAAATGGTTATTTGAATCTCGTGGAATTTTTTGTTGATATAACAGACTATGTTGAGGGAACATTAAACTAGATGAATAATGATATAAAAAAGACGTGCATCGTTACTTTAAAGGAAAATAAATAATAATTACTTTTTATATCATATTTTGGATCGGTTTTTTTATAAATTAAAACAATAAATGTGATCCCCATTATATGATATTGGAGGAGTACCATGGTTTAACCACACAGTATGGAAAACCTAGAACCAACCCTAAAAAATGCATATGCATCATGCTGTGTGATTTCATGATAAATAAGTATGGTTTGTACAAAATATATTTCCTCCATTATATTTGTAAACAAATGTAAAATGTTTCCTAGGTAGAACCTCATGGTATTCACTAACCATGTTCCAACCATGAATAAGAATATAAAACTATAATATCCTAAAAAGTCAAAAAATAATAATACAAGGATGAATAAAAAAAAGTTAATCAAAATAATTTGATTTAATAACCTATAATAAATATAGAGGTGTTAAAATAACACAAACCATACTAAATTCTACCCCTAGAAGAATATGTTGAGGATGTTGGACCTAGATTGAGATTAGGCCACTACTCCATTATCAATGGCTCTCACACCTATGTCTCATTGGAATCGAAAACATGTTAGCAATGATATTAAACCATATGAATTACCATATCATTTAGAACATTCACTTGAGAATATAAAACACATTATTATTGTTAATCATATACATATACATATTTAGTCTTGTAATTGCCAGGCTGTTCACTATTGTTGTTGATATTTGTTAATTCTTGGTGTTTAGAATTTCTGAACATGTTTCCTGTAATTGGAATTCAGTTTTTGTCAATGGTTGTTTTGTTTTCATTTTTGGATTTTGAAAACCTAAAATAAATAGAGTTTTTAGTCGAGTTTTATTTTGATTGATAACCGTTAAAGCTGAAGGCCAAGTACAAAATCAAATCCCCACAAGATATGTTACATGGGATTAAAAAGCAGAAATAAAGGATTAAACCGAATCAGTGGAACTATTGTTATTCTGAGCAGTGTTGGACGCGCTGGGCGGCCCTCTCAGCCTGCCAATGCAATTAACGATCATCAGAAACAAGAATGAGTGAATTGCTGATAAAATAATAACATGCTGGTAGACCTCTTTTTGCCAGTCACACTGAAGGGTGATGAAAACCAATATCAAGGTCTGCACGCCATTTAAAATAGGTTGTTTATCTAATATATTAAAACATCAAAACCGCAATCAATATTAATCTATGTAGGCGTCATGGTTTTCTTTGATTCAATGAAATTTAAAACTGTTATATCTAACTATATTTTGTTTTAAAAATAATATTCAAGCATATTTTTTTAAATACCTATAGATTTGTTTTATATTTTAAATTGTTTTACATTCAAATTATGATTTTTTCATATAAACATGTATTCGTCTTATCTTAAAAATATATATTTTTTGTTGATATTTGTTATAAGTAATAATGAGTCGAAGTTGGATTACGGCACATCGAATGGGCAATGAATTTGAGGAAGGTGTTGATGCCTTTTTGGAATTTGCAAAATGAAATGTTCCAAGTAGTGACATTTTTGTCTGTCCATGCCTGAAATGTTTGAATATGAAGAAGTTGAAAAGTAGAGAGATAAAAGATCATCTGATATGTCATGGTTTTAATCCGAGTTACAGCCCTTGGATTTGGCATGGTGAAACTGGAGGGAATGTCACTGATGATGATGATTCGCAAGATGGTAACTCCGATGGAATTGAAGAAATGATTCGCGATATTGTAGCAGAACAAATTGAGATAGAACCGACAGTTGTGCGTCTATATGGTGATGCTGAAAAACCATTATATCCCGGTTGTACAGATTTTACGGTTTTGTCGGCGGTGTTAAGATTGATTAACCTGAAGGCGAAGCATGGATGAAGTGACAGAAGTTTTACAGAGCTGCTACAATTGATGAAAGACATTCTTCCAAAAGATAACGATCTTCCAGATTCACATTACAAAGCCAAGAAAATATTATGCCCGATGGGATTGGGATACAAGAAAATACATGCCTGTCCGAATGACTGCATTATATATAGGAAGGAATATGAATTTCTGTCAGAGTGTCCAAAATGTGGGACATCACGGTGTAAGGTGAAAGAAAAATCACAGGGTGATGTAGAGATTACAAAGCTCCCTTCAAAGGTATTTTGGTATCTTCCTATAATTAATTGTTTCAAACGTTTATTTGTTAATTCACATGATGCAAAAAGGTTAAGATGACATGCTGAAGAGCGGGTATGTGATGGAAAAATACGTCATCCAGCTGATTGTCTACAATGGAAGAAAATTGATGCGCAGTATTCTACATTTGGAAATGAAATTAGAAATCTCAGACTAGGGTTGTGCACAGATGGAATGAATCCATACCGAACACTCAGTAGCACACATAGTTCATGACCTGTTTTATTGGTAATTTACAACCTCTCTCCTGAAGTTTGTATGAAGCGCAAATATGTCATGTTGAGTACAATGATCTCTGGTCCAAAGCAACCCGGTAATGATATTGATGTTTACTTGTCACCGTTGATTGATGATTTGAAACTGTTATGGGCTGATGGTATTAGGGTGTATGATTCTTATAAAATGGAATATTTTCAACTGCATGCAGTGCTTCTGTTCACTATAAATGACTTCCCAGCGTATGAAAATTTGTCTGGATACAGTGTTAAAGGGCATAAAGCATGTCCAATTTGCGAACAACAGACGTCCTATTGTCAATTGCATAATGGGAGGAAAACAATGTACATGGGTCATCGAAAGTTTTTGCATATGGAACACCTTATAGAAGACTAAAAAAGGCATTCAATGACTCACAAGAATTTGATACTGCTCCAAAACCTTTATCCCCTGATCTGTATTTTGAGAGGGTGAAAAACCTTGACGTGACATTGGTAAAGACACAGAAATCCGGTAATGATAGACATATTTGGAAGAAAAGGTCAATTTTTTTGAGCTACCATATTGGAGGTATCATGAAGTTAAACATAATATTGATGTCATGCACGTGGAGAAGAATATCTGTGATTCTTTGATTGGAACATTGTTAGATATTAAAGGAAAGACTAAAGATGGGTTGAATGCAAGATTAGACTTACTATCAATGAGAATACGTTTGGAGTTAGCTCCCACTCCTAAAGGAAGACGAACATTTCTTCCCTCGGCTTGTCATACATTATCGAAGAGGGAGAAAATTAGCTTCTGTCAGTGTCTTCATGATACCAAAGTGCCTCAAGGTTATTCTTCTAATGTAAAAAAGTTTGTCTCATTGAAGGACTTGAAGTTGATAGGTATGAAATCACATGATTGTCACATCATGATGCAACAAATTCTACCAGTTGTATTGCGTGGAATATTGCCCATTCGTGTCAGAAAGACTATAATGCAGTTGTGTTATTTTTTCAATTCAATTTGTAACAAGGCGATTGATGTGAATGCTTTGAACATTTTGGAAAAGGATGCAATTTTTATACTTTGTCAATTGGAAATGTATTTTCCTCCAACTTTTTTTGATATAATGGTGCATTTAATGATTCATCTGGTTCGAGAAATAAAGCTTTGTAGACTTGTATATCTTCGTTGGATGTATCCTTTTGAAAGGTATATGAAAATATTAAAGGGGTATGTTAAAAATCTATATCGACCTGAAGCCTCCATTATTGAAAAGTATATTTCTGAGGAGGTAACAGAGTTTTGTACGAGCTACTTGGCTGCAGCGCAACACATAGGTTTGCCTTCATCTCGCCATGAACGAGTTAATAATGAGGGAAAGGGGATTCGCAGCTTGAAAGTCAAATCATTGTCAGCTGAACAAATGAAGAAGTTAGAATCATACATCTTGAATAACATAGCTGATGCTCAACCGTATATCACATTGCATATTAATGAGTTGAAACAATGTCATCCAAAGAAGAAAGAAATGTGGATTTTGAATGAGCACAACAAAACTTTTTTGTCATGGATTAAAAAGACTTTGCTTGGTAGATCAGATGTATCAGAGACATTAAAATGGATAGTGGGTGGTCCATGTTTAAATGTGATAACATGGTCTGGTTATGACATTAATGGTTATACATTTCATACAAAAGCTCAGGACAACAGAAGTGCAGTTCAGAATAGTGGTGTATTGGTGTTTGCAGAAACAATGCATTTTTCGAGTGCTAAGGACAAAAACCCAATTTCTGCATCAAATGCATATTATGGAGTGATTGAAGACATATGGGAGGTTGATTACTTTAAAATTAAAGTTCCCGTTTTTAACTGTAAATGGTTTAACGGTAACAACAGTGTCAGACACGATGAATTTGGAATGACACTTGTTAATCTGAATAGATTGGAAGACACAACTGATTCTTTTATAATGGCAACACATGCAAAACAAATTTTTTATGTAGTAGATCAATCAGATATGCAGTGGGCTGTTGTTTTACAAGGGAAAAAACAATATGTTGGTGAGGATGAACTTGATGAATATGCTGATTTATGTGAGATCCCTAATTCCATGGAAATATTAACAGAACATAATGACGATCATGTTGAAGACATAGTTTGTGCCATAAGGAACGATCACGACGAAGGAATTTGGGAAAACAATCCATCTGTACATTCCTAAAATTACAGGTAACATGTGTTTATTTCTTGTTTACATTTATTTTTTCCATAAATGTTAGATATTGTAAATTTTTTATTTATTAAAACACGTTTTAAAATAAAATAAGTATATGTTTTTGTTTGTTTTAAGTTTGTTTAGTTTACTTTATCATATTTATAACCATTACAAGAATTTTAAAATGTTTATTTTTGTTCACTGACAATTACTTTACCATGTTTACAATGTTTACCAGGTTTACCATTTTTAGCATTTTTACCATCTTGACCATCTTGACTATCTTTTCCATCTTTATCATTGTTTAACATGCTTACCATATTACCAATGTTTACTATTATTTAACTTAGTACACTTTTCTATTTTTTGATTACAGTAGTATTAAAATATTTGAATTTGTATATTTGTTCATTGACAATTACTTTACCATGTTTACAATGTTTACCAGGTTTACCATTTTTTCCATTTTTACCATCTTGACCATCTTGACCATCTTTGCCATCTTTACCATTGTTTAACATGCTTACCATATTACCAATGTTTACTACTATGTAACTTAGTACACTTTTCTATTTTCTGATTACAGTAGTATTAAAATATTTGAATTTGTATATTTGTCACTGATAATTACTTTACCATGTTTACAATGTTTACCAGGTTTACCATTTTTTTTTCATTTTTACCATCTTGACCATCTTGACCATCTTTGCCATCTTTACCATTGTTTAACATGCTTACCATATTACCAATGTTTACTATTATGTAACTTAGTACACTTTTCTATTTTCTGATTACAGTAGTATTAAAATATTTGAATTTGTATATTTGTGAACTGACGTTTGTTTTTTTGATTTGAAGGATAATGACAGATCATTCAGATCAACCACATGATTATGGAGAGGAGCATATTGTTGGTCATACCTCTGGGGATGAACATTCACATGCTCCTATTACGACAAAGAGTTCAAAGGTTGGAAAACGTGGGTGCACACGTTTACCAAAATTATCACTTGCCCGTACGCAGGATCAGAGGATAGTAGTTGAGTTTGATGATGATGATATTCCTAGAGGTCCGAATGCCAAAGATTTTAAGAGTTTTGTTGCAACTCAGGCTAAGACCAAAGTAAGCATTCTGTATGATGATTGGAGAGGTGTGGATAAAGTGATTATCTCTCAGTTGTGGGAGACGATTTTGGTAAGATCTTTTGTCATTGTTTGACCATTCTTTTAATGTTTCTAGTATATATAATATGTTTAACCTCTTCTTTATCAGATGACATTTGATATTCCTGACACTGGAGGAGTCAGAAAGAAATGCTTATCGTTGGCTGCCAGGAGATGGAGGGATTTCAAATCAACCCTCTCATCTGATTTCATTTATGGTCATAGGAGTCATGACAATCCATGTCGTATATATCCTTTTATAGATGAAGACACATGGAGACAATTTTTTGAAAGTAGAAAAAAAGAGTCATTTCTGGTAAGGGCAATGTAAACTTTTATAAACTTTCTTATATAAATGATTTTATTAATGTTTTGTTAATGATTTCTTATTCTTAAATTACAGCAAACAAGGAAAGCTCACCAGGAGATCCAATCTAAAAATGTATACCCTCATAGTTTATCTCGGGGAGGGTATACATTATTGGAAGAAAAAATGATGGCGTAAAAATTTCAACAACTAAGAGCTGAGTCTTTAAGCTCTGGAGAGGTGGTCCCTCCATCCCCTCCATCTAGACATGAAAAATGGAAGAGAGCTCGGAAGGGAAAAAAAAGGACAATATCTTTCGGAAGAATCGAGAATCGTAGCTGAGAGGATTGTAAGATATCTATTTAATTTATTTAAG
Source organism: Viscum album (assembly GCA_963277665.1). Taxonomy (NCBI): domain Eukaryota; kingdom Viridiplantae; phylum Streptophyta; class Magnoliopsida; order Santalales; family Viscaceae; genus Viscum; species Viscum album. Next base: position 547,087,545 of record OY728140.1, read on the forward strand.
TTAACTTTTTTCTTCATATAAGTTTCAATCATTACAGAAATGTTCAATTAATTAATACAGGACTCTCTTGAGGAGCAGAGTTCAGAGGGGACATTTACAGCTACTGGGAGGGAAGATATTTTATGTGCAGCATTGGGAAGGCCCGAACATCCTGGTCGTGTAAGAGGATATCTGACAGGTGTATCGGTAAGAAAAGTGTTTCCACGTTCTTCAACTTCTAACATTGAGGGGGTTTATAAAAAAAATAGAATCCTTGGAGGCTGAAGTTCAAAATATTAATGCGACGATGGAAGACAAGATTAGAGAGTCGGTGCAGTCTATGTTTGCAGAAATACAAAGACAATTTCAGAACGCAGCTCCCACTCCTCCACCTCCCCCTGCAGACCCCATTATTTATCCTCCACCTCCGCCAGTAGCTCCCACTCCCCCACCTCAGCCTACGGACCCCATTTTTTATCCTACGCCTCCGCCGCAGCTTCCTACATATTGCGAGTTGTATGTTGATGATTCTCAACATCATATAGTAGCATACGGGTTGGTATATTGTATAGGAGATACAGTTCATCATCAACAATTAAAGGTAGAGAATCAGAGGGTCACTGTACAAGATATTATAGATAGATCAGCTAGGGTACCAATACCTACAGATGAGGTGGTGACAGTTGGACAGAGTATCGACCATTTTTTAGTTTGGCCATCCAGACTTCTTCGACTCATTACCATAGAGGTATGAATGTTATATCTTTTATTTTATTTTTTTATTAAAGTTTTTTTATCATTTGAAAACTACTATATTTCTCAATTTTTTTTTCACAGGAATACTTCGAAGGTAAAGAAATACTGTATAGACAACAACAAAGACAACATGCTATGACATCAGATACAGATTCCAGTGGTCTTGACAGATTGTCAAGATATTCACATTTGTTGTTGGGTTTTTATGAGTTTCCAATGGAATCTCATGTTTGTGGACGTGAAATAAGTGTGGGGATTACAAAATCTGATATCATGGAGCTTGTTACTGGAGATAAGTTGGGCATCAACGTGGTGCGAATTTTTTCCATGTAAGTTTTAACACCTTTTCCCTGCGTTATATGTATTAAAAATGTATACTTATATATGTTTTGTATTAGATATCTTTATAAAATTTGTGAGAGGAATGAACTGACAGAAGTATATGGATTCATGGACCCGCAATTGATTTCCCCTGAAGCATGTGCATTGACTGAGGAACAAAGAATGGTTTATATTGCTGAAAGATTTGAAAAGAATATAATCAGATAATGTTGGATGATGTCTTTTTGTGAGAGGTATGAAACACATTTCTCTCAAAGAGTTAATTATCTTTTAACATAAAAAACCACTAACATTAAATTTCCTTTTATCAGTGATCATTGGATGTTAGAGATTTTTTGCCCAAGGGAGAAAGCTCTTTATTGGATATGCTCTGTTCATGGTGATGTGCGGGAAAGTTTTAAGAATATATTGGAAAAGTAAGTTTCAATTTCTCAATAGTTTTATATATTATAATGAATTTTAAATTTACCCCATTCGTATTATTTTCTAACAGTGCATGAGTCTACTTTCGAAAAAACACAAAGAAAAGAAATGCAAAGATCAAATATGTAAATGCGAAGGTAAATTTCCATTTATAATTTGTACTTTTTGATTTATTACATAAAAATAATATATTGAATTTACACTCATTCAAAACAGAATTGTCATGAACAACAAGGCCTCATCGAATGCGGATATTATATGTTAAGATTTATGTATGAAATAATAACAACTGTGACAGTTGTGAATTTTGACCTGGTACGATTTCCTCTTAAACTTTGCCATAATATTTCAATTTGATTTATTCATTATACACGTTAACTATCTTCTTTTTCATTTGTAGCTTTTTGATGACCCTCAACCCTATACTGCTGAAGACATCAAACACGTACAAGTGGAGTGGTCAAATTATTTTACAGATTTGATTGAATTTTAGTTGTTTGTAATGTAAAATGTAATTTTGAATATTGTCGTTTTAATTGTGTATTTGGTAGTTGTTTAGGTTTGATTTAGTTTTTTTTGAAGTTGACATTGTAAGTTTTGAATGTTATATAAGTGAATGTTTAATTTTGCTCGACTTCTTGTTTTGGTCTACTTTTGATGGTTCTTCTGGTATGGATTTGAGTCTGTGGGGGAGGGGTTCCAAGGGTGTGGGGGTGTGTTCAGTGGGGTTGGGGGTGTGTTCAGTGGGGTTGGGGGTGTCCAACGGTCTGGGAGGGCTGTCCGGTGGGGTGGGGGGACAGTCCTGGGGGGTGGCAGGGATGTCCAGGGGTGTGGGAAGCCGGTCCAGGGGTGTGGGAGTGCTGTCCAGGGGTGGGGGGGTTGTCCAGGGGTGTTTGGGGCTGTCCAGGGGTGTGGTGGGGGCTGTCAAGTGGGGTGAGGGGGTGAGGAGGTGCTGTTCAGGCGGGTGGGGGGTTGTCAAGGGGTGTTTGTGGGTGTCCGGGGGTCGGGGGGCAGTCCAGGAGTGTGGTGGGGGCTCCAATGGGGTGGGGGAGGGTTGTCCAAGGGGTATACATGAGGGTGGGAGCTCCAACGGGGTGGGGGAGGGCTGTCCAGGGGGTATACATGAGGGTGAGGGCTCCAACGGGGTGGGGGAGGGATGTCCATGGGGTATAAATGAGGGTGGATGCTGTCTAGTGGGTAAGTTTTATATGTTATTTATGTACATGCTTAATTTTGATGTACTTCTGTTTATGTGGTACGATTTCTTGATTTGTTTTCTGGTTGATTCTGGTGGAGAGAAGATTACTGCATTCTGTTTAAAAAAAAATTGGGTTTATCACGTCGGTTATTTAATAACCGACGTGATAAAAGGTCTGCAGAATGGTTTATCACGTCGGTTATTTAATAACCGACGTGATAAAAGGCATGGAGAATGGTTTATCACGTCGGTTATTTAATAACCGACGTGATAAAAGGTCTGGACAATGGTTTATCACGTCGGTTATTGAATAACCGACGTGTTAAACGGCCTGGAAAATGGTTTATCACGTCGGTTATTGAATAACCGATGTGATAAACAGCCTCCCTCCGGTTTATCACGGCGGTTATATAATAACTGACGTGATAAACCCCCCTCCCTCGGTTTTTCACGTCGGTTTTATATGAACCGACGTGATAAACCACGCTCAGCCCGGTTTATCACGTCGGTTCTATATGAACCGACGTGATAAACCCCCTCGCCCCTGTTTATCACGTCAGATGTTTAAGAACCGACGTGATAAACCATTGTCCAAGCCGTTTATCATGTCAGTTATTCAATAACCGACGTGATAAACCATTCTCCAGGCCCTTTATCACGTCGGTTCTAAAATAACCGACGTGATAAACATCGCGATTTTATGTTTTTGACGTCGGTTTTTAAATAACCGACGTCAAAAACCTTATTTATAACGTCGCACGTATTAACGTCGGCTAAAAACCGACGTAAAAAATTAAAAATAACCGACGTAAAAAACGTTTTCTGCACTAGTGTAAGTTCTACTAGAATCAATCACTTGACAATTAGAAGTTCTGTATTTCTCACCGTTGACTTAGGAATCACCCTTTCTCGGCCACTTGGAAAACACACCTTACTTCTTGTAATGTTTCTATACTTGGTTACTGTATTTCAATACACATATGTGATAAAACATATTATATTTAATACTTACCACTGAATTATTGATTGAGTATAAAACACCACAAACATTCATTCATAAACATATTGTATTTAATACCCAAGAAGTATGACATAAACATTACTTACAATTGATGAATACACCTGATGAAGAAGCAACTACTTGTTTCTTTGATTCAGTTCATTGCATTTAAAAATTTCCATAGATTTATGCGAAGCAAATAACCTTCTGTTTAATAACCAACCTTTTTTCATTTAAAGAGATTATGAAGGTGCTTTTGACAGCACTCTTGCCATTGACCTTTTCGCACTGTCGTTCAACTTGTTCGTTATAAGAACTAAAAACCAATCTTTCTTTAAGGTTTTTATTGCTTGGCGAACCTTTCCTAGAAGGCGACAGATCGTTTTATCCATACTGTTCGTTTTGTAAACTTAAACGAGACTGAAGTAAATGGGAAAAATGATATGAGAAAAGGATCCATTGAAAGATCATGATTCATCCTTCAATTTACACATATCTCATAGCATCCCGCCTCTTTATCACATAAACTTTCATTACATTTTACAAAACCGAGGATCTTTAAGGTTTAGAGTCTTGGAAACCAGGAACTTTAAACATAAAAACATAAAATATTCTTCTAAAACACTTGAAAGGCTTCTCCTCATGTTCATCTTAAGTTCATTACTGCATCACATAACCTGAGAGCATACATCAAAAGAAAGGGTGAACAAAAAGCCCAGTAAGGAAAACAAGAGAAACATTTTACATGTGAACTTGAGATACTTCAATAAGGTCGTGAAAAAGAACTTTAAGGCATGAGAATGAAATAAGGAGGCATATCATAATAAAAATAACATTTTTCATAACTTGAAAATGTGGCTACATCATTTAACATAGACAATCATGAACATATCACCAAGGTCCATCCCCAAGGTGTCATTTGAAAATTACCAAGGTTATTCACCAATGTATCGTGAAAATTGTAATCTCTAGTGGTTACATCATTACCCAATGCATTGGAGCGCTATCAGGGCGCACCCTTAAATTTGACTTTATTATAATGTGAGCCACATATATCATCACCAAACATTTCATAAATAACCCATATAGCATAAAATAAATGGGTTTCATTTCATAATCACAACGTTTTAAAAACTGCTTTAAAGACATGATCTTTACGTCACTTTAAAACCCACAGAAAAGGAAGGTGGGTCTCATGTATGTAAATCCCAGAATTTAAAATAGAACATTTTGGTATATATGTGAATACCCCTTTAGAAGAAAGAGCTTTGAGTATTCACTTAATAATATAAAATAACTTTAGAAAAAGAGAGAGACATTTTGAGACGGAAATTCTGCAGCATAACGGCTATGTTACGAGGTTTTAGAAGACATTAAAAAGAGAGGGAAAATGGGTCAAACATTCATAAATGACCCATAAAACAGTAGATGGACAAAATAAGAAGGATACATGATCATGGTAATGAAATTTCAAGGACATACCATTTGAAATGAAAAACATGGAAGGAAGACAAAAATTAGATTTCTCTTATGAAAGTTTAGCAGCCTAACGACGTTACTTAAACTTCAAACAAAATGATTTGAAAAGATCAAATAGGGTCTCTCATCATGTGAACCTAAGAGTTCAGTATGATAGATATAGAGATAATTCCCCAACATAATTAAAAAGGAACTTGAAATACTTGACATGAAAGTAGTACTTTGAAAAGAATGAGAAGGGTGAAAGAATCCCCTAAAAATTCGGCAGCCTAACGGCGCCACTTAAAACTTCAAAATACTGAATTGAATAGATCAAATGGGGTCTCTCATCATATGAACATAAGATTCCATTATGATAGATATAGAGATCATACCCCAACATAACAAAAAGGAACTTGAAAGAATTGACATGAAAGTAGAACTTCAAAATGACAAGGGTGAAGAACCACTTAAAAATTCGGCAGCCTAACGACGCCACTTAAAACTTCAAAATACTGAATTGAAGAGATCAAATGAGGTCTCTCATCATATGAACATAAGATTCCAATATGATATATATAGAGATCATACCCCAATATAACAAAAAGGAACTTGAAATAGTTGACATGAAAGTAGAACTTCAAAACGAGAAGGGTGAAGAACCACTTAAAATTTCGGCAGCCTAACGACGCCACTTAAAACTTCAAAATACTGAATTGAAGAGATCAAATGGGGTCTCTCATCATATGATCATAAAAGATCAGTATGATAAATTTAGAGATCATACCCCAACATAATAAAAAGGAACTTGAAATACTTTACATGAAAATAGATCTTGAAAAATGAGAAGGGAGAAAGAATCCGTTACAAAAATTTCGGCAGCCTAACGGCGCCACTTAAAATATCATAATACGAAATAATGAGAGTAAGAGGGGATCTATCATTATATGAACATGAAAAGGGCAGTAAGAGGAGTATAAAAGAACATCCTCCAACATAAGAACATGGAGCATAAATGGAATGACATAAAAGAGATTACTTGAAATTAAAGAGAGAGGTCGGATCCCTTACCTTAAAACATAACTCTTAAAACTCAAAGGTTGGGACCTTGAGGGCTTGGGGGCACCATGGGAGGAATCCTTGGGAGGTAATGAGACCAGAACTTCGTTGGGGGAGAGTGGAGAGTCGAATGGATGAGAGGATGGCTTGGTATTTATAGGGAAAGTGAGGGGACAAGACATTAATGGCAAAGAGACACCTCATTAGTGGTTTTGGCAAAACCATGGGCTTGCCCATGGTATTTGCCCATGGTATTGGCCACTTGGGACACCTAATACCTTATCTCACTATTCATAATTCGAATATATTGATTACAAACTTAATACATCATTTAATGATGTCATTAAACACCTGTAACTTAAAAACTGTATTTTCACTATTCATTGAAAATTCAACTTTCTCAGAATAATCCCAAAATTTCACCTTAACCAAATATCAACTCTCTGATTATAAATATGAACTCCATTTTATAAAAATAATTTTCTAAATATTTTTAATTTAATTTTTTAAATAAAAACACTATTCACCGAAAATTCATTTTTTTGAGAAAAAAACCCCAAAAATTACCATAGCATAATATCGGTGCTCTGAGTTCAAAAATGAAATCCGTTTTATAAAAATAATTATCTAAATATTTTTAATTAAATTTTTAATTAAAAAACACTATTCACCCGAAAAAACTAATACTTGAATAATAATTTATGAAACCGTTATTTAACCATTTTATTGAATCACATTACTTAATCAAGGTGCCTAGATTATATTAATACTTTCTTTGAGTGAGATTACTAATCCATTTGGACACATTACTAATCCTAATCATAAAATCACTATTCATAATTTACTATTCATCAAAAATTAAGTTGATCTTATTAGACTCTAAATTTCTTACTGAACATAATTGTAGAAGACCATTTTTCGAAAATCATTACACATTTTTAATTATTTAAGGTTTACACAACCATTTTTTAAAATATCCTTTTTCTAAAATTCATCAAAAATATGCATACTATATTTATTCGGTCATTTGAAAATTCATAAACTTCATCATAAGAAGAAATCCCAATTTTTATTTAAAACAAAGGATTACACAAGGCAGTTACGGTCTCCTTACATAGCCTCTTATCACACCAGCATAGGACCTAAGTGTAAGGTGTGCTAAGGTGAGAGAATCTGAGGGAGGCTCGACCAACATCGCACGAGTAGTAATTTCTATCAGTTTGAACTTCTCGCGAAGGAGATTCCGTTCTAGCTTTATACGATGAAGTTCAACTTGGGTTTGGTCCAGAGCAAAGCCCAGTGGTGCTACCTCCTTCCCAAGTTCTGTTAGATGAGCTTCAATTGGTCCAAGACTACTGGGTGAGGCCATCAAATCTTCTTTCTATATTAATTAACCAAGATTACTTGTATTTAGAGATAATAATCAAAACGTTTAGTTTCCAGTGGTCATATTGACCAATGGTCATATAACAGTCAAAAACCAACAGTATCATTTTAATTATACTCATGTTATCAAATGAAACATTTTTGTTGAGTATAAAAAATAAAATAAAATAACACATAAAATTAGGAAACAAGATTTATTCAAAATTTCGGGTTGTTACAATCTTCCCCCCTTAAGAAATTGCGTCCTCGCAATTTTTTAAAATTAAGTTTTGAAATTTCATTGAAAGTCCCACATCGGAAAAGGAGTCAGTAAAACTATTACTTTAAAAGAAAGAAAGGGAAGTACGAAGGTCACCCGAGTTAGCCCACACCAGGATTCCATGTAGGAAAACATGGACATGGAGGAGAAAACAAAGGGTCAAGTTCTGAGGGAGAGTGACAGAGAACATGATTAGGAGAAAGTTAACCATAAGAAAATCCCAAACTTATGATGTGTGTAAACGATCTTTGATTACCTAGTAGGAAACGTAAACCAACAACGTTTTTGTTTTACGTTCCTTTTCATAATTTTGAGGAATTCATTTACAATATAGAACAAAAACATAAGGAAATATATCTACCTTCATGTAGAGTTTCACCCTTTAATAAGTTTCTACCAAAACTAATCTTTTCTCCCAAACGATGAGCATTCAAAACTACTTGGTCTCATCAAAACACAAGAATCGTCTTCTAGAGAATCACATAATCCACAAAAGATTAACTATCTATTTCTTCTATCTTTAAACATTATCCAAAAAACAGAAAGGGTAAGGTTAAACAACTCTTCAAAAAGGAAGAATCCCATAGGAATGGAAACTAATTTTAAATCTTCAATGTTCCATGGTAATACCCAAAGTTCATCATAGACCATCCCATAAATAACGGTCCTTAAAATTCCTCAAAATAAACCAAACTAAGATTGAAACCCAAATGCAAGAAGGATTTGATAACATAGTCTTCCAAAATAAACTTCATTGTTCATCTCCAAACAACATCAACCACTCCTAACATCTTATAACAAAATTATCTAAACTAAACATATTTTACCCAAGATAGGTTAATCATTCCCATAAGTAACCTAAATTACTATAAGTCCATCATAAATTCATCGATTCTTCAAAATATAAGTCAACCTTACTCCTCAATGAAAATACCGTAGTAATCTATTTACCCCGATCATATAGGGTCCCTAAAATAGTGAACGTATTCTAAAATAATAATAATCTTTTAATCCCCTAATCACCTCTGTCATATTAATACGACAATCGTCGCATTTCCTATCACATTGGTTTTTGGGACATGTTCTTCCATTTCCCGCCATTAACTAAGAAAAGAAACTATAATTAGGGGCTTATTTACTTAGCTAATAATCATGAAAAGGAAACTTTAAGCATAAAAGGATAAACATGTAGAATAAAAGTATATCCTAACTTGTGATCCCCTAGGTTCCAATCTAGGTTATCCATGATCATATATTCTTATGTGAATCTTTATTTTATTTTATCTTTGTTCCTTTAACAATGGTTCATACTAAGCTTATGAATTTACCAAAGCATATCCCCCGGGAGTGTCGTAACCAAGAGTGCAGCAAGGCCCGTTGTCGTGTACCAGTTCCCGTTTGAGTCTAGCTCAAAGCGGTGTTTTCGGGTTTTACCCTTATGTACATCTGTGCCAGAGCCACCTCTACCTGCTCGTATCTAGACATGGATGTATTTGCTTGGCAACCCATTACTCAATACTCACCAAAATACCAGGAAGATTTCCTATATATAAACTTTTCTATAGGCTTCTTCCTAAATTTTTCATATCCTAATTTCCACAAATAACTAAACCATCCTTTGATACCAACTATAGCATCCCGCCTCTTTATCACATAAACTTTCATTACATTTTACAAAATCGAGGATCTTTAAGGTTTAGAGTCTTGGAAACCAGGAACTTTAAACATAAAAACATAAAACATTCTTCTAAAAAACTTGAAAGGCTTCTCCTCATGTTCATCCTAAGTTCATTACTGCATGACATAACCTGAGAGCATACATCAAAAGAAAGGGTGAGCAAAAAGCCCAGTAAGGAAAACAAGAGAAACATTTTACATGTGAACTTGAGATACTTCAATAAGGTCATGAAAAAGAACTTTAAGGCATGAGAATGAAATAAGGAGGCATATCATAATAAAAAAAACATTTTTCATAACTTGAAAATGTGGCTACATCATTTAACATAGACAATCATGAACATATCACCAAGGTCCATCCCCAAGGTGTCATTTGAAAATTACCAAGGTTATTCACCAAGGTATCGTGAAAATTGTAATCTCTAGTGGTTACATCATTACCTAATGCATTGGAGCGCTATCAGGGCGCACCCTTAAATTTGCCTTTATTATAATGTGAGCCACATATATCATCATAAAACATTTCATAAATAACTCATATAGCATAAAATAAATGGGTTTCATTTCATAATCACAACGTTTTAAAAACTGCTTTAAAGACATGATCTTTACGTCACTTTAAAACCCACAGAAAAGGAAGGTGGGTCTCATGTATGTAAATCCCAGAATTTAAAATAGAACATTTTGGTATATATGTGAATACCCCTTTAGAAGAAAGATCTTTGAGTATTCACTTAATAATATAAAATAACTTTAGAAAAAGAGAGAGACATTTTGAGACGGAAATTCTGCAGCATAACGGCTATGTTACGAGGTTTTAGAAGACATTAAAAAGAGAGGGAAAATGGGTCAAACATTCATAAATGACCCATAAAACAGTAGATGGACAGAATAAGAAGGATACATGATCATGGTAATGAAATTTCAAGGACATACCATTTGAAATGAAAAACATGGAAGGAAGACAAAAATTAGATTTCTCTTATGAAAGTTTGGCAGCCTAACGGCGTTACTTAAACTTCAAACAAAATGATTTGAAAAGATCAAATAGGGTCTCTCATCATGTGAACCTAAGAGTTCAGTATGATAGATATAGAGATAATTCCCCAACATAATTAAAAAGGAACTTGAAATACTTGACATGAAAGTAAAACTTTGAAAAGAATGAGAAGGGTGAAAGAATCCCCTAAAAATTCGGCAGTCTAACGGCGCCACTTAAAACTTCAAAATACTGAATTGAATAGATCAAATGAGGTCTCTCATCATATGAACATAAGAGTCCATTATGATAGATATAGAGATCATACCCCAACATAACAAAAAGGAACTTGAAAGAATTGACATGAAAGTAGAACTTCAAAATGAGAAGGGTGAAGAACCACTTAAAAATTCGGCAGCCTAACGGCGCCACTTAAAACTTCAAAATACTGAATTGAAGAGATCAAATGAGGTCTCTCATCATATGAACATAAGATTCCAATATGATAGATATAGAGATCATACCCCAATATAACAAAAAGGAACTTGAAATAGTTGACATGAAAGTAGAACTTCAAAACGAGAATGGTGAAGAACCACTTAAAATTTCGGCAGCCTAACGGCGCCACTTAAAACTTCAAAATACTGAATTGAAGAGATCAAATGGGGTCTCTCATCATATGATCATAAAAGATCAGTATGATAAATTTAGAGATCATACCCCAACATAATAAAAAGGAACTTGAAATACTTTACATGAAAATAGATCTTGAAAAATGAGAAGGGAGAAAGAATCCGTTACAAAAATTTCGGCAGCCTAACGGCGCCACTTAAAACATCATAAAACGAAATAATGAGAGTAAGAGGGGATCTCTCATTATATGAACATGAAAAGGGCAGTAAGAGGAGTATAAAAGAACATCCTCCAACATAAGAACATGGAGCATAAATGGAATGACATAAAAGAGATTACTTGAAATTAAAGAGAGAGGTCGGATCCCTTACCTTAAAACATAACTCTTAAAACTCAAAGGTTGAGACCTTGAGGGCTTGGGGGCACCATGGGAGGACTCCTTGGGAGGTAATGAGACTAGAACTTCGTTGGGGGAGAGTGGGGAGTCGAATGGATGAGAGGATGACTTGGTATTTATAGGGAAAGTGAGGGGACAAGACATTAATGGCAAAGGGACTCCTCATTAGTGGTTTTGGTAAAACCATGGGCTTGCCCATGGTATTTGCCCATGGTATTGGCCACTTGGGACACCTAATACCTTATCTCACTATTCATAATTCGAATGTATTGATTACAAACTTAATACATCATTTAATGATGTCATTAAACACCCGTAACTTAAAAACTGTATTTTCACTATTCATTGAAAATTCAACTTTCTCAGAATAATCCCAAAATTTCACCTTAACCAAATATCAACTCTCTGATTATAAATATGAACTTCATTTTATAAAAATAATTTTCTAAATAATTTTAATTTAATTTTTTAAATAAAAACACTATTCACCGAAAATTCATTTTTTTGAGAAAAAACCCCCAAAAATTACCATAGCATAATATCGGTGCTCTGAGTTCAAAAATGAAATCCGTTTTATAAAAATAATTATCTAAATATTTTTAATTAAATTTTTAATTAAAAAACACTATTCACCCGAAAAAACTAATACTTGAATAATAATTTATGAAACCGTTATTTAACCATTTTATTGAATCACATTACTTAATCAAGGTGCCTAGATTATATTAATACTTTCTTTAAATGAGATTACTAATCCATTTGGACACATTACTAATCCTAATCATAAAATCACTATTCATAATTTACTATTCATCAAAAATTAAGTTGATCTTATTAGACTCTAAATTTCTTACTGAACATAATTGTAGAAGACCATTTTTCGAAAATCATTACACATTTTTAATTATTTAAGGTTTACACAACCATTTTTTAAAATATCCTTTTTCTAAAATTCATCAAAAATATGCATACTATATTTATTCGGTCATTTGAAAATTCATAAACTTCATCATAAGAAGAAATCCCAATTTTTATTTAAAACAAAGGATTACACAAGGCAGTTACAGTCTCCTTACATAGCCCCTTATCACACCAGCATAGGACCTAAGTGTAAGGTGTGCTAAGGTCAGAGAATCTGAGGGAGGCTCGACCAACATCGCACGAGTAGTAATTTCTATCAGTTTGAACTTCTCGCGAAGGTGATCCCGTTCTAGCTTTATACGATGAAGTTCAGCTTGGGTTTGGTCCAGAGCAAAGCCCAGTGGTGCTACCTCCTTCCCAAGTTCTGTTAGATGGGCTTCGATTGGTCCAAGACTACTGGGTGAGGCCATCGAATCTTCTTTCTATATTAATTAACCAAGATTACTTGTATTTAGAGACAATAATCAAAACGTTTAGTTTCCAGTGGTCATATTGACCAATGGTCATATAACAGTCAAAAACCAACAGTATCATTTTAATTATACTCATGTTATCAAATGAAACATTTTTGTTGAGTATAAAAAATAAAATAAAATAACACATAAAATTAGGAAACAAGATTTATTCAAAATTTCGGGTTGTTACATATCCAGTGTAATCATCACCTATTCATATCTACGGTTCACTTTCTCCTTGCAAACTTCTAGGATATGAGACTACATGTAAAACCATCCATGTTCTGATGTAGTATCCACAACGTACATCAGACGTTGATGGTAGCATTATGATAAAACCATCATATGTGTCATACATGAGTTTCCTGTAAGCATTTTTCTCACCATCACTTCCAAAGGTGGCTTAACAGGTATTGGGGATACCAACACCTTGAATTTCTGATGTCGTAGTACTTTCCGCAAGCACCTGTACCTCTCTGGAAATTCATGCTAATTTGGACATTTACTTTTTCCATGATTATCGTACAATATTATTTGTCATTTTCTACAAAAAAAAACTAGCATATTTGATACTTTTATCTTGATTACCGATTTAGGCATTATTGATTAATTAATTAATTAAATCATTAAATGTCTCTCACTATTTTATTAAACACTAGTAATTATCTGTACTAAAATCGGAATACTCAGTGACTATCTGTACTAAAATCGGAATACTCTGTTGCTTGAGTATTCTAGTGGCAAAGATCAATGTATGAAATCATTTTTCTATTTGATATGCATGTTCTATGTGATCACACTCACAACTGACTATGCAAGAAATAGAAAAACATTCATCACGTCATAAATTGATTTAATCTATGCATTTTTTATGTTTGTTAATTTATGTGATTTCATAAACTTCTAGATGCAATATAATAATAAACAATGCATAAATTAAATATATTATGCGACTGATCTTGAGCATCTATTATTGGTTGATCAATTTCAACTCAACCGACCAACCATGACCTAAGGGTATAATACTTGAGTCTGGTCTTGACTCAGATTGTAGCTCGCACCCTGACTCAATGTGTTATCGTCTCGTTTGGAATACCGCCTCGTCTCGATATGCTCCACATCTTACTCTGTCTTCGTCACAATACATACGTACTCACACGCAAATGAGAGTCTCAGGAATGCATAATACACAACAAAACACTCGTGGACATGCATACCTTTATACATATTAAACGAGAAAAACTGACGATGCACATATCATTTTTTAATTAATTACATGCATCACACACAATTAAAATAATTAATTAAATAAAAAAACCTAACATACATTGGTTGGTCTGTGCTTAAGATCAGTCATCACGCAATTCAATGAGCAAATAAAATTGAACATGCAACAAAATTAAATTGGTATAAATTTAAAGTATGTGGGTATTTAAATAATTTAAATGAATTTTATAAATTCAAATATTTTATTCAAATATTTTATTTTTATTCGATCCAACAATTAATTTAATTTTAATACTAAAAATTAAATTAATTTCTTTTTGGAATATTAAATACAATATTTTAAACCAAAATTCAACTTTTAATTAATTTAATTTAATACCTAAAATTAAATTAATCAATTAAATTAATTTTTTATTATATAATAAATACCCGGGTCCTGAAACCCTGCGCATTACTTGTGCGGATCAGGCCGAACCCTTGCAGGCTCATTTTGGGTCGTACAAAGCGGGTTGTTTTGGGCCAATCAGGGCCGACCAGACCCGTACTGGGTTGGTCATAACCGTCCCAACCCATTTTGGGGCAAAACAAATCCAACGAGACCCTATGAAGCTTCATTGTCCCCTGAGATTGAGTTTGGGCATTTCTTGAGCAGCTTAGGTGGAGGGCGAAGAAGTCCTACTTCTGGGGGGCTTGAGCCATCAGTGATGTACCACTCTGTATTCTGAAAGAGCTAGAATTTTAACCCTGTGTCAGGAATTACGGGCCAAGGAACAGTCTCAGGTATGGGGCGTAGGTCTCCGTCGAGCAGGAGGGGTACCTCGAGTGCGTGATAGCACCTGGTAGCCTGATTGGAGATGGCGGTGTCGAGCAGGGGCGGCGCGCGGGACCTTGGCCACCGGGCTCGCCAGATCCGGACAGAGGCGCGTCGTTGACGCGAGACTGTCATCGGCGGTCTAGCACGGCGAGAGGCGGCAACCGAGGTGGGGCTGGCCGGATCGCCAGATCTGGTCGGGGAACCAGGCCAAGGCGGGCATCGGGGATTTCAGACGTGGACGGTGGCAGAGCAAGGGGCCGACGACCGATCAGATGTTGCACGTGCGAGGAGGAGGCCCGACTGCAGGAGGGGTGTTGCCGGACGGAGTCACTCGAGGAGGCGGTGATGGCCCTCCGGTGCTGCGGAGGAGGAGGCGAGCTGGCTGACGGGGGGAGGTACGACCTTGCTGTTGACTCGCGAGGAGGGAGACACGGGAGGTGGCCCGACCTTTGGCTGACCTGGGCAAGGGAGGTCCGCGACGGTGGGACCTGGCTGGCCTTGCCGCTGGCTCGCAAGGAGGGAGACACGGGAGGTGGCCCGGCCTTCGGCTAGCCTGGGCGAGGAAGGTCCGCGACGGCGGGACCTGGCTAAGACGGCGACGACCGAGAAAGCGAGGGAGGTGTCAGGCTTCTTTGGGAAAGCGACCGCACGATAGTACAAGGGAGGGGCCACTGTGTAGAAGAAGCCCCAAAAGTTGGGCGGCTTTTTTTTGTTTGGCTTCTCTGAGAAGCTACCGGGTGCCAACCTTTTTTTTCCTCGTTGACCTAAGGAGGTCACACTAGATACCTATTTGTTTTTTGTTTTTTGTTTTTTGTGTGGATTTGAGCCACAAAATGTGGTTTTTTTATAAGGCTAATATAATAGATGTTAAAAATAATATTTATAATTATTATGATGAAATAATTATTATTATTATCATAGTTAAAAATCAACAACTGGTGGTGGAAATTGCAACATGCCTGGAAAAACTGTTTCGGCGTTCGACGTTTGACCAGAACCTGATTGGATTTACATCATCGATTGCCTTCGGGTAATAAATAACATATATTGATATATGTGTCCACACACACTAATTTAAAACCTGAAATTTAAAACTAGAAATTTTAATATCTAAAAACACGTTTTGATCCATAAAAATTTCTTTTCTTTGGATGGTTGTAGATTAACCATTTGATGAATCAAAACACGGTAGGATCCATTGAGACCAATTTCCTCTACTTAAATTTAAAGCTAATTTAATTTTATCGACTCAGAAAAATCATGTGATTGCTCTGATACCAATTTGATGATACTGGGGCGCGCGACGGAAGCTAGTGGGTCTATAATTTAAATTTTTTATCACCGGAGCGACAAAACTTATCGTCTTTGGCGATCCGAGTCCCAGTACGATCTGAGCATTTCACGTGAATTAAATAGATCACAAAAATTAAAACTGAACAAATACATTGTTCGAAACGTAGCGCGCTTGACTACAGCTCGTCGCCGACAACCGTTGTTCAAAGGATCTAAAGCTGAATCCCTCTACATCGTCCACACATTGTAAGATCCCGAGTTTTCCTATGAGGTACAAATCTTTTTGTTTTCGGTTAAACTCTTATTTAAGTTCTCTTTTTGGCTTACCCTGAAGCCGGGCCCGAGGGCCGATTGGGTTGTTTTTGGAAAGGAAGAGGCAGAAGGGTTGTAGGGTGGCCGCAAGCCAGTTACACGCCGTGTAATTGGAATACACGATGTGTATTCATTACATGATGTAACACACACACACACACACTTAAAACCCGAAATTTTAATATCCAAAAAACATATTTCGATCCATAAAAATTTCTTTTTTTCGGATGATCGTAACTTGGCCATCTGATGAATTGAAGTGTGGTCGGATCCATTAAGTCTGATTTCCTCTACTTAAATTTAAAGCTAATTTAATTTTCTTGGCTTAGAAAAATCACGTGATCATTCTGATACCAATTGATGATATCGAAGCGCGTGACGGAAGCCGGTGGGCCGAGAATTTAAATTTTTTATCATCAGAGCGACAAAACTTATCGTCTCCGGTGATTTGAGCCTCGATACGGTCTGAGGATCTCTCGTGAATTAAACAGAGCACAAAAATTAAAATTGAACAAATATCTTGTTCGAAACGTAGTGAACTCAACTGCAGCTCGTCGCCAACAATCATTGTTCAAACGATCCGAAGTCGAATCCCTCTAGATCATCCACACATTGTAAGATCTCGGGTTTTCCTATCAGTTATGAATCTTTTTTTTAGGTTAAAACTCTTGTTTAAGTTATCTTTTTGGCTTAGACCCTGAAGTCGGTCTTGAGGGCCAATTGGGTTGTTTTTGGAAGGGAAGAGGCAGGGTGCTGTAGGGTGGCCGCAAGCCAGTTGCATGCAGTGTAATTGGAATACATGACGTGTATTCATCACATGACGTGTAATGTTTCGGGTAGGCCAGTTTACGTCGTGCAAAGGTTTTTCTCAGGGAGGAAGACCTCGAGCTTTACACGATGTGTAAATCATTCACACGTCGTATAAATTCCTGAGAACGGTTTTTAAAAATAAGAGGTAGGGGCCTCCATTTTTCAGACAGAAGCCCTCACCTTCCCTTTTCACATGCAAGAGTACCCAAGGAAGCCGAGACCAAGGCTTTACTCCCGATTCGTCATCCGAACTTGGATTCAAACACCGTTTATCTTGTTGGATCCGCGCTGGTAAGTTCTTTACTCAGTTTGTGTCGTTCTTTGTTTGTCTTGGTATTGGATGCACTATTTAGGTGCAAGCTAATATGCCATATTTTCAGGCTTTTCGTCCATTCTTCATTTTTCTTTTGATCTAGATCGAAATCAGAAGCTGATACTAGACGAGCACTCTACTATGGACCTATGGTAGGTGGTCTATACCTTTCCCTCGGGGTTTGATGTTTTATATGCCTAGATGCAGTTATGATGCGCACCGAACTTTCCGACGACGCCCCTTTAATTAATTGAATATTTGATTTGAATGTTTTGGAACCTATTAGGGATGCCCATTTGTTCCTTTGAGACCGTTGGAGTTTGTTGCCCCAACCTAGACCACCCATGGGGTGTGCCTTTGTATCTGCCTTTATACCATCATGTGAGGTGCACGAGTGCTTGCCTAGTTAGAGGAGGCCCTTTATGAATTGAATTGAATTGAATTGAATTGAATTGAATGATTTGGAGATGATTTGCCTCCTCTGTCATGTGATAACATGATGTTGAATGATTTAATTGCTTGAATGATAATTGTGGAAATGAGTGGGTAAACTCATGGTTTGTAATTGATTATGAATTGATGAATGAATGTGATCAATGGAATGATGTGGATGTCTGGGTTGGTACACCTTGGATCCTGATTCCATTAGATGTCATGGGATATCTTGGGCCTTGCTACCCCTTAGATTCAGCTTGCTTGGGCTCGTAGTGGACATGGTCTGTTGGCATGCTCCTTGGATCCCATTCCAAGTCTAACCGTGTTTCTATCAACATGTTCCTAGGACTCAACGAGGATATCTTGGTCTTCTATACCTTGGATCCGACCCCATAGGGTTTGACACTTACATTATACGGTGTGGTCGTGATGGATGATTTACATTATACAGTATGGTCGTGATGGATATGATTCTCCTGGTTATACGGCATGGTTGTGGATGATTTGATATACAGGTTATACGACGTGGTCGTGATGGATATGATTCCTCTGGTTATACATCATGGTTGTGGATGATTTGATATACAGGTTATACGACGTGGTCGTGGGTGTTGTGATCTACTGTGTATACGACATGGTTGTGGTGTTTATTTATATTTCGCTTTACAGTTGCCTTGTTAACGGAGCTCGACCCTTGTTTTGCAGGGAGTCTTATTTGGCCAGACAGTTTCTTTTTTACTTGTTTCACATATCCCATGGTCACTTGTTTCATTTCTAATATACCCATGATATACATTGTACACTGCTTAGCTTGTATTACACAACCCGAATTTGTTATAGACACCGTTGGTGGTGACCTATTGAGTGATATCTCACACCCTTTCCCGGGTCGTCGTTGGGTACCTAAACAGACCTCATGGATGCATGTAGGGACGGGGGTAAACGCCCATGATACAATGCTTGATTTGTGCCATGCTTAGGAGTAGGGGAGCACAAGACTGAGTTGGGTTCGTGATGTTAGTCGGAGATAGTTCTTTTTTGGTATTTTTAGTATTTTGACACTTGTATTGTACTGTTGTCTATATACCTGTTTTGGCTATTTTGTAGAGAGATGACACATCATTGTATATGAGATTACTTTTGACATTGTTATATATTCCTGTCTTGGGTGTTTATCTTTTGTCAGTTTATTTGCTTTTGCTATTGATATGTATGATTTCTACCGTTGTGTTACACTCTGAATTGAAGACATAGTTTCCCCACAGACACACCATAGACCCTCACTGCTAGTCGGCAACCTCTAACATTTGGGGAGATACACTTGAGGCCATGCGACCCACCAGCTCGGGGCACCAGATGGTGGCATTTGGGTCGGGATGATACAAAGTGGGATCATAGGTGTTTTCTTTTCTCGCCTTACTATTTTGCGACAATATAAATGGGATTAGGAATGAATTGAAATTTGGTAATGAGGTGTGTCTGAGAGTGGCTAACCCACGTACGGGAAAAAGCCAAATTGCCCGGAACGAAAATTGTGGTTTTTTGGATTTTTCATATTACAGTTGATTTGGATTTCACCGTTGGATGACACACTTGAATTGTGATGTTATCATTGATATGATTGAGGATCTGTTTATCCTTTCCTGATGAGATAAGGGTATGAATCTCATGCATCATTTTAAGCACTTTACAGGATTCAGATGTCATGCATTATGCCATGCCATATATGATGTATTGTCTGACTGCATAACTTGGTGATATGTGCCTTGTGTGATATACCTGCTGCGTGATAAATGATTCGTGCAGAAGATTGAGAACTCGGTTGGTACTTAGAGTGTCTGTCGTAACTTAAGTAGCGTTTTCCTGATTAGGCTACAATAGACACCATAATAAGTTAATTGTGGCAGGTTGAGTCATGGACCATTGGTCGCATGGACTGGAACATGTTATGGTATGAATTAAGTAGACACCATATTTTGGTTCATGAGGTGTATGTTCCCTTATGGATCAGAAGTGACACACCATTTAATTCAACAATTTAAAGAGAAATGTGAAGTGGATATGAATTAAAAACTGAAATTGAAATGTGAAACAAAGAACTTGACCTTGACCCGATTTTTGAGTGAGCATTAGGTAGTGTCTCTGGTGACGTTTACAACTATTTCTTTTTACCCAGTCATGGATTTAGAAGTAGGCAGAGGGGTGTGACTTGTTTATAGGAAGGTTTTGATCTGTCCTACGCTTTTAGCTGTGAACTTCTGGTTATCGTTTGTTTATGAGGTGTGTGTTTGACATTGTAGAGGTATGTCATCACGACGACCTCCAGTCGTACGCCAAGAGGGTGGCGACGACCATGCTCTAGAGGCGGTGGGCCATGGGCTACCAGTGGATCCTCCTATAGTGCCAACTACGACGCCAATGGTTTTATCAAACACAAGTGCCGAGGCACAATTTTGTGAGGGGTTTCTATGCTTTATGCATACGTTTCAGGGAGCACCGCAACTTGCCTCGTCTATAGTAGAGCTGACGCATGCGTTTTAGTAGGAACATCCTCCCATGTTTTTGGGGGATGACGGTCCATAGGATGCTGAGAATATGTTGTCAATTTTTGAGCATATGAAGACACCTCCTGAGAGGAGATTGAAGATCGCGACTTATATGCTTCGAGGAGCAGCAAAGCGCTAGTGGGATGTTTTGAACCAGGCTAACAGGCTGCGAGATATGGTTTCAGATGATTTCAAAACCAGGTTTTACGACTACTTTTTCCCCAAGACTCTAAGGGCAGAGTGAACCAGTGAGTTCATGCATCTCGAGCAGGGTGTCATGACTGTTGTGGAATATTCGACATGCTTTACAGGGTTTTAGTGTTTTGCATTGATATATCTTGACAATGAGGTATTGATGGTGAGACACTTCAAGAAAGGTCTCTGACATGCTGTTCGATCTCAGGTCAACGTGTTCAGGTTGACGACTATTAATGAAATAGTGAATCAGGCACTGATTACAGAGCATAACTTAAGAGAAGTTGGGGTTGTAGAGCAGGGTAGTTTATTTTGTTGACCCAGTGGTTTGGCTTCCAGTGGCCGGAAACGGCGTTTTGAGGCTTCTCGTGAGATGAGTACCAGCCAATCTGTTAGTGTTGGTAGCTTCATTTTCTTTCATCAGTGTGGTAGATAGGGACATCGATAGGGCACTATAACGTCGCGGGCTTCCAACCGTCATTCATTGTAGCACTTTTTGACTTGGGTGGTCGCCTTTCACTGTAGCGATGTGGACTTCCAACCAACTTTCACTTTTGCTAGCGAACTTTCTGATGGTTGATGGAATAGTGCTTCGTCTTATTAGCCAATTTTGGGGCTAGGGTTTTGAGTAGTGAGAAACTCTGATAAACTCTTGTAATTTTTGCTCCCAAAATATAGGGAATTTCTGCATCTCCGTGGATGTAGGGATTATTCCCAAACCACATAAATCCTTGTGTTCTCGTTCTGTTTTTTCCCTTTTACTCTTATCTAAATCGTTGTTTTGTCATTGCGACTCTTGGCGTTTCCGCATCAAAAGACTCAATCGAGTGTCGAGCTTGTGGTAGGATGAGGCACGCACAATGTTTTTGTAGGACCTTCCCTCCAGTAGTTAGTGGAAGAGGGCCAGCTCTGACTCCAGGTTCGGGAGCAGGTTTCACAGCTCCACATCAGGTTGGGAGCTGGAGCAGTACTGGTCGATTAGACCGAGGTGGTGGTCGTGGTCGAGACAGTCAGTCAACAGTTGTATCTAGACAATAAAGTGGGATTTCTCCATGTAATGAGGTTATGTCATAGGGTCACAGTTCAAGCCATATACATTCTGTACAACCTACCTTTGCGAAGAAGAGTATCGGGTCGTCTATGATGAGAGGTGCGGTTTTAGTAGCTTGTATGTAGTATGTGCATCTTTTGATATAGGTGCTTCTCATAGCTTTATATTTGTACTTGTGGTGGAGAGCCATCAGAACAGAGGGTGTACGCCAGTGCAGGGAGTGCTCCCTTGAGGTTGGTGGGTGTCACTTCTTATGAGATCTTTTTGTCCTCGAGATGACCGAGTTTGACATCATACTTGGAATGGACTTGCTAGTTGCTTATCGAGCCTACGTTGATTGCTATCACTAGAGGGTGACCTTCACATCACCAGAGGATGAAGTTTTTATTCAGAAGGGTGAATGAGATGTCTAGGCGAGTCGAGTTGGACCAGAGCATCATGGGCTGGGCGGGATGACAATCCGAATTGCTAGTTTGTATTTGGATGATTAGGGACCGCGTCAGACAGATTTTCACCCAGTGGTTGATCATTTCAGAGATGTTTTTCCAGATGACTTTTCTGGTTTACCTCCTGAGAGAGTGGTGAAGCTCTCCATTGAGCTAGTGTCAGGAGCTGCACCTGTATCTATTCCTCTTTACAAGATGACTGCTATGAAGTTGGAGGAGCTCAAGATACAGCTAGAGGATTAGGAGGCAAAGGGGTTTATACAACCCATCACTTCTCCGTGGGGTTCACTAGTCCTTTTTGCGAAGAAGACGAACGCTACCCTCAGGCTATGTGTGGATTACCGAAAATTGAACCAGTTAACGGTTAAGAACCGATATCCCATACCACTAATAAATGACCTTTTTGATCACCTTTGAGGAGCTCGAGTGTTCTCAAAAATTGATTTGAGATCTGGATACCACCAGGTGTGTGTTTGATCAGCAGACATTCCTCATACCACTTTTCATAGCATGTATGGTCTATATGAGTATCTGGTTATGGCGTTCGGTCTCACGAATGCACCAACATTTTTCATAGCGTTGATGAACTGGGTTTTCCATCCTTAGTTGGATTCGTTTGTGGTGGTTTTCATGGAAGATATCTTGGTGTATTCTCACAATCGATACGAACTTGTCAAACATCTTAAGATCGTTTTGGATACACTGAAAGAACATCGGTTATATGTTAAGCTCACAAAGTGCCACTTCTGGATGAATAAGATTCACTTTCTGGGTTATATCATCTCAGAGACAAGAGTATCAGTTGACCCAGAGAAGGTGAGAATTGTAGTTTCTTGGGAGCAGTCCAAGAACATCTTTGACATACAAAATTTCTTGGGGCTAGCTGGATATTACATATGTTTCATACAGGACTTCTCACGCTTAACAGCATTGCTAATGAGCTTGACTAAGAAGAGTGTGAAGTTTGTATGGACAAATACCCACAAGACAACCTTTCATGAGTTGAATAGGAGACTGAATTCAGCATCAGTACTGATTTTTCCAAAGCTGGGAATGAGCTACACTGTGTGTCGCAATGCATCAGGTATCGACCTAGGAGCAGTTTTGATGCAGGGAGACAGAGTTGTGGCGCACGGGTCTCGCCAGCTGAGGCCACACAAGAGGAACTACCCGACACATGATCTAGAATTAGCTGCACTTGTTCATGCTTTGTGCTGTTGGAGACACTATTTACTTGGAGAGTGTTTTGTGGTGTACACAAACTACAAAAGCCCCTAGTATATATTTACACAACATGATTTGAATATGATGTAGTGAAGGTGGGTTGAGTACCTGCAATATTTTGACTTCGATCTTGCCTATATGCCTGGAAAGAGCAATGCAGTGACCGATGCATTGAGTAAGAGGGCTCAAATAGAGGCAGTTTAGGAATCCAGTAGCGAGTGACAACTTATTGCTTTGTTTTTAGAGATTCACTTGGTGGTGTAGGATAGTCAGGGTCAAACTTTTCTTTCATCTTTAGCTGTGACCTCTACCCTACTGGATAGAGTGAGGATAAGACAACTATCCGATTCTGAGGGCCTAGTCCTACAAGAGAGCGTGGTAGGTGAGGACCCACCCCCTGGTTGGAATGTGGATGAGGATGAAATTCTCTGTATACATGGTCATGTTTGGGTTCCATTGGACATTTGTGAGGACTAGATGCGGGAGTTTCATGCCTCAGTTTGGGAAGTGCACACCGACGTCACCAAGATGCATTTTGATTTACGCTATCAATACCGGTGGTCAGGTATGAAACGTGAGGTAGCTAGTTTTGTCACAAGGTGTTCCACTTGTCAGCAGGTAAAGGTGGAACATTAACAACCAGCCGAGCTTCTAAAGTAGTTATCCATTCTTGAGTGTAAGTGTGAGGATGTCACAATGGATTTCATGACCGGTTTTCTGAGGTCACCTCGAGGTAGTAATGTCGTATCAGTTGTTGTGGAAAGGTTCACGAAGATTGCTCATTTCCTGCCAATCATTGAGAACTTTAGTGTGGATGTGTTTGGGAGGTTGTAGATCCGTGAGATAATATGACTTCATAGGGTTCCTCAGACCATGGTATCAGATAGGGATGCCCGGTTTACATCTCGTTTCTGGCAGAGTTTGCAAAGGGTGTTGGGTACACTGGTGCTTCTGAGCATAATATACCACTCTCAGACTAATAGTCAGTCAGAGCGTGCGATTCAGGTGCTTGAGCACATGTTGCGGGCATGCGTCATGGATTTTAGGGGCTCTTGGGAGAGACATATCCCCCTTGTTGAGTTCACCTGCAATAAGATGACTATATAGATGACAACTTATGGGGCTTTGTACGACAGACCATGTCGATCGCCCTTGTGCTGGTTAGAGGCAGGCGAGACAACTTTACTGGGACCGCGTCTTGTGCAGGAGACTTCTGAACAGACCCAGTTGATTCAGAAGTGGATGACTACTGCGCAGTCTCGAAATAAATCTTACACTGATCATCGTCGATGACCTTTGGAGTTTAAGGTCGAGGAACATGTCTTTTTGTTTCTCTCACCGCGGTTGGGACACAGACGGATCAGGAGACAGGGTAAGCTCCCACCGTGATATGTTGGGACATTCGAGATTCTGGAGAGAGTCGGACCGTAACCTATCGGTTGTAGTTACCTCAGAGGTACCGGGTCATGCATGACGTCTTCCATGTATCTCAGCTGCACCACTATCATTCATACTCATCTCATGCCTTTCAGCCTAAGGAGGTTGAGTTATAGACATATGTGTCCTTTGAGGAGCATCTTATTCATATCATTGACAGGAGCATAAAGGTTCTCTGAGGTCAGTGATTTCCTCTAGTATGGGTGCTATGGTAGGATGACCGTTTACAAGACGAGACTTGGGAGTGAGAGACCAATGTATGTGCTTAGTGGTTGGAGTTATTCTCAATAGATTCTTGACCACCTTTGAAAGAGAAATTCAGGGACGAATTGCTTTGGGGGGGGGGGGAGATTGTAAGATCTTGGGTTTTCCTATGTGGTACAGATCTTTTTGTTTATGGTTAAACTCTTGTTTAAGTTCTCTTTTTGGATTAGACTTTGAAGCCGGACTTTAGGGTTGGTTGGGTTGTTTTTGGAAGGGAAGAGACATGAGGATTGTAGGCTGGCTGCAGGCCAGTTACACGTCGTGTGATTGGAATACCCCCGAATGGCCCGAAGACCTTCATTTTTATTGATTTTTGATAACCCCTCTTTCAAGGGATGACGTGGAACCCTTGCAAGGCCCGTAGGCTCAAGGGATGAGGGGGAATACACGATTTGAATTTATTAAACGATGTGTAATGTCCTGGGCAGACAAGTTCACGTCGTGGAAGAGTTTTTTCCAGGGAGGAATATCCTGAGATTTACAAGACATGTAAATCATTTACACGTGTAAATTCCAGAGAACATTTTTTAAAAATAAGAGGCAGGGGCCTCTATTTTTTTTTGGACAGAATCCCTCACCCTCCCTTTTTCACACGTAGGAGCACCCAAGGAAGCCTAGACCTAGGCTTTACTCCTGATTCGTCATCCAGACTCGGATTCAAACATCATTCATCTCATTGGATCTGTGCCGATAAGTTCTTCACTCATCTTGTGTTGTTTTTCATTTTCCTTGGTATCGTCTGCACTATTTAGGTGAAAGCTAATATTCCCTATTTTCAGGGTTTTCATTCGTTCTTCATTTTTTTTTCAGATCTAGACCGAATCAGAAGTTGATATTAGACGAGTAGTCTACTACGAACCTACAGTAGGTGGTTTATACATTTCCCTCAGGGTTTGATGTTTTATATGCCTAGTTGTAGCTGTGCCACGCGCCAGACTTTCCGACAGCACCCCTTTAATTAATTGAATAATTGATTAGGATGTTTTGGAACATGTTAGGGCCCACTTGTTCTTTTGAGACCGTTAGAGATTGTTTCCCCAACCCAGGCCACCCATGGGGTGTGCCTTTGTATCTGCCTTGCTTTATACCATCCTGTGGGTGCATTAGCACTTTCCTAGTTAGAGGAGACCCTTTATAAATTGAATTGAATGATTTGGAGATGGTTTTCCTCCTTTTCCATGTGATAACATGATGTTGAATGATTTAATTGCTTGAATGGTAATTGTGGAAATGAGTGGGTAAACTCATGGTTTGTAATTGATTATGAATTGATGAATGAATTTGATAAATGGAATGGTGGTGGATGCCTTGGTTGGTACACCTTGGATCCTAATTCCATTAGATGTCATGGACGACTCTCCATGGATCTTGATAGCAGTAGTGGATGCCTAGGATGAGATTGCTCATTGGGTTTTGATTTCGGCTTGCTTGGGCTCGCAGTGGACATGGTTTGTTGACATGCTCCTTGAACCCCATTCCAAGCCTAACCGAGTTTCTATCGAGATGCTCTTGGGACTCGGCGAGGATGTCTTGGTCTTCTATACCTTGGATCCATCTTCGCGAGGTCTGACACTTACATTATACGGCGTGGCCGTGATGGATGATTTACACTATACGACGTGGCTGTGATGGATACGATTCTTCTGGTTATACGACATGACCGTGGATGATATGATATACAAGTTATACAGTGTGATCGTGGGTGTTGTGATCTACTTTGTATACGACATGACCGTGATGTTTATTTCTATTTTTCTTTACAATTTCCCTGTTAAAAGAGCTTGAACCTTGTTTTGTCGGGAGCCTTGTTTGGCTAGATAGTTTCTTTTTTTACTTATTTTACATGTCA
The DNA here is from genome assembly GCA_963277665.1 of Viscum album. NCBI lineage: Eukaryota > Viridiplantae > Streptophyta > Magnoliopsida > Santalales > Viscaceae > Viscum > Viscum album. The sequence goes on from OY728140.1 coordinate 547,114,683, forward strand.
TGGACACTTGTTTCATTTATGATATACCCGTGATATACATTGCACACTACTTAACTTGTACTGCACAGCCTGGATTTGTTATATACACCGTTGGTGGTGACCTATTGAGTGATATCTAACACTCTGTCTTGAGCCGTCGTTGGGTATCCAGACAGACTTCATGGATGCAAGTAGGGACCAGGGCAAACACCCATAGTACGATGCTTGATTTGTGCCATCTTAGGAGTAGGGGAGCACAAGACTGAGCTAGGCCCGCGATGCTAGTCAGAGATAATTCTTTTTGGTATTTTGACACTTGTATTGTACTGTTGTATGTATACCTGTTTTGCCTTCTTTGTAGAGACATGACACATCATTGTATATGAGATTATTTTTGACATTGTTATATATTCCTGTCTTGGATGTTTATCTTTTGTTAGTTGTTTATCTGCTTCCACTATTGATATGTATGATTTCTACCATTGTGTTACACTCTGACATGAAGACATAGTCTCCCCACATACACAACCTAGGCATCCGCTGCTAGTTGATAGCCTCCGGTGTTTGGGGAGATGTGCGTGAGACCATGTGACCCACCAGCTCGGGCACCAGATAGTGGCATCCGGGCCGAGACATTACACACATGCTTCAAGAATCCGCACACACATCGTTTGTCGAATTCTGGGTGCTAGTGCAGAGATCTGATAATTACTTCAACGTCGTGACGATCATCTTGACCCATTGCCTTCGATCTTGAAGGTGTTCTTGGATTGAATGCTCAGAGAGAGGCATTCTCTCTCTAAGATGCGGGAGGAGAGAGATGCTCTCATTCCATTAACATGAATAGTACATGAAATGAAGCTTTTCTCTTACTTATATAGTGGATTACATAAAATACCCAGATAGGGTCCCCAACCCCTGATGAATTTATTTTTCACTAAATAAGTAATAAATACTAATTATAATGAACTAAACTGCGTCAAAAATTTTATTTATATTTTATCACATACATGTAATATATATTAAATATATTATGTGATAAAACCAAGTCATTTAACTTGATTCGTAATTCTCGTTAATATTAAATGGACATGGAATATTAAAATATTATTTGTTCGTATAATATTATCCATTGTATTTACCTACACTTGTAAATACGTTTATAAATAAATTCAATCCAATTATTCTTTATTTGAATAATAATGAATTTATTTGTTTATCGGTGATCAATAATACTTATACAACTCTCGAACTCTGTGTTGGGCTCACTATGTCCTATATACCTATTCATCAGAATAAAGCATATTCTTGAATATTCTATTGTGTGTGGCCCTCTAGGCTCTTATCTCAATAGCAGTGAATAGTATTCACAGATCAATAACAGAGTCTAACAACCCATCAAGACCCTTAAAGAGATATAGAGTAGTCATATCAACGACAATCAACCTATGAATACGTACTGTGAAATATAATCTCTTTGTCTTTGATATCTCATAAAACAGGACACACACTTGTGTCATCGTCTTTTCTTGCTTTATTATTTGTTGATTTAACTGAATGAATTTACTCTCAACTACTATGACCATGGATTTATGAACACATTACCATCCTGATCAACCTGACCTGAGATATTATTTCCTCAACTTAGAAGCGACAAATTCTATATTGATCATTCAACTAATGTCATATCACCAATGACACACCCAACACAAATTAACTCATCACAATTTCATTATCATGGTTTTTGTCTTGCATCAATGTATGCAATCAAATGACACACATTGATAATGATCTCAAGTCAGGAGACCAATACACATGTCCTAAGATAGGGATATCCAATGGCACCCAAAACATGTGGTGTTCCTATTGACGAGTTTTTCCTCATGATCTCAACTATTAGATATCACAAAGTGTGAACTTCATGAGAAGAAGTCTCAATTCTTATGAGCCCCCAACACCTAAACATACACTGTATCTAGTCAACATGATGTTTCTTAACCATATGACATATATTTAAGATTAATGTCACAGTATCTCAAGGTTCTCATTATAGTCTGAGATCTGCTATAGTCTTTTGATATGAAAAATAATTTATAGACAATACCATTAAATAATGGAAGAAAGAATATCTACAATATAATGGTAAGTGTACATCATGCACAACTCACTGTATCTATGATATAGTAATCAAAAGTACTGTACAAGTTGGATCTTGGGCACCAACTATTACAACAAGTTGTGCTTGAGAGTAGCTAATTCACGTACGGGAAAAAAAAAAGTTGTCAGGGATGAGATTTTTGTTATGGATTTGGCCTGTTACTGTTGTACTAATTTCACCGTTGGGTGACACACATGTTTTCGATGTTCCTTTTTATGAATTTTTACCCTTAGGTAGTACGATCGAGAAGCATTAGATCATGCATCATAATAGACACATTAGGATTTATATTCCATACATATGTCATTCATATTTCCTATTGCCCATTGGGTGTGTATTGACTGTTTTAATTATGAATCCCTAACATTCTTTCTGGGAGAGAAGAAAGGGAAATTCTGGTTACATAAAGTGGCATAAACTTAAACAGTGTTTTCCTACATACCTTGATGATGCAACCTTATCTAACCATTTTTTATGTAGTTTGAGCTATGAAACCTTGTTTACATAGCCGAAACTTTTAGTTGGTTGCAGTTAAATGGATTTTCGATTGTAATTTATATTACAATATCTATAAATTGGGAATGTCAATTCATATAACTGAACCATCGTATGTAGACATGTTTCATTCTGAGATAGAATGTAAGAGACTGATTGCAGTTAAATGGAATGTCAATTGTAACTTATAAAGTTTATGTCTTTATAACTTGGGAATGACAATCCGTATAATTGGACTGTTATATGCACACTTGCTCGTTTAAATTTATATTGTTAGAAAAATGGTTGTTAAATGGGTATGCCAATTGAAACTTGTGTTTTCTTCTATAACTTGGAATTGACACCCTGTATAGAGATATGTCTGCATGATGGCCTTGGGTCAAGCGTTATGAGGGCGGCAATGACCATGCTCCTGAAGTGGTGGGACATGAACCACCTATAGTGCCACCACCAACAACTCTTATAGTACCACTTGTTATTCCTGGACTGGGCATCGACGTTCACCTTAGATAGGGTTTTCCATGTCTAGTGCAATCTGTAGAGGGAGCTCCACGACCTGCACCAACCATGTATGAGTTGACCAGAGAGTTCCAACCGCACCCACCGACCTTTTCAAGGGAAGGTAGTTCTCATGCTGCATAGTCTTGGTTAGGGGCTATGCTTATGATCTTTGAGCACCTGGATATGCCTTTGGAAAGGAGGGTGAAGCTCGCAATATACATTTGTGGATTTGTCAAGCGATGGTGAGATGTTCTTACATAGATAGATCAACATCAAGACATGGTTTGGAGAGGGACTTCCAAACTATTTTCCATAATTACTTCTCCCCAGAAACACTAAGAGTTGATCAGGCAAGGGAGTTTATGCATACAGAGCAGGGTGATATGTCCGTTATGGATTAATCAACTCATTTTACGGAGCTCCAGCGCTTTGTGTATACCTTTGCTGGTGATGAACTGTCTAGGGTGAGACCTTTTATAGATGAGCTCAAGTATTCCATCTGATCTCAGGTGAATTTCTTTCAACTGACTATTGTTTCTAAGATGGTGAACTAGACCCTTATTTCATAGCACAATTTGAGAGAAGCCGAGGGCATGGGGCATGTCAGTTTAGCACCTAGACAGGGAAGTTGTTTGTCTAGTAGAAAGAAGCGCCACTTTGAGATTCATCATGAGGGAAATGGTAGTCAGAGTATACACACTGGCAGTTATATGGTATACCATCAATGTGGATGGTCGGGTCACACGAAACCCCAGTGTAGTAGAGACCAACTAGAGTGTCGAGCCTGCGGTAGAATGAGTCATCTCCAGATATTTTATAGGACCTTTCCACCGGTTTCTAGTGAGAGTTGATTTGCACCAACTTCAAATTCTGGAATGAGATCTATGGTACCACTCCAGACAAGAAGCTGGAATACCACTGGCCGTGCAGTGCCAACAAAGCGGACCTACTCAGGGAGGTCAGGTTGTGACTCAGGGTCATGGATATGGCCAGTTATACACAGTACACCCTACACCTGAGGAGTAGAGTGCCAGACCATCTATAGTATGAGGTACGATGTTAACAACCACGACTTTAGTATCTGTTTTGTTTGACACATGCACCTCACACTCATTCACATATGTGGCTTTAATGGGTCATCTTGGTCTCGAGATTGAATACTTCTGTGAGGTGACGTCTCTGGACACTCCGTTGGGAACCCGATCAGAGAGTTTTTATCTCGAGATAGGAGACTACCATTTCTTATGGAACCTTTTCATCCTCAAGATGACATGCTTTGGCATAATTCTCAGGATGGATTGGTTGGTACGTTTTCGAGCCCATATTGATTATTATCGCTAGATGGTGTCTTTCTAATCACCTGAGGGTGGTAGCTACATTCACAAGGGAGAATGAGATACGTCTAGGAAACTCGAGCTTGACCTGAGCATCATAGTCTAGGTGGAGTGTTGGCCCAGATTGCCGGCCTTTATCTGGATGACCAGAGAGTACGACATGCTGTCTTTCCTCCAGCGGTGGACCGATTCAGCGATGTATTTCTTGGTGACTTTTCTGGACTACCTTATAAGAGAGAGGTAAAATTCACCATTGAACTTGTTCCAAGAGCATAACTAATATATATTCCTACGTACAAGATGACTCCTACCGAGCTTCAGGAACTCAAGCGACAGTTAGAGAACCTGGAAGCCAAAGTGTTTATATGACCAAATAATTCTTCTTGGGGTTCACCTATCCTTTTTTTCAAGAATGTAGATGGTACCCTGAGGCTATGTGTGGATTATCAGTGGTTGAATCAGATTACAGTTAAGGGATGATATCCATTTCCTCGTATAGATGATTTCTTTTACCATCTCCAAGGAGCCTGAGTCTTCTCGAAGATTGATTTGAGATCAGGCTATCATCTGATGTGAGTCAGACCCTCACATACTTACGACATTACGAAGTAGGTATGACCTTTACGAAAAACTATTTATGTCGTTCGATCTAACAAACACACCTGCTGTTTTTATGACCTTGACGAATTGGATTTTATACTCGTACCTGGATGCTTTTCTGGGTTTTGTGGATGATATCTTAGTGTACTCTCAGACTATACACAATCATGAAAAATACCTTGACATCGTACTGAGTACACCAAGTGTGCATAGGCTCCATGTCAAGCTCACCAAATTCCACTTTGGATCGACAAAGTCCACTTTTTGGGTCACATTATATCAAAATCTAGGATATCTGTGGATCTATAGAAGGTGAGATCTGTTGTTTCTTAGGAGCAGCCGAAGAACGTTTTCAATATTCAAAGCTTCATGGGACTAGTCGGTTACTATTAGCACCTCATTTAGAACTTTTCACGCCTTGCAACAACACCTCTTATGAGCTTGACCAAGAAGGGTGTAAAGTTTACATAGTCTGAAGCTTGTGAGAAGGATTTTCAGGATTTGAAAGGAAGGTTGACCTTGTCACCGATCTTGATTTTACTGAGCCTAGAAGATGCTACGTGGTTTATTGTGACGCCTTAGGTATCAAGTCGAGGGTTGTTTTGATGCAAGGGGAATAAGTTGTGGCATACGAGTCTTGTTAGTTGAGACCTCCAGAGCGAAATTGCCCAACACATGATCTCGAGTTAGCAGCTATTGTTCATTCCTTGCATTACTGGAGACATTAATTATTGGTGGGGGAGCGGTTCATGGTATACACAGACAATAAAAGCCTCAAATACATACTCTCAACGTGACTTGAACCTCCAAAAACGGAGATGGATTCGATATCTTCAGTTTTTTGACATTAAGCTTGCTTACATGTCAGGGAAAGACAACATAGTTCCTAATGCTTTGAGTCAAAAGACTCAGACTCAAGATGTTTAGGACTAGTAGTGAATGAAAATTGATGACTTTTTTTTCCTGAAATGCATCTGGAAGTTCAAGAATGTTACAAGCAGTCTTTTCTCGTGACTTTCTCAGTGGCTTCATTGGTTTTGGATAAGATAAAAAGGAGTCAAATTTCAGATCCTGAAGGATTGGTCATGAGGGAAAGTGTTTCAGGTTAGACCCACTGCCTAGTTGGGTCGTTGATGAGGATGAGATCCTGTATGGATTTCTGCAAGCATTCAAGAGGAATTGATGCAAGAATCTCATGCTTTTAAGTGGGATGTACATCCTAGATTCACAAATATGTATCGTGATATGCGCTGCCAGTATTGGTGGCCTAAGATGAAAAAGAAAATGGCAGACTTTGCTACTCGGTGTTCCACATGTCAATAGGGAAAGGCGGAACACCAACGACATGTTGGACTTTTACAACTATTACCCATCATGGAATAGAAATGAGACGACGTCACCATGGGCTTTGTGGCGGGGTTATTGAAGTCACTTAGAGGCATTGGCGTAATATGGGTAATTGTGGATAGGCCGACAAAGGTCACCCACTTCTTGCCTATCCGGAAGACCTTCTCAGCAGACGAGCTTGAGAGGCTATATGTCTGAGAGATCATCCATCTTCATGGGATTTTACACACCATTGTATCAGACATAGACACTTGGTTTGCTTCTTGGTTCTGGTAGGTGTTACAAAAGGCTCTTGGTTCGCAAGTACTTTTAAGTATAACATACCACCCTCAGACTGATGGTCTGTCTGAACACATTGTACAGGTATTGGAGGACATGCTTCGTACATGTTTTCTCAATTTTGGAGTCCCTTTGAAAAAACTCTTTCCTCTTGCAGAGTTTTCCTGTAATAATAGTTTCCAAGCGACTATCTAGATGGTTTCTTATGTGACACTCTACGGTAGGCCATGTCGTTCGCCTCTGTGTTGGTTAGAGGCAGGGGATACAATGCTACTGGGACCACATCTTATTCAAGAGACATCAGAGCAGGTACACTTGATCATGAAACGTATGACTACGACTCTATCTAGGAAGAAGTCATACATCGATCACAATTGTTGTCCTCTAGAGTTTGAGGCAGGGGATTGGGTCTTGCGAGTTTTGCCTAGATTGGGACATCAGTGAATTAGGCTGCAAGTTAAGCTAACGCCTAGATTCATTGGACCTTTTGAGATATTGGAGAGAGTCGGGCCGATACATATCAGATAGCTCTTCCCTAGCTGTACATGGCTATGCATGATGTCTTTCATGTTTCTCAGATCTGCTGTTATCATTCTGACTCATCCCATGTCCTTGATTCTAAGGAAGTTAAGTTGGAGGATGATGCTTCTTTTGAGGAGTATCCAGTTCGCATTGTTGATCGCAGCATGAAGACTCTTATAGGCAGGATGATTCCTCTAGTTCGGGTGTTACAACAACACAATCGTATGCAGGAGGAGACGCTTGAATGAGAGTCTGACGTACGTGCTGAGTGGCCAGAGTTATTCTCGGATGCATCTCAACCACTATTGGAAGACCAACTCGGAGACGAGTTGTGTTAAGGAGGAGAGGTTGTAAGATCCTGATCTTTCCATAAAGGTACAAATCCTTTAATTTTCTATCTGACCCTCTTGTCTTATCTTTATGAAAGTGCCCAAGGAACTAGAGGAGGTTTCAGGAGGTTCCGGGAAGGTTTTAGGGTAGGAGTTCAGGTTTTTAAGAGGCATAATATGTCTCATGGTTAGTGCATAGTTCGGCTAACTGTGCACCTCAGCCGTTGGATCAGAGGAGAACGGTTTGATAAACCACGCAATGAGGGCCAGAAAACCAAGCGAAGTCTACAATAAATTGTAGGTCCAATTCGCACGGTTTGAAAAACCGTGTGATCAAACCGTATGCCCTTTAAAAAGGCTAGAAATTACTATTTTCCCTCATTTTCCATAAATCTAAAACCCTCCTTCCCATTTGTGTGCACAACAGCCCATCAAAGCTCCCCCTCTCCCTCTTCAAGGTTTTGATGGATCTCTTTCATCTGGACTCCGATTCGATTGTTGTTCATCACGTTGGATCACCCTTGGTAAGTCTAATATTCCTTTGTCTTATTTCTTCGATTTTCTTTGTCGTCTTAGGTGTTATCTCCATGTGAGATAATATACCTTATTTTCAGAGTTTTTATCTGGTTTTCCATTTTCTCTCATTCCAGCCCAAATCTGAGATCGATACTGGACGAAAAGTCTTCTACAAGGATAAGGTAGTTGGTCTAGTCCTTTTCCCTAAAAGTCTTCATGTTTATAATTTGTATCATTATGTTGTATGCTAGACTTTTTGCGTGATGCCTCTAAAATGTGTAACCCTTTTAATCAATCACAGACTGTGTCCTTGATGTACCATGAGACCCCTTAACACCGTTGGAGGTCGATGACCTCAATCCGAACCACCCCTAAGGTGTGTTTGGTTTGACACCTATAAAAAGGAATGAACTAAATGAATTAATTGTTACGGAAATGGCAAGAGAAACAAGCAATAAATGACAAACGATTCACATAAAAGTAAAAGGGAAAAAACAAAAGAACGAGAAGAAGATCACAAAACACAATGATTTACGTTGTTCGAGAAAAATTCTTGAGTCCACAAAGTCATAATCACTTCGCTAATTCAGGAGTAGAATTATAGGGAGTTAATTAGAGTTTCACACACATAAACCCTAGCTCATATGAGCTAATAAAGAAGATGATGAACTATTCCACCAACCGCACAGTAAGTCCATTGTGTTACAGTGCCGCAACTACCCACGTCCGCACTTCTATAGTGTCGGTGGAAAGAAGTCCACAGAACTACAATATCGTTGTCTCCAAAGGCCGAGATGCAACATTGCCCCATCAGTGTCGCCTGATTAGCAATGCTACAGTTCCATGTCGAAGCCCACACTGCTACCAGTGCCATGTTGGTGTCACCGATTAGTACTGGTATAGTGTGTCAGCATTGCTACAGTTCTCAAGATTTTGGTTGGGGGCCTTCAACCCTTGGATCCTCGGAGTAAGGGCGCGCTGCCCCTACATGTCCCAACAACCTCACCACGGAGGTCAAACCATAGAGTTGTGATCTGGTGTGTAGTCTGAGATGCTAACATTCAGCTCAATTTCATCCAAAACGGACCGAGCTACACCATTCCAACAATCTCCCAGTTGGAGCCTGATATGATATAATGACATGCTTCAATGCTACTAACTTAAATAACTTATTTAATCTGATCCTCTCCTCTTCTTCAATCATCATTGTGTGATTTCATTCACAACTTCAATTTCAAACTAACAATTTATGAAATACCAGATGTTTTCCCTTATTTGATCTCATAGTGTTTTTATATATTCTGCCTCTCATCCTCCATTCATCAGTGGAGACCAATAGAGGCACTACAATGTCTCAAATTCTCTCTCACAATTGACTTCATCAACATGTTTGTCAGATTTTTGGTCTCATGAATCTTCTGTAATGTCAACAACTCATCCTGTATCAAGCCTATGATAAAATGATACTTCAACTAAATGTGCTTCATCTGGACATGAAACATTGAGTTCTTTGCAAGATGCATAACACTCTGTCACAGTGCAATACATTTTCCTCTCGTTTTCTATCTAACTCATCCAAGAAGTTCTTCAACCAAACCATATCCTTCCTGGATTCTGTTAAAGGAATGTACTCTAGCTCTATGGTAGATAGAGTCACCACCTTATGCAATTGAGATATCTAGCTTACTGCAATTCCTTCACAGGTAAATACATAACATGTGGTACTCGTCCTTATGTCAACATCACCTCTAAGGTTAGCATCCACATACCCCTATAATGATTTTTCTTTCCCAAAACTCAGAGATACTTCCTTTCTTCCCTTTATATGTCTCAGTATCCACTTCACAAGTTCCCAATGTTGTTTTCCAAGGTTATTCATATATGTGCTCATAACTCCCACTGCGTGAGCAATGTCAGGTCAAGTACAGACCATGACTTACATCAGGCTTCCGACACCTGATGTGTATTGAACCTTTACAATGTATTTAACCTCTTCTACTTTCTTCGGTGATTGATCCTTTGATAATTTAAAATGTATTTCCAGTGGAATAGAGATTGGATTTGCTTCTAGCACGGTCTCTTGTGATCTCCATCCCCAAAATCTCGCCAGCTTTTCCAAGATTTCATCTTGAACTCCTCAGCCAGCTGCCCTTTCAACTCATCAATCATCTGCATACATAATCCTATAATGAGCATGTCATCCACATACAGAATTAGTATAATGTATTCATCATCAAAAGACTTGATGTCACAACATTGAACAATACCACACCATTTGTACGCATTTTTAGACATGAATGCATCTAACCTTTTGTTTCACTATTTGAGTGTCTTTTTCAACTCATATAAGCTCTTTTGGAGTTTGAACACTAGGTCTTCCTTCCCTGAAACAACGTATCCCTTTGGCTGTTGCATACAGATATCCTCCTCTATATCTCCTTGAAGGAAAACAGTCTTGAAATCAAACCGCTCAAGGTTGTGTAAGTCTTTCGATGTAACAATATTGGGAATCATCTGAGTGGTGGTAAGCTTCACGATATGTGAGAAATTTTCAGTGAAATTCGCACATTCCTTCTGTTGAAAACCTTTCACCACCAGTCTTTCCTTATATCTCCTCTTACTATCATGTTATTTCTTGACATGATACACCCATTTGTTTTGCAATGCCTTATTTCCTTGTGGCAAAGGTGTTAGATCCCAAGTATTGTTGTCATGTAATGAAGAAATCTCCTCCTTCATAACCAACTCCAACTTGTTCGACTCCTTCAACTACAGACTCCTTCAACTACATTGCTTCTTCAAATCATTCTGGTTTTCCATTGCGAGTCAATAACAAATAATGTAAGGATGGTGAATACTTCTACACATTCCTTCTCACCCTTTTTGATCTCCCAACTCTACTTGAGGAGTAGGCTCCATTAGTCCCAGTTTCATATGCTCAGGTACACTTTCAAGCTCAACTTACTGATGATACTCAGATTCTTTATTCTCATTATCAACTTTTGTTGTATACCTTCATTAAATATCACGTTCTGGCTTCTGATGATCATCTTGTTATTATCATTCCAAAAGCAATCAAACTTGTACCATAGCCAATGCATAAACATGATTTGAACTTAGCATCAAACTTGTACCTTTCAGAAACACTATATGTACATATGCCAAACAACCAAAGACTCATAAATTTGAGTCTGACCTCTTTTCCAGACCAAAGCTCATTGGGTAGACTTTCTTCCATCGGTACAGATGGGCTCTTGTTGATAAGATTTACTGCCACGCCCACTGCCCCAGCCCAAAAAGTCTTGGGTAACCCCGAGTGAAGCCTCATGCTCCTGACACATTCATTCAATGTCTTTTTCATCCATTCAGGTACTCCATCCTACTGTGGTGTAGTTGGAAGAGTCTTTTAATATCAAATTCCATTGTCATAACTTAACATTTCATCTTTGTTCATGATTCATTCTCCACTATGGTCTTCCACTTCCAAAACACCTTAAATACATTCGATTTTATTTTCATAAAGTAAACCCATATCTTCCTAGTTGATTCTTCGATAAATGTCACATAATATAGTGATCTTCCAATGGAATGTATTAGTGAAAACCCCTATACATTAGTGTGCACCAGGTCCAGCTTCCTGACCTTCGGTGTTCTGCCTCCTTTTACAAAGGATACCTTCTTTTTTCCAAGGATATAATCTTCAAAAAAGACAAATTCCACCAAATTCGGCTCTAGAAGCATTCCTTTTGTTGTCAGCAACTTCATACCCTTCTCACTCATGTAACTTAGCCTATAGTGTCATAGTTGTGAATCCCCAACAAAATTTATTGATACAAGCATGTCCATGCAAGTTTCTGTCATATTGTAAAGAGTTTCATTCTTTACTCCACGAGCCATGACCATAGCTTCCTTGGTAATCTTACATGTACCACTAGTGAACATGGCACTAAAACCTACATCATCAAGCTACTTGATAGAAATAAGGTTTCTTATCAGTCCAGGGATACACCTTACATTCTTCAAAACCAACAAACTCCCACGGTTGGTTTTAATCTGTGCATCTTCCTTCCCCACAATTTGTAAGGGTTCATCATCAGCAAGATGCACCTTGCCAAAATTTTTAGAAACATAACTGTTAAGGAAACCCTTTTCTGATGTGGAATGGAAGGATTCCCTCCCCCTGAGTCTAAAATCTAAGACTTCATAGGGCTATCCATGCTCAGTAGGAACACATCATTAGTTCCTAAGATTTTTCTTGATGTCCTCAGACACAGACTGTCTTGGATGATCTCCTTATACTCCAATCGGGTCTTTCCCAAGATTACCTTGGAATTGTCCTCGGGCTCAGTTAGAAACTTTTAGGGTGCAATGCCAATGGTTCACCCATTGGATTACACTAATAACATATAGCCTTAAGATCTCAGTTGATCACTCCGAGTGGGATCAACCTTCTAAGGTCATGGATGTCATGGGTCTCACGTGGATCTCTTGTGATTATTATACATGGACACCTTGACTATGTTCCTTGGGTCCTTGGCCGAATAATAGTCAGATGCTCAGAGACATCCGGCTTAGCCTGAAGTAGGTAGGGTCAACCAGATATCCCACAAGGAGCCTGAGCTTGACATAGTTGTCATTATTTTTTCGCCTTACATTTATTATACCCGCACACCTGCATTTTATATTAACATATTGGATTTGCATTAGACACCGCTGGTGGCGGCCTATTGAGTTTTACTCACACCCTGTTTGGGATGTCGTTTGGTACTCGAAGAGATTTTGTGGATGCAGGAAAGGAAAGGACAAGGGGAAGAACCTAACTATAGACACTTGATCTCTTTTAGGATTGGGAGCACATGGATGAGCCAGTGCTCGGGATGCTCATGGTGATTAATGCTTTTGGTTTTGTTGTCTTCTTTTTGTATATGTTGGTACTATTGTATGCCTGCTACCATGTCTCCATGTTTCATATTTTTTATAACCATGAAATCACCCTTATATAGTGTTGTTTACTGCTTTATGTCTATTATTTATTATTTGGATAGTTTACTTCCACTACCTTATTTCACTTCCGCTGTGTTATTTATTATCCTGTTGTTTTCTTTTCCACTGTGGTACACTCTGATAAAGAAGGCATAGTCTCCCCACTGTACCACCATACACTCTCACTTCTAGTCGACATCCTCTAACATATGGAGAGACATGCTTGAGACCTTGTGGTTGACCAAACTGATCACTTGTTATGAATTGGGTCTAGGACATCACATATTTCCTTCGACTGATGCACTCTGATATGGATGAGTGAACTAGTATAGACACACCTGATCGATAAAAACAAAACTTTAATATTTGATGGGGAGTGAAAATGATTTTGTTGTGTGTTTTTGTTTTGTGTGCCTAAGGAAATGCACTATCTTAAGTTTGGGGAATTTGATATTACATATTAATTCATAATTTTATGTTACTACCATCCCTGGATTTCATTATTAAATGGTTAATTTCCATTCAATGTTCATGTTTTGATCATAAACATATATTGAGTATTGTTCGAATTCATTCAGTTACACTACAATTTACTATTTTGATCCTATATTTTAAATATACTGATATAAATTATGTTATTCTTGTTTTTTAGTGATCCGAATTAAAATTACAACAAATTATTCATCTGTATATTTGGCTAATTCAGCCATCTAAAGGGCCATATAGACCACACGAGAAGGCCTAATGAATCTATTAATGAATATGGACTAGCTATGACGTAATATTTTCTTAGCTCAATCTAGAAGTATAAATTCATTGATACTCCATGAGAAGTCCATAGACATTACACTACAACTTGGATAAAAATTTCAAGGCCCAAGTCATCCTTAATGGGGTTCAATTCATGCATGAAAGTTCATCCCGCAATTAAGACCTAGATTTAAGAGTGGCTCACCATTATTGACTTTTCTACCAATCTATCCAACCAATTAAGATGAAATTTTATGGGTATAAATTAAATATATACTTGAACAAATTTTTAGAATAATTTTATCCAAAATATAGGTATCTTCATAGCCATAAATACATTCACATTTAGGACCTGGAAAAATTCGGGACAATTCTGGACAGGCGCACATGGTTTTACAAAACATCGATAACTTTGGATCTGAAAAGTCTAATGGACGCCAAATTTGAAGGGTGAAATTTTCACATCCATATCTAAAACTTTTAAGAATAATATATTTCGATATTCAGCTGTATAAATGGTCAAATATTCAATCCAACTTGAAGAGAATTTTTGGAAGTCAAACAGTCCACCAACTTGATCCATAAATACATTCCCTTCTTCTCCTTGTAAGGGGTTGACGCTTCATCACATAGGAGGATACATTGGTATGAACAAAACCTTTCTGAAGTACTAGTATGACCTTCAAAACTCAAGATTCTACTTTATAAACCATTCCTTCATGCTTTCTTTTCATTTTCTTCAATTGCTTTCAATTGTAATCACATAAGTTTGATTGTAATATCATTTGAATTTTAATTCATGTCTTATCATCATCATCTCTTATTATCATCCACCTTCTATTGTGTAATATTAATGGTATTAAAATAGTTTAAATAATTTTTAAAACACTGCCCGATTTCACTTTCATATTCAATAAAACATGTGTGTTTACCTCCCTTCATTTGTGTATGTTCGGTGTACAATTCTTTTCTTATATCATTTCTTTCCCTTTTTAATTTAACTCATAATAAAAAGCAATATAAACCATATTTTTAACCACCCAAATAGATGATTAAGTCTCCCATTGGTGTGAGTTTCAGTTTTGGGATGTTAAGTGATTGAGAGATTTCTTTTATCAAACATTCAATGAATTAATATTGTGTATGTAAAACAAGAAATGTTATGGATTAATGACACGCTTTGTTTGACATATGGATTTCACAAATTATTAGAATTGTAGGTACACATGGGTTCATGAAATATTAAATCTTTCATCAATGGGATTTTATAATGATTAGAACCCTATTTAAGGCTTGAATTAAAGCCAAAATAATTGAGACTTCTAATTGAAATCACCTCGTGAAGTGAATGTTAATTTAATGAAATATTTTGTAAATTTTAAGGATATCATAAGTTTATATCCCTAATGATGAACTCACCTTGATCATTATTAAATTATTAAATCAAACTTAATCCATAAATCAATTTAATTAAGTCCTGAAAACAAACTCCCCATTCAACTGACACATCTCCACAACTACAAGATGATCCATAATATTCTTCTAGTCCAATGGAGCTCAACACAAATTTTTATCAAAGGAACACCAACTCTCAACATCCAGTCCAGATCATTTAAAGTGCATTCAATTGTTGCATATTAATTTTTCTAAGGTTCGGTGCTCTGTTATAATGTGTATAGCGGTGCTCAGATTGAATCTCTAGTGATGGTACTATATTTTATACTCAATTGATTTTGTTTTGTATTTTGAATGAGGGGTTTTTTTGCAGATCTTAATTAAATTGATTTATGTATAAAGTTTGATTTAATAATTTAATAGTGATTGAGGCGAGTTCATCATTGAGGATGTAAGCTTATGATATCCTTGAGCTTTGCAAAACATTTCATTAAAATGACATCCACTTCACGAGGTGATTTCGATCAGAATTCCCAATTCTGTTGGATTTAATCCAAGCCTTAACTAGAGTTTTGATCATTATAAAATCTCATTTATGGAAGGTTCAATACTTATAGTTCCAATAATCTATGGAACCCACATGTCAAACAAAGCATATCATTAATCCCTAACATTTCTTATTTGACATACATAGTATAAATTCAATGAATGTTAAATAAGTGAAAGATATCAATCACTTAACATCCCCAAAATTATGACTCACCCCAATGGGGGATTTAATCATCCATTTGGGTGGTTAAAAATCTGTTATATATATATTTTTTATGACAAGTTAAATGAAAAAGGGAAGGAATGAGATGAGAAAATAATTGTGCACCGAACACACACAAATGAAGGGAGGTAAACACACATTTTTGATTGAATGAGAAAGTGAAATAAGGATTTTAAATTTTATTTAAACTATTTTAAGACCATGAATATTACACAACATAAATTGAATGAGAATAATATATTATGATGATGATAAATTCATTAAAATTCAAATGAAATTATAATCAAACTTACATGATTATAATTGAAAACAATTGAAGTAAATGAAAAGAAAGCATGGAAGAATAGGTTCTCAAGTAGAAACTTGAGTTTAGTAGGTCCTATCAGGACTTTGGAAAGGATTTTTTTCATTACAATGTATCCTCCTAAGTGTTGAAGTTCCAACCCCTTGTAAGGAGAAGAAGATAATTTATTTATAGCCCAAGGTGGTGGAATATTTTCTTTCCAAAACTGCCCTTCAAGTTGGATCAAACATTTGACCATTTATAATATTGAATCTAAAAAAGTATTCTTCTTAAAAGTTGTAGATATGGATGTGTAAAGTTCACCCTCCAGATTTGAAATCCATTGGACTTTTAGAGCCAAATTTATGTTTATTTTAGTAAACCATGTGATGTTGTCCAGAATTGCCCCAGATTTTACCATGGCCTAAATGTGAATGCATTTATGGTTATGAATGTGCCTTAATTTTGGATAACATTCTTATAATTTGTTTTTGTATTCATCTTGAATTTCTACCCACAAAATTTCATCTTAATTGGGTGGTTGGATTGGTATAAAAGTCAATAATGGTGAGTTTCTCTTAAATCCCGAGCAGAATTATGTGTTGGAATTTCATGCATGGATTAGATAGAACACACCACTTGGAACTATTTGAGGCGAAGGTGTGGATATTCACCAGATATATTAAGGAAATAAGGAAAAATATGAATCAAACCAGATTTGAGTTTAAAATATGCCTCAATGTTTAGGTATTGAATACTAAGAGGTTGATAATTTATATCAGGGGAAATGAGTTCTTTAAGGTTTTGATCCATAGGATTGATCATGTCTTGATCAACTGGATGGTGAATGAATGACTCTTTAGTGATTTAATTATCCCTAATATTTTTCCTAAGTCGTTGAAGAGTTTTCTCAATTTCAAGATCAAACAAATTTGAGGAATTATTTGGGAGGCTATGAGGTATTCTGAGAAATTATGAAAGGATGAGGTAGGAGGGGTTTTCTATGTGTTTTTTATAAGATTTTTCAAAAGAATAAAAAGTAAAGTTGAAAAGTGATTTAAAATACTATTTTTGGGAAGATAATAAGCTTTGGAAAACTGGGGCTGATATAGTGATTAAGAGATGTGTTGATGAAGATTAACATTCCTCTATCTTAAAATTCTGCCACTCAATGCCTGGAGCAGACCACTTCAGACCACAAAGGACCTCTCAAAAGGTTTTAAACTCTAGATTCTTTTGGAATTCACTTTTCAAGGACTCACATGAGTTCTTTCAATCATTTCCCACTTGCCAAAAATTTGGCACAATTTCCAAAAGAAATAAAATGCCCCCAAAGCCTTTATTCTTCTGTGAGATCTTCAATGTTTGGGGCATCAATTTCATGGGATCATTCCCCCCTTCCAATGGATTCTCATAAATTCTTCTTACGGTCGACTATGTTAATAGGTGGGTCGAGGCCAAACCCACTAGAAAAGATGATGCAAATATTATTATTGAGTTCCTTAAAACTCACATCTTCCATCGATTTGGAACTCAATTTGTCTTGGTAAGTGACTTAAGAACCCATTTCTATAATAAAACCATGAAATATCTGTTGAAAAAGAATGAAGTTGTATACAAAACATCAACTACATATCACCTCCAAACAAATGGTTTGGATTAAATTTCTAATAGAGAAGTTAAAAGAGTGCTTAAGAGAATTGTTAAGACCACAAGAAAAGATTGGTCTGAAAGACTTTGTAGATCAATTTAGGCTTATTTAATTGCCTATAAAACACTAATTGGGATGTCTCCATTTAGTCTGGTTTTTGATAAAGCATGTCATTTACCAGTTGAAATCCAACATAAGTCATTTTGGAATGTGAAAACTAGTAACTTTGTTTGTGAAAAATCTGGTGAAGAGATATTATTGCAGTTGACTTAACTGGAAGAGATTCACCTTGATTCTTATGAGAATTGCAATCTCTATAAAGAAAAAACTAAGGTACTCCATGAAAAACACATCTTGTGAAAGACATTTCATAATGGTCAAAAAGTAAATCTCTTCAATTCTCAATTTTGGATTCACCCAATTTACCTTAATTCTTGTTAGGAAGTTTCTTTTATTATTAATAATGTCTACCCATTTGGTGCAGTGCAAGTTCAAGACCCTTCTTCCAAAAGGAAATTCATGATTAATGGGCATCAATTAAAGCATCACCATGAGAGGACACACATCGTAGTAACCACATTGACTTCCACCAGATCCCCAATTGTTGGAGTAGACCCATCATTGGATAGATATGGAAACCCACCAAATCCAAACCAGAGGGAACCACTTTCCCTTTAACTCCCTATCCCTCTCTTTATCCTCCACATTCTCTCTCTCTATCTCTTATTATCTCTCTCTTTACCTCTCTTTCTTATTATTCCTCTCTCATTATCTCTCTCAATTTTTTACCACTTCATTCATCCACCATGTTATTTTTCCCTCTCTTTTGTGTGGGTGTGTTTAAAAAAAACAAAAACCCAAAAAAACAAAAAAAAATGAAAAGAGACATAAATTTTGAAGAGAATATGGTAGATGAATTTTTTGAACCACATGAGAATAAAAATAGAATAATATCCTCTCATTACCCTTACATTTATCTTCATTTCGAAAGTTCATTCGAGTCTATGAAACCCTTTTTTTATAACCACATTACAAGCCAAAAAAAAATTCTCACCCAATATCTACATAGATTTTCATTGCATGATTTATTAAAATTTAAGTGTGGGGGAATGTATTTTATTTTGGGAATACTTTCCTCAATTTTCAATGTGTCATCATATGCTTTAGGGAAATCATCCATTTAAGTATGGGGAGTGGTTGTCATTTGGTGAGGTTTGGGAATGGATTTATGTTCATGTTATTTTGTGATGGTACCAGGGAACATGACAGAAGGTGGTGGATTGGAGATTTAATTTTTTTTCATCATCAGAGGGACAAAACTTCATCATCTATGGTTATTTGAGCCCTCATATGGTTTTAGGATCTTTCATGGGTTAATTAGAGTATAGAAAATAAAATAACAAGTACCTCATTCCGATTTGAAGTGCGCACATCTATTATAAGTCGCCAGTGACCGTTTCTTAAAGGATCTGATGTCGAACACCTCTAGATCATCCACACATGCTTCTCAAATCCGCACGTATGTCATTCATCAAATTCCGGGTGCTAGCGTGGAACTATGACAATCACTTCGACATCACAATGATCACCACGATCACCAACCTTTGATTCATGAAGTCATTCATGGATTGTTCTCTTGGATTGAACGATTCTCTCTCTAAGAGTTGGGAGGAGAGATAAGCTCTCAATTTCAAACTAACTAATAGTATGTTGGATTGATCTTACCTCTACTTACATAGTGCATGTTCAAAATACCCGGTTAGGGTTCCTCGACCCCTATATATTTAACGTCCACTAAATAAATAATTAATTATAACAAACTAACTGTATCATAAATATTATTTATATTTTATCACATACCTGTAATATATATATTAAATATATTAAATAATAAACCCAATTCATTTACTTGATTGGTAATTCTCAAAAATATTAAATGAACCTAGAATATTAAAATAATATTCATTCACATAATATTAATCTTTGTATTTACTTAAACACTTATAAATAATTTTAATAAATAAATTTAACTCAATTATTATTTACTTAAATAATAATGATTTTATTTATTTATCGATGATCTATAAAATTTAGACAAATATTAGACCCCATGATGGGTCCCACCATGTCCTATATACCTATTCATCTAAATAGGGCAGATTCTTGAATGCGCTATTGTGTGTGACCCTCAAGACCCTTATCTTGATAGCACTAAATAATATCCCCAAACCAATAGTGAAGTCTAGAAACCCATCAAGGCCCCTAGTGAGATAAGGAATAGTCATAGCAATGACAACCAACCTATGAACACATAGTATGTAATATAATATCTTTTTTATATGATATATCATAAAGCAGGATGAACGCTTGTGTCATCGTCCTTCCTTGCTTTATTATTTATTGATCTAATCGGATAGACTTACCTTAGACTACCATGGTCATGGATTTATAAAGGTATTACCATCCTGATAAACCTGGCTAGAGATATTTCTTCCTCAACTTGGAAGCGAAATTTTTTATCTTGATCATTCAACCAATGTCATACCACCAATGACTCACCCAACACAAACTACCACCCCACAACTTCATTGTTACAGTTTTCACCTTTCATCAAAGTACACAATCAAATGGAACATGTTTATAATGATCTAAAATTAGGAGACCAATACACATATTTGTAGATATGAACAACCAATGACACCCAAAATATGTGGTTTTCCTATTAGTGGGTATGTCCTCATGATCTCAACTACTAGAGATCATCAAGTGTGAACTTCATGAGAAGAAGTCTTAATGCTTAAGATATCTCAACACCTAATATTCTCTCATCATTTGTGTCATTTTAGTATGATGTATCTGGACCATATGAAATTACTTTAAGATTATTTTCATAGTATCTATAGGTTCTCATTATGGTTTAGAAACTCCTATAACCCTTTGACATGACACACAATCCAAGGAAATTACCATAAATATAGTAGATGCAGAAGTATCGATGATATTATGGTAAGATAAACACATGTATATATATCAAATTGTATACATGTAGTGGTCATCAAAGTACATCACAAGTTGGGTCTAGGGAACTAACTTTCAACACTCCCACTTACACTAGAGACAACTGCTAACATGTCTCAATTCACTAACTCTCACATGAGAATCATGCTTCTGTTGAGATATGGATTTAGTTAGGGGGTCTACCACATTGTCCTCTATAGTTGCTCTGCTAATTATGACTTCACCTCTCTGAGTAAAAACCCTCAAGAGATAAAATTTTCAAAGTATATTCTTTGGCCCCTGGTGTGACCTGGGCTCATTGGCTAGTGCAACTATTGCAGTATTATCACAATAAATTGGAACAGGGTCTGTACTGCTAGGCACAACACTAATGTCTGAGATAAAGTTGCTTATCCAAACTTCTTCCTTTGTTGTATCAGAAATCATTATATACTCATATTCTTCTATAGAATTGGCGACCATGGGTTTCTTCGAGCTTCTCCATCTTACTACACCACCATTCAAGAAAAAGATGTAACCTAACTGTGATTTCAGATCATTATGATCTATTGGAAGCTAGCATTAGTGTATCCTCTCACTACTAGTTCCTCATCTCCTTCACACACTAGGAACACATCCTTTGTATGCCTCAAGTACTTCAGGATAGTTTTTATAGCTATCTAGTGCAACTCTCCTGGATTACCTTGATACCATATCATCATGCTTAAAGCAAGGGAAATATAAAAAATTGTACATAGCATGACATACATGATAGATCACACTATCGAGACATAAGGTATTTTATTCATTATTTCAATCTTCTCTTGTGTTTGTATACACATTCCCATGGAGGGATCGATACCATGTGACATGGTCAACAATCCTCTCTTGGATTATTCCATACTGCACCTTTTGAATACCTTATCAATATATGTACGTTGACTTAGGATAAGAAGCCTTTGAGATCTATCTTGATAGATCATGATTCCTAGAATGTAGGTTGTTTCACTTAAGTATTTCATGGAGAATCATTCATTTAACCAAGTCTTAACTGACTGTAAGACTTTCACTTCTTCTCCCATAATTAATATGTCATCAACATATAGTACTAGGAAAATGATGACATTACTATTAACCTTCTTATAGACACAAGACTCACTTTCATTTTTGAAAAACCAAAATTCTCTTATGGCCTAGTCAAAATGAACATTCCATGACCGTGATGATTGATTCAACCCATAAATGGATCTTGATATCTTTCACACTTTACTGGAATTCTTTGACCTAAAAAACCCTTCTAGTTGAGTCACATAGACGTCTTCAACCAACTTACCATTTAGAAAAATCAGTTTTGACATCCATTTTCCAAATCTCATAATCATGGAAGGTTGTTATTACAAGAAATATTCTGATGGATTTTAGCATTGCTAATGGTAAGAAGGTTCCATTTTAATCTATGTCTTGTTGGTATATTATAACTTCCCTACCAGTCTTGCCTTATAGGTATTGACATTACCGTCCATGTCTAGATTTTTCTTAAATACCCATTTTCACCCAATGAGTTTTACATAAGCTGGAGGGTCTACCAAAATCCAAAATTGATTCTAGTATATAGAATTCATATTAGAATGCATGACATCTTTCCATTTAGCATCATAATTTCCTTATACTTATTCCATATGGGTTAGTGGTTCATCATCCTCAAGGAGTAATGTGTCACCTGAATCGATGATAAGAAAACCGTAATGATCTGGTTCTCTAACCTCTCGAGTAGACCTACGCAGTACTTGTGTGTCGGGAACTTCTTTATTTCCCACTGTCTCTTGTGGAGATTGTTCATGTACCAACTCATGTGCATTGGAGCATTAACTTCATCGAAGTTAATCTTTATCCTGTTATTTAGTCTTGAAAAAAATCCTTGCATCCCTATGCATGCATGTGTGATAGACTGAGTTTCTTTCTATATTGCGACTCATATGGAATCTCATTTGTAACTTTAGTAGGTACACAGTTAAGGGTATATGCCACTATCTGTAAGGTGTATCCCCAAAAGGATAATGGAATATTAACATGACTCATCATTGATATGACAATATCAAGAAAGGTATTATTCCTCCTTTCTCTAACACCATTTCACTGTATTTTATAAGGGGGAGTGAGTTGAGATACTATCCCACATAGTTTCAAGTGATCAATGAAATATTGGTTAAGATATTATCCACCTCAGTCTGAAGGGAGTGTCTTAATCTTATTACCAAGATAGTTTTCTAATTCATGTTTGTATTCCTTAAACACATGAAAGGAATCTGATTTATACCACATTAAGTAGATATAATCATACATACTATAGTCATCAGTAAAAGTAATT
This sequence comes from Viscum album, assembly GCA_963277665.1. Classification (NCBI taxonomy): domain Eukaryota; kingdom Viridiplantae; phylum Streptophyta; class Magnoliopsida; order Santalales; family Viscaceae; genus Viscum; species Viscum album. The sequence continues at coordinate 547,137,942 of OY728140.1, forward strand.
AAGTGTGAAAACCCACCCATTTCCTCAACTATAAATAGACCAAATAAAACAATATGAACTAATTCTAGTAATTCAGTGGCTCTTAATACGTTCCCAGAGAAGGGTTCTTTGGTCGTTTTCCCTTATAAACAAGTGTAACATACATCCAAGGGATTTAACTCAAATGATTCTAAATACCATGCTTGATGTAATTTTTGTAATCACTTCTCATTTACATGACCAATCCTGAAGTTCCATATGCGGGTGTTATATGAGTCTTGCTTATTGGTTTTGTCATTGATTTTCATTACCGAGTTTTCAAGTTCAAGTCTATATAATCCATTATTGAGATGCGTCATACCATAACAGATGTTATCCTTATAAAAGAGACAACTTTTATTTCCAAACTTGAAATAAAATCTCAGTGTCCATACTTGAAACTGAGATTATGTTTCTAATTACTGAAGGTGCATAATAAAAATTACTTAATAAAAGAACCAACCCACTTGGAAAAGCCAGATGATATTCTCTCACTATTAAGGCTAATAGACTCGCACCATTTGCAACTCAGATATCCACTTCACCTTTTTCAATCTTCTTAAATCTATTTGGTTCCTATATATGAATACAAATGTGTGAAGCGCCGTCTTGCTTATTCCAACTCCAAAATTCTTCTTTTAGTGGACTTTATTTCCATATATAAAGAAGAGAACATCCTGCTCATTTCTATGCCTCTATATCCTTGGGTTTTTGGAAGGATGGTGTATCTACGTCTTCGATTTGGACTTAGCCTTAGACCCCTTATCCTTTCCCTTCCTCCTCTTGTTCACCATAAGTACTGAAGAATTTGTATTCTTCATATCTTTATCAGCTTAGAGAACTAAAGTCAAAAGATCCAGGAGAGACTTTTTTATGTTATTCATGTTGTAGTTAACAATGAAGGTTGAAAAGCTTGACGGTAAAGAGGCAATTATTAGATTAGTTGCAAGTTCATGGTTCAGTTTGAACCCAAGGGTTTCAAGTCTCTCAATGTAAGTGATTATCTTGAGTACATGAGGTCCTTCTTGATTCCCTTCTGCTAGACTGCACCTATACAGTTAATTATAAATCTCATACATTTCTTGCCTAACTCTCTTCTAATATAATTCTTAGAGACGAGTAATCATCTTGTAGGCATATTTTTCCTCATGCATTTTTTGCAATTGAATGGACATATATGACAACATGATGCATTGTACATATAGTGAATCATTTAAATGCTTCTTATATTTATCTTTATCTTCCTTTATTTCTCCCTAAGGAGGCTCGACATGAAGTGAGGACTCCAACACATAAATCTTCCTTTCTTGGCATAGTACTATGCATAAGTGCCTATACCACTCCTGGAAGTTATGGCTGATCATTTTATTTTCTTTATCCAATATGGATCATAGTGATAATGTTTCAGTGGTGTCGGTGATTTTCATTTCTTATCTACAATAAATAAATTTTGCAGTTAATACTTTATCTTGATTACCTTTTAGACATTTTTGATTAATCAATTATTAAATTATTAAATGTCTCCCACTATTTTATTAAACCTCAATAGACCTCACTATTAGATTCGAAATAATATGTTTCTTGAGTATTATAGTGGCGAGGATCCTCGAAACCTCCCATCATAGTCTACAAGCTATGACTATGCCACCACTCAGAGAGTTTCAAGGTAGGATTTAAACTATCCAACCACTTTTACTCGTAGTTCCTTGATCTGTTGTGTAAAGTCCCAGCTTATCGGAATTGTAACCTTGATTCCCTCAACGATTTTCCTCTAAAGTGATAACAAGATATCTATAACTACTCCTTTTCTACCAACTTTAGTTAATTCAACCTATTACTCTCATAAGAACTCCCTGGTAGTAGGATACACTCTGAAATATGGCTAACGAGCATGCCACACACCAAGTTTTGTTCAAATTTGAGCAGTGAAAGGAGTTTATGACTTAATATATCTTTGAGGGATTTTATTATTTCTTAAAAAATGTAATCCATTTCTATTAATATGTTCTATCTATGTTTTTGTGCTCACAACTAAACATGCATTAATATAAAAACATACGTCTCATCCTTATGAATTTTATCTTCTTTATAATTTTATGTGATCACACAGTAAACATGCACTTGTATAAATAAAAAGAAATGCATAAAGTAAATTTAATCTACTTGACTGGTCTTGAGCATCTAATTGTGATTGATCCATTTTTAAATAATGGATGAATCTTGACCTAGGGGTTTTCATAACTGAGTTGAATCCTAGATCGTATTGTATCTTTCCCCCAATCTAGTGTATTCACTTCTCTTCCGGTGTACCGCCTCATCTTGGAAGGGTCCACGATGTAAAGCATCATTGTCTAATGTAAAAATATACTCACACGCATTTGTGGGGGTATAGGGGTGTAATACACAATAGATAAATTGGACTAGCAAACCCTTATACACATTGAACGAAAAAAATGCACATACCGTCATTTAATTACCTACTTATTACAATCATCGCACGCATGTAATAAATAATTAAATCAATCATCCGATCATGCATAGGATCGGTCAATTTTCTCAAGACCATTCGGTATATTAAATCAACGCATGATAAAAATTAAATTGAAATAAATTTAAAAGTATAGGGATATTTAAATAATTAAATGAATTGTATAAGTTCAAATAATTTATTCTATTCGGTCTCATTCTTAATTTAATCTTAATTTCAAAAATTGAATTAAATTAATCTATCAGAATATTAAAATATTAATTTCAAACCAAAAATTAATTTCAATTAATTCAATTTTTATACTAAAATTAAATTAATTAAATTAATTAATTAATGATTATATTAATTTAACATGGGCCCTGAAAACCCCACCTAAGCCCTTTGCAGGTTGGACCGTATCTCCGCAGGCCCATTTGGGGCCATAAAAACACCGTGCAGGCATATTCTGGGCCAGGTCGGCCCACCCTGACCTGTTCTGGGTTGGGGAGACCCGACCTGACCCATTGTAGGGCGAATCGGGTCTAACCGGACCCGTTTTAGGGGTTAACTTGCGACTAGGATCTCGTGTAAGGTCTCAGTGCAAGAGGTGGTCATGGGGTTTGACTTGGATGCTAGAGCCAACTATGGGGTTCGACTCGACCGCGTGAGGAGGCATCGCCAATGGGGTCTGGTGGCGAGGACTTCCTCGATCAGCCGGGATCTAAGCAACGATGACGAGTTGACCTCACGGAGGTGGTTCAGGCGAGCAACGTTGGCATGGTCTCCTGGTGAGCCTGACTAGATGGGAAGGAAGGTGGTAGACAGACCTCGATTAGAGGAGGTGGTTGGGTTGTCAGTCTGGCCTTGGATGACAGTGGCGAGGGTGACCGAGGTCCAGCAGGCAGTGACTAGAGCTCGTGAGGGAGGCGTCGGCTCAGGCTCATGGGAGGAGAGGGAGGTGACTGCAGGATGTTCCTCACGGGAGGGAGAGGGAGTTGAGGGCAGCAGATCATGCATAGCTAGAAGGAGGAGGGGGAAACCAAGCTGAGGAGAGAGGCTTCTTTGTCACAACTCCTATTGTTTTATTTAAATCCTTATCTATCTCATTTGTGGAAAGTGGCCACCCCAAATAATTTTTTTTCACAAGTACAACAAAATTTTGCTGCCCTCTTTAGTTTTCCACAAAGGCATCACAAGTTTTCCACCCCAATTTGTTTTATGTGGGAAAAATAAAATATTATAAGATATTATAAATAATATAATATTTTAATTTTTTCCGGTGGAAGAAAAGGGTCACCGGCTAGATTGAATGCGATGCCAGATTCCATCCAGTCTTTGGCAGGAAAATGCCATATACTAGAACACAATCAAAAAATATATATTGTTTTCTTCAAAAAAATAATATCCAAAAAATCAAAATCCGAAAAACAGTGTTGGTCCATACCAGATGACCGTAACTTGACCATTCAACATCAGATTGACATGTGGTCAGATTCGTTAGGACCAATTTCAAACCCTGTACTTAAATTTCAATCAAAATAATTTTTCTTGGATTAGAAAAATCATGTAACCCCTCTGATACAAGTTGATGGTACACAGGAGCGTAGCAGAAACTAGTGGGATGAGGATTTTAAAAAAAATACATCACTGGAGGGATGAAGCTTCATTGTCTTTGGAGATATGAGCCCTAGTATGGTATAAGGATCTTTCGTGGTTTAATTTTAGTACAAAAAAATAAAAGAATGAGAACATCATTCCAATTTGAATTACGCATGTTTTTTGTAAGTTGTCGATGAACTTTTCTTGAAGGATTCGACATTGAACCCCTCTAGATCATCCACACACACTCCTTGAATCTGAGCATACACTATTTGTTAGATTCTAGGTGCTAGTGTAGAACTCAGACAATCACTTTGACGCCGCGTCGATCACCACGATCACCAGCCTTCAATATGTGAAGCTGTTTACGGATAATTCGCTTGGATTGAGTGATTCTCTCTCTAGGAGTTGGGAGGAGAGAGAAAATCTCAATTTCCAACTAATGAATAGTCTATTGGAATGAGATTCTCTTTACTTATATAGTGGATGTTCAAAGTACCTGGTTATGGTTCCCCAACCTTCATATATTTAACATCCACTAAATAAATAAATAAATATGATGAACTTATTGAATCATAAATATTATTTATATTTTATAAAATACCTATAATATATATATTAAATATATTACGTGATAAACCCGAGTCATTTACTCAACTCGTAATTCCCAAAAACATTAAAAGAACATGGAATATTAAAAATAATATTTATTCGTATAATATTAATCCTTGTATTTTCTTAAACACTTGTAAATACTTTTAATAAATAAATTCAACCCAATTATTATTTACTTGAATAATAATTTATTTATTTATTTACCGGTGACTGATAAAACTTGGACTACTCTCGGACCCTGTGGTGGAACCCACCAGGTCCTATATACCTATTCACTTGAATATGAATGATTCTCAAATGCGCTATTTTGTGTGACCCTCTAGGCTCTTATCTCGATAATAGTGAATAATATTCATAGATTAAGAGTGGAGTTTAGTAACTCTTCATAACCCTTAAAGAGATAAGGAATAGTCATATAAATGACAACCAATCTACTAACATGCGCTATATAATATAATCTCTTTATCATACAATATCTCATAAATCAAGACACACACTTTTGTCATCATCCTTGATTTATTATTTGTTGATATAACCGGATGAACTTAACTTCGACTACATGGACATGGATTTATGAATGTACTACCATCCTAATCAATCTGTCCAAAGATATCACTTCCTCAACTTGAAATCGACAAATTCTATCTTGATCATTCAACTAATGTTATACCACCAATGATGCACCCCACACAAACTACCCAGCGACAACTTCATTGTCATTGTTTTTGTCTTGTATCAAAGTACATGATTAAATGACACACATTGATAATAATCTCAAGTTAAGAGACCAATACAAATGTTAGTAGATAGGAATGACCAATGAAACCTGAAACATGTGGTGTTCCTATCAGTGGGGTTTCCTTATGATCTCAGTTACTAGAGATCTTCAAATACGAACTTCATGAGAAAAAACTCCAATGCTTATGATCCCCCAAAACCTGATAGTCACACATAATTTGTTTCATGTCAGTATGATGTATTTTGACCATAGTTCATTACTTTAAGATTATTTTCATAATATCTCTGGGTTCTCATATAGCCTGAGAACTGCTATAACCCATTGAAACGACATGCAATTCATGTACATTACCATAAATATAGTGGATGCGGAAGTATCACCACTATTATGGTAAGATAAACATATGTATATATATCAAATTGTATACATGTAGTCATAATAAATGTACAACACAAGTTGGGTCTAGGTCTCCCAATTCCAACACTTTTTAAAAATGATATTGAAAATTATTCTTTTTTTTAAAAAAACATTGAGAAAAGAACAAAAAAATTACAAAAAAAAAGAAAAAAAAGAATGGGTTGTGTCTTGGGCCAGTCAAAAATCACTATGTCTAAACCTTTGATCTTGTTATATCTATTACATTTAATGTCGTGATGAGATCAAACAAGAGTTGTGAGATGAGTGAGAGATTTTTTCCAAGTGAAACTTTCAGAAAAAAACACTTGCATCATATTTTGTTATGTCATTGGGAGAAGTTTTGTGTTTTTTACATATTTCATCTTTTCATCCTCTTCTAATTTTCTCCCTCTCTCTTGTCTTTCTTGAAACATTCACACCCTTTTAAATATGTGTTTCCATTTCCTTTCATGTCTCGTTTCAAAAATTGTGTATTTTTTTTCATGTTTGTGTTTTACCCCTCTTTTCCACTCTTTTGGACATTATATTCCAGTCATCCCATTACCACTGACCCCCCCCCCCAAAAAAAAATACCACTTGATTCTTGCACACTTTAGAATAGTGAGTGGAAGATAAGATCTCTTACAAACTCTAATAATGCCACTTTTGGTTGGTGAATGAGTGAACCTCATCATTAACTTGACATCGTCGTGAGAGGTTTGATATTTGTGTGATCACATTTTCCATTTCTAATTTTGACCATGAAAAATGAATTGTTTTTAATACATTATTGTTGTAACAATTTTTGGTGGAATTCATTGTGGATGAGTGAACTAGTCTAGACCCCCCTGATTAATGAAAACAAAATTTTAATATTTTTTGGTGAGTGAAAATGGTTTTTTTGAGTGTTTGTGTTTTGTGTGCTTGAGGACATGCACTATCTTATGTGTGGGGGACTTGATATTACATATTAATTCATGATTTTATGTTACTATAATCCTTTAATTTTCACTAAAAATTGATTAATTTTCATTCAATATTCATGTTTTGATTATTAACACACACACACATATATATATCATTGTTTGAATTCATTCAATTACACTACAATTTACTATTTTGATCACATATTTCAATATACTGATCTAAATGATGTGATTTTTGTTCTATAGTGCTTATAATTCAAATTCAAACAAATTATTTAACTGGATGTTTGGTTGATTAGGCCATCTAAAGGTCTATATAGACCACACAAGAAGGCCTAATGAATATGTCAAAGAATATGGACTGGCTGTGATGTTATATTTTCTAGGATCAATAAAGAATTCTAAATTCATTGATACTCCACAGGTTTTCTAGGGACATTCCATTACAACTTGGATAAAAATTTCAAGTCCAAATTCATCCTTAATGGGGCTCAATTCATGCATGAAATTTTATCCCACAATTATGCCCTGTATTTAAGAAAAGCTCACCATTCTTGACTTTTCTACCAATACAACCACCCAATTAAGTTGAAATTTTGTTGGTAGAAATTCAAGAGGAATTAGAACAACTTTTTAGAAAAATGTGATAAAAAAATGAAGGCATCTTCATATCCATAAATGCATTCACATTTAGGTCATGGAAAATTTTGGGACAATTCTGGATAGTAGCACATGGTTTACCAAAACAACCATAACTTTGGCTTCAAAAGTCTAATAGCCACCAAATTTGGATGGTGAACTTTCCATATTTATATATAAAACTTGAAGAATATTTTTTGAGATGAATCTTTCTAAATGGTCAAATTTTTGAGTCAATATGAAGGGTAGTTTTGGAAGGTAAACAATCCACCACCTTGGGCTATAAATGCATTCCCCTCTTATCCTTGTAAGGGGTTGGAACCTCAGCACTTAGGAGGATACATTAACATGAACAAATCCTTTACTAAGGCTTGGGAGGACCTTTAAAACTCAAGTTTAAACTTGAGAAACCATTTCTCACTACTGCAAAACAGGCCTTTAACAACGCTGGCATTTATCAGCGCTGATAAAGGGTACATTTTATCAATGTTTTTTTTCTAGCACTGTTAAAGGGCACCCTTTATCAGTGATTTTTTTAGCATAGATAAACAGAACCCTTTATCAGCGATTTTTTAACACTGATAAATGACACCCTTTATCAACACTTTATTTTTAGCATCCATAAAGTGATTCTTTATTAGCACTTTTTTAGCACTGATAAAGATCCGAATAAAATGAAATAAATAAATAAATAAAAAATAAAAATGATTTTATTAAAAAAGATATTATTTTTTAATTAAATAATTATTGATAAAAATAAATAAATTGATTATACTATATATAAATTATAAATTTTAATAAATAGTATATATTACATATATAGATATATGTAAATTAAAAATTAAATAAATAAAAATGAAAAATAACTAAATTGAGAAAAATATTAAAAAAGTTATTAATTAAATAACTATTGATAATGTCAATAAATAGTATATATTAAATATATATATATATATGAATGTATATAAATATGATTTATATAATATATACAAAATATTTATTCTTTACATTAAATAGTAATATATTTAGTGAATAATAATTTATAATTAAAAATTAATATGAATTAAAAATATCGACTAATTACATCGAGTAATGGATATAATTAAATGTAGTTTGATTTTTCAATCTAATATAGATAAAACGTGTGTTATATTGATTTAACATATACACAATTAATGTATTTTTATATACAACGCACACACAAATATTTTTTAGGGAATTTAATAAATTTATATTATTTATTTTATATATATTTATTTACTATTTTTTAATATTTCCAATATGTATTCGTCTTTATTTCAATATATATCCATATTTTTTTAATAATTTATATTTAATTAATAAAACTTATCCATTTTTTCAATATTGTTAAAGTGCACTCATTTTTAATTCAATTTCACTCATTTTTTACATGCATGTACTTAAGATTAAATATTCATTAGTAATGTTAAAAAAATATTTGTAAAAAAATATTTATAAATAAAAATATTTATAAATTTATATTATTTTTTAAAAGTATTTATATAATTATAAATAATTAATTATATATTTAAATAAATATAAAATTATTATAAATATATTTAAATAAAGAATATATTTACTATATTTATATTTATATATATTTATTAAATATATATAAATATATAAATATATTTACAAAAAAATATAATTATAATTAAAAATCCTTTATCAATTCTTAATTAATTAGCATTGATAAATATACCTTTTATCAACGCTATTTAATTTAGCGCTGATAAAAGATATCTTTATCAGCGCTTTTTTAGAAGTGTTTATAAAAGTGTCGTGATCCATTTAAATAACCTTAACCAGTTGTAAACTCGTTGCGATATCTAAAGCTTTTCACAGAAGTTACCCTTTGTCGGAACTCCTCCTCGTTGTATCAAAGCTCAAATCATGGATTGAATCAAGGATTTCAAGACTCAAATCTAATGCTCAAACGATTTAAGGTTTGAACGAATCCAAGACTCAATTTTTTTCCAAGTTTTGATAGCTCTACTTTCTCTTGGACGATTCAAAGCTTCCATCAAAGGTGTCTTATTTTCTCCTACTCACTCGTTAATTGCTTGTTTGGCGATTTGTATTTGCATTTTTTTATCATCATTATTTCTTTACCATCGACATATCCCTATGGTCAAAAATGTTTATTGGGGATGTTTAGTTGAAATGAGATTGGGCTATCATTCCTTGCACTCACCCACCCTCACTGATTGTTGATTATGTGCAACCCACCCACCCCAACGTCACTAACTCTTGTTTCATGAGATCGCCGACCCCTTAAATTTTTTCATAATTTTAAAAGAGAAGAAATCTCATTTGCATTGTTCCCTCCTGCACATGACCCCCCCCTCAAGTGCTCACTCCTTCCAACACAGGTGATCACCGCCACCCTTTTACACACAGATAACACCAAACAAGAAATTCTCTTACTGTTAGACTTGAGCATATAGTCTATGGAATGAAAGTCACCTGCATGCCCACCTCACCTGGTACTATCAATATAATGATATATATATATATATATATATATAATTTTAAATTTATAATATAATTATATTTACATACACACACAGACTAACACACATGTTTATAAATACATTTGTATTTATTTATGCCAATATATATGTGTGTGTGTGTGTGTATGTGTGTGTGTAATATATATATATATGTGTGTGTGTGTGTGTGCACATAAGCCTAAGCCTAGTTGGTGAGGTATCCTTAAGTGCATCCATGAGACCCAGGTTCAAAACTAGGTAAAGACATATTTCTATGGGGTATTGTAGCAGGCACTATAGTAGAACTGTACACTGTGCGGTACTGTAGCAGTTATTGTTCGCTACTATAGCAGCTGGAACTATACACCTTAGGCAATCGGTTTGGGATTGGAGTCCTTAAGGCTTTAGGGACATCCAGAACTTCGGGTCAGAAGGGATTTCGGGCCACCTTTAAGGCCTTTGGGCTACCTCAAGGCCTTCGGGCCACATGCAGTTGTCCCAGATAGACTACAAAAAAGGAACAGTCCCAGAAGGGGATTCAGAGCAGGTGCACTTACCAGAGTAGATCCAAATAGATCTTTTAGAATGAGAGGGTATAACTATGTCATCGGGACCAGCCTGTGCTTACATGGGAAGCCTATCCATACGACATTGCAAAGGTGGAGAGATACCATCACGATGCAGATGCTGGGGGGGGTAGTTCCTTGTTGATAGTCTGGTTGAATTCCCTAAGACCTTTGGGTCATGTAATCTCCTAAGCCTACGGGCCATGTAATATTTGAGCCTACAGGCCTTGTAAGGGTTTCCCCTCATCCCTTGAAAGGGGGATTATAAAAATCAATAAAAAATGAAGGCCTTCAGGCCATTCGGGCATGTGTGTGTGTGTGTGTTTATATGTATATGTATTCTTTATAATTTTGTATTAAATGGATTTGACACATTAAATATATAAATATGTTAAATATTTATATTTTTATATGTATAAATTTTAAAAAATAAACATATAAAAAAATACAGATATATATTTATATTATATATTATATATTTATATATTACACACACACACACAGATATATATATATATATAGACACTCACTTGTATATTTTAAAAATACATACATACATATATATATAATATAGATATATATTATACAAATAAATTATGAAAACATATATATTATACAAATACAAATATATATTATACTATAAAAATATATATTTTACAAATATATTATACCAATATATTATGAAAATATACTATATAAATATATTATGCAATTATATTATACAAATGTATATTACAGAAGTATATTATACAAATATATATTACAAAAATAAAAATAAATATATATATATATATATGATGCAACACACAAATATATATTATACAAATACATATTACAAAAGTATATTATACAAATATTTTTTACAAATATATTATTCAAATATATTTCAATATAGTTTATTCAAAGGTTTAAATTAATAATCTAATTTTACTTATGAAGTTTTGTCTCACTTCGAAACTATTTTTATAAGAGTGGTTCATTTACCATTTAACTTAAAACTTCTTTATCTTCCATAATTACTATTATTTATTTCATTATGACTAAAATTTTATACTATGTTCCCAAAATCACCATAGAACCCATAATGACAATGAAAATGAAAATTTCTTATAAAGTCTACTCTTCATCTGCTTGAAAATAATTCTTATTTTCAACCTATCTAGACATAATTCTTGAATCAATTTATCAACTAATAATTTTGAGATGTTTAAAACCTTTATCTCTATTAGGTATATTATTTTTCTAAAATTATTTTTTCTATCCCTTATCGATTTTTAATTGAAATTATAGTTTTGAGATGTTTTCAAATATTTGATATACCATTAATATTAAATGTAATAATTCCATAGCTTGTTACATAATAAAATATAATTTTATTGTATATTTTATTTAAAATAAATTAAAAAATTCCTCACATTGTGTTAAATATGTATATTTATAAAATATTTGGGATTAGATCATTCATTTGAAAATTTGATCAAAATTCCAGTTTTTCTCTTTAAAATTTACTGTAGTATTTCAAACATAAATATTTTTATATGAATTATATGAACTTAAAATTTTGTAAAAGTGTTTCTCACTGAATTTTATACAACTTTCATTTAGGATAACCGAGTTGGATCATGCATTTGGTTGGACTAAATGGTCCATTAAGTCAAAGATGGACTCGACTCTCCAAATTGGACACCACTTCAGTATTTGAGCTCTAACTTCTTCATACGTGATTGTATTTGGCCAAACTTTTGTGAGAATATTGAGAACCCAATTTATCACAAATCATCCATCTGGAAGAATAGATGGTTCACACGTTTTGAAGGTTAAACAGTCGATGCAATTTGAATCAAAATATTTGGATGAATTTCCTCATTCACACTTGAAACCACTTGTAAAACTAGCCTCCCCTCCACTCTATAAATATGTATTTTTATCATTTGGAGGGGTTGGTATGTGTATTATGAGATTTAAGGTATATAATAATTGATTTCACTCCATTTTACCAATCATTTCAAGAGGTAGATCTCTTGATGCTAGGATCCCTTCATTGAATCCTTCTTCTTCACTTTGTAATGTTTTTATTCTTGCAATAAACTTCTTAGTCCCACTTATATTTATTTTTTTTAATTATATTTTATTCTTATCTACTCATGCACTTTGGACTGGAAATCAAGAGTAGTAATGTGATTGAGTTATACTCTTTCCATGATCTTTGCACATGCAAAACGTTTCTACGATGACTACACTACCCATGGAAGAGTAGTTCTTTTTAGTAATCAATATACCTCTTAACTTATTCATTCATTTATTTTGAATCAATGAGATACTGTAATTCACTCAATATGATCTATGAATTTATTTTTAAATTTAAATGAAACTAAGCAAACAATTGAACAATTAACACAAAACATACAAGGTCGAGAATTGTGTGAATTGTGAGAGCACGATCTTAATCGGTAATACAAAACCACACGGGATCAATTTCAAGAGTTAAAATATAATACCTAAACTAAATTCATACTCATTTATATAGTGGATATGTTACCTTATTTACCACATACCATAATCTAGACTTAGAACATCAATCAAATTAGGGTGTTGTGATTGCATGTTTCGAAACCAGTCTAGGGTTTAATTAATTTTATCTTGATGGTTAAGTTAGTTCTCGTAGGGTTAAAGGGGTTAAAAAATTAGGAGATCATAATTAAGTGAATATTAATTTAAATTATAATTATTAATAATTAAGTGAATAGGTTGAGTTAGATCAATTATTCTTTCTAAAAATAGTTTTCAAAAAATTATATTCTCATTGCGTTTTCACATTCTCATTTCAAAAGAAAAAAAGAAAAAAAATACAATCTTCTTCCAGAATACTTATTCTAGTTTTATAAATGATAAAAAAACCCCATAATTTTAAGTAGATTTTCTGTTATTTTATTTTATTTTAAAAATACCTTTAATATGTTGTTTTAAATTACTTCCTCATTTGAGAGACAATCTTGATCAGCCACTCCGCTGCACCTAAATAACTTGAAACTGAACATCATTTGAGAGAACCCATGATAGTGCCTTTCAAATTAGAGTCGTTTTCAGGGAGAAAAGTATTTTATTCAAATAATTAGAGGTATTTGTTTACTTTTATTTTATCGTTTTGTTTTCTCTTCTTTTTTTCTTTTTTCTTCTACCTTTCTCAATTTTTGTTTGTTTTTTCCCTATCTTTTTTCTTCTCTCTTATACCATCAATTGAAACTTATTATCATGATATTATGGTCTACTCATATTAATTTCTATAATTTATGACATGATCACATCCGGATGATCTCTTTGATCTAAACCCCGATATTGAACACAACCTTAGGGCTCAAATTATAAAATCTTGGTCCATGGGAATTGTCAACATTTACCCAACTATGGAATTCCTCTACTCTAGGAATTTTGAAATAGTAATCACATCTGAAACAAATATTAAACCAGACCCATGGATGAAAATAATAACAATGAACTCAATAGGACCATTCAAGAGTTGGTTTCACCTGATATTAATTATCAACCTATATGCATTGTATATGCAACTCTCGAATCAGAATTTGAACTAAAATCTGGGTTAATTCACCTTCTTCTAAAATTTCATGGATAATCTAGTGAGGACCCAAAAAAACACCTTAAAGGATTCAATGTGGTATGCTCAATAATAAAACTGATAAATTTCTATGAAGATCAAATCAAAATATGAGCATTCCCATTTTAACTTGATGGAACTGTGAAGGATTGAATGTATTATTTACAACTTGAAAACGTAACATGTTAGAATGATTTGAAATGTATTTTCTTGAATAGATTTTTTCCAGCATCGATGACCACTTTCATTCAAAAGGAGATATTAAGGATAAAGTAAGCACAAGGGGAGTCAATGTATGAGTATTGGGAGCAATTCAAGAAGTTGTGTGCAAGATGCCCACATAACCAAATCAATGAGAAACTCCTCATCCAATACTTTTATGAAGGACTCACTCCTACCATGAAATGACATTTTTCAAAGTTTAAAACTAGATTATTCTCAATAAAATATTAAACAACTTTCCCAAACTAAAGATACTTTTATCAAATGAAGGTTCATATACTATAAAATCATCCATAAATATCTCCATATAGGTCTCAATGAAATCTGAAAAAATACTCACCATGCATCTCTGGAAGGTACTTAGGGCATTACATAGTACAAATGGAATCCTTTGGTAGGAAAATGCACTGAATAGAAAAGTGAATGTTGTATTCTCCTGATCCTCCAGAGCTATAGGAACCTGAAAATATCCAGAAAATCCATCCAAGAAACAATATTGTGTCTTCACAACTAGTCTCTCAAGAATTTAATCAATAAATGGGAGGGTAAAATGGTCTTTTCAAGTGGATTGATTTAGTTTCCTATAATCAATACACACATGCCAATTGTTTTTCACCCTTATTAGAACTAAATCCTCTCTCTCATTTCTAACAATAGTAACACCACTTTTCTTAGGCACAACCTCAATAGGACTCACCCACTAGGAATCTGAAATGGGATAAATTATACCTGTCTTGAGTAAATTTTCAACTTGTTTTTTAAAAACTTACAGAAAAAGTTGGATTCAGTCTCCTTTGTGCCTGCCATATCCTTCATGTATGCAGGATGTTAGATTATTCCTAGGGCATGAAGGCTTTTATCGACGCTTCATCAGATATTTCAGTAAGATCTCTCTACCCATATCTTGATTGCTTAAAAAATAGATTGACTTAATTTTTGATGATTTGTGCAGGGTATCATTTGATGAGCTATAGAAGTATCTGAACACTCCACCGATCATATATCCCCCATGGTGGGACCTTCCATTTGAGCTTATGTGTGATGCTTTTAACTTCACGGTTGGAGTTATCTTATCATATAGGGTGGATGGACATTCACATGTGATTTACTATGCTTATAGGACATTATATTCAACCTAATAAAACTACAAAACTATGGAAAAGGTGTTTCTTACTGTCATATTTTATTTAGATAAATTACATTCATATTTATTGGGCTCTAAAGTAGTTTTTTTTCTATGATATTTTTGGTGGATGGGGAATTGATTTTATGGGTCCTTTTCCAAGTTCATTTTTCTTTTTTTTATATTTTGGTTATTGTTGATTATGTTAGAAAATGGGTGGAGGACAAGGCCACCAGGAATGATGACTCTCATGTTGTAGTTGATTTTTCTAAGACACAAATTTTTTGCAGGTTTGGAGTACTAAAGGTCATCGTTAGTGACCAAGGTACACACTTTTACAATCAGAATTTGTCTTAATTCCTTTGGAAGTATGGGGTGACATGCACAACATCAACACCATACCACCCCAAAACAAATGGTCAGGCTGAGATTTCAAATAGGGAGTTGAAATAAATTTTGGAGAAAACTGTGTAGCTAAATAGGCAGGGCTAGAGCAATCACTTGGATGATGCACTTTGGGCTTATATGTTGGAATACAATACTCCCATTGGCATTTCCCCATTTCGGATTGTTTTTGGGAAAGTGTGTCATCTCCCCATGGAGATTGAGCATCATGCATACTAGGCTATAAACAAATGCAACATTGATTTGGCCCAAGATGAAATTCAAAGGAAGAAGCAAATTCAAGATACTGAGGTGATTATATTATCATAATATGATAACTCAAGACTCTACAAGGAAATATCAAAATCGACTCGTGATAGAATGATCTAAAAAAAGAATTTCATATAGGGGAGAAAGTCTGACTCTACAGTTCATGACTGAAGCTAATGCCTGGTAAGTTTTGTTCCAGATGGTTAGGTCCTTATGTGGTATCTAATGTTTTTCCTTATGGTGTAGTGTAGATCACACAAGAGTACATAGGAATGAGCTTTATAGTCAATAGAAAATGTTTGAAGTAATACATTGAGGGACATCTGATCGCACTGCGATTCACTGTTTCATTTTCAGCCTTACACCACTCTTCTAAACTTGTTTTATATTAAAAATTATAAAAATAATAACAAATTTTATTACATGTTTGAATCATTTTTTATCACTATTAAAAATTTCAATGTTACTTGTTTTGATGATTCCATTGAGGAGGAGGTGATTTGGAGGCCCTGGAGATGATCCAGAAGAAAAATGAGCCAAAACTGCATGGGTTCCATGAACACCTGTCCACTTTTTGGTATAGTATAAAATATCCATGCATCCAAATTGGCTGATATTTTTTTATGGTCCTAAATTAAATTTTCTACAACTCTTATGAAGACACCCAATCCCCATTTTTCCATTAAGGTGCCCAAAATGAAGTGATCTGTCCAGGACACCGAATCTACACGAAGTCAAAAGTTGTGTGTTGTGTGTTGTACATATCTCGAGCTATAGGTGTCAAAATGAAGCCAAAATTTTTGTGTAGATATCCAAGAAATTTTTAACAACTTTATAGTTTTTTAAAAATCGATTGAAGATTTTATGGAGGTTGAAAACAATGGTACAAGTAGTTTTACACAATCTGTGTGCCCAAAACCACTTCCCATTTTTGTTATAAAAGAGCACCATTGGTGCCTCATTTGGGGAGTTCAGAAAAGGAGTGAATTTATGCCAATTTGAAGTTCTATAGTATTCCTCTCATCATCCTAAAAGTTCTAGAGTCCCCTATCCTCATAGGGGTATCAAGAATTAAGAAGGAGTTCCACACGAGCTTCCTCCTCCTACCGATGCTGAGATAAACGGTGGGTGTTCATTGTGAGGGAGCTACACACATGTAATGGGAGTTAAAGAACTTGTACTACTACTGGTTTGATGTATTTTGTTTTTGAAAACCTTTCATTCAGAATTATCTTACTTTGATTTATCTTTGTTTGATTTAACCGAATGAAATGCTCTTTACTTTTAACCGATCAGTGTGAAGTTTTGAGTGCGTGACTTATGTTGTTTCGATTAGACAACACAAGAATCCTTTTCTTCCCTGCTTATTTGAGATTTAAATTTTTTTTGGAATCTATTATTCCATGAATGTGATCTGGACCTTAGATATAAGATTTTTATTTCAAGGTTTGGCTCAACATGCTTTGATATAAGAGCTTGGAAAGTAATCGGGATTCCAATTGATTTCAACCAAAGACTTACATCAAACCTTAATTAATCTATAATAATAATGAGCTTTAAATGTGTGTAGTGAACTCACAATGAACTATTTTATCTCATAATTATAAAACACAACCTTTCCTTGTCAACTATTAAACTCTTTAATTAAGTCATTTTTATTTTTAAAACTATTTTCAAAAGCACCCCCTCTTTTAGTAATCTTTATTAGAAATACACACTATAAGCTACCAAACATCCTTGAGAGATGACTTAGGTTATTCCCTAGACTACAAAATATTATTTAAATAACTATCAATTTGACGTTTCACGGCAACGTGGCTAAATTTTGGCACCGTTTCTGGGGAGCGCTTTGGTTTTTAATGCGTGTTTTTTATAAGTTTTTTGTAAATTTTTTGAACATTTATTTGTTTTATCTTACACCTCTACCTATATTTTTGTATTCTAATTTATTTCTTTTGTAGTTTTTGTGCATGACGCGTTCAAATATGGGAGACCTACCACCTTTCAAACCCAAACCGGAGAGGATCCTACATTAGAGACACCGAGACGCACAAGAGAACCCTTTGAAGGAGGACACACAAAACATAGACACTCTTCTTGATCCTTCCTCTTATTCTTATGGAAACAATATCAAAACTAAAATAAAATTACATAATATGGATTAAAATAAC
Organism: Viscum album; assembly: GCA_963277665.1. Classification (NCBI taxonomy): domain Eukaryota; kingdom Viridiplantae; phylum Streptophyta; class Magnoliopsida; order Santalales; family Viscaceae; genus Viscum; species Viscum album. The sequence goes on from OY728140.1 coordinate 547,156,203, forward strand.
CAAAAATTAAAATAAATAACCTCACCTGATGTTGATATCCAGCCCACCTATATTCAAATTCAAGGCGAGGCACTCAACTTTGAACTAAAATCTGGTTAATTCATTTATTACCAAGATTCAGTGGACTTCCTGGAGAAGATCCACACAAGCATCTTAAAGAATTTCATACCATGTGTTCTACATTAAAACCTTCAAATATTGATGAGGAACAAGTAAAACTTAGAGAATTTCCCTTTTAATTAGAAGACATTGCAAAGAATTGTCTTTACTATGTTAATTCACTAATAAGAGGCTAGGCGGACATGAAATGCCTTTTTCTTGAAAAATATTTCCCAGCCTCTCGAACTGAAAAAATAAGGAAAGAAATATGTGGTATAATACAATATCAAGGGGAAATACTTCATGAATATTGGGAAAGATTTAAAATATTATGTTTAATTTATCCACACCACCAAATAAGTGATCAACTTTTGATACCGTATTTTTATGAAGGTTTAATTCCAATTGATCGTAACATGATTGATGTTGTTACAGGTGGTGCACTAGTATATAAATCCCCAATAACTGTAAGAACCCTAATTGAGAACATGGTGAAAAACACTCAACAATTTGGTACAAGGTCCGGTGTATCCATTCGAGGTGTCCATGAGGTGACAAGTACTGAATTTGAGAAGAAGGTGGACACAAAGTTTGAATAGATAAGTACCATTTTATGAAAAATTTCTCTCCCAAGGGAAATCTCAATATCCTCCTCCCATCCATTATGGAATCTTCTTTTCTGACACCCATTATTCTGACCAATGTTGTAACACCCTAAGCTTCTACAGTACATTTCCCTTTGAATAATGCAATAGCTTGCATTGTATGCAACTTCGAGATTCTAACACACTGTGACCAATCAAACTAGCCGTTATGAATAGTAATACCCAATTTTTAAAATTTTATAAATTTTAACTTTCAAAATGGACTTCATTTATGGATTCATAATATCAAAATTAGTCTAGGGTGAATTTTTGGTATTTTTCTGAAAACTTTCAATTTTTTATGAATAGTGAAAACACTGAGTTATTGTTTAAAACCGACTTTTTATTTAAATAATTATTTAGTTTATTTAAATTTATTTTAGGTCAAAATAGATATATAATACCTATATAAGTTTAATTTAATTCATTGGAGTCATTTTATATTGAGTTTAGATATATAAAATTTTATCGAACTTTTTACCGTCTTTTACCCACCTCTAGTAGCATTTTCAAATTTATATAAAACATAATTTTACCGCTTTTGTGAGTTGAATTTCAAAATTCCGAGAGACATGGTTGATATCAGTAAATAAAATGTGGTTTAATAAAATGAAAATAATTTTTGGTAAATAGTAAATTTTTACTTTTATTTACCACGGTTAAAAGTAAATAGGGTAATTAAGGGTAAAAATGATATTATTATTACCATAACACATGTCCTAATTCTATTGGATAAGTATAATTCGACCAAAAATAACCTTAGAAATAAAATATGAACCTCTTTGGTCCACTTGGGTTAGATTTGGACATTGAATTATTTTATTTAAAGAAGAGTTAAAAGAGTTAAAATCAAAGTTTAATAACTAAACCATTTTTAATATAGGTTTATACATAAGATAAATTATACTATAAATATTAATTAGAAATATGAAAATATTTCCTACATGACATTATTTTATTTATAATTTTTAGATATTAAATAATTAAATTTATTTATGACACAATGATGATGCAGTAATTACCTTATTAATGAAATATTAAAATAATTGATATTACAAATACCCAAATAAATGTAATTTGAGACTTTTTATGAATTAAACTAATTTTATAGGTTAATATGAAATGTTAGGGTTGATTAAATGAATTTTTTTCTATGTAATAATGATGTTATGAATTTTTCAAAAACAAAATACCAAATAGTGTCAAAATTGACATAAAAGAGTTTTTAAAACAAATATTATATTATTAATTGATATAATATTCCTAAAAATATAAGGTTCGGAAAAATGAATTAGATAAGATTATATATATCAATAATGAACCACTTTGGGTTCTCTTGGAATTTTATAGTAATTTTATTAACCATATAATATAAAAATAAAAGAGACATGGTAAATGTCAAACTATTTAACTAAGAGTTAAATCTAAAATATAAAGTTAATATAGTGACCCAAACCTGTATAAAACATATTGGTTGAGTGGTTTTAGACCCATCCCCAGATTATCTTATAAATAAATCATTTTGGAGCCATTAGAAACCAAAAATTATTTTATTATAAAATAATATTTCAACCTTTTCCTAAGGTGCCCCTCACCCCTCTTATAAAAGGGCACTTCCCATTCTCTCAAATTCACACCTTAAAATCCATTTGGATTGACCAAACCCTACCCGAATATCCTCCTAAATTTCCTCTATTCATCCTAGAGGCCTTCCTTTAGTCAAAAAGCCAACCTAAGGATCCCTTTTCATCAAATAAAAAGGAACAACCCGAAGAAGAGGTAAATATTTCATCACCTATTTCAAGTTCATTTCTTCTTCCACTTACTCTTTCTTTGTTGTTTCCATTATAAAATAATAAATACAGTATATTATATATAATTTGATGTTATTATAAAAATTTCACAACCATATTCATTATTCTATCCATCCTATAAATGACAAAGTCACCATACATGCATACGTACGGATTACCGTCTCCACGTCGTGGTGTAGTTTGTTATTCAAACACTTCATCATTTGGATAGGTATAATAATGAGTATAAATGAGGAAAATAATAAATATAACATGATAATTATTCTGTATATATTATATCCATCCAATTATATATGATTTTAAAATCAAAAGAATGATATTGTCGTGCGTACGTACATATTACCGTCTTGACGAACGTGATGAGATTCATTCCCCATTATATCCATTCAAGACTAATTTTCATTTGATGATTAAAAATAATTTTTAAAGACTTAATATCATTCTGAATATGAATAAGATACATCCTATCCATAACAAACATTACTTACGTAACAAAACATATAAATGAAAATGAATCAGTTAACACCTGAAACAACGATAATACTAAAATATTATTAACAAAGCAATATTATAAGATCATATATGATATCATATTAATATATATGGTTCTTTTATAATTTAATAACAATTATTTAACCATTATAGAGGAGGTTAACCTACCCTTGACCAAGGAAAAGTACAAGGTAAGAGTTAATTCTAGAATCTCTTTATTATCCTAGGTTGTTTATACGTAATTATCTACTGGGACCTCTTTATCATCCACATCCATGTTTCTTAAAAATGTATTTCAAATTTTTTTTAATATTTAATAGACAATGGGTTAAAGTCATTTATACCATTATTTTAACTTATATGTTTTGAAAGTAATCTTTCAGTCATTTTCCAAACAAGGTACTTTACGACCTTTTCGACAAAATCAAGGTAAGAATGTATTTTTTAACTTATACGGTGGGTACGGTTATTCTCTATCGTTATAACATCGTCAAAGATTTTCTTAAAAGCTTATAATAATATTTTCAAAATAAAGGTTTTCTTTTATAATTATGTAACTTTAAATGATTTCAAAAAAAGGAAGATATATTTCTCTCAAATAGTTTTGATTTCATCCATGTCAATATCCTTTGATGGATTTTATACTTGTTTGAAGTCGATTTATTATGATACAAATCTTCTATATTGTATTGAAGTTTTTGTGATATGTTTGACTGTGGATGTGTTATTTTTATACCATTCATGGTTTATGGTTAAAGTATTTACATTTCATATGCTAGTTCTAATACAAATGTTTATGTTATATTTCAACCTTTTCATATAAGGAATGTATTGGACTCAGTAAGTGACGGGTGGAGCCTGCTATAGCTTCTCGATGCATTAGTATGTCTCATGAGACAATTAGACGTGGAATTTTCTAAGTCCTTTCCCAATTTGATATATGGTTTTGGCTGAGGCCTTAATCATTTTTAGACGTCTTAGCAAAGGCCTTGAAAAAATGTTTCAGAATGTCTGGAATTATACATTCCCTCATTATGAAAATAATATCGATGGTTTATGTGGTCATTCCACTAGCAGAATATAAATGATTATGTTTTATTATGGCATTATTTACTCAGCTCATATTCCTTCCATAAAGGTGTTCATGTTTATTATTGGTAAAGACATGTGTTTTAAATTATTCACCATGCTTAGTATTTATATTATCTTCCACTGTACTGCTTACCCTTACTAAGCGTTTAAGATCAACCCTTTCTTATGTTTCATTTTACCAGGATATGAAGAAGTTAGTTATGAGTTACTTGAAGGCATAATCTAGAAGGCTTGGATGTTTCTAATGTAATAAATCAGTATTGTATTTCTTTTCAAGTTGTAAAGTTAAACTTATGTATGAATATTGTTTCCAATAATACTAAACTGATCGGTCTTTCGGGACATGATTTCCTTGTGATCATGCCAATGTTATGTAATAATGCACTGACTTTGGGTAACTGGGGTCGGGGCGTTACAGGTGGTATCAGATTAAGTTTAGTACAAACCTTAGAAATTAGATTTAGATAAAATCTGATTATAACACATATCCCTAAGATATACTTTGAGGATTAGTATAGAAGAACTTCCTAGAATTTTGGTACTGTAGATATTTTCTGAGTTTTCCAAGCAATAAATCCCTGTCTAGATATGAGCAGGTAGAGGCGGCTCTGTCACAGATGTACCTAGGGGTAAAACCAAAAAACACCGCTTTGAGCTAGACTCGAATGGGAACTGGTGCACGAAAACGGGCCTTACTACACTCTTGGTTATGACACTCCGGGGGATATGCTTAGGATAATTCTTATTTTCTTTAAAAACAATTATTAAGGGTTTATGAGTATATACTTCCTCAAAGAAAACATTTTTATGATTATGGATTATATCCATAAACTTTTAAATTTATGTTAAGTGTTTTACAAGTATGGAATTATGTATTTTGATTGATAAACTAATCTAGTTTATTCCATTGTTTAGAAATGGATCCTAGTGGAAGAAATGGAAGCCGTATAAATGCATGTAATCTATGTAGGTATTTACCTCCTACTAAAGATAATTATAGCGGAGTTAGTGATGCAAATTATGACAACCCTGATCTTTTATTACACAATTAAACATAATTTATTACATAAACTTCACTTTATACAATATAGAAGATCAAGAGGTCTAGTGTCTTTGGGGATTAGGATCATTACGTAACAACTTAAAATATTAAATACAACATCTTTATTGAAAACTTCTTTTACATGACCACTACATTCCCTCATACTTAGCATTGCATGGGATAACCTGAGGACATGCATAAGAAAAGGGTGAGCTATAAAGCCCAATAAGGGAATAAACATGGAGTAACATGAGGAATAAAATAAATGTTATACAATAGGCATATAATTAGATCACAATATAATCATAAACATAAAGGCATGATAAAGCATGATAATCATAACATGGAAATGTGGCAACAACACTTAACATGGAATTAGCATGAGCCATGGCTCATTGCACATGGAGCATGAGTAAATACTCATTGCACATGAAGCATGAGTAAAAACTCATTGAACTTAAATTAGAATGATTAAACACCCATTTCACATGACGTATCATGATACTATACCCAATGAATTGGAGCACTATAAAGGTGCACCCTTCTTAAACATTTCATTTCATGCATAAGTGTGCATCATGGATCATATAACATGGATTCATAAAACATAATCATTTATTACACGATAAAGGAATGTGGAATTCATACATGGAACTTTATAATCAATAAGTAAATGTGCATAAAGGTTAATACCCTTGATAGATAAATGGGCATGGTATTCACTACACAATGACATTGGCTTAGAAAATTGGTGCAATTTCGGCAGCATAACGGCGTGACATAAGAATTCATAAAAATGGTTGATGAGAGAGAAATGAGAGTATCATCATATGTACATGAAATTTACAGTAAGGGGGTCATATAGATACATTTCCCAACAATTGTAATGGAATTTAGATCCATGAGACAAAATAATTTCTTGAATGTAAAAGAAGAGAGAAAAATTTCTTTCAGAATTTCAGCATAGTAACGGGTGTACATGAGAGGAATTTAATGAGAGATAAAGGGGTATCCCATCACTCAAATATAAATAGGTAATTATGGGGGAGGTGAGAAAACATACCCCAAAATTTATAATTGAAATTAAAAGGTATAACAATTTAAAGAAAATTGGAAAAAAATGAGAAAGGAAGAAAAAACCCTTACATGGAAGTGTGCTTCCAAAGGCTTGAGATAGTCTTGAGAGAGGCTGCTTGGGAGATTGGGGCACCTTGGGGGGATTATAGAGAGATTATTGCAGAGGTTGGACGAACTCCAATGACTTTTAGTGAGAAGAAATTTGGAGCTTGGGTGGGTTTATATAGGAAAGGTGAGGGAATTCTTTATTATTTAGGTTTGGGACACCTCACATTAAACTAATCCAAACCACAAACCATACCATGGTTTTTTCCCATGTTTTTTGGAAAAGGGAAGTGTAAAATAATATTTTATAAGGAAAAAGGCTTAACTTCTTAAAATAACGGGGTTGCTTATGTGGAGGTGAGTCACACTCCCAAGGAAAATAATTTAAAAAGACACGATGTTTAATAAGCCTTGAAGGGTCCATTAATGCTTTGTAAAATAAGTAAAAAAAAACCCAAAATCACATTATTTTAATGTTAAAACATATATTGGCCGAAAATAAGGCTTATAGTATTTTATTACATCACTATTGGGTCATTATGATGTCATAAAACACATTATATATTTAAACAGTATTTAATTTTTACCCAAAAATTTGACTGTCTCATAAAATTATGAAAAATTCACCGTTGGATAATTTCAACATCCTGATTTTATAAATAAAATTCATTTTATCTAAATAATTTTTTAAATATGTTAATTTTCACTTTTAAAATAAAAACCGACATTTATTGAAAATTCATGAGTTTTGACAAAAATGGCTTTCAAACCTTAATAAAAATTACAATTGCATTTATAAAATTATATGATAATTTATATTTAATAAAAATTAATTTAATAATAATAATAATATTTTATTAAAATATTATTTAATTCAAAAATCCATTAATTCATCAAAATAGTTTTCTTAGTTGAACATTAACTAAAAATATTATTTGTTCTTTAAAAACTATTTACAAGGTAACAATAATAAAATGAAAATATATTCATTATTATATAAAAAAATGATGTACATAACCATAGTGCTAAGGTCTTGTTACATAAACCCTTATAAAACTCACATAAGACCAAAGAGTAAGGTGTGCGATGGTGACAGACTCTTGGGGTGGCTCAGATAACATTGCTCAGGTGGTAATCTCTATCAACTTTCACTTCTCTCATAGGTGGTCCCGCTTGAGTTTAACCTACTGAAACTCGTCTTGGGCTTGGTCAAGAGCGAAGCCCAACGATGCCACCTCTTTTCCGAGCTCTGACAAATGAGATTCGTATGGGGCACGTCTACTGGATGAGTTCATCGCTTCCTTTTTCTGAGTAAATTGGATTCATTAAAGACCTATATTTATACTAATCATGTGATCACTATTCAACGGCCATATTAGCAACGATCACATTTATTAACAGTATTTTAAAATCCAAAAACATATAACCAAATAATTTGACATTTTATATAAACATTTTACATAAAGAGACATTTAATTTGATCAAGAGGGATTTCCATTAAAGAATGTTTGGGTCGTTACAATCTTCCCCCCTTAAAAAATTTCTCCCTCGAAATTTTCTTTTCCCACACTAAGACAGACATGGGTAACTCTGCTTCATCATTTCCTCAGATTCCCACATCTCTTCTTTAAACTTGTGGTTTCGCCACAACACCTTGACGAGGGGCATTATCTTATTTCGTAGAACTTTTTCTCTATGATCTAAAATCTTCAGTGGTTGTTCCTCATAAGAAAGATCAACCTATAATTGTACCACCTCTAAAGAGAGTACATGTGAAGGTTCTGGTATGTACTTCTTTAAGAGGGATACATGAAAGACATCATCTACTTTGGCCATGGTAGGTGGAAGTTCTAGTCGATAAGCCACAGCCCCGACACGATCAAGAATCTCAAAGGGGTCGATGTACCTTGGACTTAACTTCCCTTTCTTTCCAAACCTCATGACCTTCTTCCACGGAGATATGCGTAGAAATACCATGTCACCAACTTTAAACACAAGGTCTCATAAATGGTTATCTGCATAACTATTCTGTCGACTTTGGGATGCCTTGATATGCTGCTGAATGTTTTTCACCTTCTCCACCATTCTTCGACCATTTCTAGTCTAAGCAGCTTACGCTCACTGACCTCATCCCAACACGCCGGTGTTCTGCACCTTTTCCCATAAAGGGCTTCATATGGTGCCATTTGGATGCTCGAGTGGAAACTGTTATTATAAGAGAAATCAACTAGAGGAAGATGTTGATCTCATCCTCCTTTAAAGTCCATTGGGAATGCTATCAACATGTCCTCAATTGTTTGGATAGTATGCTCAGATTGGACATTAATTTGAGGATTATAAGACGTACTAAAGTTCAGTTTAGTATTCAGAGCATGTTGTAGACTCTTTCAAAACTTAGAGGTGAATCTTGGATATCAATCAGACACAATAGATAGTGGTACTCCATACAGCCTTACCACTTCCCTGATATATATCTATGCCAATTGATCCACTGAGAAATCCTACCGAATAGTAATTAAGTGTGCAGCCTTTTTAAGATGATCCACAAAAACCCAGATTGCATTGTTGTCTTTGGATGTCTTCATAAGTTTAGTGAAAAAGTCCATGGTGATTTTCTCCTATGGGTAATGATTGCATCATCCCCTTATACTTCTGCCTCTCTGCCTTCACTTGCTGACACACTAGGAACTTTGATGTATATTTAGCAATCTCCTTATTCATATTATCCCACAAATAATGCTCTCAGAGATCTGGATACATATTTGTGTTTCATGGATGAATAGATAAATTCGAACTATGTGCATCATCCAAAAGTTCCTTCTTCAACTCTGGACTTGATGGAACACATAGTCTTTTACCAAATCTCACAATTTTTTCATTATTAACATTAAACTCTGAGGATTTCCCTTTTCTAATAGATTCCACTTTTTCCTAAATTCCCACATCATCTTTTTAGCATATTTTAACCTTTCCAAAAGTGACGGTTGAGCAATAATTTGTTAAAGGATTGATGATGTTCCCTTCTTTATGATTCTCATTTCCATATTCATTAAATCTAAGAAGATTAGATCCTTTTCAATTCTCATTAATGATAGAATCGCTGGGTCCTTTCTACTTAGGTCATCCTCCACCTTGTTCGCTTTCCCAGGGTGGTAATGGATTGAGCAGTCATAGTCTTTGATCAGCTCTAACCATCTTCATTGGTTCATGTTCAACTCTTTCTGTGTGAATATATACTTGAGGATTTTGTGGTCCGTTTATATTTCATACTTCTCTCCAAAGAGATAATTCTGCCAAATTTTCAAAGTGAATATCACTACAGCCAACTCAAGGTCATGTGTTGGATAGTTCTGTTCATGAACTTTCAATTTCCTTGAAGCATAGGCAATGAATTTTTCATTTTGCATCAACACACATCCCAGGCCCTTCTTCGAAGCATCACTGAATACCACAAAAAGTTCTCCACATGTGGGTAAAGTGAGCACGAGCATAGTGATAAGCCTCCTTTTCAACTCCTTGAAGCTTTCTTCGCATTTATTACTACAAGAAAACTTTTCTCCCTTCTGAGTTAGCTTGGTAAGAGGGTTGGAAAATCTTGAAAAATTTCTCACAAATCGTCAATAATATCCAGCTAACCCCAAGAAGATATGGATATCTGTTACCGATGTTGGCCTTGGCCATCCCTCAATTACATCTGTTTTGGAGGGATCCACAGATATCCCATTGCTTGTGATGATTTGACCCAAGAATGAGACCTCCTTCAACTAGAACTCACACTTGCTGTACTTTTCATAGAGATGTCCTTCCGCAAGGTCTCTAGTATAGTTCTCATATGCTCCTCATGATCCTCCTTGGTTTTGGAGTATATCAGAATATCATCTATAAAGACTACCATAAATTTTTCAAGGTAATATATAAAGACTCTATTCATCAATTCCATGAATATTATTGGAGCATTAGTGAGTCCGAAAGGCATTACTATGAATTCATAGTGCCCGTATCTTGTACGAAAAGCAGTCATGGGGATATCTTCCTTCTTCACCCTTACTTGATAATATCCTGACCAAAAATCCACCTTGGATAAGTATTGTGATCCACACAGTTGATTGAACAAGTCATAAATTCATGGGAGATTATATTTGTTCTTTATCATGATTTTGTTGAGCTCATGATAATCGATGCAAAGGCACATTTACCCATTATTCTTCATGACGAAGAGGACTGGTGCACCCCATGGTGAAGCACTTGGGCGTATAAATCCTTTATCAAGATTATCCTGTAGTTGTTTCTTTAGCTCCTCAAGCTCCACAACAACCATTCTATACAGAGTCTTGGATATTGGTAACACCCCAGGTATAAGTTCAATTGAGAATTCAATATCTCTTCTAGGAGGAAGACCATACAATTCCTTGGGAAACACTTCAGAGAATTCCCTCACAATAGGCATGTCCTCTAGGGTGGTTACCTCCTTAGACTTAATCATCTGAGCCATATATGCATGCTCATAGGGTAGTAATATCCATGCTTGAGATGATGAAGCTAAAGAAGATTCATCTTCCTACTTGCACTTGTAAAGAATCGGGGGTCGATTCTCCACATGGAGAGTGATTTCCCTCTCATGGAAATTTATGTTGGCTCTATATAAGGAAAGACAACCCATGCCGAGAATTGCATCAAATTACACCAGAGGGAGTATGAAGAGGTTCTCTGGGAAGTTTAATCCACATATTATGATAGGGGAGGAGTTATATTCATGGGATGCAATGATTTCTCCATTTTCCATACTCACCAACATCTTCACTTCCATGATTTGTGGTGGTGATGAGATTGTTCTACTAAACTTTTGAGATATAAAATAATGCGTAGAACCTGAATAAAAAAGTACGTTTTCTATTCTTGAATGAATAACCAGCGTACCTGTCACCACTTCATTGTCGAGGTTCACTTTGGCAGTAGTGATGGAAAAATCTCACCCTTGCTGCCTTGGAGGTTGTTGGTTGCCTCTGAAAAACCTTGTCTTAGGGCACTGATTTGCAAGATGCCTTGGTTATTTGCAGTTGTAGAAATGAACAATGCGTTGAGGTTCTAATGGAGAATTCCTCTCCTCTGTTGTAGCCATGGGTTTTTCTTTCTGAAAATTAATAGCCAGGTGCCATTCTCTTCCACACCTAAAGAATTTCCTCATCCTCTTTAGGAAATTTATAGGGTGCTTCTTTCCACACCTTTGGAAAGTGGGGTGCTGGATCTTCTTAGAACAGTTGGATTTATCCATTGGACCACCATCATTGAAGTACACCTTACACTTCTTATCCCCATGATACCCCTGAGATTCTATGATCTCCATTTCGACCTTTAGGGCACATCAGAAAATTTCCTCATAGTTGTCAAAGTCACGGATTTCCAGCACTTTCCAGAGGCTAGGTTTCAGCCCACCAAAGATGCAGTCAACCTTGCATTCGGGGGTAATGACAAAGCCAGAAGCGTATTGTGCAAGCCTTGTAAAGTTTTCCTCGCACGCTCCAACATATTTGTCATCTTTTTTCTTGAGGGCAAGGAAGTCCCTTTCCATCTTAATCCAGAGGGTGCGTGGAAAATATTTATCGAAAAACATCTTCTAAAAATCCTTCCATTCCAAAGCGTCGATCTCCTCCTCAGGCTTCGTATTTTTTATCAACGTCCACCATTGATCAGCTTCACCCTCCATGTGATAAGCATCCAAGAGAACCTTCTCTTGTTCAGAACATTGAAGGATGGATAAGATCTTTTCAATGGAGTTGATCCATTGTTCAGCGATTGAGGGATCAGATGATCCATTAAAAGTAGGAGGCCTTTGTCTCATAAAGCTCTTGATATCAACTTGTTCTTTCTTAGGGGGGGGGGGGTTGAATATTCCTATTGACCATTGTTTCTATTCAAATATTGAGTTAGTTGAGAGAGAAGCATGACAAAGTTCGCAATTCCCGCTCCCATTGGATTGGGCATCTCATTAGTACAGTCACCACGTTTATCTTCACATCAGTTGTTAGCCCGAGTCCTCCTATTACCGGCCATTAGTTGGAATAAAAGTAAAGTTAGGGGTAACACATAAAGGGTAATACAAGGACAAAACTAATGACTTATAAATAAATTTCATTTCCTTAACATATGAATCTATTGGATTCAGTCTATGTTATCCATGATCTACTTTCTAACATATATTCATAGGGAATTTTTGTGTCCCTTAATAATGGTTTATACTAAGCTTATGAATTTACCAAAGCATATCCTCCGAGAGTGTCATAACCAAGAGTGTAGAAAGGCCATTTTTCATGCACCAGTTCCCATTTGAGTCTAGGTCAAAGTAGTGTTTTTGGGTTTTACCCCTAGGATACATTTGTGCCAGAGCCGCCTCTACCTTCTCCTATCCAGACAGGGATGTATTTTCTTGATAAACCACTTACTCAATACTCACAAAAACTTAGGGATGTTTTTATTATACTTAGTATTGTATTTAAGGCTTCACTAGGGTTTTATAATCCTAATCCCAAAAATAACTAAACCTATCCTCTGATACCAACTATGACAACCCTGATCTTTTATTACACAATTAAACATAATTTATTACAAAAAACTTCACTTGATACAATATAGAAGATCGAGGGGTCTAGTGTCTTTGGGGATTAGGATAATTAAATAACAACTTAAAACCTGAAATAAAACATATTTATTGAAAACTTTCTTTACATGACCAATACATTCCCTCGTACTTAGCATTGCATGGGATAACCTGAGGACATGTATAAGAAATGGGTGAGCTATAAAGCCCAGTAAGGTAATAAACATGGATTAACATGAGGAATACAATACATGTTAGAAAATAGGCATATCATTAGACCAAAATAGAACCATAAACATAAAGGCATGATAAAGCATGATAATCATAACATGGAATTGTGGAAACAACACTTAACATGGAATTAGCATGAGCCAAGGCTCATTGCACATGGATCATGAGTAAATCCTCATTGCACATGAAGCACAAGTAAAATCTAGTTTCACTTGAATTTGAATGAGTAAAACCCATTGCACATGACGTATCATGATACTATACTTTACCCAATGCATTGGAGTGCTATAAGGGCTCACTCTTCTTAAACATTTCATTTCATGCATTAGTGTGCCACATGGATCATATAACATAGATTCATAAAAAACAATCATTTATTACACGATAAAGGAATGTGAAATTAATACATGTAACTTTATAATCAATAAATAAATGTGCATAAAGTTGAATACTCTTGATAGAGAAATGGGCATGGTATTCACTACACAATGACATTGGCTTAGAAAATCGGTGCAATTTCGGCAGCGTAACGGCGTGACGTAAGAATTCATAAAAATGGTTGATGAGAGCGAAAGGGGAGTATCATAATATTTAAATTAAATGGAAATTAAGGGGGTCATATAGATATATGTCTCACCAATTTTAATGGAATTTAGAGTTGTGATACAAAATAATTGCTTGAATATAAAATAAGAGAGAGAAATTTCTTTCGGATTTTTGGCATAGTAACGGGTGTACATGAGAGGAATTTAATGAGATATAAAGGTGTATACCATCATTAAAACATAAATAGGGAAGTATTTTGGAGGATAGAAACCATACCCCAACATTTATAATTGAAATTAAAAGGTATAACAATTTAAAGAAATTTGGACAAAAATGAGAAAGGAAGAAAAAAACCTTACATGGAAGTGTGCTTCCAAAGGCTTGAGAGAGGCTTGAGAGAGGATTCTTGGGAGCTTGGGGAAAATTGATAGGATTATATAGATAGTAGGGTAGAGGTTTTATGAACTCCAATGGCTTTTAGTGAGGATAAAGTGGGATCTTGGGTGGGTTTATATAGGAAAGGTGAGAGAATTCTTTATTATTTAGGTTTGGGACACCTCACATTAAACTAATCCAAACCACAAACCATCCCATGGTTTTTGCCCATGGTTTTTGGAAAAGGGAAGTGTAAAAAAATATTTTATAAGGAAAAAGTCCGAAATTCTTATGTGGAGGTGAGTCACACTCCCAAGGAAAACAATTTAAAAAGACAAGATGTTTAATAAGCCTTGAATGGTACATTAATGCTTTGTAAAATAAGTCAAAAAACCCCAAAATCACATTATTTTAATGGTAAAAAATATATTGGCTGAACATAAGGCTTATAGTATTTTATTACATCACTATTGGGTCATTATGATATCGTAAAACACATTATATATTTAAACGGTATTTAATTTTTACCCAAAAATTTGACTGTCTCAAAAAATTATGAAAAATTCATCATTGGATAATTTTTAAATCCTAATTCCATAAATAATATTCATTTTATCTAAATAATTTTCTAAATATTTTAATTTTCACTTTTAAAATAAAAACCGACATTTATCGAAAATTTATGGGTTTTGACAAAAATGGCTTTCAAACCTTAATAAAAATTACAATTGCATTCATAAAATTATACGATCATTTATATTTAATAAAAATTAATTTAATAATAATAATAGTATTTTATTAAAATATTATTTAATTAAAAAATCCATTAATTCATCAAAATAGATTTCTTAGTTGAACATTAACTAAAAATACTATTTGTGCTTTAAAAACTATTTACAGGGTAACAATAATAAAATGAAATTATATTCATTATTATATAAAAAAATAATGTACATAGCCATAGTGATAAGGTCTTGTTAAATAACCCCTTATAACACCCGCATAAGACCGAAGAGTAAGGCGTGTGATGGTGATAGACTCTTGGGGTGGCTTGGATAACATTTCTCAGGTGGTAATCTCTATCAACTTCCACTTCTCTCGTAGGCTGTCTCGATCAAGATTAACCTGTTGAAGCTCTGATTGGGCTTGGTCAAGAGTGAAGACCAAAGATGCCACCTATTTTCTGAGCTCTGACAAATGGGCTTCGTATGGGGCACATCTACTGGATGAGGCCATCGCTTCCTTTGTCTGAGTAAATTGGATTTGTTAAAGACCTATATTTATACTAATCATGTGATCACTATTCAACAACCATATTAGCAACGGTCATAATTCTTAACAGTATTTTAAAATCCAAAAACATATAACCAAAGAAGTTAAAAATTCATATAAACATTTTACATAAAGAGACATTTAATTTTATCAAGAGGTATTTCCATTATTAAAAGTTTGGTTCGTTACACAACTGGTTCTAATCAGCTTATCACCATAATGGGACAACTCACACAGGCTATGAATAATAACCTTACTCATATGGAGCACCCTGATCCACAACAAGAAGGATCATTGTTAGACTGCTTCATGATGCAACAACCACCAACATTCAATGGGAGTACAAATCCATTAGTGACTGAGCAATGGATAAATTCCTTAGAGAAAATATTTCACAATTTGGGGAGTAGCGAAAGGGAAAATGTTTTCATGGTAGTTTATCACCTCATTGGAGATGCTGATCAATGGTGGTCATTTATTAAAAACACAAAGGAAGATGCAGAAGTTTCCAGTATGGAATGGAGGGAGTTTAAAGAACTTTTCTTAGAAAAATACTTTCCTCATGACCATCGAGCATATATGGAAAGGAAATTTTTGAGTCTAAGGCAAAAAGAGGATGAGAATATCTCAAAGTATGAAGCTAACTTTACAAGGTTATAAAGGCATGCTGCAGATTATATATGTAACCCAAGAAGTAATATTAACCATTTCTTTGATGGGTTAAAACCATTTCTCCATCGATCATTAGTATCACAATCCTTCTCATCGTACAAAGATATTGTCTTGTGTGCTATCAAGATAGAAAAGAAATTCTCTAAGTCTTATGACTTTAAAGAAAAGAAAGAGAAGAATAGATATGTTGAATACTTTGGGAAAGGAAATAAGGAAATAGGGAAGAAGGGAAGAATTGAATTTCCACCCTGTGATAATTGTGGAAGGAAGCACCATGGTGCCTGTTTAAAAGGAATATGAGTATTTTACAAATGTGGACAGAAAGACCATCTTACTGGTGATTATAAGGGAAATAAAGACACTACTAATGTTCAATGCTACAATTTCAGGGAGATGAGACATTATGAAAATATGTCCTAAGCGTCAGGGAAACTTACCTCAGAAAAGGCCAAGGGATCTTGGATAAGCTTATGCGATCACTACTACTGAGGTTGAAGCTCCAAAAGATGTGGTGGTAGGTAATTTAATGGTTTCCTCAAGTTTAGCCAATACTTTATTTGATTATGGATCATCACATTGTTTCATATCTTCCCACTTTTCTAAGAAAATTAGATATTTACAATTTGATTTAATAAGGGAGTTTTCAGTCAAAACTCCAAAGGGAAGTATCATTGCAAAAAAGTTTTGTGAATCAGTTCCCATTAGGGAATATAAATGTTCTTTATCTTCTGATCTCATCATCATACCCATGATTGAGTTTGATATAATCCTTGGAATGGATTGGATTTTGGACCATGATGTGAAAATTTATTGAAATAAGAAGGAGGTTACAATTTTCGATGATAATAAGGAGTACCTTATCTTTAGAGCAGAAATGTCACCACCTCATTCTTATATAGATCCACCCCCAATAGCTCAACTAAATTCAATTATTGGGGAGGAAGAGAATGAAATAACTATGGGTAAGGAAAAGAATGTTCAAATAGAGGACGTACCTATTGTGAAATAATATGTTGATGTGTTTCCAGAGGATTTACCAGGACATCCTCCAAAATGAGAAATTGAGTTTTCCATTGATTTAATTCCTTGTTCAAGGCCCATATCAAAGACCCCTTATAGAATGACCACTATGGAATTAGTGGAACTAAAGAAACAAATAGAGGAATTGAGTAATAAGAGATTTATTCTCCCTAGTGTTTCTCCATGGGGATCCCCTATTCTTTTTGTTAAGAAGAAAGATGGATCTATGAGGTTGTGCATTGACTATAGGGAGATCAATGTTTTACCAATAAAGAACAAGTATCCCCTACCTCACATTGATGATTTATTCGACCAACTTCATGGAGCTCAATATTTTTCAAATATTGACCTTCGATCTGGATATCATCAGTTGTGTGTAAAGAAAGAAGACATTCCGAAAACAGCATTTCGAACCAGGTACAGGCATTATGAGTTTACAGTAATGCCTTTTGGGATGACTAATGCACCCTTTGTTTTCATGGATCTAAGGAACAGAGTTTTCAAGGAATATCTTGATTAATTTGTAGTGTTATTTATTTATTATATCCTAGTATACTCTAAAATCTATGAAGATCATGAAAATCACTTGTGCACCATTCTGAAAACCCTCAGAAGAAATGAATTATACGAGAAGTTTAGTAAGTGTGAATTTTGGTTTCAGGAGATTTCTTTTATTGGCCATATTGTCTCTAAGGATGGAATATCTATTGACCCTTCTTAGATAAAGTAAATCCAAGAATGGCCAACACCGACAAGTATAACTGATGTATGCAGTTTTATTGGTTTAATAGGTTATTATCGACGTTTCGTCCAGAATTTTGCCTGATTGGATAACCCATTAACAAAGATCACACGTAAAGGGGTTAAATTTGTTTGGACAAAAGAGTGTGAATAATGTTTCGAAGAACTGAAGAGAATATTAGTCAATGATTCTATCTTGAATCTACCACCAGGTAATGATGGGTTTGTTATTTATAGTGATGCCTCAAATAAAGGACTTAGTTGTGTCCTTATGCATAATGATAGAGTTATTGCCTATGCATCACGACAGCTGAAAATTCATGAGAAAAACTATCCTACTCATGATCTTGAGTTAGAATTTTTAATATTTGCTTTGAATATTTGGAGACACTATCTCTATGGTGGAAAATGTGAGATTTATACTGATCATAAGAGTTTGAAGTATATTTTCTCTCAAAAGGAACTCAACATGAGTCAAAAGAGATGACTTGAACTACTCAAGGATTATGATTACACGATACACTACCACCCGGGGAAGGAAAATAAGGTGGAATATTATTTGAGCAGAAAGGATCATGGAGTTTTGAACAAGATGAGAGTTGAAAGGGATCCTATTTCCATGGATCTAGTAAAGATGGATATGGGAATAACCATGGAAGGTGAAACATCAATAATTTTTCAAATGGTTTCCAAACCATCTTTACTAGAAAGGATAAAAAGTTTCTCAGGCTGATGATGAGGAATTTCAAAAGAAGATTAAATCTGTGAACGATGGGAGATTGATCGAATTTGTATATGAAGATGAGATTTTGAAATTTGGGAAGAGTCTTTGTGTTCCCAATATACCTAATCTGAAAAGGGAATTGTTAGATGATGATCATAGCTCCAATTTCTCTATACACCCTGGGAGCGCCAAGATGTATAGAGATTTGAAGGAACATTTTTGGTGGGTCAACATGAATAGGGAGATTTCTGATTTTGTGTCAAGATGTATGGTTTGTCAATAAGTGAAAGTTGGAAGGAAACATCCTGGAGGAGTCATGAAACCTTTTCCCATACCTGAGTGGAAATGAGATAATATTATGATGGACTTTGTCATGGGACTACCAAAGACTCCCAGAAGGAACGATGTAATATGGTTCATTATTGATCGTCTTACCAAGTCAGAACATTTTCTTTCTATAAGAGAAGATTTACCACCTGAATGTTTAGAAATACTGTATATTAATGAAGTTTTAAGACTTCATGGAGTGCCCCTATCAATTGTTTCTGATCATGATCCCCGTTTTAAATTAAGATTCTTGAAAAGTCTTCAGAAATCCCTGGATAATGAACTTCATTTGAGTACTGCCTATCACCCTCAAACTGATGGACAATCAGAATGGACTATTCAAACCTTAGAAGACATGTTGAGATCATGCTCACTTAACTTTCAAGGTATGTGGGATCAATATTTACCTCTGGTAGAATTTTCCTATAACAATAGCTTCTATTCAAGTATTCAGATGGAACCATATGAAGCGTTATATGAAAAGAGATGTCGCACACAAACCTGTTGGGATGATGTTGGTGAAAGAAAACTTATAGGCCCAGAACTTGTTGAGGAAACAATGGAAAAGGTGAAGGTAATCCAAACCCACATCAAAGCATCTCAAAGTAGGCAGAAGAGCTATACTGATAACCAAAGGAAGGATTTGGAATTTCAAGTAGGAGATAATGTTTTCTTGAAGTTATCTCCATGGAAGGGAATTATACGATTTGATAAGAAGGGTAAATTGAGTCCCAAGTACATCAGACCTTTCAAAATTCTAGAACTAATTGGAGCTGTAGCTTACCGTTTGGCAATGCCACCAAGTCTCTCCAAAGTTCATGATGTGTTCCACATATCACTGTTGAGAAAATACTTGCATGACTCAACACATGTACTCACCTATGAGGAGTTAGAACTGGAACTCGATATATCTTATTGCGAAGAGACTGTCAAGATTCTTGATACAAGAGAACAAGTGTCGAGAAAATGGACGAATCATCTGGTAAAATTTCTATGGAGAAACCATAAAATGGAAGAGGCAATGTGGGAACCCAAGGAACTTATGATGAAGAACCAACCAAATCTTTTTATGCAGTAATATTATAGAAATTTCAAGGAAGAAATTATTTGAAGGAGGGAAGAATGTAAAACACCAAGCTTCTATGGTACGTTTCCCTTTGAATAATGCAATAGCTTGCATTGTACGCAACTTCGAGATTCTAACACACCGCGACCAATCAAACTAGTCGTTATGAATAGTAATACCAACTTTTTAAAATTTTATAAATTTTATCTTTCAAAATGGACTTCATTTTTGGATTCGGAATATCAAAATTATCTTAGGGTGAATTTTTGGTATTTTTCTGAAAACTTTCAATTTTTGATGAATAGTGAAAAACGTTGAGTTATTGTTTAAAACTGACTTTTTATTTAAATAATTATTTGTTTTATTTAAATTTATTTTAGGTCAAAATAGATACATAATACCAATATAAGTTCAATTTAATTCATTGGAGTCATTTTATAATGAGTTTAGATATATAAACTTTTATCGAACTTTTTACAGTCTTTTATCCACCTCCTAGGAGCATTTTCAAATTTGTATAAAACTTAATTTTACCACTTCCGTGAGAAGAATTTCAAAAATATGAGAGACACGGTTGATATCAGTAAGTAAAATTTGGTTCAATATGATGAAAATAAATTATGGCGAACAGTAACTTTTTAGTTTTATTTACCACGGTTAAAAGTAAATAGGGTAATTAAGGGTAAAAATGATATTATTATGACCCTAACACATGTACTAATTATATTGGATAAGTATAATTTGACCAAAAAAACATTAGGAATAAAATATGAACCTCTTTGTTCCACTTGGGTAAGATTAGGACATTTATTATTATTTTATTTAAAGAAGAGTTAAAAGAGTTAAAATCAAAGTTTAATAACTAAAACATTTTTAATATAGGGTTATACATGAGATAAATTCTACTATAAATATTAATTAGAAATATAAAAATATTTACTACATAATGGTATTTTATTTATAATTTTTAGACATTAAATAATTAAATTTATTTATGACACAATGATGATGCAGTAATTAACTTATTAATGAAATATTAAAATAATTGATATTATAAATACTCAAATAAATGCAATCTGAAACTTTTTATGAATTAAAATAATTTTATAGGTTAATATGACATGTTAGGGTTTATTAAATGAATTTTTTTCTAAGTAATAATGCTATTATGAATTTAGAAAAAACAAAATACCAAATAGTGTCAAAATTGACATAAAAGAGTTTTTAAAACAAATATTATATTATTAATTGATATAATACTCCTAAAAATATACAGTTTATAAAAATAACTTAGATAAGGTTATATATATTAATAATAAACCACTTGGTGTTCACTTGGAAGTTTATAGTAATTTTATTAACCATATAATATAAAAATACAAAGAGACCTGGTAAATGTCCAACTATGTAACTAAGAGTTAAATCTAAAAGATAAAGTTAATATAGTGACCCAAACCTGTCTAAAACCTATTAGTTGACTGTTTTTCGACACATCCCCACCTTATCATCGAAATAAATCATTTTTGAGCCATTAGAAACCCAAAATGATTTTATTATAAAATAATATTTCAATCTTTTCCTAAGGTTCCCCTCACCCCTCTTATAAAAGGGCACTTTCCCTTTTCTCAAATTCACACCTTCAAATCCATTTGACTCAGACAAACCCTACCCAAATATCCTCCCTTCATCATATAGGCCTTCCTTTAGTCATAAATCCAACCTAAGGAGCCCTTTTGATCAAATCAATAGGAAGAACCCGAAGAAGATGTAAATATTTCATCTCCTCTTTCAAGTATATTTCTTATTTCACTTCCTCTTTCTTTGTTGTTTACATTCTAAAATAATAACTCGAATATCGTATATATACTATGATGTTATTATAAAAATGGTAAAACCATATTCATTATTCTATACATCCTATAAATGAAAAAGTCATCATACGTGTGTATGTACGGATTACCGTCTCCACGTCGTGGTGTAGTTTGTTATTCAAACACTTCATCATTTGGATGAGTATAATAATAATTATAAATGATTAAAATAATAAATATAGCATGATAATGATTCTGTATATGTGATATTCCATCCAATTATATATGATTTTAATATCAAAAGAATGATATTGTCGCTCGTGTGTACGTACGGATTACCATCTCCACGAACGCGATGAGATTAATTCCCCGTCGTATCCATTCAAGACTAATTTTAGTTTGATGATTAAAAATAAATTTTAAAGACTTAATATCATTATTAATATTAATAAGATACATCATATACATAACAAACATTACTTATGTAACAAAGCATATAAAAGAAAACGAATCAGTTAACACCCGAAACGACGATAATACTAAAATATTATTAACAAAGTAATATTAGAAGATCATATATGATATGATATTAATGTATATGGTTATTTTATAATTTAATAAAAATTATTTCACCATTATATAGTAGGTTAACCTACCCTCAATCAAGGAAAATTACAAGGTAAGGGTTAATTCTACAATCTCTTCATTATCCGAGGTTGTTTATACGTAATTATCTACTAGGACCTCTTTATCATCCACATCCATGTTTCTTAAAAATGTATTTCAATTTTTTTACTATTTACTAGACAATGGGTTAAATTCATTTATACCCTTATTTTAACTTATATGTTTTGAAAAGAATCTTTCAGTTGTTTTCCAAACAAGGTACTTTATGAGCTTTTCGACAAAATTAAGGTAAGAATGTATTTTTTAACTTATATGGTGGGTGTGGTTATTCTCCACCGTTATAACATCGTCAAAGCTTCACTTAAAATATTATAAGACTATTTTCAAAATAAATGTTTTATTTTTTAATTATGCAACTTTAAATTATTTCAAAAAAATAAAGAGATATTTATCTCAAATAAATTTGATTTCATCTATGTCAACATCCTTTGATGGATTTTATACTTGTTTGAATTCGATTCATTATGAAACAAATATTCCATATTGTATTGAAGGTTTTGTGATATGTTTGACTATGGATGTGTTATTTTTATACCATTCATGGTTTATAGTTAAAGTATTGACATTTTTTATTCTAGTTTTAATATGAATGTTTATGTTATATTTCAACCTTTTCATATGAGGAATGTATTGGATTGAGTAAGTGACGGGTAGATCCCACTATAGCTCCTCGATGTATCAGTAGGTCTCATGAGACAATTAGACATATAATTGGATAAGGCCTTTCCCAATTTGATATATGGTTTTGGCCGAGGCCTTAATCATTTTTAGACGTCTTGGTCGAGGCCTTGACAAAATGTTTCAGAATGTCTGAAATTATACATTCCCTCATTATGAAAATAATATTTATGGTTCATATGGTCATTCAACTAGTAGAATTCTCATGATTACGTTTTGTTATGGAATTATTTACTCATCTTATATTCTAGCCATAAAATTGTTCATGTTTATTATTGGTAAAGACATGTGTTTTCAATTATTCACCATGCTTAATATTTATGTTATCTTCCGCTGTATTGCTTACCCTTACTGAGCATTTGAGCTCAACCCTTTCTCATGTTTCATTTTCTCAAGATATGAAGAAGTTATTTATGAGTGAATTTCAGGAATAATCTAGGAGTCTTGTATGTTTCTAATGGAATAAATTAGTGTTGTATTTCTTTTCAAGTTGTAAAGTTGAACTTATGTATGAATCGTGTTTCCAATAATAATAAATTAATCGGTCTTTCAAGACATGATTTCCTTGTGATCATTCCAATGTTATGTATTAATTCACCGACTCTGGGTAGCTAGGGTCAGGGCGTAATAAATTCTCCCAATTGAGAGAAACTTCTGAGAGTTGTGAGGAATATTCCCAGGATTCCCCTATAACCAACCCTTTTGGAAAGAACCATACTATCCATCCAACTCTGGGTAGAAATAAAACCAAGATTATAGGAACGAGGGGTATTCAAACCAGCCTCATCAACTATGGAACCAACAAGGGAAGAGTAGTCATCCACCACCACCACCCAGAAATCCTTAACCACCCCAAAGGCCTTTACAACAACCCCCTCTAAAAGCTGAGATTATCCTTGAATACATGATGAAAAAATGGCTACCAACAATATCCAATTTCAAAAAACCACCCAAACATCCATAAAAGACCTAAAAACCCAAATAGTCCAACTAGCTAACTCTATGGGGGAAATCCAAAGTCATGGGACACGTAAACTACCCTCTCAACCAGTAGTTAACCCTAGGGATAAGGGAAATGTTAGTTCCATCACCCTTAGGAGTGGGAAAAAACTTAAAACCTAAATGAACTATCCATTAGATTCATCCACCCCAGAGAAAACCACCATCCCATCTGATGAAAATGGTATAAGAGAAGAAAATACTTATCCTAAGAGAAGCCTTTCCAAAGGAAAGAGTGTGTCTGTTGATGAGTCACCTATCCCATCCATTCCTATTCCATTTCCCCAAAGGTCCACCAAACCTAGGAAAAAAAAGAAAATTGAAATTGATAAGGAAATATTAGAAACTTTCAAAAAAGTGCAGGTTAACATTCCTTTGATTGATGCCATGAATAAAATTCCAAGATATGAAAAGTTTTTAAAGGAGATGTGTACACATCGAAGGAGAATTCATGGTGATGAGAAGATAAGTTTGGGTAGGAATGTCTCAGCATTTATAGAACTATCACTACCTACCAAATGCAATGATCCTAGGACATTCTTGATTCCATGAACTATAGGGGATTATTATTTTTCTAATGCTATGCTTGATTTGGGTGCTTCTATTAATGTGATTCCTTGATCTATTTACTCTTCTTTGTTGGTCGGTGAACTAAATAACACTAGAATAGTCATTCATCTAGTAAATCAAAGTACAACACACCCTTCTGGTGTGTTAGAGGATGTTCTTGTAGGGGTTCAAAATTTAATTTTTTTCTTATGATTTTTATGTGCTTAAAATGGAAGATTATATGATGAATGGACATGCCCCAATTATATTGGGGAGACCTTTCTTGAAAACTGCCAAAACCATAATAAATGTCTATAATGGAAAAATATCTATGGAGTTTAGTGGTGAAATAGTCCATTTCAACATCCTTGATTCCATGAAGCACACCTCAGAAGAACATCCATCTCTCTCTGTTAATTCAATTGATGTAATTCATTCCCCTTAAAACACTTCTTATCATTACCCCGATCCCCTTTCTAAGTTTTCATCCTTGATTGAAATTATTGGTAATGAATCATGAATTGATTGTTGTAGTGTTCTAGAAAAGTGTCATGCATGTTTATTAATTGATAATTTCTTGAACACTGAGGATCCAATGACCATAGATGATACTGCTATGCTTGTTAAAGCTCATTCATCATCTAAGTGTGATACCATTGAGTAGTTATATGAGATTAGTGACCTCTCACTTTCACACACACTCCCATAAATCCAAAATATACCTGAATTGGAACTAAAACAACTATCTCAAGATTTAAAATATTCATATCTTGAGAATGGAAACAAGCTGCCCATAATCATTGCTAGTTCACTCCCTCCTGAGCATGAATTGTGATTGCTTGAACTTTTGAGGTAGAATAAACAAGATTTGGGATGGACACTTGCTTACATTCCTAGTATTATCCCATCAATTTGTAAACATCATATATTGTTAAATTATGAGGCTATACTAGTGAGGTAGGCAAAATGTCGACTGAATCCAAACCTCCTAGAAGTTGTGAAAAATGCAGTAACAAAATTATTAGCTGCTGGAATCATTTACCCCATCTCTGACAGCCAATGGGTCAGTCTTGTTCAAGTAGTTCCTAAAAAAACCGGCCTTACAGTAATCAAAAATGAAAACAATGAATTGGTTCCAACTTGTGTGTAGAATAGTTGGAATGTCTGTATAGACTATCTTTGACTAAACCAACACACTAAGAAAGACAATTTACCTTTGCCTTTCATTGACCAAATGCTAGAGAGGCTAGTGGGTAAGTCCCACTACTGTTTACTTGATGGGTATTATGGATACTTTCATATCCTTATTTCCCTCGAGGACCAGGAAAATATGACCTTCACTTTCCCCTTTGGTACATTTTCATATAGGAGGATGTCATTTGGTCTGTGCAATTCTCCAGGTACTTTCTAGCAATGCATGGTTAGTATTTTTATGGATTATCTATATAATTTCATGGAAGTTTTTATGGATGATTCCACTATGTATGGATCCTCTTTTGATGAATTTTTGAGTAGTTTTTGTTTAGTTCTACATCCCTGTATTGAAAATAATCTCATATTAAATTATGAGAAATTTCATTTCATGGTGCGACAAGGTATAGTTTTGGGACATATAATTTCTGGGGATGGTATCCAAGTAGATAAATCAAAATCAGATGTCATTTATTCCTTACCATTTCCTAAAAATGTATGGGATGTGTGGTATTTCCTAGGTCATCCTGGATTTTACCATCGTTTCATTCGTGACCTTAGTAAAATTGAACTCCCCCTCTCTCGATTACTCCAAAAAGAAAAAGAATTTGTTTTGATAATGAATGTGAGGAAGCTTTTAATAAGTTAAAATGGAGTCTCAAATCACCCCCGGTAATCCAACTACCTTGGTGGGATTTACCGTTTGAGCACATGTGTGATGCCTCTAACTATACAGAGGGAGAAGTCTTGTCACAAATGGTCGACCGAGATCCACATTTCATAGCCTATGCCTCATGTACATTGGACCCTGCCCAAGAAAACTACACCAAAACTGAAAAATAATTCCTTTCCATAGTTTTTTCCTTGGATAAATTTAGGTCATATCTTTTAGGTTCAAAAGTCATTGTATTCTCCGACCATGCAGCCCTCTGGTATCTCCTTAAGAAATCAGAAGCCAAACCACATCTCATTCACTAGATGCTCCTCCTTTAAGAATTCAATCTTTAAATTAGAGATAAAAAAGGAGCATAAAATTTGGTGTATGACGATATCAGTAGTATTTTCCCATCCTCGGATATTTACTCTTCCCCCTATATTCCCATCAATGACTTGTTTCCCGATGAGTAATTGTACCGAGTGCAAGATGTTATTCCTTGGTATGCTGAATTTTTAAATTATTTTGTAGCATATTGCATTCCTATTGATTTCAAAAAATACCAAGACAGTCATCTAAAACATGAGTCACATTGGTACATTTCGGATAACCCCTACCTTTGGCGTACATATAGCGATCAGGTCCTTAGGAATTGTGTTCCCGATAGTGAGTTTCAGTCTGTCCTTAGATTCTGCCACACTCATGATTGTGGGGTCCACTTTGATCCCCAATGGACTGATCGCAAGGTCCTTGATTCTGGTCTCTTTTGGCCAACAATTTTTTGGGATGCCAATGAATTTTTCAAATCTTGTCCTCATTTTCAAAGAATGGAGAATGTCTCTAAAAGAAATGAAATGTCACAACAACCATTACTCTTTCATGACATTTTTGATGTTTGGGGAATTGAATTTATGGGTCTATTTCCCAATTCCTTTGGAAACTTGTACAATCTTCTGGCATTCGATTATGTGTCAAAATGGGTAGAGGCACAAGCCACAAGGACAGATGATTCCAAAACAGTTGTAGAATTTTTGAGAACTCGGATCTTTTGTAGGTTTGGATTACCTAGGTTCATCATTAGTGACCAGGGTTTTCATTTCTGAAAATGAAAAATGCAATCACTTTTTCATCGATATGGGGTCGGTCATCGAGTGTCTACTGCATATCAACCATAGACCAATGGTCAAGCTGCGGTGTCAAATAGAGAGGTAAAATAAATTCTTGAAAAAAATGTTCAAACGAACATAAAATATTGGAGTCTTAGAATCAATGATTCATTATGGGCTTACCGTACTGCCTTTAAAACTCTCATTGGAATGTCACCTTATAGGATTTTTTTTGGAAAAAAAATCACCTCCCTATTGAGATTGAGCATCAAGCCTACTGGGCCATTAAACAATGCAATTCTAACCATTTTGGTGCAGGTTCTCAGAGGAAGTTACAGATTCATGAGCTAGAGGAAATGCATAGAGACGCATATGAGAACTCCAGGATTATAAGGAGCAAACCAAGGCTGCCCAAGATCGTCTCATCCTTCATCATTAGTTCCACATTAGGCAGAAGGTCCTCTTTTACAATGAAAGGCTAAAGTTGCATCCAGGTAAGCTTCGTTCCTATTGGTTTAGACCATACACTATTACTAATGTATCTCCATTTGGTGTTGTTCAGGTTCAAAATGAAGAAACTAAGAAAACCTTCACTGTCAATGGGAAATGGCTAAAGCACTTCTATGAAGCCCTTCTAGAGTTCTCGATGGAGGAACTCCGTGTTCAAGAAGCAACATACCAATGACATCCACCAGGTTTTATCCTTCCTTCCCACATTCTATTTTATTACAGTGAGTACACTGCACATTCTAGGTGTGGGGGGTGGATACATTCCTATGTTCATTCGAATTTTCATAGTATTTATTCTTTCTTCTATTTTTCACCTTCTTTATGGTATTTTTAATTTTCCCCGTCTTGTTCAGTTCATTAGGATTTTCATCATCTTTCTTCTTTCCTATATTTTTTACCTTTTTTGTGGTATTTTTACTTCCCCACCCCCTTATGGTCACCAAATCATGGAACTTACTGAAAATGCATGTTGAAATTTTTGATTCCATGTTGATTTAACATTTGATGAAAACCTGACTTTGTTATAGAATGAATGTTTATATGAATTTAACACCAGAGAGTGATTTTTAGTGAATTGGTTTTCTATCAATGATATAAATGGTTGTATCTCTGTGAAACCTTTGGGATGATTGATTCCCATTGTGTGAGTAGTTTTTGGGAAAACTGTGTCGCTAATATCTCCACGCATTTTTGCACCAAACCACAAAGTGTGAATATTTATTACTTAATAGAAGGTAAATATATATTGGGTTAATATTTTTCAGCTTAAAATGATATTTATATACTTTTGTTCCTTATCCGATCTATTTCAGTACTATACCAGATTGACCTATGCGTGTGTACCTGATATCCCACTGTTATACGCCGTAAAAAAATCAAAACAAAATTGGGTTGTGTCTTGGGAAGGTAAAAAATATCTCCTCCTCAACCTTTTATCTTTTTATAACTATTACAATTAGTGTCGTGAAGATATCAAACAAGGGTTGAGAGATGAGTGTGATATTTTTTCCAAATGAAACTTATGGAAAAAAACAAAAAAAAAAATGAGGGGAGCGATGAAATGTGCAACATATGGGGATATCTAGGTCGGGAGCTTATGGTTTGACTTCTATAAATGCTTAAGTGAGGGGGTCTTGAAATATGATTGCAAAGGATGTAGGGAAGGTTCAGTGGAAAAAATCATTTAAGCTGAAAAATATTAAAATAACCTATATTTATTGGATAGAAAGTGTAAAGAATAGCATGGAATAGTTTTCACACACACACATGAAGAGTTAGTGGCATGGTTGAATTCTGAATTCCTTGCTGAATTTGGTATCATGAATCTCTTTGAATTTCACTGTGATATGATTTATGAGACATCTTTTTCCATTTTCACTAGGAAGAACTCCTTGGTGTGGTTTGTGCATTGATTATATTACTTTAATGAATTAAAATTTTCTCAAATGTTAAATCTTCATGATGTTGTTAATATCTACATGCGTAATTAATGGAAATTTAACTTTTTTCAAGAGTGAAAATTTTTAGGTGTGGGGGTGCGATCCCACAACGATTCACTGTTTCATTTTCACCCTTACACCAATGTGCTAAAATTATTTTATATTAAAAATTATAAAAATAATAACAAATTTCATTACATGTTTGAATCATTTATTTTGTGTTTATCACTGTTAAAAAGTGCAATGTTACTTATGATTCTGTTTCATGAGGAGGTGGTTTGGAGGCCCCAGAGATAATCTAGAAGGAAAATGGGCCAAAACTGCATAGGTTCCATGAACACCTGTCTACTGTTTGGTATAGTATGAAAACTACGTGCATCCATATGGGAT
Organism: Viscum album; assembly: GCA_963277665.1. Lineage (NCBI taxonomy): Eukaryota > Viridiplantae > Streptophyta > Magnoliopsida > Santalales > Viscaceae > Viscum > Viscum album. The sequence continues at coordinate 547,186,092 of OY728140.1, forward strand.
GATATTTTGTGGGCTAGTCCAAATTTTAATTTTATAAAACTATTATGAAGACACCCAAGCCCCATTCATCTATTAAGGTGCCCAAACGGAGTGATCTTTCCAAGCCACTGAATCTGCATGGAGTCAAAAGTTGTGTGCTATGTGATGTTTATATCTTGAGATGCATTTGTCTAAATAAATCCAAACTTTATTTGGAGATATAAAATATTTGGGGGAACAACTTTCTAGTTTTATCAAAAGTTATTGAAGAATTTCTAAAGGCCAAAAACAATGGGACAAGTGGTTTTACACAATCAGTGTGCCCAAAACCACTTACCATTTTTGATATAAAAGAGCACCATGGGTGCCTCATTTGGGGAGTTTGGACAAGTAGTGAAGTTTTGTAGTCCACTATCCTCATAGGGGAATCAATAATGGATAAGTAGTTCCACATGAACTTCCTCCTCATCCCGATGTCGAGCTAAACGGTGGGCGTTCATTGTGAGGGAGATACACACATGTAAAGGGAGTTCCGAAACTTGTACTACTACTTTTTTGATGTATTTTGGGTTTGAAAACATTTCATTCATAAGTATATTACTTTTATTTATCTTTTATTGATTTAACTGAATGAAATTCTCTTTACTTTTAACCAATCAGTGTGAAGTTTTGAGCGCGTGACTTGTGTAGTTCCGAATGGACAACACAAGAATCCTTTTCTTCCCCAACTATTTGATATTTCAATTTTTTTGGAAGCTATTATACCATGAATGTTATCTAGACCTTGTATATATAGTTGTTATGTCAAGGTTTGGCTCAATGTGATTTTATATAAGATCTTGGAAAGTAATCAGGATTCTGATTGATTTCAACCAAAGACTAACATTAAACCTTAATTAATCTCTGAGAAAAATGATCTTTAAATGTGTGTAGTGAACTCACAATGAACCATTTTATCTCATAATTATAAAACACCACCTTTCCTTGTCAACTATTAAACTCTTTAATTAAGTCATTTTATTTTTAAAACTATTTTCAAAACCACCCCTATTTTTGTAATATTTATTAAAAATACACACTATAAGCTACCAACACACCTTGATAGATGACCTATGTTATTCCCTAGACTACAAAATCTTCTTTAAATAACTATCAATTTGATGTGTCATGACAACGCGGTCAACTTCCTACATATGAAGTTTATTTCTTCATAATGTATGACCCCATCATCACTTGATAATATCAGGTTATTCCTAACCCTTTCACTTTTATATTATTTATTCTATTTAAAATACAAAATTTCATTTTCACATATCATCTTATAGATTCACATGAGTACAATGCAATATTTCAAGTGTGGGTGAGGGGAAAACATTTTGGGGTAGCTATTTAGGATTTTAATTTGTTTTTTTGTGTGTTTTTGGGTAGGTTTTATGTTAAATTAAAAAAACAAAAAATAAAGAAAAAAATTACATCATGTAACATTCTCATTTACATGTAGAACATATGAAAAATACATTTTTTTCAAAATTAATTGCTACCATGATAATCATGGGAAAGATTTCATCATCAAGGGTTGATTTTTATAAAAAATGAAGTCGTCAATGATATGATTGGTTGTGTCATTATAAAACCTTTTAGATTTTGACACCATTCTTTATTATATTTGTTCATGGTAAATTATGAAATTGATATCTCCACACAACTTTTCATGCAACCATGACTTGTGAAATTTGTCCTACTCAATTGAAGGTATATCCAAGTTAGGTAAAAAAACCATCTTATATCAATGGTTTATCCATACGTTTGTTTCTCTTATGATCAGTTTCATTATTATACTTAATTGACCTATGAATGCGTACATGATATCTAATAGTTGTATGCACTAAAAAAACTCAATAAAAAACTACAAAATAATAATAATATATATTATCTTAATAAATAGGGGAGTGATTAAATGTACAACAGGTGGGTATATCTAGGTTGGGAGCTTAATGTTTGACTTTCATGAATGTTTAAGTGAGTGGGTCTTGAAATTTTATTGTAAATGAATATAGAACAGGTTCAGTGAATTAAACAAGGTAAGAATAATTGTTTTACTTGACCTGAATATACTGAATAAAGGGTGTAGATATGATCTTGAAATGGTCGGCACACACAGACATGGGGAATTAATGGCATAGTGGACCCATAACTTGTTTCAATATGATTAGTCTCATTAATATCACTGGATTTTATTATGATACAATTTATGAGACAATGAATTTAAAATTTATTTATATTGACTCTTGATGGGATTATTAGTTTTCCTATATTTCTAGTGTGGATTGAGAAATATGAACATACATATCATGTCACAATTTTCTGGATTACATGATATGGGGTTTTGCCCAGTAGTGAAAAAGTATAAGTGTGGGGGAGTTGATAAAAAATAATTTTATTGAATATTTTATTAATAATGAATGAAATAATTTCCTCAAATTTTGTTAAATATGTTTATTTATAAAATATTTGTGATTAGATCATTCATTTGAAAATTTGTTGAAAAATCTAGTTTTTCCCTTTAAAATCATCTATAGTATTTTGGACATAAATATGTGTGTGTAAATTATTTGAACTTAAAATTTTGTAAAAGTGTTACTCATTAAATTTTATAAAACTTTCATTTAGGACATATGAGCTAGACCATGAATTTGATTGGACTAAATGGGCCATCAAGTCAAAGATAGATTGGACTCGACAGATTGGACATCACTTCAGTATTTGGATCATAACTTCTTAATATGTGATTTTATTAGGCCCAAATCTATAGATAATATCTAGAACCCAATTTATCATAGATCATCCTTCTAGAAGAATAGATGGTTCATGTGTTTTAAAGTAAAAATAGTCAGTGAGATTTGGAATAAAATATTTGGCCAAATTTTCCAATTCACACTTGAAAACACTTGTAAAACTAGCCTCCCCTCTACTCTATAAATATGTCTTTTATCATTTTTATGGGTTGTGATTTGAATTATGAGATTTAAGAAATATTGTAATTGATTTAATTCCATTTCTATAGGCATTTCAAGTGGGATATCTCTTGAAGCTAGGATCCCTTCATTAAATCCTTCTTCTTCTTCTTCTTCACTTTGTAATGTTTTTTTTCTTGTAATAAAACTCTTAGTTACACTTCTATTTCTTATGTTTTATTCTGTTTTATTCTTCTCTACTCATCTTCTTTGGATTGGAAATCAATATTATAAGCGTGATTGGGTTATACGCTTTCCATGACCTTTGCACATGCAAAACGTTTCTACGATGACTACACTACCCATGGAAGAGTAATTCTTTTTAGTAATCAGTATACCTCTTACCTAATTCATTAATTTATTTTGAATAAATGAACTAATATAATTTACTTAATATGATATATTAATTGATTTTTTAATTTAAATGAAACTAAGAAATCAATTGAATAATTAACACAAAACACACAAGGTCGAGAATTGTGTGAATTGTGTGAGCATGATCTTAATCGGTGATACAAAACCACACGAGATCAATTTAGAGAGTTAAAATATAATCCTTAAACTCAATTCGTACTCATTTATAGAGTGAATATGTGCTATCATTTACCACTGACCATAAACTATTCTTATAACATCAATCAAAGAAGGGTGTTGTGATTGCATGTTTTGAAGCCAGCCTTGGGTTTAATTAATTTCATCTTGATGGTTAAGTTAATTATCTTAGGGTTCGGGGGTTACAAAATTAGCAGATCATAATTAATTAAATATTAATTTAAATTATAATTATTAATAATTAAGTGAATATGTTGAGTTATATTGATTATGCTTTCTAAACATAGTTTTCAAAAAAAAAATATCCTAGTTGTATTTTCACATGTAAAGACCTGTAAATTTCAAGGAATTTTTTTTTGTTAATTTTTTTTTGAATTTTACAAGAACGCAGCTTCTGACGACACCTGATTCCGAGGCCCGGTGTGCCCGGAATCACTTTCCGAAGTTTGGCTCGGGTACGTTCAGTGAACATATGAGCGGGTTTTTCTAACTTTTGAACCGGTGCCCAGAATCGAATTCCGAGGGCACCGATGGAATCGCAGTGCCGATATTTTCTTAGAAACGCCTCTTCCGGAGTTGTGTTTTCTCGGTTGTGGTTTTTAATTTTTGGGTTTTAAGTTATGAAATAAAATAAAGTTATACAACAATTTTATTTTTATTTAACTTAAAGCCTCTTAAAGACCACTTTAAGCTGCTTAAGCTCAGTTGAAACGAATAGGGTGCAAATCCAAAATATCCTACCCACTTGGTAGGATATTTGTGAGGTGGGGCTCGCACGAGCCCCACCATTTCTTTTCCCCTAAGTAACGCACCCGCAAAAACCCGTTTTTATGAAAGTCAACTAACGCATTTTCTTAAATTATTAACGCACCATTTAATTGGGCGGTTAACTTCGTTAAAATTAATTCTATGAATTAATTTAATCGTTTCTTAACCTGTTTACAAACCGTTGGTGTAATAATAAAATAATACCAACGCATGGCTTGTTGAGATTGTTCGTTGAGAGGTTTTGACAGAATTCCGTGCCTTCTTTTCCCTCCACGAAGAACGCGAAGAACGTGAAGAACGCGAAGAACGCCGACACCCTCGGAGATTGACAACGCTTCTTTCGAGACGTTCTTCCCCGTAACAAATCTCCGATCATCAACTGCTTGAGGTAGGAGATTTCGGGTTTCTTTCTAATCTTCTTTGTGGATTTTAACAACACATGGATTTAATCGATATAATTAAATCTGTTGTTTTGATCCTCGGAGTTCGTCGACGTGACGCTGAGTACCGCGACGACGTGACGCCCTTCCGCGACGTGACGACCCTCTCTTTCCGCGACGATCAATTCCGCGAAGAATGCGCGTGCGACAACTTGACGAGGTAGGGGTTGTTTTGAAATGTTAATACTCCATGTTGTTTTCCTCCAAGGCATGAACACGGACCAACAAAATTAACAAGTTGGTCCGCGGATTTTTTTTGCGGGTCAGGGTTTATCAATTGCTGGAAATTATGGTTTTGTTTCAAACCGCAAACGCGGTGGGTGCGGACCAACGAACAAGTCCGAACCCACCGCCCCTTTCGTTCTTGGTGTGATAAACGGCGAACGTCGACCAAGCAAGACCACGCGGAAGTTTGGAAAATCGCGGCGAAGGAGCGCGGCACCGTCGCGCCACGCCGGAAAAACCACAAAGATGGCGCATTCGCTTTTGACGTGCAGATTGACGGGCAATGACAAACAGGGCCGCAAGGGCGATTTGAGGGCCTTGCAGTGAAGGTCGGGACCCGAGATGAACCTCGGCGCAGAAGGAATTGAAAACGGACCACCGGAGCAACTCTGGTGGCCCGTGGAAGCTTCCACCGGCGCGCCGCCGCAGCGCCGGCGGACCCGCGGCCGCGCGGGTCCGGCGCACACAGGACGCGGCTTTGCTGCGTCCGTTGACCAGGGCGGCCCCCCGCGGGGGTCGCGGTGTTGTCACGCGGGGGCAGCGCCCCGCGTTGCTCGGCCATTCGGCTGAGCCGAGCCGGGCCGCGCCCTGGCCGGTTCGGACTGGGTCCGAACCGGGTCGGGTTGACCCAGTTCGGCCGACCCAGGGGGGGTCGGGCAGGGTCGACCCGGGCCCAGACCCCCCGTTTCCGGACCTTTTCGGTCTTTTGCCCGTAACTTGAGCTACGGGCCTCCAAACAACTCGCCGTCAGCGGCAACACGATCCTTGGATCGAGATGGTCGTTCCGGTATATCACACTCAAGGTTTCAGAATACTTTGGGTTCGGCCGGGTTGGTTCGTCCACGAAACCAACCGGGCCCTCGGAGCGGAAACACTCATATCTTGAGCTCCGGACGTCCGATTGACGTGCCGTCGACTTTGTTGGATTCCTCTTAGTGAGACGGATCTTTTGGCTCACTCCGCCCGAGGTTTGGGCGTAGGTGGAGTATGGTCGGGTTGGTTTTGCCTTAAAAACCAACCGGGCCCCTAGGACGAAAAAGCCAATATCTCTCAGACCGGGCGTCCGATTGACGCGCCGTCTGTTGCGTTGAGTTCCTGTTGACGATACGGAACTTTTGGATACATCAGCTTCGGACTTCGCGTCAGTTGATGTATCAGCCTCTCGGCTCGTGGAGCGGACCCTCCCGAACGAGCTTGTTGTGTGCGGGAACCCTAGTGCTGGCTGTGACTACGACGATGAAAAATGCTGGTCTTGTATCCTATGTGGGTCCCAGCTGTGCTGGTCTTGTATCCTATGTGGGTCCCAGCTTAGATGATTCATTGCTGGTCTTGTATCCTATGTGGGTCCTAGCATAGATGAATCAATGAAGAGTGCTGGTCTTGTATCCTATGTGTGTCCCAGCTGTGCTGGTCTTGTATCCTATATGGGTCCCAGCTTAGATGATTCAGTGCTGGTCTTGTATCCTATGTGGGTCCCAGCATAGATGAATCACTGAAGAGTGTTGGTCTTGTATCCTATGTGGGTCCCAGCTGTGCTGGTCTTGTATCCTATGTGGGTCCCAGCTTAGATGATTCAGTGCTGGTCTTGTATCCTATGTGGGTCCCAGCATAGATGAATCAATGAAGAGTGCTGGTCTTGTATCCTATGTGGGTCCCAGCTGTGCTGGTCTTGTATCCTATGTGGGTCCCAGCTTAGATGATTCAGTGCTAGTCTTGTATCCTATGTGGGTCCCAACATAGATGAATCAATGAAGACAGCTGGTCTTGTATCCTAAGTGGGTCCCAGCTTAGATGATTCAGTATCTATATCTGATCATCCCTTTCACCTTTTCGACGAGGTATACCTGTGTGAGCTGAATCCTGTTTAACTCTCCTTTGTGGATTGTGTTGAACTATCCCGTATGGATTTACTGTTAACTCTCCTTTGTAGATTGTGTTGAACTATCCTGTGTAGATTTACTGTTTACTCTCCTTTGTGGATTTTGTTGTGCTATCCTATGTGGATTACGTTTTTCTTTCCTTTGTGGATTGTGTTGTGCTATCCTGTGTGGATTTACGTTTTGCTTTCCTGTGTGGACTGGGTTGTGCTTCGGCTCGGATGTTGGAGCCGAACGGGAATTGATGACTTAGGTAAATGTATGGGCATATACCTAAGCAGTGTCGGATGTTACTTCGTGATTGTATCTTATCCCTTGTGGTTTATCCTATGTGGATTTTGGGAGACCTTCGGGGGTCTCGGGGTCCCTACTGAGTAGCTTATACTCACCCCTGCATGAGCTATGCCCGCACTTCGTTGTGTTGGTTACAGATGACGGACAGCACTGATCGTGGTGGAGGCTTGCGAAGCAGGACAGTACCTGGAGGTGGACCATTGGGCGGGACGTACTCAGAGCGGACGGCTGGACCGAGGAGCTGTGGAGGCTATCTGTGCTCACCCTTCAGATGGGACTTCCAGAGGATGACTTGACACTGCGGCTCTTCTTTTCAGTTGTTTTTCCCCTTTCAGTTGTACTTTACAGTTGGGCTTGTATTTCTGGCCCCTTTTACTTTCAGCACAGCTTGTTACAGTTTTTACTTAGTGTTTCCTCTTTCCGCTTGCTTACTCTGTGGTGGTTGTTTACTTTACAAAGGCAATGCCTTCCTTGTTTATCGGGATTTACGCCTTGGTGCTAGTCGCCATCCCCTGGCCTATGGAAGGCGGGCTTGGGGTAGTCATGGCACGGGCCCCGAGGACGGGTCGTGACATCACAGTCTCATTTCAAAAACAAAAAGAAAAAAATACAATCTTCTTCCAGTACACTTATTCTAGTTTTATAAATAATAAAAAAAAACCCCATAATTTTATTTAGTGTTTTTGTGTTATTTTATTTTATTTTCAAAATACCTTTAATATGTTGTTTTAAATTACTTCCTCATTTGAGAGACGATCTTGATGAGCCACTCTAATGCACCTAAATAACCAGAAATCGAACATCATTTGAGAGAACCCATTACAACGCCTTTCAAATTGGCACTGTTATCGGGGAGACATGTATTTTCTTAAACTAATTAGATGTATTTGTTTACTTTTATTTTATCCTTGTATTTTCTTTTCTTTTCTTTAATTCTTCTTCACTCTTTCTCAATTTTTGTTTGTTTTTTTCTCTCTTTTCTTCTCTCTTAGAACATAAATTAAAACTTATTCTCATGATATTATGGTCTACTCATATTAATTTCTATGATTTATGAAATGATCACATTCTAAGGATCTCTTTGATCTAGACCCCGAGATTGAACACATGCTTAGGGATGAAATTAAACAATATTGGTCCATAAGAATTGTCTACATTTACCCAACTATGGAATTCCTCCACTCTAGGAATTTTGAAGTAGGAATTGCATCAGAAACAAATATTAAACCAGAATCAATGGCTGAAAATAATAACAATGAACTCAATAGTACCATTCGAGATTTGGTTGCACCTGATATTAATTATCAACCTATATGCATTGCATATCCAACTCTCGAATCAAAATTTGAATTGAAATCTGGGTTAATTCACCTTATTCTAAAATTTCATGGATTATCTAGCGAGGACCCATAAAAACACCTTAAATAATTCAATATGGTATTATCAATAATAAAATCAACAAATTTCTCTGAAGATAAAATCAAAATATGAGCAGTCTCATTTTTGCTTGATGAAACTGTGAAGGATTGGATGTATTATTTACAACTTAAAAATGTAACATGTTAGAATGATTTGAAATGTATTTTCTTGAATAGATTTTTTCCAGCATCGATGACCACTTTCATTCGAAAGGAGATCTCAAGGATAAAACAAACATAAGGGGAGTCAATGTATGATTACTAGGAGTGATTCAAGAAGTTGTGTGTAAGATGCCCACATCACCAAATCAGTGAGAAACTCCTTATCCAATACTTTTATGAAGGACTCACACCTATGGATAGAAGCATTGAGGATGTTGCGACTGGAAGTGCATTGATCGATAAAACACCAGCAGCTGAACATGCGTTGATTGAAAAAATAACACAAGACTCCCAACGATTTAGCAATCAAGGTACACCAGATGTTAAAGGAGTACATCAGGTAAGTCCTTATCTTGAAATTTTTTTAATTGATACTAATTTGGAATAATTGACCACTATGGTGAGACATATTAATTTGGCTTAAAATACAACCCTAACTGCACCTGCGAGGACCTGTGGAATTTGCACTGAAACAGATCACCTAACTAACTGTTTCTCCCAACTATAAGAAACAAAATATTGTGCAACCGTATTTCTTGGGAGACCATATCAGCAGAAAAAATAACCACATCCCCAAAATAAGTATGATTACTTTTCACCAACATACAACCAAGGGTGGAAGGATCAATTAGACATGAGGTACCGCTCTGGACAATAATAAAGACCCCCTTTTCAAAAAAAAATCAGCAGCTTCCACCTTACCAACAGAGTTTCCAAAAACCCTAAAGAATATTTGAAGCCCAAGAATCAACAAGACAAAAAACAAGGGAATCCCCAACCAAATGTAGATTCAAAAACTGATAATATTTTGAAACAAATTGTTCTTAATCAATATAATGATCTAAAGAGTTAGGGTTTAGAGTTGAGGGAATTAAAGGCACAAATGAGCCTGATTTCCACCATCCTCCATGAACTGGTAAGTAAGAAATACATAAATCTTTATTCCTAACCTACTCCAAATCGCAAGGGGAATTTAAATGCTATCATATTAAGAAGTGAGAAGCAAACAATTGATACATCTACACCTATCATTCCACTGAGATTCACCTCAACTTTGAAGATGCCCATTCAAGACCAGCTGATGAGTAGCCCAAGGAGAAAGACAAAGGTAATAAAAAGATTGATAATGTTCATCGTAAACCCCTTCCATTTCCAAAAAGAGTTGTAAAAATCAGGAATATGGCTGAAGAGGCGATGCAAAAAGAGGTTTTGGATACATTCACACGTTTTGAGATCATTATCCCTCTACTTGAATCAATAAAGCAATTACTAAGGTATGCAAAATTATTAAATGAACTTTGTACCAATCAAAGAGGGCTCAAGGGAAATTAGAGGATCAATCTTGGAAGGAATGTGTTAGCACTAATTATTCCAACTCAAGAAATTCCAACAGTGAAAGGATCTAGGTACATTCACTATCCCATGCCCCATAGGGAAGTTACATTTTTATAATGATTTAAGTGATTTGGGAGCTTCTATAAATGTGATGTCTCACTCTATATTATCTCCTTTATAGGTTGGTGAGTTGAAGTCAATGATAGTAATAGTGTAGTTGAAGAATAGAGTTACCTTATATCTAGTGGGAGTCCTTTAGAATATACTTGTTCACGTAAGAAAAATGATTTTTCCAATAGATTTCTATGTGCTTAACATGGATGATTGGAAAAATTATTATGCTCCCATTATCTTAGGCATGCCCTTCCTTAAAACTCCAAAAAACGATCACAAATTTCCATGAGGGTACACTTTATATGGAGTTTGGAGATAAATTTGTGACATTTAATGTTATTGACTCCAAGAAGTACCCCTCAGAGGACCATTCTACATTTTTTATCTCCCATTTTGTACCACCAAGTAAAAATCCCATGGATTTTGATTGTCCCATGGTTAGGGAGATTATGAGCATTGGTTCTAGTTTGATGACTAAGATCACTTCCACACCTCTTTCTAATGAAAAAACCTCTCTTGGATTTGATTTTAATACGGATTCATATTCTAATTTTGATAATTTTCACTCTAATTATGACTTGGTTATTGATTATACTGATGGATTTGATGAATTATTCTATGATTTTGATAATAAATATTCTGATATTGATTTTCATTGTGTGCATATTTCAATTCCTTAAATGTCTCCATCCATACAACACCCCCTTCATCGAAACTCAATCCACTGCCATCAAATCTCAAATACTCATACTTGTTGAGTAGTGAGAGATCTCTTGTTATAATTTCTAACAATCTCTCTTTTTAACATGAAGAAAAAAAATTGAATCTTTTGAGGGAGAAAATTGGGGCAATCAGTGGACCTTGGCTGATATATCTCGTATTAGACCCTCTATTTTCATGTATAGAATTATTTTGAAGGATGGGACTAAATCGGTTAGGTAGCCACAAAGGATACTGAATCCAACTCTTATGGAAGTTATTAAAAAAGAAGTTGAAAATTTACTCAAGATAGGTATAATTTATCCCATATCAGATTCCTTGTGGGTGAGTCCTATTGAGGTTGTGCCTAAGAAAAGTGGTGTTAATGTTGTTAGAAATAAGAGAGAGGAGTTAGTTCCAATGAGGATGCAAAACAGTTGGCATGTGTTTATTGATTATAGGAAACTAAATCAATCCAGTTGAAAAGACCATTTTACCCTCCCATTTATTGATCAAATGCTTGAGAGACTAGTTGGGAAGACACACTATTGTTTATTGGATGGATTTTCTAGATATTTTCAGGTTCCTATAGCTCTGGAGGATCAGGATAAGAAAACATTCACTTGTCCATTCAGTGCATTTTCCTACCAAAGGATTCCATTTGGACCATGTAATGCCCTAAGTACCTTCCAGAGATGCATGATGAGTATTTTTTCAAATTTCATTGAGACCTATATGGATATATTTATGGATGATTTTATAGTGTATGAACCTTCATTTGATAAAAATATCTTTATCTTGGGAAAGGTGTTTAATATTTTATTGAGAATAATCTAGTTTTAAACTTTGAAAAATGTCATTTCATGGTAGTTCATGGCATTTTCTTAGGGCATGTGGTGTCAAAAAATGGAATAGAGGTTGATAGATCTAAGGTAGATATTATTTCATCCCTGCCATATCCTTCATGTATACACGATGTTAGATCATTCCTAGGGCATTCAGACTTTTATCGATGCTTCATTAGAGATTTCAGTAAGACCTCTCTACCCTTATCTCAATTTCTTAAAAAATATATTGACTTGATTTTTTATGATTCGTGTAGGTTATCATTTTATGAGCTAGGGAAGCATCTGACCACTCCACCGATCATACATCCCCCATGGTGGGACCTTCTATTTGAGCTTATGTGTGACGTTTCCAACTTCATGGTTGGAGTTATCTTATCATAGAGGGTGGAGGGACATTCACATGTGATTTCTTATTCTTTGAGGAAATTATATTCAACCCAATAAAACTACAAAACTATGTAAAAGGTTTTTCTTACTATCATATTTTATTTAAATAAATTCCATTCATATTTATTGGGCTCTAAATTAGTTGTTTTTTCTAAAGTAGTCGTTTTTTCTATGAGATTTTTTATGGATGGGGAATTGATTTTATAGGTCCTTTTCTAAGTTAATATTTCTTTTTGAATATTTTGGTCATCTTTTATTATGTTGTCAAATAGGTGGAGGCCAAGGCCACCAGGACTAATGACTCTCATGTTGTTGTTGATTTTGTCAAGGCGTATATTTTTTGCAGGTTTGGAGTACTGAAGGTCGTCATCAGTGACCAAGGGACACACTTTTATAATCATAATTTGGATTACCTCCTTTATAATTATGAGGTGACATGAACAACATCAACACCATATCACCCCAAACAAATTTACAGGCTGAGGTTCCATATAAGGAGTTGAAATAAATTTTGGAGAAAACTGTGCGGCTAAATAGGAAGGGTTGGAGCGAGCATTTGGATGATGCACTTTGGGATTATAGGATGGAATAAAAGACTCCAATCAGTATTTACCCATTTAGGATTTTTTTGGGAAGGCATGTCATCTCCCCATAGAGGTTGAGAATCAGGCATACTAGGCTATAAAGAAATGCAACATGGATTTGACCTAAGATGGAATTCAAAGAAAGCTACAAATTCAAGAGCATAAGGAGATTAGATTATCATCATAAGAGAACTCAAGGCTCTATAAGGAACAATCAAAAGTGACTCATGATAGAATGATCTAGAAAAGGTAATTTCATGTAGGGGATAAAGTCTGACTCTACAGTTCATGACAGAAGCTGATGCCCGGTAAGTTGCGTTCTAGATGGTTAGGTCCTTATGTGGTATCTAATGTTTTTCCTTATAGTGTAGTGTAGATCACACAAGAGTACATATTAATGAGCTTTATAGTCAATGTGAAATGTTTAAAGTGATATATTGAGGGAATTTCTACATATGCAGTTGATTTCATCATAATGTATGACCCCATCATCACTTGAGGATATCGGGTTGTTCCTAACCCTTTCAGTTTTATATTATTTATTCTATTTAAAATTCCAAATTTCATGTGCACATATCATCTCATAGGTTTATATTGAGTACAATTCAATATTTCAAGTGTAGGGGAGGGGACAACATTTTGGGGTAGCTATTTAGGATTTTGATTTGTGTTTTGTGCGTGTTTTCTGGTAGGTTTTCTATTAAATTTAAAAAAACAAAAAATAAAGAAAAAAATTACATCATGTAACATGTTCATTTACATGTGGAACATCTAAAAAATACATGTTTTCAAAATTCATTGGTAGCATGATAATCATGAGAAATATTTCATCATTAAGGGTTTATTTTTATAAAAATTGAAGTCGTCGATGATATGATTGGTTGTATCATTATGAAACCTTTTATATTTTGACACCATTATTTATGATATTTTTTCATGGTAAATTATTTCATTTACTTATCCACACAACTTTTCACACAAACATGACTTGTAAATTTTTTTCTACTCAATTGAAGGAATGTCCAAGGTACGTAAAAAATTATCTTATATCGATGGTTGATCCATACATTTGTTTCTCTTGGGATCAGTTTCATTACTGTACTGAATTGACCTATACGTGTGTACCTGATATTCAATAGTTGTGCGCCCTAAAAAAACTCAATAAAAAAACTAAAAAATAATAATATATATATATTATCTTAATAAAGAGGGGAGTGATTAAATGTACAACACGTGGGTATATCTAAGTCGGGAGCTTAAGGTTTGACTTTCATGAATGTTTAAGTGAGTGGGTCTTGAAATTTTATTATAAATGAATGTAGAACAGGTTCAGTGAATTAAACTAGGTAAGAATAATTGTTTTACTTGACCTGAATATAATGAATAAAGGGTGTTGATATGAGCTTGAAATGGTTGTCACACACATGCATGGGGAATTAATAGCATGGTAGAACCATAACTTGTTTCACTATGATTAGTATCATTAATCTCACTAGATTTTATTCTGATAAAATTTATGAGATAATCACTACGGAAAAAAAGGCATTTAGCGGCGGTTTGGATTTACATTTCAAAGCGGTTTAAACCGCCGCTAAATAGATTGGCGGCAGTTTTGAAAAACCGCCGCGAAATCGTGCGTCGGGAAACTATTTGCGGCGGTTTTCAAAACTGCCGCAGAACGTTTCATGGCGGTTTTTCAGCGGCGGTTTAAACCGCCGTTAAATGATTTAGCGGCGGGTTTTTTATTTGTTATTTTTTTTATTTGTTGTTTTTTTTATTTTTTTTATTTATTTAGTTATTTATATATTTATATATTTATTTTATTTATTTATTTTATTTTTTAATTTATTTTATTTTTTAATTAATTAATTAATTTATTTATTTATTTATTTTATTTAATAATTAATTAATTTATTTATTTATTTATTTATTTTATTTATTTATCTTTTATTTTTTATTTTTTATTTTATTTATTTCGTATTTATTTTATTTATTTCGTATTTATTTTATTTATTTCGTATTTATTTTATTTATTTTATTTATTTCGGATTACTTTATTTACTTTATTTATCAATGCATGCACATGCACATGCCTATGCGCATGCCCATGCACATGCACATGCCCATCCAATATAAAGAAATACTGCGTTTCGTGAGATTTGAACCCCTAACCTCTTGCATATTTTCCAAAGACTTTACCACTCCAGCAAGCTCGCCATGTGGTTAATAAATAGAATTTAATATACTTATATATATTAATTGAAAAAACAAATAATACATAACTAATAGATATAAATAGTAATAATAATAATAAATAATAATAAATAATAATAAATAATAATAAATAATAAATAATAATAAATAAATAATAAATAATAAATAATAAATAATAAATTAGAAATAAAAAACAATAATAAATAACAAACAATAAACAATAAATAATAAATAATAAATAATAAATAATAAATAATAATAAAGAATAAATAATAAAAATAAATAATAATAAATAATAATAAATAATAAATACGAAATAAAAAAATATTTAATAATAAATATTAAATAATAAATAAAACATAATAAATAAAATATTATTATTAATAATTAATAATTAATAATTAATAATTAATAATTAATAATTAATAATTAATAATTAATAATTAATAATTAATAATTAATAATAAATAATAAATAATAAATAATAAATAATAAATAATAAATAATAAATAATAAATAATAAATAATAAATAATAAATAATAAATAATAAATAATAAATAATAAATAATAAATAATAAATAATAAATAATAAATAATAAATAATAAATAATAAATAATAAATAATAAATAATAAATAATAAATAATAAATAATAAATAATAAATAATAAATAATAATAAAGAATAAAAAATAATAAAAAATAATAAAAAATAATAATAATAAATAATAAACAATAAATAATAATAAACAAATAATAAATAATAATAAACAAATAATAAATATCAATAATAAATAATAAATAATAAATAATAAATAATAAATAATAAATAATAAATAATAAATAATAAATAATAAATAGTAAAGAGTAAATAATAAATAATAAATAATAAATAATAAATAATAAATAAGAAATAAGAAATAAGAAATAAGAAATAAGAAATAATAAATAATAAATAATAAATAATAAATAAATAAATAATAATAATAAATAATAAAGAATAAATAATAAAAAAGAATAAATAATAAAAATAAATAAAAATAAATAATAAACAATAAATAATAATAAATAATAAACAATAAATAATAATAAACAAATAATAAATAATAATAAACAAATAATAAATATAAACAATAAACAATAAATAATAAATAATAAATAATAAATAATAAATAATAAATAATAAATACTAAATACTAAATAATAAATAGTAAATAGTAAATAATAAATAAGAAATAATAAATAATAAATAAGAAATAAGAAATAAGAAATAAGAAATAATAAATAATAAATAATAAATAATAAATAATAAATAATAAATAATAAATAATAAATAATAAACAATAAATAATAAATAATAAATAAATAATAATAATAAATAATAAATAATAAATAATAATAAATAATAAATAATAATAAATAATAATAATAAATAATAAATAATAGATAATAATAAATAATAAACAATAAATAATAATAAACAAATAATAAATAATAATAAACAAATAATAAATATAAATAACAAATAACAAATAATAAATAATAAATAATAAATAATAAATAATAAATAATAAATAATAAATAATAAATAATAAATAAATAATAATAAATAATAAATAATAAATAAATAATAATAAATAATAAATAATAAATAGTAATAAAGAATAAATAATAAAAATAAATAATAATAAATAATAAACAATAAAGAATAATAAATAATAAACAATAAATAATAATAAACAAATAATATAGAATAAATAATAAATAATAAATAATAAATAATAAATAATAAATAATAAATAAATATAAATAATAAATAATAATTAATAAATAATAAATAATAAATAAATATAAAGAATAAATAATAATTAAATAATAAATAATAAGTAATAAATAAATATAAATAATAAATAATAAATAATAAATAACCAGTAACAAATATTATTATTATTATTAATATTTTATTATTAATAATAAATAATAAATAATAAATAATAAATAAATAATAATAAATAAATAATAATAAATAATAAATAATAAATAATAATAAAGAATAAATAATAATAATAAATAATAATAAATAATATTAAATATTAAATAATAATAAACAATAAATACTAATAATCAAATAATAAATAATAATAAACAAATAATAAATAATAAATAATAAATAATAAATAATAAATAATAAATAATAAATAATAAATAAATATAAATAATAAATAATAAATAATAAATAACCAGTAACATATATTAATAATAATAATAATATTTTATTATTATTAATAATAAATAATAAATAATAAATAATAAATAATAAATAATAAATAACCAGTAACAAATAATAGATAATAAATAAATTAAAGTATATTATAAATAATAAATGATAAATGATAAATGATAAATGAAACACATGAAAAAAGTATGAAAAGACGTGATAAGGGATGCAAAATCATGAAAACGCATGAAAACTGATGGAGAAGCATGAAGAATGAGGCATTAGAAAGAATGAGAACGCATGAAAACTCATGAAAACTCTGGAAAACCCCTTAAGAATTTAACATAATCATCATAATAACCCACAAAAAACAATTGATAAAGATAACAAGTCATGGAAACCCAAATAAACAGTGATAAATGGAGCAACCGTTAAAATCCGTCAAAACGGTCATAAAATGACAAAAACATTGGACTCACATTAACAGAGATAACTTATGATTCGAGAGTCCATTCCAGATCTGCGACTAGTCAAATCAAATATCCTAAATAGATCTTCAAGATGATAGGTGAAAGAGACCGAATGGACCGATGGATCGGAAGTTACGACTGTTTAAAAAAAATCTGATGGGGAACGAGTGCTAGAAAAGAGGCATCGAAAAACATAACAAACCTGATACCCACTAAAAGGCCATAACTTATGATCCAGGAGTCCATGTGGGTGCTGCGACCAGTCAAACCGAATATTATGGAATGACCTACAATCTGGCAGGCTGAGGAGTCCGAACTAACAAGCGGATCGAAAGTTAGGTCCATTTGAAGACAAGTTCGACGGGACACCGGTGACAGAAATGAGGTTTTGGAGGCCTTCAGAAGAGTTTTTGGGGTCGAAAAACATGACAGAATCTTGCTTCTGTTGAACTGGTGCGTAGTTCTCTTCGCTGGCTTCAATTTGATATGTGGTAGAGCCCAAACGGACATCCAGAGCGAAAGTTATGGTCGTTTGAAGTTGGAGAACTTTTTTTCAACTTTCTTATAACTCTCATATCTTCCGCACCTTAGACCGTCTCATGGTTTTGATTATACGTGCCTCTAGATCTCTTCATGAGCTTCGATTTGACTGGTCGTGGTGCTCCAACGGACGCCCAGATCAAAATTTATGGTCGTTTTAGTGATTTTGGGGTTTCTCTTGTTTTTTTATTTTTTTCTTTTCATTTTGAGGCGGTTTTACCCAAATCGCCGCTATTTCGCGGTGGTTTTTTAAAAAACCGCTGCTAATCCTCGAAAAAATTAAAAAAAATTAAAAAAAATAAATTTTTTTTTTACAAATTTCACGGCGGTTTTTAAAACCGCCGCAAAACGCCTGTTTTCCTGTGGTGAATGAATTTCAAATTTTTTGATATTGACTCTTGATGAGATTCTTACTTTGCATATATTGCCACTGTGGATTGAGAAATATGAACATGCATATCATGTCAAAATTTTCTGGATTACATGATATGGGGTTTTGACTAGCAGTGTAAAAGGATAAGTGTGGGGAGGTTGATAAAACATAATTTTATTGAATATTTTATTGATAATAAATGACATAATTTGCTAACATTGTGTTAAATATATTTATTTATAAAATATTTGGGATTAGATCATTCATTTAAAAATTTGATGAAAAATCTAGCTTTTCCCTTTAAAATTCACTAAAGTATTTCGAACATAAATATTTTATTTGAATTATTTTAAATTAAAATTTTGTAAAAGTTTTTCTCACTTAATTTTATAAAAATTTCATTTAGTACATTCAAGTTGGAATATGCATTTGATTGAATGAAATGGTCCATGAAGTCAAAGATGGACTAGACTCGACAGATTGGACATCACTTTAGTATTTGGGTCATAAATTCTTCATATGTGCTTGTATTAGGCCCAAATTTTTAGAGAATCTCTAGAACCCAATTTATCACAGATCATCCTTATGGAATAAAAGATGGTTCATGCATTTTGAAGGTCAAATAGTTAGTGAAATTTGGAATAAAATATTTAGCTGAATTTCTGCATTCCCACTTAAAACCACTTGTAAACCTAGCCTCCCCTCCACTCTATAAATATTTATTTTTATCATTTTTATGGGTTGGGATTTGAATTAAGAGATTTAAGAAAGATGATAATTTATTTCACTCCACTTATCTGGGCATTTGAAGTGGGATATCTCTTGAAGCCAGGATCCCTTCATTGAAGCCTTCTTTTTCTTCTTCACTTTGTAATATTTTTATTCTTGCAATAAAATTATTAGTTCCACTTCTATTTCTTTTATTTTATTCTATTTTATTCTTCTTTACTCATACTATTTTGGTTTAAAATCAATATTAAAAGTGTTATTGGGTTATACCCTTTCCACAACCTTTTCACATGCAAAACATTTCTACAATGACTCTACTGCCCATAGAAGAGTAGTTCTTTTTAGTAACTGGTTTACATATTACCTTTTCATTAATTTATTTTGAATCAATGAGCTACTATAATTCACTTAATATGATATATGAATTGATTTTTTAATTTAAATGAAACTTAAAAATCAGTTGAATAATTAACAGAAAACACACAAGGTCGAGAATTGTGTGAATTATCTGAGCGCAATCTTAATTAGTAATACAAAACCACAGGGGATTAATTTGTAGAGTTCAAATATAATCTCTAAACTCAATTAATACCCATTAAAAGATTGTATTTGTGGCCTAATTTACCACTTACAATAATCTATCCTTATAACATCAATCAAATCACGGTGTTGTGATTGCGTGTTCCAAAACTAGTCTGGGGTTTAATTAATTTCATTTTAGTGGTTAAGTTAATTCTAATAGGATTCAGGGGTTAACAAATTAGGGGATCATAATTAAGTGGATATTAATTTAAATGATAATGATTAATAAGTAAGTGAAGAGGTATAGTTAGATCTATTACTCTTACTAAAAGTAGTTTTTAAAAAAATATCCTTTCATTGCATTTTCACAATCTTATTTAAAAAAAGCAAAGAAAAAAATAAAATCTTCTTCTTGCATCCTTATTATAGTTTTATAAATGATAAAAAACCCCCCATCCTTTTAATTAGTGTGTTTATGTTATTTTATTTTATTTTAAAAATACCTTTATTATGTTATTTTAAATTACTTCCTCCTTTGAGGTACGACCTTAGTCGGCCACTCTACTATACCTAAATAACCTAAAACCGAACATCATTTGAGAGCGCCCACGATAGCGCCTTCCATTACATCATTTGTTTAAAAGAATAGAATAGAGTTTATCAAATTATATATATTTTGGAATAATTATTTGAAATTATTTTTAGGTATTTTTCATTTTAGGTCTATGTGTATTGGTTCTACCCCTATGAATCTCTTATTATCATCCATGTATATCAAATAACTCTTTATTTGTTAAAATGATTTATAAATACATTTCTATATCTTCTAGTTGATCAAATGATAGTTTATTATTCTTATTTATCATATTTGGGTTTCTTATTAGTGTTAATGGTGTAATTCTCACAAATGGGAGGCATTACCCCTTTTATAGAACACAATGTAGTACAACTATCATCCTCATCAGTTTCATCTCCTGAACAGTTATTTCATTTTTTTTCTTGAGACTCATCCACCATATCTTTTATGTTTCTTATACTAATCTGAGCATTATCCATCCCATGTATGTCTACTACTTATATTATTTCAATCAACATAGGTGAAGGTCCACAAGATATGGAAGATGTGTTTCAAACAAAAAAATTAAATGATAAATGTTCAGGAGATGAGCTGATGAGGATGACAGTTGTCCATAACTTTGACATTTGAATGAATTTAGAGGATAACACCTACCATAGTGGAGTAATTCTTTTATTAAATTCAATTACCCATTTTATTCAAAGAATATCTAAATTCTTTGAAATAATCAAATTTTGGGTTTCCCTTATTTGAATTATCTATAACTTTCACTTTTGATAATGAATATATTATGTATATTTATTTATTTATTATAAAAAATTAATATTTTATCAACCCAATAGGATGGATTTGAATTGAAAATAGATTCATGAAAACCATTTGAAAAAATAGTGTGCATATGAAGTTAAAGATTTCATCAAGTTTTCAATAGAGCATGCATAAAAAACTTCTCAAATTCTTTATCCATGTTTACGTTGTTTTTATTCAAGAAAAATTAGTCTGAAAGAGTTGGAAGGACATTTAATTTTTCATGAAAAATATCAGAGCTATAAATGTTTTAATAAACATAGGAAAAAACTGAATGTGCACACTGATTGGGATGATACTGAAGTTTATGGATCATTTGATATGAATACCGATGTAAATGATGATATAGATTTCATGGAAGAAATGGCAATAGAAAATAGAGATGATCTTCATGATTTTCCAAAGTTTTTTGAGAAGTTAAATAACTATGATAAGAGACCATTGCATATTGGTTGTAGTAAATACACAACATTTTCAGCTATATTGAAGTTATATAATTTTAAAGCGGGAACCAGATGAAGTGACACTGGCTTTACAGAACTACGTGGTCTCCTAAATGATATGATACTAGAAGAAAATGAACTACCATGCCGAACATATGACACTAAAAAAATTCTACATTCAATGAGCATGATCTATAAAAAATAAATTCTTGTCCAAATGATTGAATATTGTTTCTCAAGGACCATGAATCACTCATAAAAATACCTAAGTGTGTCATGAATTGATATAAGAAAAATTAATCAAGTTCTTCAAAATATTTATGGTAATTTCCTATCATTACATGGTTTAGAAGACTATATGAATGTCAGAAAACCATGAGACAATTGACATGGCATACAGATACAAGAATTAAAGATGGGAATCAACGTCATATAGCATATTATCCTCAGTGGAAGAAAATTGATTATGAGTATCTTGAATTTGGAAATAATCTGAGAAACTTTCATCTTGTGTTATCTATATATGGAATAAATACTTTTGTTCTATAGAGTGGTACTCACAGTACATGTTACATCATGTTGGTAAATTATAACTTTCTATCGTGGTTATACATGAAGCACAAATACATTATGTTGTCCCTATTTATATATGGACCAAAGAAAATTGGTAATGATATTGATGTATATTTGGATACATTGATCAAATATCTAAAATTAATGTGGGATACAAGTATTATAATTTATGATTCTCATAGAAGTGAATAATTCACATTGGGGTACTTGTTATACGGGATGATAAATGACTTCCCCACTTATGGAAATTTATCAGGATATAGCATTAAAGGAATTTTGGGGTGTCCCATTTGTAAAAAACACACACACTCAATTTTGTTAAAACATTCCTCGAAGAATATGTTTTGAAGAAATCAATTTTTTTACCTCAACAACATAAATACCGATCCTAGATGACAACATTAAATGGGAATATCGAACAATGTACAACACCTTCTTTAATAATGGGTGATCAACTATTTGATAAAGTAAAATATAATGACAGTGTTTTTGGTAAAACATTTTCTAAAAACCATACGAAATATGGTTGGAAGAAGAGATCAATTTTCTTTGAATTTCCATATTATAATTTTTTGTATGTCATACATTTTATTTATGTCATGCATATAGAAAAAATATATTTTATAGTGTTATTGGAACATTACTAAATGTTCCTAGAAAAATGAAAGATGGAATCAAGACTAGGTTGTACATGATTGACATGAGGATAATGGAAGATTTGACACTGGTGAATTGTAAATGGCATACTTTTCTTCCTACAGTATCTTACACACTATCCAGAAAGTAAAAATTACAATTTTTTATTTTCCTTAATAGTGTAAAAGTTATAGAGGGGTATTTATAAAATATCGATAATGTCATGTCAATGGCTAATTTGAAGTTACAAGGACTAAAATCACATGACTATCATTTTTTGATGCAATATTTTATGTTTGTTCTTTCTATTTCATTCTAACTCAAAAATGTATGAAATGCATTTACTAGAATCTACTTCTTTTTCAAAGCCATATGCAGTAAAGTTATAGACCCGATGAAGTTTCCAGTCATGAATAAAAAGATTTAAATCATATTATGTGAATTATATATGTTCTTCCCACCATCATTATTAGATATAATGATCCACCTAATGGTTTACTTGGTTAGAGAGGTTCAACTATGTGATCCAGTCCATTGCAGATGGATGTACCCCATTGAATGGTATATGAATATTTTGAAAGGGTGTGTCAAGAATCGAAGTTGGGTAGAAGGTTGTATTGTAGAATGATATATTGTTGAAGAAACTATTGAATTCTATACCGATTACCTATCAGATATTGACAACATCAGTCTCCCAAAGTCTCATCACAGTGGATGCCTTATAGACAAAGGGATTTTCAGAAGAGATGTTGTTACAATTACCTTAATAGAGTAGGAGAAAGTGCACCTTTAAATTTTATATAATAGTGAAGATGTTGATCAATACCTTGAATCCCACAAATAGATTATTAGATATTTGAATCCATAAAGGGTTGAAGGAAACATACCAAATACATATAATCAATAGTTTATAGGATGGTTCTGAGATCAAATTTATAAGGAGTTATATGAAAATTAAAATTTCAATTAGAGAAAAACTTCAATGGATATCTAGGGGACCGAATGAAAATGTTATATCTTATATAGGTTTTGTAATCAACGGTTATACGTTCTATACAAAAGAACAAATTGATTTTAGTATGATGAAAAACATTGGTGTTACTCTTGTGGAAGAAACGATGAACATATCTAGTTCTAAGGATAGAAATCCAATTTATGAAAATATGTCATATTTTAGCATTATCGAACTAATATATGAGTTTGATTATACAAAATTTCAAGTGCTGGTTTTATTTTGCAAATGGGTTGACAATATGGGTGCAATGAAAGTTGATGAAATGGGTTTTGTGAAGGTGAATTGCAGTGTGGAAGGAGGAAAAGATAATCCATTCATAATGGTGTCAGAAGCAATACAGGTATTTTATTTCTTAGATCCATCAAATAAGAATTGGTCGATTTTCTTACTGGAGACTAAAACAAAAGTGAGGTTAGATGAAAATTCAATTAAGGATGACCCTTTCATTGGTAGATTACAATAAGTTCATGTTAATTCCAATGCAGGTAGTGTCTTATATATTATAGGGGACCAAAAATAGGGGATTTGGATTCTCGAAGGAGGAACCAAATCCCTAAAACCTTTAAAAAATAAATAGAGTTCAACGAGAAGGTAAAAGTGTTTTTTAATATACTATGTTTTCCTCATACTATTATATGTTTTCTACTTCATTAACATAATCTAAATTAAATGTTTGGATACTCATGCAGACAATGTATTATGCACATGATGATGTTACCAATCCCTCAGAAGAACAAACTATAATGAAGGAAACGCCTTGGGAAGATCTAAAGGTAATGTTATGATATACATTCTCTATTTTAAAAAAAATTATATAATAAAATATTGGTTTAATTTTCATTATTCCTTATAGATATTGTTTATTTTAGAAGACTTATGTACATATTTCATTCCTTGCTACACCAAAACTTCCAAATACTTCTTCTCCCTCAAAAACGTTTCACCCCTACAGTGTTTTCATTTATCACTTTCCTTCAAGTTCCCTCAATCGCCTTTGCAGGAAGAGAAATGACACTGCCTCTGCTCAATCACAAAGGTAATCTTAATTTTTTCATAGTAAAATCATTGTACATATAATTAATGCATTTTTTTATATTTATGTTTAATTTATTTATTTTTAGTATTACTCAAATAAGAATTGTTTTCTTATATAGGTGGGTTCTTTTGTTCGAGTTGTGGTGGTCTGTTCATATTTTATTCCTTTCTACACTAAAACTTCCATAGACTTCTTCTCCTTAAAAATCTTTTTACCCTCATAGTGTTGACATTTATCACTTTCCTTCAAGTTCCCTCCACTACCTTTGTAGGAAGATCAGTGATGTTGCCTCTGCTCAATCATAAAGGTAATCTTGATGTTTTCATAGTAAAATAATTATACATGGAATTAATGTATCGTTTCATACTTATGTTTAATTTATTTATTTTTAGTATTACTCTCATAAGAATTTATTTCTTATACAGGTGGATTATTTTTTTGAGTTAGGGTGGTCTGTCCATATTCCATGTATTTCTGCACCAAAACTTCCACATATTTCTTCCCCCCCAAAACCTTTTCACCCCTACAGTGTTGGAATTTATCACTTTCCTACAAGTTCCCTCAAATTCTCAATCATAGAGGTAATCTTTATGTTTCCATAGTAAAATCATTATCCATAGAATTAATGTATTATTTCATATTTATGTTTAATTTATTTCTTTTTAATATTACTAATATAATAATTATTTTCTTATATAGGTGGATTCTTTTCTTCAATTTGGGGAGGTTTATTTGAAGCTTCTCATGCTCATGATATAATATACTTCTAGACTACAAATGAGATTATTATAATAAGGAAATGCATCAAGAATGCATATAACCATCATGAATAGTTGAATTCCTACTACTTATTTAATTAATTTTGTCATAATTTTATATATTATTTTTAAGTTAATTTCCTTATCATTTTTATCTAATACTTATTTAGTTTCTTTCACAGATCTTTTTGGAATTCATGTTTTTCTTTCAACTATATGCAATAAGACACAAAAGAGATAAAATGTTCTTTTCTGCCAATGTTACCATGCTTTCCATTGTCTTTCTTTATCAAACTGCCAAAATTGCATATTGAGTCAATTTTTTTAGCCAAAAAAACTTTCTTGTTGAAATCCAAAAGAGTAGAGGAAGATAATGTACCCATTTTAGTGACTTTTCATGATATAATGGGCACATGAGCTTCCTCTACTCTTCTGGATTTCAATAACGAGAAAGGTTTTTTGGATGAGAATTTCAATTCAATATGAAGTGTTGGAAGTTTGAAAAATAAAGTCAATATAAATCATGGTAAAATTGGTGGTTAGGATTATTTTGATACTTTGGGATGTGTATGAATCATTCATACCACAATTCAACACACAGTGTGACCAGTATGACTCCAAGTGCTTCTTTCTATTTAAAATGGACATTAATTTTAGAAAAAAAGACAACCGACATTATCAAAACTAATCAAACATATTCATATTGTTTTGATACTTTAAGGAAACAATCCGTAAGTCATTTTTGATGAGTAATAATTATCCTCACTTCAATCTGATACATGATGTTCCCGGTATGACTCAAAGTGTTCATCGTTAATTTAAAATCAATATTTTAGTTCAAAAAGTGTCACTCATTGAAAACCAAGAAAATTCACTTTTATTTTCTTGATAGTTTAGAAAATATATTTATAAATCATTTGTGATATGTAAGAATCAGTCTCACATCAAACCGACACACGATGTGATTGGTATGATTCAAAGTGCGTGTTTCAAGTTTAAAATAACATTTTAGTAAAAAAGAAAAGTGATGTACTCAAAACCAAGAAAATGAATTCATATTGTTTTCATACTTTAGAAAAACAATCCATGAGTCATTTGGGATGTTTAGGAATCAATCAAACCTCAATCTGACGCACAGTGTGATCGGTATGACTCTAAGTACATCTTTATTTAAAATTGACATCAATTTTAGTAAAAATGACAACTGACCTACTCAAAACTGAGAAAATGCATTTGGATTGTTTTGATACTTTAATAAAACTATTATTAATTCATTTTGTGTAATAATATGTTGTACCTCAATCTAATGCATGGTGTGCCTCGTATGACTCAAAATGTTCGTTGTTAATTTAAAATCGACATTTTAGTTTAAAAAGTGTCAGTCACTAAAAATAGGGGAAATGAACTTGGATTTTCATAATAAATTTTGAAATATATTCATAAATAATTTCTGAAATTTAGGAATTGGTTTCATATCAAACAAATACATGATGTGATCAGTATGAGTCAAAGTGTATGTTTCCAGTTTAAAATGACATTTTAGTAAAAAAACAACGTACTCAAAATTGAGAAAACACATTTTTATTGTTTTGATACTTTAAAAAAATGATTCATAAGCCATTTGAGACATGAAAGAATCATTTTCACCTAAATATGACACACATTGTGACCGGTATGACTCTAAATTCATTTTTTAATTAAAATTGACATCAATTTAGTAAAAAGGACAACTGACTTAATCAAAACTGAGAAAACACATTTGGATTGTTTTAATACTTTATAAAAATGATCCATAAGTCATTTTTGACATGTAGGAATTATCCACACATCAATCTGATACATGATGTGCTCAATATGACTCAAAGTGTCTATTATCAGTTTAAAATTGACATTTTAGTTAAAAAAGTGTCACTCACTAAAAACTGAGAAAATACACTCGAAATTTCTTGATAATTTAGTAAAATGATTCATAAATCATTTTTTATGGGTAGGAATATATCTCACATCAAACCGATACACAATTTGATCTATATGAGTCAAAATTCATGTTTTTAGTTTAAAATGATATTTTAGTAAAAAAGAAAAGTGACATACTCAAAGCCAAGAAAACACATTCATATTATTTTGATACTTTATTAAAATTATTCATAAGTCATTTAAGATGTGTAGGAATCAACCACACCTCAATCTGACACACGGTGTGACCGGTATGACTTTAAGTGCATCATTATTTAAAATTGACATCAATTATAGTAAAAAGGAAAACTTACCTACTCAAAACTGAGAAAATGCATTCAAATTGTTTTGATACTTTAGGAAAGATATCCATAAGTAATTTATGACATTTATGAATCATCTTCACCTAAATATAATTCACAGTGTTCTTGGTATGACTCAAAGTGTCCATTATTATTTTAAAATCGACATTTTAGTTCAAAAAGTGCCCCTCACTAAAAACCGAGCAAACGCACTTGGATTTTCTTGATAATTTAGGAAAACAATTCATAAGTAATTTTTAGAATTTAGGAATAAATATCACATAAAACCAACACATGATGTGACCAGTATGATTCAAAGTGTGTGTTTCCAATTTAAAATGACATTTTAGTAAAAAAGAAAAACGATGTACTCAAAACCGAGCAAAAACATTAGGATTGTTTTGATACTTTAGTAAAATGATTTATAAGTCATTTTAGATGTATAGGAATCATTCTCACCTCTATATGACGCACAATATGACTGGTATGACTCCAAGTGTATCTTTTCAATATAAAAGTATCATTTTAGTTTAAAATGTGCCTCACATCGCCAAAACCAAGCAAGCCAACCAAGATTTTTTTATCATCATTCTATCTACTATTAATTAATTGATTTATTTATTATTTTTATATTAGACTTATTTATATTACATTGGTCATGGTAGGTGGAATAAATAAATGAAAACCTACCCAAATACACACGAGGAGGCTAGAAACTGAGACCTCACAAACACCACCACAGGAAGCAACCACTAGGTTGCGGCTATGGGGATTTATCTCATACTTATTTAATTAATTTTAATAAAGATAATTCTTGAATACAAACAAGAAATGGGGTGACATAGAGTAATCAATTATGAATCAATTTGATACACATTGTTCCTGGTATGAGTAAAAGTTTAGTTTAAAATTAACACTTTCTGTTAATTTATTTCTTTATATTATTACTAACATAAGAATTTTTTTCTTATACATGTGAATTATTTTTCTTGAGCAGGGGTGGTTAGTTCAATAATATCATGAGTTAATGTCAGGATCAAAAGACAAAGGAACATTGATGTTTTTGAATGTATGTAACAATTTGTACTTATGTAATTGTATAAACCATTGTTTGAAATGTCTATGATATATTTTTTTCTTGTATTTGTATTTTAAATTTAATTTCATTTAAATTTTGTATTGAAAATTTATTTTGTTGATATCTTGTAATGTTTTTGGTGCTACGGTGTGCTGTTACAACACATTGAACTGGTGATGCGATATGCTATTCCATTACACTACAATATTCCCTTTTATAAGTGATTTTAAAAGCACTGATAAATGGGTACTTTATCAGTGATTTTACAAAATTATAATAAAGGTACCCTTTATCATCACTCCTATAAGAATTGATAAAGGTCCCCTTTATTAGTGATAAATAAAATCACTGATAAATATTGTCCTTTATCAGTTCTTTTTTAGCACTGATAAATGACTAGGTCTTTTAATCTTGCTCTGGTAGTCAACGCTTCTCTAGGATGATAAAATCCATTTTTAACGTTGTTAAAGACCTGTTTTGTAGTAGTTCCTCCATGCTTTCTTTTCATGTACTTCAATTTATTTAAATTTTAATAATTTTAGTTTGATTATAATTTCATTTGAATTTTAATGCATGTCTCATCATCATCATATATTATTCTTAATCACCATCTTTTGTGTAATTTTCATGGTCTTAAAATAGTTTAAATCAAGTTTAAAAACCTTCCCTATTTAACTTTCTCATTCAATCAAAAGTGTGTGTTTACCTCCCTTCATTTGTTCATGTTAAGTGCACAATTCTTTTCTCATCTCATTCCTTCCCTTTTTCATTTAACTCATCATCACAAAAAATATAAACCATATTTTTAACCACCCAAATGGCTGAGTAAATCTCTCATTGGGGTGAGTCATAATTTTGAGGATGTTAAGTGATTGAGATATTTCGCTTATTTAACGTTCATTGATTCAATATTGTGTATGTCAAATAAGAAATGTTATGGATTAATTACATGTTTTGTTTGACATGTGGATTCCATATATTATTGGAACCATAAGTACCCATAGGTTCATAAAATATTGAACATTCCATCAATGAGATTTGATAAGGATTATAACCCTAGATAAGGCTTAGATTAAATCCAAAAAAATCAGAAATTCCGATCAAAATGACCTCATGAAGTGGATGTTAATTTAATGAAATGTTTTTCAAAGCTAAAGGATATCATAAGATTATATACCCAATGATGAACTTACCCCAATCATTATTAAATTATTAAATCAAACTTAATCCAAAAATAAATTTAATTAATCTCTACAAACAAATTCCCTATTTAAAATAAAAAACAAAAACAACTGACTCAAAAATATAGTATAATCGTCAGTTATTCAACCCAAGTGTTGCTATACACATTATAGCAGAGCATTAGACCTTGAAATGGTTTATAGGAGAAAATTGACCATGCTTCACAAATGAATTAATGATCATTGTCCTAAAGTACCAAAACAATATGAATGTTTTTTCTCAGTTTTGAATATGTCAGTTGTTTGTTTTACTAAAATTAATGTCAATTTTGAATAAAAAGACGCACTTGAAGTCATAACGGTCACACCATGCATCATATTGAGTTTTGACTAATTCTTACACATCTAAAATGACTTATGGATCATTTTCCTAAAGTATCAAAACAATCTGAATGTGTTTCCTCAGTTTTGAGTACGCAACTTGTGTTTTTTACTATAATGTCATTTTTATTGGAAACATGCACTTTGAGTCATATATGTCGCATTTTGTGTGGGTTTGATGTGAGACTGATTCTTACACATAATAAATGAATTATGAAATGTTGTACTAAATTATCAAGATAATCTGAGTGTGTTTTCTTGGTTTTTAGTGAGTGACGCTTTTTTATTAAAATGTCAATTTTAAACTAATAACAGACACTTTGAGTCATATTAGGAACATCGTGTATCAGATTGAGGTGTGGTCGATTCCTACATATCAAAAATTACTTATAGGTCATTATCCTGAAGTACCAAAACAAACTGAATGTGTTTTCTTGATTTTGAGTGTGTCAATTGTTTTTTTACTAAAATTAATGTCAATTTTGAATAAAAAACACACTTTGAGTAATACTAGTAACATTGTTCATCAGATTGATATGAAGCTAATTCCTACACATCCCAAATGACTTATAGATCATTTTCCTAAAGTATCAAAATAGTCTGAATATTTTTCCTCAGTTTTGAGTATGCCACTTGTGTTTTTTACTAAAATATTATTTTAAACTGGAAACATGAACTTTGATTCATACAGGTTGTATCATGTGTGGGTTTGACATGATAATAATTCCCACACATCACAAATAAATTATTAATAATTTTCCTAAATCATTAAGAAAATATGAGAATGTTTTCTCAGTTTTCAGTGAGTGACACTTTTTGTATTAAAATGTCAGTTTTTAACAGATAATGGATAACAACAACCCTTCTCAATGACCATGATATCTCAATGATAACTTATGTCCAATAGTTCTCTCATACACCTTATGAATTTGATGGTTGATTACAAACATATTATTCAAACATTTAAGTTGGATTATATACCTATTTGACGATTAGAAGTTGAATAGATGTTTCTTCAGTAACACTAGTTGAGAAATTTAATCTTCCAACATAGAATAATTCTCGGTCATACAAACTACAATGGTTGAACAACAAGAGCACACATCAAGTCAAAAAATAGGTTCTGATTTCATTTTCCATTGGTAAGAACTATGTTGATGAGTTATTGTGTAATGTTATTCCTATGGGTTCTTGTCACTTATTGTTGGGATGGACTCCATAGTTTGGTAGGGAAGTGAAATATAATTGGAGGAATATCACATATTCTTTCTGATCTGGGGAAGAGAATATTACACTTTCTCATTTGAAACCCTCCCATTTTCTTTAATTAAAATTTCTTCCAGAAGTGCCCAAAGGTTTCCTCTTTATCAATAAAACTCTAGTGGAGAAATAAATCTATAAACAAAAGCCTATTTTTTCTTTATTGATGATGGTTAAGTCATTACATTAGGAGAAGATTTGTCACCATACATTATCTTGTTCATTGATTGAGTAATATCATGATGTTTTTCCTAATGATATTACAGGTGTATTACTACCATGTATAAAATCACTTAAACAAGTGGTGAAAATCATTTTTTCAATGAGCCACTTGAAACACCTGCACAATGGATCTTATCTTAAGTGACATGTGTTGTGCATACTTTTAAACAATTTTTCTCAAACAAGATCTTGGTATGATCCTTGTTCTACTTCATTTCCCAACAATTTTATTGTTTGCAAGTCAGTGCTTCGTATCCTCCTCCGCTTCGATCTATGCCTCATTATCCATCTTTTTCTCTACCTCTACCTCCTCCTCTACCTCAGTCCCCAACTCCAACTATGATTCTTCCTCTTCCTCTACCTATGCCTCCACCTCCTCCTCTACCATTTCCCAACAATTTTATTATTTTCAGGTCATCACTTCTAAACAAATTTATTTCCTCCATTATACTTCTCCTTGATAAAGAGATCAAAAATAATATATAAGCATCTTGACACTAATGCTTCACACCCTAAATATATTTCTAAGGTCATAACTCAAACTTTATCACAAACATAGTAGGTAATAACATAAATTTATTATCTACATACATTCTGACAACATGTATGTTGCCTACTTATCTCTAAGAAAATTTATTTATTCTTTTTAGTATGAACATTGTCGAAAATATTGATAGTATTGAGAAAATATAGACAAACAAATGATTGTAAAATATATTTAGGGAAAGTGTAATTACATTTGAAAATTACTTGTTGGCGGGTGTTAGTATTTTCATTATTTATGATCTAAATCATAAATTTGGAAATATAATATCCACAATAAATATCATTATCTTGCTTCAGATACTACAGAAAGATTTTCAAAAATAAGTAAATTGTTTTGAAATGTTTTGATAGTTAAATATTTCTATATAAAATTAATTTTTTTCCATTTGTAGTAATTCGTAGGCTTTATCTCTTCAGACACCATCTTCATTCCATGATTTATCCTATATTTAGTGACTGCCCTATCATAATAAAATTATTATTAAAACAAAGATTGAAACATATAATTTGAATTTTATCTATAAAATATTGATTTTAGTATATTAAAAATTTTCAATAAACATCATGTGTGTTCGTTTGGTTGGATATCCATGCATTGGATCCAAAAAAATAAATATTTGGGGTGTCCAGATTGACTGCAATCAGCATCTAGTGTTGTCTAAAAAAAATAAGTAATGAAAAAAATAAAAAATATATTCTATGTGATTAGATTGTAGAGTTTTACTTCTACATTGTAGGCATAAAAAAGATTATGTCGTATAGTACTTTTTGGTCAAACGCTTCGAGTAACTCATCTTTTTTACTTCTCAATTTCTTCATTATCCAAAGTAAGTTTTCTTATAGAAATGATATAAGGATTAATTAATAAAAATCATGATTCATAAGATCTTCCATTTATGTAGTAGTAATATAAACACCTATAGAAAATATAAATAGTTATTAACTTTATTAAACATATTATCTCACTATTTGGATAGTCATATTATGAAAATGTACCTTATGTATGTATTCACAACTGAGACTCCCGGCCATTCATGCTTGAGAATCTCATTTATATCCTCGAGACCAATTAATTTTGTCATGGAAATTCCGTATATTTCTTCTTCATATGGAATTTAAGACATATTTTCTTTTTTAAATGTGGTCACTGCATGAGTTTTTAATGATAATAAATGTTTCTATGGAACTAGTGGGGAGAAGGTACTCTCAGAAGGTCATTTTTATTTCTTGGTTAATTCACTAGATTTTCTTGATATGACCTTTTGTTTCCCTACCAATTTATCCATCTATAATATCATACCTCACTTTAGACCTTTTATCATCAAGCATTATAGGTTTTTTATATGAAATTTTTTGTTAAATACATACCTCATATATATTTATAAGATTAGATGGTCATGCTATGAAAGCTCAAATAACATTATTGACTATTGTAATATCTGGATCATCAAGTGGAACATGAAACTTAGTAGTCATCTCATGAGATACCTCAATCCCCACTATAATGTGATCTTTTAGGATATATTTATGGTATAGCTTGTCTCCTGGGATATTATACATTGTACCCATCGCAACATAGTAGCGCGTGGGTGTTGACAGGTAAAAGTCACATACAATTTCACCCTATAGAATTTTAGTAATATAAAGTTATAGGAAGTTATTTGATTAAAATTTAAGAGAAAATGTAATGAAAAAATTGATTTTCTTGAGTAAGGTATTTAGTTTGGGAAGAATGACTATCCTCAAATCTAGTGGGATCATTTGGTTCATGTGCGGATCTTTGTTCCATCGTTGGTTCGCTTTGATCCTTTCTTATGCATTGGTATGCCAAATAAACCCTAACAATAATATCTTGTAGTTAGTTTATTTGTGTCTAAAATCATCTCACCATATTATATGTATCTTTATGTGGTTTTATCTTCTCATAATATGTTTGAGGAGATACTGCAAAACCTAATCCTCTAATGCGACTATATTGTTTTGGCCGCTTCAAATCTACTGAAAGTAGATTTTCTTCTGGTATGATAATTTCTGATTATTATGTTTAAACCATATAAAAAAACATGAACATAAATATATATTTTTATTTAATACTATTATAAATCATAATGAATTACAATTATGTCATACTTACACATGTTTCTCATACTGTTTTTGTGTTTACATCAACTAGTTTACTATCCTTATTTACATGAGCCTCCTTCCATAGCACATGAAGTGGGATTGAAGTGGATTAATATTTTGATTCATCAATCTACATATAAAAAAAGGAACATATTTTATTTCATATCACATAATTAAACTTTTATTATCAATTTAAAATATATACTAATTTATTCTCTAATGAAGCATACCTCATCCTTGCTTTGTGATAGGGGTACATTGATTTTCATGAACATTATTTATTTTCAGAACTCTTTTGTTATTTTATAAATTAACAATTTTAAATCAATTTGGATAAAATAAATAATGTCAAATAATATATTATCAATTACAATTGGAATCTTTGGAGAAAAATAATGTTGATGAAAATATATTCAAATTAGCTAAAGATCATAAGGTTAGAATGTATTTTTTTCTTTCAAGTGATAATTTTTTTGTATTTATTTGATAAAATTTTACCCTTTTATATTTTTTATAGAGGGAAAAGGATAGGATTGTACATAGAATAATTAAAATTGAAACACAACATGACATAAAATAGGAATTTGAGTTATAAATTTAGGGGTTAAACAGGACATTAAAAGTCGTGAAGCGCATGGAAGATGAAGTTGGCGTGGAAGTTATGAAAAAGATAGAGGGAATACTAGAGTTATTGAGAGGAAAGAAGGAATACCTTGATGGACTAGAATCATTGAAGAATGACTGTATATTTAAAGTTTGGATCAATTATTCCAGGCCATCAAGGGATTCCTTTACTCTCAACAGCTCTAGGATTCCCTCTATCTTTTTCATAACTTCCACATCACCTCATCTTCCATATGCTTCATGTATTTTAATGTCCCATTTAACCCCCCCCCCAATTTCCAACTCCAATGTCTGATTTCTATTAAGTTGTGTTTCTAGTTGAATTATTCTATGGATAAGTTTCTCCTTTTCCCTTTGGAAACAATATACAAGGGTAGAATTTGATCAAAGCAATGAAAAAAATTAACACTTGAAAGAAGAAAAATACCATATAACCTTATGATCTTCATCTAATTTGAATAAATTTTCATTATCTTTATTTTCTCCAAATATTCTAATTACAGTGAAAAATTTCTTAAAATATTCTGAAAAGGAAACACTATGAATTTTTACTTATAAAACCTCTATTTCCAAAAAGTATCATGAAGATGAATCTGAAAGAAAGGATAGAGAGATTTTCTCATGATGGGAGGAATAAATTTAAGAGTCAGATTGGAACCCTTTTAAATTTATCAATGTTGAAGGGGAAGAGAATCAAAAGGTGTATTTGGTGTATTTTTTTCACAAAAAATATGCAACATGAGTATTTTTAGGGTGTTACACATTGTAGTAGTATTCTCGTCCAAGTATACTTAACTAAAGAGTTATAATAGGATCCAATGTGACTACACCCAATTTAAACGTAATTTTTGTTGAAGTGTTGTAAAAAGTAACTGAGTGAGTCGCATAAGAAAATGCATATCAAGAAACCAAAAAAAATCATTCATTGTGTTTTGATTAATTTTTAGGTGTCATTTTTTGTGTTCTCAGGAAGTAGTAAATGAGGAGGATGAAAGGATGAAAGAGTTGAAGAATTGGTTGGGAGATGTAGTATTCAAAGCTATGGAAATGAATTTGATAGATATTAATGAATAAAATCTAAGTGGTAGGTGTATCATTAAGAATTTTGGAACCACAATGATGGGAGGAAGGCTAGTTTGAAAGGGGGGGGGGTCCAATGCATCACCAATAGATGAAAGACAATCAAGAATTTGAGGATGGATTAAATAAAGGTAGTGAAGGTTAGTTGTACAAGATTATTGAAGTATTATATCTTTGTTCAAGAAAATAATTTTTTTTATAAAAGATGCATGAAAATGTGGAATTTTATGCATGCAATGTATTGTATTGTATATCTATCTTACCAAAACGAGTCCTTATTTACACCACCTTATTTGTGAAAATCATGGTCCTTTGTAGCATTAACAATGATTATGAATTCTTAATACATAATCATAATCAAAGAACAATATCAAACAACACATCATTGTTACTCACATTGCAAAGGTTGTATAAACTCCATCAAAAATATAATTCACTTTGCATCACAACGTACCACCAACCACAATGTAATCTCAGTAAACACTTTTCCATTTAACAAGATTGAATCTATCAATTAATTTATGGTAAAAATTACCACAATCATAAATATAATATAACAGTTCTAAACATCACTAAATTTTCTAATATTTCACACAAGTTTAACATAACACCTTTAATAATTCTTACATGTGGTATATCATCATCTCATTATTCAATAATATATTTAGCATGTGAAATTATATTCATATTTATAGTCAAATTGTATATGAACAACAAAAAATAATCAAATGAAAGAAAATATATAGGAACCACCATAAAATTATTTCATTTTATAACATAGGAAACAACTTCATTTATTCATTTTACTACATCACCTATGCGAAACTAATAATCCAATATTAATTAAGTGAAAATTTTCACCTATCATTCTATGAAATTTTATGAAGATGATTTTATCAATAGATACACATATATTCATAATTATTCTTATTGTCTTAAATTTTTTTTCATATTCATGTGTATTATATACTATGAAAACAAGATTCAAACAATGATAATCCACACTATCTAAAAGGTAAAAATAAATAATATAATGAAAACATTAAGAAAATCACCATTAGTTGCAACAACATATGGAGATGTAGTTCACAGTGGTCTCGTATGAAGCTGGAAAGAGTTTACTGAGTAGGGGTGGCATTGTGTGGGTATAGGTAAGTGAGAGAGAGAGAGAGAGAGATGAGATGTAGGGTTTTTTATGGTTAAGAATAGCACAAAAACAAAAACCGCAGAACCCAAAAAATCAAACATCAAGAGAGGAAAAGTAAAAAATAATATACCTTTGATTCGTGCCTCGATTCATCCAAGAGATCGTAAAGGAGTGGCGCCGACAACATGGGAGTTCCATGAGAGCTTGAGAATTGCGACTGAATGACTTGAAATTAGAGTTATTTTAAATAGTTTGGGGGTAATTTTATCAATGCTTTCAAAAAACACTCATAAAGACCCCTTTTATCAGCGCTAATTTGATAGGCACTGATAAAAGGCATCATTATCAATGCTAAAAAACACTGATAAAATAAACCTTTATCAGCATTAAAACTTTAGCACTGATAAAGGATTTATAATTATAATTATAAATAAAAAAAATTTAAAAAAATTATATAATTATATATTTGTTTATTATAATTTTATAATTACTTAAATATATAATTATTTATTTATAATTACATTAATATTTTTTTAAATTGTTTTCTATTTATAATTATAAATATATAATTTTATAAATATAGTATATATATATTTATAATTATTTATTTATAATTATAAATATATTTATATCATTATATATTTATATAATTATATATATATATATTTAATAAATATATAAAAATAAAAATATATTGATTATTTAAATATATTTATTATAATTTCATAATTTTTTATTTATAAATATATGAATAATACTTTAAAAAAATATTTATATATTTATATAATTATATATATATATATATATATATATCCCCTAGGGTGCAACTCAGTAGTAGCTGCCATGTGGGTCTTGGTGAGGTTTCGAGTTCGAGTCTCTTCGAGTACATTCCTGCATTGTATGTTGTCTGTTTTTCTTTGTAATATAGCCCCTTTCCCTGAATAAACTAAGCCTTCGACCTTGACTTATATATATATATATATATATATATTATATACATAAATATAAATGTTGTAATTTCATTATT
The DNA here is from genome assembly GCA_963277665.1 of Viscum album. Taxonomy (NCBI): domain Eukaryota; kingdom Viridiplantae; phylum Streptophyta; class Magnoliopsida; order Santalales; family Viscaceae; genus Viscum; species Viscum album. The sequence continues at coordinate 547,224,625 of OY728140.1, forward strand.
TAAATAAATTTAATATAATTTTATAAATATTTAAATACATATAATTATTTATTTATAATTATATAAATACTTTTTTAAAAAATAATATTTGTTTATTTATAATAATTATAAATATATAAATTTATAAATATAGAAAATATACATTTATAAATATATTTATTTATAAATATTTATTTACAAATATATTTTTAACATTATCAATGAATATATAATCTTAAATACAAGCATTTTAAAAATGAGTGAAATTGAATAATTAAAAATGAGTACACTTTAAAAATATTGAAAAAATAGATAAGTTTTATTAATTAAATATAAATTAGTAAAAAAATATGGATATATATATTGATGTAAAGAAGAATACATATTTAAAATAAAAAAACATAGTAAATACTCATATATAAATAAATAATAGAAAATGATTAAATAAAAAAATATTAAAAATATTAAAAAATAAAAAAATATTAAAAATGAATAAATAATATATAACAATAATAATATTAAAAAATAAAAAATAAAATTGACCAATTAAAAACCCAATATATTAAATGTGTCATGTTATAATGAAATACTAAAATATACTAAAATTTGAATAAATTACATAAATATTAGGTGTTTGTGTTTTTATATAAGATTTCATTAATTGTGTAAATATTTATGTGTGTTTGATGTATATAAAAATTCATTAATTACATATGTGTATGTGAAATCAATGTAACACATGATGTTTGATATATGTAAAATTGAAAAATCAAACATTAAAAATGAATAAGACATTAATATATTTTTAATTATTATATTTTATTCATTTTTAATTGTTATTTGTTTTATTATTTCATTTTATTCAGTTTACATATCTATATGTTTAATATATACTATTTATTAATTTTTAAAATTTATATATATGTATATTCAATTTATTCGTTTTTAACAATAATTATTTAATTGATAAAATTGTTAATATTTTTTTTATTTGTTTAATTATTTCATTTTATTCTGGACCTTTATCAGTGCTAAAAATAAAGTGCTGAAAAAGGTTTCCCTTTATCAGTGCAAAAAATAAACTGGAATAGTAACTATTATTGTAGGCAAACTCAACCAATCCCAAATGGTTATCCCAAGCTCCACCAAAGTCAAGAACGCAAGCACATATCATGTCCTCAAGAATCTATATAAATCATTATATTTGGAAATCCATCTACATATGATATATTGTGCTCAAACATACCTGGGATCCCATTTCCTTCTAGAGGACTATCTAAAAGTGATAAGTGGAATATGGATCCCTATCAGAGACTATAACAAATAAAACTCCATGTAATTCGATAATCTATTGCATGTAGAGACATCCCAAGTCCCCAACTTTGGTTGTATCTTGAATGGGTATAAAGTGAGCTGATTGGTCAGCTTATTAATCATAAGAAATATCGCATTCTTCCCTCGAGGGGTATGTGTTAACCCAATCACAAAGACCTTATAAATCTTTCCCCACTTCCAATTCAACACTAGAAGTGGCTGAAGGAAACCCGAGGGTCTCTCATGCTCGACTTTGACCTATTGGAAAGTATAATCATGAGATATAAAGCCAGTGATGTCTCGTCTCAAACCTAACCACCAGAATTTCCATAATATATCATAGAACATCTTTTTGGTACCCGGGTGCACCACACACTTAGAATTATATAAATCCCTCATCACAACCTTTCACATAGGTAAAGGTGCAATATAATAATTTTGGAGATGAAGGATACTCTCTAAAGAGAACGAACATCCACCAATGGTCTCCCCACCATAAAGTGAGTCCCTAATGCTATAGAATTCATCATAAAACTTCTACTCCTGAAGAATCATCTCCAAAAGAGAGAAGGTTAACTATACGCTTTCCAAAACAACCTCATACTCATTCTCCTAGACTCCCAAATGTAGTTGAGCAAAGAGAGGCATCAGATTGCACTCTGTTGATGATTCTTTCATGTCTTAGGTTGAAATTTTCCTACTCAAAGAATCACAAACAATATTCCCCTTTATAGGGGTGTAGTTAATGTCAAAATCAAAAGGCTACAAGTACTCCACCCAATGCCTCTGTTGTAAGTTCAAATATTTTTTAGGGAAGATATAAATTATGATTTTATGGTTGAAATACATGGTAAAACTTTCTCTAAAAAGGCAATCCAGCCAACTCTTAAGAGCATGAATCACAACTGAAAGTTCAGGATCATGGGTTGGATAATTCTTGTCATGTGGCCTAAGATGTCTGTAACCATAGGCTACCTCATGATCACCCAGTATAAGGATGAAACCCAAACCCAAACTTGATGTATCACAAAAGACCACATAGCCCTGCCCAGCCTCTGGAAGAGTTAACAATAGTTCAGAAGTCAAAAGGCATTTCAACACAGTAAAAGAACTTTGTCAGTTCTTATCCCAAATTAACTTCACTCCCTTTTGATTGAGAGCAGCCATCAGAGAATCCATCATTGAGAAATATCTAACGAATATACGTTAATATCCCACTAAACCCAAGAATTTTTTAATCTTGAAAACATTATACAGTTTCTCCCATGTTATAATAGCTTTCACATTCTTAGGATTAATTAAAATTACATGTTCCGAGACCACATGTCCCAAGAACTTCACTTCCCAAATCCAGAAATTAAATTTCAAAAGATTTTCATAAATTCAATGGTTTTTCAAGGTTTTCAGAGCTACTCTCAAATGAGGCACATTATCCTCCTCAATTTGAGACTAAACTAAGATGTCATTCACAAATACCACCATGAAAAAGTTATGGTACTCATGAAATATCTTTTTCAACAAATCCATAAAAATTGTAGGTGCATTGGTTAGAACAAATGGAAAAATAAGATACTCATAGTGGTCATACCTACTCCTGAAGGTTGTTTTCTGAATGTCAGACTCTTTTATTCTCAACTGGTCATAACCATATAAAATATTGATCTTCAAGAACCACTTATCCCCTTTTATCTAGTCAAACGGATCATAAATATATGGTAGCATATACTTTTTCTTCATTGTAACTCAATTGAGTTTCTGGTAATCAACATATAGGTGAAGTGTTCAAACATATTTATTTGAAAATAGAATAGGTTCCACCAAAGGCGACACACTTGAGTGTATAAAACCTTTCTCTAGAAGATCATCCAACTCAGTATTCTACTCTTTCAACTCAGTTGGTTCCATATGGTAATAATGAATAAACACTGGTTGAGTACTAGGTACTAAATCATTAGAAAAATCTACCTCTATTATAGGTGGAAATCCAGAGAAATCAGAAGGAAAAAACATTAGGAAACTCAACAGAAATTGGAGGGAGATCATCACTCAAAGATTATCGCTCCAAATCAAAAGAAAACATAGATATTACCCCACCCAAGTCTGGAAAAGAAGGTCTATATCTACTTTACCTTAGGTCTTATTCTCCCCAAAAGACATGACACGCCCCATTGGGCACAGTAAAGGAGACCCACCAAAGATAATAGTCAATTTAGACCTTCTGAGTAATCATCTAATCCATCTTGAAAATTACATCAAGAGGTTTCATGTAGAGAACTAGAAAATTCCATGTAAGCTCTATCTATGATAGAGAGAAAACATAAGCAAAACACTAAAGACCCTACTCTCTCTTCGTTACTAGGGTCGTAGTAATATCTATCCCATAAGACAAAAGATTTATAGGAAGATTCTGCAAATGAAAAAATTGGTTTGATATAAACTAGTGAGATGCACCAGTGGTAAATAAATCAGTCACTAAAGATGAAACAATAATAATGATACTTCTCACAGTCGCTGGACTCGTATCAGCTTCTTATGGAGACTCTTCCACTACATAAATAATCTTTGTTTCAGATGGTTGTGGATGGAACCCCTTAGTTTTTAAAGAATCTAATTACACCATAGTACTTTTTGGTGTTGATGAGATCACACCACTGTGAAAAGTATAAAATAAATGGAAAAACTTCTGTAGGATTCCTGAGCAACCATAAGAACTATAAATATTTAGTGCCTCAGTACAAACCCGTTTCAAATTCCCTACCATGCCAAATTGAAATCAAGTCAAAGGGATTCTTCGCACACTACAGGAAAACTGAATATTTGCGACGGGATCCCGTCGCAAAAGGTCTTTTACGACGAGGCTCCATCACAAATCACCCGTTGCCGAAAACGGCGTCACAAATAGGTGTTTTTGTGGTGGTCCCGTCACAAAAAGAGTATTTGCGACGGTATTTTTCCCCCATCGCAAATGATTTTTCGTTTATATATAAAAAAGGTATTTGCGACGGGCCATCGCAGATATATTAGTTGCGACGGGTTTCTGACCCGTCGCAAATGTGAAATTTAAAAAATACTTACGACGAAGGTATTTGCGACGGACCGTCGCAGAAATGTTTTTCTGATGGGTATTCATCCCATCGCAAATGTTACAGTAAAAAAATATTTACGACGGGAAATCCCGTCGCAAATATTAAAAAAAATAAAATAAATAAAATAAATAATACAAATCGTATAATATTATATAAAAATAATAATAATATTAATAATATAAAAAAATTATATTATTATAATATAAATAAAAAATATATAAAATATAATTATGAAATATTAATATAAAATAATAATAATATGAATATAAATAATATAATATAATATAATAATACTAATATTAATAATATAAAGAATTAATATAATAATATTATTATTAAACTATGTATATAATAATAATATTAATATTAATAATATAAATAAATTATATTATTATAATATTAATAATAAAAATATATATATAATGTAATTATTAAATATTAATGTCAAAAAATAATAATAATATGAATATAAATAATATAATATTATATATTATGAAATATTAATATCAAAAAATAATAATAATAGTACTAATATTATTAATATAAAAAATTAATATAATAATATTATTATTAAAATAAACATACATATTTATGAAAAAATAATATTAATATTATTAATATTAATAAAATTATAAAATTATAAACTTCTCAATATTAAAAATAAATATAAAATATTAAAAGTAATATTACTAAAATAAGTAGACATTAAAAATAATACTAATAAGTAATAAAATATTAAAAAAATAAAAACAAATTAAATCATGCAATATTCGTACTAATATGAAAGAGGAATTGTAAATAGTTAATATGACAATAAACTACGAACTCAAATGTTTATTACATCTAAAAAAATCACTGGGGGTGGATAATCTGAAGGACCTGGAGGACATGGAGGAGGTGGTTGAGGAAACTCCATCCCTAAACTATGAGTCAGACGACGCATATACTCCATATACTCCTGATGTTGCTCCTCATATCGACGTCTCTCCTCATCCTGCTGCTGACGCATCTACTCCTACCATCGACACATCTCCTCGTCGTGCTGCTGACGCATCTGCTCCTGCCCCTGACGCAAATCCTCTATAAGCTGACTCTGAGCACGCAGATGCTCCTGATACTGTGAGGCAGAAGATGATGTCTCTCCACGAGCTCCTCTCGAGCTGGACGCCGATATCGCATCAGTACCATAATAAGATGCAGGAGTCAAATGAGAGACGATACCAACTACTCGACCCTTTTTGAAGCCATACTGGGTCGCCTGCATCCATGCCGTCTCATCAAAATGGTGGACACTAGTCTGATCACCCGTCTCGTCTTGACTCTCAGCCTGTGTCTGAGAGGTCGCGACCTCATATGACTCCTTAAGTTTCAATTAGAAATTAAAATAATGAAAATATTATATGCATTTAATTTGAAAACTGAAAAGAAAATAATACTGACCACAATCTGACGCTAGCGGTCACCTCTAATCTCTTCAGTAGCCGGGTCAGTGTACATCCTCCAATAAACGTCGTACGCTGAAATACCGGGCTGCTCGGCTTTCTATATGAATATAAAATAAACTGTTTATATTTAAAGTTGTATAAAATATTAAAAAAAGTACTTACCATATGCTCTCTATGCGCACTGAATGTACAACTACCGGCTCAATGCGTCACCTCTTGTCTCCCTTGATTTTGTCGACCCAATGCAGATCTCCTCTGAAACCCACCACCCAACCAGTGTGTACATAATCCATCCCAAATGTGATATGAAATGTACTCTGGTCGGTGGGCTCTACAGGACTCATCAAATTCTGTCACTCCAACTTTCTTCACAACCGTCTTTCTCAAATTATGCAAAAACTGATCGAAATAGTCACGCATAGACACCACCCATGCCGTGTGGATAGTGGCACGCATGCTCTCGTCGATGGGATACCATAAACCCTAATATAAAGTTATTAATGAATTAAATTTCAAAATAAATAATATTTAATTACATACCAGCCAATGATCGAACATGGTGGCCTGCACATCAGCGGGAATCTGATCCCATGTGAGCCAGGGATGAGAAAAATAATTGCGCAAGATAGCGCTCCCCTGTCCAATAGCTATATGCGTAAAACTGTGAAAAAAATAATAATCAAACAATGAGAATATTAATAAATTATAATGAAAGATAACTAAAATACACAGGTTACCATACCACCGCGTGTGCGCATCGAATCCAAGAGGTGGACGTCGCTCCGAGATAGGATCTAGAATCATCAGTCTGGCAAGACCACGCACCCTCCGAGTGCTCCCTGTAGTGCCAAAAGCATGAGGGTCAGATGACTCAAAAACCTCATCATCCATAGGTAGATCACCCTCCGGCAACTGACGATACGTTTCCAAGTCCATCTGAAACATGAAATGGTTGTTATTAGTAACAGTTGAAAATAACTATTATGTATAGATATATATTTGTTATGATTATAACCATCATTTTACTGTGTCAATGTTCATCTTCATCATCATCTTCATAGTTGTCAATGTAAATGTCTCCATCTTCCTCATCAACATCATCAATTTCCATATTAGTTTCACTTTCATCACCTCTTGTCATTTCAAATACAGTTGTAACATCATTGACAACATTGTCACCATTGACCCTTAACTGTGGGGTGTCATCCTCGATATTCATGTCTCTTTGTGAAAAAGATGTGTTTTGAGGAGTGTCCTGAAAAATTTCATTTCCTTTCACTTCAGTGGAACCACATTCAGTTTGAGTAAACTGATTTTCTTGAGATTTAACTTTTATTATACTCCACCAATCATCCAACTCTTTTTCAGTAGCACAATATTTTGCATAATAAATTTGATGTTCCTGATGAGCTAATAAAAATGGTTCATTTACTACAAGAAGACTTTTATGTTTAATATCAACAATTTCATGATTCAGATGAATACGAAAGCCTTTATCAGTATACATCCATCGACATTTAAACATTGTTACATAATTCTGTCCCAAATAACAAAGTTTAATAATTTCTTCAAGCATGCCGTAAAAGTCAACTTCAATATCTCTACGATGTGATCCCTTCAAACAAACACCACTATTCATTGTTTTCTTTGATTCCCCATATGCACGTGTATGAAAGCGATAACCATTCACCACATATGCATTATAAGATTTAACCATTTTGGATGGTGGGCTACTCAATATACGCAATCAACTATCAATCTTATCAGCATGTACAGATACCTGAAAATTTGTAAAACATTTATCACTATTACAAGTAATAAATTGATTTTATATGTAAAACCAAAAAAGAATATATGTTACCAGTTTTTAAAACCAGTAGGAAATTTTTTTTTGTCGATGTTCTTCTAAGGCAGCTGCTGTAATTTGTGGAAATTGTTTCTTGATATGATCATCATATAACCTACAAATACAATATGATTAATTTACTGTAACGAAATCTATAGAATAAGGGATAAGAGAACTCACTATACAATTGGTGACATTTCTTCATAGTTGAGTAGAATATATGTATGAGCTCTATGATTTTCATCATCTGAAAACCATCTTTCATGAACTCCACCACAGCTAAGTTCGGGCTGATTGACAACTGATAATTGATTGTTCATATCATCATCAACATTACCCTCATTCCAGACCATGCGGTTAAATTTTGAGAGATATTCAGATTCAAAATAATGAGAGCAGAATAAAGAAATTTCTTCTTACAAATAAGCTTCAGCAATTTAGCCTTCAACTGATGCTTTGTTACAGACTTTTTTCTTCAATTTCTGCATGCATCTCTCAAATGGTTACATCCATCGAAACTGAACCGGACCTCCACATTTTTCTTCATGTGTAAAATGTAATATCAAATGTTCCATCGAGTCAAAGAAAGCCGGCGGAAAGATTTTTTCCAGTTTGCATATAATTACAATAACAACTTCTTCCATTTTCTTAGTGTATCGTAGTTTGTTGTTGTCGCACACATGTCTCGGAAAAAATATGATATATCTGTTATCGAATCCCAAATCTTAGAATTCAACAAATCTCTTAATCCAATAGGCATAAGTCTTTCCATTATAAAATGACAGTCATGACTTTTTAATCCGGTAATATGACCATTTTTAACACATCTTCCCAAGTTGGAAGCATAGCCATCTGGAAGTCTAAATTCTGCAATCCACTGACAAAATAATAAACGACTCTCTTTGGTCAGTGTATAAGCTACTTTTGGCTTCATTAATCTCTATGATCTGATATTTTCAAACAATTCAAGTTCTGGTCGCCTGCAAATTTGGGTAAGATCTAATCGTGCCTTTACATTATCTTTGATTTTACCCGGTGTATCCAAAACTATATGAAATAAATTATCAAAACAGTTCTTCTCAATATGCATGACATCCAACATGTGTCGGACCAACAAATCAGAACAATATGGCAGATTCAAAAAAATGCTCTTTTTTGTCCAATTGTGTTCTTTCCCAAAACCATGAATTTTTTGTTGGTTTATTGTCGGTCCAAAAGTGATGGAAGGTAATGAAAATACAACTGATTGTAACTCTGTACCTGAGATCATTTTTGGAGGTTCATCTCTTTCAATTCTAACTTTTCTGAAATGAGATTTATTCCTTCGAAAAGGATGATCGATTGGAAGAAATCTGCGATGACAATCAAAATAGAAAGGTTTTTTTCCATTCACGAGCATAAATGCTTTATTGTCTCCCATAAAGTAAGGACATGATTTTGGACCATGTGTACTCCATCCAGATAACATACCATATGCCGGGAATTCACTAATTGTCCACATCAAAGCAGATTTCATTACAAAATTATGTTTCGCAGCAGCATCATATGTACCAACACCATGACTCCATAATAAATTTAACTCATCAATCAATGGTTTCAAATAAACATCAATATTCTTTTTTGGATGTCCTGGGATTAATAATGTCAAAAAGATATAAGGATCTTTCATCAACATCCATATAGGAAAATTGTACGGAGTTATAAAGACAGGCCAACAGGAATACTGACTACCAAAAGATCCAAATGGACAAAAACCATCAGTAGAAAGACCCAATCACACGTTCCGGGATTCTAAAGAAAAATACGGATGCACTTGATCAAAATGTTTCCATGAATCACCATAAGATGGATGAATCAATCTTTTATCATTTGAAATATTGGTTTTGTTTCATGACATCATTGTCGCTGTGTTCTGAGACATAAATAAACGCTGCAACCTGGGTGTAAGCGGGAAATATCTCAACTGTTTTATAGTTATCAATCCAGACTTCCCTGATTGAGCTTCTTTATACCTCAATTGTCCACATGTGGGAAAACTATCCAACGACTCATTTTCACTAGAATATAAGATGCAATCGTTTGAACATGCATGGATCTTCTGATAACTAAGTCCCAGATTACGAACGAGTCTCTTGCTCTCATAATAATTAGCAGGCAGCACATTTCCTTTAGGTAACAGTGCTTTAACCAAAGAAAATATCTGATCAAAACAGTTATTTGACATTCCATTATCTGGTTTAATAGCCATAAATTTTGAAACTGCTTCTAATTTTCTTATCTTGCAACCAGGATATAATGCATCCTCAGCAGACCTGAATAACTCAGCAAATTCAGATAGTGCCAACTCGGGAGGTAAATCAACATCATCCTCAATTTCTGTTTGTTGAACGGATGACCCTGCAACATCATGTACTAAATTCTGAAACCGTGATGAATCCAGAATCAAATTATTAGTATCTTCTCTGGAACTGTGTTCACCATGTTGATACCAAAAAATATAATCAGATTGAAAACCATAATGCAAGAGATGTTGCCCAACGATGTCAAATGTCTCAAACGTTCTCAGAGCACATTTTTTACAAGGAAACTTAATTGTCCCTTCTGAAACAAATTCCGGGTTTGATGATGCAAATGATAAGAAAGCTTCAACACCATCAACATATACAGGATTTAAACTAGAACCGTTTGGATTTCTGTGATGATTTATCCAAGCATGGTCATCTAATAATGATTGATGTCGATTTCCTTGTTCCATATTCATATATATGTTTCTACAAAATTTAAAACCATTACTATTGATAATAATTTGATATAAGAAAAACAATATCCTAAAAAAAGAAGATACATAATTACAGTTATTTCTTAGTAATTACAAATAATTATAGGCGACACAGTTAGTTTGTAATCATCCCTACTAATTATTATTAATTTAGCAATACTTAGCAATACTTGGCAAAATGAAATATGCTTGAATAATGAAATAAAATTTTGTAATCATCGTTGTGGAGATTATATTACTAATTATTCTGATTTGTCCGATGACTCATCTCTTTTTAACTTTCTCTAGACTGAAATCAGTATGAAAAACTTACTCTGAAATACTTTAGAGCACATTTTTCATACTGATTTCAGTTGGAGAAAGTAGAAAAGATATGAGACATTGAACAAAAGGTAGTCGGCAATCTGCTGGAAATTGAGCCAATTTATAACCATGTACTTGAATTTATTTGATTTTTGATTAATTATTAGTAATTATTACTAATTATTTCAAATCTCAATATTTCCAACAGATTTTTCTCTATTCTTAACATGTTCAAATCTTAAAGAGTCGTCAATTTTCAGCTCATTCCCAATAAAAAGTTTGCGTCAACCTTGTCCAATTTAAACTCTATAATTGTCCTTACTTGGTTGATCATCTCGCAAGTAGTGTTGCAATAGGACGACACAAGTAATGAGAAAGACATGACTTGGGTTTTCCTATTGCAATGCTACTTGCGAGGTGATCAACCAAGCAAGAACAATTATAGAGTTTACATTGGACACGGTAGACGCAAACTTTTTATTGGGAATGACCTGAAAATTGGTGACCCTTTAAGATTTGAACTGTTAAGAATAAAGAAAAACTTGTTGAAAATATTGATAATTGTAATATTTTATAAAATTTTTATAATTTTAATAATTTTAATATTTTTTTATAAATATTAAACATATAATAATAAAATAATTGTATTATTAGTATTATTTAATTATTAATATTAGAGTAATATAATATTTTATATTATGTTACTATTTATGTTACTATTTATGTTACTAATTATATTACTAATTATGTTACTAATTAGAAATGCGAAGATATGCATATAAGTCGGGTGGTTAATCAATCATTGAATAGAAAAACAAACGTAATTGACCACTCATCTACCTCAATTTTCTTTTCATTTGTGTGTTGAGGTTGACAGGAAACTTCTACCTCCACATGTAATATGTGATTTTACTGTCAAAATTATAAACCTCCTCACCTCTATATTGGCAAGGAGGTTGATAATTTTGACAGTAAAAGCAGATATTACATGTGGAGGTAAAAGTTTCCTATCAAGCCTCAACACAAAAATGAAAAGAAAATTGAGGTATATGAGCAGTCAATCATGCCTGCTAATTTTCTTAATTGTTTTTAAGTCTTTCCTAATTCATTTTAATTGTTTCCTAATTCTTTTTAATTGTTTCCTAATTCTTTTTAATTGTTTCCTAATTCTTTTTAATTGTTTCCTAATTCTTTTTAATTTTTTCTTAATTATTTTTAATTATTTCCTAATTATTTTTAATTGTTTCCTAATTTTTTTTAATTGTTTCCTAATTATTATAATTGTTTCCTAATTATTATAATTGTTTCCTAATTATTATAATTGTTTCCTAATTATTATAATTGTTTCCTAATTATTATAATTGTTTCCTAATTATTATAATTGTTTCCTAATTATTATAATTGTTTTTTAATTATTATAATTGTTTCCTAATTATTATAATTGTTTCCTAATTATTATAATTTTTTCCTAATTATTATAATTGTTTCCTAATTAAATCTAATTGTTTCCTAATTATTATAATTGTTTCCTAATTAAATCTAATTGTTTCCTAATTATTATAATTGTTTCCTAATTAAATCTAATTGTTTCCTAATTAAATCTAATTGTTTCTTAATTATTTTAATTGTTTCCTAATTATTTCTAATCAATTAAATCTAATTATTTCCTAATTATTTGATAATTATTTTAATTAAATCTAATTAAATCTAATTATTTCTTAATTATTTAATAATTATATATTTATTTCTAATTATTACCAAAACATCCTTCGGGAGTGTCGAACCAAGAGTGCAGCAAGACCCGTTGTCGTGTACCAGGTTACCCCAAGTCAAGCTCGAAACACCTTGTCAGAGTTTTCACTCCTAGGTACATCTGTGCCAGAGCCGCCTTTACTTGTTCGTATCCAAACAAGGATTATTTGGTACAACCACATAATCTAATTATACCATATAGCTACTAAACATTCTATTAAAAAAATAAAATTAACAATTAAAAATAAAATTAACAATTAAAAAAAATAACAATTAAAAAAAATAAAAAAATAAAAAAAATATAAATACCTTCGATATTTTGAAGTAATCTGCGCCTTCTAACTCCTTCCTTCCTCTTCTCGAAAGAAAAAATTAAAACAAAAAAAAATCTACTTAGAACTGAAAGTTAGAGAGAGAGAGGAAGAGAGATCTGAATGTTATGAAAAAAACGGGTGTGGTGTATATATAGGTTAGATTATTTGCGACGGTCGTATTTGTGATGGGATACCATCGCAAATATCTTCGCCCGCATTAATTACGGGTGGCGGGTAAAAGAGTTTTTGTGATGGGCCCGTTGCAAATAGCTGCCTGCCGACACACCATTAGCGACGGGTGGATATCCCCGTCGCAAATTCATATTTACCGCCGCCGGTATTGGAGATGGGCCCCATCGCAAATACCTTCACCCGCATTAATTACGGGCGGTGGGTAAAAGGGTTGTTGCGATAGGCCCGTCGCAAATAGCTGTCTGCCGACACACCATTAGTGACGAGAAGATATCCCCGTCGCAAATTCCTATTTATCGCCGCCGGTATTGGCGACGAGACCCATCGCAAATAACACCCGGGGAATAATTTTGTTGCGATGGGGCAATTTACCTGTCGCCAATGGTATTTACCAATGCCGGGTAGTTGCGACGGGGAGAAGGCGACCGTCGCTAATAGGATTTACCGCAGCCGGTATTGGTGACGAGACCCATCGCAAATAACACCTGGTGAATAAATTGTTGCGACGGGACAATTTTCCCGTCACAAATACTAATTACCACCGCCGGGTACTTGCGACGGGTAGAAGGCTACCCTTCGCAAATTGGTTTCCCGCATTTTGGCGCGCAAACCGCGCCATAGCTATTACGATGGGTCCTGTATTTCCGTCGCAAATAACTGACCATTGGCAATGAGAATATATTCCCTTCGCAAATACTCTTTTCATCGGAGTTTTTGCGACGGTAATAAAGCCTGTCGCAAATACCCCGTCGTAATAAGAGGTTTTTCCCATAGTGGCAACACTATAGGAGTTTTGGATGATTCCTGTTTTCTATAACCACCACAATACTCATCACACTTTTTATTTCCTTTAAAGTAACTCACGTAACTACCATTGAGAGAAAAAGGAACTCCCATCAAACCTAGCTTACCACCCAAGTCAAGATCAGCCATCAATGCTCTAACTGACACATCAGTATGAGAAGTGAGATTCTGTAATAAAATTTGTGATCAGATATTAGGTCAGAGATCCATCTTGAACCATTTATCCTTCATCTTTTCATTGGATACAACCTCAATAGAAAACTGAACAAGCTCATCAAAACGGTCCACATACTATGTCACGGTCCTATCACCCTACTGGAGGTTGTGAAACTCCATGGATTTTTCCAAGACCATTGACTCTAGCTATAACTAATTAGTGAAAATAACACTAAATTACTTCTACTCCAAGACCTTATGCTTATTCCCCATCACCATATAATCCCACCATATCAAGTTAATCCCCTCAATCTTGAAGGTATCACATTTCACTTTAATCGAATAAGGAATTTCTAAGAACACAAAAAATAGATCAATATTTTTCAACCAATCCTTGGCCCCTTGAGGATCATTAGAGCCTTGGAATGCTGGTAGTTTCTGACAAATAAAATCTTGAGAATAATCTCTAGATTCATCCCTATAAGGTTTCACTACCGAAGCTTGAACATGAATTGGTGCAGGTACTTGTACCTGATCTTAGACAACACATACCACTATATCAACAAGATTCTGGTCCACTGGAGGACTTGCTCGCTATGGTTCACCAACAGCTTCCTCCTACATCCTATTCAAATATCTTCTTAGAGGCCTGATGCTACATAATATCAACAGAAAATACTGAAACATCAGTAAGAATACACAGATCAAAAAATCAAATAAGAAATGTAGAAATATCAATTCCATCAAGTAGAATTCAAGATTTGGATTTCAACTCACTCAAATCAAAAGTAAGAAAAATTCCAGAAATCATATCAAATTATTCCTCAAGAACCCTTTCCCCAAACACCCATGGTGACTTAAGGCTCGTTAAAATGAGATTTATCCAAGAACTTGCTCATAAAAACCTCTTAAGTCCTAATAATACTACCCATATCTATCAAGTTAATCCAAATTCATACTAACACCAAGGAAATATGAACAATATTCCCTCTGATACCACTTTTTCATGAACTATCCCAAATACCCTGGTACCCTGATACCTGATCCAGCTCTGACATGGCTCGAAGGGCATTCATGATCCCCACAGGTTGGTGACTAGCACTTGGAATCATACAAGAAATCACAAGGGAATTAATTTTCCACAAAACAGTGGAAAAAAAAAGATAAAATTTAGTATGCTCAACACTCCAAAGGGAGAAAATACAAGAATTTTTTTTAAAACAATAACCAAATAGTACATCCTCAAAAGACACAACATCTACCAAGATAAAAAAATCAGACATATCCCATGTAATAGGTAGATCACATCCCCATCAGTCAACTCCATCACTTTGGGTCCCACAGATCAAGAACATCCACCACCTCCAAGTGGTGTTTTCCCTTTACATGGACCTGACATAAGATATTCTACAAATTTCTGAAGATAAAGGTATGGTGTGAGTTATAAAGCCTAGTAGGGTCTCACCAAGTTTCCCATAATCAATTCCATAACAATTAAACTAATTATTCTTTAAATTTAAATAAAACAAAGCATGGAATGACATTTACATATTTTCAACAAAACATGATTTCATAATAAAAAAGATGAAAGGTATATCAAAATAGGTCTAAATGAACATTTTATATAAAACAATTATATAAATCATTTGTCATGAATAAAACAGTTCAATAATCAATGAAATGTAATCATCAAATAAAACATATCATAGCACCATGTAATAATCTCTACAGTGTGTTATTTTCTAGAAATAGGATCCTCACACTACTCAATCAGTTATCTTGGCTGAAAGTGTGCACATGTCCCACAACTCAGGCCATCAGACTCAACTCCCTATCAGGGAAAATCATGTCGCGATAAGTTTATGCCAGTGTTGTCATCATAAATCCATTTCTAGGGGGTCAGGTCCTATAATGTTTGTCCTAATTACCAACTAAGAACCCATGAACACATGTGATTCAGTCAATCAATCAATAAACCATGGTAATATCAATCATTTCAAATCAGTTCAAAATACAATTTCTCAAGTTCAGTTTTCAACATGCCTTTCACATTTCAAAAAAAATCATAGGTTTTCATCAATTCATGCTTTTTCAAATCATATTTAAATTTATGCCATTTGTCTCAAGGTTCAACATTAAATCAATTCATCAAACCAATTTCCAAATTAAGCCATCAATTTTCTCAAATCCACCCAACAATTTCAATTCTATTGAAATTGGGGGTTTTTTACAATTTCCATGCCCTTTTCAAAATAATACATAAATCATCTCAAATATGGGTTTTTAAATAATTTAAAAACTCATTTCAAATTAATAAATCAATTTAAGGTTACAATTTTAGGGCAAAATAAAATGGAACCACCTATCTTTAATCAGTGATCAAATAAACACTCACTGTAAGAACCCATTTTTTCACTCATGTGTATATCCTTTAAATTTCGATCTAATTCTTTATTTTGGACCTAATATAGATTCCTAATGATTTAGAGAAGGTTATGAGGGTGCCTAAAGCTTGTTCAGAGCTCAAGACCCATATTTTGGGGAAAACTAGGCCTATTTCATGGTTAGAGTAAACCATACTGGTAGGCCACACAGTTAGATATAACCAAGCAGATGGTATGCATTTTTGGGTAGAGCCATCTCGCACGATTGGCACACAGTTTCCCTAACTATGCAGCCTAACCATAAGGTATGACCTCTTCTCTAGGTACCTATGCATGTTTTGTGCATATTTTTTCAAATAGTGAGAAAAAACCATACACAAGCTAAATTTCAGGTAATTTTACATTTTTACCCTTAATGATCTAATTAAGCTTCTCCTTCTTCCCTATTATGATTTCCAGTTCTATTAGCCTCCATTTCTCTAGTTTTAGAGATTTTTAAAGGCCTAATCTAGGAATAAAGATATATCCTTCATCTAGGATCAGTTCGAGCTTTTATTCATCATGTTGGATATGCAAGAGTAAGTACTCGAGTCCATTTGATTCATTCTTCATATCTCTTTCTCTCAACCTAGTTATCAAGGTGTGATCATTTTTATCTTTTTCTCAGTTATACCTAAATCCAAGACAAATTAGAGGCTAATAATGGATGAGGAGATTCATACAAACCTCTGGTGGGTGGTCTATAACTCATCCCTCAAGTTTGTTAATTTTGGAATTGTTGTGTGGGGCCCACTGATTTCATCAGGTGTTGTTTATTGAGTTTACATGTCATGATTATAATAATTAGAACCATATGGTCATGATCTTTAAAAATATGTGATTATTTATTAGTGGTTTTTCCACAACTCTATCCATCCCATGTAGGATGTTATGCCATAATTTTCGTTTTAGTGTTTTGGCACGTTTGAGCCACTGTTCGAGTGTGCTTTGGCTCGACCTTCCTAAGGGTAACCCTTTCTATATTAAATGGCTTGATTTATATTATGAATTTAATAATTTAAATTACCATGTATTCTCACTACTTGACCTACCTAAGGTAAGTGCTTCAATTAATAAACTTATGTGAAATGGAAATTGGCATGTATACTAAGTATATGACTTGGCCTTTTTAAATGTAATTGAATAATAGGTTGCATGTCTGTAGCACACCTTACCATGTTAATGGAATGTTTTGGAGTGAACCTTGATTTTTTTTAATTCCTTAAATGGATTAAATTAATGGTTGCATGCTACTTGGCCTTGTCACACTAATGAAAGGAAAGGCTTGAACCAAATGTATTTATTGATTAATTATGACTTGATTAAATGGTTGCATGCTCAATTAGCCTTGTCACACTTATGAAAGGTAATGGTTTGAACCTTATGAATTATATATTACTTCATTATCAAAATATTAGTGGCCTGACTCGAGCTCACCTTGGATTCCTGGGGGAATTCCATGAGCACTCGAGGACTCCATTCTGAATTCAAGGATACGAATTTCTTAGGTTGAGACCCACATAGAACCCGATCTTTTTCTAAATTTGAATACACGGTATGACACTATAAGATCACTCATGTAGTACTACAGGATTCCTTGGATACACTCCTTGGATCCAGCATTTACAAGTAAGTGCCATGGTTAAATCCCATCGGGCCCGATCATTGCTTAGCCCCGTTTTACCATGGATGAACTCCTTGGACTCAGTAGGTGTCTTATTATGGAATGACTTGGACTATGATCATTAGATTACACTCTTAACCCTATAAAGGCTATAGTTATTACTAAGTTGAATACCCTTGAGGTTTATGTTTCCTTGGTCATTACCTTGGAACTTCATTATTTAATATCATTACAGGTTTCCTTGTTACATATTGGAAACTTTACTATTGTTAACATGTGACTTAATTATAAATTGGTAATAACCAAATAATGAATTGGTTACATCTTCAGACACCAATTTAGGGTTGAATCAGGTACTTAGGTATTTAGTTACATTGTACCACTTTACTTTATACATGAATACTTTCACACTGTTATATTTCCATTACATAGAACGGATGTTATAGACACTATTGTTGGTGGCCCACTGAGATTTATATCACACCCTCTCCAAGAACCATTTGGTACTCAGGGTAGATTACATGTATGTAGGTGTTGACAAAGGGAATCATACGACTTCGAACACTTGATTTCTTGTTGTTTATGATGGATTTTGATAGCATATGATGGAGTTGGAGCTAGGGGTTCTTGGAATAGTCTTTTGTTTTTCTTTATACTTTTGTGAAACATGTTATGTTTGTTGTCTTGTACCCATGTTTTCTAGTTTTCTAGTGACATGACATATCATCATCAGTTTTTCTAGTTGACACAGTTATTATTATCCTTTTCTATCTATTACTTTTGTCTACTTCCACTGTTTACTTATATTGCTTCTGTTATTTACCTTTATTTATATTTATCTGCTGTGCTACACTCTAATAATGAGGGCATAGTTTCTCCATGAACACACCCTAGGCCCTCGCTTTTAGTCAACATCCTTTGTCATTTGGGGAGATGAGCTTGAGGCTATGTGGACCACCGGGCTTGAGGAACCTATTAAGTGGCATCTAGGTCCAGGACGTCACAAAGTGGTATTAGAGGAATTTTCCTTTCTTTCTTTACTATCTATTGATAATAGATTGGAAATTAGGAATACTTGGAACTTGGTCATAAGTCGTGATTAGGCATCTTGAACCCATATTCGGGGTAAAATCCAAGTAACTTGAATTATAATTATTGTTTTATTTTTTCCTGTTACATTTGATGTCATTTCATAGTTGGGTGATGCACATGCTATGTGGAGTTCTTGATTATTACTCTGATTGAGGATTTCATTCATCCTTATCTCGATGATATGAGGGCAAAGAGCATTGTTACATGCATCATATTAGGCACCTATAATTCTCATGTCATGCATATTTTCATTCCATATAGGTTTATTTCACTGCTTTGAATTGATTAATATGTCTGTGATTATTGAGTGATGTTGTGACAGTTATCTTATGCTTGTATTACTCTTGGTTGTGATTGAGTGATTGTCTGCCTCAATTTATGAGGTGTATGGGACCTCATGGGTTGGGATAAGTAATTTATCGAGTTAATCCATTATGCTATAAATAAATTGGTGTCATTTTCATTGATGTGGTGTATGGGAACTGATTCAATGGGAATGGATATCCATTATAAAGTGAAACATGAATTATAATATGAAATGGTTACATGTCCTTATCTCGCCTTGTCATGTTTATGAAAGGTAAATGAGTGAACCTGGTAATTAAATGTAAAATCCAATGAAACTTATACTTGAGAACTTATCGATGTCTGGCTATCTAAGTGGGTAGTTAGGGTAGTATTCCTTGGGTAGTGAGTTTTCTTACATTCATCTTCTTCTAGCGATGCTATATAAATTCTCTATTTGGTGCAGGTGTTTTGAACTCTTTTATCTCTGTATATATCGTGCAAAGTCTTGGAATTGAGATACAATATTTTTGTGGTGTAATGAACCTAGATACACTATTGGGGATACAATCAGAGGGAATACACCAATTTAGGGACTACCCCCTTGAGGTAGGCAATTACACTTTCTTATGAAACCTCTATGTTCTCGAGTTGATGGGCTTTAATGTCATTATAGAGATGGACTGGTTGGTTTAGTATCATGCTTTTTTGGACTGTTATCATTGAATGGTATCATTTACATCACTAGAGGGTAGTAGTTATCTACATAAGGTTGAGTGGGATGTCGAGGATGGTAGATCTGGACCAAAGCATCATGGTCTAGGTGGAGTGATCGACTGGATCACCAATATCTTCATAGAAGATCAAGTCTTACATAAAGCTGATTTCCCTCTAGTTTTGGATCATTTCAGGGATGTCTTTCCTGATGACTTTTCTAGATTACCTCCCCAGAGGTAGATAAAGTTTACGGTCAAGCTTGTTCCATGAAAAGCTTCAGTGTCCTTTAACCCATATAGGATAACACCTACTAATCTCTAGGAGCTCAAGCGATAGTTAGAAGATCTAGCAGCCAAGGGATTTATACGGACTAGTACATCCTCTTGGGGTTCGCCCATGCTTTTAACCAAGGAGGATAAAACCTTACGTTTATGTGTGGATTATAGATGGTTAAACCATCTTATAGTCAAGAATCGATATCCACTACCTCGAAAAGATGATCTCTTCGACCAGCTCTAAAGAGAAAGAATCTTCTCTAAGATCGAACTATGATTGGGTTATCATCAGGTGCAAGTTAGGCTATCAAACATACTGCGTACAGATTTATATAGCAGGTATGGTCTGTATGAGTACCTAGTTATGTCGTTTGATCTTATGAACGCACCCACTGTTTTCATGGATCTAATGAATAGGGTGTTCCACCCCTATTTGGATTCTTTTTTCATAGTCTTTGTGGAAAAAATCTTAGTGTATCCTCACACTCATAGAGACCATTCCAAACACATTGATATCATTATGAGTACATTGATAGAGCATCATACTTACTTAAAACTTGATAAGTACCACTTTTGGATCAACAAAGTTCACTTCTTGGGTCATATTATCTCAGAATTAGGTGTATTTATTAACCCTAAAAAGGTTAGTGCTATAGTTTCCTAGGATCAACCCAAGAATGTGTTTGATATACATAGTTTATTGGGGTCGGTTGTATATTACATACATTTCATACAAGACTTATCATGCCTTTCTTCACTTCTCAATAGTATTACAAAGAAGGTTGTCAAGTTCATGTGGTCATAAGAGTGCTAGAAAGCCTTTTAGGAGCTGAAAGGGAGGCTTGTCTCAGCACCTATTCTGAATCTTCTAGATCCAGGCATATGTTATACCATATTATTTTATGAATTAGGCATCATATTAGGAGTATTAATGATGTAGGAGGATAGAGTTTTTGCATATGTATCTCGACAGTTGATGACTCGTGAGAGAAACTACTTGACACATGACCTTGAGCTAGAAACATTTGCCCATGCCTTACATTGTTGGAGACATTATCTATTGGGTGAGAAATTTGTGGTTTTCAAAGACTAAAAGAGCCTCAAATATATATTTTCACAACATGAATTGAACCTTAGACAGCAAATATGGGTTGAGTATCTACAATCCTTTGGTTTTGAGCTTGCCTATATGCCTGGGAAGGGAAATGTGGTTGCAGATGCATTGAGTCAGAAATCTTAAACACATGTTGTATGAGAATCCAATGATAAGTGGAATTTAATGACCCTATTCTCTAAGATTAATTTGGAGTTTCATGATAGTCACAAGAAATTTTACCTCTCATATTTAACAATTACCTCTTCCCTTCTTGAGAAGGTGAAGGGTAGACAATTTTCAGATCTTGAGGGATTGGTTCTCTATGAGGGTATATCAGGAGATAACACACCTCTAGATTGGTCTATAGATAGAGATGACATCCTGCACATACATGGACATGTTTGGATTCCTACAAATATTATAGAGGAATTGATGCAAGAGTCCCACACTTCTCAGTGGGAAATTCATCCAGGCATCTCCAATATGTATCGAGATATGTGATGCTAGTATTAGTGGCCTAGAATGAAACATAAAATATAAAGCTTTATCACTAGGTGTTCCACCTGTCAGTAGGTGAAGACAGAGCACCAAAGACCTGCAGGCTTCTTATAGCCGCTTCCAGTCCCAGAATGGAAACGGGAAGATGTGTCCATGAACTTTGTAGTTGGGTTTCCTAGGTCACTGAGGGGTAGTGAAGCTGTATGGGTAGTTATTGACCAAATAATGAAAGTAACCCACTACATTCCTATTCATGATACTTTCTTATTTGATGATCTGGGAATACTTTCTTGTCTGTGAGGTCATATGACTATGCGGGATCCCTCGTACTATTGTTTCAGATAGAGATGCTCATTTCACCTCACGGTTATGGTAGGGCTTTCAGAAATCTATGGGAACACAGGTTCTTATAAGCACATATTTTCACCCTTAGATCAATTGATAATCAGAATAAAAAATACAAGTCCTAGAGGATATGCTTCGAGTATGTTTCCTTGATTTCGTTGGTTCTTGGGAGAAGCATATCTCTCTCGTTGAGTTTGCCTATAATAATAGCTTTCAAGCGATGATTCAGATGGCTCCTTTTGAGGCCTTGTATGGTAGGTTGTGTCGTTCACCCCTGTGTTGGATAGAGGTAGGTGATGAAGCAATACTAGGTCCTCATCTCGTTCAGGAGACTTTGAAGTAGATTCATTTGATTAGAAAGCGTATGAATACTGCTCAGTCTTGACAGAATTCTTATGTTGATCGCCATCGATGACCTTTAGAGTTTGAGGTCAGGGATCGTTTTTTCCTTTAGGTATCTCCTAGGATAGGGAATAGACAATTACAGAAGTAAGGTAACATGTTGGCTTGTTATGTGGGGGTTGTTTATGATTCTAAAGATATTCATGCTGGTAGCCTATCAATTGCTACTACCTCAGAGTTATTATGTCATACATGATATCTTCCATGTTTCACAGCTTCACCAATATCATGTTGACCCGTATCATATTTTTGATCCTGAGGAAGTTGAGTTATATTACAATTCCACCTTTGAGGAGTATCCAGTATGCATCTTTAACCAGAACACGAAGGCTCTCTGAGGCCAGTTTATCCCTCTAGTATGGCTGTTATAGTAGCATGACCACATGCAGGATGAGACTTGGGAGTGGGAGGCTAACATACATGCCTAGTGGACAGAGTTGTTCTCAGACAATGTTTCACCACCCTTGGAAGGTGAACTCATGGATGAGTTCTTTTAACGGGGGAAGACTGTAAGAACTGAGTTTTTCACTCAGGTATGAAACCTTTAAATTTCGGTCTAATTCTTTATTTTGGACCTAATATAGATTTCTAATGAGTCAGTGAAGGTTCTGAGGATTCTTGGGGCTTGTTCAGATCCCAATACCCATCTTTTTGGGGAACTTGGTATGTCTCATGATTAGAGTAAATCATGCGGGTATGCCTCATGGTTAGATCTAACCATACAGATGGTCTGCATTTTTGGGCAGAGCCATCTCACACAGTAGGCGCATAGTTTCCCTAACCATGTAGCCTAACCGTGTGGTACACCCTCTTCTATAGGTACCCATGTATGGTTTGTACATGATTTTTCAAATTGTGTGGACAAACCGTGCACATGCTAAATTTTGAGAAATTTTACATTTTTACCCTTAATGATCTAATTAAGCCCCTCCTTCTTCTCTATTATGATTTCCAGTGGGATTAGCCTCCATTTATCTCATTTTGGATCTTTTTGAAGGCCTAAGATAGGTATCAAGATATATCCTTCATCTAGGATCTGTTCAAGATTCCATTCATCACGTTGGATGCGAAACGGTAAGTACTTGAGTCTGTTTGAGCTGTTCTTCATCTCCCTTGATCTCAACTTAATTATTGAGGTGTGAGTGTTTTTATATTTTTATCAGATCTACTCTAATTAAATCTAAATTAGAGGCTAATACTAGAAATGGAGATTTGTACAAGACTAAGGTGGGTGGTCTATAACTCACCCCTCATGTTCGTTGAGTTTGGAATTATCATGTGGGGCCCGTCGATTTCATCGGGGGTCGTTTATTGATTTTATATGCCACACTTATAATCATTAGAACTATATGGTTATTCTATTTCAAATATGTTATTATTTGTTAGTGTTTGTTCCCACAAATCTATCCATCCCATATAGGATGTTATTCCATAATTGTCGTTTTAGTGTTTTGGAACCTTTGAGCCACCGTTCGGGTGTGGCTTGGCTTGAACTTCCTAATGGTAAGATTTTCTATATTAAATGGCTTGATTTATATTATCAATTTCATAATGGAAATTACCATTTATTCTCACCACTTGGCTCGCCTAAGGTAAGTGCTTCAATTAATAAACTCATGTGAAATGGAAATTGGAAAGTATACTAAGTATATGACTTGGCATTTTAAATGTAATTGAATAATAGGTTGCATGTCCATAACACCCCTTACCATGTTAATGGAAGGTGCTGGAGTGAACCTTGATTTTTGGAAAATGCCTTAAATGGATTAAATGAATGGTTGCATTCTACTTGGCATTGTCACACTAATGAAAGGAAAGACTTGAACCAAATGGATTTATCGATTAATTATGACTTGATTAAATGGTTGCATGCTAGATTAGCCTTTTCACACTAATGAATCTTATGAATTATATATGACTTCATTATCAAAATATGACTTTCCTAACTCGAGTCGGCCTTGGATTCCTAAGGGAATGCTTTGATCACTCGAGGATCCCATTCTGAAATCAAGGATACAACTTTATTAGGTTGAGACCCACCTAGAACTTGATCTTTGTCTAAATTTGGATGCCTGGTATGACATCATAGGATCCCTCATGTAGTACTATAAGATGCCTTAGATACACTCCTTAGATCCAGCATTTACAAGTAGGTGTCATGGTTAAAGACCATCAGGTGCGGTCATTACTTAGTCGTATTTTACCTTGGATGAACTCCTTGGACTCAACAAACATCTTATTGTGGAATTCATTGGACTATGCTCCTTGGATTATACTCTTACACCTAGCCAGGCTACATTTATTACTGATTTGGAGACCCTTGAGGTCTACATTTCCTTAGTTAATATCTTGGAACTTCATTATTTAATATAATTATAGTTTTCCTTGTTACATCTTGGGACCTTTACTATTGTTAACATGTGAATTAATTATAAACTAGTAATAACCAAATAATGAATTGGTTACATATTCAAACACCAGATGAGGGCTAAAGTAGGTACTTGGGTATTTAGTTACATTATACTGCTTTACTTTATATATGCATGCTTTCACACTGTTACATTTCCATTACACAGGCCAAATTTTATAGACACCGTTGGTGGTGGCCCACTAATATTTATCTCACACCCTATATAGGTGTCGTTTGGTACCCGGGGTAGATTACATGTATGTAGGTGTTGAAAAAGGGGAGCATATGGCTTCTAACACTTGATTGCTTGTTGTTTAGGATGGATATTGATAACAGATGGCTGAGCCGGAGTTCGGGATGCTTGGGATAGTCTGTTGTTTTCCTTTATACTTTTATAGAACATGTTATTCATGTTGTCATGTACCCATGTTTTATAGTTTTATAGTAACATGACATATCATCATCAGTTATTCTAGTTGATGCAGTTATTTTTATCCTTGTATATATATTACTTTTGTCTGCATCCATTGTTTACTTATATTTTTTCTGCTATTTACCTCTGTTTATATTTATCTGTTGTTCTATACTCTGGTAATGAGGGAATAGTCTCCCCACAGACACACCCTAGGTTGTTACACTCACAACGGGAAACACCAACAAAGAATAAAGGTGAAGGAGATCAATAAGAAAATCCTATATCGCAAATTATCATGAACAAAACCTGATTTAATCATTGATCACGAGATCATACCGGTATCAAATAAGAGTAGTAGGGAGAAGGAGAAAAACATAGAGAGGAAATTCATCAAAGATCAAATGCCATACCGAGATGTTTGGAATGGAATAAATCACCAAAAAATGCTTGGAGTCTCCTTAGGTGTTTAAGGGAAGAGGTTTCATGAAGAATGAAAGGATTTCAAGCTGTAGCACACAAAAACCCACTAGCCCCGAGGAATTTACGAAATTAATCCTCAATTCACGACGTGAATAACCCGAGCGGAATATATAACAAAAAGGGAATCACCTTAGGTTAAAAAAACCCTTCTTGACCATTTCATGTTGTGAAAACAATTCATAGATTGTATATCATTTATGTCATGAAACTATTTCATGGCTTCTATCAAGCAAAAAATTCACGTCATGAATTTTGTTCATGACATGAATCTGTCCCGTAGGCAGTACACAACCTGGTTTCGGTAGAAAATTCCCAAAATCACTGATGAACTCCAAACATAAGAAAACACACCCTTTAAAACCTTAGATACATTTATACCCAGACTCTGTTAATTCAACCAAACATACATCCTCAAAATTTAGGTCATTTTTTCCAACAAAATCTCTTCATCCTTGTAAGGCCCAAAATACACCTAAAAAAAGGGAAAACAAAACGAGAGTCAAGAAGTACCTAAAATAATGTAATGGGATGTTATATATCTTATTCCTTGATCCAATTGAAAAATCATGTGAAAAATTACATGACTTGTGATTTGTAGTTGATGACAGTAATTTTTGTATTGAAAATATGGATGTATTATCTTTACGGTGAAAGGTGTGATATATACACTAATCATAAAATCTTGAAGTATATATCCATACAAAAAGAGTTGAATGCATGACAAAGGATATGGTTGGAATATATTAAATATTATGACTGATCAATATACTACCAGTAACACCCTTAGAAAAGTGAGACTTAAAAGGATAAATGTTACTACTCATGTCAACAAGGTGCACCTTTATTTTTGAGAGCTTACCCAATTAGAACTCCATAGTTAAGCGTGCCTAGTTTGGAGTAGTGATTAGTATGGGCGATATTCTGGGAAGTTTCTCAGGGTGTGTGTGAGTGATGAAAAAACACACTAAAAGAACATGTGTTGGTATGTGGGGATATTCATTAGTCTGATAAGTGGACCTAGTGAGTAATAGTATGTGGTGTGTTGTTAAGATAATCAAGATTACTAGGTTCATGTACTGGGAAAGGTCGAGTCGTGACAAATTTTATTAGAGCCAATACCACCCAGGGAAGGTCAAGCCATGACAAGTTGTATTGGAGCCAATACCTAGCCAGAAGTGCAGAGGCACTGCCTGGGTTTGAGGCTTGGGATCCATACTAAGGGTGTTGTTCTTTAAAGGGGTGTAGAGTGTAACATCCCTAGAAAATTGAGACTTAAATGGATAAATTTTACTACCCATGTCAATAAGGTACACCATTATTTTGGGAGTCTATATGATTAGAACTTCACAATTAAGTGTGCTTGGCCTGGAGTAGTGATCAGGGTGAGTGACCTTTTGGGAAATTTCTAAAGGCGTGTGTGAGTGAGGAAAAAACAATAAGGTACACCATTATTTTGGGAGTATACCTAATTATAACTCCATATTTAAGAGTGATTGTCCTGGAGTAGTGATCAGGATAAGTGGCCTTTTGGGAAGTTTCTCAGGGTGTGTGTGAGTGAGGACAAAACACGCTGAAAGAACATGTGTTGGTCTGTGGGGACAATCATTAGTATGATAAGTGACCCCAATGAGTAATATCATATGGTGTTCTGGGAAGGAAACCAAGGTATTACAAGAGCCCATGAAAAATTGAGACTTAACTGTGGTGTTCTGGGAGGGTGTTTTGCTTTAAAGGGGTTGAGAGTGTAACATCCCTGGAAAAGTAATACTTAAATGGATAAATGTTACTACCCATTCCAATAAGGTACACCATTATTTTGGGAGTCTACCTGATTATAACTCCACCGTTAAGTGTGCTTGTCTTGGAGTAGTGATCATGGTGAGTGACCTTTTGGGAAGTTTCTAAAGGTGTGTGTGAGTGGGGAAAAAACCCATGTCAACAAGGTACACCATTATTTTGGGAGTCTACCTAATTAGAACTCCACATTTAAGAGTGATTATCCTAGAGTAGTGATCATGATAAGTGACCTTTTGGGAAGTTTCTCAGGGTGTGTGTGAGTGAGGACAAAACACACTGAAAGAACATGTGTTGGTCTGTGGGGACAATCATTAGTCGGATAAGTGATCCCAATGAGTAATAGCTTGTGGTGTTCTAGGAAGAAAACCAAGGTATTACAAGAGACCCATGTGGTCATATGATTAGGTTCATAGCCCGGGGAAGGCCAAGTCATGACACTACCAACCTTGGAAGGCAAACAAGGTGGTTGGTGCTCTAATTTGGAAGGACCGTTCTAGTTTGTCCTTGATGAGGATTGAAAGAGGTCCAATATTTATGGATTTACAAAATATGTATCTTGAAATTATAATGAAAGGTAATAGATCAAATATTTCTCATATGAATGTCCAACCATCCATCCATGTGAGGATTTAAGAGGTTCAAAAGGGGGATGTGGAACTGTAGAGTAGAACTGCCAAATGAGGGTGTTGTGGTGTAAAGGGGTGGAGAGTATAACAACCCTGGAAAAGTGAGACTTAAAAGGATAAATGTTAATACCCATGTCAGCAAGATGCACCATTATTTTGGGAGTCTACCTGATTAGAACTAGCTTAGTTAAGTAGACTTATCCTAGAGTAGTGATCAGGATGAGTGACCTTTTGGGAAGTTTCTTAGGGTGTGTGCGAGTGAGGACAAAACACACTGAAAGAAAATGTTTTGGCCTATGGGGTCAGTCATTAATATGATAAGTGATCCCAGTGATTAATATCATGTGGTGTTCTAGGAAGGCAAACAAGGTATTACAAGATACCCATGGGGTCATATGATTATGTTCATGGCCCGGGATGGTCGGGTCGTGACACTACCAACCTTGGACGGAAAACAAGGTGGATGGTACTTTGAGTTGGAATGACCATGATAGTTTCTTCCTTGATGAGGATTAAAAGAGGTTCAATATTTATGGATTTACGGAATATGGATCTTAAAATTATGATGAAAGGGTATAGATCATATATTTATCAGATGAATATTCATCCATCCGTCCATGTGAGGATTAAAGAGGTGAAAAAGGAGGATGTTGAACTGAACAAGAAGGTGAGAAATGTTTTTTATTTCAACCATTATTGTGATGGAATGATAAGGTTTAGGAACCAAGTTTGAGTCTCGTTAATACCATACTTGAAGAAGGAGTTATTGGATGAAGCTTGTAGTTCATCATTCTTTATTCATCCCAAAAGTACAAAGATATATAAAGATCTAAAAGAGTATTTTTGTTAGGATGACATAAAAAGGGATATTGCAGAGTATGTATCTCAATGCCTTGTATGTCATCAATTTAAGGCTGAGTGAAAAAAATCTAAGTGTATTTTACAACTGTTACCCATAGAAAAATGGAAATGGGAAAACATTACCATGGATTTCATCATCGGACTCCCAAAAACATCTAAAGGGAACAATGTTATTTGGGTTGTAGTCAATCAACTTATGAAATAAGTACATTGCCTTACCACCAAATAATATTTCTCTCTTGATCAATTTTCCAGGATATATATTAAGGAAGTGTTAAGGTTTCATGGAGTACCATATTTTAATCGTATCTGATCGGGGTCTGAGGTTTACCTCAAAGTTTTTGTGATGTCTTCAACAAGCGTTAAATACAGAGTTGAGTTTCAATACTGCATGTCATCCTCATAAATATGGTTAGTCTTAGAGGACTATTAAAACTCTAGAATACATGTTGAGATATTTCTCCATGGATTTCAAAGGTGGTTGGGATCAACACCTTCCTTTGGTGGAATTTTAGTATAATAATATCTTACACTAGAGCATTCAAAAAGCTACTTATGAATCCCTCAATGGTAGGAAGTTTAGAACTCCAATGTGCTGGGATGAAGTTGAATAAAGAATGGTATTAGGACCTGATCTAGTTGAGGAAATTATAGAGAAGGTTATAGTTATTCAACAACACATCAAGGTAGCTCAGAATCAATATAAAATTTATGTTGACAATCATTGATGAGATCTAAAGTTTGAAGTTGGTGATAAGGTATTCTTATGAATATATCCTTGGAAGAAGGTTATGAGATTTGAAAATAAAGGAAATTTTATCCCTATATATATTGGTCCCTTTGAAATTATTGATCATATCAGGATAATTTCTTATCACTTGGTGCTTCCATCGAATCTCTCTCAAGTTCACGATGTATTCCATGTATCTCTCTCGAGGAAGTATATACTTGATCCTTCACATGTACTGAACTCAGAGGTCATACCACTAGATTATGATCTCTATTATAAGGAATAAACAATGGGGATTTTAGATTGAAAAGAGAAAGTATTGTGAAAAAAACACTCACCTGGTCAAAGTTTTTTGGTGAAACTATAAATTTGAGGAATTTATGCGGGAGTGCAAAGATGTGATGAGGTATAAGTATCCTCAGTTATTTGTACCAGAGTAACAAAATTTTGAGGGAAAAATTCTTATAATCAGGGTAGAATGTAACACCCCTATATTTTTTGATATATTTATCTTTAAATAAATTTTATTTTTTTGATAGCTTTCTTTACACACATCACCGAGTTTAAATGAATCACGATATATTATTGAATTGTTATTATTATTATTTAATGTGATAGTCATCGTCTAGTCATTGGATCGATGAGTGTGAATATGACTAATTAAATTATGAAAAACTATTTTTTACGTATATATAAAATTAATTCATTAGTTTTTAATTGGTTAAAAATTAAAATAAAAGCATTTGAAGGTAAAAAATATGTTTTTCTAAAAAAACTATTTTTATGCGCACAATATGTTTTTATCTTAATAAAATAAATTAATCTATATTGATGAATGATTTCAATTAAATATGTAGATAATATATTCAATCAAATATTGTAACATTTATATAATAGTTTTTACATGACAAGGAATGAATGTAAACTTAGTTTTATGCTTAAAAATATATTTTACTAAAAATGGGTTTTGTTGCGTTTTGCGCACTTTTTTTAAAATAAATTTCTTCCACTTATAGAAATTTAATATTTTAAAACGGATCTCATGTTTTTAAAAAATAATTAATATTATTTAATATGTTCAACTTAATTTTTAGTCATTATGAATAATAACTTTGGTAGAAAAAAGTTAGTTACGAAGATAAGAGTTAAAACGGGTTAAAAGGGTTAAAACTAAAATGCTAAGGATTTAAGTGACCTAAAAAATTGTATAAATCCTATTGTATGGTAATATTTCAGTCCTATATCATATCATATTCTAACATGATTCATTTTGGATCCATTTTTCTTGAGTAATACATTAACATCTTTTAATCTTTTGAAAATTTCCATGTGTGTCCTCTCTCTCCCTTATAAAAGGATACCACCTCTCCTCTCTTCCTCGCACTTCATGATCCTTATATATCAGAAAATATCTACCCTAATATCTTATTAAAATCCCTCTTTGTGATCTATATTTCATGTTTTGATCAAAATACCAACCTAAGAATGCTTAAAGTGTAAGTCAAATGAGGTTGTCCAAAAAAGAGGTTTAACTCTTAACCAAGTGTTTTCATTTTATATCTTCTTATACCTCCTTCAATTTTGTGATAATAATGATGATATAATAACATCAGTATCTATTATTTACTAAGAAGTTATTATGTCTATGGTTCAACCTTTATATTTTTTCTTCTCCATCAAATGGGAAACGAAAGCATTTTTCATGCGTACGTGCCGACTACCGCTCCGCAAAGCGATGTATTTCGTTTTTCATCACCATCATTCATGGTTGATTAATATGATATAATTAATGTTTATATATGGTATTTATGATATATTTATGCTTATATAATCATAATATCTTTTCTACCTTCTTACATTTCCATCTGTTGGTAAGCGATAACATCGCTCGTGCATACGTATGGACTACCACCTCCACGAAGCGATGCGATTCATTTTTCATTTTCAATTTAAATGGATGATAATAATTATAGATTTAATGAATATATATGATATTTATGATATAATAATTATTCTATAAATGTGTATTATTATTTACCTTTTTTCGTTTCATCCATCAAAAAGTGGAAACATCACTCATGTGTACATACAGACTATTGTCTCCATGAAGTGGTGCAATTCATTTTTCATTACCGATTTATATGAATGGTTACAAAAGTGTATAGGATGAATAAATATGATACTTATTTCTTGATTAAGATTCTATAGATTATGAAACCATGACCAAGGTGAAAGTATCAAAACCATCAAACCAAGACATGCATGAAAAATAGACCAGTGTTCACCCGAATGTTCATTTTAATTGAGAAATTGTTAATATATGGATAATTAGAAATTATAATGGAATGGAAAATAGTAATTTATGTATGAATATGGTTCTATAATATGTGTAATAAATATATATTTATTATATATGAGATTTGAACACATACAAATCAAGACAAAATTTATGGTAAGAGTTTATGTTACAATCTCATTTCTTTTCAGGATTTTCTATGCTAAATTTCCATTGAGGGGGAATTTTGTGGAATTTATCCTTTAAACTCCATATATTTTCTTCTACTCTAGTTATTCTTGAAATTTTCAAGTATTAGTATCATTTTTCCTCTCTTTAGTACTTAAAATTATCGAGAAAGTGTTTTTAAAGAAAAACTGACCTTATCTCCTTTTTTGTCAACGAACTTTTTCTTTCATGTTCATACTCTTCAAAATTGTTTTATGAAAGTTTTTTCTATACTTGAAATGTTTTTAAAATATCATTTTAACTACCTTGTACTTTATTTACAAAGGTTTAAAAAGGAATCTTTCTAAAAAAATCTGAAGAATTTGTTTTTGACTTTTTATAAAAGTGTAAAGATAATGTTTACTTTTAACATACATGACATAAATAGATTTTCTCACCATCGTAGTCATTATTTTCTTTGAAGCATTCTTTATCAGTTTTCACGGTTATTTTCAAAGAAAATAATTTTTTCAATATTCTAGGAATTTTTAGTTAGAATGTCATCAAAAGAAAGAATGTTTTCTCATGTTTTCAAAGAAACGTTTAAATGGTCTTTTAAAGGTTTTTTTCATATGTGTCATTACCCTTTAAGGATTTTTATGCTTCACTGGGGATACGATTCAATGATACCATATTTATTCTTTTTTTAGATGATTTATTATTGTTATTATGTGATGTTTATGAAACCCGTTTATTTTCCACGGGTTATATTATGATGATATGATGAATGTTTTATGATTTTGTGATGCACATGTGTATAGTTTTCATAATGTGACAGGTGAGTCTAGAATTATATAGCTCTCAAATGCATTGGGTAAATCCTTGTATCTTATGAGATAATTATGGGAAATGAGTTGAGGTGCTCGATCAACTATGAGAAGCAGGTAGGGATGCCTGATCAAATTTGAGGTGAGAAATAAGTGGTGATGCTTGATCCACTGTGATATGATGGCGTCGATAGTTAACCTTAACACATGATATAGTTTCCATGTCTATGATGGTGTCACACTCTTATGAAATGTTGATATGGTTATGATTTGAACTCATGACTCGTGATTGATTTTTTTTATGATTCCCCAATATTATGACATACTAAAGTTTTCATGTCATGACTCATGATTATGATCTAAGAATTGTTAAGTGTGATTTTCTATTGATAATCACATGTTCTCATACTTGTATGCTCATGATATGTTTACATATGATCATTGATTGACATCTTTCATGTTTACTCATACAGAGCATCTGAGTTCACTCCCTTTTATGTTTTAATTTTCCTCGGGTTATGAAGAAGGGTACCTTATGTAAAGAAAGTTGTTTGAGATAATGAAGTCTATACTTAAATAAGATGTTTATGTATCTAGTACACTAAACCTTTACGGTTCTCGAACATGTTTATCTAGGAGGTATATTGAATATTCGTCGAAAAGATGCAATGTCCATGTATGTTATGCTTGGGTTGATATATTAATTGTGGAAAATAATTTGTCATGTAATAAAAAAAATGTATATGTTTTAAGTGATTTTAGAGTGGGAAACCTGTTTAATCATGTTCATTATGAAGATTATGACTTATCCGATTAGATTAACCTTTTTAGCTCGATTGAACTTGTGTTAATAGTGTGCTGTAAAATTGATGTCAAAACACAAATTGTAAGTGCACAATATGTCAAAATCAGAATGAAAACTCAAAGCGATGTCGACCAAAGTATGATTAAGAATGTATAATTACAACACAATAACCGAAGAAACATAGAAATGCGAAATAAATAGAATAATGAAATTAAAATTCATTTAGGTTGGGATTTATTCTTATCGTCTAAAAATGATACAACGGTTCAGGATAAGCATGACAACGAGCCGAGTGCCCATGAAATTTGTGGTACCCAAAACCCCGACTTGTTTATTTTTACAAAACCGTAATCCTAACCTTAACCCGTTTTTTTTTAAATTCACCGCCCTAACCGTATCCTATTATATTTTTAACTACTTATTTAACCAACATAACCTTTTTAATTATCCGATTAAAAATTCAAATATTTATATTTTATTTATAAATACAGAATAAACATATAAAAAAATTAAGTAAATATATTTTTAATTGTATTTTATTTAATAACATATAGTCAACCAATACAAATTTAAAATTTAATTATAAATATTACATGAAACCAACTCAAAATAAATACATATTTTTTATAATTTTAATGTCATTTAAAAATTTATTGTCGATTAATTATTTATAATTTATATAACGAGGTTCGGTTTTATGGTATCGTAAGAGTACTAATTTGGTACTAACCCTGCAGATCCCCGTTGCCATCCATCCCCACTTCAGAACGTGATTTTGCTATTATCGCCTGGCTCGTGTGTAAAAATGTTGCGAAAGTTCCTAAATCATGTCGAAACGGTCACCTAAACGGTTTATGTTTGCAAACCCCTGATCAATCCCCAAATCCAGGGCTCGAAGGCATAGCATTTTGAATCCAGAAGCCGTACAATCATCTACTGGAATAGAGGTGCTTTCTCCAGTTCCTACAATGTTCAAATTCTTATTATTTCTCATTGTTTTCCTTTTTCAATCGAGATTTAGGGGAATTTGACGATGATAGGAAGATTTGGCAAACATTTTTTATTTTTTTATTATTTTTGTTATGTTTACTAAATATTTTACGCGTTCGGTGGTTTTATGGTGATCATTGGTTTTCCGATTCACGTTCTCATATTCGAAGGATATTTCTTCTGATTTTTCGTAGATTTTATAAATCTCAAGCTTCCTGGCTGTAGCGAATTTAATAAAGCATCTTTCCTCGAGCATTTAAAGTCAGTATCAGTCTTACAATTCAATTACAGTGTTTTGGTCATCATTTTTTCCAAATTAAAAACACCTTTGATGGTATGCGTTCTTATGCTTCCGTATTAATGTGCATAGTTTGTTTCGTGCCATATCAGATTTGTATGTGCTGCGTTGTTTTGTTTTTACTTTCCTACTGCTCAATATCCAAAACCATGAAACGGGGGTCCTTGATTTTTTCCCCCTATCGACGTTGATGCATGTAAATGATTTTTTTCCCTTGTGCCCTTGACGATGGATTTGTAATATAGAGATTGCACGGTCACCATCTTTGTCATGATGTTTTTGTTGCAAAACGTCAAAACTTTGAAAAGAAGTCATTGTAGATATCAATGTTTTTTTTTCCATACATCATCATCACGCTTCACTACAACTAATTCGTTTTTGCACCATTTGTGCAGGTTTGCAGGAGTTTTAATCATGAACTATTTGGAGATGCATGGTTATGAAAAGATGAAAGTGGGCGCAAGGAGAACATGGAAGAGACCATCCCCTTACTGCCCTTCCAATCATGAAGATTATGCTCCAAAAAGTCGCAAGGCCGGAGCATCTGGGAAAAGGGGCATGTTTCAAAAATCCGTCCTTGCCCAACACTTGGGAAAGGTAGATGATGTTGCTTACCCAAAAGAAAATCTGGGTGAAAAATACATGCATGCTTCCCCTAACAATGGATATTCTGAAATCAAAAGGAGTACAGGAAATTGTTTCGCTGAATGCCCTTTTGCGGAGAGCCTCGAGTGCAATGAGTTTGATACGTCTAGCTCTGTTGGTAGTTGTAGCATCACTAGTAATGATCAGAAAAAGTTTTATCCAATTCGTCATAGGCAAGATTCAAATCTCTATTCTAGTGATGCCGAGTCTACTTGCTTCCGGTTTAACGCTCAAGAAAAATCTTCCATTTCTTCAGAGGAAGAATTAAAAGTTAAATATCACAGGTTAGAATTGGATTCCTATTGCCACACTCTTGGGGGATTGTTTGCCTCTGGACCTTTAAGTTGGGAGAATGAAGCAGTGTTGACAAATCTTCGCCTTTCACTCCATATTTCAAATGATGAACATTTGATGGAGCTTAGAAATTTAATTTATGCCCGGTCAAGACTTTGTATCAGTTGAATGTGATAGTTTTTTATTTATTTTTACTTTCCAATTTTAACAGCTGGTTTTCTGTTCCATTTCATTTTTATTCACCGACATAAGTCGGGGGTTTTGTTACATAATGTTTCCTCTCCTGTGGTTTCATCACGAATGATGATTTAGACCATGAATCACTGTAATTTCAGACCATCTGTACTTGTTGAAAATCACATTATATATAGTAAATCTTTCTGGCATTGTCTTTGCTATCCTTTTTTTGTTGGTATATGTTATTTAAAATATTTTTTAATGCCTTATTTCTATTGTAAATATATGGAAATCCATAGCTTTATTTCCTCCATTCAAGTTGGGGGCATGGGTGATTTCCTTATGAGGAAATTATTAATGAGCCAATGCATTTTCCAGGGCCAAAGTGGCATGCATGCATTGATTTCAAGGGTCTAAAGATGTTACCTTTTCTTGATGTGGAGAGTGGTGCAATGCCTGCCCTTGATGCTATGCATGGTTGCCAATGGTATCATTATCTTCTTGGTTAAATTTAGTTTCTGTATCTTCTTGCTTTCTATGAATTATGATTGCTTCTTGCAGCTGGAGTAAAACCAGAAAGTGGAAGAGCTGTCTAGAAATGTTAAGACCCGAAGTCCTTAGTTTTCACCAAGGGTGTGATTTCCGGTTGGCCTGTTGTGTTTCAGTTGCTCTTAATTTAGTGTGAACTCTCAGAAAAACATGGTATAAATCACTATTCACTTATAATGTTGATTCTAACAACCTCTCAATGCAATTCAACTATAAATTAAGTTATGTAAGTGCATACAAGATTGAATTCATGTGTACATCAAAAGAGGGAACACCATATTGAAGAAGTTGATTAAATGCTTGGCTGGTCAATAATGAAGATAATCTTCAAAGGTCAATTACCTTATAATTGGTAAAGAACCTATTGTTTGGTTGGTCTTCAACGCAATGAAAAAATCTCCCTTCCTCGTGGCATTTCAACTTATGTCTGTTGTGATAATTACAAATGTAAAAAATTGAAATCTTTGAAATATTGATGTTGACAATAAGTGTTTGTTTGAGAGTTCTAAGTTAGATTTGGAAGTTCAATTTATAATTTTTAAATACATTGTTTTTCTCATTAAATGCATTTTAAGTAGTGTAAAACGTTTTATAAATTATTAAGTCACCTTCACATCATAATCATATAATTTACCATATATGCAAAAATGTTTTTTTACTACTCATTTATTTATAGAGCATTCGTCCTCAAAATTTTAATTCTAACTTATGAAAATAGATCATGATACTTTTTTTATTACATCACTAGGTTCCATGTTGGCTCTTCGTATTTATGATTTTTTCATATTACTTTTACAAGATGAGTTGCCTTATTTTGTAACACTTGATCTTCACGATTCAAGATCTTCACTGACTACTTTTTATAAGAGAGATCATACCCCAACCTCATGACTTTTGAATTCAGTATATGAGAGATTTGGTATGTACTCCCTCAAGAGGATTACATGCAACACATTATGTACTTGAGACAAGTTTCGATGAAATGTCTGTTGACATGCCACACCTCTAACGCAATCAAGAATCTCAAAGTGGTAATGTACCTGTGGCTTGACTTGCTCCCATTCCTCGTAACTTTTTCATGAAGATATTCCAAGGTATACTTTATCCTCAACATTAAATTTTAGGTCTCGTTGATGATTGTTAACATAACTATTTTGTCGATTTTGTGTTGCTTTGATGTGTTGGACCTTTTTTGTTATTTCTTTGACTTGTCATTGCTCCAATAACTTTAATTCTCCAATTTCATCCCAATATATGTTTTGTATATCTTTTCTTATAAGGTTTCATATGGGACCATTTGAATGATTGAGTCAAAACTATTATTGTATGAGAACTCGATGAGTGAAAGGTGTTGATCCCATCATCCATTAAATTTCAAAGAGTAGGCTCTAAGCACGTCTCTTAGAGTTTGAATGGTTCTTTCAGATTGACTATCTATGTGAGAGTGATATGACGTATTAAAGTTTCAACTATGTTTTCAATGCCTTTTGGAGACTCCTCCAGAATATTGAATTGAACCTCATATTGTGATCAGTTACCATCAATAGCGGTGTTCCATGCAACCTCACCATTTCTTTGACGTTGCTCGAGTGAAGAATCTTTTCTGATTGCGATGAAACATTCTTTGTAAGTCGATCCACCAAAATTCATGACATTGCTTTCTTTAGATGTCTTTGGAATACCCTTGACAAAATCCATTTAAATATTTTCCTATTTTCATGTTGGTATAGGTAAAGGTTGAATCATTCCCTTGAACTTTTGTCGTTATGCCTTGATGACATACCAAACATCTTGATATATATATATATATTCAACTTCCTCTTTCATATTGTCCTATTAAAAGTGCTCTTGGAGATCTTTATACATCTTTGTATTTTCTGGGGGATAGTGAATGATGAATTATGCGCATCATCTAATAACTCCTTATCTCTGACATTGATGACATAGAAAAATGTGTCCCAAATCTCATAACTCTATCTATATCAATGTTAAACTCTGAGATTCTCTCATTCCTTATTGCCTCCACCTTCTTTTGTATCTCTACATCATCTCTTTGCGCCACCTTAATTTTCTTCAAGATAGATAGTTGGATAACCATTTGAGTAAAGTAGGATGTCGTCCCTTCACGACTCTCATGTCCGCCCCTTGTGGGTCTAATAAGATTGGATCCCTTTTAATACTCATCACAAAGAATGTATTTTACTACTTCAAAGCATTTTTCACTTTGTTGGCGGATGTTTAGCTCTTTCTGTGTGAATATATTCTTAAAGCTTCTATGATCAGTATGTATGTTGCCCTTCTCACAACAAAGATGATGCCTCAAAATCTTTAATGCAAAGATTACCACCACCAGCTCCAAATCATGCATAGAGTAATTTTACTCATGGATCTTTAACCACCTTGAAACTTAAATTATGGATTAATCATTTTGCATGAGGACACATCCTAAGTCCTTTTAATCATTGTATATCAGAAATCCTTCGCCAATTGAGGATAGTGTAAGTGTAGGTGTAACAAGTAGACTCTTCTTCTGTCTAGAAACAAATTACTCTTTTCTAAGTTAGTTTGGTTAGTGGGTTTGATAACTGTGAGAAATTCCTCACAAACTATCAATAGTATCCAGTTGAACTAAGGAACTATAGATCTTCATCACAGATGTTGGTTTGTGCCATTTTTCAAATGCCTTTATCTTTGAAGGATCCACAAATATCTCATTGACTTGCTTCATCAAGAAGTCACATTATACAACTTCTCCTTTCGCAAAGTCTTTAACACAGTACTCAAATGCTCATCAGGTTCTTCCTTGCGTTTGGAATATATGAAAATATTATCTATAAAAATCACTACAGATTTGTCGAGGTAATCTATAAACACTTTATTCATCAAGTCAAAGAAGACTGTTAAGCATTTGCGAGTTTGAATGACATCACTATCAGCTCACAATGCTCATATCTTGTATTAAACATAATCATTGGAATATCCCCCTTTTCACCTTCAATTAATAATATCCCGATCGAAAATCTACTTTTGAGAAGTATCGAGTCTCATTTAATTAATCGAACAAGTCGTCAATTCATGACAAAAGATATTTGTTCTTTATGAGAGTGATTTGGTATGTACTCCCTTAAGAGGAATACATGTAACACATTATGTACTTGAGACAAGCTTGGAGGAAGTTGTTGCGGAATCACCGGGAGACAGAACGATAGAAAACGAGAAAACGAAAGAAAGAAAAGCAACAATGAACACGACGATTTACGTGGTTCGGGAAAAATCCCTACGTCCACGGGAGAGGCAGAATTTCACTATGATTCGGGAGCACATAAATTACAGAGGATTTTCAACCATCAAACCCTAGCCCAAAATGGGCTATAAAACAAATGGAGAAGATGATCACTATTTGAAAAAGTGGTCCGCGTCGCTACAGTGAACGACGGCTGGCTTTGTCAAAAGCGCTACAGTAAAGTTGACCCCGAAGTCCGCACCGCTACAGTGTCTGTCGGTGTCGGTCGGTCAGCTCCGCTACAGTAAAGTTGCGGGCCACAAGCATTCGGCCCAACCGGATCGGGCAACACCAATCCAACAGAAGTGTCGGTCAATATGCCACATCTCTAACGCAATCAAGAATCTCAAAGGGGTAATGTGCCCAGGGCTTTACTTGCTCCCATTCCTTGTCACTCTCTTCCATGAAGACATTTCAAGGGATACATTGTCCCCAATATTAAACTCTAGGTCTCGTCGATGTTTTCCCATAACTCTTCTGTCGATTATGTGTTGCTTTTATGTGTTGGCCCTTTTCTGTTATTTCTTTGACCTGTCATTGCTCTAATAACTTTAATTCTTCAACTTCATCCCAACATATCAGAGTTTTTTATTTTTTTTCTTAAAAGGTTTCATATGTGACCATTTGGATGCTTGAGTCAAAACTATTATTGTATTAGAACTCAATAAGTGGTAGGTGTTGATTCCATCTTCCTTTAAATTTCAAAGAGCAGACTCTAATCACGTTGGAGACTCCTCCAGAACTTTGAAGTGAACCTCGTGTTGTGATCAGATACAATCAATAATGGTGTTCCATGCAACCTCACCATTTCTTTGACATTGCATGAGTGAGGAATCTTCTCGAATTACGACAATCTCTGTAAGTCGATCCACGAAAATTCACATGACATTGCTTTAGATGTCTTTGGAATACCCGTGACAAAATCTATTTAATTTTTTTCTACTTTCATGTTGGTATAGGTAATAGTTGCATCTTTCCGTCGAACTTTTGTCGTTACGCTTTAACTTGGTGGCATACCAAACATCTTGATATATATATATATTCAACAACCTCCTTCATCTTGTCATATATATATATATATATATATATATTGTCCTATACATCTTTGTATTTCTTGGGGATATAGAATGATGAATTATGTGCATCATCTAATAACTCCTTTATCTCTGGCACTGACGACATACAAAATCGTGTCTCAAATCTCATAACTCCATCTATATCAATGTTAAACTCTTGGATTCCCTAATTCCTTGTTGTCTCCACCTTCTTTTGTATCTCTACATCATCTCTTTGTGCGACCTTAATCTTCTTCAAGATAGATAGTTGGATAATCATTTGAGTAAGGTAGGATGTCATCCCTGTTGGAGTTGGTGGCCTATAACCAACTACTTTGTACTTTATTCATTAATAAATACCTTATCACATCTTGATTGTTCTTCTGCGTGATAATGCATGTGATAATGTCCTAAGGACAGCTGTTGCATTAATGAGTCATAGCGGATCCCTGCTATGATGAGAACCCGAAAGTGCCATAACACTGTTCTTGAATATATGTTTTATGGCCGGATGATGTTATTTGAGGGACACAAATAATACATGCCATTAGGGGTGAGGACTCATAAAACTTTGAGGCACTTTCTCATGGTGTGCGCCTTTGGTAATATCTAGGAGGATATTATGAGAACGAGACCCGCCAGTAGAAAATCCACATTTCATAGTGTCATTGGATGTTCCTATCTGCGGACGTGTGTTTTGGTCCTTAGACTTTAAGATTATTATTAATGAGTATTACAACTCGCGCACTTAGATGTATTGACGAAAACCGCGACGACACACTGTTCGCAGCGAGGTAGGATACGTTGGGTGCGTCACGAGTAATACTGCATTAATAGATAATGTGAGAAAGGATTTGTCCCTTTTGTTTCATAACAGAAGTAAATATCTCAGGCCCTTTGATGAAATTGATATAGCCTAAATAAATTCATGGCCATGGTAAGGCATGGACGAGTTCAATTCCGAAAATTTAAAGAAAGAATAATCAGGCACGTGGGTTGATGACACTAGCATGCAACCCGCTTAATTAGAGATATCGAGACAAAGAGATTATATTACACGGTAAGCATTCGTATGATGTGACACGTCATTGCGGCGTTAACTTCTTTCTCTATGGGTGCCTTAGCGTGTTGCTAGACGCTAACCTTGGACTTTAGGCATGCTCCGCATAA
Source organism: Viscum album (assembly GCA_963277665.1). NCBI lineage: Eukaryota > Viridiplantae > Streptophyta > Magnoliopsida > Santalales > Viscaceae > Viscum > Viscum album. Next base: position 547,267,207 of record OY728140.1, read on the forward strand.
TGCCACTGAGAAAGAGGCCTAGAGGGTCACACACTAAGTGTGTCCATGTATCTCAGCTAAATATTAATTTAACAAGTTAAATAAAGATTATTCCCGATCGTGGTTTAATAATTATTTAAGGATGTCTGATCGTATTTATTTCGACACTAGTTATTCGAGAGAATATATTGTGGATGAAATAATATATATTTATTAGCAAGTAATGCAGCATTTATTTAAGAAATAAATTGTCATTACTCAAGAACTAATAAATGTGGTGGAGGAAATAAAGAAAAATGGAAAATAAAAGTACATGCCGTGTATATTAAATATACACGCTGTGTAGTTTTATGGAAAACGAGTACACAACATGTATTAATGATTACACACCGTGTAGTTTTTTCAGTCGGGATTTTGAGGATATAATATTGTTTTATTAAATGATATTTATTATAATCAGCATGGGCGCATGTCAAGGAATTAATAATTCGACATAGAGGGTTTTCAATAAGAGTTAATGAAATAAATAAAACGCATAATGCGTTTATTTATTTTCATAACTCTATAACCTCAAACCGGATTATTAATATCCTCACAACCCCAACATTTTTCCAGAGAGAATTGTTGTGCACAACAATTCTGGAGAGTTCTCTCAAGTCCGAAAGAACTACTTCCTCCAAGAACGCTCTCAAAACTGAGAGAGATCGACCACCACCGGATCAAGGCGATCAAAGGCGGACATCGCAGGCGAAGGTTCTTCCGCGCTAGCACCCAGAGATCCCTTCGGCGACGTCCATAGATACGTGGAGCACGCGTGGATCACCGCTAGAGGAATCCTACACTTGGATTCTACGACGCAACGACAGATCACACTGAATCGTGACCGAAGACATCAACGAAGAAAGAATTCCATCAAGGTAATTCTTGTCAATTAATTAAATTAATTATAACCAACATATGATGATCCTATCTCTATGGTTCCGGAACTCACTCTTGTTTTTTCTTTTTCGTTCTATTCCGAAGATCCGACATTTTACATCATGACAGATCTCGGATTGATCGTTGTTAACGCTAAAATTAAAGTTGGGCACTCCCACCAACGCGCTTCCGCTGCGCCCGGAACCTACAAGTGGTATCAAAGGGGTCATATCGTTGATTATAATTATTTAGTTTTTCATTGGTGATTTACGCATTTAATAATTTAGTTGTTTCAATTCAAGTTAATCATTCTTTATATCTGAATCTCGAGATCTGTTCTTCCTCTATCGTTTATCGTTCACCATACAGAAACGACCATTTCTTTTAATTTTGATTAAAATAAAATAGAAGATCTCATCCGGAGGAGCCAAACGTTCCTGGTCATACAACATGAGAATACACGGTGTGTATTCGGAAGTACACGCCGTGTAGTCTAGGTTCATGCATCAGACTGGTCCGCCAAATCAGGCCGTGTATTGATCCTATCTAAGTCATTTATGACACCGTGTGTTGACCAGGAACTGGTGGCACACGGTTTCCGGATTACACGTCGTGTGGTCCAATGAACACGGCGTGTAGTCCCTTCGAGTTAGGGTTGGACCGTGTACCCCGTATACGGTTTGCTCGGCTGGAAACTGTGTAACACGGAAACTACATGGTGTGTCCCCCACATGAACACGCCGTGTACTCCGAAAATTTCCGAAATACATTAACATGCCATGTTCTCGGGCATGTATTTCGGATGGACGATGAAGAAAAGTACACGCCGTGTAGTCGGAACTACACGTCGTGTACTTACCCAAATTACGCTGATTCATTAAAATTTATTATTATATTATACAAACCCTTGAGACGCGTATCATAGTGCATACATAAAGCTGAGACACAACACGTGATGAGTGTTTTATATATATGTGTTTAATTTAACATCTGCGTAATGAGCGGGAATTCACCGGGTTGCCTCCATGGTACAAGTTACGTACAAAGATAAATTTAAATGAATTTATTTGTTTAAAATTATGATGGATGAGAATCTTAAGAAAATTCAGAAAAGGGTTTAAGATAAAAGGATAGATTAATTAAAGATAATTAACTAATTCGAGCGTGATTTATCTTAAATTAGAACGATTAAAGAATTGAATGCTAGTTTCATTTATGCGTAAATATCGTTGCATGTATGGATGATCATGAGCTAGACCAAGACCTTTGTATGTGAATGATTTTTTAATTTATTTATTTAAATTAAATTTGTTGGCCTGTGAGCCTTCTCCTCATTAATATGTAGGGCATGCACGCCCAATGATTCTTTTATGTAAAAACCCCCTTCTTACCTCTCACCTGTGTGTGAGATAAATGCATGTGTAATGGATGGAGCTCCCAAGCTAGTGGAAGCGACTCAAGTCAGGAGCCAAGGTGAAACTAATCTAAGGAGATACAAAGGTGGACAGGTGGAAAGCTGTAAACACGAACCCGAAAGGTTCAAGGTGTTTCTTCCCTAGGTCTTGGGTTAGTTTATCAACCGCTAGATAAACTAACCAATAGAAAAAGCTCATGATCATACCATTTATTTTTATTTCTGTCAGTTGCATGGTTTATTTATTGTGGGTGTGTTGTCACGATCACACAATTAATGAATTAAATGAGCATGCAAGATGGAACTAAAATAAAATCGGCTTATACGTAAATATTATCTTAGACATGGTTAATCACTTAAGTATATCCCACTTAATATTAACAAGCATGTAATAAAAGATAATAAATTGGAAATTTACGTATAAGGATAAAATCCCTCAAAAAATATTAAGTCGGTATAGCCTTCCATAATCTTGGTTAGAATCGAACCATAGTTCAAAGTGCGTGACCAACCCTAGTTGGACTGCTTTCAATTATCGGAGAATTCTAATTCAAGGTTTTGAGTTGACTTGACTTGGTTCACATCAAGGGTTGACTGCCATAACAGGACTTGGTGTGACCAAGAGGCAAAGGTTGAGGAAATCCAAAATAAAAGGATTTCAGGATTGGGGAGTCCACTCAGCGGATCAAGGAGCTGTGAGTTAATGCAGTTGACATTTGGAATGCCTACCTAAAACTCTTCAAGTTGTTTGACCAACCCTAGTTGGGGTAATGCGAAGGGCAATATAGATCTCTGCCACTAGAATATTCAGGCAACGGAATATTCCGAAGTCAATGGTGAAGACTATTGGATTTCGATAAAATAGTGGGAGACTAATAAGTATTAATTTATTTATTTGTCTCAATTTTATAATAAAGTCCTAAACCTTTGCTCATCTTAATTTGTAGAAACGACAAGAAAATGACTTCAAACATATCATTGCGCACCATACTCGAGAAGGAAAACCTTCTCACCGACACCAATTTCCAAGAGTGGCAGAGGTGTTTACGCGTCATCCTTCGCCACGAAAGGAAATTGTATGTGCTAGAAGAGTCTATTCCAATTACGACTGGAAAGGAGGTTAGTGATGAGGAACTATCTCTCTACATGAAACACATGGATGATGCCACAGATGTCCAATGTTTTATGCTATCGGCCAAGTCTAATGAGCTCTTGAAGCAACATGATAACATGGACGCATATAGCATGATGTCTCACCTTAAGGATCTCTACCAAGAGAAGGTGAGACAAGAGAGATATGAGATTTCCAATGCTTTGTTTACAACTAAGCTTGGAGAGTCTGCGCCAGCTGGGGCTCATGTAGTCAAGCTTATTGGCTACATCGAACGCCTGAACATCTTAGGGATTAAATTCCCGGATGAGTTGCGTACAGATCTCATCCTATCATCACTGCCCAAGACCTTCTCAGGCTTTATTGTCAACTACAACATGAGAAATAATGAGAAGAGTCTATCAGAACTTCTAACCTTGATTCACCAGGTAGATAAGGACATGAGGCATGACAAACCTGTAATCCTTATGGTGAATAAGAAAAGGAAGGACAAGACAAAAGGGCCAAAGACTTATAAACGGTCTGAAGCCCCCGAGCGCCGTCCCTCCAAGAAGGGGAAGATCCAGAGGTATGGCAAGGAACGAGAGACGGTGTGTTTTGCATGTGGCAAGCAAGACCACTGGAAGAGGAACTACACCAAGAAGTGTGGGGACGCTAAATGTGCGTTCATTATCGAGTGTATTTTTTCTATTTCTACACATTGGGTATTAGATACAGTTTGTGGGGCTCACATGTGTATTCAAATGCAGGAACCAAGTAGATTTAGAAAGATTTTCAGAGGAGATGTGGATCTTCGAGCTGCCAATGGTGCAAGGTTGGTTGTGTTGGCTATTGACGATTACCACCTCTCATTGCCGACTGGGATGATTTTGGTTTTGCATAACTATTATTATGTGCCTAGTGTTACCAAGAACATAATTTCTGTATCTTGTTTGTATATGGATGGATTTATTTTCAAGTTTGGAAATAAGGGTTGTCTCTTATAAGAACAACATATGGTATGGTATGATGCATTTAAATAATGGTTTGTATGTATTAAATTATGAAAACCAAGTGTTGGCAATTGATAACGAAACAAATTCACATGACTTATATATCACCCAGCTGTGGCATCACCGTCTCGGTCATATAAACGAGAAGCGCTTGACAAAGCTCTGCCAAGATGGCTATTTAGACTCTACTGAGCTAAAACCACTTGATAGATGTCAGGCTTGTTTACAAGGTAAAATGACCAAACTGCCTTTTGGTGGACAAGGTGAAAGGGCCACAGAGCTTCTAGGATTGGTGCACACGGATGTATGTGGACCATTTCCAGTAGAAGCTAGAGGTGGATATTCTTACTTCATTACTTTTACTGATGATTTAAGTAGATATGATTATGTCTACTTAATGAGGTATAAGTCAGAGTCCTTAGATAAATTTAAGCAATTCAAGAATGAAGTGGAGAATCATCTTGTTAAGAAGATAAAGAAATTTCGATCAGATCGAGGTGGAGAATATCTGAACCAAGAGTTCATCGATCTTCTACGGGAGTCTGAGATTCTATCTCAGCTCACTCCTCCTTATACACCACAGTGGAATGATGTTAGTGAAAGGAGGAACCACACCTTGTTAGACATGGTGAGGTCGATGACGAGTCATGTAGATCTTCCATTATCCTTTAAGGGATATGCATTACAAACTACATCTTACACATTAAACCGAGTACCAACTAAGGAGGAAAATGGAATTCCATCCGAGTTATGGAATGGAAAGAAACCCATTTTGTCGCACACACGTGTATGGGGATGTGAGACATTTGTTAAGGACTTCTCAGGAAACAAACTAGCACCCCGGGGCATGAAGTGTATCTTTATAGGATATCCCAAGGAAACGAAAGAATATTACCTATATAACCCTTCAGACAAGAAAGTGATTGTCGCCAGACAATCCGTCTTTCTCGAGAGGGAGCACATCCTCAAAAAGGATAGTGAGAGCAATATTGGCTTCGAAGAAGTCGATGCTCAAGATACACAGGAGTTGGTACAGGAACAAGTTCCACAGGTCCCCGTGGAAGAGGTTCCAGAAACACAAGTACTGTGTAGGAGCTCAAGAGAGGTAAGAGAACCAGAGAGATTTGGTTTCCTAGTCGCCGAGGATGGTGAATCATTATTGTTGGAACATGATGAACCTCTCTCCTACAAGGAAGCAGTAGAAAGCTCAGAAGCTGCAAGATGGCTAGAAGCTATGAATTTTGAGATGAATTCCATGTATAAGAACCAAGTCTGGGTTCTGGTCGATGAGCTAGTTGATATAAAGCATGTTGGATGTAAATGAGTATTCAAGAGAAAACTGGACATGGAAGGTCAAATTAGCACCTATAAAGAAATGCTAGTGGATAAAGGATTCAAACAGCGTCAAGGAATTGACTATGATGAAACCTTCTCACCAGTTGCCATGTTTAAATCCATAAGAATCATACTTGCCATAGCAGCTTACCATGACTACGAGATTTGACAAATGAATGTCAAAACAACATTCCTTAACGGGAACTTTCAGGAAGATGTCTATATGACACAACCAGAAGGGTTTGTGACACCAGGTGAAGCCAAACGGGTTTGCAAGTTGTAGAAATCCATTTATGGATTAAAGAAAGCATCCAGGTCATGGAACATTCGATTTAATGAAGCCATAAAGGAATTTGGTTTCATTAAGAATGAATGTGAGCCATGTGTTTATAAGCGGTTTAATGGGAATGCAATCGTTATCCTAGTAGTATATGTTGACGACATATTTCTTATTGGAAACGATGTACCAGTCTTACAGTTAGTTAAGGACTGGTTGAACAAGTGTTTCTCCATGAAGGACTTGGGTGAAGCAACCTACATTCTAGGGTTCAAGATCATTCGTGATAGATCCAAGAGGCTTCTTGGACTAAGTCAGAGTACATACATTGACTAGATACTAAAGAGATTTAGTATGGAACAATCCAAGAGGGGATTAGTTCCAGTGTCACATGACCTACATCTTTCTAAGAAAATGTGTCCACAGACACAACATGAGAAAGATAGAATGAGTAAGATCCCATACGCTTCAGCTATAGGATCCATCATGTATGCCATGTTATGTACAAGGCTTGATGTTGTACAAGGCTTGATGTTGCCTATGCACTGAGCATGGTAGACATATATCAAGCAGATCCAGGAGAACAACATTGGACTGCTGTTAAGACTAGCCTTAAGTATCTGAGAAGAACTAAGGATATGTTCCTGGTGTATGGAGGAGACGAGGAGCTTGTCATCAGAGGGTATGTTGATGCTGGTTTTCAGACAGAGCAGAATGATCTGAAGTTGCAATCTGGATATGTTTTCTGTCTCAATGGAGGAGCTGTGAGCTGGAAGAGTTCAAAGCAGCCAGCTGTCGCCAATTCTACAGCAGAGTCTGAATATATAGCAGCTTCTGATGCAGCCAAGGAAGCCTTCTGGATTTGGAACATTGTTCAGGAGCTTGATGTGGTGCCTAGCAGTAAAGATCTCATTACATTGTATTGTGATAATACTACAACGGTGACTCTTGCAAAAGAACCAAGGTCACATCAACAGACAAAGCACATACTCTGGAAGTATCACCTCTTGAGGGATTTCTATCAAAGGGGTGAAGTTGCAGTGAGCAGAGTGTCCACAAAAGAGAACGTGGCAGACCCCATGACTAAAGACCTATCTCAGCAGAAGCATGAATATCATGTGAGAGCAAGCGGGTTAAAAGTTGTTAGCAGTTGGCTCTAGTCCAAGTGGGAGTCTGTTGGAGTTGGTGGCCTAGAACCAACTACTTTTTACTTTATTCATTAATAAATACCTTATCACATCTTGATTGTTCTTCTACGTGACAATGCATGTGATAATGTCCTAAGGACGGCTGTTGCATTAATGGGTTATAACGGATCCCTACTATGATGAGAACCCGGAAGCGCCATAACACTCTTCTTGAATATATGTTCTATGGCCGGATGATGTTATTTGAGGGACACAAATAATACAAGCCATTAGGGGCGAGGAATCATAAAACTTTGAGACACCTTCTCATGGTGTGCGCCCTTGGTAATATCCAGGAGGATATTATGAGAACGAGACCCACCGGTAGAAAATCCACATTTCATAGTGTCATTGGATGTTCCTATCTCCGGACGTGTGTTTTGGTCCTTAGACTTTAAGATTATTATTAATGGGTATTACAACTCACGCACTTAGATGTATTGACGAAAACTGTGACGACACATTGTTCACAGCGAGGTAGGATACGTTGAGTGCGTCACGAGTAATACTGCATTAATAGATAATGCGAGAAAGGATTTGTCCCTTCAGTAGATATCTCAGGCCCTTTGATGGAATTGATATAGCCTAAATAAATCCATGGCCATGGTAAGGTATGGACGAGTTCAATTCTGAAAAGTCAAAGAAAGAATAATCGATCACATGGGTTGATGACACTAGCATGCAACCCGCTTAATTAGAGATATCGAGACAAATGGATTATATTACACGGTAAGCGTTCGTATGAGGTGACACGTCATTGCGGCGTTAACTTCTTTCTCTATGGGTGCCTTGACGTGTTGCTAGATGCTAAACTTGGACTTTAGGCAGGCTCCGCCTAATGCCACTGAGAAAGAGGCCTAGAGTATAAAGACCCATAAATTTCAAGGAAATTTTTTTCTTAATTTTCTTTGGAATTTTACAAGAACGCAGTTTCTGACGGCACCTGATTCCGAGGCCCGGTGTGCCCGGAATCATGTTCCGAAGTTTGGCTCGGGTACGTTCAGTGAACGAACAAGCGAGTTTTTCTAACTTTTGAATCGGTGTTCGGAATCAAATTCTGAGGGCACCGATGGAATCGCAGCGCTGGTATTTGCTTAGAAACACCTCTTCCGGAGTTGCGTTTGCTCGGGTGTGGTTTTTAATTTTTGGGCCTTAAGTTAAGAAATAAAATAATGTGCGACAAACTTTATCTTATTTCAATTAAAGCCGTTTAAATCCACTTAAAGCTGCTTAAGCTGAGTTGAAGCGGATAGGGTGCAATTCAAAATATCCTACCCTCTTGGTAGGATATTTGTGAGGTGGGGCCCGCACGAGCCCCACCGTTTATTTTCCCCTAAGTAACGCACCCGCAACCCCCCTCTTAAATGAAAGTCAACTGGGGCGTTTCCTTAAACTCTTAAACGCTCCTATTAATTGGTTGGTTTATTCGTTGAAATTAATTCGATGAATTAATGGGTCGTTACTTAGTTTGTTTTACGTTTTGTTGGCATGTTAATAAAATAAGACCAACGCTTGTCTTATTGAGGATTACTCGTTGAGAGGATTTGAAGAAGACTCCAAGGCTTGAGATCTTCATCCTCCTTCGCGAAGAACGCGAAGAACGCGAAGAACGCGGAAGGCGACGAAGAACGCCGAGCCCTCGGAGATCGACGACGCGACGCCAAGTACCGCGACGCCGACGATTCTTCTCCCGCGACGTTCCTTCTTCCGCGAAAGATATTCGATCATCCGTTGAGGTAAGAGATTGCGGTCCTTTTAATTGTTTGTGGATTATAACATGATCATGGATTTAATTGTTATAATTAAATCTGTATGTCCTTGATCCTCGGAGTTCGTCAACGCGACACCATATACCGCGACGACGCGACGCCCTTCCGCGACGCGACGATCATCTTCTACCGCGACGGTAAATTCCGCGAAGAACTCGTCCGACGATTGCGACGAGGTAGGGGTCGTTTTGAAAATGATTTCTTTTACCTATGCTTGTTTCCTCCAAGGAAAGATTATTATTGCGGGACGTGGTTTATCATTTGCAGGGATTCATGGTCTTGTTTCAAACCGCTAACGCGGTGAGTGCGGACCAACGAACAAGTCCGAACCCACCGCCCTTTGTTTCTTGGTGGGCGGAACGGCGGACGACGACAAAACGTGCCGTAGAGACGTTTTGTTGATTCCGCAGTGAAGAACGAGACCCGGGATGAACTACGGCGCAGATGGAAATGGAATCAGACCACCGGAGTAACTCCAGTGGCCCGCGGACTCCACCTGCGGTGCGGGTCGCCGGCGCCCCGACGCATCGCCGGACGGAGCCGCCGCGACTTCAGCCGCGGCGGCGGGAGGCGGTTACGCGGCCGCGTGGAACCGAAGGCAGGGACGCGGCGGCCCGGCCGCGTCTAGTGACACCGAGCGGCCCCACGCGGGGCCGCGACTTCGCTTCACGCGGGGGCAGCACGCCCCCCGCGGCTTCCTTTGCTCAGCCGCTCAGCCGAGCCGAGCCAACCCGCCGGCCGGGTCGCGCCCAGGCCAGGCCGGGTCGGACCCGGGTCGGGTCGACCCGGTTCGGGCCGACCCGGGGGGGGGGGGGGGGGTCGGACCGGGTCGGTCCGGGGCCAGACCCCCCTTTCTGGACCTTTTTCGGTCTTTTGCTCATAACTTGAGCTACGGGCCTCCAAACGACGCGCCGTCAGTGGCGATGCGATCCTTGGATCGAGACGGTCGTTTCAGTATATCACACTCAAGGTTTCAGAATACTTTGGGTTCAGCCAGGTTGGTTCGTACACGAAACCAACCGGGCCCTCGGAGCGGAAACACTCATATCTAGAGCTTCGGACGTCCGATTGACGTTCCGTCGACTTTGTTGAATTCCTCTAAGTGAGACGGATCTTTTGGCTTACTCCGCCCGAGGTTTAGATGCAGGTGGAGTACGGTCGGGTTGGTTTTTCCTTAAATACCAACCGGGCCCCTGGAACGAAAAAGCCAATAACTCTCAGACCGGGCGTCCGATTGACGCGCCGTCTGCGACGTTGAGTTCCTGTTGACGATACAGAACTTTTGGATACATCAACTCTGGACTATGTGTTAGTTGATGTATCAGCCTCTCGGCTCGTGGAGCGGACCCTCCCGAACGAGCTTGCTGTGTGCGGGAACCCTAGAGCTGGCTGCGACTGCTACTGTGACGACGACGACTGTGCAGAGATCCTCAGTGGATTCGACGGCAACGACTACAGCACTCAGCGATCCTTTGTGGGTCAGTGCTACCGATCTTGTGTGGGTCCGATCCTGTGTGGGTCAGCGCTCAGCGGTCCTGTGTGGGCCAGTGCCTGCAGATCCTGTGTGGGTCCGATCCTGTGTGGGTCGTTGCGGGGGTTAGTTACCTATCGATCCTTTGTGAGTCAGATCCTTTGTGGGTCATTGCGGGGGTTAGTACCTATCGATCCTTTGTGGGTCCGACGACTTAGATGGATCAGTGATCATCTCTATCATCATTCGAAGAAGTATAGCTGTGTGAGCTGAAAACCCTGTTTTGCTTTCCTTGTGGATTGTGTTGTGATATCTTGTGTGGATTTACGTTTTTCTTTCCTGTGTGGACTGGGTTGTACTTGAGCTCAGATGTTGGAGTCGAGCGAGAATTGATGACTTAGGTATATGTATGAGCATATACCTAAGCCGGGTCGGATGTTACTTCGTGATTGTATATTTCCTTTGTGGATTATCGTTTGTGGATTCTAGGAGACCTTCGGGGGTCTCGGGGTCCCTACTGAGTAGCTTATACTCACCCCTGCACGGGCTATGCCCGCACTACGTTGTGTTGGTTGCAGACGACGGACAATGCTGATCATGGTGGAGGCTTGCGGAGCAGGACGGTACCTGGAGGTGGACCACTGGGTGGGACGTACTCGGAGCGGTCGGCTGGACCCGAGGAGCAGTGGAGGCTATCTGTACCCACCCTTCAGGTGGGACTTCCAATGGACGGCTCGACGTTGCGGATTTACTTTTCAGTTGCTGTTTTCCCTTTCGAGTTGTACTTTACTTTCAGTTTGGGTTTGTATTCTGGCCCACTTACTTCCGCACTTACTGTTGTACCAGTTTTTACTTAGTGTTTACTTCTGCCTGCTTACTCTGTGGTGTTTTTTGTTTACTTTACAAAGGCAATGCCTTCCATTTTTTCTGGGATTTACGCCTTGGTGCTAGTCGCCAGCCCCTGACCTATGGAAGACGGGTTTGGGGTAGTCACGGCACGGGCCCCGAGGACGGGTCGTGACAAATTGGTATCAGAGCAGGTCGGTCCTACCGCATACTTTGATCTTTCTTCTATGTGAAGCAACAGTGTTTAGCGTATTGAGTGTGGTTATCAGTCCAGGGAGCCCAATGTTGGTGCGGCAGCCGACGTATCCGTACACCAGGACCCTGACTTCTGATTTCCGACTTAATGCACGAAAACATTGATTGCATGTGTGTTCAAGTTTTCTTTGTGATTACTTTGTATCAGCTCACCAGGTATACTGTTCTGACCGTGGCGCACCTGTTTCCTTTTCAGGATGGCCCCACGACGGCAGCCAGCTAGGGTTCCGAGAGTTGAGCGTGACGACAGCACACCGAGCGACGAGGCCTCGGTGCAGGGCCCTTTGACAGCTGAGGCACCGACGGTACCTTTACCCGCCGAGCCACCGATGCTTCCAGCACCAGCCGCTGACGATGCACGTCGCCTCAGTGCACTGCATGAGTTCCAGCGCCAGCGACCGCCCAAGTTCCGCGGGGAGACGGACCCCCAGGCAGCCGAGGACTGGCTGGAGGCAGTGGTGCGAGTTTTCAGGCTAGTGAGGACTCCAACAGATCTCATGGTGATCCTCGCAGCGAGCCTACTGCACGCAGAAGTGGGCCGATGGTGGAGCTTGATGCTCTAGGTGCACGATGAGGCATCTCTCCTCTGGACAAACTTTGAGGGCCTCTTCCGCTTAGAGTTCGTCCCGACCACCCTCCGTGCGGTGCGCATCTAGGAGCTTCTTCAGCTGCGGCAGGGTAGCTTGACGGTCGCCCAGTACTCGGCGAGATTTACCGATCTCTCGCGCTACTCGACCGACATGGTACGGGACCCATTCTTCTGGGCCCGGACCTTTGAGCAGGGATTGAGACACGAGATCAGGGCATCACTGATCTCCCTCAGCATTCCGACTCAGGCAGGAGTACTGGAGCGAACCCTTTTGATCGAGAGCTTTCTTGCTGAGACTTCTCCAGCGACGAGACCTATTGCGGGGCAGCACGTAGCAGAGTCTTCCGCAGCAGACAGTCAACGGATGACTCAGGGGTCCAGGCAGACCAGACTCTCACGTAGACGACCTCAGGACACTAGCTCAGTAGTGCGGGGCACACAGTGTGGATCCAGTCTTTCGAGAGGCAGGCAGTGCTACACATGCGGCGGACTGGGTCACATGGCTCGTGACTGCCCGACCCACCGCGCCGAGGAGCAGCAGATGGTTGAGGGGCCACGCAGGCAGAGGCAGAGGGTCGACCGTGGCGGTCCGCATGGAGGAGGCGGACGAGCCAGAGGAGCTGGCCGAGCAGCAGGTGGTGGACGACGCTTTGAGGCTCTACCACCACCACCACCAGGAGGTCCACCCCGACCACAGGGAGCTGGCGGGCAGAGACAGACACAACTCCAGGCTGCGGAGGCCTATGACCACGGCGCGCCCGAGATGATTCGAGGTACTATCTGTGTCTATTCCACCCTTGCTGAAGTTCTTATAGACACAGGAGCGAGTCACTCTTTCATAGCCACTGCCCTTGTTCGGAGGTCGGAGATTCCGACAGAGCCGTTGGCTCGATCCTTACGGCTAGAGACTCCTACGGGAGTAGACTCGACGATTACGCACTGGTGCCGGCAGTGTGAGCTTACTCTAGGAGGCGAGAGCTTCGGATGAGATCTTCTTGTAGTGGCGTCGAGGCCTTACGACGTCATCTTGGGCATGGATTGGTTATCTACAGTCTATGCACAGATTGACTGTATTAGGCGCAAGGTGCGATGTGTACGCACCGACGGGAGCAGGTTCACCTTCACCGGCGAGAAGGGAGCCTTCACAGAACAGGATGGACTTCTGCATAGGAGAGGACAGCCCATCACTCATCAGTTGGCTAGCCTCATCCTAGGAGCAGTTGACGTGCGGAGTCCTAGTTTTCCTACAGTGGTGGATCAGTACGCGAACGTCTTTCCCGACGAAGTTCCAGGGCTACCTCCTCGCAGAGAGGTAGACTTTCATATTGACCTGTACCCCGGGACCGCCCCGATATCGACTCCAGCATATCAGATGGCCCCCGCTGAGCTTTGAGAGCTACGGGTACAGTTGGAGGACTTGCAGGGCAAGAGATTCATCCGACCCAGTGTTTCACCCTGGGCTTCCCCGATTTTGTTTGCCAAGAAGGCGGACGGGAGCTTGCGACTTTGTGTCGACCATCGTCGCCTGAACCAGGTGACAGTGAGGAACAAGTATCCGCTACCGAGGATTGATGACCTCTTCGATCAGCTCAAGGGAGAACGGTGGTTCTCGAAGATAGACCTCAGGTCAGGCTATCATCAGCTCAGGGTTCGAGATGAGGACGTGCAGAAGACGGCCTTCAGGTGTCGGTATGACCACTATGAGTTCTTGGTTATGTCATTCGGCGTAACCAATACTCCAGCAGTGTTCATGGGCCTCATGAACAGGATCTTTCAGCCATACCTCGATCGATTTGTCGTAGTCTTCATCGACGACATTTTGATATACTCGACGACTGAGGAGGAGCACGCCTACCACTTGCGGGTTGTACTAGACACACTCCGAGAGCACCAGCTTTATGGAAGCTCTCGAAGTGTCAGTTCTGGATATGCGAGGTCCACTTCTTGGGGAACGTCATCTCTGAGGCGGGAGTTGCAGTGGATCCTGCGAAGATCGAGGCAGTGCTAGCTTGGGAGCCACCCAGGAGCGTGACGGAGGTGCGGAGTTTCTTTGGACTAGCTGGATACTATCGGAGATTTGTGCCAAACTTCTCCAGAGTTGCGGCACCACTCTCAGCTTTAACGAAGAAGGGGAAACCCTTTGTGTGGTTAGACAGATGTCAGCAGAGCTTCCAGGAGCTGAGACAGAGATTGACCAGTGCACCTATCTTGAGGTTTCCTGAGGTGGGAGTATGGTACGTAGTCTACTGCGATGCATCAGGGACCAGACTCGGATGTGTCTTGATGCAGGAGCGGGCGGTGATCGCCTATGGATCACGTCAGTTGAGGCCGTATGAGCAGAACTACGCCACCCATGACCTGGAGTTAGCGGCAGTGGTCTTCGCTCTGAAGTCATGACGACACTATCTGATGGGCGAGCACTTTACAGTCTTTTCTGACCACCAGAGTCTTAGGTACATCTTCTCGCAGAAGGAACTGAACCTGAGACAGCGACGATGGCTCGAGTTCCTCCAGGACTCTGAATTTGAGATAGTCTATACTCTTGGGAAGGGAAACGTAGTAGCCGATGCTCTCAGCAGGAGGACGGGCATTCAGCTACTTGAGGAGGTGACAGAGCAGCTAGCCGCTTTGCGGATATCCTTCGTGGATAGAGATAGAGCAGCCTTCCTTCAGTCACTCACAGTCTCTCCTCTACTACTACAGCGGGTCAGAGAGGCACAGCGTGAGGACGCTGACTGTGAGACGCGGCGTGCACAGATATCCTCAGGAAACGCACCTGATAGCTTCTCCTTTGGAGCAGAGCACGACATCCTTTTTAGAGGACGTACCTTGGTACCAGTCGCTTTACGAGAGGAGGTGCTGAGAGAGTTTCACACTTCTCCTTTGGCGGTACATCCTGGAGTGGCAAAGATGTACCAGGACCTTAGACGACAGCACTGGTGGCCGGGCATGAAGAAGGCTGTGGCAGAGTTCGTTTCCCGATGCCTCACCTGCCAGCAGGTGAAGGCAGAGCATCAGGTACCAACAGGCTTGGTATAGCCCTTGGAGGTCCCAGAGTGGAAGTGGGACGAGTTATCTATGGACTTCGTGACTGGACTTCCACGCACTTCCAGAGGTCACGACTCCATTTGGGTGATTGTCGACCGACTCACAAAGTCGGCTCACTTCTTACCCATCAGAGAGCAGAGCTCAGTGGAGAGATTGAGGCGTCTCTACGTTCAAGAGATTGTACGGCTTCACGGTGTGCCATCATCTATCGTCTCCGATCGAGATGCTCTCTTTACTTCCCGGCTTTGGAAGGGGTTACAGGAGGCGTTCGGGACGCAACTACGTCTGAGCACCACCTTTCACCCTCAGACGGATGGTCAGACGGAGAGGACCATTCAGACTCTCGAGGACATGCTCCGCGCACGTGTCCTCGACTTTGGTCGCAGCTGGGAGGACCACCTACCGTTGGTGGAGTTTGCGTACAACAACAGTTACCACTCCACCATCGGGATGGCACCATACGAGGCGTTGTACGGCAGACCTTGCAGATCTCCTTTGTGCTGGACAGAACCTGGGGAGTCAGCACTTGTGGGACCAGAGATGGTCCGGGCCACAACAGAGAAGGTCCAGGTCATCCAGGAGCGGATGAGGACTGCTCAGAGCCGGAAGAAGTCTTATGCTGACAGGAGGCGGAGGCCACTAGAGTTCGAGGATGGCGACCACTTCTTCTTGCGTGTCTCACCTCGACGTGGATTACAGAGATTTGGCCGAGGCGGCAAGTTGTCTCCACGCTTCATCATACCATTCCAGGTCCTCAGCAGGATTGGCGAGGTGGCTTATCGCCTGACTCTACCACCTCAGTTGCACCAGGTGCACGACGTCTTCCACGTATCTCAGCTGAGGAGATACATGCACGACCCGACGCACATCATTGACCATGGGGAGCTAGACGTTGATGATGGGGCGACTTTTGCGAAGGTCCCGATGGAGATCGAGGATTGACAGAAGCGGTCATATGTGGACGATCGATTCCTCTGGTGCGCATCAGATGGCAGCATGAGAACCTCCAGGAGAGCACTTGGGAGCGGAAGGCTCAGATGCGTGCTCAGTACCCACATTTGTTTCCCTTGCTTATGATATATCTTTATGGGGACGTAAAGCCCTGAGGTGGAAGTAATGTAAATATTTGTAAATTTCAAGGAATTTTTTTTCTAAATTTTCTTTTGAATTTTACAAGAACGCAGTTTCTGAAGGCACCTGATTCCGAGGCCCGGTGTGCCCGGAATCATGTTCCGAAGTTTGGCTCGGGTACGTTCAATGAACGAACGAGCGGGTTTTTCTAACTTTTGAATTGGTGCTCGGAATCAAATTCTGAGGGCACCGATGGGATCGTAGCGCTGGTATTTGCTTAGAAACGCCTCTTCCGGAGTTGCGTTTTCTCAGGTGTGGTTTTTTATTTTTGGGCCTTAAGTTAAGAAATAAAATAATGTGCGACAAACTTTATCTTATTTCACTTAAAGCCGCTTAAAGCCACTTAAAGCTGCTTAAGCTGAGTTGAAGCGGATAAGGTGCAATTCAAAATATCTCACCCTCTTGGTAGGATATTTGTGAGGTGGGGCCCGCACGAGCCCCACCGTTTCTTTTCCCCTAAGTAACGCACCCGCAACCCCCCTCTTAAATGAAAGTCAACTGGGGCGTTTTCTTAAACTCTTAAACGCTCCTATTAATTGGGCGGTTTATTCGTTGAAATTAATTCTATGAATTAATGGGTCGTTACTTAGTTTGTTTTACGTTTTGTTGGCATGTTAATAAAATAAGACCAACGCTTGTCTTATTGAGGATTACTCGTTGAGAGGATTTGGAGAAGACTCCAAGGCTTGAGATCTTCATCCTCCTTCGCAAAGAACGCGAAGAACGCGAAGAACGCGAAGAACGCGGAAGGCGACGAAGAACGCCGAGCCCTCGGAGATCGATGACGCGACGCCGACGATTCTTCTCCCGCGACGTTCTTCAACGACGTTCCTTCTTCCGCGACAGATCTTCGATCATCCGTTGAGGTAAGAGATTGCGGTCCTTTTAATTCTTTGTGGATTATAACATCATCATGGATTTAATTGTTATAATTAAATCTGTATGTCCTTGATCCTCGGAGTTCGTCGACGCGACACCATATACCGCGACGACGCGACGCCCTTCCGCGACGCGACGATCATCTTCTACCGCGATGGTAAATTCCGTGAAGAACTCGTCCGACGACTGCGACGAGGTAGGGGTCATTTTGAAAATGATTTCTTTTACCTATGCTTGTTTCCTCCAAGGCAAGATTATTATTGTGGGACGTGGTTTATCATTTGCTGGGATTCATGGTCTTGTTTCAAACCGCTAACGCGGTGGGTGCGGACCAACGAACAAGTCCGAACCCACCGCCCTTTGTTTCTTGGTGGGCGGAACGGAGGACGACGGCAAAACGTGCCGCAGAGACGTTTTGTTGATTTCGTAGTGAAGAACGGGACCCAGGATGAACTACGACGCATACAGAAATGGAATCGGACCACCGGAGCAACTCCGGTGGCCTGCGGACTCCACCGGCGGTGCGGGTCACCGGCGCCCCGACGCGCCGCCGGACGGAGCCACCGCGGCTGAAGCCGCGGCGGCGGGAGGCGGTTCCGCGGCCACGCGAAACCGAAGGCAGGGACGCGGCGGCCCGACCGAGTCCAGTGACACCAAGCGGCCCCACGCGGGGCCGCGACTTCGCTTCACGCGGGGGCAGCACGCCCCCCACGGCTTCCTTTGCTCGGCCGCTCAGCCGAGCCGAGCCGAGCCGAGCCGACCCGCTGGCCGGGTCGCGCCCAACCGGGTCGGACCCGGACCCGGGTCGGTTCGACCTGGTTCGGGCCGACCCGGGGGGGGGGGGGGTCGGGCCGGGTCGGTCCGGGCCCAGACCCCCCGTTTTCGGACCTTTTTTGGTATTTTGCTCATAACTTGAGCTACGGGCCTCCGAACGATGCGCCGTCAGTGGAGATGAGATCCTTGGATCGAGACGGTCGTTTCGGTATATCACACTCAAGGTTTCAGAATACTTTGGGTTCAGCCAGGTTGGTTCGTACACGAAACCAACCGGGCCTTCGGAGCGGAAACACTCATATCTAGAGTTTCAGACGTCCGATTGACGTGCCGTCGACTTTGTTGAATTCCTCTAAGTGAGACAGATCTTTTGGCTTACTCCGCCCGAGGTTTGGACGCAGGTGGAGTATGGTCGGGTTGGTTTTGCCTTAAAAACCAACCGGGCCCCTGGAACGAAAAAGCCAATAACTCTCAGACCGGGCGTCCGATTGACGCGCCGTCTGCGACGTTGAATTCCTGTTGACGATACAGAACTTTTGGATATATCAACTCTGGACTATGTGTCAGTTGATGTATCAACCTCTCGGCTTGTGGAGCAGACCCTCCCGAACGAGCTTGCTGTGTGCGGGAACCGTAGAGCTGGCTGCGACTGCTACTGTGACGACGACGACTGTGCAGAGATCCTCAGTGGATTCGACGGCGACGACTACAGCACTCAGCGATCCTTTGTGGGTCAGTGCTACCGATCCTGTGTGGGTCCGATCCTATGTGGGTCCGATCCTGTGTGGGTCAGCGCTCAGCGGTCCTGTGTGGGCCAGCGCCTACAGATCCTGTGTGGGTCCGATCCTGTGTGGGTCATTGCGGGGGTTAGTTACCTATCGATCCTTTGTGGGTGAGATCCTTTGTGGGTCATTGCGGGGGTTAGTACCTATCGATCCTTTGTGGGTCCGACGGCTTAGATGGATCAATGATCATCTCTATCGTCATTCGAAGAAGTATACCTGTGTGAGCTGAAAACCCTGTTTTGCTTTCCTTGTGGATTGTGTTGTGCTATCCTGTGTGGATTTACATTTTGCTTTCCTGTGTGGACTGGGTTGTACTTGAGCTCGGATGTTGGAGCCGAGCGAGAATTGATGACTTAGGTATATGTTTGGGCATATACCTAAGCCGTGTCGGATGTTACTTCGTGATTGTATCTTTCCTTTGTGGATTATCATTTGTGGATTCTGGGAGACCTTCGGGGGTCTCGGGGTCCCTACTGAGTAGCTTATACTCACCCCTGCACGAGCTATGTCCGCACTACGTTGTGTTGGTTGCAGACGACGGACAGCGCTGATCATGGTGGAGGCTTGCGGAGCAGGACGGTACCTGGAGGTGGACCACTGGGTGGGACGTACTCGGAGCGGTCGGCTGGACCCGAGGAGCAGTGGAGGCTATCTGTACCAATCCTTCAGGTGGGACTTCCAGTGGACGGCTCAACGTTGCGGCTTTACTTTTCAGTTGCTGTTTTCCCTTTCGAGTTGTACTTTACTTTCAGTTTGGGTTTGTATTCTGGCCCACTTACTTCCGCACTTACTGTTGTACCAGTTTTTACTTAGTGTTTACTTCTTCCTGCTTACTCTGTGGTGTTTGTTGTTTACTTTACAAAGGCAATGCCTTCCCTTTTTCCGAGATTTACGCCTTGGTGCTAGTCGTCAGCCCCTGGCCTATGGAAGGCGGGCTTGGGGTAGTCACGGCACGGGCCCCGAGGACGGGTCGTGACATAGAGGGTCTCACACTATGTATGTCCATGTATCTCAGTTAAATAATAATTTAACAAGTTAAATAAAAATTATTCCCGACTGTGGTTTAATAATTATTTAAGGATGTATGATCGTATTTATTTCGACACTAGTTATTCGAGAGAATATATTGTGGATGAAATAATATATATTTATTAGCGAGTAATGCAGTTACATTTATTTAAAAAATGAATAGCCATTACTCAAGGACTAATAAATGTGGTGGAGGAAATAAAGAAAAATGGAAAATAAAAGTACACACCGTGTATATTAAATATACACGCCGTGTAGTTTAATGGAAAACGAGTACACGCCGTGTATTAATGATTACACGACGTGTACTTTTTCCAGTCGGGATTTTGAGGATATAATATTGTTTTATTAAATGATATTTATTATAATCAGCGTGGGCGCATGTCAAAGAATTAATAATTCGACATGGGGGGTTTTGAATAAGAGTTAATGAAATAAATAAAATGCGTAACGCGTTTATTTATTGTCATAACTCTATAACCTCAAACCCGATTATAAATATCCTCACAACCCCAACACTTTTCAAGAGAGAATCGTTGTGCACAACAATTCTGGAGAGTTCTCTCAAGGCCGAAAGAACTCCTTCCTCCAAGAACGCTCTCAAGACTGAGAGAGATCCACCACCACCGGATCAAGGCGATCGAAGGTGGACATCGCAAGCGAAGGTTCTTCCGCGCTAGCACCCGGAGATCCTTTTGGCGATGTCCCGAGATACGTGGAGCACATGTGGATCACCACTAGAGGAATCCTATACTTGGATTCTACAACGCAATGACGGATCACACCGGATCGTGACCGGAGACATCAACGAAGAAAGAATTCCATCAAGGTAATTCTTGTCAATTAATTAAATTAATTATAACCAACATACGATGATCCTATCTCTATGGTTCTGGAACTCCCTCTTTTGTTTTTCGTTTTTCGTTCTATTCTGAAGATCCGACGTTTTACATCGTCACAGATCTCGGATTGATCATTGTTAACGTTAAAATTAAAGTTGGGCATTCCCACCAACGCGCTTCCACTGCGCCCGGAACCTAAAATCCATTCACTATGTCCGTTCCTTGCAGGTCTTAGAAGATTTAATCCCTTTTAATACTCATCACAGATAAGGTATTTTTATGCTTGGAGCATTTTCCACTCCGTTGGTGCATGTCTAACTTTTTCTGTGTGAGTATACACTTAAAACTTTTATGATCAGTATATATGTTACACTTCTTGTAATAGAGATGATGTCTCAAAATCTTTAATGTAAAGATTACTGCCTCCAGCTCCAAATCATGCATCTGGCAATTTTACTCACATATCTTTAACTGCACTATGACATAAATTATGACTTTATCATTTTGCATTAGGACACATCCCAAGTCGTTATCGTTGTATATCAAAAATCCTTTGCCAATTGAGGATAGTGTAAGTACAGGTGTAATGAACAACCTCTTCTTTAACTCCTTGAAACTCTTCACATTCTTCTGTCTAGAAAAAAATTACTCATTTTTTGAGTTAGTTTGGTTAGTAGGTTTGATAATTGTGAGAAATTCATCACAAACCATCAATAGTATCCAGCTGAACTGACGAAACTACAGATCTTCATCACATATGTTGGTCTGAGCCATTTTTCAAATGCCTTTGTCTTTAAAGGATGCACAAATATCCCAATGACTTTCTCTATCTAGACGTCATATTTGTTATACTTTGCATACATCGCAAAGTCTTTAACACAATACTCAAATGCTCATCAAGGAACTTTCTTGCATTTGGAATATATGGAAATGTTATCTATAAAAACCACTGCAAATTTGTCGAGGTAATCTCTAAAGACTTTATTCATCAAGTCTATAGAGATTGATGGAGTATTTGTGAATTTGAACGACATCACTATCAACTCGTAGTGCCCATATCTTGTATGAAACACAATCTTTGGAATATCCTCCTTTTCACCTCCAATTAATGATATCCTGATCGAAAATTGAGCTTTTGAGAACACTACTGCAAATATGACCTTTATCAGCTTTAGAAAAGAGCATTAAAATTGCTTTTAGCGCTATTAATCGAGACAAAGATAGGGGGGTCCCTTTTATCAGCATTAAAAAAAAGTGATGATAAAATGGTCCTTTATCAGTGCTGATAAAAGTTAAAAAAACATTAAAAAAAACATTAAAAAAACATTAAAAAAACATTTCTGTAATTTTGGGAGGGGCTTCAACAATGCTTGAAGCCCCCTTCAACAGCGCCCCACCTCCCATCGTAGCCCGCACGCCCTAGCCACCCCCTAGCCTTTAACAGCGCCCCCACCCCCTTTAACAGCGCTAGGCCTTATTCCCCACCCGCGCCCGCGACCTACTTCCCCCAGGATTCGAACTCAGGATCTGTTGACTGCGCGCTTAAGCCTTTACCACTCTACCATATTACTTTTCTCTTCATTTATTAATATATCTATTTATTTTTATTTATATTTAGTTATATTAATATATATATATATATAGTTATATTAATATATATATATATATATTTTGAGTTATATTAATATATATATATAGTTATATTTATATATTAATATATTTATTCTTATGTTAATATATATTTATAAGATCAGTTTTAAATACATTTAAAAAATATGTTTTTTTGTGTGTTTATAAATAAATAAATACATATATACAACACACACATATTATATGTGTATTTGTAAGTATAATTATACATATTTATATATATTTACAAATATTATATATTAATATATATATACATATGTTTAGAATATATAGATAATATATATCGGTTTGTCAATACAGACGCACACAAATACACACACACACACATCATATAAGTATATAAATATTAATTTTTTTATTTGAAATAAAATGGATATTAGTTTTTTATTTAGATAAGCCTTACATATTAAGAAATATACTTTATATGTAAATATGATTAATTATTTATTTATAAAATTAAATTTTTATGGGTGAATATATAAAAAATATGTATATATTGTTATATAATTGATTATAAGTAACATTACATTGTAAAAAACAATAAAATTTTAAAGCCATAATATCAATATAAATGTAACCCCTCAGAATAAATTCAGTCCCTAGTGAAAAAGGTCAAAAAGACCCCTTGAAACGAGGCTGAAATTCCATCAAATGTTAAAAAACTTGGCTATCCGAACTAAAAACTTAGTTTTAGAGGCCTTCTGGGCCTTTTTTGGTCTCGAAAAATGTGTTAGAAGGTTTCCTTCAATCATAGCGCGTAGAGCTTGTCGCAGACTTCGATTTGATATGCTGTAGAGCTCAAACAGACACCCGGATCAAAAGTTATGACCGTTTGAAATTTGAGTTACGTTTTCAACTTATTTTAGATCTTTTATTTTTGATTTTTTGATTTTTTGTCTTCAAATTGTTATTAAATGATTATTAGTCAATGATAATTAGAAAATTATTAATTAATAAATTTTTAAGATATTTTATAATCAATTTTCACTACATATCTTACATATTAAGTGAAAATGCTTATTTATACTTATCTAAAACATATTTAAAAAATATATATTATATTTATATCAATATAAATATACTTATATATCAATATATTATTTTTTATGATTTTTTTAAATATACACTTTATCAACGCTAGGAAAAAGTGCTGCTAAAGCCCCCCTTTATCAGTGTTTTTTTAGCGCTGTTAAAAGGTAGCGCTGCGAAAACCCAGTTTTGTGGTAGTGGAAGTACTGATCCTCATGTAATTAATCGAACAAGTCGCCAATTCATGACAAAAGATATTTGTTCTTCTTATTTGAGAGGACCACTTAGACCTGTTAGGGTATTGACTCTCCTATTCTTTTTTTCTTATCGTATACAAGTATATGAAAGCAAATAATAGATGACACACGATATTTTTACAAGGTTCACTACTCAATAAGAGTAGATAGTCCTTGTCGCATATGGTGATGACCAGTACACGAATTCTCCACTATAATGTGATACCAAATACAGTGGTGTGGCTAGAAAATAATCCTTAGCCAAAGTGTGCGTCCTTACACTTTAGGAGGGGGATGGAAACAATCATTCTTCCTTTGACTAGTGATGTCCTGGTCCAACTTGTAGCTCCTTGTTGGTTCTTTATACTACTTGTAGAAGACAGTCTCTGTTGGAATTGGTGCCTTAGAACAAACTTCTTTTTGTACTTTATGATAAACATATATTCATTGGATGAATATTAATAAACTCCTTATCACATCATGATTGTTCTTCTGCATGATATTATATGTGATAATGTATTAAGAGTAGCTGTCACATTAAAAGGTCATAGCAGATCCCTGCTATGATAAGAACCAAGAAGTGCCCTGACACTATTCTTGAATATATGTTCTATAGTAAGATGATATCATTTGAAGGGACACAAATGATATAGGACATTAGGGGTGGAGACTCATAGGACTTTGATGCACATTCTCATGGTGTACGCCCTTGGTAATGTTGCGGAATCTTCGGGAGTCACAATGACAGAAATGAGAAAACGAAAGAAAGAAAGCAACAAGAAAGCCACAATTTACGTGATTCGGGAATAACCCTACATCCACGGAGAGTTAGAACTTCACTAATTCGGGAGCACAAAATTACAGAGTTTTCTCAGTAGTAACCCTAGTCCGAAAATGAGCTATAAAATGGAGAAGACGATTACTGTTCTGAAAAGTAAGTCCGCATCACTATAGTGAACGACGACCACCTTTGTCAAAAGTGCTACAGTGGCTGCCAGCTGGAAGTCAAAAGTGCTACAATATTGTTGACTCCGAAGTCCGCACTGCTACAGTGCCTGTCGGTGTCGGTCAGTCAGCTCCGTGACAATTGCGGGTCACAAGCATTCGGCCCAACCGGATCTGGCTACACCAATCCAGCAGGTAATGTACATGAGAATATTATGAGAACGAGACTCGCTAGTAGGAAATCCACATTTATAAGTGCCATTAGATGTTCCTATCTACAGACGTGTGTATTGGTACTTAGACTTTAATATTATTATTAATGAGTATTATGACTCACACACTTAGATGTATTGGCGAAAATCGTGACGACATATGTTCGCGACGAGGTATGATATGTTGAGTGCGTCACGAGTAATACCACATTAATGAATAATACAAGTAAGGATTTGTCCCTTATGTTACATAATAGAAGTTGATATCTCATGCCCTTTGATGAAAATGATATAGCCTAAATAAATCTATGGCCATGGTGTTCTGTAGGCAAGTTCAATTTCCAGGAAGTCAAAGAATGAAAAATCGAGCACATAGGTTGATGACACTTGCTTACAACCCGCTTGATTGGAGATATATAGACAAAGTGATTATATTACACGACAAATATTTGTATGAGGTGACATGTTGCTGCGACATTAACTTCTTTCTCTATGAGTGTCTTGACGTGTTGCTAGATGCTAACATTGGACTTTGGGCTGCTCTGCCTAAATACCACCGAGAAAGAGGTCTAAAGAGTCACACACTAAGTGTATACAATATCTCAATTAAATAATATATTATTTATTATTTAATAAGTTGAATAAAGATTATTCCCAGTTTTGGTTTAATAATTATTCATGGGTGCCTGATCGCATTTATTTCGACACTAGTTATTCGAGAGAATATATTATGAACAGAATAATCAATAAATATTTATTTTCTATTTAGTGAATATAATATTTAAATATTTATTGGTGAATAATGCAGTGATATTTATTTAATAACTAAATAGTCAATATTCAAGGTTTAATAAATATGTGAGGATTGACAAACCGAGTTAATGGTCGAGTGAGAAATAATAATAATGAATATTATTTGATTAAATAATATTTAATTATAACTCGCAAGTTAAGCGCATGTCAGGAAATAATAATGTTGCTGTTATTATTTGACATGGGGGTTTCACTAAAATTAATAAAATAATTAAGGCCCTTGTGCAAATTATTTATTATTACCCTAGTGAATTAAATACTCGGATATATTATTCTCTTATTAGCCAAGCGCTAGCCCGGCGACGCTTGTTGGGGTTGTGCACAACGAATTGGAGAAAAGATCTCAAGCCTAGATAGTTCTTTCTTCTCCAAGAATGCTCTAAAAAATGTGAGTGATCCTCCTCTACCGGATCAAGGAGAACGCTTTGGAAGCGGTTCTCAAGGAGATCAAAGACGAACATCGCAATCACAAGGATCTTCCGTGCTAGCAGCCGGAGACTCCTTTGGCGACGTCCGGAGATACATGGAACATGTGTGTATCACCGCTAGAGGAGATCTACTCTTGATCTCTACAACGCAACGATGGTACACCTACAGATCTATGGCCGAACACATCAATGGAGAAAGAACCACCTTGGAGGTAATTCTTATTTAATTAAATTAATTATAAACAAAATACATTGATCCTCTCTCTTGGTTCCGGGGGCAATTCTTTTTTGTCTAAATCCTTGATTCAATTCTGTGGATACTGACGTTCATCGTGGTATTGATCCCGGATTGATCATCAATTATAACAAAAATTAACGCTGGGCACCGTCCCATCCACGCTTTCACTGCCCCTAAAACCTACAGTCTCCACCTTCTTCCTAAGGTACTTTGTAACACTAAGAAAGTCTTCCATCAGATGAGACTTCTGTTGGATGTTACAATGTTTTGTTTTTCTCTTACCTCTATTTTTACTTACACAACAACATACAATCAACTCTTCTTCTTCACAACAGCAAACTGAAAGGTGCACTCCTTATTTCTTCAGGAGATCGTCTGTCCGATTCTTCTTATTCACCCTATTCGTCTGATACCAAATGATAACAAAGCTCTGTTCGGTATCTGGCCGGACCTCTCTTCTTCTTGATCATCCTGTACCTATTCGTCCGATCCTCCTCCTCCTTCCGATCACAACCTGATAAGGAAACTCAGTCCAGACTATGACTGATACCTTCTTCTTTCCTTCGACCGATGCACTGTTTCTCAAATATATATGATCACTTGTTGTATGATCATCTGCCTTCTTCTTTTTCTTCTTCGATACAATATCATCAATGAATGTAGTATCAGTCTCTTCTCAGTGCAATTGAATATTTTTCAAACACTAATTACACTGCACTTTCAATTTTATTTTATGCAAGAGTGACCTTGCACAATCTCAAATGCAGCTTCTCAAGTTGGTAAACCCTAGAACAAATAAAATATTACTCTTATTATCTTATGTGCTATTTCAATTTTATTCAATGTTCCAATTTAGACTGCCTTGTACTTCAGTCTCAACTACACATGTAGATGTTTAGTTATCTTTGTCCATAACCGATCATGCATGCACGCTGTCTTCCTCGTGCAAACCCAAACGTTTATACGATATTGCGCAGTTCTCCTTCTTTGCACAAGTGTTGAGCACTGGTTCTCTTTCATTCCTCGCACTAATAAAAAGCGTGAAACAACCTCACAAAAGCAATGCATCACGCAAGTCCAAATGCTATACGCGAAACTATTCTTCACAAAGCTCTTAAGCTTGTGGAGCACTACTGAAACTCCGCGTAACACATTGAGAGTGAATAACTCAAGCACTGGCTCGTAGAATCAGTTATTCGCGTAAATGAGTGTGCGATTCTTCTTCTTCACACAAATCAGTGCGTTGTTCTTCTTTTTCACCAAAGTTAAGTACTTTGCGGAACTCCTCTCTGCAAAAACGAGTGGCTCATAGATCTTATGCCTTTCGTGCAAGTGAAAGCGTGAGAATGCTATGTTTTCTGAAAACGAGAGCTCTCAGAGAAACCATGAGCGACAACAAGTGTCTTCGGCTGGGTGACTCAGTATTTATAGGCGAGGTTCCACCGCCTTTTCCCCAAACTTCACAGACTCAAATCCCTGAAAATAATGTCGTGTCAAAGTTTGGAGATACTGATATCTTTAAACACCCAAAGACGTCGATGTGTATCTCATTCTTCTTTTGTATCGTGTGATGCTGAGTTTTAAGGCGTCTCTTCTTTGAGGAATTGTAGCATCTTTGACTGACTATAACAGAGTTGGACCAGACGACATTGACAGGGCACTGTAGTAGTGCAGGCATTGGACACCGGCCACTGTAGCACGGGCTTCCAGCCACTGGCCACTGTAGCAGTTTGGACTTGGGTGACTGCGACACTATAGCACAACATACTTTCTGTACGGTTGGTGGAACAATGCATCGTCTTCTTTATTAGCTTATTTCGAGCTAAGGTTTCATGTGCTTGAAACTCTGAAAGCTCCCTGTAATTTGTTCTCCCTATTATACTGATATTTCTGCCTCTCTGTGGATGAAGAGATTATTCTCGAACCACATAAATTGATGTGTTTGTGTTCATCATCATCTTCTTCTTTTGTTTCTGTCTTTTCTTTATCGGCAAACCTCTGTCGTGTGACTCCCGATGTTTCCGCAACAGCTTTGCCCTTCGCACACCGATCTTCTGCTTGTTCAAGGTGTGCTTAGTAAACCTTTATGCTCCCACTGCCTCTCGAGCCGACACAAGGGTCGGCACCCAGAACACTTTGCACATGCCTTGCACGACCCGCACCTTACCCGTGCAGTCCACCTTGGCACCTCCATGCGCTCTCAACGCATGCCATGCACATGCCTGTGTGCACCCCTGTTGGGGCTATGCGCCCACCAGCCTGTTCATAGGCACTCATTACCTCCTGCTGCCATGGCTGCCCATGCATGGGCTGACTCTCACATGGTTGAGCCTAGCTCCCTTATGTGGTTTGAGCTGGGCCACCTTGGGTGGATATGGTTAACCCTATTTTTTAATAGAGGCCCACCAAAAATAATATCAAACCACTCAAACTTCTTCATAAATTCTTGCATGGCCTTCAAATAACCCCTCATACAATAATATTCATATTGTATGACCTTCTTCATCATGTTGTTGGAATTGGTGTAGCTCGATCCTTTTTGGATGTTGTTGGGTTGTATGTTTTCAACCCATACTGTGCACAAGGCCGCAACCTTCGCGGGTCGAGCTCCACTGTGAGCTCATTGGGGGTTGCAGGGGGCAACACACCCCTGCTCCGGGGGTTCAGGGGTTGAAGGTCCCCGACCCAAATTTTGGGGAAATGCAGAAATGCTGACCACTATAGTAGAGCTCACCGACCAACGTCGACAAGACACTGTAGCGATGCAGACTTCCAACCGCCATTCATTGTAGCTCTTTAGACTTCCAGTCGGTAGCCACTATAGCATTTTTGATTTGGGTGATCGCTTTTCACTGTAGCGATGCAGACTTCTTGTGCGGTTGGTGGAACAGTGGATCATCTTCCTCCTTTTGTAGCCCATTTCGGGCTAGGGTTCCTAAGTTAGAAACTCTGAGAAATCATTTTGTAATTTGTGCTCCCGACATATAGTGAAATCATGCTTCTCCGTGGACGTAGAGATTATTCCCAAACCACGTAAATCTTTGTGTCCTATGTGTTTCTTTTTTTCCCTTTTACTCTTCTTTGAATCGTCATTTTGTCGTTGCGACTCCCGACGTTTCCGCATCAGATGCAAAATAATATCTTCCATGATCTTTATTAAGCTTTTCTTCTTCTTCTTCTTCTTTAACACACGTTCTGCACTTTAAGAACAACACACCAATCATCACACTTAAACTCAAAGTCAAACTTAAGATAATAATACTTGAGTACTTTCTTCTTCATCTATTCATCCAAGCTACATCAACTTCATTATCTAGCTTGAATATCCTGGATACTTCAACAAAACTTCTAGCAACTTCTTTCGTTTTAACTTCTTCAACATATTTAATATTTCCATTTCATTGACCACCATTAACAACCAATAACAACCATTGACAACAAATACAACTCGTACACAAAAATGGACTCTTCAATTTTCCTCATTGTATTTGTTAGCAATACCTTCAAAGTTCTTTCCAAATGAATATGTCAATATTTGAATTTCTCTCCTTTACTTTTTTGAACTTTCATTTCACATTCTCTTCTCCTTATTGACAAGAAATACAAAGTTCATGGGAAATGGGTATCATGTTATTCACTTTCTCTCCATTACTGATTGATCTTGATACCTCATGGAATGAGAACTCATACAAGGGTCATCAACTTTTATTCCAGGTTGGAGATACTTAAATGAGGTATGTAACTTTTGTAAAAAAGATCAACTTGAAACTCTTGCACTCACTTCAACAAACAAATTAAAAAAATTCAAGTGCAACAAACATGATAAGTGGTCTTAGAGCAATATTATACTTCCATTTTTCTTATCTCATTGATTAATTCAATCACTCCCTTTGCGTTGAATTTTTTATCTTGAGTAGCCAAAGATGAGATTAAGGAATAAGAAACCTTTACCAATGACATTCCTTCAGGTACACTTCGAAATAATTTATTTTCTTGAGATAATGATTATGGCAACAACTTCATCATTATCCAAATGTCTCCCTCAATGAGACTTTATTTACAATCTTCATAATGATGAATCTCTTCAATAGATATGCTATAAAAACTTTATGTTGATAATGCATGACAATTTCCACATCTTCACCAAGGATCCTACTTTCATAAAATCTTCAGTGAACCAGTATAGGAAACATTACAGGATGAGAACTTCCTTATCTTGGCTATCTAAGTTTGGAAACCATCTATTATCTCAACCCCCCCTCGAGATTATGCTTCACCTTCAATTCCCTGTTTTGAAAGAACAAATTCAAAACATAAATGTTAAGGGAATAATGTGGCTCTTCCTTGCTTCTTAATGCGAACAATAATGTTGAGATGATTTTTCTCAACTAAGTTGCTCCATTTCCTCCGCTCTTCATCCATTTCCTCTGCTCTTCATGCTTGCACATCCGAACTTCAATTCTGATTGCGGCTGCATGAATATTATCACTTTTTTCAATTTTTGTGTGTGGACTTTCTTTCTTCAAGAGATTTTAAAACACTTGTATCATTTGGTGCAACTTTCATCTTCTTAAGGAATTCTTCTTGTGTCAGAATTATTGCAAAACGATCTTTATGAGTGTGTCTAACCATGTTGTACCTCACACACAAAACTTCTTTATCTTTATGTGGAATCTTTTTTTTTCTTTTCCTTTTCCACTAGCCTTAGTTTGTGGTTCTTCCTCTTTACCCATTCTCTCTAAATCTTTTGGCTAGATAACTAACATATCATTAGGAACCTTGGTAGTAAGTTTGAATTTTCTACATGATTTCTTCAGAGTGTCATCCTTATTATTGGTTCTTTTGGATGCACACTTTCCTTCATCTTCTTGGATTTGGGATCCATAGTCTTCTCACTTTTCTTACTTGAAATATTATTGGGAGAATTTGTATTCACAATATTCTTCTGGTTTCTTCTGAAGGCTACTTCTTCTTTATTACACAATTTCCGTGCTTATTTTCTTAACATATTTAGATACATGTCGAGATGACCATGCACCATTCTTGTTACCACCAGCTTTACAAACATCACAGGTGTTTTCAAACTTTCCAAAACCGCTGGAAGTTTTTAGATTTTTTACACTTTGAATGTTGCTTCTTCATCTCTGACTTTCTCCCTCTTGACATGAGTTTCCTTTTTTGCTTTTGCATTTAGAGGATTGTACCAACAATCTAATGCACAATGCCTGAATCTGTTGCACCACCAACATTGACTAAAAAACCTTGATCTTCTTGTATCTCCTGTGTGATATTTTTGGGCCTTCTTCATAATTTGTTGGGCTCTTCGTGGGGAACCAACTTCCACATTTTTTTCCTATCCACCATAGTCATGGCGGTAGACTTCTTCCCTTTCTTCATCCATATTTGTACAAATTTTGTTTTCCAACCTGCACTATCCATGTAAATGGATTTTGAAACATTATTACAAGATGGTATAGATGATACCTTTTTCTTTACAGTCACTTGAGATAAACCATTGAAGTAAGTCATGATCTTCTTGTCATATGTTGAAGGTATTTTAACCTTAGAATCCTTTTGTGACATTTTGTAGCAGCAAAAACTGTCCTCTTTTTGTGTGAAGTCTCACTATGTGTCTTCTCAAGATTGCCTAACTAAACTTTCAATTCTATAAATTTCATATTGACGGCGTTTTTATGATCTTCAATCATAATCACCTTCTCTTCACAAACCTTCTTCGTTCTTTCAACTTCCTATTCATGTAACATAACTTTGTTTTGTAACAAAGAGTCAAGTTCCTTGATTTTCTTAGATTTTTATTCTAATTGCAAATCATTGACATCAATGCAATTTTTTCAATTTTTCTTTTGCATGGATATTTTCTTTCAGAGTCTTCTTGGCCCTATCTTTCTCTTCAACTTCCTTGATCCATTTGCTTTCAAATTTTGAGGAACTCATTTCAAGTCCGCCTTTCTTGCTTCAAAGGCTCAAACCTTTTTGGAGAGCTTTGTACATGCTAGAATCTTTTATTGTAAAGTCTTCTCCATTACTTTTGACTTATCCTCAAGATGAGTGATCTCTTCCTGCATGCTTTCAAATATCCCACAAATAATAGACAAATTCTTTGAGAAAACCATGCATCATATCCTTTAATGCATCAATTGAAAAATCAACTGACATGTTATCACTCCCACTAGTGCTTAGATCATCTTCATGGTAGTCTTGATAGGAACTAACACATACCTCTTGATCACTTGAGGTAGGAATGTTGTCCTTCTCCTTAGTGGAAACTTGAACCACCTATTATTTACTTTACAAGTCAGATATATCTTCATTGTTAGCAAGACATGGAGAATCTGATACTTCCTCTTCTTTGGAGAAGAGAGATCTCTTTTTTAGCTTTATTTTCTCTTTCTTTCGTTTATCATGGTCTTAGTATAAATAGAATTAAGCTCAGAGATAACTAAATTTGTTGGATTGGTGTAGCCTGATCCTATTGGATGATGTTGGGATGAATGCTTACGACCCATACTGTGCACTAGCTCGCCACTCTGCGGGTCGAGCTTCACGGTGAGCTCGTTGGGGGTTGCAGGGGGCAACGTGCCCCTGCTTCGGGGGGTCAAAGGCCGCGATCTAAATTTTGGGGGTTACTGTAGCAACTCTGACCAAATGTAGCAGAGCTGATCGGCCGACACCGACAAGGAAATGTAGCAGTGTGAACTTTGTCACGACTATTGTAACAACTCGGACTTTGGAGACAATAGTACTGTAGCTCCGTGGAATTCCAGCCGCCGACCACTATAGCAGCTTGGACTTGGGTGGCTGTGACACTGTAGCGATGCAGAATTCCAGCTTCCGTTCACTGTAGTAGTGCACACTTTTTGTGCGGTTGGTGGAATAACACTTCATATTCTTTTTTAATCCATTTCGGGTTAGGTTTTCTCATGCTTGAAACTCTGAGATACTCCCTGTATTTTGTGCTCTTGAAACTAGTGATATTTATGCCTCTCTGTGGACGTAAGGATCATTTCCTGAACCACGCAAGTCTTTGTGTCCCATGTTCTTCTTCTTCTCCCATTGTTTCGACTTTTTCTCCATCTGCAAAATTGTTCCATCGTTGCGATTCCCGGCATTTTCGCAACAAAATCTTCACCAAAACTGCACTTCATTGTTAATACAGGAAACAAACTCAAATCTTGAAAAATAGAATAACTTCAATGTAGAAAATTCAATAGAGGTGAATGTGACTCTGATACCAATTGAGAGGACCACTTCGGGATATACTCAACACTGAGAGGGGGGTGAACCAGTGTTGGAAACTTTTTAACCTTTTATAACTTTTATCCCTTTTACCTTTTAGTTCTGTTAGGATCTTGATTCTCCTATTCTTTTTTTTCTTATCGTATATAAGTATATGAAAACAGGTAATAGACGACACACAATATTTTTAGAAGGTTCACTACTCAATAAGAGTAGTTAGTCCTTGTCACGTATGGTGATGACCAATACATTGATTCTCCACTACAACGTGATACAAAATACAATGGTGTGACTAAAGAATAATCCTTAGCTAAAGTGTGAGTCCTTACACTTTAGGAGGGGGGGGGGTGAAAACCATCCTTCTCCCTAGACTGGTGATGATCTGGTCTAACTTGAAGCCCCTCACTGGTTCTTTATACTACCTACTAAAGACAGTCTTCACCTTCTTCTTAAGATACTTAGTAACACCAAGTTTTCCACCAGATGCGACTCTTGTTGGATGTCACAATGATGCCTTGTTCTTATCTTCCCTCTATTCTTAATTATACAATATACAAGTTACTCTTCTTCTTTTTCTTCACAACAAAAAACTGAAAGGTGCACTCCTTATCTCGTTTGAAGATTGTCCGTCCGATTATTCTTCACCATGTCCATCCGATACCAAATGATAACAAATCTCTATCCAATATCTGGCCGAACCTCTCCTTCTTGATTGTCTGGTACCCATTTGTCTGATCCTTCTCCTTCTCCTTCTTCCAACTGCCACTTGATAAGGAGACTCTGTCCAGTTTATGGCTGATCCCTTCTTCTTTTGTAAGATCCCGATTTTCCATCAAGGTGCAGATCCTTTAATTTTCTATCTAAATCTCTTGTCTTACTTTAATGAAAGTGCCTAAGGGGCTAGAGGAGGTTTCATAAAGGTTTTGGGGTTCGAAGTCAAGGTTTTTAAAGAGGCAGAATGAGGCGCATGGTTAGTGCACGATTTGGTTAACCGTGCACCTCAACCATGTGCCCCAGAGGAGGAGGATGATGAGCTCCTAGAATTCGGCTTGTTGTCCTCGAACACAGACCGTCTTGGATGATCTTCTTGGACTCCAATCAGGTCTATCTCGAGATTATCTTGGACTTGTCCTTGGGCTCAATTAGAAACTTTTAGGGTGCAATGCCAAGAGTTCACCCTTTGGATTACACTCATACCCTAACATCTCGGTTGATCACTACGAGTGGGATCGACCTTATAAGGTCATGGATGCCACGAGTCTCCTGTGGATCCCTCGTGATTATTATACCATGGACGCCTTGGCTATGTTCCTTGGGTCCTTGTCTGAATAATGGTTAGATACTCCGAGACATCCGACTTAGGCCAAAACACGCTGGGTTAACCAGGTATCCCATGAGGAGCCTGAGCTCGACATGGTCGTCATTATTTTTCTGACTTACCATTTATTATACCTACACACCGTTACATTTTATATTCACAGATTGTATTTGCATTAGACATCATTGGCAGTGACCTACTAAGTTTTACTCACACCCTGTTCGTGCTGCCGTTTGGTACGTATACAGATTTCATTGATGCAGGAAAGGACAAGGGGAAACATCCAATTATGGACGCTTAATCTCTTTTAGGATTGTGAGCAAATTACTGAGCCAGTGCTTGAGATTCTCATGAAGATAGATTCTTTTGGTCTTGTTGTCTTCTTTTTTGTATATAATGGTACCGTTGTATGCCAACTACCATGTCTGCCTGTTTCATATTTTGTATAGCCATGACATCATCCTTATATAGTGTTTATTGATTTATGTATATTATTTATTATCTGGATGGTTTATTTTCACTACTTTATTTATCGTTGTGATGCACTCTGATAAATATGGTATAGTATCTCCATCAAACCACCATACACCCTTGCTGCTATTCGACAACCTCTGATGTACGAGGAGACGCGCTTGAGTCCTTATGGCCAATTATACCAATCCCTTATTATGAATCGGGTCCAGGACGTCACAAAGTGGCATCAAAGGAGGTTTTCCTTTGTTTTATTGTTTTGGAACTCGTAGACAGGAGACTTGGAAGTGTCATAACTTGGTAATAAGTTGTGCATAAGAGTAGCTCATCCACGTATGGGGAAAATCCAATTTGACAGGGATGGGGTTTGTTGTTTTGGATTTTGCCTGTTATCGTTGTGCTAATTTCACTGTTGGGTGACACACACACTTTCCGACGTTTTGTTTTATGAATTTTTACCCTTAGGCTGGTACGATCGAGAAGCATCAACTCATGCATCATAATAGACATGTTAGGATTTATGTGTCATGCATATTGCCTATTTCCCATTGGGTGTGCATTGGTTGTTATATATGTGAATTCCTAACGTTCTTCCCAGGGGAGAAGAAAGGAAAAATTCTGGTTACATAAAGTGTCATCAACCCAACGACGTTTTCTCACAAATCTTGATGATGACACCTTATCTAACCCTTTTTTACATAGTTTGAGCTATGGAACCTTGTTTACATAGCCAAAACTTTTAGTTGGTTGCAGTTAAATGGATTGTCGATTGCAATTTATATTGCTATGTCTTTATAAATTGGTAATAACAATTCATATAACTGAACCATAGTATGTAGATGTGTTTCATTCTGAGACAGAATGTAAGATACTGGCTGTAGTTAAATGGAATGCCAATTATAACTTATAATGTTTATGTCTTTATAATTTGGGAATGAAAATATGTATAATTGGACTGTTATATGCACTTGCTAATTTAAATTTCTAATGTTGAGAAAAATGGTTGTTAAATGGGGATGCCAATGGAAACTTGTGTTTTCCTCTATAATTTGGAATTGACACCCCATATAGTGATATGCCTCCACGACAACTTCGAGTCAAGCGCTAAGAGGGTGGCAACGACCATGCTCTTGATATAGTGGGACCTGAACCACCTATAGTGCTACCAACGACACCTCTTACAGTGCCACTTGTTGTTCTTGGACTAAGCATTAACGCTCAGCTTAGTGAGAGTTTTCTACATTTAGTGCAATCTATGGATGGAGCTCCACAACCTGCACCGACCATATCAGAGTTGATCAGGGAGTTCCAATAGCTCCACCCACCAACGTTTTCGGGGGAAGGTGGTCCTCAGGCTGCAGAGTCTTGGTTAGGGGCTATGCTTACAATCTTTGAGCACCTTGATATGCCTCCAGAAAGGAGGGTGGATCTCACAACATACATGCTTCATGGACCTGCCAAGCGATGGTGAATGTTCTTACACAGACAGATCAACATCAGGACATGATCTGGATGGACTTCCAGGCTATTTTCCATGACTACTTCCTAGAAACACTAAGATTTGATCGGGCAAGGGAGTTTATG
This sequence comes from Viscum album, assembly GCA_963277665.1. Lineage (NCBI taxonomy): Eukaryota > Viridiplantae > Streptophyta > Magnoliopsida > Santalales > Viscaceae > Viscum > Viscum album. The sequence continues at coordinate 547,304,019 of OY728140.1, forward strand.
CATACGAATCAGGGTGCTATGTCCATCATGGATTAATCAACTCGTTTAAAAAAGATCCATTGCTTTGTGTTTACCTTTGCTGGTGATGAGTTGTCCAGGGTGAGACGTTTTGAGGATAAGCTCAGGTATACCATCCGATCTCAGGTGAACGTATTCAGACTAAGTAATGCATCTGAGATGGTGAACCATGCCCTTATTTCCAAGCGTAATATGAGAGAATCCGGGGGCATGGGGCATGACAGTTTAACACCAAGACAGGGAAGTGGTTCATCCAGTAGCAGGAAACATCGCTTTGAGACTTCTTGAGAGGGCAGTGGCAGTCAGAGTATATGCACTGACAGTTATATGGTATACCATCAGTGTGGAAGGTTGGGTCGCACAAAGCCCTAGTGTAACACCACGTTACATTTTCAAGTACTTTTGATGTTTTTAAGTACCTCTGTTTTGGAGTAAAGACTTGGGTTTCATTTGGGTGATTTTTTAAAGAAAAACTAGAGGACAGTGTGTTGTGCACGGTTTGCGCACGGTTTGACAAATCGTGCGACCAAACCATACCAGCCTTGAAACCTGGACAGAAGCTTCCGCATGGGCGGCGCACGGTTTGTCTAACCGTGTGGCCAATCCATGCGAGAAGGGTGGCCGAGGCAGTAGCTCACGTACGGTTAGCGCATGGTTTGTCAAACCGTGCAACCAAACCGTGCAGTCACTTAAATGAGATCCTTAAATTTTGGATCTCGCTCGGTTTTGCCTCTAAGTGACTCATTTTTCCTTTTAAGCGGCCCTAACTTGGGATTTGTCTTCTCCTAAGGTCAGAGAGGGTTCTCCCATCGTTCCGGAGGCGATCCAAAGGCTCCTCTTGGTGAATCGGAGTCGGATTCTTGAGGTATGTGATCGTTCTTCATCGTTCTTGATTGGTCTATTAGATCTACTTAGATCTACTTCTCTTTTTCACTTGGTTCCTTGGATCCACACCTGTTGTGGGTAGATCTAAGTGTGTGGTACCAGATTTGATGAGATTTGGTCTTGATATTTCTAGGATAAGAGATCTAAGGTGGGTTCTTGAAGAAGCAACTCGGTTTTCTTGAGCGTTCTCGACCATTGTGGTCTTGGTCAAAACCTTCAAGGTAGGTGGTTCTGTCCCGACTTTCCAAATGGTTTATCATTTTATTTGCTTGATTTATTTCAATTGTTGATTTAAATTCAATTGCTCAAATTTGATTTCAATTAACTAATAAAAACTCTATTCCATTGAATTGAGATATTTGAAACGGTTTTGGCATAGAAATGTGGAAAACCCCAATTCCATTGAATTGGGTGTGTTTATGTAAATTTGGTCGATTTAAATTGTTTAATTTAAATTGTGGATTTGATGGAAATGTTTTCAATTAAATTGTTGAATTTAATTGGTGAAAAGAAATGTGTAATGATGGAAGTGGTTTTGAATGGATTTCAAACTTAATGATTTGATAGAAACCCATTGGTTTTATCTTGTGAGAAAGACACGTTTTGAATAAAACCTATTTTGGTTTTAAATGGAATGAAATTGCCACTTTTGAAATGGAAGAATGTGATTGATCATATTTTAAACATTCTTAAAATAGTTCACCCATCATGTAAGAGCGCATGCAAGCCTTAGTTTGTTAGTGAGTTATTTGGATACACTCTATGCTACGACAATGTTCTAAAACATACATGCAGCGGGTTACATCCCCGACGGGTTGGTGACGAGTCTCCTTTGGAGAGTGTCATAGGGACGTGTGTATACACATTTTGCTGAGTTCACATAGAGAGTGCGGAATCCTATAACTGGTTAATACTATCGTACCTTTTGGAAGATGACAATGTTGCTCGCTTGTTTATTTATATTTGAGATATAAATGTATACCAATGCTTGTGAACTGCTTTACATGCCTGCTGAATTTATATAAACTGTTTTATATAAATGTTTTATTTAAGCCATTGTTTTAGAAATATTCCATAATTTGGAAAGCCTTTGCTTAAAGTATTTATTTCCATTATTTGAAAATGTTTAGCATATTTTGTTAGAATATGCTTTTGAATTTCCAAATCTGTTTATTTGAAAATTGAAAGCTTTTCTTTGGATAATCTATATTTGGCATCTGTTACGGAATCTTTGGTGGTATCCTACTGGGCTTAGGCTCACACCCTACTTTTGACTTCGGGTGTTTGTAGATTTCCTTCTTCTAGGCTCGAGCAAAGGGAAGGAATCTCTTGGAGGAGGATCCAGTGGATGATCTTCTCTTGGTGAATTGTGTCCTTAGGGACTTTGGGACTGATTTTCCCTTTTTGGTACTTGGGTTTTAGTACTATGGGATTTTTATGCCTCTTTGTTTTTTGGTACTTTACTCCCGGTGGAGTTTCTTTTGTAATTCATAATGTTGTTGTTTTCTATTGCTTCCTCATTCTTGTGGCAGAAATCATTCCCACTTGCATGTTGTGTGATTCCAGGTGCTAGTCGCCAACCCGTGGGGATCGGGAATGCCCTTCGGGCTATGTCAGGGCCGGCTTGGTTATCGGGTTACCAGGGTACCCGAGCTGGTTCGTGACAAAGTGGTATCAAAGGGAGGTTAAGCATCTTGCCTTGATGAAAATATGTATTTGAGTATTCTTGTCAGGACTTAGGAGGTAGTTGTGATTGAGTTCCTGGTCATCTCTCACCATAATGAACCTTAAGTCACCAGGGTTGGATAGGGAAATACGACTTGTGGATTAGTTCTAGTATTTCCCATGTTTTGATTTGGATAGATTGGAATCCAAATCTTATTATACCTTATTTTAAGAATAGTTTTCCTTGTTACTCAATTTGGATGTTAATCCATGTATTTTTATGCTGTGTAGCATCATGCTTCTGAGAAGACATGGAGCTCAGATCCAAAAAAGAGGCTACTGCTGAACCTCAACAAGTGAGTCCTACTGTGGATCCGAGTCTGGTTGAGGTGATTGTTCGCACTGTCCAAGCTCTGGGACATGCACCACCTCTAGTTCTTGTTCAGACTCCAGCTACAGATCCTCATGGTGATATTCTCCGAAGTCGTTCTCAAGAACCCCTACGCCAGAAGCCACCGGTTTTCAAAGGCTCCACTGACCCTCACCATACTGAGGAATGGTTGAGTAAGATTGAAATTTTATTTGGGTTCTTGGAGACACCTGAGGTGATCAAGGTGAAGTGTGCCACCTTCGTACTGGAGGTACCAAGTAGGAGATGGTGGGACACAATGGTGACAGCTGGGAAACATGAGGGTTTGGAGTGGAAAGACTTTAGGGTTCTTTTCAATAACCGGTTCTATCCAGAATCAATGGTATTGGCCAAGGCTGTAGAGTATTTCAAGCTTGAGCAGGCCAAAAAAACCGTGACTAAGTACTCAAATCGTTTTTCTGAGCTGTTACAATTTGCTCCTAAGATTGTATCTAATGATAGGATGAAGGCTCAATGATTCGAGTTGGGACTTCGATCAGATATCCGTTCTCAGGTTTTCTTACTGAAGCTACCCACCTATACTGATTTTCTGGATAGGGCGATGATGGTTGAGATGGACTTGGCAGGAAAGTCAGGGTTAAAGGAGGTTGTTTTTCCTCCTAGTGGCAGTGTTAGTTCCTCTAAAGGAAAACAAAAGCATGACTTTTATCATGGTAGTTCTCAACAGCAGAGTCATCCCAAACCTCCGGTAGCACCAGGAGGGGCTTCTTTGACTTGCTATCAGTGTGGGAAGCCAAGACATTCAAAAAGGGTTTGCACTGAGGCACCCAAGAACTGTAGCTCCTGTGGACGTTTAGGGAACTTATAGAGATTCTGCCATCACTTCTCTACTCCACGTGGTGGAACAGGATCATCAGCACCTCTAGAAACTGTGGGGAAATCAAATGCTTCACATACAAAAGGGTTCCATCCACAGGCATCCAGAACGAAGCTTCTTCACGCAGTGGAAGAGTCGCTAGAGGTAGCTGATGCTGGTCCTGTAACTGTGAGAGGTACCATTACTATAGCTTCGTCTTTAGTGAAAGCTCTTTTTGATACTGGTGCATCTCACTCTTTTATTTCAACCAATATTGTTAATCTTCTTAATCTACCTATGGAACTTTTATCTTGTGCGATGGATATTTCTACACCCCTTGGTGTAATGAGAGAGAAGGGTCTCCGTAGTCCTGCTTGTGTATTCTCTCTATCAGATGTCGAGCTTTCTTGGAGTTTTCTAGTTCTCGACATGAAATCTCTTGACGTCATATTTGGGATGGATTGGCTCATTGCTAATAAAGCCCAGATCGATTTTTATCTTTGATGGGTCTACCTTACTACACCCAGTGGTGTGCCTCTTGTTTTTCAAGGAGAATGGGACCCAAAGTCAAGAAGAGTCGGACCCTCTTATCCAGAGTTGGGGAAAGTTATATCAACATTTGATTTTGATCTGTAGAGAGATTCAATGTGTGGTGATCTTCCTCCACTCATCACTGAGTTTTCCGACGTGTTTCCTTCTGACTTATCTGGTTTTCCACCAGTAAGAGAGGTTGATTTCTCTATTGACCTAATGCCTGGTACTCAACCAATTTCTATTCCCTCTTATCGAATGGCTCCAGCTGAACTAAAAGAACTGAAGTCTCAGTTAGATAATCTTTTTGAGAAGGGTTTTATACGCCCGAGTGTGTCACCTTGGGCAACACCTGTTCTCTTCGCCAAGAAGGTTGAGGGTTCTCTTCGCTTATGTGTTGATTATCTAAATCTCAATCGAGTTACGATAAATAACAAATATCCGTTACCACAAATTGATGATTTGTTTTATCAATTGAAAGGGGAAAAGTGGTTTTCAAAAATTGATCTTCGACCGGGTTACCATCAGTTAATGATAAAAGAATCTGACATTCAAAAGACCACCTTTCGGAGTAGGTATGACCATTATGAGTATCTTGTTATGCCCTTCGGCCTAACAAATGCTTTTGCAGTTTTCATGGATTTGATGAACAAGGTTTTCCGTGAGTATCTAGATACTTTCGTGGTAGTCTTTGTGGATGACATTCTTGTCTAGTCCAAGTTTGAGGAGGAACATGTGCTTCATCTGAGAACAGTTCTGAGTCTTCTAAGGAATCACCGACTTTATTCCAAGCTTTAGAAGTGTGATTTCTGGATTCAAGAAGTGAAATTCTTGGGACATGTCGTGTCGGAACAAGGAATATCAGTTGATCCTGAAAAGGTGAAGGCTGTTATGACTTGGGAACAACCACGAAATGTATTTGAGATTCAGAGCTTCTTGGGTTTAGCAGGATATTATCTCCGGTTTGTTAAAGACTTCTCAAAGTTAGATTCTCCAATGACTGCTCTTACTCGAAAGGGAGTGAAGTTTTCCAGGAATGATAAATGTCAAAATTATTTTGTTGAGATAAAGCGCCATTTGATTACTGCACCGGTGTTAACTCTTCCTAAGGATATGATAGGTTATGTGGTCTTCTGTGATGCATCAGGTTCAGGTTTGGGATGTGTACTCATGCAAGGTAATCATGTTGTTGCCTATGGGTCTCTTCAGATTAAGCCTCATGAGAAGAACTATCCTACCCATGACCTTAAACTTGCAACTGTAATGCACACACTTAAGTGTTGGAGACGTTACCTTTATGGAGAAAGGTTTACTGTGTATTCAGACCACAAGAGCTTGAGTTATATCTTCTCTCAAAAAGATTTTAATCTACGCCAATGGCGTTGGGTGGAGTACCTGCAATCCTTCGACTTTGACATTGCCTATACTCTGGGGAAATGGAATGTAGTTGCAGACACGTTAAGCAGGAAACTTCCATCGCAGGCTGTGAAAGAATCTTCGGAAGAATGGAGTCTGATGGCTCTTTTTTCTCAATTTCATATTGGAGTTCAGTGGAAGGGGGATGAAGTTTCTTTAGCCAGTGTTCAGTTGACTTATTCTATCCTCGAGTTAATTCTTCAGGAGCAACAACTTGATGATGAATTCCATAGCATTAGAGACTCTCTTTATGGTGGGGAGACCGACACCCAATGGTCATTCTCTAAAGAGGGTGTTCTGTGTTATCGAAACCGTTACGTTGTGCCGTTATTGGAAAGGAAGGATGTGATGAGGAATTGCAATAACTCTCAATGGGTTGTTCACCTGGGAACCACAAAAATGTTCTATGACATGCGACGATAGTTCTGGTGGCCAAGTATGAGACAAGACATTTCTGAGTTTGTATCTCGTTTCTATACATGCCAACAGGTGAAAGCTGAGCACCAGAAACCTTCAAGTTTGCTTCCACCACTTCTAGTCCCTACATGGAACTGGGATGAAATATCTATGGAATTTGTTGTCGGGTTACCTCAATCCCAGAGGAAGAAGAACAGGATATGGGTTGTGATCGACAGACTGACCAAGTCAGCTCACTTTATACCTATTCGAGATACAACCAAAGTTGAGGAGTTGGGGAATGTCTATGTGAAAGAAGTCGTTTGTTTGCATGGAGTTCCATGTGATATAGTCTCTGATAGGGATCCTCGGTTTACTTCTCACTTTTGGATAGGCCTTCAGGAGGCATTGGGATCTCAGGTCTGTTTGAGCACGACCTACCATCCACAGTCAGATGGCCAGAAAGAGAGAGCTATTCAGATTCTTGAGGATATTCTTCGCACATGTGTTCTTGACTTTGGTGGGAGTTGGGATGGTCATCTGGGAGTAGTTGATTTTTCCTATAACAAAAGTTACCAATCTACGATCAAAATGGCTCCTTTTGAGGCATTGTATGACTATTCTTGTAAATATACTTTATGTTGGTCAGAGATTGGTGAAAGTTTCTTGGTAGGACTGAGTTTGGTCCAAGAGACGACAACTAAGATCCAGTTGATTTGTGAGAGAATGTTGACAGCACAGAGTCGGTACAAGTCTTATGCTAATCGTCACCGTAAACCTTTAGAGTGCTCAGTTGGTGACCAGGTGTTCTTGAAAGTTTCACCCCAATTGGGTCATCGATGTCTTGGGAGGCAAGGGAAGCTTGCTCCTCATTATGTGGGACCTTTTGAGGTTATTGGTCTTATGGGAAAAGTTTCTTACCGTCTAGCTCTACCACCACAACTGACGTTGATACATAACGTGTTCCATGTGTCACAGCTGTGAAAGTATCTCTCTGATCAATCTCATGTTGTGAGCTGGAGTGATCTTGAGATTGAACCAGATTTATCTGTTACTGAACAACCAGTCAGGGTTATTGATTCTGAGACCAAGGTACTTCATGGGAGAACGATACCTCTGGTCCATGTGCTATGGCAGCATGGTTCTGATTCTCATGAGACGTGGGAAAGGGAGGCACTAATGAGGGAGTAGTGGCCTCATCTTTTTGACGTGGAGACTTCTTCATAGGCTTTCTGGGGGCAGAAAGATCATATGGTGGGGAGGTTGTAACATCATGTTACGTTTTCAGGTGCTTTTGATGTTTTTAAGTACCTCTGTTTTGGAGTAAAGACTTGGGTTGCAGTTGGGTGATCTTTTAAAGAAAAACTAGAGGAAAGTGTGTTGTGCAAGATTTTACAAACTGTGCGACCAAACCGTGCCAGCCTTGAGACCTGGACAGAAGCTTCCACACGGGCGGCGCACGTTTTGTCTAACCGTGCGGCCATGCCATGCGAGAAGGGTGGCCGAGGCAGTAGCTCATGCACGGTTAGCGCACGGTTTGTCAAACCGTGCAGCCAAACCGCGTGGTCACTTAAATGAGATCTTTAAATTGTGGATCTCGCTCAGTTTTGCCTCTAAGTGCCTCGTTTTTCTTCCAAAGTGGCCCTAACTTGGGATTTGTCTTCTCCTAAGGTTAGAGAGGGTTCTCCCATCGTTTCAGAGGCGATTCAAATGCTCCTCTTGGTGAATCGAAGCCGGATTCTTGAGGTATGTGATCGTTCTTCACCGTTCTTGTAACATCCCAAGTAAGTAATGAATAATATATATTTTTATCTATGTCTATTAGTGAATTAGATAGTGTTTTAGAGGCTTAAAATGAGAATAAATCCATTCTTAAGCATGGAATACACTAATATTTTTAAAAGATTGTTTTACTGCCTTTTAATGGAAAACCATTTTTAAATCTATCTTTTGAAAATTTTATAAGCTATGTTTGTCAAAATAAACTTATTCTTTATAATTGGGACATCAAAATTTACTTTGTGTGAATTTTTGGTATTTTTCCGATAAAGTTCATTTTTAATGAATAGTGAAAAATGTTGTATTTTAATTCAAAACCACTTTTTAATCTAATTTATTTATATGATTAGATTATATTTTGAATTGGTTTTAAAGTGAAATTATAATATATTTTTACCATTTAATCCAATGGTGGTCATTGGAATCAATTTCACTTTGAAATTGGACTTAAACTAGTGTCAATCTTTTGATACTTATTGTTTCATAAAAACACGCTATTTGTCATGACAGCGGGAATTAATTATTAAATTAATTAATGCATCTTATATGTTTTAAATTTTGTAAAATAGACATCATTTTTGAATTCATAATATCAAATATAGCTTAGGGTGAAGTTTTGGAATTTTTCTGAAAAACTTCAATTTTTGATGAATAGTGAAACCACTAAGTGGTAGTTAAAGAAACTGATTTTGCGTTTAAATGAAACTTTGCCACTTCTGTGATTTTATTTTCAAAAATCCGACATACATGGTTTTCATTAAGAAGTAAAATGTGGTTCAATGAGATTAAAATAATTTTTTGGTGAATAGTAACTTTTAAGTTCTTAATCGCGATTAGAGGTAATTAGTGTAGTTTAAGGTAAAAATAATGTTTTAATAATATGAGATGAGCTTGAAACATGTCCTACCATCATTGGATGTGTCATGGCCGACCAAGAAAATCCATGGGTCAACTTGGGGACCCCATGGAGCCACTTTGGTAGGGAAATGACATAAATAACTTTTTATTTAATGTAAAAGTAAAAATAACACAAACATGAGATGTTTTACTAAAACAATTTTTACATGGGGTTATACAAGTCAGATTTCTGATTATAAATAGTAATTTGAAAGATAAAAAGATTTAATACATCATAGTATTTTTTTTTATAATTTTTAGACTTTAAATAAATTAAATTATTTATGACATCATGATGATGCAGCAATTACCTCATTAATAAAGGATTTAAATAAAATGAAATGATAATGTAAACTCTATAACATACACATGTCCAAAACCTATTGGATGGGTGGATTTCGAACCCTTATCACCTTACCCTCAAATTATATCAATGTGGGACCTTTTTAATCCGAAAATCATTTTAAAATAAAGTAACATTTCTTTACTTTCCAAGAGTGCCCCTCATCTCCTCTTATAAAAGGACCCCACCTCTACCTCTTTACCCACACTTCCAAAGCCTTTGGATCGGCCAACCCCTGCCCATTTTGTCTTTCCACTTCCCTCTCTTACTCCTTGAAGCCTCACTTTGGGCAAAAGTCTTCCCAAGGAAGCCTTTGAGCTCAAACCAAAGGGAGTTACCCGATTTTAAGGTAATGTCTTCACTTGAATGTTTTTGTTTTATTTTGATTCTACAACCCCCTAAACTCTTTTTATTCATTTATTTTGTAACAACTACAGTATCTTCAATATACTAGGATGTTTTTACAATAAGGATTCGAGCTAAACCTACACACACCTACATCTAATGGTTAAAGAACATACTGTTTCCGTGGATGGCGAATTTCTGCCTCCCGAAACGATGATTGTTCCACATTCTTATAACACCTTAAAAGGTGGCCATTAAGATGACACTATATTTATATATGATATTTAATATGTTTATGTTTTCCTTAAGATTCTGTATTTTTCATTTTGGGCATACCTTTATGGTTTCCATTATGGGTAAACGCGATATCTTCATTTAAGTGCGGACTACCACCCCCTCAAAGTGATTTGATTCGTTAATACCATATATGGGACGTATAAAGGATGAAGTTATGATATTATATATGATATTACACTGGAATTATAATATACCTTTATATCATTATGATTCCATTCTATAAAATACGAAATAGAAATGAAAGTAGCGTTCATGCGTACGTACGGCTTACCGTCTCCATGAACGGTGCATTTCATTTGTTACCACTAAATGATTATTTGATATTATAAATACATTTATATGATAGATATATATGATATATATGATATCCAAATCAAGAATGTAATTCTGGATATAAAGAACCTTTGACCACACGAACAACATGTAATTGTAAGAAGTCCACTTTCGACTTAAGAACCAAATATCGACAAAACGAACATTATTAACTTAAATGATTACATAATGTTTATAACATGGGAATAAGTGATATAAAAGGAATAATGAACTTGAAAAAGGTTCTTAAACAAGTATAAATTAACTCAAGTTTATTATTCAGGAGATTAAAGAATGATCAAGTCAAGTCGGAATACGAGGTATGGGACTTCGTCTCAATCTCCTTTCATTGAGGCATATTTTGTTTTATACACAACCTTATTTTATACGGTGTATAAACCCCTTTGACTTTTACATTTATTCAAAAGGAATCTCTTTTTATATGAAGCATTTACTAAACGACAAAAGGGAATGTTTTTGTCGTACGTATGTGGCGAAAACAACTTCTCCGCCACCGTGACCATTATTTGAGTTTCAGATTCCTCAAAAGCCATACCTTTTTATTAAAAGAAAAATAAATACCATGTTTTAATTTTCTTTTATTTTTGTATTGAAATTGGTTTTCATAATGTTTTTATATCAACGTGTTATATTGATATCTTGTGATTGAAAGGTGGAAATTTTATGTTTCCTTTATGCATGTTTTATGTGAAACGATTATGTTGAGGTTCTTGGGCATTATTATGAAGACGGTTCGTTCCGTGATAAACTAAGGGCGGGTGAGCCCGATATAGCTCTCCAATGCATTGGGTAACGCGAAGGAGTGAAACGTTAAGGTTTCTCTGAAGAGATTTAGGGAATATACTGTGATGGGTATTCCAAACGTAACCAAGAGGGTTACTCCCTAAGTAAGAATGTTATGAATGCCTCAAGTTACCTTTATGTATTATGATTTCTATGATTTATTCATGATTTTATGAGGTATGTTAAAGTGCTTATGTTTTATGGGTAAAGTATGATTTCATTATTATGTATATATGTACCCATGTTTCCTTTCCATATTTTTATATCCCTTACTGAGCTTTTTATGCTCAACCCAAGTTTTTGAAATGTTTTTCACAGGTCAATGGAAAGGTACATGATATGATGATAATGTCAAGCAAGTGTCAATAAAGAATCCATGTTTTATTTTAAATATGTTTCCATTGATGGGAAAAATGAATACTATGTTTTATGTAACCACTTTATTTAAATGTGGAATGTAATGAAAGTTTTATGTTCTAATTCTCTAAAACTCTAAACCTGAAAAGATCCTCGAGGTGTAATCTTGTAATAACTCAAGATTAAGTAAGGTTTAAGGCTGGGGCCTTATAGTTGGTATGAAAGGTCAGTTTAGATAACTTTAGGAGTTAGAATTCTATTAAATGATTATCCTAAAATATTTTTTTTATGGTCAAATTTAAATGATATAGCATTTGAAGATTACCATGTTGCTTCATATAAGACATGTTTGTTCAGAATGGTTTCCCGCAGAGGAAATAGGGAAGCAGTGCTAGGAAGGCATACAGAAGGAAATAACCTTCTGAATCAGCATCCTGAGATGGTCGGAATTGGAACTGAACAGTTTTTTGCAGTAATGGCGCAGTTGAATCAAGCGATAAATGGTGGAGGTATCCATGCATGAGATCATTCAGATCAACCGCAGAGGAACATGTTAGTAGTGGAACATTTCATGAGGCAACATCCCCCATCATTCAGAGTATCATCTGACCCTGTGTTAGCTGAAGGGTGGATTAAAGCACTGGAGAATATTTTCAATGTCATGGGGTGTTCAGACAATCAAAAGGTTAGTCTTGTTATTTATCATTTTGAGGGTGAAACAGATCAGTGGTGGTCGATGGTTAAAAATATCAGGGACGCTGATGAGATTTATGCTCTCGACTGGGATGAATTCAAAGGTATGTTTCTTGAGAAGTATTTTCCTAAGGCTGTTCAACTTAGGATGGAAAAACAATTCTAGGAATTGAGGCAAGAGGAAGACTCAGTGGCTACCTATGAAGAAAGGTTTACTCGATTGGCAAGGTATGCTCCAAATTTTATCAGAGACCTTGATAGTAAAATCAATCGTTTTTACTCAGGGTTAAAGCCAAAATATCGAAGGGCATTGGCTTCTCGTGAGTTCAAAAGTTATGAAAAGCTTGTTCGATGTACTGAGAAGGCGGAAATGGATTTTGCCGAAGATCAAGTGTTCTATAACAACCAACAGAAGAAGAGACCAAGGTGGCAGGAGAAAGGAAAGAATTCTTCAAAAAAGTCTGATGGTAAGAAAACTAAGTTTCTAGTTTGTGATAAATGTGGTAAAAGGCATGCTGGGGAATGTCTTCTGAATTCTGGAAAGTGCTACCGATGTGGTAAGATGGGACATAAGGCTCGTGATTGCACTAAAAAAGATCAAGGTGAAGGTAAGACCAAATTTGATTTACGGTTAGTGAAATTTTTTAAGTGCAATGAGATGGGTCACTATGCAAATGAGTGTCCGACAAAGAGCTCGAGTGATGGGAAGCAGTTATACTACAAGCAGAAAGGGGTGGTGAAATCCTTTTCAACTACTTCAGTAGATGTCGGGCCATCAAATGAAGTTGTATCAGGTACTTTGTTTGTTTTTTCAGATTATGCCAGTGTGTTATTTGATTCAGGGTCTACACATTCTTTCATCTCTAAAAATTTTTCTAGTAAAATGGGAATACCATCTCAAGAAATGACTCCTGAACTTCTGGTAAAAACACCTGGGGTAAATGTTGAGGCAAAAAGAATTTATAAGAATCTTCCTATCCTTATTTGTGGAAAGAACCTATTTGCAAACCTTATTGTTCTACCTCTAGTAGAGTTTGATGTTATCCTGGGTATATATTGGCTCTCTATTTACCATGCTAAGATTGACTGTAGAGCTAAAGAAGTTTCTTTTCAGAAAGAATTTCGGTTTGTGTACAAGAATAAACCCTTACTGTTGATAACATATCAAGAGGCTGAGAAACTTGTAAAAGATGGAAATGAATGTTACCTTGCAAACATCGTTGAAAATAAAGGAACTGTTCTGATTAATGATGTGCCAGTGGTAAATGAGTATCCTGATGTTTTTCCTGATTAGTTGACTGGAATAATACCAGATCGGGAAGTTGAATTTACTGTTGACTTAGTTCCTGATGCTAAGACAATTTCAAAACCCCCTTATCGAATGACTCAAATTGAACTTTTAGAGTTGAAGGAGAAATTTCAAGATTTATTAGAGAAAGGTTTCATTCAACCTAGCACATCACCATGGGGTGCTCCTGTTTTATTTGTTAAAAAGAAAGATGGTTCTATGAGACTTTGCATTGATTATAGAGCCTTGAATAACATCACTGTAAAGAACAAATATCCTTTGCCTCATATCAATGATTTGTTTGATCAGCTCCAGGGAGCTCAGTATTTTTCAAAGATTGACCTGAGATCGGGGTACCATCAGCTGAAGGTAAAGGAAGCAGACATCCCAAAGACTGCGTTTCGTACAAGATATGGCCATTATGAATTTTTAGTAATGCCTTTTGGGCTAACCAATGCACCTGCTGTATTCATGGACTTAATGAATAGAATTTTCCATGAGTTTTTGGATAATTTTGTGGTGGTTTTCATTGATGATATTTTGGTGTTTTCTAAAATTAAAGAGGAGTATGAAAGACATTTAAGGGTTATTTTTCAAACCTTAAAAGAAAAGAAATTGTATGGGAAATTCAGAAAGTGTGAGTTTTGGTTGCAACAAATTTCTTTCCTTGGTCACATTGTTTCTAAAGATGGGATAACCGTTGATCCTGCAAAAACAAAGGTTGTTGAAGAATGCCCAAGAACCACAAATGTAACAGAGATTCTTAGTTTCCTTGGTTTGGTAGGCTATTAACGAAGTTTTGTTAGAAATTTTTCACGGTTATCTAGTCCAATGACTAAGCTAACTCGGAAGGGTGTTAAGTTTATCTGGACAAAAGAATGTGATGATTGTTTTCAGGAACTGAAAAGAAGATTGGTGAATGCTCCAGTTTTGGCACTACCTTCCAGGAATGGTGAGTTTGTTATATATAGTGATGCTTCATTGAAAGGACTTGGTTGCTTCCTAATGAAGAATGATCAGGTAATTGCTTATGCTTCACGACAGTTGAAAAATCATGAGGTAAATTACCCTACACATGATTTGGAATTAGATGCTGTTGCTTTTTATTTAAAAATTTGGAGGCATCATTTGTATGGAGTAAAGTGTGAAATATATACTGATCACAAAAGTTTAAATTATATATTCACTTAGAAAGAATTGAACATGAGATAGAGGAGATGACTAGAATTAATCAAGGATTATGATTGTACAATTCATTACCATCCGGGAAAAGAAAATAAAGTGGGTGATGCTTTGAGTCGAAAAAGTAATGCTTCATTAGCAATGTTGCGTTTGGAATGTGATCCTTTGGTTAAGGATTTGATAAACTTTGGCATAGAAGTTGTTGGTGCAGGATGTTCTTCTGTTTTGTTTCAGGTATCAGTGAAATCTTCTCTATCAGACAGAATCAAGCAAGCACAGAAGCAAGACAGTGAGTTGCAGAAAAAGGTAGAGATGGTTCAGAAATGTAAGTTGCCTGAATTCAACATTGATAATGATTGCGTTTTGAGATTTGGGAAAAGATTGTGTGTGCCTTGTGATTCACAGTTGAAGAGAGAGTTGTTATGTGAAGCTCATAGTTCTCCATTTTCAGTTCATCCTGGCAGTACTAAGATGTACGGAGATCCGTAGGAGTATTACTGGTGGGATGGAATGAAAAGAGATATTGTTGATTTTACTGTGAAGTGTTTGACTTGTCAACAGGTTAAAGCAGAGCGACAGTTACTGAAAGGGATGCTTCAACCTTTACCAGTGCCAGAGTGGAAATGAGAGAATATATCCATGGACTTCGTTGTGGGATTACCGAAGACATCTCGAGGTAATAATTCAATCTGGGTTATTGTTGATCGCTTAACTAAATCTGCTCATTTCCTTACTATACGAGATACTTTTTCCCTAGATCAACTTTCCTGTTTGTATCTTAAAGAGATAGTCATGTTACATGGAGTTCCCCTCTCCATTGTATCTGACCGTGATCCCAGGTTTACTTCTAACTTTTGGAAGGGCCTTCAAAAGTCATTGGGTACTGAATTAAATTTTAGTACAGCTTTTCATCCTCAATCAGATGGGCAGTCAGAACGAACAATTCAGACATTGGAGGATATGCTATGTGTTTGTTCGATGGATTATCAGGGAAGTTGGGACCAACATCTTTCTTTGGTTGAGTTTTCTTATAATAACAGTTTTCATTCTAGTATACAGATGGCACCATTTGAGGCATTATATGGGAAGCGGTGTCGAACTCCAGCTTTTTGGGATGAAGTGGGTAAAAGAAAGCTGATGGGACCAGAATTGGTAGAAGAGTTGGCAGAAAAAGTTCAACTGATACAGAAACACATGAGAACAGCTTAGAGCATGCAGAAGAGTTATGCGGACAACAGGAGGAAGGATCTCTCTTTTGAGGTAGGTGATCATGTTTTTCTCAAGGTTTCTCCATGGAAAAGTGTGATGAGATTTGGTAAGAAAGGAAAGCTGAGTCCAAGGTTCATTGGACCATATGAAATTCTGGAGAGAGTTGGATCAGTTGCATACAGAGTAACATTACCTCCAAGTTTATCTCAGGTACACAATGTTTTTCATGTTTCTATGCTGAGAAAGTACATGCCAGATCCATCTCATGTTTTGAGTCCAGAGGTAGTTCAGCTGGAAGAGAACCTATCTTATGAGGAACAACCGGTCCAGATTCTTGACCACATGGAGCAAGTGTTACAGAATAAGGTGATTAATCAGGTAAAGTTTTTGTGAAAAAACCACATGATGGAAGATTCAACATGGGAATCTGAAAATGCAATGAGGGATAAGTACCCCCATTTATTCGATAAGTAAATAAATTGCGGGGACACAATTTTATAAAGGGGGGAAGGATGTAACATCCCAAGTAAGTAATGAATTATAGATATTTTTATCTATGTCTATTAGTGAATTAGATAGTGTTTTAGAGGCTTAAAATGAGAATAAATCCAATCTTAAGCATGGAATGCACTAATATTTTTAAAAGATTGTTTTACTGCATTTTAATGGAAAACCATTTTTAAATCTATCTTTTGAAAATTTTATAAGCTATGTTTGTCAAAATAAACTTATTCTTTGTTATTGGGACATCAAAATTTACTTTGTGTGAATTTTTGGTATTTTTCCGATAAAATTCATTTTTTAATGAATAGTGAAAAATGTTGTATTTTAATTCAAAACCACTTTTTAATCTAATTTATTTATATGATTAGATTATCTTTTGAATTGGTTTTAAAGTGAAATTATAATATATTTTTACCATTTAATCCAATGGTGGTCATTGGAATCAATTTCACTTTGAAATTGGACTTAAACTAGTGTCAATCTTTTGATACTTATTGTTTCATAAAAACACGCCATTTGTCATGACAGCGGGAATTAATTATTAAATTAATTAATGCATCTTATATGTTTTAAATTTTGTAAAATAGACATCATTTTTGAATTCAGAATATCAAATATATCTTAGGGTGAAGTTTTGGAATTTTTCTGAAAAACTTCAATTTTTGATGAATAGTGAAACCACTAAGTGGTAGTTAAAGAAACTGATTTTGCGTTTAAATGAAACTTTGCCACTTCTGTGATTTTATTTTCAAAAATCCGACATACATGGTTTTCATTAAGAAGTAAAATGTGGTTCAATGAGATTAAAATAATTTTTTGGTGAATAGTAACTTTTAAGTTCTTAATCGCGATTAGAGGTAATTAGTGTAGTTTAAGGTAAAAATAATGTTTTAATAATATGAGATGAGCTTGAAACATGTCCTACCATCATTGGATGTGTCATGGCCGACCACGAAAATCCATGGGTCAACTTGGGGACCCCATGGAGCCACTTTGGTAGGGAAATGACATAAATAACTTTTTATTTAATGTAAAAGTAAAAATAACACAAACATGAGATGTTTTACTAAAACAATTTTTACATGGGGTTATACAAGTCAGATTTCTGATTATAAATAGTAATTGGAAAGATAAAAAGATTTAATACATCATAGTATTTTTTTTATAATTTTTAGACTTTAAATAAATTAAATTATTTATGACATCATGATGATGCAGCGATTACCTCATTAATAAAGGATTTAAATAAAATGAAATGATAATGTAAACTCTATGACATACACATGTCCAAAACCTATTGGATGGGTGGATTTCGAACCCTTATCACCTTACCCTCAAATTATATCAATGTGGGACCTTTTTAATCCGAAAATCATTTTAAAATAAAGTAACATTTCTTTACTTTCCAAGAGTGCCCATCATCTCCTCTTATAAAAGGCCCCCACCTCTACCTCTTTACCCACACTTCCAAAGCCTTTGGATCGGCCAACCCCTGCCCATTTTGTCTTTACACTTCCCTCTCTTACTCCTTGAAGCCTCACTTTGGGCAAAAGTCTTCCCAAGGAAGCCTTTGAGCTCAAACCAAAGGGAGTTACCCGATTTTAAGGTAATGTCTTCACTTGAATGTTTTTGTTTTATTTTGATTCTACAACCCCCTAAACTCTTTTTATTCATTTATTTTGTAACAACTACAGTATCTTCAATATACTAGGATGTTTTTACAATAAGGATTCGAGCTAAACCTACACGCACCTACATCTAATGGTTAAAGAACATACTGTTTCCGTGGATGACGAATTTCTGCCTCCCGAAACGATGATTGTTCCACATTCTTATAACACCTTAAAAGGTGGCCATTAAGATGACACTATATTTATATATGATATTTAATATGTTTATGTTTTCCTTAAGATTCTGTATTTTTCATTTTGGGCATACCTTTATGGTTTCCATTATGGGTAAACGCGATATCTTCATTTAAGTGCGGACTACCACCCCCTCAAAGTGATTTGATTCGTTAATACCATATATGGGACGTATAAAGGATGAAGTTATGATATTATATATGATATTACACTGGAATTATAATATACCTTTATATCATTATGATTCCATTCTATAAAATACGAAATAGAAATGAAAGTAGCGTTCATGCGTACGTACGGCTTACCGTCTCCATGAACGGTGCATTTCATTTGTTACCACTAAATGATTATTTGATATTATAAATACATTTATATGATAGATATATATGATATATATGATATCCAAATCAAGAATGTCATTCTGGATATAAAGAACCTTTGACCACACGAACAACATGTAATTGTAAGAAGTCCACTTTCGACTTAAGAACCAAATATCGACAAAACGAACATTATTAACTTAAATGATTACATAATGTTTATAACATGGAAATAAGTGATATAAAAGGAATAATGAACTTGAAAAAGGTTCTTAAACAAGTATAAATTAACTCAAGTTTATTATTCAGGAGATTAAAGAACGATCAAGTCAAGTCGGAATACGAGGTATGGGACTTCGTCTCAATCTCCTTTCATTGAGGCATATTTTGTTTTATACACAACCTTCTTTTATACGGTGTATAAACCCCTTTGACTTTTAAGTTTATTCAAAAGGAATCTCTTTTTATATGAAGCATTTACTAAACGACAAAAGGGAATGTTTTTGTCGTACGTATGTGGCGAAAACGACTTCTCCGCCACCGTGACCATTATTTGAGTTTCAGATTCCTCAACAAGCCATACCTTTTTATTAAAAGAAAAATAAATACCATGTTTTAATTTTCTTTTATTTTGGTATTGAAATTGGTTTTCATAATGTTTTTATATCAACGTGTTGTATTGATATCTTGTGATTGAAAGGTGGAAATGTTATGTTTCCTTTATGCATGTTTTATGTGAAATGATTATGTTGAGGTTCTTGGGCATTATTATGAAGACGGTTCGTTCCGTGATAAACTAAGGGCGGGTGAGCCCGATATAGCTCTCCAATGCATTGGGTAACGCGAAGGAGTGAAACGTTAAGGTTTCTCTGAAGAGATTTAGGGAATATACTGTGATGGGTATTCCAAACGTAACCAAGAGGGTTACTCCCTAAGTAAGAATGTTATGAATGCCTCAAGTTACCTTTATGTATTATGATTTCTATGATTTATTCATGATTTTATGAGGTATGTTAAAGTGCTTATGTTTTATGGGTAAAGTATGATTTCATTATTATGTATATATGTACCCATGTTTCCTTTCCATATTTTTATATCCCTTACTGAGCTTTTTATGCTCAACCCAAGTTTTTGAAATGTTTTTCACAGGTCAATGGAAAGGTACATGATATGATGATAATGTCAAGCAAGTGTCAATAAAGAATCCATGTTTTATTTTAAATATGTTTCCATTGATGGGAAAAATGAATACTATGTTTTATGTAACCACTTTATTTAAATGTGGAATGTAATGAAAGTTTTATGTTCTAATTCTCTAAAACTCTAAACCTGAAAAGATCCTCAAGGTGTAATCTTGTAATAACTCAAGATTAAGTAAGGTTTAAGGGAGTTACCCGATTTTAAGGTAATGTCTTCACTTGAGTCCTTTTGTTTTATTTTGCTTCTCCAACACCATAAACTATTTTTATTCATTTATTTTGTAACAACTACAGTATCTTCAATATACTAGGATGTTGTTATAATAAGGATTCGAGCTACACCTACACACACCTACATCTAATGGTTAAAGAACATACTGTTTCCGTGGATGGTGAATTTCTGCCTCCCGAAACGATGATTGTTCAACATTCTTTTAACACCTTCAAAGGTGTCCATTAAGATGAAACTATATTTATATATGATATATAATATGTTTATGTTTTACTTAAACTTCTGTATTTTTCATTTTGGGTATACCTTTATGGTTTCCATTATGGGTAAACGCGATATCTTCATTTAAGGAAGTGCGGACTACCGCCCCCTCAAAGTAATTTGATTCGTTAATACCATATGTGGGACATATAAAGGATGAAGTTATGATATTATATATGATATTACACTAGAATTATAATATACCTTTATATCATTATGATTCCATTCTATAAAATACGAAATAGAAATGAAAGTAGCGTTCATGCGTACGTACGGCTTACCGCCTCCCTGAACGGTGCATTTCATTTCTTACCTCTTAATAATTATGTGATATTATAAATACATGTATATGCTAGATATATATGATATATATGATATCCAAATCAGGAATGTCATTCTGGATATAAAGAACCTTTGACCACACGAACAACTTGTAATTGTAAGAAGTCCACTTTCGACTTAAGAACCAAATATCGACAAAATGAACATTATTAACTTAAATGATTACGTAATGTTTATAACATGGAAATAAGTGATATAAAAGGAATAATGAACTTGAAAAAGGTTATTAAACAAGTATAAATTAACTCAAGTTTATTATTTAGGAGATTAAAGAACGATCAAGTCAAGTCGGAATACGAGGTATGGGACTTCGTCTCAATCTCCTTTCATTGAGGCATATTTTGTTTTATACACAACCTTATTTTATACGGTGTATAAACCCCTTTGACTTTTACATTTATTAAAAAGGAATATCTTTTTATACGAAGAGTTTACTAAACGACAAAAGGGAATGTTTTTGTCGTACGTATGTGGTGACAATGACTTCTCCGCCACCGTGACCATTATTTGAGTTTCGGCTTCCTCAACAAGCCATACCTTTTTTTAAAAGAAAAATAAATACCATGTTTTACTTTTCTTTTATTTTGGTATTGAAATTGATTTTCATAATGTTTTTATATCAATGTGTTGTATTGATATTTTGTGATTTAAAGGTGGAAATGTTATGTTTCCTTTATGCATGTTTTATGTGATACGATTATGTTGATGTTCTTGGGCATTATTATGAAGACGGGTGGTTCTGTGATAAACTAAGGGCTGGTGAGCCTGATATAGCTCTCCAATGCATTGGGTAACGCGAAGGAGTGAAACGTTAAGGTTTCTCCGAAGAGATTTAGGGAATATACTGTGATGGGTATTCCAAACGTAACTAAGAGGGTTACTCCCTATGTAAGAATGTTATGAATGCCTCAAGTTACCTTTATGTCTTATGATTTCTATGATTTATTCATGATTTTATGAGGTATGTTAAAGTGCTTATGTTTTATGGGTAAAGTATGATTTCATTCTTATGTATATATGTACCCATGTTTCCTTTCCATATTTTTATATCCCTTACTGAGCTTTTTATGCTCAACCCAAGTTTTTGAAATGTTTTTTACAGGTCAAGGGAAAGGTACATTATATGATGATAGTGTCAAGAAAGTGTCAAGAAAGAATCCATGTTTTATTTTAAATATGTTTCCATTGATGGGAAAAATGAATACTATCTTTTATATAACCACTTTGTTTAAATGTGGAATGTAATGCAAGTTTTATGTTCTAATTCTCTAAAACTCTAAACCTGAAAAGTTCCTCGAGGTGTAATATTGTAATAACTCAAGATTAAGTAAGGTTTATGGCTGGGTCCTTATAGTTCTTGATTGGTTTCTTAGATCTACTTAGATCTACTTCTCTTCTTCTCTCGGTTCCTTGGATCCACACCCGTTGTGGGTAGATCTAAGTGTGTGGTACTAGATTTGATGAGATTTGGTCTTGATCTTTCTAGGAGAAGAGATCTAAGGTGGGTTCTTGAAGAAGCAACCTAGTTTTATTGAGTGTTCTCGGCCGTTGTGGTCTTGGTCAAAACCTTCAAGGTAGGTGGTCCCGTACCGACTTTCCAAATGGTTTAGCATTGCATTTTCTTGATTTATTTCAATTGTTGATTTAAATTCAATTTCTTAAATTTTCTTTCAATTAACTGATAAAAACTCGATTCCATTGAATTGAGATATTTGAAATGGTTTTGGCATAGAAATGTGGGAAAACCCCAATTCCATTGAATTGGGTGTGTTTATGGAAATTTGGTCGATTTAAATTGTTTAATTTAAATTATGGATTTGATGGAAATGTTTTCAATTAAATTGTTGAATTTAATTGGTGATGCGTCGCCGGAAGCTCAAAACGAGTAAGTGAAGAGGAGCAGCGTAATGTAGCCGAATGACCGAGGCTTAAAGGCAATGCCACCCGCCAAGGTTTCTCCACGCTTAAAGACAACGTCACCAGCGATGGAGATGCACCACCAATTCCGGGCAAAGGGAAGAGGCTAAAGCAAGAAGATTGCACAACAAACTTCAAAATCCCGTCACATTCATGCATCCCCATTACAAAGGAGTGAAAATACAATATAAAGACAAAATAAATAAAGAAAAATGCTCCAATTCGAGTTACAAGACATGGGGAACCCAAAAGGCACATAAAAAGAATAAAATAACACTTTCTCATGCCATTTAATGACCCCACTAGCCAAAGTAGCGGGATTCCCTCTTAATGATGCTTTTCTCCACCTTCTCTCTCCTCATTAATGTGCAGCTACGAATTTCCACCATTTTCCATGTGGATAAATGATTTTGGGTCCCAAATAAGTGTGTTGTGGCCCACCATAGTGTTGGACATCAAGAAGTGTGGGCTGGTCCAATTCGAACAACAATTGGGCTTGGAATTTTTATCAAGCCCAAAATTATTCTCCTTGGGCTGAATCTGATCCATATCATTCTCCCCCGGTTGAAGAGGATTTGCCCTCAAATCCACGACATCATCTTCTTCAATGTAAGTAGATAAGTCCCCAATGTTGAATGTTGCAGAAACGCTGCCAAAATCATCTGGTAAATCAATTTTGTAGGCATTGTTTCCCACTCGTTCAAGCACTTTGAATGGACCTTCAGCTCGTGGTGCCAGCTTGCTCTTCCTTTTGGATGGAAATCTCTCCTTGCGAAGGTGAATCCACACTTTGTCTCCAGGTTGGAAAATAGTCTGCTTCCGATGCTTGTTTGCTCGCCTCTTGTATGCCTCATTAGACTTCTCTATTTGAGCACGAATAGATTCATGGAGCTTCTTCATCTGCTTTGTCTTCTCCTCCGCATCAATATTTACCTGAAAATCAAGAGGCAAAGAGCACAATTCTATAGGAGTGATTGGATTGATTCCATAAACCACTTCGAATGGAGAATGTCGGGTGGTAGCACTGGGAGATCTATTGTATGCAAATTCAGCTTGTGCAAGTTGCAAATCCCAATCTCTCATGCTCTTGTTCACCAATGTTCTCAGAATAGTGCCCAATGTACGATTGGTAACTTCTGTTTGCCCATCCGTTTGAGGGTGATGGGATGTGCTGAAAAGAAGTTTCGTACCGAATTTCCCCCATAATGTTCTCCAAAAATGGCTGAGAAATTTTGTGTCTCTATCCGAAACGATGCTGCGAGGAATTCCATGAAGGCGAACAATCTCTTTGAAAAACAATTCTGCCACTTTCACTGCATCTTCAGTCTTATGACAAGGTATGAAATGAGCCATCTTAGAAAATCGATCAACAACAACCATTATTGAATCTTTACCTCGCTGAGTCTTTGGTAAAGCCATAATGAAATCCATGCTGAGATCTTCCCATGGCTGCTCCGGAATAGGTAACGGAGTGTATAAACCAGGCTTGAAATGACTCTTTGCTCTTTGACATGTTCCGCATCTTGAAAGAATAGCTTGGACATTTGATTGCATCTTCGGCCAGTAGAAATGCTCTTTTAGTATCTCCAAGGTTTTATGGATTCCAAAATGACCAGCAAGTCCCCCTTCATGTGCTTCCCGAATAAGCAAGTCCCTGTAATTACCCTTTGGAACACACAACTTGTTTCTCTTAAAGAGAAACCCATCATGTACAGAATAATCCTCCACAAATCCATCTTGACATTGGATTAAAATAGAATTAAACTCCATATCATGCTGATAATCTTCTCTCATAAGCTGAAATCCAAGAATTCGAGCATCAAGAATTGTAAGTAATGCATACCTCCGAGATAAAGCATCTGCCACTAGATTATCTTGCCCCTTCTTGTATTTTGACACAAATGAGAATGATTGTAAGAATTCCACCCACTTTGCATGACTCGAACTCAGCTTGTGTTGACCATTGATAAACCTCAAAGCCTGATGGTCAGAATGAAGAACAAACTGCTTCGGTCTCAAATAATGAGACCAATGATCTAGGGCTCTTATAACCGCATAAAATTCCTTATCATAGGTGCTGTAATTCCTCCTTGAATCATTCATTTTCTCGCTGAAATATTCAATAGGGCGCTTGCTTTGGATGAGAACAGCGCCTATCCCAACTCCACTTGCATCACATTCCACTTCAAAGACTTGATCAAAATCAGGCAACGCCAAAACCGGTGCTTCACACAACTTTTTCTTAATGATTTCAAATGATTCATTTGCTGCCTTTGACCACTCAAATTTCCCCCTTTTCAAGCATTCAGTGATAGGTGCCATAATAGTGCTGAAATTGGAAACAAAGCGACGATAAAAAGATGCCAAACCGTGGAAACTTCTTACTTCGGTAATGGATTCTGGTTGTGGCCAGGACTTGATTGCTTCCACTTTTGATTCATCCACCATGATGCCTTCTTTGGTTACCACATATCCCAAAAACACCACTTCTGTTGAAAAGAACTCGCATTTTTCAAGCTTCCCATATAGCTTTTGTTTCCGTAGAACATCAAATACCCACCGAAGATGATCCACATGGCTCTCCACATCCTTGCTGTAAATCAAAATGTCATCCAAATAAACTACCACAAATTTACCAATAAATGGTTTCAGAACTTCATTCATGAGTCGCATGAATGTGCTAGGAGCATTTGAGAGGCCGAATGGCATGACCAGCCACTCAAACAATCCGCCTTTAGTTTTGAAGGCTGTTTTCCACTCATCCCCTTCCTTCATTCGAATCTGGTGGTATCCACTACGAAGATCAACCTTTGAAAAGATTGATGAACCATGCAATTCATCAAGCATATCATCGATTCGTGGGATGGGATACCTGTATTTGATGGTAATATTATTGATAGCTCTACTATCAATGCACATGCGATACGTACCATCTTTCTTTGGCACCAATAATGCTGGAACAGAACACGGGCTCATGCTTGGCCTTATAAAGCCTCGATCCATCAACTCATCTACTTGCTTCTGCAATTCCCTTGATTCTCCAGGATTACACCGATATGCTGGTTTATTTGGCAATTGTGCACCCGGAACGAGATCAATCTGGTGTTCAATGCCTCTAAATGGTGGTAATCCTGCTGGAAGATCATTAGGAAAAACATCATGATATTACCCAATTAAGGAATGAGCTAAAGGATGTTGATGACTCTTCTCCTCATGGCATGACTTTTCCATCATCAATAAAGCAAAAACTGGCTTTTGCTTATTTATGGATTTCTCCACTTGAGCTTTGCTGATAAAGAGACTACCTTTGGGTACTTCCGGAACAGATTTTTCTTGAAGAGTTTGGGACGGCTTCAAAGGAGAAAGTGTGATATTCTTTTCCCCAGATCGAAAAGAATAAGTGTTCTTCCTCCCATCATATTTCACTTCCCTGTCAAACTTCCAAGGCCTACCCAACAACAAGTGACAAGCATCCATAGGAATAACATCACACAGTACTTCATCAGCATAGTTCTTACCAATGGAGAATGAAATTAGAACCTGTTTTTTGACTTGGAGTGTGCTCCCATTGTTCAACCATTGCAATTTATATGAGTGAGGATGATTCTGAGTTGGAAGCTTCAATTTCTCCACTAGTGTTGTTGAAGCCACATTTGTACAGCTCCCACTATCAATAATCACCATGCATACCCGCTGATTAATGGTGCAGCGAGTTTGGAACAAGTTTTCTCTTTGATCTTCTTCCGGGCAGATTTGAGCTTGCAAAACTCTTCGTAGCACCAGCATGTTTCCCACATCAGCTTCTTCCACAACATGTTCCTCATTTTCAGTTTCTTCACCATCATGTTCATCCTCTTTGATTGCCTCTTCAATTTCTTCAATCTCTTTAATAGTAATAATCCGGTTGTTAGGGCAATTGGCCTGAAAATGACCATACCCATGGCATTTGAAACACTTTCGATTCCCACGTTCAAAGGAGTTCGACTTCCCTTTTGTTTGTTCCATAGCCTTCTCTTTCCCTTTTTCCAGCATCTTGTTCCTTCCAAATTCCTTCTCAACAACACCAGATTTATTAGAAGAAATACCCTTATAAAAAGTTGTACCTCTATTGTAGTTTTTGAGCGCCGGTGCCCTTGAGGTCCGCTTTTGCTTTTCCACCTTGATCGCCAGCTTGCAAACATCATCAAGTGAGCATAATGATTACAACTCCACTGAATGTGCAATTTCTTCATTTAATCCACCCAAAAAACTTGCAATTGTTTGCTCTTTATATTCTGGAACATCACTTCGCATCAATAAACGATCAAATTCCCGAATGTACTCTTCAACAGACTTATCTCCTTGTCGTAGGCTATGCATTCGAAAATAAAGATCTTGCTTATAATTCTCAGGCAGAAATCGTCTCCTCAAAAGCTTTTTCAACTTCTCCCATGAGCGTATCTTGCCTTTATCATCACGTTCCCGCTGTTTCTTCAGATTTTCCCACCAAAGTGATGCATAATCTTTAAATTTCAGAATGGCTACCTTGCACTTCTTCTCGTCAGAACAATTCTTAAATTCGAAGAACCGTTCGATTTCCCGCATCCAATCCAGAAAATCATCCGGATTCATACTCCCATAAAAATCTGGAATGTCGATCCTCAACCCTCTTTCAATGTCTTCATCATCTCTTCTTCTTCGCATATCTACCTCTGAATCGCTGGAATCATCACCATTTGCATGATCTTCATAAAATGGTGCTGGATTGCGTCTATTATGTGGTGATGGACGTCGAGGATGTCGCTGCGGTGGAGGGGAGTCAGGTCGCCGTGCTCTCAAAAGTTGAGCAAGTTGCTCACCGATTTGAGTAATTTGTGATTGTAGCTGTGCATTAGCTATTTCCCATGGAGCAGGAGGAGTAGAAGATCCGCTCTTGCGAGACATGATGGAGAGTAATAAGAAGAATGTGATAGAACTTACTCGTTGGAACCGCGCCTCTGATACCAATTGATGCGTCGCCGGAAGCTCAAAACGAGTAAGTGAAGAGGAGCAGCGTAATGTAGCCGAATGACCGAGGCTTAAAGGCAATGCCACCCGCCAAGGTTTCTCCACGCTTAAAGACAACGTCACCAGCGATGGAGATGCACCACCAATTCCGGGCAAAGGGAAGAGGCTAAAGCAAGAAGATTGCACAGCAAACTTCAAAATCCCGTCACATTCATGCATCCCCATTACAAAGGAGTGAAAATACAATATAAAGACAAAATAAATAAAGAAAAATGCTCCAATTCGAGTTACAAGACATGGGGAACCCAAAAGGCACATAAAAAGAATAAAATAACACTTTCTCATGCCATTTAATGACCCCACTAGCCAAAGTAGCGGGATTCCCTCTTAATGATGCTTTTCTCCACCTTCTCTCTCCTCATTAATGTGCAGCTACGAATTTCCACCATTTTCCATGTGGATAAATGATTTTGGGTCCCAAATAAGTGTGTTGTGGCCCACCATAGTGTTGGACATCAAGAAGTGTGGGCTGGTCCAATTCGAACAACAATTGGGCTTGGAATTTTTATCAAGCCCAAAATTATTCTCCTTGGGCTGAATCTGATCCATATCAATTGGGGAAAAGAAATGTGTAATGATGGAAGTGGTTTTGAATGGATTTCAAACTTATGAAAATGGATTAAAATGATTTGATAGAAACCCATTGGTTTTATCTTTTGAGAAAGGCATGTTTTGAATAAAACATTTTTTGGTTTTAAATGGAATGAAATTGGCACTTTTGAAATGGAAGAATGAGATTGATCGTATTTTAAGCATTCTTAAAATAGTTCTCCCATCATGTAAGAGCGCATGCAAGCCTTAGGTAGTTAGTGGGTTATTTGGATACACTCTACGCTATGACAACTTTCTAAAACATACATGCAGCGGGTCACATCCACGATGGGTTGGTGACGAGTCTCCTTTGGACAGTGTCATAGGGACGTGTGTATACACATTTTTCTGAGTTCACATAGAGAGTGAGGAATCCTATAACTGGTTAATACTATCATACCTTTTGGAAGATGACCATGTTTCTCTCTTTTTTATTTATATTTGAGATATAAATGTATGCTAATGCTTGTGAACTGCTTTACATGCCTTCTGAATTTATATAAACTATTTTATATAAATGTTTTATTTAAGCCATTATTTTAGAAATATTCCATCATTTGGAAAGCCTTTGCTTAAAGTATTTATTTCCATCATTTGAAAATGTTTAGAATATTTTGTTAGAATATGCTTTTGAATTGCCAAACCTGTTTATTTGAAAATTGAAATATTTTCTTTGGATAATCTGTATTTGGTATCTATTACGGAATCCTTGGTGGTATCCTACTGGGCTTAGGCTCACACCCTACTTTTTCCTTCAGGTGTTTGTAGATTTCCTTCTTCCAGGCTTGAGAAAAGGGAAGAAATCTCTTGTAGGAGGATCCAGTGGTTGATCTTCTCTTGGTGAATTGTGTCCTTAGGGAATTTGGGACTGATTTTCCATTTTTGGTACTTGGTTTGTAGTACTATGGGATTTTTATGCCTCTTTGTTTTCTGGTACTTTACTCACGGTGGAGTTTCTTTTGTAATGCATACTATTGTCGTTTTCTATTGCTTCCGCATTCTTGTGTCAGAAATCGTTCCCACTTGCATGTTGTGTGATGCCAGGTGCTAGTCGCTGACTCGTGGGGATCAGAAACACCCTTCGGGCTATGTCAGGGCTGGCTCGGTTATCAGGTTACCAGGGTACCCGAGCTGGTTCGTGACACCTAGTGTAGTAGAGACCAACTAGAGTGCTGAGCCTGCAGCAGAATGAGTCATCTCTAGAGATTTTATAGGACCTTTCCACTGGTTTCTAGTGAGAGAGGATCTATACCAACTCTGAATTCTGGAATGAGATCTATGGTACCGTGCCAGGCACGAAGCTGGAATACCTCTGGTCGTTCAAGTCGAGGAGGTAATCAAGGTCGATGAAGCCATACATAGGTTGTGCAACGTTAGCAGAGCAGACTTTCTCAGGGAGGTCTGGTTGCGACTCAGGGTTGTGGATTTGGCCAGTTATATGCAGTACACCCTACACCTGAGTAGCAGAGTACCAGACCATCTACAATATGAGGTACAATCTTAGTAGCCTTGACTTTAGTACCAGTTTTGTTTGACACAGGCGCCTCACACTCATTCATATCCGTGGGTATCCTCTCGAGATAGACGACTATCATTTCTTATGAAACCTTTTTGTCCTCTAAATGTCATGCTTTGACATAATTCTCGGGATTGAATGGTTGGTACTATTTCAAGCCCATATTGATTGTTATTTCCAGGGGTGTCTATCTTATCACCCGAGGGCAGTAGCTATGTTCACAAGGGAGAATAAGATATGTTCAAGCAACTTGAGCTGGACCTGAGCATCATGGGATGGGCGGAGTGTTAGCTCAAATTACCGACTTTTATCTAGATGACCAGAGAGTACGACATGTTGACTTTCCTCCAGTGGTGGACTAATTCATAGATGTATTTCTTAATGAATTCTCTTGACTACCTCCCGAGAGAGGTAGATTTCACCATCGAACTTATACCATGAGCAGAACCCGTATCTATTCATCCGTATAGGATGACTCCTATCGAGATTTAGGAACTCAAGAGACAGTTAGAGGACTTAGAAGACAAAGAGTTTATACAACCCAATACTTCTCCTTGGGGTTCACTTGACCTTTTCACTAAGAAGGTAGATGGTACCCTGAGGCAGTGTGGATTACCGGCAGTTGAATTAGTTTATAGTTGAGAATCAATACCCACTTCCTCGTATAAAGGATCTCTTTGACCACCTTAAAGGAGCCAGAGTCTTCTCGAAGATTGATTTTAGATCAATCTATCATTTGGTGTGAGTCAAACCCTTATATACTTACAAAAATCTGAAGCAGATATGGACTTTACGAGTATATGGTTATGTTGTTCAGTCTAATGAACACACCTGCCTTTTTTATGGCCTTGATGAATTGGGTTTTCCACCTGTACCTGAATGATTTTGTGGTTGTTTTTGTGGATGACATCTTCATATACTCTCAGACTAGACACAATCATGCAAAACACCTTGAAATCATACTGAGTACACTAATAGTGCATATGATCTATGCTAAGCTCACCAAATTCTACTTTTGGATCGACAAAGTCTACTTCCTAGGTCACATTATATCCGAATCCGAGATATCTGTAGATCCAGAGAAGGTGAGAACCGTTGTTTCTTTGGAGCATCCCAAGAACATTTTTGACATTCAAGGATTCTTGGGATTAACTGGTTACTATTGGAACTTCATTTAGAACTTTTCACACCTTACAACACCTCTTAAGGGCTTAGCCAAGAAGGGTGTAAAGTTTACACATAGTCTAAAGCTTGTGAGAAGACCTTCCAGGATTTGATAGGAAGGTTGACCTTATCACCGATCTTGATTTTACCTGAGCCTGGAAGAGGCTATATAGTTTATTGTGACACCTCAGGTGCCGGGCTAAGAGTTGTTTTGATTCAAGGGGAATGGGTCATGGTGTACGAGTCTCATCAGTTGAGACCTCACGAATGAAATTACCCGACACACGATCTTGAGTTAACAGCTATTGTTCATGCCTTACGTTGTCAGACAAATTACTTGCTGGGGGAGCGGTTTATGGTATACACAAACATAAAATCCTCAAATACATTTTCTCTCAGCGTGATTTGAACCTCCGACAACAAAGATAGGTTGAATTTATCCAATATTTTGACTTTGATTACATGTCATGGAAAGACAACATCATTGCTGATGCTTTGAGTCGAAAGACTTAGACTCAAGTTTTTTAGGAAGCTAGCAGTGAATGAAAATTGATGACTCTTTCTAAAATGAATCTGAAAGTTCAAGAATGTCACGACCAGTATTTTATCGTGACTTTATCTTTGGATTTATCACTTCTGGATAGGATAAAGAGGAGACAAATTTCATATCCCGAAGGCTTGGTCCTGAGGGAAAGTGTTTCAGGTAAGGTGCCACCGCCGGGTCGGGTTGTTGATGAGGAGGAGATCCTACTTATCCATGAGAATTTCTGGGTTCCTGCAAGCATGTGAGAGGAATTTATGCAAGAATCTCATGCTTATAAGTGGGAAATACAGCCCAGATTCAGAGAGATGTACCGTGATATGCGCTGCCAGTATTGGTGGCCTGAGATGAAAAAGGAAATGACAGACTTTGTTACTCGGTGTTCCACCTGTTAGCAGGTGATGTTGGAACACTAGCGACCTTCTGGACTTTTACAACCATTACTCGTCTCGGAATGGAAATGAGACGATGTCACCATGGGTTTTGTGATAGGGTTATTGAAGTCTCATAGATTCATTTATGCAGTATGGTTAATTGTGGACATGCTAACAAAGGTTGTCCACTTCTTGCATAT
Organism: Viscum album; assembly: GCA_963277665.1. Taxonomy (NCBI): domain Eukaryota; kingdom Viridiplantae; phylum Streptophyta; class Magnoliopsida; order Santalales; family Viscaceae; genus Viscum; species Viscum album. The sequence continues at coordinate 547,335,734 of OY728140.1, forward strand.
CCGAGAGACCTTCTCAGTGGATGATCTTGGGAGGTTATATGTCCGAGAGATTATCCGTCTTCATGGGATTACACATACCATTGTATCATACAAGGACTCTTGGTTCACTTCTCGGTTCTAGTAGGGGTTGTAAAAGGATCTTGGTTCACTGGTACTTTTGAGTACAACATACCACCCTCAGATCGACGGTCAGTTTGAGAACACTAATACATGTATTGGATGACATGCTCAGTGCATGTGTTCTTGATTTTGGAGGTTCTTGGGGAAAACTCTTGCCTCTTGTAGAGTTTTCCTATAATAATAGTTTCCAAGAGATTATCCATATGACTACTTACTTACAAGGCACTCTACGGCAGGCCATGCCGTTCACCTCTATGCCGGTTAGAGGCATGGGAGATCGCCCTAATGGGACCACGTCTCATTCAGGAGACATCATAGCATGTACATTTGACCAGGAAACATATGACTACGGTTCAGTCTAGGTAGATGTCATATGTTGATCATCGTCGTCGTCACTGTCACCGACCTATGGAGTTTGAAGTAGCGGATTAGGTCTTGTGAGTTTCACCTAAATTGGGACATCAGTGAATTAAGTTTCAAGGTAAGCTTCCATCTAGATTCGTTGGACCTTTTAAGATCTTGGAGAGTCGGGCCGATACATATCAGATAACTCTTACTTAGCTATATAGGGATATGCACAATGTCTTTCATGTTTCTTAGCTTCGCTGTTATCACTATAACTTGTCTCATGTCCTTGATTCTAGGAAACTTGAGTTGGAGGCTGATGTTTCTTTTGAGGAGTATCCAGTTCGTATTATTGATCGTAGCACAAAGGCTCTCCGAGTTAGGACAATTCCTATGGTTCGGGTGCTATGCCAACATGACTATATACAGGAGGAGATGCGTGAATGAGATTCCGACGTACATGCTCAGTGGTAATAGTTTTTTCTCAGATGCATCTCAACCACCCTTGGAATGGCAACTTGGGGACGAATTGTGTTAAGGAGGAGAGGTTGTAAGATCCTGATTTTTCCATTAAGATACAAATACTTTAATTTTCAGTATAAACCTCTTGTCTTACCTTAATGAAAGTACCCAAGGGGCTAGAGGAGGTTTTAGTAGGTTTCAGGAAGGTTTCAGGGCTTGGAGTTGAGGTTTTTAAAGAGGCAGAATGTGGCACACAGTTAGTACACAATTCGGCTAACCGTGCACCTTAACTGCGTGACTAAAAGAAGTAGGGGAATGGTTTGATAAACCATGCAATTGAGGATAGAAAACCATGTAATGTCTGTAATAAATTGTAGGTACAATTTGAACGGTTTGTCTAACCACATGCTTAGATCGTGCGGGGTGTGGCCTCCTGGACAGTGGGTACCACACAGTTAACACACGGTTTGGAAAACTGTGCGACCAAACCGTTTGTACCTTAAAAAGGTTGGAAATTGTCGTTTTCCCATCCTTTGACTTAAATATAAAATCATCCTTCCCATTTGTGTGTATAACATCCCACCGAGGCTCCCCATCTCACTCTTCAAGGTTTTGATGGATCTCTTTTATCTGGACTCCGATCTGATCATCGTTCGTCACGTTGGATCACCCTTTGTAAGTCTAACAATCCTCTGTCTTATTTCTTTGGTTTTCTTTATCGTCTTGGGTGTTATATCCATGCGAGCTAATATACCCTATTTTCATGGATTTTGTCTAGTTTTTCATTTTCTCTCATTCCAACCCATATCTGAGGTTGATACTGAACGAGGAATCTCCTACAGGGCTAAGGTAGGAAGTATAATCCTTTTCCCTAAAAATCTTTATGTTTATAATTTGTGTTGTTGTGCTGTACACCGGACTATCTGTGCGATGCCTCTAAAATGTGCAACTATTTTAATTAATCACCTAGACTATGACCCCTTAACACTGTTGGAGGTTGATGACCTCAACCCAAACCACCAATTAGCGTGTTTTCGATTAAATGGCATTGACAATGCTTCCTTGTTTGTAACCAAAACACCCCTAAGGCGTGTTTGGTTTGACACTTATAAAAAGGAATGAACTAAATGAATTAATTTTTGCGGAAATGGTGGGATAAATAAGCAAAAAATGACAAATGATTCACAAAAGAGTAAAAGGAAAAATACAAAAGAATGATAAGAAGATCACACGACACAACAATTTATGTGGTTGGGAAAAATTCCTACGTTCACAGATATAGAATCACTTCATTAATTTGGGAGTAGAATTACAGGGTGATAATTAGAGTTTCATACACAAAAACCCTAGCTTGAATGAGTTAATAAAGAAGACAATGCACTATTCCACAAACCGCACAGTAAGTCCACTGTGATGCAGTGCCACAACCACCTAAGTCCGCACTGATATAGTGTCAGTGGTGGGAAGTCCAAGGAACTATAGTACCATTGTCCCCAAAGGCCGAGATGCAATAATGCCCTGTCAGTGTCACTTGGTCAGCTATGATACAATGCTATATCGGTGTCGTCGGTCAGTACTGAGACGTCCAACGACCTCACCACAGAGATCAAACTACAGAGTTATGGTATGGGCCACTAACATTCAACCCAAATTCATCCAAAACGGACTGAGCATACACTATTCAAACAATCTCCCACTTGGATCCTGATATGCTATGCTGACATGCTTCGATGCTATTGACTTGGACAACTTATTTAATTAGTGCTCCTCTTCTTCACTAATCAGTGTGCTTTCATTCACAACTTTAATTTCAAGTTGAAGATTTATGAAATACTTCCCTTATGCGCTCCCATAGTGGTTTTCCATATTTTGCCTCTCATCCTCCATTCATCAGTGGAGACCAACAGAGGCACAATAGTGCCTCAATTTATCTTTCACCATTGACTTCGTCAACATTTATGTCAGATTTTTGGTTCCATGAATCTTTTGTAATTTCAACAACCCATCCTGTATCAAGCCTCTAATAAAATGATACTTCAATTGAATGCGTTTCATCTGGGCATGAAACACTGAGTTCTTTTCAAGATGCATAACACTCTAATTGTCATAGTGCAATGCATTTTCTCTTGCTTTATATCCAGTTCATCAAATAAGTTCTTCAACCAAACCATCTCCTTCCCAGTTTCTGTTACAACAATGTACTCTGCCTCTGTAGTAGATAGAGCCACCACCTTATGCAATTGAGATAACCAACTTACTATAGTTCCTCCATAGATAAATACATAACCTATGGTACTCCTCCTACTATCGACATCACCTCTAAGATCAGCATCCACATACCCATGTAATGATTTTCCTTTCCCAAAACACAGAGATACTTCCTCACTTCCCTTCAGATACCTCAGTATCCACTTCATAGCTTCCCAATGTTATTTTCTAGGGTTAACCATGTACTTTCTCACAACTCCCACTACATGAGCAATGTCAGTTCAAGTACAGACCATGACTTACATCAGAATTCCAACAACTGATGTGTATGGAACCTTTTCCATATACTCAACATATTCTGCCGTCTTCGGTAATTGCTCCTTTGATAATTTGAAATGGTTTGATAGGGTAATATAGATTAGATTTTTTTCCCGCTCGGTATCTTGCAATCTTCACCCCCAAAATCTCACCAGATTCTCCAAGATATTTCATCTCAAACTCCTCATCCATATGCCCTTTCAAATCATCAATCCTCTGCATGAATGATCCTACAATGATCATGTCATCCACATACAGAAGCAATATAATTTATTCATAATCCAAATACTTGATGTAGGAGCTTTGATCCACATCACACCGTTTGTATACATTTTTAAACATGAATGCATCAAGCTTTTTGTTTTATTGCCTGAGTACCTGCTTCAACCCATATAAGCTCTTCTAGAGTTTTCACACCAATATTGCCTTGTATCTCTTACCATCATGTTCTTAATTTACACGATATACCCATTTGTTTTTTTCAATACCTTCTTTCCTTATGGAAAAAGTGTTAGCTCCCAAGTATTATTGTCATGTAATGAAGAAATATCCTCCTTCATAACCAACTCCCACTTGTTCGACTCCTTCAACTGCATTTCCTCTTCAAAACATTTTGGTTCTCCATTTTTAGTCAATAACAAATAATGTAAGGATGATGAATACTTCTGCACATGCCTTCTCACCCTTGTTGATCTCCTTAACTCCACTTGAGGAGTAGGCTCCACTTCTACACATGCCTTCATCCATTCAACTACACCATCCTATTATGGTGTACCTAGAAGAGTCTTCTCCCACTGAATTACATTATCTATACAAAATTCTCTGAACTAATTATTTCCATACTCTCTACTATTTCCAGACTTAAAAACATTTCAGCTTTTTTCATGACTCATTCTCCACCATGGTCTTCCACTTTTGAAACACCTTAAATACATCAAATTTTCTTTTCATAAAGTAAACCCATTCCTTCCTAGTCGAGTCATCAATAAATGAACACATAATATTGTGAATCTCCAAAGAATGTACTGGTGCATTCCCCCCATACATCAGTGTGCACCAGGTCCAAATTCTCAACTTTTGGTATTTTGCCTCCTTTTGCAAAGGATATATTCTTTTTCTTTCCAAGGATACAATTTCGCATAAGCCAGCTTCCACTAGATTTAGATTCAGAAGCATTTATTTTGTTTCCAGCACCTTCATCTCCTTCCCACTCATGTGTCCTAACATGTAGTGCCACAGTTGTGAATTCCCAACAAAATTTATTGATGCAAGAATGCCCATGCAAGCTTCTGTCATGATGTACAAAGTTCCATTATTTACTCCCTGAGTTAATCTTCCATGCACCACCAATGAACATGACAATAAAACCTGCATCATCAAGCCACCTGATAGAAAAATAGATTTATTCTTTGTCTAGGGGTATACTTTACACTCTTTAGAACCAGCAAACTCCCATTGTTGGTTTTAATCCGTGCATCTCCCTTCCCCACAATCTGCAAGGGTTCATCATCAACAAGTCGCATCTTGCCAAAATTTCTAGAAACATAATTTTTAAGGGAACCCTTCTCCAATGTGGAATAGAAGGATTCCCCATGAGTATGAAATCCAAGACTCCATAGATCCATGCTCAAAACCAACACATCATCAGTTCCTTCAGCTGCCGTGTTTGCTGTATTGATTTCAGGTGCATTTCACTTTTCTCTATACTCCTGGACGCATCCTTTCTCCTACAAATCTAGCAGGTAGGACTGAACCCCTTTGCCTTATCTTGACTTTTTATCTCTTGATTTTGATCGTCCTCTCCAATTATCCCATTATAAATATCTTCCTCTTCCTTCCACTTTTAGAGCAGAACCAGAGAATCTACCTAATTCTATTCTTCAGATATTCTCACTGTGGATCAAGGCTCGATCATCCTTCAGAACCAACTTTGTATTCCTTGAAGAATAGCTCATGACTATTACAGTTGGTTCCCAACTGCCAGGTAATGAGGAAAGTAAAGTCAGTGCACATACCTCACCGTTAAGTACAATTTCCACCAATGCCAATTGACTTGTGATGGTGTTGAATTCATTGATGTGATATATAACAATCCTCCCTTCAATCATTTTCATATTGAACAGTCGTCACACCAAGTATACTTTGTTTGACACAGAAGGCTTCTCTTATATATTCACTAGAGCTTTCATCAACCCAGTCATCCTCTTCTCCTCTTTGATGTTGAACGTCACATTTTCAGCCAACGTAAGGCGCTCAATACCAAGAACCTGTCAATCCAGTAGCTCCCACTTTATTTTCTCTTTATCCATTGGTTTTACACTCAAAAGTGGAAAGTGAATCTTTTTTTGATAAAGATAATTCTCAATATGAATCCTCCAGTAACTGATTTCAGTTTCATCTAAGCGATCAATCCTTACCTTGCCTTCTTCTATGAACAACATTTGATTCAAGAAAACTGAATCTCAATCTTTCAAACTCAACCTCTGATACCGGTTGTTTCGGAAACGGTGAGAACAACAAACGACAAACAATTCATAGAAGAGTAAAAGGGAAAAAGATAAGAATGAGAAGAAGATCACAAAACACAACGATTTTCATGGTTCGGAAAAAATACCTGTGTTCACAGAGGGGAATAATCACTTAACTAATTTAGGAGAATAATTACAGGGAGATAATCAGAGTTTCACATGAAAAAACCCCAGATTGAATGAGCTAATAAAGAAAACAATGAACTGTTTCACCAACCACATTGTAAGTTCACTGTGCTACAATGTCACAACCACCCAAGTTTGCACTGCTACAATGTCGGTGGTAGGAAGTCTTTAGAGTTCAGTACCACTGTCTCTAAAGTATGAGATGCAACAGTGCCTTATCGGTGTCGTGTGGTCAGCTATTCTATAGTGCCATGTTGAAGTCCACATTGCTACAATGCCTTATCAGTGTCATTAGTTAGTATTGCTACAGCGAGTCAGCATTGCTACAGTTCTCCAGATTTGGGATGGGGACCTTCGACCCCCAGAGTGTTGGATCGGTGTTGCCCGATCTGTTTTGGATGATGTTTGAGCCGAATTCTTGTGGCTCGTACTACGCACCAGGCCACAACTTCCAGCCGCCGACCACTGTAGCATCTTGGACTTGGGTGGTCGCAGTTCCGTAGTGATGTAGACTTCATGCCACCCTTCACTGTTTCACAACAGACTTCCTGTGCGGTTGATGGAATAGTACTTTGTCCTTCTTATTATCCCATTTTGGGTTAGGGTTTTGTGTGTGCTTGAAACTCTAAAATCACCCTGTAAATTGTGCTCCCGAATCATAGTGAAATTCTTCCTCTCCGTGGATGTCAGGATCATTTCACGAACCACGTAAATCTCTGTCCAAGATCTTCTTCTATTTTTTCCTTTTACTCTTCTGTGAATCGTTTTTCTTCTTTGCTACTCCCAAAATTTTCGCAACACGGAGCAAGGGAGAGCTATCCCTTCAACCCCTAATAACCTCATCACGGAGGTCAAACCACAGAGTTGCGGTCTGATGCGCAGTCTGAGCCGGTAGCATTCGACTCAACTTCATCCAAATTGGATTGAGCTACACTATTCCAACATTAATTGAATTTTAAAATGGTATAGATACTTCACTTGCCCCTTGATCACTTGTTATATTATGTTTGATTATTATTATGTGTTGGATTGGTGTTTCTTGATCCGTTCTGGATGATGTTGGGCTGAATGCTTGAGGTCTGACAACGGTGGGGAGTATGATAGTCAGGATTTCAGAGAATTCTTTTCCAATAATGGAATTCGGTGGGAGAAGACTATCCCAGGAACACCACAATAGAATTGTGTTGCTGAAAGGATGAATAAGAAACTGAATTTACGTGCCAGGAGCATGAGGTTACACTCGGGGTTACCCAAGACCTTCTGGGCTGATGCAGTGAACATGACGACATATCTCATTAACAATAGTCCATATGTACCAATAAGAGAATGTCTACCCGAGGAGCTTTGGTATGGTAAGGAGGTAAGACTCACATTTATGAGTTTTTGGTAGTTTGGCATATGTTCATATTGATGCTAATGTGAAGGACAAGTTTGATACTAAGTCCAAACCATACTTCTTCATCGGCTATGGTGATGATGAGTTTGGTTATCGCTTTTGAGGTGATCTCAACAAGATGGTCATCAGGAGCTAGAATGTGATATTTATTGAAGGTGTCACATACAAGAATCACCATGCAGATGGAGATGAAAATGGAAACAAATAATCGGAGTGCAAAGAGTAAGTGGATCTTGAAGGTGTACCTAAGCATGAGACACTAGAACCAGTGGAGCCTACTCAAGTGGAGTTGAGGAGATCAACAAGGGTGAGAAGACATGTGTAGAGGTATTAACCGTCCTTACATTACTTATTATTGATTGGCACTGGAGAACTAGAATGTTTTGAAGAGACAATGCTATTGAAGGAGTCGAGCAAGTGGGAGGTGGCCATGAAGGAAGAAATTTCTCCACTACATGACAACAATACTTGGGAGTTGACACATCTTCCACAAGAGAAGAAAGCATTGCAGAACAAATGGGTATTCTGAGTTTAGGAAGAACATGATGTCAAGAGGAGGTTCAAGTCAAGATTGGTGATGAAAGGATTTTCAACAAAAGGGTGGAGTGGATTTCACTAAAATTTTCTCACTTGTAGTGAAGCTTACCACTATTCGCGTGGTTCTCAAAATTGTGGCATTAGAAGACCTATATCTTGAGCAGTTTGATGTGAATAAAACTCTCTTTCATGGAGTTATAAAGGAGGACATCTATATGCAGCGACCAGAGGGATATGTTGAGTCTGTTAAGGAAGACATGGTGTGAAAACTCTAGAAGAACTTGTATGGGTTGAAGTAGACACCCAAATAGTGAAACAAAAAGTTTGATTCATTTATGTCTAAAAATGAATAAAAATGATGTGGCATGGATTAATGTTGCTACATCAAGTCTTTTGTTGATGAATATATTATATTGCTTTTGTATGTGGATAACATGCTCATTGAAGGATCATGTATTTAGAAGATTGAGTTGAAAGGGTAGTTGGCTGAGGAGTTCAAAATGAAGGATCTTTGAGAAGCTAGTAAGATTTTGGGGATTATGATCAAGAGAGACTGTGCAACTGGAACCTTAATGTTATCACATGATGACTACATTGGAAAGATTATGAAAAGGTTCAATATGCTAGAAGAAATTCCATTATTTATTCCCCTAACGGGCCATTTTAAACTATCAAAGGAGCAGTCACCGAAAATGACAGAAGAGGTTGAGTACATGTTAAAGGTTCCATACACGTCAGCTGTTGGAAGTTTGATGTATCCCATGGTCTGCACTCAACCTGACATTGCTCATGTGGTGGAAGTTGTGAGAAGGTACATGGCTAACCATGGAAAACAACATTGAGAAGTTGTGAAGTGGATACTGATGTATTTTAAAGGAAGAAAAGAGGTATCTCTATGCTTTGGGAAAGGAAATTCATTACAGGGGTGGGTGGATGCTGACCTTGGAGGTGACGTCGATAGTACGAGGAGTACCACAAGTTATATATTTACCTATGGAGGAACTGCAGTAAGTTGGATATCACAATTGTAGAAGGTGGTGACTTTATCCATCACAGATGTGAAATATATTACTGTAACAGAAGCCGAGAATGAGATGATTTGGAAAAAGAACTTCTTGGATGAGCTTGGAAGAAAGCGAGACAAAAATTCATTGCAATGTGATAGTTAGAGTGCCATACATCTTTCAAAGAACCCAGTGTTTCATCCTCATATGAAGCACATTCAGTTGAAATACCATTTTATCAGAGTTTTGATACATGATGAGTTGCTAACATTGCAGAATATTTGTGGAACCAACAATTCGACAAACATGTTGACGAAGCTGGTGGTAATATAGAAGTTAAGGCACTGTTTTTCCTCTTTTGGTCTCCACTGATGAATGGAGTATGAGAGAAAAAACCTGGGAGAACATTATTGGAGCACAAAAAGGAAAACAACTAGTATTTCATGAATCGTCGGGTTGAAATTGAAGTTGTGAATAGAAAGCACGCCACTGGTGAGTGAAGAATATGAGTACAGATTAAGTAAGTTGTCTAAGTCAGTGACATCAAAGCAGGTCAGTGTAATGGATTAGACTCCAAGTGGGAGATTGTTAGATTGGTGTAGCCCATTCCATTTTGGATGATGTTGGGCCAAATGCTTGTGGCCCATACTGCACACTAGGCTGCAACTCTGCGGGTCGAGCTCTGCAGTGAGCTCATTGGGGGTTGCAGGGGACAACACGCCCCTGCTTCGGGGGCTGAAGCTCCCAGACCAAATTTTGGGGCCCCGTAGCAACTCTGACCAACTGTAGTAGACATGACTGGCCGACACCGATAGGGTAATGTAGCAGTGCAGACTTTGGCACGACTATTGTAGCTTTGCAAACTTCCAGCCATCGGCCACTATAGCACCTTGGACTTGGGTGACCGTGATACTGTAGTGATGCAGACATCCATCCGCCTTTCACTTTAGCACAACAAACTTTTTGTGTGGTTGGTGTAATAGTGCTTCATCTTCTTTATTTTCCCATTTCAGGCTAGGTTTTCTGTGTGTGAAGCTCTGATACTCTCTGTAATTTTTTGCTCCTAAAAGTGGTGATATTTATGCCTCTTTGTGGACTTAGAGATCATTATATAAATCTCCATGTCCTATGTGATTCTTTCTTATGTCTTTTCTTCATCCGAAAACCTATTCTGTCGTTGCGACTCTTGGCGTTTTCGCAACATTATGGACCCGAAGCACTATAAAGGTGTGAGCTACCATGAACGAGACTTGGATTCCCGACCTGGAATGCCTTGGGTGAACTCATAGGATGCTAATTGATTCATTGATGCATCTGGGAAAGTGACATACCACACTTGGATTCGGTCAATGTCTTAGATATGTGAATTCCTCATCTAGAAATTGACGATTCACTTGCATACTTCAAAAAATTAGAATGTCTGGGATGATCTCATAGGATTTGACTTGATGTCCTCAGACACAGACTGTCTTGGATGATCTCATTGGACTCCAATCAGGTCTATCCCTGTTGGAATTGGCGTAGCCTGATCCTTTTTGGATGTTGTCGGGAAACACACCCCTGCTTTGGGGGATGAAGGTCCCCGACCCAAATTTTGGGGAACTATAGCAATGCTGACAACTGTAACAGAGCTGACTGACCGACACCGACAAGGTACTGTAGCAGTGCGAACTTTGGAGTCGAGCAAGTGGGAGCTAGATATGAAGGAGGAGGTACACAACAATGCTGGTGGTGAAAGGCTTCCAACAGAAGTAAGGAGTGGATTTCACTGAAATATTGTCACCAATAGTGAAACTTACCACCATTCAGGTGGTTCTTAGCATTGTGGCATCAGAAGACTTGCATCTTGAGCAACTTGATGTCAAGACTGATTTTCTTTATAGAGATCTAGAGGACATATACATGTAGCTTCCGGAGGGATATGTTGATTCTGGGAAGGAATACCTGGTGTCCAAACTCCAGAAGAGATTGTATGGGTTGAAGCAAACATCCAGGCAGTGGAACAAAAAGTTTGATGCATTCATGACTAAAAATTCATACAAACGTTGTGGCATGGATCAATGTTGATACATCAAGTCTTTTGGTGATGAATATATTAAAATGTTGATGTATGTGGTGACATGCACATTGTAGGATCATGTATGCAAAGGATTAATGAGTTGAAAGGGAAATTGAATGAGGGGTTCGAGATGAAAGATTTTGGAGAAGCTGGTAAGATTTTGGGGATGAAGATCAAGAGAGACCGCACATATGAAACATTGATGTTACCACATACTGACTACATTGGGAATGTTATGAGAAGATTCAGTATGCTGGAATCAAATACAGTCTCTATTCCCCTAGAGGTCCATTTTAAACTCTCAAAGGATCAATCATCGAAGACGACAGAAGAGGTTGAGTTCATGGAAAAGGTTCCATACGCATCAGCTGTTGGAAGCCTAATGTATGCCATGGTTTGCACTCGACCTGACATTGCTCATGTAGTGAGAGTTGTGAGCAGGTACATGGATAACCCTGGAAAGCAACATTGGGAAGCTGTGAAGTCGGTATTGAGGTATTTGAAGGGTAGCAAGGATGTATCTTTGTGATTTGGGAAAGGAAATTCATTATAGGGGTTTGTGGATGTTGACCTTGGAGGAAACATTGACAATAGGAGGAGTACCACAAGTTATGTATTTACCTATGGAGGAACTGCGATAAGTTGGATATCAAAATTGCAGAAGGTGGTGGATTTATCCACTACAGAGGAAAAATACATTACTGTAACAAAAGACGATAAGGAGATGGTCTGACTGAAGAAGTTCTTGGATGAGTTGGGAAGAAAGCGAGAGGAGAATGTATTGCACTATGACATTTAGAGTTCGATACATCTTGCAAAGAACCAAATATTTCATGCCCGGACAAAGAACATTTAGCTGAAGTATCATTTCATCAGAGGATTGATACAGGATGGGTTGCTGACATTGTAGTAGATTTGTGGAACCAACAATCCAGAAGACATGTTGATAAAGTTGATGGTAATACAGAAGTTGAGGCACTGCTGTGCCTCTGTTGGTCTCCACTGATGAATGGAGGATGAGAGGCAGAATAAGGGATGACACAATGGGAGCACAAGAGGAAAACAACTTATATTTCATGAATCGTCAGCTTGAAATTGAAGTTGTGAATGGAAAGAACACACACACACTGGTGAGTGAAGAAGAGGAAGAGCTCAAATTAAGTAAGTTGTCTTAGTTGGTGACATCAAAGCAAGTCAGTGTTGCATATCAGGCTCCAAGTGGGAGATTGTTAGAATTGGTGTATCCCGATCCTTTTTGGATGTTGTCGGGTTGAATGCTTTTGGACCATACTGCGCACCAAGCCGCAACCTTTGCGGGTCGAGCTCTGCAGTGAGCTTGTTGGGGGTTGTAGGGGCAACGTGCCCCTACTTCAAGGGCCTAAGGTCCCCGACCCAAATTTTGGGGGACTGTAGCAATCCTGACTACTGTAACAGAGCTGATCGACCGACACCGATAGGGCACTGTAGTAGTGCAGACTTTGGAGTCAACAGCACCATAGCTCTGTGGAATTCCAGCTGCTGGCCATTGTAGTACTTTTGACTTGGGTGACCACCTTTCATTGTAGCAACGCAGACTTTGAGCCATCTTTCACTGTTGCAAGTAGAATTTCTGATGGATGGTGGAATAGTGCTTCATCATCTTTATTAGCCCATTTGGGATAGGGTTTTGAGTAGTGAGAAACTTTGAGATATCTACTGTAAAATTATTCTCCTGACATATAGTAAAATTCTGTCTCTCTATGGATGTAGGGATTATTCCCAAACCATGTAAATCCTTGTGTCCTGAGTGTTTCTTTTTTCCCTTTTAATCTTCTTTGAATCATTGTTTTGTCGTTGCAAATCCTGACGTTTCCACATCAATCCCAAGATTACCTTAGAATTTTCCTCAGACTCTGTTAAAAACTTTTAATGTGCAATGCCAATGGTTCGCCCTTTGGATTTCACTCATACCCCATAGCCTAACATCTCAGTTGATCACTCTGAGTGAGCTCGATATTCTAATGTCATGGATGCCATGAGTCTCTTGTGGATCCCTTGTGATTATTATACATGGACGGCTTGACTATGTTTCTTGGGTCCTTGGTCGAATAATAGTCAGATGCTCAGAGACATCCGGCTTAGGCTGAAGCAGGTAGGGTCGACTAGGTATCCCATGAGGAGTCTGAGCTTGACATGTTTGTGATTATTTTTCTGCCTTACATTTATTATACTCGCACATCATTACATTTTATATTCACAGACTAAATTTTCATCAGACACCACTGGTGGCAGGCTTACTGAGTTTTACTCACTCCCTGTTCAGGATGTCGTTTAGTACTCTGACAGATTTTATGGATGTAGGAAAGGAAAGGACAAGGGGAAGTGCCTAGCTATAGACACTTGATCTCTTTTAGGATTGAGAGCACATGATTGAGTGAGTGCTCGGGATTCTCATGGAGATACATGCTTTTGGTCTCATTGTCTTATTTTTGTATATATTAGTACTGTTGTATGCCTGCTTCCATGTATCATTATTTCATATTTTGTATAACCATGACATCATCCTTATATAATGTTGTTTACTACTTTTTGTCTATTATTTATTATTTGGATGGTTTACTTCCACTGCCTTATTTTACTTTTTCTATGTTATTTATTATTTCACTGTTTTTTTACCGCTGTTGTGCATTATGATAAAGAGGGTATAGTCTCCTCACCGTACCACCATACACTCTCATTGCTAGTCAGAAACCTCTGGTGTATGAGGAGGTGTGTTTGAGTCATTGTGGCCAACCAGACCAGTCACTTGTTATGAACTAGGCCCAGGACATCACATATTTCCTTTGGACGATGCTCTGTTGCTCAAATATATCTTATCACCTGTTGTATGATCAGTTCCTTCTTCTTCTTCTTCAATACAATATCAATAGTGAATGCAATATCAATCTCTTCTTAGTGCAATTGAATATTTTTCAAACACTAATTACACTTCACTTTCAATATTATTTTATGCAAGTGCGACCTTGCACAGTCTCAAATGAAACCTCTCAAGTTGGTAAACCCTAGCACAAATAAAATTTTACTATATTATTTTATGTGCTATTTCCATTTTATTCCATGTTTTAATTTCGATTATCTTGTACTTCAGTCTCAATTACACATGTAGATGTTTAGTTATCTTTGTCCATGTGCATGTGCATGCAAGTTGCACAACCGATCATGCATGAAAACTATCTTCCCTCATGCAAACCTGAATGGGTATATGATATTGCACAGTTCTCCTTCTTCACACAAGTGTTGAGCACCGGTTCTTTTTCCTTCCTCACACTAATCAAAAGCACATAACAACTTTGCGAAAGTAATGCTTCATGTAAGTGCAGATGCTATACACATAACTCTTTTTTCTTCACGTAGGGTTTTATATGAAGAAAGTGTTCTTTACAATGCTCTTAAGATTGTGGAGCACTACTGTAACTTCACATAACACGATGAGAGTGAATAACACAAGCACTGGCTCACAAAACCAATTCTTCGTGCAAATGACTACGTAATTCTTCGCATAAATTAGTGCGTGGTTCTTCTTCGCAAAAGCAAAGTTCTTTGCAGAACTCCTTTTCATGAAACCGTGTGGCTCACAGATCTTTTTCCTTTCGCATAAGTGGAAGCACGAGAATGCTCTATTTTCTGAAAATGAGAGCTCAGAGAAATCGCAAGAGACAACAAATGTCTTCAATTGGGAGACTCAGTATTTATATGTGAGGTTCCACCACCTTTTCTCCAAATTTCACCCACTCAAATCCTTGAAAATAATTTCATGTCAAAGTCTGGAGATACTGATATCTTTAAACACTTTAAGATCTCAATGTGGATTTCATTCTTTTTTTGCATTGCGTGACGTCGAATTTTAAGGCATCTCTTCTTATGCACTGACGCCTCACGTGCATACGAGCATGTGCATCATTTCATGCACTCGCACTACCTCGAACGATTTGCACATTGTCATTGTCATTAGAAAGTGATATTTTTAGGTATTGAGGCATGCGGTGGAAGCCAGTGGGTAGAGGATTTTCAATTTTTCATTGTCGAGACAATGATACTTGTGGTCAATAACGATTCGATCCCTGGTACGGTTCGAAGATCTCATATAAATTAATCTAAGCACAAAAACATAAATAGAAAACATACTTGTTCTGATCTGAAGCAGTGCTCGATTGCAACTCATCACCGACAATTGTTTCTTGAAGGATCCATAACTAGATTCCTCTAGATCATCCACACGCGCTTCACAAATCTACTGGAGCGTCGATCATTGAATTTTGGGTGCTAGTGCGGAGATCCAACGACACCTTTGACGCTTCGATGATCACTGCGTCAATGTGCCTTCAATGCGTGAGGAAGAACTTGATTTAAATTCCTGAATCGAGAGCTTCTCTCTCTAGGAAGTAGGAGAAGAGATATCCTCTAGCAAATTCACCATGAACAGTCATACGCTTGAGCCTCTCTCCACTTATTTATAGTGGATGATGAAAATACCCAGATGGGTTCCCTGAACTCTTTTTATTTAACGTCCAGTAAATAATTATGACGAACTAAACTGTGTTAATATTATTTATTATTTTATCACATATCTATAATATATATAAAATATATTATATGATAAACCCGAGTCATTTAACTTGACTCGTAATTCCTGCTTAATATTAAACAGACCTGAAATATTAAAATAATATTTGTTCGAATAAAATTTCCTCATATTTACTTAACTTGTAAATACTTTGAATAAATTCAACCCAATTATTCATAACATGAATAATATGAATTTACTTAATTATCGGTGATCGATAACTTGAACAACACTCGGACCCCATGGTGGGACCCATGATGTCCAATAGACCTATTTAATCGAATATGATGGATTCTTAAATATGCTATTCTATGTGACCCTCTAGACCCTTATCTCGATAGCACTGAATAAAATCCACAAACCAAGAGTGGGGTCTAACAACCCATCAAGACCTCTAAAGAGATAAGGAAAGTCATAGCAAAGACAACCAACCTACGAACACGTACTGTCTTCTATAATCTCTTTGTCTTTAGATATCTCATAAACAAGGATGCACACTCGTGTCACCACCCTTTTCTTCTTTCTTTATTATTTATTGATCTAACTAGATAGATTTACCCTAAACTGCCATGGCCAAGGTCTTATGAAGATACTACCATCCTGATCAATAAGGTCTGAGATATATTACTTCCTCAACTTGGAAGTGACAAATCTTTTTTTGATCATTCTACCAATGAAATACCACCAATGACACACCCAACACAAGCTACAGGGCCATGATTTAATTATCATGGTTTTTTCCTTGCATCAAAGTACGCGATTAAATGATACACACTGGTAATGATCTCAAGTCAGGAGACCAATACACATGTCCGTAGATAGGAACAACCAATGACACCCAAAATATGTGGTGTTCCTATTGAAAGGTCTATCCTCATAAACTAACTACTAGAGATCACCAAGTGAGAATTTCATGAGAACAAGTCTCAATGATTACGATGCCCCAACACCTGATAATCAAACATCCACTGTAACAACCCAGGTACTTATAAGATAATTAACTTTAAACTTAATTTCCCACTTCTGTGTTTTGAATTTCAAAAATATGACATACACGATTGCGATCAGTAAGAAGTATGAAGTACGATATGATAAACATAATTTTTGTTGAATAGTAACCTATCCTTATGAATAGTAGTACGACCCTTATGAATATTAAAACATCCAAAATAATAGTAACCTTACCCCTGAATGATTAAATAAAATTTAGGCATATTATAAGCGACAATTTGACTATAGTCAAAGTATTGGTGTTTTTGTAAGTCATAAATAATTAATTATAATTAATTAATTAATTTAAAAGAAAATTTATTTTCCTAAAATTTTATCATAAATTAACAATTTTATGTCTTTTGGGTTTTAAGATAATTTTATAAGTCCTTATGTAATTTTTGAAAGCACTATGAAATCAGTTTTAATTTTAAAATATGTATTTTTCAAGTAGATTATGATTTTAATTAAAAATTAAATTAATCATATTTAGAAAATGATTTTTTAAAAAATGGACTTCATTTTTGGATTCTACACGTAGAAAAATGGTTAGGGTGAATTTTTGGGATTTTTCTGAAATACTTCAATTTTCAGGTGAATAGTAAAAATACAGTTTTTCACATAACCGATATATCTTAAATTGCATCATTCATGATGTAATGATGGCATAAAATTTCTAGAACTTTATATTCGACAATTATATATTTAATTTCATAAATGGTTCATCAAAATACAATAAAATCAATTTCCAAACCTAAAAATAACTTTCCAAAACCTAAAGTCAAAAAGCGATTTCTTAAAGTATCATCTTCTCTTTCTTTTCACTTTCCTTTTAATAAATTAATGAATTTGAATTATAAAGATGATTTAAAGTCTAAAATGAATTATATTATATTAATATATGATTTATGTTGTAAAAAAACTACTATTACAAGTCTAACATTTGATATATTATTTTATTCTAAAAACACCCCCTCATGTATAAATAGCCCCTCTCCCTCCCCTTGCCAAACCACACATCTCAAGCCTTGGGAATTTTATAATTTTTTCCAAATTTCGTTCCCAATCTCATTCCCCACGTCCAAGACCTTCCGGTCCCACCCAAAGGCCAAAATCAAAGGCTTTAAGGAGGATCTCAAGGAGAAGAGATCAAGAGGTAATAAATCCTCTTCCTTATAGTCTCTTCCCCTCCTCTTATCCAAGAGGCATGAAAGCTCTAGGAATCTTTTATATTCTGAATTTTCTAATGATCATTAAAAATTCATTATCATTCTTCTTCTTCTCTTCAACTTATTCAAGGAATAAAAACATTGTCCGTGATGTGTTGAATTACCGATATTGTGGACGACGTGATTTCAATTTGCTTTAATTCCTTCAAGTTTGGTCATGAAACCAATTTTATGGTTGAATCAGGTTATAATATATGTATTATTTCCGATCCATGGTTTTGGAATCCTTTTGTACACATGGTTTTAATTTATAAAACAAAATGAGGTCGTTATTATCAAAGAACCACTAAAATGATCTAAAAGAACATCATTAATGTTTTAACTAATGAATCTTTATCACATCATAATTCAAAATTATAAATTGTATAATTAAGATTATGAAAGCATGTAAATACCATTTTATTCCACTTCTGAAGTTTCATTTACAACTGACATAAAAATCCATTACAAACTGCTCATTGAAACCCTGTAATGCACGCACCTGAAACAAAGGAAATAACAAAGTATTATAAATGAATTGGTGGAATGGTGTTATAAAGTGATCATATAAGATGTTATAAACATGAACATGTTTCTGTAAAATTATAATAAAACTATTTTAACCATTATAGAGGAGGTTTAAACAAGTTTCAAGGAAGTCGAACCTGAGGTAAGGGACTCTCTCTCTCTCAATTTTATTTAAGAATATCCTCTATGTTGTGTCCTTTTATTTTTAATTCCTAATGATGTGGTATGTTTTCTCACCTCCCCTATACTGACCTTATTATATATTGATTATGAGATACCCCATTCTATCTCATTAAGCCCTCCCATGTACACCCGATACCATGCCATAATTTCATAAGTGAATTTTAAACCCAATTTCCATTATTTGGGTTAACATTCATCTTTAATGCTTTTTATCATGCTAAGATGACTTGTGAAATGTAATTTGATTATATAATGTTGTATTATCTATATGTACAATGTATATACATATTTCCTTTGTTTAATCAATTCTCTCTTCAATGTTATGATATTTGTAAAGGACCTCCCTCTTAAAATCCTTTTAAATGTCTCCTTTATGAAATCCAAAGAGATTGTTCTTTTTTTACGACATTAGTGTACTCTTTTGATTTTATGATGTTTTATTACCATAGTGTCTCCCTTATATGTTTTTATGGTTGTTTTTTAATAATAATATTTTATTATCATTTTTGCAGGGTTTATGTTCTAAGAGTGATTTTTACGAGAAAATGGTATTTTGAATTGTGAATGTGTTTTTCTCAAGGGTGTATATGAGTTATGCAATGTTTTATTCATGGTATGTTCCTTGGACATTATTTATGTTGGGTTGAGCCCATTATAGCTCAAGATATGATGGGTGAGCCCCATTATAGCTCTCCAATGAATTGGGTACTCCAGAGATGGAAGTTAACCAAATGGTTATTCCAAGTGTAAGGGTGAATGTAAGAATGATATGGTAAATGTGTCCCAAGGCAACTACATGAGTATTATATTCATTCAAGTTTTTTATGATATGAGATTTATTGGTTTTTTATGTTATCACTTGACTAACGATTTCTCTCTTTATATCCCTTACTGAGTTTTGTACTCATTCCACGTTTTTTTAAATATTTTTTCACAGGATATAAGGATGGGTATGAGTAATAAGGGAGTGACGATGAATGTTATGAAGTTTTTTCAAAGAAATCATGTTTTATGTTTTAATTTTTTATACTTTGAAAAAAATAGATACTATTTTTAATAGTATCATATTTGTATGAATGTGGTATGTTATGTATGTAAGATATCCTAACTCTCTAAAACTCTAAAACTGAAAAAATCCTCAATGTGTAATAAATGTATGTTCTTGACTAAAATTCAATATTATGTAATGTTTTAAGGTCGAGTTATGATAGTTGGTATCAGAGGATAGTTTAGATAATTTTAGGGGTTAGAATGATGTTAATTGAATACCCTATATGATTTTTAATTTATGGTTAATTTAAAATGATATAGTATTTGATGGTTACCATGTTGTTTCAACTAATATATGTTTGTTCAGAATGTCTTTCCACCGAAGAAATAAGGTAGATGATGTAGGAAGGTGCCAAGAGGATAATATATGTCTGAATTTGCAGCCTGGAATAGTGGGAATCAGAACTGAGCTATTTGTGATAACAATGATGTAGTTAACACAAGCGATAAATGATGGTGGTATCTGTGCTAGAGGAACCTAATATACCATGAGGGAACATGTCTTTTGTGGAGCATTTCATGAGACAGCATCCTCCAACTTTCAATGGAACTGTAGACCAGTGATATCTATGGGATGGATCAATGCTCTCGAAAAGATATTTGATGTCATGAGATGTTCAGAACATCAAAAGGTAATAGTAGCCATTTATCGTTTTGATGGTGAAGTTGATCAGTGGTGGTCTCTAGTTAAGAATACGAGAGAAAAAGATGATATTGATAGTCTGGAATGGGAAGATTTTAAGAATCTTTTTTTGGAAAAATATTTTCCTAAAATTGTTTGACTCAGAATGGAGAAATAATTCTTGGAATTGAGATAGACAGATCATGAATCTATGGCTGCATATGAATCCAATTTTACAAGACTGGTCAGGTACATTTTATATTTTACTCGGAACTTTGATAGTAAAATTAATAGATTTTACTATTGTTTGAAACCTTTTATACAAAGGTATTTAGCTTCACGAGAGTTTAAAAGCTATGAGAAACTTGTTCAGTGTGCTGAAAAATTCGAGATGGAGTTTATTGACACATATGTGCCTTGTGATGAAAAGAATAAGAAGCGGTCAGGTTGACAGGAAATGGGGAAGAACTCGTCAAAGAAGTCTAGAGGTATGAAAATGATTTTTCCTTCTTGTGAAAAGTGTGGTAAAAAGCATCCTGGAGAATGTCTTGTGAATTATGGGAAGTGATACTGATGTTTAAAGTTTGGGCACATGTCTCGTGAATGCAAGGAAAGTGATCTGAAAAGTAATGATAAGCCAGTGGTGAGATGCTTTAACTGTAAGGAATTAGGTCATTATGCTAATGTTTGTCCAAATCTAGTCACTCAGGCAGGAAATCAGCAAGATTGGAAGAAAAAGGGTGTGGAAAAATCCTTTGCGACTACTTCAACAGTTGTTGAGCTGTCAAATGAAGTGGTGTCAGGTATATTATTTGTTTACTCGAATTTTTCTAAAGTCTTGTTTGATATGGGGTCTAAACATTCTTTCATTTCTGAGAAATTTTCGGCCAAATTGTAAATTAGATCTCAATAAATGAATCTAGAACTTATGGTAAAGACACCTGAAGGAAATATTGTGGAAAAAAGAAAGTATAAGAATCTTCCTATCTTTGTCTGTGGAAAGAGTTTACCTACGAATCTTGTTGTTTTGCCTCTAGTAGAGTTTGATGCTATTTTGAGGATGAACTAGCTTTATGTTTATCATGCTAAGGTAAATTGTAGAGCTAAAGAAGTTGTTTTTCATACTGGGTTTCAGTTTTTGTACAAGAATGAAACCATACCATTTATAACCTTCCAAGAAGCTGAAAAACTATTAAAAAATGAAATGAAAGTTATCTTACTCACATTGTTGAAAATAAGGAAACTATTCAGATTAATGATGTGCCAGTGGTAAATGAATACCTGAATGATTTTCCTGATGAGTTGCCCGGTGTAGTACCTGATCGGGAAGTGGAATTTACAATTGACTTAGTTCCTGAGTTTAAGACAATTTCAAAACCCCCTTATTGAATGACATAAGTGGAACTACTTGAATTGAAAAATCAGTTGCAAGAGCTACTTGAGAAAGGATTTATTCGTCCTAGCACTTCACCATGGGGTGCTCCTATTTTGTTCGTTAAAAAAAGATGGTTCCATGAGAATTTGCATTGATTATAGATCTTTCAATAACATCACCATTAAAAACAAGTATCATTTTCCTTATATCAATGACTTGTTTGATCAGCTCCATGGAGCTTAGTATTTTTCCAAGATTGACTTGAGATCCGGGTATCATCAACTAAAGGTGAAGAAAGATGACATTTTGAAAACAACATTTCGTACTAGATATGAACATTATGAGTTTGTGATTATGCCCTTTGGTTTGACAAATGCACTTGTTGTATTCATGGATCTTATGAATAGAATATTTCATGAGTACTTGGATAAATTTGTGGTTGTGTTTATTGATGACATTCTTGTTTTTTCTAAAAGTAAAGAGGAGCATGAAAAACATCGAAGGGTTGTTTTGAAAACCTTAAAAGAAAAGAAACTGTATGAGAAATTCAGAAAGTGTGAATTCTGGTTGCACCAAATTTCATTCCTTGGTCACATTGTTTCTAAAGATGACATAACTGTTGATCCTTCTAAAACAAAAGTTGTTGAAGAATGACTAAGACCAACAAATATAACTAAAATCCACAGCTTCCTTGGTCTGGCGGGCTATTACTGATGTTTTGTTGAAAAACTTTGCACGATTATCCAGCCCAATGACTAAGTTAACTCGAAAAGGTGTTAAGTTTATATAGACAATATAATGTGTTGATTGTTTTTAGGAATTGAAAAGAAGATTGGTGAATGCTCCAGTTCTGACTCTACCTTCCAGAAATAGAAATTTGTTATCTACAGTGATGCTTCTTTGAAGGGATTTGGTTATGTTCTGATGCAGAATGACCAGGTAATTGCTTATACTTCACGTCAGTTGAAACCTCATGAGTTAAATTACCCCACACATGATTTGGAACTAGAAGCTGTGGTTTTTTTGCTTTAAAAATTTGGAGGCATCATTTATATGGAGCCAAATGTGAAATATATATTGACTATAAAAGTTTGAATTATATATTCACTTAGAAATAATTGAACATGAGGCAGATAAGATGACTTGAACTGATGAAAGATTATGATTTCACAATCAATTACCATCCAGAAAAAGCAAACAAAGTGGCGGATGCCTTGAAATGAAAACATCACGCATCATTAACCATGTTACATTTGGAACATGATCCCTTGATTAATGATTTGATGAATTTTGGCTTAGAAGTTGTTGGTGCAGGGAATACATCTGTTTTGTTTCAGGTTTCAGTGCAGTCATCATTATCAGACAGAATCAAGAAAGCACAGAAGGAAGATTGTGAGCTACAGGAAAATGTATAATTGGTTAAAATGGGTAAGTTGCTATAATTTAACCTTGATAAAGATTGTGTTTTGAGATTTGGGAAAAGATTATGTGTGCCTTGTGATCCTTAGTTGAAGAAATATTTGTTGTGTGAAGCTCATATTTCTCCATTTTCAGTTCATCTTATAAGTACTAAGATGTACCGAGACCTTCGGGAATATTACTAGTGGGATGAAATGAAAAGAGATATTGCAGATTTTGCTGTGAAATGTTTGACATGTCAATAGGTTAAAGCAGAGCGACAACTATCGAATGAGATGCTTCAGCCACTGCCAGTACTGGAGTGGAAATGAGAGAATATATCCATGGACTTCGTGGTGGGATTACCTAAGAATTTTCAAGGTAACAATGCGATTTGAGTTATTGTTGATCGACTGACTAAATCTGCACATTTTCTTTCTATTCGAGATACAATGTCTTTGGATCAGCTTTCTCGACTATACCTCAAAGATATTTTCAGGTTACATGGAGTTACTCTTTCCATTGTTTCTGATCGTGATCTCAGGTTCACTTATAATTTTTGGAAAGACCTTCAGGCGTTTTTGGGCACAAAATTAAATTTCAGTACAACTTTTCATCCTCAATCAGATGACCAGTCAGAATGAATGATTCAAACATTGGAGGATATTCTTCAAGCATGTTCAATGTACTACCATAGAAGTTGGGTTCAACATCTTTCTTTAGTTGAGTTTTCTTATAATAACAGTTTTCATTTCAATATTCAGATGACACCTTTTGAGGCTTTGTATGGGAAGCGATGTCGGATTCCAGCATTTTGGGATGAAGTCGGTGAAAGAAAGTTGATGGGACCAGAGTTAGTAGAGCAAGTGGATGAAAAGGTGAAGATGATCCAACAACACATGAGGACAAATCAGAGTAGGCATAAAAGTTATGCAGACAACAAAAGGAAAGACTTCTCTTTCGAGTTAGGTGACCATGTCTTCCTTAGAATATATTCTTGGAAAAGTGTGATGAATTTTGGTAAGAAAGGAAAGCTAAGTCCACGATTCATTTACCCTTTTGAAATCTTGGAGAAAGTTGGATCAGTTGCATACCAAGTAGTTTTTCCTCCGAGTTTGTCTCAGGTACACAATGTTTTTCATGTTTTGATGTTGAGAAATTATGTACCAGATTCATCTCATGTTTTGAGTCCAGAACTAGTTCAGCTGAAAGAGAACCTTTCTTATGAAGAGAAACCTATTCAGATTCTTGATCTCAAAGAGAAAGTATTGCGGAATAAGGTAATCCAAAAGGTAAAGGTTTTGTGGAGAAACCACATGGTTGAAGAAGCAACATGAGAATATGAGAATGCTATGAGGGAAAGGTACCCTCACTTTTTTGGGTAAGTAAATAAAAATTGGGAGGGCGCAATTTCCAGAAGGTAGGGATAATTTAACAACCCAGGTACTTATAATATAATTAATTTTAAACTTAATTTCCCACTTCTGTGTTTTGAATTTCAAAAATATAACATACACAGTTGCGATCAATAAGAAGTATGGAGTCCGATATGACAAACTTAGTTTTTGGTGAATAGTAACATACCCTTATGAATAGTAGTATGACCCTTATGAATAGTAAAACATCCAAAATAATAGTAACCTTACCCATGAAATATTAAATAAAATTTAGGCATATTATAAGTGACAATTTGATTATAGTCAAAGTATTGGTGTTTTTGTAAGTTGAAAATAATTAATTATAATTAATTAATTAATTTAAAAGAAAATTTATTTTCCTAAAATGTTATCATAAATCAACAATTCTATTTCTTTTGGGTTTTAAGATAATTTTATAAGTCCTTAGGTAATTTTTGAAAGTACTATGAAATCAGTTTTAATTTTAAAATCTGTATTTTTTGAGTAGATTATGATTTTAATTAAAAATTAAATTAATCATATTTAGAAAATTATTTTTTTAAAAATGGACTTAATTTTTGGATTCTACACATCAAAAAATGGTTAGGGTGGTTTTTTTTGATTTTTCTGAAATACTTCAATTTTCGGGTGAATAGTAAAAATACAGTTTTTTCAAATAACCGGTATATCTTAAATTGCATCATTCATGATGTAATGATGACATAAACTTTCTAAAACTTTATATTCGGCCATGATATATTTAATTTCAAAAATGGTTCCTCAAAATACAATAAAATCAATTTCCAAACCTAAAAAGAACTTTTCAAAACATAAAGTTAAAAAGTGACTCCTTAAAGTATCATTTTCTCTTTCTTTTCACGTTCATTTTAATAAATTAATGAATTTGAATTATAAAGATGATTTAAAGTCTAAAACGAATTATATTATTTTAATATATGATTTATGTTGTCAAAAAACTACTATTACAATTCTAACATTTAATATATTAGTTTATTTAATATTTTATTCTAAAACACCCCTCCTCATGTATAAATAGCCCATCTCCCTCCTCTTGCCAAACCACAACTCTCAAGCCTTGATCATTGTATAATTTCTTCCAAATTCCCTCCCCAATATCCTTTCTCACGTCCAAGACCTTCTGGTCTCACCCAAAGGCCAAAATCAAAGGCCTTAAGGAGGATCTTAAGGAAAAGAGATCAAGAAGTAAGAAATCATCTTCATTTTTCATGTGTTTTCCTTTACTTTCCTTTCCTTTTATTACAGTATCTTTCCCTCCTCTTATCCAAGAGGCATGAAATCTCCAGGAATCTTGTATATTTTGGTTTTTCTCATGATCATGAAAAATTTATCATCATTTTTCTTCTCATCTTCCACTTATTCAAGGAATAAAAACATTATCCGTGATGTGTCGAATTACCAACATCGTGTACGATGTGATTTCGATTTGCTTTAATTCTTTCAAGTCTGGTCATGGAAATAATTTTATGGTTGAATCAGGTTATAATATATGTATTATTTCACATCCATGGTTTTTGAATCCTTTTTTACACATGGTTTTAATTTATAAAACAAAATGAGGTCGTTATTATCAAAGAACCACTAAAATGATCTAAAAGAAAATCATTAATATTTTAACTAATGAATCTTTCTCACATCATAATTCAAAATGATAAATTGTATAATTAAGGTTATGGAAGAATGTAAATACCATTTCATTCCACTTCTAGAGTTTCATTGGAAATCGACATAAAAATCCATTACAAACCGCTCATGGAAACCCTGTAATGCACGCATCTGAAGCAAAAGAAATAACAAAGTATTATTAATGAATGGGTGGAATGATGTTATAAAGTGATCATATAATATGTTATAAACATGAACATGTTTTTTCAAAATAATAATAACACTATTTTAACCATTATAAAGGAGGTTTAAACACATTTCAAGGAAGTTGAACCTGAGGTAAGGGATTCTCTCTCTCTCTCTCACTTTTATTCAAGAATCTCCTCTATGTTGTGTCCTTTTATTTTTAATTCCTAATGATGGGGTATGTTTTCACACCTCCCCCATACTGACATTATTATATATTGATGATTATATACGCCATTCTATCTCATTAAGCCCTCCCATGTACACGCGATACCATGCTGAAATTTCATAAGTGAATTTTAAACCCAATTTCCATTCTTTGGGTTAACCTTCAACTTCAATGATTTTTATCATGCTAAGATGAATTGTGAAATGTAATTTGATTATATAATGTTTCATTATCTGTATTTATTGTATATATACATATTTACTTTGTTTAATCAATTCTCTCTTTAATGTTATGGTATTTTCAAAGCACCTCCCTCTTAAAATCCTTTTAAATGTCTCCTTTATGAAATTCAAAGAGATTTTTCTTTTTTATGACATGAGTGTAATATTTTGATTTCATGATGTTTTATTACCATAGTGTCTCCCTTATATGTTTTATGGTTGTTTTTTAATAATAATATTTCATTATCATTTGTGGAGTGTTTATGTTCTAAGAGTGATTTTTATGAGAAAGGGGTATTTTGAATTGTTAATGAGTTTTTCTCAAGGGTGTATACGAGTTATGAAATGTTTTATTTATGTTATGTTCCTTGGAAATTATTTATATTGGGTTGAGCCCATTATAGCTTAAGATATTATGGGTGAGCCCCATTATAGCTCTCCAATGCATTGGGTATTCCGGATATGGAAGTTGACCAAATGGTTATTCCAAGTGTAAGGGTGAATGTAAGAATGATATGGTAAATGTGTCCCAGGGCAACTACATGAGTATTCTATGCATTCAAGTTTTTTATGATATGAGATTTATTGGTTTTTTATGTTATCACTTGAATAAATATTTCTCTCTTTATATCCCTTACTGAGTTTTGTACTCATTTCATGTTTTTTAAATGTTTTTCACAGGATATTAGGATGGGTATGAATAAGAAGGGAGTCATGATGAATGTTATGAAGTTTTTTTAAAGAAATCATGTTTTATGTTTTAATGTTTTATACTTTGAAAAAAATGCATGTTGTTTTTAATAGTATCCTATTTGTATGAATGTGGTATGTTATGTATGTAAGATTTCCTAACTCTCTAAAACTCTAAAACTGAAAAGATCTTCAATGTGTAATAAATGTATGTTCTTGACTAAAATTCAAGATTATGTAATGTTTTAAGGTCAGGTCATTATATCTACTTTGTCCAGTCGATAAGATGCTTCTAGTCCTTATGACCTTTGTTTAATATTAATGTTTTAGTATCT
This sequence comes from Viscum album, assembly GCA_963277665.1. Classification (NCBI taxonomy): domain Eukaryota; kingdom Viridiplantae; phylum Streptophyta; class Magnoliopsida; order Santalales; family Viscaceae; genus Viscum; species Viscum album. The sequence goes on from OY728140.1 coordinate 547,363,496, forward strand.
TGAGGTTCTCATTATAACCTGAGATCTACTATAACCTTTTTATATGACAATTAATCTATGAAAATTACCATTTAATAGTGGACGCAAAAATATCTACACTATAATGGTGTGTAAACATCATGCATAGCTAACTGTATACATGTTATGATAATCAAAAGTGTTGTATAGTTGGGTCTAGGGAACCCACTATTACAACACTTCCACTTGCACTAGAGCCAACTTTCTAACAAAACTTGTTAGCTCTCACATGATTAGGATCATGTTTTTGCAGAGTCACGACTTTAGTTTCTCGGTCCTCCATGATTTCACTGCGTGACTATTCTGCTATATGCGACATCATCTCCTTAGTAAAACTTCTCAAGAGATAGTGTCCTTGAGTATATCCTTTTTTTCCACTATCATAACTTGACATATTGACTAGTAAGAATATCATAATTTTCATTATGATAATGCTTAACTTACTAGATGCGATTCTAAGACCTGGAACAAATCATTTCATATAACTGCTTCTTAGCTGCCTCAGAAGCTGAAACATACTCTGTGTTTTTTGGTATGGATACCACTGGCTTATATGTGCTTGTATCGCTCATAACTTTATCCTAACTGTTATATTAGATCACATGGATATAAGGAAGACTAGTTTATGTCCCCATAATGGTAGTTTCCTTTCTTCTCCACTTATCGGGTACATATCTTTTGTACTTGTCGAAGTACAATCAGATGGTTCTGACTACTTCACTTTCAATTCTTCTGGATATAACTGATATTTTCCTACTATAAATTATATCTTGGAAATATCAGTTCTTGTACATATCATGACATATGTGATTAATCCATTGCAGAAGCGTATGGAACTCAACTCACCAATTAATCTCCTCCTATGCCACTGCATATCTACTTGGAGAGATTTATGCCATGTGACACTGTCAACAATTCTTCTCTTGAATTGTTCCAACTTGTATTTTTCAATACCATGTCACTATATGTACGATTGACTAGTTCCAAGCAACCGTTATATCCACCTTAGTAGATCTTGTTCCCTTAAACATGGGTTGCTACTTTAAGTCAATCACTGTAATATTTATTTCATCCTTGTCTTAACTAACTGTAAGACCAATATCTGTTTTCCATATGTTGTCGAACATATTTTCTTGGAAAATAATGGAGCTCCCACTTACCTCTGGTAGAAACATGACAAAGATTCATCCCTAATGAATATTATATAATCCCATTGTTTACTTCAATCCTAAACTAGATTTCAGTAACTTGTAACTTTTATTATCATTTTGTGATGTGACCATCCCTTGCTGGTTGAATCATATAGACACCTTCCATGATTGGTGGTCATGACACCCAATGTTCAATAAAATGATCATAGAACGAATCTATGAAAAGTAAAATTCTGATGGATTTAGGCATACCGATTTGGTATTACCAATTGAGCCTTATTGGTACTACACTTGTATCATCCATGTATCAATTCACATAAATACCCACCACAATATTCAAAATAATAAGCCCCTTTACACTTTGATACATGGAATCCATTATTGAATTTTAATTTCTCTTGTCAATCTTAACTGATTTTCATATACTTCTTACATGTAGGAAATATTATTCTCACTGAATAATGTATCATGGGCCGTGGTAAATATGAAACCATCACTATGGTTTTAACCTTCCTACGTAGTATGCATCTCTAGAACATACATGTTCCACGTACACTTGTGGAATTAGTTCTTATGCCAACTACTTGTGCATCTTTGACATCGACTAAATCTAAGTCAATTTTTCTCCCACTATCTCAAGTAGAAATGTTCACCCTTATATATAAATATAGTCTATAACTTGATTACCACTTTTCAATCTTAGAGATTTATGTAATATCCTAGCAACCGTTAGGATAATTACTTTGATGCACAATGTGTTTATCTTGATGCAAGTTTGTTTATATCCTAACAAACCCTTGACATCTAAACACATGTCCTATGACATAATGGATTTCCTATCATACTATGACTCGTATGATATCCATTTGTTATTAAAATTGGCATATGGTTAAGGGATATTGCCGTTATTTGCAAAGAATGTCTTAAAATATAACGGATGTTTCTACAAGTTTCAACATTGATACTACTTACACCATAACTTTGATGTATAAAATGTGTGTTTAGGAATTGCTCCATGCTTCATTTTGTTGATCAATGATAACATGTAAGACTTATCATCGATCCTCCTTATTCACATCAATGGCATGATGTAGATTGGGTAATGTGCGTTTAGTAATTACTCCACACTACATTATATTGATCGATGAACGCTTGGTCAAGATATTCTTTAGCATGCCAGCCAAAAGCTACTCATATCTTTTGACCATTCATATATCATACTTCAATTTACCATTCCTTAATTACTTAAAGGAATCTTATGAAATATATATACCTCTAGCCTGCCCTTGGAATAGTTCACGCTCATTTTTTGAACTAATTCCAAAATTCTTATGGCCGACCGTTATTTCTAAAGGTTCCTTTGTCCAAAACTAAGTATATACATTGATGATACCTAAGGTGTTTAGCTTTATTGAGCCTAAATACCAAACCAGGTATATCCTTGATGTATAATTTTTTTTTCTTGATAAATAATTATCTTTCCAGAACTGGGTATATAAATCTTATATTTTATATTCATCACTTATTGGCTATAATTCAAGAACCACTTAACTATTTGTTAAGTATGAGACACCACAAACAACGATCATTCCTGAACTTGGAATGATGTATCCTAGTGCCCAATAAACACATGAGATAAATTTTTTGTTTATGATCAATAATAGTCCGACTTAAATCATTAACTTGGCAATTAGAAGTTAAGTGTTTCTCACCGCTGGCTTAGGAATCACCCTTTATCAGCCGCTTGGAGAATACACCTGACTTCTTATAACGTTTCTATACTTGGTTATTGTATTCAAATACACATATGTGAAATACATATTGTATTTAATACTCAAGAAGTATGTTAGAAACATTAATTGATGAATACTCACTGAAGAAGAAGCAAGTACTTTGCTTATTTAAATCAGTTTGTCGCGATTAAACTTCCATAGTCTTATTTCATAATATGCAATGCAAATAACATCCTGTTTAATAACCAAACTCTTTTCACTGAAATACATCGCAAATGTGTCTTTGGCGTTACGCTTTCCATTGGCCTTTTCAGTTTGCCTTTCAATTTGTTTGTCATAAGAATTAAAGATTAATCTATCTTTTATATTCTTATTTACTTGGAAAACCTTACTTAAAAGGTATTGAAACATTTACTCCATCCTGTTCGTTTTATAACCTGAAACGAAACTGGAGCAATCGGGTGTAAGAGGGGGATACCCTGAAAGACCATGATCCATCTTTCAGATTTACACATAAGACAATGTAATTTATCACTCTCATATCTTGCTTCATTTCCTCCTTGTAAACATATCGGAGATGAGACTACATGTGTAATCGTCCATGTATCGATGTTGCAACCGCAACAATCATCAGACATTGGTGACAGAATTATGGAATAATATGCTCGATTCATGAGTCTCCTGTAAGCATTTTAACACCCTCACTTCCTACGGTGACTTAACAGGTATAGGGGCACCAACACCCTGAATTTCTGATATAGTAGTATTATGCACAAGCGTTTGTACTACACTTGGAAATTCATGTTGGATAGGATATTGAATTTATCCAATTTATCACAGTATGTCTTGTGGTATTACTTTCCATTTTCTACAAAAAAACTAGAAGATTAGTACTTGTATCTTGATTACCATATTAGACATTATTGATTAATTATATCATTAAATGCCTCCCATTATTTTATCAAATTTCAAGAACTATCTATACTAAAATTGGAATACTCTATCGATTGAGTATTCTAGTGGCAAGGATCCTTGATCCTTCCCTAATAGATTACAAGTTATGAATATTCCACTACTCGGAGAGTTCAAGGTTGGCTTTTGACTGGCCAACTGCATTAACTCGTGGTTCCTTGATCTGTGGTGTGAAGTCCCAACTTCTGAAATCATAAACTTGATTTTCTCAATGCTTTCCTCTAAAATGATAGAAAGTTAGCTTTGGATAATCCTTACTACCACTTTAATTAATTCAACCCACCAATCTCATAATAACTCCTTGGTAGTAAGAGACTCCCTCAACTTTGGCATGACGAGTACCCCGAACGCCCAGTTTTGTTCAAATTTGAATGATGAAAGGCGGTTATGAATTAATATTTATTTGAGGTTTTTTTGTGTTTTATCTCTCAAAAAATTTAATATATTTCTATTAATCTTGTTCATCTATGTTGTTGCACTCACAATTGAACATTAATAGAAAAACATATGTCACTTCTTTATGAATTTTATTGTTTATTATTTTATATATTTTCCCACTGTTATAAAATGCATAAATTAATAAATAAATTCATAAATGAAATATACTACCCAGTTGGTCTTTAGTATCTAAAATGACCTAGGGGAATCATACTTGAGTCATTTCTTGACTCGTGATGCAGCTCACCCCCATCCAGTATGACCGTCGTTCTTCCAGAGTAACGCCTCGACTTGGCATTGTCTGCGTCTTACATCGCCCTAGCCTTGGTGGGGTCCTTGTCACATCTGAAGTACTGCCTCATCTTGGCAGGGTCGATGTCACATCTGATGTACCGCCTCATCTTGGTGGGGTCCATGTCACGTCTTACACTGTATTGGTCAAATTACAAGAATACTCACTCACAGGAGAGGGAGACTAGGGGTTGCATTTTATATTAAATGAATCTGGACTGCAAGCGCGCCCCGTTTGACCGAAGGTGGTGGAGACCTTGTTCGAGGAGGCTGTGGCTTGGGGAACCACGTGGTGGAGAGCCTGTGATTGGAGAAATGGAGACCTGGGGTTAAAGAGATTCTCAAATTTGGTTTCCGGTGAGGGAGGGAGGCTGGCTCGACCTTGGTCAGGCAGTGCGACACTGGTGCAAGTAGTCTGAGGGAGAAGGGAGCACGATGAGGGGTGCATCCATTCCTCCCGGTTCGTGACGAGCGAAGGGCAGCACCGATTATGAGGAGTGGTGACCACGACTGAAGGCTTAGGGGAAACATTGGGGTGAGCGCACAAAAGGGGAGGCCGCTACTAGTGAATGTGGGGTGGTCGAGGTGGGTCACCAGCTGGGAGAGGAGGCGCACTGCGGGGTTCGCCGATCCGTTGTTACAGCTCAACAGGGAGGGCGACACTACACTTGAGAATGGAGGCGGCTGGGTTGGCTTAAGGGAGGGTTCCACATGGACCCCTTTGATTCATTCCTTTTTTGTTTGATTTTTCTTTGTTGACCCACCACTTTCACCTTTTATTTTATTTGTTTTTGTGCAGATTATTCCACATGGGTGAAGGAAAAATACACCCCCTTTGGTTTTATTAACAAAGTCTCAAAGGCTATCTATTAGCCTTTAAAATAATTATGATAATAATAATAATAATAATATTATTATTATAAATATAATAATAATTATTATAATTAAATCCACAATACTTATGGAATTAGAATTAGTCGGATTAGTCTATTTTGACCACCAATACCCATTTTAAGACCCGAAATCAAAGAAATCAATTCGTATTAATAACTTTGGATGACCGTAACTTGGCTATTCAAAATCCGATTGACATGATTTTAGTGGCGTTAGGATCGAATTAATACTCTTACTAAATTTTATTGCAACTTAATTTTTTCTTGGCACAAGTAATATACGCGTCCCTCTGATACCAATTGTAGGTTCCAGGGTACGTAGCGGAAGTCAGTGGGTCAGATATTTTAAAATTTCCATCTTTGAGACAACGATAATTATCATCAACGATGATCCGAATCTCGGTACAGTTTGAAGATCTTGCATAAATTAATTTGAGCACAAAAACGTATACAAAAAACATACCTATTTTGATCTGAATCTGCACTTGACTATAACTAACCGCCGACTATTGTTGCTTGAAGGATCCATAATGGGACCCCTCTATATCATCCACGTGCACTTCAAAATTCCATTGGAGCATCGATCATCAAATTTCGGGTGCTAATGCAAAGATCCGACGACACCTTCAACGCCTTGACGATCACCACATCAACGTACCTTCAATGCATGAGGAAGAACTCATTCCAAGCGCCTGGATCGAGAGCTTCTATATTTAGGAAGCAGGAGGAAGTGAGGATCTGGAAAGTTCTCCATGAATAGTCATAAGCTTGAGCCTTTCTCTACTTATTTATAGTGGATGATTAAAAATAACCAAATGGGTTTCTCGATCCCCGTTTATTTAATGTCTACTAAATAATTATGATGAACTAAATTACGTCAATTTTATTTTCTATTTTATCACATACCTATAATATATATAAAATATATTACGTGATAAACCTGAGTCATTTAACTCTATTCATAATTCCCATTTAATATTAAACAAATATGGAATATTAAAATAATATTCGTTTGAATAATATTTTCTCTTATTTACTTAACATGTAAATACTTTTAATAAATTCAACCCAATTATTCATAACTTGAATAATATGAATTTATTTAATTATCGGTGATCAGTAACTTGGATAACACTCAGACCCCGTGGTGTGACCCACCATATCCAATAGACATATTCAACCGAATAAGACAGATTCTTGAATACGCTATTGTGTCTGACCTTCTAGATCCTTCTCTCGATAGCAGTGAATAAAATCCACAGACCATGAGTGGAGTCTAGCAACCCATCAAGACCCCTAAAGAGATAAGGAAAGTAATAACAATGAAAACCAACCTATGAACATGCACTGTGTACTATAATCTCTTTGTTTTTAGATATCTTATAAAGCAAGATGCAAACTTGTGTCATTGCCTTTTTTTGCTTTATTATTTGTTGATCTAACTGGATGAATTTACCCTCGATTGTATTGACCAAATTATTATGAAGGTACTATCATTTTTGATCAATAAGGCCTGAGATATATTATTTCCTCAACCTGGAACTGAAAAATCCTTTCTTGATCATTCAACCAATGACATACCACCAATGACGCACCCAACACAAGCTACCTTGCCACGATTTCATTATCATGGTTTTTTCTTTATATAAAAGTATGTGATCAAATGGTACACACTGTTAATAATATCAATTCAGGAGACCAATACACTTTTCTTTATATAGGAAGAACCAATGACACCCAAAACACGTGGTGTTCCTATTGGTGGGTTTGTCCCAATGATCTCACTTTTAGAGATCACATAGTGTGAACTTGATGAGAAGAAGTATCAATGATTATAAGCCCCCAACACCTGATAGTTGAACATATATTGTGTCTAGTCGGTAAGATGTATTTAGACCATAGAACCTTTGTTTAAAATTAATGTCATAGTATCTCAAGGTTCTCATTATAGAATGAGATCTGTTATAACCTTTTGATACAACTATTAATCTATGGACATTACCATTAAATAGTAGATGTAGAAATATCTACACTATAATGGTAAGTAAACATCATGCATATCTAAATGCATACATGATATGGTAATCAAAAGTATTGTATAGTTGGGTCTAGGGCACCCATTATTATAACAATATTTTCTTCGAACAACCTATTGTAAACACACCGAAATGGACATACATGTGGATCCATATCATTCATGTTTCTAGTTCTCATGAGATTGAGGGAAGTTCGGTGTATGGATGTCAAAGGAATGCAATTTTTACAATGAAAAGAAGCATCGATATTGTGCCGGGGCTACTTGAGGTTGAAGACAACGTCGACTTCGATCAGATGAATGAGATCGATTCATTCATAAAACTGCAGTATAAACATATATTTTTTTAACATGGGAACAATAGTCATGCTTCACCCATCACACATCGATCTTATGCTTGTTCGATGCATGCTTAATAAACCAATATGTTCCCACCACCTCTCGAGCTGACATTGGGGTTGGCACCCTGAACACTTTTCCCACACCCTGCACAAGCCGCACCTCACATGCGTGGTCCACCCGGGCACCTCCATGTATGCTCAGTGCGCACCATGCACATGCTTGTTCACACCCTTGCTACCGCTATGCACCCACTTGCCTGCCCGAAGGCACTTACTGCCTCCTACTTCCATGGTTTCCCATGCATGGGTTGGCTCCTACGTGGCTGAGTTGTTGGATTGGTGTAACTCGATCCATTTGGATGATGTTGGGCCGAATGCTTGTGGCCCATACTGCATACCAGGCCACAACTATTGCAGGTCGTGCTCTATGGTGAGCTCGTTGGGGGGTGTAGGGGGCAACATGTCCCTGATTTGAGGGTTTGGGGATTGAAGACCCTCGACCCAAATTTTTTGGAACTGTATCAACTCTGACTGACTGTAGCAGAGTTGAGCATATGACACCGACATGACACTGTAATAGTCCAGACTTCGGCACAATTACTGTATAGATTTTGGAGACAGTGGTACTGTAGCTCTGTGAACTTCTTGCCACAAACCATTGTAACACCTTGAATTTGGGTGCCCACAACATTGCAATAGTGTAGACTTTTTTCCACCGACCATCGACCACTGTAGCACCTTGGACTTGGGCAGTCGTAACACTGTAGTTTTGATGACCTCCATCCACCATTCATTGTAGCACAATGGACTTACTGTGCAGTTGGTTTCACATTACTTTTTCATTTTTATTAGCTCATTTGAGTTAGGGTTTTGTGTGTGTGAAACTCTGATCTCCCTGTAGTTGTGCTCCCAAATTCTAGTGAAGTGTTCCACCTCTCCGTGGTCGTAATGATTTTTCTTAAACCACGTAAATTGTCATGTCATTGTTCATCTTCTTCTTCTTTTGTTTCTGTCTTTTCTTCATCATCAAACCTTAATCGTTGTGACTCTCGGCGTTTCCGCGACATGAGCTTAGCTTCTATATTTGGTTTGAGATGACCCTCCTTGAGCGGTTATGAATGACCATATTTTTTAATAAAGGCTCACCAAAAATAATATTGAGCCACTCAAACTTCTTTAAAAATTTTTACATGACCTTCAAATAACTCCTTAGTCAATAATATTCATATTGCATAACATTCCTCTTCTTCATCATGCAAAATAATATTTTCCATTATCTTTATTAAACTCTTTTTTAAGTAACTCAGCATGTTATGAACAAAGTGTTGTGGGATTGGTGTAGCCCGATCCATTCCAGATGATGATTGGGATGAATGCTTCTGTCCCATACTGCACACCAGACCACAAATTTCGTGGGTCGAGCTCTGTGGTGAGCCTGTTGGGGGTTGCAGGGGTCAATACATCCTTACTCTAGGGGACCGAGGGCCGAAGGCCCCTGATCCAAATTTTTCAGGTCCTGTAGCAACTTTGACCATTGTAGCATAGATGACTGACTGACATTGATAAGACACTATAGTGATGCAGACTTTGGATTCAACATTATTGTAGCTCCTTAGAATTCTATCCACTGGCTACCATAACACTTTTGACTTAGGTGACCACCTTTCACTGTAGCGATGCAGAATTCATGTGCTGTTGGTGAAACAATGGACTATCTTCCACATTTTTTATCCCATTTTCGGGCTAGGGTTTATCTAGTGATTGAGAACCCTGAAACTCCCTATAAATTGTGATCCTGAATCATAGTGAAATTCTACATCTCTATGGACGTAAGGATTATTCCCTTACCATGTAAAGCTCTGTGTTCTCATTCAATTCTTTTTTCCCTTTTACTCTTCTGTGATCCGCTTTTTGCTTCATTGCTCTCGACGTTTTCCACAACAAGTGATTGCACCAAACTCCTTTAACACATGTTATGGGCTTACACCACACCAATAGTCATACTTAAACTCAAAGTCTTCAAAAGAACCCTTAAGATAATAAGACTTGAGTACTTTCTTTCTTCTTCATCCATTCATCTAAGCTACAACTTCATTATCAAGCTTGAATATCTTGGATACTTCAGCATAACTTTTAGCAACTTCTTTCTTTATAAATTCTTCAACATATTCACATCAATGAAATCTTTCTATTTCATTGATCACCACTGAAAACCAATAATAGCCATTGACAACAAATACAACTCATACACAAACCGACCTCTTCATTCTTAGCAAAGAGGACCGAAACACCTTATGATGATGCACTGTGGTGTATAAAACCCTTGTCCAAATTCTCTTGTAGTTTATTCTTCAATTATTATAGCATGATGTAGGTGGTTCTCTAGGGACTCTTGAATATAGACATAGCTCCATATATAAATTATATTGAGGACTCAACCTCTCGATGAAGGAAGACCATACTCTTTTAGGGATACATCAACATATTCGTTCACAATATGCATGTTGTCAATGATGATCCCCTTTTTTATCAACCATTTGAGTCAGACATGCTTACTTATAAGATAAATAATACTTGTACTTATGAAGAAGTTTCTAAAGAAGATTCATAATCCTCCTTGCATTTGTATGGAATCTGAGGATGATTTAAGACATGGAAAGAGATTTCCCTCTCATGATAGTTGATATGGATTCCATATAAGGATAACTAATCCATTTCCAGTATAACATTAAATTCTACCAAAAGGAGAATAATTAGGTTTTTTTTGGAAGATTCTTCTCACAAAGGGGCATGCACGCATTTCCCTCTCCTAATAATTAGGTTTGTTCTTTGAAGAATTTGGGCACTCCACATGGTTCAAGTTTTTATTCATAACTTGAGGTAATTGATCTAGTACTGCCATAAGGTTTTTGACTCCCACTATTATCATGATATTTTAAAGTAGCTATTTCCCGCTCCTTTGTTTATAATGTAAATATAAAGGGGTATGCATGCATTGATTTCAAGGGTCTAAAGATGATAACTTTCTCTTGATGTGGAGAGTGGGACAATTTCTTCTCTCAATGCAATTTATATTTGCCAATGGTATCACTAGATTGGTTAAATTGTATTTTTGTATTTTTTTCCTATTAATAGTGAGGGATTCAGGCCCTTAAATTTCACTAATGGTGCGATCTCAGGTAGGCATGTTGTATTTTGGTTTCTTTTAATTTTGTGTGGACATGGAGTTACACATGGTATAGATCACTACTAACCTATAATGTTGATTCTAATAGACTCTCGATGTAGTAAATTAAGATTTTCAAGTGCAGGTGTGTTTACACATCAAGAGGGAACACCATAATGAAGAGGTGGATTAAATTCTTGAAGTAGAGAATAAAACAAAATAGAAACTGTTTAACGATGAAGATGAACTTCATAGGTTAATAACCTTAAAATTGTTAAAGAACATGAATTGAAATCTTTAAAATTTTGATGTTGACAATAAAGGATGACATGAAATGAGTAATGTGATAAGTTTATTGTTTGGGATATTTTTTATGAGGGGGTGCGATCACAAGTAATGGTTGCCTTTTAGACCATCTATGACCACTCATGCCCTCCTTTTCATGACCCTCCAAATCACAAGTTAATGATAGAGGGATGCGGAAAATGAGTATTTTTTCTATAAATATGTAAAAATAAAAATCTTGAAAATAAAATGGAAATTAAAATAAGGGTAGTTTTAGAAATAATGATTTTTTTATTACATCCATTTTATAAGTAACGATCATGTCCACCCCATCCGATCGTGGAACTCTAATAATGAAATAATTGGAATAATTATTTAAACAATATCATTGAAATAATTTATTCAAGGTAAACAATAAAAAAATAGCGTTTTATTGGAATAAAATATTATTTAGGCTATGAAAATCGATATATAGGTTTGAAAATTTAATTTATTATTTTCAAATACATTATTTTGTTCATTAAATATGTTTTATGTTATGCAAAACACCTTATAAATTTGAATCATTTTTATATTAGTATGAAGTCATAAAATTTTCCGCATATGTAAAATTATATTTTTACTTTCACTCCAAGATTTAACATTTTTTTAAAAAAATGCTAAAAATTTAGTCTTAGTTAATTTTGACATCTTGATTTAAAAATGAAACTAATTTTGTCAAAATAAAAAAACTATCTTAGGTAATTCTAACATTTATAACATAAAAATTAAGGTTTTTACTAAAGAGAGTAAATCATAATTTGAAAATATACATTTATACTTCCTCTGAGTTACATGATTTGAACATTCATTTTATGATTTTTTAATACTAGGTTACTGATGTGAGATGAAATTTTCATCATTTATTGTCTGCTATTCTTTGAAAATACTCCTACTTTTAATTTAAATAGTGGGTAATTCATTAATTTTTGGTGACGGTGAATTTTTGGGATTAAATGTCAAAATGACTTTAAATATGGTTTTTCAATTATATATTCATTTTTGATGATAATTTGAAAAAGTCATACCATTGAAATCGAGTTTGATTTTTAAGGTGTGAAATTACAATTGTAAAAATCCAATTTGAAATTACAATTTTAAATAGATTTATTTCAAAGATTCAATAGATTTATTAATTTTTGAATTAAATGAAATCCAAAAATTAATTTTGAAATTGAAATTGAAAAAGAAAATGTGATTTTATTTTGACAATTCAGAAATTTTGAATGTGAAAAAATGATTGAAAATTGATGTCCTATAAAAGTGGATTTTGAATTGATTAAATTAATTAAAATTCAAATTAAGGGTTGAGATTTTGAAATTTATTATTTTATCATGATTTGAAATTAATTAATTGGAACAATTCTGCATTAAAATGAATTTATTTTGTTTAAATACAGGTTGAAAAAATGCGAAGGCTTGGAAGTAATTGTGCCTTGCATGGTCACCACACTGACCATGCATGTTGAATTTTGCATTGACCGTGCTCCTCAAGGTCAGTATGGTCACAGTGCCACCTTCAGTGTGTCTACCATGGATCTCATTCATAGTCACCCAAGTGACCGTATGAGCTTACCTTGAGTTCCCTCACCATCGGTCTACCCTGCACAACCACGACCTACTGCACTTCCACGACCAGCTCCGTACCGACTGTGAGCTCCCTCCCTCACGACCACCACCGATCCGGTTGCTGAGGTCGATTCACCATACCTCACCACCAAATCACCCCGAGATTACCTCTGATGAAACCACCACAACACTGTTTCCAGTTGAATATCACCGAAGCCGAGTCCCATTCCGACCAAACCTAATCCACCAGAGAAGATCCCCGTACCACTCGAGAAGACAGATTTGAATCTCCCTTGCTGTGCCACTCGATGAAGCTGACCACTAGATTCGAGATGCTGTAGGTAAATGAGAGAGGAGATGAACCCTTCCAGCCGCCACTATAAAGCCTTGGTTGGTCGAAGCTCATTGTCCACTGCCAGTCTGAGGATAAGATCCGAACGAGTCGCCACCGGTTAGAGAACGATCGAAGCCAAACACCTGAAGCGTCGTCTGACGAACTGATTCCACCCTAAGTAAAGCCCTCATCGAATCGTACGTGCCATCGCAGATGAAGAGAAATTCAACATCTGCTCTCCCCAAATTTCACCATCGATCTCGCTGGAGAAGACGCATCGCACGCTGTGTGTTGTAGTTGAGGGAGAAGGCCGCACCACCTGAAGATCCTAACACCCCCCGTGAACAGAACCAGAAAATAATAATAATAAAAATCAGTATACTTATATATATATAATAATAATAATAATTTGTTGCTAAAATTATTTGCTGTATTTTTGTTGGCCAATTATAGTGACATCCCGGGCCCAAGCCCGACCTGCCCACGTTTTCCACCGACGTCTAGGCTCACTTCCCAAGACTAGCTGAAATCTGAAATCCAAATCATAAGTCTGGAATTTTCTTCCTTTGAGCGTAGAATAACATCCACTATGCTGAAATGTACTGAATTGTTTCACCCTCAAAATTAATAGAGCTTGATCTTGGGAAGAGACGTTCCTGGCGGAATTGATCACAACCATCAGAGCCACACGTGACACTCATTGAGTTGAAGTCGAAGCTCGCCTCAACGCTTATAAATAATTTTCTTCCTCTCCCATTAAAAACATTCGGCATCTGTCGACCCTAGCTATATTTTCATTCCATATTTTAATTTCAATTTCAATTTTGTTCTTCGTTTGTTAACCGTGTGTTATTCTCTTCCCCAACTCTCTATGTTTTTCTCAAATCTCTATGTTGTGTTCGTAACACGATCTCTTTGACTCCAAATCATGGAAAACTTACCCAAGGGCTAGATCCCTGGGGGAGATCACACATACCATTTGTTCTTTAATTATTTATGGGTTTTTATCATTGATGTAGTAGCAAATGGAAAGAATCAGATCGATGATATTAATCTGCTCTTTCCGATGAGGTGCTGCATCCTCAAATCTATCAAATCATCTCTCCCTCTCTCTCGATTCTCAATACATACTAGTGGAGCACTGTGGATTGAGGGGTGAACAACATACAGTGAAGCTGGGTGTTAAGACAATGAATACCTCAATTGAGTGTGTTCATTGCCTCTTCACTATGGAGGACGTGGAACAAGATGTATTAGGGGATATTTCTCTTGTGTATGTTCAAAACCACAAATTAGATAGAAGAGAGCAATGAAAGAATGATATTGACACCATTTTCAGATGAGAACTTAAGAGGACAATGAAGAATTTGTGTGATCAACCTTGGATCCAACCCCTTTTAACTAATTGTTGTTTGAATTCTTTTTTATTTGTTTTAATTCGTTAAATTGAAAAGTAAAAAAAAAAATCAAACAAACAATTCTCATAGTTTTAAAAATTGAGAAAACAAAAGAAAGATACATAAGTGAATTAGAATGGTGATAATTCAACCCACACACACTCCTTGAGAAATGATCTGGGCCAACCCTATGTTGCATTTTAGTTTTAATAAAATGTAAATTTTGTTTGAGAATGGCCCGTGACAACCACACGATCAACCTAACACCATTGTCAGGGAGTAAGGGTTGAGTTTTCATAGTCTTTAACACATTTGTAATTAGTGCTTTTCAGTTTTTCTTTCCTTTTGTTTTATTTTTTCTTTTTGTCTCCAAATCAGGATAAACATTACAGTGAAACCATTCTTTAATGGATCCTCATCCATATGTCCAATACACATTCCCACAGGCATCTCAGGAGATGGACTCTCAATGGCAGTTCCAGCAACAACCTTCGGTATACATCAATGGGTAAGAGGATGAAAACTACTACATAAACGAACCCAATTACCATCAACAACACATGCCCCCACACCATCAAACTAAGGAATTGCTTATACTGGATAAAATTCAGAGCTACCCATCTATATTTAAGGGATTTTAAGTGGAAGAAACCAATAATTGGAGGAATATAGAGAAATGATTAAGGAATTAAAGGGTATGTAAGCTGCAATAGTCACTTCCCTCCAATAACTCATCGACAAAAGGAAGAAACAAGAAGCTGAAGAGTTTGAACCCATTGTCTTTTCTCAAGAGGATATTGAGGAAGGATAAGTTTTAAAGGCATAAGATCTCCCACTGTCCACTCTTGAGCACATCTTCCCAGAATTGGTGTACCGAGCCAAGAAGCAACATGATGGCATCTTTTAGGGAGAATTTATTTCGAATTTTCTATGATTTTATTAAAATGTAATTGTCACTTGATATCCCTTTTGTTGTAAATGAAACCACAGGATCTGAAGATTGGCTACCTATCTTGGACAATGAAGATGAAGAGTTGGATGAACTCACATTTGAAGCGAAGCTGGAATGCCCAATGTTACCACCATCCACGCAAGACAACTTCAAAGAGACATTGTACCAAAAAATTAATCTACATGTTGAAATTGATGAGGGTGTTACTAATGAATGGAACTCATTTATTTCTAAGTTTTTTTTAACATCAATTAGCTATTAATATCCCTAATTTTAATTTTGTAGATTCAGCCCAATTGATGCCTATCCTGGATGATGAAGAAGAAGGTTGCGAGAGAAACTGCTTTGAGGACAGAGTTAAAGAACCATAAGTTGTGGACATTACAAATGGCCATCCAAGTGTGTTTCATGAGCAACATGAGTTTCAACGTGGTTCATATGAGGGAGTGAATCTATCCTTAATCTCATTTTATTTTTCAAAATATTTTCTACACCTTGATCTCCCTAATTTTAAAATTTTAAAACCTGTATCATTTTTATGACCCTAAATGCAGAAGATGAAGAACCTAATGCAACTCCCCTTGAAGAAAAATTAAGAAAATTCAGATCTGGAAATAGTAGAGGAGAAACTGAAGCTGCTAAAAATTGAGGATGAGACTGCCCAAAAGTTATCAAATCAGTAAATTGATTTTGTCTCATTTTTTCTTCTTTGAGACAATGCCATGTTATGAACCTATATTTTTCCATGAGGTGTATATACTTCCTTATGTCATGAATATCCTTGTTTTCATGATATTATAAGATTCATGTAATGTTGTTCTTTCCATTTTTTAGGATTCAAAGTTACCAAATTGGTAACGGTTAATAGCTACAATCTCACCATTTATTGAGATTGTTTATGATTATTCTACCATTTATGAAATCTTATGATTTATATAACAATAAATCTCTTGATTTTTCTTAACCTCTTGTTATTCATGTTATATCCAAGTAATGATATCATTTTCCTACTATTTGGTATGCAAGATTATCAAGAAAGTGTTTTTAAGAATGTTCAAATTTACCTCTCTTGGGCCGAAAATCTATGTTCCTTCAAAACCATGTTTTATAAAAAGGTTTAAAAAAATATTCTATTATTCTCCTATGATATTTAAAAGAAATTTTTTCCCTTGTTTTACCTTTTCAAACAAAGTGGTTCACAAAAAGAAATCATCTTATCCTTTTTTGATTGAGGCACTATTCTAAACTTTTTATGGTTAAAAAGGGATGTTCGGCATGTACGAATTTACCCACCGTCATGACAATAATTCCCTTGAAACTTCATTTAAAATATTATAAAGTTGTTTTTTTAAAAAAGAAATTTTTTTCCTAATATTCTGGAACTTTTTTTGTTTTAAAGTGCTTTAAGAAAAGGTTTTAAATTTTTTATTATTATTATAATTGATTTTCAAATCTTGTTTTATAAAATTTCAAAGTATTTTCAAAGAAATGTTTTTAAAAATTCTTTCAAAGAAAAAGTTTTTAAAATTTTTTTGAACCTTATTTTATAAGTTTTCCAGAAAAAAAGATTTTCAAAATGATTTCAAGCCTTTTTTAAAAGTTTTCAAAGTATTTTTAGAGAAAATGGTTTTTAAAAGGTTTTATGTTTTAAAAATAATATCACAATGAATAAAGAATATTTCCCTCAAGAAATGTTTTAAATGAAATGATAAACTTTCTTTATAAGAAATTTATTTTTTAAATGGTTTTATGAAAAGGATTTTAAAAGAAAGACTATCTTTCTTAAAAAATGTTCCATGTGATCTTTAAAAAACCTTCTCCATCTAAGATGACATACTTTGTGATAGTTTATACTTTATTGGGATATGATCTAGGAATACCATTCATATTCTTTCATGAATGGTTTGTGTTTTTATGTTTGTGACCCCTGTTCTTCTTCCACAGGTTATATGATTTTGAAACCTGTTTCTTTTCATGGGTTATGCTTTGATGAAATAAAACCTATCTATTTTACATAGTTAATGATATATAAGAATGTTATGATACCCATTTCATTTCATGGGTTATGATATGATGTTTATGAAACCCATCTCTTTTTTATGGGTCAAGATATGATGCAAGTTTTATTATCTTGTGGCACATGTATGCATGATTTCATTATGTGATGGGTGGGGCCTGTATCTATCTCTAATGCATTGGGTAATGATAAATGTTTTACGAGCTCAATAGTGTATATGGGAGGGAATCCCAAGCCCAAAACAAGAGGCTACATGAGAGGGCATACCAAGTCCAAAACAAGAGGGCATCTTAATCCCAAAACAAGAGGGCTTCTTAAGAACGAAACAAGAGGGTACACAGGTGGGCATCACAAGCCCAAAAAAAAGAGGGTCCATGGGAGGGCATCCCTAGCCTGAAGTAGGTACATGGGTTATTAGCACAATCCTAACATGTTTATGTGTGTGCCAAAAATTTCAGGTCTTATTCATGTTTGTGATATTTTATATGCAAGGTATGGTCTTATAATGTCATGATCACATTCTCATACCCTTATGCTCATGTTTATTCTTACATATCTCATTTTTTTACCCTTACTGAGCATCTGAGCTCACCCCTTTTTATATTTACTTCCCCAGGATATGAAGATTTGTATTAAGTATGATGTGTCTAAGAAGGGTGGTAGTCTTGAAGAAACTAGTGGGAGAAAATTTAGCTCACTCATATATCAATTTTTATGTTTCAATATTTCCAAAGGCACTAAACTAATATGGTATTTGAGTGTCTATTTGTATACTGATTTAAGTATTCATCAAAAGTTTTGTAATGTTAATTTATGAAAAGAGATGGTTTCTATAATTGATATCAGAGTGAAGGTTTAGTCAACCTTTGGAAACTAGGATGACAAAACTTTAGTGAGATCCCTAGATATATTTCTAAGGATATGTATAGGGATGTCTTTAAGAATAAGTATAAGGATGAGTTAAATTTTAGGAAAAAATCCTAGAATTTTGGTAAGGATATAGTGATTGGTTTCCTAGAAATGAATCCCTATCTGGATACTAAAATTGGATGTGGTTCTGACAAAGATGTACCTAGGAGTAACAACTTTGACAAGGTGTGTCATGCCTGACTCGATATAACCTAGTACATGAAGAAAGGCCTTAATGTGCACCTGGTTTAACACTCCCGGGGGATATGCTTTAGAAATTCACAAACTCTTTATGAACCATTATGAAAGATTTAAATGGAATTTGTCTATGAATATCCTAGGATAAGCCTAACGTGTCTTCTATTAAAAAGTTTGTGTCATGATTTAGATATAATATAAGTATTTTTTCATGATTATGTGGTTTTATTCTATGATATGTGTTTCTCACCCTATGATTTTTAGTTTTAGTCAATAGTGATAACTAGAAGGAACACAGTTAACATTGATTGTTTCAGATGTGGAAAGAATTGGTATTATGAAAATTGTTTTCCCAAGTGGAAATATTATAAACAGAATCAGTTAGGTGGTATGAGTATTGATTATACTTCTGAAGATAAAGAGACCACAAATGACATGTGAAAGGTATGTGATATTCTTCCCGTATTGTTTATATTAAACATAAAAGGCATGATTAGATTGAGTTTGAGTAACCTTAATACATGATTCATATTTCATATTCTAGGAAAGTGGTATTAAGGAATAAGTTGATGAAGTTTGAGTAATGGTTTAAGAATAAAGTTGGATTAATGGAGTATTTATGTTTTGGAATTAAAATATTATGTTATATGAATCAATAAATATATAAATATTTTCAATATAAGTTTTCATTAATGATTAAAAAGTACATGTTTAATGGAGAAAAATACATTGAAAAGTGATTTAATAGAAAGGTGATATTTTGATTAAGGGAAGGTAATCCTTAATGTGTTCAAGTTACATAGAAAATTGTGTTTAGATTTGATAAATATATGATTTATTTGGATAAAGTAAATTGGATTTTATTAATGACCATAGAACCAATTAAGGATTTTTTGACAAAGTAGTCTATGTCATCATGGATGAATTTTACAACTTCTTGGAGTTAAGGAATATATCCATTAATATTTGGAATAAGGGACCATGTGTGTTTTTGAAAATGATTTATGACAATTAAGGTTATTACCATAAGAGGATATATGATGAGGATATTTACATGTTTGGAATGTAACAACCAAGATCTACTTTATGATATATGGGGGATCAATGTGAAGCTGATTTGTGTCTTTTTTTCTAAAGTTTTTCATTTTCATCTTTCAGATGGGTTATAAGGTTAACCATTTATGGAAATATTATGTTACAATTTGGATGGAATTTTTGAGATTAAAGTATTATCTCAAAACATGAGAATTTATGCATATTGGATAACCCATTATAACAAATTTTTATTGATGATAACTGATGAAAAATGGGATAGAATATCATGGATCTCGTGATCTGTTAGTACTTAAGGAATGAAAATTTCACCTTTCTTTTTGGAGAAAGCGGTAAAGTGGATCAGGGAACAATAAAGGGTGGGTTTTTCCTAAAATCATGCAAGTATATATTTTCATTAAAATTCTTCAGCTACAGGAAGAAAGATCTTGAAACTAAAAATGTTATCCTAGTACCTTCATTTCTAATGAATCAAATGGCCCCTTAGATCATCACTGATTTATGGATTTGTGATTGTTAACTTTCTCATCACTATGTTTTATATCACTCTCTATCAGAACATGATAGTTATATTTCTCTTTTATATCTATGTTTTCACTTCCCACCTATGTTCTCCTATATAGAAACCCAGCTATGAGTTACTTTGGGTAACAGTTATGTTTCTAACTTTTCCTTTTTAAATAATGTTTTAGTGTTTGTTTTTACGATGTGAGTTTCTATGAAAGGAACTTTCAAGCATTAAACCTTTAATAACACATAAAAATTTTGAGGTTGAAATTCATTTTAATGGGGTAGAATGTAACACCCTAATATTTTGTGAATTATTTTTTCGAATTAATTTAATCTTTTTTGATATTTAGCATTTCATGCAACATTTCAAATAGTTTTTTATATTAAAGCACTAATTTTGGATTGTGTTATACACACCACCAAGTTAATCATACACTAAATGCAACATAAATTTTATCATGCTCTACATGTAACACTGAGGTTAGTGCACATTACATGAAAGACTGACTTTCTTCAATGGCTTGTGTAACATGTAAGACTGAGTTTTACGAAACAATATATATTATTAAAAATATTATTAATTAATATAATGAGATAAAAATTAGTTGTTAAGTTGGATGTTATGAATAATATTAACTAACTTATGAAAATACATGTTTGAATTAATTGGTTACAAATTAATTATGAGTATAATAACCAATTGAATATAGAGGGAAGGTTTTTATAAAAACTATTTTTATGATCACAAAGGGATTCTATCCTAATAAATTAAACTTATTACTATTGGTGAATGATATTAATGAAATATATATTTTATATATTCAATAAAATATTTTTTTTATCTTCATCCAATATATTTGATAAGCATAAGATAAGAACAAACTCAATATTTCGCATAAAAATCAATATTTTTATAAAGACAGTTTTACCACCTTTTAATGGAGAATGTATTTTAAATACAATTTTTGGCACTTTTATAAATTTAATGTGTAAAATTATACTTAATATTTGTAATCCAAACATAAAAATTATGTTAGGATGGCTTTTTGGTATTTTTCTGCGATTTTTTATTTTTTAATGAATAGTGAAAATACTGTATTTTAATTCAAATCTTGTTTTTTTTTCTAATTTCATGATATAGTTAAATTAAATTTTGATTTTGTTTTAAGTTATAATTAGATAAAATATACATCAATTAATACAATTTAGGTATTTGGAATTAATTTCTCATTGAAATTGAATATAAAAACATAGCAAACTTTGGAACGTTTTTACTTTAAAAACCTTCATTGTTGTCTCGTCTGCGAGATTAAATTTAAATTAATTTCTGAAACTTTTGTGGTTTAAATTTAGAAAAATATATTTCATATTTAGAATCATAATAATTTATAATATCTAATATGTTCAACTTTGTTTTTGACTAAAAATATTTGCGAAAGTAATTAAAATTAATTACAATGATTATGACAAAATTAAGCTTAACAATGGACTAAAACATAAACTTAATAGAAACAATGACCTATAAACTTGTTCAACACCCATTATCTGGCCATTAATCGTCAATTAACTTTACATTCTTTAGTTTGGTTGGTTTTGGATGACTTTTGTTAGGTAAAAACCTGGGTACACCTAACTTGTTTTAAAAAATACTAAGTGAGTCCTTTCCCTCACCTATAAAAGGATATCACCTATCCCACTTCCTCAAACCTCTCAAACCACTTAGGTTTAGAAAATAACTTCCAAATACACTTTCCAAAATCCCTACCTTTCTCCTTGAAGCCTCCCTTTTGGAATAAATCAGTCCAAGGAATCCCTTTTGTGAAAACCAAAAAGAGTTACCCAAAGAAGTGGTAACATACTCCCTCAAGATCCTTTATCTTAATTTCATTCTACACCCCACCACTATAATTATTCCATGATTATAAAAAACACAAGTATCCTCTATAATGAGGTGTTTTATGCTAAGGTTTAGACCTGCACTTACACACAATTCCATCTATTGGGTAACATACATGTTGTTTATGTGTACAGAGAACTACTGTCTCACAGATTGATGAATGTTCATTCCTCCTTTACTGCCTCTAATGGTGAGAATTATGATGGAAAATATATTTATATATATAATATATATGATATTTATAATGTCTTTAATCTTATTTAATTCTTTTACAACACATATCTTTATACTTTCCATTTTTTGTAAATATAATAATTTTGTTTGAGGAAGTGTGGACTACCTCCCCCTCAAAGCAATGCGATTCATTCACACACTACTTAGAATGTATTAATAATGAGTATAGTAAAATTATATGATATATATGACATAATAATTATAATTTAATGATTATATATATACATATATGTCATTTTTTTACTTTCAATATTAGAAATAAGAATGGAAGCATTGTTCATGTGTACATACGACCTACCATCTTCATGAAAGGTGTATTTCATTTCATACATCAATATAAGTATAAGGGCTAAATATATAACAAATTAAGACACATGTGAAGAATAAAGAAGATATTACCCGAAGTGAAACCTTAACAAAGAATTGTTAACTATCAGGTAATATAAAGTCATAATAAAACCATATATGGTATTAGATATAAGAATATAGTTCTATGATAGATGTACAATAAAATTATATTTATTATACAAGAATTTTGTATTAGTATGACGATAGTCAAGACACAAGATAAATAAATTTCATCTCACTTTTTATTTCTGTGAGATACATGCTTTATTCACCACCCATTCCTTTTGTGTGGTGTGAGTACTAACCAAAAATGTATTATATGATTATTATAATTAAATTTATGGGTATTTACATATCAATTTTATGAACTTTCTTTAATGGGGTCTATGTTTCAAAAGTTACCAAATCAGTAAAGTGATTTTGTCTCAATTTTCCTTATTTGAGACACATGCCATGTTATGAACCTATATTTTTTCATGAGGTATATATACTTTATTTGACATGTTATATCACGAATCTAATTATTTTCATGATATTATAAGCTTCATGTAATTTTATTCTTTTCATTTTGTTAAGATTCAAAGTTACCAAATTGGTAACGGTTAATAACTAAAATCTCACCATTTATTGAGATTTTTTATAATTATGCTCCCATTTATAAAATATTATGATCCATATCTCAAGAAATCCCATTATTTTTCTTAAACTATGGTTATTCATGTTATATCTAAGTGATGGTACCATTTTTTCCACTCTTTTTTTAAATAGTATGATCAAGAAAGTATTTTTAAGAAAGTATGAATTTACCACTCTCTTGGGTTAGAAATTTGTGTTCCTTCAAAACCATATTTTCTAAAAAAATTTCAAAAAATATTCTAATATTATCCTATGATATTTAGAAGAAATTTTTACCCATTTTTTACCTTTTAAAAAAAGGTTTCTTAAAAATGAATCTTCTTGTCATTTTCCGATCGAGACACTTTTCTAAACTTTTTACAATGAAAAAGGAATGTTTGGCATATACGGGTTTACCCACCACATTCCCTTGAAGATTACTTTACAAGATTACAAAGTTAGTTTTAAAAAAAATTAAAAAATTTCTTAATATTCTAGAAATTCATTGTTTTAATGTGCTTTAAAAAAATGGTTTTCAAAAATGTGTTATTGTTTTAAATTATTTTCAAAGATTCTATTATAAGTTTTCAAAGAATTTTCAAAGAATTTTTTTTCAAAATGTTTTCAAGATGTTTTTAAGTTTTAAAAGTATTTTTAAAGAAATGGTTTTCAGAACATTTTCAATCTTTATTTATAACTTTTCAAAGTGTTTAAAAAAAATTAAAATATTTTGAATCTTATTTTATAGTTTTTCAAGGAAAAAGGATTTTTAAAAGGATTTTAAATATTCTTTCTAAAATTTCAAATTATTTTAAAAGAAAATGGTTTTCGAAAGGTTTTATGTTTTAAAAATTATATCTCAAATAATAAAGTATATTTCACTCAATATTTTTTTAAATGAAATGATAGATATTTATTTATAAGAAAATGGTTTTTGAAATGGTTTTATGAAAAGGAATTTCAAATAAAGTATATCTTTCTTAAGAAACATTCCATGCAATTTTTCAAAATCCTTCTCCATCTAAGATGAAATATTTTGTGATGGTTTATTATTTTATGAGATATGATCTAGGAATACCATTCATATTCTCTCTTGAATGGTTTATGTTTTGATGTTTGTGACACATGTTCTTCTTCCATGGGTTATATGCTTTTGAAACCCGTTTATTTTCACGGGTTCCACTTTGATGAAATGAAACATATATCTTTTTTATAGGTAATGATATGTTATAATGTTATGATACCCATTTCATTTCATGGGTTATGATATGATATTTATGAAACCCATCTCTTTTTATGGGTCAGGATATAATGAAAGTTTTATTATCTATGGAACATGTATGCCTGATTGTATTATGTGACGGGTGAGACATATATCTCCCTCCAATGTATTCGGTAATGATAAATGTTTTATGATCTTAATAGGGTACATGAGAGGTAATACCAAGCACAAAAAATAGGATACATGAGAGGGAATCCCAATCCCGAAATAAGAGGGTACACAAGTGGACTTCCTAAGACTGAAAAGAGAGGGTACACGAGAGGGAATCCAAATATCTAAGTAGGTAAACAGGTTATTAGCAAAATACTAATATGTTGTGAAGGTATTGGTAGGTATCCTTGAAATATTATTTTCTATGTTTATGTTTATGCCACAAATTTCATATCATATTCCTATGATATGCTTATGCTCTTGTTTCCATTATGATTCACAACTTATGAACTACTAATCTTTATGGAATGATTCATATTTATGATCTTTGATATGTAGGGTATGATATTATAATGTTGTTATCACATTCTCATACCCTTATACTCATGTTTATACTTACATATCTCTCTTGTTTACCCTTACTGAGAATATGAGCTCACCCCTTTTTATGTTTCATTCCCCAGGATATAAAGTTATGTATTAAGTATAGTGTGTCTAAGAAGGGTGATAGTCATGAAGAACCTAGTAGGAGATAATGTAGCTCACTCATGTATCAACATTTATGTTTCTATGTTTCTAAAGGCGCTAAACTAATACGGTCATTGGGCATTTGTTTGTGTAATGTTTTAAGTATTCCACAAAATTTATGTAATGTTGATGTATGAAAAGTGAGGGTTGCTATAGTTTTTACATGACCATATATCAAATAATACTTGATCATCATTCCTAAAGGCATGGATTAGATTTATATTTTCTTGAAAATGCACAATTGGGACTCTAGGAGTGGAAAGATAGAGAGGCACATGAGTTTCTTCAATAATATTGATACAAGATTGGGTTGAATATACCTTATGTGGATATCTCTGAAAGAAGATTTCAATGCTTCTGTCATTCATAAAGATGGTTTTTTTGAATGAATCAACTGACTCACCTCTATGTACTTCTCTTGTTTGTTGAATTATCCTTCATGAAAAATATTTCAAAGTTCACATCAAGGAATATTATTTGGAATATTAGTGAAATATATGAATATGTTCAGCATTGACTTGGAGTTATAGTGATTCCTATATTTTTTTAGAAACATTAAAGTACAAGGTATGATTCTAGACTTTGACCACATCTAATGATGCCAAGTGGAAATATAGGTTCCTTCACTAAGTCAAGTACCAATGATATGAAATCGAAATTGGAGATTTCTCATTATGTGTGGATCCTCCAATGGAATATTATAGTCAGGATGAAGCATGGAAAACACTATTTCATCATTAATTGTAATTTATATTGTTTTTATACAAGCATACTCACACCAATTATATTGAGTATTGATAAAATCAAGTCTTGAAATAATTGGACTTCCCTTGCTCTATGAAAAATGAGAGAAATCATAACAGATCCATAACATAGATTGTTATAACCCATTTATATCTACTTTGGGATACATGATGCCTAAAAAAAGAGGAATAATTTGTTCTACCATAGTTTTTGGGATAAGATAATGATTTAAATCCATAGTTGTAATTTTCTATTTTTATGATTTATTCTAATTTAGGGGGTTTTATCCTTTAGAATATAGGAATAACATATAATCTATCAAATTTTTTAATAAGATTTAAAAGAGTGAGTCTTATAATATGGATTTCATTATATTGGAGATAATCTATATTATAAAGTTCTGATATCTCCTAAAATTAGGGTATAAAAGGGTTATCACTTAATCTTGGATGGATTTTAAGGTATTTGTTTTACATTATAAAATATCTTCCTCACCTTAGTCAAAGCACACCATCTAGACACTAATTAAATATGTTTGTGGAAAAAATGCGTGAAATTGATCTTAAAGAGGTTCACTAGTGAGTGATGGTAAAAGATAAACTGGGAATAAGAAGGCTCCTTTGAGGAATTTTACAAGGATTTTTGACTTACCAAGCTATCCTTGACTTGGAACAATTTTTTTAGCTTCAGTTGAGGTATAAAAAAAATCCTACTATGGATTTAGTAATGATAACTTTTATCCACTACAAGAATTAGATACGGACAAGGGATAGCTATTTGATCCTTTTATCTCTCCTATCAACCTTCGCAGATGGAAATAACATTATTAACCCATGACCTTCACCCTAGATTCACTCCCAACACTACTCATGGAAAAACCACCATAGAAATTATTCCCATAGGACTTATAGTCTAAATATTTTTGATATAGAGGATCCTAAGAGTAAGTTAAAAATAGATCATACTCTCCTTTAACCAAGTGTTGATATATCAAAGGGTTATATAGTGGTTTTGTTTTTGGTTAGATGAAAAATGGTTATGTTGTAAACATGGATATGATACCAAGTTTATAACCACAGAGGAGAATATGTTCTTAGGTGGAATGAAAATATAACATAAATGGAATGAATCACATGAAGAACACTCAAAGAATATGGAAAAAAAGAATATTTCTATCAAAAATGGGAAAAAGGATTCCTCTCCCAAAGGTCGAGTTCACCTATTCCCGGGTTACAATAATTATAGCCACACCAGGTTTACATAGTAATATAAGGTAATCCTATAAGACTAATGGCTTAGTGATACATGTCTCAACCTTGTCATAACACTAATTTACATAAATCATACACATATATCTCTATGATATAATAAAACCATAAAAAATCACTACTCTAATAAATTATATTTACATAATATACTTTATCAAATCTTATTAATAAATCCACACAAACATAATTTTTATAAAAGGAGATTATTGTATTGTCCATGATTTACTACTGACATGATGTGCCACCACCAATTGGTCCACATGATTTATTAAAAATGACTCTAACTTGATGCTCCATTACCTTATTTTTTATCTATCTCTTACAACTAATTCCATAGATCAAAAGGCATTGTATAGAAATGTTCTCCTAGTTTACAATCACGTAGGAGGTACAACCACATAGAAGTTTATGTGCACAAATGGAAGGGAATAATAACAAAAATGGAAATAAGAGCACAAATAACACTTAGATAATATAGAAATGATAATATTTTTATCACAAAAGGGAAAAGGATTCATCTTCCAAAGGCAGAGTTATCCTCTTCCTGAGTTACATTATCTATATCCATATAGGGCTGACATAAGGATATAAGGTAATCCCACATGAACAATTTCATAGTACCATGTGTTCCAACCTTATTGTCACACCACTTTACATAAATCTTACATATGGACCTCGACTACATAAAGAAACAATCCATAACCACTAATTTAAAAGGTGATTTCTACATAGTCTACACATTAGTGCTGACATGACACCCCACCACTAACTAGTCCACATGCTTTACTAAAGATGACTCTGACATGAGGATCCATTGATTTTTTCATGAAATATCTCCCACACATGCTCAATTTATCAAAATTCAATTCACACATATGTGATACCCCCTAATAGTTTTTTTTATCTTTCATACCATCAGAACCATAATTACACCCATGATCATAATAGGAATAATTTTAGGGAGATATAAAAGGGACGAGACATCGAGCTGGGTAATCAGGATGATCAAGATCCTGTTGGTACTAATCAATGAAAAAATGAAGGGCTTACTCAAGTTAATCTGAATAAGATATCATAAAATATTCATTATTATCCCATATTTTCCAGATGAGATGATCTAGAAAAACAACCATGATGGAATGGAATGAGGATCCATTTTGGTTATTTCAAAAAGCAGGATAAAATTGTGGATGAAACCTGTATTGGGTCTTGATCTACATTAATATCTGTTTACCATGTCATATATTTTTTTTAAAAAGGAAAGGTCATCTACTGACATAATGTCCTGGATATAAATTTTAAATATGGGGAATACACCAAGAGGGATCGTTCCATAACTTTGTTCCTATAAAGGGTACTAGACCAAAATTCATCATTCCAAAAAATGGAAAACCAATAAAAGGTTTAGATTAGTCCTCATGATGAAATACTTTATATAACTCTTGAAAAATATTACCTATGTTAAAATGTATCCTAATGAAACATTAGATGGATAGAATAGTGATTATACCAAACAAATCTTCTAGAATACATAAGTAAAATTCCTTGGTGAATCATAGGATATGGAGATGGGGATATGAAGGGTGAATTGGTATGCCCCATATTGGTCCTCTATTAATTATATACCTATTGATATAATCATTATATGGATTAAGAAAAAAGTTGGGACAAGACTGGACCCATGTTTTTTAAGAACCCAATTACACATTTCTAATCTGTAATCCTTAATCTTGTCTATAAAATACCTTGGCTGGGATGGAGTGGTAATTTCATCAATTATCTCATACTTGGATAAAGAAAACACCATTTATTTAGTTGGATCATAATCAAGAGAGAATGATCTCTCAACATAATCATCCTCAAGGTTATCAATTTTTGAGAGTTAATGGATGAAGTTAACATTGGCCTTATAATTCAGAAATTATTTAGAAAAATGGAACTTATGACTAAAAACATAACACTCATTTAATTTTTTTTATTCATAGAAAATATTTTTTATATAAAACTTTACAATTTAATTGATTTGTTATTTACCCCAAAAAATAAGGTGTAGGCTTTCTTGATGAAGACTTATCTCTGGGACAACTGATACATGAAGTTTCTTTCATATATTTTATTTTAAAATCTGTCTGATCACTAGCATGAAAAAAGAAGTTTGTTATCCCCCTTAATCTATCAAAGTAATTTTTGATTGCTATAGAGTTCATCAAAATCTATGAGAGATTGTATGAATAATTTACCAAGAAATACATCTCCTAACCACATCCGTTTGATCTTAAGAATAACCTTCTTCTTTACACCAGGCATATCTAGAAAAGAGTTAAGATATGCTTGTTTAAGATTAACATCATCCATACCCCCCAAACATAGTACCTATTAGAAATTTGGTCATATTTTTTCTAAAGGTATTTATATTTTAATGACAATCATTTCATTACAAGATATTCTTATCTAATCTGGAAGGTATAAGTATCCCAATTTATAATAAATTCTTTGTGAATCAGCATGATCAATTCATCAATTATAGGTATCTCTTTTATATAAATATTTTGGCATTCCCCAATAGAGATCCACCATAGTATAATTTGACCATGGAGTCTCACAACAAATTTGATGATGATCGAGGCCATAGTTTTCTTAAAATTGAGTAATTTAGAAGTACACAATGTATGAGGTCTCACCAAAAAGTGTGATAAACTTATTAAAATGAAATAAATCATTTAATTAATAATTAAATACATATTTATGAGTTGAAAAAAGTACCAAGACCATGAGGGGAACTTGGGAACTATATTTTTTACCCCCTACACTAATGGTTGAGGAATTTCTTAAAACCATGTTCCTTGATATATGTGGACCATGAGGGGTATTAATTGAATTTAATGAATATATGGTGATGGAACTAGAGTATGATCCCTTAGAGATATCTAGGTATAGGTGAGTGGTGATTTGAGATGCATGGTCAGGGGACTATCCTTATGAGAACCTTAAAACACATTAGATAATTAGATCTAGTTGAGATGATAATAGGGTGAGTGTTCCTACCCCATTGATATTTGATTACCTTGGTGGGTAGACATTACAGAGCTTGTGGATAGGTTGGGTGTTCGAGCCTACCTAGTTTTAATTGGAAAGGGTATGGTCTTAAGTCCATCTCCTATGTGAAACTTTCCTGGGAGTGTAGTGAGGACTTAATGAGATTTGATGATGTCAAGGAATGTTTTTCCCTCTGATTGATGGGTGTTTACCTAAGATATGTGTTTGAGATAAGAGTACCCCGTTGGGGTTTCCTAAAAGAGATGAGCCTAGGGGACCCTGGTGGGTACCCCATTGACATGTTGACCCTAGTGGGAGGGTGTGTATGGAAATGGGTAGAGATGATTGTGGGTGTCACCTTAGAACTTGAATTGATGTTTGAGAGAATTCTGATTATAATGAGTATAGGTCATTCACTTGAGAGGCTATACTTGTTTATGCGATATAGACTCATACAAATAGCCAAACCTGATGAGATGTTAGGGGAGGAATTACTTCCCTTTGTGATGTATTTACACACATATAATGCCTTGAACTACCTATTTAGATTTATGGGTAGTGGTTACAACCCCCCCCCCCCCAATAGTTTGAGATGCATTAGATATTCTCCTTGGATCATCAAGTAGGGTGATTGAGAGTCGATCATTGACCTTGTATACTGGGGTGAGTTAGACTCTATGTTTTTATCTCATGCATACTAGGGTGAGTTATACCTTGAGTGTTTATCTCATGTATATCAGGGTGAGTTAGAACTTGGTTTTTAATCCCCAATATATTGTGGTGTACCAAGAACAAGGATGTTTATATTTTGTATTTAGGGGTGAGTTAGACCATGAGTGATTATATTGGTTGGAATGATAATGCGACATGCTTAGAGAAACTCTGGTACTAGATGAAGTGGGTTTGGGTTAATATCAAGTGTTATGAAAGACCCAAGGATCGCTAATAGTTATTTATTTATTTATGACTCCAAAATTATTTTTTATTTATATTTTAGAATATAAAATCTATATAATGAATTTATTGGTTATGAATGGGACCATATTGGTGGTTCCTTGCTGATTTTTACTCACACCCTGCTTAGGCGGTCATGGAACTTTGGTACTCGATCAGACTTTAATGATTGAAAATTCAGTTTGGGAAGAGGCCTGAGATTGGAATGTTAAACTAGATAGATTAGATGGTATTGGATATCTGGATGATGTGAGTCTTAGGGTTTGTAGTGGATCCTCCTATTTATTTAATTATAATATTTCATTTTGTACATGTGTTCAACCCAATGTGCATCCAGTGAGTCTGTTTAACTATCTATATGCTTCCAAATCATTTTATTGTTTATAGTTATGATTATGGGTTCTATATACTCTATTTATTACTATTTTGATTATGAGTGGTCATTTATTTATTATTTTTCACTATGATATAGGGTTTTAGTCTCCCCATGGTATTACTGTTGTCACGAACCCCTCCGCCCAAAGATGCCCCTCCTGAGCTGGAAATGGTGAAAGGGATATAATGACCCCTGAGTCCCGCCTCCAGTAGGCCCCAGAGTGGTGACTAGCACCAAGGGTATGAGTTTACACAAATATGGGAGGCATTACCCTTTTTATTATTTAATATCGGGAAATAGGATGAATCAAACACCAAAAGAAAAAGGAACAAGTAAATGAAAATAACCCATATGCATGTTTTATATAATACTGAAACAAAAGTACAAGTATAATAAAATATCCAAAGTATGATACAAAAAAAAAGAAATAAAAAACTACAAAGAGAAAAACTCCAACGCCCAACTAGAAAGGTCCCGCACGGTCCCTGAAGTCCTCCTGAAAACCTGAAAGTAAATGTAGGGTGAGCATACAAGTATACTCAGTAGGAAAACCTAAAGCTCTCGTGCACAGGTGGGGAGACATCCCAATGCCCCATGAAAACAAAAGGAACCAAAGCCTAGCAAGGAATCTATCCACCCAACCTCACAAGCTACACTCACCAAATAACACAAGTAGATAGAGTAGTATAGTAATATTATCAAATTATGGGTACCCCACACCACCTTCCCACTGATTACTACTCAATACCTCATGCCTAACACTCTGATGCTTCCCCCTCTTCCTGAGCTAGTGCCGTAACCTGGTCATACGAAGCTTGAGCTAGTGTCGCAACCTGGCCATACGAAGCTCATAGTATCCCGCTGGCACTCAATCCTTGGACATAACCACATCTCATCCCATATACACCTAGGAACCAGATCACATCCTCATCCTGAAGACTCTTGGGAAACATCTTTCATAACCTTCCCAAAGGATCTTGGGCTATAGAACCTAGATGAGGGAGCACAGGGAAGAACAATAACCAGCCATCCTTTAGATGTTTGAGAATCTCACCCCCTATCCCACAGGTGTTCGGCACATAGTTCTCAACATGGGTGGGGTGCTTAAAGAAACATAAAATGCACAGATTTATATAATTATATCCACCACTCATCTAATCCTAAGGATTATACAAAAAAGATCTGAGTACATGCCTCGGTACTGCTACCTTGAGAGTATGCACACAATAAACAGCCCCAAATACCATTAATATTTTCATTTTTAAACAGTTTTAGTTTATCAGTTCCTTAACTATCGAGCAACTAACAACTACCAAACAAGATCAATCGTTCGTAAAACATATCCCTGCCAACCACAAATAAAGTTAGGGAAAACACAAACAACACAATACCATTTTCTTTTATCATCCAATAAATTCCATTGATTTTCCATATTTAATCAACTACCATGCCCCACAATTCATTAGTTAACCCTTCCAATTTTATTCATATGCAAAACCCATCCCTGTAGCCCTGCTGCCAACTACCATAACCATAGACACATCAGAAACAATACTCGTACCACATCATCATCCCTTTGATACCTTTTACCACAACTCCACTGCCCATCACAACCATATCATACACGCCAACCCACAACCCAGCCAACCGCAGCCCCACTGCTCATCCATTCCACAACAACCCACGAAACACCCCCTTCACATAATTAAACCCCAACTAGCACCCACAAAATTTATTCTTTAATTTAGTTTAACCGGGGTGATCATACAAGGGTTCCAGGTATTCATTTAATCAGCCAACTTTACATGATTAACCAATTTCCACATTCTATGAAAAACCATCCACAAAACAATCCAGAAAAACATGGAATCATTTAATTGCACAAGAAAAGGCCCCCAATGACCGTGATTTTCAGTAGGCATAAGCCTATTCAATTCACAACATAATCAAAGGATAAGCATTGATGGAAATAAAACAACAATATCAACAAAATTCCCCAAACCCGTTCTTTAACCAGTTACTATATTTATTTATTGGTTCAATCGTATCTCATGAAAACAAGAGGATACCCACCCCGCATGATGCACAAAAGAGAGAGAGACGAAGGTAAGATCCCTACCTCAAAGGTTTTTGACGGAAACCACAACAGTCAAGGAACGCTCGAGGAACCCGGGTCGATTCTCCGAAACCCCGCCTTAGATCTCTCCTCCTAACAAGATCAAGACCAAGAATAATCATATTCGACATCCACACACTTATATATGCCCATAATAGGTGTAGATTTAAGAAACCGATGGAAGAGAAGGAGTAGATCTAAGAATATCTAAGAACCCAACAAGAACGATCACATACCTTGAGAAATCGGCTTCAATTTGCGAAGAGAAGCCTCCGGATCACCTCCAAAACTCTTGGGAGAGGGTCTCTTACCTCCAAGGAAGAGTAATCCCGAGTTATGGATGCTTAGGGGCTTAAACGAACCATTTAGAGGCAAAAAAGTTCAGATCTTAAATTTTAGGATCTAACTTTAAGTGTCTTCACGGTTAGTCCGCACGGTTTAACAAATCGTGTGCTAACCGTGCGTTAGTTTCTATCTCGACAACAATCATCGCATGGTTAGGCCACACGGTTTGTCCTAACAGTTCACCTCCCATGTGAAGGGTACTGCCTCCAACACCAACCTCGCATGGTTTGGCCGCACGGTTTGACAAACCATGCGCCTCCCGTGCGAAGGCCATTACCCCTTTAGTTTTCCTTAAAGGTCCACCCAAACGCACCCCCAAGTCACCTTGATTTCCCAAAACACCTCTAGCCCCACATTTTCAAAAAGGAATGGACCAAAGAGGTCCAGGACATTACATCAGATACCTCTTAAAACATTCTCATCCTCGAGAATTAAAAACCAACCCATAAAAAGGGGAAAGGTCTAAACAACCACCCCACAAGATACCTCTCAGGGCTCTCGTCATAACAGGAATCCAACCACTATCCTAATTATATGAGTCAGGGAATTCCTTCCCCCATGTAGAGATATTATCTGCTTTAGGCAGCACTGACTTGCCTGCACATGTTTAATCGCATCCCCATTAATGCGTCTTGATTAGGGATTAGGTCCTCCCACCCCCATATTTTAGGATTTCTCATACACATACTGCTCCCACCACCACACAAAACAAGCAACACGCTGCCCCAACACATGGATTGTGGAATTCATTCTACCATGTCAAGATACTATCTGCTTTGGGCGGCACTGACTCTCCTGCACGGGTTTAATCGCATCCACATTAATGCGTCTTGATTTGGGATCAGGTACTCCTCTCCCCATATGTTAGGACTCTTCACACACATTTAAAGGAAAGATGGAAACAACTTAGAATTATAGACTAATGAAAAACAAGGTCCAGGCCCAAAGCATGGGTGAGAATGAGGTTCAACAAAGGAGTGCGATGCTCCTGAATTTAAACAAAACATAAACGAGAGCATTTAAGTAAAACCAAAAACATTTGTCTCGATCTCTAGACTTTCTAGGGTTGATGCTTCTATTGCGTTCAACTGTCTGTGTCCCACTCGTCTGCCTCTCTGTTGACATCCACCTCCTCGATCATGTCCCGGTTGGGGTCCTTGAGGAACTCTCTATGGTTGGCCACCACTTGCTCCAACTCCACTTGGGGTGACTGGATCCTGTTGCTGCTGGAAGGGTTGGGCTGGGAACTGCTGCTGGGGCTGGGGCTGAGCCTGGAAGTCTCTCCATACTGAGTCTGAAAAGGGAAATGTCTGCTAAGATTCCCACAATTCCCACATGCAAAGCACCTCGGTCCCTGGCCCAAATAAAACGGGTAGAAAACGTGAGATTGGTAGGGGATCTGTTGAAGTCTGCTCCCTGTCGGTCGAAACTTGGAAGGTCCTATTGCTGGGGATATACTGCTGACTGCCTCCTTCTTGGATGAACTTGGGTGACTCCTCTCTCGTGGTGGACCTACTTGCTAGTGCATCCTCTCGATTATCTCTACCTTCTTCTGTACTTCTAGGTGCATAGGTAAGGTGAAAGGGGTCACCTTGCACCGAATAGAGGGGTGAAGTTCCTCCTCTAAATGTTTGGCTCGGGAATCTTTATCCGGGAAGAGATTCGGGGGAAAATGGAGGAGATCCTTGAACTTGAACCCTAGTTCCCGCACTGACATAATTCCTTGCGGGAGAGACAAAAACTCCTGCCTCTTCTCAGCCTTCCTCGTCGAGGAAAGAAATTCCTCGCGGAAATCCTTCTCGAATTTGTCCCATATAACTTTTGTTTCCTTCCCCTCCCCAAGGTAAAGCATCCACCACTGACGCACCACTCCTCGTAGCTGGATTACTACTAGAGGAACCTAGTACTCTGATGGGGCCCTAATCAGCCCAAAGGTGATCTCGAGTTCCTCCAACCAACTCTCTGATTCTGTATCCGAAGTACTGCCTTCATACCTCTTCAAGCTCTATTGCTGGAAAGCTCGCAACGTGCGCTGCCACAAGTCATCTTCCTCCTCTCGGCCAATCCTCAGCTGGTCGACCGTCTGAAACTGCTGGGCCTCGACTACCTGAGTCACCCAGGGATGACGTCCAGGTGCCATAGCTACACGGTAAACAAAGAACTCCTAAGCCCAAGTAGCATGGGAAATTTTCTAAAGGTTTAATTTTATCATTTTATTTTGACTTCTTTCCCAGAACACCCAAATCAAGTAAAACAAAAATCATGATGATGCAAGTACCTTTACTAGGGTCTCTAAACTGTAATCAATGTAGTCTTACTTGGTCGTTCGGTAAGCTCAGAGTCCTTGCATTGGATCATGGGGGGGGGGGGCTAAAATCTCATTTCCTAGCCGGTCTTCCCTGGCCTATGTCACACACCAAGATCATCCAACACTGTTTCCCTACCATCCCATGCAATCCTCACTATGCCTAACTCCATACTCCATCCAATCTCTCAACCATCAGCCTCTGATACCATTCTGTCATGACCCCTCCCACCAAAGATGCCCCTCCTGAGTTTTCAATGGTTAAAGGGAGATAATGACCCCCGAGTCCCGTCTCCAGTAGGCCCCAGAGTGGAGACTAGCACCAAGGGTATGAGTTTACACAAATATGGGAGGCATTACCCTTTTTATTATTTAAGATCGGGAAATAGGATGAATCAAACAACAAAAGAAAAAGGAACAAGTAAATGAAAATAACCCAAAACCAAACCCATATGCATGTTTTATACAACACTGTAACAAAATTACAAGTACAAGAAAAGCTCCAAAGTACGATACAAAAAAAAAGAAAGCAAAAACTACAAAGAGAAAAACTCCAACGCCCAACTAGCGAGGTCCCGCACGGTCCCTGAAGTCCTACTAAAAACCTGAAAGTAAACGTAGGGTGAGCATACAAGTATACTCATTAGGAAAACCTAAAGCTCTCGTGCACAAGTGGGGAGACATCCTAATGCCCTGTGAGAAAACAGAAAGAACCAAAGCCTAGCAAGGAATCTATCCACCCAACCTCACAAGCCACACTCACCAAATAACGCAAGTCAATAGAGTAGTATAGTAATATTATCAAAGTATGGGTACCCCACACCACCTTCCCACTTATTAATGCTCAAGCCCTCATGCCTAACTCTCTAATGCTTCCCCCTCTTCCTGAGATAGTGCAGCAACCTGGCCATACGAAGCTCGATCTAGTGCCGCAACCTGGCCATACGAAGTTCATAGTATTCCGCCGACACTCAATCCTCGGCCATAACCACATCTCATCCTGAAGACACATGGGAACCACATCACATCCTCATCCCAAAGACTCTTAGGAAACATCTATCATAACCTTCCCAAAGGATCTTGGGGTATAGAACCTGGAAGAGGGAGCATAGGGAAAAACAGTAACCAGCCATCCTTTAGATGTTTGATAATCTCACCCCCCATCCCACGGGTGTTCGGCACGTAGTGCTCAACATGGGTGGGGTGCGTAAAGAAACATTAAACGTACAGATTTATATAATTAATTCCACCACTCAGCCCATCCTAAGGATTCTACACAAAAGATCTGAGAACATGCCTCGACACTGCTACCTCGAGAGTATTCACACAATAAACAGCCCCAAATCCCGTTAAGATTTTCATGTTTCAATAGTTTTAGTTTATCAGTTCCTTAACTACAGAGAAACTAACAACAACCAAACAAGATCAATCGTTCGTAAAACATATCCCTGCCAACCAAAAATAATGTTAGGGAAAACACAAACAACATAATACCATTTTTTTATCATCCAATCAATTCCATTTATTTTCCGTATTTAATCAACTACCATGCCCCACAATTCATTATTTAACCCTTCCACTTTTATTCATATGCACAACCCATCCCTGCAGCCCTACTTCCAACCACCATAACCACAAACACATCAGAAATAATACCCGTACCACATCATCATCCCTTTGATACCTTTTGTCATAGCTCTGCTGCCCATCACAACCATATCATACACGCCAACCCACAACCCATCCAACCGCAACCCCACTGCTCATCCATTCCACAACAACCGACAAAACACCCCCTTCACATAATTAAACCCCAACTAGCACCCACAAAATTTATTCTTTCATTTAGTTTAACTGGGGTGATCATACAAGGGTTCCAGGTATTCATTTAATCAGCCAAATTTACATGATTTACCAATTTACACATTCTATGAAAAACCATCCACAAAACATTCCAGAAAAACATGGAAACATTTAATTGTGCAAGAAAAGGCCCCCAACAACCGTGATTTTCAGTAGGCATAAGCCTATTCAATTCACAATATAATCAAAGGATAAACATTGATGGAAATAAAACAACAATATCAACAAAATTCCCCAAACCCTTTCTTTAACCAGTTACTATCTTTATTTATTGGTTTAATCGTATCTCATGAATACAAGAGGATACCCACCCCGCATGATGCACAAAAGAGAGAGAGAGACAAAGGTAAGATCCCTACCTCAAAGGTTTTTGATGGAAACCACAATGGTCAAGGAACGCTCAAGTAACCCGGGTCGATTCTTCGAAACCCCGCCTTAGATCTCTCCTCCTAGAAAGATCAAGACCAAGAATCATCATATTAGACATCCATACACTTAGATCTACCCATAACAAGCATATATTTAAGAAACCGAGGGAAGAGAAAGAGTAGATCTAAGAAGATCTAAGAACCCAATAAGAATGACCACATACCTTGAGAAATTGGCTTCAATTTGTGAAGAGAATCCTCCATATTGCCTCCAAAACGTTTGGGAGAGGGTCTATTACCTCCAAGGAAGATTAATCCAGGGTTATGTCCGCTTAGGGTCTTAAACAAACCATTTAGAGGCAAAAAAGTTCAGATCTGAAATTTTAGGATCTAACTTTAAGTGCCCGCACGGCTTAACAAACTGTGTGCTAACCATGCGTTAGATTCTGTCTCGAAAACAATCCTCACACGGTTAGGCCGCATGGTTTGTCCTAACTATGTGCCTCAAGTGCGAAGGATACTACCTCCAACACCAACCTTGCACGGTTTGGCCACATGGTTTGACAAACCGTGTGCCTCCTGTGCGAAGGCCCTTACCCCTTTAGTTTTCCTTAAAGGTCCACCCAAATGCACCCCCAAGTCACCTTGATTTCCCAAAACACCTCTATCCCCACGTTTTCACAAAGGAATGGACCGCAGAGGTCCGGGCCATTACAACCCTAGACCCCCACTGCTTATCATAAAGCTATGGCATATGGGGAGGCATGCCAGAGGTCACATGGAGGCTCAGTCTAGTTATTATTTAGATTAAAATAGGTTAAGGATGTTACATATGTGATCATAAAGGAACAAATGGTTTTACTAAAAAATAATAGAATATGTGGGATCTTAATCATCTTTATCTAACTACATACCATGATAACTCCTTGAACCTGACATAATATCATGGAATATTCTAGTTACTTATCATGAGGATTATATCTATGACATTAAATCATGCATCCATAAATTCTAATATAGTGTAAAGAAACCTTATAATAAGGATCACTAACTTAAGAAATATTCAAACAGTTCATCATCCGAAGGCTGGTATTTTTATTAGAAAATATAAAACTTCTTTTATCTGGGGAGGAGAACATGTATGTGAAAATATTTTTGAGAAGGGGGGAGTTGTTGGAGATAGTTCATGATGAAGGTGGTGGATCCTCAAGTTAGATTCATATTTAATTTAATATTTTGGACTAGTTGGTAGTGAATCATCATTTCAACAGAAATGTGTTGACCATGTTGAAATATCCTCTTGTAAAAATCATGTGTGTGTGATGTTTTTTATAAGATTTGATAAATTATCTTTTGTAAATATACATTATTAAATTAGTGTTTTTTATGGTTTCTTTATTTAGTCTTGGTCCATCTGTAGTAATTTTGTACATTAGTTCCCTGATAAGGTTGTGACACATTGTACTAGGCTATTAGTCCTGTAAGATTACCTTATCTCCTTATGTCAGTCCTAAATGGATATAAATAATGTAACTTAGTAAAAGGAGAACTCAAAATTTGGGAGAGAAATTAGTCTTATATTTTTTGATAATAGTATTCTCTATTTTCATATTCTATTAGTGTTTTTTTTCATTTAATTTATGTTACAATATCAATTTGTTTGTGCATATAACCTCTTATGTGGTTGTACTTCCTTTATGGTTGTAATATTGAGTGTGATTTTTATGGTATTTTCTCATAGAATTTTCTTGTGAGTTAATATGGGGTGTAAGTGTGGGTTTAATATAGTTATTTCCATTAGTTAATGTGATTAGGAGAGATATATGCACCAAAGGCTCTATTCTTGTCTATTTCTAATTTCTATAGTGGATAAAAGTTATCATTGTTGAAGCCATGGTAGGAATTTATGTTATATATTACCTGAATTTATAGAGAATTTTTTCAATTCCAGGATATCCTAGTAAGTCCAAAATTCCTAGAAAACATCCTCAAAAGAGCCTTCTCCTTCCTGGTTCATCTCATACCATCACTCTTCGGGTAACCTCTTTAAGTCCTCTTTCACTCATTTTTTTTCACATATAGGTTTCATTAGTTTAAATCTAGCATATTTCTACCAAGGTGAGGAAGATATTTTATAATGGAAAAAATACCTCAAACCATATCATATTTATGATGATTCCTCTTTTATACCTCCATCTTCATAGATATCAGACCTTTATAAGGTATAATATCATCAAGATGATAAAATAATTATTTCAAGACACCATATTTTAAACCCTTATAAAATCTTCAATAGAATATCTAGTATTATTATATTCTGATGCCTCAAAAAAACCTTTAATTCATATAAATCTCCAAAATATAAAACTGGGGATATGGATTTAAACAATGCCCTTTTTTGACAACTAAGGTAGAAAAAACGATTCTTATAGTTATGGAGGCATAATATATCCAAAATTAGATATCAATGGGTTATACCCATCTACATTATGGAGCTGTTAGGATTTATCTCACTCTCCATGGGCATAAGAGACTTCTAGTTTTTGAAAGACATGCTTTTCTCAATACTCAATATAAGTGGTATGAGCATGCTTGTATTGTAATAATCTAAATAACTTTTAATGTCTTAATAGTATTTATCACACTCCATCCTCTCAATAATATTTCATTGGAGGATCCACACATAATGGACAACCATCATGTTTAACTTTAAATCACTAGATATCCACTTAATTAAGGCACCTATATTTCCACACTGCATCATGAGATGTAATTAAAAGTCTAGAATTATATCCTAGATATCAATGTTTCTAAAAACATAGAGTAATCAATATACCTCTAAGTTAAGGTCGAACACAATCATAATTATACAAATATTCTAAAAAAAATTATTCAATGTGATCTTAAAAATATTATACCTGAAGCATGGATCTCTAGAAATGAGAAATACAAAGAGGGGAATTGTCCAATTTATTCAATAGAATAGTCATTCTTATGAAAGAAATATGGAATCATTATAACCTCCCTTTAGAGATATCCACATGAGGTACTTGAATCCCTATCTAGAATGAATATTATTAAATAAAATCAATCACCTTTATACTTTTCCACTCTTGGTACCCCAATTATTCACTTTCAAAAAAATAAAAATCAATTCCATGCCTTCAGGAATGGGGATACTATCTTATTTGATATATTTTCATGTAAGGGATTTAATAGATCTAATAGATAGGAAGGAGAAACTAAAATGAGGAAAATGTACTAGAGGTTTTCATCTCAAAAGGTTCTTTAAGAAATATAGAAATCTAAGTATCCTAAATTTTCCATCCTAGGATAACCCTTAGGTGAGAAAATTGATTATTATTTTCTTTACTCTAGAAATGTTGGTTGGATGATGAAATATTTTATATAAATAAACATGTTTCATCTGAGTTGTTTTTTAAGAAATGATTTGAAAAGGAAAATTGTACTCATTCATGGAATAAAAAGATACCACCTACACACTAATCTGATGGGACAATTCATTCTATTACACTATAATAAGTAACACTAAATTAGAAATATGAGAATGATATAGCTTATAAAACAATATTTTAATATATTGTGAAAATTCAAGATAAGATTCTAAGAGTTATGAGATATTTTTCTGTAGATCTTAGTCTCCTGAGAGAATAAATGTAGTGAAAAATAGATTCCTTTCATCATGAGATCATCCAACTCACACATTTAATGGTTTTCAAAAATTCAATCCCTACAAGAATAGAATTATATCTCAAGAATGAAAAATATGAATTGAACTCTATCTAAAATAAACCCTATCAGAATCCTTATCCAAAACCCATTCCTTCATATCTGCTGATTTTTTCTAAGTATCCACAACTATTACATGCCTTCTCCTTGAATTAACCAAAACCCTTTAACATTACTTCCTTTTTACCAAATCCAGAACAACACCCACAAATAACTATATATCCTTAAAAAGAAACATGATTAGGTATGAGAGACCTCTTTAACCTCCATCAAGGTATTATTATAGGTCACCATAACTTCCTCCACCTATAGAGTTGACTTATTTTCTATCCCAAAATATAATGATGAACATTAATAGTAATTTTTTTCTTCAACAAGGCCAATATAGACCAGAAAAAAGTGATACATTATTATGGGTCCAAGTGTTCAATTTAGAAGATGATGACATGTCTATTCTTGTAATAATGGAATAAGAAGATGAGGATGGATATGATGCGGTCATTATGGATGATTAAACTCATGGGACTTAGGTAGAGGATACAGATGAAATTAACCATAAGGAATTCGTTTCCAAAAAAATCATCAGGAAACTCCCATAATACATTTTCTGTTGAACACATCCAAATATTATAATATTGGAATGGGATCTTTGAAATTAATGCTTGTTATACTTTTGAATTATTAATTATAAAGAAACTATGACGTCATTCATGACTAAATTTTTTATGAGACTCTACAATCAACTTTGACTATAGTTGATCTCCCTTGAGTAATATCAATAGGTTCAGATAAAATATATACCTATCATTGATGCACTGATTATGGTGATTTACAAAGAGTTTCTTAGAAATTGGGATCATTACACTAGATAGATCATAGAAGAATATATTTCAATGAAATTATTTGTATTAAAATAGAAATATATTCATAAACATTATGAACAAATGTCTAAGAGGTACTATTCTTTAGGGTGTATTAATTATGTTAATCTTAAACAAGAATATCTTAACTCTTATCTGTCAGTTCATGGATTTGCTAGATTTATGGTGTTTGTTTATATTTTTGGTATTTTTGAATATTAAAATACCTCATGTAATAATTATAAATACATACAATTATTTTTAATGGATAATTATAATTTCTCACTGGATTATATACTTCATGTTTAATTTATATTTTTTATATTCTATATTCACTATTTATAAATTTTATTTATCATGTTTTTCTTATCATGATTATTCAAATTACTCCATGTTTTGATTCTTATGGTCAATTGAATTTTAAAATTCTTAGTCTCACATTTTATTGTCTACCATAGTTTATCATTTTCTTGACTTACCACATGATAATTTGTTCATGTGGTTGGTTGTCTGGTCATGTGGTAGATTCCTACGATTGATCCTCATAGTTAATACTTTGCTCATGTTATCACATGTTGAACCTCATGGTCAATTATTTTTACATGTTTTCAATACCTCACAATTGGTTGAACCTCATAGTCAATCATCCCTCATAGTCAATCCACTATAACTTTTTACTAAAATATTAAAATTTTCAAATTTCTTAGATTGATCTATTTTTCATGTATTTTTATATTTTGATTTATTTCATGTTTTCAATAGTTATTTTAATTTATTTATTCATTTTTAAAATTCATATTTATCATATATAAACTATGATAAGTGTTTTTTATAAAGTTTAGATATATTTAAATGTTGATTTAAATTGTTTTATTATTCAAACATAAACCTACAATATAGAGTTTCAATATTTCTTGTATTTATTTATTTTAAGTGATTTATTGGTTTTTAATGTTTCTAAATTATTCTTTAATACTAAAAAACATTTTTGAAAATTATTTATATTATTTAGTGAATTATTATTATTTTTATATTTTTGGCGCATATCTGTATGTATTCAGAAATTTTTTAAAAATTTGAATTTGAATTTTATTAAAGAAAGTAATGTTGTATTTATTGAATTATTTTGATATATTATTATAGAGATATTATG
Organism: Viscum album; assembly: GCA_963277665.1. Lineage (NCBI taxonomy): Eukaryota > Viridiplantae > Streptophyta > Magnoliopsida > Santalales > Viscaceae > Viscum > Viscum album. The sequence continues at coordinate 547,407,989 of OY728140.1, forward strand.
GAATACTTAATGATGAATTAAAAATATCTTAAATTTTTCTTTAAATTTTTAATAACAACGATTATTGTGGAATTATAATTTCTCTCTCTCTTTCTCTATGATAATTTCTAATAATTATTTGAATTATATAAATAAATATTTGGATGTTTTTAGTTTTTTTAGTTTTATTTAAAGGGAATAAAGAATCATTCAAAGGGAACTGATACTACACTAGATACTACACTATTATGATGATAATCTTTTGACATGAATTTTTTAACTCTCAATGTGATGTGCAATATAGTGATCTTGTGTGAACCATTATCATTTTCTTGATGACTCTCATGGAGAACCTAATCTTATTTGACTACTGCTACTTTCTTAATGAGATTTAGTAACCCATTAACTAGGAAACAATGGTTGTGATTCATATATCTTCATCAAATTCTTCTTCCTATTTCTCTTAAGTTTATATTAATTCTTCTTATCACTCTAACCTATACTTAAATTTCTATTTATACTTTTCTCAGAAAAATAATTATCTATTTGGGTAATGACTCCTAGATTCAAAATCCAAGTAATTTTATCTCTTCCTCAAAAATTACATATTATGATGTGTTGTAACTCCCTATATAGAAGTTAGGTGTATGCATTGGTTATACTTTTTGGTCCCTAATCAAGGTGGTTTCCTTGAGAGGGGGTGAATTAGGATGGAAACTTTTTACCTTGAATTTTATGTTGTTCTCTCATTGTGAGGAACACCTATTTATCTCCCTCATTTACTCTGTAAGAAATCAAATAAAAATGGAACATGAATAATTTTACTTGTTCCACCCTAATTAGTATAGTCAAAAGAGCATGCAAAGGAAGTGTGAATATGTACCTAAAACACTATATGAAATTTCTTATTTTTTATTTACAAAATAGAGCATTCTCACAAACCATACAAACTCACTATTTAAATAATTGAAAATGTATCACAACCTATCATCACAAGAAAGAACTCACTTCTCCTTCTATGAAACTTTTCTTCTTAATGATATAAGAATGTAAACATACATCTGGAGTGGTGTGGCACTTCTTCCCAATCTGATGATGTTCAATTGAGATCAAGATCCCAAAATATCATTCTTTTTCTTTAATTTATATTTTTCCTACTAGTTTGGAAACATCCTATGAAATTAGATTATGAAAATTATCCTTGTATTATATATTTTTTCCTTATAAAATAGGGGATAATATGAAAATTAAATATCTACTTATCTCACTATAATGGGTCTTCAAAACCCACCCATAACTCCTCTATGATTTCCTACAACCTTTCTAACTGCTTCATGGAAAACATCTCTCTCCTTTGCAGAATGAATTCAAATCTCATTTAATCCACCAGATAAAATGTTATAATCACCCATCAAAATATTCTTGAATCATAGACTAAACTCAAGGAACATTATTTTGAAACATTAAAAGCATGGTGTATACATCATTTGAGTCATAACATTCAGATTGGGAACATCTCTAGCTGAAACTCTCTTAAAATATCCTTGATTCTAGATAGCATGATGTGTCCTGTGTATTTTTAGAAAAATTCCATTAGAAACACATAGCACCATAGTCTATTGGACACTTTTTCTTTCACTTTAGAACTCTAAAATTATCTTTTGACATCCATAACAAAAACTACCACCATGGGAACCACCACACCCATTTTGGGTTCACCATTTCTTATTGGTGAAACTCCAATTCCAAACACCATGTGTTATAGCATAGTAATAAATCATTGGTCATTTTAAATAAAAAAGTTTACTATTATAACATGGTCATCTTCAGATGTCTGGTTTATCCGTCCACTCCACAATGCCCATTTTGGGCTTCCCATTTCAAAAAGGTGACTTTCTAATTCCCCATACCTAGCTTCATGGAATGTTTATCACTAGATAACAATTTTTTATCTTTATATTCGACCATGTCCACTAAAATGGTTTGGTGATCACTAGTATATCCATTTTTCACTCATGTGCAGTTTCTTTCCATGAGCTCTACTTTTGGATAACTTTATATACTTTATTCCTTTGGTTTAAATCACCCAACACTAAAACTAATTTTTGTAGAAAATAAATACAAATAAAAAAACTTCATACATCTGGTTGTCCATATTCAACATGAATTAACCCCTTGATATCAAATAATCCAACTCAAATATTTATAGTCCAAAAAATCTCCCCATTTGGGTTTATTGGTAATTTCATAGACACTTCCATAATAACCACTAACTAATTAACTTTACTTTCAGAAATATTTTGATGATTCATCAATAATGTACTTTAAGATCATGTAAGACAAGTTCAGTTTTATAAACAAGAGTTAATAAAATAATCTTTATGATATCACATCATGGCACTTCATGCTTCAAACCTTCAACTCTAAAAACACTAAAGTTTTCAGTCAAACCCACTCTCCCCTAGATGGATGCTCCCTCTTTTTTGATACTTCTATTCAAAAAACTTTCTCCTACTTTTTCAATGAACCTAAAGAGAAATTACTTGAATATTCAAAAAATAGAATTAGAAATAAAAGAATGTAATAGAGGAGATAAATCATATTTTTATCAAAGTGCAATGTCCATGGGGGCTCTTCTTTCCATGCCCATCTAAAGATATGGATTCTGTTTGACTCCAATATCTAACTGATGACATTAGAATTCCACCTTGGGTAAAGCCTTTATCATGATATCACTGACTTAATTTTGAGTAGAGACATACTTCAACTTCACAACTTTTTATTCCACAATTTCCTTCAAGAATTTATGTTTAATCTCAGTGTGTTTCATTTTTGATAGTTGAATGCGATTTTTTATAATGTGTATAACACTTGAGTAATCAAAAATAATTATTATAGGATATATCACTTCAATTTAAATATCTTCAAGATATTATCGTATCTATATTAATTAAGTACAGGCTTGAGATTTCATGACATATTCAGCCTCTTTGGTTCTTAAGGATATACAATCTTGATTTTTTTATTTTCTAAGAAAAGAAAGAGGTTCCTATATAGAACAAAACCCCAGAAAAATACTTTAAGTTATCAATCTAACATTACCAATCAGAATTCATATATCCCAATAATTTTTCTTATTAATTTCTATAATAATATTTCCCAAAATCCATTGTTTGGTTGATATAATGTAGTATGAGCTTTACATCCTTTATATTACTTTCCTTTGGATAACCCTAATAAAGAAAATCTTGACATGTGTAAAACATAATGTTAGATCATCTGGATGTAAAATAAAGAAAAAATGTTGATAATATTCATATTGAGAGTCACATCAACTTCTATGCCTTCACCATCTTTTGAAAATTTCATCCAAGTCTCCACTAGAGTAGCCATCTATTTAGAACTATCCATCTAAAACCTCTTCAAAATCTCCTTAGAATATCTATTTGGTGATATAAATGGCTCATAATTTATTTTAATCACCTGAAGACCAAGGTAAAAGGATAATTCACTAATTAATAATATCAGTAATTTTAACCTCATAAATTCTGAAAACTACTTGCATTGAGTGTCATCCGAGCCCCCAAAGATAATTTCATAAATATATATGAGTTTAAAAATATTTTTCCCTTATTATTTATTGATGTAGAGGTTGTGATAAACCCATAATATATGATAACTAAGCTTCCTTAGGTGTTGATCTAGATTTGAGAACCAATATCTTGGTTCTCACTTTAATTCATTCAATACTTTCTTCAATCGATACACTTTTTTTCCATCATCATGAATGAGAAATCCCTCTGATTTCTTGATGTAAACATCCTATTTGAGTACACCATTCAAGAATAATGAATTCACATCAATATGATATAATTTATAACCATTTTTCATAGTTTTATCTAGAAATAATCTAATGTTTTCAAGATTATCCACTGGTTCAAATGTAATGCGCTAATATTTTATGATCTTTTTCTCTTTAAATAAATTTAATTTCTTCAATTGCTTGTGATACATGCAAGGATATGTATAAATGAACCATAATATAGTATATTGTTTTAACCTAGATGTTAAATTGGTTAATTTAATAGTACTAATTAGATTCAAAAAATTATGTATAAATGTTTTAGATAAATCAAATATATAGATAAATAAGTACTCAATTTTTTGTAAAGCCTTTATATACTTCAAAAATACTTTTTTCTCAAAAATGGGTTTTATTACTTGTGTGAGAAAAAAATATAATTAATTTTTTCCAATTTTAGAAAATATATTTGAAAAAATTAAATTCATTTATTAAATCATCAAGTCAAAATTATCTTAGAGTGAAATTTTGACAATTTTCTAAAATGATTGATTTTTCAATGAATAATGAAAATATTGAATTTATTAAAAAAATTATTTTTGATTCAAGCATTCACTAATTTTAATTTTGTTTTAAAATGATTTAAAAGTAAAATTATTTTATTTATATTACTAATAATCCAATTAAGTTCATTTTAATCAATTTTATATCATATTTTGGTATAAAAACTTTTTATACTAAAGAAAACATTTTTTCTAGAAATTATTTTTTGTCATGTTTTGCACACTACATTTTAAATTAATTTATGCCACTTATATAAATTGAATTTTATAAAATAGATTAAATATTTTTAATAATAATTTCCATAATAAATAATGATTCCACTTTCATTTTTTGTTATAATTATTAGTAAAAACAATAAAAAAATTTCACTATAGTTTAGGTTAAAACGGGTTTATCAGTGGAGTTAAACCAAGAGATAAGTATCTATTTTCCAATTAAACTTGTATAAATCCTTTTATATGGACATATATCGACCTAATACAACCCCAATGTTGAATATCTATCTATTTGGAAGAATTTTTTTGAGTATGAAATTATTATATTTTAATCTTTTGAGAAATTACAAGTTTTTCCACTCCCCCACTTATAAAAGGACACCCCCTTTATTTTATTTACACCACATAAATCCATTTATATTGAGAAAAACCTGAATAATTCTCTGGTCATATTCCCTATCCATTAATTATAGGTTATTTTCTTCTTAAAATACTATTACAAGGCTCCTTAATAAAGGATCTAAAGGAGGACTACCAAAGAAGAGGTAATCATCCCTCCCGACCACTTTCAATTTATTTCTTCTTCCAACTCCTCTAAATACATGGTATTCATCATAAAATAATAACTTAAGTATCCTAAATATAATAAAATTTTATTATAATTATGTAACCACATTTATTCTCCCCCTTTCCCTTAAAATGGGAAGTGAAATTATCGCTCATGTGTACGTGTAGACTACCGCCTCCACGTAGCGATACAATTCATTTTCCATCACCATATTTCATGGATGGTTATTATGATTGGTTTAATATTTATATATAATATTTATAACATATTTATGTTTTATTAATTATTATATTACAAATACCTTATTACATTCCCATCTATGGGGAAATGATAGCATCACTCACGCGTACATGTAGACTACCACCTCCAAGAAACTAATGTGATTCATTATTCATTTATGGTTTACATTTATGGTAATAAGGATATATTTAATAAATATGTATGGTACATATGATCTAATAATTATTTAAAGGTGAATTATTATTTACCTTTCTTCATTACATCCATCAAAAATTAAAAATAGTGTTCTTGTATACATATGACCTACTGTCTCAATAAACAGTGTAATTCATTTTTATATACCTTTTATAGATGAATATATATATTTATATATATATATATAATATTTATATCATGATTAAAATTATGGATATGATGGAACCATGATAAAATTATAATTATTGGAACTACGAAACTGAAATTCTCATGAAAAATGAAAAAATTAACACCTGGGAACGATGATTTTAATAAGGAATTATTAACAAATGAGTTTGAAATGTCATAAGTGTATCATATATTATATTTTTAAGATCATGAACCATATATAAGTTACATACTGGATTTAATTTTTGGTTTATGGAAAGTTTCCCATGAGTAGGATAGGCCTTGGGGGTGTCTCAGGGGGTTCGGAGCATAAAAAAGATGGAAAGGAGGCTAATCTGTATTGAGAGCACAGTTGGTGAAAATTTAGTAATAAATATTCACCATATCCATGTAGCCTGTAGAAGTAGGTTCATGGTTAGGTAAACTATGTAGGGTGGCCTAGGAGACTGTATAGCTCAAGTTCCCCTTGGACAGTGGAAAGCGCACAACCACCACATAGTTTGTTAAACTATGCAGGTGGCTAGGAAAACCGTGTGGCTCAGTTTCCTCTTGGGTAGTGAGAACTACATGGTTGGAATAAGGTTTGAAAAAACATGTACCCAAACCATGTGCCTGATTAAAAAGTGGGTTTTTACCATTTTCCCTCCCACTCTTATTTATTTATCCCCCAATTTTCTCCCCCATTCGGCCCCTACAGCTAGGGTGACAAACCTGTAGCCTCCTACTTCTCTATGGGTGTTTCCACTAAAATTATTAAGTGTTTTGAGTGCCATTGGATGTGAATATAATCTCTAGGTAAGTCTTCAAATTTTTTTACTTCCATTTTTTGGAGTAGTATTGGTTTGTTATTTCCTCTCCTTCTGAATCTCTAAACCCTAGTCTTCTAGGGTGTTCTTTGTTGTGGGTTTTGAGATCATTTTATCTAAAATAAAGGTATGATTTTGGTAGATTGTTTGTCTAAGAGCATGAGGTAGGTGGTCTATAAGCTTTTCTATATATTATTAATGTTTTATAAGTGTATTTGGTTGTTCCTATGTATTACCTTGTTGCATTTTAATTTCTTTGACTAGGGAAATGAATTTAGACTTTATATTGAGGTGTGATACCCTTCATGGACCCTGTTGGGTTCACTGATGATGTGATACTGAGCGTAAGTTTTCCCATGGGGTATGTCAAACCCTTTAAAATAGTGAAATTAATTATTAAACGTTTTGATGGGGTAATTATGAAAGTGAATGGGTTATGAATTGAAATTTGTTATGTGGGAATGGTTAAAGGGGTAATTAAAAATATTTGATGTTGGATTTTATAATGTTTCTAAGAGGATTTTGAAATGGTTTAAATGATGTGTTTTGTATTTTGATCTGGTTTTTATTTTCAATGAAGGAATGTGGCATTTTGAAAATGGGTAATTTTTTAAAATGAGGTGTTGACCTCAAAGTGATTTGAAAATGGGTTTTCTTAATAGATTTCAAATGATGATTTGAAATGAGGGTGTGTTTACCCTTTTTAAAAAATGATTTAATGGATATTTTTATGGGTTGGAAATGGAAATTAAAGGCTTGGGGCATGGTTTAGTTTTTCAAAGGAAGAATTATGTTTTAAAGGGTTTCTTCAAGATTTTTTAAAAGGGTAGTTGGTCTAAGTGTTTTATAATGGGATGTTTAAAAGGGAAATTAGTTGTAGAATTTAATTGGTAAATGTGTTGAATAGTTAAAAAAGTATGTCCATGTGGTAAATTATATGAGTGGGTTATTAGAATTAGCCTCCTTACCTCTGAGTTGAGATAGACTGATACTCTAGGACCCACCAATTTATTGTATGAATAGAACATTGGACTTAGGATCCGCATGTTTGGGTTAGGCTAGACTAATTCTCTAGGACCCACCAATATTTTTCCTGGTTTAGGATGTCAAACTGAGGCAGTAATCTCTAAAATAAGGCATTGTTTGGGATTTAGGATTGAGACTATATGCTCCCAAAGTATGGGCATGGAATGGTTACTTGGACTGATGCTCTGAGGTTCACAGTTTAATCAAAGTTATTAATGAATTTCCCTTTGTAACTAAAAGGATGTAACCCCTTTAGGTTATGTCTTAGGCTCCTAGTATGGATAAAGCGAGTTATTTTGATTGGAATGAATGATGAAACTTAAAGGATAAATTGGTTAATTTTTAATATATTAAATGTGAAACATGTTTTCTGTTATTGACCTATTTATTTATTGTTCCTTGATTATCTTAATAAACAATTGTAAAAACTGGTTATTTCTTTATACACCATTGGTGGTGGCCTACTGAGTTGTACTCACACCCTGTTCAGTCCTATATGGAACTTGGGTACCTGATTAGTTGCTACTTGTTTTCTAGTATAGGTTTAGGATAGGTAAATGGTGTTTAGTTGTGCATGGGATGATGGGTTGGAGCATGGGATTTCAAGACCATTCTTGGACTCAGGACCGTGTTGGGGGGTTTTCTTAGTTTTTATGTTTTTTTAATATATGAATTCATGTATTATAGTGTACCCATCATATTGTTATAGCATATAGTACTTGGTTACTTGTTAACTCTTGTTGTATGTTGTCTAATTGTTGTTCCTACTAGTTTTTGCATATTTTTATATTATTTATGATATTTTTTACTCTGATAAGTGGGTATAGTATCCCCATTGTACCTTTATAGACTCTCACTACTAGTCAAAATACTTTAGGGTATGGGGAGGTGTTCTTAAGGTCATGTGGAAACCTAAATCAAGGTATCGGTTATAGGGGACTATGATCTTGTAAGAGCTTGGTGATGAAATCATGTTTGGGTGCTTGTAGACCCATACACAGGGGGAATCCAAGTTTCCATGGGTGGGAATTGATGTTCTTTTTTTTTTATTTCACAATTTATTGATACTTCCACCTCGAGTAGCGCAATTTGATGCTATTTTATTGGTTTAATAGGTTTTATATCTTGTCCTGATATTGAAATATAGAGTGTGTGTGTGTGTGTGTTTATTTATGCATCATTCATGTAACATAGTATTTATAGGTCATCCACTAATTTCCTATGATTGATAGCTCCTTGGGATTCATATGTTGGTATTTTACTTTCTATATGTGGTTCATGCCTGTTGATCTTTCATTCAAATGTTTTTCAATGAAGAAGTTTTGAAATATAAATCTAAATAAATATGTGATTTTTAAAATTTTGGGTAATAAATTTTTTTTTTAAATGATAATATTCAGGTTTAAAATGGTAAGGTTTAAATTAAAATGGGAAATGGGAAATGATGGAAGTTTCAGTGATATTAGAAATGCGTATCCCTAGTGTTGTGATCTGACCCTTTGTATGGGTTTTTTGGGCAGTGATAGTGCCTTAGTTTTGAGACCTTGAGGTATGGGTTGTGAGACCTTAAGGGGTTTAACATTTCAGATAGTAGATTGTTTCTTATTGTGACTTTGATTAGGTTGTGACCTTGAGGTTTTAGGATGTTGTTTGATAACATAGATGTGGTAACCCATGTGGGTTGTGATCATGTGTGTTGTGTGTTGGACCTTTAAATGGGTGTCTTGGTTTGTGATTCCTTTCGCAGTGGTTGTGTTTTGTTGGGAATGAAGACTAGAGTAAGATATTGGTTTTGGTGTGTTAGGCATCATGTGTTTGAAATGGGGGTAGGATTATCACCCATGAGCAGTGAGTTGTTGGGGTTTGATGTGTATGACTTAGAGGGAGAGACAATGGACTTTTCAAGACATGACTCTATTTTTGGGAGTTGATATCATTTAATCTTCAAGGATGGCTTGTGATAGAGGTCGGTTAGGTTGTCAGTGATTTTGGGTGCGTGAGCCATATATAGAGGTTTTAATATTTTTATAGTGACACAAAAAGAGTTTTGTCTTGTGTGGTTTTTTCCTAGATAGAAAATTGGGAAGGTTAATGGTTTTGGAGATGCAACTTGATTTGTGGTCATTCATCAGTGGTTTTTGGAAATTGAGGGAAACCTCAAGGGAGGTTATCCCAATGTTGTAGGTGCCTTGGAATTTGAAGTATGAGAAAGTGATTTAGAGGTGGAATCGATGGATTGTGGGTGCCATCAAATTTTGGTAAAGTGTATGGTTATAACTTAGTTTACTTCTCAACGAATCACCTATGTGCTTTTGGTTATTTATTAATATGGTTTCAGATGAAGAAGGATCATTTGGGTGTCAGACCCATCTATTTTGATGATGATTAAATAACTCAGTGTTGAATTTTATTGGACAAGACAGGGGTGACCAAAGTGTAGATGGACTATTTTGTATGGAAGTGACACTTGGGGTGAGGGGTGTTCATGTGGTTGAGCTTGTTTGTGTGAATGGTTGAGTTGTTGGATAGAAACATTGAGAATGCCTTAAGTCCAATGGGGTCGGTGGACTAGGTGGCATAGTTAGTTGTGTAAGTGCATTTTTGGGGCTAGATCTAGTGATGTACATCTCTTGGGATCTTGATCTCAGTTTAGTGAATGAATTTAGGAAATTATGTGACATATAAGGTTTTTATGAGGACCAATTGTTGAGAACGTGCTATATTTGCACAATACTATTTGGGATATGTAAATAGGTGTATCATGAGTAAACACCTATCATTTTTCATGAAATAAATGTGGTGGGGGTGCTAGTTATATGAGAGAATGTTTAGTTTTTAATCGGTTGTGGTGTATTTCATCAACAAAATCTTGGTGTACTTATATACTCGATATGATCATGCCCAATATCTTGACATCGACCTAGGTGCACAAAGAGACCATCGACTATACACTAAGATACATAAAGATTTTATTTTGGGTTGGATGGAAAACCTTTTGGAGGTTGCTTTCTTGGGGAAGTGTGAGGAAATCCACATGGTGGGAGGTTCACCATCTCCAATTAGTGATTAGGATCCTCATGATGGACCAGGAGTTTGATAATTCCATGTATGTCGTTCCAATAATCCAAGGACAAGCGAGGGTTGATGTTTTGTTTTGTCACTCGGGTGAGAATGGGGCATACATGTATACTTGTTAGGTTTGGTAGCATTAGATTCTATACCATAGTGGTTGGAGTTACCTGACCGAGGTAGTTAAAATGATTCTCTTAAGGTGGGGCACGATGTGTGAGTCATGTATATGTGGGATGAACCATGGATTGAATGTGGTGGAAACAAGATGCCAATAATAAACCTATAAAGTAAATGTTTGGTTTCCTCAAGAAGCCCATATGGGCCTCAATTGCGGTGGTTGATCAAGTCGAGTGTTGCCTTTGGGATCAAAGTGGTCCTAAAATAAATCTACGATTTCGGTGTTTAAATCTATTATGAGCATAATAATCCATGACAATAGTTCATGGGAAATGGAGGTTTGGTGATATATCCTCATCAGGAGTTTTGAATGGAATCTAGTGGGTATTTTTAAATGATCTGGGAATGTTTTCTGAAATGAGTCAACTGGAGATGGTTAGACTCGGTTGGGTGAAAGGAATATATGTGGTGAGTTGTAAGCCAAATCTGTTTGATGTTTTGAAATGATAAATGTATTTCAATAATGGAAATAGGTTTTTAGGAAATCCAAGTTGTCTTTAGTTCACATATGGGTGGTGGATACATGTCCATTATGGGTGGTTTCGATGGCAGGAATGGAGGATGATGTTGGTTGGTAGTCTTATGGACGTCTAGGCATGGTGATTTGGGAAACACACAAGGTGCATCATGGAATATTGGGTTTGAGTTTTTAGTGGTATTTTCCCTTAGTAGAGGTTCTAAACACTGGAATTGGTGGTTTTGGGTTAAATCATATAGTGGAGAGCACCATAGAGGGAAAGTGGTTGGTTGATGATGTGATCAATGTTATAGGTTGGAGGGGTTTGAGTAATCACCATCTTGGTGTTTTGATTATGATAGAGATAATTGACTCATGTTTTGACTGGTTGAGTGAATTGAGATGAGGTTTGTGATTTGGTTGTGATTTGGATGTTCCAATATGGAATGGGTTCATTAGGCCTTGAGTTTTGAATTGATGTATGTTGGGGATTATGGTTCGAAAATCTTATGTTCTTTTAGTTGATGCCAGGTTAGTTGGGATGTTTGAGAGTTATGGAGAGAATTGGACTGAAGGTGTATAAATTATCTATACCAAAGTGTTTTAGTGCTCTCTTGATGTTTTCTTGTGCTGCAATTTGGTTGTATTTACCTAGTTATATCATGTGGTTTGTATGGTTGGTGTTGAGGATGTTGAGTTGAGGTTGGTACATCCTTTAATGAGAATCATGTTCATATTATGGATCGTAATGGAAAAATTATTTTGGGAATGACTATTCCCTTAGTCATAGTATTGTGATATCATGACCATGTTTAGGTGGAAACTTGGGAGATTAAATTTGATAAGTGGTCCCAGTGGTCCGGTTGTTTTTATTAGAGGCTTGGTGATGTCGGGGAATGTAGCTCGAGGATGAGTTATTATAAGGTGGGGAGGTTGTAAGATCCAAACATGGAGATAAGGTATGTACTGAATTGAATTTTTGGTTTATGGAAGTTTTTCTAGGAGTAGAATAGACCTCAAGGGTGTCTTGGGGGTTTAGGGCATGAAAAATGTAGAAAAGAGTTCAATCTATGCTGAGAGCATGGTTGGTTCATGGTTAGTAGTAACTGTGTCCCAAGACCATATGTCCTGTAGAAGGGGGTGCACAGTTAGGGAAACTATGCATGGTAGCCCAAGAGACTATGTGGCTCGAGCTCTCATCGGATAGTGGTGAGTGCACAACCACCATAGGGGTTTTCAAACTGTCTGACTTGGTTTTCTCTTGGGTGGAGGGAACAACATGGTTCACACATGGTTTGAAAAAATGTGTGGCCAAACCATGAACCTCATTAAAAAGTGGTTTTTTAAAATTATTCCGTCCCAAACATATTTCTTTATCCCCTTATTTTATCCCTCATTTATCCCCCTATAGCTAGGGTGAAGAACTAGCAGCCTCCTCCTCCTCCATGGGTGTTTTCCCTTCAATCCTTAGGTGTTTGGAGTGTCATTAGGTGAGAGTCATAGCTCTGGGTAAGTCTTTGACTCTGTTTTATTCAATTTTTTGGATGATGATTGGTGTGTTTTTTCCTCTCCTCCCTAAGATCTAAATTTTTTTTCTAGGGTTTTCATGGTTTTGGTGTTTGAGGCTATTTTAGGATGGATGAGTTTGGGATATTGGTTGTATATGAGCATGAGGTATGTGGTCTACAATATTTTTCCTATATTCTTAATGTTTTATAAGTGTGGTTGGTTGTGTCTATGTACTAGATTGCTGAGTTTTAATTTCTTTGACTAGGTAAAGTAATTTAGGTCTTATATTGAGGTGTGACACCCTTCACATACCTTGTTGGGTTCATTGATGATGTGAGACCGAACCTAGGGCTACCCATGGGGTAGGCCAAACCCTTAAAAATTGTGAAATGAATCGGTAAATATTGTGATGGGGTAATTATGAAATTGAATGGGTTGTGAATTGTAATTTTTTATGTGGAAATGGTTTAAGGGATAATTGAAAAGATTTTATTTTGGATTTTGTGAAGTGCCTAAGAGGATTTTGAAATGGGTCAAATGATGTGTTTTGTATTTTGACCGGTTTTGGTTTTCAATGAAGGAATATAACATTTTGAAAGTGGTTAATGTTTTAAAAGGAGGTTTTAACCTAAAGCTTATGTGAAAGTGTGTTTTTTTAATATATTTCGAATGATTATTTGATATGAGTTCATGGTTCTCCTGTTGTGAGAATGCTTTAATGGCTATTTTTAATGGTTGGAAATAGAAATGAAAGTCTAGGGGAATGGTTTAGTTTTTCAAAGGAATACTCATGTTTTAAAAGGCTAGTTTGTATGTGTGTTTTATAAAATTATGGTTAAAATGAAAATGATTAATGTAATGTAATGGGTAAATGTGTTGAACAATTAAAAAACCATGTCTATGTGGAAAATGGTATGAGTGGTGTATTGGAGTGAGTCTTCATACCCCTAAATCAGGGTAGACTAATTATTGAGGCCCCACCAATGTATTGTATGAATAGAACATTAGATTGAGGCTCTATATGTTTGGGTCTGGCTAGACTAGTGCTTTAGGCCCAACAGTAGTTTTTCCTAGTTTAGGACGTCTAATTGAGGCTCTATGATCCTAAAGAAGGCATGGTTTGGGTTATCGGACTGAGGCTCTATGATCCTAATGTATAGACGTGGTATGGATACCTAGACTAATGATCTAGTGTGTGTAGTTAAATTGAATTGATTAGTGAACTCCCCTTTGTGACTAAAAGGATGTATTCCCTTTAGGTTATGGCTTATGCTCTCAACATAGCTGGGGTGGTTTAGGTTGGTTGGAATTCATGATGGAACTTAAAGGATAAATTAGTTGATTAAATGTGAAGAAAGTTTCCTTTATTACCCTATTTATTTATTATGCCTTGATTATTTTCATACATTGTTGTAAAAAATAGTTATTTCTTTATACACTATTGGTGGTGGCCTACTAATTTGTACTCACACATTTCTTGGGCTGCCGTATCACTTGGGTACCCAAGTAGTTGTTACTTATTTTATGGTACAGGTTTAGGATAGGGATATAGTGTTTGGTTGTTCATGGGATGATGGGTCGGATCATGATATGTCAGGACTGGGATTGGACTCGAGACCATGTTGGGGGATTTTCCTATTTTTGGTATTTTGGGTTTTACTATCTGACTACCTGAAATGTAGTGTACCCATCATATTGTTATATCATGTGTTACTTGATTAATTTTTGACTCTTTCCATATGATGTCCATTTTTTGTTCCTATTGGTTGTTTCATCTATTGATATTATTTTTACTATTTTTTTACTCTAATAAGCAGGTATAGTCTCCATATTTTACCTTTATAAACCCACACTGCAAGTCAACAACCTATGGCATATGGGGAGGCGCGCTTGAGGTCTTGTGGTGAAAAAACTTAGGGAATCAGTTATAGTGGCTCCTAGGATAGGGTGTTATAATATTATAATTATTTACATGACTCCAGTATATAAGTATAATAGATTTAAATTTATTATAGAGGAGGTTAGAGTGTATTTGAAGCAAGTAGAACTTGAGGTAATGGATTTTCATATTACTTTTATTTTTGTGAGACACACGCCATATTCACCACTTGTTTCTTTTATGTGGTGTATATATTATCCATGAATGTATTTTATGATAACTATAATGAAAATTATGTGTATTTATATGACCTTTTAAGGTTATATCTTTCATCAATTTTTTATTCGAAAGTAACCAATGTGTTAGGGGATTTATGTTATAATCTCATTATTTATCTCTATTGTTTATGATTGAGTTTTCTATAATGAAATTTTATGACCCCTCTCTAAATAATCCAAATAATGTTCTTATCATTTGTTTATTTACATATATCCCTTGTTTTTCATTCATTTTATTCTCTTTAAGAACTCAAGAGACGTAAAGAATTTTTTTAAGGAAATCTAACTTTATTTTTCTATTCTGTTGAAAATACGTTTTCTTCCATATCCATTTTTTTAAAATGTTTTTAATAACATTTTTTATATTATTTTATGATTTTTTAAATTATTTTTACCTATTATTTATTTTTTTAAAATGGTTTAAAATTAATCTTATTGTTTCTTTCTCTGAATGAGTTGTTTTGAACTTTTCTACCAAAAATGTGAAAGGAATATTTGTTTTAATATACACAACATGAATGGAATTTCCCACCTTCATGACTGATCAATTATTTGAAACTTCCTTTAAAAGTTTCCAATGTTTTTTAAAATAAATTTTTTTCCTTAATATTTTGTAAATTTCTAAAATTTAAATAAGTTTTTTTCAAAATGGGAAGGGTGTTTTCCTCAAGAATTATTCAAAGTGATCTTTTAAAGGAATTTTCATTTATGATAACATCATTTGATTTTAATTATTATTTTATGGGAATATGATCCAAGTAAATCATCCTTATTTTTTATTTTTATGTTTTATTATTATTATAAAGATATGTTTATGAACCCTGTTTATTTTCCATGGGTTATGATATAATGAATTAATGAAATTTTTATGAAACTCATTTCTTTTCTAATGGGTTATGATATATAATGAACATGTTATGATATCATGGAACATAAATGAATATATTATGATTATATGATGGGTGGGACAATAATTATATATCCATCTAATTAAATGGGTAAATATTGATATCACATGAGATAATAAGGAATGGAATGGGGATTGAACCCAGTTTGGTAAGAGACTTTATTCACAATGATAGTCTTGGGAGTAAAACTTTACTAAGGATATGATGGAATGGGTATTAAACCCAATCTACTGTGATAGTCTTGGAAGTGAGACTTGACTAAGGAAATTATTTTTTATGCTTTTGTGTATGATACAAACTTATGTCTTATGCCAATTTTATGCTCTCATGGATCATGTTATTTGATTCCTTTATGATTCATGTCTTATAAACTACCAAGATTTATGTCATGAATCTATATTATTATCTATGATATGCTAGGTATGGTTTTCAAATGATAATATCATGTTCGCATACCCTTATTCTCATGTTATGCTTAAGTGATCATTGATATCTCCCTTGTTTACCATTACTAAGAATCCGAGCTCACCCTTTCTTATATTTACTTTTCTAAGGTTATAAAGAAAGGTTTTAAGTATGATATGACTAAAAAGGGTGATATTTATGATTAAATTAGTGGGATATGATGTTTATCTCTTATGAATAAGTTGTTTATATATACAAGTTTCCAAACACACTAAACCTATATGTTTCTATCATGGATCATAATGTTATATATTGAATATTAATCTAAAAATATGTAATATTTATATATGAAAATATTGGGTCACTATAGTAAGTGTTTCATTAATATAAATTTCATCAATTTTTGAATATACTTTAGACAAAAAACATTCCTTATACATTTTCACCATGTCATCTTCATTGAGCTTATTTTGGAAATCCCTTTTTGTTCCAATCACATTCTTAGTTTCTAGCCTTAAAATAATTTCCCAAGTATTATTCTTCTCAGTCTGTTCAAGATCCTCATTCATTTATTTGACCCAACATTCATCTTTAGTATCACCATCAAATTTTTTTGGTTCCACATATGATAAAAATAAATTTTGTTTTTGTGCCTTCATATTTCTTATTTTAACTAAATCTATCCAGTCACTAATAATATTGTTATCTATTATTTACTCTTTTCTAATAAATCAACTTGAATCTTTTGTTCCTACTTTATTTTCATCATCATCATATCTATCATCATAGTTCATTTTTTCCCTTTGAACTCCCCTTGGTCTGGACACATCCTCATCACTTTCATACTAAAAAATTGGACTATATTTTTGTGAATTCTACTTGTTTGAAGCTAAAATATATTCAATTTTAGTAATATAAAAATCATTGATTTCAATGATTTTGACCAACCATTTTCTAAAGTACCTATATTCCTTGATCCTAGATGATTATCCAAGAAATATCCCTTTATATCTACTTTCCTAAAGCTTTTTATTCTTCTATTTTTAAAAAAAATAACTTACTTACTAACGCATTGAAGTATTTAAATGTGGGATCCTTTTCATACTAAATTTCATATGGAGTATTGTATTTATTAAGACACAATTGTTCCCAATAAGAGATATAGACCACTCTTAGTACTACTTACTTTTAATATTTATCCTATAGGGAATTTTTAATAAGCATAGTACTTTACATATTATTGATGATTCGGTTTTTTATCTTAATAACTTTTTTTATCTTGAAGAGTTTTCACCTCTGAAACTTGATGTTAAATTCTGTGTTTTTCTATGTATTCATCCATTTGGGTATTTTTAAATTATTTACCATTTTCAATGAAAAACTTTTGAATTTTTACACTAAGAATTTTTCCTTAATCACTTTGATATTGAGTTATACACTTTTATACTTTATTTTTGTGAGTAATAACCATCAACCAAGCCATTTTTCTGAAATAATCAACAAACAATACAAACTATCTTTGGTCGTCAAATTCTTTAAGAGTTATTAGCTCTTAAACATCCATATGAACAAGATTCAATATACTTGATGATTTTCCCTTCTTAATTGTATAATTCTTTCAAATATTCTTCCCTTTTGACAAAAATCCCATGTATGAGTATTATCACATGTGAGCTTAGGGAAATCATACACTCCATAATTCTTCACCAAATTTTCCATTGATTTTTGGCTCATGTGTCTGATCCGCTTATTCCAAATCCTGTTTTCATCTTCCTTGAACAACATGCGCCAATTTTTTTCACTAATAAGATAAATATTCCTCTTGGTTTTTTCATTTTAAAACAATTGAATCATCTTTAGATTTGATAGTGCACCCCTTTTTACCAAAGCACACAGCTTATCTTGAGTCTCACAATTGACTCCCACTTAGAATATTGTGGATGAGTCCTTCCAAATAGATCACATATATTTCTCTAAGATCTTTTACACCAACCTTTCCCCTCCTAGATTCAATAATTTTGAGTCCCTCATCATTTACAAATTGAACTACTCTACCTTTTTTATATTTTATTCTAGTGATAAGATATTTATTTTTAATCATGTGTTAGGTACACCTATTATATAGAACCCATGAACCGTACATTCCCATTTCTCTCAAATAAATTTCTGAAATTATTTCCTTAATATACCACCTTTTATAATTCTATGACCATTCAATAACATATCTGTAAAATTGATATTCTTGTTTCTCCCTCAGTTTAGAAATTTACACCTCATCTTGAAAAATAGAGAATTTTTAATTAGTTTTCAAAATATTTTTAGAAGATCCCAACTATTGATTTCCTCCAATATTAGTCTCATGGTTTACTTCATTTTGATCCCTTGAGGCATAATATACTACTTTATACCCAAAACCTTCACACTAAAATCAATAATCATTAAAATCATAAAAAGAATATGTAAAATTTATTTACTATATCTTGTGTTTATTCTATATAAAAATCATTTTTAAAATAGAGTACATATATTAAATGTGTCCCAATTTTCCATAGTTATATCACCTAATTTTTTATTCTATATTTCCTTTATTTTCTACTGGATCATAATACTTTGGAGTGTCTCCCAAGTACAATTTCTTTTGGGGATTTAATGTTTGTGTTATAACATGAGACATGACTGTCTTCTCCTTATAATCACAATCCTCTATATATTTTCCTTTGTTTTTAAGGAAATGCACTTGTAGGATGGGAATACTTTATTTAGTATCCATAATAAAGGCTTCAATAATTTAAATTTGGATTATTGTCTTGGTGAAAACCAATATGATGTTGGGTGTAAGGAGTCTTTATTGATCCTCACACTTTTTCCACCAGTCCATGAATTATTCTTTGAGTTATCCAAATATTTTATCCCTTTATTTCATAGTATTGATCAATCCATCAATGATTCATGTATATTATTCTAATTTTATCTTGATCTCCGCTCCCTTTCCTCAGTTTCCAAAAACTACATATTTTAGTTTTTTAATATCTATATTCATTTTTTAACTTCTCTTCCTCCTATTGTTCCATATATAGCTTTGATTTGTGAACAATTATATTTTCTTTCTTGGTCTTATCCCTCTATTTGTCAAGTTCTTCAATGGATGCCTCAGGTTAAACATAAAGATCAAATCTACCCATGATTTCACTTTTTTTACCGTCACTATCATTAGTTTTTATGTCAATATTAACTACTAAAGCATCTTCACTGAGGTCTCTTCAATCCTCAAATTTTTCCACTTTGGACTCATTTGAGCTTTCATCTTCAAGAGATAGCATATTTTACTCTTAAATAATTTATTCTATGGTTTTATCCTTCTTTTTCACCTTTAAATTTTGTCCTAATAGATTCTCTATCCTCATCATCTTGACTATTTTTAAATTACTTAATATAAATATTTCCTACCATAACACACCAGAAGCAAGATAGTGGAATCTTTCTTTGAATTTTACCTTTAACCTCTTAAGGATAGAGGAAAATAAAGTCATAACCCTATCGATATCATATTTATATGGATATTCTTTAATAAAAAGATTCTTCATTTCCTTGAATATAAACTCTTACAATTTCTTCTTAACCCTAGCCTCATTGTCATCATTTCTCATTTCATATGTGATAAGTGTACTATAAAGGATGTATAGAGATACCTATTTTTTATTCTTTTATTCAATAACAAATACCTTTGTATTAAATCTTATAGGTAGTATAATCAATATTATTTAAATGATATTGACATATTTAATATTTTCTCCAAGATCTTTCATGTCTAATACAAGATCATTTAGATGATCAAAGAACGTAAAAACAATTTCAGTTGGACTTATCCTAAACTCTTCATATTTATTCCACGAAACTTAAAGCTTTGCATATAAAACTTTGGAATCAAATTCATAAATATTCAATACCTTTTCCCATATTACATGAAAAAATTTTCAGGACATTCCCTTGGTATAGATAGGGTTTACCAAGCCCCCCCCCCCTAATGTATTAATTACCTTCACATCTATGTCTAATGACTTTGGTATTTTTCAGATAAATCTCCAATTTAAATGTTTGATGTTGTGTTATAAAATTCCTATTGTGTAAAATTACTACCCCAGATACCTGAAGTATTGTTTCATCTTATTCTTCCATAAATGGAAATTTTTTCCTTTAAAAATTTGTATTTTATTTTGATTCATGATTTCCACTACTATCACGCTTTTGAGATATTAAATGTTACCATAAAAAAACTGATATCTGATTCAAATTATTGGTAACTTATTAAGGAGATTACCTTGATAGGGGGTTGAATCAGGGTAAATATGATTTAAAAAATTTTCCCTCAAATTTTATATTGTTCTCTCAATATGACGAACTCCTCTTTATATCACTTACTTTCTCTCTATGAACGATCAAAGAAAAAAGGATCATGGAGAATTTTAAAAAATTTATATAAAAGGACAATTTTATAGAGAATGAAATGGTAGTGTGCCTATAAACTTGAAACACTAGGTCCCATTTATTCAGTTTAGTTTACACAATAGAGTGGTACAACTGACCCTCTGAACTTACTGTTTACACAATTAAGAAAGACTCATTGCCTTGTATCACATGGAGGAACTCACTACTCCTTTCATGAAACTTTTATTCTTCATGATATAAGAATATAAACATACACCAAGATTGGTGTGTTAGTTATAAAAAATATGATGACATTCTAGTGAGATCAACCACCTGGAATATATTTCTTCTTCGTCACTTTCTAGTTTTCCCACTAGTTTGAAAATCTCCTCTGAAATTCAAATTATATAGGTGCTCTAATTATACTCTATTTACACCTTATAAAATAGAGGATAATGTGATAATTAAACCTCAACATATCACACCATAATGGGTTTTTAAAAACCAACCATAAGTCCTCCATGATTTTCTCAACCTCTATAACTACTTCATAGAAAACATTTATCTCCAATACAGTCTGAATTTAACTTTCATTTAATACACCAGATAAAATGATGATATATAACTATAAAATAAACTTTAATCATGTCATAAAATTAAGGCAAATTATGTTTAAACACAAAAATCTTGTTTCATGCATCTTATGAGTCAGCATATCAAGATTTGTAACATCTCTAGCCGAAACTCCCACCAAAATGCCATACTTATGGACACCATGATGTGGCCTATGTATTTTAAGGAAAACGCATTTTGAAACAGCCATCACCAGGGATTTTTTTATTTTTTAATTTCACTGTATAACTTCAAAAGTCACTTATGACATCCATAACAAAACCACCACTATAGGAAACACCACACTTGTTTTGGTTTCATTGTTTCTTATAGGTGAAACTCCAATTAAAAACATCATGTTATATGGATTGGTTACAAAATACTATTGTAACACCCCAAGATTTTGAAAATAAATATTGAATGCATTTTATAATCTAGCCATTAAATACAACTTTTCCTCTACTGTGTTTGGAATTTCGAGAAACAATCATCTAGAGTTGTGATCATTAAGTCATTTGGAGTCTGATAGAACAAAATTGTTTTTTTGTGAATAGTAACATAAAAATATGAATAGTAATATGACCCTTATGAATAGTAAATAATAATATTATTTTATTTTCTTAAGGCAATATGATAATGAGATCTTAATTAATTTTTCAATGTGATATAAAACTAATTGCACCTTTAAAATTGTTATTTTTCGAATTAACTATGACTTTATTTAAAAATTAAATTTATAATATTTAGAAAATTGATTTTTAAAAATGGAGTTCACTTTTTAATTCTACACGTCGAAAAATAGTGGGGGTGAATTTTTGGGATTTTTCTAAAATACTTGAATTTTTCATGAATAGTGAAAATACAGTTTTGTGTATTCAGTAGTTTAATGACATCATAATGACATAATAATTAAAATAAAATTATGGCTGAATTGTGTACAGTAACATATGACATGAGGTGTCCCAAGTGGCTAAAACCATGGGAAGATACCATGGGCAAGCCCATGGTTTGGCAAAAAACCACTAATGAGGTGTCCGTTTGAAATTATTAAAAAACTCCTTCTCTTTTTCTATAAATACCCACTCATCCATTCGTTTTCTTTCATTCCAAATCCCTCATCCTCGATGATCTGGTGGTTTTACCTTTCTAAGAGTCCTCCCAAGGTTTCCTTAATCCCCCAAGCTCCCGAACTTCAAGTTCTAGTAGTTACTCTACAAGGTAAGGGAATCCCTCACCCTTGAATTTCTAGTCTAATATGTTGGGGTTTGATTTTATGTATTCTTCTTACTGTAATTTTTATTTGAATATGATGAGGTACCCTTTTTCTCTCATCATTTCATTTTATAAAATATTAAGCGACGTTGTTAGGGTGCCGAATTTTCATAAGGGATCTCTCACCTTTTCTCTTATTTTCAAGATCATCTCTATTATTTTTCTCTCCTCACATCCTCTGTCCAAATGACCATGATAAACTCTAGTATCATCTATATACAGGAATAATATCATGTTAATGGAAGATCCATCATCAATATTCTTACTCCCTCGCTTTTATTTTTATAAACGAAATCAACATCCATGAGGTTCCAATTTATAACCTTCATGGATGACGAAGTTTCGTTCTTCAATTTCTACTTCATTAATGGTCATGAAACCATTTTAATGGTTGAACTAGACTATAATAAATGTATCATAACTTAATTAATATTCAATAACCATTATATGTATATATTATTAAATCATATGACAAAACTAGTTCATAATAATCCAAATACCTCCAAATAATCGAAGTGGTTATCATCTAATGATTCATCCTCGTTCCATGTAACAAAATGATGGAAATGACCATTAAAAATTCTGGAAATTCATAAATAATATGTAATTTTAATTCTGGTGATTTACAACCATTCCACATGAACTTCATTGCTTAAAAACAAGTGAACCGATTAGGAAAATCAAGAAAACAAACACTCTAGAACGACAAAATTCAATATAATAACTTATAAATAATAACATAAATAAACTAAAAAGAATTATGAAAAAATAAATACAGGTCTATTAGGTTCATAAATATGTTATTGATATGTATAATTTCATATTCCATGACCTTATGTTCAAGAGGGGAACACATTCAGACATAAGGTAAGGGTTTTTCCACCCAAACTTCCATTTTCATTCGGGTTATTTTCTTTGTCTAAATTACCTCAATGAAATTCTTATGTATTATTATATACTATCAAAAATTCTTTTTGAGTGTTCTATATATGTACAAAAACTAGAATCCTTCTTTATTTTATGGTTAGTTACATTCTTTAAAAGGATCTTTCAAATTGTTTCCTAAATACAAGCCTGATTCAAGGGAATATCTCAATGTTTTACCTATTTTCATGGGAAATATATAATATGTTTTTGGAAACCATTATATCTATAAAATCACTCATTTTGTTATGAAAATAATATCTTACTTCACTTCTGGTTTAATACAAATATTTTTTCTAAAGAACTCTTCTTTTCAAAGTAAAAGAGTATTTATTTCAAGAATTACTCGAATATTTTATAAGAGTATCTTCCTCTATTTCAAAACACTTGTTGATTCTTATATATTATTGGGATTAGTATTCCATATATTCATATACCATATTCAATTTAATGGTTTATGATTATTTTTTCTATTTATGTGCTATCTTTAAACCATTCACCAGTTTACTTCGAATGGTTAGTGTTTTGGATTAATGTTCGGGGAAATCTATTTACATTTAATATATTAATGTGTATGTTGTTTATGTTTATCCCCGTTAATATGAGGAATAAATTTGACATAGTAAGTGTCAGGTGGGGCCCGCTATATCCCCTCAGTGCATCAGTAGGTCTCGTGAGACAAACTACGGTCTTGGCACAAGGCCTTGACAAAATGATTATTTATGGTTTTCGCACGAGGCCTTGACGGTATGGTTATATTGTTCTGCATTATGCATTACCTCATTATGAATGTAGTATTGATGGTTTATGTGGTTATTTGACTAGTAGGATACCCATTATTAGGTTATGTTATGGAAATATTTACTCAACTCATATTTCTACCATATTATGTTCAAGTTTATTTCTAAAGGCACGTGTTTTCAATTATTCACCATGTCTAATGTTTATGTTATCTTACACTGTATTGCTTACCCTTACTGAGTGTTAGATCTCACACCTTTATTATGTTTCATTTCCATAGGGAAAGAAGAATTCTATTATGAATGACATGCTGAAATAACCTAGGAGTTATGGAAGTTGTCTAAGGAGTTTCTATGTTGTTTTTCATTTCAAGTTGTAATGGTGAACTTATGTATGTATCTTGTTTACAATAATACTAAACTACTCAGTCCTTTGGAATGCTTATTCCTTATTTTATGCCAATGTAACCAATAAGTCACCGGCTCTAGGTAACTGGGGTTGGGGCCTTACAGTTGGTATCAGATGAAGTTTAGTAGAAAACTTGGAAACGTAGATTAGAGAAGAATCCCTAAGTGAGTCTTTGAGGATAAACATACAAGAACATCCTAGTATTTTGGTAAGGAATATATTATGTGGATCATTCAGGGAATAAATCCCTGTCTAGATATAAGAAGGTAGAGTTGGCTCTGGCACATATATACCTAGGAGTGAAAGCTCTGACAAGGAGTTTTGGGCTTGACCCAAGGTATCCTGGTATACGACAATGGGCCTTGTTGCACTCTTGGTTAGAACAATCCCAAGGGATATGCTGAGGATAATTCACATTTTCTTTACAAGACATTATGAAGTATTTAAATGTAAATTTTTCCTCAAAGATACCATGTTTATGATTAAGAGAATAGTTATCCGTATAATTTCAATTTATGCTTAGTAATTTTCTACATCGAGATTATAAATTATGATTCACACCTTAATCTATTGTATTCCATTATTTAGAAATGGTGCCAAGTGGGAGGAATGGAAACCACACAAATGCACGTGTCCCCTGTAGGGATTTCCCTCCGATGCAAGATAATGATATTCGCTATGGTGATGAGAAACTCATAACTATACTGGGAAAAATTACTCAGGTTATGAATAATAACCTTACTCATATGGAGCATCTAGATCCAAAACATAGAAGAGCTATGTTAGATTGCTTTATGCGACAAAAACCTCCATCGTTCAATGGGACTGCAAACCCGTTTGTAGCAGAGTAGTGGATATGTTCCCTTGACAGATATTTCTTGCTTTGAGATGTAATGAAAGAGAGAATATTATCATGAAAGTTTATCGTCTAATAGGTGATGCGGATTAGTGGTGGTCTTTAGTCCAAAATAAAAAGGAGGAGGATGAAATATAAGAGATGGAATAGAGTTATTTTAAGGAAATATTCTTAGAAAAATATTCCCCTCATGAACAGCGAGCAAATATGGAGAGTTAATTCTTGAATCTAAGGCAGAAGGAGGATAAAAGTGTTTACAAGTATGAATCCATCTTTACAAGGCTGGAAAGGCATGCTGCGGACTACATACATAATCCAAGGAGAAAAATTGATCAATTCTTTGATGGTTTAAAACCATTCCTCTGAAGGGATCTTGTCTCCCAAAGATTTGAATCATATTAATATATAGTCTCAAGTGCTATCAAGATAGAAAATGAATTCTCTAAGTCTTATGACTTTAAAGGAAATCAAGAGAAGAAGAGGGAATTTGAAAACTCTAGGAAAGGAAATAATGAAACGGGGAAGAAGGGAAGAGTTGAATTTCCATCATGCAATAATTGTGGGAAGAAGAACCCTGGAACTTTCTTGAAGGGAATGAGAGTCTGTTACAAGTGTGGAGAAAAAGACCATCTATCTCAGGATTGCAAGGGGAAGAAAGAATCTACCAATGTTCTGTGCTACAATTTCAAGGAGATGGGACATTATGCACATGAATGTCCTAAGCGTCTGGGAAATGTTCCCCAAAGAAGGCCAAGGGTGCAAGGCCAAGCTTATGCGGTTACAACTGTGGAGGTTGAAGTTTCTAATGAAGTGGTGGCAGGTACATTGATTGTTTTATCCAACTTATCCAATACTTTATTTGATTTTGGATCATCACATTCATTTATATCTTCCAAATTTTCCAAGAAAATTAGATATGTACAATTTGATTTAATAAATGAGTTATCAATAAAAACTCATAGTGGATGTATCATTGCAACAAAGGTGTGTCGATTAGTGCCCCTCGTGACACATAAACGTGCTTTAGTTTCTAACCTTATCAGCATACCAATGGTTGATTATGATATAATTCATGGTATGAATTGGATATCAAATTATGATGCGAAGATTTATTGCAAGAAGAAGGAAGTTACAATTTTTGAGAATGGTGTAGAATCCCTTATTTTCAGAGTAGAAACCTCACCATGTGATTCTCATCTAGATCCACCATCAGTAGCTCTACGGAATTCAATTATTGGGGAGGAATAGAATAAAATAACTATGGTTGAATAAAATAATGTTCAAATAGAAGATGTACATGTTGTGTAAGAATATATTGATGTCTTTCCAGAGAATTTACCTGGACATCCTCCAGAGCGGGAAATTGAGTTTTCCATTGACTTAATTCCTAGTTCAAGGCCCATATCAAAGACCCCTTATATAATGGCCACTGTGGAGTTAGTGAAGCTAAAGAAACAACTATAGGACTTGAGTGATACAGGATTTATTCTCCCTAGTGTTTCTCCATGGGAATCCCCTGTTCTTTTTGTTAAGAAGAAAGATAGTTCTATGAGGTTGTGCATTGATTACAGGGAAATCAATGATGTTACAATAAAGAATAAGTATCCTCTTCCACGAATTGATGATTTATTCGATTAACTTCATAGAGACCAATATTTTTCGAAGATTGATCTTTGATCTAAATATCATCAGTTACTTGTGAAGAAATAAGACATTCCAAAAGCAACATTCCGAACTAGGTACGGGAATTACGAGTTTACAGTAATGACTTTTGGACTAACTAATGCACCATCTGTTTTCATAGATTTGATGAATAGAGTTTTCAAGGAACATCTTGATGAATTTTTGGTGGTGTTTATTGATGATATCCTGGTGTACTCTAAAAGCAATGAAGAACATGAAAACCACTTGTGCACTATTCTGAAGACTCTAAGAAGAAATAAATTATATGGGAAGTTTATCAAGTGTAATTTTTGGCTCTAATCAGTTTCCTTTCTAGGCCACATTGTCTCTAGGGATGGAATATCAGTAGATCTTGCAAAGACAAAGGCAATGCAAGAATGGCCTACTCCAACGAACGTAACTGAGGTACGTAGTTTTATTGGTTTAGCAGGTTATTATCGGTGTTTCATTCAGAACTTTGCTCGTTTAGCCAACCCAATGACCAAGCTCACACAAAAATGGGTTAAGTTTGTATGGACAAAGGAATTTGAAGAATTTTTTCAATAATTGAAGAGGAGGTTGGTGAACGCTCTAATCCTAACCCTACCATCGGGGAATGATGGGTTTGTTATCTATAGCAATGCATCAAAGAAAGGACTTGGTTGTGTCCTTATGAAGAATGATCAAGTAATTGCCTATGTATCTAGGAAGATAAAAATTCATGAACAAAACTATCCAACTCATAATATTGAGTTAGAAGTAGTAATCTTTTCTCTGAAGATTTGGAGACATTACCTCTTTAGCGAAAAATTTGAGATATATACAGATCATAAGAGTTTGAAATATATATTCTCACAAAAAGAACTCAACATGAGACAAAAGATATGGATTAATCTACTCAAAGACTATGATTTCACAATACAGTACCACCCGAGGAAGGTAAATAAGGTAGTAGATGCTTTGAGCAGAAAGGATCATGGAGTTCTGAACAAGATGAGAGTTGAAAGGGATCCTTTGTTCATGGATCTAGTAAAGATGGATATGGGAATTATCAAGGAAGGTAACACATCACTAATTTTTCAAATGGTTTCCCTAACTTCTTTACTAGAGAAGATAAAAAGTTCTCAAGATGATGATGAGGAGTTTAAAAAGAAAATCAAAGCTATAAATGATGGGAAGTTGACTGAATTCGCATATGAAGGTGGCATTTTCAAATTCGAGAAGATGCTTTGTGTTCCCGCTATTCCTGAGCTAAAGAGAGAATTATTGGATGATGCACATAGCTCTAATTTCTCTATACACCATGGTAGCACAAATATGTATCGACATCTTTGAAAAAACTTTTGTTGGGACAATATGAAAAGGGAGATTGCTGAATATACATCAAAGTGCATAGTATGTCAACAAGTGAAGGCTGAGAGGAAAAATTCTAAGGGGATGATGCAACCACTACCCATACCAACATGGAAGTGGGATAACATTACCATGGACTTTGTCATTGGACTTCCAAAGACATCCAAAGGAAACATTCTATATGGGTCGTTGTGGATCATCTTACAAAGAAAACTCACTTTATCGCGATTCAGGAGGAATTCTCATTGGATTAACTTTCACGGATTTACATCAAAGAAGTGGTAAGGATGCATGGAGTACCACTATCTATTGTATCTGACCGTGACCATAGATTCACCTTGAAGTTTTGGAAAAGTCTCCAACATTCTCTAAGCACTAAACTGAACTTTAGTATGGCCTATCATCCTCAAACTTATGGCCAATCTGAGTAGACTATTTAGACACAAGAATAAATGTTGAGAGCATATTCTATGGAATTAAAAGGAGGATGGCTCCAACATCTTCCACTGGTTGAATTCTTATATAACAACAGTTTCCACTCAAGCATCTGAATGGCACCATATGAAGCCCTTTATGGTAAAAGGTGTAGAACACGGGTGTGTTGGGATGAAGTCGATGAGTGAAAGCTACTAGGACCAGAATTGGTTGAAGAAATGGTGGAGAAGGTGAAAACCATTCAGTATCATATCAAGGAATCCCAAAGTCGACAGAAGAGCTATGCGTATAACCATCGATGAGACCTTGAATTCAAAGTTGGGGACCTAGTATTTCTATGCATATCTCCATGGAATAAGGTCATGAGGTTTGGGAAGAAAGGAAAGCTAAGTCCCTGGTATATTGGCCCCTTTGATATCCTCTATCGAGTCGGAGCTGTGGCCTATCGACTGGAACTTCCACCTACTATGTCGAAAGTACATGATGTATTTCCTGTATCCCTCTTAAGGAAGTACATACCAAACCCTTCACATGTACTCTCTTTAGAGGTGGTATAATTGGAGGATGATCTTTCCTATGAGGAGCAGCCAGTGAGAATCTTGGATCGTAGAGACAAAGTTCTACGCAATAAGACTAATCATCTAGTCAAGGTACTATGGTGAAACCATAAGTACGAAGAGGCAACATGAGAACTGGAGGAAGCAATGAAGGAAAAGTACCCCCACCTATTTTTGTCCTAGATTGTGAAATGAGATTTCGAGGAAGAAATTTTTGTAAGGAGGGAAGAATGTAACACCCCAAGATTTTGAAAATAAATATTGAATGCATTTTATAATCTAGCCATTAAACACAACTTTGCCTCTACTGTGTTTGGAATTTCGAGAAATGATTATCTAGAGTTGTGATCAGTTAGTCATTTAGAGTCTGATAGAACAAACTTGGTTTTTTAGTGAATAGTAACATACCCTTATGAATAGTAATATGAACCTTATGAATAGTGAATAATAATATTATTTTATTTTCTTAAGGCAATAAGATAATGAGATCTTAATTAATTTTTCAATGTGATATAAAACTAATTGCACCTTTAAAATTATTATTTTTTGAATTAACTATGACTTTATTTAAAAATTAAATTAATAATATTTAGAAAATTAATTTTGAAAAATGGAGTTCACTTTTGAATTCTACACGTCGAAAAATGGTAGGGGTGAATTTTTGGGATTTTTCTAAAATACTTGAATTTTTCATGAATAATGAAAAATACAGTTTTGTGTATTCACTAGTTTAATGACATCATGAGGAAATAATAATTAAAATAAAAGGCTGGTCGACTTTTATACAGTAACATATGACATGAGGTGTCCCAAGTGGCTAAAACCATGGGAAAATATCGTGGGAAAGCCTATGGTTTGGCAAAAACCACTAATGAGGTGTCCCTTTGAAATTATTAAAAAACTCCCTCTCTTTTTCTATAAATACCCACTCATCCATTCGTTTTCTTTCATTCTAAATCACTAATCTTCGAAGCTTTGGTGGTTTTACCTCTCTAAGAGTCTTCCCAAGGTGTCCTTAAGCCCCCAAGTTCCCAACCTTCATGTTCTAGTAGTTACTCTACAAGGTAATGGAATCCTTCACCCCCCTCTTTTAGTCGACACTTATTTTATGTTATCTCTTTGAATTTACATTATAATATGTTGGAGTTTTATTTTATGTATTATTATTACTTTAATTTTGATTTCAATATGATTATTTACCATTTTTCTCTCATCATTTCATTTTATGAAATATTAAGCGACGTCGTTAGGTTGTCGAATTTTCATAAGGGATCTCTCACCTTTTCTCTTATTTTCAAGATCATCTCTATTATTTTTCTCTCCTCAAATCCTCTATCCAAATGACCATGATAAACTCTTGTATCATCTATATATGGGAATAATATCATGTTAATGGAAGATACATCATCAATATTCTTACTCCCTCCCTTTTATTTTTATAAACGAAATCAACGTCCATGAGGTTCCAATTTATAACCTTCGTGGATTAAGAAGTTTCATTCTTAAATTTCTACTTCATTACTAGTCATGAAACCATTTTAATGGTTTAACTAGACTATAATACATGTATCATAACCTAATTTGTATTCAATAACCAGTATATGTACATATTATTAAATCATATTACAAAACTAGTTCATAATAATCCAAATACCGCCAAATAATCGAAGTGGTTGTCATCTAATGATTCATCCTCATTCTATGTAACAAAATGATGGAAATGACGATTAACAGTTATGTATGTTCATAAATAATATTTAATTTTAATTCTGGAGATTTACAACCATTCCACATGAACTTCATTACTTAAAAACAAGTGATCCGATTATGAAAATCAAGAAAACAAACACTCCGTAACGACGGAATTCAATATAATAACTTATAAATAATAACATAACTGAAATAAATAGAATTATGATAAAATAAATAAATTAATATTAGGTTCTGAAATAACTTATTGATATGTATAATTTCATATTCCAGGACCTTAAGTTCAAGAGGGGAACACATTCGGACATAAGGAAAGGTTTTTTCCACCCAAACTTCCATTTTTATTCGGGTTATTTTCATTGTCTAAATCACCTCAATGAAATTATTATGTATTATTATATACTCATCATAAATTCTGTGTGAGTGTTATATTTATGTACACAAACCATAATACTTATTTATTTTATGGTTAGTTACATTTTTTAAAAGGATCTTCCAAATTGTTTCTGAAATACAAGCCCGATTCAAGGGAATATCTCAATTTCTTACCTATTTTCAAGGGAAATATCTAATCTATTTTTGGAAACCATTATATCTATAAAATAACTCATTTTGTTATGAAAATAATATCTTACTTCACTTCTGGTTTTATACAAATATTTTTCCTAAAGAACTCTTCTTTTCAAAGTAAAAGAGTATTTATTTCAAGAATTACTCGAATATTTTATAAGAGCATCTTCCTCTATTTCAACACACTTGTTGATTCTTATGTATTATTGGGATTAGTATTCCATATAATAATCTACCATATTCAATTTAATGTTTTATAATTATTTTCACTATTGATGTGCTATCTTTAAACCATTCATCATTTTACTTCGAATGGTTAGTGTTTTGGATTAATGTTCGGGGAAATCTATTTACATTTAATATATTAATGTGTATGTTGTTTATGTTTATCCCAATTCATATGAGGAATGAATTGGACATAGTATGTGTATATTGGGGCCCTCTATATCCCCTTGGTGCATTGGTAGGTCTCATGAGACAAACTACAGTCTTGGCACAAGTCCTTGACAAAACGATTATTTATTGTCTTGGCACGAGGCCTTGACGGTATGGTTATATTGTCCCACATTATGCATTCCCTAATTATGAATGTAGTATTGATGTTTCATGTGGTTATTTGACTAGTAGGATACCCATGATTATGTTATGTTATGGAAATATTTACTCAGATCATATTTCTACCATATTATGTTCAAGTTTATTTCTAAAGGCATGTGTTTTCAATTATTCACCATGTATAATGTTTATGTTATATTACTCTGTATTTCTTACCCTTACTAAGAATTTGAGCTCACCCATTTATTATCTTTAATTTCCATAGAGCAAGAAGAATTATATTATGAATGACATGCTGAAATAACCTAGGAGTTATGGAAGTTGTCTAAGGAGTTTCTATGTTGTTTTTAATTTCAAGTTGTAATGATGAACTTATGTATGTATCTTGTTTACAATAATACTAAATTAGTAGGTCCTTTGGGATGATTATTCCTTGTTGTATGCCAATGTAACCAATAAGGAACCAGATCCAGGTAACTGGGGTTAGGTCCTTACAACTATCTGTTTTGAATAAAACATAAACAATACTATAGTGTGTTTGTCTTTGGATGGTCATTTTACTCATCAACTTCACAATGCCCATTTTGGGATTCCCATTTTTCCCAGGTTGACTTTCCAACACGTGTGTTCACATTAAACCAAACTACTATAAAATTATCTATGTTCTCTCTTTTTTATGTTTCTCACTATTATTTCATGTGCATAATAATTAAATTTGATAAGTAAATTAAAGATTTAATTCAATTATTTAAAATTTTAACATATTCTATTCACCCCCACCACCCCTTTAGACCTCATTCCTTCTTAAACACCACCTAACACTTGGTGTCAAAGCCTCTTCCTCTTGGATATAGAGTCTGTTGTTTTTTTATGTTAACCTGAATTTCCTAGACCTAATAGTCTAAGGTAAAATTATTATAAGATGAAATGAATGAATGTAAATGATAGTTAGATTCATTAAAATCCTCCACATTTTGATAGTAATGATCATCGATAATGGAAATCCCAAATGGAAGCATACTTCAAGAAACTCAATATTGATCATTGGATTATGATGGTAAAACCATATAAGTTACCTAATTCTGACCATGGAATGCTTATAGAAAGTGATTTTTCTAAATATGTTTTTAATTACAAAATTATGTATATTTTATATTTTTTTATTAATATAAATGTTTTTATTCTTGTATCTATGTGTAAGAAAACTCATGAGATTTATAAAATTCTACAAGTTATACGCCTTGGATTAGATAATATGACCAGGACTAGTCTTAGAATGCTTCAAGCTAAGTAACAAGATTTCAATATGGGTGAAGATGAAAGTGTTAACCAGATATTCCACTGATTCACTAGCATCATGAATAGAATTAATTCCCTTGAAAAACATTGTAAAATCATGTTCTTGTTGAAAAAAATATTTATAGATCCACCTAAGAAGTGGTATTTGAAGAAAGTAGAAATTGAAGAAAGTAATAACCTTAAGGAATACATTTTGACTGAATTCATCGGTTTATTACTTCAATAAACTAGAGATGAAGAATATAGTTGAATAGGATACTTCAAATAAGAAAGGTGTTTTATTTAAATAGACTATAATTATCTCTACTAACTATTTTTATTATGAATATAATGAAATTGATAAATAAATAGTATATTTTACTAAGGGTGTTTATAAAATTATGAAAAGAACTAGAGGATTCAATAAGCAATTTAAAAATATAATCACAAGGATGGTCGAAAGAAGAAAGGTGAGCCCAATTTTATTGATATTTCAAAACTAACATGTTATGAATATAGAAATAAGGGACACATAAATATTAACTATTTATTACTAAATAAAGAAAGAAAATAAAATATAATATAATAAAAATGAGAAAATATATTTGATGGTTGGATGTAGTAGCATAAAAGAATCATATTTGAGTGATGAAACTCGAAGTGAAAAAGAAATAGATAACATATGATTGGTAGCCCATAATATTAATGAGTTTAGAATTTATTCTTATTTTAGTTCATATTATTCTAAATTTGAATAGCCTAATATGGAATAATTATTTAAAAAAAATGAAAATTATAAGAAACATTAAGGAATTGTTGATTTTTATAAAAAATTTAAAGGAAAAAATAAATTTATTATAAAAAAAATAAGAAATTGACTAAATAAAATGAAGTGTTTAAAAATATTTATTCTTATTCAAATGAAAAATACACTGATTTTGAGTTTTTATAAAAAAGGGAACGAAAATGTGAAGAAATAAACTGTATGTTTGAAATAAAATTCATCTACTTTTGTTCAAACCAAAGGGAAGTATGATAAAATGATGTTAGTGATGAAACAAAATAAAGATAGAAGTGTTTTGGGATATAATAAATAAATACCTAAGTTATAAAATAATTTTTTTGTTAAAGGTTCTAAAGTAAGTATATCTAATGTTACATGCATTATATGTGGAATGAAATTACACTATACTAATAAATTTTTATTACTATTTAATTAATATTTAGTTCATAACTAAAACTTTTATTTTATAGAATTTATCTTCTAGATTACCCATGAATACTTTTTTAAAATCTATTTGGGTACCAAATAATTCATATACTAACACAATTGGACCCAAGATAGCATGGGTACCAAAATTGTTTTCTACTTAATTAATATTTTCAATAAATGTGCCTTAAGTGTGTCAAAGTTACATTTTATATGGATAATTAATACTCTAAACACATGACTAGAGATCCATCAATATTTTTATCTCATAATCAATGTTATGGAGGCTTTGTGACATTCAACGACAACTCAAAATGAAATGTTAAGGGGTTTTATGAAGTAAGTATATCTACTATTATTTTAATTTTTAAATTAATATATTTTTAAGGTTTAAAATAAAATTAATTAGTATTTCAAAATTATACAATGTTAGAATGAGAATTAAATTTGAAAATAAAAAATGTTTATTTTTCAAAAATGAAATTGTTTTAGTTTATGCTAATAGGGAAGATAATATCTATTCTATTTATTTTTTTGAGTTAATTAAATAGAAGGTTAAGTGTATTAAAATTATATAAGTAGATGATATCCTATTTTGTAAAAGGATTGGACATGTGAACTTTCAGTTTTTACAAAAAATATCAAATAAAGGACATGTGCAATAGCTGCCAAATTTTAAAATTAGTAAGAATATTATTTGTGATTCTTGTTTAAAAGGTTAACATCATAGAATTAGTTTAAAATATATTAATAAAGTTAAAACTACTAGAATGTTAGAACTTATAAATTTAGATTTATTTGTTATTGTTCATATTTATAGTTTAGGATGTAAGAAATGTTTTTTTGTGATTGTTGATGATTTTAATAGATTTACTTAGATTTATTTTATGTCTCATAAAAGAGAAACATTATCTAAAATTATTTTTTTATAAATTGGTTCAAAATAAAAATTTTATTTTTTTATTTATATTAAAATTGATAATGGAGGTGAATTTATTAATATTGATTGTGAAAAAAATTATGAATAAAATGTGTATAATCATAATTTTTTTTCAGATAGAAAACCACAACATAAGGGTATTGTAGAATGGAAAATGTAATTATTATTGAAATAGATATAACAATGTTAAATTAATAAAACTTTCCTAAATATTTTTGGGCTGAATCTGTAAATATATATTTTTATATTTTAAATAGATTTTTAATTAGACAATTTTTAAAAAAATACACTTATGTTTTTTTAAAGTTAAGAAACCTAATTTTAGTTATTTTAAAATTTTTGGGTATAAAATTTTTATTTTCAATATTTAGGATAGCTTAGATAAATTTTATTTTAAAAGTGATGAAGATATTTTTCTAGGGCATTCTAATAAAAGTTAATCTTATAGAGTTTATAATAAAATAACTATAATTGTTAGAGAATATGTTTATGTTAATTTTGATGAAGATAGTTTGAAAAATAATTCTTATTTAGATAATTTTCAAGAATAATTTAATTAATTTAATTTTGGTGAATAAAAACCTCAAGATAATACTGTAATTGTTGATTGGGGGCTTACTCCTTCTCATTATAATCCTAAATCATATAAAATTCATAATTACCACCCTATTGATAATATAATTGGTAATTTTGATTCTGGAATTAAAACTAAAAATTCTATTTTGATTTTTTTATTAAAATCCTGATTTTATTTCTGAATTTGGGCCAAATGATATTTTTAATAATTTAAATGATGTTAATTATATTATTTCTATAAATGATGAACTTAAATAGCTTCATAGAAATATTTTTTTAGTTTAACCCATGTAGATAAGAATGTTTTTGGAATTAAATTGATTTTTAGAATAAAATTGATGAATCTAGACATACTGTAAAAATCAAGCAAGACTTGTAGATCAATATTATTTTTAGGATGAAGGTATAGATTTTGATGAATATTTTGTGGCTATTTCTAGAATTAACTTTATTATAATTTTGTTATCTTCTTTGGATTTTCATGTTTTTAAATTATTTTAAATGGATAACAAAAGATATTTTTTAAATGGTTTTATTTCTAGAGACATTTATGTTAATCAAACACCTAGTTTTTAAAATTAAAAGTTTCAAAATAATGATTTTAAGTTATCATAAGATTTATATGGTCTTAAAAAAGAACCTTATGATTGGTATGATAGACTTTGTTTTTTTAAAATTATTTTAATAAGGATAAAGTAGATCCTTCATTTTTATTAAAAGGATTTAAAATGATATTTTCATTATTTAAATTTATTTTCATGATATTTTTTTCTTCCATCTAATGATTTTTTTTTATAAATAATTTTCTAATTTTATGTCAAGTGAATTTTGATGTGAGTTTAATGGGATAACTTAAATTATTTTTAGGTCTTCAAATTAATCAAATAAATAATGGAATATTTTTAATCAATGTAAATATGCTAAATATTTACTTAAAATATTTGGTTTATATTATTATAAAACTTTTAAAAACCCTATGTATACTAATTTTAAGTTATTTTTAGATAATTATATAAAATATATAGATTATAAAGTGTTTGAAGACATGATTGGTAGTTTAATATATTTGACTACTTCTTGACGTGATATTATGTTTCATATTATATTATGTGAAAGATTTTAATATAATCCTAAGGAATCTCACTTAAAAACTATTAAATATATTATATGATATTTTAAATTAATTCTTAATCGTGTACTATTTTATTCTTGATAGAATTGTTTTAATTTAATTAGTTATTCTGGTTCTGATTTTGAAGGATACAGACTTGATATAAATATTACTTCAGGTGTGATCCATTTTCTTAGTAAAATATTAATATCTTATAGATCAAATAAACAACATTCAATTACATTATCTACTGTATAAAGTAAATAATTTTTTTTGCGTCATGTTGTTTTCAGTTATTGTGGATTAAAAAAAACATTATCTCACAATGGTTTTACTTTTGGAAATATTCATATTTATTATAATAAATATTCCACTATTTCAATTTCAAAAATATTTTACAGCATTAAAAAAACATATTAGAATGCACTTTAATTTTATTATATATTATTTAAATCATAATCAACTTGCAAATATTTTTAATAAAAAATTTTATTTTGAAAAGTTTGAAAATATAAAATTTGAACTTGGTATGATAGAGATTTAGTTTGATTTTTTTAATATTGACTTAATATAAATTTATTAAGGGGGATTTTAATGATGTTTAAACTTATTATATTTTAATATACTTGTGTTTTAATTTATTTTTAATTAATTTTTGATAAATTTCAAAAGGAATATTTTTGATAAATTGAGTTTTAGTTTTGTAATTTTCAAAAAGGATGATTTTATTAGTTCTTAGTGTTTGATGTATTTCTATTATTGTGGTTTGTTTATATTTATTGTGTTTTTTAATATTAAAACTACCTAAATTAATTCTTAAAAATACCTAAAATTATTTTTTATGGATAATTATAATTTCTAACAACATCATATAATTCATGTTTAATTTATCTTTGTTTTATTTTTCATTCACTTTTTGTATTTTTTATTTATCAAGTTTTGTTTCTCATGGTCACTTAATTTACCACACATTGTTTTTATTATAGTAAATTGACCTTCCACACACTTAGGTTCAGGGTATCTTGTCTGTCTAAGTCTCTTGGTAACTTGACTTATCGTAAGGTAATTTTTTATGTGGTTAGTTGTTTGATCATCTAGTCAATCCTCAAGGTCAGTACTGTTTTCATGCAGTCTCTTATTAAACCTCATGGAAAATTATTTGTATATATGATTGATACCTCATAGTAGGTTGAACCTCATGGTCATCTGACCCTCATGGTCTATCCACTCATTTAACTTTCTTACTAAAATTTGAAATTTACAGATTTCCCCGATTTCTCTATTTTCCATGAATTTTGATATTTTTATTTTCTGCATGTTTTTAGTAGTCATTATAATTGATTTATTGAATTATAATATTCATATTAATCATATGGAAACCATGATAAGTATTTTTTTTGAATGTTTAGATAGATTTAAATTGTTTTATTATTCACACCTAAACCTACAACATGGAGTTTCAATTTTTTTATTTATTTTAATTGATTTATTTATTTTTAAATATTATAAATTATTTTTAAATGATAATTAACATATTCAAATTTTATTTATATTATTTAATGTAGTATTATTATTTTTAGATTTTTATTTCATATCTGTATATATTTGGAAAGTTTTTAAAAATTCAAATTTTAATTTTATTGAAGGAAATGATACGATATTTATGGGATTCTATTAAACTATTATTATGGAGATATTATTGATTTTTTAATGATGAATTCAAATTATTTTGAATTAGTATTTACTTTTGAATATGAACGCCTATTGTGTAATGACAATTTCTATCTCAAATATTTTTTGAATTGTTATTTTAATTATCTAACTGATTTTTTGGTTGTTGTTGAATTGTTATGTTGTTTTATTTAAAGGGGATTGAGAAAAATTCAATATACACTAATATCACACCAGATACGACACTATTATGATGAAAATATTTTAACATGAAATTTAAAAATATCAATGTGTTGTGTGATACAATGATCATGTGTGAACCATTCTTGTCTATTAGACAACTCTCAAGGAGGACCTAACTTTCTTTGACCCATAAAGAGATGTATTGATCCATTACTCGGGAACCAGAGGTTATGATTCATTAGTATTAATCAAATTCTTCTATTTTGTTCACTTGATTCTATGATAATTATTTTATCTCTATCACCTATTATTAAAATTCATTTTATGATTTTCTGAGAAAAATCATTCTCTCTTCAAGTTGTGACTATTGGATTATAAAGTTATGTCCTTCAAGTTGTGACAATAGAATTCTAAAGTCGGGTCCTTTGGGTTGTGACTCCTGGATTCTAAAGTCAGGTTAGGTTATATCTTTATTTGAAAGTACATTTTGTTATGGAATTTTATAGTTACCCATGCCTTTAACACATATTATTACATATTTATTAAATATAAATATCCCTTAATACAACACAAGTATTGTAAATGACTAGTGTCCTTGGAAGACTAGGTTCTTAATATATAAAAGGATACTAAAACATGGAATCCTTATTTTATTCTCCATAATGAGCTCCTAAAAACCATTTGAGCTCCTAAATCAGTTTTGGATAACCTCATGAATACATGAAAGAAAGGGTGATCTAAAAATACCAATAAGGTAATAAACATGATAAGGAAGAATAACATGTGAGTCAAAGGTAAAAAATGATATCATAAAATAGAAGGTACTTGAGTAATAAAAAGGGGGAATAACATAAAGATCACGGTATCATAAGATCATGACAGAATAGGAAAGTATAAGAAACATAAAACATTACATAAACATAATTCAAGTCTGACTTCGAAGACAACATCACATGGTGTACATAGTCCCATAATGGATTAGGTTCACTCCCTAATCCCATACATGACATCTCATGAGACTAAAACATTACCCAATGCATTATAGGGTTATATAATTTCATTATGGCTTGTCTTATTTATTTCATGTACATTAAACTTCGTGCCACATAAGGATGTCAGTCATAATTCATAAACATAATAATTCCCATGGAAATAAATGTGTTTCATAATATTTTCTCATAACATAACCAAAATAGATTTCTTAAATAATGCATTTGAGAAATGTTCATAAGACATGTATTACCATGTCAAAGGAAGGGATATTAATCTAGGTATATATTTGAGTGACATATATACATAATTTATAATAATTCCATAACATTAAAGAGAGATAGAGTGAGTTAGAGATAGAATGGTCATAACCCAAAGAAAAAGGTTGGTTAGAAATACCCCATACCTTGAGCTCGATTTGTCATGTGCGTTATTTACCTCCCTGAATAATAAAATTAATTTAACTATTTAATTTTATAATATCCCTTTTCAATTTTATTATTCCTTTTATTTTAACTTTTACCATGTCATATTCAATTTCTTAACCAATTAATTTCTCGTCGGACATTTTAACGATAAACATCTATTACGTCCAAAATCACTTTGGTAAGTTGACTAAGGTAAAATAGATTATTAATTAATCATATAAAAAATAGTAACCATGACATAATTATAATTTTTATACATAAATTATACTTTTTAAACCAACCATGAATTATTGTTATGAAAAAATAACTACGTTACAATCATGGAGATAGTAGATCGTACGTACACATGAGTAACATTTCCATTTTTCAAGGATCATGATGGAAATAAGATGAGTAATATTTTATATTCCTAGGATGATAATTATATATTAAATATCATATTATTTATTTAAATAACCTTACACATACTATCCATGTGATGTGGTAACAAAAAATAATCACATCTCTTTGAGAGGCGATAGTCTGTCGTACAGAAGAACGACACTATAATTTATTAAATAGATAGTATGGTAAGAAAGTATATGATATATTTATTTTAAAAAATTATTAATATTTCAATAATATCATATATAAACATAAAATTTATCCTTATTACCTTACATGTAAATATTAAGTGAAAAATGAATCACATCGCTTTGCGAGGCAGTAATCCATCGTACACATGAGCAATGTTGTCGTATTCTATACAAAATGGAAATTAAGAAGGTATATGTGATATTATAAATAAATAAGTATAATTATATCATATATAATATATATATATATATATATATATATTAAATACATTATTATATCTATCTATGATAAGTGGTGATGGAAAATGAATTACATTGTTTCGTGAGGCAATAATCCGTCATACACATGATCAACAATTTTGTTTCCCATTTCAGGGAGGGAGAGGATAGATGTAGGTCATGAAATTAACATAAACTCATCTAATTTTATGTAAAATAATAATTATATTATATTATATTATAATGTTTTAATAATATTTTAAGGAGTTGGAAGAATAAATAAATAAAAACACTCGGTTTAGGACGTTACCTCTTCATTGGACAACTTCTTTATGTTCACACCAAAATCCTTTATAAATTGGATTTATAATCAAATAAAGCTTTATAGAATGATGTTAGGTAGGTAAATAAGTTATTTTACACATTATGGGTTGAAAAAAATGAGTTTTGAAGTGTAAATAGGAGAGGATATGGGGTGGCCTTTTATAAGTGGGCTAGAGGACACATTTGGAATTTTTGAAAAGAAAGAATTCCATCCCTAT
This sequence comes from Viscum album, assembly GCA_963277665.1. Lineage (NCBI taxonomy): Eukaryota > Viridiplantae > Streptophyta > Magnoliopsida > Santalales > Viscaceae > Viscum > Viscum album. The sequence goes on from OY728140.1 coordinate 547,450,040, forward strand.
CTTTATCATTCCAAAAGACTCAAAAATAGAAAATTTTATAAAATTATAATATATAAGGTATAAATATGACCATAAAATAGTAATTAAAATTTTTTGGTCATTTTTAAACCTTATCTTTTTAGTTAACCCCCGATAAACCTATTTTCACCTTAACCACAATAAATAATTTTTACAGTTTTCATTATTCATTATGGTCAAAAATTAAGTTTAAATTATTAGATAATATAAATTATATTGATTAAAAATATTTAATCCATTTTTGAAAAATTCATATCACATAATTGGCATAAATTAATTTCAAATTAAACCAAGAGACATGTCGAAAAAAGTTTTTTGAAGAAATGCATTTTTTATGGAAAAGAATATATCATATTAAATATGACATGTAATAATAATTAAATGAATTTAAAATTATATATATATATATATATATATATTCAAAAAAATTAATTTAAATCATTCCTCATTAGGTGTTATTTTAATTAATTTAAATTGAGAAATGTTATTCACTTTAAAACAGTTTTTAGAAAAAATACGTTTTAAAGCCTAACAATGAACTTAAACAAAAATACAATATAAATATTATTTAAATGTAAATAATTGGTTTTAATATAAATAAATAATATTTTGTTAATTTAAAGTAAAATTAAACTAATAATGGGGCTTAATTTATTAAAAAATAAATGAAATTTTATAAATATCGGTATTTTTCAATATTCACTAAAAATTAATATTTTCTGAAAAATCCCAAAATTTCACCATAAGTTAAAATTGATATTATGATTTAAAAAAATGTTTTTAATTTTTAAAACTACATTTTCTAAAAGTGGTAAAAATTAATTTTAAATTATGCTAGCAAAGTGTGACTAGACCACTTTTTAGAAAAATATAGTTTTTTCAGAAAACATTTCTTTTTATTTAAAAGGGTTCTTATTTTATTTATAATTAGCAGATAAACATTGAATTTATTTTATACATTTGTAAAATATATAATTTATATAATTTAGTTAGTATTATTCATACATTGTAATTTAATGGGTAGGTTATAATGGTATACTATATTACAGTTCATTTAGATTTGGGGTTTCATGTTCTACAAGCTATCAAAGAGTTTTAATCTATTTAATATATATATATATATAATAAATTATTGAGGTTTTACATTATCTTCTAATCATGGGTTTTCATGTCATATAAACTAACTAATATTATGTCCCACTTTTAAAATATGAGGGTGTTACAATCCACTCCCCTTAAATAAATTGTGTACTCTCAATTTAATATTAATCTCTAAAATCAAGGGTTTGATATTTGAAAATTTATTTTTGGAAAAACAAAAATCATACAAATGGTTAATAAAACTTTATCTTAAAAAGTGGTAAATGGAAATACCAAATTTATCACATAATTTGATTTCCAGATAGGATAACATTGATTCCAAGTGAATACATGGACATGAAAGAAAAGAGTAAATAATTATGGAGAGTGGTAGATATAATTGAAAATAAAAAATTGAATGATCATGATAAATTCAACATCCACAACACCATAAATATTTGAAAAATTAAAAGACAATTGATTCATCAAATTTGAAGGTAATAGGATGTTATTTTTTTTCAAGATCATGTCCCTAGAGTTGAGGGGTTCTAGAGAACACAAAAAAAATATACTTACTTGATATATTTTTATTTCATAAACACAATTTCATCCTTTGGTTACACTTTGGTCACTTTTCACTTCACCTCTTACTCTAAATAAGGAATATCCTATATGAATTTTTTGTTATCCCTGAAGCACTAAAATTAACTTTTGAATAATCATAAGATCCATAAAAGGGTTACAAGTTATTACTCATGTAACAACCCAGAGTTTATAAATGGTATTTGTTTCTTGAAATAATTATGTGTTATTTTATATAAGTATTATACACATAAAGCTCATAGAAAAACAAACAACACTTTATTTAATTAATTAAATTTTTTACATTAGTTAATGAATAAACCCATTAAAATGCCTAATATTACAAGGGGACAAAAATAGAAAATAGAAAACCAAAAATGGGAAATTTTGGATCATCCCTATAACATCTTAGAACCAATTCACTCACAAGTAATTGAACTCAAATGGCCACATGGCCTCAAACACGCCTCCACATATGCTAGATGATACCAATTAGTAGTGAGGGTCTAAGATGGTACAGTGGGGATACTATACCCTCATAGTCAGAGTAGAAAAATAGTGATACTAAATAAATAAATAGTAGAAGTATGATAATGAAAGATAGAGAAGAAGAATTAAACCATCCAGATAGTAATAATAAACAATCCAAAAGTGGCATCATATTCAAAATGATGAGTATGTCATGGAGCTATACACAAAGGCAGACATACAATAAATATATATATAAAAAATAAAATAAATACCAAAAAGGATATCTCTAATGGAATCACGATCCAAGGACCGATCTTGTGCTCTTAACATTCCATGATATGAATTAATTAAGAATCCATGACTGGGTGGTTTCCCTTTTCCCTACATGTATCACTGAATTCTATTCAAGTTCCAAATGATAGCCCAAATAGGGTGTGATATATACTCATTAGTCCACCAACATTGGTATTTATAAAAAACCAGCTTGTGAATGAAATCTATAACCATGTATAGGTTTAATAGTTAAATATTTAATATAAATGGAAGATATAAACAAATCTATGAATATAATTTGTAACTATGAGCAGCCTATACATGATGAATATCAGTACATAAAAGTAAAGTTTGAAAGTATCTACTAGATATGGAATACACCACATAAGTAAAAAATATTGGACCACATAGGCTAGGTCTCAAGGTTTTGGACCAAGGAAACCCCCACGGGTCTAAGGAATTATAAATAGTATCATACCTATATAGGCCAGGAACCCAGGGCCAATGGTTGAGGCATCCTAATATCTGAATATATATCTGTATACAGAGGTCACATGTTCCATACCTCGATCCCCCTTATTGGTTTTATACTATAATACTTATTGATTCCATACTATAAATAAACATTATTTCCATACCACATTAATAAAAATAAACATGTATTATAAAACCCATGTATATGTTAGTGTCCATACACAAGTATAATTATCCATTCATTAACTCATTTAATTAATTTAATGCTTCCAAATAGGGTGGAAAGTTTACGCACCCAAAGGGGTGGTTCTTAGCTTAGGTTGATGGATGAACCCACCTCATAGGTTTTTTAATTTGAGGTTAAAAACCTCTTACCATGTCATGGTTCTATGTAGGAATCATATTTAGGCTCAAAAAATTAATTTAATACATTGATTAATTTAGAGGAGCAATGCCCAGAAGGTATGGTGTGAGAACATCAGTGATAATTTGAGAGATGAAAAAACCATAGGTAGAAGGTATATACCATATACCTTATAGTATTAGAGGAGAACTCATCCAGTATCTAATTCTGATTTGAACTAAAAAATTAAAATAGAGATATAGATAAATGACTAGAAAATAGGGCATATTATCTTGCACCAAAATAGCACAAAATATGGTGAGATAAAATGAGAAAATATGGTATAACATTAAATCTCTTAATGGTGGAAATCCAATGCAATATACGGAACTTGAATGAGGTTTCCGATGGAGAAGGGAGTTTAAAGCCTAGCATAGGATTGGGAGGATCTCTCCAAAGGGAAAGGTGTTTTATGTGTAGGGGGAAAGAAAAAATGGTTTAAGCTTTAAAGTTATGGAGGAAAGTTTGGTAAATTCACCATTTAAAAAAATTCATGGTTTGGCTACATGGTTGTCCAAACTGTTCTTCAATTATGGTACAAGCACTTCCCCAAGACACCACTTGCATAGGCTAGGTACATGGTTTGACTAATTGTGTGAATCCCATGCAAAACACCTCTACAACAAGGTCTATAGAATTTTCATGGCTATGTGGCCTAGGGTTAATGGGTAGGTCAAACCATGTGGACCCCTTCTTTACACTGGATCACATCACATGGTTTAAACAAACCATACAGACTAGGCTGCATAGTTTATATTAACCATCTGGACATGTTGTTTCCTCCAAAGTTTGGGGTTCTAGGCTTTGAAAAAGATTTAAACACCCTCAAAAACTTTGTGACATCATTATAAATTTACATAAGGATAAAAATAAGGAATTAAAATTAAATTAAAAGGTTTAATACCTCATAAAAAATCTAGGATCTTACATTCCAGTCCCCTTAAAGTAAGTCATCCTCGAGTTTCCCTTCTAACGGTGGTAAAGCCTCATATGATAATAAATCTGGCCACTGAGCATATAAATTGGCCTCTCTCTCTCTATCCCAAGTATCTTCTTATACATGGTTGTTCTTCCATAGCACCCACACTAGAGGGAAATTCCTTCCTTGGAGAGCCTTTATTCTCCAATCGATGATATGAATAAGAAAACTCCTCAGAAGAAGCATCAAGATCTAGTTCACTATCCTCAGCATAAAAGGAGTGATATGGGTCTGTATGATATCAGTGAAGCTATGATATATGGAATATTTCATGTGTGGATCAATAATCTAAGGAAGATCTATCTGATAGGTTATCATACAAACTCTCTCCAGTATATCAAAAGGTCCAACAAACCTAGGAGTCAGCTTCCCTTGCCTCCATATCCACCTATGTCCTAGTCTAAGTGAAACATAAAAGAAAACACAATCCCCAACCTTGAACTCTAGAGTTCATCTATGGTGATAAAAATATGATTTATGTATAGACTGAGTAGTGATAATATACTTATTGATAAGTTGTACCTGATCTGAAGTCTCTTTTACGAGATGAGTTCCTAGTAGCACTGTCTTTCCTACCTCTATCTAGCATAGAGGTGATTGGTATGGACTATCGTATAAGTTCTCATAAGGATCTGTCTTTATGTTCAACAGATAACTATTATTGCAGGATAACTCAATAATAGGTATATGTTTCTCTAAAGAACCTATGAAATCAAGGACACATACTCGAAGCATGTCCTCTAGTACATGTCATTTACATTTTAATTGGTTGTCAGATTGTGGGTGGTAATTTGTACTCAGAAGTACCTGTATACCCAGTTCTTTCTACAACCACTTCCAAAACCATGATGTGAAATGAGAATACTTGTTTGAAATGATAGTACAAGGGACAACGTGTAGGCTTATAATATCATGGATGTAAAATCTCCCTAGATCATATACTAAAAACTTCCCCCAGATAAGAAGTACTTCGGATAACTTTTTCAGCCTATACACAACTACCCAAACTACCTCTCTACCTCAAGGAAACCTTGGTAAACCAGTCAAAAAATCCATTACGACATCATCCCATTTCCATTCCAGAACTGGTAACAACTGTAACAATCCATTTTACCACTGGTTCTCCACCTTTATCTGCTGATAGGTGGAACACCTAGTGATGAAACCTAAAATACGACATGTCATCCTAGGAAATCAATATTGTTATCACATGTCATGTTAAATTTTATAAATCCTTGGGTATGCTGCACATTGTGAAGAATTGGATTCTCACATTAATTCCTCTCTAAATACCAATCCTTCAAGATCTGAGAACTGCCTCCTTTTAACTCTATCCAGAAGTGATGAGGTCACTGTTAAATCCACAAAGATAGGATTTTCATGATGCTCCTGGACTCCTAGATGCATCTCATAGAATAGATCCATATGTTTCCACTTAGTACCATCCTTCTACATTTCCTGTTTTTGAGTCCTATGGATCAAAGCATCTGTTATAGCATTTCCCTTTCAAAGCATATAGGCAAGATCAAAATCTAAGTACTGTAAGTATTCAACCCACCATCTCTTACTGAGGTTTAATTCACACTTTGTAAAGATATACTTGAGTATTTTGTGGTCTGTAAACACTATAAAATCACTATCCAATAAAATAATTCCTCCAACAAAGCAAGTAATGAACCATAACTACTAGATTGTGATCATGCATAGGGTAATTCATCTCGTGTGACATCAACTAACAAGAACTGTATACCACAAATCAATATTCCTATATCATAATCTATCTTACCCAATTCCTAATTTTTTATAACAATCTATATAGATTCTACCTAGCTATAGAATAATCATGATTTTCACTAAATTTAGTCTTCCTTTTAGATCCTAAAAGGATGTATCACATGCTTTATACCACATAAACTTCAATCCCTTATTGGTTAAGATTTTTATTGGTGCTAAAAGATGTGATAAATCCTGAATAAAGCACTTGTAACAACCATCCATCTTCAAGAAACTATAGATAAAAGGAAATTATTAGTATACTCTGAGGAAACCACAACACTCACCTTATCTAGGTCAACAGATACTCCTGCCTCTGAGATAATATGCCCCAGAAAGTAAACCTCATCGATCCAAAAGTTGTATTTTATATCTTATCATACAACTGATACTCTCTTATTGTATTCAAGATGATCCTAATATGTTTGACATGGTCATGTATAGTGTGAGAATGCACCAAGATATCATCCATGATGATCATCACAAATGAATCTAGATAAGGGTGGAAAACCCGATTCATCAAATCCATGAAAATAGTGTGTGTGTTTATCAAACTGAATGGAATAAAAAGGTACTCATAAATACCGTACCTACTACTAAATGATATATGAGGTATTTATAATGGCCTCATAGTCACTTGGTGATAACATGAACTCAAATTAATCTTTGAGAAAACACTCATTTCCCAAAGTTGAATAAATTGGTCATATATACATGGTAAAGGATATCAGTTATTTATAGTAAGATATTTTAATTTCTGTTAATCTACATAGAGCCTAAAGGTTTCATCTATCTTCTTGTTCAAAAGCATAGGGGAACCCTAAGGTGAAGTACTGGGTCCTATAAAAACATTATCTTCCAAGTAATCTATCTCTCTCTTGATCTCTTGAAAATCAGTGGTATATATCTTATAATTAGGTATAGACACTGGTGTATCCCCTGGAACTAGATCAACAGAGAACTAAACCTCTCTCTTGGGAGGTAATTCAGAAAATTCATCAAGGAAGAAGTCCCTAAAATTATATACCACATGGGGGGAATTCAATTTGACACATTCCCTGATCATCCATGTAAAGGCTATAAATATGGGCTATCACTTTTCCTAACCCACAATGATCTAGTACAACTCCACTTTCTTGGACATCCCATTGACCTTTTTTAATATATCTTTCACCTTTGCTGATGCAAAAAATACCATATAGAAATAGAATTCCACATAATAGTGATAGGGAACCAACCAGTCAACTATGAAAACTTCATCAAAGACTTTCATCTGGAGGATGAATAAATTACATTGAAAATGATACCCATCTTTCTCATGGGGTTAATTCTTACAATGGTGTACACTCATTGATAAAACACCCAATGAAGCATCAATTTTCTTCCTGAAATAGTTCAAGACCAAGAATTTCCACAATCGATACATAAATAAAAGAGTGGTAAGTGCCTGTATCAAATAAAATAAATACCAAGGTATATGATACTATAATCATAACTTAAACTATATAAGGATCAAGACTCTTCTCTCCTAGTATAGGTTATACTATAAATATCTGGCCAAATCCACAACCTTGATATACAACTTGACTACCATAAGTAATCTTACTCTGATGATGTTGCACCCTTGGTGTCTTGCTACCATGGCAATGACCAGCCCCTCATCCTGATTGACCAATAGAACTCTGGCTCCCCACCTCATGTGAAGCTACTAATCCCACTCCAATAACTAAAGCTAGTGAATATCCACTATCACTGGCCACTGGTGCAAAGATTCATAAAAACCATTCCAAATTTACCATCCTTTTGTAGGCCCGACATTCAATTTGGACTCTATCACACTAATATTTCATGTTCCATTACCTTCCACATCAGTGACAGAACACAAAACTTCCAGCACGTGTACCCTAACTGGTACTACCCTCATGAGAGGTCTCAAAGTGATGCTTCATACCATCAGATACTCTACTACTAGGTCAAGAAGTTGGTCCACTTTGATATGTACCTTCATTTTCTCTTATTTTACCTTCAAATATAAAATCTTGGTTTACTATCTCAGACCCAGTAGTTAATCAAAAAACATTCACCTATGATCGAATAGGATTCATGAGCCCATAATAAAAGTGTCTTACTCTGGATATATAATCAATGGTATAGATAGGTGAAAAGCATTGAAGCTCTATAAATCCAACTGAGTAATCAATAATTGACATAGCTCCCTGATCCACATGCATAAACTCCTTATATCAATCAACCATCAGAGTATTAGGGTAAAAGTGGCCATAGAAACTATATTTTAAATCCATCCATATATTTTCATGGTACTGATCTTCCTGGTTCTGGATATCCCACCAACATTTGGTGAATCCATGAAGTATATACATCGTGAGTTTGACCCTCCTCACTAGAGGTGTATCTAGATGCTTGAGGATTGATAAGACAATATCAAGCCATAACTCTATAGTCTAAGGGACACTATACCCAGAAGAATTAGGTGGATGTTACTTCTAAAAAATCAGATAAGCTATTTCTTAGAAGTGGTAGGTCATAAAGGTTCCTATATAGTCTGCATAAGACACAAGAACCCCTCTTGAAACTGGGCATCATTTCCTTAATAAAGAATAGTAGGATATGATGCATGTGGCACTACTGGAGGTAAAACTGGTGGATTAGGGACCACCACCTCTAGAGCATGTTCATTGTCACGACCCATCATCGGGGCATGTGCCGTGACTACCCCAAGCCCGCCTTCCATAGGCTAAGGGCTGGTGACTAGCACCAAAGGTGTAAATCCTAGTAAAAGGGAAGGAATTGCCTTTATAAAAGTAAACAAACACAACAGAGTACGTAAGTGAAGTAAAAACTAAGTAGAACTAAGTACAAAGTAAGTGTTGGAAAGTAAATGAGCCAGTATACAAACCCAACTGAAAGTACAGTACAACTAAGAAATAAAGTACAACAGCTGTAAAGTAAAGCAGGAACCACCGAGTCATCCTCCCGAAATCCCACCAGAAGGGTTGGTACATATAGTCTCATCGGTACCTCAGGTCCGTCCGTCTGCTCCATGTATGTCCCGCCAGGTAGTCTAACTCTGAATACCGTCCAGCTCCACAAGCCTCAACCACGATCAGTGTTGTCCGTCGTCTGCAACCAACACAACGTAGTGTGGGCATTGCCCATGTAGGGGTGAGTATAACGATACTCAGTAGGGACCCCAAGACCCCCGAAGGTCTCCCCGAATCCATGAAGGATATACCATAAAGTAAATATAAAAACACGAAGTATCAACCAACTCTACTTAGGTATATGACCATAAATATACCTAAGTCATCCATCTCAGTTCGGCTCCAACTTCCGAGCCCAAGCACAATCTGGTCCACACGGGAAAGAAGTCAATCACATCAATGATAATGATTGAAAGACAAGACTCAGCTCACACATGTATACTACTAACGAAGTGGGGTGTATATGATTAGATGTAGCCTCTGAATCATCTCCTCTTCCGAACCCACGTAGGATCCAAGTATAGAAGTCATCACTGCTGATCCCATGTAGGATCCAAGTCCAGTAACCATCACTGTCGAACCCACGTAGGATCTAAGTAAAGTATCTATCACTGCCGAACCCACAGAGGATCCAAGTACATTAGTCCTCACTGCCGAACCCACGTAGGATCCAAGTATAGTCATCTTCGTAGTCGAACCCATGGAGGATCCCTGCACTGTAGTCGTCGCAGTCACAGCCAGCTCTAGGGTTCCCGCACACAACGTACTCGATTTCAGGAGGGTCCACTCCTCGAGTAAAGGGGTTCGATAAATAAACAGTCACTAAGTTCTGATTTGATGTATCTCGAAGTTCCTTCTCATCAAAAGGAGCACAACGCGACAGACGGCGCGTCAAACGGACACCCGGTCTGAGAGATATTGGTTTTTTCGTTCCAGGGGTCCGGTTGGAAATATGCTCGTTCCAAACCCACCCATTTACCAAAGTTTTCCAAAACTCACTTTGAGTATCGCAAAAGGACCTCCTCATAGATAGAGTCCTAGTTCCGTAGACGGCGCGTCGTTCGGACGCGCAGTCTTCAAGATATTCACCTTTAAGTGGAAACGGGCCCAGTTCAGCTGGGCATGGCCCAGCTGGCTCGGCCAGTTGGCCAAGCGGTCCAAGGGGGGAGGGGCATGGCCCCCCGGCTACCCTAACTGGTGGTGCCAAGTGGTGCCACCCTCCCTAACCGGCCAGCTGGAGCCGGCCGGCCTTCTGGTGCAAGCGGCCTGCACGGGCGGGCCGCGGATCATCCAGAACGGTGCCCTCCTGGCGCCGCGACTTTTCTCTACCCGATCGGCCGGTCCTTCCGCCGACGCGGCCTGTGAAGCGGGCCGTGGTTCCTTTCGCACAGCCGGCGCGACGGCACCGGCCTCCTCTGCCGCGGCCTTCCCTGGCCGCGGCTCCATGTTCCCAGCACGGTGTGACGGTGCCGTGCTTCCTCCACCATGTCCCACTTGGCCACGACTTTCTTTGCGTGTGCGTTAGTGGCCCTTGCTCTGCCGACCACTTCCGCATTCCACCTCTGGTTGACGATCCCAAATAAAATAAACAAGATCAAATGGAGGGTCATCGGGCTGTGTTCGTTCGGCCCACACCCTCCGCGTTAAGCGATAGCAATAGGCCAAGACAATAAAAGTTATACAATGTTGAACGGGGGAAAATTTTAATCCATTAAAATTGAACATAATCCTCTACCTCGATAAATGACGTCGCACGTCGGGCATCACGGAAGACGACATCACGGGGAGAGGATTCGTAGACGACATCAAAGTGCATCCGAGGAGGAAGTGGCATCTCCTCACTTGTTGCAAAGAAGAGAAAGAAAAATGTGTCGTCGTTCTTCGTGGAATCAGCATTCTTCGTCGAATAAGATGTCGTTCTTCGTCGGAGGGTCGGTGTTCTTCCAAAAACTCAAGAGTTGTCCCCAATTCTCCTTAACACAACGAATGCCCTCTCAAAATAAAATAATAGGCTAATGCTATTATTTTATTAACATATGCAATTCAAAATTTTAAAATTCAAACCACTCCATTAATTAATTGAAGAGGTTGAATATATGTGTTGGAAATTAATAAATAGAGGGAGAGGAGGTGAAGAGATCTCATAAATATTGGGAGAGCTATCAACATTAAACAAGGGAATTTAATGGGGTTTATGAGATTTATGGGAAGTTCAAGGGTTTAGGTCACGTGTGGGCCCCACCACATAAATATCCTCTCATGGGAGGTTATGTGGGTGTGGGACCCACCTCTAACTCCCTTTGGGAGGATATAACCACCATCCTTAAAAATAAAATTGTGATACACCAATTTTATTTATTTTAATCTAATTCCCCAAATATTAATTCTCAACCCGCTTAAAACGCAACTGTGGTAAAGGTCCCCTTAAGCAATTACCAGCGCTGTGAGTTCATTAGTGCCCTTGTATTTCAATTCTGAGCACCGGTTTAAAAGATAGAAAAATACACTCATTCGTTTACTGAACGTACCCGAGCTAAACTTCAGAAATTGATTTCGGGCACACCGGGCCTCGGAATCAAGTGCCGTCAGAAGCCAAAGACTCATAAAACTACAAAGTATTTAAGAAAAAAAAAATTACTTGAAATTTAAAGGTCCTTACATTAATCCCACATCAGGTCTTTACATCTCCGTAAAGCTGCAACATAAACTAGGGAAACAAATGAGGGTACTGAGCACACCTCTGAGCCTCCCGCTCCCATGTGCTCTCCTGGAGGTTCCTGTGTTGCCAACAAATGCGCACCAGATGAATCGACCGTCCATGTACGACCTGATCCTATCGATCCTCAATCTACACCGGGATTTCTATGAATATAGCCCCGTCATCGATGTCCAGCTCCCCATGATCAATGGTGTGTGATGGGTCGTGCACGTATCTCCTCAAATGAGATACATGGAAGACATCGTGCACCTGATGCAATTGAGGTGAAAGGGCCTGGCGGTAAGCCTCCTCGCCTACTCTACTGAGGACCTGGAAAGGCCCGATGAAGCACGGAGATAACTTGACACCCCGGCCAAATCTCAATAATCCATGTCGAGGTGAGACTCGTAAGAAAACGTGGTCGCCATCCTCGAACTCTAGTGGTCTCCGTCTCCTATCAGCATAAGACTTATGCTTGCTCTGTGTTGTCCTCATCCGCTCCTGGAAGATCTGCACCTTCTCCATCATAGCTTGAACCATCTCCGGTCCTACAAGTGCTGACTCCCCAGGGTCAGTCCAGCACATAGTTGATCTGCAAGGTCGGCTGTACAGTGCCTCATATGGTGCCATCCCGATGGTGGAGTGGTAGTTGTTGTTGTATTCCAAATCCACCAAGGATAAGTTATCCTCCCAGATGTGACCAAAGTCAAGGACACATGCACAGATCATGTCCTCGAGTGTCTGAATGGTCCTCTCCATCTGGCCATCCGTATAAGGATGGAAGGCGGTGCTCAGACGTATCTGCATCCCAAAAGCCTCCTGCAACCCCTTTCAAAGCTAGGAAGTAAAGAGAGAATAATGATCAAAGATGATAGAAGATGGCACACCATGAAGCGATAAGATCTCCTGAACGTAGAGGCGTCCCAAGCTCTCTACTGAGCCCTGCTCTTTGATCGGTAGGAAGTGAGCCGACTTGGTGAGTCAGTCTATGATCTCCCAGATGGAGTCGTGTCCTCTGTAAGTATGTGAAATCCCCATCATGAAATCCATGGATATCCCATCCCACTTCCACTTTGGAACCTCTAAGGGATGTACCAAGCCTACTGGTACCTAGTGCTCTGCCTTCACTTGCTGTAAAGTGAGGGATCGTGAAACGAACTCTACTACAACCTTCTTCATACCCGGCCACCAGTGTTGTCATTTGAGGTCCTTGTACATATTCACTACTCTAGGATGTACTGCTAGAGGGAAAGTGTGAAACTCCCTTAGCACTTCCTCATGTAGTGAAACCGGTACCATGGTACGTCCCCTGAAGAGGATGACATGCTCTCCTCCTTCAGATAATCCATCAGGCGCCTGCCCTGTGGAAATCTGTGCACATCACATCTCACAGTCAATGTCCCCATGTTGTGCCTCTCTGACCTGTTGAAGTAGTGGAGGAGTTACTGTGAGGGACTGTAGAAAGGCTACCCCTGAATGACCGATCTACTGCTGAGAGCATCAGCCATAACATTCTCCTTCCCAGGAGTATAGACTATCTCAAAGTCATATTTCTGGAGGAACTAGAGCCATCGCCGCTGTCTCAGGTTCAGGTCCTTCTGCGAGAAGATGTACCTGAGACTCTGGTGGTCAGAGTAGACTGTAAAGCACTCGCCCATCAGATAGTGCTGCCACATATTCAGAGCGAAGACCACTGTTGATAACTACAGGTCATGGGTAATGTAGTTCTACTTGTGCTGCCTCTACTACCATGAACCATAAGAGATCACTGCTCACTCCTGCATCAATACACACCCGAGTCCGGTCCCTGATGCGTCGCAGTAAACTACGTACCCTACGTACTCCTCCCGTATCCTCAAGATGGGCACACTGGTCAATCTCTATCTCATCTCCTGAAAGCTCTTCTAACATCTATATGACCATAATAAGGGTTTCCCCTTCTTCGTCAATGCTGAAAGTGGTGATTCAACTCTGGAGAAGTCTGGTACAAATCTCCGATAGTACCCAGCCAGTCCCAGAAAACTCTGAACCTCCGCCACACTCCTGGGTGGCTCCCAAGCAAGTACAGCCTCAATCTTCACAGGATCCACCGCAACTCCCGCCTCCAAGATGACGTGCCCCAAGAAATGAACCTCTTGAATCCAGAACTGGCACTTCAAGAGCTTACCATAAAGCTGGTACTCTCAATGTGTATCTAGTACAACCCTTAAATGGTAGGCATGCTCCTCCTTAGTGGTCGAGTAGATCAATATGTCGTCGATGAAGACTACGAAAAACCGATCGAGATAAGGCTGAATGATACTATTCATGAGACTCATGAACACTGCTAGTGCATCGTTTACACCGAAGGGCATAACCAAGAACTCATAGTGGCCATAACGACACCTAAAGGTCGTCTTCTGCACATCCTCATCTCGAACAATGAGCTGGTGATAGCCTGACCTGAGGTCGATCTTTGAGAACCATCGTGCACCCTTGAGCTGATCAAAGAGGTCGTTAATCCTCAGGAGTGGATACTTATTCTTCACGGTCACCTAATTTAGGCAACGGTAGTCGACACACAGTCGTAAGCTCCCATTCGCCTTCTTGGAAAATAAAATCGAAGAAGCCCAGGGCGAAACACTGGGTCGGATGAATCCCTTTCCCTGCAAGTCCTCCAGCTATACCCACAGCTCACAAAGCTCTGTGGGTGTCATCCGATATGATGGAGTAGATATCAGTGTTGTCCCGGGGTACAAGTCAATGTAGAAATCTACCTCTCTACGAGGAGGTAGTCCTAGAACATCATCAGGAAAAATGTCCGCATACTGATCCACCACAACAAGAAAACTCAAACTCTGCACATCAACTGCTCCTAGGATGAGACTAGCCAACTGATGTGTGACCGGCTTCCCTCTCCTCTGTGTAAGTTCATCCTGCACTTCCAAGGCTCCCTTATCGCTGGTAAAGATGAACCTGCTCCCATCTATGCGGACACACCGCACTTTCCACCTAATGCAGTCAATCTGAGCATGGAATGTAGACAACCAGTCCATACCCAAGATGATGTCGTAAGGCCTCGATGCCTCTACAAGAAGATCTCATCCGAATCTCTCGCCTCCTAGAGTAAGCTCATACTATCGGCACCAATGCATAATCATCGAGTCTGCTCACGTAGGAGTCTCTAGCCGTAAGGATCAAGCCAATGACTCTGTCAGAATCTACGAGCTCCGAACAAGGTAAGCAGAAATAAAATAATGACTCGCACCTGTGTCTATAAGAACTGCATCAAGGGTGGAGTAGACAGAGATAGTACCTCGAATCATCTTAGGTGTGTCGTGGTCATAGGCCTCGACTGCCTGGAGTTGAGCCTTCCCATGTCTTCCAACTCCCTGTGGTCGGGGTGGTCCTCCTGGTGGTGGTGGTGGTAAATCCTCAAATCGTCATCCACCAACCACTACTCGGTCAGCTCCTCTGCCTCATCCTCCTGCTCCCTATGGACCACCATGGTCGAACCTATGCCTCTTCCTGGGAGGTACCTCTACTATCTGCTGCTCGTCTGCATGGAAGGTCGGGCAGTCACGAGCCATGTGGCCCTGGCCTCTGCATGCATAGCACTGCTTTCCCCTCGTATGGATGGCTCTGCTTCATTTGCCCCGCACATCCGAACTAGTATCCTGAGTTCTCCCACCTAATGGCATGGTCCTCTTGGACATCTATGTCATTTGTCTACTTCTGGCTACAGAAGACTCCGCTACGTGTCGCCCTGCGGTGGGTCTCGCTGCTGGTGTCGGCTCAAGAAGAAAGCTCTCTACAAGAAGGGCTCGCTCCAGTACTCCTGCCTGCATCGGAATACTGAGGGAGACCATCGAAGCCCTGATCTCATGCCTCAGTCCATGCTCGAAGGTATGGGACTAGATTAAGGGGTCACGTACCATGTCCGTGGAGTAGTGCGAGAGGTCGGTAAATCTCTCCAAGTACTGGGCTACTGTCATGGTGCCCTGCCGCAGATGTAGTAACTCCTGGATGTGCACCGCACTGAGGGTGGCTGGAATAAACTCCGAGCGGAATAGGCTCTCGATGTTCATCCAAAGTAGTGATGCCTCGTTGTGCAAATGGAGCATCAATCTCCACCATCTACCTGCTACTGCGTCCAAGAGACTCGCAGAAAGTATCACTATAAGGTCTGTTGGTGTCCCTACCAATCTGAAGACTCCGACGATAGCCTCTAGCCAATCCTTGGCTGCCTGTGGGTCCATCTCTTTGCGGAACCTAGGTGGCCTCTGTCACTGAAACTCGTGCAATGCACTTAGGTGGCATGCACTCTCTACTGCTGGGGCCGGTGGCATCGGTGGCTTAGCGGGTAGTGGTACCTCTAGTGCCTACGCTGTAATGGGGCCCTGCACTGAGGCCTCGTCACTCGGTGGGCTGCCATCTCGCACGTAACTCGGAACCCTATCTGGCTGCCTTTGTGGGGCCATCCTGAGAAGAAACAGGTGCACCACAGTTAGTACAGTATACCTGGTGATCTGACACAAATTAATCACAAAGAAAACTATTAAAACACACATGCAATCAATGTTTTTGTGCACTAAGTCAGAAATCAGAAGTCAGGGTCCTGGTGTATGGATATTTCGGCCATCGCACCAACACTAGACTCCCTAGACTGATAACCACACTCAATACTCTAAACACTATTGCTTCACAGAAAGAAATTATCAGAGTTCTGAGTTCTGAAGTAGAACTGACTCCTCTGATACCAATTTGTCACGACCCATCCTCGGGGCCCGTGCTGTGACTACCCCAATCCCACCTTCCATAGGACAGGGGCTAGGGACTAGAACCAAAGGCATAAATCTCGGTAAAAGGGAAGGAATTGCCTTTATAAAAGTAAACAAACACAACAGAGTATGCAAGTGAAGTAAACACTAAGTAAAACTGAGTACAAAGTAAGTGCTGGAAAGTAAATGGGCCAGTATACAAACCCAACTGAAAGTACAGTACAATTGAGAATGAAAGTACAAAAGCTGTAAAGTAAAGTAGCAACCACCGAGTCGTCCTCCGGGAATCCCACCTGAAGGGTGGGTACATATAGTCTCGTCGGTACCTCGAGTACGTCCGTCTGCTCCATGTACGTCCCTTCAGGTAGTCCACCTCCAGATACCTTCCAGCTCCACAAGCCTCAACCACGATCAGTGTTGTTCGTCGTCTACAACCAACACAATATAGTGCGGGCATTGCCCGTGCAGGGGTGAGTATAACAATACTTAGTAGGGACCCCGAGACCCCTGAAGGTCTCCCAGAATCCACGAAGGATATACCACAAAGGAAAGATACAAACACGAAGTATCAACCAACTCTACTTAGGTATATTCCCATACATATACCTAAGTCATCAATCTCAGTTCCGCTCCAACTTCCGAGCCCAAGCACAATCTGATCCACACAGGAAAGAAGTCAATCACATCAATGATAATGATTGAAAGACAAGACTCAACTCACACAGGTATACTACTCACGAAGTGGGGTGGAGATGATTAGATGTAGCCTCTAAATCATCTCCTCTGCCAAACCCACGTAGGATCCAAGTACAGAAGTTGTCGCTGCCGAACCCACGTAGGATCCAAGTACAGTAACCATCACTGCCGAACCCAAGTAGGATCTAAGTACAGTCGCCATCGTTGCCAAACCCATGGAGGATCCAAGTACAGTCGTCCTCGCTGCCGAACCCACGTAGGATCCAAGTACAGTCGTCTTCGACATCGAACCCACGGAGGATCCCAACACAGTAGTCATCGCAGTCGCAGCCATCTCTAGGGTTCCCACACACAACATACTCGATTCTGGGAGGGTCCGATCCTCAAGTAAAGGGGGTTGATACATCAACTGTCACAAAGTCTAGAGTTGATGTATCCCGAAGTTTCGTCTCGTCAAAAGGAACCCAACGCGAAAGACGGCGTGTCAATCGGATTCCCGGTCTAAGAGATATTGGCTTTTCTGTTCCAGGGGCCTGGTTGGAAATATGCTCATTCCCAACCCGTCCATTTACCAAAGTTGTCCAAAACTCACTTATAGTATCGCAAAAGGACCATCTCGTCGATAGGGTCTCAGTTCCATAGACGGCGCGTCGTTCGGACGCGCGGTCTTCAAGATATTCACCTTTATGTGAAAATGGGTCCGGCCCGTTAAGCCCAGTGGGCTGGCGGGTCGGGTTAACCCAGCTTTGACGGGTCCAACCCATCATGGGTGTTGAACTGGCTCAAAGAAATGTGCGTCTCAGCCCAAGGGGCACGGCCCAGCCTGGCCCGGCGCAGCCCTGTGCGGCCGGGCTCGGCCCGGCTGGCGCGGTCTGGCCTGGCGTGGCCCGGCTGGACGCGACCCGGCTGGGTGCAGCCCAGCTGGCTCGCCCCAAAGGCCGAGCAGTCCGAGGTAGGGCATGGCTCCCCGGCTGCCTGAACCGGCGGCGACAAGCAGTGCCGCCCTCCCTAACCGGCCGGCTGAAGCCTGTCGGCCTTCTGGCGTAAGCGGCCCGCATGAGCGGGTCACGGCTCATCCGGCGCAGCACCCTCCTGGCACTACGGCTTTGCTCCGCCTGGCCGACCGATGAGCCGGTCAGTCCTTCCGCCGAAGCGGCCCGCAAAGGGGGTCGCGGTTCCTTCCGCACAGTCGGCGCGACGACGCTGGCCTCCTCCACCGTGGCCTGCTCTGGCCGCAGCTCCGCGTTCCCGGCACGGCGCGACGGCGCCGTGCTTCCTCCGCCGTGGCCCACTTGGCTGCGGCTTTCTTTGCATGTGCGTCGGTGGTCCTTGTGCCGCTGACCTCTTCCGCATTCCGCCTCCGGTCGCCGATCCCAAAGATAATAAACACGATCAAATGGAGGGTCTTCGGTCCGTGTTTGTTCGGCCCTTGCCCTCCGCGTTAAGCGATAGCAATAGGCTGAGACAATAAAGGTTAAACAACAATGAACGAGGCATAATTTTAATCCACTAAAATTGAACAAAATCCCCTACCTCGATAAAGGACGTCGCACGCCGGGTGTCGCAGAAGACGGCGTCGCATGTAGAGGATTCGTAGACGACTTCAGAGTGCGTATGAGGAGGAAGCAGTGTCTCCTCACTTTTTGCAGAGAAGAGAAAGAAAAATGTGTCATCGTTCTTCGTGGAACCAGCATTCTTCATCAAAGAAGACGTCGTTCTTTGTCAGAGGGTCAGTGTTCTTCCAAAAAGTCAAGAGCTCTCCCCAATTCTCCTTAACACAACGAATGCCCTCTCAAAATAAAATAATAGGCTAATGATATTATTTTATTAACATATGCAATTCAAAAATTTAAAATTCAAACCAATTCATTAATTAATTGAAGAGGATGAATATATGTTTTGGAAATTAATAAATAGAGAGAGAGGAGGTAAAGTGATCTCATAAATATTGGGAGAGTTATCAACATTAAACAAGGGAGTTTAATGGGGTTTATGAGAGTTATGGGAAGTTCAAGGGTTTAGGTTACGTGTGGGCCCCACACCACAAATATCCTCTCATGGGAGGTTATGTGGGTGTGGGACCCACCTCTAACTCCCTTTGGGAGGATATAACCAGCATCCTTAAAAATAAAATTGTGTTACACCAATTTTATTTATTTTAATATAATTCCCCAAATATTAATTCTCAACCCGCTTAAAACACAATTGCGGTAAAGGTCCCCTTAAGCAATTACCAACGCTGCGAGTTCATCGGTGCCCTCATATTTTAATTCTGAGCATGGATTCAAAAGATAAAAAATCACGCTCGTTTGTTTACTGAACGTACCCAAGCTAAACTTCGGAAATTGATTCTGGGCACACCGGGCCTCAGAATCAAATGTTGTCAGAAGCCAAAAACTCATAAAATTCCAAAGTATTTAAGAAAAAAAAATTCCTTGAAAATTCATGGTCTTTACAGTCATTACCACCCTCCTAGTGCATGACTCGAGGACATCATGGTGGCATAATTATAAAAATTTAAAGCACATGCCTTAGAGAAGATATGATAACAAAATACCATAGATATATTATTAGGATAGGTACAATCCTTCCTATAAGTAAGTCAAACCACTTTTCCTACTCTTAAATATAGGTATGGGTGATGTATCATACCATAAATAACTATGAGAGACATTACTTACTACCCACTACTATGGTTGGGTATGGGTAAAGCTCTATGTTTTAGCCAAGGTCCCGATATATGGAGTGTTAATTACAAGTTATAGAGGAAAACCCCTTTATGTTTAAATTGGAATCCCTATTTAACAAAGGTCGTATTATAATTATGATTTTTAATGTTTTTTCATGTTCATTCATGTATTTTTATTTTGTTTTGATTACATGTTATTTTATGCTTTTAAATATCCAAAACCATTTTATTATTTTATATGAATTTTTTAAACCTCTCTATATTTTAATTATAACTTATGTTGTGGTGATAAAAATATTATAATTCTTATTTATTATGAAATATAATAAGTTAATATAACTTTTATTAAACTAAAAATTTGTCTAATTATTTTTCTAACATGTTCTCATTTAAGACCAAACATGATTCATGTTTTTGGTCTCAAATAATATTTTTAGTATAAAGTAATTTAAAGTTTTATTCAATAATTATTTTATAAATTACCCTATATTGATCATATTATTTCAAAACTTATCCAGTTCAAAAGATAACTCATTTATATTAATTTCATTAGAATAAATTAATGTCTGGTTTTATTATTTAAGTTGTGCATCGTATGCCCAAAGATCTTTCAACAAATCTGCAATTTTGAATTTTCTAGAATGGAAAATCATTTTTGTTTCTTTGATATCTCATTTTTTAATCATAATCACTCATAGTTTGTTCGGTTATAAATATAAAAAGTTTTTCTTCAATTAATTAAACTACATGAAACTCTAAAAATGTAATTTACATACCATAAAAGGGATAAAGTACTATAATAGTTTATGAAATATTCAAAACTTGTTTTCATAGTATTTTGATCATTTCTCATTCAATACTTATCAAAATTAATAAATTATTGATTCATTGGAAATATCTTGAAATTATATACAAATAAATCTTCTATATAAACTAAAAATTCAGCCGTTTATATGGATTAATTTTTTTTGAAGTTTCTATTTCAAAGTGCAATGGTGGTTCATTTCTTTCCCTTTCTAATTCTTTCCAACGGTGTATCATTTCTTTCTTTTGAAATTTTTTTCCAATAGTGGGTCATTTCTTTCCTTTTCTAATAATTTCCAATGGTGTTCCATTTATTTCTTTTGCTAAATTTTTCCAATGGTGGCTTATCTATTTTATTTTCCAGTTTTTTTCAATAATGGCTTATTTATTTCTGGCACACATGTCGCAGTACATGAAATTTGAAAAATTGTAAAACTACTGACTATTATAGAATTGAAGAGCAACATTAAACCATAGAGTGAATGTGAATAGACACTAGAAATATCCTCTATGAATAATTTTCAGTGTGACGAGTTTTAAAAGTGATTAACAACTAAACCTTCTAATCAAAAAATAATTATTTAAAGACAATTAATTAAATCAACTAATTTTATCTAAGAAAAATAAATCAATCTATATAGAAAGTATACAGAGATGGAAATGTCAGAGTTGTGAAGTCCATTCAGATACACACAATACCAATTATTTAATTCTCACATCTGAATATTAATTTATTTAATTATCACTGATTCCAAATTTAATCAAAATACTATTAGGTCTCATTATCATATACTAGATGGTATACTAATTTTTACAAAAAAACATCTGCCATTTCATTTTACATCCTAATGAATAATTTTCTCATCATTGTAGCAATAAATCACTTGATGAAATACCACAACCCGTTTCTCACAAAGTCTAAGTATCTACATACATCGGGTTCGCTCACATGAGATTACTAATTAAGTATAACTCATTCCATTTTAAAGGGGAACACACAAAAAAATATTAATTTTTCAATTAATATATTTATTTATTTAGAATTCTCTCCTGTGCGATTTATGATTCTCTCACACACAAGATTAATTTCTGAATAAATAAATTCTTCAATGATCTCCCACCTGTGATTACTTATTAGGTACCACATGAATGGGAACCAAAGCTAGTGCGTAGACTCCAAATGAAAATTAGTTCAAACACATATATAATTATTTAAATAAACATCCAATTAAAAATAATAATTCAAAAGGCAATAAAATAAGGCACCCAAATAATAGCGTGCAATTACCATCACATTCATCGCAACCTGACACCAATAAAATTATCCCATCATGATGACAACACATCACATAAAATAATAAAAAAATATCATTATGATCATGTTGTCATAGTGGTCACCAAAATCCACTGCTAAAGATCATAAAATAATAATCATCCCTCTGATGATCAAGAAAACATCAAACTAAACCATCAAGCTTCTAAAAAATGATTGGATCTGTGCTCACTCTTGTTGTGCGCTACTGATATATGGAATAAAAATTGATCCATTATGCAAGTCGATGTAGTCACACCCAAACCCAAAAAAATGCACGATGACTATCACCAAATATAAGCCATGTGCAGCTGATGCTACCTGTGTGGTCTTGTATCAGAGAGGAGATCTGGCTGTGGAGTATTTATGCAGTGTTGTACCGGTGCACAGGGGGAGAATGAAGGTTGGTCAGGTGAGTTGCTTCATGTGTGCTACAAAGGAGGCCACCATTATGCTATGTGGAAGAAGAGGAGGAGTGATCAGACTTCAGTGGGTGGAGAGGAGGTGTCGTCGATGGTCTTTAATGCACACAAGAGGGGACTACATCAGGCTGCTGTGAGAGAGGGGGTGCACTGCCCTAGTTGTCGTTTGGTCCTACGCTAAGAGGAGGGCAGTTACCCTTGTGGATGATGGTCACTGCTTGTGCGGCGATTGGTGGGTGCATACTATAGTGGAGAGAGTTGAGGGAAGTTACTAGTTTTTTGTTACATGTTGAGGGAGGTGAGGAAGAGGGCAGGTGGACCTGGCTACTACAGTGCATGGGGAGGATGAGTCAAAAAACCTGGCTAGTTGTAATGGTGATACTCGATTGGTACCTCGGAGGAGGGAGAGCAGGGAGGCAATATTTCAAATATTTTCTGAAGGTGTAGGAGGTCACTGCTTAGGGTTTCCCCTACCCCATGTGTGTGAAGAATGTGAGGGCTTCTGTCCCTTTTATCTGTATACAAAAAAATGAAATTTAAAACTAAAAAAATAAAAAATAAAAAATAAATATTAATTATCTAAATGAAAATAAAATAAAATAAAATAATAATAATATAATTATAATTTCATAATTAAATATTATACTAATTTAATAAAAAAATATTAAAAATGTAAAAAAGGTGAATATATATAAATATATTTTTTCACATATAATAAAATATGATAATAAAATTACTGCTAATAAAAATACTATACTAATAATAAAGTTACTATTTTATTAATACTACAAAAATATATAATAAAATAAAATAAAATATGAATATAGACAATTAAAATATATACTAATAAATATTAATAACATAAAAAAACTAAGATTAATAGAACTAATAATAAAAATAATAATAATATTGTTACATTAAATATATAAAATTAATATAACTAATAAAAATACTAAATTTATAATATTAGTATATAAATTAACTATAAATTAATCAAAATTCCCAAAATACTACAAAACTGTAAAGTAGCCTAAAATGCTAAAAACAATTATAAAAATAATTAAAACTAAGTTAAAAAATTTATAAAAACAAATGAAATCCATGTATATTTTATCCCCCACTCTTAAATTTTTTCACTCTTGGGAAAAATAATCAGAAACCATACATAAGTGGACTCATAGAAAATCAACACAACAAAATTACAAGTTTGAAAATTTTCAATCCCTTTTACCCACAGAATATCATGCTTCATTTAAAACTCCAATTTTTCAAAAAAAAATTCTCTTCCACTCAAATTATATGAAAAAAATTACATGCACTCATTCATTATGTGAACTACCTAACTATCACTCTCATCGCTCAAACAATTTGATCAAAGTTTTTCTCAATTATCATACACATGCATGCTTACCATAGGCTTGATATGAATTTCACATCTCTACTAGTGGAAATAAAAAGAAGAAATTAATATCAAGGACTTCACATTAGGTTCAAATGTATCTAAGGTTATAGGAAAGTGGGTCATAAAAAAAAATTGTGACAGTTATTTGAAGAAAGTAGGGTTGAATCTTGAAATAAATACATGATAAGTGTCAATACAAATGTCTCCCTAAAAATATCACTCCCACACACTTAAATTTTTTTTCCCCAAGCATATGATAATCCAATGTTTTTCTCTTTTATTATTATTTTTGTCTTTGATTTTTCTTCTCCTATCTTTTATTTAGGACACAACTCGCTCAAATAATATGGGTAAGAAAAATTTGTCAGTATCAACTCCAAAACCCCATGAAATAAATATCATAAAAAATTCCAAATAATGGTACACAAGTAGTGTGTACACTGTAACATATATGTGAAATTAGGTCAAATAAAAAAATCTCTAGTTCCTATAATAAAGAGTCATCACTTTTATAAGTATCCATAAAGGGGAGGGTTACGCGTAATGACCAAAAAAATACTCTTTGTTGGAACCAAAAAGAGTCTAAATTCTCATATCAAAATATATGTAATGAATGTGGCTATTATGAAATATAAAACATTTGATCAGGATGATATAATGTTAATCCATATGCATCAAATAACCACTTCCCCTCAAACATCCCTCTTCATGAACAAATCTCCCCCCTATACTTAGATTTAAAATTATCTTGAAAATAGTCAAGAAATGGTTAATGAAGGGTATTTGTTGTGGGATCATCCTAAAAGGCTTATTCATGAAATCTAAAGGCTAATAAATGGAGAAATTGTATATATGGATCAGTGGGTCAATGTTGCTGAAGAATCAAATATATTCCTTGGTCATTTTAGTGAAACTTTAAAAATTTATATCTCTTTGATAGAAAAGTATGGAAAGTTCTAGTATTCATAACATGTTTGAAATTACCTCAAGAAAAATAGAAATATGATATTATGAAAAAATGGGACAAAATTCTCATGGGTATGGAAATAATATATTGGACAAAAAATATGATTATTAATGAAAATAAGTGTCTCAAAAATATAAAATTTTCTAAGAAAATTTTTTCAAAGCATTGAATAATATCATTAATCTTCTAAGTGACAAGATCAAGGATCAAAGAATGCCAAATAGGATTCATGTGCTCAAACTTCCCACAGATACAATTGGTATGTTACTTATTATGTTACTATAAAAATGAATCCATTTTCATGTGGGTTCAATGATGAAAATAATTTTAGTATTTTATTCATTTTTTTTAAGTTTACATGTTGTTTTTTTAATCATAAAATATAATAGAAAATAAAACACTTACCTGTGTAAGTGCAGATAGATTTGTAAAGGCTGTCTGTATTCAGTAATGCTCAAAAACAATGATTTTACTATAAAATATTCACATAGAACAACACATACCAACATTATATCAAAGAATTCACTTCATAATCGAAAGCATGTGGATGATAAAAATATATATTATAAAGAATCAACTCCAATATAGTTCCATAAGAAAACATATTTTGTTAAATGTATTCCATTTTATTAATAAAAAACTAATTGAAATGAAACTAAATGTAGTGAAAGGAAGAAAACATGATGGTTTTCCTCTTATTGAGTTCTAAGTTTACTTTTTTATTTATCCATAAATTGTTGAAACTCCACCAGGATTGAATAGAAATGTATTCCTTGCATCCTCTTCTTTATCAATGGGAGTGTGGAATCCATGCATCGAAAATGAAATTATCCTAGAAGTTGTATAATAACTCATTTCAAACTTATTATTCAAATGGAATTTTGGAATGAAATGAAAATAGACCAACTCACAAGAGAATGAATATGCCTCATTTGAAGAAAAACACACAGAATAATTGAATTTTGTGAAAAGGGAATCATTATGAAGATTAAGAACATTGCATTTTTTAATTTTTCAAAAGAGAATAAATGCCCTTACCAGAATCATTCAATGGTTTTATTAGATCCATCATATCCTTTAATTTAGTTTTTGGGTTGATGATGTATCCCAATTTATTTTCACCACCAACCACTAGAATAGGTAAATCCATTAGTTTCCAACACAATTCATGCTCTATGCATAGATAAAGTAGGGAGGGCTCAATTGGAGTAGGTGAATCAATTGTTTCAATAATGATATCTTTTTTAAAAGTTTCTTCTATATGGACCTCATCATATTTCTTCATTGGCACATGTGGAACCATGAACTAGAGACCCTCCAGGATGTCCCATTCTTCCATTGTTTCTAGAAAATTTTGTGTGTTCTCTACCACCAATACTAACCGGTTTTCTGACTCTTGAAATGTTTCAGATGTTTCCATTTTGGAAAAGGTTTCAAACTCACAAATATTTTTAGAAATAGTTGATTCAATTTCATTTGAAGTGATTTTATCTTTCACGTTCCAATATAATGTATTTTGGTTCAATTATGACTCTATCATGGTAAATAAGGGTTCTAATTCAATGTCCTCTTCATCCCTAAAAGGTGTAATTTGATAGAAATTGTATGTGTCCTTTTTCACATTAGGATAGATGGGTTTTTAAGTCATAGAATAAGGACATGAAATCATAGTTTCTAAGGGACCATTGAATTAAACAGAGTGGAATATTGAGCTCTCATATTCTAGAAATGTGATTATATTGGAAGAATTAATTTTTGATGGATAGGAGTCATCAATGGTATGATAGGAATAAGGATCGATCAATTTAGTCTCATCATTAGAATTAAGAACTAGATATTGTTCAATTGGAACCCCTATTTCACTTTCCTCAGAAAAATTATTCTGAATTGGATCATTGAGGGGAAATGAGGTTGTTTGTTGGAAAAGGTGGGTCAGTTGATTTTCTAGATTCTTCATTGATGAAAGTGGCTTTACATTATGTTCATCTTGAAGTTCAATAATCCTATTTGTATTAGTGATAATTGAATGCAACACATGATAAATTATTGAATCATTTGTTTCACATGAATGACCGAGTTCTAAATTTTTATGAATGCATTGATAGTGAAAATTATCAAATGGTGGGTAGGAACTAGAAGTAGAATATGGTAAAGGATTATCTCATGAATCATGGCATGGATTTGAATAAAAATCATTATAATAAAAATGATTACCTGGAGAGATCATGCATGGTGAATCATTATACATCATACATTGAGTTTTGGCTGTGTAGTGTGGGTATTGATTGTAGTTGTATGATGATGACCATGACATTTAAAAATTCTAGGTGTCTTGAATTTTCCTACAATGCCAAAAAAATACCCAGAGTAGTAAATTATTTTTTTTAAAAAAAATTGACCTAAATCGCTCTTTTTAAGGATTTCCTAATGTTATTATTCTACTAAAAAATGGCAGCATAAATTTGGAATGTGTTTCAAAGCCCATCCAATTTTCAAATTTGTAAACCTACTAACTATTATAGAAGTGGTGAGTAGTGTCAAACCACATAGAGAATGCGAGTAGACGCTAACAATATCCTCCAATAAGAATGTCTAAGAAGACAAGTTTTAATAGTGATTAACAACTAATTTTTGTAAAACTAAACAATTATTTAAATTCAGTTAATTAAATCAAATAAATATATCTAAGAAAACTGAAACAATCTACGGAGAAAACAGACACAGATGGAAGTGTCAGAGTTTTGACATCCGTTCAGGTGCATGCAATACCAATTATTGAATTCCCACATATAAATATTTATTTATTTAATTATCAATGATTCCAAATTTAATCAAAATAATATCAGGTATCATTCTCTGTTGTTAGACCGTATTCTATGTTTTACACAAATCATCCAACATTTCACTCTCTATCCTGATGAATAATTTGTGCATCATTATTACACTAAATCACATGGTGAAAAACCAAAACTCATTTCTCACAAAGTTGAAGTATCTACCAATGTTAGGTTTGCTCACATGATATTACTGATTAAGTATCACTTATGCCAGTTTGAAGGGGAACACATATAAAATATTAATTTTTAAATTAATCTGTTTATTTATTTGTAATTCTCTCACATGCAATTTACGAATCTCTCACACACACGATTGATTTTCGAATAAATAAATTCTTTGTAGATCTCCCACCCATGATTACTTATTAGGTATCATACGAACGGGATCCAAAGTAGGTATACAGACTCTAAATGAAAATTAGTTCAAACATAAATATAATTAATTAAATAAACATCCAGTTTAAAATAATAATTCAAAAGGCAATCAACCATGGTTAAAAAACAATGGCATGCAATTACCATCACATTCATCGCAACCTGACACCAAGAAAATTAGCCTGCCATGACTAAAACATATCACATAAAATAATAAACAAATATCATTGTGCCCGTTTCATCATAGTGGTCACCATAATACATTGATAATGATTGTAAAATAATAGATGTACATCTTCCAATCACCACAATGTCAAACTAAACCATCGTGGCACTGAAAAATGATCAGGTCTGTGCTCACTCTTATCATGAAACATCGATCTATGGAATAAAAGCAGATCCACTGTGGGTTTTGATATAGTCTTTCCTTAAATGGATAAAAAACGCAAAGACTATCACCAAATATAAGACATGTGCAACTGATGTTGGCAATTTTAGAGATATGTTTTTTTAATGGGTTTAGGTTGAATTTATTTAGGGAAATAGGTTTATTAAGCACCACTTCAGGTGGCGCTTTGGTATAAAAACCCAAAGCACCACTTGAAGTGGCACTTTCGCTTCTTTAGCTTTTTTTCCACCCAATTACCCAATATATATATTTATAATTAATCTATAACTATAGTATAATTATAAATATAAATATAAATATAAATATATTTACATATAAATAATAAATAAATTTTTATTTATAAATATGTATTTAAGATTATATTTATAAATGCATAAATATATATTTAAAATAATAAATAACTATATATAATATAAATATATTTAAATATAAATAAATCTAAGGAATTGTGATTATGTATTTATAAATATAATTTTAGGTATATAATTATAAATAAGGATATATTTATATAAATATATATTTACAATAATAAATATAATAGTATAAACATTTATAATTAATAAATATAATTATGTATATATATAATTAAAAATATATATTTATATATATAAATATATTTAAATAAAAAATATTTATAATTATAAATACTTATATATTTATTAATAAATAATGACTTATAATTGTATATTTATTTATAAATTATTAATAAATAAATACTTATATATTTATAATTAACAGTTAATAATTATTTATACTTATTAATTATACTTATTAATTATAGATACTTATTAATTAAAAATACTTATTAATTATACTTACTAATAAGTATAAATAATTAATAGGTATAAAATAACAAAGCGTCGCTTCAAGTGGTGCTTTGGGTTTGTGTTTTTTTGGCTGATTTGGTGTAAGTTTTATTTATATATTTAAATAAAAATATATTTGTAATTATATAATTATAAACCTATCTTTATAGATAAATATTTATAATTATATAAATATAAATATATTTACAAATATATAATTTTGAAAATATTGTTACATATATATTTAAAATTTATTTATAAATATATTTAATATTCATATGTAAATGTGTGTGTGTGTGTGTGTGTGTGTGTGTATAATTATATTTAGAATTATATTGTAATTATATTTATACTTATATATTTATAATTATATATTTTTACATATATATATATAATTTTAAATCTATAATTACTAATCTATATTTATATAGTTATAAGTATTTATTTATAAATAAATTTGAAATATTTTTAAACATATAATAAATTGTTCATAACAACAATATTATTTGAAAGCTTATAAATTTGAAATATTGTTAAACATATAATAAATAGTTGAAAATAAAAAGAATTTCATAATCAATGTTGACTAAAAATAATTTATAAGCTTTCAAATCCACCAACTTTAAACTTAAAAATATTTCAAGTAAGTGGTTTTTAAAGATTATAAAATATAAACTAGAATATAAATATAAATCAAACTTAAAACATGGATTAAACATATAAGAAATGGTTGAAAATAAAAATAATTTCGTAAACAATGTTGATAAAAAAATTATAAGCTTTCAAAGCCACATACTTGTAAATTAAAAATGTTTCAAGTATGTGACTTTGAAAGCCTAAAAAATATAAACTATATGAACAATATAAATGAAACTTAAAACATTGATTAAACATACAATAAATAGTTGAAAATAAAAAGAATTTCGTAAACAATGTTCATCAAAAATAATTTATAAGCTTTCAAATCCACCTATTTGAAACTTAAAAATGTTTCAAGTACCTGACTTTCAAATAATATAAAATATAAACTATAAGACGAATATAAATGAAACTTAAAATATGGATTAAAAATATAATAAATAGTTGAAAATAAAAGGAAATTTGTAAATAATGTTGCTCAAAAATAATTTATAAGATTTCAAATCCACCCGCTTGAAAGAAAAAATGTTTCAAGAACATGGCTTTGAAAGACTATAAATTATTAAATAAATATAAATGAAACTTAAAATATGGATTAAAAATATAAAAAATATTTAATAATTAATTATTTCATTAGTAATATATTTATTAATTATATAATTTTTAATTTTCTAATAATTAATATGTTAATTATTAATATAATTATTAATTATACAATATTTACTTTGTTAATTAGTAATATAATTATTAATTATTAATGGTTAATTATTAATTATTTAATTACTAATTATTAATTTATATTTATAAATATTTTTACAAATATATAATTATAAATGTAATGTTTTTAAATATTTAAGTTGTCGTGTAAAATATTTTTTATTTACTATATATTTATTTTTCTTTTCATTTTTCAATAAATTATTATATGTTTAGTCTGTGTGACAAATTTTATTTAGATTGTACTTATACTTTATAATTTATATGCTTTTAAAGTCACATACATGAAGCATAATAATGTTACAATTATGATACTTTGAAAATATATAAATTATTTATAGTTAATTTAAATTATTTTGTATTTAATATATTTTTGATTTTCTTGTGATTTGTATTAAACAAAAATTATTTATCATAGTAAATACATTTTTAATATATACAACATGGTATCCAAAATATCAACGACGATGCCCCCTAGTACCACAACGCGGCGTCTGAATCTCATGTCCTCTCCGTGTTCGACGTTTGTGTCGGTCCGGTGTTCTAGCTGCGGGTTCCTCCTCTTCCAGTGCTTCTGGTGCCTCCCCATGGTGTTGTGTAGAGGACTGACCAAAACCATGTGAGGAGGAGGACCCAAAATCATATGAGGTGTCATATGGCTCTGAAGCTCCTATAAATGGTAGAAATGGGGCATTGAAGAATGCCTCATTGGGAGAAGGGGATGCCATAAGCTGTGTGACCACACCCAGATTGAAGTCCATAGTAATCTGCGAAGACAGAATCTATGGTATATAAGCATCTCCCTACTGTGGAATATCATCAATCAGTTGGGCCAAATCCTCTCTCTATGGTGCGGTGGCATCTGCAGGAGCCGCTCTTGGATGTCAATGTCGTCATTTATGCCCCTCTTGATGTGCTCATATTTGTCATCCAGCTGGAGGCAGCGGTGGTGGTGCATCATCCTTAGCAGGCATAGCAGGGACATCGTCATCCTCAGGAGCTTCAGCTGGAGGATATGGATTGGGATATTCTTGTGGATCCTCATCAAAAAATTTGTCACATGTCAACCAGAGATGATCAAGGAGATTCAACACATCCCGATGAACTACATCTCGCCTAATATATGCATCCTCCTAAGGCTGTGTGGTATGTGCAAGATGTGTTGGGGAGGAGAGTGATGGCAAGAGGGGGGGTGAATTGCCTTTTTAAAAAAGTTAACAATTTAAAATCAAAGTAAAAAGTGCAGCGGAAATAAAAGAGGCAAGACACAAAACTTGATAACGGAGTTCGGCTTAAACCAAAGCCTACGTCTCCGCTCCCAACTCAACCGTTGAGAGATTTACTACCGCTTTCTTTTTAATGGTTTTAGCAAGAAACCCACTAGACTTTAAGGTAGTCTAGAACCTATTACAGCTTGCTTTTAATGGTTGAGCAAGAACCCACTATCCTTCTTACAGGTGAAGGCTAGCTCACCTATAACTCAAGCCTTTTAAAGGGAAGGCTTGACTAACCTCTTCACACCTTGAAGGTGGTGTGAAAACCCAAACGAAAGGAAGATTAGAGAAAGAGGGGTTTGTAGGCACAAACCCAAATTGATGCTCAAAATAATAAAACAAGAAAAACCGTAATGTGGAGAAGTCTTGGGCGCCAATGGATTGATGAAGTTGATGAAGAGCGCTCCCAAGCTTCTTTGATGGTGCTCCTTGGATGTGGAAGTGGGTTGGAGCAATTGAGGTTCCTTGAAGGAATCCGTCGGAGGTTTTCCAAATGATGAAAAATGTGTCTGTTGGCTTCCGTTGGCTTGGTTATAGTTCCACTATCATTCCGGGGCTTCCTAGTCCTTTATTTATAGAGGGGGAACCCTCATATGGCCGTTCGGGGTCTTCGAAGCCGTTGGAAAAGTCTTCGGAGCCATTGGGAGCTGGCTGGTCAAAGCCCAACGGCTAGTTTGACTGGCTCCACCGGCTGACTGGTGCTTGGCCACCGGTTGGCCGGTGCTTTGGAAAATGGAGAGGCCTTCTGCCTAGGCACCACCGGCTGGCCGGTGAGGAGGCCACCGGTTGGCCGGTGGTGAGACAGTAGGTGTCCCTTCTGTCTGGGTTCCACCGGCTGGCCGGTGA
The DNA here is from genome assembly GCA_963277665.1 of Viscum album. Taxonomy (NCBI): domain Eukaryota; kingdom Viridiplantae; phylum Streptophyta; class Magnoliopsida; order Santalales; family Viscaceae; genus Viscum; species Viscum album. Next base: position 547,482,748 of record OY728140.1, read on the forward strand.
TGGGACACCGGTTGGCCGGTGGTCTGGACAGAGGGGATTCCTTCTGTCAAGATTCCACTGGCTGGCCGGTGGTCATCCACCGGTTGGCCGGTGGACTGAAATCAGTCCACTTTTGCCTTCTGGATTTCTTGGCCCAATTCCTTGGCAACCTGAAATCATGCCTATCATCCAAAAACACTTAAAACAAGATTAGATAAATAAGAGAGTGATTGTGATCATGAAAATTAAACCACGAGGGGTACGAGAGGTACAACAATCTCCCCCTATTTTGATGATCACAATCACCAAAACAAGCAGTGTAAAAGACTGAAATGAAAGGCATGCTTTAAAGGATAAAGCAAAGCATGATAGAAAGATTTGTCCCCCAATAAACCAAGAATTTCTCCCCCTTTGTGATTATCAAAATAGAACGGGGCATAAAACTTGATTGAGGGAAAGGTTGAAAAACAAGATAGAGTTTTTAAACCAATTTTGAAATTTGAATTGAAAGTTTTGAATTGAAAGTTTTGAATTGAAGGTTTTGAATTGCAAGTTTTGAATTGAAAGTTTTGAAATGAAAGTTTTGAATAGAAAGTTTTGAAATAAAAATGCAAAAAGGCTTAAACAATCCTAACTCCCCCTAAATAAAAACAACAAATCACCGGGGAGAGGATTTTAGAACCGAGACAAATTTTGGTCCGGTGAGACTCGCTAAAAGGGATTTTTCAATCCAAACTTTTCTAGTGGCGGGTCTTCTCCTATGAAATTCATCATTAAAGGAAATGGTTTTAGGCCTTCCATACCGGGCATTTTTGCAATCGCACTCATAAATTAAGTGCCCGGGTTTTTTACAATAGTTGCAAAATTTATATTGGGTGCTCCCCCTTACAAAAATAGTAGGAGCATGGGAAGAGGAAGCTTGCTTGGAATAGCCAAGCCCTTGGGTGGTTCTATAAATGCATTGGGAACCAAGGAGCTTCGAGAGGTTATGTTCACCTTCGGTGAACTTAGAAAGGGATTTCCTTAAATCCTTGATTGTTGATTCCATAGAATCAACATCGGGAAGGTTTTGGATCTTGAGGGACAACTCCTCCTTTTCTTTGAGAAGTTGTTCCTTTTCGGAAGAAAGCTTTTTGAAATTCTTTTTTAAAGCAATAAATTTGGAATAAAGTTCGTGAAAGCCTTCCTCCAATTGATCTCTAGCATGTTGGAGATGCTCATAAGATAAATGATTGAAAGAATTTGAAGAACTAGAGGATGAGGAGTCGGAAGAGGATACCTCATGAAATGCCATTAGGCATTTTTTACCATTGTCACTTGAGGAAGAGGAGGAGGAGGATGTGGAGCTATCACTCCATGTGGCCTTGAATGCCTTCTTCTTTTCCTTTTGCTTGGCATTTTTCTTGTTGAGTGGACAATTGGGCTTGTAATGGCCTTTCTTTCCACACCCGTAACATGTTACCTCGGGCTCTGATTTTTCGTTGGGTTGAGCCTTGCAGGATTTCTTCTTCTTGTGCTTCTTCATGAATTTTTGCATTTTGCGGGCAAGATTCTCGATTTCTGAATCGCCGCTTGAAGAGGAAGACGATGAGGAGGAGGAGCTTTCTTCATTTTGAACTTTGAAGGCGATGTTCTTTGAAGTTTTGATGAGATTTCCTTCCTTTTCAGCTTGCCTCCTCATGGTGATCTCGTAGGTCATGAGGGATCCGATGAGCTCTTCGACCGGCATGTTCTTGATGTCTTTTTCTTCTTGGATTGCCGTGACTTTCGGTGCCCATGTGCTTGGTAAGATCCAAAGGATCTTCTTGACCATCGTTTCTGCAGACACATCATCACCAAGGGACTTTCTCCCATTGCAAACATCAGTAAAATGTGTAAACATTTCAGTTATATTTTCAGATGGATGCATGGTAAAAGACTCAAAATCTTGACGGTACATATCCAATCGAGTATCCTTAACTTTTTTGGTCCCCTCATGGGTAACCTCCAATAGTTTCCAGATTTCATGAGATGAAGTGCATGTGGAAACTCGATGGAATTCATTACGATCAAGGCCGCAATGAAGAGCGTTCATGGCTTTTCCATCAAGCTCGAAATTTTTAATATCGGCTTGAGTCCATTTGGATTCATCGGGAGAAGAAAGAGAATAACCATGCATGAAAATTTTATAAATAGGATAACCTATACTTCTAAGAAAATTGGTCATGCAGGTTTTCCAATAAGTATAGTCGGTTCCATCAAAGAATGGAGCACGACCCAAAGAATAGCCTTCGGGGGCGAAAGAAGTTGAAGCCATCACAAAGGATCTTGAATTTGAAACCGGTTAGGGTATTACTCAAAATTTTCCTTTGATACCAACTGTTGGGGAGGAGAGTGATGGCAAGAGGGGGGGGGGTGAATTGCCTTTTTAAAAAAGTTAACAATTTAAAATAAAAGTAAAAAGTGCAGCGAAAATAAAAGAGGCAAGACACAAAACTTGATAACGGAGTTCGGCTTAAACCAAAGCCTACGTCTCCGCTCCCAACTCAACCGTTGAGAGATTTACTACCGCTTGATTTTTAATGGTTTTAGCAAGAAACCCACTAGACTTTAAGGTAGTCTAGAACCTATTACAGCTTGCTTTTAATGGTTGAGCAAGAACCCACTAGCCTTCTTACAGGTGAAGGCTAGCTCACCTATGACTCAAGCCTTTTAAAGGGAAGGCTTGACTAACCTCTTCACACCTTGAAGGTGGTGTGAAAACCCAAACGAAAGGAAGATGAGAGAAAGAGGGGTTTGTAGGCACAAACCCAAATTGATGCTCAAAATAATAAAACAAGAAAAACCGTAATGTGGAGAAGTCTTGGGCGCCAATGGATTGATGAAGTTGATGAAGAGCGCTCCCAAGCTTCTTTGATGGTGCTCCTTGGATGTGGAAGTGGGTTGGAGCAATTGAGGATCCTTGAAGGAATCCGCTGGAGGTTTGCCAAATGATGAAAAATGTGTCCGTTGGCTTCCGTTGGCTTGGTTATAGTTCCACTATCGTTCTGGGGCTTCCTAGTCCTTTATTTATAGAGGGGGAACCCTCATATGGCCGTTCGGGGTCTTCGGAGCCGTTGGAAAAGTCTTCGGAGCCGTTGGGAGCAGGCTGGTCAAAGCCCAACGGCTAGTTTGACTGGCTCCACCGGCTGACCGGTGCTTGGCCACCGGTTGGCCGGTGCTTTGGAAAATGGAGAGGCCTTCTGCCCAGGCACCACCGGCTGGCCTGTGAGGAGGCCACCGGTTGGCCGGTGGTGAGACAGTAGGTGTCCCTTCTGTCTGGGTTCCACCGGCTGGCCAGTGATGGGATACCGGTTGGCCGGTGGTCTGGACAGAGGGGATTCATTCTGTTAAGATTCCACCGGCTGGCCGGTGGTCATCCACCGGTTGGCCGGTGGACTGAAATCAGTCCACTTTTTCCTTCTGGCTTTCTTGGCCCAATTCCTTGGCAACCTGAAATCATGCCTATCATCCAAAAACACTTAAAACAAGATTAGATAAATAAGAGAGTGATTGTGATCATGAAAATTAAACCACTAGGGGTACGAGAGGTACAACAAGATGAACAATGGAATCTTCCTGCAAATGAAATAAAATTCAAATTAATACCAAAAATGAGTTAAACAAAAATAATAACTCTTAGTAAACATATCAATTAATGAATGCCAATGTCACGACCCGCCTTCACCAAAAGGAGGGAAGGGACAACAGATTGCCAGACACTTCCCTCTTTAAGTTGAAGGAGAGATAATGACCCCTGAGACCAGCCTTCAATAGGTCCCGGAGTGGAGACTAGCACCAAGGTCATTAAAATCTCACACAAAATTTAAGGCATTACCCTTTTTATTTTTTTCATAGGATCGAGAGATAAGACAGCAACCCCAACAATACCGAAGATGAATGTAAAGGTAAAGCCAAAAGTAAACCATTCCCATATGCATGTTCAAAAGTAAAAGATACAAGCCACAAGACTCCAAAGGTAAAGTACCAAGAAAGAGAAAACGACTACAGAAACTACCCCAAGGTCTGCGCTAGTACGGTCCCGCATGATCCCTGAATTCCTCCTGGAAACCTTAAAGTATTTTTATATATGTAGGGTGAGCATAGAAATACACTCAGTAGGGAAAACCAAAGACTCTCAATCACAAGTGAGGAGACATTCTAATGCCCCGTGGAAAAAGAGATAACCAAACACCCTACAAGGAAAAACTATCCACCCAAACCTCACCAAGGCATGCTCCCCAAGTAACGCAAGTCAAGTAACATATAGTAATAGCACATTGATATTTGGGTACCCCGCACCACTTTCCCACTGGTTATTAAAGACATCCTATGCATCGAACCAATCCTACCATTCTCACCGCAGTCCCATTGCCACACCGGCCCGCAGACACCTGGGCCACAACCACACATCCCTCCCGCAAACACCTGGGCCACAACTGCAATCCCGCCCGCAGACACATGGGCCACAACAACCTCACATAACCATGCCCGCAAACACCTAGGCCAGAACAACCACTGCCACGCCCCAAGACACCTGGGCCTCATCCCAAAGATACTTGGGAAACAACCTTCCCGCAAACACCTGGGCCAACCACCACAACTACCCCACCCGAAGATTCTTGGGATAATAATGGACTTCAGGCCATCACAACCTACCCGAAGAGTCTCGGGCTATTCAGGAAAGGGAGCAGAAAGGAGATAATAACCAGCCACTCGTAGGAGTGTTGGAAAAAACACCATCCTCATAAAATGGGGTGTTTGACACTAAGTGCTCAACTTGGGTGGGGCGTGAATAAAGACACAAGAACTACAGATATATGTATAGGTAACAAACACTCATTCCAACCTAGGGGTTCCAAAACCTAAGCACAAACACCCTTGTTACTATTCATTCATAAAAGAAGTCACGACACTCGTAGCCAAGTCACAACTCATTCCCAAACTAATTCCCCAGTCAACCATTCTTGTTTTCATGTTCAAGTGATCCCATTAGGGTGAATTCTTCACTACCAGGCAACTATCAAGCATAACCACAAGCAAAAAGGGAAGAAATAGCCAAACAACAATTTAAGCATTCACACCAGGTTCTCTTACAAAGTCACAAAAACAAAGGGATAAGTGTGATCCCTCGAAGTACTGGAATCAAAGAAAACCCCAAGACACAACCCCATGTACCCAAAATCTAGGAGCCAACAGTTTCTCAACAACAGAGGATTCCACCCCAATTCATGATATAAGCAGGGTAACCACACCGCCTCAAATTCTAACCAGCGAAAGTATAACAATAGGGGATCCCATCCCCACCCGTATCACCCCATCAATCGGATCATGAAGGAAACAACCAAACCGCTACCACCCATACATGGCAGTCTCATGAAGGTATTTTCAGATTTAAAATATTTAACACACTCTATGGTTTCAATTCCACTGTGCTTTAACCGGGGTTATCACAGAAAAGGGTTGATCCCTGTGCTTTCAATTTATTTAACCGAGTATATGTAACTAACCAATTCCATGCTATGGTTATTTAATCATCCAATAGAACAGAGGTTCATTAGTGCAGAGAGAAATACCTCCAACGACCATGATTTTCAGTGAGCATAGGCCCGTACGATTCACAACACATAACAACATAAAGAGTACAACAGAACATCGATCACACCCCCTTTAATTCTTTAAAGGTACGTTCATTATCTTCTTTAAGTCTGGTTTTATAAATTTCCACAGAGGAAAAATCATACCCAACCCCGTATGATACACAGAAAGGAGAGGCGAAGGAGAAAATCCCTACTTGGTTAATCGAAGATCGAAGTTCCAACTCCACGTCAGGAACAGGGGATGAGCGACTTGTAGGGATCCGGTACAGGTGCAACACTTTCCTTGAGAACAAAGGACTTCAAACGCACAAGGAAGAGAAGGATACTATCCAATAGGAAGGAGAAGAAAAATCAGCGTGATAAATAGATGAGATCGCAATGTTGCGGGATAATAAATTTGAACGCCTTGGAAGTCGGATCGTGGTTCTTCCACGCAGTTGGGTTGTTTCACACGATGGAATTAATTGTTATTTAATAGGGAAGTTTCTTTGGATTATGGCTTAAAAACGACATTAAAATGCTTCAAAATGTTAAAAAGTCTTAAAAGAGGTGTTACAGGAAGGACTGTAGAAGGAAATACCCGACAAGGCTGGATGACACCGATCGGTCACGTCGATCGGTCGCGCCGATTGGTCGTGCCGAAATGAGGTGAACTAGTCCTGCAATTTGGAAAAGGGATGGGCCATGAAGGTCTGGTCCATTACATCAGATACCTATCAAACCATTCTTGCCCTTGAGAATCAAAAACTAGACCCGAAGGAAAGAGGGGGTCCGAACAACCACCTTGGAAGATACCTCTGAGGAGTGAACATCTCTGAAACAGGAACACCTTATCTCTTCAATAAACACAAATGACCTACCCTACCACTCCTTTCTTGTGAAATCATGCAAAACAAAAGAATAAACCGTCTGGTCATGTGGGAGAGGGTTTTCTCTTCCTCCATGTACGATATGCTTTGGGTGGCACTGACTCGCCCACACGGGTTTATGCGCATCCAATTTAATGCGTCTTAACTAGGAATCAGGTCCCCCCCTCCCCACATTTTAGGACACTTTATACACACCCACAGAAAATGAAACCACACATTCCATAGTTGACAAGATAAATCATTACATAGTAAGCAAGTACTGGAACAATATGATAAAAACACAAAAAAACTCTGGTTACTGGGTACGCATCTGTGCTTCCCTCTCCCAAGTACTCTCCTCAAGTCCACCATGCCTCCATAACACAAGAACCAATGGGATGGTTCATCCATGAAGCACCTTCTCTTCACAACCTTCTATCATCACCGGTCGCTCCATGAAGGTTGCATCATCTTCGATATCTAGCTCCCACTAGTCAAGGACGTGTGAATCGTCGTGCAGATACTGATGAAGCTGGGAGACATGGAAGATGCCATGTACCCTTTGTAGATGTGGTGGCAACGCCAGCTGATAAGCCACCTGACCGACCCGCTGAAGCACCTCGAAGGGTCTGAAAAACCTGGGAGAGAGCTTACTTCCCCGGCCAAACCTCCGCTGCCCACACCGAGGGGAGACCTTCAAGAAAACATGGTCCCCGACCTCGAACTCTAAGGGCCTTCTCCTATCATCCACATATGACTTCTTATGTTCTTGAGATGCCTTCATCCTCTCTCGTATAAGCTGCACCTTATTCGTTGTGCTCTGTACCACCTCCGGGCCAAGAACACCTGCCTCCCTGACTTCTGTCCAGCACACAGGTGAGTGGCATGACCTCCCGTACAAAGCTTCGAACGGAGCCATGTCAATGGTAGAGTGGTAGCTATTGTTTTAAGTGAACTCTACTAGAGACAAGTGTCTCACCCATGATCGCCCAAAGTCCAGGATGCATGCTCGTAGCATATCTTCCAAGGTTTGGATGGTGTGCTCTATCTGCCCATCTGTATGGGGGTGGAAGGCAATGCTAAGGCGCATCTGGGTGCCAAAAGCATACTGCAAACCCATCCAGACTTGTGAGGTAAATCGTACATCCCTATCCGAGACTATAGAACTTGGAACCCCATGAAACCGCACCACCTCATCCACATACCTCTGTGCTAGAGCGTCCACTACACTCGACTCCTTGATTTCCAGAAAGTGAGTCGATTTCGTCAATCAGTCCACTACTACCCAAATGGTGTTACACCCTCCTTGAACCTTGGGTAGCCCCGTGATGAAATCCATTGAGATTTCATCCCACTTCCACTCGGGGACATCTAAAGGTTTCAACAAACCACCTGGAACATGGTGTTCAACCTTCACCTGCTGACACACTAGGCACTTGGCAACAAACTCTGCCACCGCCCACTTTACCCCGGGCCACCAAAACTGTCCCCTCAGACCCTGGTACATTTTAAAAACTCATGGATGCCCCGCCAGAGGTGATCTGTGGAACTCGCCAAGGACCCTCTCACGCATCGCCTCCAGAATGAACAACTTCCCTCGGAATAGCATCTGATTCTGACCATCTTCTATCCACCCTTCCAGAGCACTGCCCTGGATAACCCAGTCATGCATCACTTCACTCTCTAGGTCTCCTCACTGAGACTCTTCCACCTAACATAACAGAGAAGACTGTACTGTCATCTGATACAGGAAACCCATACCACCATCCATACTCGCATCCAGGTGAAGGGAAACAAACTCCTCCATCTCCCTCCAAGCATCCTCCGACTCTCGGACCACATCCCTCTGTGACTTCCTACTCAAGGCATCAGCCACCACGTGTCCTTTCCCTGAGGTGTAGGAAATCTCGAAATCGTAGTCCTAGAGGAACTCTATCCACCTTCACTATCGTAAGTTCAGGTCCTTCTAGGAGAAGATATACTTCAATATTTTGTGATCCGTGAAGACCAAAAATGATCTCCAATGAGATAGTGCCACCACAACTTTAGTGCAAAAACGACCGCTGCGAGCTCCAGATCGTGGGTGGCATAATTATTCTCGTGGGGACGTAACTGCCTAGACCCATATGAGATCACCCCTTTCTACTGCATCAACACACACCTAAGTCCTTGCCCTAAAGTATCACATAAAACCTCATACACCGCCCCTTCTTCTAGAAACCTCAGCACTGGGGCACTTACCAACCTTTCCTTTAGATAACTGAAGGATGCCTCACATTTCTGACTCCACACGAAAGGCTGGTCCTTTTTTGTCAAGGCTGTAAAAGGTGCTACAACTCGGGAGAAGTTGGGTATGAACCTCCAATAGTAACCTACCAGCCCAAGGAAACTACGAACTTCTGCCACGTTCTTGGGTGCTTACCAAGAAACAACTGCCTCAACCTTTGATGGGTCCACTGCTATCCCTCACTCGGACACCACATGCCCAAGGAAATGCACTTCTCACATCCAAAACTTACACTTCGACAACCTACCAAAGAGTTGGTGCTATTGGAGGACCTCCAAAACCGTCCTTAAGTGTTCAGCGTGATCCTCCTCTGATCTTGAATAGATCAGGATGTCATCGATAAACACTACTATGAACCGATCCAGATACTCCCGGAATACGGAGTTCATAAGCCCCATGAATATAGCTGGAGCATTTGTAATGCCGAACGACATGACCACAAACTCATAGTGTCCATATCTGCACTTGAAGGCCATCTTCGGGATGTCGCCCTCCTTCACCCTCAATTGGTGATATCCATACCGTAGGTCGATCTTCGAGAACCATCCTGCCCCTTTCAACTGGTCAAAGAGATCGTCTATCCTTGGAAGAGGGTAGCGATTCTTGACTGTTACCTGATTCAGCCTCCTGTAGTCTATGCAAAGCCTTAGACCACCATCTTACTTCTTTGCGAACAAGACTAGAGCACCCCACGGTGACGTACTTGGTCGAACATAACCCCTCTTCATCAGATCGTCAATCTGAATCTGCAACTCCCGTAGCTCCGAAGGTGCCATCCGGTAGGGAGCCATTGAAATCGGATGAGCACCAGGCTGAAAGTCTATCCCAAACTCAACATCACGTTGAGGGGGTAGAGTCATCACCTCCTCAGGGAAGATATCCATAAACTCACTGACGATCCCTGGTACCTCCACCATCTCTGCATCCATTGACTCCACTGATAGCTCAGCTAACATGGAGAGGAGGGGTTCCTCTCACCTACTGCCTTTCTGGCGACCCCGTTCACCTATGAAGGTCACACGTCGTCCACCCAAGTCTGAAAACATGACCCTTCCTCGGAAGCAGTCAATGACGTCACATACAGAGAACAGCCAGTCAATGCCTAGGATGACATCGTATGGCTGTATCTGCAATAGTAGAAGATCCCTGACTGACTGATGTGGCCCTATCATTAGTCTGCATCCTTGACAAACATATATCAAGTCGGTCTGACCTCGAACCGGTGTGCTCAGCACCAGGGGCTCTGGAAGTCTCTCGGCATCTAGACCCAAAGCACGGGCCAGACCGGGTGTAACAAAGGAGTGCAAAGTTCCTGTATCGAACAAGACGTAAGCAAGGGTACTGAACAAACTGATCGTACCTCAAACGACCTCCGGTCCTGCTGGAACTGCTGCCTCCGCGGTGTGAAACTGTCTGCGCCCGGTTCCTCTGACTCTCAACTGTCAGCCACCTCCCTGACCACGCCCTGGTCGAGGTCCCTGAGGGGCGCCCTGGGGGTGGCCTCCTCCTGCAATGTCTGACCTCGGAGGAGCGGGAGCTCGCTGCCCCTGCTGCTGCTGCTGAAAGGGCCTAGCTGTAAGCTGCTGCTGCTGAGGTGGGTGTTGGGCCTGCCCACTGCCGCTATACTACACTCTATTCGGGCACTGGTTCTGAAGGTTCCTGTGGCTCCTGCAAATGAAGCATCTTGGCCCTAGGCCCGAAGGGAAAGGGTGAGGACTAGGGGATTGGAACTAGAACTGTTGAGGCCTGCTCCCTGCTAGTCGGAACCTAGAGGGTCCTGATGCTGGAGTTCTGGTGCTGACGGCCATTCCCTTTGATGGTCTTAGCTAAATCCCCACTCATGATACACCTCATAGCATGTGCATCCTCTCCACCACTTTAGCCTTCTTCTCCACCTCTAAGTATGTCGGTAGGGTGAAGGGAGTAACGACATACTGAAGGGAAGGTCGGAGTGCCTCCTCTAAATGTCTCGCCCGAGGCTCCTCATCCGGAAAGAGGTCCGGAGTAAAGTGGAGGAGATCCTTAAACTTGATCCCCAACTCTCTCACTGACATACCCCCTGCTGGAGGGAGAGTAGTTCCTGCCCCTTCTCAACTTTCATTGTAGAAGAGAGGAATTCCAACCGGAACTCCTTCTCGAAATCAACCCATGTCACCTCAGCCTCCCTCTTCTCCCCCAGATAGACCATCCACCACTGACGTGTCGCTCCCCGCATCTGGCTCACGGCCAGAGGAACCCAATACTCCGCCAGAGCTCGGATCAAGCCGAAAGCTATCACCAGCTCCTCTATCCAGCTCTCCATCTCCATGTCTGATGTGCTTCCCTCATACTTCCCGAGGTTCTGCCGCTAGAAAGCACGAAGCTTCTTCTACCACTGATCACCCTCCTCCTCTCAGTCAGCCCTCCGTCGGTCAGCTGAGTCAACCTCTTGGGCCTCGATCACCCGCACTCCCCGTGGTCGCCTCCCAGCTGCCGTAGCTGCAAGTAAACAAGGAATTCCTAAGCTCGGGTAGTGTAGAATATTGTTCTTACATTTTATTTAACTTAATTATTATTTTTTGAATCCACAAAACACCCAAAAAAAAGAGAAAACAAGTCATTATGATGCATTTACCTTTCCTAGGGTCTCTACCCAGCAATCAGTGTAGCCTCACTTGGTCGTTCGGTAGGTCCAGAGACCTTGCATCAGATCACGGGGGGCCCTAAAATCTCGTTTCATAGCCAGTCTTCCCTGGCCTATTTCATGCACCAAGATCACCCAACACTATTTCCCTACCATCCCATACAATCCTCTCTATACCTAACTCCAGACTCCATCCTATCTCTACGAACCTCCCTTTGATACCCACTTTGTCACGACCTGCCTTCACCAAAAGGAGGGAAGGGACAGAAGATTGCCAGACCCGTCCTTATTTAAGTTGAAGGAGAGATAATGACCCCTGAGACCCGCCTTCAATAGGACCTGGAGTGGAAACTAGAACCAAGGGCATTAGAATCTCTCAAAAAATGGAAGGCATTACCCTTTTATTTTTTTCATAGGATAGAGAGATAAGACATCAACCCGAACAATATCGAAGCTGAAAGTAAAGGTAAATCCAAAATTAAACCATTCCCATATGCATGTTCAAAAGTAAAAGATACAAGCCACAAGACTCCAAAGGTAAAGTACCAAGAAAAATAAAATAACAACAACAACTGCCCCATGGTCTATGCTAGTACGGTCCCGCACAATCCCTAAAGTCCTCCTGGAAACCTGAAAATAGTTTTATATACATAGGGTGAGCATACAAGTACACTCAGTAGGGAAAACCAAAGACTCTCGTGCACAAGTGAGGAGACTTTCTAATGCCCCATGAAAAAAGAGATAACCAAACACCCAACAAGGAAAAGCTATCCACCCAAACCACACTAAGGCACGCTCCCCAAGTAACGTAAGTTAAGTAACATATATTAATAGAACATCAATATTTGGGTACCCTGCGCCACTTTCCCATTGGTTATTAAAGAAATCCTACGCATCGAATCAATCCCGCCATTCTCACTGCAGTCCCACTACCACACCCGTCCGCACACACCTGGGCCACAACCACACATCCTTCCTGCAAACACTTGGGCCACAACTGTTATCCCGCCCATAGACACCTGGGCCACAACAACCTCACGTAACCATGCCCGCAAACACCTAGGCCAGAATAACCACTACCACACCTGAAGACACCTGGGCCTCAGCTGAAGATACTTGGGAAACAACCTTCCCACAAACACCTGGGCCAACCACCCCAACTACCCCACCCAAATATTCTTGGGATAATAATGGACTTCAATCCATCACAGCCTACCCGAAGAGTCTTGGGCTATTCGAGAAAGGGAGCAGAAAGGAGATAATAACCAAAAACTCGTAGGAGTGTTGGGAAAAACACCCTCCCCATAAAATGGGGTGTTTGGAACTAAGTGCTCAACTTGGGTGGGCCGCAAATAAAAACACAAGAACTAAAAATATATATATAGGTAACAAACACTCATCCCAACCTAGGGGTTCCAAAACCTAAGCACAAACACCCATGTTACTATTCATTCACAAAAGAAGTCACGACACTCACGACCAAGTCAAAACTCATTCCCAAACTAATTCCCCACTCAACCATTATTGTTTTCATGTTCTAATGATCCCATTAGGGTGAATTCTTCACTAATGGGAAACTATCAGGCATAACCACAAGCAAAAAGGGAAGAAAAAGCCAAACAACAATTTAAGAATTCACACTCGGTTCTCTTGAAAAGTCACAACAACAAAGGGATAAGTGAGATCCCTCAAAGTACTGGAACCAAAGAAAACCCCAAGACATAGCCCCATGTCCCCAAAATCCAGGAGCCAACGGTTTCTCAACAACAGAGGATTCCACCCCAATTCGTGATATAAGCAGGGTAACCACACCGCCTCAAATTCCAACCAACGAAAGAACAACAACAGGGGATCCCATCTCCACTCGTATCACCCTAGAAATAGGCCCGTTAAGGAAACAACCACACCGCTACCACCCATACAATGTAGGATCATGCAAGTATTTTCAGATTTAAAAGATTTAACACACTCCATGGTTTCAATTCCACTGTGCTTTAACCGGGTTTATCACAAAAAAGGGTTGATCCTGGTGCTTTCAATTTATTTAACCGAGTATACGTAACTAACCAATTCCATGATACAGTTATTTAATCATCCAGGAGCACAGAGGTTTATTAGTTCACAGAGAAAGACCACCATTGACCATGATTTTCAGTGAGCATAGGCCCGTACGATTCACAACACATAACAACATAAAGAGTACATCAAAACATCGATCACACCCCGCATTTAATTCATTAAAGGTCCGTTCATTATCTTCATTAAGTCCGGTTTTATCAATTTCCACAGAGGCAAAAGCATACCCAACCCCGCATGATACACAGAAAGGAGAGGCAAAGGAGAAAATCCCTACTTGGTTGATCTAAAATCGAAGTTCCAACTCCGCGTCAGGAACAGGGGATGCGCGACTTGCAGGGCTCTGGTACAGTTGCACCACTTGACTCAGGAACAAAGGACTTAAAACGCACAAGGAAGAGAAGGAGACTAGCCAATAGGAAGGAGAAGAAAAACCAGCGTGATAAATAGATGAGATCCCAATGTCATGGGATAAGAAATTTGAACGCCTTGGAAGTCGGATCGTGGTTATTCCACGCGGTTGTGTGGTTACACACGATGAGATTAATTATTATTTAATAGGGAGGTTTCTTTGGATTATGGCTTAAAAACGGTGTTAAAATGCTTCAAAAGGTTAAAAAGGCCTAAAAGAGGCATTATGGGAAGGACTGTAGTAGGAAAGACCTGACAAGGCTGGATGATACCAACCGGTAGCGCCGATCAGTCGCGCCGATCAGTCCCACTGATCGCTCACGCCGATCGGTCACACTGATCTATCACCCCGATGGGTCGCACTGAAATGAGGTGACCTTGTCCCAGAATTTGGCAAAGGGATGGGCCATTACAGCCAATCCCCTAACATGTAAGGTGCATGATGGTGTGATGTCGATACTAGTATGCATAATCCCCCTGAGAAAATAACTGACTACATGATGTGGTATATCCAAATGGAATGATACTAAATCTGGCACGCATGTCCCACAGGGTCGATATAAGATGCATGAAATTGCTGCCAGTTTGTCGTTTGTCTGCCTGTAAGCACGATCGAATGTAAATTGGCAGGCTGTCCTGGTGGCATGGGGATATGATGTATGAAGCTGAACTGGGGCATGACCCAGTCTGACTGGTGCCACTCAATGATGTGGAAGTGGATGAGTGTCACCACTGCATCACAATCTCCAACCCTAGCTACGCATTAAGGTGGAAGTGATGCGTAGACATGATCGGTATACAGAGTCTATGAAACCTGAAATGTAAACTCAAAAAAATAAGTCATATATTATCATGAAAATGTTACTGAAATTATATTTTAATAACTTAAAATAGTGATAACAAAACAAATTTGACTATAAAAAAAGTATTGTTTAACTTACATCAGTTGGCACCATGGCGTCGAATATCTTTCATAAGCTGTGCACACTATGTCTCGGAGTATGTGCATACTTTTGGGACTGACTCCACCTAGTTAGAAAAGATTAATATATGATAAGTTTATAAAAAACAATAAAAAAAGTACTAAATAACTGAAAGTAATGACGTAGACATACCATCGTCCCCAAGGATAGTCCTGAAATAGCTCCGGTGCAAGTGGTGTGATGGCTTGAGGAGCAATGCGTGGAAAACGCTCTCAGGCCCACATCTGTACTAATACCATGCAACCTGCAATATAATGTGAATCTTCCTGACAACTGGTACAGAGTGATCTGTACAGATGTGCTAATACAATGGACCCCCAATTTTATGTAGCTATCTGATCCAAATCCTCAAGTAATGGGAGGTACATCATGTGTACCAAAGTGATAGAGTAGTCTATACACAAGACACCTCCGAGCAGCCACAAAATATATGCACCTGTGTGCTAAATAATCATCTCCTCATCGCACCAACACATCACGTGACACATGCGTCTCCCGGGCAGATAATAGTGGATGCTCCATCTGAATTTACAAAAAATAAAACATTAATTTCATGTAAGATATGACATTTATCATGTAAGGTGTGAAATTTATCATATAATAATTGAAAGAATCATAAACACATTGTGTAACTTATGTTGTCTCCCATATTGTGGTGTTGGGGTGAAGACGTTTGGAGTTTTCTCATTTTTGTTTTATGGCCATTGTAAGTTCATCTTTCATTATAATAGTCTGATAAAATTTTCATTTCATTGTTAAAATGGTTTTGTTTTTTTGAATGTAAACCTTTAAATGGTTATAACTACATTAGTATCTTTAAACAAAAAACACCAACTCAAAAAAAATGAATCTACATGTATAAGAAAACATTTCGGTGTTGTGTGCGGGTTCATTTAAATTCTGTATTTTGTTTATTTCTGTTATTGTTTCTTCTGATGTATTGTGTTGGAAGAATAGTGATGTTTATTTGGATTTATTGATCAATGAAGCCAAATAAACATCACTATTCTTCCAACACACTACATCAGTAGAAACAACAACAGAAATAACCAAAATACAACATTTAAATGAACCTGCACACGACGCCGAAATGTTTTCTTATACAGTTAGATTCCTTTTTTTGAGTTGGTGTTGTTTGTTTAAAGCTACTCATGCAGTGTTGACAGTTCAACAAAGAATATAAATTGAAATCATGGTAACATTGATAGTTTGTATTGTTTTTAATGTATATAATAATTTGTATTTATGTAATTCTATTAACCAATGTTTGAAATGTTTATAATATATAAGTACATTTTCTAAAAGTTACCCAATATAAAAATAAGACAAGTATGATTATAAATGGTCATAATGATAAAAATTATTACATATACAAACTTTTACAGCAACTGATAGAGTACATGATTCATTTCAACCATTGGATGATTGCCCTATGTGTCTAGGGAAACGTGTCTTCGTATGACCTTCCTGGGGGCATATATCACACCTTCGTCCTGCTGGCTGTTCAATAGGACAATCCATCTCATTCTAAATATGAGTAGACTTTGGCCTTTATTTAGGTCTAAGTCTAGTGTTGTTCAGTAGAATCATGGGTGCGCCATCAGACAGCTGAAAATTATGATATTCCCTGATTGGCATCCATAGAGTACTGTAGTAGGAGTTAATGCCCTTGAGCTGATAAGATGGATCAACGAACTGCTCCCAAGATACATGTACATAAGAACATGCTGCAATCGCATTGCCACAAGGATATCTCAGTGCCTGAAAGTTGTCACATTCACAGTAACACTTCTCCAGTAAAATAACTCGCACACAACCATTGCTACAAGCCACAACATCACTGGGCTTAGCGACCTCAAATCATTGATTTGGATGATTAAATATAGTTACATGGTAAGTTGCAGCCTCCTGAAAAACCATTTCTAGCTTGTGCTAGAAATGGTGTCCATAGTGCATCCCTCTGTTCAATCCCTCTTCAGCCTACTTTCCTCATTCCATAAAGTACTTTACACTAAGATAGAAGGTCTCCTATACCAAACCTTTAATTTAGATTTACAACATTAGAATAATATTATATTCTAATTGTAGCTCTTCATATAGTCAAATATTCATATTTACCTATGATGGGTAATTTTCAAACTCCCTTGAGAACTCCATTTATACATTCTACAATGTTGGTCGTCATATGACCATATCTCCTCCCATCATCATATGACAACAACCATTTCTGCTTTGGAATTAACATCATGTAATCATACACTTCCGGATTCACTCTGTAAATATCTTGAAGATGCTCCTCCATCCTTTTTTATTGATGATCATATGCTATCAAACAAGAACTCATTTGAACAGATATGAAAATTACTATAACTAAAAAAATTAAAACGTAAAATGATGTTCATACCAATTTTTAAGATTACCTTATTCATCAACTCGTTTTTGAACTTCTTTTTCAAATTGTTGGCAATGTGTCGAATACAGTATCGATGATGGACATAAGTTGGTATCCACAAAAGAACCTAATACTGTACCGCCTCCTTGATTACATGGTGTTGATTTGAAATAAGACAAATCTCTTCCGCATTCATAACAAACTCTCGAAGACATGCTAAAAACCAACTCCATGATGAGAAGTTCTCTTTCTCCACAATTTCAAATGCCAAAGGTAGAGGGGCTCGATTTCCATCTCGTGTGGCAGCAATCAATAAAGTTCATGTATAATTTCCATACAAAAATGTGACATCAATATGTATAAACTGCTTGAAATGTCTAAAAGTTTCCACACATGGTAAAAATGTCCAAAATAATCTATCAAACACAACCATTGAACGGTCAACTTGGTTGTGTTGGTTAACATATTCAGTAGTATGTAACTGATATACCACTTGATTATTGTGGTGAAAAAGCTCCAAAAGTTATGGTAAAACTTGATAAGAGTCATCCCAATCACTGTACACTTTTCACAATAGCCTTTTTTCATGCTTCCCACACCTTCCAGTAAGATATTTGATACCCAAAAAGTTGTTTGATTTGCTCCATCACCAGAACCATAGGAACATCTTGACATTCTCTAATCATTTCAACAATAATAGTTGAAACAAACTCAACATCCAATGAAGAGTGTTCTTGTGACATGCTTGGGTTCACACAGGTGTGTGGAGCAAATCTAGTGATGTGCCAGATATGAAAAGTGTTATCAATTCTAGCTCGCAGTCGCATTTGACAGTTCGATTCATATTTGTCACAATGAATCAAATAGTGAGACCTCTTTGACTCTTCTACAACATAAGATTAATGTCTTTCAATGTGATATTGTTTTATCACATTTTTCATTGCTTATTTGCTATAAAACTCTCTTCCAATATACAGAACACTATCATTTGACACTCGATTTGTGTCACCAATGATTCCTAGAAATTCTGAACTGGGAGTAATAACTGACCAATCAAATTCTGGAAATCGATTTATGCCTTCAATCGACCATGAATACAATAGTGGAGGATAGTTCAATGGTTATTTGAACCTCACATGAGTGGGAATAGATAGTTCTTCTACATTCTCTTCTTGTTCTTTAACTTCCACTTCATCTTCTTCTTTGAAATTGTCATCATCCTCAAAATCATCGACCAATGCATCTAAAGTATGTAGAGGACTATCCATTGAAACTATGGTTGAGGGAAATTATGGAACAACTACCAATGGTGATGTAACTTCTTGATGTGTAGGAGCATATAACATAGTATCATGACATTGATATGGTCCAACTTACAATGTCGATGGAACCTCCATTGTAGCTATAGAGACATACAACTCCATTATTTGATTCTTAGGTAAATACTTAACCAATGAAAGTACATATTCCCAATCTTCATCATAATTTACTAGATAGGCCACATGACAAAACCTATCTATATATTGAAGATGTCTGAATATGATGGACTCTATCACTTTATTCCTCACCAGTTTTAACTTTTGATGAATTTTCCTTTACACAGCTTCCAAAGTAGTACATTTTCCAAGCATCACAACAGCTTCTGGATGTATACTATAACTACATCCTTGTTCTTTATCCAATATTTTACCGTTGAAATAAATATAGGCAGCCATCTTTTTTATCTAAAATAAACCATCATTATAAATTAAATATGATTAGAGAATCAAATTATGTTTGCATGCTTCTAGTAATTCAGGTTGGAATCCTAATCCCTCCACCAAATCAATATGTTCAAACCATATTGATGTGTAGCTCTTTACACAACCCACAAGTTTGTGTTACTTATCCAAAAATAGAAGTCAAACATATTCATAAATATCCACATGCATTATATGAATGAGGTACATGAACAAGTCGTGTAAAAGCATAGAGTTATATGAAATTGAAAAACTCCACATAAGTAAGCCTGGAGCAACAGATAGCCAACCCCATTCACTTTCCTAGACAAGGAAAGCCTCCAGAAAATTATTTGGTCCGACCCAAAGCCCCTCTACCCAAGGTACGTTACTCAAGACAACATTCATTTCATGACAACTCTAAAACTTAATATGCAAAAAATATATTCAGATACTAAATTCAAGTTCATAACTTCAATTAAAAATTGAGGTCAAGGTAGATGGAAAACTAAATTCATTATCATACCTAGAATGAAATGCAAGGGTATATTCTAGAAGCAATCTATAACTACTTTTCTAATTAATATAACTACTTCGATAATTAATATAACTACTTCTCTAATTAATATAACTACTTCACTAATTAATATAACTACTTTGCTAATTATATAACTACTTCACTAATTAATATAACTACTTCAATAATTAATTAACTAGTTAGATTTAATTAATTACCTAGTTAGATTTAATTAATTACCTTCTTATATTTAAGTAATTGCCTAGTTAGATTTAAGTAATTTCCTAGTTAGATTTAAGTAATTTCCTAATTAGATTTAAGTGCCTAATCATATTTAATTAAGTGCATAATCACATTTAATTAAGTGTCTAGTCACATTTAATTAAGTGTCTAATCACAGTTAATTAAGTGCCTAATAACAGTTAAGTAAGTGCCTAATCACAATTAATTAAGTGCCTAATCATAATTAATTAAGTGCCTAATCACACTTAATTAAGTGCCTAATCACAATTAATTAAGTTCCTAATCACATTTAATTAGTTGACTAATAATATTTAATTAGTTTCTTAGTCACCTTTAATTAGATTCATAATGATAATTAATTAAGTGCCTAACGATAATTAATTGAGTGCCTAATGATAATTAGTTAATTTCTTCGATAATTAATTAATTGATTAATGATAATTAATTAATTGCTTAACAATAATTAGATTTAAATAATTGCCTAATTAGAATTAAGTAATTCCCTAATTAGAATTAATTAATCACCTAATTAGAATTAATTAATTCCCTAATCATATTTAATTAATTACTTAATCACATTTAATTTAAGTAATTTCATAATCACATTTAATTAACTGCCTAATCACATTTAATTAATTCCCTGATCACATTTAATTAATTCCTTAATCACATTTAATTAATTCTCTAATCACATTTAATTAAGTGCCTAATCACATTTAATTAAGTGCCAAATCACATTTAATTAACTGCCTAATCATAATTAATTAGTTGTCTAATCACAATTAATTAGTTGTATAACTATAATTAATTAAGTACCTAATCACGTTTAATTAAGTGCCTAATCACGTTTAATTAAGTGCCTAATCACGTTTAATTAAGTGTCTAATCACAGTTAATTAAGTGCCTAATCACAGTTAATTAAGTGCCTAATCACATTTAATTAAGTTCCTAATCACATTTAATTAAGTGCCTAATCATAGTTAATTAAGTGCCTAATCAAAGTTAATTAAGTGCCTAATCACACTTAATTAAGTGCTAATCACAATTAATTAGTTGCCTAATCACATTTAATTATTTGTCTAATCACATTTAATTAGTTTCTTAATGATAATTAATTAAGTGCCTAATGATAATTAATTAAGTGTCTAACGATAATTAATTAATTGCTTAACGATAATTAATTAATTTCATAACGATAATTAATTAATTTCTTAACAATAATTAATTAATTTCTTAATGATAATTAATTAATTTTTTAACGATAATTAATTAATTACTTATAATTAATTAATTAATTACTTATAAATAATTAATTACCTTCTTATAATTAATTAATTACCTTCTTATAATTAATTAATTACCTTCTTATAATTAATTAATTAACTTCTTATAATTAATTAATTACCTACTTATAATTAATTAATTACCAAATTATAATTAATTAATTACTTAACTACATTTTAAAAAAACTATTACTATTTATAAATATAATACAATAATTATAAACTAATTCTATGAATTAAACAAATATTTAAATAAATCAAAATATTAAATAAATTTAAAACAAGGATTACCTCAAATTTGCGGAGAGGTGGCTATGCGAGCAGAGAAACCAAATTAGAGAGAGATCCGAAGTAGAGAGAGAGTGAGGAAGGGGATGGGAAGTGGGGGTGGGGTGAGCTGATTTTATAGGTTTCTTGATGCCTCGACGCCACTTGAAGTGGTGCCAAGAGGCTAACCCCAAAGGGATCATCACCACTTGAAGTGGCATTGATGCATTGCACCACTTCAAGTGGCGCTTTGAACCATTTCCCTAATTATGCCTACCCTACACCCATTTTAATAAAAAAACCTATACACCAATAAAATCCAACTGATGTTTCCCATGTGGTATTGTAATGGAGAGGAGATTTGGCCATGAAGGCTTGGTGCAACACTGTAGAGGTGTGCAGGGGTGAATGAGGTTTAGTTGGGTGAGTTACTTCATGTGTGCTACAAAAGAGGTCACATATACGATGTCTATAGGAGGAGTAGTTATCAGGATTCAACGGGTGGAGAGGAGGCATCGTCAGTGGTCTGTGATGCACACATGAGGGGGTTGTGTCGGTCTACTATGAGAGAGGGGGTGTGATGCCCTAGTTGTGGTCTGGTTATGTGCTGAGAGGAGGGAGGCTTCCCTTGTTGAGGAAGGTCATTGCTCGTGTGGTTCCTAGTGGGCGTGTGCTTTAGCGAAGAGGGTTGAGGGAAGTTCCTAGTTTTTTGTTGCGCGCTGAGGGAAGAGTGGAAGAGGGTAGGCGGCCCTAGCTCCTGTTGCACATGGGGAGGATGAGCCGGTGGACCTGGAAACTGGTGTTGGCGCTACTCAGTTGGTCCACAGGATGAGGGTGAGCAAGGAGGTGGTGTCACATGGTTTTGCTCAAGGTTTAGGAGGCCGCCACTTAGGGATTCCCCTACCCCCTATGCATGATGAAGGTGTGGGTTTCTTCCCCTTTTATCTACACACCAAAAAAAAAATTAATACTAAAAAATTAAAAAATTAAAAATTAAAACTACTAATTATCTAAATATTAATATAATAATAATAATATAATTAGAATTAAATAATTAAATATTATTCTAATTTAATAAAAAAATATTAAAAGAAAAAGTAAAAAAGGTGAATATATATATAAATATATTTATTCACGTGTAATAAAATATGATAATAAAATTATTGCCAATAAAAATACTATACTAATAATAAAGATACTATTTTATTAATACTAAAAAAATATATAATAAAATAAAATAAAATAATAATATTAACAATTAAAATATATACTAATAAATGTTAATAAAATAAAATAAAAATTTAAGATTAGCGGAGCTAAAAAAATAAAAATAGTGTTAAATAAAATATATAAAATTAATATAACTAATAAAAATACTAAATTACTAATATTAGTATATAAATTAACTAAAAATAATCAAAATGTCCAAAATATCAGTGACTTGAAAAATAATTAAAACTAAATTAAAAAATTATAAAAATATAAGCAAAAATCATGTACAGCAAACCCCCCCACACGTAAAATTTTTCACTCATGGGCGAAATAATCAGAAACAATACACAAGTTCACTTGTAGACAAATCAAAACATCAAAATTACAAGTTCGAAATTTTTAAATCCCTTTTACCCACAAAATATCATGCTTCATTTAAAACTCCAGTTTTTTAAAAAACTCAATTCCCCTCATATCCTTTCCAAAACAACTCATGAATCATGTGACCTACCTCACCATCACTCTCATCACTCAAACAATTTGATCAATGTTTTTCTCAAATTCTGATACACATGCATGCTTACCAAAGGATTTCTATGAATTTCACATCTACATTAGTAGAAATAAAAAGAATAAATTAATATATAGGACATTACATTGGGTTCAAATGTCTTTGAGGCTTTGAGAAGGTGGTTTATAAAAACAATTATGACTGATTTTTGGAAAAAATGTGGGTCGAATCTTGAAATAAATACATCATAAGTTTCAATCCAAATGTCTCCCTCAGAATCTCACTCCCCCACACTTAAAACATTTTTTGTCCCAATAATATAATAATCCAATGATTCTGTATTTTATTCTTTTTATTTTTGTCTTTTCTTTTTCTAATTATCTATTTTTTTAGGACACAACTCACTCAAATAAGATGGATGGGAAAAACTGGTCAATATCAACTCCAAAACCCCATGAAATAAATGTCAGAAAATTCCTAAAGAGAGGTACAAAAGTATCATGTACACAGTAGAATCTCAGTGAAAGTAGGATAGATATAAAACTCTCAAGTTACTAGAGTAATGAGTTGTCACTTTTATAGGTATCCCTAAATGTGAGGGTTACCACGCAATGACCACAAAAGTACTCATTATTGGAACCAAAAAGAATCTACATTCTCATATTAAAATATATGTAATGGATGTGGATACTGTGAAATATAACACATATGATCAGAATGAGATAATGTCAATCCATATGCATTAAATGACTATTGGCCCTCAAACAACCCTCTCTATGAATAAATCTCTCCCCTATACTTAGATCGAAAATTATCATGAAAATGGTCAAGAAATGGGTAGGGGAGGGTATCAGTTGTGGGATCATCCTAAAAAGGATTCTTCATGGATTATATGGGTTATACAATAGAGAAAATGTATGGGTACTTTATTGGGTAAACAGGGCTAAAGAATCAAATAAATGCCTCAATCATTTTAGTGAACCTTTCAAAATTCATAATGATTTGATGAAAAAACATGGAAAGTTATAGAAGATATAACATGGTCAAAATTCCATCAAGAAAAAATAGAAACATGAGATGATGAAAAAATGGGCTAGAATCCTCATGTGTATGAAAATAATATGTTGGACAGCATAGGTGAGCATGAGTGAAAATAGTTGTCTAAAAAATATACAAGTTTCTAAAAAAACATTTTCAAAGAAAGAAATAATATCATAAATCATCTAAGTCATGAGATCAAGGATAAAAGCATTCCAAATAGGAATCATGTGCTCAAACTTCCCTGAGATACAAGTGGTATATTCTCGAATGTGTTACTACAAAAATGAAGTTGTTTTCATGTGGGTTAAATGATGAACAAAAATGTTAGTGTTTTTTCTTCAATTTTATTTTTTAGTTTACATGGTGTTTTTGGAAGCATAAAATATAATATAAAATGAAACACTTCCCTCTATAAGTGTATATAGATGCAGAAAGGCTACTTGTATCTGATGAAGTTAAAAAAAATGATGTACTTGTAAAATCTACACAAAGAAAAACACATACCCAAATCATATCAAAGAATTCACACCATAATAAGAATCACGTGGATGATAAAAAAATATGTATGATAAATGATAAAATCTACTATAGTTCTAGAAGAAAACATATTGTTAAAATACATTCCATTTTATTAACTAAAAAATTAATTAAAATAAAACTAAACGTAGTGAAAGGAAAACAAATAAATGATGGGTTTCCTCCCATTGATCACTAATTTTAGTTTTTCTTCATCGAGATATTGTTTAAACTCCACTAGGATCAAACAGAAATATATACAATGCATCTGGTTCTTTTGCAATGGGAGTGTAGAATCCATGCATTGAAAATGAAATTATCCTAGATGTTACACAATATCTCAATGCATCTTGTTCTTTTTCATCTAGAACATGTTACACAACAATACAGTACAGTAAAAGTATAGGTAAGCAAAACAGAACAAAACAGCTGGTAGCATCGCGAGCCTCAGCCCGGTCCCATGCTCCCCTACTCCTCAATAATAATCAAGTACCTATATAGGGACTCTTTCCCCTATCCACACCTACAACAATATAATCTGTTTGGGCTGAAAAGCATGGCCCAAACAGGGTGTGAGAAATAAATCCCAGTAGGCACCCACCAAAGGCACGTGCCCAACTGTGTGTAAACATGCAACAACAGTGTGCAAAAGTAAATGCAATAAACTAAGAAGTACTCAAAGTAACTAACTTTACCAGTTATATTGCCATTTTAATTATTCATTTAATCATTTAATATTAAGAAAATGCTACAGTGAATTCCTAATTAGGCATTCAGCGTCCTCAGACAAGAAAAACGTCACCCTCAGGTAATCAGAGTCCAACCCGCAGGTATTTCCCTCAGGCATAACAGAGATTTCCCTTAGTTGTATGAAGTGTCGCCCTCAGGCACAGAAGTCACAACCCTCAGGCATGAAAGGTTTCCCTCAGGCGAAATAGAACGTTTCCCTTAGGCTATAGTAAAACACCGCCCTCAGGCATAAGTAACCAGGCCATGCCCAAAAAATAAACATGCAATTTACATACAATTCCTCTCAAGGAAAAATTAAAGCATATTGAAAACAGGGCATACCCTCAGGTATCCGAGCCAAATGGCTAAATAGAGGAACGCACCCCTAGGGTGGTCCTGGATCCAAGCAGCGATCCAAAACAGCATTTTAATATCACATTTAATTACCTATACGATTATAGGTATTTAAACAGCTATGGCCTCAGCCACACAACACCCAAACATGGGTTCGTGGCACATTAATTCACACAAACACATAATAGTTGGAAAATTAACACCAAGACACTTACCTTTAACACCCAAGAATGATATATGCAAATGAAGATCCTTGATTCGTCCTAGAACGACGTAGATATAAGGTGAGAGAAAACCCGCTTAAACTTAAATAAATTCTCTATAGGAAATAATTGGTAAGAAATACTCTAGGAGAAGGTAGAACTCACCTATATGGTTTCAGGGAGATAGACGGTGCAGAAAACGGATTCCCGACGAGCGCTCGGCAGATCTCCAAAGCTCTGGCCTCCCTCTTCTGCTCCTTCTTCCCATTATAAGCCTTCCCTGTGAACATGGGAGGATACTACCCATTTTAAGCAAAAAAAAAACAAATTACACGGCGTGTACTTCTGAGTACATGGCGTGTACTTCCTTCATTTAATTGTTCATCTGGCAGTTTCCCACCAGTGTGGAACTATTCATCTGCCGACATGACTACACGACATCTCTTCTTGACTACATGGCGTGTTCTGTCGCATAGCTGGACACTACCTTACTATTTTCCTGCTGACTGACTACACGATGTGTAAAGGACCACTACATGGTGTGTAGTCAGTTTCTACACCCTTCTTCGCCGACATGGTCACACGCCCTGTGTACTCATCCCACATGGCCAAAAGTACACGGTGTGTGGAAAAGTACACGGTGTGTACTTCCAAAGTTTGGGATTTTCCCCATTTTCCTTATTTTATCAAAAAAACTTAAGGAAAAATGAAAAGAAGAAACTCGTACCTCATAAATAAGAACCGGGTTCTTACAAGGTCAACAGGGTTAAAGAATCAAATAGATTCCTCAATCATTTTAGTGAAACTCTCAAAATTAATAACGATTTGATGAAAAAACATGGAAAGTTATAGAAGACATAACATGGTCAAAATTCCATCAAGAAAAAATAAAAACATGAGATGATGAAAAAATGGGCTAGAATCCTCACGTGTATTGAAATAATATGTTGGACATCATCGGTGATCATGAGTGAAAATAGTTGTCTAAAAAATATAAAAGTTTTCAAAAAAACATTTTCAAAGAATGGAATAATATCAGAAATCATTTAAGTCATGAGATCAAGGATCAAAGCATTCCAAATAGGAATCATGTGCTCAAACTTCCCCAAGATACAAGTGGTATATTCTCGAATGTATTACTACAAAAATGCAGTTGTTTTCATATGGGTTCAATGATGAAAAAAATGATAGTGTTTTTTTTTCAATTTTATTTTTTAGTTTACATGGTGTTTTTGGAAGCATAAAATATAATATAAAATGAAACACTTCCCTTTGCAAGTGTAGATAGATGCGAAAAGGTTACTTATATCTGATGAAGCTAAAAAATGATTTACCTGTAAAATCTACACAAAGAACAACACATACCCAAATCATATCAAAGAATCCACGCCATAATAAAAAACACATGGATGATAAAAATATGTATGATAAACGATCAAATCTAATGTAATTCTAGAAGAAAACATATTGTAGAAATACAAGCCATTTTATTAACTAAAAAAATTAATTAAAATAAAACTAAACACAGTGAAAGGAAAAAAAAATAAATGATGGGTTTCCTCCCATTGATCACTAATTTTAGTTTGTCTTAATCTAGATATTGTTGAAAATCCACTAGGATCGAATAGAAATATATACCATGCATCTGATTCTTTTGAAATGGGAGTGTATAATCCATGCATTAAAAATGAAATTATCCTAGAAGTTACACAATATCTCAATGGAAACTTATTATTCAAATGGATTTTTGGAATGAAATGAAAATATACCAACTCACAAGGGAATTAATATATCTCATTTGAGAAAAAACTCACTAAATAATTTATGTTTTTGAAAAGGGAATCATTATGAAGATCATGAAAATTTCATTTTTTAATTTTCACAAGAGAAGAAATACCCTTGCCAGAATATTTCAGTGGTCGGCTTAGATCGATCATATCCTTGAATGCAGTATCTGGGTTGATGATGTATCCCAATTATTTTTCACCTCCAACCACTAACATAAGTAAATTCACTAGTTTCCAAATCAATTCATGCTCGACGCATAGAGAAAGTGGGGCAAGCTCAAATGAAGTAGGTGACTCCATTTTTTCAAGATTGGTTTCCTTTTCAAAAGTTTCTTTTATACTTCCCACTTCATATTTATTCATTAGAACATGTGGCACCATGAACTTAGGATCCTCCATGAAATCCCATTCTTCCTTTTTTTTTGTAAAATTATGAGTGTTTTCTACCACTAAATCTAACTGATTTTATGAATCATGAAATGTTTTAGAAGCCTCCATTTTGGAAAAGGTTTTAGACTCATAGATATTTTTAGAAATATTTGATTCAATGTCATTTGAAGTTATGTTCTCTTGCATGTGGAAATCCACAGTGTCTTGGTTCAATTATGACTCTATCATGGTAAAGAAGCATCCTAATTCAATGTACTCTTCATACTTAAAAGGTTTAATTTGATAGAAATTGTATGCTTCCTTTTTCACTTTGGGGTGGATGGGTTGTGAACTCATAGAATAAGGACATGAAGTCAAAAAAATTTAGGGACTATTAAATTCAATAGAGTGGAAGACTGAGATCCCATATTCTATAAATGTGATTAGATTGGAAGAATTAATTTATTATGGAGAGGATTCATCAATGGTATGACAAGAAGAAGGATCTATCAACGTAGTCTCATCATTAGAATCATGAATTTTATGTTGTTTAATTGGAACCTCTAATGAACTTTCCTAAAAATAATTATTCTAAATTGGATCATTGAGTGGAAATGAGGTGGCTAGTTAGACAAGGTGGGTCAGTTTATTTTCTAGATTATTCATTGAGAAAAGAGTATTTTCATTACATTCATCTTGATATTTAAATATCTTATTTCTCTCAGTGGTAAAAGAATGAAACATGTGATCAATTATTGAATCATTTTTTTGCATGAATTATAGATTTCTAAATTTTCTAGAATTCATTGACATTAAAAATGATCAAATGGTGAGTAGGAACTCAAAGTAGAATATGGTGAAGGATTTTTACATGGATCAAGACATGAACATGAATAAAAATAATTATAATAAAAAGGATTACCTGGAGAGATCATGTGTAGTGAATCATTATACATCGTACTTAGAGTTGTGGCTACATAGGGAGGGTATTGATTGTATTTGTATGGTGATGACCACACTATTAAAAAATTATGGGTGTCTTGAATTTTCCGACAATGCCAAAAAATAACTAGAGTAGTAAATTTATTTATTTTTTAATTTTTTCCCTAAATCACCCTTTTTAAGGACTACCTAATGCTACTATTATCCCTAAAAACGGTGCCAGAAATTTAGCACACATTTCTCAACACATCCAATTTGAAAATTCGTAAACCTTATAACTATTTTAGAAGCATCGAGCAAGGTTGAACCACAAAGTGAATGTGAGTGGACACTAGGAATATCCTCTAAGAATAATGTTCAGGCAGACAAGTTTTAAAATTGATTAAAAATTAAAACGTCAAAAAACAAAACAAATATTTAAATAAAATTAATTAAATCAACTAAAGCTATAAAAGCAAACTAAAACAATCTATAGAGAAAGTAGACATAGATAGAAGTGTCATAGTTGTGATGTCTATTCAAGTGCATGCAATGCCAATTATTTAATTACCACATCTGAATATTTATTTATTTAATTATCAGTAATTCAAAATTTAATCAAAATACTATCAGGTCTTATTCTATGATATAGATAGTAGTCTAATTTTTATACAAATCATTCATCATCTCATTTTCTATCCTGGTGAATAATTTGCATGTCATTGTAGTGCTGAATCACTTGATAAAATACCATAACCCATTTCTCACAAAGTAAAAGTATCTACATGTATCAGGTTCACTCACATGAGATTATTGATTAAGTATCACTAATGCTAGTTTGAAGGGAAACACACACAAAATATAAATTTTTCAATTGATATATTTTTTTTTGGAATTCATTCATTTGTGATTTATGATTCCCTCACACATATGATTGATTTTCAAACAAATAAATTCTTTTATGATATCCCACCCATGATTACTTATTAGGTATCACAAGAACGAGCACCAAAGCAGGTGCGCAGGCTCCAAATGACAATTAGTTCAAACATAGATAAAATTAATTAAATAAATATCCAATTAAAAATAATAATTCAGAAGGCAATCAAACATGTTTAAAAAATAATGGCATGCAATTATCTTTACCTTTATCACAACCCGACACCAAGAAAAATAGCCCTTCATGATGACAACACAACACGTAAAATAATAAAAAAAATATCACCATGATCGTGTCGTCACAGTGGTCACCACAAACCACTGCTAATGATCGTAAAATAATAATCATCCACTGATGATCACCACAATATCAAACTAAACCATCGTGATGCCAAAAAAATGATTGGTGCGCTCGCTCTCGACATACAACGCTGATCTCTAGAAACAAATCAGATCCACCACGAACATCGATGTAGTCATGCTCGAACCGCAACAAAAATGCACGATGACCATCACCAAATATAAGACACGTGCAACTGATGTTTCTCATGCAGTCTTGTAGTGGAGAGGAGATTTGGACATGGAGGTTTGGTGCAATTCTACGGAGGTGCATAGGGGGTGAATAAGGAGTGATTTTTTTTTGGGTTTTTAAAAAATAAAAATCTGGGAAAAGGGGTGAGGGTTTCGATATTTTTAAAATTGGGTCTGGGATGCGTGAACACCATTCACGCATCCTTCGCCGCGAAAGGATGCGTCAACGTCGTTCATGCATCTCAGACCTAGGCGGTAATGAGTGAACGACATTCACGCGTCCTTTTCTGACCAGCTAAAGGAAGCGTGAACGCCGTTCACGCATCCTTGCACGGGAAAAGATGCGTGAACGGCGTTCATGCATCCGATCCACGGCAGTGATGCGTGAACGGAATTCACGTATCCTTCATGGACTAGCTAAAGGATGCGTGAACGACGTTCACGCATCTGGCTGAGATTTTCTATAAAATAAGGGGTCCCCCCCCAAAACCCATTGTTCTCTTCTAGTTTTTGTTGCGAAGCTCTGCAAAAATTCTTTCTCAACAAATATTTGCTGCTTTTATTGAGGTAAAATTTCTATTTAATAATTTAATTGTTTAATTGTGTTTATTTATTTCATTTGTATGTTTAATTGTGTGTATGATTTATTTATTTCATATGTAATGCATGAAATGTTTTGTATGATTTAATTTTCTTGATGTTGAATGTTTGTATGATTTAATTTTTTGAATTTATGTTGTCTGAATATTGAATGTTTTATGTTATGTCTAAAATTTTTAATGTTTAGGAAAAGTAATTTATGTTAGAGAAATTTATTTTAATGGATGGTTTTGATGTAAGTGTAAATTAAATTACTTTTATTTACTAGTAATAATATTTTTAATCAATAAAGTATAAAATATATTTACTTATATTTTGAAAAGTAGAAGAATTACCAAAAAACATTACAATTTCATAAAATTTAAAATAACAAAAGTGTTTATTATGTAAATCTCAATTAGATCAGTTATAATAAAATTTATTAAATGTTATTAATAATTATATATATATATACACATGAAGTTAAATTTTTGTAAAAGAGGTGTAGTATTTAATATAGATTTTATATAATACGGATAATATAATAAATATACCAAAAAACACGGTATGAGTGATGACTGATCTTGAGATGACCGATCATGAATAATTGAAATTACATGTTTTATTTTGTGTATGTTGTTATTCAATTTGTAATAATTGCATTTTTTCGCATTGATGACCTGCGATTCATCTCTCAGTAAGTGTAAGGACCTGCGTGTCCGCTTAAAATAATTTATGTATTTCATACCCCTAGACCCCCTCACATGCATGTGAGTAAATTTGTAATTAAAAGACAGACGCCCTGAAGAGGTGTCGACGAAGAGGCATCCCCAAAGAGGTGTCAACGAAGAGGCATTAGAGAACTCGTTCGAGAGGAGGTGTTGCTGTTTGACAGGAGATTGGCGGTTGCTACAATATTTGGTAATAGAGACAGGAGTTTACCTATATAGGTTGTGGTTAGTTTATCGGATAATGATAAACTAATCGCAAGTCTCAAGATCAAGTCATGATTATATATTCATAAGTAATTAAACTTTATGAAACATTATATTACATTTTCTTTTCTGCTAAAATCACAATCACTATACCTTAACAGTGATAAATCAATAAATAAAAAAGTATCAAGATAATCAATTATTCAAAACCAAATTAAATAAATTAAAATTTTAATGTAGTGTATAATATTTTTTAAATTATTTTTTAATAGGTAATTATGTATGCTCAAATATATTGCAACGGTGAGGTAATTTGTACCGAGCAGGGTTTTAGCTACAGTGTACCACCTGTAAAAGTGGTAAATCTCCATGGTTGTATGACATTGGATGAAATTCATAATAAGATTCATAGTAGTTTAAAACTGAGTGCAGGACAAGAAATCACTTCAATTAGATACCGACATCTTCAATATCCTGAGCATCTGTGGCACAACGACTACCCTATAGTCGATGATGAGGATTGGATGGAGGCTTCTCAGTTATTCAGGCAACAGTGTATTAGTGGTTTGATGGAATTATTTATTGTCATTTCTGATATTGATGTGGTGCAATCGATTACTACAGAACCATGCTTTGTGACCTCTATAGAAGTCAGTCCTTCACAGCAGTCTTCTTCAATGCCTCCTTCTCATACGACTCCTATGGAAGAATGTAATGATGAAGATCATCAAAATTTGGAAGGAAATGTAGATGACATCCCTTTCTGTGCTGATATAGTGCATGAAAGTTTATCTGAGGAAGAATAATCTGGGGAGCCAGCAGGAGATGATGTGGTTGGGAATGAACCTTCTGAGGTTCCTTTGAGAGACAGACATCCACTACATCCACCAGTTAGTGGTAATCAGCCTTCAGTTTTGAGTTCCTTAGTTGAAGTAATGTCTAGTGAACAACATTTTGATTGGGATGTCATTACACCAGCTTCTGAATTCCCTGGCATTATAGGGAATATGCCTGCATCAAATGATAATGCCATATATGTTGGGTAGGAGTTCTAAAGTAAACAGGTCATGAAAAATGTGATAAAGCAATACCACATTGAGCGACATTTCACATTTGTGGTTTATGAGTCAAAGAAGACCAAATATCTCATTCGTTGTGAAAAATATGGGTCAGAATGTAAATTTCGATTAAGAGCACTATTTGATAAATATTATGGATGTTGGAAGATAACCAAATTAGAAGGCCCACACACTTGTCTGCATCCCATCTTGGCACAAGATCACTCTTCTCTTGATGTAGAGTTTATATCTACTGTTATTTTTGAGATGATACGAACAATTCAGGATGTTCCTGTTTCCTTTTTTCAGGAAAGAATTCAACAGTTGTATAACTATAAGGTATCATACAACAAAGCTTGGAATTCAAAACAGAAATCCATTGTAAAAGTGTATGGTGATTGGGATGAGTCTTATGCGATGTTGCCACAGCTCATGGAATTGTTGTCTCTCAATAATCAGATTGTTTATCAATTGGACAGTGTTGAGTATGTATCCAAAAATCATCGAGTTGATCGGTCAAAGGTTAAGTTCAATAGGATTTTTTTGGAATTCAGACCGTGCATTGTTGCATTTCCCTTTTGTAAACAATTTATTCAGGTAGATGGCACATTCCTTTATGGAAATTATATAGGTGTTCTACTCATTTCTACCACACAGGATGGTAATCGTGCTCCTCTGCCACTTGCTTTTTCTGTTGTTGAAAAAGAAAATTTTGAATGCTGGAGCTAGTTCTTGGCATGTGTACGTGTTCATGTCACGCAAAAACAGGGCGTGTGTTTGATATCTGATCATCATCAAGTGATTATAGAGGTCGTGAGTAGTGATGGGGTTTCTTGGACTGAGCCAAATGCTTATCACCGTTATTGCATTATACATATTTCAAGTAATGTGCATAAGCAGTTTAGAGATGAGGCCATAAAGAAGGCGATCCTCAAATTGGGTATGGTTTTCTAAACTTTCTTTTTTTAACAAAATTTAATATCCATTTTAATACATTATTATGTTATGCTTTTAGCATATGAACCCCAACAAGAAAGGTTTGATCGACGTCTTGAAGAGATCCGAACAGTTAATGAGGAGGTATATGAATATATGGTACAAATTTCAAAGGAAAAATGGTCATTAGCATACGATGGTGGCATGAGATATGGGCATATGACCACTAATATAGTGGAGTACGTAAATGGGGTCCTCAAGGGTGTGCGCAAACTCCCAATCACAGGGTTAGTGCAAGAGACATTTTTTAGATGTGTTCACTACTTTGTTGACCGGTCCCAAAAGGCCTACCAGAGGATGGAAAATGGAATGCTTTTTACTCAGCATTTTCAAACTGATATTGACCGGATACGGAATGAGGCTTCACGATGGAATGTTATAGCCTTTGACAGGGAAAAGAAGAGTTTTTGGGTAAGACAGTGCTATGACCAGGGTACATGCACTAATGGTGGAGTGTTTGTCGTGATGTTGGACAACAGGTACTGTGATTGTGGCAGCTTTCAGGCATTGTGATATCCATGTGTACATGTTATTGCAGCTTGCGCTTCGGTAAATATATCATGGGAGCCATATGTTGACCCGGTGTATCACATGAGCACTTTGGTTAACTGTTATAGTGCTGCTTGGATGCCTGTTGGTGACTTCCATTCTATCACATTGCCTGCTGATCAACCGACCATCGTACCTGATATTTCCAGGTTTTCATAAGTTGGTTTTGGTTTCATTTATAATTTTTTCAATGTATGTCATTTTTAAAATTATTGGCTTCATGCTACCAGGTTGCGGCCTCGAGGAAGACCGAAGTCAACTCGCATCAGAAATGAGATGGATTGGCCTCGGAAATGAGGAGGGAGAATACGATGCAGTATCTGCCACGCAGAAGGACATACTCGTAAGAGATGTCCCCAAGTGGCAGGACAGAGTTCCACATCTCATCATCCATGATCAAGTCTGTGTACCTGCTCCATTTTTGTGATAAATATAATTTTCTAGAGCGTGAGTTGTACTTTTTTTGGAGGAGTTCAAGTGCCTTGTTTTGGATAAATTAACAAACGTAATTTCACAAAAAAGAAGAAATAATTAATTTTTCACTTTTTTCTGTTAATTTTTAATGTGGAATAATGTTAATTGTTATTTAATGGATAATGGATAAATTAACAAACATAATTTCAAAAAAAAGAAGAAATAATTAATTTTTCACTTTTTCCTGTTAATTTTTAATGTGGAATAATATTAATGGTTATTTAATGGATAATGGATAAATTAACAAACGTAATTTCACAAAAAAGAAGAAATAATTAATTTTTCACTTTTAAATTATGGTTTTCTTATAAGATGTCTAGTTTTAGTAATGGCATCTGAGTGTCTGAGCATCCTTAACTAATGTTGATTGCGAGACTAGGCTAATGTTGATTGTGACACCAAATAAAAATGAATATATCATACTTCCACTATTAATAAGTACCGATGATATCATGTGTGCAGATGGCAGGTTTTCCATTGCTTACATCTCAGGCTACTCATGTATCACGACTGCTTTTAGAGGGACGTCATGTGGCTCCCTTGAGTGTACGTAGATCTCACCATTTTCCATCATACTGCACCACCTCCCACTATCGTCCCACATCTTCATCAAGATGGATTCTATGGAGTAGCGATGTGCGACTTCACATTTCTTGATCATCAGCTCATTGCCGCACTTGTAGAGAGATGGAGACCAGAGTCGCATACTTTCCATTTCAGTGAGGGGGAGATGACTATTACGTTGCAGGATGTGGCCATTATGTTGGGCCTCCCTATCGACGGACATGCTTTGATAGGCCGAGTTCCATCAGATTTTCCTGAGCTTGTTCATAGACTTTTAGACATAGAGGTCCAGGATGATGGCAGGACCATGTCGGTGGTAGATTTGTGGATGCCTTGGTTAGACCAGCACTTCACACATTTACCAGATCCAAAACTTATTTCCATGGGATACTCATGAAATCAAAGTTTGGATCCTTATTAAATTCCTCATCAACTTTGATAAACATCCTCTTTCTGATATCCAGGTAAACCTGAGCAGTTATCTCACCATTTTTATACTTCCGAAATGTAGATGTTTCATTTACCCCGAACCAGGAGTCAAGCTCCTTTGGAAAATCCAGATCATAATCATATTGATAGGCATCTCTATATGCCGGGTCATTTTCATCAACTTCACTCGAGAAGGTGTCTGAATCAGAACCATCTGAGTTTTGTGGATATTCAGGCAGGGGCTCTATAGGAATTGGCTGTGGAGGAACCTCAGGGTCAGGATTTTTGGCCGCAACTGATCTTGTGATGATGGTTCTTTCATAATAGATGTTGTATCTATGTTTCCTAGTTTTCCAGGGGAGTGGAGTGATAAAACCATCTGAGTCTATAATGACTTTTTTGCCTTTTCGATCATTTAGATGAAAATATTCCCCTACTTTAGGTATCTTCTCAACAACAATTTAGAGAGATTCCTCTGAAAGCCCATCTTTGTTAACCACATGACCCTCAGATTTTTCATCTTCCTTCAATGTTAGGTGGGTGGAATCCCTCTTATCAGCATCAAGATGTTCTTGTTGTTTGGTGACAGCAAGAACTTCATTGACAAATTCTGAGAGTGGCTCACGAGGTGTTTGAGAATTCAATTGTACATTTACCCCATCATCTCTTTCCTTGGTAACACAATCAGGGGTTTTTTCTTTTTCCTTAACCACCAGATCATCTTTTCTAATGACAGAATTAGAAGGTCCAGCCATGTTTTCTTGATTATTTTTATACTTTTCTGTCCAAACAGGTTTAAAACTTTTAAAACGCACATTGGCTTTGTCACATTTGTTTGAATTGTGTCCTAATCTGAAGCATTTGGAGCAGTAGTCCGGAAATATTTCATAAAAAACTTCTTGGGAGAATTCAAGGTCTCCACTTTGAATCCAAATACTGGAGGGAAAATGTTGGGAAACATCCAACTCAATACAAATCCTAGCTATTGAGGGTCTTGAAAGCATTTTTGTTGCAAAATCTAACTTCAAAGGATTCCCAATAAGATTAGCAATGGGGAAGAGGGTTGCCTGCTTAAACAGGTGAAGAGGTAACTCTAGGAAGCTAACCCAGATAGGAACAATAGGGGATTCAGATTATGCATCAAACTCAGGAGTCCACTTAAGAATTTTCAATAAACAACCTCCAAAGGACCATGACCTCTTGATCCAAAGCCTATAGTATTCCTCCTCGGATGCGAATTGAAAAACAATGTGTGAGGGGTTTAAGAGACCGATTTGGAATCCCGTAAAGCCTATTTCTTCTAGAGA
This sequence comes from Viscum album, assembly GCA_963277665.1. NCBI lineage: Eukaryota > Viridiplantae > Streptophyta > Magnoliopsida > Santalales > Viscaceae > Viscum > Viscum album. The sequence continues at coordinate 547,519,997 of OY728140.1, forward strand.
TGATCGAAGATACTTCAAAGAAGGCCTTCGATTCATAAGTTTTCCAACCAAGACAAATTTTAAATCAGAAGAAAGCAAGTTTACCTCACTTGCTGAGAATGAAATCGCGGGTTGCCCACAATGTCGAAAAGATTTCGGGCAAACATAAATTTCTTGCGCCACATCAGGTTGAGCAGGAAGCGCATCTTTTGATTTTCCAGTGACAACATCAGAAAACGATCGAGAATCAAGCTTAGGGTTTCCCTTGCACGACGGGTTCTGCAGGAGCGCTCCGTGGGTCTCCATCATTGATCCATAAATAATATGATTAAATTAAATGATAAATATTAATTATATTAATTATTTTGAATTGCAATAGAAGTGGTCATAGTTATGATGAGTGTTGGTTCAGTCCAACCATGCAGAATGCATATGTTGATAAGAATAAAAGGCCACAACAAGTGTAGAAGAATGGAATAATAGTTGGAAAATCTTCCATTGGGAATATGCAAAACAATGTAGTCAAGAAAACTGTGAAAGAAACTATTCCCAAGAATAAGTTTGAGCTAAAATCCAAGGATTATTTCATGACAAATCCTGAAATTCATATCATCTCAAGAAGTTGAAACTTAAGGTATTCCAATCACATTTTATCCATTGTTCTTAATTATATTTCTCATTTCAATTAAGGGGGAGAGCTTGACTGATGGAAAGATGGGATAAAAAGGGGAGATTTATCTTTTCACTTGAACTTTTTAATATATTTGGTGAAGTTTGTGCAGGATTTAGCATTTCATTGATAATTTTGATTATCTACCCTTGGTTAATAATTGATACACTCTGAGCATGATTTTACATGTATGGTTGTTTATGGACAACATTGCAAACTACAATATGAATTAGAAGTTCATTTGGCCAATTTTGAGAAGATACATATTCAGACTTTATAAAAGGAAAAAATTTATACTGGTACGCAATCTAAAGAGTGAGATTATTGAGTATGAATATCAAAACTTAGGTCATGTCCATGACATCACTTCTTCCACCTTATTTAGATAAAATGATATTTTTTAGAGATCACATGCCTTAAAAAAATATTACTCTTGGATCTAGAAATGAAACTCAGAGAACTTAGCATAGTGATGATGTGATCATGGTTCACTTTTTTCATGTAACTCATTTGTTCACAAATATACCAATATTTAATCAGAAAAACAATGAAAAATGAGTATTAGAAAGTATAAAAATTAAGTTTCCACTTTAGAATACAAATGGAACCATATGAGGATCTTTACAGAAATAGATGTTTAACTACAATATATGTTAGAGAATACTCAAGCCATTCTATTAATAATTATTTAATGAATATCTATTATTCATGAATATTTATTAAAAATTATTAACATTATTTCAATATTTTCTATTATTTAATTGATATTTATTAATATTTCTTAATTTTAACATTTAAGTGTATTAGTTTATAATTAATAGTTATACATTTTGAGGAGGATTTGAGTGTTCTATGAGATGCGTGAACGTCATTCACGCATCCCTCCTCTCGGGGGGATGCGTGAACGGCGTTCACGCATCCCGGGCCCAATTTCAAAAATATCGGAACCCTATCCCCTTTTCCAAAATTTTTATTTTTTTAAAACCCAGAAAAAAAAATTGCCAAGAAGCCATGAACTTCTTTACACATAGAGGGCATGGGAAACCCTAAGTGACGACCTCCTAAGCTTTCAAAAAAACCAGGAGAAGCCGCCTCCCAGCCACCCCCCCCCCCCCCTCTTGTGGACTAGCTGAGCAACACCAACGCCAGCAGCTGGGTCTGTCGGCTCATCCTTCCCATGCGCAGCAGCAACCCGGGCTGCCTTCCCTCTTCCTCTCCTCCCTCTGCACGTAGCAGCAAACCAGGAGCTTCCCTCGAACCTCTCTGCTGCATCCCACACCCACTAGGTGTCACACAAGCAACGAGCTTCCCCCATAAGGGCAACCGCCCTCCTCTTGGTGCATGCTTAGACCACAACCAAGGCAGTGCACCCCCTCTCTCATAGCTGCCCAATGTTGTCCCCTCATGTACACATCATAGACCACCGACACCGCCTCTTATCCACCCGCTGAAGCCCAATCACTCCTCATCCTCCTCCACACAACACAATGATGACCTCCTCTACAGCACACATGAAGTAACTCACCGTCCTGACCCTTATTCACGGCAAATTTTTTTTTTTCTGGGTTTTAAAAAAATAAAAAATTTGGAAAAGGGGATAGGGTTCCAATATTTTTGAAATTGGGTCCGGGATGCGTGAATTCTGTTCACGCATCCTTCGCCGCGGAAGGATGCATGAACGGCGTTCACGCATCTCACAGAACACTCAAATCCTCCTCAAAATGTATAACAATTAATTATAAACTAATACACTTAAATGTTAAAATTAATAAATATTAATAAATATAAATTAAATAATAGAAAATATTGAAATAATGTTAATAATTTTTAATAAATATTCATGAATAATAGATATTCATTAAATAATTATTAATAGAATGGATTGAGTATTCTCTAACATATATTGTAGTTAAACATCTATTTCTGTAAAGATCCTCATATGGTTCCATTTGTATTCTAAAGTGGAAACTTAATTTTTATACTTTCTAATACTCCTTTTTCATTGTTTTTCTAATTAAATATTGGTATATTTGTGAACAAATGAGTTACATGAAAAAAGTGAACCATGATCACATCATCACTATGCTAAGTTCTCTGAGTTTCATTTCTAGATCCAAGAGTAATATTTTTTAAGGCATGTGATCTCTAAAAAAATATAATTTTATCTAAATAAGGTGGAAGAAGTGATGTCATGGACATGACCTAAGTTTTGAGATGCATACTAAATACATCAGGTGCACAAAAGTAGTAGAGTGGTCAACAAAAAGCGTGCCACCGATCAGCCTCAAAATATATGCACGTGCAAATCGCAGCACGGTGACGTCATCAGCATCATCTGGTAAATGTGTGAAGTGCTGGTCTAACCAAGGAATCCACAATCTACCACCGACGATGGTCCTGCCATCATCCTGGACCTCTATGCCCAGAAGTCTATGAAAAAGCTCAGGCAAATCTGATGGAACTCGGCCTATCAAATCATGTCTGTCGATAGGGAGGCCCAACATAATGGCCACATCCTGCAACGTAATAGTCATCTCCCCCTCACTAAAATGGAAAGTATGCGACTCTGGTCTCCATCTCTCTACAAGTGCGGCAATGATCTGATGATCAAGAAATGTGAAGTCGCACATCGCTACTCCATAGAATCCAGCTCGAAGAAGATGCGGGACGATAGCGGGAGGTGGTGCAGTATGATGGAAATGGTGAGATCTACATACACTCAAGGGAGCCACAAGACGTCCCTCGAAAAGCAGTCGTGATACATGAGTAGCCTGATATGTAAGCAATGGAAAACCTGCCATCTGCACACATGATATCATCGGTACTTATTAATAGTGGAAGCATGATATATTCATTTTTATTTGGTGTCACAGTCAACATTATCCTAGTCTCACAATCAACATTAGTTAAGGATGCTCAGACACTCAGGTTCCATTACTAAAACTAGACATCTTATAAGAAAACCATAATTTAAAAGTGAAAAATTAATTATTTATTCTTTTTTGTGAAATTACGTTTGTTAATTTATCCATTATCCATTAAATAACCATTAATATTATTACACATTAAAAATTAATAGGAAAAAGTGAAAAATTAATTATTTCTTTTTTTTTTGAAATTACGTTTGTTAATTTATCCATTATCCATTAAATAACCATCAACATTATTCCACATTAAAAATTAACAGGAAAAAGTGAAAAATTAATTATTTCTTCTTTTTTGTGAAATTACGTTTATTAATTTATCCAAAACAAGGCACTTGAACTCCTCCAGAAAAAGTACAACTCACGCTCTAGAAAATTATATTTATCACAAAAATGGACCAGGTACACAGACTCGATCATGGATGATGAGATGTGGAACTTTGTCCTACCACTTGGGGACATCTCTTACGAGTATGTCCTTCTGCATGGAAGATACTGCATCGTATTCTACCTCCTCGTTGCCGAGGCCAATCCATATCATTTCTGATGCGAGTTGACTTCAGTCTTCCTCGAGGCCGCAACCTGGTAGCATGAAGACAATAATTTTAAAAATGATAGACATTGAAAAAATTATAAATGAAACCAAAACCAACTTATGAAAACCTGGAAATATCAGGGACGATGGTCGGTTGATCAGCAGGCAATGTGATAGAATGGAAGTCACCAACAGGCATCCAAGCAGCACTATAACAGTTAACCAAAGTGCTCATGTGATACACCGGGTCAACATATGGCTCCCATGATATATTTACCGAAGCGCAAGCTGCGATAACATGTACACATGGATATCTCAATGCCTGAAAGCTGCCACAATCACAGTACCTGTTGTCCAACATCACGAAAAACACTCCACCATTAGTGCATGTACCCTGGTCGTAGCACTGTCTTACCCGAAAATTCCTCTTTTCCCTGTCAAAGGCTATAACATTCCATCGTGAAGCCTCATTCCGTATTCGGTCAATATCAGTTTGAAAATGATGAGTAATAATCATTCCATTTTCCATCCTCTGGTAGGCCTTTTGGGACCGGTCAACAAAGTAGTGAACACATCTAAAAAATGTCTCTTGCACTAACCCTATGATTGGGAGTTTGCGCACACCCTTGTGGACCCCATTTACGCACTCCACTATATTAGTGGTCATATGCCCATATCTCATGCCACCATCGTATGCTAATGACCATTTTTCCTTTGAAATTTTTACCATATATTCATATACCTCCTCATTAACTGTTCGGATCTCTTCAAGACATCGGTCAAACCTTTCTTGTTGGGGTTCATATGCTGAAAGCATAACATAATAATGTATTAAAATGGATATTAAATTTTGTTAAAAAAAGAAAGTTTAGAAAACCATACCCAATTTGAGGATCGCCTTCTTTATGGCCTCATCTCTAAACTGCTTATGCACATTACTTGCAATATGTCTAATGCAATAACGGTGATAAGCATTCGGCTCAGTCCAAGAAACCCCATCACTACTCACGGCCTCTATAATCGCTCGATGACGATCAGATATCAGACACACGTCGTTCACGCATCTTTTCCTGCACAAGGATGCATGAACAGCGTTCACGCTTCCTTTAGCTGGTCAGCAAAGGACGCGTGAACGCCGTTCACGCATTACCGCCTGGGTCCGGGATGCGTGAACGGCGTTTACGCATCCTTCCGCGGCGAAGGATGCGTGAATGGCGTTCATGCATCCCAGACCCAATTTTAAAAATATCGAAACCCTAACCCCTTTTCCCAAATTTTTATTTTTTAAAAACCCAAAAAAAAATCACCTCTGGCTTCTTGCCATTTTTCCTACACACCCAAAAAAAACAAAATTTAAAACTAAAAAAAATCAAAATCAAAAATTAAAACTACTAATTATCTAAATGTTAATAAAACAACAATAACAACAACAACAATAATAATAATAGAATTAGAATTAAATAATGAAATATTATACTAATTAAATAAAAACAAAGAAAATATTAAAAGAAAAAAGTAAAAAAAGGTGAATATATATATAAATATATTTATGCACATGTAATAAAATATGATAATAAAACTACAACTAATAAAAATATTATACTAATAATAAAGAAACTATTTTATTAATATTACAAAAAATAATAAAATAAAATAAAATACTAATATATTCAATTAAAATATATACTAAAAAATATTAATAAAAAAACTATGATTAATGGAACTAATAATAATAATAGTGTTAAATAAAATATATAAAATTAATAAAAATAATAAAAATACTAAATTACTAAAATTAGTTAATAAAAATGTAAAAAATACTACAAAACTATAAAAACAGTCTAAAAATGATAAAAGCGGTTATAAAAAAATTAAAACTAAATTAAATATATATATATAAAAAGACTAGAAAAATTCATGCACATCACTTTCCTTTGACAATTTTTTTCCAATGGTGACTTGTTTCATTCCTTTTCTAATTGTTTCTAGTGGTGTGTAAATTATAAATAACACTAAGTAAATTAATTCCAATGATGGGTAAAATTATTTTTCAATGGTGAATCATTTTTCCACCACCATGTATTTTTTCTACCACCAGTGAAGATTTCTTCATGCTCTGTTTTTCATCATTTTTTATATTTTGATGAACTACATACATTTTATAATTATTTTAAGTGTTTTATTAATTTATAAAATTAATATATATTTTATTTAAGTCAAGAAAGTGTTATTATAATATTTTAATGAGTTTTAAAATGTTATTAATTTTTTTCATTATTGTTACGTAACACTTACAACCTATTTAAGTAATATTTATTATTTAATATTTTAAGTTAATTTCATTGACCGATGCATTTATAAATTATTATTTAATGACATTAAATATATTCAAACAGATTATATGGTTTTTAAAGTAGTATAATTATTTTTTAAATTACATATTGTTTTACATTAAATTGTATTTAATACTTCATATAAATAGTATTATGATTTTTATGGGATTACTTTGAATTATTATTTTTTTCATTTACCGAGTTATTCAAATAAGTTTTAATTGGTCTTCATGTTTTAAATTCAAACGAATTTTGTTACTTTTATTATGGAGGATAATTTTATCTCTCCTGAATAATTGAACTATTTTTAGTTAGAATTGCTTTACCCGGAGATAGGTTTGTTTTTTCTATTTTATAGATCCTATTTAAAGGTATGAGGACATTTCAGGGATTTCATCAACTAACCTCTTCTTTGATGCTCTATTTTTTCTTGAGAAAAAATGTTGTGAACTTTGAACCTGTTGTAAAATTTTGCAAAGTCTTATGATACTCTATTTAATCACCTGGACATTCTCTCAAGTGTGGAATTACTTCTTCTTCAACTTCTACTACCTTGAAGAGACATGTTAATCCAATTATCAAGAACCATTACCTACGATTTTATTATTTAACTTCTATTTATTTTGGTTTCTTGAGTTTGTAACATTATTTCTCATCTCTCACACACACTCGGTTTTTCTATATATGATTTTACATGAAAAATCAGTATTTCTTCTTCTCTTCCCTAGGTTGTGACTCCTAGATTCTAAAGTCAGAATACGAGGGTTGTAACTCCCTCTATCTAAATTTAGGACTATTTGGGTTGTGACTCCCACTATCTAAAGTTAGGTTGTAAGGGTTGTGACTCCCCATACAAAAATTAGTATTGTGATTATACCTCAACTAGAAAAGGAATCTCTAATTGGGTTATGATTCCCTCTTAAAAATCACTTTAGGGCACATGTATCTCTTTCCTAGTAGAGAGGTATAAGAGTATAGTAGTCCCACTTTGAACTAAACCACTATAAAAAACATATTTATGTTCTTTACTTTTTCTGTTGCTAATTAATTATAATAATTAACTTTAATAATCAATTTTATTAATAAATTTAGTTGATTAAATTTTTTTATCTGGTCTATTCATCCCCCTATAGCCCATCCTTTATTACCCTATCCAACTTAATAATTAGTATTAAAGGATAACCTTATTAAATAATATTTTAGCTTGATTATTCTCTTTTTTGATACATTTCAATCTATATCAAAGGTTGTTCCTTTTGAAATAATTCAATACCTTTATAGATTCTGATTTTATTTTATTTGTGCTAACCTATTCTTAGACCTCACATTCTAAGAAAAAAGATCTTTTAATATGGCAAGATTGAACCCAAATGATGCTTGGATTCCTCAAAAGCCACCTCACTTTGATGGTAATGATTATGGCTACTGGAGATCCTGAATGGAGGCATACCTCAAACATTTGAGAATTGAGCACTAGTCAATCATGTAAAAATAGTATACTATACCTAAATCTGACCTGGATACACTTACTAGAAATGATTAAACTAGATATGTTTTAAATTAAAAAGTTGTTAATATTTTATATTGTGATATTAACAGAAGTGCTTTTAGTCACATGTCTTCTTGTAAGACAACTCATGGAAATTGGAAGATATTACAAGTCACTCACCTCGTCTATGAAAAATTAATCCAAACCAATCATGGAATTCATCATGTTGTGTACCAAGACTTCAAGAAGGGTGAAGATGAAACTATAAATAAAATGTTCCTTCAAGTCACAAACATTGTGAATGGAATGAATTCACTTGGAGAAGCACTCGAAAACCTAGTAATTTTTGAATGAGTCCTATGAGCCTTACCAAATAAATTTCATGTAAATAAGGTTTCCATTTATGAAAGAAATAAAATCAAAGAGTATACCCTAGATGAATTGATTGGATCACTGGTTAAATATGACTTGGAACTAAAAAACATAGCTGATGAGGAGACAAAAATTAGAAATGGTGTAGCTTTAAAATTTGTAAATATTGTTACTACTGACTCTTTTGATTCTAATCTACAGAATATTGAAAATGAAGACATGGGTAAAATTGTCATTGGAGCTTACAAAATAATGAAAATGAAAGGATTCAAAAACTAGTTTATAAGAAACCCTCAAAAAGAAAAACACAAGAGAGATAAGAAATGTGGTTTGAATTACAATGCTTTAGATGTAACTTTTTATGAGTACAATATGAAAGGGAATATCAAGCCTGAATTTCCTAAACTAAGAGTAAATAAAAATACAAAAATAAGGATAAAAAGGAATTGAAAAATAGTTGGAGTTGTAAAAAAGAATCAAATTCTAGTGAAAAATCTAGAAATGAAAAATAAACTTACAACTTGTTCTTCATGGAATCACTGGATAAGGTTATAAATTGTGGTTTTTATTCTGGATGTTCTGATTCTAACTATGATTATGAAAACCTTAATGTTTTTGAATTAAATAAATAAATTGAAATATTAATAAAATATATTTTCAAAGATTTTGATTTATATAATAATATTAAGTAAAATAATGAGACACTTGATTCTAAAAATGAATTAATTTTACAAGAAAATGAAAAGTTAAGAAACAATGCTTCTGCTTCTCATTCCATATTTTATGACAATTTACAATATGCTCAAGATTTGAATGGAAAATTGAAAAATTAAATTGATAGTATCAAATAAAGTTTATCTACTTTTATATAATTTCTTGAAAAATATCATAAGATGATGTATTTGAATAAATTAAATAAAAATAAATTTGGTTTTGGTTATGATAGAATATTACCTCAAAAATTAAAACCTGTTTTTTAAAAGTAAAAATGGTTTTACTTATACCGTTATTTTTTTAAATGTGGTATGAAAGGTCACTATGAAAATAATTGTTCACTTAGATGCAAACAATCTTGGGTATTTACAAAAACTAATATTTCTAAATCCTTGTTATCAAGAGTACCTTACAATACTTATTTAAACTCTGTATGGTTGCCTAAAAATTATATTACTAATTCTATTTGACCTAAAGTATCTTGGGTTCCAAAATTGTCAAGTAATTTATTTTTTTATGAAAAAATGACTTAGATGTCTCAAGAACAAAATATGGTACATGGAAAGTAGATTCTCTAGGAATTTGACTGAAGACCCATCAATTTTTACCACTTAAAATATATGTGATGGAGGAACTCTTACATTTGGAGATAATTCCAAAGGAAAAGTAAAAATGTTTTGGTAAAGTTGGTATTTAAAATTCTATTTTTATTTCTAAAGTTTTATATGTTGAAGTTTTAAAACATAATTTAATTAGTATATCACAAATATGTGATGATGGATTGGAAGTTAAATTTCAAAATGATAAATAATTAGTTTTAAAGATGGTTCTTTATTATTTTATACAAATAAAAAAGAAAATATTTATACTATTTATTTTGTTGAAATAACTATTCAACATTTCAAGTTTTTGAATTATGTATATAATGAAAATATCCTTTGGCATAGACATTTAAGTAATGTTAATTTCATAATGTTACATATGCTCTTAAAACATGAGAATCTATTACAGCTTCCTTCCTTGAAGAAAGAGCATCTCCATGTTTGTGACATTTTCATGAAAGGAAAGTAATGTAAAATTTATTTTAGACCTATCAATAAAATAAGTACTAATAGAACTTTACAGTTAGTACATATTGATATTTTTATTCCTACTTAAATTTATAGCCTTGGTGGAAATAAATATACTTTAGTTATTATTGATTATTATAGCAGATATACATGGGTATACTTTCTTACTCATAAAAATGATACTTTATCTAGATTTATTATTATTTTTTAATTTAGTTCAAAATGAAAAGGTTTTATGATTATTTCTATTCTTAGTGATAAAAAATATGAATTTTAAAATCTATATTTTTGAAATTTTTTGTAAAAACAATGGTTATTTTCATAATTTTTATGCTCCTAGAACACCACAACAAAATCATGTTGTAGAATGAAAAAATATAACTCTTATTGAAATGGATCTGTCACATAAATGACTTATTTTAAAGTTAAATTCCATTTAATTTCTATTCATGCTTTGTTTTGAGGGTTTCCCAAGCATTTATGGAGGAATGGGTGAGTTTTTATGAATTGGGACAAACCGTGAGCCCAATTCCGGATTTAAAAATAAATTTTGATTCCTTTATAACTTCTTCATTTTTCAACATTTTTCATCCATTTAAGTTTCTAATTGTCATCCCCTGACATATTAACACCTCCATATTTATTTGGACCATTTATAAATCCATAATCATGGTGGATATGGGTTTTTATTTAAGGAATTGGGCCTGGACGAAATCCCATTTTCTTCATTAAAAATAAATTTTAATTCTTTAATATCTCCTTCAATATTTGCGTTTTTTCGGTGATTCCAACTCTCACCCGAGCCCACTTAACTAAGGCGCGCCCCCATTCCCTCCTCCCACAATTTGGAGCTTGATAGTATAATGAAAATGGTCTAACCGTCTCTTGATTTCAGAAATCATCCAGATTTGGAGAGGTAAATTGATCCTTTCATAACTCCTTATATTCTTACTCTTTTTCCCCCATTCCAATTACTACATGACCTTCTCATTCTTTTTAGAATATAAATTAAATTTTTATCTGTTTCAAAATTCATATTATGGTCGATTTTGGGTCGTTTTCTTCAGGATTGTTTTGGGTAAGTGATTCCTTCTTGGTTTCTTCCTTTTCCCTTAGGGTTTCCTCTCTCTTTCATTATGTTCTAAAATTTCCAGAAGTTAGGGTTTGATCCTAGGGTTTCATTTGGTGTATTTGTGGTCAAATATTGTGATCTAGGTCTGAATTTATCTTCCTTGTGGTGTGGCGGTTGTGCGGTTGACGTTTCGAACCAAGTTTTGAGGGATTTGACACTTCCGGTAGGTGATTCTGTGTGTAATCATTTCTAGATGATTTAGTTTGCTTGAATTACTTATTATTCATTTTAATAATATGCTGTGTGTGGTGAAAAAAAATTTTATGTTGGATTTGGTTAAGCATTTATTTTTATAGTTTCATTTTAGCTTAAAATTTGGTGTTTTTCATGTGTAACCCTTTGGGTATTGTTTAGGATTGTTTTATAACATATGAATTTGGTTTAATAAATCTTGTTTGGGATGAAAATTCTGATTTTGTGGGGTATTGGTGTGCCTCTAGGTATTAAAGAGTTTTTTAAGGGTTTAAGGTGTAAAACTTTATTGTACTTCTTGAAAGTGATTTTGAAAACATGTGCGTTTCATGTGGATCTTTTGTGCTATTGTTTGAGGTGTTTGTATAACACATGGGGGTTGTTTAATAAATGTTTTTGGGGCTTCTAATTTTGTTTTGAATTTGTATTGGTGTGATTTTGTCCTTGAAATATGTTTTTGAAATGGTTTTTATTTGAAAATCTTTGGTACACTATTTAGAATTGTTTTATGAAAGTTTTGAGTGGTTTAATGATTTATGTAAGAGGTGAAACAATATTGGAAAACTGTTTTGGATTGTTTATACTTTCAAATGATCCATTTTAAATGTGAATACTTCTGTTATGTTATGTTCATCATATTTTTAGGGACTTCATAAAATTTTTATGGGATGTGTTGGATTGTGAAAGTTATGAAAAAAGTGTTGTGGGCTATTTTGGTGTGAGTCTGATTTCAAAATGCATTTGAATGAAAAGTGTAATTTGTGACTTATGTGATGTACATGGGGATTTTTGGTTAATGTGTGATGTGTAAGTGATATATACATGTGAAAACTATATTTCTTGGCTTGTTGAACATGTTTGATCACAAAGGGAAAACCCGGGTATCTAGGTGGGTGGACGTGTACTAGTATGATAGTGAATCCGTGGGGTTTGGCCTCAGTTTCACTTATCAAGATTGATGCTTACAACTCTAACTAAACTATGATGATGATGATTAGGGACCACTAGGTTATGGTTATGTTCCCTACTAGTGGCTCATGCACGAGAACGGATATTGTGATGGTTACTCTCACCGAGATACGAGGTACCTGGGACCCAGAACGAGCTAGTGCCTAGGGGTTATTTCCTATTTCTTGTGCTCATTATTTACTTTGTACTTACCGTTGGCATATGGTATAGTTTTCTGGAAAATTCAGTAGTGTTGACATTATTCTTAAAAGTGTTGATTCTTAATGATATCCCACTTGAAAACTTTTTTTTTTAGTTTCATCTTTTAGAAATTGTAACTAGCATTTTCTGTTTATGAAAACTTGCAAGCTTTTTGTCTTTGAATGTTTATTACATGGAATATCTTAGTGGTGGTATCCTACTGGGCATTGTCTCACACCCTACTTACACCCTTGGGTTTAAGTAGATTTGGATATTTTGTTGTTTCAGGTTTGGATACAGTTTTTAGTTCCAGTGGTTCGGGTTTCTAGCTTGTCCTTGGTGGTGAAGTTTTGTGGAGATGGCTTGAGGGTGGTTCCCCTTGACATGAGGGTTATTGGGCTGTTTAATTGTGATTTTGTACCTTTTTATAGTCTTGTTGAGTTGTTTTAAAATATGTAATCCAGTTCTAAATTTTTTAAAAGATGGTTTTAGTTGAAAAATCCAGATTCGTTTTATTGAGTTTGTTTGTTGTTTAATGTTATAAACTTGGGTAAATCGTTCCCAAACATCATTTTATGATACCCAGGCACTTGTTCCAGCTTGTGGGGATCAGGAACGCTCTTCGGGCCTTGGAACGGGCCATTTTTGGTGCCGGTTTGATGGTGACCAGATTCGGTTCGTGACAAAATGGTATCAGAGGAGGTTTGCTCTCTTTGGGTCATATTATTTGGGGAATAGTCGAGATAGTCTGAAGTTAGGATTTTTGGGACTTGTAATTTTTGTTATGAGTAGTGTTGCTGATCACCACACCTCATGACAGGATTCAAGTCTCCAGGGGATGTCGGGACCTTTTAGATTCCTTTGGTTTTCTTGGTTTGATGATGATTAGGGGAAATGAAAAGAGAGTTGGGTTAATGGTCTTAGTGAGCTCACAGGGCCTGGCAAGCCATGTGAAGCTGGGGATATTCCCTAGAACACTCTCTGTGATATTGAAGTGATTGGAATATGGCCGCCAACCATATTTCCAAGTCACCCACTGAAACTAGTTTCCTCTCGCATTGTTTTGTGCTTTAGTTTTGAAATCTTAGAACTTTGGTTTTAAGGTGACTTGGTTTTAAGAAGCGTAAAGTTTTTATGAAATTATTTTCAAATAAAGAGGGAATGGTTTGGTTTATGAAATGATGGAACTAAATTTTCAGAATTTTTTTTGAAATGTAAAATGGTGTGCTTACACCTCTTTGAAAGCAGGAACTATATTGAAGTTGGTTTTGAAAAGTGTTTCCAATAGAGTTTTCTAAACAATAAGAGTGTGTTTTATTGGGATGAGATGTTTTGAAATTGATGTGAATATCTTGAAAGTGAGTTATTTTCTAAATGGTTGTGACTTTCTGAAAATTTTTAGAAGATGTGAGTTGGGATTTTGATCTCGTGGTTAGCGGTTATAAGAAAAAAGGATGTGTTGGTTGACAGTTTTGGTTTTGAAAAGTGGAAAAAAAAAATTTTAACCTTTGTTATTTCCATTAGCGACCACATGCATGGGGTTATATGGGATGATGGATGGTTGATGGCATGACTCGATGAGTGTCGGGACGGATATGAGGAGTGTGTCTGGTGTGGCACAAAAACATGCATGTGTGAGGCCCATGGGGTACCATTGGTCGATACTCTTACCGTTGAACCACTTGTTTTCAAAGAAATGGTTCTAAAGAAAAACATGATGTATTGATGAATATTTTGGGATGGTTTGTATTGTGGGTTTTTGAAAATGTTGTTTTTGTGGGATGTTTTTTTAGTCCAATAACCCCTCCTATTTGATCTGCGTTTTGGGTTTATGTTTGGTCGGTAAGTTGGGTAGAAGGACCGGTTAATAGTCTTCTCTGAGATATGTTTCAGGACACCTTTATGGTGGTTACCTTCATGTGTTTGGATCTGGTTTATGTTTTTTTGACCAATGGACCACCTTGGTTGGGTCTTTGGGTTCTCCCGTTGGATAAGGTACGCCCCCATTTAGGGTTAGTGCACAACTGAAGTGAAACTCGGATTGTTTCGTTGTTGGAAAATCCTCTAGTTGATCAATGTAAGGAATATTTTCTTGATCTTTGTAGAATGAGTCCACACCATTTTCATCCTTGGTTTTTTTTTTATCCTCTTGTTGTGGAAGAGTGCTCGTGGATGGTTAAAAGAGAACATAGTTTCTTAAGCTACCTGATTCGTCGAAGGTGGAAGTTGTCTGGGGTTGTCAGTATGGATAGTGTCTAAGAGGGCCTCTGAGTCCTTCATAGTCTCTTCGAAGAAAGAGTTCACAATAAACTAACAGTGTGGGAAATCTGGTCACGAGAAGATATTGTGGCCACTTTCTAGAATTATGTGTTGTTTGGGGATGTTGTATAAGGTCCCTCTCCATGCATTGTTTATATCAGTCACAATGGTAATGTTCGGTGATGCCTTATGATGTCATGTGCTCGATTGACCATATAGGTGAATGTAGTGAAATACTCTGAGAGTCCCTGTTATGTTGGGAGAATTTCTCCCTTGTAAAAACTTCAAAATCATCCATTTTAAAGGAATGTGAGTGTAGGTGTTCTTTACTTCTATTGTTTCTCACCTGAAGAAACAAGGTGTGATGTGTGGGCATCTTCTTAGCCCTCGTTTCAGTGAAATATTGGGATATGGTAAAGTGAGTTTGGAATGTGTTATGTCCGGAAAACTTATCTGGGATTGCGGTGTAGTTTTTGGTGGCACCGAAAGAAGAATTCTCATTCAGTGGGATTCCAAAGACTAACTGCAAGGCCGAAGATGCTTCAATCATTTGAGCTCCAGCCATAGGTCTCAGAGAGAAGCTGTCTCGTAGTCAAGGGAAATCACAGGGTCATTTAAACCCTTGTACAAAGTCTTATCCTAAATATGAAAGATAGGAAGTGTTTAAACCTATGGTTTCATTATATTTCTTCTGTTTTTCACGTTTGGTTTAAATAGGTGTAGGGACTTATACCCATGACATCGCCCAATGTCATTACCTCCCCCTTTGGTTTCCATTGAGTATTTGGAGAATGGTTGGAAATTTGGCTAGACAGGCTGAGCACATGGTTTGTGAATGATTAGAAGAGACTGTGTGCCTAGAATCCATGTAGGAATATTGATCAACACAGTTAGTTCATGGTTTCACAAACTATGCGGACTAACCGTGCAACCTTCCCAAATCTTGAAATTTTTGGGTTTTTTTTGTGCTGAC
The DNA here is from genome assembly GCA_963277665.1 of Viscum album. NCBI lineage: Eukaryota > Viridiplantae > Streptophyta > Magnoliopsida > Santalales > Viscaceae > Viscum > Viscum album. The sequence continues at coordinate 547,535,788 of OY728140.1, forward strand.
ACATGCTAGTCGGTTAAGATGGCTAGTTCTTATGGTGGGGAGAACCACTATGATTATCATGTATTTTCCTTCGGAAATTTTGAATGGAAGTCTAACCTATGTACTAGGGAGTCCGTTCAGGATTCCCCCTATTAGTGTCCTGATTTTGTCTCAGAAAAAAAAATTATTGGTTGTCTCTTATGGTGGGGAGCGTATTTGTGTCCCCCCGTACCAGTAACATACATTTATCCATGGTCTTAGCTTGGTGTAGATAGACTTTTTCAGAGCTATCTAGCTACAAACATCTTTCTTGGGTAAACTTTGGGACTGGAGAGCGCCCAATGGATTAGTTAAAGTAAGGTATGTGTAGCCTTGTTCAATGTTATTATTCGTTTGGGTGAATTGCTTGAGTCTTATTCGGATAGTGTTTGAGGAGTTTTCTTTTGGGATAAAGTATGAATGTGATTGATCATTTCAGGAAAGTGGTATATGTTTTGGTTGTGAGAGTAATCCTTAATTGATCACTAGAGGTGTTTTGGCCTTTGGGGGTGAAACCTGGCAAAGGAGTACCTCTTGGTTTCTTAGTTGGGTTTGGTTGTTTCTTTCTCCTTGATGTGACTTTCTGGGGTGGAAATTTTTCATGGTGGGGAGAATTATCACATAAATGACTTATTTTAAAGTTAAATTCCATTTAATTTCCATTCATGCTTTGTTTTGAGGGTTTCCCAAGCATTTATGGAGGAATGGGTGAGTTTTTATGAATTGGGCCAAACCGTGAGCCCAATTCCAGATTTAAAAATAAATTTTGATTCCTTTATAACTTCTTAATTTTTCAACATTTTTCATCCATTTAAGTTCCTAATTGTCATCCCATGACATATTAATACCACCATATTTATTTTGACCATTTATAAATCCATAATCATGGTGGATATGGGTTTTTATTTAAGGAATTGGGCCTGGCCGAAAGCCAAATTTCTGCATTAAAAATAAATTTTAATTCTTTAATATATCCTTCAATATTTGCGTTTTTTCGGTGATTCCAACTCTCAACAGAGAAAATTTAACTAAGGCGCACCCCCATTCCCTCCTACCACAATTTGGAGCTCGATAGTATCATGAAAATGGTCGAAACTTCTCTGGATTTCAGAAATCATCCATATTTGGAGAGGTAAATTGATCCTTTCATAACTCCTTCTATTCTTACTCTTTTTCCCCCATTACAATTCCTACATGACCCTATAATTAGTGTTCGAATATCCATTAAATTTTTATCTGTTTTAAAATTCACATTCTGGTTGATTTTGGGTCGTTTTCTTCAGGATTGTTTTGGGTAAGTGATTCCTTCTTGGTTTCTTCCTTTTCCCTTAGGGTTTCCTCTCTCTTTCATTATGTTCTAAAATTTCCAGAAGTTAGGGTTTGATCCTAGGGTTTCATTTGGTGTATTTGTGGTCAAATATTGTGATCTAGGTCTGAATTTATCTTCCTTGTGGTGCGGCGGTTGTGCGGTTGACGTTTCGAACCAAGTTTTGAGGGATTTGACACTTCCGGTAGGTGATTCCATGTGTAATCATTTCTAGATGATTTAGTTTGCTTGAATTAATTATTATGCATTTTCATAATATGCTGTTTGTGGTGAAAAAATTGTTTATGTTGGATTTGGTTAAGCATTTATTTTTATAGTTTCATTTTAGCTTAAAATTTGGTGTTTTTCATGTGTAACCCTTTGGGTATTGTTTGGGATTGTTTTATAACATATGAATTTGGTTTAATAAATCTTGTTTGGGATGAAAATTCTGATTTGGTGGGGTATTGGTGTGCCACTAGGTCTTAAAGAGTTTTTTAAGGGTTTAAGGTGTAAAACTTTATTGTACTTCTTGAAAGTGATTTTGAAAATGTGTGCGTTTCATGTGGATCTTTTGTGCTATTGTTTGAGGTGTTTGTATAACACATGGGGGTTGTTTAATAAATGTTTTTGGGGCTTCCAATTCTGTTTTGAAATTTTATTGGTGTGATTTTTTCCTTTAAATATATTTTTGAAATGGGTTTTATTTGAAAAGCTTTGGTACACTATTTAGAATTGTTTTATGAAAGTTTTTGAGTGGTTTAATGATTTATGTAAGAGGTGAAACCATATTGGAAAACTATTTTGGATTGTTTATACTTTCAAATGATCCATTTTAAATGTGAATAGTTCTGTTATGTCATTTTTATCATATTTTTAGGGACTTCATAAAATTGTTAAAGGATGTGTTGGATTGTGAAAGTTATGAAAAAAGTGTTGTGGGCTATTTTGGTGTGAGTTTGATTTCAAAATGCATTTGAATGAAAAGTGGAATTTGTGACTTATGTGATTTACATGGGGGTGTTTGGTTAATGTGTGATGTGGAAGTGATATCTACATGTGAAAACTATATTTCTTGGCTTGTTGAACATGTTTGAGCACAAAGGGAAAACCCGGGTATCTAGGTGGGTGGATGTGTACTAGTATGCTAGTGAATCCGTGGGGTTTGGCCTCAGTTTCACTTAGCAAGATTGACTCTTACAACTCTAACTAAACTATGATAATGATGATTGGGGACCACTAGGTTATGGGTATGTTCCCTACTAGTGGATCATGCACGAGAATGGATATTGTGATGTTTACTCTCACCGAGATATGAGGTACCTGGGACCCAGAACGAGCTAGTGCCTAGGGGTTATTTTCTATTTCTTGTGCTCATTATTTACTTTGTACTTACTGTCAGCATACAATATAGTTGTCTGGAAAATTCAGTAGTATTTACATTATTCTTAAAAGTGTTTATTCTTAATGATAGCCCACTTGAAAATGGTTTTTTTTTAGTTTCATCTTCTAGAAATTGTAACTAGCATTTTCTGTTTATGAAAACTTGCAAGCTTTTTGTCTTTGAATGTTTATCACATGGAATATCTTAGTGGTGGTATCCTACTGGGAATTGTCTCACACCCTACTTACACCCTTGAGTGTAAGTAGATTTGGTTATTTTGTTGTTTCAGGTTTGGATATAGTTTTTAGTTCCAGTGGTTCGGGTTTCTAGCATGTCCTTGGTGGTGAAGTTTTGTAGAGATGGATTGAGGGTGGTTCCCCTTGCCATGAGGGTTCTTGGGCTATTTAATTGTGATTTTGTACCTTTTTATAGTCTTTTTGAGTTGTTTTAAAATATTTAATTCAGTTCTGAATTTTGTAAAATATGGTTTTAGTTGAAAAATCCAAATTCGTTTTATTGAGTTTGTTTGTTGTTTAATGTTTATAAACTTGGGTAAATCATTACCAAACATCATTTTATGATACCCAGGCACTTGTGCCAGCCCGTGGGGATCGGGAACGCTCTTCGAGCCTTGGCACGGGCTGGTTTTGGTGCCGATTTGATGGTGACCACATCCAGTTCGTGACAGGATCAAACAATGGTAAGTGAATATAATTTTCCTAGATATTTTTGGGTTGAGCCCATTTTTGTTGTTTGTTATATTTCAAAGAGAATTTTTATTATACCTTTGTTAAATAAAATTCGTTATGAATTATTTAAAAATAAAAAACCTAAATTTGGTTAATTTAGATCTTTTGGTTATAAATTTTTTATTTTAAATTCAAAGGATAATTTAGATAAATTTGATTCTAAAAGTGGTAAAGGTATTTTTCTTGAATATTCTAATAATATTAAAGCTTATAGAGTTTATAATAAAAGAACTATGATTATTGAAGAATATATTCATGTTATTTTTATGAAAATAATGTTAAATTAAATTCTGATTCTAATGGTTTTGATGATGAGTTTAGAGATTTTAATTTTGGTGAAGAAAACCCTCAAGATAAGGATGAATCAATTGAGGGAGAGAATACTCCTTATAAACCTAATCCAAGATCATGGAAGATTCATAAATATCATATTTTTGAAAATGTAATTAGAAATATTGATTCTGGTATTAAAATAAGAAATTATGATTTAAATGTTTGTGCTAATTCTTCTTTTATTTCTGATTTTATTCCTAATAATATTAATGATGCTTTAAATGATTCTAGCTGGATTGTTTCTATGAAAGATGAGCTTAATTTTTTTTATAAATAATGTTTAGGCTTTAGTAGAAATTTCTTGATAATAATTAGGTAATTGGAACCAGATGGAAATTTAGAAACAAGCTGGATGGATCTAGACAAATTTTCAAAAAAAACTTGACTTTTTGTTCAAGGATACTCTCAAGAAGAATCTATAGACTTTGAAGATTCATTTGAACGTATTTCCAGGTTAGAGGATATTAGAATATTGTTGTTTTTTTCTTATTTTCAAGGTTTTGAATTATATGAAATGGATGTAAAAAGTGATTCCTTAAATGGTTTTATAACTGAAGAAGTTTATGTTTCTCAACCTCCGAGTTTTGAAAATGAAAAATTTCCTGATCATGTTTTTAAATTATCTAAAAAATTTTATAGTCTCAAATAAGAACCTCGTGATTGGTATTAAATAATTCCTTTATTTTTATTAAATAATTATTTCAATAAATGAATTTTTGATCCTACACTTTTTATTAAAATAACTTCTGATGATATTTTAATTGTAGAAATATATATTGATGATATAGTTTTTGGTTATTCTATTGAAATGATTTGTAATGAATTTTCTACTTTGATATCTTCTGATTTTGACATGAGTTTAATGGGATAACTAAAGTTCTTTATTGGACTTAAAATTTCTCAAATAAAATATGGAATTTTTCTTAATCAATCTAATAATGAAAAATATTTAGTTAAAGGATTTGGTCTTGATTTATCTAAATCTATGAAAACTCCTATGGGTGCTAATTATAAATTTGATGTTGAAGAATTTGGAAAATATGTTGGTATTAATTTTTATTGAGTGATGATAGGTAAATTAATATATTTAACTACATCTAGACCCGATATAATGTTTACTTATGGTTTATGTGATAGATTTCAAGCAGATCCTGAAGAAAGTTATATTAAAGGTATAAAAATAATAATTAGATATGTTAAAGGAACTATTGATTTCAGTTTATTGTATCCTAAATATAACTGTTTTGATTTTGTATTTTATTTTTACTCTGATTTTAGAGGTTTTAGAATTGAAAAAAAGCACATCAGGTATGTGTCGTTTTTTTGGGAAAATTTTTAATTTCTTGGTCTTCTAAGAAGCAAATATCTATTGCTTTATATACTGCAAAAGTCGAGTATATCTATGCTTCTAGTAATTGTGCTCAAAGTTTATAAATTAAGAAAACATTATGTGATTTTGGAATTTATCTTTATAAATTTCATATTTATTATGATAACACATCTATAATTTCTATTTATAAAAACCCCTTACAGCATTCTAGAACAAAGCATATTGATCTTAGATTTCATTTTATTAGAAATCATATGAATAAAGATGATATTGTTTTAGAATTTATCCCCATTGAAAATATAATAGAAAACATATTTACTAAGGCTTTATACTTTTCTTAGTTTGAAAAGATTAAATTTGAACTTGGAATGTTATAAATTTAATTATTTAATTATTTCATTTATTTAGTGGGAGTTTTTATTTTCTCTATTTGTTTATTTACAAAAAAGGGGGAGAAAATTAGTTTCAAATATTTTGGTTTTTTAATCATTTTGGTTTTATAATCATACAAAAAATGGGATATTTTTTATGTATATGAATACATGTATTTTTGTTTTGTTTGATTACATGTTATTTTATGTTTTTAAATGTCCAAGACTATTTGATTATTTTATGTGAAAATTTATTTTTAAAATATCTCTATATTTCAATTATAAATTTCATAGTAGTGATTAGAATTTTATAATTTTTATATCATATGAAATATAACATTTTAATCTAACTTTTATTTAACTAAAACTTTGTCTAATTATTTCTCTAACATGTTCGCATTTAATCCTAAACATGATTCATGTTTTTGGTCTCAAATAATATTTTCAGTATAAACTATTTCAAATTTTTCTTATGTATTTATTTTATTACATACACTATACTAATAATATTCTTTCAAAAACTATACCATTTGAAATAAAAATCATTTATATTAATTTCATTAGAATAAATAAAGGTATGATTTTATTATTTAAGGGGGGCGTCGTATGTCTGAATATCTTGCAATAGATATGTGATTCTGAATTTTCTATAATTGAAAAATATTTTTTGTTTCTTTGATATATCATTCATTTATAATAAAAATCACTCGAAGTTTATTTGGTTATAAATATAACAAGATTTTATTCATTTTATTAAACCACATGAAACTCTAAAAATTTCTGAAGTACTGCAATGGTTTTTTCAATATTCAAAACATGTTTTCATAGTATTTTGATCATATATTATTCAATAATTATCATAATTAGGAAATTATTAATTAGTTTCAAAGTTCATAAAATCATATACAAATAATTATGATGTACTAACTACTATTTCAATCGTTTATATGGCTTAAAAATTCATTGAAATTTATGTTTCAAATTGAAATGGTGCATTATTACTTTCCTTTTCCAATTTTTTCCAATGGTGGGTCATTTATTTCATTTTCCAATTTTTTCCAATAGTGGTTCAGTTATTTATTTTGTCAATTTTTTATAGTGGTGGTTTATTTCTTTCCTTTTCTATTTTTTTACAAGGGTGGGTCATTTCTTTCCTTTTCTACTTTTTTCTAGTGGTGGGTCATTTATTTCCATTGTCAATTTTTTCCAATGACGGTTCATTTCTTTCCTTTTAAAATTTTTTCCAACGATGGATTATTTCTTTCCTTTTCCATTTTTTTCAATGGTGTCTTATTTATTTATTTTTCTAATTTTTTCCCAACTATGGATTATTTCTTTCCTTTGTCAATTGTTTCCAATAGTGGGTAAATTATAACAACAGTGGATAAATTAATTCCAATAATGGATAAAATTATTTTTCAATGGTGTATCATTTTTTCCACCACCAGGTATTTTTTCTACTACCATTGAAGATTTTTTCATGCTCTTGTTTTCATCACTTTTATATTTTGATGAACTGTATGCATTTTATAATTCTTTTAAGTGTTTTATTAATTACTAAAATTAATATGTATTATATTTAAGTTAATCAAAGTGTTATTATAATATTTTAATGAGTTTTAAAATGTTATTAAATTTTTTCATTATTATTACATAACACTTACAGAATATTTAAGGAATATTTGTTCTTTAATATGTTAAGTTGTTTTCATTGAATAAATATTTTCTAAATTATTATTCAATGACATTGAATATATTCAAACACATTATATGGAATTTAAAGCAGTATAATTATTTTTTAAATTACACACTATTTTAAAATAATTTGTATTTAATACTTGTTTTAAATATTATTATGATTTTATATAATAACATTGAATTATTATTATCATTTACTAAGTTATTCAAATGGGTTTGAATTTTTATTCATGTTTTAAATTCAAATGAATTTTATTAATATTATTATGAAAGATAATTTTATCTCTCCGTAATAATTCAACCATTTTTGAATTAGAATTTCTTTACCTGGTGATTGGTTTGTTTGTTTTATTTTATAGATCCTATTTAAAGGTTACAAGAAATATCAAGGATAACATTGGTTAAACACTTCTTCGATACTTTGTTCTTATTTGAGAAAAAAATCTATGAACTTTGAAGCTTTTGTACAATTTTTCAAAGTCCTACGATACCATGTTTCATCACCTGGACATTCTCTCAAGGTCCAAATTACTTCTACTTCAACTTTTACTTCCTAGACGATATATGCCAATCCAATTTTCCATAAACAATGCCTACGCTTTTATTGTTTATCTTCTCATTCGTCTGGTTTCTTGAGTATGTGACACTATTTCCCATCTCTCACATGCACTCTATTTTTCTATTTATGATTTTACACACAAAATAATTATTTCTTCTTCTCTCCCTCAGGTTATGACTCCCGGATTCTAAATTAAAGATATGAGGGTTATAACTCCATATATCTAAAATCAGTATTTTTTAAGTTGTGACATCCACTGTCTAAAGTTAGGTTGTAAGGGTTGTGACTCCCTATACAAAAGTCAGTTTCATGGTTATCCCACCACTAGAAAAGGATTATATAATTGGGTTATGATTCCCCCATGAAAATCATTTTAGTGCACTTGTATCTCTCATCGGGTAGAGAGGTATAAGAGTAGAGTAGGCCCACTTTGGACCAAACTACTTTAAAACAATTTGTGTTCTTTACTTTTTCTGTTTCTAATTAACTATAATAATTAACTTTAACAATCAATTTATTTGATTAAATTTTTTTAATCTATTCTATTCACCCCCCTCTAGACCATCTTCCATTACTATATCTGATCTAACATTCAATTCTTTCATTCATATTAAAGGTCAGTTAAATTAAGTACCATTACCAATTTATAAAATTACTTTATTTATAAATTGAAATTGGTTGTTCATTTAACTGTAAATAACCTTTACATTCGATAACAGAATGTAATAGGTAGTATAATATGATTTGACTAAATGAATCATCATTCCAAATTTATAGAGGTACGTGCACTTTTTAAATTACAAATAACATCCATGTTTTCAAAATCATCTAACATTTCAGTCTATGTATCTTTATTTACATAAATCAAACATATGATAATTGGTTAGTTAAGGTGTCATCATAAAACTATACGGGAAAACACTATTTAGGTTGATGATGAAACATTAATAATAAATAATTTAAACTCCTTTTTCCTACAAAAAAGTTAGTTTAATAACAAATATATCACTCAAGGAACATCCAAAATATATCATGTAGTCAAAAAATGAAACCTATTTGTCATGGAATAATGTATGATATATGAATCTATAAGGTGACTATAATGATGCATGAGAAGCACTTTTCATATCGGGTTAAGGATAAAGGGGAACCAATAATAGTAATAACCAACATTGCACCTCATGTGCATCACCTGATAGTGAAATCATTGAAACTGTAATAGGCATAATCTAGAACATCAAATACCATCCCATGTAATTTAGCTTTTTCCTAATATGTGGGTTAGCTACTCCCAAGAACATTCACATTACCAAATTACAACACATCCTAGCCTCCTTTTTACCAACCTAAGTAGTAATAAAAAGGAAAAAAATATCTGATTCCAATTTAGAATTTCCCAGAAATAGTTTACTCATAAGTAACCAAACTTGGTTGGTCACATGGCCTCAAGCATACCTCCCCATATACCAGAGACTGCTGACTAGTAGCGACAGTCTAAGTTGGTACAGTGGAGAGACTATACCCTCATGGTTAAAGTAGAATAGTGGTGATACTAAATGAATAAATAGAAGAAGAGTGATAATGAAAATAGAGTAGCATAAGTAAATCATAAAGAAGTTAATAATAAACAATCCAAAAGCAGAGTCATATAAAAAATTATGATTATTTCATAGATCTATAAAAAAAAGCAAGAATACAATACATACATGGATAACAAGAGTAAAAATAGACCAAAAAGGTTATCTATAATAGCATCATGAGACAAGGCTAAATTCCATGATCCTAAGCTCCAATGTTACAAATCAATCAAGAATCCATGATCGGGCACTAGCCTTTGTCCCTACCTACATCCTTGAATTTTTTCAGGGTACCAAACAGCGGATCAAACAGGGTGTGAGATATACTCAGTAGTCCACCAAAAATAGTGTCTATAACGAATCTAGACTATGTATGAAAACTATAACCATGTGTAGGTATATTAAGTAAAGTTATAATATAAATGATAGATATAAACAAATACATGAAAAAAGGAAATAACTATGAGAAGGCAATACATGATGAATATCAATATGTAAAAGTAAATTTTTCAAGTATCTATAAGATCTGGAATATACTGCATATGTAAAAAGTATCAGACCACATTTTCTAGGTACCAAGTTCTATACCAAAGAGACCTCCTTGATTTCAAGGAACTCAGAATATTATCAGAGCTACATGGGCTAGGAACCTAAGGTCAATGTCCATGTAATCCTAATATTTGAATATATATGTATATACAGAGGTCATAGGTAACATACCTTGATCCCCCTCATAGGTTAAATAATGTAATACTGAGTGATGTCACACCATAAATAAACATCAATTCCATACCACATTAATCAAAATAAATATTTATTATAAAATCTAAGGTCTATTTTAGTGTCCATATCCAATTACAATTATCCATTCACTAACTCATTCAATTAATTCAAGGCTTCTATAACTGGGTAGAAAAACTAAAGGGGTGGATCTTAGCTTGGGAAGATGGACGAACCCACCTCAGAGGTGGTTTAGGTTGAGTTTAAAAACCTCCAACCATGCCATGGTTCTATGTAAGCATCACATTAAGTCTCAAAAAATTAATTTAATACATTGATTGGTTTTTAGGAGTAATGTACGGAAGGTCCAGTGTGCGACACATCAGAGATAATTTAATAAATGAAAAAACCTTAAGGATAAGGTATAGACCACCTAACTTATAGTGGTAGAGGAGAACTCATCCAATATCAGATTATGATTCATTCTATAATGAAAGAAAATATATAAATAGATAAACACCTTAAAAATAGGGCATATTAGCTCACATAGAATAGTACAAAGGATGGCGAGATAAACCAAAAAAAGAAGGTAACATATCTAATCTCTTACCGGTGGTGATCCAAAGAAATATATAGCGCTCAAATTATAAAAATAATGGATAAGGTGGATCAAGTCTTAGCTTAGGCATGGGAGTAACTCTCCAACGAGTGAGATGTTGTCATGTATAATGAAAGAAAAATAGGTTTAATCTTTAGAAAGAGGGAGGGTAGTTTGGTAAATTCATCCTTTAAAAAGGGGTAACAATGTTTGGAAACATGGTTGGACAAACCGTACACCAATCCTGCGATAAGAACTACCCTAAGGCACCCCTTTCATGGGATAAGAACATAGTTTGACTAATCATATACAACCCGTGAAAAAAACCTCTACAACAAGGTCTCCAGAATTTTCACGGCCATACTGATTGGGCTGAATTGTTAGGAAAAACTGCATGCCTTCCTGCTATTCACTGGAGCACCTTTCATGGTTTAAACAAACCATATGGACTAGGTTTCAGGGGTTATACTAACCGTGTGACCCACCTATTTCCTCTAAGTTCAGGGCTCCAAGCTCCAAACAAGCCTCAGACACCCTCAAAACCTCCATGATCTCATTAGGAATTTCTAGAAGGATAAAAATAATGAATTAAACTTAAATTAAAAGGTTTTATACCTTATATAAAATTAATTATCTTACAATATTTATTGTCTAGAATCATTACGCACATGAACAACACTATAGAAAAGAAACAGAATATTAGTAAACCAATTGACATTATATAAAATGAAAATGTATAACCTTGAGATGAATTTATATGCCTAATAAATTATATAATTAATTATTATTTATAATAGGTAATGTGATTATTTTAATATTAATGTGATCACTAGAATAATAATCTGACTATTGGGAATGGTAACCTGACCATTGGGAATAGTAACCTGACAGTTGGAATAGAAATTTGACCTTAAAATAATGAAATAAAATATTAATAATATATATCATTTTTAATTTAATTTAATATATATATATATATTATAATTAAATTAAATAAATATCAATATTAAAAAACTCAACGAAAATAGAAGAACATTTTTAATAAACTGTATTTTAAGTTATTTCATAAAAATCATAATTTTTTTATATCAAAAATTAAAATAACCTATGTTAGAAAATTAATTTTATAAAATTAATGTTATTTTTAATATCATCACATAAAAATTATCCAAGTTAAAGTTTTAGGTAATTTTCTGAAATACTTTAATTTTTAGGTGAATATTAAAAATACAGTTTTTCTATAATCGATGTATCTGGAATTACATAATTCATGATGTAATAATGATATAATAATTTATATAACTTTAAGATATACCAATTCATATTTAATTTGATAAATTAGTCCTTAAAATATAATAAATATGTTTTCCAAACCAAAAAATTACTTTCCAAAGTCTAAAGTCTAAAGTATTCCTTAAAAAACAATTTTCTCATTTTTCCACTTTCATTTTTAATAAACTATTGAATTAAAATTATAAAGGGTTTTAAATTCATAAAAAATTATATTTTATTTATTTATGATTCATTATATCAAAAATATCAGTATTTAAAGTTTTACCTTGGATATAGTATTTTATTCAATATTTGAACTACAAAATACCCCTCCCCTCAAGTATAAATAACCCCTCTCCCACCCCTTGTAAAACCACTCATCCCTAACTTAACAAAGATAAATATCTACCCAAATACTCTCTATTAATAATTTATAAACTTTATGGGTGTTCTATATTTAACCAACTCCATTCATCAAGGAGTTCTTGTGTCGTACAAGAGAAGTAACACCAAAAAAAGAGTATGTTTTTATTAACTCTTCTCTTGTTTTTATCCTCTCTTATTTTTTTCCCAATTGATTTCAAAACAAAATATTATAAGATTAATTAGAAATTATTTTAATATTAAATTAATGATTTTAACCTAATGTAAAAAATTATATTTCTGAAATTTTTATATTTTATACCTCGCTTTCTCCTCCTTTGGACAATGTTCCTGATAACAGTTGGTTAACAGCCAATGAGGAAGTTTCCAACTTATTTCCTTATCAAAAACCTTATGGATGGTTATAATAAATTACTTATGATGTATAAAAGTTTAAATTTATATATTTTATGCTTCTTTAATTAATATTACTTATGTATAAATGAATTTGAACAAAATAGTGAAATCGAAGAAAAATTGGACATATTAAAGGAAAACATGATATCAAAATGTTTCCCCTTTAATGATGGTAATTAAGAAATATAATACAATGATTATAATTGATAAATATTAACATAAATTTACAAAATTAACTTATTTCACAATTTTTTAATAAACCTAATATTATTATTTAGGAAGCGTAAAGGTGAAAAAATAAAGAGGGATTTAAGGTAAGGGGATTCTCGAACCCAAATCCTTTTTCCATAGGTTATCCATATTTCTAGTTGTTGGTTAGAGTAGAGTACTCAATATGGGGGTTGAATATAGTATCTATAAATATTTATCTTAAATATTATTATTTGAAGTTCCCCCAATATTTAAAATTCAATTGCCCGGTTATATAGTAGTGAATTTATAAGAGCTTGACTTTTCTATTAATTTCTCAAAAGATTGATTAGTTCTTAGTTGTATCAATATGATAATTAATAAATTTTTTGAAACTAAACTAATAATTCAATAATTTTATAAACACTTAATAATACTAACTATCATAGTTCAATTTAATTTTATAAAATATGTGATAAAATATGGTAAAACTAAAAGGTAAAAACACAGCAGAGATAAGACAAGAGGTTCAGTCTCAAGCAGAGGCTTAATCCTATCCACTTAGTGATCACTTGGCACCAAGTATTTTAAATTAATAAATAGTTTTATCCACACCCTGGATTGGGGTTCACAACAGCACATAGGCTATCCAGGTCACAAGACCTCTACCACAGTTCTTCATGGGTACAAAATACCAAGTCACACAAGGACCTCTTCCACACTTATATGTGGGAGTAACAGATGAAAAAAAGTATGATTGGAAGGATATCTTGTATCCTTCAGTTTGATATAGTAGATAGTGTGTTCTTAATAGACGGAAACATACACTGCTCAAAGATATGTAAAAAGGAACACAACAGAGCAAACAAATATGAGAAATGATTTAGAAGGATTTGTGTGTCTTGAGATGCATCTCTTGACTCTTCAGATGTAGCTGAGAATAATTTTGTGTCCTCTTCTGGAAGTTGACACAAAAACAGAGTGTCGTATTCTGGATTCCAAGTAAAAATATGATTCTATAGATATATTATTCTCCTTCTTTGATATGCTAAAGTTATTTTTCAATTCAATGCTCATCTCAGTTGAGAGTGTCTTGTGTGTTCTTATTTTTATTCTTGAGTTCAAAGTGGTTAAATATTTTCTTCAATATATCTCTGTCACACACCACACCTAGTTATTCACCCCACCTTCTTTCTTTAAAGAATACTTCTTATTTTATAGGGGAACGACAAAGTGAATGTTCTTTCCACGTGCATAGGTTCATCATACCTCGTAATGTCTGCTAAAATTCTTAAAAAAGATTATAAAATATGTCAGTATCATTAAAAGACAAAAATATTCCTATTATAAATAATATTAATAAATGAAATTTTAAAAATTCTATCTGTGACTTGTCTATTAGTGTCTCCTTCTTTCAGTGTCTCAACCCATCGGTAACTTGTTTCAATGGTGATTCCTTCCTTATGTCTGTGAGACAATTGATCTATTGGTGACTCATTTCAATGGTGAGTCCTTCCTTCTTTAGGTGAGAGATTTGATCTATCAGTGACTCGTCTCAATTGATTGTGAGTCCTCGCATCGGTTTCACCATGCAATGGTATGTCACTTAGACTGACAGTCAGTCGTTTGCATCGGTGAGTCATATGAAATGGTGAGTCGTCTGTGTCAGTGAGTCATATGCAATGGTGAGTCTTCTGTGTCGATGATTCATATGCATCGGTGAGTCCTTCCAACGGTGTCATATTCACATACTTAGAACATATTCCTGTTTGAACTGTGTGTCAGTGAGTCATATGTCTGTTGGTGAGTCATCTGTCTGTTGGTGAGTAATCTGTCTGTCGGTATCAGTGACTCATACTTAGATAATTTTAGATATTTAATTTTCTCACAATTCAGAAAATTCTGAGAGTTTTAATACCCATAAACACACAATTTAATTAGTTATAAGCTTGGTTAGACTTAAACACACATAAATAGTTATATGATGGAAATAATCTGATATTTAAGATAATGCTTTGACATAATTTAGGATCTGACAGGATGTAAGGTATATGTTAATATCTGACATGATTTTTGATAAATAAAACCATTATAGTCAGAGATAGTGGACAACAATATCTATGGGCCAATAATCTCCCCCTTTTTTATGATTAAAAATCATGGAATTATTAAGTATCATTATAGAATGATTAAAGTAAACAATCTGATTATGAGCTCCCATAAATATGAATAGAGTCAAAAAATTATGAGAGGTGAAATGGATCAGAGATAATAATGTATAAACACATAATAATTCTTAATAAAGTTCTCCCCATTTTTATATTATAAAAAAGAGAATATAGAGCACAAAAATAATAGCATAAAGTAAGAGATAAAATAGACAAGAAAGAAATGAGAGAAGACAAAAATTATATTAATGAGGAAAGTACAATGTATTATAAGGCACAAGTCAGAAACATAAATAAAGTAAGCAACCACATCATAGAATGATCCATGCTACTTGGTAGGGTCAAGGGGTTCCTTCCCTTTATCATAAGTATAAATAGATGGTCCAGCAGAAGGGTTAGACTGAGAAGGAGGAGGGTCTTAATGGATTTTTAGAGGAGGTAGAGGCACTCCTTTAGGAACTATAGAAGCTAGGATAGGTCTTTACTGAGAAAGAATTTGAGGCTGAACATGCTCTATAATGATCGGTCTCATCTAAGATAAAGCCTAAGAAACTAATATATGAGCTTGAGCAGGCACTGAATCAGTAGATCCAAGTGGTGCAGCAAAAGGCACCCCAATGGCTTCACTTTGAACATGGAGATATGGTTTTAACAGGTTGATAAACTCTTCAATTATCTCTCCACCATATTTCATTGCCTTTTCAAATTAATCTTTGTTTTCTATTAACCTTTCCAATAAGGGAGTAAACTCTCTCAACTTTTGAATCTAATCCGTAAAATCCTTTTTCACTAGAGGAAGAGTAATATTTTTGGTTAAAAACTTAAACAAATTATTTATTTGATTCTTTGTGATGAGTTTGGATAAAAAATCATTAATATTGTTGGTTATATCTTCCTGAGTGTGTGAATCACTCCTTGTATAATAATTCACATTGTCATGTAACTTATCTGAAGTATCCTCAACCTTGATCATACTGGAAATTAAAGCTTTCAACTATTCTTTAAAAACTAAACTAATAATGGAAAGATCCATAGATTGTGAAGGATGAAAAGGCGGAGCATAGGTTGAAGTAATAGAAGAGGAGGAAAGTTCCTTAACTTCTTTTCTTAGTTTGAAAAAATCAAGAGCTTTAAAATGACAAACAAGATTCTTAAGTCCTTTCATGACACTTTCCATTGTATTTTTTTACTTAGTGGTTAAAGCATTGATTCTAGTGGTTAACTTCTTAACCTCATTCCCAAGCATGGTGTTTCTTGTCACAATTTTTTCTATAGTTATAATCAAAATTGGATGAATTTCCTTTATTATCATCTTGGAAATTGAAGCAATGTCGTCTTGAGATACATTAGTTGAGGCAGGGGTAGAACTAGAAGCTCCACCATCAACCATAGATCAGATAGCTTTAAAATTGTCATTTATCTCATCTTTATCTCTCTTAACTTCATCAATTTCATGTCTCATTTGAGATTGTACTAAGTGCCTTGTAGAAGAACATATGTCTTTCTTGAAGTTTTTCAAAATCGGCCTTAGTGACATAGTCACTAGAAGAGGTCTCATCCACTAGTTCCCTTGCAGTAAGTGAAAAAACTTCATCATATGAATATTTATAATCTAATCCCAGTGCCACATGCCTAGGATTCCTCACCCATTCATCCATAATATTAGAATCTAGAGGAGTGAGAGTATCTAGCCTTACTCTTCCAATTTTATTCTCTTCATCGTCTTGAGCTACTATTTCTTGAGGATCCCCATTAGTATCATCTTTCTTGGAAGATTTATCCCTCTAACTCAATACTTCCTTTCTATGTTTCTTCTCCTTATGTAGAGTTATTTTTCTAGTATAAACATCTTGAAAAATTGGCTCTGATGGAGCAATGTTTTCATTTCTAAAAGAAGAAAATACTAATTCGTTTTTAGAGTTAAAAACATTTCAAGCATCATTTTCAAATTTAACATGAAATCCATCATCACATAATTGTGAAATACTAAGTAAATTATATTTCAATCCATCAACAGAAATTACTTTATAAATTAAAACCGAGTTAGAGTTACCAATCTGGCCTAGGACAATTATTTTTCCTTTAGCATTATCACTAAAGGTGACATATCCACCATCAATCTTTATTATGTTCTTGAAGATTGATTAATATCCTATCATATGTCTTGAACATACACTATCGAAGTACCACTGACTCTTACAGGATCCCTTCAAACAGATTTCCTACAGAATAATCAAACAAAAATAGATTTTGGTACCCAGACTTATTTGGGTCCAGAGACATTAGTAATCAATGATTTAGGTACCCACATTTGACTTATGGGTTTTCTATAAGCATTATGTAACGTATTTGAATAATAGACTCTATTTGGTATAGAAAAAATTGATGCAGTAAAATATTTTTCTGAATTGGAACTAGCAGCAAAATTTTGATTTTTAGGTAGAAGAATAGATTTTTCAGATTTAGTTACAAAATGTGTTTTAGATAGGTTTCTCTGCCCAGGCTAATATTCAATACCAGAAGTGTACTTAAGAGATATTTTTTTACCAAGAATTTGAGTAAGATTATTTTTTCCATTGGTAAACTTTTCTAGATATTTCTTCAATTTCTCATTAGACATTTTTAATTAATTGTTTTCTTTGAGTGGTTGAGAATTCTTTTCCTTTTCAATAGTTAGTTAAAATTTAATAATTACAGTTAGAGCATGTTATTTCTTTAAAGATTTATATTTATATTTTAGTTTATTACAAGTGTCTTCCAACATGTTACAGTATTCAAATAGTTCATTACTTGTTATATTTTTAGAATCGCTTTCATTTTCAGAATAATAAAAATTATGTATAGGAGAATCTAAGGTTACCTCAGATGTGTTTTTCATAAAACACATATTTTCCATGTCATCTTTCTCATCATGAGATGATGCAGATTCACTGTAGCTATCTTTAGAGGCACTCCAGTTGGAGTTCATATCTTTATTATAATTTTTGTCTTTGTTTTCATACTTCTTTTAGTATTTTAATTTTGGACAGTAATCTTTGGAATGTCATCTCCTCTTACATTCATATCAGACAATCTCCTCTGATTTTTCATTTCCTTTCCAGTCCTTTTTTCAGTTCCCCTTGTTATCATATCATTCTTCATAATTGGGATTCCTGAAAAACTTCTTATTCCTATAGAATTTCTTGAATTTATAGCCAGTTGAGCTATCTATTCATTACTATCTAATGTTGATTCATCATTACTGGAGCTTTAAATAGAGGTTAACACCTTCTATTTTTCTTTGTTCTTAGAGGTAGTGGTCTTGAAGGCTACAAATTTTATCTTAGGTTCATCCTCTTATTCTTTGTTGACTTTCATCTCTTCCTCATACATCATCAGTTTTCCAATGAGTTCTTTAATAGGTAGTTTTTTATGTAACATGATTCTCAAATAGAGATAGAAGTTCCTCTCCATCTATCAGGTAAGCATTTGAGAATCCTAATAATTTGTTCTTTGGCAGTAACATCTCTTCCCAGAGAGATCATAGTGTTCACAATTTCATTAAACCTAAGATAAATGTTAGAAATAGGCTCACTAGGCTTCGTCATAAAATTTTCATATTTAATAGTATATGTGTTAAGTCTCATTTCCTTAACACTAGAGGTTCCTTCATGTGAAACTGACAAAGTATCCAAAATTTCATGGGTTGTTTTACATGCAGAAATTCTGTTAAATTCTTCATCTCCTAAAGAAAATTATAAGGAATTCATGTATTTAAAATTATTGTTATAAGTAGTATTAGTTGGGTCATCTCAAGTGGTTCTATCAGTATAAGGAATCTTATATTCATCTACAATTTAAGACCAAATCTCAAAACCCATACTTTCTAAGTGTATTTTCATTTTAATTTTCCATTGAGCATAATTTGTTTCATTAAAGAATGGAGGTATTTTGGTAACATCACCTTCCAGCCTATTATCCATAATAAAATTTTATAATAAGATTTTAAAGAGATAAAAATTTATTATTAACATAAATTTTAAGATTTTTAAAATACAACTAAAATCACAGTTGAAAAAGTTTGAAAAAACTCTGAAAAATAAAAATTCCTAAATCCTTTGATACCGAATGTTGGTCAAAGTAGAGTACTCAAGAGGGACGTGAATTGAGTATCTATAAAAAATTTATGTTAAAAATTATTATTTGAAGTTTACCCGATATTTAAAATTCAATTTCCTAGTTATCCAGTAGTGAATTTATAATAGCTTGATTGTTTGATTAATTTCTCAAAAGATTGATTAATTCTCAGTTGTATCAATTTGATAATTAATACAACATTTAAAACTAACCAAATAATCCAATACTATTATAAACACTTTTTAAGACTAACTATCAGAGTTCAATTTAGTTTTATGAAATATGTGATAAAACAGAGTAAAAATAAAAGGTAAAAACACAATAGAGATAAAACAAGAGGTTCAGTCTCAATCAAAGACATAATCCTATATAATTGGTTATCAACTACCACTAGGTAGTTTAAATTAATAAACAGTTTGATCCAAACCCTAGATTAGGGTTCATAACAGTACACAGGCTATCCAGGTCACAAGACCTCTACCATAGTTCTTCGTGGGTAAAAACTACCAAGACACACAAGGACCTCTTCCACACGTATCCATGGGAGTAACAGATGGAGGAAAGTATGATTGTAAGGATATCTTGTATCCTTTAGTTTTATATAGGATACAATGTGTGCTTAACAAATAGAAACACACACTACTCAAAAATATTTAAAAAGGAACACAATAGAGCAAACAAATATGAGAAAGGATTTAGAAGGATCTATGTGTCTTGAGATGCAGCTCTTGACTCTTCAGATGTAGCTGAGATGAAGTATGAGTCCTTTTTTAGAAGTTAACACAAAAACATAGTGTCTTATTCTAGGTTCCAGGTAAAATTATAGTTCTGCAGGTATATTCTTCTCCTTCTTTGATATGATAAAGTGATTTGTCAATTTGATGTTCATCTCGGTTGAGAGTGTCTTGTGTGTTCTTATTTTTTCTTGAGTTCACAATGGTTGCATATTTTCTTCAGTATATCTCTCTCACACACCACACCCAGGTATGCACCACACCTTCTCTCTTTAAATAATTCTTCTTATTTCAGAGGGGGCTATTAAAGAGCATGTTCATTCCATGTTCATAGGTTCATCGTACCTCGTACTGTTTTCTAAAATTCATACAAATGATTATAAAATATGTTAAAATCATTAAATGACACAAATATGATTGTTAGAAATAATATTAATAAATTCAGTTTTAAACAGTCTATCGGTGACTCGTCTATCAGTTTCTTCTTCTATCAGTGTCTCCTTCTATCGGTGTCTTAACCCATTGGTAACTTATTTAAACAGTGAGTCCTTCCTTATATTGTTGAGATAGTTGATCTATTCATGAATCATTTAAATGGTGATTCCTTCCTTCTATTGGTGAGATAGTTGATCTATATGTGACTCGTCTCAACTAATGGTGGACCCTCGCGTTAGTAGCACCATGAAATGGTAGGTCACATGGACTGATAGTAGGTCATCTGCATCAGTGAGCCATATGCAACGGTGGTTCATCTGTATTGGTGAATCATATGAAACGGTGAGTCATCTGCGTCGGTGAGTCATATGCATCGGTGAGTCCTTCCAACGGTGTCATCTTCACATACTTAGAACATATTCCTATTTGAACTGTATGTCAGTGAGTCATATGTCTATTGGTGAGTCATCTGTCTGTCAGTGTCAGTGACTCATACTTAGATAATTTTAGATGTTCTATCTATCTCACAGTTTAGCAAAGTTAGAGAGTGTTAATACATATAAATACACATATATAATCAGTTATAATCTTGGTTAGACTTTAACACGCATAAAAATTTATATGATGGAAATGATCTAATATTCAAGATAATGCTTTGAAATAATTTAGGATATGACATGAGGTAAGGCATATGTTAATATCTAACATGATTTTTGATAATTAAAACTATTATAGATAGAGATAGTGGCCAAAAATATCTACGGGCCAACATGAGTCATTTTTAGTTTGGATATTCCCCTAATATTCCTTAAATATTATTTAACTATTCTTCCCATTTCTTTTCTGGGATATACATGTTTTTTTCCTTGCCAAAATGTTTATTAATCCAAATACAAATAGTTTTCAAAAATACTTTTCTTTCCAAAACACATCTTTGAATCCTCTTGAGTTGCTTCTTCTTCACTCAATAATGATTATGTTTATGCCAAATATGTTTTAACTAATTAATATGTAAACCCCAAATTTTATTCATGAAATTATGTTTTATGAAATCCTTATGAAACTCATTCCTTTCCATGGGTTATTTCATGACTATGATTGTTATATGTTCAATGTGGCATGCATGATTATGAGTAATAATGATGTGATGGGTGGGCCAAAAATTATATATCCCTATGATTCATTGGGTAATGTGATGTATCACATTATATTATGTGAATTATTTTTGAACATGATTCTATTTTTTTTCACATTTATGATTATATGATTATGCATATATTTTATGTGTAAACATGATACTAGCTTTGTTCACAACCATGCGTGGTATTTTACCACTATGACATGATGTTTCATTTTTATTCATAGTCCACATTCCATGAATTTATAAAAATTTTGCCTCATTATGTTGATGATGATCTCATTATTCTGACATGATGATGTTGATTATTCTCACACTTGTACTATTGATTCATGTCTCTTATTTCTCCCCTTACTAGGTTTTTAGTTCACCTATTTCTTTAATGTATATCCTCAGGTGACTATATTTACTAAGAGGATTGAGAGAGATTTAGAAGGATAAAGAATAATAATTTAAATAATGTTAAATTTTATTGTGTAAAATTAAGGTATGAGCCTAATTTTTCCAAGACACTAAACCTTTGGCGTGCCTAGGGTTTCTTCATGAAAGTCATATACCCCCTCCTTGGGCATGGCTCACCGGCTTGGTGTTGGACTCTTTGGATCTCATCTCAGAGGTGGTGTGGCTCAGTGATGTCTTCTTCAGGATCTCATCTCGGAGGCGCCGAATTGACAATGACTTCGGTGTGGTTTTGGTGTGGCTCGGGCTGGATTCGGCTCTCTCAGCTTGGCGATGGCATGACCTTGTGACGGCACTGGTGGTCTAATGTCAGCACGACAATAGCGTGTTCAGTAGGCTCTGGTGGTTTGGTCTCGGTGTCAGATTTCGGTGGCTGATTGGCTTTGGTATGATGACGATGGGACTCAATGGCTTCTGGTGGCTTGGCTTCAAATTTTCTATGGATTGGAACTGGATTCTGGAATCGAGATCAGGTCTTGTCTGTCTACTGGATTTTGGCATGTTCTGGTAAGGATCAGTGTCTAATCTAAAGAAACTTGGAGGGGGGATGTTTGGTTTTAGTTTTTATGATTTTATTTTGATGTTTTTTTGGTGTTCTTATGATGGTGTCATCGCTGGAGGCATCCCTATTCTTCCCACTGGTCCCTTCTTCCTTCTGTGGTTTGTCAGATTTAGAACCCATAGTGGGTTCTTCCGCGACATCGATCTGATCAACTCCATCCCATAGCAGTTTTTTCGGCTCATACCTACTTAGTTACCCACTTTGGTGATGCTCTATTGATATATTTTTGGATCTTCCAGTCCTATGTGAAAAATATTCGGCTCTATACTCCTTAGTTTTTCCTCCTTTTCGGGTTGCTTTTGGATGTGTTTTAAGGGTGACTTGTGGTCACAATGGGGTTCATCTAGTTTTGGTCCCATTGGTGATTGTTGTGGGAGATTTAGAATTGGATCTACCTGATGTTATTAATATTTTCATGACTTATTATATTCCCCCTTTACTGATTTTATATGAAATGTGCATAATTTGTGTAAAATATTAATGTTTTAATATTAAGTATATTTTTTTGAGAATTTTTAGAAGTAGTCCAATTGAGTCAGTTTAATGTTTTAATAATAACTATCACTATAATGATCCAAATTGTGTGGTTCTTGTTTTTTAGGATTCTCCTTTAAATATAAAACATTTCATTAGAAGGTACCATGATCCAATTCTTCTATTTGAAGGGCCATATGGTCCTCACAAACAAGACCAAAGAATCTGTGAACAAACTGGACCAGCCTTGAAGATTGATTTACTGGGCTCAATTCAGAAGTCCAAAAACATTAACTCTCCACAATAATTCTGGGGACACAACATTTCATCTTGTATAAAAATTTCAAGGCCCAAATCCAAGTACAAGGGGCCCAAATGAAGCTTTTAAGTCCAGCCCACCATTCTGGACGAGAATTAAAATCAGTATAGTATTCATGACATATCTCATGATGTAAGCATAAAATAGAGCTGATATTGTAAGCATAAAATAGAGCTGATATTTTGAAGTGTGAAATAGGATATATAGTCGGCCGACTTTGTTGAAGAACCCATTCGGATTTGAAGGTATCGTCATATTCAAAAACCCTTTCACATTTTGGACTTCAAAAAGACTGGATTGAAATGGACAGTTTTACTTTGTTTAATCAACTGGCCATAACTTTTGATCCTTAAGTACAAATGACTCAAAATTTTGAGAGTAGTCGTAAAACTTTATTATCTACAACTTTTAAGAAGGATATTTCTCGAGATTCATCTGTCATTATGTCTATATCTGCGAGCCAAGTGGAGGGGTATTTCTGGAATGTAAACAGTCCACTCCTTGGGCTATAAATACTCTCCCCATCTCTCCTTGAGAGGGGTTGGCATTTCAGAAGATAGGAGATCATATTGGAATGACCAAAGCCTTTCCAAAGGCTTGGGAGGATCTTCTATACTCAAGTTTTCACTTGAGAGACCTTTCCTCCTCTCTTTGTTTTCACTTACTTTCATGTTCTTCATTTTTGTAATTTTGTAAGTCCTTTCTTTTGTAATTCTGTTTTAATGCAAGTTTCTTCTTCAATATCTCTTATTATCATCCACCTTCTATAGTATAATATTTATGTTCTTTAAATAGTTTAAATTCAGTTGAATCCCCTTCCCTTCTTTTGCTTCCTCATTCAATCGAAAATCCATTTTTAATTATCATCATCGTTCGTGTGTGTGTCGACGTACCACTCTTTTTTAATCCATTTCTTTTTCTTCTATTAGTAATTTATCATCATAATTATTATAACCAGAATATTAAACACCCAAATGGATGAGTAAATATCTCATTGGGGTGAGTTTTAATTTAGGTATGTTAAGTGATTGAGAGCTTTCGCTCGATGAGTATTCGTTGAATTAACATTATGTATGTTGGACTTAATTTATCAAGGATTAATGACATATTTTGTTTAGCATGTGGTTTCCATGGATTATTGGAACTAAAAATACACTAACATAAACATGTACTAATTTAGATGAAAATCCTAATTAAGTTAAGCCTTGGATTAAAGCTTTAACACTTAGGAACTCT
The DNA here is from genome assembly GCA_963277665.1 of Viscum album. Lineage (NCBI taxonomy): Eukaryota > Viridiplantae > Streptophyta > Magnoliopsida > Santalales > Viscaceae > Viscum > Viscum album. The sequence continues at coordinate 547,560,313 of OY728140.1, forward strand.
AATCGATGCCAACTTGTGAAGTGGGTGTTAATTTAAATGCAATATAAAGCAAAGCTCAAGGATATCACAAGCTTAAATCCCTAATAATGAACTCACCCCAATATTTATCAATTTTTTGAATCAAACATCATCCATAAATTATTTCATAATATCTACAAACAAACCTTCCAATCAGAATACAATTAACTAAAAACAAACGACTATTTCAAAGTATCATCGTCGAGGATTCGACCCGAGTGTTGCTATACACATTAGCAGAGCACCTAAACATTGACCGGTCGATAGGAGACAATAGGCCGTGCATTTCAAATGGAACCGTTTCCGGGGATGGTGCTTTAAGTATTCATTATTTTCTGGTCATTGTCAAAAAAACCAAAACAAATAAAATTTTAAAAAAAATTGAAAAAAAATTACAAAGAAAAACTCGTCTTCCTCTTTCTTCCAAAATCTCTCTAAATGCCCCGTAGCCTTCCAAACAATCCCTCGGATTTCTTTGACCCTGAAATTGAGCGAACACTTCGCCAACTTAGGAGGAACATAAGAGATAATCAACTCATTCAAGAACTAGTCCTCATCCAACCAGTTGAATTTGAAATGACCAATCATAGGGAACAAACCCTTAAAGAACTCGTTGCCCCTGATATGAATTACCAACCTCTTGGTATTCAATATCCAAACATAGAAGCTGACTTCGAACTCAAATCGGGTTTGATTCATCTTATCCCTCATTTTCACGGGCTCGCCGGTGAGGATCCACGTCTCCACCTTAAAGAGTTCCAAGTGGTGTGCTCTACCATGAAGCCTCAAGGGGTTTCTGAAGAACAAATCAAACTTCGAGCATTCCCTTTCTCCCTAGCTGACACTGCTAAGTCATAACTATACTACCTACCTCCTGGTTCCATAACTACATGGAATGACATGAAGCGACTCTTCTTAGAGAAATTCTTTCCTGCTTCTCGTACTGCTTCTATCCGAAAGGAAATAAGTGGTATACGTCAATTCCCAAGTGAATCACTCCATGAGTACTGGGAGAGGTTCAAAAAGATTGTTGCAACATGCCCACACCACCAAATTCCTGACCAACTCTTGATCCAATACTTCTATGAGGGGTTATTGGCTATAGAGAGAACTCTCATAGATGCCATAAGTGGTGGTTCTCTTGTTGATAAAACTCCTGCAGCTACAAGAGATCTCATAAGTAACATGGCTATAAACACACAAAAATTCCATAATCGAGCACATGCCCAATTCAAACAAGCCCAAGATAATCAATCAATTGAACTGAACAAAATGACTGAGTGGATGAGTGAACTTACAGGTCTTGTGTGATAACTAGCTGTGGCTACCAAATCCCCAACCTCATCTTCTCCGCAATCAATGTTTCCTGGACCTGTCAAAAACTATGGAATCTGCAACTCTCAATCTCATCCAACTGACACATGTCCATAACTTCAAGAGGGTCAATCCGATTCATATGGACCAATGGATCTCAATGCAGCATATGCTCAGCGGAACACCAATCCTCAACTATCAGGTCAGTTTATTAGAAACTTCAACCAACCTCACTCTGAGCCCTTCACTTCTTCCTATAACCAAGGCCTTAGGTATGGTAATCCCATATCTCACCCCCTCAATTCCCTCCTCAAAACCCAAACCAGTTCCAATATGGTCAAGGTGGTGGTAACTTCCATCAACCTTATCCTTTTTCTCCTCAACCTCAAAGGAACAATCCTCCTCCTGGATTCCATTATTCTAGTGAGCCTTCCCAATTCCAAAACCAATACAATCGGTTTCCCACGAACCAAAATCAAGGCAATCCCAACCAGGGACAAGCCTCTTCTTCCAAGAAACCATGGGAAAGTTCAGTGGAAGATCTTGCCTCCTTCACCCGTTCTAGCCTTAAAAACATTGAAACTCAAATAGGTCAACTTGCATCCCACCTGATCCAGCAACAACAATCAAATTCTTCCCAACTCCCAGCTCAACCATTACCCAACCCCAAGGGTAATGTAAGTGTAATTGCACTTAGATCTGGAAAGCAACTTGCTATGCCTCAAGATAAATCCTCAAACCCTCCTTTGAATGTTGACCTAGAAAATGAAAAGAAAAAGAAACTTGAAAAGGAACCTGAAACCATTCCCTCACCTCCTTCCATTCCACTTAGGAATCTAATTCCTTTTCCTCAAGTCATTTCTAAACCAAGGAAGTCCTTTGAACCTGATCCTAAAATGCTTGACATGTTTAGACGTGTTGAAGTCAACATTCCCCTCTTAGATGCCATAAAACAAATTCCTAAGTATGCCAAGTTTCTTAAGGAATTGTGCACCCACAAGAGGCAACTTAGGACCTTTGAAAATGTTTCCAACCAGCAGTCTATTCCCATAAAGTGCAAAGATCCAGGGACCTTTACAGTCCCATGCCAAATTGGAAGTTCCAACTTTGATGATGCACTCATAGACCTAGGAGCCTCAATTAATGTCATGCCCAAATCCATATTCTCCAACCTTGGTCTAGGTCCCTTGCACCCAACGGGTGTTGTCATTCAGTTAGTCAATCGAAGCACAACTAGTCCTGAGGGAAAAATTGAGGATGTCCTTGTCCGAGTCAATGATCTTATCTTCCCTGCTGATTTCTATGTCCTTAACATGGAAGGTGAGACTAACTCTTCTAGATCTCCTCTAATTCTAGGAATACCATTCCTCATGACTGTGAGAACCAAGATTGATGTCCATTCAGGCATCTTATCCATGGAATTCGGTGACCAACTGGTCAAGTTCAACATTTTCCAAGCCATGTGATACCCATCTGAGGATCACTCTGCATTCTCAATCCATGCTTCTAAGGACACTTCTAAGAGTCAATCGAACCCCAATACACCATGTTCTTCATGTTCTAATGATAAAGGATCTTGTGAAATATGCACCATGATTAACAAAGTCATAAATGGTGAAGTTGATGTGGACCTCTCATTCATAGACTCCATCAATCTAGAGGAACTTGAAAACTCTCTTGAATCCCACATCAACTCTGATCTCTGCTGCTCCACCTTGGACAGTATTAAGGAAAATGAACCTGAAGCAACTGAAGTCCCTTATTCCATTCCTGAGTTGTCAAGACCAAAAGCGAAAGATGAGACTGATCTGAAACCTCTTCCTGCACACCTGAAATATGCATTCATCTTCCATGATCACTCATATCCTGTCATTATCTCTGCCACCCTTACTAAAACCGAGGAGTCCAAACTTGTTCAGGTGTTAGAGGAAAACAAAAATCCCTTAGGTTGGACCCTAGATGACATACCAGGAATCAACCATGCCCTTTGCATGCATCACATCCATCTTGAGGAATCATCCAAACCAATTAGACAACCACAAGGAAGACTCAATCCACTCATCCTTGAGGTAGTTAGGGAAGAGATCACCAAGTTTCTTCAAGATGGTATTATCTACACAATTTCTGATAGTGAATGGGTTAGTCCAATTCAAGTTTTACCTAAGAAGGGTGGGATAACTTTTGTCACAAATGAACATGGAGAGGTAGTCACAACTCGAGTGAAGAACAAATGGTGTGTGTGAATCGACTATAGGAAATTGAATGTTGAAACCCGAAAAGATCACTACCCTCTTCTATTCCTTGATCAAATGCTAGAAAGATTAGCCGGAAAGTCACACTATTGCTTTCTTGATGGATACACCGGCTGCTTCCAAATCCCAATCGCACCTCAGGACCAAGAAAAGACTACTTTCACATGCCCCTTTGGAACATATGCATATAGAATAATGCCTTTTGGCCTTTGTAATGCTCTTGCAACATTCCAGAGGTGTATGATGAGTATCTTTTCAGAATTCATAGAACACTGCATGGAAGTCTTCATGGATGACTTTACCATTTATGGCGAGTCATTTGAGTCATGCTTGCATTCACTCTCTCTAGTCCTTCAAAAGTGTGTCAAGTGTAACCTTGTGTTAAATTTTGAAAAATGTCACTTCATGGTTGCTAATGGGATTGTTCTAGGGCACATAGTTTCAAAAGATGGTATTGAAGTTGATCCTGCCAAAATTGAAGTGATCCAATCACTTCCTTAACCCACTTCTGTTCGAGACATCCGATCATTCCTCGGTCATGCTAGTTTCTATCGGCGATTCATCCATAACTTTAGTAAAATTTCTCTCCCACTCACTTGTTTTATCCAAAATGATATCTCTTTCCATTTTGATGAGGTTTGCAAGAGAGACTTCATTGAACTCAAAACTGCTCTTACATCTGCCCTGATAATCCAACCCCCAGATTGGTCCTTACCCTTTGAATTGATGTGTGATGCTTCTGATAGAGTTGTTGGGGTTGTTCTTGGTCAAAGAAGAGAAAAAATTCTTCATGTCATCTATTATGCCTCAAAAACATTAGATGAAACTCAATCTCACTACACTGTGACTGAAAAAGAACTTTTATCTGTGGTTTATGCCTTAGATAAATTTCGACCCTATCTCTTAGGTGCCAAAATCATCATCTTCACAGACCATTCTGCTATTAAGTTCTTACTCAAGAAAAGTGATTCCAAACCAAGGCTAATAAGATGGATTCTAATGCTCCAAGAGTCTGACCTTGAAATCAAAGATAGACCTAGAAAAGAAAACCTCGTGGTTGATCACTTGAGTAGAATTCCTAATTCTCTTCATTCTGAAACCATTGATCCTGAATTTCCAATTGAGCACCTTTCATCTCTCACTCCAAAACTTCCATGGTATGCCCCAATTGTAAATTACTTGGTTTCTGGTGTTTTTCCTGAAAATTTTTCAAAAGAACAAAAAATGAAGTTGAAAAGTGATTCAAAATACTATTTTTGGGAAGAAAATAAACTTTGGAAAACTGGGGCAGACATGGTAATTAGGAGATGTTTTGATGAAGATGAATATTCTTCCATCTTAGAATTCTGTCACTCAATGCCTGGTGGTGGCCACTTTGGACCACAAAGGACCTCCCGAAAGGTCCTAGACTCTATATTCTTCTAGACTTCCCTCTTCAAGGACTCACATGAGTTCTTTCAATCATGTCCCACATGCCAAAAGTTTGGCATAATCTCCAAAAGAAATGAAATGCCCCAAAATCCCTTAATCTTTTGTGAAATCTTCGATGTTTGGGGTATTGATTTCATGGGACCATTTCCCCCTTCCAATGGATTCTCATACATTATTCTTGCGGTCGATTATTTTTCAAGGTGGGTTGAGGCCAAACCTACTAGGAAGGATGATGCTCATACTGTTAGTGAGTTCCTAAAGACCCACATCTTCCAAAGATTTGGCACACCACGTGCCTTGATCAGTGACTTAGGAACCCATTTTTGTTATAGAACCATGGAAGCTCTTCTGAAAAAGAATGGGGTTGTACATAAAACTTCAACTGCATATCACCCCCAAACAAATGGAATGGCTGAACTTTCTAATAGATAAGTGAAAAGAGTTCTAGAGAGAATTTTAAAACCCACCAGAAAAGACTGGCCTGAGAGACTTGGTGAAGACCTTTGGGCTTATTGAACTGCCTATAAAACACCCATTGGGATGTCTCCTTTTAGGCTAGTTTTTGGTAAAGCATGTCACTTACCAGTTGAAATCCAACATAAGTCTTTTTGGGCTGTGAAAACCTGTAATTTTGATTGTGAAAAATCTGGTTAAGAAAAACTGTTTCAATTGGCTAAACTGGAGGAGCTTCAACTTGAATCCTATGAGAATTCCAATCTGTACAAAGAGAAGGGTAAGGTACTCCATGACAGACACATCCTGAGAAAGTTATTTCATGAAGGTGAAAAGGTAATGCTCTTCAATTCTTGATTCTGGCTTCACCCAGGTAAGCTTAATTCTCGTTGGGAAGGTCCTTTTGTTATTACTAACGTTTACCCATTTGGTGCAGTGCAAGTCTAAGACCCCTCCTCCAAAAGGAAATTTACGGTAAATGGAAATCGGTTGAAGTATCACTATGAGAGAACACACAATCCTGGATCATCATCTACTTCCATTGGATCCACAGTAGACCCACCACTAGATGAAGATGGAAACCCACCAAATCCAAACCAAGGGGCACCCCTTTCCCTTTAACTCTCTCTCTATCTCTTCCTCTCTCTACCTCTTTCTTCTTCTTCCTCTCTCTGTCATTTTTTTACCACTTTATTCATCAAACCCTTTATTTTTCTCTTTCTTGTTTGGGTGTGTATTTTAAAAAAAACCTTAAAAACTAAAAAAAACCAAAAAAACACAATTACTTAAAAAATTACAAAAAAAGAGTCATGCTTACTCACCATCGAGTTTTGAAATTTTGTCCAACCATTTTGGGGAGTTAACAGACATGTTTTCATCTCAAAAATTTTGTATTTTCATCATGACTTTGGATAAATAATTTTGTGTCAAAATTAACAAATTTTGAATTCTCAATTTTTGATTTGGAAAATGCTTTTCCCAAACCGTGAGAACAAACAATTGATTTCATGCCAAGGCCACCTATGGCCATCTTTTAAAAATGTTTGTTTTCACCCCCATTTGTAAGTCTTGAGTTTGTGGACCTTCGAGCTGAATTTTCTGCCTTAGTGTGCATTAATATGATAGAGGCATTTTCTGAACCACATGAGAATCACAATAGCCAAATAGCCTCTCATTACCCTTACATTAATCCTCCTTTTGAAAGCCCCTTCAAGCCTATGAAAACCTTTTCTTTGATAGCCACATTACAATCCCAATACCTTATCCCACCTAATATCAACATGGATTTTCATTGCATAAGTTTTTGAAATTTAAGTGTGGGGGGGGGATGTATTTCATTTTTGGGGATCATTTCCTTACTTTCTGGTGTGTTATCATATGCTTGAGGGAAAGCATCCATTTTAGTGTGGGGGGGAGGTTGTCATTCAGTGGGACTTGAGAATGTATTGTACAAATGATTTTGAAAAGTGTTCAAAAAAAATTCAAAAAAAAAATCAATCAAAATTCAAAAAAAAAATGAAAAAATGGGTTGTGTCTTGGGTAGGTCAAAAATCACTCTTCCTCAACCTTTGATCTTGTTATAACTATTACAATTAGTGTCATGAGGAGATAAAACATGGGTTGGGATATGAGTGTGAGATCTGTCTCAAGGTCAACTTTCGAAAAAACAAAGAAAAAAAAGAAAAAAAAAGAACACTTGCATTATATTCATATATCATTGGGAGAAGTTTGGTGGTTTGTAAATATTTCATCTTCTCATTGCCTTCATATTTTCTTTCTATACTGTGTCTTTATTCACACAATTATTCCCTTGTAAATATGTGTTTTCATTTCCTTCCATGTTTTATTTCAAAAAAATGTGCATTGTTTTTCTATGTTGGTATTTTAACCCTCTTATTCTCTCTCTTGGACATTACATTCCTACCGTCCCATAGCCACAGAAAAACACCTTAAAAATAACTCTTGATTTTTGAGCATTTTGGATAGGGAGTGGAAGATGAGAGCTCTTACAAACTCTATGATTTTCACTTTTGGTTGGTGAAAGAGTGAACCTCCACAAATAAATTTTATCATCTTGAGAGGTGTGCGTTTTGAGTGTCCACATTTTCCATTTCTAAATTTGAGCATGGAAAAATGAATTAGTTTTGGAACATTATTTCTGTAACAACTTGTGGTGGATTTCAAAATGGATGAGTGAAATAGTCTAAACCTCCCCTGATTGGAGAAAACAAAATTTAAATATCTATTGGTGAGTAAAAATGATTTTGTCATGTTTTTATATTTTTTGCACATGAGGACATGCACAAAACTAAGTGTGGGGGAGTTGATGTTATTAATATTTTCATGACTTATTATATTCCCCCTTTACTGATTTTATATGAAATGTGCATAATTTGTGTAAAATATTAATGTTTTAATATTAAGTATATTTTTTTGAGCATTTTTAGAAGTAGTCCAATTGAGTCAGTTTAATGTTTTAATAATAACTATCACTATAATGATTCAAATTGTGTGGTTATTGTTTTTTAGGATTCTCCTTTCAATATAAAACATTTCATTAGAAGGTACCATGAGCCAATTATTCCATTTGAAGGGTCATATGGTCCTCACAAACAAGACCAAAGAATCTGTGAACAAACTAGACCAGCCTTGACGATTGATTTACTAGGCTCAATCCAGAAGTCCAAAAACATTAAATCTCCTCAATAATTCGGGGGACACTACATTTCATCTTTTATAAAAATTTCAAGGCCCAAATCCAAGTACAAGGGGCCCAAATGAAGCTTTGAAGTACAGCCCACCATTCTGGCCGAGAATTAAAATCAGTATAGTATTCATGACATATATCATGATGTAGGCATAAAATAGAGCTGATATTTTGTAGTGTGAAATAGGAGATATAGGTGGACGACTTTGTTGAATAAACCATTCGGATTTGAAGGTATCTTCATATTCAAAAACCCTTTCACATTCTGGACTTTAAAAAGACTGGATTGAAATGGACAGTTTTACTTTGTTTAATCAACCGGCCATAACTTTTGATCCTTAAGTCCAAATGACTCCAAATTTTGAGAGTAGTTGTAAAACTTTATTATATACAACTTTTTAGAAGTATATTTCTCGATATTCGGCTTTAAGGATGTCCATATCTGCGATCCAAGTGGTGGGGTATTGCTGGAATGTAAACAGTCCACTCCTTGGGCTATAAATACTCTCCCCTTCTCTCCTTGAGAGGGGTTGGCATTTCAGAAGAGAGGAGATCATATTGGCACGACCAAATCCTTGAAAAAGGCTTGGGAGGATCTTCCATACTCAATTTTTCACTTTAGAGACCTTTCCTCCTCTCTTTGTTTTCACTTACTTTCATGTTCTTCATTTTTGTAATTTTGTAAGTCCTTTCTTTTGTAATTCTGTTTTAATGCAAGTTTCTTTATCAATATCTCTTATTCTCATCCACCTTCTGTAGTTTAATATTTATGTTATTTAAATAGTTTAAATTCATTTGAATCCCCTTCCCTTCTTTTTCTTCCTCATTCAATCGAAAATCCGTTTTTAATTATCATCATCGTTCGTGTGTGCGTGTCGACGTACCACTCTTTTCTAATCCCTTTATTTTTCTTATATTATTAATTTATCATCATAATTATTATAAACATAATATTAAACACCCAAATGGGTGAGTAAATTTCTCATTGGGGTGAGTTTTAATTTAGATATGTTAAGCGATTGAGAGCTTTCGCTCGATGAGTATTCGTTGAATTAACATTGTGTATGTTGGACTTAATTTGTCATCGATTAATGACATATTTTGTTTAGCATGTGGTTTCCATGGATTATTGGAACTATAAATACACTACCATAAAAATTTATTGATTGAGATTAAAATCCTAATTAAGTTAAGGCTTGGATTAAAGCTTTAACACTTAGGAACTCTAATCGATGTCAACTTGTGAAGTGGGTGTTAATTTAAATGCAATATAAAGCAAAGCTCAAGGATATCACAAGCTTAACTCCCTAATAATGAACTCACCCCAATCTTTATCAATTTGTTGAATCAAAAATCATCCATAAATTATTTCATAATCTCTACAAACAAACCCCCCAATCAGAATACAATTAACTAAAAACAAACGACTATTTCAAAATATCATCACCGAGGATTCGACCCGAGTGCTGCTATACACATTAGCAGAGCACCGAAACTTTGACCGGTCGATAGGCGACAATCGTCCATCCATTTCACTACCCTTTTTCTTGTATTCTTGACTCTGCAGGTGATTTGGATCTCTAAAGGATTTTTATGTGTTCGATGGAAGTTGTGTTTTTTTGGTTTGATCCTGGAGGTGGTGAGCCATGCAGCTGGACTTGATCACTTGGACAGACCCAGAGGAGGTTTCAGAGCTGGTGGTTCACCTTTGCAGTGCTTTTAAGATTTAGTTTTTTTAGAGGGTATAGCATCAGTCGTCATATTGGGCATGTACTTTGACACATGACACTTGCTAGATGATTAGACTTTCATCGTTGGAGTGCTTTATCTTATTTTTATGCCGGGGAGGGGCTACTCTGGTTTTCAAACTGGTTGTCACTATTTTTGTCCTTCAGGTGTGATTTTATGATGTCCATGAATTCCTTGGGTTTCCTCTTTCTTCCCTTAAAAGGGGGACTTATCAATAATAAAAATATTTAAAGGTCTTCGGGCCGTTTGATTTATGGATGTAATAATCATGAAAGAAAAATTCAGGTCACTATAGTTGGCATCAAAGAAACGGTTTTGTTAATTTGGTAATTAAGATAGAAAACATTAGTGAAAACTATAATTATAATTATATGTATAAGTAAGTGTCCTATAAGAATCATTTTAGAAAAAGGATAAACATAGGGATCCCATAAGATATTTATTTAGAGTTAATTTGGGAATAAGAATAAATTATTTATTCATGATTTGTTGACTTCTATTTTATTCTAAAATTTTATTCAAAAGAGAATAGTAGAACCATAATCAATAAAAGAAAATTGTGAAAGGTACGCTAGATATTAACTCATTACTAGTGAATTTTTAGTAGAATTATATGCATTCCTTTATATCCTATAAGTTTTCTAGAATTTTTGGATCAAATCCCTGATATCTTGAACTAGATATACCTATAAAATTATGTATTGGTGTGATTATTGCAAACCAAGTGTTGGGGTGTTCTCTTGTTAGCATATGTGGGAATATTCTTCCAAATAATATCATAATACTTCCCTTGGTGTAATTTGACGATAAACTTGGCATGGATTGGATCTTGTTATATAGATCACACGTCAACTATTCAGAAAAGGAAATATCTTTCTATATTTTGAACTATCTAATGTTATTATACAAATGAAAGGAAGATTATGAATCTCCTTTAGAAAATCCATCAAAGGTTTGGGTATTGATACCCTATGAAGAATCATTCCTTTCCCAAATTTTTGAGTCAAATAAAGGTATTAACCTGGAGGAAATTACCAATGTTAGAGAATACAATGATTCATTTATTAAAGAGTTACCTTGAATTTCTCCATACCATGAGGTATAATTATTAATAGATCTTATAACTGGAGCCACTCCTATCTCAAAATTCCCCTATAGGATGCCCCCTGTCGAACTGGAGTAGTTAAAAAAGTAGTTGAAAGAGAATTTGGAAAAAGGGTTCATATTCCCTAGTGCATCACCTTGGGGTGCACCAGTGCTCTTTTTCATGAAAAAGGATAAATCAATGCAACTATGTATGGATTACCAGGAGATCAACAAGATCACCATAAATAATAAGTATCCATTTTTAAGGATTGGTGACTTATTTATAAACTATTAGGAGATCAGTACTTATCAAAGGTGTTTTTTTATTCTAGATATCATCATTTGAAGGTGAATAAGGGAGATATTTATAAGACTACATTCCATACAAGGTATGAAAACTACAAGTTCATAGTTATGCCCTTTAGTATTACTAATTCACTTGAAATTTTCATGGATTTGATGAATTGAGTCTTTAGAGAATATCTCAAACAATTTGTGGTAGTTTTTATCAATTATATTCTCATTTACTCCAAGATAAATGAGGAACATTAAGAGTATCTAAGAATTGTGTTGGTGACATTAATAAAGGATAAAATATATGCTATGTTTATTAAGTGTGAATTTTGGATGAAAAAGTTGCATTCTTATAGAATATGATCACAATTGAGGTAATTTATATTGACCATTCAAAGACAAAGATAATTGAGGAATGTACAAGACCCATTAGTTTCACTAAAATACATTTTTTTCTTGGATTATTAGGGTGGAACTGATATTTTTTGACAAATTTATCATAATTTTATAGCCTTATAAATAATTTAAAATGGAAAGTAGTAAAGTATGTATGTATAGAAGAGTGTGAGGAAAGCTTTAAGGATCTCAAGAAAAGGAAATCATTATGCTGATACTCAAACTACCATCAAGTGGATAAGGTTTTATGATATAATATTATTCTTTAAAGAAAGGATTGTGTTGTGTAATCATGAAAAATGAAAAATTGATAGTCTATGCCTCCTAAAAACTAAATATCCATTAGAAAAACTACCTGATGCATGATCCAGAGTTAGAATCTATGATCTTCACATTGATGATTTGGAGGAACTACATTTATGGAGAGAATTGTGAAATATATATTGATCCAAAGATTCTAAAGCATATATTCACATAGAAGGATCTCAATATGCATCAAATAAGATAGTTAGAGATAATCAAGGACTATGATTACTCTATTCTCTACCATTTAAGAAAGGCAAACAAGGTAGTTGATGCTATTAACATAACATAATCTGCTACTATATCCATGATAATAATTGAGAAAGACCCTATCTTTATGGATATTTAAAGTATTAATATAGAAATAATAATGTAAGGGAATACATCCTACCTTTTAAAAATGATTTCACAACCATATATCCAATAGAAGATCAAGGAGGAACCAAGGGATGATTTGGAACTTCAAAAAAGGGTAAAAGCAGCAAAGTAAGGGAAGATTCATGAATTCCATATCAATGATGATGGTGTGATTCAGTTTGGAACTAGGATTTGTGTGAATTAATCACCTGATATAAATAAATATATATTGGATAATATGCATAGCTCATATTTTTTATCCATCCTAGAATCACCAAGATGTATCGTGATCTCTGAGAGCACTTCATGTGGGACAACTTGAAGAAAGATATTGTTAATTACACATTAAAGTTCTTGGTATGTCAATAAGTTAAATCATAGTGATAAAATTCCAATGGGATGATGAAACCATTTCCTATACCCACATATAAATGGGATAACATCTTCATGGACTTTTTCATTGATCTCCAAAATACATCTAAAGGAAAAAATGCAATATGGGTTATGGTGGATCGAATCACCATGTAACATCCCGGATCCGGGTTCCACACAACGGGTGCCCCGAACCTGGTTAGTCACATGACCTCAAGCGCATTTCCTTAAATGCTAGAGGCTGACGACTAGTAGCGAGGGCCCAGGTCTGATAGTGGGGAAACTATACCCTCATTCGTCGAAGTGTAGCATAGGGGAAAAGATAAATAACATACAACAGCGGAAGCAGTAAACAATATACAACTGAAATGAACAACTGCAGTAAAAGATAACCAGCAGTCATATATATAAAGATGCATCATGTCACTAATTCTATGAAAGCAGCCATAACAGGATACACTGCAATACAATACAATAAGACACAAAGTACAAGGTACAACCAAAAAAAACATAGCAGAGTAAACAGAACGCGGTAGCGTCGCAAGAATAAGCTCAGTCTCATGCTCTCCTACTCCTCTTCTAAAATCATGTACCTATATAGGGACCCTTTCCCCTATCGACACCCATAGAAATATAGTCTGTTTGGGACAAAGACATGACCCAAATAGGGAGTGATAAATAAATCCCAATAGGCACCCCCCAAAGGCTCGTGCCCAACTGTCCGTGAAAAAGTACAACAACAGTGTGCAAAAGTAAATGCATTAAACTAGTAAGTACTCAAAATTAACTATCAAAACCAGTTTCATTGGCATTTTAATTATTACTTATTACCTCCAAGCTTGTGCTTCATCTTGGCAGGTATAACATAGAAAATCACCACAGTGAATATTCTAAATAGTCGTGTCCTCAGACATACTATCCCTATCCTCAGGTAACAGAATCAATACCCGCAAGTGATTTCCCTCAGGCATAATGATCATTTCCCTCAGGCATACGTGATATTTCCCTCAAGCACATAAGCTACTTTCCTCAGGCTTATGAATAATTTCCCTCAGGCTAAACAAACACTTTCCCTCAGGCATAAACAAAGGTTACCCTCAGGCTAACCAAACTCAGCCCACAGACTAAGTAAAACACTGCCCACATGCTAATAGAACGTTGACCTTAGGATAAAGGAACTAGTCTGAGCCCAAATCATAAACAATAATTTATATAAACTTTCTCTCAGGAAAATGCAGTGCACAATATAATCATCGCATACCCTCGGGTATCCTGGCCAAACGTCTAAACAGGGGAACGCACCCCCGGGGTGGTCCTGGATCCAAGCAGTGATCCCAAACAACAGTTTAAACTTATCATTTGATTATATACGCAGTTCTAGATATCTCTTCAGCAAAGGCATCGGCCATAAGACACCCCAAACATGGGCGTGTTGCACTACGGTACACAATTTCAACACAACAGTTGAAAGGAACATCAGACCACCTACCTCGATCGCCCCTGATCGGTATATGTGAACGACGCCTCCTGAAATTCCTGTGAACGACGTAGATCTGGGATAAAATAATTCTAGTTAAAATGTAAATAACTTCCCTTAGAGTAATAATTAGTAAAAACAGTGCAAGGAGAGTGGATGGCTTACCCGTACAGTCCCAACATGATCGACGGAGGCGGAATCAGATTCCCAGTGCAAAATCGGGTGATACTCCAAGGTTCGGCCATCCTCCCGAGCTCCAAATGGCGGTTCTACCTCCTCTCTCGAATGAGGAGGCTACTACCTGTTTTAAGCAAAATTTCATGACTACGCAGTATTTACTCTCAAGTACACGGTGTTTAATTTTCATTTTTTTAACTGTTCCCCTAGCGGCTTCTTTCCACCACGACACTGTTCATCTGTCGACATGAGTACACGACATGTATTCCTGAATACATGGCGTGTACTGTTGCTCAGCTGGCGACTGCCTCCACCTCCTTAATATTCACCTGTTGACTGGCTACACGGCGTGTAAATACTAAGTACATGGCATGTAGTCAGTTTTTACACCCTTCATCGCCGACATGCCTACATGCCCTATGTACACATCCCACACGACCAAAGTACACGACGTGTGGAAAAGTACACAGCGTGTACCCAAAAAATTGGGATTTTTTCCCATTTTCCTTATTTTCTCAAAAACACTTAAGTAAAAGAGAAAATAAGAAACTCATACCTCAAAAATAAGAACCAGGTTCTTACAAACTTCCCCCCTTAAAGCAATTCGTCCCCGAATTTCCCTTCCAAGGGTGGTGAAGATACAACTGTGAACAACTCGGGTCACTGAGCACGTACATTGGTCTCCCTCTTCCAGGTTTCTCCAGGAACTCATTCATGCTGCCATAGCACCCGAACGAGAGGAACTAACCGGACTTAGAGAACCTTCGTGCTCCTATCAACAATATGAATCAGATGCTCCTTAAAGGATGCATCTGCCTAAAGTTCAACCTCCTTGGGATGAAAGACGTGAGATGGGTCTGAGTGATAATGGCATAGCTGAGATACATGGAAGACGTCATGTAAGGCCCGATACCTCTGTGGTAACTGCAACCGATAGGCAGCCGGCCTGACTCTCTCTAGAATCTCAAACAGTCCTACATACCTCGGTGAAAGTTTACCATGTCTCTTGATCCACCTGTGTCCCAACCTCAGTGAAACACATAAGAAAACCTGATCCCCGACCACGAACCCCAAGGGTCATCTGCAGCAATCAGTATAAGATTTATGATGAGATTGTGCAATAGCCATCCACTTTTAAATCAACTAGACATGCTCTGAAGTCTCCTGTATGAGATGTGGCCCCAGTAAAGCTGCCTCACCAGACTCCAACCAGGATAGAGGTGATCAGCATGGCCTGCCATATAACGCCTCGTAAGGTGTCATATCAATAGTTTATTGAAAACTATTATTATAGGCAAACTCGGCCAAGGGTATATGCCTCTCCCAAGAGCCCCCAAATTCCAAGACGCATGCACGTAGCATTTCCTCAAGCACTTGTATCGCACGCTATGACTGGTCATCCGTCTGAGGGTGGTAAGCTGTGCTCAGAAGCACCTGTGTACCCGGTGCCCTCTAAAAACTCTTCCAGAAAAGAGACATAAAGTGGGCATCCCTATCCGCAACGATAGAACGAGGGACCCCATGAATGAATACTACCTCTTTGATATACAACCTTCCGAGCTCGTCAACACAGAAGGTCTCCTTGATCGGCAAAAAGTGAGCTACTTTCGTAAGTCTTTCCACAACAACCCACATGGCATCACTACCTTGAGGTGACCACAGAAACCCAATCACGAAGTCCATCACGACATCATCCCTTTTCCACTTCAGAATGGGTAACTGCTGTAACAGTCCAACTGGCCTCTGATGCTTTGCCTTCACCTACTGATAGGTGTAACATCTTGCAACAAAACCAGCTACTTCCCATTTCATACCCAGCCACCAGTACTGATATCTCAAGTCATGGTACATCTTGGTAACTTCCGGATGCACTTCCCAATTTGAAGCATGAAACTCCCACATCATCTCCTCACGTATATTCCCTAGAACCCACACTCATACATGGAAAGGCAGTACCTCATCATCACCTATTGTCCATCCAGGAGGAGGGTCCTCACTTGCCACCGACTCCCATAGAACTAGGCCTTCTGAATCTGATAGTTGTCTCATCCTCACTCTATTCAGGATGGTAGAAGTCATAGCTAAGGATGAAAGATAGGTTTTCCCCTGAAAATCATTCACCACTAACTGAATCTCAGAGAAAAAAGCCATAAGCTGCTACTCACCACTGGCCTCCTACACTGCATGTGTTTGAGTCTTCCTGCTCAGTGCATAAGCTATTGCATTACACTTACCAGGTGTATAAGAAAGATCAAAGTTGAAGAACTGAAGGTATTCAACCCACCTTTGATATCTCAGATTTAGTTCACGCTGGGTAAAGATATATTTGAGACTTTTGTGGTTAGTGAAAACCAAAAAAAAATCTCCCAAGAGATAATGTCTCCAACCGCGTAATGCATGAACAAATATAGCCAACTCGAGATCATGTGTCAGGTAATTCTTCTCATGTGTCCTCAATTTCCGAGAATCGTACGCAACTAATCGGTCACCCTACATCAACAATGAACCCATCCCAATACCTGATGCATCGCAGTAAACTGTATATCTCTTTCCTTGCTCTGGAAGTATCAGGACTGGTGCTGATGTCAACTTTCCCTTAAACTACTGAAAGGCTATCCCGCAAGCTTCTGACCAAACAAACTTCACACCCTTCTTAGTAAAACATGTCAATGGAACTAGTAAGTGAGAAAAGTCTTGTATAAAGCACCTGTAATAACCGGCCAGCCCCAAGAAACTTTGTATCTCAAACACGTTCTTAGGTTGCTCCCAGGAAACTGCTGATCTCATCTTCTCTGGGTCTACTGCAACTCCTGCCTCTGAGATAATATGACCCAGGAAGTGTATCTGGTCCATCCAGAAGTGTCACTTTGAGAGCTTAGCATATAACTGATGCTCTCTCGGTGTACTCAAAATGATTTCAAGATGGGTGGAATGGTTGTGTCGAGTGTGAGAGTACACCAAGATATCATCCATGAAGACTACTACAAAAGAATCAAGATAAGGGTGGAACACAATATTCATCAAATCCATGAAAACTTTTGGTGCGTTCATGAGTCCAAATGGCATAACCAAGTACTCGTATAGACCATATCTGCTCTGAAAATATGTAAGTGGTATGTTCGATGGCCTAATGCGTAACTGATGATATTCGGATCTCAAGTCAATCTTCGCGAACACTCGTGCACCTCAAAGTTGATCAAAAAGATCATCAATCCTTGGCAAGGGATATCAGTGCTTGATTTTCAACTGGTTCAGCTTCCGATAATCCACACAAAGTCTGAGGGTATCGTCCGCCTTCTTCGCAAAAAGGACTGGCGAACCCCAAGAAGAAGTACTGGGTCGGATAAAACCCTTTGCTTTTAACTCCTCTAACTACCTCTTGAGCTCTTGCAACTCAGCCGTAGCCATCCTATAAGGAGGAATGGACACTGGTGCTGCTCCTGGCACAAGATCAATAGATAAATCCACCTATCACTCTAGAGGAAGACCTGAAAAGTCGTCTGGGAAGACATCCCTGAAATGATCAACTACTGGAGGGAAATCCTTCTGATAAGTCCCCCAATCATCCAGATATAAACTTGCAATTTGGGCTATCACTCCACCTCACCCACGATGCTCAGGTCCATCTCGACTCGCCTGGACATCCCATTCGCCCTTGTATAGAAACTCTCCGCACTCTGGTGATGGGAAACTCACCCTGCGATGATAGCAATCTACAAAGGCTCTAAAGGGTACCAAATAGTCCATCCTGAGAATGACGTCATAGCTTGTCATCTCTAAGACATAGAGGTCCCATAGAAAGTGACACCCACCAACCTCTAGGGGGAACTCCCTACACTGATTCACACTAGTCGTTCTAGTTCCCAACGGAGTGTCTAGCATCATAACATCAGAAGAAGAAGAAACACAGAGCCCAAGGCTCTCCATAACGGGCACATATATAAATCTATGTGTAGAACCAGTATCAAAAAAGTACCGAAGATAAAATAGAAGCTACTATAATAGTACCTATGACAGTAGATGGTTTGAGATCCTACTCTTGTTGGGTCTATTGCACTGCATATGCCTTTCTAATGTCGTGGCCCTACGACACAGCCTGGCTACCCTGAGCTGACCCGCCCTGCTGCCTCTGAGATCCTGGTGTTTGGCTACCATGACCATGACCACCATCTCTATTTGCATGCCCTAACGTGCCCCAATTTCAAGAATGGTAAGAAACTGTTGGTCCTACTCCCGCACGTGGAGTCTGCACAGAACCCCTTTCACAAGCCACTAGTAGAAACGCCCTGCAAAAGCGTTGTAGATGACTCATCTTGCCGCAAGCTCAGCATTCCACTGGGTCACGCTAACACTGAGGTCACTTGTGCCCCTCTCTACCACACTGGTAGCATATAACCTGGCCACTTGAATAATTATATTGACTAATACTGCCATCGTGATAGAAACTCATTTGTCTCTTCCTCTTACTGGTAGAAATAGCACCTGAAACTAGTGTTGAACTGCCCTGGCCCACACCACTAGCTTCTTGTAGGTTCTGCTCTGTAATTAGTTTCTGATTCACAATAGCATGCACTGTAGACAACCTGAAAACATTCACCAGTGCTCAGATGTCACACCTAAGACCATCCTTAAAGCGTCTAGCCCTCAATGCCTCATCACCCACCAGAACGAGTGCGAAAAGCTGAAGCTCGGTGAAGCAAGCAGAATAATCCATCACTGACATGACACCCTGCTACAGATTCATGAACTCTCGAGCTCGATCTACCCGCAACGTCTCCAGGAAGAAGAAGTCATAGAAGGATGCCTGGAAATCTTCTCACGCCATGTCTTGGTGATGCTCGGACTGGGTGGTAACATCCCACCACCTCTTGGCGGAATCACGCATCATGTATGTAGTGATCATGACCCACCTCCCATGAGGCATCTCTAGATGCTCGAATATCATCTACATCGAATTCATCCATGACTCCACAGCCTGTGGTCCTCCATCCCCTAAAAATGTAAGTGGATGCTGCTGTTGGAAGATACGCATCAACTCTTCCATAGATGTGGCGGCTTGCGGTGCTCCCTGGAAGGTCTGTATGAACCGCATGAAGCCTTCATGGAACTGCGCATCCACGCCTATGTCTGGTATAACAAGTGGTGCCACATTTGGCACTGCTGGAGGATCCACTGGTAGCCCATGGCCTACCTCTACTCTCTTGGCGAACACCAGGTGGTTGTCTTAGTGGCATGACTCTACAAGGTCAAGCACGCGCCTTAGATCAAGATCATCAAGGACTAAGAATCGAAAGAATAAGAAGGGAAAAAGGAAAAGACAACATTTAAGTTTTACAAAACAAGACTACACGGTGTGTATAAAACCTACATAGTGTGTTCCCTTAAGTCTTTCACATGGGCCTGTACTTCTGCCAAAATTGGTCGTGAAACACCCCAAACACATGGTGTATTGTCCACACACACGGTGTGTACTTGAATTTTCTTCCCCTTCCCGAGTCCTTCTACACGACTTAGCCACATGGCTCTCCTTTGAATGAGACTACACAGCGTGTATAAGGTCTACACGGCGTGTACTCAACAAGTTTCACTGACCCATGTTGTCCGCGACATGGCCGAGTACAGAGCTCAAACTACACGGCATGTTCCACATCGACACGGCATGCACAGATTAGATTCCAACTGCCTGTGTTGTTAGTGACATGGCCGACTACTTGGCTGACACTACACGGCGTGTTACACCCGCACACGGCATGTACACCACTCTGTCTTCCCAGCCACACGGCCAAGTCCACACGGTCTCTCCCCAGTCCAGACTACACGGCGTGTCCCTCAGGTACATGTTGTGTTTAATAAGAGGTAACACTGAACCGTGTTTGTTAGTTACACGGTTGGATCCCCAGGTCAAACTACACAGTGTGTTTGTCATTGACACGACATGTATAAGCTTAGATTTCTCCTCCTATGTTGTTAGTTACATGATGGACACAGGTTCAACACAACACGGCGTGTATAATAACTACACAGTATGTGCCTTCAAGTTTCATTATCCCATGTTTCTGCCTACACGGCCTACGACACGGGTAGAAACTACACAGCTTGTACATTCGGTACACGGTGTGTACTTAAAAATTTTCTTTTCTTTCCGAACAGAAGAGTAAATGGTGTGTAATAATAATTACATGGCGTGTCTTCTGGGTTTTTACGGACAGTAAGCCTCGGAAACTATTCTGGAGCCCAGAAAAACACTGAAACCAATACCAAAGTGCCAAATTATGATCTGTGAGGGGTCATACTCCCTGAGAATCAAATATTGGAATATTATAAATGTTATAACAAGGAAAACACATTAATGATCCACGAAATTCCGGTCATTGAGGACCCATACTCCTCAAGAACCAAAGTTTTTCATTCATTCTATCAAAACCTCACACCACAATACCCTAACAAAAGCAGGTATTTATCAAAGCAGTTATCACAACAACATGCTCTTCTAGAACATCCACTATCACAACAATATGAAATTTATAATGCAACTACATGGCATGGAAACTATGCATGGCATGTGATTCTAACATGTTCCTAAATGATTCATGAGATGGCATACCCTTATCTCATCAGGTTTCAATTAAATAGAACCCAATATAAAAATAAATAGCACAACCACAAATGCGTCACCCAACGGTGAAAATAAAGTCAACTGTAAAATGTGAAAAATTAGAATAATTGTAACATGAGGTAAATTAGATTTTCCCTATGCATGGGTTAGCTACTCTCAGGCACAGCTTATTACCTACTACCCTTTCCGTCCTATCCCTGACTAAGGCTCCAAATAGTAAGTCAAAGAAAAGAACCTCCTCTGATACCACTTTGTAACATCCTGGATCTGGGTGCCACACAACGGGTGCCTCGAACCCGGTTGGTCACATGACCTCAAGCACATTTCCCCAAATGCCAGAGGCTGCAGACTAGCAGTGAGGGCCCAGATCTGATAGTGGGGAAACTATGCCCTCATTTTTCAAAGTGTAGCGCAATGGAAAAGATAAATAACATACAATAGTAGAAGCAGAAAACAATATACAACTGAAATGAACAACTGTAGTAAAAGATAACCAGCAGTCATATATATAAAGATGTAGCATGTCACTAATTCTATTAAAGTAGCTAGAACAGGATACACTTCAATACAATACAATACAACTCAAACTACAAGGTACAGCCAAATAAAACAAAGTAGAGTAAACAGAACGTAGCAGCATCGCAAGCCTATGCTCAGTCACATGCTCTCATACTCCTCTACTACAATCATATACCTGTATAGGGACCCTTTACCCTATCGACACCTACAGCAATATAGTTTGTTTAGGCCGAAGACATGACCCAAACAAGGTGTGACAAATAAATCCCAGTAGGCACCCACCAAAGGCCTGTGCCCAACTATCAGTGAAAAAGTGCAACAGTAGTGTGCAAAAGTAAATGCAGTAAACTAGTAAGTACTCAAAAGTAACTATCAATACTAGTTTCATTGCCATTTTAATTATTACTTATTACCTCCAAGCTTGTGCTTCATATTGGAAGGTATAACATAGAAAATCACCACAGTGAATATTCTAAATAATCATGTCCTCAGACATACTATCCTTACCATCAGGTAACAGAATCAATACCCACAGGTGATTGCCCTCAGGCATAACGATCATTGCCCTCAGGCATACATGATATTGCCCTCAGGCACGGAAGCTACTTCCCTCAGGCTTATGAATTGTTTCCCTCAGGCTAAACAAACACTTTCCCTCAGGCATAAACAAAGGTTACCCTCAGGCTAACCAAACACAGCCCATGGGCTAAGTAAAACACTACCCACGGGCTAATAGAACGCTGCCCTAAGGCTAAAGGAACTGGGCCGAGCCCAAAGCATAAAAATTAATTTATATAATCTTTCTCTCAAGAAAATTAAGTGCACAATATAATCATTTAATACCCTCAGGTATCCTATCCAAACAGCTAAATAGAGGAACGCACCCCCGGGGTGGTCCTGGATCCAAGAAGTGATCCCAAACAGTAGTTTAAACTTATCATTTGATTATCTACGCAGTTCTAGATATCTTTTCAGCAAATGCCTCAGCCATACGACACCCCAACCATATGAGCATAGCATAATGGTACACAATTTCAACACAACAGTTGAAAGGAACATCAGACCACCTACCTCAATCGCTCCTGATCAGTATATGTGAACGACGCCTCCCGAAACACCCGTGAAAAACGTAGATCTGGGATAAAATAATTTTCATTCAAAAGTAAATAACTTCCATTAGAGGAATAAATGGTAAGAATGGTGCAAGGAGAGGGGAGGTATTACCTGTATGGTCCCAACGTGATTGACGGAGGCAGAATCAGATTCCCAGTACACGATCGGGTGATCCTCCAATGTTCGGTCGTCCTCCCAAGCTCCAAACGGTGGTTCTGCCTCCTCTCTCGAATGAGGAGGCTACTGCCTGTTTTAAGAAAAATTTCAGGACTACACGGTATGTACTCTCAAGTAAATGGCATGTACTTTTCATTTTTTTATCTATCACATTGGCGGCTTCTTTCCACTGTGGCATTGTTCATCTGTCGACATGAGTACACGGCATGTATTCCTGAATACACAGCGTGTATTGTCACTCAGTTGGCGGCTGCCTCCACCGCCTTACTATTAACCTGCTGACTGGATACACAGTGTGTAAATACTAAGTACATGGTGTGTAGTCAGTTTTTACACCCTTCATCACTGACAGGCCTACACACCCTGTGTACACATCCCACACGGCCAAAGTACACAGCGTGGGGAAAAGTACACAGCGTGTACCCACAAAATTGGGAATTTTCCCCATTTTCCTTATTTTCTCAAAAACACTTAAGGAAAAGAGAAAAGAAGAAACTCGTAGCTCAAAAATAAGAACTGGGTTCTTACACACCAAGACTTCCCACTTCATCGCTATTCAGGAAGATTTATTGTCTGAAACATTTTCTAAGATATATGTAAAATAAGTGGTGTGGATACATAGGGAACCACTTTTAATCATCTTTGATCATGATCCATGGTTTACTTCTAGAATCTGTAGAAGTATTCAACATTTTCTGAATAATTAATTGAATTTCAGTATGTCCTATCACCCCTAAATGGATGGCCAATCTGAAAGGGATATTCAGAAACTCAAGAACATACTGAGAGCCTACTCGATGTAATTTAAAGTATTATGGGATAAATATTTCTCATTAGTTGATTTCTCATACAACAACAACTTCCACTCTAGTATTCAAATGGCTCCATATAAAGCTCTGTATGGGAAGAAATGTATAATTCCTACTTTTTGGGTTGAATTTTGTGGAAAAAAAAGATACTTGTAAATTATATTATGTAAGAGATGAAAGAGAAGGTTCAATCCATATAATAACATATAAATTTTTTTAATAGTTGGTAGAATATCTATGCTAAAAACCCTAGATAAAAGAGAAGGTTCAATCCATATAATAACATATAAAATTTATTCATAGTTGGTAGAAGATCTATGTTGAAAACCCTCAAATGAACTTTGAGTTTGAGGTTGGAAATAAATTTTTCCTTCAAATATCATAATGAAAGAGAGACATATGGTTTGGAAAGAAAGGTAATCTTAGCCCTAGGTATACTGGCCCCTTTGATATCCTTGATTTTATAATATCATTGGCCTATAGTCTTTCACTTCCATCAAATATCGCTCAAGTTCATGATGTGTTTCACATATCTCTCATGAGGAAGTACGTACTTGATCCCTCACATGTATTGAATCTAAAGGTGGTACAATTAGAGAATGGAATCTTGTTTGAGGAGTAATTGATGAATATCTTGGACAATAGAAAAAAATTCCTACACAAAAAAGATAACTCACCTAGTCATATTTTTGCATTGGAACCATAAATATGAAGAGTAAACATGGTAACTAGAGGAAACAATGAAACAGAAGTACCCTCATCTATTCTCAACCGAGAATATGAGTTGAAATTTCAAGGATAAAATTTCCAAAGGGGGGAAGAATGTAACAACCCAAATTATATAAATGATATTTATTTCTTGAAATAAATTTTTGTTATATTATATAAGTATTATACACATAGATCATGTAACACCCGAAGGCTTTACAATATTTTCCTTTTAGAAAAAAAATTATTTTTTGTTCTTAGATTGATTTATAACAAAACACCAAGTTAAGATTATGTTAAACACAACCTAAAGTTTATCTTTATCAACACAGAACACTAAGTTTATCTTGTGTTACACAAAATAATTACTCTCCTTGATGTCTTTCGTAATACACAAGACCTAGTTTTACTGAACAATAATATATTATTAAAAATATTATTATTTAATATAATAAGATATAACCAAGTAGTTAAATTAGCGGTTCAAAATAGTATTAAATAAATTATGAAAATATATATTTTACACAAATACAATATGAATTCATTGGTTACCTATTAATTAGAAATGAATATAGAAACCAAATGAATATAAAGGGAATGGTTTTATAAAAGATTATTTTTATGTGCAATAGAAAATTTATCTAAATAAGTTGAATTAATTACTATTAGTGAATGATATTAATTAAATTTATATGTTATATATTTAATAAAATATTTTTTATATTTATCCAACTGATTTTATTAGTATAATATGAGAACTGACACAATATTACACATAAAAGCCTATATTTTTATAAAAGCAGGTTTACCACATTTTAATGGAGAACCTATTTTAAATATAAATTTTTTCACCCTTATAAATTTTATATGTAAAAATAAACTTCATTTTTGAAATATAAACATAAAAATTAGTTTAGGGTTAATTTTTGGTATTTTTCTATGAAGTTTAATTTTTTAATGAATAGTGAAAAATAATGAATTTTAATACAAAATTGATTTTTTCTATAATTTATTTATAAGGATTAATTATATTTTTAAATTTTTTTAAAGTTTAGTTATATTATTTTTTATTAATTAATGAAATTTAGGTAATTTTAATCAATTTCACTTTGAAATTGAATATAAAAACTTCGCAAACTTTTAAACATTTTTACTTTAAAAAACCAGCATTGTCATCTCGTCTATGAGATTAGATTTAAATTAGTTTCTGCCACTTCTATAATTTTAATATGGAAAAATTGATTCCATATTTTTAATAATCATAATATCTAATATCTAATAATTTTAACTTATTTTTTGACCAAAAATATTAGTGGAAGTAATTAAAATCAATTACATTGATTAAGGTAAAATTAAGCTTAATAAGGGACTAAACATTGATATTAAGGAAAAAATGACCTGTAAACTTATAAAAAACTATTTTATGTACCTATTTATTCTATTAAACCTCTATTTTTCATAATGGTCCATTTTGAAACTTAGGGAACACACAATTCTTTTCAAAAATACCAAGTGTGTCCTTTCCCTCCACTATAAAAAGGCACTCACCCCTCCCACTTCTTCACACCTATCAAGACACTTTGGATCAACCAATATCAGCTCAAATATCTCCTCAAAATACCTACCCTCAACCTATAATTTTCACCTTGGGGGTATAAATCCATCCAAATAGTTCCTTGGTGTAAACCAAAAGGATTTACTCGAATAAGAGGTAACATTCTTCCTCAAGATATTTTATTTTATTTTCATTATCCACCCCATAAAATACTATTATTTCATACTTATATAATAACATTATTATCCTAAATATACTAATATTTTTTATTCTAATGGTTATACCTTCACTTACACACACTTCCATATAATGGGTAACGAACTTACCATTTATGTGTACGATGGACTACCACCTCACAAAATGATGTCATCCATTTTTCCTTTACCACCTCTCATGGTTGGGTATTATGATAAACACCCTATTTATATATTATATATATAATATTTATAATGTATTTATTTTATTTTATTATTTTATAACACATACCTTTATGTAATCCATTTTATGTAAATACGATAACATCGTTTGTGGAAGTGTGGACTATCGCCCCCTCAAAGCGATGTGACTCATTCACACTATACATGGAATGTATAAAGGATAATTTTAATTAAACATATGTAACATAAATTAAATATATATGATATTCATGACATAATTATATTTCTATAAACATAATATATCATCTTTTTTATTACCCTTTTCACACACTAAAAAGTGATAATGTCAGTCGTGGACGTGTGGACTACCGCCTCCCCGACACGATGTGATTTCTTTACATAAAAAGAATTATATGTATAAGTATATATGATTGAATAAAATGGTATTTATGATATGATTATAATTTTTTAAATATATAGTGTTACTTACCTTCTTTCCATAATAATCATTGAAAAATGGGAACGTTACTCCTACGTACGTACGACCTACCTTCTCCATGATTGTAACATTGGTTCATTTTTCATAACCATATTTCATGATTGGTTTTAAAAGTATAATTGATGTGTAAATATAATAATTATTTAATTATTATTATTCTGGATATGTTTATATAATTACCCCTCTGACCATATTTGACCTACCAAATTCATTTTTGAAACATAAACCAAATATGGTCAAAACACTCGATGTAAACTTAATTGTTTAAGTAGTTGTTTAAAACATTAAAATAAGTGAAATAAAAGTAATGATAAATATGAAAAATGTTATTAATAAATTAATTAATTAAAATAATTATATTATCTAGGAATATAAATACACACATGACAATTCAGACTCAAGGTAAAGGATTTCATCTCAATTTACATTCTATTGAGAATTATTTGTTGTTATGCACCAATACACTTTTATATGGTATATATACTTCCATTTACATGTTATATCATGAATCTAATTATTCTCATGATATTATAGGTTTAATTTAAGGCCATTTCTTTAGGTTTATTACGATTCAAATGTTTCAAAGTGGTATGGGATACTTTGTAATGTTTAAAGATCATTTTACTCAAGAATGTTCTTAATGAATATCTTTTCA
Organism: Viscum album; assembly: GCA_963277665.1. Lineage (NCBI taxonomy): Eukaryota > Viridiplantae > Streptophyta > Magnoliopsida > Santalales > Viscaceae > Viscum > Viscum album. Next base: position 547,587,727 of record OY728140.1, read on the forward strand.
ATATCAATTCTTTTTCTTATTGTTAAATTTATATTGAAACAATAAATTTATTGTAATCATTTTTCATTTGAAATTTCCTTGAATATCCATATTCTCATATGATGGATATTATTATTTCCTAAACCATCTATAATTTTATATATGATGTTTACTTTGATAGTTATTTGATTATCTAGGGAAATATTGCTAAATATGTATTCTTTATAAAATATGAATATTTGATAAATAATATTGTCTATAAATTAAATTTATTATTCTTTATTAAGAATTATTTAAATAGTAAATGACAGGTGGGTCATGTACTTTATATAGCTCCTTGATGCATCGACTGGTTCTCATGAGACAAATAAGCTAGCCAAATCAGAATAGTATAAACCATCTTTTGAAAGGTCTTGATGGGATAATTTTGCATTTTACTCAAACATGACATCCAAAAATTAATCCTTTTTTTCATTCAAATTCAGTTATTATTATTTTTTTACATTTACATGTCTATGGATTCATTTTATTCTCAGTTTATTGATTAAATGGCATGTATTTCAGTTTCTTACCTTTCCATATTGATATTGACTTATCTAGTTATTTGAATGGAATGTGTTATTAGTTATTTAACTTCCCATGTTTATTATTCCTAATATTTCATTATTTATTCCTATTTACTTACCATTATTAATCATTTGAGCTCATTGTTATTATGTTTCTTTTCCCCATTTTATGAAGAATAAATCTTTAAATAAGCTTCCAAGGATGTTGTTTATTTCATTTTATTATGTATATTGTTTTTATTTTATTTTTAAAATATATTACAGGTATCATGTATGTATTATGGTTTTCAAAAACTGCTAAATTGTTCATTACCTTTGGATTTGAATCTTGTATCTATGCCAATGTAATAAAGTAATGCACCAACTACGGGATTCTGGGGTTGGGACATTATAGTTGGTATCAGAGGAGGTTTAGCAGTAACATTGGAAACTAGATTTATAAAAATTTGATTATGGAACATAACCCTAGAATAGAATTTGAGGATAAGTATATAAGAATATACTAGAAATTTGGTAAGGTATAGATTATGTGGGTATTACTTTCAATACATCCTTATCTAATTCTACAAGTAGATGTGGTTCTAGAATAAATGTACATAGGGGTAACAACCCTAATAATGTGTGTCAAGCCTGACTCAGTGTAACCCAGTACATAACAACGAGCCTTACTGTTCACCTGGTTTGATACTTGCGGGTGATATGCTTAGGATAATTCACATTTTATTTATAAACCATTATTAAGGATTTAAAAGTAAATATATACTAAAAGAAACTAGAGTTTATGATTCTAAGACTTATGATGCCTAAATTTATGTTAAGTGTTACACTATATTTAAAATTAAAAAAATCATAACTTTATGAGGTAATATAGTATATTCCATTATTTTGAAATGGTACCTGGAAGGAAGAATGTTATCAATACTCGTGGAAAATGTATAGATTTCCTTGCTGATGAAGTTAATGTAACTGGTATTAGAACTGAGCAAGTTATGGATATATTAGGGAAGATTAGTTGGGTTATAATAAATAACCTTTCCATAATGGATCAACCTATTCTATAGAGGGAATCTCTAATGTTATATCACTTTATGAGATAGAGGCCCCCATCATTTAGTGAGACTACTGATCTAATGGTGGCTGAGAAATGGATTAATTCTTTGGAGAAGATCTTTATGTCATTGGGATGCGGTGAATAAGAATAGGTTACACTTGCAGTGTATTGTATCAATGGTGATGCTAATCAATGGTAGTCGTTGATGTAGAATATTAGGGAGGAAGAAGAAATAGAACTCATGGAATAGAGAACCTTTAAGAAGACATTCTTTGATAAATACTTCCCTCATGATCAAAAACTAAGGTGAGGAGTAATTTCAATGGTTTAAAGAAAAAGTATTAATAAAGTTTTGCGGATTATGAATCTACATTTAAAAGGTTTGCAAGGTATGCTAAGGATTTTTTACGCAACATGGAGTGAAATATTGACCACTTATTTGAAGGTATTAATCCAAATCTCCAAAGGGAACTGGTCTCACAAAATTCTTCATCATATGATGAAATAGTTTTATGTTCCATCAAGAAAGAAAATGGATTTTCTAGAATCAATATATTCAAGGGAAACCAAGATAATAAGAGGTCATATGGTCACCATGAAAAAGGGAATGAGTAAAATAATAAGGGAAAGAAGTATTTTCCCACATGTGATAAATGTGGAAAGAATCACCTTGATAAATTCTTGAAAGGATTTGGAGTTTGTTATAAGTGTGGAGAAAAGGGTCACCAAGCAAAAGAATAAAAAGGAGAAAAGGAAAATGTTACTACTCAATGTTATAATTACAAGGAGATGTGGCACTATGAAAATGAATTCCACAAAAATCAAGGGAATATACCACTGAAGAAGATAAGGGATCAAGTTCGAGCTTATGTTATTAACACAACCAAAGTGGAATGATTAATGCGCTTCTTTATTTGGATCTAAGAAATATGCATTAAAAGTATTTTATTAATGATTTTCTCATCATATGATTTATAAAATAGGTAAGGATTGTACTATAATAAATTTTCACTAAATATTTGAGATCATATGTTGAATGGTACAAAGAAAAGTGATTATGTAGCAAATTAACTTTTTGGAAAACACATGGTTAAGGGAAGGATAAACCTTAATATCACTAATGGAATTTTCATATTTACCAACGGTTTAAAACCATTGGAAAAGGCTGGACAAACATTGGTATAAACTATACCAACAGTTGTCCAAACTGTTGGGTCTTGAGCTGTAGGGATAGAAATATCCCAACGATTCTGTGAGAACTATTGGGATATGTCTGAAAAAATTAGTATATACTAATGGTTTACTGAAACTGTTGGTATAAATGTTTACCAATGGTTTAATACCATTGGTAATGTCGAAAATAATCTCTATACCAATGGTTTTTAAACCATTGGTATAGACTTTTACCAACGTTTTCCCACAAACTGTTGGGAAATATAAAGTAAAAATATTTATTCCAATGGTTTAAAAACCATTGGCATATACTTTTACCAATGGTTTACATAAAACTATTGGTAAAAGTTATTCTTTTACAGATATGACAACAATTGAAAACCGTTTTCATAGCCTTTAAATACCTGCAGCAGCAAGCCGGCTTGTTGGCCGCCCCCTGTGCACCTGCAGCAATTCCACTAGCTTCCACTAGCAGGCCTGTAGAATTCATACAGGGGGTTGGGGGGATTCTGTATGATTTCATACAGAATTCATACAACACATAATTCATACATAATTTTGAATACCTCCAATTATGTATTTAATTACCCTCTACACACATACAGAATTAACACATAATTCATAAGGTAATTACAGCAAGTATACACATACAACAAGTATACCCATACAACAAGTATACCCAAACACCATTAACGCGTAATTCATAATTCAATTAAATACATAAAGAATTAAATTCATAATTCAGGAGGTTGGAGGATGTTCAGGGGGTTGGGGTGGCTACCTAAGGGGGGTAGGGGGTGTCCAAGGTGGTGGGGGTGTCCGGGGGGATGGGGTTTCCAGGGGGTGGGGGTTGTCTAGGGTGGTGGAGGGGGGCTATCCATGGGGGTGTCCAGGGGGTGGGGGTGTCCGGGGGGGATGGGGTAGTGTCTAGGGGGTGGGGTGGTATTTAGGGGGTTGGGGGTGTCCAGGGGGGTGGGGGCAGCGTAGGGGGTTAGGGGGCTATCCAAGGGGGGTGGGGGATTTCCAGGGGTGGGGAGATGTCCATAGGGGTGGGGGTGTCTAGGGGTTGGGGGTGTCCAGGTGGTGGGGTGGTGTCTAGGAGGGGTGAGGGTGTCCCGGGGGTTGGGGGTTGTCTAGGGTGTAGGGGGGATGTCCATGGGGGTGGGGGTGTCCAGGGGGTGGGGGATTTGGTTATTAGGAAATGGATTATATTTTTATTGTGGGACAAAAATACTATATGATTTTTGAAATGAAACCTTAAAAGGGATTTTTATAAACCATTGATGAGTTTTAAATATAAATAAGTCTCTATTATGTGATTTTGAAACGATTTTATGAATAATTATTTATGATGTATCTTTATGGGATTTCTGATTTTGTATTCCTTGTTTTAGAATGTCAGATTATTTTAGTAAAGGTTTTTTTTATAATTCTTTAGAATGTTACCACTATAAATGAATCAAAAAGTCAATAAGCGGATATCTTAGGTAGTCATTCTTGTGATCTAGATATTGTCTTCTTATTGTTGGTCTCTACTCAAAATCTTGTGGAAGTGGAATAGACATGTTCTTCCCGAATCATGGATTATGCATGGGAGTTTCTAAAATAGCATCCACTATTTTTTATTGGTGATCAAGGATCCCATGAGGCAAAAAAAGTGGGTAGATATGATTAATGGGATATTTGAGTTGTTAGAAACCCTATAATACATGGGGGTGGGGGCTATCTAGGGGGGTGGGGCTGTTTAAGGGGGTACGGGGTGTCCAAGGGGTGGGAAAAACTGTCCAGGGGGGTACGGGGTGTCCAGGGGGGGTGGGCGGAGCTGTACAAGGGGTACGGAGTGTCCATGGGGGTGGGAGGGCTATCCACAAGAGTGGAGGGGCTGTCCAGGTGGTAGGGGTGTCTAGGGGGGGTGGGTGGGCTATCCAAAGGGGTAGAGGGGCTATCGAGGAGGGTAGGGGGTGTCTAGGGGGTGGGCGGGTTGTCCACGGGGGTGGGTGGGCTATCCACGGGGGTGGTGGTTGTCCAGGGGGTACGGGGTGTCTACGGGTGTGGGTGGGATGTCCAAAAGGGTGGAAGGGCTATCCAAGGGGTACGAGGTGTCCACAGGGGGGGCTTTCCACGAGGGTGAGCGGGCTGTCCACGCGGGTGGGGGCTATCCAGGGGGATACGGGGTGTCCAGGGGGGTGGGCGGGGCTGTCCAGGGGGTATGGGGTGTCCCGGGGGGTGGGAGGGATCTCCACGGGGGTGGGGGGTTGTCCAAGTGGGAAGAAGCTATCCAGGGGGTGGGTAGGATGTCCATGAGGGTGGAAGGGTTGTCCAGGGGGTCGGGGGAATTCCAAGGGGTGGGGGGCTTTCCAGGGGGTGGGGGCTATACAGGGGGTATGAGGTGTACAGGGGGTGGGAAGGCTATTCAGGGGGGTGGGCGGGGCTATCCATGGGGGTACGGGGTGTCCAGGGGGTGGGTGGTCTGTCCACAGGGGTGGCGGGGCTGTCTAGGGGGGTCAGGGGTGTTCAGGGGGTGGGGGGCTTTCTAGGGGGTGGGGGTTGTTCAGGGGGTACGATGTGTCCAAGAGGGTGGGCAGGCTATCCAGGGGGATGGAGGGGCTGTCCAAGGGGGTGCGAGGTGGGTGGGAGAGTTGTCCACTGGGGTGGCGGAGCTATCCAGGGGGGTATGGGGTGTCTAGGGGTGGGCGGGCTTTCCACGGGGGTGGCGGGGCTGTCCAGAGGATGGGTGGGTTATCCATAGGGGTGGGGGTTGTCCAAGGGGTACGGGGTGTCCAAGGTGGTGGGAGGGGCTATCTAGGGGGTACGGGTTGTCCAGGGGGTGGGCGGGCTATCCACAGGGGTGGTGGGGCTGTCCAGGGTGGTAGGGGGTGTCCAAGGGGTGGGTGGGTTGTCCATGGGGGTGGGGGATGTCCATGAGGGGAGGGGCTGTCCAGGGGGTGGGCGGGCTGTCCACGGGGGTGGTGAGGCTATCCAGGGAGTGGGTGGGTTGTCCACGGGGGTGGGGGATGTTTAGGGGGTACGGGGTGTCCAGGGGGTGGGCGAGGCTGTCCAGGGGGTCTAGGGGGGCCGGTGAGCTGTCTATGGGGATGGAGAGGCTATCTAGGGGGTAGGGGTTTCTAGGGGGTGGGCGGGCTTTCCACGGGGATGGGGGATGTCCATGGGGGTAGGGGTCTCTAGGCGGTGGGTGGGCTATCCACGGGGGTGGTGGGGCTTTCGAGGGGGGTAGGGGGTGTCCACAGGGGTGGGCGGGCTGTCCACGGGGGTGGGTGGGCGGTTTATAGGGGTTGGGGGGATGTCCATGGGGGTACGGGGTGTCCAGGGGGTGGGTGGGATATCTACGTGGGTGTAAGGGCTGTCCAGGGGGGTACGGGGTGTCCAAGGGGGTGGGCGGGCTATCCACGGGGGTGGGTAGTCTGTCCACACGGGTGGGGGGCTATCCAGGGGGTACGGGGTGTACAGGGGGGGTGGGTGGGGCTGTCCACGGGAGTATGGGGTGTCTAGGGGGTGGGCGGGCTGTCCACAGGGGTGGCGAGTCTTTCTAGGGGGTGGGGGTGTTCAGGGGGTGATTGGGCTCTCCATGGGGGTGGGGGATATCCACAGGGGGGCGGTCTATCTGGGGGGTGGGAGGGGTGTCCACGAGGGTGGCGGGGCTATCCAGGGGGGTCGGGGATTTCTAGGGGGGATTTCTAGGGGGGTGGGGGATATCCAGGGGAGTGGGCGGGGTGTCCAGGGGGGTGGGAAGGTTGTCCAGGGGGTGGGTGGGGCTGTCCAGGGGGGTACGGGGTGTTCAGGGGGTGGATGGGATGTCCACGGGGATGGCGGGGGCTATCTAGGGGGGTAGGGGTTGTCCAAGGGGGGCTTTCCAGGGGGTGGGGGCTGTCCAGGGGGTACAAGGTGTCCAGGGGGTGGGTGGGCTATCCATGGGGGTGGGGGATGTCCACGGGGGTAGGGGGTGTCTAGGGGGGTGGGCGGGCTGTCCATCGGGGTGGGGGTTTGTCCACGAGGGGAGGGGTTGTCCACGAGGGTGGGCGGGCTATCCACGGGGGTGGCGGGGCTGTTTAGGTGGGGTGGGATATCCACAGGGGTGGGGGCTGTATAGGGAGTTACGGGGTGTCCAGGGGTGGGTGAGGCTATCGAGGGGGTACGGTGTGTCCAAGGCAGTGGGCGGACTGTCCATGGGGGTGGTGGGGCTGTCTAGGGTGTAGGGGTTGTCCAAGGGGTGGGAGGGATTTCCACGGGGGTGGGGACTGTCCATGGGGGGAGGGGTTGTCCAGGGGGTGGGCAGGCTATCCACAGGGGTGGTGGGGGTATCCAGGGGGTGGGTTGGCTGTCCACGGGGGTGGGGGCTATCCGTGGGGGTATGGGATTTCCAGGGGTGGGGGGCTGTCCAGGGGGGGTACATGATGTGCAGGGGGTGGGCGGGGCTGTCTAGGGGGGTATGAGGTGTCCAGGGGGTGGGTAGGTTGTCCACGGGGGGTGGCGGGGCTATCTAGGGGTAGGGCGTGTCCAGGGGGTGGGCGGGTTGTCCATGGGGGTGGGGGTGTTGTCCACGGGGGTAGGGGATGTCCAAGGGGTGGGTGGGATGTCCATGGGGTGGAGTGGCTGTCGAAGGGGGTAGGGGGTGTCCAGGGGGTGGGTGGGCTGTCCACGGGGGTTGGCAGGCTGTCCATGGGGGTGGGCGGGCTATCCACGGGGGTGGGCGGGCTATCCACGGGGGGTGGGGGCTTTCTAGGGGGTTATGGGGTGTCTAGGGGGGTGGGTGGGCTGTCCATGAGGGTGGCAGGGTTGTCCAGGGAGTACGGAGTGTCCAAGGGGGTTGGTGGGCTGTCTACAGGGGTGGGCGGGTTGTCCACGTGGGAGGGGGATGTCCAGGGGGTACAGGGTGTCTAAGGGGGTGGGTCGGCTGTCCAGGGGGGTGGCAGGGCTGTCCAGGGAGGTAGGGATGTGCAGGGGGGTGGGCGGGCTCTCCACGAGGGTGGGGGCTATCCATGGGGGAGGGGATGTCCAGGGGGTGGGCGGGCTATCCACGGGGGTAGTGGGGATGTCCAGAAGGGTCGGGTTTTCCAAGGGTGGGGTGGATATTTCCGGGGGTATGACTGTCAGGGGGGTGGGCGGACTGTCCAGGGGGTGGTGGCCAGGGCTGTCTAGGGGGGTATGGGGTTTCCAGGTGGGTGGGTGGGTAGTCCACAGGGGTGGTGGGGCTGTCAGGGGGGCTTTTCAGGGAGGCTGTCCAAGGGGGTGCGGGCTTTCCATGGGGGGTGGGCAGGCTGTCCACAGGGGTGGCTGGGCTTTCCAAGGGGTGGTTGTCTAGGGGGTGGGGGCTGTCCAAGGCGGTGGGTGTGTCCACCCCAAAACATGGGTCGTAAAATCCAATCTCTATCCAATTGTAAAATTATTTCAATCCTATTATAGATGACCAAGAAGACTGTTGGTGTAAACCATGAATATCATACATATAAATCACAATACACCCAATTGTAAACACACCACCAAATATCATATGGATCGGATTTTATGAGCCATGTTTTGATGGAACACTACTCATGGTCGTATGATATTTTTTACATCATTAGGTGATATGGAGTTGTACGAATGTTAAATTTGTATGAGATCAATATGGATAGTGGATAAGAACTTGATTGAGATTTCTTTGCAGAGATCACTTCTTCTTGGAAGCGTATGAGTGAGTGTTGGTATGGAACTTCAAGAAAAGTCTTAATGTGTGAAAGAAACTATACATTGGTTATATGTGATTCCTATTTTTTTGTAGAGTATCATAGTGGAAAACCCACCCCCTCCCTGGTCACCCCCCCCCCCACACACCCCTGCAACCCCCCTACCCCCTACAGCCCCCCCCCCCCACCCGGATAGCCCCCCCCCCCCCACTTGGACACCCCCCACCCCACCACCACCACACCTGGATAGCCCACCCCCTTTTCCCTGGACAACCCACCCCCCCCCCCCCACCTGGACAGCCCACCCCCACCCCACTTGGATAGCCCACCCATCTTGACAGCCCACACCCCCTCCCCCACCGGGATAACCCACCCACCACCACCTCTGGACAGCCCACCCCCCTCCCTAGACAACCCACCCCCCCCATCCTGCAGCCCTCTACCCCCCCTACAACCCCCTTGGACAGCCCACCCCCACCCCCCACCTGGACAGCCCACCCCCCACCCCCACTAGACAGCCACCCCCCCCCCCCCCTCTTTGGACAGCCCATACCCCCCTCCCCCACCTGGATACCCCACCCACCCCCTGGATACCCCACCCCCCTCCCTAGACAACCCACACCCCCTCCCCTGTGGCCCCCACTCCACCCCCTGGACACCCCCACCCCCCACCTGAATAGCCCCCCCCCCCCACCACCACCCACTTGGACACCCCCCCCCCCCTCCTTTGACACCCCTCCCCCACCTGAATAGCCCACCCCCACCCCCTAGACATCTCGCCCCCCTGGACAGCCCTCACCCCCTCCCCCACCTGGATAGCCCACCCCCTAGGACAGCCCACACCCCCTCCCCCACCTGGACACCCCACCTTAACCCCCCTGGACAGCCCACACCCCTCCTTGGGCAGCCCATACCCCCCTCCCCCACACCCCTGTAGCCCCTCTACCCCTCCCCCCACCCCCCCCCCCCCGCATCCCCCCACCCCCTGGACAACCCACCCCCCACCCAAATAGCCCCCGACACCTGGACAGCTCCTCTACCTCTCCTACAGCCCCCCATAGGGTATTTTTATTTAAAATCATTTTATTCATTAAGAAAGGAAAATCATCATGCATTAGCCATTTCATTCCAAACAACCCATTCAATTTATCAAAAAATGACAAATTCAATTTATCAAAACATGAAAAATTTAATTTCTAAGTCTTTATGGGTCACTTAGGAAATGTCATTGGGGAAAGAGGAAATCAACCACATTGTTAATTCCAATTTAAAAATTGGGCCAAGCACTTAGGATGTGCGGTGGTGTCTAGGAGGTGTGGTGGTGTCCAGGGGGGCTGTCTAAGGGGTGAGGGCTATCCAAGGGGGTAGAGGGTGTCTAGGGGGGTGGGGTGTCTAGGGGGTGGGGGTGTCCAAGGGGGTGGGGGAGTCCAGGGCGGTGGGGGGAGGGGCATCCAAAGGGTGGGGGTGTCCAATGGGGTGGGGGTGTCTAGGGGTGGGGGGAGGGGGCTGTCCAAGGGGTGGGGGTGTCTAGGGGGTGGGGGTTGTCCAATGGGGGGTGTCCAGGGGGGTGGGGGTGTCCAGGGGGGTGGGCGGTGTTCAGGGGGGTGAGGGTGGGGGTGCAGGGGGTGGGGGATATCCAATGGGGGGTCTAGGGGGTGGGGGTTGTCCAGGGGGTGGGAGGTGTCCAGGGGTGTGGGGGGGAGGGGGTTTTCCAAGGGGTGGGGGTTGTCCAATGGGGGGTGTCCAGGGGGCTGGGGGTGTCCAAGGGGGGTGGGGTTGCATGGGGGTGGGGGTTATCCAATGGGGGGTCTAGGGGGTGGGGGGCTGTCCAGGGGGTGGGAGGTGTCCAGGGGGGTGGGGTGGGGGTGTTCAGGGGTTCTAATTCATCCTCAATATCAATACCCTTCCCATTATTACTTGAAAAAAAACTATAAATACAAAATCCAAATCTAATTTTCAACAAAACTAAAGTCCATAGAAACTACCATATCACCCCACTAAACAAACCCGTTTCCATGTTTGAAGTGTAGAACAAAAAACAAAAAAAATCAAAGGGTTCGGTATGCCACACACTGCAGGAAATCCAATTTAGCCCAAATCAAAACAAAAAACATAAAAAAATAGAGGGAGAACATTAAAACTAAGGTAAAACTTACTAATTTGAAGTGTAGAAATAAAAAATTGATTTATTGAAGATGGATCTATGACTGGAAGGAGTTTCACAGCCGAGAAAACTTCTGGGGGAGCTTTAGATTAGGTTCTGTAGGGTCTGCAATTGGGTCGAGGGGTGTTGTGTATTTAGGGGAAAACTTTCCCAACAGTTTTTAAAAACCATTGGGAAAGCCTCTATTTACCAACAGTTTATTAAAACCATTGGCATATCTTAGAGGAACTAAATATTTCTCAATGGTTTTGTCAAACCATTGGGAAATCTTAACTATATTAACACATTACCAACGGTTTGTTCAAACCGTTGGCAAATGTTTCCTTTTCTTATAGTATACCAATGGTTTGAAGAAACTGTTGGTATATATCTGTTGGGAAAACCTCCATTTCTTATAGTGTATGTTCCTGATACTAAGATAATGTTTTTGGAATAAAGAGATGATTTATTTGGATAAATTCAATTGGATAATACTGACTACATTATAATTGAGTAATGATTTATTGAAAAAGTGGTTTATTCTATTATTGATAGATTTTACATCATTTTTGGATTTAAGGAATATATCTGATAATCTATTTTCTGTTTAAGTAATAAGAATCATGCATGTTTTCAATAAGGTTTTATGGTAATTCAAGTTTTTACCATATTCACATTTTTTCTATGTGATGATTAAAATCCACTTCATGTTATTTGATAAGTTCATTTTGGAAATTTTGTGACCTTCCTTTTAAAGGGTTGGATCATAATATTTTGGAAAATTTAACCATTTATGAAATGGTTTAAGTTGTTCTTTGAATGAAGTTTTAGAGATTAATGTATTACTTCACTATATGAAGCATCTTTTTATGAGGGATGGAGTATAAATAGTTCAAGTCTTAATCAAAGGAAAATAATGTGTTTATAGAAATGTATATTTACTTATATTCTTATAGAGTGAACGAATTCCTCAATTATAGGAAAAATGGTCATGAAACAAAAATTTTGTTATATCATCGTCATTTTTTATGATATCAATGACCTTTATATAATAGTGGTTTAAGACTTTGTGGTCATAAACTTTCATCTGAACATGTTCTCAATAATTCTCCATTAGAACTTGATTGTTATATTTTTCTTCTATATCCATGTTTCTGTTTCCCACCTATGTTATCCTACTAGGGAACCTAGTTGCATGACCATTGTACTTCCCTCTATATCTTATTAAGAAGATGTGTTATTAACATTATTTACGATGTTTTTTTCTGATAGTTTATTATTAAATATCAATCCCCTTATTTACATTATAGAGTTTAAATTACAAGGACACAATTTATTTAAGGTGGGGAGAATGTAACACCCCAAAACTTTATAATATTCTCCTTTTAGAATAAATTTAATTTTTGTTCCTAGATTGCTTTGTAATAAAATATCAAGTAAATATTATGTTACAGACAACCTAAAGTTTATCTTTATCTACACATAACACTAAGGTTAGCTTGTGTTACATTCAAGACAGGATCTCCTCGATAGATTGCGTAACACGTAAGACCAAGTTTTACTAAAAAATAATATATTATTAAAAATATTATTATTTAATATAATAAAATATAACCTATCCATTAAATTAGTGGTTATGAATGATATTAAATAAATTATGAAAATACATGGTTTAAAAAATATAAGATGAATTCACTGGTTATCTATTAATTAGAAATGAATATAGAACCCAAATGAATATAAAGGGAATGATTTTGTAAACGACTATTTTTATGTACAAAAGGCGATTTATCTTAATATGTTAAATTAATTAATATTATTGAATTATATTAATTAAATTTATATGTTATATATTCAATAAAATGTTTTTTATATTCATCCAAATGATTTTATAGGCATAATATGAGAAGAGATCCAATATTACACATAAAAAAACCTATATTTTTATATAAGCAGTTTTACCGCCTTTTAATGAAGAACCTATTTTAAATCTAAATTTTAGAACTTCTTTAAATTTTATATTTAAAAATAAACTTCATTTTTTTAATTGAAATAAAAAATTAGGTTATGGTGAATTTTTCATATTTTTCTGTGAAGTTTCATTTGTTAATGAATAGTGAAAATAATGAATTCTAATTCAAAACTGTTTTTTCGTGTAATTTATTTATAAGGTTAAATTATTTTTTTAAATGGTTTTAAAGTTTAATTAGATTAATTTTTTTGTTAATTAATAAAATTTATGTTATTTTAATCAGTTTGAATTTGAAATTAAATATAAAAACTTCTCAAACTTTTGAATGTTTTTACTTTAAAAACTAGCATTGTCGTCACGTCTACAGGATTAGATTTAAATTAATTTCTGCCAATTCTATGATTTGAATTTAGAAAAATCGATTACATATTTTGAATCAAAATAATTTATAATTTATAATAATTTCAACTTAGTTTTCAACCAAAAATATTAGTGAAATTAATTAAAATTAACTACATTGATTAAGGTAAAATTAAACTTAACAAGGGACTAAACCTTAATCTTATGAAAACAAATGACCTATAAACTTGTAAAAAACCTATTGTATGGTCATATTTCATCCAATACAGCTCTAAGTTTCTATAATGATTCATTTTGACACTTGATGAACAATTAATACTTGGGGAACACACAATTCTTTTCAAAAATAACAAGTATGTCATTTTCCTTCACTATAAAAAGACAGTCACCCCTCCCACTTTCTCATACCTCTCAATCCAATTTTTCTCAACCAAGATATTTCCAAAATAGATCCTAAAAATACCTTCCATAAAAATATAATCCCCACATTTGGTATAAATCCATCCAAATAATCCCTTTGGTGCAAACCAAAAGGAGTTACCTGAATAAGAGGTAACATTCTTCCTCAAGCTCTTTTATTTTATTTTCATTATCCACCCCCTCAAATATTATTCTTCCATGATTATATAATAAAATTAGTATCCTAAATATACTTATATGTCCTTATTAAAAGGTTTCTACCTACACTTTCATCTAATGGGAAACGAACTTTGAGTTTATGTTTTTTTAAAAGACCTAAATTTTTATTAAATAGAGAAAAAAACTACAAAAGTCTGAAGGAGGGGATCTTGTTACAATATTTTTCATAAATGTGAAGCAGATCAACCGGAAACTCATCCTGCCATGTAATTATTTGGTTGATCCCTTTGTTGGCTAGACCATCAGCAACCATGTTTGCTTCTTGGTAGGCATGTGTGATGATGTATCTGATTTCTAAGATCAAAGATAGGCAATTCATTTAACAGGTAGTGAGGGACTAGGAAAGGTGAACCGAACCACTCCATATAACTTGGACAATGGTGGTCGAATCAATTTCAATCCAGATGTTGTTCCAGATCTTTTGTTTAGCAAAATCGATTGCATGAATCACAGCCTCCATCTTAGCTTCAAGAAAAGAGGCAATCCCACAGCCGTCATAGAAGCATCCATGATAATGCCCAAGCCAGTCTCTGAAGACGGCACCACATCCATCAGGACCTGGATTCCCTTAAGAGGCTCCATCAACATTGATCTTGATCCATTCGGGTAATAAGGCTTTCCATAACACCTCCAAAGTGTGTCTCAGTTGTCTATAGAGACCCTCAATCCATAGTCGATGAAGAATAACAAAGTCTCCAACCGAGTTGTCACAATGAGATTTCTGTAGTGAGGTAGCATCCTTAATGGCAATGATAATTCTTGTCTGGCCTGCATTAATCTTGAATGGGGAGTTTTTGTGGATAATAGAGTTTCAATTATACCAGATGACGTGGAGGAGCTCTTCCACAACAGTCAGTAAAGGATTCTTGATTTTCTATGAAGTGGAAATCTCAACACAACGTTTAAGTTGCATGCAAATATAGTCAAAGAATAACCATCTGCAATCAAACATGTCAGTGATAAAATTTCAGAGAGCGGAAGTTGTGGTACAAGACAAAAATAAATGATTCATGTCTTCTCTATGTTGATGACAAAAACAACATTTGGAGCAAAGTTGGATACCAAAGGTCTTGAGACAGACCTCAGTAGGGAGATGGTTTTGCACAATGCACCAAACAAGGTTGAGCCTTGAGGGCTTAATCCAAGGCTTATCAAAATGCTTTAACCAAAGAAGAATAGGATCTAAAGTTGAAAAGTTGTGATTGTAAAATCATTTAGAGTCAAGAACACCATTGTGGGTAGGCTCCCATACTAGGAAGTCATCAGAGATAGAAAAGGTGTAATTATCGACCACATGCATGATGTTATATGGAATATTAAGATTTCGGGATTGGAGCACCTCCTTTATAGTGGCGTTGGAGTTCTCAGTAGGGTAATTGGATGGTATCATGGAAATAAAAGGGTGCCAGTCCAATTGTCAATCCAGAAGCACATGGAAGAATCCATGTGAACCATCCATCAAGCATTGTTCATAATATTGGAAAAGGAGATTTTGATGGAAGGCCAGATCGAAGAATTAAAATGGTTCAAATTCCCTTTTTTCAGCCTTGAGAGGAATTTGTTTTTAAGAAACTCTATAGATTCCAAATATTTGTTGATCAGACGCCAAGTGATCCTAGCTTGAAGGGCCTCATTGAAAAGTTTGAGATTTTTAATGCCAAGACCACCCTGCTCAAGGGGTTTGCAATAGATGGACTAGGGGATGGTAACAAGTTTCCTCTCTAGAATGCTACCAGTCCAGATGAAATTTTTAACGTAAAAATTAATCTTTTTAAGAATACCAATAGGCCATTTATAAACCATCATCGAGTAAACATTTGGGAGATAGTGGTGGACTTAACGAGGAAAATCCTTCCTTCCATGGAGAGGGATTTAAAATTCTAGGCGGACAGTTATTTGATAACTTGATCGACTACAACGTTGAATTACATGGCTTTAGGTCGAACCCAGAAGATGGGAACTCCCAGATAAGTAAAGGGGAAATGTCCCTCGTTAATGCCTAAACTTTCAATGATGCTGCTTTTATGTGTGAGAGAGAAATTCTTACCAAAGAAAACAAGAGATTTGTTCCAGCTAATAGTTTGACCAGATATCTCTTCATAAGGAGCTAAGGCATTTTTTAAGTTTAGAATGTTCCTTTTTCCTCCATTAATAAATAGAATGATGTCATCGACATATAAAAGATGAGTCAGGACATTTAGGTTTCTGGCAGCCTTAATGGGTTTGAGTTTGTTTTTTTCAACCAGGCGAGTGATTAATCTGTTAAGGTAATTCTCAGAAATAATGAAAAGAATGGCCGATAAGGGATCTTCTTGCCTAACACCTTTGGTGCTAGTGAAATAACTCTTAGGGGATCCATTAACAAGGATGGGGATAGAGGTTGATTTAAAAAGAGTGTGGATCCTGCTTATAAATATGTCATTGAAACCAAAGCCTTGAAGAACCTTAAAAATAAATCTCCAATCTATGGTATCAAAATCTTTCCTAATGTCAGGTTTGATAGTAATACTACCACCTCTAGAAACCTTGTTAAGAGAGTTGGTGCGCTCAGAGGCCAGGAAAATGAAATCTTAGATGGATCTTACCTTAATAAACCCAAATTGATTCCAAGAAATAATTTTGTTGCGTAGGGGTGTGATCCTATTTTATAGAAGCTTAGTGATGATTTTATAAAGGTAATTGATGAGATAAATAGGACGAAAAAGATGTATTTCAGAAGCATTAACCACTTTGGGAATTAAGGTAATAAATTGGGAAATAATACCATGAGGTAGAAACCCATTTGCAAAGAAGGTTCTGACAAGTTTACAAACATCAAGGTGAATGACCTCCCAAAACTGCTGATAAAACCCATTATTAAACCCATCGGGCCCTGGGGAACTATTAGGATTAAGACTAAAAACAGTGTCCTTGATTTCATGATCAAGCGTAATACCTATGAGAAAATGATTATAATTCTCATTAACCATGACTGGGATAACCCCAGTAATGAGATCCTTATTTATGATAGCCCCATTGAAAATATTGTCAAAGTAAGAGACCACATTATCAGCAATATCCGCTTCAGAGTTAATGATACTATCATTGACCCTAATAAAGGATAAAGGTCTGCAAACTTTCCTAATTCTTTGAAGGGCATTTTATAATTTAGTGTTGCGGTCACCATTCGTGAGCCACTTAGTTTTAAAAACTTTCTTGTGCATATTGTCTTTAAGCACCAAAAGAGCATTAATTTTCAACGTGATTTTCAATTCATTTTGGGGGTCGAAGGAAAAATCAGAGTTTGTGTTCGCATTGTGAATTTGATTGAGATCATTCTAAAGGTCAGTGATTTCCTGGTCAACTTGCTTTGATTTAGATCCACACCAACCCTTGAGATATTGCTTAAGATGTTTGAGCTTCGTAACACAAGCAAAAACATCAGGGGTAGGATTCATGGACTCCCAACTTTTCTTAATGACGTGAGAACATTCCAGGTCATCAGACCAGGAATTGTTAAAATCTAAAGGGAATATTGGTCCTGGCCTTTTTAGGGAACATACTGACTAGGATAGGATGATGATCGGACTTTAACCTAGGAAAATTAATGCTTGATATGGTATCCCATTTATTCAGAGCTCGATTATTTGTAAAGGCCCTATCAAGTTTGCTATCAACAACTCTATTAAGGTGTCTTCTATACCAAGTATACCTGGAACCGTAAGATTTATTTCTATGAGATCACAAACATCTAAAGTAGCCTTAAACTCTCTAGAGGAAGTGTTAGAGTGGGAAGGACCAATTTTATCATAGGGGGAAGAATGGCATTAAAGTCACCCAACACAATCCAGGGGTCATTAATGTTATTAGATAACACAGAAAGTTCATGCAAAAGAGGTCATTTGTCTTGATATCTATTCTTGGCATAAACCGAAGTGCATAAAATATGTGTGTTATCAAGTATAAAGTCACAAGTGAACTGTTGTTCAGAGCAACTAAAAATATTAACATTTTGTAAAGAGGAATGATAAAAAATCCATAGGGATTCAATAGCAAGACCAGATTTACAAACACCAATAAAGATATAACCAGTGGCAGGGAGATGCATAAAATTTGTAGAAAAAATTATTTTTGGTTCAGAAATTGCAAATTTTTTTGGCTTATTTGTCAAAATAAAGTGTTTGAGAACAGAAATAGTGTCATGGTTTGCTAAACCCTGACAATTCCAATAAAAGACATCCATTTAGAACCTAGATTTGGAGCAGGATCTCCCCTTTTTTTCTTCGAGCCTCCCTGGACCTTTCTTTCTCCCAGATCTCCTAAGAGTTTGAGAAGAGGGTGGGCTGTTCATTTTGTCTTGTTTACTCATAATAGAAGCAGAAACATTATTAGAAGTACCTGTATTTCCAATAATCTGAGAAATATAAGGTGTTTTATTTTTCAGGGGGGTGGTCATGTGGCCATCCTTATACTTTGTGGGTGAGTCCTTGTTCTGAGTAATAATAGGAAAAATAGGAGGGTGTGTGTCTATTATTAACTCAGAATAAAGAGATACCTTTAGGTATTTTTGTGCTTCTGAGAGTGCATTCAGAGAGGCTGACTTAGTGTTTGTACACAACTCAGTGGCAGTGTGTGCAATCACTATCCTAGGTGTGTCTGAGAGAGAAATATCAGATTTATTTATACCTGAAACCTCCTACAGTGGTGGTTGGGCAATGAGTTTCAGAACTGATTGGTTGATTGCAAGTGGGTTCAGGTTCTTCCTGATCTGTAGGGAGAAGAGAAACACCAGTTACATGTTAGATAGTCGAATGGGTAGTCTCATCCACTCCCTACGGTAGAGGGATAACAGGAGAAGCAGGAACATTGGCTCTTGGTAAGGTCCTGCATAGAAGTGAGACAACTAGTGGAACTCCACAAGTGGATTCATCAATAGAAACCTCGACCGAGCCATGTGCTTCATTAGAATCCTCCAGAGAAAGTCCATCCTTGGAAGAGGCAGCATGCATTGGATCGTTAGAGGAATTTTCATCCCGGAATTGATCACAAACATCCAAAATCATATGTTCAATATCCTCAATGATGTTGAGGTCATTGATTTAATTTTCCTCCTCTTCGACCTGATCTGTCCAGGTGATACCCGAGCTCTCACCCAGGAAGCTTGTTTTCTTGACCCAGATATCCGGTTTCTTCCTGGGTGGCTCAGATTTTTCAGGAGCAGGGATCTTACCCATCTTGTTCTTGACCTCAATCCATCCGTCTTCATGAGTCAGAGCAACCTGACTCTTCATAACCTAACATTTAAGTATAGAGTGGCCAACAATTTTACATAACTCATAGTACGGTGGCATATGCTCACACTCGACCTTAACTCCAGTTCTAAATTCATTTGCGTTGAAGATAATTACCTTTGTAAATTTAGAAGCAATGTCAATTTCAATCATAACCCTGGAATAGAGACCGATCTCGGCATTAAGAGTGTGTTTATAAATCTTGAGTGGGGTGCTGATACAGGAAGAGATATCATTCAGAATTTTCAGGTTCCAAAAATTCCAGTTGAGTCCATGCAACCTCACCCAGATTTGAACCATGGAATTATTTGAAGTGTGTAGATTGAAATAGAAGTCCCACTCTGAGATCCGAAGCACTCCAGGTATAAGTTGAAGATTTCCAAGCTTCCATACATGGTCGAGTTCATCTTGGGATTTTAATAACATGTGAAAATTACCTTTCCCAATCTGAACCAGCTTTCAATCCACAAAGCCCCAAACATGCGCTATTCTCATCTTGAGATCTGAGTTCTCCCATAGCTTGTCACCTTTAATATAAGAAATATGCCCCATAATGGAATAATTTCATAGAAGATGTCACTTTTGAAGTGCATTAGGATCCGCTTCAACAGCAAATCTGCCATCGTCAATTTTCTTACAGAGGGACGTCTTCGAAGCAGGTGCCTTGGATAAATCCATGCCCTTGAGCGCTTCCAGAAAATATGTGATTCACGGACGTTCCACTGGAGGCGCAGTGTTAGTTTGAGTTTTGAGACCATGATTCACGAAATTGGCTTCCCACCCAGGGTCAAAACCCATCATTAAGATCGAATCTAAGACAAATCAACGCAGAGATAGCGAGCAGCACGAACTACCACCTCCTAAAATGATGTTGTTTATTTTTCCTTTACCACCTCTCATTGTTGGGAATTATTATGGAAACTATATTTATATATGATATATATAATATTTATAATTTATTTATGCTTCTATATTTTTTTTATAACACATACATTTATGTATTCCACTTTGTTTAAATATGATAACATCAATTGGGGAAGTGTGGACTACCTCCCCTCAAAGCGATGCACTATACATAGAATGAATAAAGGATGGTTTTAATTAAAAATATGAAACATAAATGACATATATATGATATTAATGACATAATTACCATTCTAGAAACATAATATATCATTTTATTTATTATTATTTTCACACACTAAAAAGTGATAACGTCAGTCGTGGACGTGTGGACTACCGTCTCCCTAACACGATGTGATTCCTTTTAAATCACAATAATTATATGTATAATTATATATGATTAAATAACATGTTATTTATCATATAATTATCATTTTGTAAAGATATATTGTTACTTAACTTCTTTCCATAACAATCATTGAAAAATGGGAATGTTACTTCTGCGTATGTACGACCTACCATCTCCATGATTTTAACATTTGTTCATTTTTCATAACCATATTTCATGATTGGTTTTAAAAGAATAATTAATGTATAAATATTATAATTATTTCATAAATTTTATTATTGATATTTTTATATAATGATCCATTTGTCTATAGTTGGCCTACCAAATTCATTTTTGACACCTAAACCAAATATGGTCAAAACACCTGATGTAAACCTAATTGTTTAAGTAGTTGTCTACAACATTAAAATAAGTGAAATAAAAGTAATGAAAAAATGAAAAATTTATGAATCATGTAAATAATTAATGTAATTTTAATATTCAATAATATAAAGACACAAATGACAAGTCAGACTCAAGGTAAGTGATTTCATCTCAATTTACATTCCATTAAGACTTATTTGTTGTTATACACTAATTCACTTTTATATGGTGTATATACAATCATTTACTTGTTATATCATGAATATAATTATTATAATGATATTAAAAGTCTAATTTAAGGTCATTCATTCATGGTTATTATGATTCAAATGTTTCAAAGTGGTATAGAACACTTTGGAATGTATAAAGATCATTTTCCTAAAGAATGTTATTAATGATTATCTTTGCAATCTAACTTTATTTCATGATTATTAAATTTATCTTGAAATAATCAATTTATTTTAATCATTTTTCATTGTAAATATCCTTAAATATCCATATTCTCATACGATGGATATTATTATTGCATAAACCATATATCATTTTACATACGATGTTTACTTTGATAGTAATTTGACTATCTGTAGAAATATTGATAAATTTGTATTCTTTATTCAATACAAATATTTGATAAGGCATATTTTCTATTAATTAAATTTATTATTATATATGATAATTATTTGAATAGGCAATAATGGGTGGGGCCCAAAATTTATATAACCACTCAATGCATCGAAAGGTTCTCACGAGACAAATAAGTTTTCCAAATCAGAATAGTTTAAATTTTCTTGTGAAAGGTCTTGATGGTATAAGTTTTCATTTTCCTCATACATTTCATCCAAAAATTAATAATTTCCCCCATTCAGATTCATTTATTATTCTTTTTTTCATTAATATTTATATGGATTCATTCTATTCTTAGTTTATTGATTAAATGGAATGTGTTTTGTTTTCTTACATTTCCATATTGATATTGATTTATCTAGTTATTTTAATGGAATATTTTATCATTTATTTACCTTTCCATGTTGATTATTCTCAATAGTTTATTATTGGTTCCACTTTACTTACCCTTAAAGATCATTTGAGTTCAACCTTATTATGTTTCTTTTCCCCAAGTTATGAAGAATAAATCATTGAATAAGCTTTCAAAGATGTTGTTTATTTCATTTTATTATGTATCTTATTTTTATTTATTTTCACAATGTATTATGTTAGGTCAGAATAATAAAAAGATACACAAGAGGGGGTTGAATTGTGTCTTTTCGACAATCTTCACATATTCTAGCATTTAACTCTCTTTGTGATTTATAAAGATATGCAACATTCACTTCTGTATGAAATATAACCAGTGGATATATAGAAAAAATAAATAAAGAAATTTTTATAGTGGTTGGTGGCACAAAGATATCATAGTCCACTCTACAAACTCTCTCTCTACGATCTTGGTGAATTTCACTAGAAATTTCCTCTTATCACATGATCTTAAAATCCACAACTAAGTGCAGGAAGTTGACACCTTTATAACAAGGCTAAAAAGATCCTTCTGGTTCTTTTATAGGGAACTGGTTATCCACAACTTAGAATAAGAAGTGGATACCTAATCCAAGACTGAATATGTGCAGTCGAAACTCCAATAAATTAAAAGACTTTTGATTTATTGATGGTATGAGATAATCTTTACAGTTGCAGAAAAAACTGACAGAATAAAGATCTTATTCTTAAAATATGAATGTATTCAAGTAAGAAAAGATTTGAATTGATCCTGGTTGCAAATGATCTTCAATTATATAGCAACAAACAAGTAGTAGTATGAGGCTAAAAAGTATATCTTCAAAGTGTAGCCTCTTTTAGAAAATAAAAGAGTTGATCGATCTTTGTAGTTAATTTGTAAAAATATATTCATAAAATTATATAGTTTTTAAATCAAAATCATATCACTCTTGAATATCAGATATCTCTGTATTTTTTCATGAAAATGATCTAATCATATATACAGAACAAAACTATTTTCTTTTGGTTGAGTAGAGCCATAAATGTTTCCTGATAGATCACAAACATTTCAAATTCAAATTGTTTAGGAGATTTGTAACTTTCCTTAGGAGTAGGATTGATTTATGCCATTGAATACAAGTCTTTGAATCAATCATAACGATCCTTTGAATCAGTCATAAGTGAGCTTTTAATCGATCTTTATTTTTATCCATACTATTCTAGAAATCTCAGATAAAACCACGAATTTAAAATCTTTGTTAGTGAATAATCCAAAATAGGGTTCCTTCATAAAATGAAAAAAATACCAAACATAGGGTTTGAAAATGTAGGGATGATCATAAAATTAGGGTTGATTTACCGTACATTTTTTCCTCAAGCGTAGGGTTCCTTAACCACACTTTCCCTTCTTACAAATGTAAGGTCCCATCCAAATATAGGGTTCTTTAACCATACTTTCTCGGAAGCATAGGGTTCATGACTCATATGCGCTTCTCTGAAACATAGGGTTCGCTCCTTACGCTATACTTACCGACATAGGTTATGAACAGTGATTCCAAAAAACACTAAAACACATTCTTAACGTTTTTATGAATATTCCTTGAGTATAAATAAATTGAAAATAATTATAGAATAAATATTACAAATAATATTAATTTATTGAAATCCAATTAAAGTAATATTAGTATTAAAACAAAAAAGTGTATTTGTGAGAATCAAAATCAATAAAATTTATAGAGTATTATTGTGTCACGACCTGCCTTTACCAAGATGAGGGAAGGGAGAGTAGATTTCCAAACCCTTCCTTCCTCAAGTTGAAGGAGAGATAATGACCCCTAAGACCTGCCTTCAATAGGCCCTGGAGTGGTGACTTGCACCAAGGGTATAGGATCACATGTAAAATGGAATGCAATACCCTTTTTATTTAGTAGGATTGGGAGATAATATAGTAAATCCCAAACAACACCAAAACTGAAAGTAAAAGTAAAGGCAAAACAATCCATTCCCATATGCATGTTCCAATAATAAGTGCTACAAAAATTCAAAAAACTCCAAAGGGGAGTACCGAAAAAAAGAAAATCAACATTGACGGTCCCAACGTCCGAGCTAATAGTATCTGGCACAGTCCCCAAAATTCTCCTGGAAACCTGAAATTAGTTTTATATACATAGGGTGAGTATACATGTATACCTAGTAGGAAAACCAAAAGCTCTCATGCACAAGTGGGGAGGCATTCTAATGCCCCGTGAGAAAATGAGATAACCAAAGAACCTAGTAAGAAAACTATCCACCCAATCCTCACCAAGGCACACTCCCCAAATAATGCAAGTCAAGTAAAGTAATAGTAATAATACATCGATGTTTTGGTACCCTGCACCATTTTCCCACTGGTTATTGAAGGCATCCTATGCGTCAGACCTCCCCCACCATTTTCACTGCAGTCTCACTACCGCCCCAACAAAAAGCTTTTGGGCCACCACAACCACACATCCCACCCGTAGACACCTGGGACACAACAACCACACACATCCCCGCCTGTAGACACTTGGGAAACAATAACTACCTCCACGCCCGAAGACACCTGGGCCCGAACAACTACTGTCATGCCCGAAGACACCTGGGCCTCATCTCGAAGACACTTGGGAAACAAACTGCCCACACACACCTGGGTCAACCACCACAACTACCCAACCTGAAGAATTTTGGGCTATAATGGACCTCAGTCCATCATATCCTACCTGAAGAGTCTTGGGATACTCGAGAAAGGGAGCAAAAAATGAGCTAATAACTAGCCACTCATAGAAGTGTTGGAAAAAAACCCTCCCCTATGAAATGGGGGTGTTCGGCACAAAGTGCTCAAATTGGGTGGGGCGCAAATAAGAAACATAAGAACTAAATTATACATATAGTTAAACAAGCACTCATCCCAACCTAGGGTTTCCAAAATCATCCCATACACAAACACCCTCGTTACTATTCATTTATAAAAAGCACAATATCTACAACCAAGTCACAACTCATTCCTGGAAAACAAATCCCCTATGAACCCATTCTTGTTATCATATTCAAGTGATTTCATTTAAATAATTCTTCACTACAAGGAGACTAAAAGGTATAGCCACAAGCCAAAAAAGGAAAAATAGCCAAGTAGAAAATTAAGCATTTACGCCTGGTTCTCTTGTAAATTCACAACAACAAAAGGGATCCATGAGATCCATCGAAGTACTAGAACCAAACCAAGCCCCAACATACGGCCCCACACATCCTTAGATCCATAAACCAACAACTGCACCACAACAGGGGATCCCATCCCCAACCACATCACCCCACAAACATCAAGCAGAACAACCACACATGTCACCAAGAGAGAGCAAGGGAGTTTTCAAATTCAAACACACCATTCCTTTAGTTTTTTCTTTCGTTTTGGTTAACCGAGGTGACCACACAAGGATTATTATTCATTGGGCACCCATTTAATTAACTGAGTTTATGTGATTAACCAGTTTCCATGTTACATCCATTCAATCATATAATTATCTAGAAAACATAGGTTTATAGTGCACAAGATAGGACCACCAATAGCCATAATTTTTAGTGGACATAAGCCCATACAATTCACAACATATAAGAAATGATAAAAGAGAATATTAACATCATCAAACACACCCCTTCATTCCTTAAAACCCATTTATTATCTTCGTTAATGTTTGGTTTCATCCATCCCCAAAGGAAACATTATCATACCCACCCCGCATGATACACACTAAAGAGAGACGAAGGAAGAACCCTACCTGGATGATCAACGATCGATGTTTTTCTCCTCGTGCCAATAACTAGGGATGCGTGACTTACAGGGGAAGAACTCTGAGGACTCCAAGAGTGAGTAGGAAAGGCTCCAACATAGGTGCACCACTAGCCTTAGGAAGGGGGTCTCCAAACACACCAAGTAAGGGAAAAGAGACTAGCTAAGAAGAAGAAAGAATTCTCATGTGATAAAAGGCGAGATCCTGGAGTTATGGGATATGAATTTTGAATAGATTTAAAGGCGGATCATGGTTTCTCCACACGGTTGGGTGGTTACACATGATTGAATTAATTGTTATTTAATAATTATCATCAGAGAGGTGGCCACAACGTCTGTGAATTAAAGGATTACCTTTAAACATAGGACAATGCGTAACAGGGGCAGAACTGGAAAGTACGATAAAAGGGTGTGACACCGAGGAAAAAAACCACATGTTTTGGTAAGTCAAGGGTCACCTAGATCTTGGGGGATTTTAGATATCATTTATGGGATTTATAAAGTCTTTTAAAGGGGTATTAAAACACTTTTACATCAAAAGATATGTTGCAGGGGCAGAACTGGAAAAAAATCAGAAATTGGAAAAAAAAGGGTGGGACACTGTTTGGTGAGACACCATAATGGTGTCATCGTCACGGTGCCACCATCATGGTGCCACTGATTCAATGGAACACTGTAAGTAGTGCCACCATTTCAGAGTGCGACTGTGACGGTGTGACCACTACGGTGCCACCATCACGATGCTGTCGTGACTGGTAACACCATCACGGTGCTTCCTTGACCGGTGCCACTGTCATGGTGCTGTTGTGACCAGTACCACCGTCATGGTGCTACTGTGACCGGTACCACCGTCAGGGTGCGTCCGTGACCGGTGCCACCATCACGGTGATGCCATGAATTCTATGCCATCATGTTGCTACTGTGATCGGTGCCACTGTCACTCTTCCGCTGTGAACGGTGCCACCATCATGCTGCCGCAGTGATTGATGCCACCTTTTCAATGGAACTGAGTTTTTTTGGAAAACTTCTTAATGAGTCACACCAAAACACCAGAAATTTGGAAAAGTAATGGACCAGTAGGGTCCGGAACATTACATTAGATACCTCTCAAACTATTCACGTCCTTGAGAATCAAAACTAAACCCGGTTCTACAGAGAGGGGTCCGAACAACCACCTCGAAAGATACCTCTCATGTCCAAACCACCCTATACATATGGGAACACCTCTCCCTCAAGTGACCAAACAACATATAAGTTTCACACCATCCAATAATATGGATTAGGGAGTCCCTTCCCCCCATGTCAAGATACTCTCCGCATTAGGCGGCACTGACTCACCCGCACGGGTTTAATCGCTTCCACTTTAATTCGTCTTGATTAGGGATTAGTTACTCCCATTTCCATAGTCAGGACTCTTCACACACACTCAAAAAACAAGGAAAACAACACATTTCATAGTTAACAAGGTCAACCACTACATCACAAACAAGTACAAAACAAAATAGAACAAAACTCAAAACAGCTCTGGGTACTGGGTGCGTATATGTGCCTCCCATTCCCAGGTACTCTCCTTGAGGCCACCATGCCTCCACAACACACGAACCAAGGGAATGGACCATCCACAGAGCACCTTCTCCTCATGATCCTTGATCCTCA
Organism: Viscum album; assembly: GCA_963277665.1. NCBI lineage: Eukaryota > Viridiplantae > Streptophyta > Magnoliopsida > Santalales > Viscaceae > Viscum > Viscum album. Next base: position 547,614,630 of record OY728140.1, read on the forward strand.
CTGGTCTATCTACGAATGTCGTGTCATCCTCGATACCCATCTTTCCCCAGTCGAGGATGTGTGAATCATCGTGTATATGCCGACGAAGCTGAGACACATGGAAGACGTCATGCACCCTTAGTAGTGACGGTGGTAGCGCCAGCTGATAAGCCACTTCGTTGACCCGCCGCAACACCTAGAAGGGTCCGATGAACCTAGGAGAAAGCTCACTCACCTTATCAAACCTCTGTTTCCCACACCGAGGGGAGGTCTTAAAGAACACGCGTTCCCTGACCTCGAACTCCAAGGGTATCTTCCAATGATCGACATACAACTTCTGCCGGTCCTAAGCCACCTTCATTCTCTACCATATAAGTTGAAATGTCTCTATCATGCTCTGCACTACCTCAGGGCCAAGAACACCTACTTCCCCGACCTCTTCCCAGCACACGAGTGAGCGATACAGCCTCCCGTACAAATATTGGAATAAAGTCATGCCAATGGTAGAGTGATAGCTATTATTGTTGGCAAACTCTAACAGAGGCAAGTGTCGTACCCATGATCCCCCAAAGTCCAAAACACAAGCCAGCATATCCTTCAACATATGGATGGTGCGCTCTGTCTGCCCATCTGTCTGGGGGTGGAAAGTAGTGTTGAGGCGTAGCTGGGTGCTGAAAGCATGTTGCAATTATTTCCAGACCCGTGAGGTAATTCGGGTATCCCGATCAGATACTATGGACCTCTAAACTCCATGAAACTGCACCACCTCATCCATGTACCTCTATTCCAGGGAATCCACCGCACTCAACTCCTTGATTTCTAGGAAGTGAGTTGACTTCATCAGTTGGTCTACCACTATCCAGATATCATCGCAACCCCCTTGAACTCTGGGTAGTCCTGGGATGAAATCCATCGAGATGTAATCCCACTTCCACTCAAGGACATATAAAGGTTGTAACCGACCTCCTGGGATGCGGTGTTCATCCTTCACCTACTGACACATGAGGCAATTTTCCACAAGCTATGCTACTGCCCACTTCACCTTGGGCCACCAAAACTAGCCCCTCAAGCACCGGTACATCTTGGAAACTCCTGGGTGCACCGCCAGGAGTGAGTTGTGGAACTCACCAAGAACTCTCTTACGCATTCCCATGGGTACGAACAACTTTCCATGAAACAGTATTCGATTCTTCTCATCTTCTAACCATCCACTTGGAGCATCACCCTAGCTAACACGATCGTGCATCACTTCAGCTTCTAAGTCCCCCCACTTAGACTCCTCCACCTACCACAAAAGAGAGGACTGCACTGTCATCTAGAATAGACATCCTCTACCATCCTCTACCCTTGCATCTAGGTGTAGGGCAGCTAAATCCTCCATCACCTTCCAAGAATCTTCCGATTCTCAAATTACATCCTTTAGCGACTTCCTGCTCAAGGCATCAGCCACCATGTTCCACTTTCCTAAGGTGTAGGAAATTTCAAATTCATAGTCCTGAAGAAACTCCATCCACCTATGCTGCCTCAAGTGTAGGTCTTACTAAGAGAAGATATACCTCAAGCTCTTTTGATCCGTGAAGACCAAAAATCGCTCCCCGATGAGGTAGTGCCACCACAACTTAGTGAGAACATAACCGCTGCGAGCTCCAAGTCATGGGTGGAATAGTTACACTCATGGGGATGTAACTTTCTAGACCAATAAGAGATCACCCCCTACTATTGCATTAGCACACACCCCAAGCCTTGGCTTGAAGCATCACAGAACATCTCAAACATCACCCCTTCTTCTGGAAACCTCAGCACTGGGCACTAACCAACTTCACCTTCAGATAACTGAAGGCTTCCTGACACTGCTCACTCCACACGAAGGATTAGTCCTTTCTGGTCAAAGATGTCAAAGGATCTGCAAATTGAGAGAAGTTGGGAATGAACCTCCGATAATAGCCTTCCAGACCTAGGAAACTAAGAACCTCCATCACATTCTTGGGTGCTTCCCAAGAAAAAATTGCTTCAACCTTTGAAGTATCAACTGTTATTCCCTGCTCTAACACCACGTGTCCAAGGAAGTGAACATCTCATGTTCAGAACTTGCACTTGGACAACTTCCCATAGAGCTGGTGCTATAGGAGGACCCCTAAAACCGTTCTCAGATGCTCGGTGTGGTCCTCCTCTGATCTTGATTGGATCAGGATGTCGTCAATAAACATGACTACAAACTGTTCCAAATATTCCTAGAAGACGGAGTTCATGAGTCCCATGAACACGGATGGTAACGTCGAATGACATGACCACAAACTCAAAGTGCCCATATCTGCACCAGAAGGCGGTCTTCGAGATTTCACCCTCCTTCACCCACATCTAGTAATATCCTGACTGTAGGTCGATCTTGGAGAACCATCCTTCCCCCTTCAACTGATCAAAAAGGTCATATATCCTCAGGAGAGGGTAATGATTCTTGACCATTACCTAATTCAGTCTCCTGTAGTCTATGCACAGCCTAATACCACCATCTTCCTTCTTCATGAACAAGACCAGAGCACCCCATGGTGATGTGCTTGGTTGGATAAAACCCTTCTTCATCTGATCTTGAATCTAAATCCATAACTCCCACAACTCAGAATGTTCCATCTGATAGGGAGCCATGAAAATCGGACGGGCACTAGGTTGTAAGTCTATCCCGAACTTAACATCACGTTGAGGGGTAGAGTCACCACCTCTTCAGGGAAGACGTTCATGAACTCACTAAAAATTCTTGAAACTTCCACCATCTCTGAGTCCGATGACTCCACTAACATCTCGGCTAACAAGGAAAGAAGGGGATCCACTCACCGGCTTCCCTCTTGGCAACCCTGTTCGCCGACGAAAGCTACACATTGGTCGCCCATATCTGAAAACACAGTCCTTCTTCAGAAGCAATCGATAATGGCATATACAGAGAATAGCCATTCGATGCCTAAAATTATATCATACGAATTCATCCACATCAAAAGAAGGTCCCCACTGGACTGATGTGGTCCCAACATTAGTCTACATCCTCAGCAAACACAAGACAAGCTGGTCTGAAATCTAACTGGAATACTCAACCAGGGGTACGGGAAGTCTCTCTATATCTAGACCCAAAGCATGGGATAGAATGGGTGCAACAAAGGAGTGTGAAGCTCCTAAATCAAACAAGTCGTAGGAAAGAGTGCTAAATAAGATGATCGTAACTTGAACAGCTTCTGGACTTGTTGGAACTACTACCTATGTAGCGTGCAACTACCCACGCCTAGCACTTATTCCCATCGACTATCAACAGCCTCCCTGGCCATTCCTTGGTCAAGGCCGCTGAGGAGCGGGAGCTCACTGTCCCTACTGCGGCTGCGAAAAGGGCCTGGCTGGAAACTGCTACTACTGAGGTGGGCGTTGATCCTGCCCACCCTCACTATACTACACTCGGTCCGGGCACTAATTCCAAAGGTTCCCACAACTACCATAAATGAAAAATCTTGGTCCTCGACCCGCAAAGAAGGGGAGAGGACTGGGAGATCGAAACTGGAACTACTGGGGCCTACTCCCCACTATTCAAAACTTGGAAGGCCCTAACACTGGAGCCCTGCTGGTGATGGTCTTCCCCTTTGATGAGCCCAACTGGCTCCCCTCTCATTGCACTTATCCCAATGTTTGCATCCTCTACACCACTTCAGACTTCTTCTGGACCTCCAAGTATGTCGGTAGAGTGAATGTATAGCATCTCGCCTTTTTAATACAAAACTTTTCATTACATTTTACATACAGAGGATCTTTAAAGTCTAGTGTCTTGGAAATCAGGAACATAATACATGAAAACAACATAAAACATTCTTCTAAACCACTTTTAAGGATTCATCATAGGTTAATCCTATGTACATTTATTGCATCTCATATCCTAGAGAGAGACATCAAAGAAAAGGGTGAGAAAAAGGCCCAGTAAGGGTAAACAAGGGAATCAATGTACTTGTGATATCAATAAGAACTTGAATAAAAATATAAAGACATGAGCAATGGAAGAATAGGTGTATCATAAAGAAAAGAACATGGAACATAACTTGAATATGTGGCTACAACATTTCATTTAAACATTCATGAACATATCACCAAGGTTCATCCCCAAGGTTTCATAAAAATTACCAAGGTTATTCACCAAGGTATCGTGAAACTTGTCATCTCTAGTGATTAATTCTTTACCCAATGCATTGGAGTGCTATCAGGGAGCACCCTTAATATGTCTTTACATTCATGTGAGCCACATAGATCATAGTAAAACATCTCATAAATAACCCAAATGAAATCAATGAAATGGGTTTCATGTCAAAATCATGACGTTTAAAAAGATCTTTAAAAAAATAAGATCATTATGTCATTTATAACCCATGGAAAGGGAGTGAGGGTTATATGTATGTCAATTCCAGAATCAAATATATCATCTTTAAATATTTATGAACACCCATGGTAACAAAACAAGTCTGGGTATTCATATAAATAAACAATAGAATTTCTTGAGAGAAAGAGGTAGAAATTTTGAGACAAAATTTCTGCAGCATAACGGCCATATAACATGGTTTTAGAAAACATTGAAAAGAGAGTGGAAAAGGGTCACCCACTCATAAATAAATCATAATACAGTATGGGTACTGAATAAGATCATGGTATGGATATTTTAATGGCATAACACATGAAAAAGGAAACATGAAAGAAAAGAGAAGAAGCGATTTCTTTTACGAAAAATTCAGCAGCCTAACAGCGTCACTTAAAATTTCAGAAAACAAATTGATGAGAGCGGAGAAGGTCTCTCAATAATTAGAAATAAAATGGACAGAAATTAGAACATATAAGAACATACCCTCAACATAAAGAGATGGAAATTATAAGACACAACATAAAGGAAGTCATGACTTAAAAGAGGAGGTTGAAAGGATCCCTTACCTTGAAGAGTAACTTCGAAAGCTTGAAGGTCGAGACCTTTGGAGGCTTGAGGGCACCTTGGGAGGACTCCTTGGGAGGTAAAGAGACTAGAACTTCATTGGGAACGATTTAGAAATGAAATGAATGAGGGAATGGATTGGTATTTATTGGAGAAGTGAGGGGACAAAGCATTAATTGCCAAGGGACACCTCATTGGTGGTATTGGCAAAACCATGGGCTTGCCCATGGTATTTGCCCATGGTATTGGCCACTTGGGACACCTCATACCTTATCTTACTATTCATAAGTCGACCAAAATTATTGCAAAATTATTACATCCTTAATGATGCCATTAAACACTTGAAACTCAAAAACTGTATTTTCATTATTCACCAAAAATTCAACTTTTTCGGAAAAATCTGAAAAATTCACCTTAACCAAATATCGATGCTCTGATTTCAAAAATGAACTCCATTTTCTGAAAATAATTTTCTAAATATTTTTAATTTAATTTTTAAATAAAAACACTATTCACTAAAAATTAAACTGTTTCAGAAAAATCCCATAAATTTACCTTAACCAAAGATCGATGCTCTGATTTCAAAAATGAGCTCCATTTATGAAAATAATTTTCTAAATATTTTTAATTTAATTTTTAAAAAAAAACACTACTCACTGAAAATTCATCTGTTTCAGAAAAATCCCATAAATTCACCTTAACCAAATATCGATGCTCTGATTTCAAAAATGAACTCCATTTTATGAAAATAATTTTCTAAATATTTTTAATTTAATTTTTAAATAAAAACACTATTCACTGAAAATTCAACTGTTTCAAAAAAATTCCATAAATTCACCTTAACCAAATATTGATGTTCTGATTTCAAAAATGAACTCCATTTTATGAAAATAATTTTCTAAATATTTTTAATTTAATTTTTAAATAAAAAACACTATTCACCTGAAAAAACTAATACTTAACCAATAATTTCTGAAACAATTATTTACCTATTTTATTGAATCACATTACTTAATCAAGGTGCCTAAATTATATTAATACTTTCTTAAGTGAGGTTACTTAATCCATTTGATCACATTACTAATCATAAGTGTAAAATCACTATTCATAATTTATTATTCATCAAAAATTAAGTTGATTTTATTAGACTCTAAATTTCATACTGAACACAGCTGTAGAAGAACATTTTTGAAAATAATTATACATTTTTAATTATTTAAGGTTTACATATATATTTTAAATTATCCTTTTTCAAAAATTCATCAATAATATACATCCCATATTTATTCAGACACTTGAGATTCAAAAACTTCACCATTAGAAGAAAAGATAATTTATTTTATCTCAGAGGATTTCATAAAGAAGCTAAGGTCTCGTTACATAACCCCTTATAACACCAGCATAGGACCTAAGTGTAAGGTATGCTAAGGTGATAGAATCCTGGGGCGGCTTGGCCAACATTGCCTGAGTAGTGATTTCTATCAGTTTTAACTTCTCGCGAAGGTGATTCCATTCCAGCTTCACACGATGAAGTTTGGCTTGGGTTTGGTCCAGAGCAAAGCCCAAAGGTGCTACCTCCTTCCTGAGTTCTGTCAGATGGGCTTCGATCGGCCCAAGACTACTGGATGGGGCCATCGAATCTTCTTTCTATATTAATTAACCAATATCACTTGTATTTATAGACAATAATCACAACATTTAGTTTCCAACAGTCATATTGACCAACGGTCATATAACAGTCAAAAACCAACGGTCTCATTTTAATTATACTCATTTTATTAAATGAAAAAGTTTTGTTGAGTATAAAATAAAATAACACACAAAGTTAGGAAACAAAATTTATTCAAAATTTTGGGTCGTTACAGAATGGAGTAACAACATATTGAAGAGAAGGTCAGAGTGCCTCCTCTAAACATCTCTCTTGAGACTCCTCATCCAGAAAGAGGTCCAAAGAAAAGAGAAGGAGATCCTTGAACGTGATCCCCAACTCCCTCACTGACATTCTCCCCTACTGAAGGGAGAGTAGCTTCTGCCTATTCTCCACCTTCATCGTGGAAGAGAGAAATTCTGCCCAGAATTCCCTCTCAAAGTCAGTCCATGAAACTTCAGCCCCTCTCTTCTCCCCAAGGTAGACTGTCCATCACTGAAACATTGTTCCTTGTATCTGGATTATATCTAGAGGAACCCAGTACTCCATTGGAGCTCAGATCAAGCTGAAATCTATCACCATCTCCTCGAGCCATCTCTCTGTCTCCATGTCTGAGACGTTGTCCTCATACTTCCTGAGGGTCTGCCGCTAAAAGGTGAAAAGCGTCCTCTACCACTGGTCATCCTCCTCCTCTCGATCATCCCTCTTCTGATCATCCAAATCATCCTTATGGGCCTCGATCACCCGTACTACCCGTGGTCATTGTTCGGGTGCCATAGTTGCAAGGTAAACATGGAATTCCTAAGACCGAGTAGTGTAGAAGATTGATTTTAAATTTTTCTTAGACTTTTTATTTATTTTAAATACCCAAGACACACAAGAACATGAGTCATTATGATTTATGTACCTTTCCTAGGGTCTCTACCCTGCAATCATTGTAGCCTCACTTGGTCATTCGGTAGGTCCAGAGTCCTTGCATCAGATCACGAGGGGCCCTAAAACCCCATGTCCTAGCTGGTCTTCCCAGGCCTATTTCACATTAAAAGATTTCCTAACATTGTTTCCCTACCATCCCATGCAATCAATACTATGCCTAATTCCAAATTACATCCTATCTCTCAAACTCTGCCTCTGATATCATTCTGTAATGACCTGCCTTCACCAAGATGAGGGAAGGGACAATAGATTTCTAGACTCTTCCTTCCTCAAGTTGAAGGAGAGATAATGACCCCTGAGACCCATCGTCAATAGGCCCTAGAGTGGTGACTAGCACCAAGGGTATAGGATCACACGTAAAATGGAATGCATCACCCTTTTTATTTAGTAGGATCGAAAGATAAGATAGTAAATCCAAAACAACACCAAAATAGGAAGTAAAAGTAAAGGCAAAACAATCCATTCCCATATGCATGTTCCAATAATAAGTGTTAAAAAAATACAGAAAACTCCACAGGGGAGTACAAAAATAAAATAAAAGCAACGTCAACGGTCCCAACGTCCAAGATAATAGGTTTCAGCATGGTCCTTGAAATCCTATTGGAAACCTAAAAGCATTTTTATATACGTAGTGTGAGTATAAAGGTATACCCAGTAGGGAAAACCAAAAGCTCTCATGCACAAGTGGGGAGGAATTCTAGTACCTCATAAGAAAAGTAGATAACCAAAGAACCTAGTAAAGAAATTATCCACCCAAACCTCACCAAGGCACACTCCCCAAATAACACAAGTCAAGTAAAGTAATAGTAATAACATATCGATGTTTGGATACCTCGTACCACATTCCCGCTGTTTATTGAATTCATCCTACACATCAGACCTCCCTCGCCATTTTCACTTCAATCTCATTGTCGCCCCAACAACAACCTTTTGGGACACCAAAACCATGCATTCTGCCTGCAGACACCGAGGCCACAAAAACCACACACATCCTCGCCTTTAGAAATCTAGACCACAATAACTACCACCCCACCCGAAGACTCCTGGGCCATAACAACTACCGTTACGCTCAAAGACACCTAGGCCTCATCCCGAAGACACTTGGGAAACAAACTGCCCGCACACACCTGGGCCAACCACCACAACTACCCTACCCAAAGAATCTTGGGCTATAATGGACCTTAGTCCATCACAACATGCCCTAAGTGTCTTGGGATACTTGGGAAAGGGATTATAAAAGGAGATAATAACTAGACACTCATAGGAGTGTTGGAAAAAACACCCTGCCCCATGAAATGGGGGTGTTCGGCACGAAGTGCTCAACTTGGGTGGGGCGTGAATAAGAAACATAATAACTAAATTATACATATAGGTAAACAAGCACTCATACCAACCTAGGGGTTCCAAAACTATCCCATACACAAACACCCTCACTACTATTCATTCATAAAAAATCACAACTGCCACAACCAAGTCACAAATCATTCCTGGAAAAAAAATCCCCTATGAACCCATTCTTATTATTATATTCAAGTGATTTAATTTAAATAATTCTTCACTACTGGGTGACTAAAATGCATAGCCACAAGCCAAGGAAGGAAAAATAGCCAAGCATCAAATTAAGCATTCACACCCGGTTCTCTTGTAAATTCACAACAACAAAATGGATCCATGAGATCCCTTGAAGTACTGGAACCAAATCAGTCCCCAACATACGACCCCATATGGCCTCAAATCCAAAATCCAACAACTACACCACAATAAGGAATACCATCCCCATCCATGTCACCACACAAGAATCAATAAGAAAAACCACACATGTCACCAAAAAAGAGCAAGGTAGTTTTCAGATTCAAACACACCATTACTTTATTTATGTCTTTTCGTTTGGTTAATTGGGGTGACCACACAAGGATTATTATTGATTGGGAATCCATTTAATCAGCCAAGTTTATGTGATAAACCAGTTTCCATGTTACAACCATTAAATCATAGAATTATCCAGAAAACAGAGGTTCATTAGTGTGCAAGAAAGGACCACCAACTGCCATGATTTTCAGTGGACATAAGCCCATACAATTCACAACATATAAGCAAAGATAAAAGAGCACAACAACATCATCAAACACAACCATTCATTCATTAAAAACCATTTATTATCTTTGCTAAGTATTGGTTTCATCCATCCCTAAAGGAAACATTATCATACCCACCCTGCATGATACACACTAAAGAGAGATGAAGGAAGAACCCTACTTGTATGATCAACAATCAAAGTTTTTATCCTCACGCCAATAACTGGGGATGTGAGACTTGTAGGGGAAGAACTCTGAGGAATTCAAGAGTGAGTAGGAAAGGCTTCAGCACATGCGCACCACTAGACTCAAGAAGGGGGGCTTCAAACGAACCAAGGAATGGAAAATAGACTAGCCAATAAGAATAAATAATTCATGTGCGATAAAAGGCGAGATCATGTAGTTATGGGATATGAATTTGGAATGGAATTAAAGTTGGATCGTGGTTTCTCCATGTGGTTGGGTGGTTAAACATGATGGAATTAATTTTTATTTAAGAATTCTAATTAGAGATGTGGCCACAGTAGTTTTGAGTTAAAGGATTTTCTTTAAATAGAGGAAACGCGTAATAGGGGCATAACTAGAAAGTATGGAAAAAAGGGTGTGACATCGAGGAAAAAACCACACTTTTTGGTTCGTTAAGGGTCTCCTGGATCTTGGTAGATTTAATATATCATTAATGGGCTTTAGAAATGTTTTGAAAGGGTTATTAAAACACTTTTACGTCAAAAGATACATTGGGGGAGGAACTAGAAAAAAAATTCAGAAACTGGAAAAAAACAAAGGGCGGGACACCATTTGGTGAGACACCGTAACGGTGCCACCATCACGGTGCCACCATCACGGTGCCACCAATTTTTTGGAAAACTGTAAGAGGTTCCATTGTTTCAGTGTGTGATGGTGATGGTGTGACCGCTACGGTGCTACTGTCACGATGTTGTTGTGATCAGTACCACCATCATGGTGCTGCTGTGACTGGTGCGGTCGTGATCGGTGCCACTGTGACCGGTGTCACCATCACGGTGCCACTATGACGAGTGCAACCGTCATGGTGCCACCATGACCAGTGCCACCGTCACGGTGCTGCTGTGACCGGTGCCACCGTGACTGGTTCCACCATTTTGGTGGAATCGAGTTTTTTTGGAAAACTCCTTAATGAGTCACACCCCAAACACCAGAAATTTGGAAAATTAATGGATCAGGAATGTTTGGGCCATTATATATTCAGAAAATACATGACCAAAAATATCCCCCTTTTTAATGATAAAAAAGCCACAAAATAATTTATAAAAAAATAGGATTTTGTAAACACTAAGGAAATAATATTTTTAAAGAAAATACTTAAAGTTTTGAAAATTAAATTTTCACTGCATTATTTAAATTTCACATTACTATTTCAATTTAAAATAGATACTCCAAATTTGATAATTTTGTGTTTACCCTGTTTTCTATACCTTTTTTTGATATCAAAAAGAAAGTATATGACAATTGATTAAAGCACATTTAATGTTGCACATAACTATAAGTGGATGTTACGCTCTACTGTATAGAAAAATAAGCATATGTTATGGAAGTGTAGATAAACAAAAAATATTTCAAAGAAATTATATAAAGAATATCAATAATCAACAAAAAAATTCTTAAAAATAGTTTATAAAAACACAAGTGATTTTGGATTTGAGTAAAAGGTTTAAAAAAGATGGCAGGTAGATGGGGAAAGGTTTTGATCAGGAGAGGGTTCTTGGTTCTGGTGAAGACTGAGTATCTAAAAAATCTTATTTCAACTCTATCATATAACATTGAAACCTTTATGAAATATTTTCAACAATATTCCTTATCAAAATTCTTGAATCTTGACTCACTTTCAAATTTTCAATCAGATGGACATTGAGAAAGTCATACAAATTTTCCTTGGTCTACAGAAATTGAGAAATCTTGTCACTGAACTTGTTGAGAAGCAATCTGATTCCTATTTCACTTGAAGTAAATTTATCTATATGATATTTTTGATTATACAAAAACACATGGAGAAGATCACTATTACACTGAAGATATTTAAGCCTATCATTAATGTTATCCATTACTAAAGTGATTACTTAAAATATTTTAATCAATTCTAGAGAAGTTTGTGGTATAGAAATAGAAACTCTTGATTGACTGACGTTTACTTTTAATGATTCGAACTAAATTCCAAAATACCATTTCAAATTTGAAAAATCTATTTTGGGAATATATTCTTATTTTAAATTTCCAAACTGATCAATCATGTCTCACTTGAAAGCATCAGAATCTCTTTTTGAAATAAAATTTTCTTTGAATTATCATAACTGATTTTGAATATATTTTAATTACAATCTTGAAACAGATGAATTTCTTAAATCTTATAAATATTTCCTTGTAGATTCCAGTTCTTATTGAATACTAGAGTTCTCCTTCTATACCATGTTGAATTTGATAACCAAGTCTTCTACCTGATTTTTCAGAGAATCAAATGCTCCTTCATCTTGATTATTTGACTGAGTAGCTACTTCCACAACCACTAAAGACTTAATTGAAATATTTTCACTTGAAAAAGAAAAATCATCAAGTAATTTTATCATTTCACTAGATACAAAAAAATGTTATTTCTATGGATTTACCAATAGCAGATACATCCTGAAGCTCAATAGTTTTAGTAGTTTCAGTTACTAATTTCTAAGCATGCTCTCTTTTTTGAGAATTTTCTTTTTTTTAATCTGATTGATGGAAAACTTTCTACTCTTGAAATATATTTTTATCCTTTTGTTCATAAGAATGATTTGTTTCTCCCAAATGCACCGATGGGGTCTTATCACTAGGTCTAGGTGTTTCTCCCTCTAGATAATATAATGGTTGGTCTACTAATTTCCAAAATTTATTTCCTATGAATTGGTTTAGTTCTTATTGCATGGCTAACAACCAACTCTCATATTCTAAAGATTATTCAATAGACTTAGGTTTTAACTAAGGTATAAGGACAAAAAATTCAGCTAGGTTTCCTATATTTCTTCTAGTCCTAATTATTTTTTCTAGGTTTCCTATAATGGTTTCTAAAGGATAGTCCTTAAAGGTTCTAGACTATCTAGTTAAGACACTTTCAGGTTATTTAGTTTCATGTTCTTCTAGACTGGACTGAATTTCATTTATATCATTTTTAAAATAATCTTTTGGAATTTCAAGTACCATGTTGTCTAAATATTTAGCTTTATCATCATCTTGATCATTATCTTTAATTAAAGGGTCAGTTTCATCAAACTTCAAATGAACTGATTCTTCAAAAATACTTGACTTTTTATTAAATAAACTATTGTCTTTAGAAGTAGAATAATATCTAAGAAAGATTCCTTCATTATATTTTGGATCAAATTTACCAAGGTTATCATTAGTATTCAAGATATATACCTTTCATCCAAAAACTTTAAAGTAATTTACTTTAGGTTTTCTATTATTTCAGAGTTCATAAGGTGTATTTTTAAAAATTGGTCTTATTAAAACACTATTCATGATATAGAAAGTTGTACTTACCATTTCTACCCAAAAATAGGAAGGAAGATTGTATTCATTTATCATAGTCATTGTTATTTCTTAAATAGTTATATTTATTATTTCAACAATTCCATTTTTTAGAGGTGTTCTTGGTGTAGAAAAGATGTATTTAAAACCAAAAATCATGGAAAAAGAATAAAATTCTTGGTTCTAAAATTCTCCACCATGATCAATTCTCAATGAAATTATTTTAAAATATTTTTCATTTTGAACAATTTTTCAAAAGCTTTCAAAAATAGTGAATACTTCACTTTTAAGTTTTATAAAATAAACTCAAGTAAATCTTAAAATATCATCAAATAAAACTTAAACATATATTTTTCCAACCAAACTTTCTACCCTAGATGGTCAAAACATATCCATTTGGATATTCTCTAATAGTTTATATATATCAATTTTTTAATTAATTTAAAATATGATTTGTGTTGTTTGACAATTTGAAATGCATCATAGAATCTATCATTTTCAAATAAGACTAGTCAAAGAAGAAATTAATTATTTATTAGATAATTTATATAAAGAATATGTATTGTAATGTTCAAGTTTTCTATGACATATCCCTGAATCATTTGTATTAGTATTTAAACAATTCACTTTCTATTTACATAAGGAATTTAGATCCAAAGTATAAACATTTTCAATTCTACATGCTCTAAATTTAATAATTTTATCTTTAAAAACTGAGTATGAATTGTTAGAGAAATCAACAAAAAAGTTACCATCACAAATTTTAGAAATACTTATAAGGTTTTACTTTATCCCTTTTACATACAATACTTTTTTAATTGAGATTGTATTTGGATCTCTAATAGTTTCAACTCCAATAATCTTTCCTTTTGTATTTTCACCAAAAGTGACTAGACCTCCATCCATTTTTGTTAGTGTATGGAAATTTGTATAGACTCCACTCATGTGTCTAGAGCATCCATTATCCATATACCATATATAATTTTTGTTCCTATGGACTTTATCTTATAAATTATTTAAAAACATGTTTGTTTTGATACCCATATTTTCTTGGGTCCAGTTATGTCAGTAAGCAATGATCTGGGAATCCATATCTGGCTTATTTTTCCATAATTTATATTTCTTTCTTCAGTTATATTTTTTGGAAATAAAATTCTTTTTAATACCACTTATTTGAGGATTTCTTAAATAAAAAATTTTATTGTAATGACCTTTTATTCCACAATAATAGCAGGTAGCATTTTTTGAATTGGGAAAAAAATAATTTTTGTATAATTTTGATTTTTCACCCTTGCTTCTTATTCCAAAATTTTACCTTTTAATAACATTTATTCCAAGAATATAATTTTGAGTTTTCTGTCCTTTAATTAGAATACTAGAAACACTTTTATAAGATTCTACTTTATCCTATAATTATTTTATTTTATTTTCATGAACAATAAATTTTGATGTAGATGAATTAAATTTTTTAATTAGTTCTTGATATTGTTTTAGCATTGTTTCTCTTTCACCTAAAACAGAATTTTGAATATTTTTTAATGATTTGTTCTTCTTTATTAAAGAATCATATTTGTATTCTATAATTGAACAGTAAGAATCAAATTTATTATTTGAGTAGCTATCAGATTCAGAGGTAGAATAGTAATAAGATTGTACCTCTTCTTCTTTCTTAGATATAAAGCACATATTGGATTTGATTTTTTATGGATCTTTCTCTGAATTAGATTTTGAAGAGCTACTGGAGTCTTCAGATACACTCCACATATCTTCCATAGCTCTCTTCTCCTTATGTCTGTAATCATCTTTCTTCTAATATTTCTATTATGTCCTTATTCTCTCATATTTCAATTGGGGGGAATCAGGTCTGATGTAACCCATATTTTTTTATTTGTAACATCTTACTTATCTAGGTTTCTTTTTATCCTTATTAAAGGATTTACTAAAGCCTCTTTTCTTCTTGCAGAATTTTCTAAACTTTATGGTCAATTGATCTAGTTCCAATTTCTAAATATTCCACTCATAATAGCCATCATTCTTGGGTTAGCTTAGTGTTTAGAGCATGTTGGAGACTTTTCCTGAACATAAAGGAAAATCTTAGATCTTGATTGGATACAATTGATAATGGTACTCGATGCAGCATCACCACTTCTATGATGTATATCCATGAAATGTGATCGAGTGATAAGTCCTCTAGAATTAAAATAAATTGATCAGTCTTTATAAGATGATCCACAATAACCCATGTAGCATTATTTCCTCTAGATGTCTTCAAAAGTCTAGTGAAAATTACATGGTTATTTTTTCCCATTTCTATGTGCATATAAGTATTGGTTGCATCATACCCTTAGATTTTTTCCTTTCAGCCTTCACTTTTTGACATACCAGGAACTTTGATGTATATTTAGTGATATCCTTCTTCACATTGTCCTAAAAATAGTTCTCTCAAAGATCTCAATACATATTTTTTCTCCCTGGGTGGATGGGAAAGGTTGATCTATGTGCATCATTCAAAATCTCCCTATTTATCTTAGTATTTTATGGTACACATATTCATAAAACCAATATTACGACTCCTTCCTTGTCAATTTTTAACTCTAAGGATTTCCCATTTATGATAGCTTCCACCTTCTTCTGAATCTCTACATCATCTCTTTGAGTATTCTTTATCTTCTCTAAAAGGGGTGGTTGGTAAATAATTTTAGAAAGGAATGATGATGTTCCTTACTTTATTATTACCATGTTCATCCTTTTAAAGTCTAAGAAGATTTTATCCTTCTCAATTCTCATCATTGATAAAATTTCAGGATCCTTTCTACTTAGAGCATCTTATACTTTATTTACCAGGATGGTAGTGGATTGAGTAGTCATGATACTTGATGAGATCCAACCATCTTTGTTGGAATATATTAATATACTTATATATGAATATATATTTGAGGCTATTTTGATTAATATATATCTCACATTTCACCACATAGAGATAATTCATCCAGAATCTTAACACGAAGATCACAACCACCAACTCCAGTTCATGAGTGGGATAGTTTTTCTCATGAAATTTCAGTTACCTTGAGGTATAGGCTATCACTTTACTATTTTTCATCAGTACACATCCTAAGACCTTATTTGATTTATCACTGTATACCAAAAATATTTCCCCACTTATAGGTGGTCTAAGTACTGGTGCAGTGATAAGCCTCTTTTTCAATTATTTGAAGCAATATTCACATTCATCATTCCATACAAACTGTATTCCTTTCCGAGTCATCTTGGTTAGTGGGGTTGAAAATCATGATAAGTTACTCACAAATTTTTGGTAATACCCAACTAGACTAAGGAAATATCTATTACATATGTTGTTCTAGGCCACTCCTTTGTTTTATAAGGGTCCACAAATATCCCTTTACTAGTGATAAAATGTCCCAAGAAAGATATTTCCTCCATTCAGAACTCACATTTACTGCACTTTGCATATAGTTTCTTCCCTCAAAAAGTATTTATCACAGATTCAAATGCTTCTTATACTCCTCTGTTCTTTTTTAGTATATCAAAATATCATCTATAAATACGATCACAAATTTTTCAAGGTAATCTCTAAATACACTATTCATTAAGTTCATAAAAATTACTAGAGCTTTAGTGAGTCTAAATAGAGTCACTATGAACTCATAGTGTTTGTACCTCATTAAAAAGGATGTCTTGGGAATATCTTACTTCTTCTCCTTTAATTGGTGATATTCTGACTAAATTTACACCTTAGATAAATACTTGGCCCCATGTATTTGACTGAACAATTCATCTATTTATGGAAGAGGATACTTGTTCTTTTTCATAATTTTTTTGAGCTTGTGATAATCAATGAAGAGGCACATTGATCTATACTTATTTTTTAAAAGAGGACCAACACGCCCCACGGTGAATCACTTGGGCATATAAAACCCTTTTCTAGATTCTCATTTAATTTCTTATTCAGTTCTTCCAACTCAATGGGGGCATCCTATAAGGAGTCTTTGATATGGGAAGAGATCTGGGTATAATATCAATTGATAACCCAACCCATCAGTCATGAGTAATACCATGAAATTCTTTATGGAATGCGTCAGTGAAGTCCCTCACAATAGGAATGTCTTCAAGCATGATCTTATCCTTTATATCAATCATTTGAGCAAGATATGATTAATCATAAGAAAATATTATCCATTCTTGAGAAGGATATTTATCCTCCCCCTTATATTTGTATGAAATTGGAGTATTCCTCATTATGTGAAGGGTGATCTCCCACTCCTAGAATTTATGTTGGATATATATAATGATTGATAATCCATGCCCAATATAGCATCAAAATCCACCAAAGGAAGTAAGAAAAGATATTATGGGTGGTTTAGTCCACAAAAATTGACTGGGGATGAGTTATATACTTTAGATTCAATAATTACCCCATTAATTATTCTCATGGATAACTCAACCTCCATATTTTGAGGTGTTTTTTGAATAGTTCTACTAAACTTGAAAGATGTGAAAGAATGTGTAAAAATAAAATAAAAAAGAAATTTTTTCTATTCTTGAATGAATAATCAGTATACCTATCACCAAATCATTATTGGGATCTACCTCAGTAGTAGAGATATCATGTTCCCTTCCTTTATTCCTTGGAGATTTTTGTCATTGATTATCTCTAAAAACCCTTGGATTAGGGCATTGACTCACATAATTTTTGTGTTCCTTATAGTTGAAACACAATATTGTAGGCTGAGTTTTGATCTTAAATTTCGTTTCTTATTCTATATTAGTGGAATTTTTCATATCCCTTCGGTAATAATAAGTATGATTCCCCTCTTTTCCACATTTAAAGCATCTCTCAATTCCCTTTAGATAGTTCTCAGGATGCTTATTCCCACACTTTTAACATGTGGGATGTTGTGTTTTCTTTCCCCCATGGGATTTATCTATTGATACTCCCATATTAAACTCAATTTTAATCTTTTTATCTCTGATCCCATGAGAACACTGAGAGTCTACAATCTCCATATCAACCTTAAGGGAGCAATGTAAAATCTCCTCATAATAGTCAAAGTCTCAAATCACCAAGGATTTTTATAGACTCGGATTTAATTCATAAAATAAGCAATTCACCTTGATTTCAGTGTTCATGAAAAATCCAAAGGTGTATCATGCAATCCTTGTGAAGTTTTACTTGTATTCCCTAATAGAATCATCTTTATTTTTCTTGTGTCTGAAGAACTCCCTCTCCATATTAAGATATATATTTCAAGGAAAATATTTATTGAAAAAATATTTTCTTGAATCCATTCCATTCCATAGAATCAATTTCTTCTTTATAATTTGTATTATTTATCAATTTCCACCACCAATAATCTTCCCCATCAAAATGATATACCACCAACATGAATTTCTCTTATTCTGATCATTATAGGATAGAGAATATTGTCTCAATGGAGTTAATCCATTATTCTATGACGAGGGATGAGAATATCCCCTAAAATTTGGAGACCCTTGTCATATAAAGGATTTTACCACAACTTGATATTTATTAGGAGAATGATGGAATTATACATGATTAAAATTATTATTCATAACTTTATCCAGTTGATCCAGTACTATCATGAAGTTTAGAGCTCTGGTTCTCATTAATTTTGGCATATCATTATGGAAATCATCACATTTCCTATCACATTGGTTGTTAGCATGAGTTCTTCTATTTACAACCATTAACTAAAAAATAAAAATAAAAATATGGGTTCTTGAATACTTAGCTAATGATCATATAAAAAGGACACTATGAACATAGAAGGATAAACTTATAAATAAAAATTATATCCTAACATATGATTCTCTAGGTTTCAATATAGGTTATACATGGTGATAGAATTATCCCTAGGGTTCTTACTAAAGTTTTCTAGTCTTAATCCTCAAAAATAACTAGACCACACTTTGCTACCAACTATAGAAACACAATCCTTTTACACAAATTATTACATGAATTTAAGCATAATTATCCTTAAAATACAAACTAAGGATTGAAAATCCTAGTATATTTGGAAGACTAGGTGAATAATTAGAAAACATGAAACTAGAATAAAACATATTTTAATTAATCTCCATAATGATCTCCTAACTCCCTTTGAGATCATAAAACCACATAGGATAACCTAGGGAATATATAGATAAAAGTGATAAGTTAATAATCCTAGTAAGGGAATAAACATGGAAAAAAAACAAATCACAAGAGTCTGAAGGCATAACATGATAAAATAAAAGGAATATCTCATGAATAAACATATAAAGGAATAATATATAGAATAAAGAATCATATGATCATAGAAATATAATAATGTTTCATCAATGTATATTAGGAAATAAACAAGAGTCAAGGCTAACTGCCAAGACAATATAACATGGTGGACAGAGTCCCATAATGGATTAGGTTTACACCCTAATCCCATAAAAACATCTCATGATAAAAAAATTACCCAATGCATTGGATCTCTATATAAATATACCCACCATAACATGTACATGCATATGTGTTTCACATAATGAAATCAAATATAAGGAATAAACATAAGGGTTTCCCAAAGAAATAAATGGGTTTTATAATCATGTCATAAGGAAAATACAAAGGGCGTATCATAATGGTATCCATGAAATAAGGGATTAAATAATTCTTATAAAATCATAAAATAAGAATAGGTAATTAATAAAATTTTCCAAATAATGTTAAAACATGAAAAATATTGTTTAGGTAACTTTAGAAATGTGCCACTTTAGTGCGGTTTTAGGGAAAATAATAGAGTCTTTAAAGAGGATAAAGGAATAATTATTTCAAAAAAACCAGAAAAAAATAAAACAAATAATGATAAAATGAGTTATTTTATAAAAAAAATTGGTGTATTAAAAAATATTATGGAGTGTACTTAAAAATGGGTAAGAAATAGAGAAGATTCCTTTAATCGAGTTTTCTTGTCGAGAGAAATTGAGTAGTGAATCTTTTAAAAACATCTATTTCCCATAAAAAAAAGATGAATTGAGATAGATATATATGTTTGGGACATATATAAATAATATTGTATAATTATATAATAATAATTAAGAGATAAATTGAGTCAAATATAGGTAAAGCGTTACTGAAAGGAAATATGGAGGTTTTGAGAGATCTCTTACCTTATGTCTGAATGAGTTCTACACTTGAACTTAATGTCCTTTATAATTAAATTATATTCATTAATTACTTAATTAAGAACATGTTACACATTTATTTTATTTATTATAATTTTATTAAGTTCATTTATATCCATTTTGATGAGTTATAAGGTTTAATTTTGTTGTTCTGGGAGCGTTCGATTCATGATTTCATGGTCGGTTCACTTGTGCATAATTATGGAAGTTATTTTCAAATGGAAATAAAACTATGGATGTGAAATGAAATGGTATTAATTAAATTAAATAATTATAAATTTTTACATATATAATTTTTTTTACATGTGTCTGATTCATTTAATAAAAGTTTAATGATAAATGGTTTGTTTATTTCGGCAGTTTTTTCAACCATCTCAAACTAGTTTCATTTTATTTAATATTATGTCTATATATTAGTTCCAAAACATAAAATAAGTTATAATATGCTTAATAAAATCATATTTAACCATAATAATAGTTTTATGACCTAACTTAAAGGAAGTAATGGAAAAAGGAAAACTCGTTATCCACATAGACGGTTAACCACCATGATTTGGACAATGGTTTCGTTTATTTGAATAAGAGGAGATGAGAAAAGGGATGTATAGAAGATATTAAATTAGTAATATAACATTCCAGTATATACATGATGCTATATTTATTATTATTTTATGGATGAATGATGTGAATAGATGGTAGGAGAGGAAAAGAAATTAAAATAGGTAGTATGAGAATGTTACCTCTTGAATATCACCTCCGTGAAGGACCCCTTGAGGAACATGGATTTGGTCTTTTGGTGAGACCATAAACACTTATACATGGGGATAGTGGGGGAAATAGGGTTTGGTAGAGATTTGTAAAGCATCAAGTCATATAAGGTGTGACAATAAGGGGTGGTGAGGTGTGTTATTTATAAGGGGATGAGAGGGGTGTTTTTTATTATTATATTCATTAGTTTATTATTTTGGATCAATAATATCTATTGTATTGATTATTGTGATTATATATTGTAAATTTTGTATATTATTTCGATATAATGGGTGATTAAATCATCCATGACTAAAAAATTCATGTATTTGGCTTATAATGTTAAATACCGTAAGTTATCATATTTCACTATTCATCCAAAATTCAACTATTTTAGAAAAATCCCAAAAATTCACTGTAATTTTTTTGATGTATAGATTTAAAAAATGGAATTACTTTTATTAAAATAATTTTTTAAATATGATAAATTTAATTTTTAAATAAAATACTCATTTATTTGAAAAATATTGATTTTAATATTATAATTGATTTTATGAGCCTTTGAAAATTTACTTATGGTCACATAAAATTATATTATAATTATAATAAAATATAATATTAATTTATGAATCCATTTTAGGAAAATAAATTTTATTTTAAATCATTATATTCCTTATAAAATTGAAAATAAAATAGTTATGTTTTATAAAAAATACCAACACTTAATTTATCATTATTAAGAAAATTATTTACTTATACCATGATATAAATATATCATATTTTAATTTTATAATATACCTAAATATTATTTTACATTTATATAGGTTATTTTATTATTCTAATAATTATATTACAATTCCTAATGGTCAAATTACTATTCCAACGGTCGAGTAACTATTTCAACGGTCAGATTACTATTCCAATAGTCATATTTATAATGGTCATATGGATTCCCTACTTTCTATAAATACCTATTATTCCATTAATTATTAATTAAATTATATTTTCTATCAATTTTATATATACTTTCATCTTAAAAATGAATATTTTATTATTAACATTGTGTTTTATTTCTACAACTTTGTTCATGAATGCGGTCATTCTGGTAGATTAAGTAGATCCAAATTATCCTATTATTATTATCTTATTTTATATTTATTATCCAATTGTAATATTTGGAATAATTATTGGTTTATTTTCTGACTAATGTATCATTCTTCATTTATGAGAATAATGTTTTGTTGGTTTCTCTATGTGATGTATGTGCTTTATATTACATGACATGATTATAAGAAGGGAAAATTCATTGATAAAATTCTAGATCGTCATATTACCCCTAGGTACATTTGTTACAGAACCACTTCACTTGTAGTATCTAGATAGCGATGTAATTTCTTAGAAACCACTCTCTTTATACTTCTCCAAGATTCTTGGATATTGCACTTAGTCTTATCATTAGACTTATCCCTAGGGTTCTCACTAAATTTTTCTCATCCTAGTACCAAAAGTTCACTAAAAATTTTACTCTAATACCAACTATAGAGAACCATGCCTTTTACAAATATTATTACATTCTTATTACACTACCACAAAACTGGGTTTCTGCAGTGCCACCCTTTATCAGCACTAAAAAAAGCGTGGATAAAGGGGGGCTTTTATCAGTGCTAAAAGAAGCACTGATAAAGGGCACTTTTAACGGCACTAAAAAAAGCACCGTTAAAAGTGGCCCTTTATCAGTTCTTTTTTTAGCACTGTTAAAGGGGGCCTCATTATCAGCGCTTTTTTTAGTAGTGCTGATAAGGGGGGGGAGATTTTTCAGTTCTTTTTCCAAGCGCTGATAAATTTCAAAAAAATCATGAAAAATAATATATTGTTATATAAGTATATTTATATTGATATAAATATAATATGTATTTTTTAAATATGTTTTAAATAAGTATAAATAGACTGTTACATTTAATATATAATAAATTTAGTGAAAACAGCTTTAAAATATTTTCAAAAAAATTATTAATTAATAATTTTCTAATTATCATTGAATAATAATCATTTAATAACAATTTTAAGACACAAAAAATTAAAACAATTAATAAAAGATCTAAAATAAGTTGAAAATGTAACTCAAACTTCAAACGGCCATAACTTTTGATTCGGGTGTCCGTTTGATCTCTACAGTATATCAAATTGAATATTGCAATGTGTTATATGTGCTAATGACCCAAGGAAACCTTCTATCACATTTTTCGAGTCCCAAAAAAGCCTATAATTCCTTCAAAACTAAGTTTTTAGTTGGTATACCTTGATTTTTTAACATTCAAACAGGTATAACTTCTGATACGGATATCCTCTAGGCCTGTACCACATATCATATCGAATATTGTTTCATTTTATTTAATTTAATTTTTTGTGAAGTTGAAATGGACTTCTAGATTAGAAGTTATGGTCATTTTAACATTCTATGGATTTTTAGATACACATATATATGTATTTATTCGTAAATATGTGTGTGTGTGTGTGTGTTTGTGTGTGTTTGTGTGTGTGTGTTGTATATATGTATGTATTTATTTATTTATCTATTTATAAACACACATAAAAAACATATTTTATAAATGTATTTAAAACTAATCTTATAAATATATTTTAATATACAAATAAATATACAGATAAAAAATTATAACTAAATATATATATATAAATATATATTAATATACAAATATATATATATATATACACTAATATATGAATAAATATATATGTATTAATATAAATAAATATATTTATATTAATATGAATCTATATTAATATACGAATAAATATAACTATATATATAAATATAACTATATATATAAATAAATAAATATAAATATATATTAATATACGAATATATATATATGAATAAATATATATGTATTAATATAACTAAATATATTTATATTAATATGAATCTATATTAACATACAAATAAATATAACTATATATATAAATAAATAAATATATCATTAAATAGAGAAAAAAATAAATAGCTTAGTGGTAAAGGTGCAGGTGCGCAAAGGGGGAGGTCTCAGGTTCGAGTTTGGGTGGAAGTAGGGGTGCGTGGGCTAGTGGGGGATGCGCGGTCAAGTGCAGCGCACAGAGAGTGGGAGGGGGTCCACATAGTGCTGATAAAAGGGGGGATCAAGCACTGTTAAAATCTCCCCTGAGCAATTGTATTTTCTTTTTTACTTTTTTTTTTCTTTTTTGTCTTTTATCAGCGCTAAAAAAAGCACTGATAAAGGACCTTTTTATCAGAGCTTTTTTTTAGCACTGATAAAAGGGACCCCCTATCTTCACCTCAATTAACAATGCTTTTCCAGTGATATTAATTCCCTTTTCTATCACTGATAAAGGCCATATTTGCAGTAGTGTTAAACATAAATATCTCTTAATACAATATAAGGATCATAAGGTCCTAGTGTCTTTAGAAGAATAGGTTCTTAATATATAAAAGGAAACTAAAACCTAGAATCCTTATTTTATTCTCTATAGTGAGATCCTAAAATCCATTTGAGATCATAAATCTACATCAGATAACTTGGGGAATACATGAAAGAACGGTTGAGCTAAAAATATCATTAATGGAATAAACATGATAAAGAAGCATAACATGTGAGTCAAAGGTATAACATTATATCATAAAATAGAATTTGCATGAGAAATAAAATAGGGGCATAACATAAAGACCATGGTATCATAAGATCATGTAAACATGGTAATTTTGAAACAATATAAAACATGACATAAACATAATTCAAGGCTAACTACCAAGATAACATCACACAGTGGATAGAGTCCCAAAAAGGATTAGGTTTACTCCCTAATTCCATACATGACATCTCATGAGACTAAAACATTACCCAATGAATTGGAGGAATATATAATCCTAGGATAAACCATCACATTAATTTCATGTACATGCATATGTGTTCCACATAAGTATTTTAATAATAAGATATAAACATAATAATTTTCCATGGAAATAAATGGGTTACATAATCTTGTCTCATAACATAATCAAAAGATATTTCTTAAATAAGGAATTTGAGAAATGGTAATAAGGATTGTATTAAATCAACAAAGGAAGGTATATTAATCTAGGTATATATCTGATATAAATATATACATAATTTAGAATCATTCCATAACTTTAAATAGATAGAAAGTGATTTAGAGAGAGAATAGTCATAACCCAAAGAAAAGGATGGGTTAGAAATATCCCTTACCAAAAGATTGATTTGTCACATGTGTTATTTATCTGCCTGAATAATAAACTTAATTTAATTATTTAAATTCTTACAAAAATCAAGTTTAATATTCCTTTTATTTTAATTCTTACCTTGTCATATTCAATTACTTAACCAATTAATTTCATGTTGGACATTTTAGTGATAAACGGATCATATATCCAAAATCACTTTGGTAAGTTGACTAAGTTCAAATATATTATTAATTAATCATCTCCATAATGGTAACCATGAAATAATTATCATTTTTATAAAGAAATTATACTTTTTAAACCAACCATGAAATATGGTTATGAACAGTGAACTATGATACAATCATGGAGATGGTAGGTCGTACGTACACATGAGTAACGTTTCCATTTTCAAATATCATGATAGAAAGAAGGTAAGTGTTATTTTATCTTACCAAGATGATAATTATATCATAAATATCATATTATTTCTTTAAATACCATTACACATACCATCCATGAGATGCGGTAAAAAAACAAATCGCATCGCTTTGTGAGGCGGTAGTCCGCCGTACATCTGAACAACGTTATCATTTATTCAATGGATTATAAACTAAGAAATTATATGATATATTTATTTTAAATAATTATTAATATTTCAAATATATCATATATAAACATTAAATTACTCCTTATTAACTTCTATATAAATAGTAAGTGAAAAAATAATCACATCACTTCGCGAGGCAGTAGTCCACCGTACATATGAGCGATGTTATCGTATTATCTACGAAATGGAAAGTAAGAAGGTATATGTTATATTATAACTGAATAAGTAAAATTCAATTTAAAATATATAATATAGACAATAAATATATCATTATATCCATCCATGAGAAGTGGTGATGGAAAATGAACTATATCAGTTCGTGAGGCTGTAGTCCACCATACACACGATCAACGATTTCTTTTCCAATTTAAGGGAGGAGGAGATGGTTGTAGGTCATGAACTTAAAATAAAAACATCTCAGTATATGGAAGATACTTATCTTATTATATTATCATGTTTTAATAATATTTTAAGTAGGTGGGAGAAGTAATAAAATAAAATTCTCGGTTAAGGACATTACCTCTTCATCTGACAACTTCTTTAGGTTTTCACCAAAATCTTTTCTACGTTGGAATTATGATCAAACTAAGGATTATGAGATAATGGATGGTAATTAAGGAATTTATTTGGGTATGTATTTTCTGAATCAATAGGTTTTTTAATTATAAAGAGGAAAGGATATAGTGGCCTTTTATAAGTGGGGGAGAGGACAAATTAGAAATTTTTGAAAACAAATAATTCCACCCACATATTTATCATGAAAAAAGGCTCCAAAATGGGCCATTTTTTAAAATTAGAAGATTTAAGGTCTAAATATGACCATAAAATAGGAATTAGACAAGTTTTTAGTCATTTTTAACCTATATATCTTTAGTTTAACCTCTAGTACAACTGTTTTTACCTTAACCGTGGTAAATAATTTTTACTATTTTCACTATTCATTATGGTAAAAAAATAAGTTAAACTTAATATAAATTATGAATATTAAAAATATGGAATCCATTTTTTAAAAATCAACTCATATAAGTGGCATAATTTAATTTCAAATTAAACACACAGATGTGTTAAAAAATGGTTTTTCAAGAAATTCATTTTTTAAGGAAAAGAAGATATTATATTAACTATAAGAAATTTCATCAAAATTAAATGAATTTAAAATAATATTTATATATATACATTATATAAATTTAATTTAAGTTATCCCTCATTAGTTTTTATTTTAATTAATTATAATGGAGAAACATTATGCACATTAAAACAGTTTTTAGAAGAACAAAATGTGTTTTTAAGCCTAACAATAAATATATAATAAAATAAAGTATAAAGATGATTCAAATTTAATTAATTGGATTTAATATAACTAAATAATAATGGGATTTAATTTATTAATAATAAATGATAATTTTATAAAAATTATTATTTTTCACTATTTAGTGAAAATTTAAAAGTTTATGAAAAAATATCAAAATTTAACTTTAATTTAATATCTATATACTTATTTCAAAAATAATATTCATTTTTTAAAATAAATTTTATAAAATTGGTAAAAAAATAATTTAAAATTATGTTCATAAAGAGTGACTAAACTGCCTTTTAGAAAAATATAGTTTTTTCAAAAACCATTTCTTTTTTTTCAACTGGTTTTTATTTTATTTATAATTAGTAGATAACCATTGAATTTATTTTATACATGTGTAAAACATATAATTTTAATAATTTAGTTATTCATATTAATATTTACAAATTTAACAGATAGGTTATAATAGTATACTATATTATTATAACGTCTCAACCCGAGTGACTACTAAACTAGTAGCCAGAAAAGTTTCCACATAGCCTCAAGTGTGCCTCCCTGCATGCCAGATGATGATGACTAGAAGAAAGGTTATAATGTTGGTATGGTTTGGATACTATACTCTCAAGTTTAGATTAGTACAATGATAAATACGATAAGAAAAACAATTGATAGCGAAATAAACAACATAAATAAAAGACAGAGCAATGAAAGATAAATGTAATATCATCTGAATATAAAAGTGGCCAATGCCAAATTACTAAAATTCATGTTTGACATATGATGATAAAAGTATAAGAAATAAAAGTTACAATAATCAATACAATGTAATAAAAGAATAACTTACCTATGACTAGATCCACAAGCATCTCGGGCATCAACTCGGTCCTCTTCCCCAACTTCATCCTAGAAATATAAATAAAAACATTGGAATATGGATGCTTCCCTTTAACAACACCTTCAAATATAAAGTCTAATTGGGTACTAATGGTGCCCGAGTAGGGTGTGATATAAAATATAAATAGTTTGGAACCTGTGGTGTCTAGCCCAATCCATTTCGTGCAATATAAATTAAGCAGTGTACCATAGTAAATAAATACATGATAGAAATAATAAATAAATACACGCATTGGGCTAGGTTCCACTTAGACACCCATCCAATTACCTACTTCAGCCAAATCTAGTGTATCTAAACTAGGAGAACCTATATTGGTAAATTATGTAAAATAAGGTGTGAGGAGTTAGACTATCCCTAAGCTTGTGATTGGGTTTGGCGGACACCTCCCTACATTTCCATTTTCCAAATATTCAATCCATTTTCCTTAAAATATTAAAATTCTCTATAATTTAGTATGAAAATATTTATAAAACATTTATTAATCCTTCATAACATAGTGACACTCCCTGAAACCATCCATATAAATCTAAAGGGACTTTCTAAGAATCACTCGAGGGCTCAACATATGACCAATGCAAAGGAGTTTGTCTATGGTGACCCAAGAATGAAGTCCCATGTTTCACTCAGTTCATGGTGTAAAAATTCAATTACTAGCATCTAATTTCATACATGGTATCATATATAGGGTCTTGAGTCTCACTCAAGGCCTATTACAACCATCGTGCCTTTGATCCTGTCCAAGGGGTCTACCCTAGGGAAGCGGTGTCACTCATCTGGAGGTAAAAATAGATAACTCTTTGTGATCCCATCTCAGGCACAAATGATATCACCCTCAACGTGTTTACTAACCATCAACATCTCTAATAAGAAGGAACAAGAGTCTATCCAAGGGATCCTTAAGTTGAAACCCCCTATCTTACCCTTTACTCTAAGATAAAATCACTAAACAACTCATTTCATTTATAGAAATCCAAGAAATTGTGGCTTATGGAGAAATAAAAAAGGCATTAATCATAAGCATAAGCACAAAAATACAAGAAAGTTCACATATTATTTTTCAATTTAAGAAAACACACCTTGTCAAGGGGTTTTATTATAAAATCATTATATTTTTTACCAACAAATAATTTCATTCAGATTAAAGAGTTTATTTCATTACAAGGTGTCAAGTATATACCATAAGGCACTAATCAAGAGTTCAAGGAAAGACATAAGAGCAAGGTAGAATATGCAATAAAAATTAACAACTTGAAAAATGTATATGTCACATATTATAAGGAATATTAAAAAGTACTAAACAAAAAGGGAAAAATAAAGGGATCCTACCTCAAGAGAAGAAGGCCAATATGAACACTTTGTCACTTGATGTTTTCAACAATGACCACTCAAAGCTGATCTTTCCCACCTCCGATCATATGTTACTTCACATATATATAAGGGCACCTATCCCCTATGTACATATTCTCATGGCCTTGAATATGTACAAGGGTATCCTTATATATATTCTTATATATGCATATACCCATTTAGACTTACACATATATACATTTTTCATATATATACATAAACACACCATGCCCTATATATATATATATTCATGCTGCCATGAGTGAATATATATATAATAGGGGAACTTACATATATATATATTCCTACCTATGTATATGCAGTTAAGTTGCCTTTGACTTTGGCAACTCAAACTCACCTCAAGGATGAACAAGATGCATAAAAAATTATTAGAAACCCTAAAATTTCAGAATCCCTAATTAAAATTTAAACCAAAGTAAAGGAACTGAAAATTTCTACATGAAATTGATGGTGGGTGGTTATAAACACTTTTCCTTTGGCGGAGAATGTCGAAACACACCCGAAGAGGACCTGAGAGTCCCACTACATGCAATAACAATGAAAGAAAAACCAAAACTAAGATAAACCCTAACCCTATGGTTCATCCAAAATTAATGGGGCATTAAGGAGAGGGAAAATTGGTGGAATAGAGGAAGAGGAGGGAGCCTAAGTATTTACCTTGAATTATTTAATACAAAACCTAAATAAATATGGGTGAAATCATCGAATTAAGAGGAGGATGAGGAGGGGAGTCACACGCGGTCGAGAGATCTAGGGGGAGGGGTGCATCACGTGAGTTATGAGGGGTGGGAGGGGTTGTTTAGGTTTGATTTATTTTTTTAAATTTTAATTTTATTAATTTTATTTCTTAAAAAAACACTGCACATAGTTTGGGTCGCACGGTTTTCAAAATCGTGTGCCAACCATGTGATGAACAGTGAATTGGTACTGCCTAAGTGGAACTATACATGTGGTTTAGGTGAATAGTTTGGGTGAATCATGTGTAGTATGTGTGCTTTGCATATTATCACTACCATAAGTCATACGGTTTGTTGTTGGGGGCCGCACAGTTTTAGAAAAAACAAGCACCCTGTGCAGAACCACCAAACTTGAGATTTATGGGGTCTGATACACCCAAAATTCAACGAGACACCTAAGGGACCCCTTGATCCTTTACCCTAGTCTAAAAATAACATGTTGGAGTGTTCCAACTTGTGGAATTCAAATCCAAAGCTCATTTTAAAGATTGGAATATCTAGTAAAATCCAAAATTAAAATTTTTATAGAAATTTACCTTGGCTCAAAACATGGGTCATTACAACCTCTCCACCTTAGAACTTCTCATATCTGAGAAGCCTTCAGGAAAAATGAAAAAATCACCTGACTTACTAGGGCTTTTAAGTCTTGTTCAAATGATCATGTTGCATTTTTAAATTCCCAACGCACCTCCAATCACTTCATAAGAACACAAAACTTAATCCATTAAAACCCAATCCAACACTCGATTTTTGATTAAAACACTTAAATGGTGCTTACCTGAACTCACTCAACCAGAGAAAAAATCACATCATCACCTATTTAAGCATCATACTAATTGTGATCCCCACTATAGGTCTTATCATTATAAATTGGGGTCAATTCCAAACCATGGAACCTCCACTATTATAATTTCCTATAAAGTATGTTTCTAAGTGGTTTAACGATGCTCCAAGTGCGATTTTGAACTTAACAAATGGTCAATTCCCCATCGACCTCATTTTTCTAGGTTGATCTAGTTTTTTATGAAAATACTTGGCTGACATATATCGTAATTTTCTCCACCTGATGATGTGTCAGAAATAGTTCCCCACCAACCATTTGCATCAAGAAAAAGGAAAAACAATTAGAGCCACTCTGGCTGACCATTTGAAAGATGTTTGGATTTGAAATCCAACATATTACAAATAAAACTACAACGACTTCCTCTAAGGAACCATATGTTTAGAACAAGCACATTCACCAAAGTTCATACCCAACTTCCAGTGATGTTCCTTTTTCAAACCATCACCTAACCATTAAAATTCATGTGCCTCAGCATGAACATGGGTGTAAACCAGATCCATCCCACTATAATCATTACCCATTAAACACAAAACTCTGATCCCAAAAAATGCCTAAGTAAACCTCAGATTCAATAAACTAGACATCAAATAAATAACCCATAGTAGTCCATACTCTATTTTACAAGTGATATGTTGGTACAAGGTCAATATTTCAATGTCAAGTAATTTAATGAGCCCAAAGTGTCATCCACCTGGAGATCAAGTCAGAAGAAAATGGCTAGTT
This sequence comes from Viscum album, assembly GCA_963277665.1. NCBI lineage: Eukaryota > Viridiplantae > Streptophyta > Magnoliopsida > Santalales > Viscaceae > Viscum > Viscum album. Next base: position 547,646,390 of record OY728140.1, read on the forward strand.
TCCAAGAGTTTGTCCAAGGAATTCCTAGATAGGAGAACTAGGTATCACTCAGGATCAACCTTGCCTTATTAAACAATTGTGCTTTAAGAGCATACTGTGACAGAAACCACCCAACAATCCCAACAACTTTTAAAACTTTGGTGTGGCATAATAACAATGCTCTCTCCGTGTACCCAGACGATATCGTGATAGGGGACATGAGAACCTTAAATCTTAGAGTACACTAAGAGGTTTTAAAAAATCTCTAAAAGGATCCAAGACACTTTCTCCATAAAAAGGGTGGAGTGATCCATACATATTCAAACCAACCATGCCAAAATAAAAGGGAAGGAATTTAAAATTTTTATAGTTCAACTTCCTTAGAATAAATTGGATACATCTGATGACACATCAACAACCTGAACACAATACCTTCACTACTTAAGGAATCCCATGTTCACCCAAACACAACCACTGTGGCCTATTACCGACCAATGGTGCATTTACAGGTTGCGCATACATCTAAGCACGTCACTATCATTATTTCAAGAAAGGAATGTCTTAATAAAGGATTTCTAGCCACAGGGAATTTTTAGAGATTCCAATATTTTTAAAGGGTCATCTAGGTTGTACTCCTTCTACTTTGAAGGACACATTTAACCATAACAGATGAGATGCTTCCCAACTCAGGATTTTTCTTAACATTGGATTTATAGAGGAAGGGGTCTCATTCAATGGCATATGCTCCATCGACCATTAACCACAGGTTCTAAAGGTGACCATTACTCTTTAGAAAACATTAAATAGAAAGATAGATATTCAGGATCTCAAGAACACTAGATTAGATCCCCACTAAGATGTGCACTTGATTCACATCCATGTGCGTCAAATCAATAGGCATAAGGGCTAAAACAACTGACTGGCATGTCAAACACCATATTTTATTTAAAACATCATCCCAAACATTTGGATGATCTATGACCTTTATCAATTCCCAGGTCACTCTACTCCAAAGATGGTTAGCATTCAAATCATAACAGATCTAGGTTTGAGTGATTACCACTGAACTCAAATGGTTTGATGTACCATTTAACAATATTAAGGGTGTCATGTATATCAATTCATACCACTTAGAGGTTACAGAAGAAGAATAGAACATCATTAAAAATTTTCCCTAGGCACAATCATCCATATGTATTTAATTATATGAATGCCTTTCCAAAAGATTTAACCTATAGTCATATTTCCCCATATGACTATTAATCCAACTGATGATGTACTGAGTCGTCAAACACTGAAAAGAGAAAAATGAGGGTCTCACAACCTACTAAGTGGTTGATCAGTCCCTCAGTATATCTAGCCTACTAGAACTAAGCATTTCAAAATTCTCATACTCATTGCAAGGATCAAACAACACATGACTACCCATCAAAACAAGGGTGTCATTTTAGAAACTAAGATTCCTACATGGGACTATGGTTCCCAAATAGTACCACACAAGAGAAACTCCTCGTAATAAAAAATAAAAAACTCTAAATATATGAGGGCACTAACTACTACGGGCTATCCCTTAGCTGAATTAAAACACATTAAACCAAAATGAGGTCACACCTATGAAAAGTCACTAGGATTAAAGGCATATTATTTAGATTCAACTAAGGAAGGTAGAAGTGTACTAAAACTATCATGTTCCGTTTTAAGGCATAACTCAAGAAAACACTCAAACAACCCTTACACAAGGGATAAGACTAAGATAGACACTTAAGGTTCCATAATAAGTAATTAAACCAAAACTCATTTTATTCTTTAAACATTTCAAGGTTCCACATTAAGGAAAACTACTAAAATCCATAAAGAAAAGCACTAGGTACCTTTTTTGGAAAAGCTATAAGGAAAAATAGGCAAGATATGTTAAACTTGCCTTTAAACATTATCTTTTATTGACCTCCTATTTTAAATTAGGCTATTTTTTCACATAACCCCATTCATTTTATTTATAATGACTCACACAAGATGGATCAAAGAATATTAAAATGCCTTCTTTAAAAAATGGGGTATTTTCAAGAAGAATCCACCAAAAAGTGGACACTTTAATTAACCACATGAATATAGAATACTTACCCCCATGGGGTTTGGAAATAGGAATTTAAAAGAAAATGAAACCTACTGGTGTCTCATTAGGCCACTTTGGGTTCAACTAAAATCAACCCAATATTTTAAGTATTTAAATTTTTTTTAAACACCCTTAGTAGGTTCATTTAATTAACAACATGCCCTAATTGACCTACTTGGGTCCAATTGTGAATTTAAGAATTTTAACCACATGGGTTATTAAGCCCAATAAAAATGGTACAATCCTTAATAAGGAATCCAATTCATTTAAGATCAAAATTGAGAAACATTTATATTTACAGCAATTTCTAAATAAGATTCTCAAACTGAATGGTTCGGTTTTATGGGTTACCAACCTTCAAATCATTAAGCAATCGTACACTTTTCAAGTTGTAGGCACCTCCCATCTAATTTTAACCATTTTATCTAGGATTAAAAAGGAGATTCAACAAATTTATCACTTATGAAAAAATATTTAAGTATATTAAGTGCATTAACAATGGTTCGATTATATGGTTCATCACTTTCCAACTTATAAGGCACCCATACACCTTATGAATTGGAATTTGACTCCCATTTAATCACAACTATAAAGTTTCAGCCTATTCTAACCAGTATAGAAGCATGGAAATTTAAAACTAGTACACTAATAAGTCACCTAAACATGGTGATAAATCAAACATGAAAAAAAATTACAAGTCATAACAAGTAAACATGGCTAGAAACTATATAATAAATAAAACATGACAACATTCCAATCATAACACTCAAAACAAGGAAGCATGGCACATAGAATAGACAGGAAAATGGCACACAAGGCACTTCAACAATTTTAAACAACCTAACAATGTGAACTACACTACATGTAATATGCATGGAATGTGAATTCCTATGTGCCTATAATGATGCATGAAATGATTTCTCCTTGTCGTACTAAGATAAGGGTTATTATTATAAATCTCATAAATTAGTAAGTAGTGGAAAATACTCTAAGCACTCATATTGAAATCAAAATTAATTGCTCACGTCACACCATCACTGTCGTTCACATCTCAGCCAAACCATCATCGTCATTCACGTTACATTGCTTCCGAACACCCAATCATCATCATCATCGTTTCCTGTCATGAAATCCAAACCATCCTCACACCGACCGCTTGTATCTTTGTCTACCAGATCGTCGATGAGTAAGGCCACAGGAGTCCTTCATCATCATCACTACGGAATCATTGTCATCATCCAAAAACACCCCACTGAACACCACAGGACGAGCATCACCTCCATACCACGGTATTCGTGGGACGTTTACCCAGTGACGATTTCTTTTGCTTTTCATTTTGAAATTTGAATTTCATTACTTCTGTGTTATGTGATGCATTGAAGAATGTTCGGTTACCCACTTTCTTAGCTAAATTGGTTTTATGAAAATAAAAAAAATGATTTGGGTAAAAATCAAAAGTAATTGTAATAGAAATAGTATGAACAACAACCCCAACCCTAACCACTTAGACTTTTCCCTATGGGTGGGGTGATTAGTCCCAAACACAACTATTTACCAAGTGATAACACATTCTTAGTCTCATATCTATTAGTTGAAAATAGTAAGACAAACGAAAAATAACCTACCTCTAATACCATTTTGTAAAGTCCCAGCCTGACTGAATACTAAACTTGTAGTCGGACCAGTCACCACATGGCATCGAGCACACCTCCCCATATGCCAGAGGCTTCTAACTAGCAGTGAGGGTTTGATGGTGGTACAGTGGGGATACTGTACCCTCAAGGTCAGAGTATCATAGTGGTAAAGCATATAGTAAAAACAATTAAAAGTAGCATAAATAGTATAAATAAAATATAGAGAAGCAGAAGATAAATGTAATATCAACTGAATAAAAAAGTGTCCAATTCCAAATTACAGCAATGCATGTATGATATATGATGATACAAGTATAACTAGTAAAAATTACAATAAGAAAAAAATGTAATAAAAGAATAATTTCCCTATGACTAGATTTATGAGCATCTCAAGCATCAACTTGGTCCTCTGCCCCAACTTCATCCTACCAATGTAAATCAAAACATTGGAAGTTGGCTACTTCCCTTTAACAACACATGCATAGATAAAGTATAATCAGGTATCATTGGTTCCCGAGCAGGGTGTGAGATAAAATATCAGTAGGCTAGTACCCATGGTTTCTAGCCTAATCAATTTCATGCAATAGAAATTAAGAAATCTTCTATAGTAAATAAATTCAATATTGAAATAATAAATAAATACATGCATTGGACTAGGTTCCACTTGGACACCCATCCAATTACCTGCTTAGGCCTAATATGGTGTGTCTGAAGTGGGAAAAACTACATTGTTAAAGTAAGTTAAATAAGGTTTGAGGAGTTGGAATATCCCCCAAGCTTATTATTGGGCTTGGTGAACACATTCCTACATTTCCATTTTCCAAAGATTCAATTTTTTTTGAAAATGTTGACATACTATTTAATTTAGTTTGAAACTCATTATAAAAAATTTATTCATCCTTCAAAACATAGTGAGAAGCCCTGATACCATCCATGGAAATCCTGAGGGACTTTCCAAGTATCTCTTGAGGGCTCAACATATGACCAATGCCAAGGATTCTATCCATGGTGACCCAAGAATGAAGTCACATGTGTCACTCAGTACATGGTGTCAAAAGTCAAGTACTAGCCTCCAGTTTTGTATTTGGTATCACAAGTAGGGGCCTGATTATCACTCGAGGCCTGGTAAAACCATTGTGCCTTCAAGACCCTCCAAGGGTTCTCTCCTAGGGAACTAGTGTTACTCATATGGAGGTAAAAATAGATTACACTTGGAGATACCATCTTAAGCATAGTTGATATTTACCCTGATGTGTTTACTAACCATCAACATCTCTAACAAGATGGCAGGAGAGTCCTTCCAATAGATCCTTAAGTAGTAACCCCTTGTCTCACCCTCGTCTATAAGATAAAATCACTAAATAACTCATTTCATTTATAGAAATCCAGTCAATTATGGCTTATGGAGAAAAACAAAATGCATTAAGCCTAAGAATAAGCACAAAACTACAAGGTGGTTCACATATTATTTTTCAATTGAAGACAGTGCTCCTCATCAAGGGGTTTTATTATAAAAACATGATATTTTTTATGAACAATTAATTTCATTCAAATTAAAGAGTTTATTTCATCACAAGTCATAAACTATATAGCATAAGACACTAAGAAATAGTTCTAGGAAAGACATAAGAGTTAGGTGGCATACGCAATAAAAATTAATAGCTTATAAAAGGTAGATGGCACGTGATATAAGGTATATTAAAAAGGCCTAAAAAGTGCATAATCAATAGATCCTTTCTTAAGATAAGAAGTCCAATTCGAACACTTCATCACTTGACATTTTCATTGGTGACCATTCAAAGATGCTCTTTCCCGCCTCCAAGAATATACACCTTTGCAAATACATAAGGACACCTAGACCCTTCGTACATATTTTCATGGACATGAATACATATAATGGGATACTTACATATATGATTATATATGAATATACCTATTTACACAAACACACATATCCATTTTTCATATATATACATAAGCACACCTAACACCATATTAATATATTCATGCATCCATGGTTGAATATATAAATAACAGGAAAACTTACATAGATATATTCCTACTATGCATATGTAGGTAAGTAATATTCGACTTGGGTGACTCAAATCTGCCTCAAGGATGAAGAAGACACACTTCAAAATTATTAGGAACCCTAAAATTTCAGAATCCCTAATTAAAAATTGAACCAAAGTTAAGGAACTGAAAAAAATTACCCAAAATTGAGGGCGGTCGTTCCAAAACTCTTCGCCTTCGGAGGTGTATGTTGAAACACACTCAAAGACGAACTGATAGTCGCACTACACGCCCTAACAATGAAAGAAAAATCAAAACTTGGATTAAACCTAACCCTAGGGTTTGGCCGAAATGAACAGGGAAATGGTGAGAGGGAAAATTATAGGAATAGAGGAAGAGGCGGGAGTTGAAGTATTTACCTCCAAGGATCAAATGAAAATTCAGAAGAAATTTGGGTGAAATTATCGAATGAAGAGGAGACTAAGTAGGGGAGTTGCACACGACTGAGAGATCCCAAGGTAGGGGTGCATCATGAAAGTTAGTAGGGGTGGTAGGGGTTGTTTAGGTTTTGTTTTATTTTATTTTAATTCTTATTTAATTAATTTAATTTCTTTAAAAAACATTATTCATGGTTTGGGTATCACTGTTAGTCAAACTATGTGTCAATTGTGTGGTGAACAGTGCATAGGTATAGCCTAAGTGGCAATACTCATGTGGGTTAGGTGCACAGTTTGGGTAAACCATGCATATCCCATGTGCTTCACATCTACTCACTACCATAAGCTACACAGTTTTCTTCTAGGGGCCGCACGATTTCAGACAAACTATGAACCTTGTGTAGACCCTCCAAACTTGAGATTTATGGGGTCTGGCACTCCCAAAACTCAATGAGACACTTGAGGGACCCCTAGGGCCTTTACCCAATTTTAAAAAGAATAATTTGGAGTGTTAAAACTCACATATTTCAAATAAAAATCTTATTTTAATTAATGTATCATTCATTAAATGCCAAAATTTAAATTTTAATGGAAATTTACCTTGTATCAAAACACAGGTCATTACAATTATGGTTCATTTAGATGCAGGGTTATGTGTTCCACAAGCTATCGAAGATATTGAATTTGTTTAAAATATATATATCATAAAGTATTAAGATTCTACATTATATTCTAATATTTTTGTGTGTGTCATATATCCTATCAAACATGATGTTTCTCTTTTAAAATATCAGAGTGTTACAGTTATGACTCACCATAAAAAATTCAGGTGTTTATATTGGTTATACCTCTACTAAAAAATTATGTTGTATCATGTTATGATTGCCCTTCAAAAATTAGTAGTCATAACACATATCTCAAAGATTAGAGAGGTGTAAAAGTATATATAGGTTCACATTGAACCAAAATGATATAAAATTGGCTATAATCTATCTTTATTTTTCTCTAATCATTATTATTACATATACATAATAATAAACATTGATAAATTAATTAGAGATTTAATTCAAATATTTTAAATTTTAAAATGGTCTATTCACCCCCACCCTCTCAAGACCTTCTACCTTTAAAAACCAAACATAAAAATTTCCAAATCCATTTGGTGGAAATACAATAGCTCTTCTTAAGGTCGAACAGATTCAGTTAAGATATGTATTACTTTGTGAATTATTCACGCACTCTCTAAAAGGTTTGGATTAACTCTATAACAATTATAAATTTATTCAAAATATTTAAAAGGATAAAAAAATTCTATTTATGATTATGATCAGTTATAATTTAAAATAAAATGTGAGAAATAACCTCTATGTACTAATTGTTCTAGAGATAAGACTTCATCAACTAAACATACACCCTATTTTTTTGGGAAATAAATAATAAATGAAAGTGGAAATTTTTTTGTAAAAATGCTATATAGGAAAAAAAATTCAACCAAATTTTATACTTTCAGTGATAAGGATCATTTTTTCAAGGAATTTATAAATATTAATTCTAGTATTAAGCTCATCTATCAACTCTCAAAAATTGAGGACCTTTCAGATGATGATGTTGAGAGCTTGTTCTCTCTTGATGATGTTACAACTAAAGAAATGGTGTTAACATTATAAAAGGATGATCCAAATAAGGAAGATATTGTGATGATAGATACATAACTTCTAGAGAACCATATACTTGACACTACATCCCATACAAATGATTTCATAGACAAGATCAAAGATATTTTATTTTAAATGCATAAACAGATTCTTCAAAAAATATGTATCTGACCTTATCCTAAAAAAATTTCTTAATTTTCAACTTTACTACATCAATAAGAATGAAATTAATTAAGGAAAAATATGGTTCATACCAATTTACCCCTCATATCCTCATCTCTAGGTCCTATGAATGACTGGTAAATTTTACCAATGTCTTCCAAAAGAGTTATTTGATTTAATCGCTATTCTTTCCACACATCATTTTATTAGGATAAATTTTTTACTTGGGTCTTATTTATCAAGATTTTTATATGTTATTTCATCATGAGGATTGTTCAAACTTTTTTCATTGGTTTTACATATTTTGGAATGAGTAATTTTGTTCTAACACCATCCATAGAAATAAGGTTATGGAAAAAACACTCTTGGTAATTGAGGAACCCTTTCTCTTTAAAATTGATGTCCAGATTGTTACCTTAGGAGATAACCTTTCATGGATTAAAAAATATATGATAAGTTTCATGGGTATTAATTTATATTTAGATCTATATTTAGGTTTCATCCACAATTTCCTCCAATTTTTTGAAATAACCAAAATGGGACCTCATTCTATTCCATCATGGTTTTTTATTTCATATCATCTCATTTGGAAAATATGGGATGAAAATGAAAATTTTCCGACATCATATTTAGATCAACTTTAGGAATCCCTTATCATTACCGATGGGATATTTATCATCCTAATCACCCAAATTTATGTCTTTCCCCTTTAAGATCTCCCTACACCTAGCCCTATTATTATTATGGGTCTGATTATGGTTTTGATGGTTATAAAGCTAACCCTTTTTTGATCAAGTGGGATCACATGTATGTGTAATTCCTTTTGATCATGGGGAGGTGTTGTGGGATATATTTCATGATAAAGGTAGTGGAGCCTTGGTTGATATAAATCTTTAATAAATCATGTAAACCAAATGGTGGTAGAAAATCATATCAACTATAATGTTTGGAGCACTCCTTTAAAAAAATAATGTGTGTATAGAGTGTTTTGTAAGATTTTATAAAGTATATTTTAAAATATAATTTATTAAAGTAGTGGTTTTGGATGGTTTATTTATATTTTCAGGATCTATTTTTAATATTTATTTAAATTAATGTGACTATAATTTTAGGACATATGGAACTATGTCATTAGTTATATAGAATTACTTTATCTCTTTATGTCGACCCTGTGTGGATTTGAATAATGTAAATCAGGTAGAGGATAACTCAACCTTTGGTATAGGAATCCTTCTTCCCATTTTTGAAAATAATATTCTTATTTTCCATATTCTATAATTGTTCTTAATTTTATTTATTCTATTTGTGTTATATTGTCCTTCTATTTGTGTACATAACCTCATATGTGGTTATACCTCCCTCATAGTTTTAAACTTAATATCAGATCTAGGTTTCATCCAAAATGTCCTATAACTTTGTGAAATAACCAAAAAGTGCCCTTATTCTAGTACATAATGGTTGTTTATTCTAAATCATCTCATCTAGAAAATATGGGATGAAAATAAACATTTTATGATATCTTATTCAGATCAACTTCAAGAGGCCCTTCATTTTTTTACATGATCAGAAATAGTGAGATATTGATTATCCCGATCACCCCACTTGGAATATCATATCTTTTGGATCTCCCAACACCTAGATCTATTATTATCATAGGTCTAATAAAGCATGTGGACTAGATGGTGGTGGAGTATCATGTGAGAAGTAATGTGCGGACCATGTAGAAATAGCCTTTTTTTAAAGTGTGGGTATGTGTGTAGAGTTATTTTTAATCTTTGATAAAGTATAAATTTTAAATATACATTATTCAAGTAGTGGTTGTGGATGGTTTCATTATTTAGTCGGGTTCTATGTGTAATATTTATGTAATGTATTAATATAATAATGTTAGGACACATGGAACTAGGCCATCGATCCAATAGTATTTCCTTATCACCATATATTGGCCTTGCATGGCTATAAATAATGTAAATAGGGTAGAGTAGAACTCAAAATTTTAGATAAGAATCATTTTCCCTTTTGTGATAATAATATTATCTTTTTTATATTCTCTTAGTGTTCTTTTTGTTCTTTATTCAATTTTTGTTAAGTTGACTTTCTGTTTGTGCCCATAACCTCTTGTGTGGTTATAGATCAATTGTGGTTGTAAACTTGGTATCAGAGCTAGTTTTCATCCACAATATCCTCTGAATTTTTTAAAATAACAAAAAAAGTTCCTCATTCCCTTCTATCATGGTTGTTCATTCTGGATCATCTCATCTAGAAAATATGGTATGAAAAATGAACATTTTCAAACATCTTATTCACATCAACATAGGGAAGCCCTTAATTTTTTCATTGATCAGTACCAGTGGTATATTCATCATCTTAATCACCTATCTCAAAATCTTATCCCTGTCAGATCTCCTTAAACCTAAACTTATTATGATCATGGTTCTGATAAAGTTTGTGGACTACCTAGTCATAAAGCATCATGTTAATAGAAATATGTGAACCAAGAGGGAATATATTTTTGTATAAATCATGTGTGTAGAGTGATTTGTAAACTTTGATCATGTATCTTTTTAAATCTATTTTATTATAATAGTTGTTTTGTATAGTGTATTTATTTAGTTAGGGTCCATAGGTAATCTTTATGTAAAGTAGTGTGACGATAAGGTTGGGACATGTGACACTAGGCCATTGGTCATGTAATATTATCTTATCCCATTATTCCAACCATGTGTGGCTATAAAAAATGTAACTCAAGAATAGAAGAGCTCTACCTTTAAGAGAGGAATCCTTATACCCCATTATGATAATAATATTATTATTTTCCATATTCTCCTAGTATTCTTTATATTATTCATTCCATTTGTGTTGTGATGTATTTTGGTTTGTGTACATATCCTCCTATGTGGCTATACCTAATTCATGGTTATAAACTTGGTATCAGATCCATTTTTATAAAGTTAACCTTTTTTAATCTCATAAAAAGAATATTTACCCTATATCTCATTGATATCTCTACACTTAGTTGATAGAGAGTATTCTTTTTGTTTACCTCATTCTATGGATCCTCTGCATCATAAATCTTGAGATTAGAAGTCCTATGTGGGTGATTTATATGGTTTTTTTTCATGAGTTGTGTTGTGAGTTAATATGAGGTGTAATTTAAGGTCCAATACTATTATTTCCATCCATGAAGGTTATTAGGAAAACTATAAGCATTGAATACATAGCCCCTATCTATGTTTGATTCCTTTAGTGAATTAAAGTAATCATTATTTAAGTAAAGGTAGGCATTTGTGTTAAGAATTACATAAATATATAGAGAATTTTTCCAATACAAGATAGACTATCAAGTAAGAAAGTCCTTGAAAATTATTTAAAGGTGCATTTTCCTTCTAATTTTATCTCCCACCATCACTCTCTAGGTAACCTCTTTAATATCTCTTTCACATATTTTTTATACAAATAGATTTAATTGGTGTCCTAAAAATGTACTAATGCTGAGGTGAGGAGTATATTTTATAATAGAAAAAAATACCTCAAACCCCATCCATATTCAGGTGATTCCTCTTCTAGACCTTCACTTTTGGAGACATCAAACCTTTATAAGGTAGATAATATCTGAGATAATAAAATACATATTACAATCCTCCCTATTTTAAACACTTATCATAGCTTCGATATACCATCTAATCTTCCTATATTATGGAGGCTCAAAAAGACCCTCAATTCAACTAAATAAAAAAAAATAGAAAATTGGGGCTATAAATATAAAATAGTGTCTTACCTCATAAACTAAGATAGAAAAAATGATTCATCCTATTCTGGAGGAATAATATATCCTAAAGTGGAGATCAATGGGTTATACCCATCTCTAGTATGAATATATTAGGATTTCTCTCACTCTTTATTGGTGAAAGGGACTTATAGTTATTGTAAGACTCTCTTTGCTTGATGTGCACAATAAGTGGTATGAAAATGCTTGTATAACAACCACCCAAATTACTCTTAATGTTGGAACAGTGTTCATTACACTCCATCATAACTATAATATTACATTATAGGATCCATTCATAATGGAAAAAATCCATGTTCAAATTCATATCATTGGAGCTACACTTAGTTAAGGAACCTATATTTTCACCTTTCATTATCTGATGGAGTTTAGAGTGAAGGTTTTGGGCATAATAGGAGCCAATCAGGACCATTCCCAATGACGGTTTTTCGTAATTTCTAATGAATAATATAGAAGAACATAATGATTAATCATTAATACCTATGATTAAATTAGATAAATATGATGAAAGAATCATAAATTCAGAGAGAGGATATTCCATGTTAAATTTATAATTAATTTAACCAATATGAAAATACCTTGATGTTGAGATCTTTCTTTGATGTATATGTTGATCCTTCGAATGCAGTTCAATTTATACCACCATTTATCTATGAAGGTCTAGAGAATAACCCCCTAGTAGTTATATACACATGCTCTTCAATATTAAAAAGTCTCTAATTGATCTATGGGTGCTACAATAGAGGTACTAATTTCTTCGGTTATTCATAGTGAAATCTACAAGTGATCCTTCAACATAGAAGATCACATCACCTGTTTTTTCAGACTTGAGAGGGATGAGGAGGAAGTGGATCAAATCCCTCAATATTGATATTAATCCTAGATATATTCTTAAGATAATCTCTAGAGATAAATTTATTGTGAACAATGATTCGTTTTCTCTTGCAAAATATGTTATGAATATATATAGCTAAGGTTTTAATACTAATAATTACAAAAAAATTACCTCATCAAATATTAAACTCTCTATATTATCTATTATATTATTATTATTATTATTATTATTATTTCATGGAATACGCTAACTCGGGCATATGTTAAATATCATTTTATTAAATAAATAAATTAATATTATTTAATGATATTTAACGCTTATGTCATTTTCTTCATTGGCCCCTTAATTTGGCCAGACCATCCTCCTTAGAATTTATCAAACCTTGAATAATAAATATTTATTTAATAAATACATATCATTGTTTTATCCATTTGATAAATAAATAAATATTATACTCACAGTATTGTGAATAAATATTTATTTTAATATTTGTGGAAATAAATAAATATGTATTTAAGAAATAAATATTATTTATTATCTTGTGAATAAATAATAGATAAATAGATATTATATTTTTTTGATAATTACCTTGTGAATGAATATTTATTTAATATTCAACTCATGTGTGTGTGTGTGTGTTCTCTTTAATAACTATGGATTGAATTAATGTGATCAACCATGCCTAAATAATTAGTGAACCAAAATTTGGGGAAAAGATTTATTCAAATTGTTAAATTAAAATATATTTTTAACTGAGATCATGGATACACTTTGTGTGTTACCCTCTATTCCACTTCCTTAGTGGAATTAGGAGAGATTGTTTGAATTCTAATATCACTATCTATAGTTGGGACTTACCCAAGGGGTAAATACTCCCCATAATCTTGCATGAAACCCATGTTTAAAAATGGGAGGGAGTGAATTTACAAAGGTATTATAGAATTGTACCAGTGTGGGTACTATAGTATAAATTGGACAGGGTTACTATAGTAGTGATGTTATTCACCTGAATTGGGATTTCAGACCATGTATTGGGCATTCAGGCTGTTGGCCTCCAGACCATCAATGTAGAATGGTTTGATTATATTAGAGTATCCTCACAATCAATAATCATAGTAGTGGTAGTCACTAAGTGGAGATAACTAAAATTAGTATAGTGGTGAGACATGGCGGACATGCCACTAGGTTTAGGCACTGTACAGTTCTATACAGGGCAAGGACATTCCAACCTCATTATCAGGTGATGGTCTAGGAATATACATTGAAGAGGTGTTAGGGAGGTGTTTTTTAAGTGCATTAAAATCAAATTTGTAATGCCTTTGTGACTATGGTCCTTTGGGTCATGTATTCTGGGCCTCCAGGTCATGTAAGGGTTTCCTCTCAGACTAGTTAAAAAGATGGATTATCTAGGGGAAATATCGAATTGGAGCAGTAATATCATTATCTAGAAACATGTAAAGACACCCCTATAGGATGAAGTTGATGTCACAATGAAGAATATCACATATGAATTATCATTGTATAATATAATACTTTTTTGTTGATATACCATCAATCAAGTTTCATGCCCATATCATCAACCTATATGCTCAATATGTATTTCTTTGACTATCTAAAATAAACCCATCAATACACTATAGACATGTATTTTAGTTTGATGGTTGAATTCTAGTAAAATTTTTAGGATATCATCTTCCATAAATATAGAAGGGACAAATAATTTCTCAACTTTTTCAGTAATAAAATATCATTCATGATGCACCCAATATATCATACTTCACCACAAACATATGGAATCATGGTTTTAGGTAACACATCAAAGTACCCGATTTATGATATGTAATGTGGTGTAATATAATACAAGTTTACCACATTTTTTTGGAATAATATTTAATAATTTATGTAAAAATATGCTTTTAACTAAGAATTATTGATTCCTTTTTAATTCACATTGAAAATTTAATTCTTTTAGTTTTTTATGTAATTGTGTGTTTTTTGTATTTAAATGAACAAATGTTATTTGTCTTAACTTACATGTGATTTAAAAAAAATCAAGGTTATTTTGGATGGAGTTTAATTCAATTTATATTCTTGAATTGTTAATTTATTTTAATTTATTAATCTTACATGATTTTATTATTAAATAATTTTTTGGAATAAATTCTAGTTTTAGATATAATTAGGAAATTTATTATAAAATGGTAAAGTCTTATTTTTTTTATAACTTTGTAAGCCATTTTATATTATTATACCAATTTTTATGTATTTTTATCATTTTGTATGACATTCTTCATTTTGTACTACTTTCCAAATTTTCATATGACTTCATTTCCATCATAATTTTAAATATGTTTCTTATAAATTTGTAGGTTTTGTATGAGTTTCCATCATTTCCATAAGATTTCATCATATTTTTATAAGACTTTAGGAAGCATCTTCATATAACCATGCCTGATTATTGTCCTATTACTTCCACCACTGAGAGCCTCATCCTAGTATTAATAATAATAGGATGGTCTAAGATTTTCTAAAACTTAGAGGATCTCAACAACAATTGGATGAACATCATGAGAGCTCGACCAAGACCCATCAAAACAAAAGGATACTAAAACACGCTAACTTGAAATAGAACTGAAGCTCAAAGAAGAAGGTCATCCTAGATCAACCAAGGAATAATTTTCACTAGAAAATCCCAAATTAAAATTGAGATCTCCATGTGGATGGGAATTAATTTGAACTTGAAAAAACATTCTGTGATCACCATGAATAGATACACTCACCATTAAGAATCGGTGGACCTAGTTTGAGTATTTCTTAATGACTATAAATTTTAATGAGATTCAAAGGAAAATTTAGGAAAACATCATTGAATCTTGATGGTGTAGAGTTCGAACCAATGCCTACTAGAAAATATTGATATCAAGTTGATTCGCGCCTATGTTAATCAAGACCTGTGATTGAGTGTTGAATATGATCTGGTCACTGGATTATTTTTCTATTTATATGATCAAATGTTAAATACTGTGGGGGAATTATTCATATCAATCATTATGATTTCAAGGATGAAGGTTGAAACAAAAAAATTATTTAAGAAAATTCTTCAATGAGATCTAATTAACTAAAGGATGATATGCGTGGATAAAATGAAAATGATGTCCTTGATGCCACTTGATGGAATAAAGATAGTTTTGAGTAGATTGAAAAGGATTACTAAGTTTAACTGGTTAAAGATGAAACTTGGGATTGATCCCATAGACTTAAATAATATATCATGAATCTTTAATATCTTTATGTTTAATAACTAGTGATATGATGAAACAATATGAGCTTAGAATTTTTTGAAGTTTGTTAGAAAGTTTTATCAAATTAAGGGCTAAGACAAACTAGCACAAGGTAGTCAAGGATATATACTATTGTGATGAGCTCATACGATGTCAGTGGAAGTTAAGAACATCCCATTGTGAATATATTGATTGAGTGGTATAGGGTAATAAAAATTTATGACCCAACATGAATTATATTTCAATTCATGTTTTAGACGAAGAAAAAGTTAAAATAAAACTTGGGTGTTGGTTCTAATTAATAAGAGTAGGAGGCCGAAGAGTTTGTTGTTTTAGGAGAGTACATAACTAGACAATTTCAAGATGATTATGTTTATAGTTGGAGTAATTATTGAGACCCTTTTCATCTATAAAAATTTGTTTAAGGGGGGTTTTTTTAGCTACATAAGTTTTGATAGAAGAAAAAATTATATTCTCCCTATTCAGCTATGAGAAAAAGATATAGTGAAATTAATAAGCGTGTTTGGGAAGACTGATATAAGTGGGAAATTGCATCCAAATTTTCAGTCAAATAAATTGAATCAAGAACCAACGTGCAGTTGATATTTTTTTTGGGGTGGATTAGCTCAATTCATAATGAAGAAGATGATGTATAGTGACTTTCACCACGTGGAGGCTGGTGATTTGAGCTTGGAGATGTTTATGGTGAGATTCAAAGTAAGGATTTGGAAAAAATATTTCATTTTAAAAGAATTATTTTAAATTATATAAGGGGTATTGATTTGTTCTAAATGTATTTTGGGAGTAGTATGGGACATGAACCAGAAAATTGGTAGCACTTGGAGAGAATATGGAGCTAAGAATTTAGAGTTTCTCGATAGTGAAGAATCCTCTTCTCTCTTTCTTATTTTTCTACTATTGCTATGAAATTTTGGTCTGTATTTAATTTTACTAATAGGGTTATAGGATAAATTTTTTAGGGGTAAATAGTATTAATTTTTTTTCATCTTTCTACTTTTTTTATCCATTTATTTTATTGGTTTTTTATTTTTCAATATCAAATGACAATTTAATCTTGACAAAATCAACATCATTTTTCTATGGATTAGTGAAACTAGTGGTTGATAAGATTCTAAATTCACCCATCTAATCTTGATCATCGTGAAAGGGAGATTCTAGGGACACTTTTGAATGTTTGATACCCATTTTACAATTTCAAAGAATTAAGGAAATAAATTTAACAACAAATAATCAAAATTTCCACTATATTTATCACTTGTGACTCACTCGGTCCTACTATTTGGAATTTATCCATTTCATTCACATTTTTTATTAGTTTCTTTATTCTTCACTACTCCATCATTAAAATCATTTCAAAATTATTAAATTTTGTTTTTTTTTGAGTTTTTTTGTTTCATTTATTATTCCGCACACTCTTTTTCCTTCCCTGTGGGTTCTACCCTACTCGTCGCTTACAAAGTTTTAGTAGGAAAATTAAAATAAATAATTTGTTAGTTTCAATGAAAAGCTATCAATTTTTTTTTCATTGTCAGGAAAGGATTCTGGTGACCAAGAAAATATTTAAAACTCAAAAAAACAAAAAAACAATCATAATCTATCAAAAAAAACTAAAATTTATTATGTATTTTTTATCTTTCTTTGAAATCTATTGAATGCACACTAGGTCTAAGTATGAAAACCTAGATCCCATAATACAAAAAATTCACAAGTATCTTAGAGATATTATGAAATAAATAATGGAAATATAAAATTTTGAGAGAGAGAGAGAGAGATTTGCTAATAAACAAAATCTTCAATATGTCCTCATTCAATAAAACAATAAATGACCTAGTATGATTTAGTTTCAACTCCCTCAAGTTTCAAAAAACCCATCATCAATTAGGTTGACCTATAGATCCCAAAATTATAATCCAAAACATTTATACATTTCACTACTATAATCATTTCATGGAATTTCCAATAAATACTCTTTAACCTTTATTTAGGATTTCTATAAAATAGTCATGAAACTACCTCTTTAAGGGCATAATGAAAATGAGATAAAAATGAGAGTGTTTAACTTATGCCTAAAATGTAATTCTAAGAACATGTTATTGGGTTTATATGAAAGAATCTTTGAGACCTAGGATCAATTTTATAACTCATTTTTTAGGAAACTTTGTCCAAGGATACTTAAGGGTGATTTTATGTAATAATTAATCCCCACTGATAGCACATGAACCCCAACTTTTTAATATGTTTTTTGTTTCCTAGTCCACAAAGAGACACCAGTTTCCATGAAAACATGTGGTGTTCCCCAATGATACCCACCCATGTGCCTCAATGGGTCATTAGAATAATGATTTTCCCCATAGGCAAACACATGTTCTTTTAGTGTTTTTTCCTTCAATCATGGACACCCTAGAAAAATTACTAAGAGGTCACTTATCCTGACACTACTCCAATAAAAACTCTCTTAACTATGGATTTCTAATCATAAAATATCCTAAAAAGAAAGGTTATCCATATTGACATGGCTAGTAGCATTTATCCTTTTATCCCTTTAAATTTATCGGGTATTACATTATCTACCCCTTCCCCCTCCACCCCCAACCCCGCCACCTTAGATCATAATAACCTTATTATGGACCCTATATTTCAAACCATGTATTTCTACTCCACTTATGGTTAGGAACCACTCTAATACTACTATAACAACCAACCCTTAATGATAGCATAGGTACCCCACCTATTTAATATTGTTTCTAGGTCATGGCCCACCAAGAGCCACCAGTTTCCCTACGAACATGTGTTGTTCCCCCCTAGGGCCCACCCATGTAGCCAAATGGGTCATCATACTAATGGATATCCCCACATTCAAACACATGTTCTTTCTATGTTCTTTTTCCTTACTCGCACGCACCCTATGAAACTTACCTATAGGTCACCCATCCTAACACTACTCCAGACCAATCTCACTGAACTATAGAGTTATAATTAGGAAAGCACCCAAAAATAAAGGTACACTTTTTTGACATGGGAAGTAACATTTATCCTTTTAAACCTTTAAATTTATATAATACTACACTTTAGGAAAAAAATCACTAGTTTTAACCATGATTATAGATAGTATTTTAATGAATCTTGGGACTAGTTTAGGGAATTTCTCAAGCAGTGTTTCCACTACTAGCTCTCTACCCACATTCTCATGGAGGTCTTTTATGAAGGGTTATCACCTTTAAGATGGAATTTGGTGGACTAATATAATGGATTTAATTACACTAATAATATAGGTAGTTAATTAATAAATATTTACAACACTCTAGACCTAAATTCACAACACAACGATTCTTGAAGAAGAAGAGTAAAAAGGGGTGAGTTTACCGCTAGTTTGGGGATGGAAATTAATAATCAAATTACTGAAATCAAAGACCAAATTCAGTTACTAATATACCAAAATTCCAAACAAAGTGTTAACCAAATTGGAATTCAAAGTCAAAATCAGTCCCTTATAGATAAATTCCATAAATGTGGCATGAATAGTAATTCTATCACCCACTACCCAAATTTTAACATTCCATCCTAGTCCTTAGAAAATGAATATTTTACCAAGTATAGCCCAAGGATGTATGATAAGGATGTTCAATTTTACAAAAACTATAACATAGAGTATAAAAACCATCATAATTTTTCATGGAGAGATCAATAAATGTTAATAAAATCCACCCATGGTTTCCCACAACATCCAAAACCACAGTTTTAGAAACCCACGTAAGGATGATAAATCTAATTCTAAATAGGAAGTAAGGGGTATGTTCTAGTGGGTTTTAGGAAATTTTGACTCATAAAAAGAAGGATTTGATTACTAAAAACCCAACATTATTCAAACAAGGCTCAAATAGATTCTAGGATGCATAACCTGGAGTTGTAAATAGCATAGCTAGATAGGGATATGAATGCTAGTGACAAAATAAAACTACATAACACAAATAAGGTTAATCTTATGGATAACATAATAGTTTTCACCACCCTGGTTGTTTTAAAACACATCAAAGTCCTAGAAATCACTCTAGGGATATTCAAACTGAAATTTTGGATAAATCTAAAAACCAAATCAGAAAAACCCTGAATCAAGAAATTTGGATAGACATTATGAAATTGAGATAAAACCTATTATTCTACCAAAAAAACAAGAATAAAAATACTTTAAAATGAATAAGAATAAAGGAAAAAAATTTATAGAATAACTTGAGTGGATTACTCCTATTTTAAAGAATCTATCCCCAGCCATCTATTTCCCTTAAAGAGTGAAGAAAAAAACATGAACCAAAATTACTCAAATTAATTGAGTTGTTTAAGAATATATGTATTAATAATACCTTCCTTGAAGTGTTGGTTATGATCCTATTATAATTTAAATAATTAAAGAATTGTGTCATATTTAAATATCTTATAAGAGTTTTCAACCTAAAATCTAACAGAGGAGTGAGGTGCTATTTTTCAAAACAAAATGCTTCATAAACTCAAAGATCCAAGTAGTTTTTTTATCTAATGACCTTTAAAATATAGTTTCCAACTCAAATATATTTTTAACTTAGGTGAAAGTATAAATTTTATCCCTTAGTCCATATTTTTATAGTTTAGATTAATATTATTATGGCCCACTACAATTGTCTTGTAATTATTTGACTGATATATTACTCACCCCATGGGGAGAGTGGATGGTATTTTAGTTAGGGTAAGAAGACTATTTTTTCCAACTTATTTCCTTGTACTAGACATGGAATGTGATAAAGAGGTCCCTATAATATGAGGAAGACCATTCCTAGCCACCATGGGTTAGTTATAAATATTTATATGGGAAAATTAATTTTTAATTTATCTGATCAAGAGAAATAATTTAATGTTCTCAAAAATGAAAAATAACTCACACCTAAAAGGCACCACTAAAAGTATGATATTTTAGAATTTTAAGAACCTTTTTATGATTAAGAGGAATACTTTTAACTATGATTGATGATATTAATAGTAGACCTTCCACTGCAGAAACTTGTATGGTAATTTTCTCTAGTAAATAATTAGTTTCATTTGATATTTATAAGGGTGAAATTCTAGAACAACTTGATCAATTTACTGAGGAAAATATTTTAAAATCAAACAAGAAATTGTAATGTGAGGTGTTATCTTATCTAGATAGCTATTTAGAGGAATCTTTATTTAGTACTCATTCATTATTTAATAATAACATTAAATAACTTGGACCACCTAATCCCAAGATTATTCCTTCTATCCAATAAGATCCCTATTTCGAGATCAAACCACTCCCATATTGCATGAAATAATACTTTCTAGGTGAGAACTCTTTACTGCCAATCATCATCTCTTCTGGATTTGGAAAACATTAAGAAAAAGAATTGTTGAATGTGATGTAAAGGCACAAAACTACTATAGGCTGGTCCATTGTAGATATAAAAGGTATTTCCCATCATTTTTCATATATAGGATCCCAATGGAGCCTGATCACAAACTAAGGGTTGAGATCCAAAGGAGGATCAATCCCAATATAAACGAAGTTATGGGGAGAAGTAATAAAACTGCTAAATGTTGGGATCATCTATCCCATATTTGGAATCCATTGGGTCAACCCTATATGTATAGTCCTAAAAAATGGAGGTTCCACTATTATCATAAATTTAAAGAATAAAAAAATTCAAACAAAAATAGTGACTAAGTGGATAGTATGTATTAACTACTGAAAGTCTAATTATATTGCCATGAAGGGTCATTTTCCTATTCCATTTTTAGATCAGATTCTTGAAAGATTAGTTGTGAATGAATTTTTCTATTTTATGGATGTCTATTATTATTAAAACCAGATTCCAATACCCCTAAAGGATCATGAGAAATCAACTTTTACATTTCCCCTTTGGTACATAATCTTACCAGTGAATGTGATTTTGATTAAGTGTTGCCCCAATAACCTCTCAAATATGTATTATGGATATATTTTTAGATATAATTTAGAGAATTATTTAAGTGTTCATGGATGAATTTTCAATAGTTTTGAAAAAATTTTAAGGTTGTTTGTAAAATATATACTTGGTTTTATAAAGACTTCAAGAGACTAGATTGGTTCTTAATCGGAAAAAAATGTAAATTTATAGTTATTGAGGTCATTGTTTATGTTAATAAGGTCTAAAATAGAGGGATAGAGGTTGATAAAGCTAATATTTAGGTAACTTAAAAGTTACCCCCTCTAGAAAATTTCATAGGTGTTAGAAGTTTTTTGGGGCATGATGGTTTTTACTGTAGGTTCATCAATGATTTATCAAAGATCTTAATGCACCTATTCACTCTTTTAGTTAAGGGCACGTCATTTTTTTATGTTTTTTTTTGAGTCATTCAATATGATCAAATAAAAACTAAACTCATCACTTTTGATCACTACCCCAGACTGGAAACTCACTTTTGAAGTTATGTGTGATTCTAGTGTTGTTATTGTTGGGGTTGTTTTGAGGGAAATGAAGTAAAAGAGGTTGCATATGGTGTATTATACTAGTAGGTTTTTAGATGTTACTCAAAGTAATTTTACCACAAATTAGAAGGAATTATATTCTATAGTGTTTACTCTAGAAAAGTTCAATCAGTGCCTAATTGGATCTAAGGTTATAGTCTTTACTGACCATGATGCACTAGAATATATGATTCATAATAAATATTTGAAACCAAGACTGATAAGGTTGATGCTTTTTTTAAAATAATTTGATTTGGAAAGTAGAGATATGCAAGGAGATGAAAATTTAGTGGTTAACTACCTATCTAGTCTGCCCAATACCCTAAATGAAAACCTAAGAGAGATTAATTCCATTTTCTAAAATGAAAATCTTCTTGTAATTTCCTAAACAAAATTTCTTGGTATATAGATTTTTATGACTTACTTTATTCAAGAGTGGTTCCCAAATATCTTAATCATAATCAAAGGAAGAAATTTATTTCAAATTTGAATTTATATTTTTAGAATCATCTACTACACTTTAGGAGATGTATTGATGGGATTCTGATAAGGTGTGTGCCTGAGGAAGATATGTTGTCCATCCTTGAAGGTTGTCACTCTTCACCTTGGGGAGGACATAATGGTGGTGATATAACAACCCAAAAAATTCTACAATCTATATTCTATTAGCCTATAATTTTCTATGATGTTAGGATATTAGTAGTGGTTTGTGAAAAAATCCAAAGAATAGACAATGTTGGAAGGAGACAAGAGATTCCCCATAAAGTAATTCTAGAGGTTAATATTTTTTATGTGTGGGGGATGGATTTTATGTGAAACTTTACATCTTATTATGGAAATGAATACATATTAGTGGTTGTATACTATGTCTCCAAATGGGATGAAGCTTTGGAAATTCCAAATAACCAGGAAAATAGTGTTATAAAACTCATAAGGAAAAAAATCAAGTTTTGGAGTGCCCAAAGCCTTTATCACAATCAATGGAACTCACTTTAAGAACATAAAACTCAAGGACTTGATGGAACAGTATGGTTTTGTTCATAAAACTGGAACCACATATCATCAACAGTTAAGTGGGAAAGCTGAAATCTCAAATAGAGAATTAAAATAGATCTTGGAAAAAAATGTTAGTGGTTCTTGAAAAAAATGGTCTTTAAAGATATATGAGGATTTGTGGGCCTATATTACTGCCTTTAAATATCCCATAGGAATGTATCCTTATGTTTTTCTTTTTAGGAAATATTTTCACTTATATATTGAGATACAACATAAATACTCTTGGTCTATGAAAGTATTGAACTTTGACATTAAATTTACTTGATAAATAATATTTTTGGATTTGAGTGAGTTATATAATATTAGAATACAAGACTATGAAAATTATAGGATATACAAGGAAATAAAAAAAGTCCTTTCATGAATCAATCATTTATAATAGATACTTTAATATTGGTCATAGGGTGCTTCTTTTTTATTCTAGACTTAAGACTTTTCTTGGGAAGGTCAAATCCAAGTGATCTAGACCTTTCAATATCCTAAGAATCTTGGTTAATAGATTTTTGGATCTAGTAAAAGAATATAATAGGCCTTTCAAGGTTAATGGGAAAGGTGTTAAGCATTATTTTTAAGGGCATCCAAGGGGTTGGATTGTTATCTTTTTTCTTAAAGACTAAAATTTCATTGAGTCTAACTAAGGTCTTAAAACTAATTTCTTAATGGAATTCAACCCATGGTCATTCTTGTGTTTTTTTTCTTTTTTTTCTTTTTATTGTTATTAAGAATAAATTATTGCTATGAGATACTTTTTACTCTGTACTGTGTTAGCTACATTTAATTATGGTGTTTTCCAACTATTATAGATGAATAATTTTTGTTATGTTGTTAAAAGAAGTGAATAATTTGACTGAATTCCATAATTGAGATGAGTTGTGAGATCTGAAAACAAAGTAAAAAAAGGAAGGAGTTTTGTATGGACTATAAATGAGTAAATATTTAATGACATGGGAGTTTTATATTCACTTTTTACATATTTTTTGTTCCTTATATTATCTAAAATATATATCTAATGTTTTCTAGTAATGAAATGGATAAATATTAGTTAAGCATGTTGCTTTATGATGAAATCTTTTGTAAAACCTATTGGTTTCTTTTATTGTTACATATTTTTGTGAAAAAAATTGATATGGAATTCTAATTTTTATGTATTTTTGAAAATCATTTTGAACTTCAAACTTTGGTCATGTTTCTTTTTTGAAAATATGTTGTGTTATGAAATTTTTAAGTAGTAACTATCCAAAAAATCTCTTATATAACCTATTTTTTATTGGTTTTGTTTTATGGAAAAAAAAAATTGAACTTTCTTATGACCCTTTAAACATATGTTTCAAACTACTAAAATTAAAATTTTCTTTTGAACTAATTTTTGTTATTGTTATTCTTACATGAAGTTTAGAATTTTAGATAATGATGAGTTTTAAGTGTGTGGGAGGGTTATTTTTTTACAAAACTATATTTTATTGAGGATACATAAAAAATCCCTTTAAATATTTTGAAATTTATTTTTTTCAAGATTTATTTTCATTTTTAGTGGTTATGAATTTTTCTTGAACTTGAGGACTATTTTTATACTTGCAGTGAATAATCATTTATATTCTAAAATGGGATCAATCGTGTAACGTCATTTACATTTATCTTTTAAAAAATATTTTGGTAAAATTTTAGGAGTAAATTTTACAATATTAATAGTTTTTGAAATTTTTTATTGGATCTAAATACATAAGCATTTCATTTTAAATGATATATGAAATGAAATCTTAATCCTTGAGAACTTTTTAATTTTTATTTTGAAATGGATGGACGAGTTAATTTTGTTGTGCAGTTATTTATTAATTCTCACTCATCCAATTACTTGTGTCCAATCATACTAATATTCTAATTATGTAATCCATTCACTTGGATAAAATGATAAATTTGTAAGAACAATTAAATTCAAAGTAATGTTTGTCTAAGTCTTTTAAAAATTTTCAAAATTCAATAATTATTATAAAAATAAAAATCAAATTTTACCCAAACAATTTCTTCTTGAGAATAGTAATCATTATTAGTTACTTGAAAGATCCCATGGAAGAAAACACTTATCAAAATCACCACTTAGTTGTAATTTCAGGCTTTTCATTTTTTAAGATGAATTGGCTTCCACTGAATTTGATTAATTGATTGCTTGAGGGAAAGAAATGATTTAACTATGGGAGAATTTTATATGGTGTAATTTAATACATTTTTTAAACATATTTTTTGGGATAATATTGAATAATTTTTTTCAAAATGTAATTTTAATGTAGAATTATTTATTCCTTTTCAATTAAGGTTGAAAATAAAATTATTTTATTTTTTTAATGAAAATTTGTTCTTGTAGTACTTAAATGAACAAATTTTATTTATCTTAATTTCCATATGATTTAATAAAACATTTCTTGGTTATTTTTAGTGTAATTTAATTAAATTTTTATTCTTGTAGTGTTTTCGTTTTTGAATTTTTTTAAGCTTCCATGGTTTTATCATTAAATATTTTTTGGAAAAAATTCTAGTTTTTGATATGTGAATTTAGTAAATTTCTTAAAATGTAGTAAAGTACTATTTTCATATGAATTTTTAAGACATTTTTTATGAGTATACCAATTTCATATGAATTTGAATCATTTTTATGGCTTTTAGTATTTTATATGAATTTCCAAGTTTTCGAATGACTTCATTTCCATTGGAATTTTAAATATATTTTATATGACTTTGTAGGTTTCATATAATTTCTATAAAACTTTGTCATATTTTCATAAGACTTCAGGTAATAATTTTGTATTAATTTTCCCAATTTTTGGTGTATGCCTTCCACCATTGAGATCCTCAACCTACCTTGAAGAAAAAGAAGGCCATCCGAGCTTTGATCAAACCTAGATGAGCTCAATAACAAATGGGTGAAAGTCATGAGAGATTTAATGGACCTCATTAAAATAAAAGGAGGTCAAGATGTGCTATCTTGAAATGTAACTTGATCTTGAAGAAGGACACCCAGGATTAACTGAGGAATACTTCTCACTAGAGAAGCCCAAACCAAAATCAAGATATCCATGCAGATAGGGATAAATCTGAACATGAAAATCATTCTTTTATCACCATGAAAAAACATTCTCACCATTAAGAATTGATAGACCTGTCTTGAGTGTTTCTCAATGAATTATTTTTCTTAATGAGATTAAAAGGATAATTTAGCTAAAAATTAATGAAGCCCAATAGTTCCAAGGCCAGATAGATTCCTACTAGTCAATCTCAATGTCAATCTGAGCTATTCTTATACTGATGGAGATCCATTATCAGGTGTTGAAGATGATTTTTTTCATTTCTTTATTTGTCTATTTGCATGATCAAATTTTAAATACAGTGGGTCCTCATTGATCTTAATCATTATGGGTGCAAGGTTAAGGTTTATTCACACCATTTTCTCAAGAAAATTCCCTAATGATCTTACATCAACTGAAGGGAGAGATGTGTGGAGACAGTGTCAGTGATGGCCTTGACACCACCTGATGGAATGAATATGGTGTCGAGATGACTAAAAAAGATAACTAGTTTGGAATAGTTGAAGATTAAACTTGTGTTCAAGCCTATTTACTTGAATAATATATCCTACATATTGAGTGTCTTGAAGTTAAATCACTGGTGTTATGATACAAAAATATGATCTCAAACATTTTTGAAGTTTGTTAGCAGGGTTCATCAAGTTAAATGTTGATATAAACTAGTGAAAGGTGGGTGAGGCTACGTACTATGGTGTTGAGATCGGAAAATGGTGGTGTAATATTATACTCAAACATCAGAATATGTTGATTGAGCGGTAGATATAAATTTTGAATTTTTGACCCATCATAAATGCCTTTTGAAGTTGTGTTATTGATGATGAACCAGTTCAAGTTAAACTATGGTGTAGGTTCAAATTAAAGGAAAAAATAGTCCAAATATATTTTTTGTTTTAGGAGAGTTCACAGCTGGATGATGTTAGGCTAATGAATTTTATAGCTGGAGGCTAGTGATTTGAGTTTGGAGGTGTTGACCATGAGCCATGGAGTAAGGATTTTTTATGAAATTTTATTTTAAAATAAGTATTATAAATTCTATTATGGGTTTTATTCATTCTCAATATATTTTTGGAGAATTTGGGTACATGAACTAGGCCATTAGAATCACTTGGTGAGAATATTGTGTTGAGAATTTAGAGTGGATCGATAGATAAGACTCCTCTTATCACTTCCTTGTTTTTCTACCATTTATATAAAATTATGGGTTGTATTTGATTTTATGAACATGGTTATAGGATAATTTTTTGTAGGGGGGATAATATTTATTTTTTTATTCATATTTATACTTCATTCTTAAGTCATTTCTCTTACTATGCTATTGTTTTTCAAGATCAAATGATAATTTGTTCTTGAAAAAACTAACTTCATCTTTCTCTACCAAAGTGCAATTAGTGGTTGATAAGATAATAAATTCACCCAATTGAGCTCTATTTTCCTCTATATAATATTTCAATGATACTTTTAAATTTTGGATACCCAGTTTCTAATTTATGAGAATTGAGGAAAATCAATTTAATAACAAACAATCAAAACTTCCCTTATCTTTATCACTTGTTCCTCCCTAAATTCGGTTGTTTGTAATTCATTTTTTTAATTCAAATTTCACACTATTTTATTCATTAATCACTATATCATCTTTAAAATTATTTCATTATCACTGATTATTGTCATTTTCTTTGAGTTCAATTCATTTTATTTCTTAGTTTGTGCACTCTTTTCCCTTATAGGTTGATCATTCTCGCTACTTTCTAAGGTTCAGTAGAAAAAATAGAAATAAATAATTTGGTAGTTTCCATGGAAATCTATAAATGTGTATTAATAATAATCTTAAAGTTAAATAATAATTACACAAGTTTACAAATAGGAATATCCAATGACATATAAACATATAGAATTCCTACTTGTGAGTTTTTTCTCATAACCACCTCTCTTGGAGATTACTAAGTGATAACTTCATGAGATGAAGTCTTATCCACTTATGATTACTTTCACCTAATGGTCAAAAATAATTTATGTCCTGTTAAATAATGTTATCCAATCATAAAACATATATTCGTGGATATTATAATAAAATTTTAAGGATCTCGTCATAGCGGGGAACCGCCATATACTTTCAATGTGATAGATACTTTAGGACATTATCACATTAATGTAAAATAGAATAATTGATCATCATGTGATAATAAATAATTTAATATTCAAATATTTGAATATATACAGGTAATATAAAGTAAAAGTAGTTGATTATAGGGAACCAACTCTAAAAAACTCCCACTTACACTAAAGAAAACTGCTAATTATGGCTATAGATATGGGGTTTTCAAAATTTCATTATGGATAGGGTTGGTTGTACCACATTTCATTATGAAAAATATACTTACTACACCCTCGCTACCTTAAGAAAATACCTTAAGAAGTGATATCCCCAACTATCCACATTTTTTCCCTTGTAAGAAACTTGACATATTGATTAATACTATAATAAAAGTTCATCAAGATAATTATTATACTTTTACTATCAGTATAAGCAAAAATTCATAAAAAAAGTCATTGTTAAGCTGCATCGGGAGCTGCAATGTACTTAACTATTATAGATATGGTAAATATTGGTTTTAATAAGTTTTTCTTGGATATTAATATATCCATACTACAATCCTAGATCAAAATGATATTCGGAAATATGAGGTTTATATCCCCTTAACCAATAGTATTGTCATTTATCCTTTTACTAGGAACTCATCTTGTTTTACTTTCTCAAGTACAATTATATAGTTCTAACTACAAGTCTTTTCAGTTAATCTAGTTTTCTTTGAAATCTGCATATTATGATTTATGAGTAAAAAATATCAAACAAAAGTACATATCATGGAGTGTGAGATAGATTATAAGAACTTAATCTTGTGAAATTATATTCATAATTATCACCTCCATATGCCCAAGCATGTCACTCTATAATAATTATATTCTATATGACATAAAAAATAATTCAGTTTTCAATTTTTAAATTGTAAATTTTTCAGTTGTGGGATTACTTGAGTGGTAAAGTCACCCTATAATTCTACATGAAACCCATGTTCAAATCCAGGTGGGATGAATTCTTGTGTTACTATAGTAGTATTGTAGCATTATAGCAGTGTGGGTACTATAGTTGGGTATTGTAGTAGTAGTATAATTCATAAAAAATAAAAATTTGGTCTATATATTGGGACTTTATCCATTGATCCTTTGGGCCATCATATTCTAGGACTTCAACCATTGTACTATAGTAGATATATACCCAATGGAGTATAGAACGATGTAATAGTGGTCACTAGTGAGGTCATCTAAATTTAGGGACATCATTGACGGAGCTACGATAGTTTGACTGGTCACTGGTGGTAAAGAATGGCTATAGAACACACAATGGGTTGAAGCGGTAATGGTGGAGTTGTGTAAACAGCATTGGGGTGATACTAACATGGAAAAACTATAAGAAATTGAGAAGGTGTTTTTATATTTTGGGCCTTTGGTTCACTTTTCTAGTAATTTTTTGTTGTAAGAGTGGGTTTCTTATACCCAACTATACAGTGCTTTTGATTACCATATCATGTGTACAGTTAGTTATAGATGATTTTTTCTTACCATTATAGTATATACTTTTCTACATCTACTATTTTATAGTAATTTACATAGATTAATTGTCATATAAAAAGGTTATAGAAGATCCCAAGCTATAATGAGAACCTCGAGATACCATGACATTAATTTTAAATCTATGTTATATGGTCTAGATACATCTTATAGATTGTAAATAGTAGATGTTTGACTATCAAGTGTTGGGAGATTATAAGAATTTAGACTTATTCTCATGAAGTTCTCACTTGGTGATCTATAGTAGTAAGATCATGAGTAAATACCCCCTAGTAGGAACACCATATGTTTTGGGTGTCATTGGATGTTCCTATCTACAAACATGTGTATTGATCTCCTGACTTGAGATCATTGCAAATGTGTGTCATTTGATCACATAATTTTATGCATGGTGAAAACCATGATAATAAAATTGTGGAAAGTTATCTTTTGTTGGGTGCATCATTGGTTGTATGACATTGGATGAATGGTCAAGAAAGGATTTGTCACTTCCAGGTTAAGGAAGTAATATATCTTGGGTATGGTTGATCAGGATGGTAGTACCTTCATCAGAACATGACCATGGAATTCGAGGGTAAATATATCCAGTTAGATCAATAAATAATAAATAAATAAAAGGGTGATGACACAGGTGTGCACCCTGCTGTATGAGATATTAAAGACAAAGAGATTATATTACACAGTGTGTGTTTGTAGGTTGGTAATCGTTGTTGTGAAAATCCTTATCTCTTTAGAGGACATGATGGGTTTCTAGATCCCGCTCTTAGTTTTTGAATAGTATTCACTACTATTGAGATAAGGTCCTATATGGTCACACACAATATCACATTCAAGAATCTTCCCTATCCAATTGAATAGGAGTTTTGAACATGGTGGACCCCACCATTTGGTATGGGTTCTGTCCAAGGATATAGGATCACCAAAGTAATAAATAAATTCATATTATTCAAGTTAAGAATAATTGGTTAATTTATTTATTAAATTTATATACAAGTTTATATGTAAATATATGAAAATATTAATTGAACGAATATTAGTTTAAAATATTCAAGGTTCATTTAATATTTATAGAAATGATGAGTCAAGTTAATGAATCAGTTATTATCATGTAATATATTTAATTTATTACAAAAAGGTGATAATAATAATAATAAATGATATTTATGACTCAGTTTAGTAGTCAAGATATTATTTATATAGTGTGTTAATTATTCAGGGGTCGGGCAGGAATTTCTGGGTAATTGCTAAACATGATATAAATAGAGGAAGAGAGGTGATTTCCATGTACTATTCACTGTCTCTCTCTCTCCTCCTCCACTCTCTCCCGAACTCTAGAGAGAGGCTCTGGATCTAGGATCTTGGATTGATCCATCTCTTGTGCATCGCAAGCAAAGTGATGCGGTGATCGTTGGAGTGTCAAAGGCATCTTCAGAATTCCGAGCTAGCACCCAAATTTTGAAAATCGATGCTCTTGAAGATTTTTTAAGTGTGAGTGGATGATCTAGATGAATTCAGCTTCATATTCTTCAAGAATCGATCACCAATGATGATCAGACATCAAGTCTGATATCTTAAATTAGTAGCAGAGGGAAACATGATTATTTTAAGCCAATTAAAAATTAAATTTTCATTAAATTTAATAAATAGTGTTGTTTTGGTCCCAATGTCGTAGATGGTGAGTAAATATGACATCAGATGGCCAAGTTATAACCATCCGAAGTTTTAATTCGGATTGAAATTCCATTGGATCCGAACCTCGGTCAGTTTTTCGGTGCTTTTAATGGTATTTTTTGACCAAGGAAATTTCTACAAATTTTTTAATTTTAATTAATAAAATTAATTTTATATTTATCCTAAGAAATAGGTTTTATAAAAATTAAAAGGGTAAGCGGTCAATTATATCTTTAAGTCGATTAATCAGACAAAATTTTAAAAAAGGTGGCATTCTTGGATGGTGGCTTGACTAGACACAAAAAATACTCAATAAGACCCACTTTTGGGTCTTCTCAACCGTGGGGGCCCCTCCCTCTCACCGGGGTCTGCACCCCCTCCTCTACTTGGACCCACACCCGTTGAACCGCCTCACATAGAGGAAGAGGAACACTCCCCTCCTCCGGATCATCTCACTTCCCCTCCTACCTCGACCCCATCCTCCTCCCTCGTACAGGTGTAGCCTCCACCTCAAGCTGCTCCACTAGCCCCTACCACCTCACTGCAACCTCATGCGACACCCTATCCTGTAGTGTTGCCCCGAATCTGGTCTAATAGGCTTTCGGCAAGTGCCTAGACTACCTCCCTTGATTAGACACTAAATGAGGATAATATTCATTGGTAATATATATAATATCCATATTATTTATTATTCATAAACACCATTTTAGTGCATTTTACACTTTGAACATCATTTCACATTATGATTGTAATACCTTATTAAAATGCACTATTATGTGGTACATTTTTGAACATCATTTGAATTACCCAAGGATTAATATAATTATACATATT
The DNA here is from genome assembly GCA_963277665.1 of Viscum album. Classification (NCBI taxonomy): domain Eukaryota; kingdom Viridiplantae; phylum Streptophyta; class Magnoliopsida; order Santalales; family Viscaceae; genus Viscum; species Viscum album. Next base: position 547,679,065 of record OY728140.1, read on the forward strand.
TTAATTTTATATTTTTTGAAATTGATCTATAATCCAATATGAACATGTTTCATTCAGGGGTCAATGGAGAATTCATGGAGGATGATGGAGATATTTGGCAATGAAAGGAAGCAATTCTGGAGAAGGCAGATTGGACACCAGCCCACTGATGAGACAGTGGGTCCCAACATACAGGCCCAATGAATCCCAAATTTTGTGGGATGATAGAAGCAATGTTTAGGAACAAATAAATATTCATGAGATAATGCTAATTCGGCCTCTATGGTAGTAATTAAGTCGTCCCAAGTTAGAGATACAATTCTGGGCCAGATTCTGTGGCCCAGAAAAACAGCCCACTAATCTGATCATATCTCTGAATATACAACTCCAAATGGGTCCAAATTTTACAGAAGGTTATTAAACATATGGGGAGAAATTTTATTCTTCTATGGCCCACTCTTATTCGTCCATCTAGAAGGCCATCAAAGCACATCTGTTCGATGGAGGAAAGATGGATGCCACCTCGGGTCAAATGTGGAAAAGTCTAAGTTCCACAAGCTTTCCACCACCCTAGGCCTACCATAATCAAGTGGGATGCTTTGTATTGTTGGAGTCTCGACCCAAGGCTTCCAAAATGCCTATTTAAGGCAGTGTTGGTGGAGGAGTTGATAATATTTGAGCTTGTTTTCATCTTAATGTTATGCTGTCAATTTCTCTTTGTAATGTTCTTCCTTCACATGTAAGTTGTTTTAATTCATCCTTGTTTCTTAATAAAAGTTCTTCTTCTCTTATTATTCTGTTCTTATCCTTATTACTTTGATACCGTTGGTTCAATGTGTGAACTTGTTCATACCAAACCTTGTGAGATTATCACACAATAGTGGAGTGATTGTTATTTTATTGCGTTTTTTTTACTTCTCCATTTCCTCCCTCATGAGTCTACTTTCCGCTTCCATTGAAACCATAGAATCAATGGAGGGATAACCCACTTATGGGTTGATACAAGGAAGTAGAAAGGGGCTGGATTGGATTTTATTTATCACCTCATGAATGTATAATCACTTCTTTAATTGAGATTTTTATTTGATGATTTTTAAACTCCATCGTCCTTGTTGAACTTAAGGCCACACACTTCAAGTGCTAATACGAACCTTTACCTTGAAGTGATCAAAACTTTGATCCTTCAAGTGTATAGGTGATTAGTATTAAATGGTGTAGGAATTAAACTAGTAAGTGATGATGTTGTTTTATATCCTTAAATGAACTCATCTAAAATTTAAGAAATTGAAATCATTAAAAAGAAAATACGTCCAATCCACCCCGAGCGATAACCTAGGATAAACTCATTATTTTAAATTGAATTCACTTAAATATATTAGTGATCCTTTAAAACCATCTAAAATCATCCCAAGTTGGCCACTTAATATCTAAAAATAGTCCATAGAATTTGTGTGTCTATAGGTAGGTCTCTGTGGATTCGACAACCCAAGCTAGACTACAAGGACCGTTCAACCTTCATCTCTTGGGTAAATTTGAGTGAGAATCAAATTTTGGCACCGTTGCCGGGGACCTAAGTAAGTTATCTTATACACTATCATTATTTTTGTTATCCCACTTCTCTTATCTCATCCCCAATTTCATTCCTATGTAAACCCCTTTTGAACAAATCCAAACATGGGGAACCTCTTCTTACTTTGATCACTCTACACCAAGTGAGATGTACAATGACCATCCTAGTTTCTACTTGTGGGATCATCAACAACATAATGATCCACAATTTTTTTACTCCTATGATCCACAAAACATCTCAACACATAATGAGTTTCAATCCCCACAAAGCCAATCGGAACATCCTCCTGTGGAATTCCAACAACTTAATTATCCTCTTGGAATATACCATATGTCCCAACACCTTGACCATCCTAATTCACATCCATTACTTGAAAAATTGTGTCAAAAAATGGAGATAATGAATTTTGAGGCTTCATCATTGAGGATAGAACTACAAAGCATTAAAAATTGTGAGGAACCCATCCCTACAAAAACTGTCCCTTCCATAACCTTATGTGAAGTGTCTAGTTTCCCACAAACCTCTCATGAATTTACTAAAGAGAAAACCTTTGGATTTGGGGAATATGAAGAGGATCAAGGAATTTTTTATGGGTTTTTAAATCAAGAGGAAACTGATTTTTTGTATTCACAAGAGGGAAATTTGACATCATGGATTGAGTCTCATGAATATAAATCCATTGATGATTTTTCAAAAACACAAATCACTGAACCATTAAGAGAAATCACAAACTTTGAGTCTATACCCATTCCTGAAACTGATCTTTCCAATTTTGTGGTTGAATATTCTTTTCAAAAGGAACCAATTATGTTGAGAAATTTTGAAAATGAAACTGATTTCAATTCAAAGTCCCAACCTATGTATGAAAGTTTTAGCATACCTAAACTTGAACAAAAGGACTTTCCATCCACCCTCAAGTTTCCATTCATTGGGGATATCCAAAAACTTCCATTTGTCACCATTTCTTATCTTGAAACCACTAAAGAGGTGATTAATCATAATTCTTAGAAAATACTACAAAAGAAATTGAATCCATCATTTATGATATTCCTTGGATTTACCTGCTCATTTTAGAACAGAGGTTTGCGCATGAAACAAATTCTAAACATAGAATCAATCTCAACCTAGTAGAAGTGGTGAAACATGTGGTCCTTAAAATGTTTAAAGTTGGTATTGGATAAGTTGGGGGGTCCAAGTCGAGTTAACGATGTTAAACAAAGCGTTTCATGAGAGGCAACCCATGGTTTTCAAGTTTCCTATCATTTTGTTGTTTTAATAAAATTTATATTTTAAATAGGATTAATTAATAATTTTTATTTAAAAAAAACTGTTGACTTGTTCTTTTATTATGAGTATGGATGGGTATAAAATGGGAGCACTTTATTCATCTGTGTCACGCGGTGTGATCCCTGAGTAATACCTTACCCAGAAAATTAAAAGAAGACAATGTATCATTAGTTTGATTTAAAAAAAACAGAAAAACTGGAAAAACTGTAAAAATAATGATACTTGGAATTAAATAAGTCGTTGTATTGTTTGTTTTGTCTAGTTTGTTCTTCTTTTTATGGTTCAAGTACTATTTTGGGTGATACATGTTCAATCAAGTAGGTGTCTACATCCCCTAAGAGATCAAAGGACTAATTTGGAGCAGCAAGAATTTCAACTTCAATCACCAGGTGACTTCATTCCATGATACTCATTTTTAATTTCCTTTTGGAACTTTCATTATCTACCTCTAATCCCTTCTAAATTTTCTTTTCTTTAAACACTGGGTATAGTGTTATTTTAAGTTGGGGGGAGATAAAATAAAAAATGATTTCATGTTAAAAAAATGAATGATTTGAAAAAAAAATGTGTAAATAGAAGGAAAAATTCATTTAACTTTGAACATGGTAATACACATTGCACACTTTGAAACTGAATATCAAATAATTTAGCATTCCCTGATTCTGATTTTAATCCTTATATAATTTCATGAGCATAGATTTTGGAAATTGTGGTTGTCCAATGTGATATTTCATTGTTTATATTTTCATCCAAATAAAAAAAAGATCACAATGCACGTCCTTTGGATAGTGGGGTATTAGTTTAAGTTCATGGGATCCCCTAAATAAATAGCATAGGTTTGGTGATCATTTTATTTTAATATAAGTATTCAAAAAAAATTAAAAAAAATTAAAAAAAAATTATATATATTTGCGCGTAGAGCAATGAAATGACCTAATGTGTGGCTTTCGGAACTTGGGGATCGTGACTCCATAGTTGTCTGGCCCAGAGTTAGTAATTTTACCTCTATTTTTGGTAATTTGAATTTGTTTTTGAATGAGTTAACTCAAGATGATTCCCAAGTATGTGGGATTCACTTGGTGCCCTAAGGTCTTTGAGCCTGGGAGTCATCGGCAAAGTCTCGCTACAGGGGTTGACTCTTTTGAGTGCAACTTCAATTACCATGGAAAAATTGCAAAAACAAAAAAAAAACAAAAAAAATAATGCAAAAAAAATGAATACTCATTTTAATATTCAAATGTGATTCCATCTAGCACTTCTGTAATTTCCCCCTTGAATAAAGATGAACCCCCATGTCTATTGTGATGCACAACACATCCTCATACTTAATTGATATTGTATGAAATATGGCAATAAATTTGAACAAAGGAATGGGTTGGGATTGGGATATTATTATGAAACTATCTTGTATTAAAATATTTTGATAGATTTCATGATTGTTTGGTATAAGGTTTTTTGGTGATCATTGTGTATTAAAATGTTTTTTTTGGAAAAGGGAATTCGAATTTCATATTGTTGAGATATATTTTGCTCGGGACTAGAAAAACTCAAGTTGGGGGGTGTGATTATCCACTAAATGAGGATAATATTCATTGGTAATATATATAATATTCATGTTCTTTATTATTCATAAACACCATTTTAGTGCATTTTACACTTTGAACATCATTTCACATTATGATTGTAATACCTTCTTAAAATGCACTATTATGTGGTACATTTTTAAACATCATTTGAAGTACCCAATGATTCATCTAATTATAAATATTTTAATTTGATATTTTTGGAAATTTATCTACACTCCAATATGAAAATGTTTCATTTAGGGATCAATTGAGAATTCATGGAGAATGATGGAGATATTTGGCAATGAAAGGAAGCAATTCTGGAGAAGGCAGATTGGACACCACCCCACTGATGAGATGGTGGGGCCCAACATACAGGCCCAATGAATCCCAAATTTTTTGTGATGATACAAGAAATGTTGAGGAACAAATAATTCTTCAGGATATAATGCTAATTGAGCTTCTATTGTAGTCATTAAGGCGGCCCATGTTAGAGATACAATTCTGGGCCAGATTCTATGGCCCAGAAAAACAGCCCACTAATCTGATCATATCTACGAATATACAACTCCAAAATGGGTCCAAATATTACATGAGGTTAGGAAACATCTGGGGAGACATTTTATTATTCTATGGCCCACTCTGATTCGGCCATATAGAAGGTCATCAAAGCGCGTCTGTTCGGTGGAGGAAAGCCGGATGCCACCTCGGGTCAAATGTAGAAAAGTCTAAGTTCCACAAGATTTCCACCACCTTAGGCCTACCATAATCAAGTGGGATACTTTGTACTCTTGGAGGCTCGACCCAAGGCTTCCAAAATGCCTATTTAAGGCAGTGGTGGTGGAGGATTTGATAATATTTGAGCTTGTTTTCATCTTAATGTTATGCTGCCAATTTCTCTTTGTAATGTTCTTCCTTCACATGTAAGTTGTTTTAATTCATCCTTGTTTCTTAATAAAAGTTCTTCTTCTCTTATTATTCTGTTCATCTCCTTATCACTTTGATACCGTTGGTTCAAGGTGTGAACTTTTTCATACCAAACCTTGTGAGATTATCACACAATGGTGGAGTGATTGTTATTTTATTGCGTTTTTTTTACTTCTCCATTTCCTCCCTCATGAGTCTACTTTCCGCTTCCATTGAAACCATAGAATAAATGGAGGGATAACCCACTTATGGGTTGATCCAAGGGAGTAGAAAGGGGCTGGATTGGATGTTATTTATCACCTCATGAATGTATAATCACTTCTTTAATTGAGATTTTTATTTGATGATTTTTAAACTTCATCGTCCTTGTTGAACTTAAGGCCACACACTTTGAAACTGGATATCAAATAATTTAGCATGCCCTGATTCTGATTTTAATCCTTGTATAATTTCATGAGCATAGATTTTGGAAAGTGTGGTTGTCCAATGTGATATTTCATTGTTTATATTTTCATCCAAATAAAAAAAGATCACAATGCACGCCCTTTGGATAGTGGGGTATTAGTTTAAGTTCATGGGCTCCCCCAAATAAATAGCATAGGTTTGGTGATCATTTTAGTTTAATATGAGTATTCAAAAAAAATTAAAAAAATTAAAAAAATAATAATAATTTTGCGCATAGAGCAATGAAATGACCTAATGCGTGCATTTCGGCACTTGGGGATCGTGACTCCATAGTTTTCTGGCCCAGAGTTAGTAATTTTATCTCTATTTTTGGTAATTTGAATTTGTTTTTGACTGAGTTAACTCGAGATGATGCCCGAGTATGTGGGCTTCACTTGGTTCCCTAAGGTCTTTGAGCCTGGGAGTCATCGGCAAAGTCTCGCTACAGGGGTTGACTCTGTTGAGTGCAACTTCAATTACCATGGCAAAATTGCAAAAACAAAAAAAAAACAAAAAAAAATTATACAAAAAAAATGAATATTCATCTTAATATTCAAATGTGATTCCACCTAGCGCTTCCGTAATTTCCCCCTTGAATAAAGATGAACCCCCATGTCTATTGTGATGCACAACACATCATCATACTTAATTGATATTGGATGAAATATGGAAATGAATTTGAACAAAGGAATGGGCTTGGGATTGGGATCTGATTATGAAACTATCTTGTATTAAAATATTTTGATGGATTTAATGATTGTTTGGTATAAGGTTTTTTGGTGATCATTGTGTATTAAAATGTTTTTTTGGAAATGGGAATTCGAATTTCATATTGTTGAGATATATTTTACTCGGGACTAGAAAAACTCAAGTTGGGGGTGTGATTATCCACTAAATGAGGCTAATATTCATTGTTAATATATATAATATTCATGTTCTTTATTATTCATAAACATCATTTTAGTGCATTTTACACTTTGAACATCATTTCACATTATGATTGTAATACCTTCTTAAAATGCACTATTATGTGGTATATTTTTGAACATCATTTGAAGTACCCAATGATTCATCCAATTATACATATTTTAATTTGATATTTTTGTAAATTTATCTACACTCTAATATTAACATGTTTCATTCAGGGATCAATGGAGAATTCATGGAGGATGATGGAGATATTTGGAAATGAAAGGAAGCAATTCTGGAGAAGGCAGATTGGACACCATCCCACTGATGAGACGGTGGGACCCAACATACAGGCCCAATGAATCCCAAATTTTGTGGGATGATAGAAGAAATGTTTAGGAACAAATAACTCATTAGGAGATAATGCTAATTAGGCCTCTATGGTGGTAATTAATGCATCCCAAGTTAGAGATACAATTCTGGGCTAGATTCTATGGCCCAGAAAAACAGACCACTAATATGATCATATCTCCGAATATACAACTTCAAATGGGACCAAATTTTATAGGAGGTTAGGAAACATCTGGGGAGCCATTTTATTCTTATATGTCCCACTCTGATTCGGCCATCTAGAATGTCATCAAAGCGCGTCTTTTCGGTGGAGGAAAGCTAGATGCCACCTCGGGTCAAATGTGGAAAAGTCTAAGTTCCACAAGCTTTCCACCACCCTAGGCATACCATAATCAAGTGGGATTCTTTGTACTGTTGGAGGCTCGACCCAAGGCTTCCAAAATGCCTATTTAAGACAGTGGTGGTGGAGGAGTTGATAATCTTTGATCTTGTTTTCATCTTAATGTTATGCTGCCAATTTCTCTTTGTAATGTTCTTCCTTCACATGTAAGTTGTTTTAATTCATCCTTGTTTCTTAATAAAAGTTCTTCTTCTCTTATTATTATGTTCTTATCCTTATTAGTTTGATACCGTTGGTTCAAGGTGTGAACTTGTTCATACCAAACCTTGTGAGATTATCACACAACGGTGGAGTGATTGTTATTTTATTGCGTTTTTCTTACTTCTCCATTTCCTCCCTCATGAGTCTACTTTCCGCTTCCATTGAAACCATAGAATCAATGGAGGGCTAACCCACTTATGGGTTGATCCAAGGGAGTAGAAAGGGGCTGGATTGGATGTTATTTATCACCTCATGAATGTATAATCACTTCTTTAATTGAGATTTTTATTTGATGATTTTTAAACTCCATCGTCCTTGTTGAACTTAAGGCCACACACTTCAAGTGCTAATACGAACCTTTACCTTGAAGTGCTCAAAACTTTGATCCTTCAAGTGTATAGTTGATTAGTATTAAAGGGTGTAGGCATTAAACCAGTATGTGATGATGTTGTTTTATCTCCTTAAATGAACTCATCTAAAATTTAATAAATTGAAATCATTAAAAAGAAAATACGTCCAATCCACCCCGAGCGATAACCTAGGATCAACTCATTATTTTAAATTGAATTCACTTAAATCTATTAGTGATCCTTTAAAACCATCTAAAATCAACCCAAGTTGGCCACTTAATAGCCAAAAATAGTCCATAGAATGTGTGTGTCTATAGGTTACTTCTTAGGTCTCTGTGGATTCGACAACCTAAGCTAGACTATAAGGACCGTTCTACCTTCATCTCTTGGGTAAATTTGAGCGAGAATCATCCCTCAAGTATATCTCCTCAAGACACCTCCCTCCTATGTGGCGAGCTTGCAACACCCCTCCACCCTCCTATTTCAAGCAGCTAATGAGCCTCCACCAGGATCAGCCTCTATCATTGTGAATCACCGTACATATAGCTTCATCTCTATGTTCCTTACCCTTTACCCTCAAAACCACTATCCGACCATGTCCGATCATCCTCCTTTGAGCGGGTGAGGGACCTCCAAGATGGAACCAGCCCAAGCTGACAAATCTGGCCTCCCTTTTTAGGTCGCAAGATATGCGGTTCAGTCTGGATCTAGTCGAGGTCCAGCCTACTCATGGACCAACCAATGCTTGTATCGTGCTTGATTTATTTATTTATTAAATAATTTATTGCAATGGTTATTTGTAATAAGTAGATTAAATAAATGGAAACCTGTGAATTTTCTAGTCATCATTATATGTATAAGGGTCTATGTATCCAATTCAGAGATATATTTTACTCCCCAGTTCCCCTCTCCTGTGAGTGAGTATTGTTGTATAATGAATAATAAGAAGATTAGTAATGTACATCATGTCGAGTGATGGCGATGTACCAGACAAGATTTGGATGTATTAGACAGGCAAAGGCAATAATTCGAGTTGCAAGTGACATGACTCAAGGTATATCCCCTAGGTTCTAGGTTGATCTATTATTTACTCAATGAATCAACCATTAGAATCATCTCATGATCAGGTCTTCATTTTATTTTTTTCATGTTTTATTATTTTTGTGTATGTGTAGTTAATGTGTGAACACATAGAATAATAAAAAAGCATGAAAAGATAAAATGAACACATGACGTGATGATTTTTTCTATTTATTTCATAGTCAATTGTGATTGAATTTAAATAGCACATGATAAAAAGATATAAAATGATTACTTTCATCACATTAAAATACAAAAACTGTCAGATAAATATTAAGTCCTTACCACCTTCCATCATTTTAGTTTGAACAAAACTGAGTGTTTGGGGTGCTTGTCATGCCATATTTGAGGGTGTCTCTTACTACCAGGGAGTTCTTATGAGAGTGGTGGGTCGAATTAAGTAAATTGGTAGTGAAGATTATCCATATCTAGCTTTATATCATTTATAGGAAATCATTGAGTTAATCAAGTTATGATTTTAGAATATGGGACTTCACTCAATAGATCAAGGAACCATGAGTTAATGCGATTGGCCATCCAAACACCTACCTTAAACCCTCCAAGTAGTGGTGTGTCCAAAGATTGTAGATTATGAGGGGGGGTTCAGGGATTCTTTCTACTATAATACTCAAGCAATATAGTATTCTAATTCTAGTATAGAGGGTTCTTAGAATTTGATAAAATAGTGGGAGATATTTAATGGTTTAATTAATTAATCAAAATTTATAAACTGGTAATTGTGATAAAAATTACTAATATGATAGAATTTTATTTTTGTATAAAATGGAGAGTTATGCCATAATAAATTCTACGATAAATAATGGACAAAGTAAATGTTCACATTGGCACATGTTTTAAAGTGTAGTATAGAATCTTGCGTACAATACTACGGTATGAGAAATTCAAGGTGCTAGTGTCCCCAATACCTATTAAACTACCTTAGGAAGAGAGTGTGTAAAAATTTATTATAGTAGACTATTGTATAGTTCATATTATGTTTATGTCATTATGAAATCATCAACTTATGATTCTAATTCCGGTCACTACATTGTACATCGATGATATAACATTAAGTCTCATCTCAAAGAAGTCTATGAGGAGAAAGTGAATCAAGATATGAATAAGGTGATGATTACACTGGAATGCGTAAATTAAAATATGGATCATGATCTTTAAATGGATCCCTTTCTCATATCAGTTTCACCCATGTACTCAAGTATCGTTTTAGGTTACAAAACAAATAGTATTGAGTAAACGCTTCATTTCCTTTTATGGTTAGAATCTCCAAGTAAATAAGAATATAAAGGATAGTTTAATCTTAATTCTTATAGTGAAAAAACTGAAAGACAAGGAGAAAAGGCCAATGGAAATTAATTTCAAAAGCACATTTGCAATTTCCTTTAATGAAAAATTTATTAACACGAGGTTATTTTCTTTTCATATCATGAAATAAAAAAATTGAAGTTTAATTGTTATAAACCGAATTAAAGAAGTAAGTTATCACTTTTTCTTTAATTGTATTCATCAATGTAATGTCTTAGTTTTACTTCTTGGGTATTAAATACAATATTACTATCCAATATGTGTATTGATATACATTAACCAAGTAAGTATAAAACATTACTAGAAGTCAGGTGTATTCTCCAAGCGACTGAGAAAGGGTGATTCCTAAGTCAGCAGTGAGAAACACATAACATCTAATTTTCAAGTGTATGATTCTTGAAAAACTATTATCAAGTATAACCAAAACATTAATCTCACATGTCCTTTAGACACAAACATACATTATTCCAAGTTCTAGAATGAATGTTGTTTTTTGTGTCGAATACTCAACCAATAGTTCAGTAATACATGAATCATAGGCAATACCTAATGAATATAAAATTTAAGACTTTTATACCCAATTATGGAAAGATAATTATTTTTAAAGTAAGATTAAAATTGTACATCAAGTATATACCTAATTTGGTATTTAGGCTCAGTAAATCTAAACACCATTGGAATTATCGATGCCTTTAGTTTGGACAAATAAACCATTAGAAATAAAGTCATGCCACAAATCTTTCGGAATTGGTTCATCTTAGAGAGCGTTAACTATTCCAATGGTAAGATAGAGATATATATACTTAATTATATTACTTTAATTCCCTAAGGAATGGTAAAGTGAAGTATGATATTTTCATGGTTAGAATATATTGTTTTCTTCAGGTTGGAATGCTAAAGAATATCTTCACCAAGTATTCATCGATCATGATAATATAGTGTGGACCAATTCCTAAATGAACATTACCTTATCTACATCATGGTATTTATGTTAATGAGGAGGATCTATGATGAAGTATTAAATGTTAACATTGATCAACAAAATATATCATAGATAAATTCCTACACACACATTATATACATTAGAGTTATTATGTAAGGAGTATCAATGTTGCAACTTACAGAAACTTCCATTATATTTTGTGACGTGCTTCACAAATAATGTAATTATCCCATAAACATATTACAAATATCATGAAAAATAAATCCATTATTTCATAAGTATATGTGTTTGGATGAAAGTGTTTTTCAGGATAAATAAACTTTCATCAGGAACAATCACATTGTGAATCTAAAGTAATTATCATAATGGTTGTTTAGGATATTAAATAAATCCCTAAGATAAAAAAGATATAGTCAAAGTTAATGACTAAATTTCTATATAGGGGTGCACATCTCTATTAGAGATGGTAGGAGCAAGATTTAATTGTTTTTAATCAATGAAAGAGATTCACAAATAGTTGGTATAGGAACAAGTTCCACAAGTGAATGTGGTACTCATGTGTTTCAGAGACACATACTACGTAGGAAGGAAAAACCATGGTGATGGTTTTTGTAATCACTGTGGTCGGTGTTTTATTATTCATTGTGAATAATATTTCTTATAAGTAAGAAGTATATGGAAATTATATAAGATTGAAAATATTCATTAAAATTTAATAATGGATTCTATGTATCAAAGTGAAAAGGGGCTTATTATATTGAATATGGTGGTGGGTATTCAAATGAGATTATATAAGGATGTTACAACCATAGTAAGAATAAGGCTCGATTGGCTATACCAAGTCATTCTTCTAAAATCCATTAGAATTTTACTTATCATAGCTAATTTTTATGATCATTTATATTGACCATTGGATTTCATGACCACCAATCATGGAAGGTGTCTATATAATGCAACTAGAAAGGGATGGTCACATCATAGAATGCTAATAAAGGTTTCAAGTTACTGAAATCTAGTTTAGGATTGAAGTAAGAAACTTGATCATAGAATATTCATTTGGAATCAATGTTTGACATGTGTATACCAGACATTAATGGGAGTGCCATAATTTTTTAGGTAAATTATGTTTTGAAACATATGGAAAACATATATTGGTCTTACCAGTTAAGACCAAAAAGAAAGAATCTATATACTCTAGTTATTAACTTAAATTATCAACATAAGTTCTAGGGAACAAGATCTACTGAGGTACATATAAAGGTTTCTTGGAACTAGTCAATCGTACATATAGTGACATGGTATTGAAAAATAAAATTTGGAATAATTCAAGAGAATAATTATTACCAGTGTCACGTAGAATATATCTCTCCAGGTAGACATGTCTGGGACATGGGAGGAGATTAATGTAGTGAGTTGAATTGCACACATTTTTTCGATGGATCAATCATTTTTTCCATGATATGTACAAAAATTGATATTTCCAAGATATACTAGAAAAATATCAATTATATCCAGGAGCACTATGAGTAAAGTAGTAAAAACTATTCATTTTTACTTTGGAAAGTACAAAAGATAAGTACCTGGTATGTAAAGAATAAAGGATACTATTTTTATGGGAACACAAACTAGTCTTTCTTTAGATCCATGTGATTTAATATTGTAGTTGGGATAAGGTGTTGAGAAATAAAATCTCATATAATCCAGTGGTATCCATACCTAAAAATATTGAGTACATTGCAGATTTTGAGGTAGCTAAGAAGCAGTTAAACACAATGATTTGTTTGAGTTCTTAGAATCACACCTAGTAAGTAAAGTATTATCATATTCAAAATTATGATATTATTACTATCCAAGATGTCAAGTTATGATAGTGGAAAAAATATACGTACTCAGGGATACGATCTCTTGATAAGTTTTACTCAAGGAGATGAGGTCACAAATAGTAGAATAGCCACGCGGTGGAATCGGGGAAGGCCCAACAACTAAATACATGGCTATAAGGAACATGATTTTGATCATTTGAGAGATAAAAAGGTTAGTTACCAAGTTATCTCTAGTTCAATTGGGAGTGTTGTAATAGTGGGTGCCCTAAACCCAACTATACAGTGCTTTTGATTACCATATCATGTGAACAACTAGTTATACATGATGTTTTCTTACCATTATAGTGTAGTTTTTTCCGTATCCAATATTTAATGGTAATATCCATAGATTAATTATCGTATCAAAAGGTTATAGCAGAACCCATACTATAATGATAACATCGAGATACCATGACATTAATCTTAAATCTTTTTCATATAGTCCAGATACATCTTACTAACTAGACACAGTATATGTTTGACTATCAGGTGTTGGGGGCTCGTAATCATTAAGAATTATTCTCATAAAGTTTTCAAATGGTGATCTCTATTAGTGAGATCATGAGGATAGACCTTCCAATAGTAACAACAAATATTTTTGGTGTCATTGGATGTTCCTATCTATGAACATGAGTATTGGTCTTCTGAATTGATATCATTTCCAATGCGTTCCATTTGATCGCATACTTTGATACAAGTAAAAAACTATGATAATTAAATCATGGTGAGGTAGCTTGTGTTGGGTGCATCATTGGTGGTATGACATTGGTTGAATGGTCAAGAAAGGATTTTTTGCTTCCAAGTTAAAGAAGTAATATATCTCAGACCTGGTTGATCAGGATGGTACTGCCTTTATAATACCATGGCCATAAAAGTTGAGGGTAAATCTATCTAGTTATATAAATAAATAATAAATGAAAGGGAAATGACATAGGTGTGAGTCCTGCTTTATGAGATATTAAAGACAAAGAGATTATATTACACAGTTCATGTTCGTAGGTTGGTTGTCATTATTGTGACAATCCTTATCTCTTTAGGGGATATGATGGGTTATTAGATCTCACTCTTGGTCTATGAATAGTATTCACTACTATCAAGATAAGTTCCTAGAGAGTCACACATAATAGCGCATTCAAGAATCTACCCTATTCAGTTGAATATGAGTTTTGGACATGGTGGGCCCCACCACTGGAGTTCGGGTTTTGTCCAAGGATATACGATCACCAAAGTAATAAATAAATTCATATTATTCAAGTTAATAATAATTAGAATTTAATTTATTTAATAAATGTATTTACAAGTTTTAATGTAAATACATGAAAATATTAATTGAGCGAATATTAGTTTAAAATATTCAAGGTTCATTTAATATTTACAGGAACGATGATTTGAGTTAATGACTCAGTTATTATCACATGATATGTTTAATGTATTATAAAAAAGGTAATAATAATAATAAATGATATTTATGAATCAGTTTAGTATTCAAGATTTTATTTATATAGTGTGTTAATTATTCGGGGGTTGGGAAGACATTTCTAGGTAATTTCTAAACATGCTATAAATAGAGAAAGAGAGGTGATTTCCATGTACTACTCATATCCTCTCTCTCTATATCCTCCTCTCTCTCTCTTGTACTCTATATAGAGACTCTAGATCTAGGATCTCAAATCAAGCCATATCTCACACATCGCAAGCAAGGCGATGTAGTGATTATTGGAGCATCAAAGGTGTCGCCCGAATTCTGAGCTAGCATCCAAATTTTGATGATCAGTTCACCTATAGATTTTTGAATCATGTGTGGATGATCTAGAGGAATTCAACTTCAGATTCTTCTAGAAGTGATCTCCAATGATGATTAAACGTCAACCGCGGATCTGGATCTAAACTAGGTATTTTATAGTTTTAATTTTTTTCTTAAAACTCTTTACATGAGATCGTTGACTTAAAATGGGTAGTGATTCACCAATGTCAACAAGTTCATGTTGATCATCATTGGAAAAATTTTAAAATCCCATTTTAGGGCTTCCTATGCATTCTTGGTACCTTCATTTGTACCTCATGTCCATTGGGTCATCTATTCTAGGATTTCGGGCCAAGTAAGGGTTCCCTCTTAAGCTAGCTAAAAAGAGGGATAATCTATGAAATGAAATAAAAATAGAGTTGGTGAGTAATAATTTTTTAACATATGTATTATGAAAAGGTTTATCAACCCCATAGATCTATGTGTATAGATCTTGTTCCCTAGAACTTGGTTTCTACTTTTAGTCGTTCTTAGAGAAATTCATTCCTTAGTCTTACTAATTTGTAGGTCTAAAATCTATTTTACATATGTTATCCACATATCTATATTAAAAAATTATATATTTTTCACTAACCTTTTATAGACATATGTAACTCTATTGTTCCAAACAAATATCCTATGATCATTATGCCTAGTTTATCTATAAATATATATGTGCAATTTTCATATCTCATCAGTATTCACTAGTGTCACCAACTCTTTTAGTTGTTCCATATAGACATGTTCCATAGGTTATCCTATATGGAAACTGGCCTTGACAACTAGCTTCTAAATATAAGGATCATAGAAGGTGGTTATGACAAGTGAAATTAAAATGGATTTAGCATGATGATTAATGAAAAGTTTTTTTCATAGAATATATCAAGACCTTGATTAACCCTTTTAACAATCAATCATTTTTTATTAGTACTATATTGTACCATCCATGTATAGTTTTATTGAATACCCACTAGAAATATCAAGTCCAAAAACATCCAAAATATAGAACAATTAAATTTTGGTAGATGTGGTCCATTACTGAATTCATATAAATTTTCCAATCTTATCATGGTTCCATTTACTTTCTCCTATAAGAATAATTATTCTTAATCAATAATATCTCACCAATCACAGTGAATAAAATACCACCCTTTGGTTTTAACTTCCTACAAATTATGTTTCTCTGGAATAACACCTCCCACTGAGCTTAGTAAAGTCTAGTGTTCTTATGCAAACTCATGTGCATTCAGAACCTTAACCACCTAGAAGTTAATTTTTCTCCCATTATCTAAAAATAGATAGTTTTCCATCATATAAATATAGTTACTCTTGAATAATTAGAGATTTTAATATCCTTGGTGGATATAGGATAATTAACTAAAATTCACTAAGTGTTTCCTTGATGCTTATTTATAGCTAAAAGCAGCTTCTAACAAACCATTATAATTAAACACTTGAGGTTGTGACCTAATATAATTCAATAATATTATGATATCCATTAGTTAATATATTTTTAATATGGTTAGATGATGTGATACTATTTTTAAAATATTCCTTGGTATAAAACATGGAAGACTTGTAAAAATATATGACTTTTAATCTATCCCTTTTACTGCCATCTGTACTTTGATGTATAAGGTAATGTGAGTTTTTGAATACCTTCACTCTATATATAAATTATTGATGAATACTTGGTTAATATGTACTCTGAAAAGACTGCCTAGAGGAATCTATATCCTTTACAAATTTCATTCATTACTCTACTGAGCATTCTAAAATTTTATTAAAGGAGACTTATGAGGTATATGAATTTACCTCTAACTTCACATTCAGAATAGTTCATGTGGCCTTACTGAATGAACCCTAGAATATTTTTTGGAATACCTTTATTATTAAAGGTTTATTTATCTAAAACTTGATAAGTGAGTTTGTTAGTATAACTAGCATTTCAACTCAAAAGAGACTAAACACTCTTCTGGATACAAATATCCAACTAATATCAGTTTATCTTGAGAAATAATTATATTTCCTAAAATGGGTGCGATTGTTATATTTTTTTCATCATTGATTTAAATTTTTGGATATCTTTTATTAAGGTATTATTGAACTATTATTTAAGTATAAAATACCATAACAATATTCATTCCAAAAATGAAATAATGTCTCATCATATCTAAAATAGACATTGAGATTTTTTTGTAGTACTTAATACAAAATAATGGTTTAACTTGGACCCATTAGGTAATCATTAATTCATGCACTCCTATATATTGATCTAGGAAACAACCTTTTTTCATCTCCTTAGAGAACGCGTCTTACTTCATGAAATATTTATATACTTTCTTTGTTCCTGTATTTTAATACAAATATGTGAATAGTCATATTATATTTTAATATCCAAGAAGTAGAACAAAAATAAAATTATGAATATATTTGAATTATATGAAACTATTTTCTTCCTATTTAATTCATTGTAGTCCTTCTTCCAATGTCCTTTCTTGACACATGAAAAGAAAATAGTTACATGTTCATTTCACTCCTATAGAATCGTTTTTCTCTTTGAAGGATGTCAATTAAAGGTACTAAGGCCTACAATGGAAGTCGTTGAGTTTAGGATTTTAAAATTCCCATTAACGGAATAATGGAACTTGTTGTCACTGACAATCTGAGCCCCGGTATGGTCTGAGGATCTCGCGTAAATTAAAAGAGCACAAAAATAAAATTGTAAACATACCTTTACAGATCTAAAAGCATGGTTAATATAAGATCATTTTCAGTGATAGTTTCTTGAACGATACATAATAGGATCCCTCTATGTCATCTACACATGCTTTAAAAATACGTGGGAGCGTCGATTGTCAAATTTTGGGTGCTAGCGTGGCGATCTGATGATATCTTCAACGTCCCAACGATCACCGTGATCTTCTGACTTCGATGCTTGAAGGAATTCTTGGAAAACCTCTTGAGAGAGAGACTCTCTCTCTAGAAATTGTGAGAAGATAGAGGCTATAATTCTAAATGAATGAATATTTCTTTACGTGAGAGGATCTCTCTATATTTATAGCGGAGGTTCTAAATACCCGGTTGGTTTCCCCGACCCCTGTTTATTTAACATCCACTAAATAAATAATTATGATGAATGAAAATATGTCAATATTATTTATTATTTTATCACATACCTTTAATATATTTAAAATATATATTACTTGATAAACTCGAGTCATTTAAATCGACTCGTAATAACGCTTAATATTAAAAGAACTTGGAATATTAAAATAATATTCGTTCAAATAATATTTTATCATATTTAATTAACTTGTAAATACATTTAATAAATTAAATCCCAATTATTCATAACTTTAATAATATGAATTTATTTATTTCTTTGGTGATCGATACATTAGACAACACTCGAACCTCATAGTGGGGCCCACCATGTCCAATATACCTATTCAACTGAATAAGGCGGATTCTTGAATGCACTATTGTGTTTGACCCTCTAGGAAATTATCTCAATAGCATTGAATAAAATCCATAGACCAAGAGTGGAGTCTAGCAACCCATCAAGGCCCCTAAAGAGATAAGGATTGTCATAGGAATGAAAACCAACCAACAAACACATAATTTGTATTATAATCTCTTTGTCTTTAAATATCTCATAAAGTAGGATGCACACTTATGTCATCACCATTTTCTTTCTTTATTATTTTTTGATCTATTCTGATGGATTTACCTTCTGAATACTTTGTCCAAAGACTTATGAAGGTAGCACCATCCTGACCAACCAGGCCTAAGATATACAACTTCCTTAACTTAGAAGTGACAAATCCTTTCTTGATCATTCAACCAATGTCATACCACCAATGACACACCAAATACTAATTACCTCACCATGATTTCATTGTCATGGTTTTCTCCTTGCATCAAAGTATGCAATCAAATGGCACACACTGGTAATGATCTCAAGTCAGAAGACCAATACACATGTTCATAGATAGGAACAACCAATAACACCCAAAACATGTGGTATTCCTATTGGCGGTTCTATCCTCATGATCTATCTAATAGAGATAACCAAGTTTGAACTTCATAAGAAGAAGTATCAATGCTTATGATCCCCCAACACCTGATAGTCAAACATCTACTGTGTCCAGTTAGTAAGATGTAACTAGACCATATGACATTTTTTTAAGATTAATGTCATTGTATCTTGGGGTTCTCATTATAGACTGGGATCTTTGATGACCTTTTGATGTGATAATTAATCTATGTACATTACCATTAAATGGTGGAAGGAGAAATATCTACACTATAATGGAAAGGTATCATGATGTATATCTAACTGTACACATGATATAGTAATCAAAAGGACTGTATAGTTGGGTCTAGAGCACCCATTATTTCAACACTCCCAATTGAACTAGATCCACCTTGTTAACCATACTTGTTAGCTACTCACATGATAAAGATCATGTTTCTACTAATTAATGTCTTTAGCTGCTGGTTCTGCCACATTTTCACCACGTGGCTATTCTATTATATACGACCTTATCTCCTTGAGTAAACATTATCAAGAGATGTTATCCCTGAGTATATCCCTTTTTCCACTATCATAACTTGACATATTGGTTAGTGATAATATCATAATTTACATTATGATAATTCTTTACTTGGTGAGATTCTAAGAACCAAAACAACTCATTGCATTTAACTACTTCTTTTCTACCTCATAAGCTACAACATATTTAGTATTTGTAGGTATGGCTACCACAAGATTTTATGAGATTGATTGGCTCAACACCTTATCCTGACTGAGATACTAAATCACATTGATATAAAGGATACTAGTTTGTGCCCCCTCAAACTAGTATAATTTTTTCTCCACTTGCTAGGTACATATATTTTTTACTTGCCCAAGTACAATCAGATAGTGCTGATTTCTTTACTTATAGTGCTCCTAGATATAATTGATATTTTCTTACTATTAAGTATATCCTAAAAATATCAATTATTGTACATATAATTAAATACATGATTGATTCATCACTGGAGTGTATGGAACTCAATTGAATTCTTAATCTCCTCCTATGCCTTTGCATGTATTACTTGGATAGATTATTCCATGTGAAACTGACAATAATTCTTCCCTTGAATTATTCCAACTTTTATTTTTCAATACCACGTCATTATATGTACGATTGAATAGTTCCAAGCAATCATTAGATTTTTCTTAGTAGATCATGTTCCCTATAACTTAGGTTACTACTTTAATTCAGTCACTGGAGAATTACTTTTATTCTATTCTTAACTAACTGTAAGATCAATATCTATTTTCCATATGTTGTTGAACATATTTCTCTTGGAAAACTATAGAGATCCCACTAACCTTTTATAGACACATGGAAAAGATTAATTCCAAATGAATGTTCTAATATCTTGTTGGTTACTTTAATCCTAAACTAGATATAAGTAACTTTTTACCTTTATTGGAATCTAATGGTGTCATCATCCCTTTCTGGTTACGTTGTATAGACATCTTCCATGAAAGTTGATCTTGACATACAATGTCCAATTAAATGATCTTAGAAGTTAGTTATGACAAATAAAATTATAATGGATTTAGGCATACCAACTTGGTATTACCAATCAATCCTTATTGATACATCTCTTGTACCACCCATGTATTATCTCTCTTGAATACCCACCGCAGTATTCAAAATAATAATCCCTTTTTCACTTTGATACATGGAATTCATTATTGAATTTTAATTGGTCTTGTCAATATTATCTAATTGTCATATAATGATTACTTGTAGTTATTATTATTCTCAATGAATAATGTATCACCATCTGCGATGAATATAAAACCATCACTATGGATTTAACCTTCCTACATAGTATGTGTCACTAGAACATGCCTCTTCCACATGTACATGTGGGTGTTGTTCCTATGCCAACCATTTGTGCATATAGAGCATTGACTAGACCCAAGTCAATTTTTCTCCCACTATCTCATGTAGAGATGTGCATCCTTTTTATAATGTAGTATATCACTTTACTACCACTTTTATATCTTAGGGATTTATGTAATATCCTAATAAACTATTAGGATAATTACCTTAGATGCACAATGTGTTTAGTTTGATGCATTTTTGTTTATATCCTAAGAAACTATTTTCATATAAACACGTCTCATGACATAATGGATTTCAATGATACTATGACTTGTATGATATCCATTTTTCATTTTTAGTTGGCATATAAGTTATGGGATTTCACCGTTATTTTTAAATCATGTTTTGAAATATAATGGAAGTTTCTGCAAGTTGTAACATTGATACTACTTACATCATAACTTTGATGTATAACATGTGAATTTAGGAATTGATCCATGCTACATGTTTTATGATCAATTTTAATATGTAAGACTCATCATTGATCCTCCTTATGAATATAAATGTCATGATGTAAATAAGGTAATGTGCATTTAGAAATTGCTCCACACTACATTATCATGATCGATGAATGTTTGGTCAAGATATTCTTTGGAATGTCGATCTGAAGCAACTCATATCATTTGACCATACTTATACTTCACTATTACATTCCTTAATCAATTAAAGGAATCTTATGAAGTATCTTTACCACTAGATTTCACTTGGAATAGTACACGCTCACTTGTTGAACTAATTCTAAAATCCTTGTGTTATACCTTTATTTCTAAAGGTTTCTTTTTCCAAACTAAAGACATCGATAATACCAATAGTGTTTAGATGTGCTAAGCCTAAATACCATACTAGGTATATTCTTGATATCTAGTTTTTTCTTGACAAAGAATTATCTTGCCACAACAGAGTAAAAGTCTTACTTTTTTATATTCATCACTTGTTGCCTATGATTCAGGTATCATTGAACTATTTATTGAGATGATACACCACAAACAACATTCATTCAAAAACTTGGAATAATGTCTCATTATTTCCAAAGGGCGCATGAGATAAATGTTTTGGTTATACTCAACAACTTGTTTAACTTGAATCATTCAATTGAAAATTAGAAGTTATGTGTTTCTCACCGCTAACTTAGGAATCACCCTTTCTCAGGTGGTTGGAGAAGACACCTTACTTATTGTAATGTTTCTATACTTAATTGGTTACTATATTTCAATACACATATGTCAAAGGAATATTGTATTTAATATCCAAGAAGTATTTCAAAAACAATACTTATATCTGATGCATATGTACCGAAGAAGAAGTGGGTTCTTGCTTATTCAATTTAGTTCATTTCATTTTAAACTTCCATAAATTTATTTCATAATATATGATGAAAATGCCTCCTATTTAAAAACAATATATATTATTTGAAGGACATTATGAAGGTTACATTGGCATAACTTTTCATTGGCCTTTTATCCTTGTCTTCTAATTTATTTACCATAAGAACTAAAGATGGTACTTTCTTTAATATTCTTATTACTTAGAAAACCTTACCTAAAAGGTAAGGAAGCGCTTACTCCATACTATTTGTTTGTATCCTTAAACGAAACTAGAATAATTGGGTAAAAATTTATAATAATGGGATTCCATGAAAGATCATAGTATGTCTTTCATGTTTACACAAAGCTAGTGTGATCATCACATTCAAATCTTACTTCACTTTCTCCTCGCAAACTTCTTGGAGATGAGACTACATGTGATATCATCCATGATCTGATTTTGTATCTACAAAAAACATCTGTCATTGATGATGGAATTATGAAATAACCATCATATGCTCAATTCATGAGTCTCCTGTAAGCAATTTCTCACTCACGCTTCTTGAGGTGGCTTAACAGGTATAAGGACACCAACACCTTAAATTTCCAATGTTGTAGTAATGTGCGGAAGCACTTATACTACACTTTGAAATTTGTGCTACTTTGGAAATTTACTATGTCCATCATTTATCATATTTTATCTTGTGGTATTACTTTCCATTTTATACAAATAACCTTTAGCAGATTAGTACTTTTATCATGATTATCAAATTAGACATTATTGATTAATTATATCATTAACTGTCTCTCATTATTTTATCAAATTCTAGGACCCCTCTGTGCTAGAATTAGAATACTTTGTCGCTTGAGTATTCTAGTATCAATGATCCTTGAACCTCCCCTCATAGTCTACAAGCTATGGCTACGCCACTACTTGAAGGTTTCAAGGTAGGATTTTGGGTGTCAAACCGCATTAACTCGCGGTTCCTTAATCTTTTGAGTGAAGTATCAGCTTCTAAAATCATAACTTGATTTACTCAACGCTTTCCACTAAAATGATAGCAAGTTAGCTATGGAAAATCCTCACTGCCACATTAGTTAAGTTGACTCATCACTCTCATAAGAACTTCCCAGTATTAAGTGGCGCCCTCAGTTATTGCATAATCGGCACCCCAAACACCCAGTTTTGTTCAAATTTGAATGATGGAATGTGGTAAAGACTTGGTATTTCTTTGAGAGTTTTTGTGATTTTCTCTCAACAAATGTAATCCATTTCTATTAATCTTGTTCGTCTATGTTGTCCCGCTCACAACTGAATATTAATTGAAAAACATACGTTGCCTCTTCATGAATTTTATTATTTATTATTATATGTTTTCCCACTGTAATAAAATGCATAAAATAATAAATAAATGCATAAAGGTAAACTTCTACCTGACTGGTCTAGAGCATCTAAACGACCTAGGGGCATCATACCTAATTCATCACTTGACTCGTGATGCAGCTCGCCCCCATCCTGTATGTCCGCTTCTCATATGGAGTATCGCCTTATCTTATAAGGGTCCCCATCACATATTGGAGTACCGCATCATCTTGGCGGCAACCACGTCACGTCTTGCATCATCTTGGTCTATGTACACCACCTCATCTTGGCGGGGTCCACATCATACACTGTCTTCATCCAAAGTACAAAAATACTCGCGAGCAGGCGAGGGGGACTAGGGGTGTAAATGTACATTAGGTGAATTGGAATTGGACATACATGTCATACAAATTGACCAAATATAAAGACGATGCATACATCTTAATTAATTAATTATTACAAACATCACATGTATTTCATAAATAATAATTAATTAAATAAAGCATTCAAACATACATTGGTCGAGTCAACTGCTCAAGACCGGTCGGTATAATTAAAGCGTGATAAAAATTAAATTTAATTAAATAAGTATGAGAGTAAATTAATTAAATTAAATGAATTAAATAATTCAAATAATTTAATTATTATTCGGTCCACTAATTAATTTAATTTAATTCCAAAATTAAAATAATTTATCCCTCAGGTATTAAAATTAATATTTAAACCAAAATTAATATATTTAATTAATTTAATTTAAAAATAAAATAAAATTAATAAAATTAATTAAATAATTAAATTAAAATTGGATACCTAGGCTCTGAAACCCTTGCACACCCCAAAGAGGGTCGGGCCGAACTCATGCAGACCTGTTTTGGGTCAAGCAAAGAATGTTCTGAGCTAACTTGGAGCTAACTTGGACCAAACGGGCTTGACCTAACCCATTTTGAGTCAATGGACCATACCATCCCACTTCAGATCTGTGTAACCAATGGT
This sequence comes from Viscum album, assembly GCA_963277665.1. Classification (NCBI taxonomy): domain Eukaryota; kingdom Viridiplantae; phylum Streptophyta; class Magnoliopsida; order Santalales; family Viscaceae; genus Viscum; species Viscum album. The sequence goes on from OY728140.1 coordinate 547,703,653, forward strand.
AGGAGATTACCAGTTCGTTGGAAGGGCCGGATAGGCCAGAGTTGCATCTGGCGGCAACACCAGGTGGGAGGCTAGTGCGGTGGAGACCGAGGGGTCATTCGGTGGTCCAGCGCTGCACAGGTAAATTGGTCACAGATTTGTGCGGGAGGGTGGATGCCTAGATCTGGGTGGCCGGTTGTTGGCACACATCGACGGACTCCGGCCAGGAGGGGCTCACTTGGGCAGCAGCTCCACGGGGTGGTCCGGTGGGAACCGTGAATGGCGCAGGCGACCTGGTGTGGGCGACGGACTCCGGCCAGGAGGGGCGCGCTTGGGCAGCAGCTCCACAGGGTGGTCCCGTGGGAACCGTGAATGGCGCAGGCGACCTGGTGCGGGAGGCCGGTGCCGGAAGCCTGGCGCGGGAGGTGGGTGTCGGCGGCCTAGCGCGGGAGGTGGGTGTCGGCGGCCTGGAGCGGGAGGCAGCGGAGCCGCTGGGGTAGGGAAGCAGGAGCGGTGAGCTGGGGGCAGCTGCTGCGGGTGACTCCAGGCCAGGGATATCATCGGTGGGAGAGCTGGCAAGGAGGGTGGCGCCCGGGTGCGAGCCGATAGGGTGCTTCTGGCCAAACTGGTCCTCCGGATGGGAGGGGGAGGTCGCGGGGTGGCTTCTCGCAGAAGGAGAAGCCGCGGGCCGCCCACGGGAAAAATTGGCCGACATGCGTCTTTCCTTTTTTTTTTCTCTTGTTGACATGCTAAATTAGATCCTCCGCCCCACTTAATTTTCCATATTTTGGATGTGGTGTGCATTTCTCCGTACCCAGCCAAATCATATAAAGGAAAAATAAAAAGGCTATATGAGCCTTTCCTTTTTATAGTAATAAAATTATAATTAAAATTATATTAAATTTAGTATTATTATAATGATAATAAAATTATTATTATTATTATCACTGAAAAATACTATTTTGGCCATGGTGTCCGACCAAAATAGTGCTAATAAACCATAAGGTTTTTAAAATTTAATACTCGTATTGAACTGCAAAATGATCCGAATTAAAAATTTCAAACAGCCCTAACTTGGTCGTCTGAAATCAGATCGTTGCGCAGTTTGTTTCGTCGAGACTGAAATCAAATTCTCTACTTAATTAAATTGAAAATTAATTTTTCTTAGCTCGGACGGATAATTGATGTGATTTTCTCTGATACCAATTAAAGGTATCGGGGCCCACAGCGGAAGCCGGTGAGCTAGTGATTTTAAATTTTTCTTTGATGGCATGATGAAACTTGTCGTCACCGATGATCTGAGTCCTGGTATGGTCCAAGGATCTCCTGTAAATTAAGAGCACAAAAATAAAACTATAAACATACCTTTACAGATCTGAAAGCACAATCAACAGTAGCTCATCTTCAACGATCATTGCTTGAAGGATACATAGCATGATCCCTTTAGATCGTCCACACACGCTTCAAAAACCACAGAATCACCGATCATCGAATTTTGGGTGTTAGCGCAGAGAGCCAACGATATATTCGACGTCCCGATGATCACCGCAATCTTATGCCTTTGATGATTGAAGGAATTCTTGGATCACCTCTTGAGAGAGAGACTCTCTCTAAAAAGAGGTAGGAGATAGAGGCTCTCATTCTAAATGAATGAATATTTCGTTGCGAGAGAGCCTCTCTCTCTATTTATAGTGGAGGTTCTAAATACCCGGTTGGGTTCTCTGGCCCCTGTTTATTTAACGTCCACTAAATAAATAATTATGATGAATGAAAATGTGTCAATATTATTTATTATTTTATCACATACCTGTAATATATTTAAAATATATATTATGTGATAAACCTGAATCATTTAACTCGACTCGTAATCCCGCTTAGCATTAAACAAACCTAGAATATTAAAATAATATTTGTTTGAATAATATTTTCTCATATTTACTTAACTTGTAAATAAATTTAATAAATTCAATCCCAATTATTCATAACTTGAATAATATGAATTTATTTATTTATTTCGTGATCGATACGTTAGACAACACTCTGACCCCGTGGTGGGTTCCACCATGTCCAATATATATATTCAACTAAATAGGCCAGATTCTTGAATACGCTATTGTGTATGACCCTCTAGGCCATCATCTCGATAGCAGTGAATAAAATCCACAGACTAAGAGTGGAGTCTAGAAACCCATCAAGGCCCCTAAAGATATAAAGATTGTCATAGAAATAAAAACCAACCTACGAACACGTATTGTGTGCTATAATCTCTTTGTCTTTAAATATCTCATAAAGCATGATGCACACTTGTGTCATCGCCCTTTTATTGCTTTATTATTTGTTGATCTATCCGGATGGATTTACCTTTCGACTGCTTTGGCCAAAGACTTATGTGGGTAGAACCATCCCGATCAAACAAGCCTGAGATATACAACTTCCTTAACTTGAAAGCAAAAATTTCTTTCTTGACCATTCAACCAATGTTATACCAGACGCACCCAATACAAACTACCTCTCCATGATTTCATTATCACGGTTTTTTCCTTTCATCAAAATACTCAATCAAATGGCACAGACTGGTAATGATCTCAATTCAGGATACCAATACACATTTTCATAGATAGGAACAACCAATGACACCCAAAACATTTGGTGTTTCTATTGGTAGTTCTATCCTCATGATCTCACTACTAGAGATCACCAAGTGAAAACTTCATGAGAAGAAGTTTCAATTCTTATGAGCCCCCGACACCTGATATTCAAACATCTATTGTGTCCAATCAGTACGATGCAACTAGACCATAGGATATTTGTTTAAGATTAATGTCATTGTATCTCAAGGTTCTCATTATAGTCTAGTATCTACTATAACCTTTTGATATAACAATTAATCTATGGACATTACCATTAAATAGTGGACATAGAAATATATACACTATAATGGTAACGTATCTTCATGTATATCTAACTGTACACGTGATATGGAAATCAAAAGTACTACATAGTTGGGTCTAGGGCACCCACTATTTCAATAGTAAATACATTTTTGGATTTTAGATTAATTGTGGGATTTTCAAGCTTGTCTTTCATTTTGTTCACCAGAAGATAAGGAACTATGTTCCCACCTACCCTTGTCCTATTGGTTAAGTATAGTCAAAATATTATTGAGCAGCTTATCCATACCGTCCATCCTATAATTCTTAATGAATAATGATAACCTCGGTGTTAAGGATGATAATATGATATTAGTGGATAATTTATTGTCCAAATAGAAGCCTAACTTTGTTAATCAATCAATATACTCCAGCATTTTGAAGCTATGATCACTAGCTAAGCACTACTCTTTGAGTTTACACTGATATATTATAGTGAAAAATCTCATTTATCTTAAGCCTTTACTTCTCCTTCTCAATTGATAGAAGATGATATATCATGGTGTAAGCATATATTTCCTTATGTTTTGTCATCATTTCTCCTAACATATTTGATAGAATTATGAAAATAATATAGGATTCGTCCTAGATAAATCTTCGAAAAGCTTCCTTTTCACTTTTACTTTCTTGGTGAGGTGTTAGAATGACAATATGGGATTCCAACACATAACATAAACCTTTAAATAATAGTGTAGCATATAGATGATTGTACCACTCTTGGATGTTCATGTTGTCGAGGACATGGTCTTTCTCTAGGAATGGTCACAAGGATATCATGGTCAACAAAATTTCCATTTTTTAAAATAATTAAATTGTATTATTAGCACTTTTTTTATTACCAGAATATGTGAGACATAATAAATTTTATTATCTTATTAGTCTCCCACAATTTTATCAAGTCTCAATAGCCCTCACCATTGGACTCAAAATAACATGTCTCGTGGATATTCTAGCGGAAAGGATCCATATTTTCCTTCTCATAACCCATATTATGGCCATGAAAATCATAAGAATGTATTTAGGTTAGAGGTATTTCCAACTTCTAGCTTGTATATCCTTGATCTATTTAGTGGAATCCCCAATCCTGAAATCCTATCTTGGATTTCCTGAATGTTTGCCTCCAAATTTTTATTAAATATACTGTGTCCATTGCACTCAATAAAAATTGGTTAAGTCAACCCAGTATCTTTCTTAAAACTCCCTAATAATTGAAAGTTCCTTTGAACATTGCATAACCGACACTTTAACTATGGTTGTATCTTAATTTAAATAGTGGAAGGAAATTTGACATAATATATACTTGAGGGGTTTTGTTTATTATGCATAAATTTAATTATATTATCTTTTACATGTTTTGTTAATATTATGGGGATTTTATATAATTACTTAACCATGTGTTGATAAAATATTTTACACATAATCTATTTATTTTTTTTATCTTTCATGTCTTGTTATCTTATTTAATTTATGTGATCACATTTAATCATATAAACATGCATCGCATAAATGATAATGATGCATCTGAAAAAATAAAATAAATAAAAAAACTTGATCATGATCTTTCTAATGGTTGATTTATTGAGAAAACAATAAATGAACCTTTGATCCTATGGGAAAAACTAATTGAGTCGGGCTTGGATCGAGTTACGTCATTCCACCATTGACCTTAGTATCTTCTAAGTTGGTTTCACCTCAGCTCAAGTTATAAACCACCTCCTCTCCATGAAGCTTCATCTTTACATATTCTATACTCACACATAGGTGAGGGGAACTAGGGGTATGGGATACATAAATAAAACATGAACACACATATCCTACATAATAAAGGTGGGAGGTATGACACACAATCCTTCATATTTAATTTAATAAAACTTTATCACATAATAAAACTCATGAAATAATATTAAATTAAATAGAAACTAACACATACATTGGTTGGTAAAATTTCATTATCATCTACATATATAAAAAAACATCACGTTTATACAAGATATCATACATTCCAAATCACTCTACTAATTAAGATAAATTTCTCTTTAATTAATAAGTAACGATCTTATTAATTAATTAATTAATTAATTATCATAATTATTATTCCAAACTATCCTACAGATACATGATATAACCATCCGCTTTCATTTTTAAATAAACTAAATTAATTAATTTAATTTAAAATTACTTAAGTATACGTCATGTACTAGAAGCAACGCGACATGTACCAGTCTGAACTACCTAGTGTGAAACCTTGCATCGTCACAGGTTTTGAAAATCAGGGGAAAGTTTAACCTTTTGTTATTGAAATTATTTCAATAGAAAAATGATAAATTCTCCTACAAGATGATCTTGGATAATTTTTATAACAACTATATTGGTCCTAGAATAGGGTGTTTACCTGAGGATGGGATTTTGGTGGAAATATAAGCCATTCAATTTTTGATGGAATATTTTATATTTAATTAATTAAATATTAATTTATTCATGCATGTTCATTAAGTGATATTTTTTAAACAGAGCATTGGATTGATATTCTATCTCCACGGTTGAGTATGGGATAGAGTTTTTTCTTAGTCGAGGCATAAACCCATCGTGAGCACCAAGGTTGGTCTTAAGCCCCTTTTATTTTCTTTTTTCTTCCTTTTATTTTTTCTTTTCTCTTCTCCCTTGTATTGTAGTGTATTACCCTATTGGATTCCCCCTTTTTTATCTTTGATTGATAGAGGAAGATGGAGTGAAGAGGTAAAGGGAGGTAGAGTCATTGCCCAGGGAGCTCGTTCAGAAGTTGATCGGGGCTTAGTGGGTGCATGGCATGGAACTGGTGTGAAGCTCCAATGGGTTTCCACCCAAAGAAAGGCATGTTTTATGTTTTTTTCATAAATCCTAGTAATGTAGATTATTTTATGTTTTTAAATCCTTTTTGGGTTGTTGGGGACCACTTGAGAGTCGATCTATGGGCTTTGGGGAGAAATCGGGTGTTTTGAGCCATTTTGGGGGTTTTCTGTTCAGGAAAACCTGTGTACATGACATGTAGTTCAAAGAAAACGTGTTGTGGGTTCTTCATGTTAAGGGAAGATGGGTTTTTGGGAATACAAACTATGTAGTGGTGACTCAAGGTGTGTTGGGGGTACAAGACCGTGTAGGGCACATGGCCAGATCCCATGTGAAGTATATGGCCAGTGGCCATGCACTATGCTTGGCTGGACCCCGTGTGGGGGTACATAGCCAAGTACATGGATGGGGGACCCCATGTGAGGCACATTACATCTACTGGTTGTGCACATCATATAGTTCTGTGATGTACATGCCGATTGGGGCTAAGGTACATGGGAAGGTACCCATAAGGGGGTACACACCGTGTATAGGGTATATGCCATGTATAGGGTACACACAATGTGTACTTTGAGAAAGTACATGTTGAGTGGCCTATAGAATATGACCAAGGAGGACCCTTTGGGTTACAAACCTTATACCACTAAGTACATAGTGTTTATTTTTTCTCCCTTGGTGTTGTTTGCCTATTTTCCACCCTAGAGTCAGAATTGGAGTTGTGAGAAGTCCATTTTTGAGAATTTTTATGTGTAGATCACAATGGTGGGATCCTTTTGGAATTTAGAGGTCGTCTGGATTGTTTTTTGAATTGAGATATTTTTATAGGATGATTTATTCAAGTTTTGGTTTCATAATCCTCATGAGGGTTGGGTTATGAGTTGTGAGGCTCAGGTGAGGGTTGTAAGATCGTTGATCATCCTGGATCAAGTGTTTCATGGTGATCTGATTGAGGTTCTTTGGGATATCTTCTATAAGTAGGTATTATATAGTATATCTAATGAGATATTGGTTTATACTTGTGTGTCGGGACCGATTACTCAAGTTTAGAGAAATTGAGGTTTAGCTCATATGTTTAAGGATAGGATTTGTTAAAGCCTTTGGGTTAGGTTGATGATGTGTGATAGAGATTATAGTTGGGATCTATTGAGATTATGTTGATACAAGTTTAAGGTACTCTTTAGTATTACCTTGTGTGCTAGTTATAGATCAAGTGACCAGTGGTTTTCATAGTCGGTGATTGAGAATGCATGTGTGGCATGGTTTAGATTGTACTGAGAAGCCCTTATAGGGTTCTGCTTTTGAGGTGTTCATGAGGATCATTTTGAATTCCCTAATTGGTGTGATTTTATTTTTTAATCCCCTTTTGGATTTTTATTGATCGAGGGTCAGTTGGTGGACACTAAGTTCTATTTGGGATGTTTCTGCACTTGGTGTGTACCATGATTTTGGATGAGATAGAGTAACCCCTCATCAAGTTTCCTAATCTTACTATAATCATTGGACTATTTGTGTATATTTAGATGGGCATAGGCCAAGATATTGGGTTAAATAGGGGAGTCCCTATTAGGAAGTCACTTTGTATTATGACCTTGGAGACTATGGGAGCCCTGAGTTTTGGTTTGGCCCTAAGTTGGTTCAATGAGAGCTCATGGAGGCTATTTTTTGGATGAGGAGATTCAGGGGATCATGAGAGGACCTGTTCTTTATTGGTCAAAATTTGATCGACACTTATTGTTCATCTATTTGAATGGTGGGTTCAAGATTTGGGCTGACCCATGTTCTGTTAACATTTGGAAATGATATTTGAGGTAGTTTCTGCTTAGGACATTAGTTTGAGGAGGAGACCCTAAGGATTTTTTGGATCAATTGTTGGCCCTGATTGTTGATCGGGTTTTCTCCTCCATTGGTTGGTTGTGTTTATATGGGCTTAGGGATCTAATGGGAGATCTAGGTGATTAAATTCACCCTCTAGTTTAGTGTGTTCCCTGGATAGAGTTTCTTCAGGATCACGAGGTTTCAACACACTCACGAAGTGGGGTTTTTCTATCATGTATAATTTTTCACTCCCAACCATGTGGATTCTATGCACTCATGGGTTTTTTTTATAGATCTCACCTATTTTTGGGTCCATATATGGTTCCCAATTCATTTTGAAAGAACTTTAGGGCTGAAAAGTTCTATAATTGTGTCAACCTAGATGTTCTTATCACCAGTTAAAATCAAGCTATTGAATTCCAATAGCCTAGTAGATGTTTTTTTTCATGTGGAGACATATGGTTACTCCCTAGGGTTCATAATTTATGACTATTTCATTTAGATGTATTGGATATCCTATGTATATCTGGTATACATGCATAAGGTCATGTGTTTAGGTGATCTACATGTTGTAAATCCTCTAGTGTAGGCTATAGTGGTGGTTGATTTACCTCAGGTGTCAGGCTAGAACCCATGGTTGGTTGTTTTCTTGTTTTTTTTCCCAATTTCTTTTATGAAGTTGTTTTTTAAGCCAAATATTATAAGTATTCGTCTAGGTTGGTTATATCATGTTTACATGCACTTGTTATGATAGTGGATTATATGTTCACTATTGTGGGTGGCCTGCTGATATTTATTTTTCACCCCCTGTATGTTCACCTTGGTGTGCATGAAAACTTGATGTTTTCTCTTAGGTTAGAGGATAGGTTGCATAATGTATGGGTATGAGGCCCAGTGTTACTTTATTGAGTGGATCTACTCATGTGGAATATCACGATCAAGCTGGTGTAGATCGAGGGTCGTGGAGATCGATTATGTGGTTTGGATCAGAGTTGCAGTAGAACCTTTTGAATTTTTTTTTAGTTTCTTTATTTTGTATATGTGTTTCTCCTAGTGGGAGACCATATATTGTATTATTTTTATGATTTGAGTATATAAGAGTATATTACACATTTTATTTATTATAGAATGATTTGGTTTTAGTTATTTATTATGTGTACTATAATGTTTACCCATGTGTATGAGTTTGGTTTTTTTATACTATTATTTTACTCTAACCATAGGGTATAGTATCCCAATTGTATATTTTATACTCTCACTACTATTCAATAGCCTCTATCATTTAGGGAGGCACACTTGAGGCCTTATGGAGAGCCAGATTAGGTGACATGTTAGGTCGAGCCAAGGTAGTTCATTACAAAATGGTATCAGAGTGTGTTTGGTTTTATGATTTGGGGAGTTGGTAGATAGGTGTTCTATAATGTGTTAAGACTTATGATGGATATCATACTAGTGTGTCATGAACACCTTTGTCTATAAGAAGTCAAAGTTTCCAGGGTATGATATTTCTATTCTTGGATTTCATTTTATGTTTGGGTGATTTTACCTAGTGTGATGCACCTAAGTTTGTGGATTTATGGTTTATTCTAGATTTTGGATCTTGTCCAAGGTAAAGATTCTAGTGTTCACGAATCATTTTGAGAATGTAGTATTTGAATGACATATGCATGTTTGTAGTTTTTTTACTGATGGTGGAGGTTAAATTATTTAAAGTGTCTCTAAAAACCTATATGATGTGTCATATATAGATCCTTGGTAGAATTATACTCAACTGAAAATCATGTATATATTTTCTTTTGATGATAGGTTATGTGGATCATGTGACAATATTTAATCTGGTGATGGAAATACAGTCCCGTCATCAAGGGATACATAGAAAATATTGTGGTTTAGTAATGGGATTTGAGTTCCCTATTGGTGGCTTGATGACCACAAGGATGTATAAGAGATCTTTGGATCGAGATCAAGTTTCCTTGAGGTTGTGGTTACCATGAAGTCCTAGGATTTTTTTCCTTGGGATGGAGTTTTTCTTTCCATGTTTTGTCTGTCGAGTCTTGTGGTCGGGACCATGTGCCTGTTATCACCAATGGCTTGGGTGGGCATGGTTGTTATTCCTTGGTGGGTTCATTGAGGTATACTATCACTAGGATGTGGTTAGGCATGAGGATGTTTGGTGTTTTAGAAGTGGAGTACTGGGAGTTCTCCCTGTTGTGTGGATTTCTTGAGAGGACGGGTTTGGCTAGACCCCAGGCCCTGGTTGTTTTGATTGTGGATTAGGTAGTGTAGTGGGAGCATGGTTGGATACTTGTGCTTTTAGATCACCACCTAAGTGGAGGTTGGTTTCATGGTTGATCACGAATGAGTGAGATGCCTCATTTTTTAAGAGGAGTTCTAAGGGTGATCTGGAGTGTTGGAACTAACCTGTGTGAGGTGCATAGTCGATGGTTTTATGAATGCTATCCTAGTTTCTTTAGTTCTTGGATCATATTATCATGATTATTATTGCAATTTTGAGATAGCATTAAGGAAATCCTTGTGGTATAAAGTTCACTATGGGATATTGGAGGTTTTAAGCCTCATTTAAGTGTTTTTTTATCATTGAGGTTGTTGTTCCTAGTGAGATGGGAATAAGAATCGGTTATTATGGTTTTCATGTTGGTTCTCAAGTGTGAGCAGTTTGGATACATCTATCAATTATATTCAATGATGGATATAGCTTGGGTTGTTTAGTTTTTCATTTGGGTAGTGGGGTGATGATAAGAATACTCCTAAGGGGGGAGCATCAAATCAGTTGTTATTGACTATCTGTCTTGTTGGATAGAGTTGTAGAATCCATAAGAATAGTCATTAGATGGTTGATATGCATTGGTTTCACCATTTATTGGGGATATCATGGCTCTTAGTTGACCAGCAAGGCTTCTCGGAGGTGAGAAGAATTTTTGGCAGGGATTTTGTGATGCCTCATGTCATCATGAGTTGTGAAAATCAATAGAAATTTGAAACTTTTATTCCCAAAATTATTTGTGGAAAAATGGTAAACTACATAGTAATATGATCTCAGATAATTTTGTTGACCACTTTTTTGGTCCCGGAATAGGTTTTTTACCCTAGGATAGGTGTTTGGTGAAAATTTGATCCATTTGATTTTTCACCGAATATTTAATATTTAATTAATTAAATATTAATTTATTCATGTGTGTTTCTTGGGTGATAAATTTTAAATGTATTTTCATATTGAGATTTCATATCCATGGTTGATTCCATAATGAGGGGTTTTTTCTAAGCGAGTCATAAACTCGTTGCGGGTGTCGGACATGGGCTCGGGCCCAGGCACCTTTTCTTTTCTTTTTCTTTTTTTCTTCCTTTTTTTTATTTTCTATTATCCCTTATCTTGTCTCATACACACCTATGGGATTCCCACTTTGGGGTCTTCGGATAAGATAGGGAGAGGGATAGAAAAGGGAGAGGGAGGAGGAGGCACTGTCTGGGGAGCTCCTCCAGAGGTAAATCAGGTCTTGTCAGGTGCGTGGTGCAAATCCGGTGTGAATATTTGGTAGTTTCACCCATAGGTAGGACCATATTATTTTTTTCTCTATAAATCCATATAGTGTAGCCTCTTTTAAGTTTTTAAATCATTTTTGGGTTTTTGGGGAAACCTTGAGGATCGATTTGTGGCTTTTGGGGAGAAATCAGGTGTTTCAGGACGTTTTAGGGCTTCTCTATTCAGGAAAACCCATTTAAATGGTGTATAGTTTAGAGAAAACATGTCATGTGTTTTTCTATTCAAGTGATACAGGTTTTTGGGACTAAAAACCATGTGTCTGGGGTACACTCCATGTAATGGCAACTCAGGGTGTGTCAGGGGCACATGGTTGTGTAGGGTACATGGCTAGATCCTATGTGAGGTACATGACCAGCGGTCATGTACTGTTCTTCTCTAGACCCCATGTGGGGGTACATGGCTAAGTACATGGATTGGGGGACCCCATGTGGGGTACAAGCTATGTAGTTTGGAGATATACACATTGAGTGGGGTTGAGTTACATGGGAAAATAACCATGTTGGGATACACGCAATGTATTGGGTACACGTTCCATGTACTTTGAGAAAGTACATGTCAAGTGGAACATGGAGAAGGAGAACCCTTGGGGTTATACATTGTGTACCCCAAAGTACACCCCACGTACTTTTTCTCCCTTGGTGTGTTTTTCCTATTTTCTACCCTAGAGTCATAATTGGACTTGTGATTAGTCCATTCTAAGCATTTTCCCATGTAAATCATGATGATTGAATCCTTTTAGTGTTTATAGGTCATATGGATGGTTTTTTGGACTGAGATATTTTAGTAAGAGGATTTCTTTGAGTTTTGGTTTTATAATCCTCTTGGGGACTGATTTGTGAGCAGCGAGGCTTAGGTGAGGGTTGTAAGCTCAATGATTTTTCTAGATCGAGTGTGCCATAGAGATATATTTGACATTATTTTGGATAGATTCTCGAAGGTGGGATTATGTAGTATCTCTGAGGATATCTTGGTTTATCCCTGTTTATCAGGAATGATTGATCGAGGTTAGATTATTTGAGATTTATCTCTTTTTTTTTATGATTGGAGATGTTGGAGCCTTTGATATGGGTTGATGTCATGGGATTGAAGTTACAGCTGGGAGATATTAATATGATGTTGAGACGAGTCAGAGGGACTCTTAAGGATTCCCTTCTGGGTTGTTTATTGATCTAGTGATTAGTGGTTTCCATAGTCGGTAGTTGATAATGCCCATGTATCATGGTTTATCATGTGTTGAGAATCCCTTGTAGGGTCCTAATTTTGAGGTATTCATAATGACTATTTTGAACGCCTTGTTTGGAATTCTTTGATTTTATATTCCCCTTTGGGCATGTTATTAATCAAGGATTAGTTGGGGCCATTGAGGGCTGTTTAGGATGTTTCTTTACTGGGAACATCACATGATTTTGGATGAGCTAGAGGAATCCCTCATAGGGTGTCCTTCTCTTGTTGTGTCATTTGTTTCATTTGGGTATCTTTAGACAGGCATGGATTGAGAGATTAGTTGAATTAGGTGAGTCCCCAGTAGGACATAACTTTATGTTGTGAACCTAAAGACCATGGGAGCCTCAAGTTTTGTATTGAACCTGAGGTATATCGGTGAGATCTTGTAGTGGCTATTTTGTTGGATGAATCTATGGGATCGAGAGAGGCCTCATGATTTATTATACAAGAGATGATCGATGCTTCTCATTTAGTAGTTTGGATAGTAGGTTTGTGAGTTATACCAACCCACATTCTTTTGGCCTTTGGTTATGATGTTTGAGGAAAATATTTATCAGGAATTTGGTTTGAGGAGGAGACCCTTGGGATACCATGGATTGAGCATTGGCCCTGAGTGTTGATCTGGTTATCTCCTCTATTGGATGGCTATGTTTAGATGGGATTAGGGAGATAATGGGTGATATGGATGAGTGTATCCCCCTTGTATTTGAGTGTTCACCACGGATAGAGTAGCTTCAGACTCATGAGGCGTCGAGGTACTCATGTAGTGGGCTTCATCCATCATGGATGTTTTTTCACTCCTGGTCCCATGAGTGTTGTGTGATCCTGAGTTTATGTATGTATCCTACTTATTGTTTGTTTTATAGTTGGTTCCTGATTAGTTCTACATGAACTTTAGGACTGATATGTTATATATTTGTGTATATCTATATGTTCTTTTCACTAATTCAGATCGTGTTATTAGAGTCCTAGAGCCTGATATATGTGCTCTTTCATGTGGATTATTATGGTTATGCCCTGGGGTATGGCATTCTTGAATTTTTCATTTATACATCTAGGAGATCCTATGTAGATATGGAGAACATGTTTGATATCATGTAGATAGGTGGTCCATGTGCTTTAAATCATCTAGCATAGGCCATAGCAGAGGTGGATTTACCTTGAGTGTTAGGATAGAACTCATGGTTGGCTATTTCTTGTTTTTACCCTCTTATATATAGTTGTTTTTTATGAGAAATATAATTAGTCTTTGGCAAGGATTGGAATATCATGTGTGTATGAACTTGTTATGAAAGCATATTATAGCTTCACCATTGGGGTTGGCATACTGGGACATATTTCTTATCCCCTGTATGTGTACCTCAGTGTGTGTGTAAACCTGATGTCAAATTTTAGGTTGGACCATATGTTTTGTAGTGGATGGGGTTGAGGCCTGGTGTTTCTTGATCAAATGGGGTGACTCATGTGGATTCTCAGGATCAGGATGGTGCAAATTGAGTGTCATGGAGACCGAGTATGTGGTTTGGATCGGAGTTGCAGTAGATCCTACTGTATTTTTTTTATTTTTTTATTTTGTATACATGGTTGTCCCAGTGGGTGAATGTATCTTGTATGCATTGCATGCTTTGAATTTCGATGATTGTATGTTGTATTTCATTTATTATATCATTCTTTTAGTTCAGTTATTTATTATGTATACTATGAATTTTATCCTTGTGTATGAGTTTTTTTATTTTTTGATGTTATTTAACTCTTACTAGAGGGTATATTATCCCCACTATATCTTTTAGACCCTCGCTACTAGTCGGTAGTCTCTTTAATTTTATGAGGTTCTCTTGAGGCCTTATGGCAAGCTAGATCGGGTGATGTGGTCGGTCGAACTAGGATGGTTCATTAAACCTAGTGTCTGGTCATCATCGTGTGTTTTCCACTAACACTTCATGTAGTATTCATAGTGAGTCACATGATTTACACAACATTTACTATCAATTAATGGCACACTGATACGTGTTAATTTACAGTGTGTGACACTTTTAATGCATGTGGAGTACACTGTGTATAATGATGATTATACATGGAAAGTTCAGAATTTAATTTAGAAATTAATTAATAATTTAATATTTATAAAAATTTATCACATGGAATGTACCTTCGATTTATGACACACAAAACACATGGTAATTTGGTTTAATGGTGCAATTAATTTTCTTTCTTTATAAATTAATTTGTGTGGTGTACAGCTTGGGTTGGCATGTACTCTGCATAAACAGGTATGATAATTCTTGTTTATTAATTACACACCACATGTGTATTAATTAGACATCATTTTTATATTAATTATACACCATGTTTGTATGAATTATACATATAAATTATATTAATTAATTACACACCATGTGAGTATTAATTATACACTGTGTGTGTATCAATTAATTATACATTGTTTGAGTATTAATTACACACCACATGTGTATTAATTACACACCACATGTGTATTAATTGATTACATATGTGGTGTATTAATTAAACACCACATCTATTGACCATAATACCACCAAATCATGTGGTATTTCATGGTATGTAGGTGAGTTGTACTCCTTGTAATTCTGCATACTATGTGCCACCTCCAGATGGTAGCTCCATGTGTTCTTCATTTATTCATAGTTATAAGAGGGGGAATGAAAAAATATATCTCAATTTTTTAATTAAATAATCAAAACCAAAATGAAAAACTAAAAAAATTAAAATCTATCAATAAACAATTAAATAATTGTAAATTTAAACATGATCGATCTAATACCACTTGAATGTTCTGGTCGTAGCGGAAGCCGGTCTGAACCATGCCCAACGATTGTTTTTTATTAATTCCCAATGAAAAATCCATAAGAAAATAATGATGAATCATAAATTCTTATGAATAAATCCAAATAAACATGATTAAATAATCCCATAACCAAATAGAGGATTTTTCATGTTAAATTTATAATTAGTTTAACCAATAAGAAAATACTTGGATGTTGAGATCATTATTTGATGAAGATGTCGATACTTCAAACATTTTTCAATTTTTACAAATGTTTTTCTATGTGGTTCCAAAGTAGAACCCCTATATAGGTGATACACATGTGATCCTTGATCTCATAATACCACCAATGAATCTTCAAGTTCCAGCACGGAGGTACCGATTTCCTTACTTCATTCATAGTGATCGCAACAAGTGATCCTTCAACATCAAAGATCGGGTCTCTTATTCTCTTGGTCTTAAAATGTATGAGGATGAAGTGGATTGCATCTCTTAGTCTTGAGAGTAATCCTAGAGATTTTCTTTAGATAATCTCTAGAGAGAAAGGTGTTGTGCATAAAGATTTATTTTCTCTTGAGACCAATTGGTTAACCCTAGAAAATTATATATGTCATGAGTATATAGAGTTAGGGTTTTAATATTGATAATTAAAAAAATCCCTTATCAAATATTAAACTTCATATATTCCCCATGCCAATAATAATATTATTATTATTACTTCATGGAATGCGCTAACCCACACATATGTTAAAAATAATTTTAATAAATCAATTAATTAGTATTTATTTAATTATATTTAATACTTATATAATTTTCATCATTGGCCCCTTGATTCAACCCAACCATATTTATCATCATTTATCAAACCTTAAATAATAAATATTTATTTAATAAATAAATATCATTATTTTATTCATATGATAAATAAATAAATATTATATTCATGGTCATGTGAATAAATATTTATTTTAATATTCACATAACTAAATAAATATTATTTATTACCTTACAAATAAACAAGAGATATATAAATTTTATATATTCATGTAATTAACAATACAAATGAATATTTTTTTTAATATTCAACTCACACATTTTTTTTTTGAATAACTGATTTTGAACTAATGCGATCAATCATACCTGAATAATTATTAAACCACAAGTTAGGAATAATCATTATTTCAAACTTTTAAATTCAAATTTATATTAACAGAATCATAGATACACTTTGTGTGTAACCCTCTAGGCCTCTTCTTCAGTGGCATTAGGTGGGATTTTCTAAAGTCCAATATCAGTGTCTAGAAACACTTAAAGGTACCCATAGATGAAGAAGTTAATGTCTCAATTATGAAAACCACATGAAAATGCTCACTATATAATATAATATCATTTTCTCAATATCACATCAAGCTGGTTGCATACTTCTTCCATCTACCTATACACTACTAGAATTCTAGGTATTTGCGACAGGATCTCGTCGCAAATAAGCTTTAGAGACGGGGTCCCGTCGCAAATAGCCTGTTGTAGAAAATGTCGTCGCAAAAAATATTATTTGTGACGGGCCCGTCGCAAATAATTTTTTGCGATAGGCCCATAATCCCGTCGCAAATACTTTTTTGAAAATATTTATTTAGACTATTTGTGATGGGACCGTCGTAAATACTTTTTAAAAAAAAAATTATTTAGTCTATTTGCGACGGGAACCCATCGCAACAGATCCCGTTGCAAATAATAAATAAATTAAAAATAATAATAAAATTATGATTATTGAAAAATTAATTTTAATATTATTAAAATAATAAAAAAAATAAAAAATATTAAAATTCTCAATATTCACAAAAAAATATAAAAAATCATAAAATGTTATTATTATTATTATTATTATTAGTAAAATAAACAAACATTTAAAAAAAATACTAAAAAAATATATTTAATAAAATTATGATTAATGAAAAAATAATATTAATATTATTAAAATAAAAAAAAAATAAAAATTATTAAAATTCTCAATATTCACAAAACAAATTGTAAAATATTAAAAAATAAATTATGTAATATTCGTACCAATATAAAAAACAAAAACTGTAAATAGTTCATATTACAACAAATGTTAAATTCAAAATTTTTTAACATAAAAAAATCACTGGGGGTCATCTTCTAGAGGAGGTGGAGGAGCTGAAGGAGATGGTGGAGGAAACTTCATCCCTAAACTACGAGTCAGACGACGCATGTACTCCATATGCTCGTGATGCTGCTGCTGCCATCGACGCATCTCCTACTTGTGCTGCTGCTTCCGCTGCTGTTGCTGCTGACACATCTCTTCTTGCTGCTTCTGCAAACTCTCTATAAGGTCATTCTGAGCTCGGAACTTCTCCTGATACTGTGAGGCAGAAGATGATGCCTCTCCACGAGCTCCTCTCGAGCTGGACGCCGACATCACAATAGTACCATAATAAGTACCAGGAGTCACATAAGATTCGATACCAACTACTCGGCCCTTCTCAAAGCCATACTGAGTCGCCTGCATCCATGCCGCCTTGTCGAAATGGTGGGCACTGGTCTGATCAGTCGCCTCGTCCTGACCCTCAACATGTGTCTGAGAGGTCGCAACCTCATATGAATCCTTCAATTCCAATTTGAAATTAAAATTGTGAAAATATTATATGCAGTTAATTGTCAAACTAAAAAAAATAAGACTAACCACAATCTGATGCTGGCGATCACCTCTAATCTCTCTGGTGGCTAGATCACGATACATCCTCTGATAAACATCATACTCTGTAATATCGGGATGCTCAACTTCCTATAAGAATATAAAATAAACTGTTTATATTTGAAGTTATATAAAATATTTAAAAAAAATACTTACCAGATGCTCTCTATGTGTACTGAATGTATGGCTACCAGCTTGATGCGTCACCTCCTGTCTTCCCTGGTTCTGCCGACCCAATGAAAACCTCCTCTGAAATACACCACCCAACCAGTATGCACATAATCCATCCCAAACCTGAGATGAAATGTACTCTGGTCGGTGGGCTCTACACGACTCATCAAATACCGTCACTCCTGCTTTCTTAATGGTCATCTTTCTCAAATTGTGCAAAAACTGACGCAAACACTCATGTATATCCACCTCCCATGTTGCATGGATATCGTCATTCATGCTATCATCTATGGGATACCATAAACCCTGCAAATAATTTATAATATCAAGTTATTAATAAAATAAATTTCAAAATAAATATTATTTATTTACGTACCAGCCAATGATTGTACATACTGAGCTGCACATCAACGGGAATCTGTTCCCATGTGATCCATGGCTGAGAAAAATAATTGCGCAAGATAGCGCTCCCCTGTCCAACAACTACATGTACAAAACTATGAAAAAATAATAAATAATCAAACAATTAGTATATATATAAATAAATTAATGAAATCTAACTAAAATATACAGGTTTCCATACATTCGTGTGCGTGGATTGAAGCCAAGACGTGGACGTTGCTCGTGGATAGGGTCAGGAATCATCAGTCGCGCAAGACCGCACCCCCTCTACGTACCTCCTAAACCACCAGTAGGCTGAGGGTTAGATGATCCCACATCCCCCTCATCCAATGGTAGCTCAGCCTCCTCTAACTCACCAAGTAGATCAGAGTCCATCTGAAACACAAAATGATTGTTGTTAGCAGATAGTTGAAAATAACTATTATATATAGATATATATTAGTTATGATCATAACCAGCATTTAACTGTGTCAATGTTCACCTTCATCATCATCTTCATATCTGATGATGTCAATGTCTTCATATTCCTCCTCGGTATCATCAATATCCATATGAGTTTCACTTTCATCATCGCTTGTCATTTCAAATTCATTTGTAACATCATTAACATCTTTTCACCATCGACCCTTAATTGTGGGGTGTCATCATTGATATTCACATTTCTTTGTGAAAAATATGTATTTTGAGTAGTCTCTTGAAAAATTTCAATTCCTTCCACTTCATTGAAACCACATTTAGTTTGAGTAAATTGATTTTCCCGAGATTTCATTTTTATTATTCTCCACCAATCACTCAGGTCTCTTGAAGTAGCACAATACTTTGTGTAATAAATTTGATGTTCCTATTGAGCCAGTAAAAATGGTTCATTTAATACAATAAGACTTTTATATTTAATATCGACAATTCTATGAGTCGGATGAACACGCAAGCCTCTCTCAGTATCCAACCACCGACATTTAAACATCATTATGTAATTATATCCAAGATAACATAGTTCAATAATTTCATCCAGAATGTCGTAAAAGTCAACTTCATTTTCTCTATGATGCGATCCTCTCAAAAAAACTCCATTGTTCATTGTTTATTTTTGATCCCCCATATGCACGTGTATGAAATTGAAAACAATTCACCACATATCCATTATAATATTTAACCATTTTGGATGGTGGGTTACTCAATATACACAGTCACTTATCAATTTTATCAGCATGTTGAGACACCTACAAATTTGTAAAACAATTATAAATATAATAAATAGTAAACTGAATTGATATTAAACCATCAATAATTTATATTACCAGTTTTTGAAACCATTGAGAATTTTTTTTGTCTGCGTTCTTCAAGAGAAGCTGCTGTAATTTTTGGAAGTTGTTTCTTGATATGATTATCATATAACCTACAAATAAAATAAGTTTACATATTGTAATAGAAATTATAGAATAAGTGATAGAAGCACTCATAGTACAAATGTTTTCATTTCTTCACAGTTGAGAATAACATATGTATGAGCTCTGTGATGTTCATCATTTGAAAGCTATCGTTCTTGAACTCCACCGAAGCCAAGATTTGGCTGATTAAAAACTGATAATTTATTTTCCATTTCATCATTAACATTTCCCTTGTTCTGTCCCATGCAGTTTTATTTTGAGGGATATTCAGATTTAAAATAGTGAGAGAAGAAAAAATCAATTTCCTCTTGAAAATAATCTTCAGCAATTGAGCCTTCAACATATGCTTTGTTACCTACTTTTTTCTTCAATTTCTGCATGCATCTCTCAAATGAGTACATCCATCGAAACTATACTGGACCTCCAAATTTAGCTTCATGTAGAAAATGTAATATCAGATTTCCATTGAGTCAAAGAAAGCAGGCGGAAAGATTTTTTCTAGTTTACATATAGTTACAGCAAAATCTTCTTCCAGTTTTCTTAGCACATTGTAGTCTATTGTCACTATACAAATGTCTTGAAAAATATATGATATGTCTGTTATCGAATCCCAAATCATAGAATTCAGTAAACCTCTAAATCCAATCTGCATAAGTCTTTCCATTATAACATGACAATCATGACTTTTTAATCCGATAATATGAACATTCTTAACACATCTACCCAAATTGGAAGCATAGCCATCTGGAAGTCTTAAATCTGCAATCCACTGACAAAATAATAAGAGACTCTCTTTGAATAGTGTAGAAGCTTCTTTTGGCTTCATTGACCTCTGTGATATGACATTTTCAAATAGTTCAAGTTTTGGTCTCCTGTAAATTTGGGCAAGATCTAATAGTTCTTTTACAATATCTTTGGTCTTACCTGGTGTATCCAAAACTGTATAAAATAAATTATCAAAACATTTATTCTCAATATGCATGACATCCAACATGTGGCGGACCAACAAATCTGACCAATATGGGAGATCCCAAAAAATTCTTAGTTTTATCCAATTATGTTCTTTCCCAAAGCCATGAATTTTCTGTTGGTTTACTGTTGGCTCAAATGTGATGGGAGGTAATGAAAATACAACTGATTTTAACTCTGTACCTGAGATCATTTTTGGAGGTTCATCCCTTTCAATTGTGCCTTTTCTAAAATTAGATTTGTTCCTTCGAAAAGGATGATCGGTTGGAATAAATCTGCGATGACAGTCAAAATAGAAAGGCTTTTTTCCATTGACGAGCATAAAAGATTTGTTGTCTTTCATACAGTAAGGACATGATTTCAGACCATGTGTACTCCAGCCAGATAATATGCCATATGCCGGAAAGTCACTAATCGTCCACATCAATGCAGCTTTTAATGTGAAATTTTGTTTCGTAGCAACATCATATGTACTAACACCATTACTCCACAATACATTTAACTCATTAATCAATGGTTTCAAATAAACATCAATATTATTTTTCGGATTTCCTGGGATTAATAAGGTCAAAAAGATATAGGGCTCATTCATCAATATCCATGGAGGTAGATTGTACGGAGTTATAAAGACAGGACAACATGAATACTAACTACCATAAGAACCAAACAGATAGAAACCATCAGTAGAAAGACTCAATCGCACGTTTCAGGATTCTAAAGAAAAAGACGGATGTAGACGATCAAAATGTTTCCATGAATCACCATCAGATAGATGATTCAAGATTTTACCAGTTGAAATATTAGTTTTGTGCCATGATATCATTGACAATGTGTTATGAGACATAAATAAACATTTCACCCTAGGTGTAAGGGGGAAATATCTCAACTATTTTATAGGAATCGATCCAGACTTCCCTGGTTGAGCTTCTTTATACCTCGATTGTCCACATGTGGGACAACTATCCAACGACTCATTTTCACCAGAATATAAGATGCAATCATTTTCACATCCATGAATCATTCGATAACTAAGGCTTAGATTATGAACCAACCTCTTGCTTTCATATTAATTTGTAGGCAACACATTTCCTTCAGGTAACAGTGTTTTAACGAAAGAAAATATCCGATCAAAACAGTTGTTTGACATTGCATTATCTGATTTAATAGCCATAAATTTTGCAACCGCTTCTAATTTTCTTATCTTGCAACTAGGATATAATACATCCCCAACAGACCTCAAAAAATCATAAAATTCGAATGGTGCCAAATCAGGAGTTAAATCAATATCATCATGAGTTTCAGTTTGTTGAACAGATGGACCTGCAACATCATGTACTAAATTTTGGAACTGTGATGGATCTAGAATCAAGTTATTAGTATCTTCTCTGGAACTGCGTTCACCGTGTTGATACCAAAAAATATAATCTGGTTGAAAACCAAACCGCAAGAGATGTCCCCCAACCTTGTCAAATGTGTCAAACGTTCTCAGAGCACATTTTTTACAAGGACACTTAATTGTGTCTTATGAAACATATTCTGGTTTTGATGATGAAAATGCTAAGAAAGCTTCAACACCCTCAATATATACAGGATTTAAATCAGAACCATTTGTATTTCTGCGCTGATTTATCCAAGCACGATCATCTAATAATGACTGATGTCGACTTCGTTGTTCTATATTTTTCTAAAAAATATAAAATCATCATTGTTTTTGAATAATTTGAGATTATAAAAACACTATATGAAAAAAGAAGATAAATAATTACTACTACTTCTTAATAATTACCATTAATTAAGGGCGACACAATTTCCAGTGGATTGACAGCTACTCTTTTGTCTGACAGCTCATTTACTTTCATCTTTCTCACACTGAAATCACAATGAAGAATGTGGTCGGAGGTACGCATATTCATTCTTGTATGCACGAGAATGAATATGCGTAACTCCGACCAGATTCTTCATTGTGATTTCAGTGTGAGAAAGATGCAAGTAAATGAGGCCTCAGACAAAAGAGCCTCCTTTTTGTCGATGAATCGTCTTCTTCCAACTGTCACTACCTGAAAACATTATAAAAAATATGATCCTATGAATGCATATCCAATCTCGTGCATACAAGATTGAATATGCCCATATAGCAGCACATTTTTCATAATGTTTTGAGTCGGTGAGAGTTGAAAGGAAAAAAGTCATCAAGAAAAAGGAGTGTCGTCAATCCATTAGAAATTGTGCCAAGTTCTTAAAATTTATTAAAATTTCTTTCTAACTGTTCCTAACTGATCCTAACTAATTATTACTAATTATTACTATTTATTACTATTTATTACTATTTATTACTAATTATTCCTATTTAATACTAACTATTCTTATTTATTACTAACTATTCCTATTTATTACTAACTATTCCTATTTATTCCTATTTATTACTAACTATTCATATTTATTACTAACTATTCCTATTTATTACTAATTATTCCTATTTATTACTAATTATTACTATTTATTACTATTTATTACTAATTATTACTATTTATTACTAATTATTCCTATTTATTACTAATTATTCCTATTTATTACAAACTATTACTATTTATTACTAACTATTCCTATTTATTACTAACTATTCCTATTTATTACTAACTATTACTATTTATTACTAATTATTACTATTTATTACTAATTATTACTATTTATTGCTAATTATTCCTTTTTATTACTAATTATTCATATTTATTACTATGTATTCATATTTATTACTAACTATAACTATTTATTCCTAAATATTACTATTTATTACTAACTATTACTATTTATTCCTAACTATTACTATTTATTCTTAACTATTCCTATTTATTACTATTTATTACTATTTATTCCTATTTATTCCCATTTATTCCTATTTATTCTTATTTATTACTATTTATTATTATTTATTACTATTTATTACTATTTATTACTAATTATTACTAATTATTACTAATTATAACTAATTATTACTAATTATTACTAATTATTTCTAATTATTACTAATTATTTCTAATTATTACTAATTATTCCTAACTATTCCTAATCATTACTAATTCTTTTTAATTCTTCATAATTCTTCCTAATTATTCCTAATTATTCCTAATTATTCCTAATTATTACTAATTATTACTAATTATTACTAATTATTACTAATTATTCCTAATTATTACTATTTATTGCTATTTATTACTAATTATTTCTATTTATTACTAATTATTAGTATTTATTACTAATTATTGCTAATTATTGCTAATTATTACTAATTATAGCTAATTATTACTAATTATTGCTAATTATTCCTAATTATTGCTAATTATTGCTATTTATTTCTAATTATTGCTAATTATTGCTAATTATTGCTAATTATTCTTATTTATTAGTAATTATTAGTAATTATTAGTATTTATTACTAATTATTAGTATTTATTACTAATTATTAGTATTTATTACTAATTATTATAATTTATTACTAATTATTACAATTTATTACTAATTATTACAAATTATTACTAATTATTGCAATTTATTAGTAATTATTACAATTTATTACTAATTATTACTAATTATTACAATTTATTAGTAATTATTACAATTTATTACTAATTATTACAATTTATTACTAATTATTACAATTTATTACTAATTATTACAATTTATTACTAATTATTACAATTTATTACTAATTATTACAATTTATTACTAATTATTACAATTTATTACTAATTATTACAATTTATTACTAATTATTACTAATTATTACTAATTATTACTAATTATTACTAATTATTACTAATTGTCTGTATTTATTACTAATTATCTGTATTTATTACTAATTATCTGTAATTATTCCAAATTATTCTTAATTATTCCTAATTATAACTAATTATTCCTAATTATTACTAATTATTCCTGATTATTACTATTTATTGCTATTTATTACTAATTATTGTTATTTATTACTAATTATTGCTCTTTATTACTAATTATTGCTAATTATTGCTAATTATTACTAATTATTTCTAATTATTACTAATTATTGCTATTTATTCCTAATTATTGCTAATTATTCCTAATTATTGCTACTTATTGCTAATTATTGCTAATTATTGCTAATTATATGTATTTATTAGTAATTATTAATAATTATTAGTATTTATTACTAGTTATTACAATTTATTACTAATTATTACAACTTATTACTAATTATTATTAATTATTCCAATTTATTACTAATTATTCCTAATTATTCCTAATTGTTACTAATTATTACTAATTATTCATATTTATTACTAATTATTCCTATTTATTACTATTTATTGCTATTTATTACTATTTATTGCTAATTATTGTTAATTATTGCTATTTATTGCTAATTATTGCAAATTATTACAAATTATTGCTAATTGTTCCTAATTATTCCTAATTATTAGTATTTATTACTAGTTATTAGTATTTGTTACTAATTATTACAATTTATTACTAATTATTACAATTTGTTTCTAATTATTACAATTTTTTAGTAATTATTACAATTTATTACTAATTATTACTAATTATTACTAATTATTACAATTTATTATTAATTATTACAATTTATTACTAATTATTACAATTTATTACTAATTATTACAATTTATTACTAATTATTACAATTTATTACTAACTATTACAATTTATTACTAATTATTACAAATTATTACTAATTAGTACAATTTATTACTAATTATTACAATTTTTACTAATTATTACTAATTATTACTAATTATTACTAATTATTACTAATTATTACTAATTCTTACAATTTATTACTAATTAATACAATTTATTACTATTTATTACTCATTATTACTATTTACTACTCATTATTACTATTTACTACTCATTATTACAATTTATTACTAATTATTACAGTTTATTACTAATTATTACAATTTATTACTAATTATTACAATTTATTACTAATTATTACAATTTATTTCTATTTATGACAATTTATTACAATTTATTACTCATTATTACTATTTATTACTATTTATTAATAATTATTAATATTTATTACTAATTATTAGTATTCATTATTATTTGTTACCAATTATTATTAATTACTACAAATTAATTACATACATTACTAATTATTGTTAATAATTATTAATTACTACTAATTATTAAAAATTAGTACTAAAAATTTCAAATTATTAGTACAAATAAATACTCATGAAAAAACAATTTAAATTTAATTTAATTACAACTAATCAATAATAATAAAAACTAACATAAAAAATGAAATAAATAATAAATTAAATAAAACATAAATACCTTTAAGCTTGATTTTTTATTGATGTAGACGACTTCACAACTTCTTCGTGAACAAAAAAATTAACTTAGAAAAATTTTCCTTCTAAAATCAGAGTTCAGAGAGAAACAGGATCTAAGAATTGAGGGGAATGAGAGGAAAAACGGATGGGGGTATATATAGGTTAGATTATTTGCGACGAGACTATTTGTGACGGGACCCGTCGCAAATACCTACGTCCGCATTAATTACTGTCGGCGGATAAAAAGTTATTTACGACGGGACTCGTCGCAATTAGTCCCTTCCGACACACCATTTGTGACGGGACGACATCCCGTCGCGAAAAGCTATTAACCGCTGCCGGGTATTTGCGACGGGGCCCGTCGCAAATAACCTTCGCGCGGTTTGGCGCGCTAACCGTGCCAAACTTTTTGCGACGGGAGACGAAATCCCGTCGCAAATAATTGGTTATTTGCAACGGGTCGTTACCCCCGTCACAAATAACCTCTTGGACGGACTTTTTGCGACGAGATTTATTCCCATCGCAAAAAATCCTTTTTCCCGTAGTGATATACTCGGTGACTATCTGAAATAAACCCATCAATACACCATTTCCATGGATTTTAGTTCAATGGTTTCATTCCAATCAAAGGTTCAAGATATCATCTTCCATAAAAATAAAAGGTCAAAATCCTTTCATGACTTATTCGCTAATAACACATCATTTATGATGCACCCAACATATCTTGCTTCACCATGAACATATGATTTCATAATTTTTGGAAATACATCAAAGTATGTGAGTTATAATATGAATTAATAATCTTAAAGTCTAAGGATCATTGCACACATTTGTAGATAGGAATATCCAATGACATGTAAAGATATGGAATTCCTAATTGCAAGTCTATTCTCATAACCACCTATCTTAGTGATTACCAAGTGTGAACGCACCTGATAGTCAAACATAATTTGTTTCATGTCAAATAATTTTATCCGACCAAAGAACATATATTAAAGAATATTATCATAGCATTTCAAGGATATATTTATAGAGGGGAAATATTATGTCCTTTCAATGAGATAGATACTCTTGGACATTATCACTTTAATCTAACATAGAATAATTGATCATCATGTGATACAAAATACATTAAATATTCACATCTTCGAATATATATAGGTAATATAAAGTAAAAATTAGTTGGTTCTAGGGCACCAACACCAAAAAAAGTCCATAATCATAGCCTCGATCTCAAGGTTTCTAAAAACATGGAGGAAGCACTATACCTCCAAGTAAAGTCCAAAAATTGTTAGATTTGTACTCATATTCCAAAGTATATTCCTCAACATGAACTTAGAAGTATTCTACCTAAAGCATGGATCTCTATATATGAAAAGTCTAGAGAGGTGATCCAACTGATTCATTCAACAGAACCATCCTTCTTATGCAAGAAATATGGAAGCATTGAAATCTCATTTCAAAGAGATCCACATGAGTTACCTGCATCCATATATAGTATTAATATTATTGAATAAACTAATGTTCCTCTCTATCTTTCCAATCTAGGTTTCCCAATTCACCACTTTCATGAAAATAAAAATTCAACCCATACATTTAGGGATAGGGATCATATCTTCTTTGATATATTCTCATGAAGGACCATGCTAGATTTAATAGTGAATAAGAACCTAAAAAGGGAAAAATCTAAGAGGCATTCATCTAAAAAGGTTATTGAATAAAGTTACAAAATCGGTGATCATATATTTGATCTCCTAGTAAAACCCACGGGTAATAACTTTGAGTATTATGTTCTTTAATCTAGATATGTTGAATGGAAAATGAAATATTTTCTAGAAATAAACATGTTCTAGATGATTGATTTTCCATATAAATAATTTAAAACTAAAAATTATAGTCATTCATAGAATATAAATAAACCAACTACATATCAATATAATGGGACAACTCGTTCACTTACACCAATAGAAGAAACACTAAATTAGAAATATGAGAATTCTCTAGCTAAAAACATAGCCTTATGAAAGATTGTGGAAAGTCAAGCTAAGTTTCTCAGAGTTATGACATCTTTTTTGGAATATTCTAGCATCCTAAGATAAGAACTATAGTGAAAAATATATTCCTTGCATTATAAGATCATCCAAATCACACATTCAATGGATTTAACCGATCCAAGAATTATAATAAAAATAATATCTTAAACATATTAAATACTAATTGCGCTCTATCTAGAATCAACCCTAGCAGAACCCTTATCCAAAACCCACACTATCATACCTAATGATTTTTTCCAATTATTCACAACCATTACCTTCCTTCTTCTTGAATGAACTAAACCCCTTAATAGTGTTTTGTTTTTACCAAATCCATAATAACACCCACAAATAGATAAAGATCCCTTAAAAGTAAATATTTTGAAGTATAAGTGACCTCCTTCACCTCCAGCAAGGGATTCTTCTAGGTCACCATCACCTCCTCTTCCTCTAGGTACGACTGATTTTTTATCCCCACATATAGTGATGAATGCTATAAGTGAGTTCCCTCTTTAACAAGTCTAATAGAGACCAAAAAATAAGGTTTCACCATTAAATCTCTGTACATCCTTATGGGTCCAAGTTTCTGATTCAGAAGATGAATACATTTTCATTCTTGGACTCATATCAGAAGAAGAAGAGGATGAAGCTAAGGAAGTCTTTATGGATAATTCAACTAATGGTCCTATAGTAGATGTTCCAGATGAAATTTTTCCCAAATAATTCATTTCCAACAAACCAACATGTGACTCCCATATTACATTTTCCATTAAACACATACCCTCATTATAATTTAGGGATAAGATCTTTAAAATTTATGAATGGTGTACTAATTAATTACTCCATTATAAGGAAAATGTGGCCTCAACCATCACCAAATTTGTTATGAGACTATATGGTCAACTTCAACCATGGTGGATCTCCCTTGGAGAATACCAACAACTTCAGATAAAATATATACCTACAATTTATGCATAGATCATAGTGATTCACAATGTGTTTCTTAGAAATTGAGATCATGACGCCTTCTAGATCATAGAATAATTGTAGTGACCTCGATTTTTGAATAAAGAAGAGTTGTCTTGTTTCAATGTTTTGGAATCCTGAGTCTTTAAGAGGGGTAAAATAGTAATTTTCACCCTAGAAAATGAACTCATAAAAATTTTTGTATGGTTCTTTTGGTTCCAAGGCTTTTACCCTTGGGATAGAATTTGAAGAGAATCTAAGTCAAGAGATTTATTTAGGATATTTAATATTTATTAAATAAATATTATTCTATTTAGTTGTTTCAAACACTAATATCAACTAAAAAATATTTGGATGGTAATTCTAACTCTAGGGTTTATTTCGAAATGGGGGGTTTTACCTGGGTGGGGTATATTTATCATTTTGGGTATTGGGCCCCAGGTCGGATCCATTTAGAAGGGATCCCTTTTTAATTAATTACGGTTTTAATTACCCTAACCCTATTCCCCACCCTTAATGGATAGAGACCATACCCCCCCAATTGGTGATGAGGTACCAAGGGAGATGAGGAAATCTAGAGGAGCTTCTCAGAGGCTATCATAGGTGCAGATTAGGGTGTGGTGATCATGGATCAAGAATCTTAGGAAAGCAACCTTAAAGAATTGTCAATTCGCCGTATGTTTGGGCTTGTTATTTTCAATTTTGCCTCATTTTTATTCATAATTTGTTTCTATTTCATTTTATGAGAATTATATTTATTTTTGTTTGTCTCATGATTGGTGATCAATTGACTTCCGAGAGTTTTGGATGTAATCAAACTATTTGAAAGAATTTTGTGTATGTAATTTCCAACTATACAGTGTGTAGTCTCAAGAACATGTATTTTGAATTTGATTGGTTCATCTCAAGTTGGATACAAATTCTGCATGGTGTTTAGGCTTGGTGTACATTCTGTGTAGGGCCCTAGGGTGAACGACACGGGGTTTGTCCATATACACGGACAAACACCCCATGTGAGGTACATGGATTGTACAAGTACACACCATGTCAGTTTACATGACACATATTCAGTTAGGGTACATGCCTAGAGTAGGGATTTGGGTAGACATGTTTTTATTTTCCATTTATCTAGGATTTGTATATTTTTTCACCATAGAGCTGGTTTTAAAAAAATGAGTAGTCCATTCTATGTATCTTTCCATGTAGAACATGGTAGTTGGTCTTATTATCTATTAGATGTTATTGGAGATATTTTTAAAGGTGATTTGTAGATTTTAATCCCTTGTTTATGATGAAAAGTTTCATATGATAGAGTGAAGAAGGTAGACTTATTGAGGCACATTTAGGTGATGGGCATGGGACCCTCACTTGTTCTCAGAGATCGGTACCCTCGGAGAGTTTCTGGTGGTTATGGAATCCTCATAAAATGAAGAGCCATAGACACTAGGTGTTTTTATAGGATTGAGTAGTAACCTCTTCCCAACAGAGTAGTTTTATGGGACCTAAATAGATGAGGGACTCGTGGAGTTTCCCCCTTCTTCCCTTGTACCCCACAGTTAGTATTGGTGTATATGGTTTGGTTTTATAGGTAAGATTATTTGGATTCTCACTCCCTAATTGTAATGGCCTCTATGGCCAGCTTAATTTGGAAAATAGACATCTTCTCTCTCCCATGTTACACCTTGAGTTATGACTGGGTAAGATGAAGCAGTGGTAAAATAGTTTTCTTCATAGTGCCTTCAACTAGATAATTAGTTCATATTTTTGTGTGTCATTGGAAGTGAAAAACCTATTATTCGGATATTTTTCCTCATGTTTTTATGCTAGAGGATAGTTACAGTCCATCCCTCACATTGGTGGAGCTTTCACTCCCCTAGAGACGCGGGGTGTGGGTTCTTCATGCTTGTTCTAGGTTTCTCGAATCTTCATCTCTTAGAGGTGTGGGATTTTCTCTCATGGATAAAATTGGTACTCTTCATGGTTGGTCCCACCCCTTTGGAATATTCGTTCTATTAGCATGGTGTTGGTATTTGTTCTTTAGCATAGAAAAATTGTTGTATGGGGTTGGTATCCCCTTAGTCGGTTTGTGTGTTCTGGTGAGGCATGGGTCCCCCATGATGAGGGTGGATTTCAAGGATTTTTGATGGAGATAGTTAATATATATAAATTATTTGTGAGATAAGTGGATTTTGGAACATGGGGTTCTCTAATACCCCCCCCCAAAGTGTGTTTCCTAGAGAGGAGTTGGTTTGGGTAGTGGTTTATCTTCTGATTGATGACACTTTCTCACTTTGAGTTCATCTAGGATATTGGGATTATATCTTAGGTTCTAGTTGGATGAGGATATGTTTCTCCCCTTTGGTTTTCAGGATCATGGAGTTTCTAAATAGAGAGGGGTGTGCACTCTTCCTTGAAGTGATAAAGTGAGTTGGGAACTGATAGTCATGTGCTTTGGTGAGATTATTGTATCATGGGTCCTCATTCAGGGAACTATGGAATGGTGGTAATTTTAATTGCACACTCTATGAGTTGGGAAGAAGTTCTGGTGAGGATATTTTGGTTCATAGTTAGTTGTACCATTATTATCTTGTAATCTCACTAGATCCATAGGTTTTATTAATGTGTGGTGATGTGGTCCTCATATGTGTATTGATTGGGTTTAATAATCTATGTTACAGTTGAGTAGGGAGTTGTATTACTTAGTGGTGTGAGGATTGTTCATGGAGTCCTTGGTCGATGGTGTTGGGAGAATTATTAGATTATTCATGGATTTACCTTAAGGGATTGGATGGTCAGCTTCTTGAGTGATGGATTGGTAGATTCTCCCCCAGGTTTTCTCTCTTTCCATGTTTGAGTTGGGAGGCATTTTAGATCATCCTCTATGACAACCAGAACTATTATAAATAGAATTCTCCTTTTTATTTAAATAAATGTATTATTATATAATATGGTTATAGAAAACACAAGAACTTGTTTTTTTATTATATACAGTTAGATTTAAATGACCATTAAGTATCATTACTGTTGATAATATCATTGTTTAATAGTGATCGCATGATTAGTATAAATATAGGGTTTTAACAAATCCAATAATCACAGACAAAGGAAGTGATGGCCTAAACTAGTAGGATCATACCCTATGAAGCCCATTTATTGGATATTATAAGGGAATATCATTTTTTTTATTTTCCAAAGACCAATACCAATCTGATATCCAACAACATGAGCATGAGAGAAACTGTTTATGGGAGAAGTTCAAGCTCATCGAGATCACGACTCAAACCATGTTCGTCGAATGGCCCCATGAAATCCCCACCATCATGAACCTTACTCTTAGGGTGTATGATGGTATATTAAATGTATATGTATAAAGACCCTAACAATATAAATATGTACATTATTTTTATAGAATAATGAATATATTTTTATCCTATTATTGTTACTTTGTAAATGATTTTTAAAGAACAAATTGTATTTTTAGTTAATATTCAAATTCAATTAATGAATTTATACATTAATGGATTTTTGAAATAGATAATATTTTAATGTAATATTATTATTAAATAATATTTTTCAAATATAAATGATCATATAATTTTTATGATGTCAAATGTGATTTTTATAAGGGTTCAAAAAAAATATTATTGTAAAAAACCCATCATTTTCAATAAACGTCGGTTTTTATTTTAAAAGTGAAAATTCACATATTTAGAAAATTATTTAGATAAAATGAATATTATTTTTGGAATCAGGATTTCAAATTTATCCAGTGGTGAAGTTTTTATAATTTTTTGAGATAGTCAAATTTTCGAGTAAAAAATAAATACTATATAAATATAGTTTGTGTTTTATGACATAATAATGAACCAAATGTGATGTAATAATTAATATAATTGGGATAAACGACCAAATATATGTTTTAACTTTAAAATAATGTGATTTTAAGTTTATTTTATTTATTTTTTTAAATCCATTATGAATCCTCCAAGACTTATAATATATTTTAAGATTTTAAAGTCATTTCTGTAAGAGGGTGACTCACCTCCGCATAACCAATAGTAATATGTTAATAATTTAGTCCCTATTACTTATGAAATAAATTAAAACACTCCCTTTTTTCAGAAACCATGGGAAAAAACTATGGGATGGTTTGTGGTTTTGGATATTTTATTATGTAGAGTCCAAAACCTAAGTAATAAAGAAATCCCCCTCCTTTCCTATATAAACTCACCCAAGATCCCATTTATCTTTACTAAAACTCCTTGGATCATGTAAAAATTATTAACTCTACTCCCTATAGTCTTCACAAGTCTCCCCAAATCTCTCAAAAATTCATTCCCAAGCCTTTGGAGTCACACATTCAAGTAAGGGGACATCATCTTCCACTCTCCTCTTTTATCAAGCACTCCTTTTATGTTATGACTTTTAATTTTCATTTTCCTATGATGGGTTATGATATTAAATATTTCCCTTAATTTCCATTTTATTTATAAATGATTATATATTCTTTTCACTCCCATAATTCTCCCATGATCCTTTATGTACACCCGTTACCATGCCGAAATTTTGTAATGATTATTTTCTCTATTCATGTTTCTTTATTACCTTGTACCTTCTATTTCCAAAATTATAATGTTTGGATATAATTTTCCATTTCCATATTACTGAAAATATTATTTCCAAATAATGATAGACCCCTTTCTCTCTCATAAACCATTTTTAAGTAATTTCATTATTCTGTTGAAATTTCACCGTGATTTTCCATGCCAAAATAATTATGTAGGGAATACCATACCCATTTTTTATATCAAGGGTATTCACCTTCATGAACACATACTTATTGATTGTGTAATTACATGTATTTATTCCACATTCCTTTATCAAGTAATAAATTATGATATTGAATGAATCCATGTTTTAGGATCTATGTATAAAAATTAATCATGAGAATGAAATGATTGTGATGGGTGCACCCAGATAGTGCTCCAATGAATTGGGTAATGTTTATTATCATGATAAATCATGTTGGGACAGGTTTTTACCTAATTAATTTATGGGAATTTTTCCACCATGAAGTATTGGTTGTTTATCCTTAACTTATTTATGTGATTCAGTGTATTAAGTTGTTTCCACATTTCCCATATTATGATTATCATGCAATATCATGTCTCTTTGTTCATGTTTATGATTCCTACTATTTTTATACCCCATTTATATGTCTATTTTATAAAATGTATCACTTATTCCATTTTTATTCCCTTAATGGGATTTATATCTCACCCCTTTCTTATGTTTTTCCTCAAGTTATCCCATGCAGTTTTAAGTTCGTTGGAATATTATGATCATGTCAAGGAAGTGTTCAATAATGTTTTGTATCCCACGCTATAAGTTGTTATGTAATGTACCTAATTACAAAAGACACTATAATTCTCAATATTTTGGGTTTTATTAAGTTTAATTTTATGTAATAAATCAAGTATTAATGTGTTATAAAGAGCAAGGTTGTTATAGTTGGTATCAAAGCAAAAGTTTAGTTATTTTTGGGATTAAGATTAGAGAACTGTAGCAAAAGACTTACGAATAAGACTATGTATAAGAAAACATACCAAAATTTTGGTAAGTATAGAGTAAGTAGTTTATTAATAAAACACATCCCTGTCTAGATACTAAAGGTAGATGTGGTTTTGGAATAGATTTACCTAGGAGTAACAACTATGACAAGGTGTTTTGGGCCTGACTCGGCATAACGTGGTACACAAAAATGGGCCTTAATGTGCACTTGTTTTGACACTCCTGGGGATATGCTTTGGTAAATTCATAATCTCATTATTAACTATTATTAAGGGAACAAA
Source organism: Viscum album (assembly GCA_963277665.1). NCBI lineage: Eukaryota > Viridiplantae > Streptophyta > Magnoliopsida > Santalales > Viscaceae > Viscum > Viscum album. The sequence continues at coordinate 547,738,625 of OY728140.1, forward strand.
AAAATTCCCATAATAATATATGTTAGGAAATAGATAATTGATAACATAGATTGAAACCTAGAAACTCATAAGTTAAAGAGATAAATGTGATTTATAAGTTATCCATTTAATGTCATTAGATTCTCATTTATGTGCTTAATTATTTAAAATAATCATCCCTAATTTTCCTTTTATTCTATCCAATGTCCGTAAATAGGATAAATCAAGTAAACAATCAATGCGATGGGCAATGTGATGACTGTCCTAATGAGATACCCAATCTAATGGGAGTAGGAATTGCAAAATTTTTCATGATTCTCTCTCAAATAACTCAGGTTCTGAATAGAAACCTAGATTAAGAGGAGTTTCCAAACCCCCCTAAGAGAGAAAAATCCAAAATCAAGATCTTCATGTGAAAAGGGCCTCCTATTTCAATGGATCATCTGATCCCTTAATCGCAGAACACTGGATCAACTCCATTGAAAAGATCTTCTCCATCCTTCAATGTTCTGAACAAGAGAAGTTTCTTCTAGTTGTTTATCATATAGGAGGAGAAGCTGATAAATGGTGTACATTGATTATGAATTCAAAGCCTAAGGAATAGATTAAATTAATGTAGTTGAAGGAATTCCTGAAAATGTTTGTCGATAAATATTTTCCCCGCACTCTTCATATTAAAATGGAAAGGGATTTCCTTACACTCGAGAAAAAAGATGACAAATATATTAGGACGCATGAGGAAAAATTCACAAGACTTTCATGATACACCTTTGGTTTTTTCATTACCCCCTAATTCAAGGTTTACTACTTCTTTGGTGGGATAAAACATAGTCTACCAAAATCCTTGGAGATTTGTGACTTTGATATCTATGATGAAATTGTTCTATGTGCCATCAAAGTTGAAATGGAGATCAGAAAATATCAAGAATATTATGGGGATAATAAGTGAAAAGTGGAGTTTAATTATGGTGGTCTAATGGAGAAATATAAATGGGCCAAGAAATTTCAACAAACCACTTGTCAAAGGTGTGGGAATAATAATGTCGGAAATTTACTAGGGGGAAGAAATGATTTAGGTGCTGGAAGGAAGGAAACCTAGCTAATAATTGACGATATGAGAAACCCAATAATTTGATGGAGTAAAGGAATGCTCCAATCAAACCTCCATCCTTCAAAATTAAAATTTTTATTATTAAATAAAAGTATAAATACATGAACAAGGGAACAACAACAAGAAATAAACTAGGGGGTCTAAAGTAGTGTAGCCCAAGGGAATCCAATCTAATAATATTAACCCTTTCCAGTTTCGAAAATTTCATGTTGTAAAAGTAGGAGACTCTTGATACTTTATCCAAAAGAGATTAAATATGATCTTCCACCTTTTTTCCCTCATTCCATGTGTACCTCAAGCAGATGTCGTTGGAAAGCATACCTCGAGAATTTCTGATGGAGTAATTAATTGACCAAAGGGTCAAAACAGTACCATGAAGTGAGTTGAAGAGTATCAAAGAATTGGTTTTGGCTTTAGAGATAGTGATTCCCCTGGTAGTAGAGAGTGAGACTATAGATCAAGGCAAGGTCCTCCACCTATAAGAAAGAACCACAACCTAAGTGAGCGGTGAACACCAAAAAACCAAACCCCTAGGGTCACATACCACTTTTCCTCCTCTAATGGCCCCTGATATGTAGGACCCATCAGTATTAAGTTTCAAACCCATGGATGGAGGTTTCAAATGAACCCATTGGTTTCTTAAGGTGTTTCTAGGAAGGGTGGAATGAGTAGAAGTTTGCAGAAGATGAAGAGAATGAGATTTTTTCTATCTATCAATGAGCCTGACCAGGTCAAGTAAGAGACTTCTGGTTAGAGAAATGATTGCCCTCCCAGTTGATTGGATCCCCTCGTGCCTTGCTTTTTTATGATCCTTATAGAGACACCAACAACCAGCATGCAAGATCATAGACCTAGCTAACCTTTTCACACCCTTATCCCCCAAACCATGAAACAACAGGAAAGAAAAGAGGCATCAATCGGAGGTTGAGAGGAGAAGGCAGTAAACTCACCAAAAGAGGAATATACCTCCCATGCCCATTATCCCTCAAAGAAAAGGTAGTTTTCAGTCTCCTCTTTAAAATTTTTGAAGCAAGATCATCAAGACACCAGATAAATACCACATCTTCTGATATTCTCATTTGTGGGAACTGTGTTGTTTCTAAGCCTCCAAGTAAGGAAGTTGTACTTTGTTGGGATTTTCTTGAACCATAAGATCTCATCCCAGCAATCACCCTATGGTTGTGGATAGAGGGTCTAACGATAGTTCTTAGAATAGAAGGTTCCCAAACTATAGGGAGTAAACACGCACCTGTCTAGATCCATGTTAGTTTCAATAAGATGGAAAGTTCTTTGTTGTTTTATGTCTAGAACTACCTTAATGAAGTCCAGGAATCAACTTACCTATTTGAACATGATATTGTAAGCTGGGAATCTCAGAAAACCAAGAACCATACCCACCCAGTTGACATTCCAAAAAGAAACATCCCCTACCCCAAAAATCTAATATGTGGGGCTGAAAAGATGAAAATAGGGGGATCAACATAATCATGAAGGGAGACATGCATCAAACATCCATCGTTGAGCTTCCCACGTAATATTTTCCCATGTTATTTCCTCATAAGGTATGGATTTCTTGAATTTCTCAATCCAAATTTGCATGCATGCAGAGGAGGGTGTCAGTGAGACTATGGACATTGATCCCACCTTCCTAGATGGGTTTCTCCATCATCCCCTAGGAGACCCAATTTCATTTGCGTTCATCCCAAGGATCCCATATAAAATGAGCAAGGGTTTTTTCAATATTTAAAATAACTCCTTTTATGACCTTGATGGAAGAGAGGGCGTGTATTGGGGTGTCAAGGAGAACTCTATTCACCTAAGAAATCTGACCCCCAAATGAGAGATATTTTCTCTTCCAGTTGAGGACCCTATTTGTGATATTACTAACAATGTGAACAAAGTCACATATCTAAAGCCTAAGTAGGGAAATAGGTTTTCCTAGATAGTTTATAGATCAACTTCTGATTTGAATATCAAGGGGTCACATAAGAAGGCAGCCTGGATTGAATCACATCTTCTATAAATGAACAGATTGTTTTTGGACTTGTTGATAACTTGACCGCTCCAATGGTAGTACTCTTATAGAACTTTGAGAAGGCCATAGATTTATCTCTTGTCTTCATTCATGAAGATCAACATATCTTTTTAAAACATGAGATGGGATACAGAGGAGAGATTCAACTTTCTTCTAAAGAGGGCATCTCTCCATTGGTTATGCATGAGTGAATGAGACAACTAAGAATATCCTAGGTAAGGATGAAGAGAGGTGGAGAGATGGAGTTTCCCTATCTTAAGCCACAGAATGCCTTGAAGAAACCATGGGAATTCCACATGAAATGAACTACAAGAATAGGGGAACTAAAGAATCGAAATATTAGATCATTCGACTAGGGGTAGAATACCACACTTTAAAGAACCTTGTTAATGAATTTCCATTCGATATGGTCATAAGCCTTCTTCATATCCAATTTAATATCCATGTTAGAGCTGCGACCCTTTGATTTTATGTCCTTGACTATCTCTTGGGACAAAGAAATTGATACCTGAATTGAGTGGACCTTCACAAAGCCATGTTTCTCCATGGAGACCCACTAAGGCAGGTGAATAGATAGACTTTCATTGAGAATACTAGTAAGGATTTTTTAGGGGAAATTACAAAGACTGACTGGGTGGTAGTGGAGAATGAAGGAGGGGTTCTTGATTTTAGGAAGAAGGACTAGAGAGGTGGAATAATAAACTCTCAGAAAGCTTCCTACCTATAAGAAATACTAGATGGCCTCAGTCAAATCTCCCTTAACAACATCCCAAGATTCCCTATAGAAAGACCCTCGAAGCACATCCAGTCTCGATGCACTATCAACTTTAATATTCATGACTGCCTCGTGAATTTCATCTTCTATCGGAATGTCACCCATTAACTCATTATCCTGGAGGGAGACTTGAGTAGAGATAACTATCATAAATTCCACATCACCTTCTAGGTAGCCTCCAAGAATGTGTGGGTTTGGTCCATGAAAATATCCTTGAAGTGAGAGTGGGAAATACTCCCCACCACATCTCAATCGTTCAAGTAAGACCCATCATCCAACATGATGTTGGGTTGAACAATGTACTTCTTATCCTTGATACACGCATGGAATTATGTGGTATTACTATCACCCTGATGAATCCATCTGGTCCTTAAGATTTCCCTCACCTTGTGTTCCTACCAGAGGATCATATCTACAAATAGGTCTTTCTTACTAGAGAGATCTTCAAAATCAAAATTGTCCCAGATCCCCTCAAGGTTGGATTCATGCCAATCACTCTCTTGCATAGCTGCATCAATATCCATGTCACTAAGGAGAAAGTATTTAGCCCCATCCTAAAGTCTATTTTTAATATACCTGAGTTTATTATGAAAGTAACTCCACATTCTCCCCTAGATAGGATCACTCCAGGAGTCTTTAGCAATTTGATGATATTTGGGACACCTCATCCAGTGTTGATGGAATATGAAGGTATCATACCTTTCTTGACTCATATAAAGGGTGAAAAAAGGGGGGAATAGTCTGATAGACCATGCACCAGATGGATAAATTTAATATTGGGGAATAAAGAAATGGAATGGATGTTGGAAAGGTATCGGTCTAGTCGACTCCATGATCACCAAGCCCCGCGTTTGTTGTTTCACCAGGTGAACTGGTCACCATTTTAGTTGAGGTCCATTGGGCCTTTAGACACCATGAAATGGAAAAACTCTGTGCTAGCTTTTCTGGGTAAAGATCCCCTACCCTTATTCTCTTATGGGACTAAAATTACATTGAAATCACCTCCCACAATCCAAGGGTAGATAGCGGGATCAAATGCAGAGAGATCACTCCATAGGGTTTCTCTCCATTGAGTATCACAATTCCCATAAATAAAGGACATAAGGAAAACTCCTCTATCATGAGTAACCTTGGTCGTGATATTTTGATAGCCTTCCTAAACAAGATCCCCATATATACTCCTATGCCAAAAGATCCAAATGTGATGTCTGGAAGTATTCTCATGCATGGAACTATGAAACTTCATCCTTCTAGAGAATTCACTGATTCTGGATAGGTTCTTCTTATGATCAAGTATGGCCACGAGGGTGGTCTTGTGTTTTTGGAGTTATGAGGTGAGGAAATAAATTTTAACCTAAGCTCTGAGGCCACAAGAATTCCATATAATGATGATAATCATTGAACAAGGAGATTCTTTTCATTGGACCTATGACTCTTAGCCTTCTTGGAATAGGAGGGGGATTCCTCATTTAGATTTTTTCTTGATCTATCATGAAAATTCCTGCACTGGTGGATGGGGTTGAGGCTGGTGAGGAGGATAATTTCAAAGGTTAAGGGGACTCCACTCTTAAGGAACATAAGGAGGATTGAGAGTTGGGAGTTTTCCTTCCAGTATCATGTACTGGAGAAAAAGATTTTGTATGAAGGGTAGGGGTGAAGGGATTTTAGACTAGGGATCGACGGGAGGGTATTCTAGAAAGCAAGAGTCTGTGGCATCCACCATTTGCAAGATGAGGAACCTGGAAGGCGGGACCACCAGTAGTAGAGGATGGGAAAGGGATAAAGGGTATTGAAAATGGAGGCTTATTATGCACATCACAACATCAATATAGGGGTCCAACAGGAGCTTGAGTAAGTGTGAAATAAAAGGTCCAACATGGGTGGTAGTCTGTTTCTGTTGCAAGGGAACCAAATCCCCATCCTTCACTGCATTAGCGGGAGGGGAATCCAAAGATGGAACTGAAACATGGGAAATAGATGTGCACTCTGGTGTTGGGACCGTCCCTTAAACTATCAGAATGACCTGAGATCCTTCCAATGGGGGGGGGAGATGCTTACTACATATCTTGACCTGAGTCCAACTAAGGGTGACATCGACGGCCGCCATGTTGTCTTTTTCTGCACACCTACAAGGAGTGACCATGGAGAAGGAAAGATGAATAGTACCTTGGGAAGACAGGATATATGATGTCCTATGACTAGCTGAAGGAATCCTTAACACACAATGATATTCTATCCAGTGGGGGATGAGAGATATCCATTTCCATGAAAATTTGAGCCATGGAGTCAATTGAACAGCTACAGGTCTAATCATCTGAGAAAAGGAAGAAACCTAGGGAGTCTTCGATTACCTTGATAAGACCTGTGTTCTAAAATGGTAGCAGGATTCCAGGAAGACAGATCCACACTTCCACTGAGGAGCTTTCCTTCTCTTTATGAGTGTCCAGTGACCAGCATGTGAGGCTAAATCTCCAGTGCCCCAGGGAATGGGGGGTCCTACACCAGGCCAACACAAAGTCATCTTCTGAGCCAAGGATGAGGTAGAAATCATTCTGATGGATCACCGAGATTTTTTCTAGAGAGATCAAGCCCCATGAGATGAAAAAATGCTAGAAAACTGAGATTGGGGGTTTCATCGAGCCGAACCGCATGACCAGGGTCCACTTGATACAATAATCCTATTCCACAAATACCTTCACCGAAAATTCCATATATAAGCAGGTACCCTCATGCGATACCACCAGTGAGGGGAGGGACACCTCATGAAATCAAGGATGATAAGGACCACGATCAGGACTGCAAAGTGCATCTTTGAAATAAGGGACTCGATTAGAATCCCCAAGGGAGGAACCAGGTACGTCAAGCGGTAAGGATACAACAATAGCACCTTGAGACGAGCTTGGATCAAAGATTATCAAAGCTGGAGACACCACCATAGGCCCGATGGATGAATAGGTAATGGATGAGAAAATTTAAAATTTGGATGGTGCGTGAGGTGCGTTCTTAGGGGCAGGATAGAGTGTGGCCATTCTATGTACCTAAAAAGATATGTAAGAAGCCTAAAAATCAATTCCTCCAATCAACCCTTGGTTCTTTGTTCATTTATACAATTGCAAGGAACTAGGGAACTTTTCAAACCAATTCCCTAATCCAAGGATTTTTAGAGGCAACCAATAACCTCCAAGGCATCAAGGGAGAGATTTTTCCATCACTACCACTGAAGTGAATCCCAACAACAAATTGGTGAAAGGTACTCTAGTTATTCATTAAAGAACAGTGAATGTACTTTTTGATTCTGGTTCTACACATTCCTTCATATCTCGAAAGTTTTTTAGAATTATTCAAACACCACCACAAATCATGGAAGTAGAGATGTAAGTGAAAATTGAAAATGGGTAAATTATTGTATTCTATGTATATAACTCCTCCCCTATCACAATTTTTAGGATGAACTTCCCATAGAACCTTGTCATACTTACTTTGGTGTAATTTGATGCAATTCTGGGCATAGATTATATTTCCTTATATAAAGCCAAAGTAAATTTCCATGAGAATGAAATCACTCTCCGTATGGAGAATCGACCCTCGATTTTGTACAAGTGCAAGGAAGAGGATGAATCTTCTTTAACACCAACATCTCAAACATGGATATTATTTTCATATGAGCAAGAATATATAGCTCAAATGGTCAAGTATAAGGAAAGGATCATCCTTGAAGACATTCCTAATGTGAGGGAATATGTTGATGTGTTTCCCGAGGAATTTCCTGGTCTTATTCCTAGCCGAGAGGTTGAATTTTCAATTGAGCTTATACCTAGAGCATCTCCAATATCCAAGACTCCACATAGGATGGTTTTTTTGGAACTTGAGGAAATAAATAAATAAGTACATAATAATTTCGATAAAGGGTGCATACGCCCATGTGATTCACCATGGGGTGCACCAGTTCTATTCATAAAGAATAAGGATGGGTCAACATGCCTTTTCATTGATTATCGTGAGCTAAAAAAGATCATGGTAAAGAAAAAGTATCCTTTTCTATGCATTGATAAATTGTTCAATCAACTATGTGGAGCACAATACTTCTCTAAGGTGGATCTATGGTCGGGATATTATCAAGTTAGGGTGATGAAGAAGGATATCTTCAAGACTTCTTTTTGTACAAGGTATAGGCACTATGAGTTCATAGTGATGCCTTTTGGACTCACTAATTCTCTAGAAATCTTTATGTACTTGATGAATAGATTCTTTAGAGATTACCTTAAAAAAAATTTAGTAGTCTTTATAGATAATATCCTAATATACTTAAAAATCAAGGAGGATCATGAGGAGAATTTAAACACTATGATAAAGACCTTACAAAAGGATAAGATTTATGAAAAGTATAGCAAGTGTGAATTCTGGTTGAAGGAATTCTCATTATTAGGGAATATAATCACAAGTAATGAGATATCTATTGATCCTACAAAGTCAAAAGAAATTAAAGGATGGATGAGTCCAACATCCATGACAGATATTCATAGTTTCCTTGATTTATCTGGATATTATCACTGATTTGTGAGAAATTTATCATGATTATCAAACCCTCTTACCAATCTAACTCAGGAGGGATTCAAGTTTGATTTGAATGATGAATGTGAAGAAAGCTTCATAGAGTTAAAAAGGAGGCTTATCACTACCTCTATGCTTACACTATCCATAAGTGGAAAAAATTTCATAATATCCAGCGATGCCTCGAAGAAAGGATTAGGCTGTGTATTAATGAAAAATAAAAAATTCATAGCCTATTCTTCAAGGTAGTTGAAGGTTCATGAACAGAACTATCTGACACATGATCTGGAGTTGGTTGTAGTGATCTTCACTTTGAAAATATGGAGGTATTATTTCTTTGGGGAGAAGTTTGAAATATATATGAATATAAAAGGTCTTAAATATATATTCACATGAAAATAGATTAATATACACTAACAAAGATAGTTAGATACAATCAAGGACTATGATTTCTCAATTAACTACCATCATATTAAAGAAAATAAAGTGGAAGATTCTCTAAGTATAAAGGATCTAAAAATTTTATCATTTATGAGAATTTAGAAGGATCCAATGTTCTTATAATATAAGAGGATGGATATGGGAATCATAAATAAAGGAACATCATCAATCCTTTCACAAATTATTTCTCAACCACATCTTCTTGAAAGGTTAAAGGATGCACAAAAAGATGAAGTAAAAATTTAGAATAAATTAGAAACTATAATAAAAGGGAAATCCTTGGATTTCAATGTTAATAAAGAAGGAATTGTGGTATTTGGGTTAAGACTATGTGTTCCATAAAATACTAAGTTAAATAAGGAACTATTGGATTATTCACATAGTTCAACTTTCTCCATTCAACTAGGAATCATAAATATGTATTGAGATCTCTGAGAGAACTATTGGTGGGACAACATAAAGAAAGAGATCACTAAATATACATAAAAGTGTTTGGTAAGTGAAGGATGAAAGGAGGAATTCTAAGGGGATGAGAGGGTATGGCTATGCCATCAGGACTAGCATTTCCTTGCACGGGAAGCCTAGCCAAATGGCCACACAAATGTGGAGAGATACTATCATGATGCAGATGCTGGGGAGGGGCAGTTTCTTATAGATAGTCTGGTTGAATTCCCTAAGACCTTCGAGTCATGTAATCTCCTAAGCCTATGGGCCATGTAATCTCTGAGCCTAAGGGCCTTGTAAGGGTTCTCCATCATCCCTTGAAAGGGGGTTTATCAAAAATCAATAAAAATGAAGGCCTTCGGGCCATTCGGGTTAAGGGGATGATGCAACCATTACCCATACCAACATAAATATGGGAAAACGTCACCATGGACTTTTTCATAGAACTTATGAATACATCTAAAGAAAACAATGATATCTAGGTTATTGTGGATCATATTATAAAGATGGAAAACTTTATTGATATTCAAGAAATTTTCTCACTGGATCAAATGGAATGGATATACATGAAAGAAGTGGTAAGGATTCATGGATTACCAATATCGATTGTATCTAATCAAGATCTGAATTCACCTCCATGTTCTAAAAAAAGCCTACAATATTCTCTAAACACTGAGATGAACTTTAGTACGACTTGTCATCCTCAAACTAATGGACAATTTGAGTGGAATATTAAGAAACTGTAAGACGTGTTGTGATCATGTTCTATGGATTTTAAAGGATGATGGGACCAATATCTACCCCCGATAGAGTTCTCTTACAACAATAGTTTCCACTCAAGCATCCAAATGGATCCTTGTGAAGACCATTATGGGAAGTGGTGTAGAACACATACATGTTGGGATAAAGTTTTGGAACTCAAACTACTAGGTCTTGAAATGGTTGATGAAATGGTTGAGAAGTTTAAAACCATCCTGAAACACATCAAAGCTACTCATAGTTTACAGAAGATCTATACTAACAATCGTCTACAAGACCTAAAGTTTGATGTTGGAGACATGGTATTCCTTCATATATCTCCATGGAATAAATTTATGAGATTTTGGAAGAATAGAAAGCTTATTCCAAAGTAAATCATCCCTTTTGAGATCTTTGATCGCATTAGAGCAGTATCCTATCGACTAGCACTCCTAACAAACCGATCTCAAGTACATGATGTATTTCATGTATCCCTCTTGAGAAATTACATACCATACCCATCACATGTACTCAATCTCAAGGTGGTACCATTAGAGAATGAACTTTCCTATGAGGATCAACTGGTGAAGATCTTAGATCATAGAGAAAGAGTTCTATGAAATAAGATAATTCCCCTAGTCAAAGTGTTATGGAGAAACCAAAAGTTTGAAGAAGCAATGTTGGAAACATAGGAAGTGATGAAGAAGAGTTACCCTCATCTGTTTTAGTGTGGGAAATGAAAATTTTGAGGGTGAAATTTCTGAAGGGGGGAATATTGTAACATCTTGAACTATTATAAATAAAATTTCCATTTTTATTTTATTAAATGTCTTATTATATAATATTGTTACAGAAAACACATTCACTTATTTTGTTTTATTATATCCAATTAGATTTAAATTAATTTTAAGTATCATTACCATTTATAATATAGTAATTGAATAGTTATCACACGATCAGTATAAATATAGGGTTTTAACAAATCCAATTGTCACTAACAAAGGAAGTGATGGCCACAACTAGTAGGATTTTACCCTATGAAGCCTATTTTTTAGAGCTTCCGAGGGAGATAGAATTTTTGGTCTTTTACTTAGACTAATCCCAAAATGAGATTCAAAAACTTAAGCATGATAAAAATTATTTATGGGAGAAGTTCAAGCTCATCGAGATCACATCCCAAACCATGTTCGCTGAACGACCCCATGAAAGCCCCGCCATTGTGCACCTTACTCTTAGGGTGTATTACAGTATATTAAAAGGATATGTATCAAGACCCTAGAAATAGTAATATGTACAATATTTTTTATAGAATAATGAATATATTTTCATCCTATTATTGTTTCTTTGTAAATGATTTTTAAAGCACAAATTGAATTTTTAGTTAATATTAAAATTCAATTAATAAATTAATGAATTAATGAATTAATGAATTTTTAAAATAATAATATTTTAATGGAATATTATTATTAAATAATATTTATCAAATATAAAGGATCATATAATTTTTATGATGTCAAATATGATTTTTATAAGGGTTCAAAAAAATGTTATTTTCAAATACCTGTCATTTTTAATAAATATCAGTTTTTATTTTAAAAGTGAAAATTAAAATATTTATAAAATTATTTAGATAAATTTAATATTATTTTTATAATCAGGATTTTGATATTATACAATGGTTAATTTTTCATAATTTTCTGAGATAGCCAAATTTTCGAGTAAAAATAAAATACTGTATAAATATACTTTAAGTTTTATGACATCATAATGACCCAAATGTGATTTAATAAGTAATATAAATGGGATCCACAACCAAATATTTGTTTTACCTTTAAAATAATGTTATTTTAATTTTATTTTATTTATTTTTTAAATCCATTATGAATCCTTCAAGTCTTATAATATATTTTAAGATTTTAAAATCATTTCTTTAAGAGGGTGACTCACCTCCACATCACTAATGGTGATATTTTAATAATTTCATCCCTTGTAATTATAAAATAATCTAAAAAATTCCCTTTTGACAGAAATCATGGGCAAAAACCGTGGTATGGTTTGTGGTTTTGGATATTTTATTATGTAGTGTCCAAAACCTAAATAATAAAGAAATCATCTTCCTTTCCTATATAAACCCACCCAAGTTCCCATTTATCTTCACTAAAACTCCTTGTATAACATACAAACTCTTCCCTAAGCTCCCTATATTCCTCCCAAGGTTCCCTCAAGCTCTCAATAAGTCCTTATCAAGCCTTTGGAGTCACACATTCAAGTAAGAGAACCTCATCTTCCACTCTCCTCTTTTATCAAGCACTCCTTTTATGTCATGTCTTTTACTTTTCATTTTATTATGATGGGATATGATATTATATATTCCAATTAATTTCAATTTTATTTATAAATGATGATATATTCCTTTCACTCTCATTAATCCTCCCGTGATCATTTATGTACACCCGTTACCATGCCGAAATTTTGTAAGGATTCTTTTCTCTATTCATATTTCCTCATTACCTTATGCCTTCTATTTCAAAAATTATAATGTTGGGATATGATTTTACATGTCCCTATTAATTCCCATTTTATGTACAAATAATTTTATACCACTTTCTCTCTCATAAACCATTTTTATGAATTTTTAAGTAATGTCTTTATGCTGCCAAAATTTCACCACGATTATCCATGCCAAAATAATTCTGTAGTGAATACCATACCCATTTTTTCTATCAAGGGTATTCAATTTCATGCACATATACTTATTTATTGGTTACTTACATATATTTATTCCACATTAATTTATCATGGAATAAATTATGATATTTAATGAATCAGTATTGTATAATATATGTGGAAAGATTAAGAAAGAGAATGAAATGATTATAATGGTGTGCCCAGATAGCACTCCAATGCATTGGATAATATTTAGTATCATGATACATCATGTTTGGAAAGGTGTTTAGTTGATTCCTTTATGGTACTTTTTCCCCCATGAAATCTTAGTGGTTTATCATTGACATGTGTTTATGATTCAGTGTTTTAAGTTGTTTCCATATTTCCCATGTTATGATTATCATGTTATATCATGTCTCTTTGTTCATGTTTATGATTCCTAATATTTTTATTCCCCATTGATATGCCTATTTTCTAACATGTATCTCTTATTACATTTTTATTCCCTTACTGGGCTCTATATCTCACCCCTTTCTTATGTTTTCTCCCAAGTTATCCCATAAAGTTTTAAGTTCGTTGGAATATTATGATCATGTCAAGGAAGTGTTCAATAATTATAAGTTGTTATGTGATGTACCTAATTCCAAAATACACTATACCTATTGATCTTTTGGGTTTTATTAAGTGTAATTTTATGTAATAAATCAATTATTAATGTGTAATAAATATCAAGGTTGTTATAGACTCTCTTATGATCTAACTCGCAACCTTGATGCCCTTTTGTTTTCAGGGCGTCCTACCAGGTATTTTTATACTCACCCATGTATGGGCCTTAGGACTACACATGTTGTGTCTGTTTAGATAGAGTATAGGTTGGAGTTAATTAAGACCTATATCAATAGATATGTGGAGTTTCTAAGCTATATCTTGGTGTAGTTGGTGGGATTAGTAGTTAGCAATGCTCGGATAGGAGTTGACATGATGTGGTGACCCTATTCTTCCAATCACTTGAGGTCGATGTTATGTCATAAGGTTTTGGTCCTTATATGTTTTCCACTTTATAATGGAATTTTTATTGTATTCCCCTGAGATGTTTTTAGGTTTATGCATGTATATTTTAATTTTCAGTTGGCTATATATATCTTATGTGGTTGTGTATCCATTTTACTAGTTGGTGGCATGTATCTTTGATGTGGGGTGTTTAGTATAAGGCATGAAATATGTATTTCATGCCTTCTTGGTGATAGTTTTCATCCACTAGCCTATTGAAGGTGAGATTAGGGTGTCACTCTTATCCTATCACTGCTCAAGAAAGGTCACGGTGGGTCGGGTTGGGTTAAAGTTGTATCAAATCCAGTTCTTCCTAGTAATGAAGTTTGGAGAAAGGTCTCTAGTAAAATTTGGTTCAAGATATGTGAGGAGATAATGATTAACGTTCTTAGTTTTAGTTTTCATACCATGAGACCCAACTAGGTTTTGGGGGCCAACAAACTCCTATGCAAGGACTCTGATAATTTGGTTGAATAACTTGAGTGCTTATAGAGTTGGTCATAGGGTACAGCTTTGTTGATCTATGAATCATTTAGTAGTCTATATAAATATATTACCTTAAATATTGCATATTATAGTGTCTATAGTCTAGAATATTCTTTCTTACATAACCAAGGATCTTTTTAGGTTTGCACTTTTAGATAATTAGGTAATAACTCGTACATAACAAAACCATGTTTTACAGAGTGGACACTTCTTATCAGTATCCATTTTTTTCTCATAATATAAAACTTTTAAAATAAAACATGTTTTCTCTCCATGAAAAATATTCATGAATTTTAATTTGACTTATTCATTTATCTTAATCATCCTTAAAGCCTATTTTTTTAAATATAGGATAAGTAAAAAAATCTCAGTAAGGTGCATACAAAAATAAAATTTGTTAGTACAATGAAAAACATGAAAACCTATGAAACATTTACCTTTATCTCAGTATTCTTTGAGTGGATATAAGAAATAATTTCCACATGAAAATAAAACACACATTTTTTTTCTCAAATAAAACCTTTAAAACCTATATCAATCATATATAATATGTGTGGGCAAATTATGGGATCATTTTATATCACTCTTACATATGGAGTAACCCTCACAGTTACACATGGAATAACCATCATGGATATACTTGGAATAACCATCACGGTTATCCTTTGAGTAACCATCATAGTTACATTTGAAATAGACATCATGTTTATACTTTAAATAATTCTCACAGCTAACTTCTAAACATAAACCTTACCCAATGCATTAGAGAGCTATAATGGGGATCACCCTTCATATAAGTTATATCGGGCTCACTAATTTTTTATGAACTATAACGGGGCTCAAGCAATCATATAAGTTATATCAGGCACACCCATTTATCATATATAATTATCAAGTACCATATCATGAATAAAACATTTTATTATTTCACTTTTCATCGTAAAACTTTTAAAAAGTTCTTTTAAACCTGTATGTAAACACTTTCTGATATCAAAATACTATTTTCTTTTAAAAAACCATTTTCAATAGAAAAATACCCAGAAAAAAGGAAGGAAGGTTTTTATTTGAATAAAAAATGAAATATTATAAAGGAAACCAAACTTAAAATAATGGTTGTATTAGTGAGGAAAATCATTGACACCATATATGTTAAAATAGAACATTCCTTTTTTTCTTTTTGTCAAAACATTCTATATAAAACTCATAAAAATATTACTTTTAAAAAATTATAAAATAAAGTCAAAATAGGCCTAAAATTTACTTTATAATTCTTTTATATCCATATAATACATCCATAAAATAATTATAAGAAATATTCACATGGAAGAAAAATATTTTAAATAGAAACTTTAAAAGAGGATTTTAAGAGAAAGTCCCTTACCTTGAGTATGACTCATCATGTGCATTCCTTATATTCCTAAATAATAAACTTATATTAATTATTTAATTACCTTATAACCTTTATTAAGTTTATTATTCCTTTAATTTCACTTACTAGCATATCATATACAATTACTTAATCATTTAATTTCACATTGGATGTTTTGATGATATTCAAATCATATGTCAAAAATGGCTTTGGTAGGTTGAATATGGTCAAAGTGGTCATTATCCTCCCCCCCACCATATCCAAAATAATAATAATGACATAATTATAATTTTTATACCTAAATTATACTTTTATAAACAATAATAAAATAATTTTATGAAAAAATAACTATGTTACAATTATGGAGATGGTAGGTTGTACGTACACATGAGTAATGTTTTCATTTTTTAATGATCATTATGGGAAGGAGGTAAGTATTATTTTATCATTACATAGTGATAATAATTTCATAAATACCATATAATTTCTTTAAATATACTTATATATATCATCCATGTGATTTTGTGATGAGAAATGAATCACATCACTTTGTGGAGGCGATAGTCTACACGTACGCACGAACAACGTTATCGTTTTTTAATGAACGAAAAGGTAAGAAATTAAATGATGTATTATATTTTAATAATTAAAAAAATGTCATGAATATAATATATAAACATTAATTCCATAACTTTAATGAACCTTTATATGCGGTGATGGAAAAATGAATGACATCGGTTCATGAGACGTCAGTCCTCCATACACAAGGTCAACAATTTCGCTTCCCATTTGATGGAAGATGAGATGGGTATATATTGTCTCATTAACCTAATAAAATTTTAATATATAGGAGATATATATGTTAGTATATCATCATTTTTAAGTAAAATTTTAATTAATTGGAAGAATAAACAAAATGAAACGTTCAGTTAAGAACCATACGTCTTCTTCACACAACCTTCTTTATTTTACACCTAAATCCATCTAAGGTTGGTATTATGAAAAAAATAAGATCTCCAGAATGTGGTTAGGGAAGTTATGAATGTATTTAGGTATATATTGTTCAAAAAATGGTTATTTAAGTGTGAATAAAAGAGAAGAGGGGGTTCCCTTTTATAAGAGAGGGGAGGGACACTCTTGGAATTTTTTAATGTATTAAATTAATATAAATTAATTATCTAATTAAAATGGATACAAAATGAGAAGTTTATAGGAAAATATTAGGGTTATTAAAAATACTCTCATCCAATAAAAATTTCACAAGTTTGGGTGATTATCCTTATCTTTTTATTTTAACCCCTTTTAACCCTTTTTGAAAATTACTATGGTAATGAAGTTTTTACTCTTTAGGGAAAAAGAAACTTCCTATAAATGAAAATTCATCCTATAAATGGACCATGGTTGATATTAAAAACCATTTATTATTCACTTGGAAGAATATAAAATTTTTAGAAATTTTAAATAATTTAATAAATCATTATTTATTATAAAGTATCATTAATGTCAATTTTGACACTATTCAATTAATTTGACTTTAAAAGCATCAATACAAAGATGGAATTAAAATATATTCCATTAAAACATGTATAAAATGATATAATTATCTAAAAAATACATTGAATACAATAATTCATTCAATATATATCACATTTAATATTTTTTAAAATCATTTATTTCATTATTCTATTAATTAAATAATTATTGTGTCATCATTGTCTAAGCTCTTAAGGTAATTATTTTATCACAAAAAAATAGAAATAAATTACCATGATAAAAAAATTATTAATTTTTAAAATTAATATTTATAAACAGATATAGGTTTTTTTATCCCTCTTATAAATTATTATAGAAATTAAAAGCAAGGAAGGTGTCTTTTTTAACTTTATCATTACTTAACATATTATATAGGTTATTATCAAAGAAAAGTGGAAATAAATTTACATATTTTAGATAATTTTATGTTCAAGTTAAAAAAATCAAATAAAAATAATACAAGTGTTACGGTTAATTTTTAGTCTTCATCAAATTATTTTTAACTTTAATTACCTGATTTACCCTTTACCAAGGTAATAAATTTTTATTATAGTTACTATTTATAATGATTAAAAATTAAGTTGATCTTATTACCTAATATTAATTATTGTGATTAAAAATATGGAATTAATTTTATCAAATTCAACCTATATTATTTGTATAAATTTATTTTAAAATTATCCCAAAAAGCATGATGAAAAATGGTTTTTTAGAAAAATACATTTTTCAAGTAATAGATGTTATTCTATTAAGTATATGGCTAGAAATCATCATTATATAAATTTAAATTCATATATATATATAATATACATTTCATTTAAATATTTCCTTATTAGGATTCACTTTAATTAATTAAAAAGTATAAACTTTATGCACTTTTAAAAAAAATTAGAAAACTGTGTTTTAATCATAAAAATAAACTTATACCAAAAACATAAAAATTATTGATTTAAATAAAATTAATTATATTATTATAAATAAAATTATTCATATGTAAATTTAATACAAAATCCAAAATATAATGGTACTATTAAATTAATTTATCTAAAGAAAAGAAATGATAGTATTTGAAAAATCAGAAATTTTCACTATTCACTGAAAAATTAGTCATTTCAGAAAAATCTCAAAATTTCAACCTGAGTTAATTTTTATTTGATGATTTAAAAATGAATTTAATTTTATAAAATACATTTTATAATATTTTAATCAATTAATTATAATATTTTCTCACAAAAAGCAATAAAAATCATTTTTGAAGAAAACATATTTTTTGAAGAATAAAATGTCTTCATTAAAAAGTGAGTTCTTATTTCCTAATAATTTATAAATATATTTATATTTATTATGATATTAATATATATTTCATAAATTATTTAACCCTATTCATACCCACTAAATTAATGGCTAGGTTATAACGGTCATATTTAAATAATAACATTTTATTGTTTGTTTAAGCTCGGTGAGCATAGTCTTAATTTTAAAATCTCAGGGTGTTACATTATACCCCCATTTAATAAATTTAATCCTTTAAATTTAAACTTGGGTTACATAATCAAATGTTTTACATTTAAAAATACCTTTCTTAAAATACCACAATCATAAAAAGGGTTAATAAAACTTCCTCTTAATAAGAGAGAAAGGGGAAATACAAGGTCATCTAGAATAACACAAAACTAGGTTTCCAAGTAGAAAAAAAATTGGGGAGTGAAAATATGGACATGGAATATAAAACTAAATCCCAAGGATTGATAGAGAGAACATAGTCAGGATAAAGTTAATAATCACAAAATCATAAATCTGTTATGGGTGAAGAGACCATCAATTCATCAGAGATAAAGGTAATAGGATAAAATTTTTGTTACAAGATCCTTTTACTTGAGTTTATAAATTTATTTACCTTCTAGACTAATCATAAGAAAATATACTTACTTTACAATTATAATTTCATCCTTTAGTCAATTTTCGCCGCAATCTCATCTTTTTCTCCAGACGATGAGTATTCAAGATGAGTTTTTTTGTGCCTGAAGCACTAAAATTAACTTCTAATGGATCACATAATCCAAAAAAGGATAACAATATATTCCTCCTATATTTATACATTAATATAAACCAAAATGGTTATAGAAAGATAATATAGTTCGCAAAATGAATAAACCTTCATATGAAGAAATAATACATTAATCTCTAAAATTAAACAGTAATACCCACAGTTATAACTAGATCATTTTACAAATAACTATCCTTAAATTTCATTAAAATATTCTAGGCTAAGATTGAAAATAAAAGATTATAATTATTTGATTACATATTTTTCCAAGATAAAATTTAACATTTATCTCCAAATAACATCAATCATGCTTAATGTCTCATAAAAATGTGTATGATTTAATCATATAATCTCCAAGATACGCTCATCATATCCATAAATAACCTGAATCAGCATAAAACCACATTAAAAACATATATTCTTTAAAAATATAATTCAACATTTATTCCTCAATTAAAATCTCATAATGTTCTATTTACCTTAATCATATAAGGTTCCCAAAATAGTAAACTTATTCCAAAATAACATTAATCGCCTAATCACCAAATCACTTTTCAATCTTATGATTGTCTCTATGGTAAAAAATATGTTCCCAAAATAAACTTAATATTTATATTTAACATCATTAAAAATGAAATGTCATATTAACCAAGACATCACATAGGTCAGCGGTAGGCATTGAACCCTTATCGCCTTTTGGTTGTAGGTTCAAGCCTTATGGCCATTCCAAATGTAACATATTGTCCTTTTTACTAAAACCATATTAATAAAATATCTATAAATCCCTAAAAATATGGTAAAGATCCTTAAAAATAACCTTAATCATGAAAGATCATATAAACCCTAAATGTTATCAATACCTTTAAACTTATGTCCACAAAATAAAAAGATAATTATTTCTTAAATAACCTTTTTACATGTTAAACTTAAGGGTTACATATACCTCAAAAATCTATCAAAACTAAATAAATGTCTCCCAAATTTTTCCCATCTCATAAAACCACAAAAGGGGTGTCTAAGACTTTTCACTTAAGATCAAACTTAAATATACCGCTACATTATAACTATTTAATCCCTATATATAGACACCTTAATCATTCAATGTACTTTATAATCCATTAAACATGATTTTCCATCTTATTCATTAATAATTCCTTCTTAAAAACAAAAATATGAATCATGTCCTAAGATTAATCAATTTCAAAACATAATTCGAGATATAATCCATACCTTTCATATGTCATTTTCAGTTTCTTAGTCTTCAACTATAATGGAATTAGGTATTTCTATATATTTATTTATATGGTCTTACTGATCTTGTTCATGATCTTTTTCCCTATGACATCAATTTGAATAATTCTTATACTTCCCGCATTTAAAATATTCAATTGATACCTTAGAAATAATTTAATTACCCTTTATGGTGTTAACTAAAAACTTTATTTTCCCTTAGTAGATTATTTTTTATGCCCTACTTTACAACATAAAAAATATATTACCATAATTTTAATACATTTTCTTAGGTGCTTATTCCTACATTCTTAACTCATGGTTCATTGAATTTTTTTACCCTTATGATCTTTATCACTTGAAATTCCACAGAGCATCATTTCTATCTTATTTTATGTGTTTGGAAACTCACCTAGGTTCAAGTTATTAATCATAATTCATGATAGGTGGTTAAGAATAACCACAATAAGTTTTAATATAACTCTCATTTCATTTGGTATCTCATTCAGACAACCACTGAATTTTCCTTCACAACCATTGTAACTTTGGTGCATGTTGGATCCAACCATTTACTAAAACCAAAAAAAAATTAGTGTGAGTATATAAATAAAATCATAATAAACTATCTTGTGTGGAAGATAAACACTAATATATCATTAATAGTGTTATCTTAAACTCTTTCATTTATCCCAAATAACTGTAATTCACCCTAACATACTAAACTTTGTGAATATAGATAAATTTTAACCAAATCTCAAATAACATCCTAGCCTCTAAATTTATCTAAACTAACCTATGATACCAAATATAAGTACCTAGACTTAAACATTACATTTTATAGTCTCTTTAGACTATAATTATATTTCTAAAATAACTAAGGATATTTTTAGGTTTAGAGTTTTAGATAATTGGTTCATGACTCATAAATAACAAAACCATATTTTATAAAGTATAAACTTATAATCTGTATCCATTTTCCCTAATATAAAACTTTTAAAATAAAACATGTTTTATTTTCATGAAAAATATTCATGAATTTCAAATTGATGTCTTCTTCTCATTTAATCATCCTTAAAACTTGTGAAAAAAATTTAAAAACATAGTATGAGCCCAAAAATATCAGTAAGAGACATAAAAAAAAAGAAATATGCTAGTCTGATGACAAACATGAAAAATTATAAAATTTTTACCTTTATCTAAATATTATTTGAGCGTATGAAAGAACTAATTTTCACATGAAAAACACACACATTTTTTTTCAAAAAAACCTTTAAAACCCATAGTAGACATAGAAAATATAGGTTGGAAACCTGGGGAACCATTTTTATATCACTCTTTGATAAAACACTATTTTGTTGAATATTTTATTGATAATAAATGATATAATTTCCTCACATTGGGTTAAATATGTTTATTTATAAAATATTTGGGATTTGATCATTCATTTGAAAATTTGGTGAAAATTCCAGTTTTACCCTTTATAGTGCACTGTAGTATTACGAAAATAAATATTTTTATATTTATTATTTGAATTTGAAATTTTGTAACAGTGTTACTAACTTAAGTTTCTACAACTTTCATTCAGGACACTAGAGCTAATAAGTGCATTTTGATGGAGTAAATGGGCTATTAAGACAATGGTGGGCTGGACTCGGCAGAATGGACATGGGTTCTTTTTTTGGGCCATATCTTCTTCATACGGGATTTGATTGAGCTCAAATTTTTAGGAAAGCTCTGGGACTTTATTTGGAACAAACAATCCTTCTGGAAGTCCGGTCAATTCTCGCTTTTAGGAGGTAAAATAGGCGTTGAAACTTGGAAAAAAATATTTGGCCGAGTTTTTTCATTTCACACTTAAAAAGTTATGTAACCCTAGCCCTCAAAAAATCTATTTAAAGGGGGTTTTAACTCTTTGGGAGGTCTGTTAGAGGCTTTGGGAAGGTGTGGCCGAAAGGGTGTCTCTTAGGAGCCCCTCACAACTCTTATAATAAGTAATCCTTTGTGCAAACCTCTCTTCCAAAAAGGCTCTCCTCTCCCACCTCTTCTTTGTATTTCTTTTATTTCATGTTTGTTTCTTGAATTTTTCTTCAAATAATCTTCTGTGTTCTTCCCTTTTCTTATTCTATTAATCTTCTTAATTGTTTTGGAATCAATAGTGGAGACAATATTGGGTTATACCCTTTCAATCCTTTGCTTATGCAAAATGTCTCCACGATGACTACACCGCCCATGGAAGAGTAGTTCTTTTTAGTAATCGATTGACCTATATCCTTCTTCATTTAATTATTTTGAATCATTGAACTACTTTAATTCACTTAATATTATCCATGAATTGTGTTTTTAAATTGTACTAAACTAAGTAAGCAATTAAACAATTAACACAAAACATGTGAGGTCGGGAATTGTGTAAATTGTGAGAGCGTGATCTTAATCGGTAATACAAGACCATACGGGATAAATTTGTAGAGTTCAAATATAATCCCTAAACACACTTCATTCTAATTTACAGAATGGATATGTGATCTAATTAACCACTGACCATAATCTAACCTTATAACAACAATCAAAGCAGGGTGCTGCGATTGCGTGTTCTGAAGCTAGCCTAGGGTTTAAGTAATTTCATCTTTGTGGTTAAGTTAACTCTCGTAGGGTTCGAGGGATAACAAATTAGGGGATCATAATTAAGTGTATATTTATTTAAATGATAATGATTAATAATTGAATTAAGAGGTAGATTTAGATCGATTACGCCTTTTAAAATATTTTCTAAAAAAACATCTTTTTGTTGTGTCATTTTAATCGAACTTCATTTCAAAACTAAAAACAAAAAAATACAATCTTCTTCCAGAAGACTTCTTCTAGATTCATAAACTATAACCAACCCCCATCCTTTCAGGTAGTGTTTTTATTCTCTTCTATTTTATTTTTGGAATACCTCTAGAAAGTTGTTTTAATTCACTTCCTCCTTTGAGAGACGACCTTGGTCAGCCACTCTACTCCACCTAAGTACCCCAAAATCACATTAATCATTTGAGGGTGCCCACGACAGCGCTCTTTCAAATTGGCACCGTTGTCGGGGAGGCAAGTAATTTATTCAACCATTTATAGGTATTTCTTTTATTTTTCATTTTATTATTTTCTTCACCTCTCTCTTTCATCTTTACCCTTTCTCAAGTTTTCATTTTTTTTCATCCTCTTCTTTTCTTTTTGGACCATCAGCTCAACTTCTCATTTTTATTTTATTATGCTCCACTCACTTTCTTTTAATTTTTATTTTGTTTATGACACGAACTAATCCCGAAGATCTCTTAGATCTTGACCCTGAGATTGAACGTAGCCTTAGGGCTCGAATCAGACATTCTCAGTCTACGGGAAGTTTCAATATTCAACCAGTTGGTGAATGTATCTCTTCTAGAAACATAGAAATTGGAAGAAATTCAATTTTAAACATAAAATAGGAACCAATGGCTGGAAATAATGGAAATGAACTTAATAGAAGAATTCGAGAATTGGTTTCACCTGATATTTACTATCAACCAAATTGTATTGCATACCCAAATCTCGAATCAGACTTTGAGTTAAAATCTGGATTAATTCACCTTCTTCCAAAGTTTCATGGCTTATCTGGTGAGGATCCCAATAAAAACCTTAAGGAATTTAATGTGGTTTGCTCAACCTTAAAACCAAGAAATGTTTCTGAAGATCAAATCAAATTAAGAGCATTCCCATTCTCACTTGATGGAACTGCAAAGGATTGGATATACTATTTACAACCTGAAGATGTAACATGTTGGAACGATTTGAAACGTATTTTCTTGCAGATATTTTTTCCATCGTCAAGGACCACTTCTATTCGTAAGGAGATCTTGGGGATCAAGAAAGCACAAGGGGAGTCAATGTATGAGTACTGGGAGCGATTCAAGAAGTTGTGTGCAAGCTTCCCACATCACCAAATTAGTGAGAAACTACTCATCCAGTACTTATATGAAGGACTCACACCTAACCAGAGAAGCATGGTAGATGCTGCAGCTGGAGGAGCATTAGTGGACAAGACACCAGTAGCTGCACGTGTGTTGATCGACAAGATGGCCCAAAACTCCCAACAATTTGGTGATAGAGGTACACCACATGTCAGGGGAGTACATCAGGTAAGTCCTTCTTCTCTTGAAATTCATTTGATTGATACCAAGTTGAAAGAATTGACCAATATGGTGAGGCAAATTGCTTTGGCAAAAAAGACATCTCTACACCCTCCTTCAAGGCCTTGTGGTATTTTCACTGATACAAGCCACCCAACTGACTATTTCCCACAACTCCAAGAAACAAAATATTGTGCAGCAGTGTTCCCTGGGAGACCATATCAGCAGCAAAAACAACAAATATATCCCCAAAAGAAGTTTGATCCAGCATACAACCAAGGGTGGAAAGATCAGTTGGACATGAGGTATGGCTCTGGACAACAACAAAGGCCCCCTTTTCAACCAAACTTCCAGCAGCCTCCACCTTACCAACAGGGTTTCCAACAACCCAAAAGGAGATTCGAAGCTCAAACGTCAACGAGTCAGCAACAAGGGAATCTCCAACACAAGGTAGACTCTAACACTGATGATATTTTGAAACAAATTGTTCTTAATCAACATAATGAGCTAAAGAGTCAAGGTTCAGAGTTGAGAGAGTTGAAGGATCAAATGAGCCAGATTGCCACCGCCCTCCATGAACTTGTGAGTAAGAATTCTGGAAATCTACCTTCCCAACCCACTCCAAATCCAAAGGGGAATGTTAGTTCCATCACATTGAGAAGTGGGAAGAAAATGAACAATACATCTGTACCTACCATTCCACCGGGATTCACCTCTACTCTAGAGAAGCCGCATTCCATACCAACTAATGAGAAATCCAAGGAGAAAGATAAAAGGTAAGAAAAAGATTGATGATGTTCCTCCTAACCCCTTCCTTTTCCAAACAGGGTTTTTCAAACCAAGAAGATGGCTGAAGAAGCAATGCAAAAGGAGGTTTTGGACACATTCAAGCATGTGGAGATCAACATTCCCCTTCTTGAAGCCATTAAGAAAATCCCAAGGTATGCCAAATTATTAAAATAACTCTGCACCAATCAAAGAGGGATCAAGGGAAATGAGAGGATCAACCTTGGAAGGAATGTCTCAACACTCATTACACCAACTCTAGCAATGCCAACAAAGTGCAAGGATCCCGGGACATTCACCATCCCATGTACCATAGGGGAGTTGCAATTCTATGATTCTCTTTGTGATTTAGGAGCTTCAATAAATGTGATTACTCACTTTGTATTCTCTTCCTTGCAGGTTGGTGAGTTGAAGCCAACAAGAGTAGTGGTGTAGTTGGCAAATAGAGCTACAACATATCCAGCGAGATTCCTTGAGGATGTACTTGTCTAGGTAAGAGACATAATATTCCTAGTAGATTTCTATGTGCTTAACATGGAGGATGATCAGGTAAGTTCTCATGCTCCCATAATCTTAGGTAGACCCTTCCTCAAAACTGAAAAAAATATCATAAATTTCAATGAAGGTACACTTTCCATGGAGTTTGGAGATGAAGTCATGATATTTAATGTTATGGATTCCATGAAGTACCCCTCATAGGATCACTCTACATTTTTTATCTCCCATTTTGAACCACCAAATAAAAACTCCATGGAATTTGATTGTCCTATTCTAAGGGAGATTATGAGTATTGGTTCGAGTTTGATGTTTAAGAGCACTTCCACACATGTTGCTGATACACAATCCTCTCTTGTATTTGATTTTTATGTGGATTCATATTCTGATTTTGATCATGTTCACTCTGATTATGACATGACTATTGAGTATGCTGATGGATTTGATGATTTATTCTCTGATTTTGATGATGTCTATTCTGATACTGATGCTCTTTGTGCACATATTTCAGTTCCTTCAATGTCTCCATCCATACTACACCCTCCTTCATTAGAACTCAAGCCATTGTCACCAAATCTGAAATACTCATACTTGTTGAGTGGTGAGAGATTACCTATTATCATTGTTAACAATCTCCCTTTTGAACATGAAGAAAAACTTTTGAATCTTTTGAGGGAGAACATCAGGGCAATCGGGTGGACCTTGGATGACATATCAGGTATTAGCCCCTCCATTTGCATGCATAGGATTCTCTTGGAGGATGGGGCTAACCCGGTGAGACAGCCACAAAGGAGACTCAATCCCACCCTCCTGGAAGTTTTTAAAAAAGAATTTGAGAAATTACTCGAGGCAGGTATAATCTATCCCATTTCATATTCTCAGTGGGTAAGTCCTATTCAGGTTGTGCCTAAGAAAAGTGGTGTTACTATTGTTAAAAATGAGAAAGATGAGTTAGTTCCAATGAGGGTGCAAAAAAGTTGGCGTGTGTGTATTGATTATAGGAAACTAAATCATTCCACTCACAAGGACCATTTCCCCCTCCCATTTATTGATCATATGCTTGAGAGACTAGCTGGGAAGACACACTATTGTTTCTTGGATAGATTTTCTGGATATTTTCAGGTTCCTATAGCTCCATAGGATCAAGAGAAGACTACATTCACCTGTCCCTTTGGCACATTTTCCTACCGGAGGATGCCATTTGGACTTTGCAACGCCCCAGGTACCTTCCAGAGATGCATGGTGAGTATTTTTTCAGATTTTATTGAGACCTGCATGGAGGTATTTATGGATGATTTTACAGTTTATGGATTCTCATTTGATGAATGTCTCTCTAGTTTGGGTGATGTGTTGCATCGTTGTATTGAGAAGAATCTGCTCTTAAATTTTTAAAAATGTCATTTCATGGTCGAAAAGGGAATTGTCTTAGGTCATATAGTCTCACAACATGGCATTGAAGTTGATAAATCTAAGGTATACATTATTTCATCCCTCCCATATCCTACATGTGTGCGTGATGTTCGATCATTCCTTGGACATGCTGGATTTTATCGATGCTTCATCAGAGATTTTAGTAAGATCGCTCTACCCTTATCTCGATTGCTTCAAAAAGATATTGACTTCAATTTTGATGATTCATGCAGGGTATCATTTGATGGGCTAAAGAAGTGTCTGACCACTCCACCGATCATACATCCCCCACGGTGGGACCTTCCATTTAAGCTTATGTGTGACGCCTCCAACTTCACAGTTGGAGCTGTCTTATCTCAGAGGGTGGAGGGACATTCACATGTGATCTCATATGCATCGAGGACACTAGACTCAGCCCAATCAAACTAAACAACCACGGAAAAAGAGTTTCTTGCTGTCATATTTGCTTTAGATAAATTCTGTTCATATTTATTGGGCTCTAAAGTAGTTGTTTTTTCGGACCATACAGCTTTGAGGTACCTCCTAAAGAAGCCAGATGCAAAGACACGACTTATCCGTTGGATGATCCTTCTTTAGGAATTTGATATTGAGATAAAGGACAAGAAGGGATCAGAGAATTTGGTGGTAGACCACATGAGTAGGCTTACTCACACACTAGAGGATGACACCTTGGACCAGGTACCACTTCGGGACACTTTCCCTGATGAGAATCTCTATACCATCTCAGGTACACATCCTTGGTATGCCAATTTAGTTAATTAGATTATTTCCTCTGAAATCCCAGAAAATTTGAAGAAGCATCAAGTCCAAAAATTAAAAAGTGAGTCTAGGTATTATGTGTGGGATGATCCTTACCTCTGGCGCATGTGTAGTGACCAAGTCATTAGGAGGTGTGTTCCCGATCATGAGTTTGAGTCTGTTTTGTATTTCTATCATACACTTTCTTTTGGTGGACACTTTGGACCCCAATGGACAGCTAGGAAGGTTTTGGACTCTGGATTATATTGGCCTAGCTTGTTCCATGATGCCCATGTGTTTTGTAAGTCATGCTCTCATTGCCAACACACTGGGAATATTTCTAGGAGACATGAGATGCCCCAACAACCCATACTATTCTGTGATATTTTTGATGTATGGGGCATTGATTTTATGGGTCCTTTTCCTAGTTCATTTGGATTTTTGTATATTTTGGTTGTTGTTGATTATGTGAGTAAATGGGTGGAGGCCAAGGCCACCAGGACTGATGATTCTCATGTTGTTGTGGACTTTGTCAAAGCAAAGATTTTTTGCAGGTTTGGAGTACCAAAGGCCATCATCAGTGACCAAGGGATACACTTTTGCAATAGGAATTTTGCTTCCATCCTTAGAAAGTATGGGGT
Organism: Viscum album; assembly: GCA_963277665.1. Classification (NCBI taxonomy): domain Eukaryota; kingdom Viridiplantae; phylum Streptophyta; class Magnoliopsida; order Santalales; family Viscaceae; genus Viscum; species Viscum album. Next base: position 547,767,311 of record OY728140.1, read on the forward strand.
GACACACAAAACATCAACACCATACCACCCCCAAACAAATGGCCAGGCTGAGGTTTCAAATCGTGAGTTGAAACAAATATTGGAGAAAACCGTGCAGCCAAATAGGAAGGATTGGAGAAAACACTTGGATGATGCATTGTGGGCTTATAGGACAGCATACAAGACACCCATTGGTATGTCCCCATTTCAGATTGTTTTTGGCAAAGCGTGTCATCTCCCCGTGGAAGTTGAGCATCGGGATTATTGGGCTATAAAGAAATGCAACATGGATTTGGACCAAGCTAGAATCCAAAGTAAGATGCAAATTCATGAGTTTGAGGAGATTAGATTGTCTTCATATGAGAACTCAAGGCTCTATAAGGAAAAATCAAAAGCATCTCATGATATAATGATCCAACAAAAGGAGTTTCATGTTGGAGAGAAAGTCCTTCTCTATAGTTCACGACTGAAGCTGATGCCTGGTAAGTTGTGTTCCATATGGTTAGGTCCTTATATTGTATCTAATGTTTTTCCTTATGGTGCAGTGGAGATCACACAAGAGGAAACTGGAAGGTGATTTACAGTCAATGGTAAATGTTTGAAGAGATACATTGAGGGACTTCCTACTAATGCAATGGATTTTATCACACTGCATGACCCCATCATCACTTGAGCACATCGGGCTGTTCCTAACCCTTTCACTTTTATATTATTTTTCCTATTTAAAAATTCTGCATTTCATGTGCATATATCATCTCATGGGTTCACATTGAGGACAATGCAATATTTTAAGTGTGGGGGAGGGAACCTTTTAGTTTAGTAATTTCAATTGTTTTCCTGTTTAAAAAAACAAAAAAAATTGTGTGTTTTTTAAATTTTGTGTGTTTATTTTTCAATTTTCTTTGTGTTTTTAAATTTTTTGAGCTGAAATGATTCTCATCACAATTTTGAAATGTATATCAATGAGTGAAACAATTTATCCCAATAAACTGAGCTTAAATGAATGTTGAAATGACTTTGTTTCAAGTTCAAATATTTAGTAATTTCATGAAAAGTACACTGAATTTTGAATCTCATGCCACATCTCACTGTCTTTATATTTAAAATCACTTTCCTATGAGGCTTCTGAACCATTATTTTCATATTCTTTACATTCACCTCACTTCTTGAGAGAACCAAACCATGCTTGATTTAACCAGAATTTGATTTATTCTTGTCAAAACTTGAGGGTTTGAGGTACTTATGTTTAAATGATTGAGGCATTTGTTTGGTATTAAAGCCCCTACTTCAAAGATTTTTTTTTATAATGTACTACCATGAACATTTAATCCTTTAGCCCTTATAATCCATGCACAACCTGTTAGGTTAGCCACATTACAATCCAATTTTCCCTATCCAACCAACTCTTGAAGTGAAATTGCATAATCTAATTGAGCTTAAGTGTGAGGGAAGCTATGTTGTGTTGTGCTACCACATTCTGTGATACTTTGGGTGGAAAATTAAATTCTTAAGAGATGTGTTTACTGATGAAGAAATTCATTATATTGAAAGATGTGCCTTTTCTGGAGCTTTCATGACAAGTGAATCTATGCCTTTTCTGGAGCTTCTAATTGAGGTGGAAAGTTGTGCCTATCTGGAGCTTTCAAGAAAATCATGTTTGAGAAGATTGACATTTTTTATGCTGAAATGATGAATAGTGTAAACTTTTCATGACTTTTCATGATGATGGAGCTGAGTTGATACTATGGGGATTGAGGAGAAGACCATATTTAAGTGAAAATTAGATTAATGCAATTTTGCTTCAAAAAGAGTCAAGCCCTCCTCATTCAGCCTCAGAATTTTTCACATCTAAATCCTACCAACCGAAAGCCACAGAACAACCCTGAAAAGTCCTCATGATAAACATATGTCCTTTAATCACATAGGGTGGCAATGTAGGAATCTATCAAGCCTATGGTGACCCTTGTATGAGTTTGGATGAGAAAGACATTGCAAAAAAAAATTGATATTTGAGTGATGAGAGAAATTTCAAGCGAGGTAAGTGTTTTGTGCATGGGAGGATAAATGAAGTGGAAATATATTGAATGATATTAATATAGAACTTTAAATAAGGTTTTTTATGAGTCATGATATATTATTATTCTTGGTGCGGAATTGATGGATCTCAATGATATGTGTTTTAAAATTGGTTTTGATTTGATATTGATGTTTACTTGACATGAGGTTTTGCCCAGGAGTGCAAAAGGGTGAGTGTGGGGGAGTTGATAAAACACTATTTTGTTGAATATTTTATTGATAATAAATGATATAATTTCCTCACATTGGGTTAAATATGTTTATTTATAAAATATTTGGGATTTGATTATTCATTTGAAAATTTGGTGAAAATTCCAGTTTTACCCTTTATAGTGCACTGTAGTATTACGAAGATAAATGTTTTTATATTTATTATTTGAATTTGAAATTTTGTAAAAGTTTTCCTAACTTTAGTTTCTACAACTTTCATTCATGACACTAGATCTAATAAGTGCATTTGGATGGATTAAATGGGCCATTAAGACAATGGTGGGCTGGACCAGGCAGAATGGACATGGGTTCTGTTTTTGGGATATATATTCTTCATCTGGGCTTGTATTGAGCTAAAAGTTTCATAAAATCTCGGGGACATGATTTTGAACAAACAATACTTCTGGAAGGCCGGTCAATTCACGCGTTTTGGAGGTCAACTAGGCGGTTCAACTTGGAATAAAATATTTGGCCGAGTTTTTTCATTTCACACTTAAAAAGTTATGTAACCCTAGCCCTCATAAAATCTATTTAAAGGGGGTTTTAACTCTTTGGGAGGGCTGGTAGAGGATTTGGGAAGGTGTGTCCGAAAGGGTGTCTCTTGGGAGCCCCTCACAACTTTTGGAAGAAGTAAGCCTTTGTGCAAACCTCTCTTCCAAAAAGGCTCTCATCTCCCACCTCTTCTTTGTATTTCTTTTATTTCATGTTTGTTTCTTGAATTTTTCTTCAAATAATCTTCTTTGTTATTCCCTTTTCTTCTTATATTAATCTTCTTAATTAGGTTGGAATCAAGAGTAGAGACAAGATTGGGTTCTACCCTTTCAATCCTTTGCTTATGCAAAATGTCTCCACGATGACTACACTGCCCATGGAAGAGTAGTTCTTTTTAGTAATCGATCGACCTCTATCCTTCTTCATTTAATTATTTTGAATCATTGAACTATTGTAATTCACTTAATATGATCCATGAATTGTGTTTTTAAATTGTAAGAAACTAATCAAGAAATTTAACAATTAACACAAAACACGTGAGGTCGGGAATTGTGTAAATTGTGAGAGCGCGATCTTAATCGGTAATACAAGACCATACGGGATAAATTTGTAGAGTTAAAATATAATCCCTAAACACAATTCATCCTCATTTCCAGAATGTATATGTGCTCTAATTAACCACTGACCATAAGCTAACCTTAGAACAAAAATCAAAGCAGGGTGCTGCGATTGCGTGTTTTGAAGCTAGCCTAGGGTTTAAGTAATTTCATCTTTGTGGTTAAGTTAACTCTCGTAGGGTTCGAGGGATGAAAAATTAGGGGATCATAATTAAGTGGATATTGATTTAAATGATAATGATTAATGAGTGAATTAAGAGGTAGAGTTAGATCGATTATGACTTTTAAAATATTTTCTAAAAAAAAATCTTTTTGTTGTGTCATTTTAATCGAACTTCATTTCAAAACTAAAAAAAAATACAATCTTCTTCCAGCAAACTTCTTCTAGATTCATAAACTATAACCAACCCCCATCCTTTCAGGTAGTGTTTTTATTCTATTCTATTTTATTTTTGGAATACTTCTAGAAAGTTGTTTTAATTCACTTCCTCCTTTGAGAGACGACCTTGGTCAACCACTCTGCTGCACCTAAGTACCCCAAAATCACATTAATCATTTGAGGGTGCCCACGATAGCTCTCTTTCACTCTTACATATGGATTAACCCTCATTGATACATATAACCATTTTTATATCACTCTTACATGGAATAACCATCATGGTTATACTTGGAATAAGTACCATGGTTATACTTGGAATAACCATCATGGTTATACTTGGAATAACCATCATGCTTATTCTTGGAGTAACCATCATAGTTACACTTGAAATAACCATCACAGTTATACTTGGAATAACCCTCATGATTAACTTCTAAACATAAATCTTACCCAATTCATTAGAGATATATAATGTTGCTCACCCTTTTTATAAAATATATTGGGATAACCCATTTTTTCATGAGCTATAATGGGGCTCAACCCATCATATAAGCTATATCGGGATCACTCGTTTCTCATATATAACTCTTAATTACCATATCATGAATAAAACATTTTATGCTTTCACTTTTCACCATAAAACCTTTGAAAAACTTTTTTAAACTCGTATACAAAAACTTTAGGATATCAAAAAACCATTTTATTTTAAAACCCTATTTTCAATAAAAAAAACTAGAAAAAGGGAAAATTGGTTTTTATTTGAATAAAAAATGAAATCTTTTAAAGGAATATAAACTTAAAATAATGGTTATGATGGTGGGAAAATCTGTTGTTGTTCTATATATTAAAATAGAACATTCCTTTTTTTTCAACATTTTATGTATAAATTCCTTTTAAAAACCTTTTAAAGAAAGTAAAAATAGACATAAAATTTCCTTTATAATTATTTTATGTCTATATAATACTTCCATAAAATAATTTTAAGAAATATGAACAAGGAATAAAAATAGGTTAAAGGGAGACTTTAAAAGATGATTTTTAAAATAAAGTCTCTTACCTTGAGTCTGACTTGTCACATGTGTTACTTATCTTCACGAATAATAAACTTAAGTTAATTATTTACTTTCTTGATAAAAAAAATTAGTTTATAATTCCTTTAATTTCACCTATTACCATTTCATATATAATTAATTAATCATTTAAGTTCATGTTAGATGTTTTAATGATATTGACTCATATGTCAAAAATGGATTCGGTGGGTTGAATATTGTGAAATAGGTCATTACCCCATTATATATAGAATAAAAATCATTAAATAATTATAATTTTTATACATAAATTATAATTTTATAACCAATTATAAAATATGGTTATGAAAAATTAATTTTGTTACAATCGTGTAGATGGTATGTCATACGTACACATGAGTAACGTTTCCATTTTTCAATGATAACCATGTAAAAGAGATAATTATTATTTTATCTTTAAATAATTATAATAATATAATAAATAACCTATAATTTCTTTAAATATAATTATATATATCATCCATGGGATGTGGTGATGAGAAATCAATCATATTACTTTGTGAAGGCGGTAGTCCACATGTACATAGGAACGCTGTTACCATTTTTCAATGAATAGAAAAGTAAGAAATTAAATGATATATTATCTTTATATAATGATAAATTTTTCATGAATATCATATATAAACATTAATTCCATAATTATAATCAACTATGAGAGTCGGTGATGGAAAACAAATGACATTGGTTCACAAGACGGTAGTCTTCCGTACACATGATCGATGGTTTTGTTTCCCATTTGATGGAAGAGGACATGGGTATAGATTATTTAATTAAAAAAATAACATCTTATTATATGATATATACTTATTTTATTATATCATCATGGTTAATTAATATTTTAAGGAGGTGGAAGAAGAAATAAAACGAAATGCTCGGTTAAGAACTATACCTTTTCTTCTGAAAACCACTTTTGATTTACACCTTAAGACCTCTAAGGTTGGTATTCTACCCAAACTAATACCTATATAATGTGTATAATTATGTTAGTAATTTATTTGGGAAAATATTTTCTGAAAAAAATGTTCTTTAAGTGTGAATATAATAGAATAGGGGGCCCTTTTATAAGAGAGTGGGGGCACTCTTGGAATTTCTTAAAGTATTAAATTAATATAAATTAATTATCTAATTCAAATGGATAAAAAATGAGAATTTTCAAGGAAAATATTAGGTTTATTTTAAATCCTATAATCCAATAAAGATTTTACAAGTTTAGGTGATGTTTTCAACCTTATCGTTTTTCTTTAACCTCTTTTAGCCTTTTTTGAAAATTATCATGGTAATAATGTTTTTACTTTTTAGGGACCAGGAAACTTACTATAAAAGAAAAAATGAACCATAAATATACCATGGTTGATATTAAAAACCATTTCCCATTAAATGGTCCTAATATAATATTTTTAGTAATTTTAAATCATTTAATAAATCTTTATTTATTATAAAATATCATTAATGTTGATTTTGACACTATTCAATTAATTTGACTTTAAAAGAATCAATACAATGATAAAATTAGAATATATTCCATTAAAACATTTATAACATGTTATAATTATCTAAAAAATTTATGTAACATAATAATTAATTCAATTTATATCACTTCTAATATTTTTTAAAAATTATTTATTTCATTTTTCTATTAATTAAATAATTAATGTGTCATCGTTATGTAAGCTCTTAAGGTAATTATTTCATCACAAAAACATAAAAATAAATTACCATGATAAAAAAAATTATATTTAAAATAAATATTTATAACCAAATATAGGTTGTTTTTATCTGTGTCACGAAGTATTATAGTTATTAAAAATAAGGAAGGTTCATTTTTTTCTTTATCTTTACTTAACATATTATATAGGTCATTATCAAAAAAATTGGCAAGAAATTTCCATGTTTCCAATAATTTAATGGAAAAGGTAGATACACACTTGTAAAATAAATTAAATACAGGTTTTATGGCTAATTTTTAGACCTTATCAAATTATTTTTAACCTTAATTACCTGATTTACCCTTTACTAAAGTGATAAATTTTTATTATAGTTACTATTCATAATAACTAAAAATTAAGTTAACCATATTACCTAATATTAATTATTATGATTAAAAATATGGAATAAATTTTATAAAATTAAAAATTTATAAATGAAATAAATTAATTTTAAAATTATCCCTCAAAGTGTAATGAAAAATGGTTTTTCAGGGACATGCATTTTTTAAGAAATAGATGATCCCATATTAACTCTATGACTTTAAATCATAATTATATGAAGTTAAATTCATATAAATAGATAATATATATATATATATATATATATCATTTAAATATTTCCTTATTAGGTAATACTTTGGTTAATGAAAAAGGATAAACCTTATGGATTTTAAACAGTTTATAGAAAATTGTGTTTTTAAGCATAAAAATAAACTTATAAAAAATAATGAAAATTACTAATTAAAATAAAATTAATTATATTATTCTAAATAAATTTTTTAATTTGTCACTTTAATTCTAAATCCAAAATACAATGGTACTTTTAAATTACTTTATATAATGAAAATAAATGACGGAATTTGAAAAATCTATAATTTTCAGTATTCAATAAAAAGCAATCATTTTAGAACAGTGTTAAAAATTTACCCTAAGTTAATTTTGATATGTTGATTTCAAAAATGAAATTAATTTTATCAAATAAATTTTCTAAATTTTCTAAATATTAATTATAATATTTTATGATAAGAAGCAATAAAAATCATTTTTGAAGAAAAAATATTTTTTGAAGAATAAAATCTCTCCATTAAAAATTGAGTGTTTATTTCCTAATAATTTAACAGTATATTTATATTGAGTATTATATTTATATATATTTCATAAATTAGTTAACCCTATACATACCCACCAAATTAATAGCTAGTTTATAATAATCATATTTAAATAATAACATTTCATAGTTTATTTAAGCTTGGTGTTGCATATTGTATATGTTATGAAGCATAGTGTTCATTTTAAAATCTAGGGGTGTTACTATTTTTTAATTTTCTAATTGTATGGAAGGACATCCTACAAGATATTTTGATTCTATACAGTGTGGATGTTGATTTCCCACATATAAATTTTTTCACTTAGGGTGTAGAATTGACTTTTTTGCAGATCATAAGAGCAACAAGACTAATCACATACATATGGGTTACTCAAGAGACTCTCTCTATAATGTGATAATTGAAACTATCCTCAAGTGAAGTTGGTATTCCAACCATTCTTTGTCGGTATCCTCTGCCTGTGAATTTGATAAATCCAATATTTCTCCCACTTGCATGGGGCATAGATCCTCTATCTACAGAGTTGGTATTTCTCCTGTCTAAGAGATTAGATGGGACAGTGATCCTCTGTTGGGTTCGATATCCCCATGTTTATCATGAGATATCTAATGAGGCATGTTTCCCCCATATGAAGATGCGTGGTTCATTATCCCCCCATGGATATAGGGATTAGGTTTACCATTCATGGGGTGTGGGTCCTTTATTCAAGAATGAGGTCGGTATCCCCTTGATCAAATGAGGTGTGGGTCCCCCAAACTATTGTGGGCTCAGTACTCCCCTTCCAGGAAGGGTACGAGTCCTCTATTTGCAAATAATAGTGTTTGTGATGAGATATAAGGTGGTTTTTCCATTCATACATGGGGTCTATATACCCTTAATCCCGATGAGTTATGGGACCCCCATACTATAGAGGATTCTTTATCCCCCTAATAGAGGGTGTGGGTCCTTCATCTGTAGAGGTCTATGTTTGATATGATATAGGGTATTAATATTCTACCCTTATGGTGTGATGCCACCCCCAAAATTTGGGGTGAGAGATTCACCATATGTGAGGTCGATATCCCCTTGACCGGTTTATAGGCACTCAGAGAGATGTTGGTCCTTCACCATACATTAGTGATTGATGTGAGTTTGGATTAACATGTTGTATAGTTATGATCTCCTGGCTGGATAGATTCTCCCCTCATTCATGCACGGAATACTTTGTGATGAGTCGTTTTCTCATGAATATTAGGGGGGTGAAGGATGATGATCACCATGATGATTTTCCCTCTATATGGGTTATGGATGGATGGACCAGATAGGTCCCAACATAGACAAGATGTAATCAATGGAATCTTATTGGGATGTGTAAGTTTGTTATCACCTGCACATTTTATTCTCTCAGTGTTGCATTACAATTCAAGGTTCCAAAGATCCCTATGGGGACTTTGGGATAGTGCAGTGTGGTTGGTGGAATCTCATGGAAGTGATAATTTATCCTTGATTATACCAATGATAAAAGTTGATCTCGATAGTAAGTTCCCTGGAGTTTCCATCGTGGAAAGGTGAGACTAGGTGATGTTGTCATGATGATGTTAAATCACCCTAAAACTGAGTTCAGGTGAGTGAGCAATATTTTGATGTATTTTTTGATCGAGTGGATGAGTCATGATCCACTTCAATATGAGTGAGACCTGGCTAGTGTACAGAACCAACCCTTTTATGTGGTAAACAATTCCTTCATGGGTTAACAAGATTGGTTACATGCACTATAGATATTTCATAGGATCATACCTATGAATGTTTAACAATGGATGGTCTCTTTTTCCTTGGTGATGTTCCATATGGGCGGAAACCGATCAGTGAGTTCTTGGTTTAAACTACTTATGAGGATTTTGTAGATCTGAAGCAAAGGTTTCTCTATTCATATGTTATACATTAGTTAGAGATCAGAGTCACGTTTGTACCCAAATATGTCTTATCATTGGTCATTATGATGCTTGGTAATAGAAAAATTGAACTGTGTGTATTTATAAGTTGTGAGTATCAAATCTACTAGCAGTTAGTTATCTTGATTAGGCTCCCCCTTAAGAGTTGTAGAGAAAGTTTTGGTGGTGATTACCTATGGCCACTCTGGGAATGTGGGTATACCAAACTATTCATAGGATGGACTATGGGAATCTGAAATTGAGCGGATCTTGACTTTGGGTTCCAAAGTGGATAGAGAAGTTCATTTATGGTGGATGAGGCATGGGATGGGGTTAGTGATGTAGATGTTTCATCCCTATAGTCATTCATGAGAAAATAGTGAGAGGGTTTATATTACCAAGGTTCCTTGAACTAGTCGGTGTTGTTTTGTGTGATTTGATTTTGTTTAGCTAGATTGGCGATAGGATCTCACAGTGTAGTGTGGTTCTATTGTTGGGATGCATGATGGTAGATGTTGATATGATTATTATGTCTCAAAAATGTAGTCCTGGGGTTTCACCATTTTGAAGGTGGAGAGTATGATGCCCCCTTGAGAAATTTATTAGTGTAAAAACCATATCTGATAGATACCAATGGTTCATGACATTGCTTCATGTTTGTTTTGTTTGAAATCTCATTGTGGGAGAAAAAGGTTGTGAGTGGAAAGCCTTGATGGGACTAGAAATAGGTGGGTTGCACTTGGCTTGGAAGTTTCTCTTATGATGGTTTGAGGCTAAATAGCGATGTCGATGGTAGAGAATCTTGGGTGCAGTGTTCCTCATATGAGTATCAGGAAGGGGATGCATTCCCAAGTGAGATGTATTTTGGGTCCCTTTATATAAATAGACTTTTAGAAATAAGAAGAACTCATGCATAGGTGTTCTTATTTTCCACATGAGGTTAGTTGAGGACTTCTTAAAGAGATGTGGGGGTTTTTTTCTTTTTGAGGATGAAATGCCATTCAGGTGAGGAGGATGTAGTGACATCAATTTTTTCATGCAGAAGACTTGGATTTTTTTTTGGGTTTTAGAGACCCGAGCTATAAGAGGGGTAAAATGGAAAATTTTCCCCTAAAAATGACCTCAAAAAGATTTCCTGGTGGTTTTTTTGGTACCGAAATGTGGATTTTACCCTTGAACTATAATCTGGTGAGGATCTAATATGGTAGATCTATTCAATATATTTAATATTTATTAAGTAAATATTATTTATTTATGTGGGTTTAAATGCTAATATCCCCTAAAAAATGCTCTAGATTAGAATTCTGACTCTGCAGTTGATTCCAGAATATAGGGTTTACCTAGGTGTGTTATAATTCTCATTCGGGTACCAAGTATTGAGTCGGTCCCATTTAGTATGGATTCCTTTTTAATTAATTAGGGTTTTAATTACCCAAACCCTCTCCCCCTATTCACACATGGGGAGACCCTTATATACCCCCTTATTAGAGATTCAAAGCCTAAGGAGAGGAGGTGATCATAAGAAGTCATTAGGAGGCAATCAAAGGTATGAATTAGGGTCTAGTGATCATGGATCAAGAATCTTAGGCATGCAATCTTGATGCTTCAGCAATCCTCCTCTAGGCAGGAAACTTTATTTTCAATTCAGCCTCATTTTGATTCATAAATTGTTTCTGTTTCATATTATGGGAATTATATTTGTTGTTGTTTATATCCTGATTGGCGATGGATTAACTTTCGGGTTTTTAGGGTGTAATTGGGTTGTTTTCAATAATTCCACATATGGAATTCCTAATTATACGGTGTGTAGTCTCAGGAAAACACATCGTGTAGTTGGTTGGTGTGTCTCATGTTGGAGAACAATACCACATAGTGTGTATGTTGGGTGTAACTTCCATGTAGATCATTGGGGTGCATGACATGGGGTTTGGCTTTGTACATGACCAGACACCGCATGTGAGGTAAATGACGTGTACAAGTGATGCGCGCTTGTTGTGGGGTGCTCAGTAAATAAAATTATGAACCTAAGAAAAAATGCATTAATAGTGGGACTCGGGTTGTCTCCGGAAAATATAATGTTGTGGATGTGTTAAAATATTGTTTTGTGGGTTTGAAATGTTTGAAAATAGTGGATTAAATTAATTAGTTCTAATATCAATTTAAGGAATGGTGGTACACCCTTAGATCATTCCCCCACTCTCTTATTAAATCATTATTCAAATTGTTCCCTTCTATTTATCTAATCAATTGATGTCTCACTGATTACTCTTATCTAGTTATTTCATTTTGGATAGAGAAATACAATGATCAATGTATCCCTTATCCTTAACTATCCTGGTAATTGGATATCTTTAATCACCCTCGGATTATTCCATTGTTGTGACTGCATGTAGTGATTTAAGTCTGAGTGTCTTGTGTGTGCAATCCTGATAATGATAGTTGAGGAAATAAAAATCCAAAATAGAAGAAATATCTAACTGATTAAAGATATTAAACCATCAGAATTCATAAACATGGGGAAGGACAGAATTCTCCTTAGCGTAACCACAAATGGCCTAGTGTTCCATCATCAGAGTTATTACAAAAAAAATGAAGGAAGCAAGAAGTGGTGGTATCAGCAACAACTCCAGTTGAACAAGTCATCCTCCTCTTTTTTTAGGTCACCAAACTCCCCCATTTTATATAGATGTTCCCATATTTTTTATATCTGCCTCCTAACAGGCACGAGTTCCTTTTCCAATGACCCCATTATGCTCGATTCACTTCTCAAATTCTGAGCCCACTTCCATACCTTTAATTGTTTCCATGTGCATAACTCGACGGTTTGGATTTCTTCGGGTCAACATACTTCAAATTTTTCTTGGTAAAGAATTTTCCTCCCATGATCGAGCTCTGTACTTCTTTATGGAGAAATTATTCATTGCTCTGCATCTTCAGTTGAAGATGAATGAATCACATGATTAGTTTCACATGATAAGTCACAGGACTTAAATTATTTCCTGGGATTTAACGGAACAAGCTTAGGCCTTGGTTGTTGGGTCTGGAAAGGGTGGGTATCACCATTGTCATATGTGATTTCATCATTCTCTGTTTTTTTCTGACTTATTTCAAAAAAATCATCTGAAACTCAAATCCTTTCCCCATTTAATCATTGGCCGATAAATTCAAACCGTCATTTACCAGTGGCACTGCAATTTTCAGCAAGTTGGCTTCTCCAGTGAGCTTGCTTAGTTCTGGCTCGATATTCATGCTCTCCACGCATGACTATTTATTAAGTAGCAGGATGAGATCTTCTAGCGGCATGCTTCATAGGTGCACGACATCCAAAGGAGCTTTTGTGATCCTGGGAGGTGCGATTTCAGTGCTTCTTAGTTCAATAGGGCGGTGGAAAACGGTTGCAAATCTTCAATAGTGACGGCACTGGAAGTCTTCTACTACCCTCCCCAAGCACATCTCTTCATCCCCAGTGGTGCGCAATGGTAAAACTAGATTCAGTATGACTATTTCTTCGTATCAAGTTGAGGTTAGTGGCCACGACTATGTTTGGTGGTGTCGAGTAGTGCAGAGTCGGCAGGGAGATCAGTGGATTGGTGATTCTTTATCTTAGTCCGACGAGCTTGGATTTGGTGCGGTGAGCTTCGTCGACACACTTCAAACTCTGGTTAGAGGCAGCGCGATGAGGGTTCAATTTGGACAAGCACAAGGGTTCATCATTCATCAAGCTCGGATGATTTTTTCAAGACTCCGGTGACGTTCCAATTATCTTCTTCGTGGAAATCTTTTCCATTTCTTCCTGATTTGGGCGCAATGGTGGCATGGTCGATCGGGATGATTAGCCATGGGAAGGGGTGCGGACGCTTCCCTTTTTTTGTACAGAAGATCCATTCCTCTGCTTCCTTTTGTGTTTTTCTATGGTCGATGTTTAATATAAGGCATAGACTCTTTCCTTTTCTGCCTATGGTCGATTTCCTTTTCCAAATATCGCTCACTATCTTCACAGGCATAGTCAGTCCATTTTTTTCCTTACGGTCGATTGCCTTTGCCAAATATCGCTCACAGGCACGGTCGATCTATTTTCTTCCCTGTGGTAGATTTCCTTTTCACGAGTTCCTTTGTGCGGATCGACCATAATAATGGAAATCGCTGAATGATCGACCGTGATGAAATCACTTCATGTGGTCGATTACTTTTTTCATGTGGAAACTCCATTCCTTTATCATTTTCTTCAGCGGCTGGATCGGCCATAAGAGGAGAAGTCATGATCGATCCATACCTTTACCATTTTTCAATGGTAGGATCAACCATAAGAATAGAGTCCATGGTCTATCCATTCCTTTTACATTTTTTGATGGTCTACCCAGCACAAAAAAATAATAATAATAATGCAGGATTAAATTGAAGAATTGATAAAACAAATTAAAATTGTAATTTTACTTTTTAAACAAATCATTTCAAATCCATAAAAAAATTAAAATTTAAAAATTTAAAATTAATGTATGGATTGTCAATTTAATTCCAAATATGAATAAACCATTAAAAATCATTAATTTGATCCATTAAACACTTCATTCCAAAATTCACCAAGCAGAAAAAACAACTATATTTTACCTGAGAATTGAATTAAATAAGGGGTATTTTTGATGAATATCAACCAAAAAATTTCAAAAATATGGGATCATATAAACAATAACACACCATGTTGGGGTTACACATCATTTCTTGGGTTATGGTACCTGACCAGAGTAAGGATTTGGATAGACATGTTGTGTACTCCTAGTACATTCCATGTACTATCCTTTTGGCTAGGCTTTGCATATTTTTTCACCTTGTAGTTGGTTTTGGAAAAATGACAGTCCATTATGAGTATCTTTCTGGATAGAACGTGTTGGTGGGGTCTTATTTTCTATTATAAGTCGTTGGAGATATATTTCTAGGTGAGTTTTGGATTTTAATCCCTTGGAGATAGCGTTGGGATTTGGGTGATTGAGCGAAGTAGGTACATGGGCGGTAGAATTCCTGAGGCACATTCAGGAAATGGGTGTGGGACCCTCACATGTTCTCTAAGATTGTTACCCTCTGATAATTTCGTGTAGTTATTTATTCCTTAGAGGATAAAGAGTCATAGAGAGCAGATGTTAATCCATGCATGAGCAGTTTCTTCTTCACAGTAGAGTAATTCGATGGGACCTAAACAAATGTTTAAAGTATTTTTTCATAGATTAAAATAGCTTTAAAATAACATTGGAGCCATTCTTTGAAAACATGAGAAAAATATCCTTTACTTTTGATAAAATTTTAATTGAAAATTCCCAAAATATTAAGAAAAATATTTTATTTGAAAATAACCATGGAAAAATATAAACGAATCTTCAATGTAAAGAACAGTCATGATGGCAAGAAAACATGTTCATTTCGTATGTGTTAAAAGAAAACATTCCTTCCACACCTTTGTAAAAAGTCAAGGTCGGTCAGAATGGCCCAAAGGCCTTCATTTTTTTTATTATTTTTGATAATCCATCTTTCAAGGGGTGAGGTGGAACCCTTACAAGGCCCGAAGGCTTAGAGATAATACCATAACCCATAGGTCTTAGAGGGAATCACCCAGACAAGACAACTTGGGACTGCTCCTCCCCAGCATATGTCAGGATATCAGCACTCCACCTTCGCAGGGTTGGTCGGCTAGTTGTCCTATGCAAAGCTGCATAGGCCTGGTACTGATGGCAAAGCCATACCCTCTCATTCTTCCAATTCCGATTAGCTCTTATCCAGTGAATGTGTCTGCCCTGAATCCTCCTCTGAAGCCTTGTCCCTTGTAGTCTGACTGGCACATCTGCATTATATGTGGCCCGAAGGCCTTGGGTGGCCCAAAGGCCTTAAGGTGGCCTGAAGGCCTTGAGAATCAACTGGCACGAAGGCCTTCGGTGGCCCGAAAGCCTTGCAGGACCCAAGGACCAAACCGGTGGCCCAAAGGTCCAAATGGATGAATAGTTCCGGCTACTATAGTACCGAACAGTGCCTACTACAGTACTGCTATAGTACCTACTATAGTACCCCCAGAAATACGCCTCCACCTGGATTTGATCTCGGGTCTCTTAGAAATCTTACTTTTTAAAACTTTGTAAATAAAGTCAAAGATAATGAAAATAAACTTTTTATAACATTAAAAGTATAATTAGCAACTTTCATAAAACAATTTTAAAGATCTTGGATATGGAAGAAAATGTTCATCGACCAAAGAGGATATAGGTCGACTTTTCTTTAAAAACATTTTCTCAGTCATTTTAAGTACCAAAGAGAGATAAAATTGTACCAATTCTTGAAAAATCTAAGAATAACCATAGTATAAGAAAGTATATGGGGTTTAAAGGATAATATCCATAAAATTTCCATCAACCAAAAATTAGCATAGATAGTATCGAAAAAATGAGATTGTAGCATAAACACCTTACCTAAAGTCTTGTCTTCCTTCGTTAGCATTTTAACCTCACATGTAATAAATATAGATTTATTATAAATCAATTACAGAACCATACTCATATATATCATGCCATATATGATTTACTTATAACATCTTATCACCCATTTATTAATGATTCTTTATTAAAATTATTTTTCCAAACAATAACTGCTCATTTTTCATGCATGTTTTGGTTTGGCAGTCCTGGTCCTTGTACATTGATCATGGTTCCATCATCATAATAATGTTAATCATGTAATGAGTATCATATTTAATAATTATATAAACTTCTATAACTATTCATATAAAGCAATGATAGAAAATTAATCACATCACTTCATGGAGACGGTAGTCCATACGTACACACGAGTGATGTTTCCACTTTTTGATGGATGAAATGAAAGGAAAGTAAATAATAATTAACCTTTAAAAAACTATGTTAATATCATAAATATCATATATATATATATATATATTCATTAAATTCATCATTATAACCATCAATATGAAGCGATGATGAAAAATGAAATGCATCGCTTTATGGAGGTGGTAATCCATAAATACACACGAGCGATGTTTTATTTTCCCATAGGATGGAAAGAAGGTTGATAATGGTTGTTACATCATCATAATATAAATTTAATAAATTTAAGATAATGAATTAATTATTTTATAATGTATATCATAGATTTAGAGTGTATATAAGAAGAAATAAAATTGAAAGTACTCGATTAAGAGTTATACCTCTTTATTGAGAAACCTCCTTTGGCTCACACCTTAAGCCTTTAAAGGATGGTATTTTTCAAGAATAGAATCTCTAGAAGTGGGGTTATAATCTATTATGGTATTAGTGTAGGTATTTGTAATGTCCTGGCCTTAATCAGGTACGGACCATTTTTACTTTATTGCAATCTAATTAATTAAGCGACCTGGGGTGCGCGCCAGCGCACCTCGCTATGGGTCCCAAGCAGCTTTTTATTTAATTTAAATAATTGCAGACATTTCATGAAAAATGTCACGTCATGCTTTGGCGCCATGTTTGGGTTTTAAATAATTAATTAAGGATTGGAAAAGAGTAGTAAGAGATTTAAATAAGATTTAAAAGAAAGTAAGAAAGGATAAAAAGAAATTCTGAAATAAAATAAAGAGGGGGTTACAGGAAAAAGGAAAATAATTAAAATGGGGGATTCCCATTTTTAATTATTTTTATTATTTTACTTTCCATTATTTTGCTTTATTTTATCTTTTTCTTTTATTTCCTTTTTTCCTTATCTTTTATTTTTCTATTATTTTTCTTTTCTTTCCTTTTTCTTTCTTTTCTCTCGTTTCTTTTTCTCCCTCTCCTCTCTCCCTCTCCCACTCCTCACGTCACACCCCTCATTCCCATCCCACCAACCAGAAGCCCCTTCGGAAGGCCACTACTCCTCCATCTGATGTCTGATTCCTTCGCCATCAGGTGCACAGTAAACCTTAGGGAAAGGATAACGTTGCGCAAGTGGAATCGTTCGATTCCATTGAGTATTCTGCACGCAGTTTGTCGTAGAATATTTTTACCCTATTTTGGGGTTTTTCTAAAATCCTTTGTTTTCATCCATTTTAGGTCAAATCGAAGTCTACCACGGATCTTAGATTCATCTACGACTACAGGGTATGGTGCCTACTCTCTTTCCCTCCGTTTCTTTGCGATTTATAAAAAAAAAAGCATTGTTGTGCCATTAGTCGGTGCCTACCGGCTTTGTGCAATTTTACCCATCTTAATTACTTTAATAGTTCTGTTTAATTGTTGCAGTCTTGATCATCTTAAATTAATTTGTTTGAACGGTTTCAACAAGATCAGACACCCCTTTGGGTGTGCCAACATAGTCAACATATTTTTTCCGTTAGCAGGGTTATTAATTTAATTAGCTGCAGGTATTGCGCAGCCCCTTTTTATTGTTTTTAAATTAAATGAATAGTTGTTTGAATTATTACAACAAAGTTGGACACCCCTTTGGGTGTGCCGACATGATCAGTGTATTCTTCCATTAGCCGAGTTTATTGTTTGATTAATTGCATGTGTTGCAAAGCAACTTTTTATTGTAATTAAATTAAATAAATAGTTTCTTGAACATGAACTTCAATTGTTGGATCATTGGAACTTGTTTTGATGAACAGTTTATTATTTAAAAATACATTATCCCCTGAGGTTGATATGATATGTATATTGCCTTGCAATTTGTTGTGTTGTACTGTTAAATTTATGACTTGTGATGCATGGGTGTATCTGGTTAGTTTTCAAGATGCGACTTTATATGTTGATTATGTCATACCTGCTGCTGTGAAAATTTTAATTAAATTCAGGGTGAGGAAAGGAGGTGGGTCCTGTATTAACAGTCACACTTAGATCCTCCATTCCTGACGAGTTACCTCTATGTGTTGGGGGGCGGTGTTGTTGGCTTTGTCGGACCGAGACTTCCCCGGACTTTCTAATACTTTTGAGTGATACTGGTTCCAAAAGGGCCCATTGGGATGGATCAGTTGGCAATGTGGCTAAGCCAGCCTCAGATGACACTTGACCCATTTTTGCGAGATCGGGACGGACTTAGGGTAAAGCCATGCCTCGGGCGATACTTGGTCTTTCGAAAGATTGCCTTGGACAGGCTCATTGGCATTGGATAAATTGACGGATGTTCTGTAGCGATACCTTCGAGATGGGCTCGGACTCCAACTCTCAACTTTAACCTTAAATAATGATGCACTTAAGTTTTATGTTATTGCTAATTGAGTCTATTGAGAATTGAGATATTTCCCCTGATACGTGGAAGTGTGCCTGGTTGACACTGGACTTGAACCTCAAGTTAAAGCACAATCTTGGGGTATACTTTTTCTTGGTTTTACCTTGATTTCTGGATTTTATATATATATATATGTGCATGTTTGTGCATTTCTGCTGGTAGGTACCCTTTCAGACTACCAGCTAAGGCTGAAGTAGGTGACCAGGCACGGGTGCCGTTTGGGACCCATGCCAACTTATTTATTTCATTACACTACAATTAAATTATTTGAAATGGTTATGTAATGGCACACTGCATTTTTATTTTTGCACTAAATGGAAAGTTTTAGACACCATGGGTGCCGGCCTACTGGGATTTTATCTCATACCCTGCTCAGGTGTCGTTGACACCTGAGTAGATTACATGCTTGCATGTATTGACAAGGGGAAGTGTGCTGCTTATGATGCTTGACTGTTCATTACTGCTTAGGATGGATACTGGGGTAGAGGATTGGGCCTTGATTGCGATGAAGTTGCTGCTTGTGTCTTTTCTTTTAGTTGACTATGTGTTTGAGTTCTATTTTCCATATTTTCAGTTTAGAATCATATCATGGTATGACACTCTTTTGTGAGTTTCCGCACTTGGTTTTTATTATTCAATTGAATTATTTACATTGCTTCTGTTGTGATTTATTTATTCACATGCTTCTGTTACTTATTATTTGTTGTTGTTTACTTCCGTTGTGATATTATCTGTTACCTATGAGGGCATAGTATCCCCCACGGACACAAAAAGGGCCCTCACTGCTAGTCAGCAGCCTCTGGAATTCGGGGAGATGCGCTTGAGGTTATTTGACGCACTGGTCCGGCCACCGTCTTAGAGGTGAGTCGAGTCAGGACGTTACAAAGTGGTATCAGAGGGGGGTTTTCCTTTTGTCTTAATGTTTGGGTTAGACAAGAGACTAGGATATAGGTATTTGGGATATACTCTATGCTTGGACGTAGTTAACCCATGTATAGGGGAAAACTCAAATTCTTGGGTTGGGATTACAGTTATTGATTATGCCAGTTACTGTTGATATGATTTCACCTTGGGTGAATCACTTGTATTGCGTTGTTATTGTGCTGGTATTATTGAAATAATAGGTTTACCATTGCATCTTGATGATATGAGGGAAAAACATCCCATGCATCATGATAGGCACTATAGGATTTAAATTCCATGCATATTGACATGCCATATCTACTTTCAGCGTGCATTTGGTTGTTGCATGTGAGTGTTGTTATACCAAGTGGTAAAATTTTGAATTGTTAGTTTATTAAATATCAGGTTGTGTTAGTCTGTTATATGTTAGCCTGACTCAACCTAGGAGTGGGTTGTAGAACTATTTAGTAATCTTTTTTAGTTATCTCTTCTATATCGAAACCTAGCTCTTGAGGTAGGTTTTTTGTGGTTTAGTGCTCAGAGGCAGGCTATGTACCTAACCTCTTTTGCACCCTAATTGTTTTCTCACCTTCTTTACTCCTTGTCTAAGGGTATGTTTGGATGTTTTAGACAAATTCTGCCACAAATTCTTCATGTTGTGCCTCAGGAGAGTGGCAATGAGCGCATTCCAGAGATGGTGGGTCTTAAACCACCAGTGGTTCCTCTCGTAGAGCCTCCTATAGAACTACCTCCTGTCGATATTCCGAGGGACCCGGATACTTAGTTCAATGATAGTCTCCTCAGGTTTATGCAGTCGGTTCAGAATATTCCCATACCTACCCTGTCTATGGCATACCTTACGCGGGACTTTCTACAGCAGCACCCTCCCACCTTCTCGGGGAGTGGCGGCCCTCATGCTGCAGAATCATGGATAAAAGTTGTACAACCTATCTTTGACCACCTTGAGACACCTCCAGAGTGAAGGGTCAAGCTTGCAGTCTACATGCTTCATGACACCGCCAAACACTAGTGGGACATTGTTTCTCAAGCTAAGCAGGACAGTGACATGGCTTGGGCTGATTTCCAAGAAGCCTTCTGCAATCACTTTTTTCCAAGAAGCCTTCTACAATCAATTTTTTCTGCAGAATCTGAGAGATTATTTTGAGCGGGAGTTTCTACATCTTCAGTAGGGCTCTATGACTTTGTTAGAGTATTCTACTCATTTCACGGAACTTCAGCGTTTTACCCCATCTCTGACTGGCGACGCACAGACTACTACAAGTCATTTTGAGGACAGACTTGAGTACACTATCTGTTCATAGGTGAATGTCTTCCGTTTGAAAATTGTTACAGAGATCGTGAATCAAGATCTGATCTCAGAGTGAAATGTCAGGGAAGCTAAACCAGTGAGCCAGGGTGGTTCAGTTCTGAGACAGGGTGATGGTTCTTCTGGCAGCAAGAAACGTCATTTTGAAAGTTCACGTGGGGAAATCCTAGCAAAACATCACATATTGAAAGCTCTATAACATGTTATCAGTGTAGTAGGGATGATCACAAGAATCCACAGTTCATGAGATATCTGAAGGAGTGTCGAGCTTGTAGCAGGATGGGTCACCTTCAGCGTTTCTGTTGTTCCTTCTCTTCAGCATTCAGTGGTAGAGGATCCGCACCTTCACCTCTGTCAGGTATGGGATCTATGATTCCACAACATGCTGGAAGTTCTTTTTCCACCGTTCAATCAGGCCGAGGAAATAGTGGAGGTCATGGTCAAGGAAATCAAGTTCCAGACTATCAGCGTCAACAGAGTGGAACTGCTCAGGCTAACCAGGCAACGTATCAGGGTCGTGGCTCAGGTCCCATGTACGCAGTGCAATCAGCGCCAGAGGAGCAGAGTGCATGACCATTTATAGTGAGAGGTACTATTCTAGTAGCCTCTACCTTAGTTTCTGCTCTTTTTGATATCGGCTCATCACACTCCTTTATATCTGCTGATGTTGTTGAAAGTATTGGTTTTCCAATTGAGTACCTTTGCGGTGTCATGTCTCTTAACACCCTGCTTGGGGTCAGGACAGAGGGAATACATCAGTGCCAAGAGTTCCCCCTCGAGATAGGTGGGTACTGCTTTGTTTGGAATTTCTATATCCTCAATATGTCTGGCATTGAAGTCATTCTTGGTATGAACTGGCTTTATCCTTACCGTTCCCAAGTGGATTGCTATCGCCGTCAGGTGTCTTTTACATCCCCTAAGGGCGACACATATCTTCACAAAGGAGAATGGGATCTACAGGCAAACCGAGCTAAGACTAAATATGTAGGGTTGGGCAGAGTGACTGCTCAGTTGGAAAGTCTCTTCATGAGCGACTAGGGAATGCAACTAGTTGAATTCCCTACAGTGGTGGATCTTTTTAGGGATGTCTTCCCTGACGATTTCTATGGCTTACCTCCTATAAGAGACATGGAGTTCACTATCGAGCTCATGCCAGGTGTGGCACCATTATCTATCCCTCCTTATAGGATGCCACCAACCAAGCTACAGGAACTCAAAAAGCAGCTTGAAGACCTTGAGGCTAAGGGTTTCATCAAACCTAGCACATCATTGTGGGGTTCACCTGTCCTCTTTCCAAGAAGGCAGATGGTACCCTAAGGTTATGCATGGATTATCATCGACTCAACCAGCTCACGGTAAAGAATCGATATACATTTCCTCGTATAGATGATCTCTTTGACCAGCTTCGGGGAGCAACTGTTTTCTACAAGATTGATCTGAGGTCGGGATATCACCAGGTGCGTGTGCAACCATCTGACATACCACATACAACATTCTAAAGTAGGTATGGCTTGTACAAGTATCTGGTTATTCCTTTCAGCCTCATGAATGCACCGAAAGTCTTCATGGACCTGATGAACCGGTTTTTTCATCCTTATCTTGATTCCTTTGTGATAGTATTCGTGGACGACATCTTAGTGTATTCATGTTCCAAACACGACCATGCAACCCATCTTGAGATCGTGCTAAGTACACTGAGAGAGCACCAACTATACACTAAGCTCGGTAAATTCCACTTCTGGATTGATAATGTACACTTCTTAGGTCATATTATATCTGAAGCAGGGGTATTAGTTGACCCAGAAAAGGTGAGTGTCGTGGTTTCATGGGATCATCCCAAGAGTGTCTTCGACATTCACAGTTTCTTGGGGCTTGCTGGTTATTACAGGCGATTCATCCAGGATTTCTCCCGCTTAGCAGTGCCTCTCACGACCTTGAATAAGAAAGGTGTACAGTTCATCTGGTCAGAAGCTTGTGAAAAGTATTTTCAGGAGTTGAAAGGAAGACTGACCTCAGCCCCAATCATGATTCTTCCTGAACCAGGTAAGAGCTATACAGTTTATTGTGATGCTTCAAGAATTGGACTGGGTGCAGTTTTGATGCAGGGTGATCGAGTCGTGGCTTATGGATCCCGCCAGCTGAGACCTCACGAGCGGAACTATCCTACACACGACCTTGAGTTGGTAGCAGTGGTTCATTATCTATGTTTTTGGAGACATTATTTTTTGGGTGAGAGATTCGTTATTTACACGGATCATAAAAGCTTGAAATATATCTCCACTCAACGAGAATTGAACTTAAGGCAACATAGGTGGGTTGAATACTTGCAGTCATTCGATTTTGAGCTTTCTTATACCCCTGGTAAGGGTAATGTTGTGGTGGACGCTTTAAGCCACAAGACACAGACTCGGACCGTGCAGGTAGCCAGCAGTGAGTGGAAGATGATGGCCTTGTTTATAGAGATGCATCTGGAGTTTCAGGAGCAGAGTGGACAATCATTTCTAGCAGCTCTTACAGTGACATCCTCTCTTCTAGAGAAAGTCCTCAAGCAATGTTTGATTGACCCTAAGGATCTCATTTTGAGGGAAAGTGTTACAGGAGAGAACCCACCTCCTGGTTGGGTTATTGATGGAAGTGAAACTCTCCTTTACTGTGGCCGTGTATGGGTACCTTCAGGTATACGGGAAGAGATGATGAAGGAATCTCACACCTCTGTTTGGGAAGTTCACCCTGAGATGACCAAGATGTACAGAGACATGTGTCAATAGTATTGGTGGTCTGGTATGAAAAATCAGATAGCAGGTTTCATCACTCGGTGCTCCACCTGTCAACAGGTGAAGGCAGAGCACCAATGACCTGTTGGACTCCTAAAGCCTCTATCCATTCCTGAATGGAAATGGAACGGCATCACCATGGATTTAGTTACAACCTTTCCAAGATCTCCTCTAAGCAGCGATGCAGTATGGGTGGTTGTCGATAAGTTGACCAAAGTTGTGTACTTCTTGCCTATCCGAGATACCTTTACGATTGATGAGTTGGGAAGGATGTATATTTGGAAGATTGTGTGACTTCATGGTGTACCTTGTTCTATTGTCTCGGATAGGGATGCCCATTTTACTTCACGGTTCCGACAAGGGTTGTAAAAGGTGCTAGGATCACAGGTACTTCTGAGTACTGTATATCACCCCCAGACCGATGGGAAATCCGAGAGAGATATACGAGTGTTAAAGGATATGTTACGGGCTTTTATCCTTGATTTTAGAGGTTCCTGGGAGAAGAATTTACCTCTTGTCGAGTTTACCTATAATAACAGCTTCCATGTGACAATCCAAATGGCTCTGTATGAGGCTCTCTATGGTATACTGTGTCATTTGCCTTTATGCTGGCTCGAAGCAGGAGAGGCAGCTCTGTTGGGTCCTCATCTCGTTCAGGAGACTTCTGAGCAAGTTCAGCTGATTCAAAAGTGTATGAATACAGCTCAGTCCAGGAAAAAGTATTATACCGATCGTTGCTGCATACCTCTGGAATTCGAGGTGGGACATCGATTCTTTCTCTGTGTTTCTTCGAGGTTGGGTCACAGGTAGATCAGAAGACAGGGGAAGTTATCACCGAGATATGTCAGGTCGTTCGATATAGTAGAGAGAGTTGGGTCGGTAGCCTATCGGTTACTGCTACCTCAGAGGTACCATTCCATGCACGATGTTTTCCATGTATCTCATCTTCGACAATATCATCCAGACCCGTCTCATTCTTTTGACCCTGACAACATTGAGCTTGACGCTGATGCATCCTTTGCGGAGCATCCGATCCGTATCGTCGACCGTAGCATGAAATTCCTCTGAGGTAAGTCAGTCCCACTGGTCCTGGTGTTGTGGAAACATGGATGTGATCAGGATGAGACTTGGGAGCGAGAGACGGATGTACGTGCGCAGTGCCTGGAACTTTTCTCTGGCGACATTCCACTACCCTTGGAAGGGAAACTCGGGGATGAGTTGTCTTAAGGAGGGGAGGTTGTAACGTCCCGGCCTTAATCAGGTATGGACCATTTTTACTTTATTATAGTCTAATTTATTAAGCGACCCAGGGTACATGCCTGCGCACCTCACTTCAGGTCCCAAGCAGCTTTTTATTTAATTTAAATAATTACAGACGTTTCATGAAAAATGTCACGTTGCGCTTTGGCACGATGTTCAGGTTTTAAATAATTAATTAAGGATTGGAAAATAGTAATAAGAGATTTAAAGAAGATTTAAAATAAAGAAAGAAAGGGTAAAAAGAAATTTTGAAATAAAATAAAGAGGGGGTTACGGGAAAAAGAAAAATAATTAAAATGGGGGATTTCTGTTTTTAATTATTTTTATTATTTTCCTTTCCATTATCTTGATTTATTTTATCTTTTTATTTTATTTCCTTTTTTCCTTATCTTTTATTTTTCTCTTATTTTTCTTTTATTTCCTTTTCTTTCTTTTCTCTCTTTTCTTTTTTTCCCTCTCCTCTCTTCCTCTCCCACTCATCATGTCGCACCCCTCATTCCCATCACACCAATCAACAGCCCCTTCGAAAGGTTGTTACTCCTTCATCCGATGTCTAATTCCTTCACCGTCAGGTGTGCAGTAAACCTTACGGAAAGGATAATGTTGTGTGAGTGAGATCGTTTGATTCCATTGAGTATTATGCACGCAGTTCGTCGCGGAATATTTTTACCCTATTTTGGGGTTTTTCTAAAATCCTTCGTTTTCATCCGTTTTAGGTCAAATCGAAGCTTACTGTGGATCTTAGAGTCATTTATGACTACAAGGTAGGGTGTCTACTCGCTTTCCCTCCGTTTTGTTGTGATTTATAAAAAAACGCATTGTTGTGTCGTTAGTCGATGCCTACCGGCTTTGTGCAATTTTACCCATCTTAATTACTTTAATGGTTCTATTTAATTGTTTCAACCTTAATCATCTTAAATTAATTTGTTTGAATGGTTTCAACAAGATTGGACACCCCTTTGGGTGTGCTGACATAGTCGGCGTATTTTTTCTGTTAGCCGGGTTATTAATTTAATTAATTGCGGGTATTGTGCCGCCCCTTTTTATTGTTTTTAAATTAAATGAATAGTTGTTTAAATTATTGAAACAAAGATGGACACACCTTTGGGAATGCCGACATGATCAGTGTATTCTACCATTAGTCGATTTTATTGTTTGATTAATTTCATGTGTTGCAAAGCAACTTTTTATTGTAATTAAATTAAATAAATAGTTGCTTTAACATGAACTTCAACTGTTGGATCATTGGCACTTGTTTTGCTGAACTGTTTATTATTTAAATATACATTATCCACTGAGGTTGATATGATATGTGTATTTCCTTATAATTTTTTGTTTTGTACTGTTAAATTTATGACTTGTGATGCACGGGTGTATCTGGTTAGTTTTCAAGCTGCGACTTTATATGTTGATTATGTCATATCTGCTGCTGTGAAAACTTTAATTAAATTCAAGGTGGGGAAAGGAGGCGGGTCCCGTATTAATGGTCACGCTTAGATCCTCTGTTCCTGACGGGTTACCTCTATGTTCCGGGGGGGCGGTGTCGTTGGCTTTGCCAGACCGAGAATTCCATGGACTTTCTAATACTTTTTAGTGATACCGGTTCAAAAAGGACCCATCGGGATAGATCCATTGGCAATGTGGATAAGACAACCTCGAATGACACTCGACCCCTTTTTGTGAGATCGGGATAGACTCAGGGTAAAGCCATGCCTCGGGAGATTCTTGGTTTTTCAAAAGATTGCCTTAGACGGGCTCGGTAGCATTGGATAAATTGACGGATGTTCCGTAGCGATACCTTCGGGACGAGCTCAGACTCCAACTCACAACTTGAACCTTAAATAATGATGCACTTAAGGTTTATGTTATTGCTAATTGTGTTTATTAAGAATTGAAATATTTTCCCTGATATGTGGATGTGTGCCTAGTTGACACTGGACTTGAACCCCAAGTTAAAGCACAATCTTGGGGTATACTTTTTCCTCTTTCTGGGTTTTATATATATGTGTGTGTGTTCATGCATTTCTGCTGACAGGTACCTTTTCAGAATACCAGCTTAGGCTAAAGCAGGTGACCAGGCACGAGTGCCATTTGGGACCCAAGCCGACTTATTTATTCCATTGCACTGCAATTAATTTATTTGAAATGGTTATGTGATGGCACACTGCATTTTTATTTTTGCACGAAATGGAAAGGTTTATACATCATGGGTGCTAGCCTATTGATATTTTATCTCACACCTTGCTCGGGCGTCTTCGACACCCGAGTATATTACATGCTCGCGGGTATTGACAAGGGGAAGTGTGCTTCTTTTGATGCTTGACTATTCATTACTGCTTAGGATGGAGACTGGGGAAGAGGATCGGGCCTTGCTCACGATGTAGTTTCTTCTTGTGTCTTTTCTTTTAATTGACTATGTGTTTGAGTTCTATTTTTCGTACTTTCAGTTTAGACTCATATCATGGCATGACAATCTTTTGTGAGTTTCCGCACTTGGTTTTTATTATTCAGTTGGATTATTTACATTGATCCTGCTGCAGTTTATTTATTCACATGCTTCCACTACTTTTTATTTGTTGTTGTTTACTTCCGTTGTGATATTATATGTTACCTATGAGGGCATAGTCTCCCCCACGGACACAAAAAGGGCCTTTGCTGCTAGTCGGCAGCCTCTGGCATTCGGGGAGATGCGCTTGGGGTTTTGTGACGCACCGATCCATCCACCGTCTTAGAGGTGAGTTGGGTCAGGATGTTACAGTATTGGTTGATCTAAAGTTCTCAAACTTTTTGAATAAGGGAGGAGAGGAGGTTCCCTATTATAAGTGAGGGGAGGAGAACCGTTGGAATTACTTAAAGTATTAAATTAATATAAATTAAATTTCAGGTTCAAGTGGCTCAAAATTTATATATTTCAAATATAGGATAATTATAAGTCAATATAATCTCATAAAATAATATTTATAAAAGTTAAGATGATGTTTTAACCGTTATCTCTTAGTTTTAACCCCCGTTAACCCTTTTTATAATTACTGCAATATCAAAGTTTTTTATTCTTTAAGGGTCAAGAATGTTAATATAAAATGAAAAGTTACCCATAAGTGGAAAATGGTTTATATGTTCAAACATATCCAATTCAATTTTCTGAATAAAATATTTTTTTGAATTTTAATTCATTTAATAAAATATTATTTAGCATAAGATACTATTGAAGTTATTTTTGGGACTATTCACATAGTTTGATTTTAATGTAAACAATATTTAAATAGAATTTGAAAAAAAACTTTTAAAACATCACTATTATGTTATATATATCTACAAAATTCATGGAAAATAATAATTGATCCAAATTGTATTAATTTTAATATTTTTAAAATCATTTATTTTATTTTTCTATTACTTCAACATGTACTGTGTTGGCGTTTTGTAAGCATTTAAGGTGATTATTCCATCATTAAAAAATAAAATAAAAAATTACCATGATAAAAAATAGTAATTCATATTTAAAATAACAATTTATAACTAAACATAACCATTTTGTCCTTATGACATAATATTAGAGATATTAAAACAAAGAGATTGAATTTTTTTATTTATTCTTTACTTAAAATAATATTAAGATCATTATCAAAGAGAAATAGAAACAAGTTTTTATTTATTTGAATATTGGATGAGGATTACTGAAATAAAATCATCTAATATAAATAAGTTGGGTGTTAGATGCATTTTTAAAGTCTAATCACATTATTTTTAACCTTAATTACCTAATTTATCCAATCGAGGTGACAAAAATTTACCACAATTACTATTCATAATAACAAAAAATAAAAGGGGTTGAACCTACTGATTCTAAATATGTAATAAATTTTTTCAATATTAAATTTATATAATTTTCATAAACCCGTTTTAAAATAAGCATGAAAAATGCAATGAAGACCATTTTTAGACAAATGTGTTTTAAGCATAAAATTGGATTTATTCTTATCTCATGCCTTGTAAAACCCATTAGATTAATGTTAAAATATTTTATTGAATATATAATCTATAAATTTCATTAAAATCATTCATAAATAGTGATTAATTTAATTTATTAAGGTAAAAACACATTTCACGCATAAAAATAGTTTTTCAGAAAAAAAAACATTTATTTTCTTTTTTAATTTCAAATGATTTTATCAATTAATAACCAATTAATTCATTCTATATATGTGTAAAAAATGTTTTTTTATAATTTAGTTAGTCCTATCCATACCCTCTAATCTAATGGATAAGTGATAACTATCATATTAAATAATAATTCAATAGTATATCATGATTCATTTAAACTTGGTGTTGTATGTAAAGAAAGATATTAAAAAAATAAAATTTATTTAAATATAAATATATTGTATAGTCTTGGGGTGTTACATTCTATCCCCTTATATGAATTTTATCCTCTAAATTTATTTACCCCAACATAAAAAATGAGGATTCTTCTACTTCATCGCATCTTCAAGTTCTCACATGGCTTCCTCAAATTTATGGTTTTTCCAAAAAAAACTTTGACAAGGAGAGTGGTCTTATTTCACAACACTTTCTCTATTCAAACCATAATCACCACCGGTTTTCCCTCATAAGAGAGATATTTTTCTAGTGGTATGACCTCTTAATTCTGTACATGTGAAGGATCAGGTATGTACTTCCTTAGGAGAGATACATGAAACACATCATGAACTTGAGAGAGGTTCTATGGAAGCACCAAGTGTTAAGAAATTGTTCTGATATGATCAAGAGTTTTAAAGGGACTAATATATCTAAAGATCATCTTGACCTTCTTTCTAAATCTCATAACCTTCTTCCAAGGAGATATTTGTTGGGATACCTTTTCACCAATATCGAACTGTAGATCCCACTAGTGATTGTTAGCATAACTTTTATATTGAATCTAATATACTCTGATGTGTTGTCTAATAGCTCTAACTTTATATTTCATTTACTCATCTAGATTAAGTCTCAATGTCTTTTTTTCTCCAACTTCATCCCAACACCTTAGAGTTTTTTACTTATTTCTATAGAGGGATTTATAAGGAGTCATCTGTATGCTCGAGTGAAAGCTATTATTGTAATAAAATTCTACCAAAGGAAGATATTGATCTCAACCACCTTTAAAATACATAAAGAAAGATCTCAAATTGTCTTATAGATCTTGAATGATCCTCTCAGACTGAACAACCTTCTAAGGATGATATGAAGTGTTGAAACTCAACTATGCATCCAAATCCAGCTAAAGACTTCCCTGAAACTTTTAGGTAAACCTCGGATCCTGATCAGATACAATAGAATGTGTCACTCCATGAAATCTTACCACTTCTTTAATGTATATCCTGGAAATATGATCAAGATAGAAATTTTACCTAATTGAAATGAAATGTTCTAATTTCATAAGGCGATTGACTATAGCCCAAATAGAATTGTTCCCTTTAGATGTTTTTGGGAGTCTGGTGATGAAATCCATGGTAATGTTTTTACATTTCCATTCTAGTATAGGTAATGGTTGTAATATTCCCCTAGAATTATGTCCCTAAATATTTACTTTTTGATATACCAAGCACCAAAATATATACTCTGTAATATCTCTTTTCATGTTATCCCACTAGAAATACTCTTTTAGATCCCTATACATATTCTTACTTCTAGGATTAATAGATAATGATGAACTATGAGATACATCCAACAGATCCTTCTTCAAGTCTAGTATTTACAAGATATATACTCAGTTCCTAAACCTTATCATTCCATCACAATCATGGTTGAACTCAAGAACATTTCTCACCTTGTTTTAGTTCCATATCCTCCTTCTATGCCTCTTTAATCCTCACATGGATTGATGGTTGAACATTCATCCGATAAAGATAATACCTATCCCCTTTACTCATGATTTCAAGTTCCAAATTCTGAAAATCCATAAGTATTGGATCCATTTCAATCCTCATCATGGCCAAACTAGCATGTTCCTTTTGGATCAGAGAATTATCCACCTTGTTTTCCTTCCTAGGTTAGTAATTTATTGAGTAATTATAATATTTAATTACCTCAAACCATCTTATATGGTGCATATTCAACTCATTCTGTGTGAATATATACTTAAAGATTTTTTGATTTGTGTATATGTCACACCTTTCACTATAAAGATAATGCCTCTATATTTTCAGTACAAAAATTAATACTTCCAACTCCAAATCATGTGTTGGGTAATTTTGATCATGAATTTTCAATTTGTGTGAGGTATAACTATCACCATATAATTCTTCAAGAGGAAACATCCTAGTCCCTTATTTGATGCATCACTAAAGATCACAAAACCTTCTCCACTCCTGGGTAGTGTAAGCATGGGTGCACTGACCAACCTTCTTTTCACCTCCTTGAAATTTTCCTCACATTCATCTGTCCAATGGAACTTGTCTCCATTCCAAGTCAAGTTGAATATTAGATTATATATCCATGATAAATCTCTCACAAATCATTGGTAGTATCCTTCCAACCCAAGAAAACTATGGATCTAGATTACTGTGTTTGGTTTGGTACATTGTTCAATAACTTCCTTCTTTGAAGGATCCATCGATATAACCTCACTTGAGATTATATAACCCAATAATGTGAGTTTCTGTATCCAAAATTCACACTTGTAAAATTTAGCATACATATTCTCCTTCCTTAGGGTCTTTAGCACAGTCCTCAAATATTCTTCATGTACTTACTTACTTTTAAAAAACATAATAATACCATCTATGATAAATACCAAAAAACTGATCAAGATATTCTCTAAAGACTATTCATTAAATCCATGAAAATATCAGAAGTATTGGTAAGTCCATATGGAATCACTATAAATTCATAATGACCATACCTAGTACGGAAGGCAGTCTTAGGTATATACTCCTTCTTGACACTCAATTGATGATATCTAGATCGAAGATCAATCTTGGAAAAAATATTGAGCTCTGCATAGTTGATCAAATAATTCATCAATATGAGGTAAAGGATACTTGTTTTTGGTAATTATCTTGTTAAGTTTTAGATAATCAATGTAAATACAAATTGAACCATACTTATTCTTAACAAAAAGAACCGGTACAACCAATTGTGACGTACTCAGGCATATGAATCCTTTATCAAGATTATCCTAGAGTTTCTTCTTCAATTCCTACAACTCAATTGGGGTTATTCTATAATGATTCCTTGAAATAGGTGTATCACCATATATGATTTCTATTAAAAAATCAACTTCACAATTCGTAGAAATACTAGAAAACTCTTCTGGAAAGACATCAAAAGACTCTCATACAATAGGAATATCCTCAATGTTGAGTTTCTACCCAACCATATGAGATATATACCCCTCATGAATAGGAATTAAGACCCAAAGATACAAGTAATTTCCATTAAAAGTTCATATTCATCCTCGCACCGATAAAAAATCATAGGTTCATTTGAAATATGAAATTTTGTTTACCTTCCTCAAAAATTGATATGGTATCTATATAAAGAAATCAAATTCATGCCTAGAATCACATCAAATTCAACTAGATGGAGAATCATAAGATTTATAGGATTCACATTCCCACAAACATAAAACAAATAGGAACTATAGATTTGAGATGTGATCATCATACCATTTGGAGTTTTCACTGCTAACTCGACATTTAATTATCATGGTGCTAATGTGGTACCCTTAAAAAATTCCTTAGGTATAAAAGAGTGAGTATATCCATAATTAAATAAGACATTAGTTGTTCTAGAGTGGATGATAAGTGTACCTTTCACCACATCATTCTTGTAACCCACTTCGATGGTCGTCATGACATGAGATTTCCATTTTTATTTGGTCATAAGAAGTTATTGATACTAACCATCATCATAAACCTTCATATTCTTTCACTAGTTGTCATAATTCCAATACTCCTTTCATTTTTATAATTGGAGTGTGGGTGGTGCATTAGTCGACATCTTCCTTTCCTCCATTGTATCAATAAGACTCTTTATCACCCTTTGACATTCAAGGGATTTATGAACATCCCTTTTATATTTAAATAATATCTCGATTCAATTCAAACAATTCCCTTTATGTTTCTTCCCACATTTATGGCATGCAGGTGACTAGAATTTCTTTGCTCCATTTGATTTATTCGAGTTTACATAAGACTCCATCTTCTTTTTCTTATCAAAACCATGGGAATGATGGAAATATTCAATTTCCATTTCTACCTTGATAGCACATTGAAAATTTTATTTATGGATAATAAAGTATCTTATAGCTAATACCTTTCAGAGACTTGGTTTTGAGCCACCAAAGAATCGATCAATTTTTTTAGGGCTGATGATTAAACCAGAAGCATACCTTATAAGTCTTGTAAAATTTTCCTCGTAGATACCAATGGTTTCATTATCCTTCTTCTTAAGCTCATAGAATTCCTTCTCTATTTTGGTACATATAATAAAAGAGAAGTTCTTACTGAACAATATCCTATTTAATTCATCTCATTTCATGGATTCAATTTCTTCCTCTTACCATGTATTCTTAATAAGACCCCATTATTGATCTACTTCTCTTTCCAAATGATAAGCATCTAAGACAAATTTTTCATCTTTCATGCGCTAGAGAATAGAAAATATTTTCTTTGTGGTATTAATCTATCACTTAGCCACTAGTGGATCAGAACACCCACTAAAAGAAGGTGGATATTGCCTCATTAAATACTCAATAGTACGGTTTCCCTCCTTTGATCATTTGGAAGCTCAACATGATTCGTGGCCTAAGAAAGTTGCATGATCATAACAACAAGATTTTATATTCTAGATCTCATAACATTCGGTCACTCAAGAGGAAAATCATTGCATTGTCCATCATATTATTTGTTAGTATGATTCCTTATGGTTCCTACCATTGACTAAAACCAAAAAAAATTATGTAAGCATCAAGTTACAATAATTAGAGTGAGAAATCATATAATCATGAAAATCATTCCTAATAAGTCCAAAATAATGACACCTCCTTATCATCCTATGACCCTTAAATTTCATCATATATCAATTTTAATTTCAATTTTATTGGGTTATATCCCTATATTCTTTATAATCTAATCTCCAAAAATAATTATACCATGCTCTAATTCCAACTGAAGTGACCCAAGCATAACATACATAGATATTTCATATTTTTTGTGAATATTCAATATATATCCCAAATAAAAAAAGATCAATAGCTATAAATTTTTAGTGTACTTGGAGACTAGATACATAAAAATATTATTTAAGTATAATATTCATCATATCTAACATGTTTCTTTACATAAGATGCCCTTCTAGACTCATCATACTTAGTACCCTTCTTCATATCCTGGGGAAATATTAAACATAAGAAGGGGTGTGATTAGATACTCGGTAAGGGTAAAAATGGGAGATATAAATCAATGATCATATGTAATAATATTATGAGAATAAGGGTATGATAACATGTGATTATCAATATAAAATCATGCCCAAAAATTCATAGATCGTAATCATGAGTCATGGAATAAAACATTAGTATTTTATAAGATTGGGGAATTATCAAAAATCAATCATGATCCATGAGTTCAAATCATAATAATACCATAATTTCATAAGAGTGTGGTTCCATTATAGAAAAATAAATAATATCATATATCAAGGTTAACTTTAGATACAATTATATCATAGCAGATCAGGCATCATCGCCTGTTTACCATGTCATAGTAGATCAGGCATCCCTGCCTATTTTCTATAGTGGGTTGAGCACATCAAATAATTTCCCATAATTATCTCATGATATATAAAGATTTACCTAATGTATTTGAGGGATATAACATAATCACCCATTATATAATGAAAAACATATGTATATGTGGCATAATATCATAAATCATTCATCATTTCAACATATCATAACTCATGGAAAAGAAATGGGTTTCATAAATATCTCATCATAACTTAATTAACCCATGGGAAAGAAACAGGTTTCATAGAATCATCATCATTATACATCATCTATAAAAGTGGATATTATTGTAATATCATATCCCCAGTGAAACAAAATAATACTTAAAATATGTTGACGTAGATAAAAAATACCTTTAAAAGAACATTCAAACCATTCTTTTAAATCATGGGGAAAATATCCTTTTATTTTGAAAACATTTTAATAGAAAATTCCTAGAATATTAATAAATTCATTTTCCTTGAAAATAAAAATGGAAACTTATAAAGTAATATTCAAAAAAATGGTCATGATGGTGGGAAAATCTATTCATGTTGTATACATTAAAATAAAACAATCATTTCACACCTTTATAAAAATTCAAAAATGACTTGTTCGGAAAACTTTTAAAAAGGTTCATTTTAAAACTTTATAAATAAATTCAAAGTTAGTGAAAATGAACTTTTTAGATAATTCCAAGTATAATTAATAACTTTCATAAAATAATTTTTAAGATCTTGGATATGGAAATGGTGTGTCAACCAAAGAGGAAATAAGATCGGTTTTTCTTTAAAAATATTTTCTCAATAATTTTAAGTAACAAAGAGAGATAAAATGGTACTAATAATTGAAAAATAAAGGAATAGAAATAGTAGAATAAAATATATTGTCTTTAAAGGATAATATCCACAAAATTTCCATCAATGGAAATTTAGCATAGACAATCCCGAAAAGAAATGAGATTGTAACATAAACCCCTTACCTCAAGTCTCACCTTACTTCATTCAAATTTGAACCTCCTATATAATAAATATATTTATTATACATATATTCCATAACCATAATCATATATATTATACCATATATGATTTAATTATAATATCTTATCATCCATTTATTAATAATTCCTTATTAAAATCATTGTTTTGGGTGAGAACTTCTTCGCTTTTCATGCATGTTTCAGTTCGGAAGTCCTTATCCTTGTGCTTTGATAATGATTCCATAATATCAAGAATTTTAATCATTTCATGAGTATAATATGTAATCATTATATACACTTTTATAACTATTCATATAAAGTGGTGATAAAAAATGAAATGTATCACTTCGTGGAGATGGTAGTCCGTATGTGTGCACGAGTGATGTTTCCACTTTTCGATGGATGGAATGAAAGAAAATTAAATAATAATTCACCTTTATATAACTATACTAATATCATATATATTCAGTAAATCCATCACTGTAACCATCAATGTGAAGCGATGATAAAAAATGAAACACATTGCTTCATAGAAGTGGTAATCCACATGTACGCACAAGGGATGTTTTCTTTTCCAATAAGATGGAAATGAGGTAGATAATGGTTATTCCATCATAAAAATAACATTTTAGTATATTAAATATAATTAATTCATTATTTTATAATGGATAACATATATTTAGAGGTTTGGAAGAAGAAATAAAATTTAAAGTACTTGGTTAAGCGTTATACCTCTTTGTTAAGAAACTTCCTTTGGCTTACACTTTAAGCCTTGAAAGGATGGTATTTTGGAAAACCATAAGCTCTAGTGAAGAATCCAAATGGATTGTTGAAGTTGAAATTGTTATCAATTACTTGAGAATATGAAAAAATCAATGAGTGTTAATTGTAAATATTGAAGAGCTAGTTTATAATTCATAAAAACTTGTGTCATTGGTTATTTTAGCTTGAAATAATGTTTACAACATCAAAAGAATTTTAAAAAGTAAAAGTTTTGGATTGGAATTACATTGAAAGGATGAATTATTATTTCACTTTATTTCTTAAAAAAATTAAGTATATAATTTTTCTTTATACAAAAATTTTAAGCCAACCTACAGAGCAAGTCTAAGACAGCTCAACCTTCACCATATGTGGGACCCCAAAGGGTTGACCATAGATAAGGGAGCTAGAATTGGCTAGGATAGCAGGCAGCATGGCGGGTGGAGGAGCTATCCCATAGGGGTGCATGCATATATGGATCAACTATTGTGCAGGGTGGCACGACGGAGGAGGAGCGTCCGACAAAGGATGGTGCCAGGCAGTGATAGGAGCGCTTCATAACCATTTCTGGTTGGTTAAAGTCACGCCTTGTATTATAAAGGAGCAGAAATATTAAGGGAGTTTTGATGTGGGGTATAATTATTGTAGTTCCTAAATAAGCACAGTCATCCGATCATCTCATATGAGCTTCGAAATCGTGTGATTTTTTCGATAATCATCCAAGTCATCTGGTCGACTTTGTCATGCCAGCTGAGCTCATCTTATACCTTAAGTTCTTTAGGAGTGCAGTGCATTGGTATTTCCTTGATACATCAATAGTATCTTGATCCATGATCTCTGAGCTTCATCTAAGTGTTTATATGATCCTAATATGATTTAAATCATTATGCACCTTCATTTTCATAAGATAAGGATGAATAAACCATAAATTCACTATGTGTAGAAGTTTTATTTTTATATGAAGTTAATCATGTTATCACGAATTATGGAGAGACTCAGTTTACACATTGGTGGTTCATTTCCTATAAATATTGAGGACTACATCCATGTTTGAGTCGAGTTTGAGAGGTTTGGTTTCTAGTGAACTTGAGTCTCTGTGAATTACTCTAGTTCACGAAGGGCTCCGCATAAACTCTGTTTTTGTGCAAAGTTGAAGGAGGTACCCATGATTTTTCGACCTGTTCATAGCACACTCGAGGTGCTTCACAAAGAAAGAAGTTCTGCAAAGACACTTGGTAGATTTATATCCTTATGATATCACCCTAGTTTACATGATGAACCTTAGATATTTTGATTTATACCTGTATGAAGGTTTTCATAAAGGATACAGTACATATCAGTATACTCTTGCAGGAATAATGGTGAGTATATGCTTATACAGAGGGATTTTTTTGAGTTTTGTGTGCACGCTGTGAATCCAAGAAGTGGTGTGATAATTTATTAAATGTAAGAAGGAAGAAACATATTTAGTGTTTTATTGTTGTGTGCAAAGGAACAGTGCACAAAGGTAATGTTGTGTATAATAAAAAACTTGCACTCATGAGATCCCATGCATACATCTTTCTGTGTGAATAATTAAGAGGCCAGTGTGTGTACAAAGAATAAAAATATAGTGTATACTATGTGTGGTTGAGAAGTGAGAAAAAGGAAGTTTGTGTGTGATTGGGTTTTCATGCAAGAAGTGTGGATAGTGAATCTGTATATACAAAGTATGAAAGAAAAGGTGGGAATTATATGTGTGCATGAATTGAACGTCACTTATATTCACATGCACATGAATTAAAATTTGTGTAAATAAAAACATTGAGAAGGTCATGCCATGTATTTTATACATGCATGAAGTTGGAAGAGCAGCATGCATGCAAAATATTTTTCATGATTTGGGTGAAGTAATTTGAGAATGAAGATGGGACAGTTTTACTATCAATGATTCAGAAGAATTTTTGTATCTAGGCTTTTCAATGTTCAGTGAGGTTGGGTCTTTAGCAGAAGAAACAACTCTTTCCCGAGCAGTGTTGTACTGAGGCAACTGATTATTTG
This sequence comes from Viscum album, assembly GCA_963277665.1. Lineage (NCBI taxonomy): Eukaryota > Viridiplantae > Streptophyta > Magnoliopsida > Santalales > Viscaceae > Viscum > Viscum album. The sequence goes on from OY728140.1 coordinate 547,805,901, forward strand.
CAGGTGATCGGTATATATTGAGCAAGAACAACATTAGTGAAAATATTCTTGAATTATACATGGGATAGTTTGATCCAGCAAGCTCATTGAGGAGATTATAAGATCATACTATTAATGGATCAAATCTAGTGTGACTCAAGATTGAAATACTTCAGTGGGACTCTAGAGTAGTGGAAGTCTCTAGTAGGACTCTGGAGTAGGCCGATGGGATGCTAGTAACATTGTGGGATGCAGTATAAATATCCTATTATGGGACTCAGGAGTCACTTGTGTGGGTGGGAACATGTATTCTCTATTGGTAATCTAGAGAAGAACATTGTGGGACTCACTATTGAAGGGAATAAGACTTTCCCTGTTGTTACCATCTACATATAATGAAGAATCTGTAACCAGGGGGTATAATCAGTTGCAGTAAGGATGTAGGTCTTTGTACTGAACCTTGTAAAAATACGGTGTGTTGTGTTTTCATTTTCATTTTGCATTGCATATAGGATCCACTCATCCTAACATGTGACAGAGGTTTTAAGGGGCTTAAGAAAAGAAAATAATTTAGTAAAAACAAGTCATGCCTGATTCAATACCCCCCCCCCTCTCCCTCTCAGTGTGACTACATGATCCTTTAAACACTTCAATTGGTATTAAAGCAAGGCCACCTATGATTGGATCTACTATACTTGTCTAGTTTTTTTATCAAAAGTATATGAAGTTTGGATTCGAGTTTGAATAAAATTCAGGATATCTTCAAATTGAAAATCCTATCTCTACTCCTGATGTTAGAAATTTTTAAGTTTTAGTCAAAAATCATAAAAACAAGAAGAAAAGAGTGGAAAAGAATCTAAATAAGAATTCAAAGATAAATGAAGATCAACTGCTAGATGAAGGCACTTAGAGTGGAAATTTTTCAATGAAATTAGTTGGTTATGATTCTGATGAATCAAGTTCAAGTTGTGATGAATATTTAATCAATTTTGAAATCAAAAAACATATGAAGAAATTTCCCAAAGAAGTGGTCACATTTATTAATAGAGTTTTCAAGGAACTTTGGGATGAAAATTTATAGCTATAAGAAGAGGAAAATGTTATGGAATAATCATTGACTAAAAATGTTGTCATATCCAATGTTCTCACAAAAATTTTGAAAGAAAAAGAAGAAATAATAACTCTCTGCAAAGAAATATATGCTGGATTTATTGAATAATTGAAAATTATTTTTTTTGAAAAATATGTTTTTGAAAAAAAAATTATAGAAGTTATTCATGCACTGGAAAAGGTGCATAATACATCTATGAATGTTAAAGATACTCATATGAATGATAAATTTGAAAGAATCAAGGAGATTGAAAAATTATTACTAAAGGAAAATTAGATGCATGAAAATGAGATTCAGAAGATGGATATTCAGTGGGAATAAAACATGAAATCTGTTAAAGATGAGAATATTTCTCTCAACTTAAAGTGTCTTGAACTAGAAGTGAAACTGAGAAATATGGAAGAGACACAATCTGAGACTTCCCAAGTTGCTGAGAAAATAAGTTTTTTCAAGGATTCATCTAAAAAGAGTCTTAATTTTGAAAAGAATCAATCTAGTGGCAAGAAGAGCTTGATATTATCTAATGGTAACTCTACTGATGGAACATTGAAGAAGGTAACCCTTTATCCTAATAAATTTGTGTGTACTAACATTGTTTTGTTGACTAGTGCAGATTCAATATTTAAATATGGAAAAATGTGGGTGAAGAAAAATAATTAGGAATCCACAACATCTTCAAAGATGGATGTGAAGAAGTTTGTAAATTCTTGTTCTCCAAAGAAATCATAGAAGAATAAATGTGATACCCATAAGAATAAAAATGTCAAAGGTAGTCAGAATTTTTCACAGAAGAAGTCAAGATTTGTTGGTTACTGTTAGTGATATTGGAATTTTGGGCATCAAGAAATTAATTGTTGGCATAATATGTCATTAAATGAAGATTACATAATTCATGCATTTAAGGGGAGAAAAGATAAAGAGAAATTTAAACCTTCATAAGAGAAGAAGATCTCCCAGAAAGAGAATCAGTTTATCAAGAATAGATGTGATTTAATTAAAAATTTCTATAGTTATTGTAACAGAAGTGTTCATTGCTATGATGAGTTTTGGTATGTACCAATCATACAAAAATCATCTATTGATGTAGATATAAGACCACGACAAAAATTAAAGCAGGTAAGAAATGAATATGATAGGTCAGGCTTAGGATATGAACAAAAAAAGATGATTGTTAAATAAAAAATTCCCATGAAGGTTGTGAAAAATGACTTGAAGAGTGTCACACCAAATAAAATATGTTTCTATTATGGTAAGAAAGGTCGCATCATGGATCATTGTGAATTTTCCATGAACATTAATACTAATGGAATCAAGTTGGAATCAAAGAGAGAAGCAATCCAGAAGAGAAACAACGTGATTGATTTGGTGAAAGACATCTCTAATGAATAATCTGAAAAATTGTCTAAAAGAGTAATCTTGAAGAAGGGAAATCTTACGTGTATTCTAGTGTTGAGAAAAATAAGTCAACATACAAAGTGAAGAATAAGAATGTTCCAAGAGAATGTTTGATCATATGGCCAAAATAGTTGGAAGAGGCAAAAAAATTGGAACAAGCAGAGAAAAATGAAGTTTCCCTTTTAGCAAATGTGAAGAATCCTTTTTCATCAAAGAAGATTGTTGGGTTTAGAAACAACTCTCAAACATGTTTCTCTAATTGAGTAGTATTGAATAACCACTTTATTCCCATATATATTGTGTTTTTTTCATGTAGGGAATTGAAGGTGAAGCATATATTCAGGGGGAGACCTACATTTGATAAAAGCAATAAATATCTTATAGTTAGAAAGTATCCATCATAGAAGACTATTGAATTTCTATTGTCTATTTTTAATATCTCAAATAAACTCAAAAGATACTTGAAGTTAATTATTGATGAAATTCAATATGATGAAGAAATTTTTTTGTACATCTCTTGAGGGGGAGCATAGAAGATTATCCACCATATATTTTTATCTCAGTTGGCATATTATTAATTTCAAAAGTTCTGGTGAGGTATGAATCTGAAAATTCTAGATGTTGAAAATCTAAAGTATGAATCTTGTCATCATTTAGTTATATTGATTACATTCTCCTATTTTCATGATTAAAAAATAAATTCTAAAAGGGAGAAATTTATTACTTGATGAAAAAAGGGGAAATTAATTTGAAAGGGGGAATACATTATTTCTCTTGAATGTTTTAATCTGTTTGTTGAGATGTATGCAGGATATTAGTTTAAAATATTTTTGAAGAATTTTTTAAAATAAGTTTCAGTGATTGGTATCACATGATGGAATTTTATTGATAGAATTGACATTAAATTTGATCACTATTGTTTTCTATATAGAGCATTGTTCACGTAGACATAGTGGTGATTAATTTTAGCTCTTTTCTAAGTTAGTAGTGATCCCATTATTTTCTAGAGTAACTCATATTATAATTGATAGAAGAGAAGAGGATAATCTTAAAATTTGAATTTTGGAAATGAGAATTTCTTCCTATACTTTTATCTTGTGCTTTATTTCTAATAAGGGCGAGAAGATATCATTGAATTTTAAAAAATGGGTATTGAAAAGAAATCCAAAGGGGGAGATTGAAGAATCCAAATGGATTTTTGAAGTTGAAATTATTGTCAATTACTTGAGAATGTGAAAAGGTCAATGAGTGTTAATTGTGATGAGTGTAGAGATAGTTTATAGTTTAGAAAAACTTGTGTCATTGGTTATTTAAGGTTGAAACAATGTTTACAACATTAAAATAATTTTAAGAAGCAAAAAATTTTGTCTTGGAATTACATTTAAAGGAGGAATTTTTATTTCACTTTATTGCTTACAAATTTTCTAAGTACACAATTTTTCTTTATCCAAAAATTATGAGCCAACCTACAGTGAAAGTCCAATCTAGATCAACCTTCACCATATGTGGTACCCCAAAGGGTTGTCCATGGATAAGGGAGCTAGCATTGGCCAGTATAGTAGGCAGCATGGAGGGTGTAGAAGCTCAACCACAGCGGTGCATGCATAGATAGAGAAACCACCATGTAGAGTGGCACGGTGGTGGAGGAGCACCCGACATGGGGTAGTGACAGGTAGTGATAGGAGTACTTTGTAACCATTTCTGGTTGTTCAAATATGTGCCTTGTATTATAAAGGAGTAGAAATTTTGAGGGTGTTTTTAGAGTTTTTTTATGTGATTTTATAAAAAAAAATTAAAATATTTGTAGGTCAAAAATATTTTTAAAAATGAGTCAGAAAGGTAGTAGGGGGCCTGCCGCTCCCCCCCCCCCCCACCGCCTTTTCCTTGGATCAATGACATGGAAAAAGAGGGTAGGGGTGGCCAAATTTTGCCTAAAGTGAAAGAGAAATGTTTCGGGGGGCGTGCCTTTAGCCCAATGTAAAGGTGAAAGGTGACCCTTCCCCTGCCGCCTTTCCTTTAATGCCATATAAAAGGGCACCCCCCCCCCCCCTCACCTCACTTCAAAATTCACTCATCTCTCTACATTCCATAATCTCTCTCTCAAAGAAGAATAAGTATTCTTCATGCGCAGTGGATCCGGTGGTATAAAAGAAGTCCCGGTTTTTTTGTGAAGCATCATTTAGAGGTATTTTTTCTTATTTAATTTAAATTTATTTATTCATTTACTTGAATTATTTTTAGTTAGTTATAAATATGTTATCTATTAAGTAGTTTAGTTAGTTATATATAGTTTTAAATAATAGTTATTGTTAGTAATGATTAAGTATAGATTAACTAATGAATAACTTAGGATTAAAAAATGATTACATATAATGATTAGCTAATTATAATTAACTAATGAATATCATATGATTAACTTTTTATTAAGGCATAATTAATTAAGGATTAAGTAATGTTTAACTAATGATTATAGAATGTTTAAATAATGATTTAGTAATGATTAACTAATGATTAAGTATTGATTAAATTATTATTAAATGATTATGTAATGATTAAAGATTGACTAAGGAATGAATAAAGAAGTAGTTATTAACTATTGATTAAGTAATGATTAACTATTGATTAAGTAATGATTAACTATTGATTAAGTAATGATTGACTATTGATTAAGTAATAATTAAATATTGATTAAGTAATTATTAAAGAATAATTAAGTGATGATTAAATAATAATTAAAGAATGATTAAAGAATGATTAAGGGATGATTAAAGAATGATTAAGGGGTAATTAAAGAATGATTAAGGGATGATTAAAAATGATTAAGTCGTGATTAAGTCATGATTAGGGAATGATTAAGAAATGATTAACTAATGATTAACTAATGGTTAACTAATGATTAACTAATGGTTAAGTAATGATTAAATGATGGTTAAGTAATGATTAGTGTCATCTTTTAGGATATAAGAAAAGTTTCTAAAATTTTGGTAGCATAAAGATTATGTGGTTATCTAAGCAATCAAATATCTTTCTAGATACTACAAGTGGATGTGGCTCTAGAACAGATGTACCGGTGAGTAAAAACTCTGACAAGGTGTCCCGGGCCTGACTCGGGGTAACCTGATACATGACTACATGCCTTGATGCACACCCAGTTTGACACTCTCGGGGGATATGATTTAAATGATTTATATTTTATTTATAAACTATTGAAATACCTTTAGGGTGATTAAAAACTATACTATGAAACAATAGTATCATATTTTAGGATATAAGAAGATGTTTCTAAAATTTTAGTATCATAAAGATTATATGCTCAACTATCATCGTCAATAGTATTCAAAGAAGGTTTTGGAAATCGAGGTAAAAAAAGATAAAAAACCAAATCATTTTATTTAACATTAATAAAATGAAAATTATGATCATATAAAGTGAAATAGAGAAGAACAGACACATTAAATAACACATGAATGCTTTATAACATACAAGAAATACCTTGACTTTTCTAATAGAACATGGTTTAGATGATATGAGTCTGACTTCAGAAGTGAGGTAAAATCCATCTTATTTTTAAATTGGTAGCTTAATATCATATTCTAAAGGTATGGACTTAACTTATTAATTTTCAAAAGTTTTTTGCCTTATAATAAATTATAAGATAAAATCTAATATGTTTCATTAGAAGTCCAAAAGATTTTGAAAATTCATAAGTTAAGTACATCCCTTTGGAAGATGTCATTAAGATACCACTTGAAAATAAGCTAAATTTTACCTCACTTATGAAGTCAGGCTCATCTCATCCAAACCATGTTCTATTCAAAAATGTAAAGGTATTTATTGTATTTTTTAAAGCATTAATGTGTTGTTTAATGTGTTTATTATTCTCCATTTCACTTTATATAATCATAATTTTCATTTGATTAATGATAAATAAATTGATTTGGTGTTTTCTCTTTTTTTTACCTCAGTTTTCAAAACATTATGTGACTTATATTTTAACTTTTATATAACAAAACATTAGTATCATATTTTAGGGTATAAAAATAGGTTCTAAATTTTCAATATAATAAATATTATATAGTCAACCATCATTTTCAATATTTTTTACAATAACAGAATCTTGATCAAAAATATTTTTGATATAGAGAGTCATGTTTGCCTATGTGTACTGCTATGGGGAGATTATTAAAACTGGGTAAGGAGATTCTTATAGTACACGACCAAAAATAGTGGTTATTACATCTGATTGTGTATCCCTAAGTAAACTTCAAGATAGAATTCATGGTTCCTTAAATCTGGGACCCGATCAAGAGATCAAGTCTATGAGTTATAGACATTTTCAATTTCTGACTATACTATGGAATCTAGCTTGTCCATTGGTTTCTGATGTGCAGTGGGTCCAATCAATAAATTTATTTTCCCAGTATTCATATGGTACCATGATGGAGTTATATGTTAATGTTTCTACTTTACAACAACAACGTCCAATTGTACAAAGACTTAGACTTACAAGATTGGTTGAAGGTCCTCCATAATAAATTGAAGTTATTCCATATGATACAGAAGAGGACAACCTAGATTATTTTCTCATATATACATGTAAATATGACTTCCAATGGGATTTTTGTAATGAAGGAACAGACAGTGACAACAGTGCTGGTGAGGAGGGAGCAAAGGAATTTGGGGAGGAAGTTTCTAGAAATTCATTAGTTGTACATCAACCTTGATCCATAGTAAATAATCCACCACTCTTCGCATCTTGGTCAGAAGAAATGGAACGTGTGCCTGGATTCGATTACAATGTTCTCACACCTGCAACTGAGATTCACAGAGTTGCACTGGATAGGTTTAGTGAGTTGGACAAAACATTATATGTTGGAAGGGATTTTACAAGTAAAGGTTCATTAAAAACACACTAAAGATATTTCACATTGAGAGGCACTGCAGATATATAGTTTATAAATCGGGTTGTAAAAAATACATCATACAGTGTGACAAGTATGGGGATGATTATAGATTCCGCTTGAGGGTGATTCCGGACATTGCATTTGGTGGTTGGAGAATATCACAAAATAAGGTAGCTCATACTTGTGTTCATTCAAACCTGACACAAGATCATACCTCATTGGATGATGAATTCATGTCATCCATTATCATCGAGATGATTAATAAATGCCAATATGTTCCTATATCCCTTTTGAAAAAGAGGATACAACAAAATTTTAGTTATAATATTTCCTATAATAAGGCATCAATGGCGAAACAGAAGGCAATTATGAAGGTATATGGTGATTGGAATGACTTGTATCAGGTTTTGCCACAATTTCTAGCCATACTAAGACACAATGACCAAGTTTTCTTCCATCTTCATACGAATGAACATGTGTCGCATGATAAATGAGTTAATCCATCTCATGTTCAATTTCATCGGTTGTCCAGGGCATTCCTCCCTTGTATGTCCGCGTTTTGTTTCAGAAAAAAGTTCAGATAGATTTATGGAACGTTTCTATATGAAAAATACAAGGGTGTATTTTTGATTGCGGAAACCCAATATGGAAATTTTTCACCTCTTCCACTTTCCTTTTCTACTGTGGAGAAGGAAAACTATGAATCATGGAGTTTGTTTTTAGCATGTATCAGCAACCATTCCATTAGCATTCAGGGAGTTTGTTTGATATCTGATCAGCATCAGGCAATCAATACGGATCCTGATACATGGAGACCCCCAAATTCACATCATCGATGTTTCATTATACACATTGCTAGCAACGTGCAAAAAATATTCCATAACGAACCTATGAAGAAGGAAATCATGAGTCTTGGTATGCATTGAATTTGTTATTTTTTACTATTTCAATGTAAAGATAAAATCAATTTATGTAAAATATGATCAATTTTGTGTATCATATGAGCCGGATCAATGGAGGTTTGAAGAAAATTTTGAACAAATCTACAAGTCTAATCAAGAAGTGTATGATTATATGATGCGGATTCCAAATGAAAAGTGTACATTCGTATATGACAGGGGGAAGAGGTATGGACACATTACCACAAACATTATGGAGTGCATCAATGGTGTCTTCAAGGGGATACACAATTTATCTATAACTTCCCTAGTTTAGGATACATTATATCATTTCATGAAGTACTTTTTTGATAGAAAAAAACTAGGCTCGAATTGGATTCAGTAGGGGCTAAGGTACGAAAGGTACTTTCAACGAGAGATTGAAAAGAACATTGAAGAAGATTTTGGTTATCATGTATTCCTTTTCCACCAAGACGACTCTTGATTTGAAGTTCAAGAGCATTAGGACCCCATCACAAATAGCGTCGGTGAAAAAATGGGGGTATTACTAGAAGTGAGGCAATGTCAATGTGGAAACTTCTAGGAATTAAGGTTTCTATGCACACACGCCATCATAGCATGTGCCTCTGTAAACATATAATGGGAAGCATATGTTGATCCAGTGTACCGGCTAAACACCATTGATAAATCTTATGTTGCACCATGGATTCCTATTGGGGAGTTTTGATATTTCCCAATGCTCAAAGACTGGCTGATATTGATACCTGACATCAACAGGTTGTGTAAATGAGGGAGAATGAAGTCTAGTAAGATGCAAAATGAGATGAACTAACCACAAGAATAAGAGAAAAGTTTGAGATAAACCATATTTCATCAAGAAGGTCATAACTAGAAATGATGCCCTAACATTTTTTGATTGAGTTCACACTCTAATCCACAATGATGTATTGTATCCAATGTGATCTTCTTATATTGTTAATTATATGGTGTAAATATTTGATCTTTTATTTTTTTTGAATTTTCTGACATCTCCTAATACTTTTACTATTAAATGACAATAAGCCTTTCATATTCACATTAAAAGGAATATGACGAGTGCATTTGAGGTGACATCAACACATCATAAATTTTTCCATGGATAAACCATAAAGCAAGCATGTGAGAAAATAATTATGAAACATACCATTATGTGGGAAATCATATGTAAATTATAAAGCACGCCATTTTTCTAATAAACTTTTAGATAACGGTGACAAAATTTATATATATATAAATATATAAAACCATATCTTACAAAACATCCTTTTCTAAGTAAAAACATATCTCAAAAACACTTTAGAAATATGATTTGAGAAACATGAAGACATGCCCTTTTCTTTTGGTAAAAAAACTTCATAAAACAATGTGAATAAAAATGGAATGTCTTACATTCTACAATTCATAATATTCTGATGGCCATAACATTATATTTACATTTTACACTTATGACTTATTTCATTTTTTTACATATAGATAGAGGATACTAGACTACTTACTGAGCAGGCTAAGCATGTTTCCCAGGTTGTGTTAGAGGGTCATGCGGTTCAATGGATCAGGGTGTGTCGAGTGCACTATTTTCATCACACACTACCTCCACCCGCCATAATATCATACTTGCACCATGATGACTTCTACAACATTACAGTATCTGATTTCAAATTTTTTGATCATCACCTGCTTGTTTCCCTCCTAGAGAGGTGGAGACTAGAGACACACACATTCCACCTTCCTAAGGGAGAGATGACCATCACCCTTAAGGATATGGAAGTCCTTCTTGATCTTCCTATCCAGGGGGAAGATATTATTGGACACACCTCTGCATACTGGCCTGACCTTGTTTAGAGATTGCTAGGCATTGAAATTTTAGCTGACGATGCTGTTATAGATGGTAGGTCGATATCTATGGGCTAGTTTGAGGTGCAGATTGTAGATTTACCTGATGATGCTGATGAGAAGACTCTCATGCATCATGCCCGTTCATATATATTACAAATCATTGGAGGGATCATGTGCATTGATCACTTAGGTAAGCATGTGAACATGATGTATTTAGGTATGTTGGTGGACTTTGATCAGGCTAGAACATACAACTAGGAATCTGCCTTCTTGGCTTACACATACATAGCATTATGCACAGTATGCCGCCCAAACCACATGGATCTCGGGGGATGCATCATCCTTCTTCAAATGCGGGCATGGGAGCTCATCCCCTCACTCTGCCCTAAGATTTCTAGTCAGTCGCTGCCTATAGAGCTACTGCATGACGATGTGTGTGGATGCTGATATGCTCACTTATCTCTATTGGTTTCTAATGCTAGTAGGAGTTATTGAATTTAATTTCTTATTATTTATCACTTTTTGTGTTGTACTTTATAGGTGGAGTCAGAAACACAACTTCATCAGCGTTTTGACACACCATTTGGGTGTATACCATCTCAAGTTAGACAGTCTCCTACCCAACGAGGTAAGTGTATACAATCTATCATTGTCTAAAAAATGTAATAATAGCATTAATTTTGGTTTTTAGTAAGTAACTTTTTTGACAAATCTCACATGCCATTTCAGATTTCATGGATTCCATACTAGGCTTTATTTGACCAGTTTCCAGCATACTGCACGGATGGACTTCATGATGTTATGGTTGTAGTGTTACTCATTCACTTTCATATTATCAAGTGGAACCAGCCCGATAGAGTCATGCGCCAGTTTGGCTATGTTCATCTCATTTCATTTCTATCGAGACATACATGAAAGCTTCATGACTTGATGATGACAGGGAGGTAGGATGAGGACTGGTGTCGATGACATGTCGAGTGTCTCTACCTCTAGAGCAGAAGAGCAGCGCTTCATATCCAGGGTGTACATATGATGTGATTCCATCTTTCAGAGTAGGTCGAGTATGAGCCATGGTATAGACTGAAGTCTATATTATATCTCACTCAACACGGCAGAGGGATTCATGATATGGTAAGTCAATAAATTTCCATTAGTTTTTTTATTATTTTATTTTCTAATTCATTTTGAATATCTTTATAGAATACTGGAGTAAAAAAGATTATATGCATGTTTAATCGAGGGGAAGAGGGGTTTTCTAGCCTAACATTGATCCATGCTACAACATTGGGGCTGATGCCAGATTATCATGTGATTCATGAGAGAATCTTCAATCTTCCACCCAGAGAGTGGAGGTTCCTGCTCAGGAACCTCCTCTAGTAGCTGCTGATGCTGAAGAGTCATGACGACGATGATGTAGACCACATCATGCTGCACGTGAGCCCTCACCTATTCCACAGGCAGAGGTTGGCCCTCTAGTATTCCAGCCTCAGCCGATTATGGATGTACATCATGAGGCATGAGATCCATCTTTCTTGACAGGATATCCACGGTTTTCTCTAGCTTGGGTTCCAGACTCTTCGCAACCTATATGGTTCCCCCCTGCGACAATGGAGGGTCCTTCTACTACCCTAGTGGGGGAAGGATCGGGAACGCAGTATGACATCCAATTGACACCTCCTCCCACTAACACACATGTGGAGCATGCAACGGTCGATGTTCCAGTGCCTGAGGATCATCCCTCTCTAGGTCACCAGACTCTACCCCAGCACGGAGCTCGACGATCTCGATACGGGCATCAGATTCACACACCATTGTTTGGGATAAAACCTCACCATATACATTGATTGTACTCGTTCATGTATATGATTTATGTCTATTAAAATGAATAAATTATTTTTACTATCAACCATTTTTACATTTTTAGCCATTGTTTCATTTTTCATTTATATTTTAGTCACAGTTTATATTTTATAAGCTTTCAAAGTCGACTAATGAAACATAGGAATATTTATTAAATTTCAAGTATGAAACTTTAAAATATTATAAATTATAAATTATAAAAACAATCTAAATAAAATTTAAAATATAGCTGAAACATCTAAAAAGTTGTTGAAAATAAAAAGAATTTAATAAATATAATAAATAATTGAAAATGAAAGGAATGTAAAAAAAGATTATAAATACCATTCTAATGGTTTAAAATAATATTAAAATTAATTTTCAATAAAATATTGATGGAGTTGGAACATTATAGATTCAAACTAACTCTATATATTTAACCCCGCTAAAATGAATACTTTGTACTCAAGATCCACCTTTTACTAGTATATTCTAATTTTATATAAGAGATTGACTTACATAATCCAAAAGGGAGTGATATAACATAATAATAGTCATAACAAAACCAAAAAGGATGTTGAGATAGAAATGATGGATGTATAAAAAATCCACGGTTCACATGTCCTTCATTCAAGTCACATGTTGCTTTCTTATGAGTTTTATTCAAACAAATGAATTGAAATATTGAAAGAAAATAGTACAGTAAGTATATAACAAAACAATATATATATTTATAATGTATATACTTATAATGAATAATAATATTATAGTTATATAATAATGACAAAAAAGTAGTATTTAACTAAACAAAATGAAGAATAAAACCCTATTTAAGTGATTTCTAAAAATATACATATAAATCATAATATAAAAACCAATATATTTATAAATATAAAACATGTATAAATAAATTAATTTTTTTTGTTGAAAAGTGGAAGTGAGCCTGATGCCTTCCTAACATAGAAAAAAAAATATTTTTAACCTAGATATTTTTTAAAAAAATCAGAAAACACATAAAAAACTCATGTTTAAATGTGGGATTTAATTAGTGTAGCATCTAAAGAAGCACAGTCGTCCGATCATCCCAGCTAAGCTTTGCAACCGTATGATCTTTTCGATAATGATCCAAGCTGTCCGATTGACTTTTCCACGCCAGTCAAACTTGTCTTCTACCTTGAGTTCTCCGAGAGTGCAGTGCATCGGGATTTCCTTGCTACGTTGACAATAGCTTGAGTCGTGATCTTCGAGCTTCATCTGAGTGTTCAAATGATCCGAATATGATCAAAATCATTATGTAACTTTGTTTGCATAATATAAGGATGAAAAAACCGTGGCTTCACTGTGTGCAAAAGTTTGATTTTTTCATGTCGATGGTGATATTGTCGTGAAGCATGGAGTTACTTAGTGCACACATCGGTGGTTGGTTACCTATAAATATCAAGGCCTATATACATGTTTTGAGTTAAGTTTGAGAGGTTCGATTTCCAGTGAAGTTGAGGCTCTGTGAATCACTCTGGTTCACGAAGGGTTCCGCACAAACTCTATTTTTGTGCGAAGTTGAAGGAGGTGACCGCAAGTACTCAGGCTGTGTATAGAAAATTCGAGGTGCTTCATGAAGAACGAAGTTCCGTGAAGCCACTTGGGAGCTCGATATCCTTACAAGATATCCTTGGTTTTCATGATGAACCTTAGATCTTGTGATTTATACCTACATAGAGGTTTTCACAAAGGAGACAGTATGGGATGCAGTATAAAGATCCTCCCGTGGGACACAGGAGTCACTTGTGTAGGTGGGAACATGTGTTCTCTAGTGGGACTTTAGAGCAGAACACTGTGGGACTCAGTGTTGAAGGGAATGAGACTTTCCCTATTGTAACCATCTATATATAGTGAAGAATATGTAACTGGGGGTACAGCCGATTGCAGTAAGGATGTAGGTCTTAGTACCAAACCTTGTAAAAATAATGTGTGTTGTGTACAAATGTTCTGAGGGGTTTAAGAAAAGAAAAGAATTTAGTAAAAACAAGTCACTCCTGATTCACCCCCCCCAGTGTGACTGCATGATCCTTTGGACACTTCGTCTAGGAAGTGGGGAAAGAATAGAGGATGGTATTAGTGTAGGACTTGGTGGATCTATAGTTCTCAAACTTTCTGAATAAGGGTGGATAGGAGGTTCCCTTTATAAGTGAGGGGAGGGACACCCTTGAAATTACTTAAAGTATTAAATTAATATAAATTAATTTTTAGGTTCAAGTGGATCCAAATTGATATATTTCAAATATAGGATGAGTATAAGTTAAAGTACTCTCATCCAATAATATTTATACAAGTTTAGGTGATATTTTAAACCTTATCTCTTATTTTTAATCTCTTGTTAAACCTTTTAAAAATTACTATGATATCAAATTTGTTTACTCGTTAGGGGTCAAGAATGTTATTATAAAAGGAAAAGTGACCCATAAGTGGAAAATGGTTGATATGTTCGACCATATCCCATTTACATGGTCAAAGATGACATTTTTATGAATTTTAATTCATTTAATAAAATATTATTTAACATAAGATGTCATTAAATTCATTTTCGGGACTATTCAGATAGTTTGAATTTAAAGAAAGAAATATTGAAATGGAATTTGAATAAAAACTTTTAAAACATCACTATTATATTTTATTTATCTAAAAAAATTGTAACACAATAATTCATCCAAATTGTATTACTTTTAATATTTTTAAAATTATTTATTTTATTTTTCTATTACTTGAACATATATTATGTCGGCATTGCATAAGAATTTAAGGTAATTATTCCATCACTAAAAATTAAAAATAAATTAACAGGATTAAAAAATTGATTCATCTTTCAAATAACCACTTAGAATTAAGCATAACTTTTTTTTATCCTTGTGAAATAAAATATTAGATATATGAAAACAAAAAGAGTGACTTTTTGTATTTATTCTTCACTTAAAATAATATTAAGGTCATTATCAAAGAAAAATGGCTCCAATTTTACATATATTTAAATACTGGATGGGGATTGTTGAACTAAACTCATCCAATAGAAATAAGGCAGGTTTTAGATAGATTTTTAAAATCCTTATCACATTATTTTTAACTTTAATTACCGATTTACCCTTACCAAGGTGATAAAAATTTACCACAGTTACTATTCATTAGAACCAAAAATAAAAAAGAGCATATTTACCAAATTTGAACCTCCTAATTCCAAATATGGAATCCATTTTTCAATATTAAATTTCTTTAAGTGTCATAAATCCATTTTAAAATAAGCATGCAGACGCAACGAATATCGTTTTTAGAAAAAAAAAATTAAGCATAAAATTGGTTTTATTCTTATCTCATGTCTAGTAAAAACCATTAGATGCATGTTAAAATATTTTATTGAATATATAATATATAAATTTCATTAAAATCATTCATCAATAGTGATTAATTTAATTTATTAATATGAAAACACATTGTGCGCATAAAAACGGTTTTTTAGAAAAACACTTCTTTTCTTTGTTACTTTCAAATGCTTTTATCAATTGATAACCAATGAATTTATTCTATACATGTGTAAAAAATATTTTTTCATAATTTAGTTAGTCATATTCATGCCCGTAAATCCAATGGCTATGAAATAACTATCATATTAAATAATAATTCAATAGTATATCCTGATTTGTTTAAATCTGGTGTTGCGTGTAAAGAAAGTTATCAAAGAAATAAAATTTATTTAAAGTGAAATATATCATAAATTCTTATGTTTTTATAGTTCCTTAAGGGATTGGATGGCCTTCTTGAGTGGTGGCATGGCAGATTCTCCCATAGGTGTTCTCTCTTCCCTTATTTGAGTTGGGTGGCAGTGTGGATCGGCCTCGCTTATGAGCTGACCTATAGCCATGATGCCCTTTTATTTTTTAGGTGTCCTACTATGTATTTTTATACACACAAGCATGGGAATCAGGCCCACACATGTTGTGTTTGTGTAGATGGCATATAGGTTGGTGGTTATTCGGACCTAGAGTCGTGGAACCATGGAGTTACGGAGCTAGAGCTTGGTGGAACCTATGGGATTCATAGCTAGTAGTTCTCATAATAGAGTTGAAACGGTGTGATAACTCTCTTCTTTGAGTCGCTCGAGGTCATTGTTATGTCCTAGGGTTTTTAGGCATGTATGTTTTCCCCTTTATACTAGAATTTTTATTATATTCCCTTAATATGTTTATTAGGTGTATGCATGCATATTTTACTTTTCAGTTGGTTATGTATATCATGTGTGGTTGTGTGTCCCTTTTTCTAGTTGGTGGTATATATCTTTGATGTGAGTTGTTTAGGCTAAGGCTACTCATATATGTTTTATGTATTCTTAGTTATTGTAACACCCCGATAACTTATGATATAGTTTTCTATAAATAAATTTTGTTTTTTTGAAGGTTTATTTTACATGCAACACCAAGTTTAAACGAACTGCATTATACTATTGAAATATTATCATTTAATGTGATAGTTATCATTTAATTTTTAGATTGGTGGGTATGAATGAGAATAACTAAATTGTGAAAAATGTATGGTTTGCACATGTATAAATGAATTCATTGGTTTTCAATTGATTAGAAATGAAAATAAGAATCATTTGAAAGTAAAAGAGATGTTTTTTTGAAAAAACTTATTTTATGCGCACAATGTGTTTTTATATTAATAAATTAAACTAATCAGATTTGGTGAATGATTTTAATGAAATGAATATATTCAATAAAATGTTTTAACATTCACCTAATTTTTTTTCTAAGTATGGGATATGAATAAATATAGTTTTATGCTTAAAAATGTATTCTTCTAAAAAACGGTTTCTGTCGAGTTTTGCAAACTTATTTTAAAATGAATTTATTCCACTTATAGAAATTGAATCTTCAAAAATAGATTCTATATTTAGAATCAGGAGGTTCAAATTTTGTAAATAGAAACTGTGGTAAATATTTGTCACCTCGATAAGGGTAAAATGGGTAAAATAAGGTTAAAACTATGAGATACGGTCTCAAAATCAATCCAACACTTTCTTTTATTTCATTGGATGAAAGAAATTCAACCATAGACATAAGAAAATTCCAGAATGTCACTCTCTTGAATTTAATCTCTAAAATTTTTACATAAGGATAAAAGGAGGATAAGTTCAATTCTAAATGTTTATTTGAAATATAATTTTTTTTCATGGTGATTTATTTTTAATTTTTAGCGATCAAATAATTACCTTAAATATCTACACAACGTCGACACGGTTCTTGTGCAAGCAGTAAAAAAGTCATGTAAATGTTTTTAACAATTCTAAAAGTAATATTGTTTGGGAGAGTTATAGTACCCCATGGATTTTATAGATTAATATATCATATTAGATATATGTGAAAGGTTTATATTCAAATTACATTGTTTTCATGTTGTTTTCAAATTCAAATTGTGTGAATGGTTCTTAAAATGACATTAATAGTATTTTATGATAAAAATATTTTATTAAATTATTAAGAAATCATAAAAAACTTGTAAGAGGACAATTAGGATTAGAAATAGTTGACAATGTCATCCCTTAATCACTTATGAGCCAATTGTTACCTTATTAGTAAAATTATAACCCTTTAATATTAAAAATTCATTACCACAGTTAAGATTAAAATTAGTTAATCAAGGGGTTAAACCAAAGTCAAATTATGTGAATAGTTCTTAAAGTTACATTAATATTAGTTTATGATAAAAATATTTTATTAAATTATTTAAAAATCTTAAAAATATTACAATAGGACAAGTAGGATTATAAATGGTTGACAATGTCATCCCTTGGTCATTTATGAGACAATTGTTACCTTATAAGTAAAATTATAACCCTTTAATATTAAAAATTCATTACCATAGTTAAGATTAAAATTAGTTAATCAAGGGATTAAACCAAAAGATAAGGTTTAAAATGACACCAAAACCTGCTGGTGATATTTCGACCTTATCCTCTTTGCTTCAAATCTCCATCCATTTGGAATCATTTGGATTGAGAATGGCTTAGTTATATTTTAATATTTTTATTAATTCCAAGTGTTTCATTTCCCTCCCTTGTAAAAGGACACCCCTTCTCTATTTTCTTTACACCATTTTGATCCATCTAGCTCGATCAAACTCTACTCAATTCTCTTCTCAATTTCCCTAGCCAGGAATTAGAGGTGTTGGTCTTCTTAAAAGACCATTCCAAGGTTCCTTAAAAAGGGATCTAAAGGAGTCCTATCAAAGAAGAGGAGGTTAGAGCGTCTTCGAAACAAGTCGAACTTGAGGTAAGGGATTTATGTTATAATCTCATTGTTTATCAAGATTGTTTATGATTAAGTTTCCGGTGATGTAACTTTATGATCTACCTCTCTGGAAACTCATGAATTTTCTTCTTCTCTAGTTAGTTCTTGAGAATAAATGTTTTCCTTTCATTTTCCTCACTTTAAGTACTCAAGAGACCAAAAAGAGTGTTTTAAAGGAAAAAAACTTTATTTCTCTCTTCGGTCAAAAATTATTTTTCTTCCATATCCATGTTTTCTAAAAATGTTTTCAAGGATATTTTATTATTCTCCTATAATTGTTTAAATTTGTTTTTACCCATGATTTCCTTTTTAAAAATGGTTTAAAAGGAATCTTCTTGTCATTTTCTGAATGAAGTACTTTTAACTTTTACTGAAAATATGAAAGGGATCTTTATTTTAATATACACAGAATGAACGGAATTTCCCGTCATCATGACCGCTCAATATTTTGAAGCTTCCTTTAAGTTTTCATGGTTCTTTATTTCAAAATAAAAATGGTATTTTCCTAAAGAAATATTCAACATGATCTTTTAAAGGCATTTTCATCTAAGATAACATCCTTTTATGTTACTTATACTTTACTGTGGAGATTATCCAATAATTCCATCTTTACTCTTTCTTTGGATGGTTTATGGTTATGATGATGAAATATTGATAAAACTCGTTTTCTTTTCCACGAGTGAAGTTATGGTGAATGTTTTTATGATATTGTAGCATACATATAAATGGATCTATGATTTTATAACAGGTAGGCCTAGAATTATATAGCCCTCAAATGAATTGAGTAAAGATTAATATTCTATGAGCTCAAAGGGTACACAGGGGGGTTATCTCATTCCTGAATCATGTACACGGGCAGTTAGCTCAAGCCTAACATGTTATGAATGTCTTGGCGGGTAGCCTTGACATAAGATTTCTATGATTATGATTATGCCACACTTTGTGTTGTAATTTTATGACATGATCCTATGCCAATGTTATGTTCTCATGGCTCATGTTCTTTGATCCTTTTATGATTCATGTCTTATAAACTATTTATATTTATGTCATGACTCATATTTATGATCTAAGAATTGTTGGGTATGATTTTCAAATGTTAAGAACGTGTTCTCATATCCTTTATGCTCATGTTATGTTTAAATTATCATTGATTTCTTCCTTGTTTATGCTTACTGAGAATCTGAGCTCACCCTTTACACTACTATAAAAACGGGCAATATCAGCGCTAAAATCGAGCTTTAATAGTGCTAGAAAAGCGCTGTAAAGCTCAATGCTGATAAAGGGGGGGGCTTTAACAGCGCTAAAAAAGCGCTGTTAAAGGTCTCCTTTAACAGCGCTAAAAAAGCGTTGTTAAATCCATGACTTTAACAACGCTTTTTTAGCGCTGTTAAAGGTGTCCTTTAACAGCGCCTTTTTAGCGTTGTTAAAGGTTACATTTAACAGCGCTAAAAAAGCGTTGTTAAAGGACACCTTTAATAGCGCTAAAAAAGCGTTGTTAAATCCCTGCCTGCTGCAAATAAAAAATCTGCATCAGTACAGCCAGTCGAACAGACCTGCAGAAAAACCAGTATATCAGCCACAAACATGTCATCAACCGATCACAACCCAACCATTAAATACTTACATTGACCCAAACACCCATAACACAACCCAACAACAACCACAACCTTCATCTCAATGTACTCAACCGATCTAAACACTTAAGATGGATTTTACCCAAGACTATCTAATTCAAAACTCCGATCATGTCATCAACCGACCACTTAATTTCTATGGTGCTCCCCACTATACGCTTTAGCTCACAAACACCACCATCTGATGTTTAACACCTCCATCATCGGGAAATAACCACTAGAACCCCACATGATATAAGGCTATTGCATGATGTTCAAACATAGCGAGAGGAGAAGAGAAGGTGAAAGTCCCGTAGATGAACAACATCAACAATGAACATCCACCACCCTTTCACTATATACATAAAAATCATATCTTTAAGAACATCCATGTGAATTTCTATCTTACTTCCATCGAGGATGATGCATGTTGGTCAACTTGTTTTGGAAATTGTTTATCTTCATCCGTGCCTTGTACTTGCACCCATGAATTTGAAGCTGAGTATGCGTACACGATAGTTGAGGCAGGGTTGACTCGTACACATCACATATGACCCATGAATCATTGTCCTAAAGTGTCAACACAATTCGAAGGCGTTTGGTCGGTTTCCCATATGTCAGTTGTTGATTTCACTTAAAAATAAGTACATTTTGAACAAAACAGAGGCACTTTGAGTGGTGTTGGCCACACCGGGCCTCGGATTGAGTCGGGGTTGACTCGTACACATCAAATTTGACCCATGGATCGTTGTCCTTAAGTTTCAATAGAATCTGAATGCGTTTGGTCAGTTTCTCGTATGTCAGTTGTTGATTTCTCACTTAAAAATAAGTCCATTTTGAACAAAATAGAGGCACTTTGAGTGGTGTCGGCCACACCGGGCCTCGGATTGAGGCGGGGTTGACTCTTACACGTCACATTTGACTCATGGATCGTTTTCCTTAAGTTTCAATAGAAACCAAATGTGTTTGGTCGGTTTTGCGTATGTATGTAAAATATTGTCCATTTTAAACAAAATACATACACTTGGAGTGATACCAGCCACAACGCGCCTCGGATTGAGGCAGGGTTGACTCGTACACGTCACATATGACCCATAGATCATTTTCCTAAAGTTTCAACACAATCCGAAGGCGTTTGGTTGGTTTCCCGTATGTCAGTTGTTGATTTCTCACTTAAAAATAAATCCATTTTGAACAAAAGAGAGGAACTTGGAGTGGTGTCAGCCACACCAGGCCTCAGATTGAGGCGGGGTTGACTCGTACACATCACATTTGACTAATGGATCATTTTTCTTAAGTTTCAATAGAATCCAAATGCGTTTGGTCGGTTTCCGGTATGTCAGTTGTTGATTTCACTTAAAAATAAGTCCATTTTGAACAAAATAGAGGCACTTTGAGTGGTGTCGGCCACACCGGGCCTCAGATTGAGGCGGGGTTGACTCGTACACGTCACATTTGACCCATGGATCATTGTTCTAAAGTTTCAACAGAATCCGAATGCGTTTGGTCGGTTTTCCGTATGTCAGTTGTTGATTTCACTTAAAATTAAGTCCATTTTTAACAAAAAACAGAGGCACTTTGAGTGGTGTAGGCCACACCGGGCCTCGGATTGAGGCGGGGTTGACTCATACACGTCACATTTGACTCATGGATCATTTTACTTAAGTTTCAACAGAAACCGAATTTGTTGGGTCGGTTTGGCGTATGTATGTAAAATATTTTCCATTTTAAACAAAATACATACACTTGGAGTGATACTGGCCACACCGCGCCTCGGATTGAGGCAGGTTTGACTCGTACACATCACATATAACCCATGGATCATTTTCCTAAAGTTTCAACACAATCCTAAGGCATTTGGTCGGTTTCCCGTATGTCTGTTGTTGATTTCTCACCTAAAAATAAATCCATTTTGAACAAAAGAGAGCCACTTGGAGTGGTGTCAGCCACACCAGGCCTCAGATTGAGGTGGGGTTGACTTGTACACGTCACATTTGACTAATGGATCGTTTTCCTTAAGTTTAAACAGAATACAAATGCGTTTGGTCGGTTTCTGGTATGTCAGTTGTTGATTTCACTTAAAAATAAGTCCATTTTGAACAAAATAGAGGCACTTTGAGTGGTGTCGGCCACATCGGGTCTCGGATTGAGGCGGGGTTGACTCGTACATGTCACATTTGACCCATGGATCATTGTTCTAAAGTTTCAACAGAATCCGAATGTGTTTGGTCGGTTTGCCGTATGTCAGTTGTTGATTTCACTTAAAATTAAGTCCATTTTTAACAAAAACAGAGGCACTTTGAGTGGTGTCAGCCACACCGGGCCTCGGATTGAGGCGGGGTTGACTCGTACATGTCACATTTGACTCATGGATCGTTTTCCTTAAGTTTTAACAGAAACTGAATGTGTTTGGTTGGTTTGGCATATGTATGTAAAATATTGTCCATTTTAAACAAAATACATACACTTGGAGTGATACCGGCCACACCGTGCCTCATATTGAGGCAGGGTTGACTCGTACACGTCACATATGACCCATGAATCGTTGTTCTAAAGTGTCAACACAATCCTAAGGCGTTTGGTGGGTTTCCCGTATGTCAGTTGTTGATTTCACATAAAAATAAATCCATTTTGAACAAAATAGAGGCACTTTGAGTGGTGTCGATCACATCGGGCCTCGGATTGAGTCAGGGTTGACTCTTACACGTCAAATTTGACCCATGGATTTTTTTCCTTAAGTTTCAACAGAATCCGAATGCGTTTGGTCGGTTTGTCGTATGTCAGTTGTTGATTTCACTTAAAATTAAGTCCATTTTAACAAAACAGAGACACTGTGAGTGGTGTCAGCCACACCGGGCCTCGGATTGATGCGGGGTTGACTCGTACACGTCACACATGAGTCATGGATCGTTGTGAAAAATTATCAACACAATCAGAATCCGTTAGATCGGTTTGGCGTATGTACATAAAATATTGTCCATTTTGAACAAAATACATACACTTGGAGTGATACCGGTCACACCGCGCCTCGGATTGAGGCGGGGTTGACTCGTACACGTCACATTTGACCCATGGATCATTGTCCTTAAGTTTCAATAGAATCAAAATGCGTTTGGTCGGTTTTTCGTATATCAGTTGTTGATTTCACTTAAAATTAAGTCCATTTTTAACAAAACAGTGACACTGTGAGTGGTGTCGGCCACACCGGGCCTCGGATTGATGTGGGGTTGACTCGTACACGTCACACATGAGTCATGGATCGTTGTGCAAAAGAATCAACACAGTCATAAGCCATTAGATCAGTTTTCCGTATGTACATAAAATATTGTCTATTTTGAACAAAATACATACACTTGGAGTGATACCGGTCATACCACGCCTCGGATTGAGGCAGAGTTGACTCGTACACGTCACATTTGACCCATGGATCGTTGTACTTAAGTTTCAAAAGAATCCAAATGCGTTTGGTCGGTTTTCTGTATGTCAGTTGTTGATTTCACTTAAAATTAAGTCTATTTTTAACAAAACAGTGACACTGTGAGTGGTGTCGGCCACACTGAGCCTCGGATTGATGCGGGGTTGACTCGTACAAGTCACACATGAGTCATGGATCGTTGTGCAAAAGTATCAACACAATCAGAATCCATTAGATCGGTTTGGCGCATGTACGTAAAATATTGTCCATTTTGAACAAAATACATACACTTGGAGTGATACCGGTCACACCGCGCCTCGGATTGAGGTGGGGTTGACTCGTACACGTCACATTTGACCCATGGATTGTTTTCCTTAAGTTTCAACAGAATCCAAATGCATTTGGTCAGTTTGTCGTATGTCAGTTGTTGATTTCACTTAAAATTAAGTCCATTTTTAACAAAACAGTGACACTGTGAGTGGTGTCGGCCACACCGGGCCTCGGATTGATGCGGGGTTGACTCGTACATGTCACATTTAAAGGTGAGTATGCATACACGATAGTTGACCTTCTTAGAGAAGAGTTTCTGGAATAGTATAAGAGACATGAAGCAATGAAGATGTCACACCCCGGCCTCAGACGTATGTTTATTTTTTTTTTATTTTTTTTTATTTTCATTGTTTACTCGGTGCGGAGTCAATTGGATGAGGTTTAGTTGAGACCCGGTTTGAATTTTTCCTTGTTTGATGTTTTGGTTGGCCTTGGGCCGGTGTACGGTCACCGCGCCATTAGCGGCGACTGTGCGTTTGGTCTGAGTGAATGCGCCATGGTGCGACACTTCAAATAAGTAATGAAATTAAATAAATAAGTTAAGCTAATTGAATAGGGAAGATAAATAAAATTGTATATTGATAAAACAATGTTAACGTTTAAATTTTCACAATGAGAATATGTTTGCGCGAATGGAAATATTATTATTATTTAATTTGGTAATAAAACTGTTATTATTAAATTGTTATAAATATAATTGTTATTTAAAATGAAATATAATAAAAGTATCATTTTAATTATCCTTGAGTTTATTATTAATTTCATTTTTTTTCATTATCAATATAATTAAAATTATTATTACCTTTGTTTTTTTTATATTATTTTGTTTTTTTAAGGGGAAACCCTACCTTACCTGGCGGCGGCCCCTTTCCCCCTCCCCATTTTTTTTTGTTTTGCTCGTCCTCCCTTCTGCGCCCAGGACCCCGCCCTCGGTTCCCCCCCCCCCCCCCGGCTTCGCCGCTCCGCCGCCCAACCTGTTTTTTCCCCCCTCCGCTCACTTCTCCTCCTCCCGATCCAGTGAAGTCGTCGCCCTGTCCTACATCCGGCGCGAGGCGCCTTCTCCCCCTCCCCTCAGCATGGCGCAACAGCCTCTCTCCGGCCATACCCAACTCCGGCCATCTCCTGCCCAGCCGCTCTACCCCCTTGCCGGCGATCCTGCCTTCAGCCGACCCCGCTCCAGCTGGCGCAACCTCCATCCAACCCGTGACCGCGCCCTCCCTCCTCTACGGCCGACCCACGGCTTCACATCCCCATATTCGGTCGGCCGAACCTTTGCCAGCAGCCCTTCTTCCGTCCTGCTACCCCCTGGCACGATCTTCTACCCAGTGCACCTCCCTTCTTTCAAGCCGGTGCGCAACCCTTATT
This sequence comes from Viscum album, assembly GCA_963277665.1. Classification (NCBI taxonomy): domain Eukaryota; kingdom Viridiplantae; phylum Streptophyta; class Magnoliopsida; order Santalales; family Viscaceae; genus Viscum; species Viscum album. Next base: position 547,830,958 of record OY728140.1, read on the forward strand.
CCAGCAGCTCGAACCCCCCCTTCAGTGGTCGTTTTCTTTTTTTTCTCTTCTTTGGGGTGCAGTGATGGCGTGAAGTATGAATTGCTCCGGGTTCTCAGATGTTTATCCAACTTTGAGGTAGTAACCCCATTGCATTTACTTGTAAATTAAGTTTACGTTGTTTTCTTGTTCTTCGCACCATTATTAATCGTTAATTATACCATTAATGTTGTAAATTTAGTTGGATTTTTGAAGTTGATTGGTTTCAATCCGTTGGTTTCGTCTCGGGGTAAATTTTCTGTCTGCTGCTTGGTTTCGCACCTGTTGAATTAGTGTCTTTTTGTGTTTTAATGTTTATATTAATTATCTTTTAGTGTGGCGGTATTTTCATTGTGATTTTGGTCCGTCTCGGTTGGTCGGTCACTATCTGAGGTGGATTTGGTTTTAAAGTGACGGTTTTATGTGAAACGATGTTTGTTTTAGGTGGAAAACTTAGTCGCGTCATAAATCATGCATGCAATTATTAAATTATGCGTAGGATTGAAATTGTTTTATTTAAGTTATTTTAATGGTGTTTTAATTTGTATAAAAAGTGAAACCCATGTTTGGAAAATGTTTCGAGTTGCGTTTGTTTTTTTTTTTTAAAAAAAGAGAAAATGGAGTATGTTTTTAGGGTAAAGCCTTGTTGTACATTCTAGAAAAGTTTCACTATTTATTGAAATGTTTTATTTATTGGTGAGTGTGATGCGAATGATGCTTTGGGAAGGTTTCAGTGTGTGCTTGGTTTTTCTTTTGGTTTATGTGAGTCCCATATACCTTTTTGGTCGTGCTTTGGTCCTTTTGCATTAATTGTTTTTAGGTATTGTTTAATTGTTGTAGGGTGTTGCCCCGATGTGGCTGTCAATCCCCTCACTAGGTTCGCAAAGGGTGTCTCGGGTCACGTCAGAGCACGCTCCGTCCGCCGTCGCCGAAGGCGAAGTAATTCCGATTGCTTCGGATTGTTCGCCTTATTTGCGGGGCACACCTCATGTTTTGGGTTCGTTTCGTTTCGTCTGCACCGTTGTCGAGGTGGGTTTTACTCTGTTTATTCATTTGGATTATTTTAAGACATTGTTACTGTGTTTTAGATGCTTTGCGTTGTTGCAGTGCATTGGCAAGGGTTTTCCGTGATGTTGCGGTCGTCGGCAAGTGGCGCGTACTTGTGCGCAAGTTGGGACGTACCGCATCGTTGTCATAACTGAGCTGCGAGTCGAGGTAGGCCCCCCATTGCACTTACCTTTAGATTTAGAATTTATTAATTGCTTGTTGTTTTATTAATTTTTAATGAATTAGAAATAATATTAGATAATAAAACTTTAAATTATTATTTAGTGCGAAAAGAGCTGTTTATTTTATACCGAACACTTGTGACATTTTCTTGACGGGCGGACACCCAGTTTTGAAAGAATGCCAGTTTGGCCTTTAAACATAATTCACGGAACTTCAAATGTGCTTCTAGTTTTAAAGATAAATAATTTCTTCGGAACAAGCGTTTTGAGTTTTTTGAGAAATGAGGTTTTACTTTAAAATTGGTGAAGGCCCGTTTGGCACTTTAATGAAATGGATTATCTTGGAAATCCCACTCGGGGGTGATCTTTGGTGTGCGTTGTTTGCGTGAGCTGTACGTGATGTTTGTGCATCGTGACTGATTTATTTACATTGTAAACGCACCCCCTTTTTTTTATTGCTTGTGATGACATGGGAACCTGGCATATTGAGTGAATTTTCTGAGAACGATTGCTGCACTAGTTTAGACCACGCACTGGCTAGTGGCCCCATAGCAGGGGAATACTGAGTTATTGCTGCTATGGGGATTGGGCCCCTCGGTTAGGCCATGCAGGGCTATGCCGGGTAGTATTATGGGCGTTATGACGTCATCGAGTTATGGCATGCCTTCAGGATGAGTCACATGTATAGTAGGTTCTGGATTGTTCACGATCTCCTAGGTTCGACCCATGTTTCTTTTAGTGTTTATTTGTGTGGCGGATGATTGAGAGGTCGAGTTCGGTTGCTGACCCATGTGTGCCACTTTTTACCATTGCCCTTAGTGTGTGTTGTGTGTGATTCTCCTTTTGAAAAAAAAACTAAAGTTTGGATTTCTAAATTGTTCGCAAAATGTTTTAAAAATGCAATGCACCTGTTTCTTTCAACATTAAACTTGTTCTAAATTAAAAAGGGCAATGGACTGTTACTTGTTTTAGAAATGAGCGTGTGTGGAAACCATATTTTATATAATTTAGTTCAAACCTGGAATTGATAAATTCTTTATTTATTGGTATGTGCTTTGGGGATAGATTTAGTCAGGCCTACCTACTGAGTTTTAATACTCACGCCTATAGATCTTTTCTGTTTTTAGTGTTTGTGCAGGTTACATCTTGGGTGCGTCGCCTTGGGTGACGTTTGGTTGTGAGTTGGAGAGTGACCCGCGAGGTCACACGGTGATAGTGGTTGTCTCTTTCGGTTAGTTTTATTTTCTTTTGTTCTTAGTTACTTTACTTTATTTATTTTGCGCTTCTCTGTTTAATTTTCCTGCTACTTTAATTAATTATTATTTTTTTACTGGGAAAAATCGTTCCCACAACCTCTGTTGATGCCCTGGCGCTTGTCGCCAGCCCGGGAGGATCGGGAGCGCCTCTCAGGTCATGTCACAGACCGGCTCGGGTGACCGGTTCAGGGTCGACCCGAGTTGGTTCGTGACAGAAGATCATTAGAGTGTTGGAGCAAATGTGGTTGCTACAAACAATGTGGCAATCGGCTTGTGCAAGGCGGCCTAAGTTACAACTTGCAGGTATTGTACTTTATTTTTTTCTGGAGGGTTTCAGTTTAAATGCATTTTGGAATGATCATTGCTAGCCATTGTCTTTTAGGTTTTTTTGACAGCCGAGGGGAAAGGGTGGGGTCTGCTGACATTGGAGGATATGTCGAAGGGTGATTTTGTGTGTGAATATGTTGGAGAAATGTTAACTCACGCAGTTCTAAAAAGAGTCGCTATTTAAAAGAAAGCCGCAAGTTTAGATACATCTCAGGATGGTCAGTTTAAAGACATTTTGAGGGACACTACTAAAGACATGCTCAAATATGCACACATCCCCCACTTTTAGATCGTTGTCTACTACAATGATCTTCCAACCAAGATATGCATTAGAACGCTCATGATACATAGAGCAATTCACTGCCCACCTTCGAGAATGATCTGAAGCCCAAACCATGACAGCATTATGTTTTTCCTTGAAAATTCTCTTGGCGAACTGGAATGGCAACTCACTCTTGTGATTTTGCATCTCTACTTGTCTCTTCATGTGTGCAGCTATTGCCATTCCAGTTCGCCAAAAGAATTTTCAAGGAAAAACATAATGCTGTCATGGTTTGGGCTTCAGATTATTCTCGAAGGTGGGTAGTGAATTGCTCTATGTATCATGAGCGTTCTAATGCATATCTTTTTTGGAAGATCATTGTAGTAGACAACGATCTAAAAGTGGGGGATGTGTGCATATTTGAGCATGTCTTTAGTAGTGTCCCTCAAAATGTCTGTAAACTGACCATCTTGAGATGTATCTAAACTTGTGACTTTCTTTTAAATAGTGACTCTTTTCAGAACTGTGTGAGTTAACATTTCTCCAACATATTCACACACAAAATCACCCTTCGACATATCCTCCAATGTCTGCAGACCCCACCCTTTCCCCTCGGCTGTCAAAAAAACCTAAAAGACAATGGCTAGCAATGATCATTCCAAAATGCATTTAAACTGAAACCCTCCAGAAAAAAATAAAGTACAATACCTGCAAGTTGTAACTTAGGACACCTTGCAAAAGCCGATCCATGGGTCATATGTGATGTGTATGAGTCAACCCCGCCTCAATCCGAGGCGCGGTGTGACCGGTATCACTCCAAGTGTATGTATTTTGTTTAAAATGGACAATATTTTACGTACATACGCCAAACTGATCTAACGGCTTCTGATTGTGTTGATACTTTTGCAAAACGATCCATGACTCATGTGTGACATGTACGAGTCAACCCCGCATCAATCTGAGGCCCGGTGTGGCCGACACCACTCACAGTGTCAATGTTTTGTTAAAAATGGACTTAATTTTAAGTGAAATCAACAACTAACATACGGAAAACCGACCAAATGCATTTGTATTCTGTTGAAACTTAAGGACAACGATCCATGGGTCAAATGTGACGTGTACGAGTCAACCCCGCCTCAATCTGAGGCGCGGTGTGACCGGTATCACTCCAAGTGTATGTATTTTGTTCAAAATGGACTTATTTTTAAGTGAAATCAACAACTGACATATGGGAAACTGACCAAACGCATTCGGATTCTGTTGAAACTTAAGGAAAACCAAGATATGCATTAGAACGCTCATGATACATAGAGAAATTCACTGCCCACCTTCGAGAATGATCTGAAGCCCAAACCATGACAGCATTATGTTTTTCCTTGAAAATTCTCTTGGCGAACTGGAATGGCAATAGTTGCACACATGAAGAGACAAGTAGAGACGCAAAATCACAAGAGTGAGTTGTCATTCCAGTTCGCCAAGAGAATTTTCACTCGCTTGATGAAACAGAGGAAAGATCTTTAAATGTAGCGTCAATTTCCAAATCATTGGAACAATTTCCTGCATTGGATGTTCTAAATGCCAGATTTAACATCCCATATTGTTCATCAAAAGGATTGGTGAACTTCCAATCTATCATGGAAGTTGCCGCATACATGCAACTAATGATTGGAGATTTTACTGGTCCATGCATGATATGAAGGTATTTTGGAGATTTTACTGGTTTTTTTGTCCAAATGCCAAAGAAATGTGGTTCATCATTCTTGCATGTTGCCGGTGCATTTCATCTATTAAAATAGACAAATGACCCATTGGAGAAAGAATGTTTTATTTAATAATAATTACAATTTTTCTACAAACATTTACATACAAGAATTTTTCATCTTTTTATCCCCATGAACCCCTCTCAAAAATTTCCGCCAATTATACGCGTCTGCAACTCTTGCAATAAAAGTCAGATCTTCATGCTATTTCTGGACAATCTTGCATCAGGTATGCGGCCCAATCTTTTCTGAACATATCTACATCGTCTTGTGAATATGACGCTTTTCGGCTTTCATAATAGTACTGAGAAATATATAAATAAAGAATTAATAAAGAATTTAAATGAAATAGTACTTGTTTTTGAAAATACCTCTTTAGGGATGCTAGTTTGTCCATTGACAACGATCTCTCTCATGAATCTACAAACATAATAACCGCAATCTTTGTCGTTTGTTTGTTTTGGACACTGCAGAAACATTGATCATGAGGTGAGTAAGTAACTTGTTTTGATATATGTTTGGATAGTGCAATTTTATTATATATACCCTGATATTTGTCCAGACGTAGTACTTGCTCGGCTCCTTATGCTTAGCCCCTGTCCTCATACCATGATTTAGATGATATTGGTACACCACTCTATCATAACAGAATCTTCAGTAAAAGATAATATATATTATATAACTTGATGTTTAGACCTAAAACGTAGGATGTAGTGTCTTACAGATTGACAAACTGCATCACATGCGGTCGGTTTGTTGGATATTCGTGCTTTGAATCCAGAAAATAAATCTTGGGAGTATCCAAATTCACCGCAATTAGCAGCCAATGTTGCCTAAATACACAAAAAGGAATAAGTAATGAAAGAAATGAAAATATAATTGATATGCTTTAATCGTAGAGTTTTACCCCTGCATGGTTGGTATGAGGAAGAGTTTGTCATCCGTTATCTTGCTGTCAAATGCTTTCAGCAAAGTAGTCGCTCTTTCCTTATTTTTTGATTCTGATAATTGTATTTCTTGTGTTGATGTGATATGAGGACTGACGAGTCCGAATTTTGGCTCATGAGGAAAACCCTTCAACTGCTTTTCATATATACGTCTGCCAATAATATAAAATGTATTTAATCATAATTAGCACAATATATCAGCTTTTGGAAAAGCGAAGGGGTTGAAAACATACCTCATATACACATTTACACTTGTGACACCGAGCCACCCATACTCAAGGATCTCATTTACATTCTCAGCAGAAACAAAATCTTGTATTTCCTCTCCATACATATTCTCTTCAAAAACAACTACATGGCTACTACCATTTCTCAACTTCGTATCCACATGATTCTTCAATGCAATTAAATGTGGATAGAGAATAGGCGGTGTAATTCCGCTTTCAGTAGATCTTTTGGATCGGCTGGTCGATCCTTTAGATGCTCCCAAGTTTCCTTTCACCTCATCCCCTTTCTTCGTCTACAATAAAATTCATTGGTTCAAACCTTTTTTTTGTTAAAGGTTTGGCTTAAAAACTGTAAATAAATACCTCTTTTTCGGCATGTAGTCTCACAAATTGTGATGGTCATGCAATGAATGTCCCAATAGCCTGTTCGACTGTACAAATATCATCATCATCAAGTGGAACAGGTAGTTGTGCTGTTGGCTCATGAGCTACCATAATCGTCACTTTCAGATGATCTTTTGGAAGTGGTCTATTGTGCAGCGTGTCTTCTGAGATGTTGAATATTGTAGCCCTCGCTACAAGGCGATAGGTGGGTGTTGAAAGATATAAATCACAATCATTATCACCCTACAGAAGATCAGTATAGGAAGAAATCAATGTTTTCCTGATTCACATTTCATCAGAACAATTAATAGAATATTGATTACCACGGCTAAGACAGCTCTTTGAGGGGAATGGCTCGCCTCAAAGCTGGTGAGGTGTGGGGCAGGATCTTCATGCGCTGGTTGTTCCCGAGTTGTCTCTTCTCTTGGCTTCTCACCCATTAAAGTTTCTAGCAACTCTCTCTGCCATTGAAATTGTTCTTCAAGAGTTGCTAGTCTATTTTTCATTGCTGTCATTTCTTCATTTTTTTCATCCTCTTGTTTTTTTTCTCATAATATACTTGGGGTGTCACCCCAAACCCCCCATCTCTGACACGACTGTATTGTTATGGTCGCTTCAAAGCTGTCGCTAATATGTCTGCACCAGCTGCAGGAGTACCTGACTCCTGTGACTGTCGGATATAAGAAAATAAGTAATTATTATTATGTAATAGCAATTTAAAACAAAACATTTTATCGTGTCATACTTACACATATTTCTCACACTTTTTGTGTGTTTTCATCAACTAGATTCTCTTCCTTATCCACACGTGCCTCCTTCCATAGCACATGACGAGGGATGGATGTGTGTTTGGTTTCAGAGGCATCAATATACATATAAATATAGAAAGATTTTTATAAAGTTGTTTCTTGACACATAACAATATCACTGTAAATTTAAAATACGCACCATTTTCTTTTCTAGTGAGGCGTACCTCATCCTTGCTTTACGATAGGGGTACGTCGGTTTTGATGCGCATTCCTTGTTTTCAGTACTGAGTTGCTGTTTCATAAATGAAATATTGAAAATCAAAGTGATGAATACATGTATATCCTCAAACAACATATTATCAGTCACAATGTACCTGAAACTTTTGATCCCCATGATGACCAACAAATGAATCCCATGATTCTTGGGATATCAAGTGAGTGTAGACAATGGGTGGGTGTGGGTTTATTTTACCCTTGGAATCTTTCAGATGATATTTTGTAAGAAGAGTGCGAAAACCTCGATGACACCTTCCCGCAAGCCTTAGTACATAATTCTTGTGTGAATCATCTACTATAAATGCACTCTGCAATGGATTGTGAAGAGTAAGACATTGTTTCATTATTTTATTTTCTAGTAAATTAAAGAAATGAAATCAAAATGTTACCGTAATTTCTTCCCACATCACAGCCTTCAGGCCGGACACAACATGGTTCCATGAAGCTATGTCAATCGGCACGCGTTGCCGAGTGACAATTCCAATGTAACTGTTAAACATTGCCTTGTTGGGGTTAACGTGTTGGCCCCGTGCATTCCACCCAACATCAAATTTGATTCCTTTGCTCTTTGCCTTCAGAACGTTAGCCAACATTGTTAAACTACGACGCACCTATTTTTTCTGCGATGTCGCTCCTTTATCCCCAACCATTTCGTCTATATCAGCATCATCAATGTTTTCATCTAAAATGCTAGCATCATCATGTTCAGATGGTTGTTGGACCTCAACAAGAGGAGCACCAACAGCAGCAGCAGCAACAACAAAAATAGGTTGAGGTTGAGAGGCTTGAGAGGCTTGAGAGGCTTGTTCAGAAGCAGCAGTAGCAGCTTGAGAGGCTTGTTCAGCCTCGAGGTTAGGAGCACCAGAACGTGCAGAAGTCATTATCTGCAAAAAAGGTTTAACACTTAAGTTGGATTACATAAATGCAATAATGATAAGATAATAACATGAGATAACAAGATCTATATTACAAACAAAATATAACTTGTTTATTGAACTCTCTTTTTTTTCAAAGGCTGAAGGGATTTGACACCTCTATTGATAATCCAAATCCCTTCATTGTGGTCTCCTCTAACATACAAAACGCCGTCTTCATTGGGACCGCTGCGAAATGATTGCGACGTCCCACTGAAAGGATCATCCTCAATTGAATTTTCATCAGACCCTTCAGTAGTTTTGGACGATAACAGAACAATCGACCATTTTCGGTTTGTGGGGTCTGGCACATAAAATACTTGTACCGCTTGTGATGCCATTATAAATTGTTCGTCTTTGTACCCTTCTTTACTGAAATCAACTTTCACAAATCCCAATTCATCTATTTTAACACCACTGTTGTTATCAACCCAGTTTCATTGAAAAATCAGCAATTGGAATGTCGTATAATCCAACTCCCATATTCTTTTGATAATGTCAAAGTATGACATATTCGCATAAATTGGATTTTTATCCTTACTACCAGAAACATGCATCGCTTCAGCCACAAGTGTTACTCCACTATTTTGCATGGTATTATCTTCATCATGTTTATCTGTATAGAATGTATAACCATTAATTATAAAACCATTGTAAGATAATACATACACGCTTGGTCTGGCAGTTAGCCATCGAAGCCGTTCTGAAATTGAATTCGGATTTTCATCTAACTCCTTAAAAACATGGTCTCGAAACCATCCTATAAACTGGTGATTATGTGTATTTGATATCCATTTTTCAGCCCTTGATGGATTCAACTGTCTCAAAATTTATTTGTGGGTTTCAATATATGGAGCAACCTCCCAACTGTTATGCAAAACATAAAGGTGGGCATGCTCCCGATCTGTAATATTGATTGTCACAACATCTCTTCCAGAAATTCTCTCACCCTCAATGCGTCCAGTGTGACGAGATTTCGGCAGACTAATGCTTTCCACATCAGATAGGTATTCGGTACAGAATTCAATGGCTTCCTCAACAATATATCGCTCCACAATACAACCCTCTCTCCGACTTCGATTTTTGACATACCCTTTCAAAATCTTCATATACCGTTCAACGGGGTACATCCATCTATAGTGCACAGGACCACAAAGTCGAACCTCTCTCACCAAATGAACCATCAAATGAACCATCATATCAAAGAATGTTGGCGGGAAGAACATTTCTAATTCACATAATATGATGACAATTTCTCTTTCCATAGCTGGAAATTTCGCCGGGTCTAAAACTTTGCTGCATATAGCTTTGAAGAAGAAATAAAGTTTGGTTAACGTATGACGAACATTCTTGGGCAAAATGCAACGTAAAGCTATAGGAATTAAATCTTACATCAAAACATGGCAGTCATGTGATTTAAAACCTTTTAACTTCAAATCATTCATTGACACAATGTTTTTGATATTTGATGAATACCCCTCTGGAACCTTTACATCATTGAAGAAGTTACAAAACTGATATCTCTCATCCCTGGAAAGAGTGTACGCAGTTGGAGGAAGAAACGTTCGATTTTCACCCTTCACGGGAGCCAACTCTTCTCTTATTCCCATGTCAACCATGTCCAACCTTGCCTTAATTCCATCCTTTGTTTTTTCCAGGCGCATTTAGAAACGTTCCGATAACACTGTCACATATATTTTTTTCCACATGCATCACATCAAGAAAATGTCTGACGTACAGACATTTCCAGTATGGTAATTCAAAAAAAATTGATCTCTTTTTCCAACCGATTTTCGTAAGGTTTTTCGAAAATGGTTTACCAAAAACAGTGTTCACGTCTTTTACTTTCTCAAACAGTTGATCACCTGTTAGTGGAGACGGTGTTTTGCGTTGTTCTGAACTTCCATTGAATGATGTCGTCCAAGATCGGTACTTATGTCGACGGGGTAGAAATCTACGATGTCCTAGAAACACAGATTTCGATGAATGTTTCAACCTAATTGATTCTGTATCTTCTTCGCACACAGGACACCCTTGAGTTCCTTTAATGCTATAGCCTGACAAATTTCCATAAGCAAGGAAATCATTTATCGTCCCATACAACATCGCTCTCAACGTGAAGTATTCTTTTTCATAAGCATCATACAACATAACACCTAAATCCCACAGTAAATTCAAATCCTCGATCAAGGGAGCCAAATATACATCAATATCGTTACCTGGTTGTTTTGGTCCTAATATAAGCAAAAATAACATAATGAATTTTTGTTTCATGCATAACCAGGGTGGCAAGTTATAATTTACCAACATAACAGGCCAAGTACTATGAGTGCTGGTTTGAAAACCAAAAGGATTCACTCCATCGGTAGATAACGCAAGACGCAGGTTTCTTGGCTCATTTCCAAATTCAGGATACTCGTGATCAATTCTCTTCCATTGAGGAGAGTCGGCCGGGTGACGTAATTTTCCATCTTTATTTCTTTTATCTGCATGCCACGACAATTGTCTTGCAGTTTCTTCACTTCCATATAGACGCCTAAACCTTGGAATGACTGGAAAGTACCACACAACTTTCGTAGGACTATGTTCATCTTTCTTGTATTGAGAAGCACCACACTTTGGGCATTATGTAAGTGATTTGTTCTCCTTGCGAAACAATATACAGTCTTTCGGGCAGGCATGTATTCTTTCAGAAATCATACTCATCGAGCGTAGCATTTGTTTAGCTTCATATGTCCGGCTTGGGAGCTCATTATCTTCTGGAAGCATGTCATTCAAAAGAGCAAGTAGTTCCGTGAAACTGACATCACTCCATCCGTTGCCTGCTTTCAATTTATACAACTTCAGTACAGCTGACAATGCAGTATATTTAGTGCAACCAGCATACAATGGCGTCTTTGCACAACTCTTTAACTTCTCAAAAAATTTTGGGCAATCACGGAGTTCATGTTCAACTGTCCTTGTCATTTCCTCAATACGATCTTCATCATCATTGACATTTGTAATCACATCCTCTATACGGTCTTCTTCATTATCCATATTTGTAATCATATCTGATGATCCATAAAATACAGTTTTATTCCAGCCAGTAGCTATATTCGCTTTTTCCCCGTGTTTATTCCAACATTTATAACTCCGATCTATTCTGTGACATATCAAATGTTCTTCCAACTCCTCTGGAGTAATTAGTCTAGAATAACAACAACATAAACACAGACAAAGGATTTGAGAAGGATCCTTTGCATGATACTTTGCAAACTTGATGAACTCTTTCACTCCGTTCTCATACTCTATTGTCAAACGATTAGCATCCATCTAATTTTTATTCATCTCCATCCTATTTGAATCTGAAATATTATTATTTATGATTCAAATACACAAAACAAGACTTCCAAATACAAAGTAGCAGAGAACCACTTCCTTACAAAAATAGATACTAATATAGCCTAACCATTTTCAATAAATATTTGGAAATCAACAAAACCAGGATAAACCCCCATCAAAATGAACACACTTTCCAGCCCCCTTACCAATAGTTCTAGCACCCACCACCCTGCAACAAAACATTAAACATCCTTTTAACCACTCCTACTAGTCACCTCATTCATAATAAACATTAAACATCTTGGATGAGTCTTGGTGGATCTTGGAAAGGGGTTAAATCCGTGTTTAAGATATATGTTCCCTATAATATAAAGTCATATTCTTGATTATGGATGAGTCTTGGTGGATCTTGGAAAGGGGTTAAATCCACAAGACACATTTATAATTTCCAACCAATCCCATTATCCAAACCAAAATCCAACCATTTCTATAATTATTAAATAATTATTACTTCACTACCTAGGCTTCTAGCACAAAGAAACCATACATAAAATGTAGCTCATCATTCCCATCGAATCATCGCCTCACCGCCCCAAAAGAATGACCAAACAAATCATTACCTCACCACCCCAAAAGCATGGCCAAACAATCCATCACCTTGCCACCCAAAAAGAAAAACCAAATGAATCATCCCCTCACTACCCAAAAAGCATGGAAAAACAAACCATCACCTCTCCAAACCAAAAGCATGGAAAAACAAACCATACATCATCCCACACCACATCAAAACCAATTATCGTGACCCCCACTAACATGACCACACATCACAACACATCAAAGACCATTTTATAGATTTAACAAAGGGAATTTTAGCACATTTCACTTTACTTTAGGAGTGTTATCACACATTCCATAAATCCAGGGGAAAGCATTTCATTAGCTAAATATAAGTGGTTATCCAATTTCCATTTTGGGGTGATATCACAACAACATGAAAAAAGGCTTCCATATGACAACAAATACAGTGAAAGAAAGGGCGCCCAATATCCATGATTTTTAGCGTGGTATTCAGTCCGTACAAACACAACATCACAATAATATCAAAGCTGTAAAAGTACAAGAATCATTAACCCTTCCCCTTGAATTTAAATTAACTTATTAATTTATCTTAATTAGGCTAGTGCAAACCATCCCCAATGATAGACAAGAGTAAACCCCTCCTGCATGAAACAAAAAAGTGAGAAATGAAGGAATTTCAAACCTCAAAGAAGGTTTTCCAACTCATTGTGAACAAGAAATGCCAATAAATGACAACCGCATGAAAAACCTAAAGATCAACCTACACTACAAAACAATATTTAGGGCATCCACTAACCTTGGGTGAAGAAATCGAAAGTCCAAGGAAAACTCAAGGTGAGGGAGCCTTCTACGCTGCCTGGAATACGCGACCACTGGAGTGGGGGTGCACGGGAGGAACCGCCAACCGTTGAAGAGGAGGAGTAGGGTTCGGAAGGGAGGAAGATCCGCGGAAGAGGGTCGAGGATAAGAAGAAAGAGTACGGCGGAGGTCTGGCAAAGGGAAGATCAGGGGGAGGGAAGCAGTCGCAAGGGTACAGTACCGCGAGAGCTTAGGGCACGATAAAAAAGAGGAGACTGTCTGCCTCCTTTTAATAAAATCGGAGACAGGTTTTAACAGTGCTGATAAAGCCACCCTTTATCAGCACTGAAATTTTAGCGCTGATAAATCTGCACTTTATCAGCGCTTTTAAATAGCATTGATAAAGATTATCCTTTATCAGCGCTTTTTGATTAGCGCTGATAAAGGTGGCGCTTTGCTTGCCCGTTTTTGTAGTAGTGTTATTATGTTTTTTTCCAAGATATGAAGAAAAGTTTTAAGTATGATGTATCTAAGAAGAGTGCTAGTTGTGAAAGGCCAAGTGGGAGGCAATATTGATCTTTTATGAACCAGTTGTTTGTGTATATAAGTTTCCAAAGATACTAAACCTATATGATTCTGGCATATATTGTAATGTTATGTATTGAATATTCATCTAATAAGATGTGATTTTTATGTATGAAAAGTATGGATCGTTATAATGCTAGTCATCGGCCCCTGACCAATTGGAGGTGGGCTTGGGGTCGCAAGCTTGGCTTGTCATCACCTAGGAGGGATCACAGTGGGTTGGGTCGTGTCAAGAATATCTTGAAATGAAATGTTTCTCATTCAAATGGAAAGATCTTCTGAAACAGTATGACCAAATTTCCAAGATGTACTATGCTTGAGGGGTATTGATAATGTTAATCTTAAACAAGCATATCTTAACTCTTTTCCATATGTGCTTGGTTTAGAGACAGTGGTGCTTCTTAAGGTCAAACAGATGCATTTGGGAGATGTATTGCTTGGTGAATTATGTATGCACTCTCTCACAAGTTTAGAGGAACTTTATAACCATCAAAGATTCATTTGACGGATTAAAGAGGGTAGAAAACTTCTTTTCCATGCTTATGATCGACCAAAGTTGAAAATCAAATGTAGGAAATAAACTTCATGTACCGATTGTGCCAGAGTTGCGCCTTCATCAAGCCTACACCTTGTCTTTTGGAGGCAAGAAAGAATCAATGAAAGTGGAAATTTTTTCGTAAAAAAACTTGGTTAGGAAAAAAAGTCAACCAAGTGTTATACTTGCAGTCATAAGGAGAATTTTTCTAAAGAATGTCCAAATCAAAAGGTAGATATTAATCTCATCCATTAACTCTAAAAAATTGATGACCTTGAGGATAATGATGTTGTGATCATGTTCTCATTTGATGATGAGCCAACTGAAGAAACAGTGTTAATTTTGGATGTGGATGATCCAACTGTGGAAGAAATTGTGTTGATGAATCCATCTTTTCTAGAGTTCCATATGCTTATCGCTCCATCCTAGCCAAAGGATTTGACAGACAGGATCAAGTATCTCACATTGGAAATGTGTAAATAGACTCTTGAAAAACATGTGGCCAACCCTATCCCAAAAAAAAACTTAATCCTCACCTTGATTACATTAAGAGGTATGGAATTAATCGAGGACCAATATGGGGCATACCAATTCACCCCTCATATCCCTATGAATCACCAAGGAATTTTACCAATGTCTTCAAGAAGAGTCATTTGATTTCCTCACTATTCTTGCCACAAGATGTTTCATTGAGATAAATTTTTACTTGGGTCTTTGTCGAGAGTGATATATGGGATTTCATCATGAGGATTGATCAAACCTTTTTTATTAGTTTTCCATGTTTGGGAATGAGGAATTTTGGTTTAGCACCCTCTAGAGTAACAATGTTATGGAACAATCCCTCTTGGTAATTTAGAAAGTCTTTCTCCTCTTTAAAATTAACATCTAAGTCGTTGCCTCAAGAGATGACCTTTCCTTGGTTAACAAATATAAAACAAGGTTCATGGGTATTAATGCATATCCAAATCTAGATACAGGTGTCATCCACAATGTCCTCCAACTTTGTGAAATAACCAAAATAGACCCTCATTCCATTTCATCATGGTTGTTCATTTTAGATCATCTCATTTGGAAAATACAGGATGAAAATGAACATTTTCCAACATCTTATTCAAATCAACTTAGGGAAGCCCTTCATTTTTTTTCCTTTATCAGTACCAGTAGGATCTTGATCGTCCCGGTCACCCTGCTCGATGTCTCAACCCTTTCATATCTCCCTATACCTGACCCTGTTATGATCATGGATCTTATTATGGTTCTCATGGTTAGCAAGCTAACACTTTTTTATCAGGGGGAGCACATGTATGTGCAATACCTTTTGATTAAGGGGGTGAGTTGTGGGAGATAGGTCGTGACGAAGGCAATGGAGCCTCGGGTTAGAGTCATCTTTAATAAAGCATGTGGACCAGCTAGTGGTGGAGCATCATGTCATCATCGACATATGGACCATGCGGGAATCTCCTTTTGAAAAAAGCATGTGTGTGTGTGGAGTGATTTGTAAGATTTGATAAAGTATCTTTTTAAAAGATACTTTATTAAAGTAATGGTTGTGGATTGTTTCTTTATGTAGTATGGGTCCATGTGTAAGCTTATGTAAAGTAGTGTGACAATAAGGTTGGAGCACATGGCACTAGGCCATTGGTCCTGTTGGATTACCTTGTCTCCTTAATGTTGCCCCTGTGTGGCTATAAATAATGTTACCCGAGCATAGGAGAACTCAACCTTTGGGATAGGAATCTTTTTTCCCCTTTGTGAAGACCTAAATAAATGTGGGACTCATGGAGGTTCCTCCTTCTTCCCATGCACCCCGAAGTTAGTGTTGGTGTATGTGGTTTGTTTTCGAAGGGCAGTTGAGTTGGACGTTCGCTCCCTAGTTGTAACAGCCTTCATGGCCATTCTTCGTTTGGACGGTAGACATCTTCTCTCTCCCACATTGCAGCTCGAGTTATGATCGGGGAAGATGAAGCAATGGAGCAAGAGTGTTCTTGATGGTCCCTTCCACTGGATCGTCGATTCTGATGTATGTGTCATTGGCAGTATGGAACCTGGGATTCGAATATTTTTCTCTGGGTTTGTACATTAAGGTGAGGTGTGGGTCATCCCTTGCATTGATGGAGCCGGTACTCCCCTAGAGACATGGGGTGTGGGTTCTCCATCTTAGGCCTTGGTTTCTCAAAGCTCTCTCTCTTAGAGATGCAGGCTTTTCTCTCGTGGATGGTAGTGGTACTCTTTATGGTTGGTCTCGCCCCTTTGGCGCAGCGCGGGATCCCCGACGTAGTTGAGGCATTAGCATGGTGTTGGTAGCTATTGTTCAGCAGAGATGAATCAGTAACCAGGATCTGTATCCCCTTAGTTGGTTTGTGTGTTCCGATGAGGCATGGGTCCCCCATGATGAGGGTGGATTGCATGGCTTAATGGTGGTGGTGATTAATTTGTGTGGATGATTCATGAGCTCAGAGGCTTGTGGAACATGGGGTTCTCTAGCCCCCCACCCTCACCCCCCAAATATGCTTCTTGGAGAGGAGTTGGTTTGGACAGTGGTTGCTCTTTGATAGTTGACCCTTTCTCAATGTGTCTGGGAAGTTGGGCTTCAATCTTAGGTTCTAGTGATGAGGAGGTGTGCTTTCCTTTTGGTTGTCAGGAACATGGAGCTTCCTCATGGAGCGGGGCGTAGACGCTTCCTTGAAGTCATATAGGGCGTTGGGTATTGGCAATCGTGTGCTCAGATGAGATTGTTGCGGCATGGGGCCTTGTTCAGGGAACAATGGCATGATGGTAATTTCAGTTGCACACCCTGTGAGTTGGGTTGCGGTGCTGGTGAGGATGGTGTGGTTCATGGTTTATTGTACCCTGGGTTACATTGACATGTAGTGATGTGGTCCCCATACATGCACTAATGGGGTTTGGTCTTTTATGTTGCGACCGAGCAGGGAGGTGTCTTCCTCAGTGGTGCGAGGCTTGTTCGTGGAGTCCTCGATCAATGATGTTGGGCTCGTTCTTGGATT
Organism: Viscum album; assembly: GCA_963277665.1. Lineage (NCBI taxonomy): Eukaryota > Viridiplantae > Streptophyta > Magnoliopsida > Santalales > Viscaceae > Viscum > Viscum album. The sequence continues at coordinate 547,848,133 of OY728140.1, forward strand.
ATCCCTGACAATCCCTAAGGGATTGGATGGTGGTCTTCTTGAGTGGTGGAGTGGTAGATTCTCCCCCGAGTGCTCTCTTTTCCCTCATTTGAGTTGAGAGTGTGTGGATCGGTCTCGCGTGTGAGTTATTTTTGGGGCGTCCTATGGGGTATTTTTATACTCACATCTGCACAGGCTTTGAGCCCACACATGTTGTGTCTGTGCAGATGGCGTACAGGCCGGTGGTCATTCGGACCTGAAGTGATGGAGTCATGTAGTTACAGAGTTGGAGCTTGATGGAGTCAGCGGGATTCGTAGCTGGTAGTGCTCAGGTTGGATTTGACTTGTGGTGACCCTCTTCTTCCGGTCACTCTTGTATGTTTTCTCCTTTGTACTGGCACTTGTATTGTATGCCTCTAAGATGTTTAGCACGTGTATGCATATTTTACTTTTCAACTGGTTATGTATATCATGTGTAGTTGTATCCCTTTTGTTGATTGGTGGTATATATCTTTGATAGAGTGTTTAGACTAAGGTCTTCCATATGTGTGTTATGTCTTTTCGGTGTTAGTAGTCATACTTTGACCTATTAGAGGTGAACTTTTTCGGTGTTAGTAGTCATACTTTGACCTATTAGAGGTGAACTTGAGATATCACTCTCAGGATATAAAGTCACAAACAAGGTGTTTGCCTAAGCGTGAGTAGTAACCTATTCCCCAAAGAGCAGTTCGATGGGACCTAAACAGACGTAAAATAGTGTGATAATAATGAGTGTTCTTCATTCCATTTGTGTTGCGTTATCCTTTCGTAGGATAAAATTAATGTGGATCATGCGATAATCAAGACAACACTAATTACAACTAAAAAATTGATTCATAAAATTAAGATACAGAGTAAAGTTTATAATGCTTTAATTGGAAGGAGTTACGAATGTTCCGCTCTACAATTTTTTTTTTTTTTTTTTAAACACGCGAGATGACAGAGCCCGAAGAGCCAAGAACCCTGTAAAAAAGGTTTAGTAAGCATCCTGTAAATTTGGCGTGTCATCGTGCGGCTGCCATGGCCACTCCAGTCATAGCTTGCTGCTTCATTTCCGCAGCCTTCCCGCTCCCCCGGAAATACATGTAAACTTGCTGCACATTATGAAGAACCGGGGATGAGATTTTGAAGGACAAAGAGGGACGAGGAGGGCAAATCATGTAACCTGAAGAACCCAGATACTGAGCATCGACTCCAGGCAGAAGAACGCAAACCCTATTAGGTAGAAAATCCCAACCAAAGCATTGCCGCTCAAAACATCGATTGCTGCCAAGATCCCCCTGTTCGAAGGCAAACTCAAGATTGTAAAATAAAGTAAAAATAATATTTATGATTGTAACATAACTTTTCTTATCATATTATAATTTCAATTACATTGAATTACTTAGGAAACTCACGTAAGCGATTTCCCCTTGAATATGATAGGAGGGGCAACCGCGGCAAAGATACAGAACCCAATGTGGAACTGCAAACGAGGGAATCAAGTGAATTTAGTACAACATGAGGAAAAAATAAACCAGATGAGATTTGAACTTGGGCCTGTTGTAATGGGCCTCGCAAATATACATTAGAACTTGGTATACCGTACCATGTAAGCCAAAAAAAACAAACCAAACTTGAGAGCGCTGTCAGTCCTGTCCAAACAGGGAGCAACACATGAGATTAATATATACTATGATCCTGTATCTCATTCCCTCTTCCATGCCTTTTTCCGTTTCCATCAGAAAAATGTTCCTCCACCAAACACGGCCATAAAAGCTCTCTAATCTTGTAAGCTCAATCATCGAATGATTGATTATTACCTCATCGCACGGTAAAGAGGGCGATACCACAACACAAAGGCACCAGGAACCCCGGCTATGAAGTAGATGATAGCAAGGAACCAAATAGTTGGACCTATAAACACGGGACATCATTCAGTAATGATCATACCATTATTTTTTTACTCAGCTAAGCATTGGTACAATAATTAAGATATTCATTATCATATTCCAAAATTAAAATCTAAATGATGCCAACCTTCACCCTTGATCCAGGCTACAGTAACTGCAACAACGTTCCAAAGAAGACAAGCCACCACACCTGCACAAAGATTCAAAGTCAGGGAACTTGAAGGAGCCATGGAACATCTCAACTGGAGGTGAAATTTTGAACCCAACATGACACGACACAAAGATTTTGCTTGGTTCACCAGGACTACTTCAAGAAGCATACGCCGAGGATGTGTCAACGTACCAAAAGATATCAATACTGGATGATTACAAATTTAGGAAGGGACGTACCAAAAGATATCAATACTAGATGATTACAAATTTAGGAAGGGCGGCGCACTTCCGATCCAAGGGTCACTCGCACTTTCTCCTTATTCACTCACTGCTTTTTCAATTCTCCAGATGTGTCGATGTACGTTCTGCCTTTTTTTATTTTGATTCACCCAATATTAAGGATTAAATTTTCCCAAATCACCATCCATGAATTTGTCACTTGTCACCCATTAATTGGGTCTTCAAACCGTCCATTAATCTTAAATTAACTTTGCCAAAGTCAACCATAATCCCACAAAACCTAGGATTAATTTGAATCTGAAAAACTGCATGGAATTTAGCATATCACGGCGTGGTGAACCTGATTGCGGCGTGACTCGTCCCAAAAACTCCAAATCAAGGCGTGAGACATAACATTGTGGCGTGACTTTCAATCAACAACCAAATCCACAGAATCCGGGTGTGATCACTTTTAAAAAACCACGAGAACCGTGGCGTGATCTTCTCCAGTCTCTTCGAATCACAGACCCACTGCGGCGTGATGCTCTCCTCCACAGCATAATGGCCGTTTTGTCACCAAACAGAACTGAGCCTAATCTTCACGGCCTGGGCATTGCGCCTTGATAGCATTCGGCAATTCTCCCTTCGCTTCTGAAACAACATATGTTTCAGCATGACGTAGTCAATCACAGCGTGATTTCTTTGTCCAGTCAAAGCAGTGAAACACAAAATTTTCACAGGGTGCTCACTATGGCATGAGACCCTTACACTGCAGCGTGGCTCTGGACGCTGGCGTGATAGACCAGTCACCTTTAGCAGCTTGCTTCATTCGCAATCCTTTCAAGCGTGACCCACATGCTTGCACCGTGGTGAGATATTCTTCATCACAAAACACCTTTAAACATTCACCAAACTTCTCCATGCATCTCCAAACCATGATTTTCAACCAACACAATAAATCACTTCAAGCACTCCTCCCTTGATTCAAACAATATCTCCCTTTGGGTTAGTTGGCGATCCAAGGCAACTCCGATGAAATTCAAGCACTTTAAGCTCCAACAAATCCAAACAATGGAATTACTCTTCCGTCACTCTAAATCTACGTGATCAATGCTTGGTGTACAAAACAAAAGATCAACAATGCATACCTTTTAGTTCATACCATTCATTGACACTTGTTGATAAACTCAGAAATCTCCAACAACTCATACCACTCGTTGACACTTGTTGATAACTCAAAAATCTCCAACAAACTCCCAAACTCCCCCTATCTTCAGCCCATATAGAACTCCTTCGAGTTATCATCCTCAAGGATGGTATCTCCCCCTGCTGTTTGGATTGTATCTCCCCCCTGTTTGACATACCAAAAACTCCACCTTCGGAACCTCCTCAAGTTGAGGAAGGGGGTTGTATACCAAGGTTCAACCGATGCTTCTCAAATGCCGGTGTGGTCAATGGTTTTGTGAATATATCTGCCACTTGTTGATTTGTGTCAACATGCTCCATCTTAATGACTCCTTGTTCCGCCTCCTCTTTAATAAAATGATACCAAATCTAAATATGTTTTGTGTGTGAATGTTGTACCGGATTCTTCGTTAGTTCAATTGCACTTTTGTTGTTGCAATGAACCACCATAGGCAACCTCACATCCTCACTGAGATCCTCCGATTGTTGTTTCATCCACAATAGTTATGTACAGACCTTGGTAGCCAAAATGTATTCCGCTTGATCCAATGCTAAGTGAAGTACTTTCTTATTTCTTGTCAAGTCATCCAATGCACTTGCTTCCAATAAAGAAAGCTCTTCCGCTTGTGGATTTTCTATCTACAATGTTTGCAGCCCAATCCACATCTGAATATGCGTACAAATCTTGATCATTCCTTGCACAATATGTCAAACCGTGATTAAGTGTCTTAAACATACCTCATGATTCCTTTCAGAGCGGTGAGACGTCCCTCCTTCAGAAAACTCTGAAAACGAGCCGTTAAACATGTAGCATAAACAATATTCGGTCTTGTTGTTGTGAGATACAACAAGCTTCCAATATATCTCCGGTAAAGAGTAGGATCCACAGCTCTTCCTCCATCATGCTTTTCAAGCTTGGTTCCAACCGGAATCAATTTTGAAACCGGTTTGCTAACATACATCTCAAATTTCTTCAGCAACTCCCGCGCATATTTAGCTTGAGCAACAAATGTGTACTGCTATCTTTGACTCAATCGCAGTCCAAGGAAATATGTGAGTTCTCTAATCATCAAGATCTCAAACTCCAAATCCATCATTCTTCCAAACTCTTCTACTGAATTTTGTTTGCTTCCAACAAAAATGATGTCACCGATGTAAACAAGCACCATAAACTGCTCTTCCACGGTTGATTTCACATAAAGATTATGGTCGACACCACCTCTTCTAATTCCAACTTCTTTAAAAATATGTCATACCGAGCATTATCAAGCTCGAGATGCTTGTTTCAGGCCATACAATGCTTTCTTCAGTCTCCACACCTTTGATCCGTCATCTCCTATTAGAAAACCCACCGGTTGTTCGATATACACTTCCTCCTCGAGCACTCCATTCAGAAATGTCATCTCGACATCCATTTGATAAACTTCAAAATCTCTTTGAAATGTCATGGCAAGGAAAAGTCTCATTGATTCGAGTCTCGCCGCCAATGCGGAGGTTTCTTCTACATCGACACAAACTTCGCCTTTTCATATTAACCTTGACTTATTTTGGACCACTCTTCCCTGTTCATCAAACTTGTTCTTGAACACCCACTTCGTTCCAATGAGTTTATGATCTGTTGGCCTCTTCACGGGCTTCCAAGTCTGATTTTTCTCAATTTAATCCAGCTCCTCGTTCATGGCTTTGACCCGTTATTCATCTTTTGTTGCTTCATCAAATAACGACGGCGCCATTTGTGACAATAGAACTGTGTGCTCTACATTTCTCAAACGACCACAGCTTGTTTATTTCTTCGTTGAGTTGATGGTCATCTCTTTCAGTAGCTTCTTAATCCACTGATTCAACCTCAGAATCCTCTTCACATGTCAAATTGTGTGAGTCGCCATAATTTGGATTTATCTTTTCTTCATCATCACAATCTTCACTCAAATCTAAAATTCCATATTTCTCTTCAATAACCTTCACATGTCAAATTGTGTGAGTCGCCAGAATTTGGATTTATCTTTTCTTCATCATCACAATCTTCACTCAAATCTAAAATTCCATATTTGTTTCCAGCTTTCTCTTCAATAACCTTGACATCGTTGCTTTCCAAGATTTTGTTCTTGAACGAGTAGTCTAGAAATATTCCTTCATCCGCTGAATCTCTATATTTTCCTTAATTTCCTTCTTTGTTCCAAATGAAGCACTTGCTTCTAAGTGTTTTAGTGTTAATTTCCTCCCATGCCACAACTCATATGACGTCTTCTTCTCTCCAGGGCTTAACAGGGCCGAATTTTGTGTGTAAACCGTCACTTGAACAGCTTTTTTCCAATAGTGTCGTGAAATGCCACTTTAGATGAGCGAGGTTTTTGCCATGTTGTTCAAAATTCAGTTTCACCTTTCCACAAGACCATTTTGTTGTTGTGCTCTAATTGATGAGATCTCATGCTTGATGTCATTCTTATCCAAGTAACTTTCCATCTCATTGGAGGTGTACTTTGTTCCATTATCCGATCGTATAATATTGATTGTTCTCTCGGTTTCATTTTCAACTCCCCTCTGAAATCTCTTGATGCAATCGATAACTTCTGTTTTAGCCTGCATGAATATGATGCAACACATTCTACTATAATCATCAACAAATAAAATGAAGTATCTCTCACCACGTGTTCCAGATATTTTAATTGGACCACACACATCGATGTGAATTAGGACCAACAGATTTGAAGCTCTCTTCTTTGGCCGGTAGGGATTTCTCACCATCTTCCCTCTAACATAAGCATCACAAGTCTTCTCCCGATCAAGTCTCAGATTTGAGATGTCAATTGTAACCTTCGGTTTCACCTTTCCACAATATCGTTTTGTTGCAGTGCTCTCATTGATGAGATCTCATGCTTGATGTCATGCTTATCCAAGTAACTCTCCATGACTTAACAAGGCCGAATTTTGTGTAAAGTGTCTCACTTGAACATCTTTTTTCCAATAGTGTCGTGAAATGCCACTTTAGATGAGCGAGGTTTTTGCCATGTTGTTCAACATTCGGTTTCGCCTTTCCACAATACCGTTTTGTCGTAGTGCTCTCATTGATGAGATCTCATGCTTGATGTCATGCTTATCCAAGTAACTTTCCACCTCATTGGAGGTGTACTTTATGTTCCATTATTCGATCGTAGAATATTGATTGTTCTCTCGGTTTCATTTTCAACTCTCCTTTGAAATCACTTGATGCAATCGATAACTTCTGTTTTAGCCTGCATGAATATGATGCAACACATTCTACTATAATCATCAACAAATAAAATGAAGTATCTCACCACGTGTTCCAGATATTTTCATTGGACCACACACATCAATGTGAATTAGGACCAACAGATTTGAAGCTCTCTTCTTCTTTGGCCGGTAGGGATTTCTCACCATCTTCCCACTAACATAAGCATCACAAGTCTTCTCCCGATCAAGTCTCGGATTTGAGATGTAAATTGTAACCTTCAATTTTGAAAAAAAAATCATGCATTGTTGATTTATGTGCCCAAGCCTTTGATACCATAGATCGTTTTCTTCTCCCATTGTAAGGAGACATGTGTTCTCCTTACTATCCACTTGGTATAAGTTGTTGTTTGTTTTCCAACCTTTCATCAATGAATTTTCAGCCTTGCCTTTGATCAAACACCCCTTACGATGAAACATTAACACTCAAAAGGTTGTGTTGTAAACCATCCACATATAGCACTTTTGTATTCCTCGACTCATCTCGAGGTAGCCTTGTCTTTCCACTTTAATTTTTAATGTTCCATCATCGCCAAAACGAACCGTGTCATCCACACAGCCCTTCATATTCTTCAAGAGGTTTATGTTTCCGGTCATGTGGGATGAACATTCACTGTCAAGGATCCAGATGTTGTTGATCTTCGTTGCTTAGTACAATTTCAGCCAAGATAACCTTATCATCCTTCTTTTCCTTCTTTCAACACTTGCAGTGACGTCATAATCTCTCTCTTCTTCCAAAGTCAAAAATTTGTTCCTGAAGGAAAATGAGTCTGGTTGCTCCATATTCATCCTCCTTTGACTTCAATAGAAATAATTTTGATTACTCTGGTACCTGCAATTCATCAACTTATGACCAAAGTTAGAACAATAAAAACAATATTCGTAAAAGGTGTTCCTCCGTTGTGGTGAAGGATATGCTCTCATCCTCCATTGTTGGCTCTCGAGTGCTTCTCTTCTCAAGTGGTTGCCTCCTCGCAATAAGTCATTGTGTGACCGAGATAGCCACAAAATTCATCAAGGGGAATATTTTTTCGTCATCTCTCCAGATGTGGGGCTGCCATGTGTGGGGTAGTGTGCACTGGGCCGTCCGTGAGAGGGGGAGTTTGCAGGTTGGGTATTAGTTGTCAGGGGAAACATTGTACTTCGATAGTTGGTTGGAGTTGTTGGTTGGTTGGTTGGTTGGTTGGTTGGTTAGGGGCAATAAATGTGGGAGTCCGCTGAGAGAAGAGGGTACGAATTCATTTTAGGCAACTTACAGCTAGCTGCTGGGAGCTAGACATTGGGAGGTTTCGGCTTGTCTTCTCCGGAGGGTGGTCTTCTCGAGGGAATGACTACTATCTTCGCCCCTTCTTTCGATACCTCTTCCTTTCTTCCTTCTTTTCCTCTGCTGTAATTTTGTACCATTCTCTACTGCTGGAAATATCTAGTGTTGTTAAGCAGCTTATCCTACTACTACCTTATTTCTACTGAACAACCAACATGTTAGCTCACAATGTTAACATTTGGTGCTTTCATTGAAAGTTAAACTCAAGACCGACGATCCACGGATGACGTTTTCATTGAGGAACATCGTTGACTGAAAGTTATAGGAGTTGTTGCGGGACAATCGGAGCAAGCCAATCGTTGCTGGAAGTCATTGGAATCGCTGGAGTGATGTGACGTGGCATCTATTAAAGACGATTGTCGTTGGGGGACATGATCGGCACTGGAAGACTCGATTGCTGCTGAAAAAAAATCATTGTGCAGAATTATCTTTCACCTTCACCTAATTCCACTTGTGCTATGTTGGAGAGACGCGATCGCAGAGGTGTGTGCGGGCTGAATCAACATGCGGAGCAAGCCTTTGAAAAAAAAAAAAAGAGAGGATGGAGTGCGCACGCTATGAGGAAAGCCCACATCCGTCGACCCTGGAGGAAGCAGCCGCCAATTTCCGACAGGTAATATGTGAGTTGAGAGAATTTCCGCACGAACACCCAGAAGCAAAGAATGAATTTTCACTACAACGGGATGATCCTGAGCAAGAGTCGTGCAAACGTTGAGGAAGAGGAATTACCAGTTGAAATACAGCAGCAGATCATCATCCAGGCAAGAGAGTGTGAGATGCAGAAGCTGTGGACCGAACAGTTCGAGACGCAATTTGTGCACCAAGAACCATCGTCAGTCCCCGATGACATGTGTGATCGTCCAGCAAGTCCGGAATAGTCTAAAGCAAATGATGAATTTTTTGTGCTGACAATACAACAAAATTCTGGTTCTGAGCTGACAGTACAACCACAAAATTTTGGTTTTGTGGGGGCCTCTATATGCAGAAGAACAAAGACTGTGTGTGCTGCCACCTGAACATGCGAGGCGAGGTGCAGAGAACGATACTTCATTTTCTACTCTTGCCGATAGGGAAAATCGCTCCGTTGTCCCTAGCAAGAGGCAAATGTAAAGGTTTAATGTACGTAGGAGTGTTTTCTCCCTATTCCAGTTTGAGGAAGAGGAGACCAACACTGTTTGAGAAGCTATGTGCTTCACTAAATGAAGTCAATCCACTGAATATGTCTAAAGTTGGAGTTGTTTCTGCTGGAATGGCGACCAGAAGTTTGGAAATGCTCGGAGAATCTTTTCTTCGGAATGAAAAAACTGTTGGAATAACCATGTTTGGGGTCATACCACCTTGCGGAAGTGCAGTCCAAAGATTTTGATTTTTATGTTCTGGACAATAAGTTGCTAAGGGGGCAGTTTGAAGTCGTGAAACCGAATTTCAAGAAAAATTTTAAATCTGAGAATATGAGTGGCTTCCATAGTAGTCAATCTTGGATCGCGGCGCGGCGCGACGCGGCGGAGTCCTATGGTGGGATAGCAGAAACGCAGATAGCGTCGCGGCCGCTTTTTTATCCAATCGCGGGCCAATTAATATAATTTAAATTATATAATTAGATACATAAATATGCTGAAAAATAAAAATATGACAAATAAAATATAAAAAAAATACATATGCAATAATAAAAGAGATAGAAATAAAAAACGGGTGCAAAATGTAAAATTTTAACACAAAAATAAAAAACCAAAAACAAAAACAAAAAAGGGGCGCAAACAGCGGAATAAACAAACAAATAACATAAAATAAAATAGAAAAGAGTCAAGAGGGGTCGATGCGCAACGGGGGGTCGTCGTCGGCATTGATGAGTCAGTGCGACGGGGGGGGGGGGGGGGGTCGGCGGCGTCGTCGAGGGATCGGTGCAGCGGCGGCGCTGCAGTCGAGGGGTCGGTGCACAGCGGGGGGGGTCGTCGGTGTCTTCGAGGAGTCGGTGCAGTTGAGGGGTCGGTGAGTAGCGGGGGGTCATCGGCGGCGGCATCAAGGAGTCAATGCGACGGGGAGGGGGGGTCGGCGTCGTCGAGGGGTCGGTGTAGCGGCGGCGGTGCAGGCCATATCAAAAATACCTCTCTTTTTTTGCGCGTAAATACGAGCCGCATTTGCGACCAGCAATATCGTGCGCGATCCGCGGCGGCACAATCTGCGGCAGCGCGACCGGCAGGATCGCGTACTGCGCCGCAACTCAGCGTCCAAGGGCAGCAGTGCACCACTCTGCACCGCACCACCACGATCGCGGCCGCTCCGGCGCTATTTGACAAGTATGGTGGCTTCCATGCTGAATGTTACACTTATGGTTGGGGGAAGTCGGGAAAGCCTCCGAAGCTACAGCAGAAATTTCAGAGCCTAAGCCTAAGCCAAGACAGGGGAATGGCGTCAGCAAGGGTGTTGTTGCTGCCGGGAAGCCAAGACTGAATGGTTTACCTGTAGGTCGGTGTTTAATACTCGCAGTTGATGTAATAATTTTTTGTACATGGCAGCCTCCCCCAAGACCAGTTCAAGATCGAAGACAACATCATTTTCTGAGGAATTATACTGGAAACACTATCTACCTACATTTGCTGCCTAAGTTTGCCCAGCATGCCGCTATCTTCAAAGGGGGGGAGAGGGGGCTGTCATTCCAGAGCTAAAGATGCCTCTTGTTGGAAGTCCACCTTGGGGACAAAGAGGCTTTTGAGGGGGAGGAAGTGTTAGGAATGTGGGGCTGCCGTGTGAGGGGTTGTGGAGCTGCCGTGTGTGGGGCTCTAGGGTAGTGTGTAGGGGGCTGTCCGTGAGAGGGGCAGTTGGCAGGTTGGGTATTAGTTGTCAGGGGCAACATTGTACTTTTATATTGATAGTTGGTTGGAGTTGTTGGTTGTTTGGTTAGGGGCAATAAATGTGGCAGTCAGCTGAGGGTCAGCTGAGGGAAGGGGGTACGAATTCATTTTAGGCAACTTATAGCTGGTTGGGAGCTCGACCTTGGGAGGTCTTTGCTTGTCTTCTCTGGAGGATGGTCTTCTCTAGGGAATGACTTTTATCTACGTCTCCTTCTGCTACCTCTTCCTTTCTTCCTCTACTGTAATTTTGTAACATTCTCTACTGCTGGAAATATCCAGTGTTGTTGTGCCGCTAGTGTTGTTGTGCCGCTTGTCATACTCATACTACCTTATTTCTACTGAGCAGCCAACATGTTAGCTCACAGTGCTAACATTCCCGACCTCCGAATAACTTCTAGATTTTTGATGGACTCTCGACAATTGAGAGTCATCTTCAACCATCTGTTTTCCTTCTCCTTTGCAGCAACTCCTGTTTTTTATGGTTCACCGTCAAAACCAATACCAACTTTTTCCAGAATTATTGGGCCATTGTTCATTCAGAATTTTCTCGACACTTTTTGTGTCTCGGTCAGCTTTCTCCTTAAGTTGTTCATCAGTGAACCTTCCAAACTACATTTTCTTTTTATTACCACCAGTTTTTGTCTCCGATTCAAGTTTCTTTTGCAAGGTCACAACTTCTTCTTCAAGGGATTCAACCCTTTTCTTCCATTCTTCAATACAAGCATTAAGATCATCAATCACTTTGGCTTGTTCCTCAATTCTCCGTTTAAAGTCAAGCATTTCTCCTGAATTTTCAAAAACAGACCCTTGATCTTCAATAATCTTCTCAAGCAGGGTGATTTCAGCTTCAAGTTGACCGACATACTCCGATGACTCCTTTAACAGCCCGCCAATTTTCCTACTTTTCTTCTTCTGTAGATCAAGCTCCTCAAGAGCGCCTTGAAGTTCTACTTTTAAATCAACAACGCATTTCAGTTGTTCTTCCTCGGTTTCAGATTTTGTCTTCACAACTGTTGCCATCATTACATCCTCGGTATCTGAGATAAACTCAGTCTCAACATCTTCAAGACACACTTCATCTTCGTGTTCTTTGCTCACCAAGATTTTTCGCTGATACATCTTTCCGGATGAATTTTCAATTAGAGTTTCATCTCGAGGGAAATGCATCAATGTGTCCGACTTCCCCACGATTAAAACATGTCAATGGCAGCTTTCCTTCGAATCTCCCTTTACCTCGATTGAGCTTGCTTGCAATAAGTGATAGGAACTCATCACAAATATCTTCTTCATTTCCAGCATCCTGTATATCAAGGCACTCCATGGCTTTAAACGCAATCTCCTTTAATGATCGACTTGACGGGCCTTCCAGCTTCACCTGCATTTCGTAAGCAACCAGCTTGCTACAAAGATCATCAAGAGAGAACTTCGCAAGATCACTGTCTTCAAGGGCTGATACCTTTGGGTTGTACAAAGGTGACAACCATCTAAGAATCTTCTTTACAATCTCAACACCCTTCATTTTGTCACCGAGTCCACATATAACTCCAACAACTTCAATGAGACAGCCGAAGAAACTATCAATGGTTTCATTTTGGCTTATCTTCTCCTTCGTAGATGTTGGCAAGTTTATCCCAAATTGCTTTCTCCGATTTACAACTCATCACCTTCATGTAAATCTGATTTGACAATGCTCCAAATAGGGTGTTTTGTGCATTTGCATCAGGATTGAGTAATTTTCTATCAGTTTCAGTCATCGACAAATCTATAACACCACTGACTTGTATTTCGTGCATTGTCACAGAATAAGCATCAAGGCCGGGAGATTGAAAGTGTGATCTCATCCGATTCTTCCAAATCATATAATTGCAACATGAAGATTTTACTTGTTCACCACAAAGGGCTACTCCATGGAGCATAAATGATGTGTCAATGTACCAGAGGATATTGCTACTCACTAGATTATTACAAATTTAGGAAGTGTGCACTGCCAATCCAAGGATCACTCCCTCTTTCCCCCATTCACTCACTACTTCAAAGAAGAGTTACAAGGATTTTGCGACACAATGATCATTTGCAAGATTTCTTCGTAAAGGATAAAAATCAAACCAATGCATGCGAGTGTTGCCGTTATGCTTCTGTTTCCTTCGTCAACTCCATATCTTCAAAAAAAACTTCACAGCATCAAGCTCTTCTTTTTCACCTATCAAGACGTGCCAATTGTTCAATTGGTGTAGCCCGATCCAGTTTGGATGTCTGGGCCGAATGCTTGTGGCTCGTATCGTGCATCAGGCCGCAACTTCCGCGGGTCAAGCTCCGCTGTGAGCTCATTTGCAAGGGGCAACGCACCCCTACTCCAGGGCCCGAAGGTCCCCAGTCCAAATTTGGGGGGCTGTAGCAATGCTGACACTGTAGCAGAGCTAACTGACCGCCACCGACAAGGCACTGTAGCAACGCAGACTTCCAACCGCCATTCATTGTAGCTCCTTGGACTTCCAGTCGGCAGCCACTGTAGCACTTTTGACTTGGGTGGCCATCTTTCACCGTAGCAATGCGGATTTCCTGTGCGGTTGGTGGAACAGTGGATCATCTTCCTCCTTTTGTAACCCATTTCGGGCTAGGGTTCCTTAGAGAGAAACTCTGAGAAAACTCCTTGTAATTTGTGCTCCAGACACGTAGTGAAATTCTGCCTCTATGTGGACGTAGAGATTATTCCCGAACCGCGTAAACCCTTGTGTCCTCGTTCTGTTTTTTTTTTCCTTTTACTCTTCTCTGAATCGTTGTTTTGTCATTAAGACTCCCGGCGTTTCCACATCACTTGAAGACAAAGGGTCTACCCGAACGTGGAAGAAACAGATGGTGAAAAATCAATAGAGTTCAACAAATTCGGACAAAGCTCAAGCCTATTTGCTTTAGAGGAAACTTCATGGAAGCATTCAGAAGGTTTCATGGTCTACAGAACGAGTGATCATGGTCCGAAAGTATGGGGCGGTGGTTGTCTCAGTGGGGGTCTAGATGATCGGAAGCGTGGTGGAGAACCACACTAACACTACAGAGGAAAGAAGGTAAGGTGTTGTTTGAAAGTTAGCTAATGGAGTTTGGTAAAGTCTTGAGAATGGTCTTCAAGTGGGAGATTATTGGGTTCTGATACGAGAATTGTTTCCTGGTTAAGTCATGGTTTTTCCGAAAGGTGTGCTTCAGAAGATGACTTGCGAAACCAAATGGAGACAGTCCCACTGGCATCAAGAACTGATTCAGACCAGCAGAAGCAAGAACGACAGCAACAGTGACCAATAAGGGAATGCAGAAGGACGAAAGTCTGGACGCACGCACTTGGTGGCTACCATATTCTGGAGAAAGAGTGACGCGGGAGGATGTTCCAGATGCGACACAGATGTTCTAGAGGAAGTAGTGGAGGCGGCAAGCAAATGACTCCGGGTGATGGAAGTGGGGAAGCAGACCTTGCGCATGAATCACTCTGACTGATTCACGTAAGGTGTGTTTAGGGGTTTGCAAAGGTTGTGTCAGAATCAGAGGGCTATGTAAAGAAAGCATACAATGTTCACCGAAAGAGTCAGTTGAGGTGGTGATGCTCAATTGATTGCCTTGAACAAATGGAAGGGCAACCGCGAAGTTCACAAGGCAGTGCAACCGACGGAACCTGCTGAAAACTACAGAACCTGATGGAAACTGCGAAGCACCTCTATAAATAGAGAGCATGGGCTCATTTGATTGGTGATGAAAGACCCAAAGGGTCGATCAAGAGACGATCTGGAAGAAGTGTGTTGTGGCAGAGCATCAAGGTGTCGAAGGCTTTGATGTTGGAGGCAGAGGGTCGTAGTCCGAAAGGACGGTAAATCGAAAGGAGTGGCGAAAAGCAGAAGATGGAGTTGTCGAAGGGTCCAAGGAGTCTAGCTAAAACCCTCGGCTTACCATGTGTGGGTCATCACGGTGGGAGAGCTTGCAGCTAGAATTTGTCATGGATAACGCTGGCAGGGCTTCTTCCGTTATTCTGAGTATAGTTCTAGAACATGGTTCCCTTGTAACTTAGAGGTTCACTCCTGAAAGTGCGGTCTCCCTTGGAGTAAGACTAAAGGTCGAACCACTGAATCTTGCATGTTTCTATTTCTTTGTTCTTGTGCATGTTCTTGTTGGTTCGTTGTCTTTGTCAGAAGATATTGTTTGAGAAAATCCAGGGGACCAGAACCCAAGGATAGTGGATCAATGAAGTGGCCAGGGTATGAGGCCTTCCTAGATATGGTCGCTAAGTTCGCAAGGGTGTCGTGGCGTTTCATACCTTCCGCTGGCCTTGTTTCGCATTTGAGGTCCAAAAGGTAACTTTCAATCACAGGAGGTTGGGTGCTTTTGATTCACAGGTTCCAAACCCAAGCTCGGGTGTCGGACGATGAGGTTGTGGCTCAATGTCCCTAAAACAAATCTTGTGTCATACGAAATATCACTCGATTCCAACCATGCTTGTCAACAAACACAATACACCACTTCAAGCACTCCTCCATAAACCCAACATCACCAAGATCAACGCCCTTGGTTCCAACAATTCTAGACCCTTCTAATCTAATTAAAAATATAATGATAATATAAAATATTAAAAACATAATAATAATTAATTTCATAACATATTTTATTCTAATAATCAACTTAATTTGAAATAATTCCACGTGTTTATAACACATTATTTAAATGATTTAAAAGAGTAGATTTGCAACATGGATAGCGTATTATGTTTCATATTAATTAGGGTTTTTTTGTCTAAATGGGATAATTCAATTTGGCTGGGTTATTGAGTTTGCGTGATATTAAATAGTTGGACATATCATGATGCAATCTATATTATATATTTAAAGTTAATGTTGGGCTGGGTGGTAAGAGATTAGGTTAGAGAGGGAATTCCTTCATGTATTAAGCAACAGCAATGATTACAAACAGGGCAGCGATGAAGGCGAGGAGAAGAAAATAGAGCAGACACTTCGGGAGAGACTCCCTCCCAAGCCCCAGGCCATTACAGTTTACTTTTTAGATGCCCTCTCTGTCACACTCCCCCTCCCCATTTATAATGGAAGATTCACAAGGGAGTCCTCTAACTGATTCTTTGTGGGGACCACGGTTGTTATTCAAGAAAAGAATTGTTGTCCAGCTGTGCTGAAGGGGCCACCTCAGCTGATGGGTCACCTCCAGCTGTGCTGAAGGGGCCACCTGAGCTGATGCCTCTTCTTTCCACACCTGAAGTATACCTTCCAAGGGCCAGGAGCATCTCGTGCTCTATAATCGGGTGTGCCCGTTTAATTAAATAGGTCATGTTAGGCTTGAGTTTAAATGGGTTTACAGAAAAATCAACCCGACACGAACCCGACTCGTGAACCAAAATTGCCACCTCTAATGTCAACTGATTTTAAACTTTAATCAACACCAAATATAATGCAATAATGCAGAAAAAACAGCTAGGAATAATATCTCTTCTTTGATGCCAACCCTAACCTGGCATTATATCCGCTTGACTACTAAATTGGAGATTTTACTTATTCACAAAAATACAAAATACAAGGCTGCATTTGGTTTTGAAAAACATTTTCTGTTTTGGGTCTCCACTACATAGAAAATGAAAAAGGCAATGAGGGGTTTTAGGAAAACAAAAAAAAATGTAACGTAAATCACGTGCTTTTTTTTATTTGTTCTCACTACACAAGATATTTTCTAACATATTTTCTAAAATATTTTTAAAAAATGAAAATAGGAAGCATTTTTCAAAACCAAACGTTGTTTTTTTTTCCATAATGTAGGTTCAATGATCAGCCCTGCCACTTATTTGATTGACTAAGAATCCCTTGAAAAATGTAGCACGAAGGGCAGGCTGACTGCAACAATACCAGGAAGACATTTATTCCATGTCTCATTATCCAGCAGTCTGTCCTGTGCATCATAAGCAAGAAACAAGGCCTGATTACCTCTTCTTGTATTTTCATTTTCAAAAAAACATGAAAACAATTTTTTTTTGGTTTTCCAAACATCTCTAAATACTATTTTAATTTTCTAAAAAATGTTTTTCATTTACATAATCTGATAAATTTTTGGAAAATGAAAATAAAAACATTTTCAAAAATCAATCAAACCCTCCATTTTAATTTTCTTAAAAGTTGTTTTTTCATTTGCATAATCCAATGGATTTCCTAATACATTTTTGAAAAAATAAAACATGAAATATTTTCCAAAACCAAATACAACCTAATTTTCTCTATTTTTTGGATTGCATATCTTTGAAAATGAGGCATGGCTAAACTCTGAAAGCTAGAAGCACATCACAGGTTTTTTAAATACACACAGGTAAAGCATACCCAAAAATGTTGTAAATGCAACATATTGCAACTTCTGTAGATGGATTGGTATTTCATTTGCAATGTCCTGATGGATGATGGGGAGAAATGGTGGCCAATTTTTCTCGTCTATGACAACTCCAGCTGTTAAAAAATAACAATATGTATTACAATAGCAACAAAAATCAGCTGAACCAGATTATGGTAAAACACACACTGCATACCTTGTGCTACAGCATCTTCTCTCCGTTTTATTTCCTTGACATATCATTCAAGAAGAAAGTTGAAGATAGATAGATTATATTAGCCAGAATCAACAAAAAATGAGGATTTACAATGGGCAAAAATAATAACGTCAATCAGAATCCATACTGCTAAACAATGCTACTATGAAAAATGAGCAAAAATATTATTCTAGTAACATCTTTCAACATGGGATTCTGCTGCATTTAATAGGCTTCCTGACATCAATCTCTTTATCAAAAACAAAACTTCATATGGAGATCCCAGCATGCATATTGAACATAGAGTAGTTGCATTTCTAAATCAACTAATATCAACGGACGCCTTTTGAGATTCTGAAAGCGTGTACCTGTTCCTTCTTTCTCAATTCAGCCTCTTTAGCTTGGAGCTCCTTCTCCCTTTTACTTGGATCCTGCATTAATACAATAGATAACTGAGGAGAAGAACAATAAATCCCACAGCTAGAAAGGCGCGTGTGAGAGAGAGAGAAGAAGTGAAGATTCTGATCCATTTTTCCAGTGTGAAGGGGGGGATAATCACCGTTGACGCCGCGGGGGGAACCTTTCCAGTGTTCTGGGAGGGTATAAAGAATATAATCAGAACAAATATACACAATACTATATCAGTAACCATAAAGATTAACATTCGATGCCAGAAAATCTCTAGCACCAACAAATTGCTATCATTAAAACTGCATCACAAAACAAGAAACAGAATTCTCCCAATTGGTAATGCATGGCTATTGGATTCCTCTTCACGGGCATGCTGTGATTTAATTTCCCAGAATTCAACTCGAAGCCCTCATTGACAGGGTGTTGCATCATGCATGGAAAAGCTTTAATATTAAAATAATACTGCCCATACTCACTTTTGGGCCTGGCACAAAACATTCCAGATTCTCCAATACAATAGCCAGAAAAACAGAAAGCCATGATTATGGGAAGCTAATGCCCACCCACAATTAAGTGGTGACACTGGGTATTATACTCCTAAATCAATGCCCATGGATACAATCCTTGGAAAAACGGCAACCCATGAATGCCAAGATGGAAGGACAACACACCCACTTGCTTGATTTCAATCAATGTCAATCAATGTATATTCACCAGGATAGCACTTGATATGGAGGGGCAGTGAATTTGCATGTTTGGTAATAAAGAATGCAAAAATGCTAGGAAGCATAGTCTTGTGTGAGAATAATTGAATTGAAAATATTTGATCAAAATAATTGTTGGTTCCAAAATCCAAGTGTTTGGTACAAATGGGATGAAGCGTTAGGATGAATTGATCATGATAAATCAAATGCTTGGATCAAAATGATTTCGATTGAAACAGTTACAAGTTCCGAGATCTAAGCATCCAATATAAACATGGAATTATAAGATGCCTGGTTTGAATCTAGTAAAACTTCACGTGTGAATAATGCCATAATTCCTTGGTCATTCATGTAATCTGTGCCGTCATTTTAATATTAAGAGATAGTTTAGGATGCAATTACAAATTTATTATGAATTTAATAATATGATGATACCTTTATAAAATAATAATTGCAAACCTTGCTTAACAAAGGACGACTCAGAGAATTCTAAGTTCTCAACCCCATTATTTTCTGATCTATTAGAAGGAATAGAGCGGCATTGAGAAATGGAAACAATAAGGTTTGATAAGCATAAGAGAAAGCATGAAAATTTTATGGAAAACAGTCATCTATACGCACAAAAAATCAAAAAAAAAAACATAAAAAACGAATCTGAAGATCAGAGACCGAGATAGTTCCACATGCAGCAGGGCTGAATTTAGTTATTTCATCAATAAATCAGATGTCCTAAATCAATGGTGCATTTAATTCACGAGCCCACAGCTAGTCACACGTCATCCTCCATCGTTTTCTCCACTCAAAACAAACCCGTAAATCACCAAAAGATACAGATCAGCGACAGCATTAAATGAACAGTCACCAAATCATCTCAGATCACACAGAACCTGGCGGGGAAAAATATACTGACAGGGAGAAAGTGTAGCGAACTCACTGAAAATGGATTGACTTCATCGTCGAAGGGATTAGAATCGACATACCGATCCATGAACTGAATCGGGGGAATCGGAATCGGGATCGAGGTGACAAAACTTTCGGGTTCCCAGCAGCAGCTGGGCTCGCAAGAGGCGTATAAATGAAATAAATATTATATTTCTGACACGGGAAAATAAATCCGATGACGCGATTAAGAAACGTGCCTTGCCTACCAAGGGACCCGACTAGGGAATAGTACCCATATTCCCTCGTACTCAATTTAATTGTTAATTGTTAATTGTTAATTGATTAAATGAAATAGTACTTAGTTTCGTGCTATAGATGGTTTGAAAAATGGAGAACTGGATGTTGATGGAAAAAAAGAGTATTATGAACAAGCACAATAGTCACATATCACAACAATCATGAATAATGTGAAACAGTGATATATAATGTATCCAAAATGTATCCAAAATGTATGATTTTATTAATGTATCATTCAATGTTTATATAGTACAAAAATATATAATTGACGGTTCAAATAGGCGACAACTAAGATCCAATGATTGAATTATTGCCCGTAAATAGAGTAAAGGATGTTGGAAAATGATATCCATAGCAATCAACACCTACATGTGAAGGTGTGACATCCAATAATTAATATTTTTTTCATTCATAACACTTCTTTAAATGTTATCAAATTCATGGAATTTATTCATGAAATTTCATTTATTTTGTAACTTAAAAAAACACGTGGGGGAAATGAGTGAAATAAAAAATTATTAAGTTATATATTCAACTGAAATTGTATTATTAAAAACCTTATTAGAAAAAACACATTAGAAAAACCCGATTAAGCTAAAAATAGCAGAACATTCTCAATCTCATGTCATAAAATCATGATGGATATTTAAGTTTTTCACATTCCAGTTTTATAAACTAAATTCCCAAAAATTGTAGTTTATAGTACTTTTGTGAATACATCTATAAGATCTAATTTGTTGGAACGATTCTTTTGAAACTGTTGGATAAAAAAAATCAATGAGTTGTGTTTCATACTATTAATTTTGACATAACACCCCTTTAATCACATTATCCAAGCCACATTGCCTCATGTAAAACAATGAGAATGATATTATTCATAGTTGATCCCTAATTATTCATGATACGATGAATAATCAATCTCAATCAAATGCATTCTTAACTTGTTTGATTAATTGTAATTAACTTAAAATGATTGAAGGAAGTCGTGAAAATGGTTTGTTTCGTAAAACCCCATGAAATGTCGATTCCACCATAAGTCGATCGAACAAATACTCACCATCAGTATAACTGACCAATTTTGGTTGTGATTTTTTTGAATAAAATGATCCACGAGCAATGGACCCTTTAAGATATCATGATATATATTTCATATAATTCCAGTGTCCAGGAGATGGAGAAGAATTATACATGACCAATGAATTCATAGGAAAAAATATAGTTGGTCTTATATTATTCGCAGAGTATATTAGTACCCTCACATCACTCTCCCTGCTTGTTTTTATGATTTTGACCCATTTATTTGAGCACCCAATGATTGAATCTCTTTGCGGGTTGTTTTCGGTGTTTTACCGGGCCTTTTTCGAAGGTTTCTAGGCCTTTGCATGGTTTGCGCATGGTTTGTACATTGTTAAACAAAACGTGCAATCTAGGTTGCATGGTTTGCGTATGGTTAAACAAAGTGTGCAGCTTGTTGCACGGTTTGCACATGGTTTGTGCATGGTTAAACCAAACGTGCAGTCGTCGCATGGTTTGCGCATGGTTAAACTAAGTGTGCACCTTAAGTGTGCAACATTGCACGGTTAAGATGCATGGTTAACACTAACCGTGCGACTTGGCCCAGGAAACCGTGCGAACGACAATTAAAGTTATGAAAATTGTAATTAAAGACCTGACCCCCCCCCCCCTAATTAACCCCAAACTCACCCCACTCAATCACAATCCGATCCTTAGGGTTTTGGGAGCCATTCGAAAGCATTTTGGATCTCCCAAACTCATTTCTTGGTAGATTGAAGCGCCAATCGAAATGGAGATCTTCTATTTCGGTGAGTTATTCTCTTATTGATCTTTGATCTCCCTTCTTCTCTTGATTTCTTCTTCTTAAAGGTTGTGAAAGCCTTGCGTTTTGTTGGATCTCGATTGATTGATGTGGATTTGTAGATCTAGGCACTAATGGAAAAATAGCTTATACCAGCGATTTGGAATTGTTGGTATAGGTCCCCAAATCGTTGGTATAGCCTATATCAACGGTTTGGAGGGCCGTTGGTTGATTTGGTGTTGGGATAGACCTATCCCAATGGTTTTCAAACTGTTGGTATAGACATATCCCAACAGTTTTTAAAACCGTTGGTATAGGTCTATCCCAACGGTTTTCCCCAAATCACTGGAATATGCAATCTAAAATAAATTTCCCCAAGGCGGTTTGAACCCACAACCTGCACATTATATATCAAAAACCTTCCCACTATGCTACAATTATCTTTGTGAATATATATATATATATATATATAAGTAGTTTATATATTGATTTATTTGATGATATTCAACAAAATAATTCATAAAAAATAAGGGTACTTATCCCAATAGTTTTGAAAACTGTTGGGATAGGTACCCTTGTAAAATAGTCCATCTTAACGATTTTCGAAAGCCGTTGGGATAAGGTAAGGCTATCCCAACAGTTTTTGAAAACCGTTGGGATAGGTGTTGTCAAAATGGTCTATCCCATTGATTTTGGAAAACCATTGGGATAGCCTTACCCTATCCCAACGGTTTTACAAAACTGTTGGGATATGTGTTGTAAAAAATGTCATATCTCAACGGTTTTCACATAACCATTGGGATAGGGACAATTTGTTGGATCTATCCCAATGGTTTTACAAAACTGTTGGGATAACCTTGTATTTCATGGTCTATCCCAACAGTTTTTACAAACCGTTGGTATAGGGGTGTTGGTATAGGTAGGATTTCCAATAGTGAGGATCTCCTCTCTCTTATTTCATGGTCTATCTTCTTAGATCTGGTGATCACCATCGAAGGTGACGCATCTTGGATTCGTTGCAGTTGGATTCTATATTTTCCAAGTAGGTGCTTCTACGTTTTTCCTTCGTTTTGTGATTCATTTTTTCTTGAGAATTCATAGATACATGTTTTCTAATTTTTAACACATGTTCTATGAATTTTTTTCATTTAATTCCTCATAAAAGCTTATTTGACCAATTTTCCTTTGAATTGAACATGACATGAATTTAATGGTTATAATCATGATCTTTCTCACCTTTTTGTGAATTGTATAATGTCGTGATTGTTTTGATTTATTTTCAAATAACTTTTAAAGGATATTTTAGTGAAATTGAGGGCTTTGGCTTGGGTTTTAATTTATTAAATGAACTTCCTTGATTCGAATTAAACAAATTGAACTATTTAATGTGTTCTAAATAGTTTTAAATGTTTGAATTTATTAAATGATCAAGAATCCCTTTTAAATAAATTTTCCCTTGTTTTAGAATTGTTGTTCTTGGGTTATTTGAAATAAATGATTTATCCACATGGAAAGAGGGTGTAAACCCATGTTTTGAAATGTATTCATTTTTTAAAAATTGCAATACTTCCTTTGAATTCTTTAATGTTGATTTGAAATAAATAATTGTTTTAAAGGCCCGTTTGGAATTTTAACAATGGATTGTGAAAGGAAGCGGGTATTATTACCCTTTTGAATATTGAATTGTATAAAAGATTTTTAATTGAAATTGATGATACTTGACGACCCAGTTGGCACTTTATGATAATTATCCCACGTGATAATCCCTTAATTGTAACTTTTTTGATTCTTATATTTCCCATTGTTTGGGGATTGAAAAAGGGATTATTTACTTTGAGAGGGTTTGGGGGTGAGAGTGAGATGTTGATAATAAGGATCTTGTGATCCTCGTAACTTTTTTATCTCACCCCTTCTCTTGACCAGTCATGAGAACCTGGATAGTTAGATGAGATGGCCTAGATATATGCTTCACTAGCAAACTCACACCCTTCCAGTGGATCCATAGAGAACATGAAAGGTTCAGGCTATGGAATTGCAGCCAGGAAAGTGGGTGTACGTGGAACTGGTTTGCTTTAGACCTGTGAGACTAGATGTAAGCCCAATAATTGGTCATGTTGTAATTTGATTAGATATTCTGAGGTAGACTCACTATCCACTACTGGAAATCATTATTTTCCCAACATTTGTATACCAACGGTTCTTTTGAACTGTTGGTATAGGTGATCTTTACCTACGGTTTGCATAAACTATTGGTAAAGATGGAGTTTGATTGAGTTTTTTCCAACGGTTTGATGAAATCGTTGGGAAAATAAACCCCCAAATTCGACTAAGGAAGGCGACCCCCCCCCCCCCCCCCGATTCCAGAAGCAGACTGCGTGACTCCCAGAAGCGTTGCCCGACTCCCAGAAGCCCTTGAGAAGCCCCAGCACAGGTGCACCTCTTCCATCCGATCAGCTGCCAGGTTAGACTCCTTCCACCTCTTCTCAAGGATATCCTTCCACCTCTTCTCAAGGATATCCTTCTATTCTCAAGGATATCGTTATTCCCTATTTCTAGGGATTTTGGAAAATTTTACGATTCACTACTCCACGAATTGTGTACTCAAATCACTACATCGGTGTACACATTGTCCAATTAATGTTTTCATTACACATATACATTTATAAGAGCATCATGTCTCTTTCATGTGTTCTAATTTTAAAGATTCATAGTTTTTTTAAATCTAAATGCTTCAAATATTACTGCTTCATGTATATGAACTCATAAGAAATTGTTTGTAATATTTATTCATAGTATTTCATGAAAATCACTCCTTTTATTAAGATCATGTCAAACATGAAGATCTTATTCATCTTAATTTTTGTACACTATGTGTATTACATAACAAGTATGTATCATGTTTCCATCAAAATCTATATATATATAAAATGACACAATGTACACTTATCCTTTGCACAATAGAACATATGGAGTATCTTCTTGAACTTTGCAAAATAGTATGTGGTCCCTAATTATTCTTCACAGAAGAAATAAGAAATACTTAACCATACAATCCAATGTTCTTTATGAATAAAATATCTAAAAAGGGAACTCTCGGTGGGACCTCTCCTTTTCCCATGTAGTACTTCTTCCTTCTTCATGAAACTAATTCACATAATGTCAAATTTGCAATATTAATGAATATTAGTTTTCTTAATATAACCATTAATCATTCTGCCTTCAAAATCATACATGAGTTATTCAATCACCTTTTTAAAACACAATGAACATTTTCACTGATTTGGGGTTCCTCAAAATGCTTGGGAAAATTAGAAAAACACATGTATTGAATCGTGCTTCTCATATGGTTTCATGGATACAAGTTCATCTCGAAAATCATGACTGTGTGGTTCAAATATCAAGAGGACCATGAGATTATTATTCTTCACACAAATGAAGTTGTTTTCTACAACTATTTGTTTTTTTTTTCACTTTTGATTTGGCCGAAAGGGGATCTTTGTGGTCATTAATCATGGTTGTGGGTGGTCATTTAGGATGTAAGATAGTATGACTTCATTTTACTTGATATATCCAATATTATTATTGATTTATGTTCAATTTGATTATCTTTAACAAGTGATGTTGTTTAATAAGTTGTTATTAATGGTTGTAATAATGACGATATGGTATAAGGGTTCACATGGTGTGTATAACGGTTGACATGGTGTCTACGATAATCTAGTGTCATGGGAATGTACACACAGTGCATGACTTGGTTAGCCATGTAAATATACATGGCCAGTCCCTTATGGTGAAAAGTATGTTTGGCCAAATGGGGTGTTGAAAATGTCCCATTTACACATGGATTTGTTTCATGGTTATTCCCACATGATGTGTTGGCCATACTATAGATTAGGTAGTAATTAGATTAGTAAAAACACTTTCATCCCTGAAATTCAAGACTACATGGTTAAATGGAAGAACCCATGTTCTAATGACATGCCTAACATGGTTTCTAACTCACCTCACCTAAAAATAAACTAGAACACTGGTTAAATGCAAGAATTCATCCTAACCGTACACTATAACATTGGTTAAATGGAAGAAATCATCCTCGTTACTGAATTACATACACATTTGGGCAAAAAACCATCATTCACGAACATCACTATAATGTATAGGCTTTTCACAAAACACATATCCCATAAATGTCATGAAATTACAGTAGGCACTGATTTAAAGTTGTCATGTTTACAGGTAGAATCTTTGTAGCTTTGGATAATATATTCTCAGAACTATAGAGTGGAACCCCAGTCAGTGTTTTGAGGTCCACCTAGGACAACCCCCCTCCTTCCTGGACCCAGGACAACCCCCTCCTTCCTAGACCTTGGACAACCCCCACCCTCCTCCCTGGACCCCGGACAACCCCCCACCCTCCTTCCTGGACCCTAGACAGCCCCCCTCCTCCCTGAACCCCGGACAGCCCCCCACCCACCTTTCTGGACCTAGGACATCCCCCCTCCTTCCTAGAACCTGTACAACCCCCCACCCTCCTCCCTGGACCCTGGACAGCCCACCACCCTCCTCCTTGGACCCCGGACAACCCAAAAATCATTATTCGTATGTGAGATAAAACACAATAGAACTTGAAGGTCCCTCTCTAATGAGTTTCTATATGGGTTTGAGTCACTAATGAGTGGCATCCTGGTTTGGGACATCACAATTCCTAGATATCCTTTTTATAGGTGTTTCTAATCAAATCCATACATATAACTATTGAAGGTCCCTCTCCAAAATCAATTGGGACATGATTCAATGAATACACCCTACCAACCTATGATTTATGGCCCCAAACCTAGGATCCTTTAATCCATGGTTAAGGTGAAACTTGATGAGGCCATAACTAATTTTGATATGATCCTCATCCTACTCCTCATCATGATCTCCCAGAAGAAGTTAAAGTATAAAACTAATTTATTCCCAACAAGACCCTTAAGGATTATGTATTCCTTGATCCACTTCCAATATCTTATTGGGCAATCCTTGAATATAGGCATTATAAATTCTGTATCTTATTTTATTATATACACTGTATTTTGTTGTATTTCTTAATATGATTCTCATATAGAGTAATGTGTCAGTTATGATTTTATTTAAAGTAAACAATTGTCATTTACCTAAATATTTTTTTGATTGAACTTCAATATTATTGAATTGCTTTGAAATTACTTATTGAATTTTTTTATAGAATGGATAGAAGTTGGATGTACGAAACTGATCGGATTTCAACCGATTTTCAAAATAATTTGAACAACTTTTTAGATTTTGCATTTGACAAGGCTTCAGATAGTGGTCACATACACTTCCCATGTTCTAATTGTGTTGGAAGACCTTGGTTGAGTTATGAAGCAGTTAGATATCATATAATCAAATATGGTTTTTAAACAAACTATTATGTGTGGTATCACAATGGAGAGAAAATGGAATCTCAAAATTTTGATGATCCAAATGATAGGAATGAATTGGAGAGTTTGATATATGATCGGTTTCCATTTATTCGACATCATGAGAAGGAAAGTATGTCCAACCAACAAGATTTCTATACAAGCACACATGATGTGTCCAATGAAAATGATGATGTTGATAGGGTGAAAAAATTGAATGATGCTGCGATGACTCCAATATATCGACAATGTGGTAAAATGAAAAAGTTGGAATTTTTAATCCGATTGTTTCATGGGAAAACTATGTATGGGATTTCAAATACTACAATTGATTACATTCTTACCTTCTTGAAGGACTTACTTTCAGATGATGCAGATATTCCCTCAAACCACTATATGGCATGAAAGTTAGTTGATGAACTTGGATTCTCAAAAAAAAATTCATGCTTTCCCGAATGATTGCAACTTATTTTGGGAGGAAACTGCTGAAAGAAATGATTGTATCAAATGTGGAACCTCCCGATGGAAGCCAAAAGATGATGGAACACCATCTCGTGTGCCAAAAAAAGTAATGTGGCACTTTCTATTGATCCCTAGATTATAGAAACTTTTCATGTCTAATGAAATATCAGTAAAAATGCGATGGCATGACACCGAGAGAAAAAAGAATAATGAAGAGTTGGTTCACCCTACAGATGGATTTTAATGGCAGAGATTTGATGCTCGATATCCTGAATTTTCAGCCGACGTGCGTAATGTGAGACTGGGTCTTTCATGTGACGGTTTTAATTCATTTGGGCAGATGCTTACTTCGCACAACACATGGCCAGTTTTCATACACATTTATAACCTCCCCCCATGGTTATGTATGAAAAAGCCTTACACTTTCTTGAGTATACTAATATTTGTCCCTTCTGATCTGGGAAATGATATAGATGTATACATTCAACCTTTAATAAAAGAGTTGAAACTTCTTTGGGATGTGGGTGTGCCCACATACGATGCATGTTCGAAAGACATATTTCAGATGCGTGTTGCACTTATCACTACAAAAAAATACTGATATTAGAAGGGGTTATTATTTACATTAGAAGGGGTTATAACCCCTTCTAAAGTCATTAGCAGCGGTTATTAAAACCGCCGCTAATGTGGCCGCCTACTTGCCATTAGTGACGGTTTATTTTAAGCGCTGGTATTGTGAACTTTAGCGGCGGTTTCTATATAAGGGGTTAAAACCCCCTCTAATACGGAAAAAATTAAATGTTGAAAATATTAGAGGGGGTTAAAAGCACCTCTAATAGAAAAAAATGAGGAACATTAGAGGAGGTTTTAACCCCCTCTAATTGAGAAAAAACATTAGTGGGGGTTATAACCCCCTCTAATGTAAAAAAAATTCACAATTTCCAGAAAACTTGGCTGTGGTTTTAACCCCTTCTACTCTAAAATTCGATTTTTTTAAAGATGTTAGAGGCGGTTAAAACCGCCTCTAATCTAAAATCATGTAAAAATATTAGTGGCGGTTAAAACCGCCACTATTGTAATAAAAAAAATAAAAAAATATATTATATATATTCGATTTCAAGTCCAGTACGCAAGCATGATCAGGGTTCTGTAGTTGGTGAAGAAATCTAACTCCCGAAACCAAGCTACTATGGCGTCTATTCCAGGCCTACGGTGGTGCTCAACATTTGAGAATGAGAACCTCCATGACATTGTCTGCGGTGGTGCTCACACACTGTTTCTAACAGAATCTGGACGTGTTTATGCCACCAGCCTCAGAGTTCATGCATATTTCAGACAAGTGTGTTCAGTTGGCCAGCTACAAACCAGTATATTCTCAACAAATCAACAGTAAGAATGAAAAAAATGATGAGTCAAGTATATACAATGCCTATCCGGTAACTGCTGTGTTGGCTCCCATAACAAATAAGCAAATTAAAGAGAACATTGATGAGAAATCAGCCAATAAAAATATAATGAAATCTAAGTTTTATTTACAAGGACAACACAAAGGTGTCCTATGAACTGTGAGAAGCTAAAATACAAGTGATTTTGCCAAAATATAGGTCATCCAAAAACATTGAAGCCAACCCATCACCATCGAATGAAAAGCAACACGCCCCTCGCCACCAGATGAAAAGAAGCCCCCTCATCGCCAAAAACACACGAACAATAGGCAACCAAATCTGCAGTCTTCACTGGGAAAACAAACCAACAAGGAAACATAAAACAAAGGTACCATGAGAAAATCCAGAATGCTCCAAGAGAAAAAATACAACAGTAGAACAAAAAAAAAATAACAGCACAAACAAACATATCCCTATAACACAAGAAATTTCTCATGAGGCTTGCAACATGCAATTTATCATGCTAAACATCTATAGTATGGTACAGTGATGGTGTATTTCATGGAATCTCTGACTCATAGACTTGGGAGTGTAATCTGTGATTTATAAAAGTGTGCTTTATCTTAAATTATTGGATCCAAGACCAGTTGGATCATGGAATAATCGATTTGGGTGATGTCCCAACATAGGTGATGCATGTATTTACTGATCTCAATAGTGACAACACGGACACCAATGAATAGCATCAATTCCCCAGCCATGGTATGCATCAGTACAATGATTGTATTGCCTGTAAGATATCTACTTATTTCCATAGCATTATCCATGCTCATTTGAGTAAATCAGTACCTCCTATACCGCTATGCCTCCTCATGCCATCTCATTTGCATCACAACCTTCCAAATATCATAAGAATAGGTACTGATAGTGCTTGGGAAATCAGATTCCCCCACTAATTCCAAATATATCATGCACTCTTGGTGAGAGTCCTATATGTTGGCCAGCTAGAACTCATACCATTCAAACTTGCATTAGGCAGCTGGTAGTAGTGTCGATGAGGCAGGTGAGAGTTGGTGTACCATTTTCAAGAAGAATATTCTATCAGAAATAAATAAGTGGGATTAAAAATACACATGATAGGGGAGGGAAAATGAAAGGGATATGGAGGGTAATCAAGAACCATAGGGGAGCTGTGGGCAAAAATAAACCAGAGGGAACGCACCATGTAACTAAGGAGGGGGTTGCAGAATAATTTTTTTATTATTTTGAATCCCTTGTGAGGGTTTTATTAGTGTTTACTATTTTCTTTTGATAATATTTTTCTACAAAACTATTTAAATATATTTAATAACTTTGTTGTGATGATTGGCTAAATTCAACATGGGGAAGGAGGTTGAGATGATAGGCACGTTTACCTCAATCAGGTGTTAGGAATTGTAGGAGTCCACCCTTTTCTCACTGGTTGAGTAATTTATAACCTTCAATTATCTGAACTCAGTGAGAGATATTTGGGTTGGTGTTTTTATTAATAAATTTTAATCTATAATTCCATCTAAGAAGAGGGCAGACCACATAAGTTTGGGTCACCATGTTGCCTTAATGAGTGGGTAAAGAGGTATTTAGTTGAGAAGCTGAAGGCTCCCTTCACCCAAAGACTGGAAACTCAGGAGAGTTGGCCAGCCACTTTTCCAGGTCCTACAATGACTGGCCTTGAGTGAGATAAAATAAATTAAAAAGAAACACCTATAAAGATAAGTTATCCAGCCAACCAAATTTCCCTATTATATCCCTTAAAGTTCTCTATTTTCTAAGTTCTCTTTTCATTCCCTCTATTGTTAACCCTTTTTTGTTTGTTGAACCTCAGCCTCCATCCCATTATCTTCTTCATTGCCTTTTCTCCCATCTTTCCTTCCTTTATTGATTTTTTTATTCTTTATTTTCTTATACTTGTTTGCACTCAAAACACCTTCTACAAAAGTACTTCCCTATTGATCAACCCCTACTCACAACTACACTAGTATTAAATAGGGTTCATAAATTATTAATTTGTACTAGGCCTAGTGACAACCTAGTCCTCACATCCAATATAGTGTTTTAATCACCGAAAGGATGGATTTCGAATGATGGAATGACAATGTCAACAATTTTGAGAACACGCGATAAACCTCAAAGGCTGGAGGTTGAAGATGATCAAATGAAATGATCAGATAATAGAGATAAAATATATCATGGGGTTATTTTTATATCCATATGTTTTAATGATAGAGATATATTGTCACAGTTCCATTGTCCCACATTGAAGTTCAGTGTGGTTGAACACTTAATAAATCCATCTGTGATGCTTCACCCTCAAGTCGACACCGGGTTTCGACACCCAAAACACTCACACACACTGCCCTCACAATATCGTTCTTCCCCGCATGGTGGCTATGGAACCTATATGTGCACACCTATGCATAATTTATGGAATTTCATTTCACTTTATATCCCCCTTATTGACAAGAAATAAACATCATCGCAACCTGAATGATTCACAAGCTAGGGCTCACAAAAGTAGATCTAACCCCCTCTAACCTGACTATCCTGGGTTATGAAAAGAGTGAGTATAATCCATGTGGAAAAATTCAGTTGAAGACAAAATTCAGTGGCTTGGTATCTAGAACTGAGTTCATGGTTGCATTATAGGATAGTGTTTACAACACTCTATTGAGAAGGCCCTAGATCCATTTTCATATGATGATCCCTTATTCATACAATCAGTTCCTTGAAAACTCCATCAATGGTCTAGTAGGGGTACTCTAGGGTGATATTTATTTCTTCAACTCTTGTGAAACCCACTATCTAGATGTTGGGTACTAAAAAACAGAGGTAAAATTTATCTATACTTATGGGGAAGAGCATATCAATGCCCCTAATGATCTGGAATCCACTTCAATAGATCCTTTAGTGAATTTGAAAGATGGATTCATTATACCAATCCACTAGTTAAATCCCATAACCCTATATTAGGGAATATGTTTCATAGTTTCCAATAAAATATAGTGATCACAAATCACCTCATACTCCTACATGGGAAGGCTCGACCAATGTTAGAAAATCATACTCCTATGGAATACCGAGAGATTCATCCCATGTCCACCAATCCATGGAATCACTGTATGTCCCATAAATAATATATTAGTCAAGAAAGGCCTACTTGATATCATTTATTTGATATAAAAGATGGATCTCATAGTCAGAAACCACATAGGATTTTCTCATCATCTTCTATCACCATGGCCTCTATAGGGTATTACTCCCTTGTGAAGGATTACATCCCTGCCAAAGTAAATGATAGTCCTGCACCTAGGTCCTAAGTTCTAGGGGAGTCACCCCTCCCTCGATCCCCATGTTCCATATAATAATGATTATTTAGATGAATATACTATATCCTTTGAAGAGATTATCCCCAAAACAATATATGATTTACACAAAATTCATTCATAAAGCAGAAATCAAGTGAATTAAAAGGAAGGTAATAGAGTATTGGATCAAATACCTAAACAAAAAGAGCATGTGCACCTTTCTAATTAACATCATTTCCTCCAGATGGTCTTCTATGATGCGGTGAAGGTTGATCTCCAGTCGGTCTCTCATCTTCTTCATTAATGGCATCCTAAATAAGACTTAAAAACATAAATGTTTTAATATGTACAAATAATAAGTCATCAAACATTTATGAAAAGGATGGGTTTGGAGTTAACAATAAAAATCATAACACCATATAAATAGATAAATACTTGATACTTGAATTTCTTAATACTCTGCAATCTCAACATTCCACAACATTAAAACAATACACTTGTGTTCATAAGAAAAAAAACACCATAAATGATCAATCGACCGCCTACAATCAATATAAAAAGGCTTCCTAGCAAGACTTCTACATTTGTTCTGGAAAACAAGATCTCTGAGAGTAGTTCCAAATCAACCTCAAGTTGATCCAACAATGATGTTATTAATAGGGATAAAAATAAGCCTAACAAAAAACCCTACGAACCCTATGATGACAAACCTAATGGAGGTTCCAAACGCGGCCTTGGAAAATTATTTACGACAAAACCTTGGAAATTTAAACATACACTACATAAGGCTAATGAAAAAAAATACCTGTCCAGCATTGGTGGTTATGTTGACATCCATTAAAGGAATATTGGCCCCCATTCCTTTAAGAACATCACTGATTGTACGCATTTGTGATTTTGTTTGGGCTAACTCATCTTCATTCCTTTTTAATTTCAATTTGGATTGACTCAACTTTGATTTCAAATCATCAACCTCTTTTTGAGATGTAGGCTGAAAATTAGATGTAGTGTCACCGATGCCTCCAAATCGTTGAGAGGATGAGCTGAATACACTTGTCGGGCATGCCCCTAACCCAAGACATCGTACACGACCCCGATGCTCTTTCCCAAATACTTTTCTGAAAGCATCATCTTGAGAAAGTATTGAATGTTGTGACGGTTCCTCTTGACTTAAAGCCACCCTCAATTTTTCCTACATGATGATGATATCAATTTGGTTACATCAAAAAGTAACACAACTTTAATATGAATTCTTACTCCAATTGTTTTTTCATCATCATTCACGTATGATCCCTCACTTTTTCAATGAACTGCATCCCATAGATTGGATCTACCAATCGGATGTCTAGAGTTCTTCTCCTATAATAAAAAATCTTATAAAAATAAATAATATGAAATTAATTTCTAAAAATGTAAATGATATATTACCACCTCATCTTTCTTGCGGGCAAATGTTTTAGTTCCGGATGTATGTGGAATGGTTTGATTGCTGCGATTTAGTGCATTTTTCTTACACATTTCCTGCACATATAAAGATGATCATTTTAATAACATTTAATGAATATAAAAAATTAAATGTTTAAATATGATAGCAATAAAAAAATATTAAATTACCTTATGTTTTTGCTTATCACGAATGAGGATATAACTTTTCCATTGATCCTTTGTTATACCTTTAGGACAATTCTGCTCAACATTTTGTTCTTTTGTTAAGCTAGAATCATAATGTTTATGAAAAAAATCCCTCTATTATCTCTCCATCTTTTTCCTATTGCAAGCTTAGCAAACCACTTTTCCATCTTATCATGCGGAAACTGAAAATAGGGCTTTAACAACAAAATAAAAACATTAGTTATGCAATTCTAAAATAAAACTTCAAGACATTAAATCAATAAAAAAATAAATACCATAACCAATCTGCATAACACATCTTCTTTTAGAGAATTTGGTATGCTTGGCCAAGATTCATAGTCAATAGGAAATTTAGTTCTAGCTATATGTCCCATTGCACGTAAAAATAAACCTCCTTCTTCCCCAATCGGACAGCCCTGATCATCGAAGTTCACAATAACCTTTTCATTCACTAATGACCAAATTTGCTCTATTTGCAACTTTTTAACATTTGTCACACCCTCCAAATCTAATCAAATAAATAAATAAATTTAAAAATGGATTAATTAAAATAAATAATGCATGAATAAAAAATCAATGTACCTATAACATTGCATATCCAACCCCTTCGTTGTTTTTCATTCCTTAAACCAATTGATGTTGGAGCAACATTCACATCCATCTCAACTTCAACGTCAAAACCACCTTCAGGACTAGATAGTTGAGGATTGTCATCTGCATTGGACTCTGATAATGTGAACTGTGTTGATTGACTATAATCTAAACGTGTTTGTTGGGGGCAAACATCTTGGGTGATTTGCACTCATGTTGATCTTGATGAATCATCATCAGTTGAAGGATTCCCTGATTGTGTTGTATGTTCATTTATATTCCAAACCCTAGGGCGCTTTGATTTAGGCATATCTATACGATGATTCCAAGCATAAAAAGTTTTGAATAAACAATTATAATGTGGTTAAAATAAAAAATAACAAAAAAAGACGGCAACATCATTTTATTAACAGGCCCAATAAAAAATTTTAAAGGGCAGGGCCTTGTTTGGGAGCAAAGTGTTGCTTCTAAGAAGGATGAGCATAGGTTGTCCAAGGAATGTTTGGATCCACCTACAGATACAAGATAACAGATGGACAAGAACACAATTTCTATATAGATATTTAACATAATCAGTGAATAAAAAAATCCATTTAGAGTTCAAAAGCATATATCGTTCCTTGATATATAGAAAAAACAAAACAAGTAGCAGAATTAATTTCAAAACAAATATTTTGTTAAAAAATAACTTTTTCTCTTCTAACTATTTTAAGCAAAAAAAGACAACACATTGGTTTTCCATGACATACAAAAAACAATTAATAACCACAACATAAACGTGATTCAAACTAAAATGAACACATGATAAATATGTTTTCTCTATTAAAAGTCAAAACAATTCCAACAATTCAAAAAAAAGCATGTATTTATTCTAAATTGTTTTAATCTTCCTCCATATCCGCAAATAAATCATCATTGTATTCCTCTTCTCTTGCCAGTTGAATGTTTTCACTTTCATTGTCAAAATATTTACTCAACTCTTATTCTTAAAAAGGTGCGTGGTCACATCTATCCTCATCATCTTCACCCATTTCATACAAATCTCTAGGCTTAAGATGCACCACAACACTCCATTCAGGAGACTCCTCAATATAATAAGCCATTTGAGCTTGAGATGCGTAAATGAAAGGTTCATGTTCTTCACATTCTCCGGTGTAAATCAACTTACTAAAATTGAAAACATTAAAACCCCAATCATCCTTTCTAAAACCTCTCCGTGTTATTGTATCAGCCCATATACAATTAAAAAGAGTCACAAATTTTCCATAGTAATTAAGCTCAATAATATCTTTCAACTTCCCATAATATAAAATATCAGCATCGATTCCATTTGCATCATGGCGACTTGAAACACATCTGGTTCTAGAAGTCATGAACACACCATAATTTTGTGTTTTTAATCCTTTTTCACAATCCATTGTACGAAACTTGAATCCATTAATATTGAATTCAGAAAACCTTTTAGCATTCAGAAGATGTCCTTGTGCTAGATGTTTCAAATCATTAGATATAGTCTCAACCAAATCTTCCAAAAATACCTAAAAAAACAATAATCTTTATGAAAATAATTATCAATTCATATTGAATTATCAATCATTACTTTGACATACCCGTCTAGAAAACCAATCGACAAAGTCTTTACTCACAATATTATGCACTACCGAAGATGAGCATGTTCGACCCCTCATTTTTCTCTTCACATGTAATGTGAATTCCCTATAAGTAATGATTGTTAACATAATAAATCAAATATTTAATTACTAAATACCGAAACATAAATTGATACATACTCTATGAATGGATCCACCTCTTCGCAATTGAATAACACATGTCGGTGTGCCTGTTTCATCTCAAGGGAAGTTAAGAAAAAATCAGTACCACTCCCAACTGGTCTTCCAGTCTTTGAAAAGATAGTATAGACTCCATCATTGTCAACATCCTTTACTTCATCATTAACAAGACTTGAACTATTGAATTTGGTCTCAATCCCTTCTAAATATCTTGAACAAAATGTCAAACATTCTTCTAATATGTACCTCTCAGCAATAAAACCTTCTGGTTGAGCCTTATTACGAACATACGACTTTAAATGCCCCAAATATCTATATAAAATGCACAAATAATAAGGAAAAAAACAAAATATTATGGTTTGAAATAATATATGTACAAAATTTTAAATTACCTTTCAATAGGATACATCCATCGATATTGTACTGGTCCACCCAATCGTAGTTCATCGACTAGATGCACACACAAGTGAATCATGACAGTGAAAAATGATGGGGGGAAGAACATCTCCAAATGACAAACTGTGAGAACAATTCGATGTTGGACATTCTCAAGATCAACAGGATTGACAACCTTACCACATATTTGTCGAAAGAATGCACATAACTCTATCAATATTGAAGACACATTGTTTGGCAACAGATTACGTATTGCAATGGGAAGTAATTGCTCCATAATGACATGACAATCATGACTTTTTAAGCCAGATATTTTATGATCTTTCAGATTGATACATCTAGAAAGGTTGCTTGAATAACCATCGGGAAACTTCATATTCACTAGACATTTCAAAAAGGCATCTTTCATTCGATTTGTCATTGTAAAAAGACATGGTTGGTATTTCCCCTTATCATTAGGCCACAAATCCCTTCTTATACCCATTGTTTGAAGATCTTTTCGGGCCTTAAGATGATCTTTTGTCCTTCCACTTTCATTCAACAAAGTATAAATGACATTATCACATACATTTTTCTCAATATGCTTGACATCAAGATTGTGACGCAACATATTAGTCTCCCAGTATGACAATTCAAAAAATATAGACTTTTTTCCATTGTTCGGAGCTGCCCTCATTGTTATGTCCTCGAGCTCGCTTTCCTCTAGCATCCTGTGTTATTGTCTTTCCAAATGAGATATTTATGTTTTCTACCTGTTTGAAAATATCCATGCCAGACAGTGCACTTGGAGGTTTTCGAAAATCTTTATTTCCATCAAAACGTAATCCCATAAATCGAAATTTATGACTATCACCAAGAAATCTACGATGCCCCCAAAAAACACCACTTTCTACTATGAGGCAAACATAATGGAATTGTGTCAAAATTACAAGTCGGACAAGCTAATCCAGTATAAGTATTCCATCTGGATAACGTACCGAGTCTGGGAAAGTCACTGATTTTCCACAGTAATGCTGCTCGCATTTTAAACTTTTTAGACACAGAGACATCATAGGTGTCAACTCCATCCACCCACAACTCTTTCAACTCCTTCAAAAGAGGTCTCAAATAGACATCTATGTCATTTCCTGGCATTCGTTTCCTAGGAATGATCATTGAAATAATCATAGATGTTTGTTTCATACACATCCACGATGGCAGATTATATGGTATCAATACTATAGGCCAAATACTATAACTTGAACTCATGCTACCAAAAGGATTAAAACCATCAGCTGCAAGACCCAAACGAACATTTCAAGTATCTAAAGCAAATTGAGGATGTGTGACATTAAATTTATTCCATGCTTCAGAATCTCTAGGATGTCTCACCAATTCGTCATTACATTTTTCACTGTCATGCCAACGCATATTCTTGGCAGTTTTACTAGACATGAACAATCGTTGCAGCCTTTGTTTGAGTGGGAAATAACAAAGAACTTTTGCTAGTTTCTTTTTTTTTCCAACAACTTTTTCCTTCCACCTAGATGTTTCACATTTATTACATATTTCTTTGTCTTCATCATCCCCCCAATACAACATGCAATCATTAGGATAAGCATGTATCTTAATATAATTAAGCCCAAGTTTATTGATGATTTTCTTAGCCTCATAAAAAGAGTCAGGGATTTTGGAATGTTCAAAAGAATCTCTTAGAAAATCCAAAATCATTGTCATTGCCTTATCAGTCATTCCACATAAACACTTGATGTGATATAGTTTTATTATAAAAGACAATTTGGAGTATTTTTTACAGCCTTCATATAATTCTTGATTCCCATCATTCAATAACTCTGAAAATTCTATAGAAGTTTCAACCATGTTTACACTAAGAGATGAGTCTGCTTCATTTTCACCAAGAATATTACCAAGCCCAAATGCATCATTGACCATTTCCTCTATAGGATCTAGAGGACTGATATTATGGGGAGAAGTCTCATTCTCTAGTGCTCTACTAGACAGTAGTTCAACTTCATTAAATTCTCCATGCCATACCCATTTGGTGTATTCAACCAGAAATTGTTTTTGACTCAAATGGGAATATGCTTCAACTCTGGTCAACCATTTCTTAAATTTGAAATTACGACAAGGACATATTATTCTTCCCTCGACAGATTGATGATCAAATGCAAAATCGAGAAATTTATTTAATCCTTTCTTATACTCATCAGTTTTTCTTGACCAACAAATCCATGATTTATCCATATCTACTGCATTAATTGAAATAGAATAAATCAATTAAATATATTCAAATAAACATAGGAAAAATAATAAAGATCTAAATAAATTTTATACAATAAAAAAAATCTAAAGAAATTTTCTTCATAAAACGCTTTCATTAAAAAATATAAAAATGTAAATCTATTTTCTATTTAAGAAAACTAAAAACTACTTTTTTAAGTATAGTTTTCCCGTTAAAAAACATAAATAAAAAACAGTTTTTTCCTTTATAACAATTATAGAAAAAACATGGGAATTGTGTTCTACAAAAGAAGTCATACTTTGGAATCGTTTGGAATTACTTATTGAAAACAGCTCGTAGCCTTTATCAGTTATGGAAAACGGTCAAAAAATTAATTAATGTTTGTTCAATTTCTAAAACAACATTGCACTTGCATTTGAAAATAAAACTGCTAAAAGAATAGACACATATTATAACTAATATGTATTATAGATAG
Organism: Viscum album; assembly: GCA_963277665.1. Lineage (NCBI taxonomy): Eukaryota > Viridiplantae > Streptophyta > Magnoliopsida > Santalales > Viscaceae > Viscum > Viscum album. Next base: position 547,887,425 of record OY728140.1, read on the forward strand.
TTAACAATAACAAAATCCAAATATCATATAATTCAAATACAAATAAAATGAATGGTAAAAATTATGTGTATCAGAGTGAACAAACATATTTTTATAAATAAGCAGTGATTCCAAAGATAACAATCAACAGAATAATATCAATTCTAAAATTCCAAGAAACAAAATTTAGCATTAATTTTCTAAATCAATCCAAATAAACCCAAGAACAAACAAGCCACTCGGAATTCAAAATGGAAAAAAATCCCAATGAACATACAAAATATAATAAGACAAGTTCAAATAATCCATTACATTACATAATAATGGAATTAACACACTAATTTGGATCATGGATCAACAAGGGACAACACAAGTCTATCTTAGTGTCATAGGATAAAAGGAAAGCTAACATGGGACCTAGCATTAGGAACAATAGCCCATGATGAACCTAACAAGATAACTTATACCACTACAAAACTTAGTCTAACTATAAATAATCTACTTATCCCATTTACCAAATAACTTACCAAATGATTCCCTTGTTCATTTCATAAAAATCAAAATCGAACAGCATATAAACAACACATATCATAACAAAATAACCAGGAATGAAAAAAATCAATGAAACTAACACTTGAATGGGAGAAACCAATGAATAAATCAAGTAATATGTCAAAATGAATCAACTTAAGGATTTAATTTATCTTAAGAATCATAACAGATGAATCTCAACAAAACCATCCCCCAAATCCACAATACATCAAAAAACCCCACTCCTGAAAAACTATAAATATCTTGAAATACTAACCCTTTAAAACTAATCTAAGGTTAGAACACATACCTCTCTCAATGAAACGAGCTTCTAGAAAGTCACTAGCGACTTGAACAAGTGAAAGGGGGGTGCTGTTGTGACGGGAGGCAGGGAAACTATCGACAACAGAATGTAGAGGAGCGTCGTCGCGACGGGAGGTAGGGGAAGCCATCGGCCACGGAAGGGAGAGGAGCGATGTCGCGATGGGAAGCAGAGAATTCGTTGGCTGCGGAAGGGAGGGGAAAGATGGTAGGTAGGGGAAGCCGCAACCAGAGTAGGGGGCAGAGCGATATCAGATGACGAGGGAGAGGGAGCGCTGGGAGGGGTGACTGCGAGGGGAATAGGGTTATCGGCAGGGTAGGGCAGGGCGAGTGGAGAGGATCACTGCGAAGGGAATAGGGTTATCAGGGGGTTGGGTGGGGCGAGCTTCGTGGAGCTCTGTGAGGGGAATAGGGTTATCGGGGGTGGGGAGAGCGTAGAGAAGCGCAGCGGGGAAGGGTGGGTGTTCGGCGGGGCGAGAGTAGAGGAGGGGAGCGCTGGGTGGGAACCGTTTATCGGGGTTGGGTAGTAATTAGGGGCGGTTGTTCATAAAAACTGCCTCTAATTAGAAGGGGTTATTATTAACCCCTTCTAAATTTTATTTAGAGGAGGTTTAGAATAACCCCTTATAAATTTCTTCCACTAAATACCATGTTTTTTTGTAGTGTATGTGGACGATCAATGATTTTCCTGCTTATGAAATGATGTATGGATGGAGCACAAAAGGAAAATTGTCATGTCCTGTTTGTATGAAGAATACTCGATCTAGAAGATTGAAATATTGTCGTAGTTTTAGTTTTATGGGACATCGACGATTCTTTCCAATGAACCATCCATATAGAAACAATCGTCAAAGATTTGACAATACCATGGAGACTGACGATCCACCTCAGCGTATGTCTGGCACTGATGTGCTTAATGAATTGAAAGATTTCAGTTCTTCATTTGGGAAGGGTGTAATGAAATCTATAAAGAGGAAAAATGTTTCTAATGATACCTGTTACAATTAGAAGAAGAAGAGTATATTCTTTGAGTTGTCGTATTTGTCAACCAACTTGTTACATCTATAGTTACCCAAGCCCTTTACATATAACATTTCATTATTTCAAGCATAATTAATCATCAGAGTACAAGCCAAGGATCGTTAAGTCTAGTGTCTTGGAAGACTAGGTACATATAACATAAAACATGGGCTAAAAAAACACTTCTTTATTTAATCTCCATAATGAGCTCCTAACTTCCTTTGAGCTCTTACATCTGCATAGGGTACCCTGGGGAACACATGAACAAAGGGATGAGCTAAAAATGCCCAGTAAGGGAATGAACATAAGGATACATCTCAAGCACATGAGTTAAAAGGCATGACATAATGATATCCAAAGCATGAAACTTATGAAATCATTTAATATAAGCATGGGATCATATAAACATGGAATCATATAAATGTGGAAGAATCATAAGTCATATCTTTAGTATGGGTCAAGGCTAACCGCCAATCTTGTTTCCCATTTTAGTACGGGTCAAGGCTAACCATCAATCTCGTTTCCCATTTTAGTACGGGTCAAGGCTAACTGCCAATCCCGTTTCACATCACATCTCATGAGACTTATCCTTACCCAATGCATTGGAGCGCTATCTGGGTGCACCCATCTCAACATATTCATGAATATTCTTGCCAAATAAATAATCTTTCCACATAAATAATCATACCTAATCAACCATACATAAACATAAGGTTACCCATGGAAAGAATTGGGTACCACAATCATGACATAAAACATATCCAATGGGTGTATTACGAAAGTGTCCATGAAAGGAAGGGATTAGAAAATAAATGGACATTAATAGGGTAAAATAGGCATATAACATGGTAAGTGGTGTCAAATATAAGTGACAACATATAAAAAATGTATTTTAGAAACATTAGCATTAAAACATTTTTGCGCGGTTTTAAGGAAAACACTCTAGAGCTTTTCAAATAGAAAAGAGGACATTCTTTTATATAAAACCAGAATTGAACCAAGAAGGTTTTCATAATAAAAATACCGATTTTATAAATACAATGGTGTTTTAAAACATAGGATAGGGTGCACTTGAAATTTGGATAAAAAATTGGGAAGTCCTCTTAAAATAGGTTGGCTTATCGGAAAGTTCTAAGGAGGGAATCTTTCAATATCATGTATATCCCTGAAATAATGTGATAAAAGGGTATTGATATAATAATATTGTACAACTAACCATAATTCATAAGACTCACATAGATAGATAAAATAACACCATCTTGAAAGAAAGATAAGGCAACCCGAAAGAACAAAGAAGGCTCAGGTAGAATTCGTTATGATTTTATCGACATAGTGTTGGGTGTGACCAAGAGGGATTTATGAGAGATAAATGGGGTTTCTAATCACTTATAAATCCATAAGGAATTATGGGGGAGGTTCTTAAACATACCCCATCATTTTCTAGTACACATAAAAAGGCATAGTATAGAGGACAATCTTGATTAAGAGAGAAAAGGGGAGGATCCCTTACCTCAAATCTGGTGGTGTTCTCCACTTGTTATTAATGACCTGAATAAACAAATTAGGATTATTAATTCATAATTACAGAAAATCTTCAATATGTAATTTATTTATTATGACCCTTTTTAGTTCATTCAAATCCTTTTTGATTAGTTATAAGGTTCAATTTCATTGTTCGGGCTCGTTTGTTTACTTTGTTTTAAAAGATCGATTCACTTATATTCAAGTTTGTATTATATGCAAGATGAAAGTGGTTGTCCAGAATTGAAGTTATATTATTTAGTTCATATCCAGTATATTACATGGTTTTAATTTTAATTAGGTTACTTATATTGATGTCGAATTATTATATATATAACCTTAGTGATAACCGTTTTTGTCAATCGGTGGATTTGATTACAAAGAATGTGTTTTGATTTATAACTTAATTCCATTTGTACCAAAAGATTACAGAACCAAAAATAGGATATATTACATATATAATAATCTGGTTCAACCATAACACAAATGGTTTCATGACCATAATTAAAGATAATAATATAAATTGATAAATTGTTGTCCTTGAATGTGCTAAATTAGCACATCTCAAATGGTGCTTTCATTTCTTTCAAATAAAAGGGTGGAAAAAGAAGAGAAGATAAAAAAATTTACCACAAGAATGAATACATTACACTACATGTATTCTATTGGATTTATCATACTATTATGGTGAAGGGAGGTGGGGAATGAAATTAAAAGAAAAGAACTTAAAAGAAAAGAAGAAATTTGGGAAGATGAATTTACCTCTTGAGACTTCCTCCTCTGAGAACCTCTTAAGGGGAGAGGTTTTGGTATTTTGAGGAGGCTGAGAGATTTTGAACGTGTGTGGGGGGGACTTTGGGGAGAGATTTGGGCAGAATTTAGAGAAGTCTTGGAGCTTGAGAGGAGTGGAGAGAAGAGGGAGTGAAGGGGGGGTTTTATAGTGGAGGAGAGGAGAGATTTCATGATATTATAATCATTAATTTATTATTTCTTCCCAAGACAAGTAATAGTAAGTATTCCATGACCAATAATAGTAAATGGTTCATGTGAATTCTAAAAAAGTGATCTTACATCAGTGGAGCATCATCGATGACTCAATTAATCCATTATTTAGCATCTATTGTAAATTATCAGATTCTACTATTCATCAAAAATTCAAGTATTTCAGAAAAATCCACAAACTTCACCCTAACCATTTTTCAACGCGTAGAATCCAAAAATGAAGTCCATTTTTCCAAAATAATTTTCTAAATATGATTATTTTAATATTTAATTAAAATAATAATTTATTATCAAAACTTGTTTTTAAAACATTTATTAACTCATTCTAAAATATAGGTATATCGTACTTTCAACTTGAATATTATTTTTATACCACCATAGGTGAGGTTACTATTCATTAGGGTATATCACTATTCATAATGGTCTGTTACTATTCATTAGGGTAGTTTACTATTCACCAAAAATTATTTTTGTTTTATTAGACTCCAAAAAAACATCTTGAACACAACCGTGTATGCCAGATTTTCAAAATTCCAAACACATAAGTGACAACTTATGTTTAAAGGTAACTTCACATAGTAGTTCATTATGTTGTGATTTCATGTGATTTTATGAAATAAATATAATAAGGGAATTTCCATTGAAAAACTTTGGGTTGTTACATTCTCCCCCCCTTATGAAATTTTGCCCTTGAAATTTCATTTTACATACTAAGCCAAAAAAAGGTGCGGGTACTTTTCCTTCATTGCTTCCTTCGATTCCCATGTTGCTTACTCAAACTTATGGTTCCTCCACAACAGTTTGACAAGATGGGTTGTCTTGTTTCGTAGAACCTTATCTCTCCGATCCAGAATCTTTACTGGCTGCTCCTCATAGGAGAGATCATCTTCCAACTGCACCACCTCTAAGCTTAGTACATGTGAGGGATCAGGTATGTACTTCCTCAAGAGTGATACATGGAAAACATCATGAACTCAAGCCATATTTGGTGGAAGTGAAATCTGATAGGCCACGGATCCTATGCGGTCAAGGATCTCAAAGGGGCCAATATACCCTGGGCTTAGCTTCCCTTTCTTCCCGAATCGCATGACTCTCTTCCATGGAGATATTTGAAGGAAGACTTTATCTCCAATGTCGAAATCCAAGTCCCTTAGACGGTTGTCAGCATAGCTCTTTTGCTGACTTTGAGTAGCTTTGATGTGTTTCTGGATGACTTGAACCTTCTCTGTCATCTCTTGAACAAGATCAGGTCCAAGTAGCTTTCTTTCTCCAACTTCATCCCAACAGGTTGGAGTTCTACATCGCTTTCCATACAGAGCTTCATATGGAGCCATCTGAATAACCGAGTGGGAGATATTTTTGTATGAGAACTCAACCAATGGGATATGTTTATCCCATACACCTTTGAATTCTAGAGAGTAGGCTTTAAGCATATCTTCAAGCGTCTGAATAGTTCTTTCAGACTGGCCATCAGTTTAGGGGTGATAGGCCGTGCTGAAATTTAATTCAGTACTCAAAGAATGTTGAAGGCTCCTCCATAATTTATATGTGAACCTTGGATCATAGTTAGAGACAATTGAGAGTGGAACACCGTGTAGTCTCACCGCTTCCTTCACATATAACTTTGCAAGTTGTTCAAGTGAGAGATCTTACCGAATAGCGATGAAATGGGATGTCTTGGTGAGTCGGTCAACCACAACCCATATCGCATTATTTCTCTTAGACGCCTTTGGGAGACCCGTGACAAAGTCCATAGTAACATTTTCCCATTTCCACATGGGTATAGGCAAGGACTACATCATACCTTTGGACTTTTGTCGCTCATCTTTAACTTGCTGACATACCAAGAACCTTGATATATATTCCACAATCTCCTTCTTAATGTTATCCTACCAGAAGTATTCTCGGAGATCACGATACATTTTGGTACTCCCAGGATGGATAGAGAAGGTCGAGCTATGTGCATCATTCAATAGATCCTTCTTTATCTTTGGATCAAATGGTACACACAATCATGTCCCAAATCTTACAACTCCTTCCTCATCAATTTTGAAATCGGAGGATTTCCCATTTTTAACAACTTCCACCCTTTTCTGAATTTCCACATCCTTTCTTTGAGAAACCTTTATTTTCTCCAAGAGGGATGGTTGAGCAATAATTTGAGAAAATATTGATGATGTTCCTCCCTTAATGATTCCCATGTCCATCCTTTGAAAATCTAAGAAGATCGGATCCTTTTCAATTATCATCATTGATAAAGATGAAGGATCCTTTCTACTTAGAGCATCCACCACCTTGTTTGCCTTACCAGGATGGTAGTTGATTGAGCAGTCATAATCCTTGATGAGCTCTATCTATATTCATTGGTGCATATTAAGCTCTTTCTGTGTGAATATATATTTGAGACTCTTGTGGTTAGTATATATCTCACATTTTTTCCCATAGAGATAATTCCACCAGATTTTCAACGCAAAGATCGCAACCGCCAACTCCAGATCATGCGTGAGATAGTTTTTCTCGTGGATTTTCATCTACCTTAAGGCATAGGCTATCACTTTATCATTTTTCATTATCACACAAACTAAGCCTTTCTTAGAAGCATCACTATACACCACAAAGAGTTCTCCACTTGAAGGGAGTGTGAGTACCGACGTAGTGATAAACCTCTTTTTTAACTCCTTGAAACAATCTTCACATTCCTGTGTCCAAATGAACTTTACTCCCTTCCATGTCAGCTTGGTCATTGGGTTTGACAATCATGAAAAGTTTTTCATGAATCGTCGATAATACCCATCTAAACCTAAAAATCTGCGGATCTCCGTTACAGAAGTTGGCCTCGGCCACTCTTCAATTGCCTTCGTCTTGGAAGGGTCCACATATATCCCTTTCCTGGTGATAACATGCCCCAAGAATGATACTTCCTCCATCCAGAACTCACATTTACTGTACTTTGCATACAAATTATCCCTTCTCAAAGTCTTTAACACAATTTCAAAATGCTCTTCATGTTCCTCCTTGCTCTTGGAGTATATCAGAATATCATCAATAAAGACCACCAAAAATTTGTCGAGGTAATCTCTAAAGACTCTATTCATTAAATCCATGAAAATTACTGGAGCATTAGTGAGTCTGAAGGGAATCACTATGAACTCATAGTGTTCATACCTCGTTCGAAAGGCAGTCTTGGGAATATCTTCCTTCCTCCCCTTTAGTTGGTGATATCCCGACTGAAGGTCCACCTTAGAGAAATAACTGGCCCCATGAAGCTGATCGAACAAGTCATCTATCCATGGAAGGGGATACTTGTTCTTTATAGTGATTTTATTGAACTCATGATAATCAATGCAGAGGTGCATTGATCCATCCTTTTTCTTGACGAAGAGGACTGAAGCACCCCACGGTGAAGCACTCGGGCGTATAAAACCCTTCTCCATATTCTCTTGTAACTGCTTCTTCAGCTCTTCTAGATCTATGGTGGCCATTCTGTAAGGTGTATTTGAGATTGGTAGAGATCCAGAGATAAGTTCAATTGAGAACTCAACCTCTTGGTCAGGGGGAAGACTAAGCAACTCTGTGGGGAATACATCAGTGTAATCCCTCACGATGGGCATGTCTTCAAGCATGATTCTCTCCTTCATCTCAATCATTTGAGTTAGATATGCATGCTCATAAGGAAGCAATATCCACACTTGAGATGATGATTCGAAAGTAGATTCATCTTCCTCCTTGCACTTGAAAAGAATCAGAGGATGATTCGGGATGTTAAGAGTGATATCCCTTTCCCGGTAGTCGATATTAGCTTTATATAAAGACAACCAATCCATGTAAAAGATAGCGTCAAACTCCACCAATGGAAGTATGACAAGATTTTCTGGGAGTTTCAGTCCACAAACGTTAACTGGGGAGGAGTTATAAACCATGAATGCAACAATTTCCCCATTCGTTGTTCTCACAGATAACTTTTCCTCCAAATTTTTAGGTGGTGTTTGAATAGTTCTACTAAACTTGCAAGATATGAAAGAATGTGTAGAACCAGAATCAAATAGTATGTTCTCTATTATTGAATGAATAACTAGCATACCTATCACCACATCATTTTCCGACTCCACCTCAGCAGTAGTGATAGCATAAGACCTTCCTTGTTTCCTTAGAGGTTGTTGCTGATTGCCTTCGACAACCCTCGGCTTATGTAAATTGTTTGCATAATGCCCAAACTCCTTGCAGTTATAACACTGCACTGCAGGCTGAGTGTTGATCTGAACCTTCCTTTCTTCTTCAAAATTATCGGGATTTTTCATATCCCTTCGGTAGTTCTTGGCCAGATGACCAAACTTCCCGCATTTGAAGCAATTCCTGGTTCCCTTGAGACAGTCACCAAGATGCTTCTTCCCACAATTATTGCAAAGGGGAAAGTGAGGCTTATTTCCATCATGGGATTTGTTTGATGAACCACCCATGTTGTTCTCCATTTTCCGCTTCTTGTCACTAGGCCCATGAGACCACTGAGAGTCTCCAATATCCATTTCAACCTTGAGGGAACAACAGACAATCTCCTGATAGCTGTCGAAGTCTCGAATCACTAACACTTTTCGTAGACTCAGCTTTAGTCCGCTAAAGAAGCGATCCACCTTGCTTTCAGTGTTCATGACAAGGCAATAGGCGTACCTTGCAAGCCTTGTAAAGTTCGCTTCATATGCCCCGATGGACTCATCTTCCTTCTTCTTGAGTCCAAGGAACTCTCTTTCCATCTTGAGATGGAGGGTTTGAGGAAAATATTTGTTGAAAAACATCCTCTTGAATTCCTCCCATTCTATGGAATCAATTTCCTCTTGGGACTTCATATTCTTGATCAGTGTCCACCACTGATCAACTTCCCCATCAAAACAATAGACTTCCAGTATAACTTTCTCTTCTTCCGAGCACTGGAGGACAGAGAAAATCTTTTCAATGGAGTTATTCCATTGTTCTACGAGGAGGGGATCAGAAGACCCAATAAACATGGAAGGCCTTTGCCGCATGAAGGATTCTATGACAAATTTCTCTTTCCTTGGAGGAGGGGGACGTTCCACCTGATTCAAGTTATTATTCATAACTCGAGCCAGCTGAGCAAGTACTGCCATGAATTTTTGAGTGCCTGCTTCCATCACATCAGGCATGTCATTAGGGAAATCATCACATTGCCTATCACATTGGTTTTTGGAACATGTTCTTCTATTTCCCGCCATTAACTAAGAAAAAGAACGTATAATTAGAGGTCTTTAATACTTATCTATTGATCATAAAAAGGAAACTTTGAACATAAAAGTATGAACTTATAAAGAAAAAGTATATCCTGACTTGTGATTCCTTAGGTTTATATCTAGGTTATCCTCGATCTATTTCTTAACTTATATTCTTATGGGCTTTTTTGTCCCTTAATAATGGTTTTTACTAATCTCGTGAATCTACCAAAGCATATCTACCGAGAGTGTCGTAACCAAGAGTGCAGAAAGGCCCGTTGTCGTGCACCCGTTCCCGTTCGAGTCTAGATCAAAGCGGTGTTTTTGGGTTTTACCCCTAGATACATCTGTGCCAGAGCCACCTCTACATGCTCGTATCTAGACAGGGATGTATTTTCTTGATAAACCACTTACTCTATACTCACCAAAATTTAGGACTATTTTCTTATACTTAGTCTCATCCTTAAGGTTCTCGCTAAGGTGATCTATTCCTAATCTCCAAAAATAACTAGACCATCCTCTAATACCAACTATAGTGACCCAATCCTTTTACATATAACATTTCATTATTTCAAGCATAATTAATCATCAGAGTACAAGCCAATGATCATTAATTCTCGTGTCTTGGAAGACTAGGTACATATAACATAAAACATGGGCTAAAAAAACACTTCTTTATTTAATCTCCATAATGAGATCCTAACTTCCTTTGAGATCTTAAATATGCATAGAGTACCCTGGGGAACACATGAACAAAGGGATGAGCTAAAAGTGCCCAGTAAGGGAATGGACATAAGGATACATCTCAAGCACATGAGTTAAGAGGCATGACATAATGATATCCAAAGCATGAAACTTATGAAATCATTTAATATAAGCATGGGATCATATAAACATGGAATCAATAAATGTGGAAGAATCCTCAGTCATATCTTTAGTACGGGTCAAGGCTAACCGCCAATCCCGTTTCCCATTTTAGTATGGGTCAAGTCTAACCGCCAATCCCGTTTCCCATTTTAGTACGGGTCAAGGCTAACCGCCAATCCCGTTTCACATCACATATCATGAGACTTATCCTTACCCAATGCATTAGAGCGCTATCTGGGCACACCCATATCAACATATGAATTAATATTCTTTCCACATAAATAATATTTCCACATAAATAATCATACATAATCAACCATACATAAACATAAGGTTACCCATAGAAAGAATTGGGTACCATAATCATGACATAAAACATATCCAATGGGGGTATCACGAAAGTGTCCATGAAAGGAATGGATTAGAACATACATGGACATTCATAGGGTAAAATAGGCATATGAAATGTTAATTGGTGTCAAATATAAGTGAAAACATATAAAAAATGTATTTTAGAAACATTAGCATTAAAACATTTTTGTGCGGTTTTAAGGAAAACACTCTAGAGCTTTTCAAATAGAAAAAAGACATTCTTTTATATAAAACCAGAATTGAACCAAGAAGGTTTTAATAATAAAAATACTGATTTTATAAATACAACAGTGTTTTAAAACATAGGATAGGGTGCACTTGAAATCTGGGTAAAAATTTGGGAAGTCCCCTTAAAACAGGTTGGCTTATCAGAAAGTTCTAAGGAGGGAATCTTTCAATATCATGTATATCCCCGAAAGAATGTGATAAAATGGTCTTGATATAAGAATATTGTACAAATAACCAGAATTCATAATACTCACATAGATAGATAAGATAACACCATTTTGAAAGAAAGATAAGGCAACCCAAAAGAACAAAGAAGGGTAGAATTCGTTATGATTTTATCGGCATGGTGTCAGGTGTGACCAAGAGGGATTGATGAGAGAGAAATGAGGTTTCTCATCACTTATAAATCTAGAAGGAAGTATGAGGGAGGTTATTAAACATACCCCATCATTTTCTAGTACACATAAAAAGTCATAGTATAGAGGACAATCTTGATTAAGAGAGAAAAGGGGAGGATCCCTTACCTCAAATCCGGTGGTGTTCTCCACTTGTTATTAATGACCTGAATAAACAAATTAGGATTATTAATTAATAATTACAGAACCTCTTCAATATGTAATTGATTTATTATGACCCTTTTTAGTTCATTCAAATCCTTTTTGATTAGTTATAAGGTTCAATTTCATTGTTCGGGCTCGTTTGTTTACTTGGCTTTAAAAGATCGGTTCACTTATATCCAAGTTTAGATTATATGCAAGATGAAAGTGGTTGTACAGAATTGAAGTTACATTCTTTAGTTCATATCAATTATATTACATGGTTTTAATTTTAATTAGGTTACTTAGAGTAATTTCTAATTATTATATATATAACCTTAGTGATAATCGTTTTTGTTAATCGGTGGATTTGATTACAAAGAATGTGTTTTGATTTATAAACTAAATCCATTTGTACCAAAAGATTACAGAACCAAAAATAGGATATATTACATATATAATAGTCTGGTTCAAACATAACACAAATGGTTTCATGACCATAATTAAATATAATAATAGAAATTGATAAACAGTTGTCCTTGAATGTGCTAAATTAGCACATCTCAAATGGTGCTTTCATTTCTTTCAAATAAAAGGGTGGGGAAAGGAGAGAAGATAAAGAAATTTACCACAAGCATGAAGACATTCCAGTACATGTATTCTACTGGATTTATCATACTTTTATGGTGAAGGGAGGTGAGGAATGAAATTAAAAGAAAAAAACTTAAAAGAAAAGAAGAAATTTGGGAAGAGGAATTTACCTCTTGAGACTTCCTCCTTTGAGAACCTCTTAAGGGGAGAGGTTTTGGTATTTTGAGGAGGATGAGAGCTTTTGGATGTGGGGGAGGACCTTGGGGAGGGATTTGGGCAGAATTTAGAGAAGTCTTGGAGCTTGAGAGGAGTGGAGAGAAGAGGGAGTGAGGGGGGGGGGGTTATAGTGGAGGAGAGGAGGGATTTCATGATATTATAATCATTAATTTATTATTTCTTCCCAAGACAAGGAATAGTAAGTATTCCATGAAAAAAAATAGTAAATGGGTCATGTGAATTCGAACCAAGTGGGCTTACATCAGCGGATCATCATCAATGACTCAATTAATCCATTATTTAGCATTTATTGTAAATTATCGGATTCTACCATTCATAAAAAATTCAAGTATTTTAGAAAAATCCCAAAAATTCACCCTAACCGTTTTCAACATGTAGAATCCAAAAATGAAGTCCATTTTTCAAAAATAATTTTATAAATATGATTATTTTAATATTTAATTAAAATAATAATTTATTATCAAAACTAGTTTTAAAACATTCATTAACTCATTCTAAAATATAGGTATATCGTACTTTCAACTTGAATATTATTTTTATACCACCATAGGTGAGTTTACTATTCATTAGGGTATATCACTATTCATAAGGGTATGTTACTATTCATTAGGGTAGGTTACTATTCACCAAAAATTATTTTTGTTTTATTAGACTCCAAAAAAATATCTTGAACACAACTGTGTATGCTGGATTTTCAAAATTCCAAACATAGAAGTGACAACTTATGTTTAAAGGTCACTTATCACTTAATAGTTCATTATGTTGTGCTTTCATGTGATTTTATGACATAAATATAAGAAGGGAATTTCCATTGAAAAACTTTGGGTCGTTACAACGTCATTACTTAGACGTAATGCACATTGAAAAGAATATATGTGAAATGTTGCTTTCGATTCTTCTAAATGTAAAGAGGAAGATAAAATATGACTTATGATCTTGGTGTGACTTGGTAGATTGGAGAATCAGACCAGAATTGCATCCTGTCTGTATCAGTAAAAATAAATGGCAAGTTCTATGTACTTCTTATGTGATGGCACCTGCTAAAAAAAATCAATTTCTGGAAGTTCTAGATACTATTAAAGTTCCTGATGGCTATTAAAGCAATATATCAAAACGGGTCAATAGAAAAGAGTTGAAGCTGAAATCTTTGAAGAATCATTATTATCACATCCTTTTGCATGAGTTGATTCCAATAGCAATCCGTCGTCTCTTGTCCAATAATGTAAGAGTCTCAGTTATTCAGTTGTGCTATTTGTTTAGAGATCTTTGTGCTAAGAAGTTGTCCAAATCCTTCATGCAAAAACTGTTGGCAGAGACACTATTAATTTTGTGCGAGTTAGAGAAAATATTCCCTCCATCATTTTTTACATGTATGTTGCATCTGACTGTCCATCTTCTAACCGAAATACTTCTTGGAGGACCTGTTGCTTTTCGTTGGATGTATCCAACTAAAATAAACATGTACACATTGAAATCATATGTTCAGAATAGGAATTATGCCAAAGGTTCTATTGTGAACGGTTACTTGGCTCAAGAATGTATGGATTTCTGCTCAATGTATTTGTCTAATCTTACTACAAGAATAAACAGACCAATGAGAAATGAAGAAGAACAATATGAGTAAATTGAACATAGTTTTCCACCACTTTCTCAAACAAGAGGAATTTCAGGATCATATACATTGACGACATTAAGCCTTGAAGAGCGAGAGATGGCACATCGCACAGTGTTATTCAATTGTTATTTGTTCGATGAGTATATAAAGTAAGTAAATTGTACATGTATCTCTTATCTTATCTCTTGTAATTATAAATATTTGTTAAACTATTATTATTTTTATCTACAGGGAACATAAAGAATTGATATATAGAAAGCATCATTCTTTATCTTTGAGAAGGAAAGAGACTTTGCATAGCAAAGGGTTTTCTGTTTGGTTGAAATTGAAGGTAAAAATATTTCTGTAATAACTAAATAAAAATAATATTTAATTAAGTTTACTATTTGTTTATATTTAAGGTATCGAGTTTGCCTGCAGACTCTGTTTCTGAGGAAATAAGGGCTTTGGATTTTGGTCCTAATACCATGGTTCGTGCTTGTAAATCACTTGTGATCAATGGATACAAATTTATTATCACTAAACGAGCAAGAAACATGAGAACACGACATGATGGTGTTATGCTAACTGCCACAATAGACTGTTATGCCAGTTCATCGGAAAATAGACCTCGTTCTGAAAATTTAGCTTATTATGGAGTTGTGGAGAAAATAATAATTTTTGATTATTACTCACATGGTCGAGTCACGATGATGAAATGTCAATGGTTTGATTCAATGATGAGGTAAGGCACCTTTATTGATGATTATGGATTTCGAGTTATTGACATAACTCGTACTCTTGCCACCGATGAACCATATGTATTGGCATCAGTGGTGAAAAATTTTTTTTATGTCAAAGATCATCGTCATCCTAAATTTGGTTTAATTATTGAAGTAAATCCCAAACATGTTTTTGATGATGGTGATGATGAAGTTGACACTATCCCTACTACAATTGGAAGCAATCCATTTATTACTTATGATGACTCCAATAGCTCAATTGTCAGAGTTGATTGTGAACCCGAAGTTGTGGTGGGAAATATATAGAATCATAAAATTGTGTTCTCACCTACATGTTTTACCTACATCATTCAGAGTGTGTATCCTAGTACTTACCTTAAAACCACCATAAATATTCTGTTTCTTTATGTTTTTTTATCAGAATGGTTTTTCTATATTTTTTTGGGTTACACGTTAGTTATCTGTTTCTAATTACTTCCATATTTGTTTTCATTGCAGGAAATGACACCCATTGAAGAGAGGCGACCAAAAAAGATGACAGAAAATAATCGTCGCATGACACAGATGGGCGTTCCTCCACTCATCCCTGTTGTGAGTATTTTATTTAAAAAATATATATTTCAATAACTTATAATATCATGTGTTTACTTTTGTGTTAAACTTTTTTTCAGGATCCACACCCTAGATGAGAGATATCCGATGAGGAGCCTGATATTGCTCCCAATAAAGAGGCTAATGGTAGGAGGGGGGGTGATGTCAGAGTTAGACAATCATCTGGTGGTCCCAGTACTGAGGCTGGTGGTATGAGGGCTCATGGTGCAAAAGTTAGATGATCCACTGGTCATACCCAATTGGACTATGCCCCTACCACAGACGTATCTTCTATGCCCCATTTTGATCCTGGTGTGTCTTTAGGGACACACGGGATATTTAGGCCTCCGATGTTTACACTACCAGTTGGCCAGACGTCCGTGCCATCATCTTTTGCTTCTGGTTCATTATCTCTGAGCTATTATATTCCACCTTCTTCGACTCCTGCTCTGACATAGTATGTGGATGAGGAGCGTACACTGAGGGACACTCCACCTGTACAGGATATTCCTTCAGCTTCTGCACATCCAGTGATGCCCATTGATCCGACTACCACATGTATATTTATATAACTCTGACAAATTTTTATACCAAAATTTATTTTTATTATAACTTGTACTGATATTTTTTTTCTTTAATAACAGATTCATCTACTGATAAGAGGCGGGGGAGGGGGCGTACTCGCTTGCGTGCAGTATGGAACTGCCAGACATAGTTGATGGTTGAATACAATGATGATGGACAGATGATTGATAAATTTGGGCAGGAATGTCAGGGTTTTTTGGCGACGCTAGCCAAATACTCTGACATCATTCCGGTCATCCCTCTCTCTTGAAGACATTTTCCACACAAAGTCAAGGATAATGTGTGGGCAAAAATATGGGTAAAAAATATATTGAATTTAATGCATTATTTTTTTGTATTTATATGAATTAATCTATTGGGTTTCATCTTCGGTTTAACTTCCCTGATGGCGAAGGTGCACGACCAGCACATTTAAAGGAGATAGGATAGATTTGGAGAGCTTATAAGCATGAGATGTATGTTGGATGGCATGATAAAGTGGGTACAGAGTTGGAGACATTACCTATCGTGGATGACTGCTCGATAGAGCAATATCGCCAAATGGTTACCCATTGGGCGACTGCCAAATTTAAGGTATTAATCCCATTTGAGGTATTTAAATGATAGTTTTCATATTTTTCATTAATATTATCTTATTTATTATTAATCATTATTTAGGAATCTTTTGAAAAAAAAAAAAAAAAACATTGATTCAAAGCAATACCTCCACACTTTGGGGCACACTACTATGTTAGATCATGAGAGGTAACTGGTACGATATAGTTGTTTATAATTTTTCTTTAGGACTTGACCTTTTTATTGTTTCCTACTTAAATTATGTGATTTATTGTTTTGATTTAATTATAGAAGCACAAATTGAATATTGAAGGACGTATCCCTCGAGAAAAATTGTTTTGCTCGAGTAGAAAGAAAAAAGATGGAATTATGGTTAATGAACCGACACAAGAAAAGATTGTAAGTTTTAATTTGTTTATTTCAAAGTTTAATATCTATTTTGAAATTTAATAATCTATTAATATTTTCAACAGGATACTTTTGAGGCCCTTTATGCCCAGGATCCTGACAATTTAGGGTCATATAATCATTTATATCAGGTTTTGGGAGATGAGCACTCTGGTCGAGTACTCTGCCGACCTGGTAAGAATATAGTCCCGACGAGGTATTGGTCCTCTCCAGGTATCCATTATAGTACCATAAAGTTGGAACGGGTCAAGGGGCATGCAAGATAGTCTGATAAAAGGGTCACAGAGTTGGAAGAATAGGTTCAAATGAGGGAGAAAGAATTTATGAAACTGATCAAAGCTTTATCTTCATCACTTCCACCAGAGGCCAGTGCAGCTTGTCAGACATATATGTCATCGATGGGTGAATTATCCAATGCACCAGGTGGAAGTTCTAGTAGCGATCAAGATTATGACATTCCTGGTGATGATGAGGATGCAGAAGAGGATGAGGGTGAGGATGAGGATGAGGACAAGGGCGAGGATGGGGCCGAGGGCGAGGATGGGGCCAAGGGCGAGGATGGGGTTGAGGATGAGCATGGAGACGATGACAAGGATGATGAAGAGGATATAGATGGTGATGAGGATGAGTCTGATGATGACAGTGGTGATGATGATGGTGATCAGGGGAAGATTGATCCATTACATTTTTGAATTCTGTATAACTCTTTATTTTTGAACCTAGTTTTTCACTCTGGTATGGATATTTTTGAATTCAGTATAACTCTTTATTTTTGACCAAATACTAGACACTTTTTTACTTCCTTTTATAACCAAAATAATAACTTTGAATAATTATTTCATCCACTAAATCTCCTCCCAAGTCTATCCTTCCAAATATGTCTTCTTTAGCAAAATAAACATTATCCAATACCACCAGGAAGGTTGGAAGGCTAAAAAGAACTAGCATCAACCAAACATTGTCCCTTAGTCCCATCTCAAACCTACAATATTTTATGTAATCATTTTTGAAAAGATCTAGTGTAAGATTCACCAACTCAACTAAGTGGTTGGAGAACTCTAGAAGAGTACGATTTACTTTCTCCAACTTCAGAAACTCCAAATTATTTTACACGTGTAAAGTTTCATGATAAAAATCTAGTTAAATATCTTATTGAATGAAACCTAGGTAAGAACTTTATAAAACTTATACTACACTATATAATCCCAAAATATTCATTCTGTCCATTTGTGACGTGTACAAGTCATCAACCATGCCTCAATCCGAGGCACGGTTTGGCCGGTACCACTCAAAGTGTCTCACTTTTATTTGAAATGGACAACATTTTAAGTGAAAACAACAACTGGCATACAAAAAACCAACCAAAAAAATCCTTATTATGTTGATACTTCAGGACAACGATACATGGGTCATTTGTGACGTGTAAGAGTCAACCCCGACTCAATTCGAGGCACGATGTGGTGGGTATCACTCGAAGTGTCTGTCTTTTGTTTAAAATGGACACTGTTTTAAGTAAAAAACAACAGCCATACGGAAAACCGACCAAACATATTCTGATTGTGTTGATACTTTATCACAACGATCCATGGGTCATTTGTGACGTGTACGAGTCAACTGCGTCTCAATCCTAGGCACGTTTTGGCCGGTACTACTCAAAGTGTCTCACTTTTATTTGAAATGGACAACATTTTAAGTGAAAACAACAACTGGCATACGTAAAACCAACCAAACGCATTCGGATTCTATTGATACTTTAGGAAAATGATCCATGGGTCATTTGTGATGTGTAAGAGTCAACCCTGACTCAATTTGAGGCACAGTGTGGCGGGTATCACTCGAAGTGTCTGTATTTTGTTTAAAATGGACACTGTTTTAAGTAAAAACAACATCCATACAGAAAACTGACCAAACGTATTCTTATTGTGTTGATACTTTAGAAAAAGGATCCATGGGTCATTTGTGATGTGTATGAGTCAACTGATCCTCAATACGAGGCACGGTTTGGCCAGTACCACTCAAAGTGTCTCACTTTTATTTGAAATGGACAACATTTTAAGTGAAAACAACAACTGGCATACAAAAAACCAACCAAACGCATTCAGATTCTATTGATACTTCAGGAAAATTATCCATGGGTCATTTTTAACGTGTACAAGTCAACCCCGAATCAATCCAAGGCATGGTGTGGTAGGTATCACTCGAAGTGTCTGTCTTTTATTTAAAATGGACACTGTTTTAAGTAAAAACAACAGCCATACGGAAAACTGACCAAATGTATTCTGATTGTGTTGATACTTTAGAAAAACAATCCATGGGTCATTTTTGACATGTACGAGTCAACCGCACCTCAATATGAGGAACGGTTTGGCCGGTACCACTCAAAGTGTCTCACTTTTATTTAAAATGGACAACATTTTAAGTGAAAACAACAACTGGCATACGGAAAACCGACCAATCACATTCTGATTCTATTGATAATTTAGGAAAACAATCTATGGGTAATTTGTGATGTATATGAGTTAACCCCGACTCAATCTGAGGTACAGTGTAGCAGGTATCACTCAAAGTGTCTGTCTTTTGTTTAAAATGGACATTGTTTTAAGTAAAAACAACAGACATATGGAAAAATGACCAAACATATTCTGATTGTGTTGATACTTTAGAAAAACAATCCATGGGTCATTTTTGATGTGTAAGAGTCAACCGCGCCTCAATATGAGGCACGGTTTGGCCGGTACCACTCAAAGTGTCTCACTTTTATTTAAAATGGACAACATTTTAAGTGAAAACAACAACTGGCATACGAAAAACTGACCAAACACATTCAGATTCTGTTGATACTTTAGGAAAATGATCCATGGGTCATTTGTGACGTGTACGAGTCAACCATGACTCAATCCGAGGCATGGTGTGGCGAGTATCACTCAAAGTGTCGCACTTTTTGTTTGAAATGGACACTGTTTTAAGTAAAAACAACAGCCATATAGAAAACCGACCAAATGTATTCTGATTATGTTGATACTTTAGCACAACAATCCATAGGTCATTTGTGACTTTTAAGAGTGAACCGCGCCTCAATACGAGGCATGGTTTGGTCGGTACCACTCAAAGTGTCTCACTTTTATTTGAAATGGACAACATTTTAAGTGAAAACAACAACTGGCATGTGAAAAACTGACCAAACGCATTCGGATTCTGTTGATACTTCAGTAAAAAGATACATGGGTAATTTTTGACGTGTACGAGTCAACCCAAACTCAATCCGAGGCATGGTGTGGCGCGTATCACTCTACACTACTGGAAAACCAACCTATACCAACGGTTTGGAACCATTGGTATAGGCCTCCAAACCGTTGGTCTAGCCTATACCAACGGTTTGGAGAACCGTGGCGAAGTAAGCCGTTGCGAAAGGTCTATACCAACGTTTCTGGCAAAACCGTTGGTATAGACCTATACCAACGGTTTTGAAAACCGTTGGTACAAATAATATGAAATACATATACCAACAGTTATAAAACCGTTGGTATATGTATTTAAAAAAAACCATTCGGTGGGATTTGATCCCAGGAACCCCGTTTATAATTGAACGACTTAACCACTAACCTAACATGACTTTTGTAAACATAATTTCATAAATATATATATGTATTATCATGATTATTTAAAAATTTGATTTATATAATGTTCTCGGGTAGTAGATCTGGAAAAAAATCAAAGTCACATATCCCAACGGTTCTCAAAACCGTTGGGATAGATTTCGGGTGAATGTTGATTTTGGGGACACCCTTTCCCAACAGTTTGGGCAAACCGTTGGGAAAGAGGATCAAAAGACACCCTTTCCCAACGGTTTGGCCAAACCGTTGGGAAAGATGCCTCAAAACACACCCTTTCCCAACGGTTTGGCCAAACCATTGGGAAAGGGTTTGTCTTTCCCAATGGTTTTCCCAAACCGTTGGGAAAAGTGGGGAAATCCATGGCTTTCCTAATGGTTTGGCCAAACCATTGGGAAAAGGTACCTATACCAACGGTTTTTACAAACCGTTGGTATAGAAGTGTTGGGAAAGGTCCAATTTCCAGTAGTGCTAAGTGTCTATCTTTTGTTTAAAATGGACACTGTTTTAAGTAAAAACAACAGACATATGGAAAACCGACCAAACGTATTCTAATTGTGTTGATACTTTATAAAAACAATCCATAAGTCATTTGTGACATGTACGAGTCAACCAAACCTCAATCCAAGGCACCGTTTGTCCGGTACCACTCAAAGTGTCTCACTTTTATTTGAAATGGACAAAATTTTAAGTGAAAACAACAACTGACATATAGAAAACTAACCAAACACATCCAGATTCTGTTGATACTTTAGAACAACTATCCATGGGTTATTTGTGACATGTACGAGTCAACCCTGCCTCAATTCGAGGCATGGTGTGGCTGATACCACTCAAAGTGTCTCACTTTTGTTTGAAATGGACATTGTTTTAAGTAAAAACAACAGCCATATGGAAAACCGACCAAACATATTCTTATTGTGTTGATAATTTAAAAAACGATCCATGGGTCATTTGTGATGTGTACGAGTCAACCTCGCCTCAATTAGAGGCACGGTTTGGCCGGTACCACTCAAAGTGTCTCACTTTTATTTGAAATGGACAACATTTTAAGTGAAAACAACAACTGGCATACGGAAAACCAACCAAACACATTTGGATTCTGTTGATACTTTAGGAAAATGATCCATAGGTCATTTGTGACGTGTACAAGTCAACCCTGACTCAATACGAGGCACAGTGTGGCAGGTATCACTCGAAGTGTCTATCTTTTGTTTAACATGGACACTATTTTAAGTAAAAATAACAGCTATACGAAAAACTGACCAAATGTATTCTGATTGTGTTGATAATTTAGCACAACGATCCATATGTCATTTATGACGTGTATGAGTCAACTGAGCCTCAATCTGAGGCACGGTTTGGCCGGTACCACTCAAAGTGTCACTTTTATTTGAAATGGACAACATTTTAAGTGAAAACAACAACTGGCATACATAAAACCAACCAAACACATTTGGATTATATTGATACTTCAATAAAACGATCCATGGGTCATTTTTGATGTGTACGAGTCAACCACACCTCAATCCGAGGCACAGTTTTTCCGGTACCACTCAAAGTGTCTCACTTTTATTTGAAATGGACAACATTTTAAGTGAAAACAACAACTGGCATACAGAAAACTGACCAAACATATTCTAACTATGTTGATACTTTATAACAATGATCCATAAATCATTTGTGACATGTAAAAGTCAACCACGCCTCAATACGAGGCACGATTTGGCCGGTACCACTCAAAGTGTCACTTTTATTTGAAATGGAGAACATTTTAAGTGAAAACAACAACTGACATACGAAAAACCAACCAAACACATCCGGATTCTGTTGATACTTTAGAAAAACTATCCATGAGTCATTTTTGATGTGTATGAGTCAACCCCACATCAATCTGTGGCACAGTGTGGCTGGTACCACTCAAAGTGTCTCACTTTTGTTTGAAATGAACACTGTTTTAAGTAAAAACAACTGGCATACAGAAATCCAACCAAACATATTTTAATTGTGTTGATACTTTAGTACAACGATCCATGGGTCATTTTTGATGTGTAAGAGTAAACCAAGCCTCAATCTGAGGCACGGTTTGGCTGGTACCACTCAAAGTGTCTCACTTTTATTTGAAATGGAAAACATTTTAAGTGAAAACAACAACTAGCATACGGAAAACCGACCAAACACATTTAGATTCTGTTGATACTTCAGGAAAATTATCCATGGGTAATTTTTGATGTGTAAGATTCAACCCTGACTCAATATGAGGCACAGTGTGGTGGGTATCACTCGAAGTTTCTGTCTTTTGTTTAAAATGGACACTATTTTAAGTAAAAACAACAGCCATACGGAAAACCAACCAAATGTATTCTGATTGTGTTGATACTTTATCACAATGATACATAGGTCATTTGTGATGTGTAAAAGTAAAACACGTCTCAATAATAGGCATGGTTTGTCTGGTACCACTCAAAGCGTCTCACTTTTATTTGAAATGGATAACATTTTAAGTGAAAACAACAACTAGCATACGGAAAACCGACCAAACGCATTCGGATTCTGTTGATAATTTAGGACAACGATCCATGGGTCATTTGTGATGTGTAAGAGTCAACCCCGAATCAATACGAGTCATGGTGTGGCGGGTATCACTATAAGTGTCTGTCTTTTGTTTAAAATGGACACTGTTTTAAGTAAAAACAACAGACATATGGAAAACTGACCAAACACATTCTGATTGTATTGATACTTTATCACAACAATCCATAATTCATTTGTGACGTGTAAGAGTCAACCATGCCTCAATCTGAGGCAGAGTTTGTTCGGTACCACTCAAAGTGTCTCACTTTTATTTGAAATGAACAACATTTTAAGTGAAAACAACAACTGACATACAGAAAACTGACCAAAAATATTCGGATTCTATTGATACTTTAGAACAACGATCCATGGGTCATTTGTGATGCATACGAGTCAACCCTGCCTCAATCCAAGGCACTGTGTGGCCGATACCACTCAAAGTGTCTCACTTTTGTTTGAAATGGACAACATTTTAAGTGAAAACAACAATTGGCATATAGAAAACCGACCAAACACATTTGGATTCTGTTGGTACTTCATGACAATGATCCATGGGTCATTTGTGATGTGTACGAGTCAACCCCGCCTCAATCCGAGGCATGGTGTGGCTCGTATCACTCGAAGTGTTTGTCTTTTGTTTAAAATGGACATCATTTTAAGTAAAAACAACTGGCATACAGAAAACCGACCAAATGTATTCGGATTGCGTTGATACCTGAGCACAAGGATCCATGGTCCAACCTCACAAAATCCACTTCTCATGTGAGTAACTCCTACCCCTATTCTAAAACACATGTCATTTATTACTCCAAGGACAACTATATTCCCTAAGTCACACAATCTCATTGATACACACCCATTATCATCATCACTAAGTTCAAAGACACCCAACCCAAACCATGAGACATTATATTTGTGTTTGGTTGAGTTCATTTATCCATTTCCTTATTTTGGGGTTATTAGCTTCTAATTTCTTTATTCAACTGTGTATGTGTTATACAAAATGAAATTTTGTATGTATTCTTAATTATGTATAAAATATATAATTACGTATTCAGTTTTTTATGTATTATTTTCATAATTGATAATTAAATTATGTATGTATTCAATTCAGTATTCAATTATGAATTGAATTTTGGATTGCACATGTAATTGTCTCTCAGAATTGAATTCTAAATCAATTATGTATGTTTATAATTGCCTAATGAGTTATGTTTTCATTCTATATGTGTATAGTTTCTTGAAGGTGGAAACTAATTGATTTAGAATTATGTTTTTCATTGTATATGTTTTCATTCTATGTATGTATTCAATTTAGGCCTAGAAATGCAAGCCTAGAAATCACTCAAAGAGGCCTGGACAACAGTAGCTCACCACTCACAGCAGCAGCTCAGAGCAGCCTGCTGCTGCAATTTCCCAGCATGGCCTATGACAACGATTGTAAACCGTTGGCATAGAGAGTTTTATACCAACTCTTTACCAATGGTTTCAAACTGTTGGGGAAAAATTTATACCAACGGTTATGTAAAACCATTGGTATAAGGTGGATATCCTAAGATATGCCAATGGTTTTCCACAAACCGTTGGCATATCTCTTTCCCTACACCTTACTTCCCCACAGTTTGGATAACCATTGGTATATATTATACCAACTATTATCCAGCCTTTACCAATGGTTTTGAACTATTGGTAAAGACTTATTTTCCAGTAGTGATCATGCCTAGGTTGTACCCATGACATCCATATACTTGATCTCGATACATGACAACATTCATTGTCACTATTTGGCACCAGAGTTGCCTTGCTTACTTCATTTATTGTTATTATGCACCATGACTCTATTGTATTGACTCTTTTTTGTCCTTCCATATTAGGTGTATATTCCAATCTTTTCTTGATTATCCAAATTTAGCTTGTTAAATGGTTTTCAAATATTTTCAAGAAAATTTTTAGTTTTTAAATGGTGAAATGGAATGTTTTATAGGTTTAGTTTTATAAATTATTTTCAAATGCTTAAAACTCTATTTTTTAAACTAATCCTCTTACTCCCTCCTTTTTACTATTATTTTAGAATATTTGAATTACCTTATGAAGTAACTACATAGAATCTTTGGTGGAATACTACTGGGATATTTAGCTCACACCATGTTTGTAACTTTTGGTGTTTGTAGTTGTTATTATCTTATAATAGGTGTTTGTGATATCATCTTCTTTTATGGGTTCATTCTTGGGTGTCCAAGGGTGGTTGACTTGGGACATGGTGGGTGGTCATGGACCACCAGGAGGCAAGTTTTGGTTGTTATGTTCCACTTTCAGTTTTCTTAGTGTATCTTTGTACTATGATAAGTATGTATTGATTGATATATATCTAATTATGTTTCCACATTATACTCTGTTATTGTAATACTTTTAGTGAAAAATCATTCCCAATGATTATTTATTGATGCCCAGGTTCTTTTCGCCAACCCGTGGAGATTGGGAATTCTCTTCGGGTTAGTGAAAAATAAGCTCGGGTACCAGTTTAGATGGTATTCCGGGTTGGTTCGTTAAAAATGGTATTAGAGTAGGTCTTTCCTTAAAGGGAAATACTTGAATTTGAAATCCTTATGTTATTTGGGGTGAGTCATGGTAGAAATGAGATCAAGAATGTTTCGGGACTCAAGAGGTAGTCTGTGAGCGGGTGCTTGATCACCACCACTTCATGGTGAGACTTGAGTTACCAAGGATGCTGGGACTTGAGTCTTTATTTTGAGTTATTGGTTTTATGATGATACATTATATTTAGATTCCCAAGGAGACTATAATTGATTTGGGGAATCTCTTATGAGTTTTTGAACCAGAATGGAAGGATGACCACATTGGAACCATGTTTTCAAGATTTGGTAAACTGTGAGGAATTAGTGTGGCTGATTTAGAAATCCAACCATGAACAATTGTGAGGTTGGTGTGTGGTTTACTAGCTCATAAAACCAATACTTTTATAGTTATAACTTGGTTCTGAACTTGAAACCTAATCCATTTTCTTACAAGAGACTTCACTTATGTGAGGTTGATTATGTGGGTTATGGATTTGGGTTGTTCCATGCTCTTGTTTGGTTGTTTCAAATTTAATCTCTTGTTAATAATTTTAAATCCCTTGTTAAAACTAAAATGTGTATTAAAAATTGTTTTGTTAAGTTCTTTGAGAAATGTTTTCAATGAAAAAAAAGCGAGTTTTATGAAATGTTTGGTTTGAAAAACTAATTATCAAAGACTCTTATGTGATGTGATAAAACAATGTTTTAAGAAAGAATTTTGGGTTGTAATGGATTTAAAATAAGAATGGTTTTGATAATTGGAAAATGGGATTAATTATTTTGAAACCATGGAATACTTTACATGTTTTGGTAAAGGGTTTTTGAAACTAAAATCTATTTATAGCAAGATTTATCATTTTGAAAGGAAAGAATAATGTTTTATAAATGGTGAAATATTTTGTGTTATGAAATCAATGATGTTTTGATTAAAGTGTGTTGTGAATTTGTTTAAAAAAACATTTTTGCTATGTTTGAGTGTTCTTTGATGCTTGAATTGATATGCCTATGTTTTGTGATGTTTAGAAATGTATCCCAGAAATTCCTTCAAGAAAGATATCATATTGTTCCAATGATCCATTCCTTGGGGTAGTTCTTCGCGTTTTCCAGAAGTTGAATCCCTCATCAACAACTCTACCCAGACTCCATATCGAGTGGTGGAGCTTGTTACCTTCCAGACCCATCCTTGAATTCTTGAATTGTCATCCACCTTCTTATAAAGGTGAAAAAGGTTCTCTGGAGGCAGTGCGGTGGCTTGAAGAAGTTGATGCGATCTTTGATACTCTCAAGACCCCCAAATCTCTAAAGGTCTAGTCTATACACTCCTTATTTGAGGGACCTAGATAGGAGTGGTGAGAAGTTGTGATTAACTCTGGTATGTATGAAATAATGTCTTGATAATTCTTTAAGTTAGTCTTCATTCAATGGCAGTATCCAGAGGAAGTGAAGAAGGAGAAAGTTTCTAAGTTCTTGAGTTTCAGTCAAGATTATCTATTAGTTGCAAAGTATGCCAAGAATTTATCACATTTGGTAAGTTTCATACCTGGTCTTGTTGGCAATGAATTTAGTAAGGCTGTCTCTTTTAGAAAAGGTCTTCACCTAGAACTTGTAATCGCCATTCCCATGGAGTGGTTGATCTCTTATCCAGAGATGCTTGAAATGGCCTTTTCATCTAAAGTGGAGCTAGAAAAACAACAGGAATGGATAAATTACACATTCCCAATTGAGGAAGTTTAGTCTCCTTGGGAAAAGAATAGGACTACCGTGTGTTTCTAGTGTGGATCACCTGGTCATTCTAAGAAGTTGTGTTTGAAATATATAAGAGTTTGTAAACAGTGTGGCCACATAGGTCATTTTATGAGGTTCTATAAGTTGGGCGGCAAAAAAGGGAAATTTTGGTCGGGGATATCAAATCCTAACTATGGGGAAATAAAGGATTCATGATGATGGGGCTCCAGCCATAGGCCTTGGAGTGAAGCTTTTCACATAGTAGAGGAGCTTCCAGTTTTCAATGGTAAATGTTGATCAAGATTTTTGTTTCTGATGTGGAAGTGGAAACTATTTGAGTTTTTCCTTCTTATGGATTATCTATTTTTTGAAACATTTTGTTTTAGGATATTTATGTATAATATATTATGGACCTTGGTTTGAGTCATTTTTTGATTTCAAATGTAATAATGGTTTCCTTTTCGTGAGATCTTTATTGTTGTTCCTTAGTGTTCCTCTTGTTTTTACTTGATGGTTAGAGCTTAATTTTGACATGTCGAATGATCTTCTTTATGAGAGTGTAGTTCCTTGTTGTGCACTAACCTAGATGTATGATCTCTTTTCATTTGGACTTGAATAGACCATGGGAATGTACTCAAATAACTAGAACAATGTGGATTTTGATAGACCAAGCACACAATGGTGATAATGTTTGATTTGATGAGATTATCGAGGTATGAGGATCGATTTGAAAAATACTAGGTTACCATCACATACTTACTAAGGGTAAAAATACTTATCATTTCTTTACCTTTATTTTAGGTGTTTGATATTAAATTCTTCTCCATAGTGAGTGGGTGAAGTCTCTTATTTAGGTCTACAGGACGTGCTTTTTCTTATGTTACACCATTTTGGTGAATCTTTAAATGGTGGGGAGACCTATGATAGGTCTCCAACATTTCTCTAGTTTGGAGATGTGTGATGATCATGGTGTTTTGATCTTGTAGTTGTGTGTGTTGTTAACCTTTGGGAGAGTCTCACTTATAGACCATAGACCATTCACCTCACGGGATGAGTGAGGGAGCTCTTCTTGTATCATCTTATTATATCTTTCGAAATGGAATCTTTCTGGGTCTAGAAAGTCCTATGGTGGGGAGGTTGTAACATCCCATTACTTGTTTTTATGTGTTTTGACCAATTTATTTGAGTACCCAATGATTAGACCACTTTGAAGGTTGTTTTCGGTATTTTATGAGACATTTTTTGAAGGTTTTTTTGCCTTTACATGATTTGCATATGGTTTGTGCATGGTTAAACAAAGTGTACAACCTAGGTTGTATGGTTTGTGTATGGTTAAACAAAGTGTGAAACCTTTTGCATGACTTGTACATAGTTTGTGCATGGTTAAACTAAGTGTGCATATTGGTCGCATGGTTAAACTAAGTGTGCAGCCTAAGTGTGCAATGTTGCACGGTTAAGGTGCATAGTTAGTACTAACCGTGCAACTTTTCCTAGTAAACTGTGTGAACGGTAATTAAAGTTATGAAAAATTCAATTAAAGTTCCAAAACCCCCTAATTAACCCCAAACTCCTCCCACTCGATCATAATATGATCCTTAGGGGTTTGGGAGCCCTACAGAGGCATTTTGGCCCTCCCAAACTCATTTCTTGCAGATTGAAGCACCAATCAAAGTGAAGATATTCTCTTTCTGTTATTTCTTCTCTTCATGATTTTTATATCCCTTATTCTCTTGATTTTTTCTTCCTAAAGGTTGTGAAATCCATGCATTTTGTTGGATCTTGATTGATTGATGTGGAATTGTAGATCTAGGATATCCTCTCTCTTCTTTTAAGATCTATCTTCTTAGATTCGGTGATCACCATCGAAGGAGACACATATTAGATTTTTTGCAGTTGGATTCCTTATTTTCTAATTACGCGTTTCTATGCTTTTCCTTAGTTTTGTGATTCATTTTTTCTTTAGAATTCATATATACATGTTTCATAATTTCTAACACATGCTCTATGAAATTTGTTCATTTAATTCCTCATAAAAGATTATTTGACCAATTTTCCTTTAAATAGAACATAGAATGAATTTAATGGCTATAATCTTGATATTTATCACCTTTTTTGAATTGTATAATTCCATGTTTTTTATTTATTTTCAAAGAACTTTTAAAGGATGTTTTGGTGAAATTGAGGGCTTTGGCCTGGGGTTTGATTTATTAAATGAAATTCCTTAATTTGAATTTAATGAATTGAACTATTTAATGTTTTCTAAATGGTTTTAAATTCTTGAATTTATTAAATGACCAAGAACCCCTTTTAAATTATTTTACCCTTGTTTTGGAATTATTGTTCTTGGGTTATTTGAAATAAATGATTTATCCGCATGGAAATAGGGTGTAAACCCATGTTTTGAAATGTATTCAATTTCTTTTAAAATTGTAATACTTCCTCCGAATGCTTTATTATTTCTTTGAAATAAATAAATTTTTTAATGGACCATTTGGAATTTTAATGATGAATTATGAAAGGAAGCGGGTATTATTAACCTTTTAAATATTGAATTGTGTAAAAGGTTTTGAATTAAAATTGATGATGCTTGACGACCCGATTGACACATTATGATAATTCCCCCATGTGATAATCCCTTAATTATAACTTGTTTGATTCTTATACTTCCCATTATTTGGGGATTGAAAAAGAGATTATTTACTTTGAGAGATTTTGGGGGTGAGAGTGAGATGTTGACGATAAGGATCTTGTGATCCTCGTAACTTGTTTATCTGACCCATTCTTTTGACTAGTCATGGGAACCTGGATAGTTGGATGAGATGACCTAGATATATGCTTCACTAGAAAACTCACACCCTTCCAGTGGATCCATAGAGAATGTGGATGGTTCAGGAAATGAAATTGCATCCAGGAAAGCGGGTGTGCATGGAACCGGTTCGCTTTAGACCCGTAAGACTAGATGTAAGCCCAACAATTGGTTATGTTGTAATTTGATTAGCTATTCTGAGGTGGAATCACTATCATACCTAGGTTGTACCCATGACATCCATATACCTGATCTCGATACATGACAACATTCATTGTCACTAGTTTGCAACAGAGTTGCCTTAATTACTTCATTTATTATTATTATGCACCATGACTCTATTGCATTGACTCTTGTTCATAATTCCATATCAGGTGAATATTCTAATCTTTTCTTGATTATCTTACTTTAGCTTGTGAAATGGTTTTCAAAGATTTTCAAGAAAATGTTTAGTTTATAAATGGTGAAATGGCATGTTTTACAGGTTAAGTTTTATAAATGATTTTTAAATGATTAAAACTCTATTATTTAAACTAATACTCTTACCCCCTCCTTTGTACTCCTCTTTTAGCATATTTGAATTAAATTATGAAGTAACTGCATAAAATCTTTGGTGGAATTCTACTGGGCTCTTTATCTTACATCCTACTTGTACCTTTTGGTGTTTGCAACCATTATTATCTTATAACAGGTGTTCATGCTCTCTTATTCCTTTGTGGGTTCATGCTTGAGTGACCAATGGTGGGCGACTTGGGACATGGTGGGTGGTCATGGACCACTAGGAGGTGGGTTTTGGTTGTTATGTTCCACTTTCAGTTTTCTTAGTGTCTCTTTGTACTATGATAAGTATGTATTGATTGATATATATCTAATGATATTTCTACATTATACTCTATTATTGTAACACTTTGAGGAAAAAATCATTCCCAACTATTATTTATTGATCCCCAGGTACTTGTCTCTAGCCCATGGAGAGTGGGAATGCTCATTGGATTGGTGGAGAATCATCTCGGGTACCGGTTTAGATGGAATTCCAGGTTGGTTTATTACAAATATGGTATTTCAAGACCAATAAGTTATTTATTATCCTCTCATGGTTGAAAATGATCTTTATCTCAACCAAGATATTATAAAACCATTGGTGTACTTAATTAACGTGACTTATCCATATAAAACATTTATATTTTTTTGTAATATATCTTGACTAATGAACAAAAAAATTACTAGACATACTAATGTTGATCCTATTGAGAATCTCATCCAAACCTTCAAACATTGGAAGTTCAGTCATCAGAACCACAACGGTGTAAGAAGGCACCAATAGGACTCTCTACAATCCAATTTAAAAGAACTTTTAAGAAATACCTTACCCAAATCAATGCACACTGAGTTCAACTTACTTGAGCCTATTCACTCACGACTCATACAAACATTCCATATAAGAAAAAAATGGAAGCATGAAAAAGAAACAAAGGTTTTATGTGGTTTGGACTGAAGGGTTTGAAACGAATATAATAATGATTATCATAAGTTGCATAAGTAATTTAAACCCTTGTCCAAGGATTTTTCATGAAAGAAATATGAAACTGCTTATAAAACTAAAATGAAGAAATGTTGTAAGTCATGTACATAGTACACTATAGGGAATTTGAAACATCTTCAAACACCATCATGTGATTTTGATAAAGATCATCAAGGGTATCCAAAATACATCCCCTCTCTGTAGTGTATCCATAGGTCGATAAAATCATATGATATTCAGATGAGATCCATTCTATCTCCATAGCTTGCTAGAGCCTCTAATGAAATAGAGAGGAATGGAGAGAGCTTCAGTTGATGGATAGTTTCGACCTAACATCATGCGATCATACACACCCACTATCATCATATGATAATGGTTTATATAGCCTTTCAAGTACAATCTTCGACCACTACTGCATTTACTCATGTGTTTATAATGCATGAGTAAATATCACGGCCTCTGCATTCATCTAATGAATAAAAACTCAATTTTTATATTACACCTCATGTAACGTATTAATAAATGGTAGATTTAAATTAGTTTGAATCAATCATATATTTACAAACTTAATATTTTGTTTTTCATTTTATTAAAGGCAGTGGCATGCATGAAATCATATTGCACGCATGTATATTGGTATACCATGCACTTGATATAGCCATGAATCATACACATGATGTATCTTTAGGATATATATCCTTAAATGTACCACTTTCACCAAATCCTAATAGACTTTGTGCCATTTGACATTTTATTGTATCGTATATAATAACTCATAAAATCATATCCAAAACTCTTTTAGGAATCTATCATTAACTTTACCTTATATCACATCACATGAAATACCTTGTGAATACCCATCCAAAACACTTTTGGATTAACTCTAAAATAATTTTATAGTAATTATCTAATTCAAACTCAATCCTGATTCAGTAAGCCACAAAAAATGACCCCACAAGCCTTTATAGTTGTAACGTCCTGACCCGGGTGCCACTAAACTAGTGCCCCAAGCCAATTTACCACAAGGCATCAAGCATGCCTCCCCATATGATAGAGTCTACCAACTAGCAGTGAGGGTCTAAAGGTGGTACAGTGGGGATATTATACCCTCATATTAGAGTAACAATAGTGGAAATAACCAGATATCATCCATAGTAGTAAATAAACAGAGTGTAGAAGTAGTAAATAACAGAATAGAAGCATGTTGTAATAATAGATAAAATGATATAAAATCCCGAACAAAAATGTCATACATACAACATTGATCACCCATTGGGCCGACCATACATACAGGAGTACATAAAAGAAATTGAAAAAAGTGCATGGCTCTGCTACTAACTCTGAGCCAGACCGCATACCTAGTTTCCAAGACACTCTCGAGCTGCTCCATCCTGATAAAAAGAATCCAAACAAGAGGTTATTCTCAATCATGTAACTTTGGGCCTTATCCCTATCCATAATATATTTGCACTCAAACTGAAAAGAAGACATAAGGTCAACACACACACCGAGGTGCATGTACACCGAGGTGCACATACAAGGGTGAGAAATAATCTCAGTAGACCACCCCAATGATGAACCTATAAATCTGATGTTATAAGTGTATTCTCATGAAATATGCTAAGTCTAGATAAGGCACAAATGGAATAATAAATAAAATAAATACAATGAAACCACATTCAATCCCTGGGTCTGTGGTCCCAATCAACTGGGCAATGTGCCATAATGTGTATATATATTTATATGTGTATATATATATTACATGCACTAGGTATGGGCCCGTAAACGGAGACGCCTCGCGGGAGCTCTCGTTTAGGGTTTCTCCGCCATCTTCCCCCTCCCTCCCCCTCTCTTCCTCTGCTGGGAATGCCGACGAGGGTTGGGCCAGGTGGTGTGGTGTGAGGGAGTCAATTGCCCCATGGTTTCGCGGATCCAGAGCTTTTTCAACCTCCTCCGATGATCTGGTTGGAAGATCTACACCCCCACTCATGCGCCGACCTCAACTAATTTCTCCGTCATTTCCACCTCTCTTATGTTCGATTGTGGTTGTGCTCAGAGATCGGGTGTTCGGCCGGTTGGATTCGATGGATTCAGAATGCAGAAGGGTCCTTGTATCCTTCTCGGGTCACTACGAGGCCGCAGGTGGCAAACTCAGGAAATCCCAGATTTGGCGGCATCCCCTTCCCAGTTCTCCTCCCAATCTTTCAGGTTTGCTTCGTGGTATTTGTGTTGGATTTTCGGGCCCAGCAGCGTGCGGCTTGCAGGTTTCTCGGTTTATCGGTTCTGCATTAGAGGGGCTCCACGTTCTGGTTTATCTGCATCCCTGCTCCGGCGTTGTTCCTTCCCTTATGGCTTTCTCGGTGGTGCGATGGTTGGGTCTGCTCTCTGATTTTGGCTTGGTTTCGGATGATTTGAGGTTCTTGAGTGTTTCCGATGAAGATCTTCCCATCGGTCATCCTCCACAGTGGTTCTGGTGTGGTTTGGTGTTTTTGCTGTGTTTTCTCTGGTTCAATCTTGCCTACTCGGGTTTCATTTCATCTCCGGTGGTCCTCCTCTTGCTCCCAGAGTCGGTGGTCCGGCGATCATGGATGGACGGTCCCTGATGCGATGGCGCTACGTTCGAGGAAAGATGAGGTCGGTCCTCCTTGGGTGGCTCGTTTTTGGTTTTCTTGTTGTTTTCGTGGGCTGTTTTGTGGTGTTTTTTGGGTGAGGCTGGTCCTAGATAGGGTTCTTTGCCCAGCCCGCCAATGGCTCCTTCTCATGGCATTGTATATTTGCTGGTTCTCACTTTGCCTCAAAGTGATTTATTTTATAAAATCAAAAAATTAGTAGTGATTATATTACCATAAATATAAATATAAATAAATATAAATATATATATATATTCCTACACACACACACACATAAATATATATATACATGAGTAAGGTGAAAAATAAAATAATCAATAACAGTCGATCCTTGGGTCCATAATCCCGATCATCTGGACATCTTGGGAAAAGGGCATTAAGTTAAATGTCGTACCACTCAAGCCATGTATAATTAAGTCGATATCTAGGTCTATAATATCAATCGACAATACCTGCTTCATCTAGCACCTAAAATATCTCTGAGAAAGCTATGTCACCACAGGGAGATACATGTCCTAGCCATGGGTTCACCCGTACTCACCTCCAATCATTATAATGAAGGATTACGTGTATCAATGGACAATATTATAGATGACACTTTACTTCATATGAATAAAACCAGGACTCGAGGTACATATCCAGGGTGTCCATACATGATAAAAACAACCCATATGTAATAAATAAGCATGCATGGTATAATTTGTTCATCCTATGAGACCTTCTATGGAACCCCATAATGAGGAACCCAAGTATCATCCAAAGAGTCATGAAATTCTGTTTATTCAATGATTCTATACTTGGCGTTGCATAATGAGGAAAACCCAAGTACCACTCATAAATTCCAATTGCCTTATGAGCTCTTCCATGGTGTTTCATAAAAGGAAACCCAAGTATCACTCAGAGCACGAGGAAAATAATCTATCCTATCATCTTATTTGAGGAATTCTGTAATAAGGAAACCTAGACATTTCTCAAGGCGTATATAAAATAGGTAACCTATGAGTTAATCCAAGGCGTTCTACATAAGGAACCTGAGTACCGCTCATGGTATATGTAATCTCAATCAACCTATGAGCCCGTACAATGCATTACATGTACGGGAACCGAGTATCTCTCAATAAATACATATAATATAAATCACCCTATGTGACTATCCAAAGAATTACTCATAAGGAACTTGAGTATCTCTCAAGGCATACAAAATTCATTCAACCTATGAGCCCATCCAAGGTGTTCCGTATAAGGAACCCAAGTATCTCTCAAGGAATGATCCTAGGAAATATGTCTGGGTATCTCAATAAAACATCACAATGCATCATGCTCCTCTACTAAAAACTAGGAAACACATCTGGTAATCATCCTTGCATCATAGAAAAATAAGTGAAAATTATAAACAAAAGAGTGAGGGTGACCAAACACCTAAACCCATTACTACCACCACAACCTCATAGGCTTAAAAATTTGGCATAGGTTCTAAGGTGACACCTACTACCATCTCTACCCAAACCAAATATACTAGCTTAGGGTCGGTCAAACATTAGGTACCCACTAGGTACCTCATGTCATAATACAAGAGAGACATCATACTCAGGATCCTCAGTAGTGATGGTAAAGGAAATAATCCTCCATGGGATCCTTGAAGGTAAGTAAATAGAGGTATCCTACATGGGATCCTTGGAAGGGTACATAAAAATAGGCATCCTATATGGGACCCTTAATAATAGTAAGAATATAGAGACATCCTACATGGGATCCTCAGAAAGAGTAAACATGTAGAGGTATCTTATAAGGGATTCCCTAGGCCCGCATGTAAGAAAAGGAATCTCATAGGGGGGCCTTGGTAACAATAGTCAAGTAGAGGAATACTATATGGGATACTTAGAAAGAACTAATCTCACAACCTCCTAGTCCAGAAAGGAAAATCTTTTATGGTATACATCCTTAAAGGAAGTTATACAAAAGAATCAGTTAAGAGAGATAGATCATGGATTATATTAGATTAATGGGTCTCACTCTCAGGAGATGGCTGGATTTGATTACTAGAGGAAGAACCTATCCATTTATGAAAATGACTGAAACTCCTCCTAAGAGTCCTCAAATAAACTCAAGGGTAGCACCATCACAATATATGTAGAAAAATGCTTAAAATGGACTACTCATGTGTCCAAATTTGACTCTTGGTCATTAAGATATGGAAAACCATCAAAAGGGTAGCAAGGGAGGAGTACACGACATATATAACCTAGTACACAATGTATACCCTCAAAGCCTCACCTTAGTATGTACTCTAGTCGAACATGACATGTAAAATCCCATGTGCATGGAGTGTAAGATAGGTGCATGACATATACCCTATACAGGGTTCCTACCCATGTACCTCACATGGCCTGACCATGTATATAGTCTACTCATGTACTTCTACATGGAATGAAACCCATAGGGGGTCTAGCTATGTACCCCACACGGGATACCTGACCATGTATTTTTCCTAGTTGTGTGCTCCTACATATCGTGTAATCCACACGGGTTCTGGCCATGTACTCTACATGGCCATGTGCCCCTACATGGGATGTTTGGCCGAGTACTTGGCTACATGGCCAAGTCTCAGCACACGGAATGTATACCATATACACATAGTGTACTTCTAAAAATTCATCTTCTCTAAATGGTAAAAACATGCGACATGTGTTCCTAAACTACACATTGTATGATCGAGTTTTACAAATGAGAACCCCCTCAAATTAGCCTGAAACCCCCATTTTATCCTCAAAAGGTATAAATCGACATACTAGGGGTCCTAAGCAGTCATAATAAGGCTCAAAAACTTAAAAATGGTAAATTTATGAGTATTTATAAGAAAAAGTAAAAACAACCTACCTTTGGGTGGAATCTGCCAAACATTCACCTGTTTCCATGATCCACGACTGCTACATGATGATTTGACTCCTCCTGAGGAATGTGGTGGTACCTCCCTTCTTCTCCCCCCTCTCTTTCACCCTCTCCCTTTATCTCTCAGTCACGTAGGGAAATAATCCCGCATATAATATCCCAAAATTCATGTAGGTATTTCCTTATATAAATTTTGGTTTAAATATCTTAATTTTGGTTAATGGAATGTTTACTAGGTGTAAGAGGAAGCTCAAGGGTGTTTTGAGGGGTTTAGGATAGAAGGGGAAACCGGTCTATCCAGTTCATATTGCATGTTTGGTGCACATTTATGGATAACCGTGCACCCAAACCATGCTATCTAGGAGTGGGGGTGAATGTTTAAGCAAAACCATGTGAGGGTGAGAGCCAAACCGTGCAACCTTGGATAGAGGTGTTCTGTATTGTTGGTGCACATTTTTTCAAACTGTGCAGGAATCCCTAAGAAACCGTGTAACTTAACCCCTCTTGGATAGAGGCAAACGCACAGTTTGTGCATGATTTGGAAAACCGTGCGACCAAACCATGCGGCCCATTAAAAAGTGTTAATTTACTAAACCGCCCCTCAGTATTTTAAGCTTCTCACCCGATTTTATCCCCATTTATTCCTCCTTCAGCCCAAGTGATGAAATAAAGCTCCCAAATCTTCCCAAGGGTGGATCTCATTCAATTATAGGTTGTTTGGAGTGTCATTTGTTGTGGATCTAAGCTTCAGGAAAGTCTAACACTCCTCTTATTTCTCTTTTCCAGATTAGGGCTTGTGGTTTCTTTCTTCTTCTTCTGAAGCCCTACAACCATTATTTTTTAGCAAATCTTTGGTTTAGGCTTCAAGGGGTTCTTGAATCCAGATCTAAGGCTAAGGTCAAGCATGCGTTTATCTTTGGATTTGAGGTAAGTGGTCTACAAGTTATATCCCATAGTCTTGATGTTGATTGGTGCTTTTATGGTCACGTGTTTGCTTCCTGCTTGTTGTGCATTTGATGCCTTTAGTAATATTTAGTAAAATGGGTGGATAAATGATTAATTAGACCCATACCAATACCCATAAGATTTTTTGAGGTTGATTAGACTGATTTAGGGCCACCCATGGTGTGTGATGAAATTCCCGAACATGAAGATTTGTTACATTAAGCTTGGTATTATTTTGAGATGAAGTAGAGCCCATTGTAAATGCGTTGACAAGTAGTTTAAACCATAGAGGGGAACCAATTTTGGTTGGGTCTAGTTGTTTACAAGGGCATAAGGTATTTTTTGGAATGAGGTGAGAAAGGGTTAAATGGATTAATGTGAATGTGTTAAATAGATTATGAAATGTTAATGGAAATGCATAAATGGGTTAAGGCATATGAAATGATAAATGTGTTAAATGGGTTAATGCTTGGGAAGCTGATGAACATGTTCAGTGGGATAATGTATGAGAATTGTTGATCATGCTAAATGGGTTAAGGTACAAAAAGGGAAATGGATTAAATGGGCTATGCTAAGTAAATAGTAAATGTGCTAATGGGTTAAGGCTTGATGATGATTTACCTTTTGAATGATTATTGAGATGTGAATGTTATGTTTATTGATTGTGTATGACTTGTGATATGGTATATGTGGTAAATGGATGAATAATCATGTGCACATGGCTTGGAGGTGTGGTATAAAGGAATGAGACTCCCCCCACAGGTCAGGTTGGACCGATGCTCTGAACCACCCCTAGAATGCATGGGTTAGGGTGTCAGACTGATGTTCTAGGCCCTAATGGTTTCATTGGATGAAACTACCCAGACTGATGCTCCGAGGTAAGTGTGAAGTAAATGATTGTGAAATAGATTTACTTAGTGAGATAGGGAACTTGAATTATTCCTTATGTTTGGTAATTGATTATATTGGATTCTTGTGTAAATGATGTAAATGCCTAACTCATGAAACAAATGATGAAATCGGCTAAAGTAAATATTGTTACTTAATGGAACCCGAGTTGTATTTTGTTTATTATGTAATTTACTTAGTACTTACATGCACTATCTATTTAGATTGAATATTTTGTAGAAACCATTAGTGATGGCCTACTGAGTTGTACTCACACCTCACTTGAGCCTCCATTGGGTACCCAAGCAAATTTCATGGTTGCAGGTCATGATAAGGGCATGGAACCTAAGATAGGGAGTTGAGTTGGGATTGGGATGTTCATGGATCAGGATCCAAACTTGGAGTCAGAATTCATTTTTAGGATTCAAATATTTGTATTTATTTTGGGTTTCCTTCACTTTTTGGCACTGTTAGCATGACATTAGACTTTTACTATTTGGATGTGGTTTATACCCTATTTGGGGAAATGGTTAGTAATGAATGTTTCTAGTTATTTTTTTTTATATGTTATATACTATGTAATAATATGATAGAGAGGTTATGGTATCCTTACATGATCCATTAGACCCTCACTACTAGTCGACAACCTCTCGCATATGGGGAGGTGTGCTTGAGGTCATGTGGCAACCCAGATCGGGGCACCAGTTAGTGCATTCCGGGTTGGGGATGTTACAAAGTGGTACCAGGGCAGGTATTTTCCATGAATTACTAGTTGGGATGGTATATGGGAAGTTAGGGCATGTTGGGTCTTGAAAATGAGCTCATGCATAAGAGAAACTAACCCATGTACAAGGTAAAATTCAAGTGCATAGGGTGGGAATTATTATTCTTGATTTGTGTTGTTACAGTTGAATGATATTTCACCATTGGGTGATACACTTGTTTTGTGATGTGACTATTTTATGATATTTTTCTCATGGAAATAATGGCATGAGGTCATGCATTCATGCATCATTTTAGGCACCTAGGGATATAGGTGGAATGCATCATGATAGGCACACACAGGATGGGTGTGTGAGACATAAATATTAGAATGAATTTCACTTACTTAGAAATTTGAAGAAAATTATGTCTAATAAAGATAATAAAAATGGTTATATAAAAATAAAGTTAAAGAATGGGTAAAGAATTTTACTTAATGAAATGGTTTAAATGAGTTAGAA
Organism: Viscum album; assembly: GCA_963277665.1. Classification (NCBI taxonomy): domain Eukaryota; kingdom Viridiplantae; phylum Streptophyta; class Magnoliopsida; order Santalales; family Viscaceae; genus Viscum; species Viscum album. The sequence continues at coordinate 547,927,714 of OY728140.1, forward strand.
TGTTGGTTGTAATAAGTGGTGAAATGGTAAATGTGCCTAAGAGAGAGGAATTACATTATGAATGTGGAAATAGTTTTAAAAATGTGTCTAATGAAAGACTTGTGACTATTTATGGTCGTTTACCCCATATTATCCATGACCCATGGTAGGAATGGTAGAGGGTAGTGTTATATTTGTGACAATGTCCAATGAGATAGTTTATGTGAAATGGGTTGTCTATGGCTAGTAGAGAACCTTATTTAATATAAATTGTGAAACCCTTATGTATGTGTTCTAAGATGTGAAATTGGAATTGTAGGAAGATGCCACCATGAAGTCATGTGGCAGTTGGGTGACAATAGGATGTCATCGAGAACACTCATCTAGAGGTGGAATAAGGGAACCTGGTGATTCAGGATAATAGAGGAGAAGAGAAGATCTATGAGAAATTCACTTGTTTTATGAAAATTATGGAATGAGACCCAGGGCAGGTTGTGCCGAGTATGTTTGAGCTGATTAGGGAGTTTCAACTATAGCACCCTCATACTTTTGTGGGAGAAGGTGAACCTCATGCAATTTAATTCTGGATAGAGTCCATAAAAAATGATTCTTGATCACTTAGAGACTCCTCTAGAGAGTAGAGTTAAGTTGGAGACTTATATGTTACAAGGTCATGTAAAGAACTAGTGGGATGTTTTGGTTCAGACCTAGAAGGCCGATGGTATGGCATGAAATGATTTCCAGGAAAATTTTATGGAACATTTATATCTGGATACCTTGAGGTAGGAGAAGTCTATAGAGTTTATGAGGTTTACCTAGAGATCTATGTTAGTGATGCATTATGTTGGACGCTTCAATGACTTGCAACACTTCGTTCTGACATTGGTGGGTGATGAGGCTACTATGAAAAGACATTTCCAGGATGGAATCCAACATTATATCAAGTTTTAAGTGAATATATTCCATTTGAAGCAAGTAATCAGGGTAGTGAATCATGCCCTTATTTCAGGAGGGAACCTTAAGGAGGATTCGGGTGGTGGGAATGCAAATCTAGTTGGGTGATCCAATGGCTCAACTTCTGATGGTAGGAAGAGCTGTTTTGAGAGTTTACACCAGGTAGGTGCGATAGTTGGGAACAAATAGAGGGAAAATTAATATGCTGAGTGTAGGTAGGGGATCAGTTACTCCATATCAGGTAGGCAGTTGGAGCTCAATTAGTCACATCAGTCAAGGTGGTGGATGTGGTACTTCAAGGAGAGAGCACCCATGTTAATAGAGTAGTGAAACAATAGGAACTCATACCAAGGATCAGGGTAAAGGGGTAGGTCAGCTTCATGTAGTTCATCCTATACCTAGAGGTGGAAAGGCTAAGATATCGATTGTTTGAGGTATGATTCTTATTGATTCCATGATTTTTAGTTATTTATTTGATATATGCGATTCACATTCTTTTATTTCTGCCCAGTTTGTAGTTTTTTTGGGCCTAGTGGTGGAATGTATATGTGGGGTTATGTCTATTGATAAACCGTTAGGAGTGCGAGTAGAAAATATTAAGTAGTGTAAGGGGTGTACTTTCAAGGTTGATGGGTACCATTTTCTATGAGACTTGTTCGTGCTTGAGATGTCAGGTTTTGATTTGATTTTGGATATGGACTGAATAGTGTTCTATATTGACTATTACTGTTATAGGGTGACATTCACATATTTTGAGGGAGACACTTATTTCCATCGTAGTGAATGGGATGTTCGGGAAGGCCGTATAGGGCCAGTTTGTCAGTAGTTAGGTGAACTCACAACCCAAGTGGTTTATCTCATGCTTAATGATGGAGGATGAGAGTAGCTTGAATTTCCTCCTATGGTGGATCGGTTCTGGGATGTGTTTCCTAAGGAATTCTTGGGGCTACCTCCTAAGAGAGATGTAGAGTTCATGATAGAGTTACTGCCAGGAGAAGAACTGGTTTCCATTACACTATATAGAATGACACCAAAAAAACTCCAGGAACTTAAAACCCAATTAGAGGAATTAGAGAATTGTCACGACCCATCCCCTGGGGCCCATGCCGTGACTACCCCAATCCTACCTCTGAAAGGCCAGGGGCTAGTGACTAGCACCGAAGGAATTATTCCACAAGTGGGAGACATTCGCCTGAGTACCTGTACACACGCACACAACACCCAACCAAAGGCACTAGAAAGTAAATCCAAGGAAACCATGCATGCAATCCACTAAGTAAAACACAACCAAAGTACAATGGAAAGTAAAGTACATGGTGGAAAACCGGGCTAGTATACAAGCCCACCAAAAGAAAAATAGTACAAAAGTAAAACTCCAAGTCCTTGAAGCTCATTCACTGGGAAGCCTACCTAGAGGGTAGGTGAAGGTAGCTGCCTGAAGCTGTAGAAGTACACCTCGTCTGTCTAATCTCACTGAACACTACCAGGTCCTAGTCCTCCCTGGACTCTGTCAAATCATCGGTCTTCTGCACAAGATATGACACGTGCGGGCAAAGCCCGTGTAGGGGTGAGTAAAACAATATTCAGTAGGGGACCCCAAAATCACAAAGGTAAATCATAAGAGAAAAACCACAAAGGAATGCACAATTAGCTCTAATCAGGTATATGCACATACATATACCATGAACATCCAGATATACTCATCTCATCCACTAAGAAGCATAAAGTCTAACCTTATATCCAGTAACGGGATTCTCACAAAAGGCTTAAGGTGTAACACATAAACCAGGAGTACATGCTCCATGATCTCTCTATCCCTGATGGCGCCCGTCTGAGGGATGCACTCCATAGGGTATAATCCTACCATTCCTAATGGTACATTTGAGAGAACATGCTCCATCGGGAACATTCTACTATGTCTAACCCTAGTTCCCAACACTAGAGGTCTAGTCATCGCAGCCTTGTGCCCGATGCAAGACTAAGGAAACCCAAGTGAAGAGGACTGACCTCACCACTGTACACATAAGAGGGAGCCATGATCCTAACCATCTCATGAAACCTCTGTCTCTCCTATAAGAAGTGTCCCACACCCCAGTCCATCGAGGGAGCACTGGCTCCTATCTAGGCATCACTTTCATCAAGTGGATGGGCCCACTCCTTACTACTATATCTGACAATCGAGGGAGATCCATATTCAATTGAGGACCCACACCCTACCCAGTAGGGGAGTACTACTTAGTGAGTAGAGGACTCACGCCCTAGTATGACAGGGGAGTACCGACTCTGTCAGTTCATCTGTGGAGGACTCGTGCCCTGGTATGACAGGGGAGTACCGACTCCTATAATAGAGGACCCACACCCTACCCGATAGGGGAGTATCGACTTTATTCGATCATGTGTGGAGGACTAGCGCCCTGAAACAACATGGGAGTACTGACTTCGTTAGTTTGTTCTCTACGAGAGACTTGCACCCTAGTACGTTAGGGGAATACCGACCCCAGGCTAGAGGACCCAATCCCTGGCATGGCAGGGGAGTACCAACTCTGCCATAGCACTGCGTAAAGAGGACCCACACCTTGGAATGGTAAGGGAGTACTGACTCCTACAATAGAGGACTCGCTCCCTACCCAGTAGGGAAGTATTGACTCTATATGTGTTAGGTATGGAGGACCCGCTCCCTAGTCCAATAGGAGACAAACCGACTCTAAGGATAGAGGTCCTTCTCCCTAGAACGACTAGGGAGTACCGACTCTTCCTTTAAGAACTTCTCCGAGAACCCATGCCCTAAAACATGGGGAGTCCCATATATACCAAAGCATATGGATAAGGAGTACCCGCACCTTGAGTCATCAAGGGAGTAACCGTCCTAACATCTCATCATAAGAATCACCCCGATTCTACCCAAAGCCTGCCCGTATCAGGAGAGCATACTCTTAAAACCAAAGAGTATTTACTATAACTTTCTCAAAAAACTCACTTAGAATATCTCAAAAGGACTATCTCATTCCAAGGGTCCCAATTCCACATACGACTCGTCAAACATACGCTCCGCTTGAAAGTTAGGAGCATTTTTGTGAAACGGGGGCCGGTTGGGTCCGGGTCCAGTCCAAACCGACCCGGCCTAGGGCCCATCGACCCAGGTCTGACTCGGTTGGCCCCATCCCACTAGGCCGCGGGTATGGACCACTGTAGGCCCATACCACATCGAAGTAGGTTGGCCCCATCAACTTGGGAGTGACTCTGCTGCGTCTATCCAACACCAGGCAGCGCCAGCTAGCGCCGCCACCCTTGTCAACCGGTCTGCTCATGCGGACCAGTTCATTCAGAAAGACCTGCAACTTCGGTCGCGACTTCTTCACGCAACTTCCTCCATCGCCCCCTTTGCAGTGCACCACCCCTCCATCTGGCACGCGCCCGGCGCCGCCGCGTGCTGCCTTCGGCCACTCGGTAGAATTTTCTACAGACCATCAGATGCACTTTGATGGCCCGTTCTTCAATCCAGAGGGTGTTCTAGAACCCTCGGGTCGTGTTCTTCACTAAACGGGGCTCAAAACTCCCTTGTGATCCCTTCTTCCTGAAATTTCTTGATTACCGACATTTCATGCACCGCTTTGGTCCACCCGCTATTGGTCTTCGTCACTCCTTCATCATGCCATGTCCATCCCCGATCCAAGATATCAGATCATTGCGCTAAGTATGGTTGTGCAATGATCAACCATTCACCAACTCGTGAAGAACGCGAAGAATGCAGGGGAGAAAAGTAAAATAATCAACCTGAGGATCAAACTAAGCCATTTGTTCATTCTGGCCTTGACCCGATCCATTAGAAGGATCAAGAAAACAAAACAAAAATCATCCCACAAGAACGATAAAACTGTGGGTCAACCTGTTCATGGGTTGATCCATGTTTGTAGTTTAAAACCAAGAATGAGGGAGGATTTAATTCAAATAACAACCCCTAACTAGAGTTTGGATCACTCGAAGGTGTAGATTGAAGTTTCATCGCTATGTCGATACTTATTCCACTAGTGTTCGTCAATTGTCAACTGTCGACGTCCAGTTTGATCCCTTTCATTGATCCCATTGTCATTGGTTGTTCTCCAATGAATTCTTCAAGGCTTCTCAGCAAAATCCAGTATCCTCCCCCTGACCTTAGATCCTTGCTAATCCATTAAATGGAGAATCATGATTGAATGTTTTTTGTTTTTCTACGTTACAAAGTCAATGCACTGTTTTATTAATGAAACATCGTTTCAGTTTTGTTGTGTTACATGACATTTCACTGCAATGGTTTCGAGAGTTAAAAAAAAAACAAGTTTATTTTATTTTAAAATTTTCTTAAAAGTCCAAAAACTATCTTTTCCAGTAGACCCGTGCTGGTCGATGTTGAGTCCATTATTAGGTAATTTTGTTGTTCTGGACGCAACGGTGCCCTCATATTTTCAATTCGGGCACCCGTTTAGAAGTTTCCAAAACTGTGCACCCGCTCCATTTTAATTCGCTTAAAAAAACTCAAAAAATAAATTTCACCCTTGACCCATGCTGATCGAGTTTAAGCTTCGCCTAAAGGAAACACGCCCTCACAAGCTCAATGGTACTCTCATATTTCCAATCCAAGTTACTGTTTAGGATTTATAAGGGTTTGAAAATAAAATAATTTTTACTTAATTATTTTATTTACGACCAAAAACTAACTTCCACTGTTGGCCCGCACCGGCCAATGTTAGGCCCTTTCTAGGTGAATCCAACCATTATGTGATCAACGGTGCCCTTGAATTTTTGATCCGAGCATCAGTTAAAAAGATAAAAAAAACCTTCGTGCACATTTAATTAATAAACTTTAAAAAAAAGTTCAAAAATCCATTTTGGCCACTCCAGGTCTCGAAATTATGTGTCGTCTTAGAGCCTGGTCTCGTAAAAATCCCATTTAAATTTGAAAATAAAATTCCATGGAATTATGAGACATTACATTTCCCCCACCTTAAGGCTTTCCATCCCCCAAAACCAAAATCCTAAACTCAAGGGAAGAAAACTGAGTTCATCAAGGGTCTCTATGCTGCTTACAAGCACGCACCTCGAGGAACCACTGAGATCGACCAATTTCATGTCCAACTTCTGTTAGGTCAACATCATGCAATAAGAGGCACATGTATATTTATCTATGACAAGTGGGAAAAACACTAAGTACTTCAATCCATTTGTAGTCATGGGGTCTAGTAGCTCACACCCACGTTAACCTGACGTAGATACAAACAGAAACCCACAGTTTACATCCACCCCTAGATGAACCGTGCTAAAGCTTCCACAAGAGTTATGCATTCAAGGTTGAAGCTAAAAGTGCATGGGTATTTGCAAATGAAATAGGGTTTACCATGATAAAATGTTGGGTCTTACTAGGCCCTCTGTCTACAACCTCTAGCGACCACACAACTTGCCAAAACTAGAACACTACCACACTCACTAGTGGTATTCTAACTGAGTATGGATGGTAAACAACCATTTCAAACTACAGAAACATCATGAGGTCTAACTTTGCCACCATGGAATGTTTCTAAGCAAGACTCTTCTTGAGATTCCACCCTGTGCTGCCTGATTTTTCCTTTCACCGGAAGGAAAACTTGTTTTCACTATCACAGACACACCACATCCATTGCCTAATATAGTCAATACGAGTATGAATGGTATTAGTCCATACCAAGAACAACTTCATAAGGCCTCAATGCCACGACTAATAGATCCCAACCACAAATATCACCTCCAAGAGTCAGGTCACACTATCAGCACCAGTTTGTGATCAATAGGTCTCCTCTAGAAGGAGTCTCTAAGCGTGAGGGTCAAGTCCATGGTCCAACCGAAACCTCAAAGTCTCAAACAAAACTCATGAAAAAAGGAGAACTAATAGCACATGTGTCTATTTAAAAGGGGAATACAAAATAAAATACACAGATCATACCTCAAGTCTCTCATAGAGCTTCTTGGTCATAATCCATGACTGCATGCAGCTATCCTCGCCCTCGCCCTCCAGCTCACTGAGCCTGGTGCGAACCACCTCCTGCTGCTCATCTAGCTCCTCTGCCTCATGTTCCGACCTGCATAACTTCATGATCCAAGTGTTGTATCTAATAAGGAGGCACATTTGAAGGCGCCCTCTCACCAGCATGGTGGGTCAGACAATCTCTAGTGAGATTCCCCTAACTATTTAAAGCATAACACTGACTCTCCTACAGCTAATCTGCTCCTTGGTGCTGCTCCTGCACCACAAACCCACATGTCTATGTTCAGGCATGGGTATGCCTCCTACGCCGCGATCCTATCGCCTATCGTTTTCTAGCTCCAATAGATGCCTCTACCTCGTGACCTCTGTTTTAGGTCACATACATATGCTCCTCTTCCAGGTATCTCTCAACCACTAGGGCTTGCTTCAGCACCCCAACATATGTCAGAATGCTAAGGGGTATCACTGATGCGCTGATCTCCTGGCCTAATCCCCAATCGAAGTTCTGGGACCTAAAATAAGGGTCCTACACCATATCTGTAGAGTAGCGAGGAAGATATGTGAATCTCACTGAGTATTCTGCTACCGTCATGCTTCCCTTCCGTAGGTGCAACAATTCCTATATATGCACAAAGCGTAAAGTCACTGGAAATAACTCCTCCCTAAAGAGGCGCTCAAATTCAATATAGGTGAGGGTCACCTCATTGTGCGTATAGATCACTAAGCTCCACCATCATCCCGATGAGCCCTGTAGAAGGCTCATAGCTAGTACTACCATCTGGTCGAGAGGTGTCCTCACTAATTGGAAGACTCGTGTAACCACCTCAAGCCAATCCTTAGCTACCTGAGGATCTATCTCGCCTCGGAAACTGGGAGGTATCTGACTTTGTAACTCATATAATGCACTCAGCCTACAAGCATCCTCTACTGGTAGCACTGATAGCAACTGCTAATCGACGGGTGGTTGTATCATTGGTGCACCACCCAGAGGTAATGCCACAGATTCAGTGCCCTGCACTGAAGCCTCCACTCAGGGTGAATCATCATCATGATCATGTTGTAGAATCCTATATGGCTATCATCGTGGTGACATCCTAAAATATATCAAGATGAACCATGATTAATGAGTATATCTGGAGAGATGACTCAAGAAGTACATGGAAAGCACAATCATTCCTACATGATACATGTACCCTTTATTTCCCTGCAACCAGTGCTTCCATGTGCCGAGTTGGAAAGAAGGTTTCCAGAGTCCTAGTGTATGGATATGTCATCCGTCATACCAACACTAGAGTCCCTGGCCTGAAATCCAAACTCGAAACACTTAACATTATTGCCCAAAACCAAAAACAACAGACCCCCGATCTTTGAGGTATAACCAACCACCTTTGATACCAATTTGTCACGACCCGTCCCTCGGGGCCCATGTCATGACTACCCCAAGATCGCCTACCAAATTCCACGGTCTAGTGACTAACACAAAAGGAATTATTCCACAAGTGGGAGGAATTCACCTGAGTACCTGTACACACACACACAACTCTTAGCCAAAGGTACTAGAAAGTAAAGCTAAGGAAACCATGCATGCAATCCACTAAGTAAAACACAACCAGATTACAATATAAAGTAAATTACAGGGTGGAAACCCGAGCCATTATACAATCCCACCAAAAGAAAAACAATACAAAAGTAAAACTCCAAGTCACTGAAGCTCATTTGTCGAGAAGCCTACCCAGGGGGTAGGTGAAAGGTAGCTGCTTGAAGATGTAAAAGTACACCTCGTCTGTCTGATCTCACTGAACACTACCATGTCTTATTCCTCCCTGGAATCCATTAAATCATTGGTCATCTTCACAAGACATGACACATGTGGGCAAATCCTGTGTAGGGGTGAGTAAAACAATACTCAATAGGGGACCCCAAAACCAAAAAGGTAAAGCACAAGAGAAAAACCACAAAGGAATTCACAGTCAGATCTACTAAGGTATATGCCCATACATATACCATGAAAATCTAGATATACTCATCTTAGCCACTAATAAGCATAATTTCCAACCTTATATCCAGTACTAGGATTCTCATAGAAGGCTCAAGGTGTAACACATAAACCAGGTGTATATGCTCCATGAGCTCGCCATCCCTGATGGCACCTGTCTGAGGGATACACTCCATCAGGTATAATCCTACCATTCCTAATGGTATGTCCGAGAGAATGTGCTCCATATGAAAAATTATACTAGGTCCAACTCTAGTGCCTAACACTAGAGGTCTAGTCATCATATCCTTGCGCCTGATGCAAGACTAAGGAAACCCAAGTGAAGAGCCCCTCCCTCACCACTGTACACATAAGAGGGATCCATGCTCCTAACCATCTTGAGAAACCTATGTCACTCCTGTAAGGAGTGTCCCACACCCTAGTCCATCAAGGGAGAACTAGCTTATATCTAGTCATTGATTTCATCAAGTGGATGGTCCCACTCCTCGCTACTGTATCCGATAGCCGAGGGAGCTCCATCTCTAATCGAGGACCTGCACCCTACCCAGTAGGGGAGTACTACTTAGTGATTAGAGGACCCGCGCCTTGTTATAACAGGGGAGTATAGACTCTGTTAGTTCATATGTGGAGGACCCATGCCCTGGTACAATAGGGGAGTACCGACTCATATAATAGAGGACTCACACCCTACCCGATAGGGGAGTACCAACTCTATTCAATCACGTGTGGAGGACCCACACTCTGAAATAGTAGGGAAGTACTGAATCTATTAGTTTGTTTTCTATAGGGGACCTGCACCCTAGTACGTTAGGGGAGTACCAACCCCAAGCTAGAGGACCCACTCCCTGGCACAGCAGGGGAGTACCGACTCTGCCGTAGCACTGCTTAAGGAGGACCCACACCCTAGAATAGTAGGGGAGTACTGAATCCTACGATAGAGGACCCAATCCCTACCTGGTAGGGGAGTACCGAATATATATGGTTTAGGTATGGAGGAATCATTCCCTAGTCCAATAGGGGAGTACCAACTCCAAGGATAGAGGACCTGCTCCCTGGAACGATAAGGGAGTACCGACTCTTCCTTTAAAAAATTCTCTGAGAACCCACGCCCTAAAATGCGGGGAGTCCCATCTCTACCAAAGAAGAGGGATATGGAGTACCTTCTCCTTGAGTCATCATGGGAGTAACCATCCTAACATTTCATCATAAGAATCACCTCGATTCTACCCAAAGTTTTCCCATACTAAGAGAGACTACTCTTCAAACCAAAGAGGTCGTCCTATAACTTTCTCAAAAACTCACTTAGAGTATCTCAAAAGGACCATATCTTCCCAAGGGTCCCAATGTTGTAGAAGTCTCATCAAACAGATGCTCCGTTTTGAAATTTATGAGCATTTTTGTGAAATGAGGGCCAGTTGGGTCCGAGTCCAGTCTGACCAGGTCGGACCGACCCGACCCAACTGGGCCTAGCCCAAACCGGATGGTCTTGGATCGAACCGGATGAGCCCATCCCATTAGGCTCAGCCTGCTAATGGCCCTGACCACCTGGCTAGGAAAGGCCCACCGGTACAACCTGACCCGCATCAGAGTGGGCCGACTCCATCAACCCAGATGTGACTCTTCTGTATCCATCAAACACCAAGTGATGCCAGCTGGCGCCACCACCCTTGTCAACCGGTCCTCTCACGTAGACCGGTTCATCTGAAAAGACCCACATATTTTCCATGGGTCTAGGCCATGCTGCTATTTCCCCCCTCCACGGCGCGCCACCCCACCATCCGGAATGCAGCCAACGTCGTTACCACCAGATAGAATTTTCTGCGGACCACCGGACGTGCTCTGGTGACCCGTTCTTCGATCCGATGGGTGTTCTAGAACCCTTTGGTCATTTTGTTCACTACATGGGTCTAAAAACTCCCTTGTGATCCCTTTTGCTATAAATTGCTCAATTTCTGTCATTTAACGCATCGCTTTGGTCCACCCTCCATTGGTCATTGTCGCTCCTTCATCATGTCTTGTCCGTCCCCGATCCAAGATGTCAGATCGTTGTGCCAAGGATGGTTGCACAATGATCAACCATTCTCCAACCCATGAAGAACGCGAAGAACATAGGGGAGAAAATCACAATAATTAAACTGAGGATCGAACCTCAGATGTTTGTTCGTTCCAGCCTCAACCCGATCCATTAGAAGGATCAAGAAAACAAAACAAAAATCATCCCACAAGAACGATCAAACAACATGTCAACATGTTCATGGGTTGATCTGTGTTTTTCATTTAAAACCAAGAATGGGGGTGGATTTAATTCAAATAATATCCCTACCTGGTGTTTGGATCGTTCAAAGGCGTAGATTGAAGTTGCATCGCCACGTTGATCCTCATTCCACTAGAGTTCATTAATCATCAACTGTTGATGTCTGGTTCGATCCCTTTCATTGATCCCACCATTGTTTGCCATTCGCTAATGAATTTTTTAAGGCTTCTTAGCAAAATCCAACATCCCCCCCAACCTTCGATCCTTGTTAATCCATTAAATAGAAAATCACGATTCAGTGTTTTCTATTACACTGCCTTACAAAGTCATTACGCCTTTTCATTAATGAAACAATGTTTTGGTTTCCTTGTGTTACATTCCATTTCACTTCAACGGTTTCGAGAGTTAAATAAAATAAAATAAACAAGTTTATTTTATTTTAATTTTTTCTTAAAAGTCAAAAAACTATCTTTTTTGGTCGACCCATGTTGGTCGATGTTGAGTCCATTATTTGGTAATGTCGTCGTTTCGAACGCAACGATGCCCTCATATTTTCAATCCGAACACCCATTTAGAAGTTTCCAAAACTGTGCACCTGCGCCATTTTAATTCGCATAAAAAACTCAAAAACTAACTTTCACCCTCGACTCGTGTCGGTCAAGGTTAAGCTTCGCCTAAGGGAAACACACCCTCCTGAGCTCAATGGTACTCTCAAATTTCCAATACGAGTTACCATTTAGGAGTTATAAGGATTTGAAAATAAAATAATTGTTAATTATTTTATTTACGGCAAAAAACTAACTTCCATTATCATCCCACACTGGCTAACGTTAGGAACTTACTAGGCAAATCCCTCCATTTTGAATTTAACGGTACCCTCAAATTTTTGATCCAAGCACTCATTCAAAAGATAGAAAAAAACCCACTCACACGTTTAATTAATAAACTTTAAAAAATGTTTGAAAATCCATTCCATCCACTCCGAGTCTTAGAATTATGTACCATCTCAAAGTCTGGTCTCGTAAAAATACCATTTAAATTTGAAAAAAAATTCCATGGAATTTAAGGACATTATAAGAATAAAGGGTTTATTCATCCGAGTATGTCACCTTGGGGATCTCTAGTGTTGTTTTCCAAGAAAATTGGTGGATCGTTGTGGTTGTGCATTGATTATAGAAAGCTAAATCAGATGATGATTATTAACTGATACCCTATTCTGAGAATTGATGATCTCTTTAATCAACTGAGAGGTGATTTAGTGTTTTCGAAGATTGATCTAAGATTAGGGTATCATCAGCTGAGGGCGAGACCTTCTGATATACCACAGACTGCCTTCAGAAGCAGGTACGAGTTAAATGATTTTGTTGTTATTCTATTCAAATTGACCAATTCACCGAGAGTGTTTATGGCCCTAATGAACCAAATATTCAACCCTTATCTAGATAATTTTTTGGTTATTTTTTTATGACATCTTGTTGTAATCTAAGACTCATGATGATCATGAAAAACATCTTGACATCGTCTTGAGTACACTAAGAGATCATAGTCCATACGCTAATCTATTCAAAAATCATTTCTATATTTATAGGGTGAATTTATTGGGTCACATCATCTCTGAGGAAGGTGTGTTAGTGGACCTAGAGAAAGTACAAGTAGTTGTATCTTAGGAGCATCCAAATAATGTTTCTGATGTCCGAAGTTTTATGGGTTTGGCTGGTTATTACCAAAGGTTCATTAGAGAATTTCCCCATTTAGTATCACCACTATTGGGCTTGACCAAGAAGGGAATCAAGTTTGAGTGGTCTGTAGTATGTGAGAATATATTTCAGGAGTTTAATAAGTGGTTTAAAACCATTCTGATTTTGATCTTACCCAATCCAGGTAAGGGGTATACCTTTGTTTTGTGATGCATCCAGTGTTGGGCTTGGGGAAGTGTTAATGCAGGATGATCGGATGGTTGCGTAAGGTTCATGATAGTTGAGGCCTCATAAAATAAATTACCCTATGCACGACCTTGAGTTGAATGCAGTGGTGTACGCTTTGAAGTATTGGCAACACTACTTGTTGGGAGAATGATTTATAGTGTATAATGATCATAATATTCTAAGTATATTTTCTCCCATCATGATCTAAATATTTAGTAGTGAATATGGGTTGAATACATGCAGTATTTTGACTTTGAGTTGGTTTACACACTAAGAAAGGTAAATAGTGTTGCATATGCTTTGAGTCGGAAGACTCAAAACCAGGTAGTTTAGGAATCAAGTTTAGAGTGGAGGATAATGGAGTTATTCACTGAGATGCATCTTGAGGTGCTGGATAACCAAGGTCAGATGACCCTTGCATCCTTGGTAGTTGAGTTTTCACTTCTGAGACAGATCAAGGGGAAACAACATAAGAATTCAGAATGTTTGGTTTTATGGTAAAGTCTTAAAGGTGGAGAGTCACCTTCTGGTTGGACCATTGCTGATGATGATATTTTTTATGTTCATGGTCGTGTTGTTGTGCTAATTTGTATGTGATAAGAGCTGATGCATGAGTTCCATGCATCAAAGTGGGCAGTGCATATAGGGTTGACCAAAATGTATCATGATCTTAGTAGGTAGTTTTGATATTTAGGGATGAAGAAAGATGCTGCAGGTTTCATGGCGTGATGCCTTACCTGTCAGTAGGTGAAGACTGAACATCATCAGATGAGTGGTTTTTTGTAGCCACTACCTATTCTTGAATGGAAATTGGTTGATGTGATGATGGATTTCATGGCAGGTCTCCCCAGAAAGCCTTGTAAGAATGATTCGATTTGGGTACTAATGGATCGTTTGACTAAGGTGGATCATTTATTATTGATTCAAGAAACATTCATCGTGGATTAGTTGGGTGAGTTGTATGTTTTAGAGGAAGTATAGTTTCATGGGGTACCTCTAACTATAGTTTTGGATCGTGATCCACATTTCACACCACGCTTCTAGCAGGGATTACAGAAGGTACTTACCACCTATGTGTTTCTGAGTACGAGCTTCCGCCTACAAAATAACGGGTAGTCGGAGCATACTATTCAGGAATTAGAGAAAATGTTGAGGGATTGTGTCCTAGATTATAGTGGATCATAGGAAAAGCATCTAGCACTAGTTGAGTTATCCTACAGTAATAGTTATCAGGATATGATTCAGATGGCACTGTTTGAGGTGCTCTATGGTGGACCGTGTAGATTTCCACTATGTTGGTTAGAGTATATAGAATTAGATTTGATGGGATTGAGTCTTGTGTATAAGATATCAAAACATGTTTAGTTGATTTGAAAGCATATGGAAATGGCTCAGAGTAGGCAGAAGTCATACACAGATCGATATTGTAGGCCTCTTGAGTTTGTGGTGGGTGATGGTGTGTTTATTCAAGTGTCACCTAATTCGGGTCATCGTCAAATTCAGAAGTAGTGTAAATTGGTACCCAGGTTCGTGGGGCTATTCAAGATCATGGAGAGGATCAGACCAGTGGAATAATGATTGGATATTCCAAAAAGGTATAGTGGTATGCATGATTTTTTTCATATGTCACAGTTTCAACAGTATCACCCCAACCCATCTCATGTGATTGATATGGAGGATATTGAACTTGAGGCTGATGCGTCCTTTGAGGAGCATCTGATATGTATCATGGACTATAGATGGAAAATCCTATAGGGTAAGAGTATTCCTTTGGTTCGAGTTTTGTGGTAGCATGTAATGTTTAGGAGGAAAATTGGGAAAGGGAGTCGAATGTGTAGGTCCAATGGACCAATATTTTTTCTTCAAAAGCTCAGTGAGACTTAGAAGTGTGGCTTGAGGATGATCCGTTATAAGTTGAGGAGGTTGTAAGATCTTGTACTTCGTGGATACATGTCCTTATGTAAATTTTAGTTTAAATCACTTAATTTTGGTTGATGGAATGTTTACTAGGTGTAAGAGGAAGCTCGGGGGTGTTATGGGGGGTTTGGGACTTGAAAGAAGAGGAAACCGGGCCATCCAATGTATGTTGCACAGTTGGTGCATGGTTAGGGATAATCATCCGCCCAAACCATGCTATCCAGGAGGGGGGTGCACGGTTAAGAAAACCTATGCAGGTGGGGGGGGGAGCCAGACCAAGCAACCTTGGACAGAGGTGTTCCACATGGTTGGCGCACAGTTTATTAAACCATGAGGGTATCCCCAGGAAACCATGAAACTTAACCCCCCTTGGATAGTGGAAGGAACACGATTTTCACATGGTTTAGAAAACTGTGTAGCCAAACCATGCGCCCCATTAAGAAGTGTTAATTTACGAAACTGCCTCCTCAGGATTTTAAGTTTCTCACCCAATTTTCTCCCTATTTCTTCCTCCTCCAACTCTGGTAATGAACTCAACCTCCCAAATCTTCCCAAAGGTGGATCTCCTTTGAATATAATCAAATTTGAGTGTCGTTGGTTTCAGATCAAAGCTCCAGGTAAGTCTGAAACTCCTCTTGTTTCTCTTTTCCAGATTAAGGTTTGTGGTTTCGTTATTCTTCTTCCAAATCCCTAAAACCATATTTTTTCAAAGGATATTAGGTTTGGGATTCAAAGGGTTCTTGAATCCAAATCCAAGGTTAAGGTCAAACATGTGTTCATCTTCAAATTCGAGGTAGGTGGTCTATAAGTTATATCCCATAGTCTTGATGTTAATTTGTGCTTACATGGTCATGGGTTTTCTTCCTTCTTGTTGTGAATTTTATGTCTTTAATAATATTTGGTAAAATGGGTGGATAAATTATGAATTAAACCCATCACGACCCCCATCAGATGCGTTGAGGTTGATTGGACTGATTTAGGGCCACCCATGGGGTGTTCCGGAATTCCCAAACATGGAGATTTGTGACGTTAAGCCTAGTATTGTTTTGAGACGAAGTAGAGCCCATTATAAATGTGTTGACAAGTAGTTTAAACCATATAGGGGCACCAATGGTGGTTGGTTATAGTTTTTAGAAAGGGAATAAGGGACTGTTTAGAATGAGGTGAGAAAGGGTTAAATTGATTAATGTGAATTTTTAAAATGGACTATGAAATGCTAATGGAAATTCATAAATGGGTTAAGGCATATGAAATGATAAATTTTTTAAATGGTTTAATGCTTGGGAATTTTATAAATATGTCAAGTGAGCTAATGTATGATAATTTTTATTATGATAAATGTGTCAAGGTACAAAAAGGGAAATAGATTAAATGAGATATGCTAAGTAAATGGTAAATGTGCTAATGGGTTAAGGCTTGATAATGATTTACCTATTAAATGATTATTAAGATGTGAATGTTATGTTTATTGACTATGTATGGATTTTGATATGGTATATGTGGTAAATGGATGAATGAGAATGTGTATATGTATTGGTGGTGTGGGATAAAGGACCGAGGCTCCTCCCATGAGTCAGGTTGGACTGATTCTCTGACCCACCCCTAGAATGCATGGGTTAGGGTGTAAGGATAATGCTCTAGGACCTAATGGTTGCATTATATGAAACTACCAAGATTAATTCTCTAAGGTAAGTGTGATGTAAATGACTATGAAATGGATTTCGATAGTGAGATAGGGAACTTGAATTATTCATTATACTTGGCAACTGATTGACTTGGGCTATTCTGTAAATGATGTAAATTCCTAACCCATGAAACAAATGACAAAATCAGATAAAGTAAATATTGTTACCTAATAGCACTTGAGTTTTATTTTGTTTTTCATGCCATTTATTCAGTACTTGCATGGACTATCTGTTTAGACTAGATATTTTGTAGACATCATTGGTGGTGGCCTAATGAGTTGTAATCACACCCTGCTTGGGCCTCCATTGGGTAACAAAGCAAGTTTCATGGTTGCAGATCAGGATAAGGGCAAGGGCCCTATTCTAGGGAGTTGAGTTGGGATTGGGATGTGCATGGATGAGGATCTAGATTTGGAGTCAGGACTCATTTTGGGGATTTAGTTGTTTATATTTATTTTGGGTTTCCTTCACTTTTGGAACTATTAGCATGACATGACATGTTTACTCTTTGGATGCGGTTTATACCATGTTTGGGATTTTTTTTAATAATGAATGTTTCTGGTTATTTTTTTTTATTTCTTTTATTTTATATGTTATCTGATGTGGAAGACTCTTATAGAGAGAGTATAGTCTCCCCACATGATCCATTAGACCCTCTCTTCTAGTCGGCAACCTCTGGCATACAGGGAGGCGCGCTTGAGGTCATGTGGTGACCTAGCTTGGGGCACCGGTTAGTGACTTTCGGGTCAAGGATGTTACACCACAGGGGGGAGTACATGAGAAGCGAGGGGAAAAATCCTTGTTTCGAGATCAATGATAGATAAAAAATCTAAATATGACACTCTGTTTAAAATATATATCCAAATGAATATGTGCAAATATATTGATATTTAATTAATAATATTAAATATTAATGATTCCATGAAAACTTGAATGGTTTGGAAATCCACCAAACTCATATCCTAGGGTAAACACCCTATTCTAGGACCAACAGAGTGGTCATAAAAATTATACGAGGTCATTTTTTAGGGTAAAATTACTATTTTACCCCTTATAAGCATTTAAAAGTAAATATTCACATTTATGCTCAATTTCTAGTCCATAAAAACATAGGTTGTTATAATAACATTGAAAAAAATATGAATATCTGGATATATATATGTAAGAAAAGTGTTTCCTCTTAAAAAGTGTTAATTATACTCAAGCTATAAAAGGATTTGGTTCCATCTTCATAAAACACATGTATCTCTATACATATACCCACCAGTCTACATCACATGAAAACATGCATTCTCATATTTTCCCTTCATCCAAGATATCAAGTTACCATAGGAAAAAAAACTTGTCAATCCCATATAGAAAACTCATCTATTCTTGATTCTTAGAGTGTAGATTAATCTGATCAGTGGACACATCACATATCATTCATCTTTATGGATAACCACATCACATGTCCCTTATCTAGATAGATATATAATATATAGGTGTGGATACACACTCCCACAATATATCTTAATTGAGGGCCCATATGTCATACTTATTATACAAGAGGAAAAATATCATCCTGGTTATTCTCTAACTGACAATAATATTAGCAGCACAACCAACCACCCCCATATTATCCAAGTAAATATGTATAATTGTGTAAGTAGGGCATCAAAGTATGAATATTATCATGCTAGGTATCTCTAAAACCATAGATAATTGGGAGTCAAATATGATCCATGCACCATTATTATACTAAATACATGAGTAAAACACTCCATGTGGTATGCCTAATAGGTTATCCAGTGCACACAAAGAATATTATTCTTTGTTTTGTTCCTCATGAGCATATTATGTATCTCTATAAAAGAATCTTGATTATGATAAGATTAACATTTCATCATAACCTATAATACTCCATGATGAACATCAGTTAAAGATAAACTAAAATATATACTTTGAGAGTTCAATTGTCATTACACTTTATGAAATGTATATCTATATATACATTTATGCAACCAACAAGAAATAATGATAAAGTGAAGATTAATTTTTTAATAGGATAAATTTTTAATATTATTAAACTCTTTAAGAATATTTAACAAACCTAACTCAAAGATTATTTTATCATATCATATATAAAAAACTTCCAGATCAGCCTTATGTTTGTTTCACATTCTAGGTTTTGTTAAATCATTACATCATATGTAATTCATGTCACATATCTATGTGAATATCTAATAAAAATCTCACACTCTACTCTTTAGTGTGAAACATATATGAAGTAAGATAGTTTGAATAATGGTGAGACTTAGGAATCACATTCCTAACTATTCAACTACATGAACATATTCAAATCTCCCAACTTCACAACATCAAATGTTATGATGTCAACTTCTATTATCTACTTATAACCTTTTAAGTTCATCATAATTATCCTTGGAACTCTATTCCATCAAACATTTTTTCCTTGGAATAATGTAACTACTTATATTATTGTTTATTAAGATATCCTAAACTCTTTTATGATACTAAGTGTAATTCAATTTTCATTTTGATTGGTATAATCATTCAAGAAATAGCATCTTTCACTTTTTATGATAACTAAATGCAACTATTTAATTTTTTCTTTACCATCACACATCCTAAAATCTTTAGGATATTGAGTGGAAATCACTTTAAGTTTAGATTGATGTAATCCATTATTTGTTAACTTTTTATATCTTTTAGTCCAAACATACTCCCACTGGACTCTTAGATATTGCATTCCTGTAAGAATATCTTTATAAGATACACAAACCCTTTTATGTTCTAGGAATAAAACTTATTTTCTTTTTATTAGGATATTTAACAAATAAACTATTGTTTCTATATCATATATGGTATTCTATGTGTTTAGAATATTTTCATTTGAAAATAAAAATTTATTAAAATATACCATCGATGGGTGGTAGGAATACATTCCCTCATATTTAAAAAAATATTTGGATAAATATTTTATCTTGGATAAATTTTTTTATCCATATCTTCTTCTCAAAACATGTTATAAAAATTAATGAATCATAAACCATGTATATGAATTTAATCATATCACACTTATTTACAACAACTCTTTGTTATCAAACAAATTCTCTTATCACATAAGATAAATTAGATGAAGATACAACTTTTTTACTTAGATTCATCCAATATTGATAAAATCCTCTACATTAAAATCCTTGATATAGTGACTATTTAATTCATATCATGAGTATAAACTACAAGCTCAAAAAATTATTCCTTTTATTTTGAACTCTTGTATATTTACAACACTTTGTAAAATATACATTTGGTATCACATACCTTTCAAAATCAAATAATTAATTTCTATAAAATCCATACCTGACATGGAAATTCCATTAAGTTCCATACAAACTCCTTCAAGTATATAATAGATATTCCAATCATATCGAATTATTACTCTTCCTTCCTAAAAACCCCAGGGTTCAATGACCTTGATTGGATTCTTGAATAAATATTGTTAAAATATATAAACCAACTTTCTTATTCTGGTTTGAACTTTTACTAACTTGTATTGTCTATACAGTACTTTAGAACCTAAACACCATATTCCCAGTTCATATATATTCCCAAAACATTGAGAATATTAGGTAAACATTATTTGTATTCAATAATATTGTCATAACATTTCCATATATGACAATATGATAAATTCCCTAACCAGAACAACCCACTTTTAGCCTCCCCTTAAATCATATTATAGAATTAAACAGATCATAAACCATGTATATTAAAAACACCCATCTCATTTCATTAAATAAAAATTGTTTACTTTCTCTTTTCAAAAGAAAAATGAGAAAAATGATACACATCTTATGAAAATTTTATCAAGCCTGAAGCATATGAGTTATCAATGAAAAAAATCCTTTACTCCATTACTTGAAATTAAACTTCAAGCTATAATCTTAAATTATTTCTCATATTCTAAACTTTCAGTATATTTAAATTTTTTTAATACATACAGTATATATCATATATTAATCAGAATAATATAATTGAATTCTATAACCAATAAAGTTTTAAGGAAACATTTAGTTTCATAGAGTCATCGATATATTCAATCATACTAAACAACATTTGACATGCCCAATCATACTGAGTATATGAGACAAAAATTCCTTAAATAATTGACATACCCAATCATATTGAGTATATTAGTGGATACTAAGATTCCTTTGGTTATTTCACATCTAATGAATTTTAAACCTTGAATGAACCACTCTATGCTTCCATAAGCATCGAGATTCACTTGTTGAAAAATTTTATCACTTGGTTACTCAGAAATATGTATTGATCCAACACATAAAATATTTCTTGTTCTTTAATTTTTTTTAAAGATGCCAGTCCAACTTAATAACTTTTCTTAAGTTATCAATCTAGGTATTTTCTTACATCATTCCACTCCTTCTAAGGATTAATTCCAAAGTTAGGTTGGATGATGATCTTATTTTTCTAAAATAGAAGCTTTTATTAGATGAGTATCATGTTTTATAACCACTTAATAAATAATTTTATTAAATAGAACTCACTAAAATTATGACTCCTTTTTAAAATCAATCATATCCATTAATCTTCCAAGATCTACATTTCGTAAAGCTCTAGGTCACTTTGGTGTTTCTCCCACTAATTAACTATTTAGGTAGGGTATTATCCCAATAACAACAGTTGTGTCTCTTTGATATTCAAGTGGGAAACTCTTTGTTCAATCTATCATATGGATACAACTAACTCTATTCTTCTAATAACCTAATCATATTAGGGTATCTCAACTAGTGTAACCCACAAAAAGTACTAAGAACGAGCTAACAAAGGACAATACAAGGGCACCCAGCTTTAACATAACCCACCTAAGGATAACCCAAAGTTACCTATCCTTTCTTGTATTACACAAGATAATCCCGGGGCACCCAAATTTAGCATGTCCTACCCGGTTGTATGATCAAGGTTTTGAAAAATGTTGTTTTGGAAGGAATCTAACACTTATTATTTGAAGGTGATTTAACCTCACCATCTCATGTCATGTTATTCCCTTTTATTTATGCATGTTTTTAGTTATTTAGTTTGGAATCCTATTCCCTCTTCCAAATCAATGTATTCAAACCATATTGACATGTAACTCTTTACAAAACCCCCAAGTTTGTGTTATTTACCCAAAAATAGATGTCAAGTATATTAATACATATCTGAATGAATCATATGAATAAGGTACATGAACACTTTATATAAGGAATAGAGTTATATGAAATTGGTAGTCTTCACATGAGTAATCTCAGAGCGATAAATAGGCAACACCATTAACTTCCCTAGACAAGGAACATGCCTCCAAGTAAGTAGGTAGTCCACCCCCAAGTCCCTTTACTTGAGGATACTTTACTTAAGAGATAATCCAATTCATCATAATTCTAACACATAATATTCATAGACTATATTCAACAACTAAATTCAAGTTTATAACGTCAATTAAAAATAGAGTTCACAGTAGATGAAAAACTAACTTCATTGTCATACCTAGCATGTAATGCAAGGATTTATCTTAGAAGAATTTTAACAATTAAACTAAAGCATACACAATATTAAAATTTCATAAACAATTTACTAAACATGAACACATCAGGGGATAAATCATAAATAAATGAATAATTCAAATATTTAAACATGAGATAAATCATTATGAACAATTCACAAATAAAATATAACTATAAAACTTTTTATAATTTCAGCTTTACCATTACGAACATTCCATAATTTTGAATTTAAACCCTTTTATATTCATTTCAATCAGAACTATTTAATATCCTTTATTATATGATATTTTAATTTTAAATATATGATATTTTATGAATTATAAACAATTTGTATTATTGTATTTTCTAATATCATATACTTAATAATTATTTAAACCTTGATCACATCATTCATCAAAACACTTTTTATGTGACTTAAATAATATCAAAATAAGGCCCCTTTAATTAATTATAAACCTTTTATAATTACTAAACCTTTTATTAATTAATAAATATCCCCAAAATACCTTTTATAATGATTTATAAACATTTTATAAACCATTTAAATCATTTTATAAGTTAATTTTTTTAATTTTTTTTAAAATAATTATGTTTACCCTTATGTATAGAGCTATTCCTATATAAGGGTAAAGCCTTCTACCCTTACACAGGACATTTGGAAGCCATTGTGTAAAGGTATTTCACTAATTTACATTATGTAGCATGTTATTATTAAAATGAATAAAGGTAATAGTGTGTTTACCTTTATATAGGCCATTTTCATAATGGTTACCTAAGAATTATAAATCCCATGTAAAGGTAACAAATCCACTACCTTTACGCAATTCCTTTTAAAAATGCATAATACACATGTTTTAAAACACTGCATAACCTTTACACACTAATAGAAAAACCATGATTTACCTTATGTGAACCCCTTCATGTAAAGTTAAGTCACAAGTTACCTTTACATGACCACTCACATATAGGTATCACCTTGGTAACCATTATGTGTAAAGGTAGGTTGAGGCACCCCTTACATAGATTAAGCCACGTAAGGGTATGGCGAGATGAACCTTACACAAACCAATATATGTAAGGGTAAAGACTTGGTTAAACTTACACATCCCAGTTGTGTAAAGGTAACACCTCAGTTACCTTTATGTAGCCCAACTATATAAGGGTAAACCGTTTTTTTAGATTTTTGAAAAAAAACTGAAAAAATGCTCCGTTTTATTTTCTTCTTCATCTCAACACAAGTTTTCATAGATCTAAAACATGTAATCCACCTGATACCATTGAAGGATTTCAAATTAATCTAATAAAAATTAGTTGAAGTTGTGGAAAAAAGTTAAACCCTTGTCTGAGGATCTTCTATGCAAGAAATATGAAACTGTGTATAAAACTAAAATGAAGAAATGTTCTAAATCATGCATACCATACACTGTAGGGAATTTGAAACATATTCAAACAAAATCACATGGGGTTTGATAAATATCACCAAGGGAATCTAAAATACATCCCCTCTCTATATAGTATCCATGCTCTACTATAGATTTGACCTTTAATAGTTGTTGATTTTATCAGTGCTTGTAAAAAAGTGTTGATAAAGGCCCCCCTTTATTAGTGATAATAAAAAAGCATTGATAAAGGGGGGACCTTTATCAGTGCTACAAAAAAGTGATAATAAAGGGCATATTTCATAAAAAAACTACCTTTCATTAAAAATAATAAATTAATATATAAAAATATTTAAATTGATATAAATATAATATATATTGTTTGAATATGTTTTAAATAAGACTAAATAGGCATTTACACTTAATTTATAAGTGATTTAGTGAAAATGGATTATAAAATAATTAAAACATATTATAAATTAATAATTTTCTAATTATTATGGAGTAGTAGTCATTTAATATCATTTTAATGACAAAAAAGTTAAATGAATTAATAATCAGTTTAAGAAAAGTTGAAAACATGACTTGAACTTTAAACAACCATAACTTTTGATATGGGTATCCGTTTGAGTTTTACCACATATAAAATCAAATCCTAGAATGATCTATATGCACTAGTGTCCCAAGGGAACCCCAATCATGTTTTTTGAGGCCAAAAAAGTCTGATAAGGCCTCCAAAATTGAGTTTTTAGTCGGGGTATCCCAATTTTTTAACATTCGATGGAATTTTAGCCTCATTTAAGGGGGTATTATTGTATTTTTTCAGTGGAGGATAAATTTATTCCCTGGTATTATATTCATATTGATATTATGGTTTTGAAGTTTTATCAATATTCATAATGTATTTTGATTTATAATTAAATATATTCATATTTTCTTATATTTACTTATAAAAAATCACTTATATAAATACATATATCAACATATTTATGTAAAAATATATTTTTAAATATATAAAATAAATATTTATTATTCATTTTTTAAAGTGAAAAAATTATCCATTTTGTTTACCTTATACAAATTCATTAATACATGTGTATTAATAAACAAATATATATTTATATTATATTCTAGTATATGTAAATGAATATTAGTATATAACATATTTAAATAAATATAACTATACATATATCACATACATAAACATATATTTTATAAATTTATTTAAAAATAATTAAATAAATATATGAATAAAAAATATGCATGTAAATATATATATAAATAAATAGAAATATAAAAAAAGATATAATAAAATAAGATGATGTAGTGGTAAAGGCGTTCAAATCCTAAAGGGATGGTCTAAGGTTCAAATCTAGGAATACACATGAGGGATAAAATTTCCTAAAGTGCTGTTAAAGGGTGAGGGAGCGCTGTTAAAGGGGGCATGTGAGTGCGTGAAAAACAATAATAAGGGGAAGCACTGATAAAGGGGTGGTGCAGAGAGTACCCCCAAAAAAAATCCCCCCCTTTATCAGCGCTTTTTGCGAGTGCTAATAAAGGTTGAATTTTAACAGCACTTTGGTAGATATCGCTTTTCAAGCCCTATTAAATCCCAAAACTAGTGCTGTTAAAAGTGTGTTTTGTAGTAGTGATGGGTCGAGAAAATGATCTGATGTTAGAATGGGATCCAATTTTTCTCTACGGTCTGCTAGAGTCTCTAACGAAAAGAATAGGAAGGAAGAGATCTTCTGGTGATGGAGAGTTTTGACCTAGATTCACATGATCATCCACACCCACTACCATCATATGGAAATGGTTTATATAGTCCGTAAAAGACACTATTTGATTGTTATTTCATTTAATCATGTGTTTATAACACATGAGTAAATTCCACGACTAGTGCATTCATCTCATGAATACAAACTCCATTATTGAATCACATCTCATGTAACATATTAATAAATGATATATTTAAATGAGTTTGAATCAATAAAATACTGACACATTTAATATTCGATCACTCATTTGATTTAAGGAAGTGGAATTCATGAAATCTTATTTCATGTATGCATATTAATATACCATAAAATTGATATCTCCATGCACCATATAATAGATATTGCTTTAGGTCATATCTCTTTCATATACTTCCATCCTACGTCATTGGGGAGGATCATCACAATATTTTATTTCATCAAAAGTAAAAGATGTTACAATCACTATGATTTGGCAGCCATTTAGATCACTAACTCAAGTAATCACATGATGATAATCGACAATTCAACACATGTTCCCACCCACCTTTTATAGTGGGTCCTAGCTATTCAACCAGTTACACTACCCCCCTATATTTGCGGTGATCCATCCATTGTACTGGACGATTGCCATTTCCTTATAGCATCTCCATGGTTTGATCACCAATCACTAGTAAATAAATCGTGCACCATCATCTCACCCATTTTCCACAAACCCTAATGGAAGTGATTCAAACAAAGATGTATCCATATTCTGGTTATCTAACATTATCACATCATTGAGAATCTAGTGAACTAACTCCACTACCACATGCATGAATCCATCAGAAATTTGCAACTTCTGACCACATCATAACTAACCCACTGAAGCCTGCTGCTTCTACCTCTACAAGACTGAAGGGTCTACCATATTTTCTTCTTTTGGTAAACTGACTCTATCACTTAAAGAGACTTAAAAATCCCAATAATATCCTACTTTAATACCAATTCAAGGACTCCACAATTTCCTCCAACACTTTGGTAAATAGAAATTCCCTTCAGCTTCCGCTACGTACAATACTCCTCCTTTCCCTTCCATCCACCCAAGCCTGACTTAGGCATAATATTTCCTTAGAATATTCTTGAATAAATCCTTGGTGAACATTTTTGATGAATTTTCCCTTCATATATATTACACAACTCCAACTCTCCATCTTTTAGAAATTTATAAATAAAGTGGTACTTTAGGTCGATGTATTTTATCATCATAAGGAATATCATATTTTTAGCCAAGTAGATCACACTTTGTCTACTACAGTAAAGTATTCAAATTTCTTGGTTGTATCCTAGACCATCAATCAAACGCCTAAACCATAATATTTCCTTGTTTTCTTGCACTTCTTCAATATACTCTACTTTCATTGTAGAAAGTGTTATCACCAGTTGTAACCTCAACATCCAACTGATAGCAGTTCCACTAAAAATGAAAAAATATCAAGATGTTATCTTCCATGATTCTGAGTCATCCACAAAGTTTGTGTACCCTAGAAGTGAATCTTCTCTAAAACAAATAGTATCATCTTCTATTCCTTTGAATTACCTGATAACCCACTTTACTACTTCCCAATGATCATTCCTTAGATTCACCATATATCGACTAACCACTCCCATTGTATGTGAAATGATTGACTGAGTGCACATCATGGAATACATGATACTCCATACTATTAATGAATATGGAACTCTCAGTATGTTATTAAACTCTTCTTATGTTTATGGTCCTTGTTCCTTTGAAATTTTAAAGTGACTAACAAGAGGTGTTGAGATATACTTACATCTGCTCATTCCAAACCTTTTAAAAATATTTTAGATGTAGTATTTATGTGATACAACAAAAATTTTAGTCTTCCTATCTCACTCAATACTCATAAACAAGATCTTATTTTCTTTATCAAGATCTTTCATTTAAAAATTTATTGACAAGTACCTCTTTATCCCTTGAATCCATTGAATTGAAAATACCACTGGAAGCATATCATCTACGTACAATAACAAAATGATGAAGTCCCCATTACTATATTCTTACCAACAAAAAAAAAGGTTTGAATTTATTTAATTAAAACCTTTCTTCTCCATGAATGATTTTAATTTCTAGTTCCACTACCTTGGTGATTATTTTAAACCATAGAGACTCCTTTGAATCTTACACTCAAATTCCTGATTCCACTTATCCACAAAACTAAAATGTTTATTTATATAGGTTTATTACTCTATATCCCCTTGAAGAAAATTAATCTTTACATCTATTTATTCTAGATTTAATCCCATTAAATAAACAAAAATAATCATGGTTTGAATGGTACTATTCTTAACTATCAGAGAAAATATTTTAGAGAAATTTATTCCCTCCTATTGTAAAAACCCTTTCACAACCAACCTTTACTTATACCTTATTATTCCACCAACTTCTTCTTTTAACTAGAATACCCACTTTTTTTCAATTTACCTCTTTATGGGTGGTAGTTTAACTATCTCCCATGTGTTTTTCACATGGAGTGAATCTAACTCATCCTTCATAGCCAACTCAAAATTATTGAAATCTATGAGGTTTTTTTCTTATTTTGGAATTTATGGTTCTCCTGCATCTATTAAAAGTAATAAGTTCAGGTTATATCCATACCTCTACATTGACCATATAACCCTTTCTGACCTCCATAATTATACATGTAGTTTTTCTCTCTATCTAGAACTGAAATATCCATGATTTCATCCTCTGAAACTCTATAATGAGATTCACCAGTTTTAGAGATTTTAGGTATATCTTTCATTGGTATCATTATAAAACTTCTTGTATCACCCTATGAACATTGATCTAGAATTTATGAACTTATAGTATATTCATATCCATTTAAATTATTCAAAATTTGAGCTCCTATAGATCCATAATTTATATTAACTTGGATTCAAGTTGATTCTTTCCATTTAACCTCTTTCTCTACCAAGTTTTTATAATACACCATGTCTAGACATGTTATGAAATTAAAAATGAGTTTGATTTTTTGTTTTAGTATACAATATGTTCTGATAATCAGAATTTGTAATGGAATTTAGAGAGTTTTAACATCTTAAAAAGGTGTTTTTATATGAGGAAAGAGGATTGGTTGGCATCAAGGATGTATGGGTGAGTGTCAGAACAAAGGCCAGTGGGTTGAGTAGTATCCCATCAAACTACCCAGGCTCACCAAAAAACTGGTGATATACTAGCTAGCCAATTGTGTTGGATGGGATTTTATTTAGTGGGGGATGTTTGGTCTTTTGGTGTCATCCCCCTTGGGATTTACTAAACATAGGAGGCCTGGGGAGAGTTATTCAGCTGAATTATCTCCATCTCATTCCTCTATTGTTTACTCTGGATTCAAGGGTGTTTTTGGGTGAATTTCCACTATAGATTCAAGGTATGATCTCTTTTTATATTCCATTATAAATCACTCCTTCATACCCCTTTATTTTTAGGAAATTTCATTTAGGAATTTGGGGATTATTTCACAAGATCATTGTGAAATCATCTAAGATTCATGAGGATTTCACTCATCTTATTTAAAGGACATCCTAAGACCATGTATTCATATTGTTATCTAACATTTCGTTGAAGTAACAAAGGTATGTTGAGAACCTTCCAAGTGTATTTGGTCTTAGTTTTAGTGTGGCAAGAGTATACTGTTTTATGGTGCATCGAGAGTGAACCTCACCCCATGGATTGAGGTTTTGGAGAGAGGTTATGGCTCAGGTCTCATGGTGATGGGAAATGGTTGTGTGGTCTTGGTTGGGTCTTGAAAGGGATGGTCAAACTATAAATTAAAGAAGGAAAAGGCTTCAAATGAGGTAGGTGGTCTCTATGCATTTCCCTATGTTACGCATAGTTTTATTTATCTATTCAATATGGCATGTGATATGTGGTATCACCACTAATAAAATATGACCTTCTTCAGTTAATCAAACTATTTAATAAATATTAAATAAATTTTTTAGATTTAAAACAAAATGTATAATAATGATATGAGTAAGATGTCAAGGACCCTGGTGGGCCCTTGAGCATTGACTAGACATCTTGGTCATCGATAGATAGGAATATAATTATAATCATGTACCTTGTGATACATAAACCCCATGAGAGGTTCCTAATAAATAATTATGTGAACATAGTGGACCTGATAGGTGAAAAAATACCCCTTGGTTAGGGATGAGTTATGAATTGTTATAATTGGACATAATTGGCCTTATGGAATTGAATATGCCTTAGATCCTTTGAGATAGATGAGAAGAGCATAAGATGAATAGACATAGATGGCCCAAATTGGTGACTTAGGATTTTATCTGGGTTGGGAGTGATGATGGACTAGTTAGGGTCAACCTTGGGAATCACCTTAGATTCAAGGATTTGGATGGATAAGACTTGTGTGGTTGGAGAAGTTGCATTGTGTTTGGGTTGAAACTAAGGAATGTGTTACCCCTAGGAAAGGTATTTGTTAGTGATTAATTGATTTTCTTGAGGATTATTAAAGCATATCTTAAGATTATATACATGAGTTAAATGTTGAACTCTTAATTAATTAAATTGGTTGAGTGTGTGATTATTTATATATGGTTGTGGGATCATGGATATAGTTTCATGGATCTGATGTTAGCATTATTTATATATGGCTAGGGGAACATGGATGTAGTTACTTGGATTTAGTTTTCCATTATTTATATGTGGTTGGGGGACCATGGATGTAGTTCCATGGATATGGTGTGCCTATTATTTGTATATATGGTTAGGGGACTATGGACATAGTTACATGGATTTGGTGTGATCATTATATATAGATGGGGTACTTTTAACATAGTTACTTAGATCTAGTGTTCCCATTATTGTATATATATGTTTGTAGGATTCCATGCACATGGTTCTAGGATCTGTCATATGCATATGCATAAATATTAACAATTGACTTGATAACATTGGACACACTCTTTGGGATTGTGAGTAGGGGACGTGACCCTTGCATAATATTTATAGCTCACTTTGATCACCTTGGACATTCTCCTTTAGATTGTGGGTATGGGAGGTAACCCCCACAAGGTTTGTGCTGTTATGGGATTTATCCTCGAAGTCGCGAGGACACTGTTTGGGGATTCCATGGATTTGGAGCTCAAATTATACTATTTGGGATGTTGTGGGTTTTATCCTTAGTGTCATGAGTATTTATATTTAGGGATGACATGGATTTGGATCACATGGAGATTTGGGTTGTCATGTTCATGTGACATGCTCAGAGAAATCCGACATTAACTAAATCAGGTAGGGTTGATCTTGAGTGCCGCGTTAGACTTTGGGGATCAATGATTGTATTTATTTATTTCCCATAGTTATTTATTTATTTTTATAATCATGTAACATGCACATATCACTACATTTACTAGTTATGTATGATACTATGTTAGTGGATCCCTATCGAGTTATGTACTCACACCTTGCTTGGGCGACCATTTAAATTAGGCACCCAAGAAACCTTCATTATTCATTGGTTCAGGTTGGGAAGAGGCTCAAGTTTGGATCATCTAAATAGATAAATTGGTTAAGATTGGAGAATGGGATGAGGTGAGTCTTAGGTATGCAGTAGAGCCTCAGTAAATTTAATTTATCTCTTTTATCTTAAATATATATGATCATCCCAGTGGGTGACCAGTTGATCTGTTTTTATATATGATTATGTCCATTTATTATTGATGGTTTCTACTTATTTATTATGTACTCTGTTGATGTTTATTATTGTGTATGATATTTAGTTTATTTCTATTGTTATTTATACTATGATAAGAGGTTATTGTCTCTTAGCTATCACATATTAGACCCTCACTCATAGTTGGTAGCCTTTGACATATGAGGAGGCATGCATGAGTTCATATGGCGGCCTGATCTAGTTACTATAGAGTAAAACAGGGTGAGGACATTACAAAGTGGTATCAGAGAATTTATTTTCTTGTCTTACTATTTGGTGAGTTGATAGGCTATTGATATAAGAATGTGTTAGAGATTGTGATGGATATCAGACTGGTGTTTCAGAAACACCATTCCCAATAAGAAGTATAGGTTACTAGGGTATTGGGAATTATCTTCTTGGTATTCGATGTTACAGCTATATGATTTCACCTCATGTGACACACTTAGATTTTAAGGTTTATGATTCATTATGGATTTTTTATATTAGTCTGTAATAGAAAGAGGCATATCAAGAATCATTCTTAGCATGTAGGATTCATATTAAATATGTTTCCTTGTGTGTGTTGATTTTAATGATGATAGGGTCCAACTGTTTAAGGTGTCAACAATGACTTACATGGAGTTTTTTCATATAATTTCATGGTGAAATTATACTTAACTGGACCATGATATATTTCCTTATAATGATAGGTCATGTGGATTCTATAGAGGGATATTCCTTAATGGTGATGACATAGATCCTTAGTGCACCGGAGGTGCAGGGAACCCTAATTTCCACATAACTTATGGTGAAATTCTACTTAAGTAGACCCGGTGTTTATGGATTCTTTCATGTTGATCATGGTTGGGTAATGCTATTATATATATGTTGTACCTAGATAAGATCATGATTCTAGAGGGGGTAACCTCATATGAAAATGATTGGTGAGAATTAGTGTCATGAGTAGGTTGGTGACTTGATAAGTGATGCCCGATACATTTATGATATAAGAGGCCCTAGAGTGGGTGGTATGGTTGTGAGTTTCTATGTAATGTTTGAAATGAGAGAAAAGAAGTGTTACCTAATAGTTATATCATACGTGAGAGGTGACCTATGAGTTAAGTGGGTGACACTAGTTCCTTAAGACTAGGATTGAGACGTGGGTGAGAGGAACATTATAATTTGGAAGTGGTGTAACAAACTAACTAGGGGTTTCATTAAACTAGAATTCCAAATCAGTCCACCATAAGGACCGAAGGGAATTCTCGATCCCCAAAAGCTAGAAACTTGTGCCTGGGAGTCACATAAAACTCTCTAGTAACATTTTTTCCCTCATGTATTAATAAAAATAAACAGTGGAAAGAAAACCACAAAACCAACCAAAGAAGAAACATAAACAAAATATACAAAACAAAATGAACAAAAAATACATAAATGAATCAATAACAGAAGTAGAAATACATAAATCCTAAGCATGAAAATACACTGATAAAAATGACCAATACAAAAATAATAGCTGAAAGTAAATCCCTAATCCAGCTCTAAAAATCCTTTGAGTGACCCATGATCACCATCTAGCTGTTCGTCACCCCTGAAGATCGAAAAAGGTGAATCAACTAGAAAAGAACTAGACATATAGGCATGAAATAAACAGCCTAGTGGGTTACCAACCATTGAATATAAATAACCACTTTTATATTACATCCTAATGATGTCAGTTTTAAATACAAAAGAAAAAAATCATAAGGTGTTACAAAAAGAAACAACAACACACCAAAAGTGTGTTAGAACTCTTTTTCTAGGATTTTGTATTAAATGAAAGAAATCAATTGGAAAACATTATTACCCAACCAAAACCCCTTATAAAACCAAAATTTTAAATTCCCACTTTAAAACAATTTCATGAAACACCATTTTTGAAATACACATTTCCAAACCCAAAATAGGTTTCCAATTTCCAAATGGTTTTCCAAAACACCATTGAAAACTAATTTCTACTTTAACTAGGCAAGACAGAATAAAAACCCAATTCTTTAACTCAAACTCACTCAGAGTTTAAAAAATAATCAATGTACACTTTTCTATTAAAACCACTCAAAAAATATTTGGAAAACAACTCTCCACATTTAAATAACACCCCTTTCAAACTCATGAATAAAAAAGTTTGAAAGCACATTAAAATCATAATTTCTATTTCCTCACTTTAAAAACTTTCATAAACCATTTTTAAACATTTTAAAATCAATCACACATAAATAAGGAATAAATCACATAATTAGGAACCACTATTTCAAGTCACACAACATGGATAAGTAAATAATAAAAACATAGGTACTAAGAAATAATCCAAGAAGAAGGGGATACAATTGAATCACAAAGATAAGTCCCCTAAATGATCCTAAAAATTATACTAGTGTCATGGGCTCTAACCAATGAGATTTAACAAATGGGTTCTAGTGTGAAATAGAATAACCCTAGGTTATCTAGGCACTAAACATGCATAATTTGTTTTGGAAGCTCTCTCGGTCCTCCCCTAGGCTCTCTCGATCACCTCCCCGAGCTCTCTCAGTCCCCACCTCCCATGAACTATCTCAGTCTCTGGGGGAATGTCCCATATATGGGCTCAATCAGTCCTCAGGGTAACATTCATTAATAGATATCAACCTAGTTCAGGGAATCGACTACTTAATCCACCTACCCCATTCTAAAGGTATACCATAAAAACTCAATGGATGTGAGAAAAAATACATCAAGACATGAATCAAATATGAAACACTTGAAACAACTCATGCCTCACCTCCCACACCCTCATAAAGAAGAAGTCCCATATACATCAAACATAAGCATCACATAAAGATTCATCAATAATAAACATCCCCTCATAGGACTAAAATCCCCCATAGGTATATAGGAATCATAAGGGGTTTAAGAGGGTCTCAATACTTTTTATGAAAACTCATTTTTCATAAAATACCAAACACACCTTATAAAACAAGCTTGGAATTCAAATCCAACAAACATTTTTACAAATCCATCTCAATATAATCTTGAGACTAATTTTATCAAAACACATTTGAAACTCAAATGGGAACTCACATTTCCATTTAAAACAACCTTTTAAGATTCTCAAATCCACCAATGAGTTTCAAAATACCATTCACATGGGTTAACACACCCTTTTAAAATAAAAAAACACCTTTAAAGTATTTTAAACACTTTAAATACCTCAACCACTCAATTTAGAAATCAATTGATTCAAGGTACACATTTTAAAATCCCAAGATGGTGTTTTAATTCACCATTAAAACCAAAAGAATAGTTTAAAAACCTTTTAGGGATTTTCATAAACACTTGGAATATAATACATTCCATGCTAAGGGTTAAAATCAGTTGATGACATCATTTTCCCATCAAATAACACACACCAAGTCACACATTTAATAAATAATCACTTCAAAACTTCAAGCATTCAATGGATATGTAATACAAAGTGACAAAAAAGAAAAAACTACATCAGTTCAATGATAAACAAGAAATAAGTCATTGACTATGATGGATAACACTCCCAAAAGACAAGAAATTCCCTATACAATCCCTACATGAGAAAATACCCACGAATCAGAAAAACCCCAACCCTAAATTTGGGTAACATATAGATTAGGGTTCATAAAAGGAGAGAAATCAAGGGGGAAATAAGAAATAAATGAGAGGAAGGGGTTTAAAGGGAATTAACAAGGATAAACCCACTTGAAATCAAGGTAGAAGACCACCAAAATGAAGAGGAGAAAGGGGAAGGAATTCCCCCATGGGATCCTAGTCCTTTCAAGTGAGATGGAGGAGAAATGGAGGGGTTGGGAATAAAAAATGGAGTAAGGAAAAAAGTGGAAATTTAACATTTAATGTATCAGGGTAGGCCACATGGTTTTCCAAACCGTGTGCATGAAATTTCTTAGAACAAAAATCACTCACATGGTTTACTTAGTAATCTACACGATTAAAACAACTATGTGCCAACCATTCCAATTGGTATGTCCAAATTCAGAGGCGATTTACATGCTTGTCTCATAGTTTACCAAACCATGAACAAGTCGTGTGGTGCAATCCAAACTCACCAGAGGTCCCAAATGGTTTCCTATAGGCTTTTAATAGTTTGGAAAAACTGTACGCAAAATAAAATGAACTTAAAACCCAGATGTATAAGTGTGACTACCCATTTTCCTCTAAAATGTGCATATAAGGAAAACTCAAAAATTTCCTTTTTTTAGGCTGAAACTTCTTGGAAATTTAAAATGACCCCCAAACTCATAAACCACAAAAAATAAAATCTACAGTGACATGATGGGTGTCACGATTCTCCCCACCATGACACTTTTTTTCTTAGAGAGTCTCTGGTCAAAATAGTGTTCAAAAGAGAATGAATTCTAAAATAAACTCTAAAGATAAAAGAAAAGTCCTTGAGAAACTGTATAGATCCTCAAGAAACACTGAACTTACTTTAAAAAAACTTATCAAAGAGAATACATAAGAAGGTGGAGACCTAACATTGTTCACCACACTATTTGGAATTATTATAAAATGGTGGAAAAACTAACAAATTCTTTTCCAAAAAACAAGAGGATGTCACCAAACAACCGAATTCATTAAATCTCCAAAGAAAATTTACAAAAATCCATAATCTAAATCCAACCACAAAACATAGATCCAAAACCACCAAAGGAAGGTAGTAAACCTTAAAACATCCCTAAGGACCATAAAACCATATTACCAAACCCATGGTAACCCAAAACTAAGGAGCACACCAACCAAGAACATGCTCATAGAAAAAAAAACATGAATCTAACCTAAGGGTCACATTTGAAATGTAATGGTGTTTAGATCCCAAATCCATGAAATACTATCCCACAATGATTCCGATGGAAAACATAGCCCGATAATATCCATGGTCTAACAAAAAACAAAACTATACCCTCAATCATCCATTCATACACCCTAGGTTCTTCTTATGTCTAAAAAAAACCAAAACCCAAACCATGGTCTACACCATGCATAAGAAGCACACTTACAACTAGGAAAAAAATCCCCCTAAAGAAAACCACCATTCATGTAGAGCAACCAAAGTGGCACCCAAGAAACACCAAACAAGGATTTCCTCTATCCAAAACTTCTCTAACCCACTAAGAATAATTAACAAAATGGATCATCATCCCAAGGATACTTAACCAAACACTTGAATAATTACACAAAATGATGGAAACTCATCCATAAAA
The DNA here is from genome assembly GCA_963277665.1 of Viscum album. NCBI lineage: Eukaryota > Viridiplantae > Streptophyta > Magnoliopsida > Santalales > Viscaceae > Viscum > Viscum album. The sequence goes on from OY728140.1 coordinate 547,964,112, forward strand.
CCTCAAAAAACTCCAAGATCAATCAAACAAACATCCCCAAATGTATCATATAGAAACCTTGGTTTTCTTACATTACTTTTACATCATTTTAATGATAAAAAACATAAAATAATTACACAAAGAGGATCCAAAGGTTTAGTTTCTTGGGAAAACTAGAACCAAAATAAATTTTACAACATAAACATGAACATTTATTTGATTCCTTCTTCTCTAACTTCTTATTGGACCTTGAATTCTCTATTGTACAAGTAGTAACCTGAGGATATACATAAAAAAGGGTGAGCTAAAATCCCAGTAATAGGATAGATAAGAACATAAAACAATATAACATGGGATGAAAATAATCATTATCATCATAACATAGTCATAGGATCATTATCACAAGAAGAAACATTAAGAAAAGACTTGGAATGTGGCAATGCATAAAAATGAAACATAATGTCTTCGTGGTTAACTACCACACATAGTTGTGAACAAATATAGCATCATGTTTTCACATAATTAACTTTAATAATGAGGTTATTTACATTATCCAATGCATTGAAGCACTATATAATTATAGGCACACCTTCCACATCATAACATTTACATTACACTATATAATTTCGAGTGCACCCGTCACATCACAACATTTAAATTATCATGTATGCCACATAGAACATATATCAATATTGAACATATAGTAACCCAAGGAAATGAATGAGTTTAATTTCATAAACATACATTAGAAAACTTTGGGTTCCCAAATGAAAGAGGGAATATCATACTTGATACAAGAATCATCAACTTTGAGTGAGAAGTAAAAGGCGTGTTTTTGAAAGAAGAGTTATTTTTAGAAAAAATAATGTTTGACATAAAGTATAGTAGAAAACATTTATATCCTAGAAAAGGTAATATAATGATTAATAAATTATTTTTAAGGAATAAACATACTAAAAATGGAGTGAAAGAGGGAAAACCCGAAGAAAGAATGTTGGGTTCGAGAATTCCCCTTACCCTGTGTCGGAATGATTTCTTCACTTTAATGTACTATATAATGACATTAGATTCATTAATTAAAAATTCTAGAACATTTTATACATTAAAAAGATTAATTATGGTTTTATTAAGTTCTTTTATGGACCTTTGTATGAGTTATAGGATTTAAATTCATTTTTTGAGAATGTTCTTTTTCTTAGTTTTCATGAACAGTCACTTGTACACATGAACAAAAGTCCGTATAGAACATGGATAAACATAAAAAAATGATATTATAAGTTATTAATAATACTACAGGAGTTTAAAGTATCTTTTAATGAATTATGTTATATACCATGTGGATGAATCATTAGTTATAATTTAATGATGATTGTTTTAGGTTAATTTGGGCGGTTTTTGGTTCACAACAAACATGTTTTATTTTATCATTTAGTATTATGTATAAAAGTTGTTTCCAGAAAATAAATAGGGTTACAACATAAATATTAAAATATTTTTTCAACCATTTAATGGTTTTATTGACATCCTTTAAGGAGTTTAAGGAAAATGGAAGTGCATCGTCCATGATGTAGGTAAATTAACACATCACAGGCGACAATTTCATTTTTATAAACAAAGAGAGAGAGGGAGGAGTATAATTAATAATATTACATTAACATGATATAATACTATTATATCAATAATACTGGAGTTATCATGACATTTGGATAAGATAATTTGAGTATAATTGAATAAAAGAAATTAAATTTGAAAGGAATTTGAAAGAAAAGAGAGAGAGAAATTACCTCTTGAATATAAATTCTTTGAGTGCCTCTTTAGGGGAGAGGTTTTGGTATTTTTATGAGACCAAGGGTTACTAGAAATGGGGGAGTATCTTTGGAAGATATTTTAGAAGAATTTGGAGTAGTAATAAGTCTTGAGATGTGTGAGGAAATGAGGTTGTGAGGGGTGATATTTATAGTGGAGGGGAGAAGGGTTTTCTCAATATTATATTCATTAATTTATTATTTCTCCACAAGAAAAGAAAAAATAAGAATTATTATGAATAAAAATAGTAATAAGTGCATTTTAGTTTGAACCAATGGCCATTTATATCATCCATGACTCAAGCATGATGCATAAATTCATTTATTTAGCATATTTTGTAAATTATCGAATTTCAATATTCACTGAAAATTCAAGTATTTTAGAAAAAACCCAAAAATTCACCCAAACCATTTTTTGATGATTAGAATTCAAAAATTAACTCCATTTTATGAAAATAATTTTATAAATATGATTAATTTAAATTTTTAATTAAAATCACACTTTACTTGAAAAATAAAAATTTTAAAATTAAAAACTGCCTTTCTAACACTTTGAAAAATTAATTAAGGTCTCATAAAATTATCATACAATCATATGACATATAAATAATAGTTTATGAATACATTTTATGAAAATAAATTTTCTTTTAAATTATTAAATTATTAAATATTCATGACTTACAAAAATATCAACACTTAATGTAATTATATCATATTGTCACTTATAAGATGGATAAATTTTATTTATACTATCATTGGTAAGGTTTCTATTCACTTGGACAATTTAATATTCATAAGAGTAATATCACTATTAATAAGGGTAACATTACTATTTATAAGGGCATGTTACTATTCACCAAAAATTAAGTTTTGTCCTATCAAACTCCAAAAATCTTACTGATCGCAACCATGTATGCCAGATTTTTAAAATTCGAATAATAAAAGTGGAAGATTTATGTTTAAAGGTCACATAATAGTTCATTTAAGCATGATGCGACATTGTGTTTCCTAATTTTATTTTTTGTGATTATGACATTACTTCAATAAGGGAGAAATTGCATTGATAAAAGTTTGGGTCATTACATTCTCCCCCCCTTTGAAATTTCACCCTTGAAATTTTGTTTTACATAAATAGGTGAGGGTAATTCTCCTTCATCGCATCCTATGGTTCCTAAGTTACTTCTTCATACTTATGGTTCCTCTACAACACTTTAGGTGGGTTTTCTTGTTGTGTATAACCTTATCTCTCTAGTCCATAATCTTTACTGGATTCTCCTCATAAGAGAGATCATCTTCCAGCTGTACCACCTATGAGTTCAGTACATGTGAGGGGTTTGGTATGTACTTCCTCAGAAGTGATACATAAAACACATCATGAACTTGAGCCATATTCGGTGGAAGTGAAATCCTATAGGCCATGAATCCTATGAGGTCATGGATCTCGAAGGGGCCAATGTACCTTGGGCTTAACATCCCTTTCTTTCTAAACCACATGAATCTATTCCATGGAGATATCTGAAGGAAGAATTTATCGCCAACATCAAACTCCAAGTCCCTTCGACGGTTGTCAGCATATCTCTTTTGCTGACTCTGAGTAGCTTTGATATGTTGCTGGATGACTTGAACCTTCTCTATCATCTCTTGTTCAATAGCAGGTCCAAGTAACTTTCTTTCTCCAACTTTATCCCAACATGTTAGAGTTCTACATCTCTTTCTATATAGAGCTTCATATGGATCCATATGAATACTTGAGTGGAAGCTATTGTTTTATGAGAACTCAACCAATGGGATATGCTAATCCCATCCACCCTTTAATTATAAAGTGAAGGCTCTTATCATATCTTCGAGTGTTTGAATAGTCCTTTCAGATTGGCCATCAGTTTGGGGGTGATAGGCTATGATGAAATTTAATTAAGTACTCAAAGAATGTTGGAGACTCCTCCAGAATTTAAATGTGAACTTTGGATCATGATCATAGAAAATCGAGAGTAGAACCCCATGCAGTCTCACCACTTCCTTCACATATATCTTTTCAAGTTTTTCAAGAGAGATATCTCCCCGAGTATCAATAAAGTGGGTAGTCTTGGTGAGTTGGTCCACCACAACCCATATCGCATTATTTAATTTGGATGTCTTTGGAAGACCCATGACAAAGTCCATAGTGACATTCTCCCATTTCCACATGTGCATTTTCCAATAGTTCCTTCTTTATCCCAGGTGATGAAGTCACAAAAAGCCGTGTTCCAAACCGAATCACACCATCATCTTCGATATGGAATTCTTGCAGCTTCCCTTCCTTTACTGCATCCACCTTCTTTCATAACTCTAGATCATACCTTTATGCCTCCTTAATCTTCACTTGTATAGATGGTTGGGAAATAATTTGGGTAAGTTAGTATGTATTCCCTACCATTATTATTTCCAAATCCATCCTTTGCATATCCATGAAGATAGGGTGTTTCTTAATCTGCATCATAGACCGAGTAACAGGTTCTTTTGTTCTTAGAGCATCAGCTACCTTGTTCGCCTTTCCAGGATGATAGTGAATAGAGAAATCATAGTCTTTTATTAGCTCTAACCATCTCCTTTGATGCATATTGAGCTCCTTTTGTGTGAATATATACTTTAGACTCTTGTGATCGGTATATATATCACACTTCTCACCATAGAGGTAGTGCTTCCAGATTTTCAAAGAAAAAATAATATCTTCCAGCTCTAGATCATGTGTCAGGTAGTTCTTCTCATGATTCTTCAACTATCGCGAGGTGTAGGCTATAAAATTATCATTTTTAATGAGTACAAAACCCAATCCTTTCTTTGAAGCATCAATGTATATCACAAAACTTAATCCACTTTTCAGTAATGTGAGTACAGATGCAGTGATCAGCCGTATCTTTAGCTCCTTGAATCTTTCCTCACATTATTATGTCTGGACATACTTTACCCATTTCCTTGTTAACTTAGTTAGTAGGATTGACAATCATGATAAATTTCTCACAAAACATCATTAGTACCCAGATAATCCAAGAAAACTATGGATTTCTGTGACACTAGATGGTTTGGGCCATTCCTCAATCACATTTTTTGAAGGGTCCACATAAATTCCATCACTTGTGATCACATGCCCCAAGAATTTGATTTTCTTAATCCAAAAGTCACACTTACTGAACTTGGTGTAAAATTTCTCCTTTCTCAATGTCATCGGAATAAGTATTATATATTCTTCATGTTCCTCCTTTCTCTTAGAGTAGATGAAAATATCATTAATAAAAACTACCAAAAATTTGTTGAGGTAGTGTCTAAATACCCTATTAATCAAATCCATAAATATTGTAGGGGAATTAGTAAGTTCAAATGGAATCACCAGAAACTCATAGTTCTCATACCTTGTATGGAAGGTAGTCTTCTGAATATATTCCTTCTTCACCTTTATTTGATGATATCTAGAATCAAGATCCACCTTTGAGAAGTACCGAGCTCCTCTTAACTGATCAAACAAGTCATCAATCCTTGGAATAAGATACTTATTCTTTATGGTGATCTTGTTGAGTTCCCGATAATCGATACACAACCACATTGTTCCATACTTCTTCTTCACAAAGAGCACTGGTGCATCCCAAGGTGATGCACTAGGGAATATGAACCCTTTGTCTAAATTCCCTTGCAGCTGCTTCTTTAAATCCTCCAGTTCGATAGGATCCACCCTATAGGGACCCTTTGATATAGGAGTAGCTCTGGGTATGAGTTCTATGGAGAACTCTACCTCATGATCTGGGGTAAGTCCGGGTAACTCTTCATGAAATACATCACCATATTCCCTCACAATGGGAATTTCCTCTAGGTTGACACTTTCCTTTAACTCAACCATTTGAGTGAGGTCTGCCTCTTTATAGGGAATCAACACCCACACCATTGAAGGATTTTTCAAAGGAGATTCATGATGTTCCTTACATTTGTAGAGAAGCATGGTATGGTTTATAATATGAAAAGATATTTTGTTTTCTCGAGAATTGATATGTTCTCTATATAACGAGAGCCAATACATTTCCATTATATCATTGAATTCCACCAAGGGAAGTATCACAAGATTCGCTGGAAGAATCTTCCCACATATGCCAATAGGAGAAGAGTCTAGCACTTGGGTTGCAATGATTACACCACTTAGTGTTTTTATAGATATATCTACTTCAAGGTTTCGGGGATTCAATTCAATAGTTCTATAAAACTTGCGAGATATAAAGGAATGAATAAAACTATAATCAAATAACACTTTTTTCATTCATTAGTGAATAGGAAGTGTACCTTGTACAACTTCATTTTCTTGCTCAACTTCTGCAGTAGTGATGGCATAATACTTCCCTTGCTCCTTTGGATTTGGTGGTTGATGATTCTGATTACCCTCGAGGGATCGAGGTTTAGTGCACTAGATTTCACAGTGACCTTGCTCCCTATAGTTGTAGCATTGGAACATGGGTGGTGCTCTCCTTTACTCCACCAAATTCTCTTTCCTTCTCATTTATTTTCGACACTCTTGATCTTGGTGGACTTCTCTCCCACACTTGAATCATTTACCCATCCCTTTGAGGAAATTCCCATGATGCTTCTTCCCACATTTTTGACATGTGGGTAGTTGAGTTTTCTTTCCACCCTTCTCATTAGATCCTCTAACATGAAACTCCATATTTTTTTTCTTATCACCATAGCCTTGGGACCATTCTCCAAACTTCATATCCACTTTAAGAGCACATTAAAAAACTTATTCATAACTCCCAAAGTCTCAAATTGAAAGAGCCTTCCAAAAGTGTGGTTTTAATCCACTAAATAATCTATCAATTTTTCTATAATTTTTGATAACAAATACTAAAGCATACCTTGGAAGCCTTGTGAAATTCGCTTCATAGACCGTGATAGATTTTCTATCCTTTTTCTTTATCTCTGTGAATTATATCTCCATATTCGTACGAAGTTTTTGTGGGAAATACTTGTTAATAAACATTATCTTAAAGAATTACCACTCCATATGTTCAATTTCATCTCTCAGCTTGGTGTTCTTAATCAAATACCACAATTGGTCGGACTCTCCATCGAGATGATAAACAAACAGATTCATTTTCTCCATCTCAAAATAGTGAAGCACAAAAAAATCTTCTCTATAGAGTTGAACCAATGTTCCAAAACTAGTGGATCAGAAGATCCACTAAATGTCGATGGTCATTTCCACATAAAACACTATATAGCTAGTTGCTCCCTATTAGGTGAAGAGGAAGTTTCACATTATTCAGGTTATTATTCATAACTTGAGATAACTGGGTAAGCATCACCATAAAGTTAACTCCACCTCCCAAAGCACGGGGGATGTCATTCAGGCAATCGCTGCATTGTCCCTCACATGGGTTGTTGGCCTTGTTTCTCTTGGTTCCCACCATTTTCTAAAATAGAAAAGGTTAGAACAAAAATAAGTCAACAAGTCATGAATAAATAATTTATTCCTCTGTGAAATTAACATTATAAGAATATCTTATGGGATCCTTATGTTTATAAAAGCTTCTTGCGTGCTTACATATAATTAGTATCATTTTAGGGTTTTCACTAAGGTTCTCTAATCCTAATTCCCAAATTAACTAAACCGTGCCTCTAATACCAAATATAGCGACCCTAATTTTCTTACATTAATTTTATATCATTTTAATGATAAACAACATAAAACAATTACACAAAGAGGATACAGAGGTTTAGTTTCTTGGGAAAACTAGGACCAAACATAACTTTTACAACATAAACACAAAATTTATTTAATTCCCTCTTCTCTAGATTCTTATTGGCCCTTTAATTCTCCTTAGTACAAGTAGTCACATGAGGATATACATCAAAAAGGGATGAGCTAAAATCCCAATAATAGGATAGATAAGAACATTAAACAATATAACATGGTATAAGCATAATCATTATAATTATAATATAGGCATAGTATGATTATCATAAGAGTAAACATTAAGAGAAGGCTTGGAATGTGGCAATGCATAAAAATGAAACATCATGTCTTAGTGGTCAACTACCACACATAGTTGTGAAAAAATATAGAATCATATTCATGAATACTTAAATTTATTAACAAGGTTCTTAAAATTACTCAATTCATTGGAGTGATATATAATTCTGAGTTCACCCATCACATCATAACATTTACATTGCACTATATAATTCTGGGTGCACCCATCACATCACAACATTTACATTATCATGCATGACACATAGAAAATATATCAATCTTGAACATATAGTAACCCATGGAAATTAATGGGTTTAATTTCATAATAATACATTAAAAAACTTTGGGTTCCCAAATGAAAGAGGGAATATCATACTTGATACAAGAATCATCAACCTTGAGTGATACGTAAAAAAGTGTGTTTTTGAAAGAAGAGTTACTTTGGAAAACATTATGTTTAACATAAAATCCAGCAGAAAACATGTATATCCCATAAAAGGTAATATAATGATTAATAAATTATTTTTAAGGAATAACCATACTAAAAATGGAGTGAAAGATGGAAAACCCGAAGAAAGAAAGTTGGGTTCGAGAATTCCCCTTACCTTGTGTCTAAATGCTTTCTTCACTTTAATGCCCTATAAAATGACATTAGATTAATTAATTAACAATTAAATAACCTTTTATACATTAAAATTATTCATTATGGTTTTATTAATTTCTTTTATGGTCCTTTGGATGAGTTATAGAGTTTAAATTCATTGTTTGGGAGTGTTCTTTTTCTTAGTTTTCATGAACGGTTCACTTGTACACATGAATGAAAGTTTGTGTAGAACATGGATAAACATCCAGAACTGATATTAAAAGTTATTAATTATATTACATGATTTTAAATGATCTTTTAATTCATTATTTTATATACCATGTGGATGAATCATGAGTTAGAATTTAATGATGATCGTTTTAGGTTAATTTGGGTGGTTTTTGGATCACAACGAACATGTTTTGTTTTATCATTTAGTATTATGTATAATTTTTTTTTCTAAAACATAAAATGGGTTAAAATATAAATATTACAATATTTTTTCAACTATTTAATGGTTTTATTGATATCCTTGAAGGATTTGAAGGAAAATAGAAGTGCATCACCCATGATGTAGGTAAAATAACACGTCACGGGCGATGATTTCATTTTAATAAACAAAGATATAGAGGGAGGATTATAATGAATAATATTACATTAACATGATAGAATACTAGTATATCAATCATACTGGAGTTATCATGACATTTTTATAAGATAATTTGAGGATAATAGAAGAATAGAAATGAAATTTGAAAGGAATTTGAAGAAATTACCTCTTGAATATATCTTCTTTGCGAGCCTCTTCAGGGGAGAGGTTTTGGTATTTTTATGAGACCAGGGATTATGGACATGGGGTAGAAGCTTGGGAAGAGATTTGAGAAGAATTTTAAGTAGACACAAGGCTTGAGAGTTGTGAGGAAATGAGGTTTTGAGGGGTGGTATTTATAGTGGAGGGGAGAGGGGTTTTCTCAATATTATATTCATTAATTTATTATTTCTCCACAAGACAAGAAATATTGAGGATTATTGTGACTAAAAAAATTAATAAGTGCATTTGAGTTCGAACCAATGGTCATTTAAATCATCCATGAATCAAGCATGATGCAGAAATTCATTTATTTAGCATATTTTGTAAATTATCAAATTTCACTATTCACAAAAAATTCAAGTATTTTAGAAAAAACCAAAAAATTCACACGAACTATTTTTTGATGTTTATAATTAAAAAATGAACTCCATTTTATGAAAATAATTTTCTAAATATGATTAATTTAAATTTTTAATTAAAATCATACTTTACTTGAAAAATACAAATTTTAAAATTAAAAAATGCTTTTCTAACACTTTGAAAAATTAATTAAGATCTCATAAAATTATAATATAATCATAATAATTTTAAATAATAGTTTATAAATTTTTTTTATGAAAATAAATTTTCTTCTAAATTATTAAATTATTAAATATTCATGACTTACAAAAATACCAACACTATAGTGTAATTACATCATATTGTCACTTATAGGTCGGATAAATTTTATTTATACTATCATTGGTATGGTTCCTATTCACTTATCCAATTTACTATTCATTAGGGTCATATAAATATTCATAAGGGTAACATTACTATTCATAAGGGTATGTTACTATTCACCAGAAATTAAGTTTGTCCTATCAGACTCCAAACATCTTACTGATCACAACCATGTATTTCAGATTTTCAAAATTCAAATCACAGAAGTGGAAAATTTATGTTTAAAGGATACATAGTTGTTCAACTAAGAATGATGTGGCATTGTCTTTCCTAATGTGATTTTATGTGATTATGACATTACTACAAGAAGTGAGAAATTTCATTGATAAAAGTTTGGGTCGTTACAGATCATTACCCCACAATCACTTTCTGTAGAAAGGGAGAACAACAAAGCCCTCGAGGAAAACGTCCAATGATGGTCACTCTATTAAATCATGATCATCTATAAGAAAAATGATCCCCACTAATCCAACCATAAAACCAAGGATTACAAGTCTAAACCACTTGACCACACAATTTGAAATAAAACTTACTAAACCAATACACCTTTGAATAAATCCAAGGCACTCCACTCTACTTCCACACTAGACCTTTCTGGGAGTGTTACATAAAATCACACGAGACATGATCTAAACCTGGTCATGCATCCTAAAGCATAAAAAGCAGTCCCAAAATACATGAGATACAAAACAAACACACATTTTACCAAAACGAGTATTGATTCTTCAAAAAACACCTTTTTAAAAACTATAAAACCATATGAAGGGGGTCACAAAAACTAGTTTTGAAAAAATGGTACCATTAAAATTGGGCCTTCTTTCAAAAAAAAACCAAATGTAAACCTTTTTACAATTTCAACCCCAATCCCTAAATTGACTTGGTCATTTTAAAACATTTCCAAAACTAGATTCAAAACAAACACCAACTTGTTTTAAATCCAAAACACCCTCCAAATTTCATGGTGAAAGCAAACACTTTCCATTTGAAATAGTTTCAAATCATTTACCCTTTTCAAATACAAACTCCAAGGGTAAAAAACTAAAAAAGACATAAGATATAATTTTGAATTCACCTTAAAATAAGAAACTCACTTTTTTTAAAACATAGTGTTTACTTGTTTTGGAAAATAGATCAAACTTAATAAATTTTCCAAATTTCAAAATAAAATCGACCATTTAAAAACATTTCATGGAACCAAACTCATTTCACAATAAGACTTAAGGCCTTATTTTAAAACTGAAAACATTTTTCTCATGAAATCCATTTTCATACACACAAAATATATTTCACATCACATGTGAAATCACATAAATAAAGGCGCAATACAAGACTCAACTAAAACCCAATACAAAAATTCCAACATATCACACAACCACTATCGACCCTTTTCCCATTGCCCTAACACATAGTCCTCCAAGAATCATGGGGTCTAAATAGAAAAATCAAGAAGGATGCAGAACCATTACAAACTTAGCCACATTGTTGACGACTACATACCAATCATACATTGGTCCCTATAACATATCAAGTATCAAGTGTTTGGTGGCTTCATGGTTTGTCAAGCCCTATAAACCAACCGTACGCTTCAACCCCATCTTCCATCTCCACCCCAAACACTAAAAAAGATCCCCCAAGGAAACTCTATCCCTGCCATTGAGGATAAAAGCACCACAACCAATGGCATCAAACCATAATCCAACAATGACACTAAATGAGAAGCCTGAATAAAAACAAAAATCTTGACTACACATGGAAACTTCAGGCTCAGGGTATGAAAGATCTTCCAAAAATCTCCCTACACCTACCTCCCAAGTCTCAATGAACTTATTTCCACACTACCAACACCCTAAATAGAAAGAGGAAATTCCAAAACTTAGGTCCCAATGAGAACCTAACATCTGATACCATTTTACAATGAACTGACCTAGGGTTCTCTTAAACTCAACTTCCAACCCGGTCCACCACAAGGCCTGAAGTGCATTCCCGATCCCCATAGGCTGACAATAAGTTCTTGGGAATCACCGAACACTCTTTGGGAGTGATTTAAACCAAATGTAGAAATATAAATAAACAACAAAAATAAAACAACAAATCCAACCAAAGAAGAAAAGGAAACGAAACATTCAAAATAAAATGAACAATATAAACATAAACAAATCAATAATAGAAACAGAAATACATAAAGATAGAGCCTGAAAATACAATGAGACAAACAACCAATACAAAACTTACAGTTGAAAGGAAATCCCCAAACCATCTCCAAAAATCCTCCGAGTGACCCACAATCACCATCCAACCATAAGTCTCCCTCAAATATTGAAAAAGGTGAATTAACTAGAATAGAACTAGACCTATAAATTATAGGTGTGATATAAACAACCCAATAGGTTTCCACCCACCAAATCTAAGTAGTAACTTTCATATTACATCCTAAAAATACTAGTTTAAAACATAGTAGAAAAATAAAAAAATAATAAGTATTTAAAAAAAATAAAAAACAACACATCAAAATCATGTTAAAAATATTTTTCTAGGATTTTCATTAAATGAAAAAAATCACATGGGAAACATTATTACCCAGTTAGAAACCCTTGTAAAACCACGGTTTTAAAGTCCCACTTCAAAACAATTTCATGAAACACCCCTTTTTGAAATACACATTTCAAAACCCAAAAGAGGTCTCTAATTTCCAAATAGTTTTCTAAAACACCATTGAAAACTAATTTCCACTTTAGCTAGGAATGATAACCTAAAAACAAATTTTTAAAACCCATACTCACTCAAAGTTTCAAAAATAATCCATTCAAACTTTTCTATTAAAACCACACAAGAAATATTTAGGAAATAACTCTCCCCATTTAAATAACATCCCCTTTCAAACTCATGAATAAAACAATTTGAAAGCACATAAAAATCAAAATTTCTCTTTCCTTCCTTTAAAACCTTTCACAAACCCATTTCTAACATTTAAAAAGTAACCACACATAAAGAAGGAATAAATCACATAATTAGTAACCACTATGTTAAGTCACACAGCAAGTATAAGTAAACAACAAGAATATAGGTGATAATAAATAATCTAAGAAGCATGGGATACAATCAAAGCACAAGGATAATTTCCTTAAACGATCCTAAAAAAGATATTAGTGTAATGGGATCTAACCAATGGGATCTAAAAAATATCCGCTAGAGTGACTTAGAATAGCCTTAGGTTCTCTAGGCACTAATTATGCATAAAAAATTCTGGAAGCTCTCTCAGTCCTCCCCTGGGATCTCCCAGTTATCTCTATGAGATCTCTCGGTCTCCACATCTCATGAGCTATCTCAATCATAGGGGGAATTGCCCCTCTATGGGATTATTTTTTCCCTAGGGAATGTACCTTAATAGACATCAATCTTGGTCAGGGAATTATATACCTAATCCACCTACCGTATTCCCAAGGTCTACTATGACTAGTAAATAGAGGTGATCACAAATACATTAATACATGAATCAAACATAAAGCACTTGGAATAACTCACACCTCACCTCCTAAACCCTCACAAAGAAGACTACCCATATACATAAAATATAATAAGCATATATGAATTAATTATTAATAAAAATCCCCTCACAAAACTAAAATCCACCATGAGCATACAAGAATCACTAGGGGATAAAGAGGGTCTCAATCCTTTTTATGAAAACCCATTTTTCATAAGGCACTAAATAGTACTTTTTCCAAAACAAGCTTGGAATGCTAATCCAAAAAAAACTTTTTCCAAATCCATTTAAATCTACTCTTGAGACCAATTTTATCAAAAAACCTTTTAAACTCAAATGATAACTAATGATATAATTGAAAATAACCTTTTAAGAAACCCAAACCCACCAACAAGTTTAAAAATACCATTCACATGGGTTAACACACCCCTTTAAAATAAAAAAATCCTAAGTATTTAAACACTTTAAATAACTAAAACACTCGATTTAGAAATAAATTGATGCAAGGAACACATTTTAAAACCTCAAACTGATGCTCTCCACCACCTTTAAAACTAAGAAAATGTTTTAAAAACCTTTTAGCGATTTTAAAAAACACTTAGCACAAAATCACGTTCCATTCCAAGGGTTAAAATCATTTGATAACATCATTTTCCCATTAAATAACACACACCAAGGAACACATTTAATAAATAATCACTTGAAAACTAAAAACATTCAAAGAAAATGTGATATAAATCAAAAACCAAGAAACACCTACCTCAGTTCAATGAAGAACAAGCCAGAAGTCATTGCCTATGATGGAGAACACTCCTACAATCCAAGAAGTGCCCTCTAAAACCCCTAAAAAATCAAATCCCCCTGATTAAGACTAACCCTAACTTTAAATTTATCCAAAATAGAAATTAGGGTTCATAGAAGGAGAGAAATAAAGGGTGAAAGAAGAAATAGATGAGAAAAAGGGGTTTAAATGAACATACCAAGAAGAAACCCACTTGGAATCAAGGTATAAGACCACCAAAATGAAGATATATAAGGGGAAGGAATCTACCTTGGGTTCCTAGTCCATTTGAGTGATATGGAGGAGAAATAGAGGGTTTGGGAATAAAAAACCAAGCAAGGGAAAAAGTGGAAATTCCACTTTTAATGAACCTGGGTAGGCCACAAAATTTTCCAAACTGTGCGCCAACCATGCCCAGACCACTGCCTAGAACAGAACTCACTCACATAGTTTACCTAGAAATATGAATGATTATAAAAACCATGTGTTAACCATATTAATTAGCACTATCAAAATTCATAGGTAATTATCATGATTTTCACATAGTTTACCAAACCACACACAAGTCATGTGCTAAACCTAGACTCAACAGAGGCCCCATATGGTTTTACATAGGTTTTTAATAGTTTGTATTAAACCATGAACAACCTGTGTAGACAAGACACTTGTAGAAAAAATTAACTAAAAACCCAGTTGTGTAAGGGTGACTACACAATTTTTTCTGAACCGTGCATGTAAAACATATATAGAAGGAAAATTAAAAAAAATTATGCTTCAGGAATAACTTATTGAAAATTTAAAATGAATATTAGAATCATAATCCACATGAAATATACTCTACAATAATATATTGAGTGTCACAAGTGGGGAATTTTTTCCTACTGTTATTGAGACATGACATACGAAGGTAACCTAAGAGTGGGGTTAACCTAAGAATTTAAGTTCCTTAGAGGTGGGAAGCATGGGTAGGTGTTTTGGGTTAAGGGAATTGTTTATGTGAGGTGCTAATAATTATACCATATAAACATGATGATGCCTAGAAAATTTTACGATGAAAAGTGTTTTGAGTGCTGGTGCATTTGGTATTGAATCAACAATTTGAGGGTATGATTAGTATGATATATAACCCTATTGATTTTGGATGTGCATTAGGATCATTATGAGAGAATAGGTAGATATTGGTTATTTTCAAAACAACACTTGTATCATCTACTGATCATGTGATAGAACATGACATAGGAAAAAATGCCTAATTTTGAAGAGGATTACCAAGGGAGATTTTGACTTGATGATATTAGCATGATTGTGTAGGATGCTTAGTGGTTTATGTGTGTAATCCTAGATGCAATGACATGTGACTCATGGTAGTGAGTCAGATTATAAGAATGGGTAATATAGGAGTGTATACCATTGAGTCTGATTGAGGTTGATTTGGACAGTGAATAAGAATCGGTACATAAAGGGATTGGGTGTGTTGATTATGCACGACACCAATGAATTATGGATTTGGTGAGGGTCATGTAAAGGACAAGGATGTATGAATGTTATGTGATTCTTATGGGCATTATGGATTAGGAACTGAACTTTTGTATCTTGTAGCAGTTCATGCCATAAAACATGGTTCACAACATGAATGATTTTAGTTAAGGGATAAGAGTTGTTTCCACTAGAGTAGATAAAGACACCATGAATTTCACTTGGTTGTGAGTGGGATGACTATGAACAGTCACTGTGTGTGATGATGGATGGAGTAAGGAGTATAAAGACCAGTGTTAGGTTCAATAAAGAAATGATAAGGACACTCCTATGGTGGGGAGTATCTTATCGGTTATAAAGGCACAACCATCATGAAAGTAGTGTCATGGATACAATGAGTCTGGTCAATGGATGTTTGATATGAAATTAGTATGATGATGTGCTTATGGATCCGATTTCATCTGGATTCCTCAGTTAATGCTAGCTATGAATTCAAGTGTGATGTTGGATAGGGTCCAAATGTTAACATCGAGCTTAGGATAAATTTTAATTGAGTTGAATGTGATTTAGATTGCTGATATGTGTTAGTGATCATAGCATGGAATGATGTTGGAATTGATTTGTTAAGGATTAAATCATTTAAATTTCACTAGAATTTGGGTTTGGACTTTGGTGGGTGTGTTGGGATGATCACGGGATGCCTTATAGATTTAAAGCATCATGAACGAGTGATTTAATAGTGTATCGGTGAGTGAAATAGAACATTTTCAGAAAAGGATGACCATGGGAGGACCTATTGGTGTTTTTATAAAGAATTAGATGTGGTAAGGTGAAAACCATGTTGGGTATGTTGTATATTTTAGGGATTGTATGGAGATTTTTGAAAAAAAAAACTGGTGTATATGAGGTTTACACTTAGATGATGGAGGCTCTTCCACTTTATTGGGAGTTTAGACAAGGATAAGTACTAGATTTCAACTAGTGTTTTATGTGTTATTGTGTGAGATAAGCTTTGAGCCACATCAAGTGGATTGGTGGACCACTGAAAATTCATTTGGGCAAGTGATTCCAGTGGAGAGGATCATCATGGCTTGGAATAGGCTATTGTGGGTTGAATCTTATAGTGGGGAGCACTATGATCCTGATTATGAATTGGATGGAGGAAATTATGGTGTCTTGGGATAAATAGGTGCGAGTGAGCACTATCTTGATGATTCAGTGATGGTAATGAATGGTGGATCGAATTTTAGTGATTGAGAGACTTATATTCGAGGTTATATGACAAAAAAAACTTGGAGTTTGACATGTTCATCATTAAAATATTCTAAGTTTAATTATTTATAAACTCCTACTTAATATATTATAGTGATTCATAGGGTGTCAAACCCACATGGAAGGTAATATGGTCATGCAGACCAAAATTTGAAAACAAATCATTGAAAATAGTGGTCAAAATATTTTTTACTTTTAAATTTTTTGAATAAAGAAAATGAATAATGGAACAATGATTTTTTTAAAGAACTATATGAACCATGAAATATGATGTGGAGATGATAAAAGAAAATGAGTGAAACAGTCAAGAAATATGCAAGGGGAATATTAATACTACTAGTTTAAAATTGATTTCTTTATTCAATTTTTTTATTGAAAATGTATCCATGAAAATTGATCGATTAATCTACCTTTCCATGAGATTAAACTCACAATTTAATAAATCTTGGAGTTTACCACTTCAAGAAACATAAAAAAATAAGGGGTTTTGGAGAAAATTCATCAGGAATAATATCTTTGATTATTTCCAAAGATTTGAAATGAAGTTTGAGATACACATCATGGATGATCAATCATTCATGGATCGGTGGTTCCATGGTTTGGGAGAGAGGGGTCCATAGAATTTGGATCACACCATGGTTATTCATGAAGGCTTATAGTGAATATGTAAGGATACTAATAAGTCTAGGCACGAAGGGATCCACGCTTCAGGTAGATCCATCATTTTGAGAATGAAGAACCTGCTTCTTGATCTGGTCAGTCTCATTAGCAACTGGTGTGAGGATCCCACCCTTAATGACTTCAGATGAATTCTCAAGATTCCCATCCTGGTAACATTAGTGTTAGAGGCCATTGGGTCTATTGTAACCCATCCTCTAGGGGTCTCAAACTCAATATAGATGGGTCATGCATTATGGGTGTCCTGTGCGGAGGAGGGGTAGTCCGCGACTCCTCTGGCTCTATCATTTTGGAATTCTCTTCCTGCTTAGGCCAAGGCTCCTCATTTTAGGAAGAGGCTAAGGAACTTGTCACGAACTGTCCTAGTAGGTCCCATGCTGTGACTCCCTAAGCCTGCCTATAATAGGCCAAGGGATGGTGACTAGCACCGAGTAGGCATATCACTAACATGGGAGGAATTGCCTAAGTACCTGTACACACACACACACATCTCCAAGCCCACAAATTTTGAAATGTAAAAAAAACCACTAAGGAACAAAATGAATGCATACAAATAAAACCAACCAACAAAGTACAATAGAAAGTAAAGTACTGAAATTAAACTGGGTCAGAATACAAGCCCACCAAAAACAAGAGTCTGCAAACTAAAAAGTCCAACCTGTAAGCACAAAGAGGTACTGGGACTGCTTCTCATAGAAGTAGGAACACATTTGTCACACCCGTGACTTTTTTTATTCATTTTTCATTTAATTTCCATTCCTGATTTGTTTTGGGGGTTTACCACTCATTTTGGTGAAAATTGTGGGTTTTGAAAATTTGGGCCAAACCGTGAGCCCAATTCCAGACTTCAAAACAAATTTTGTTTCTTCTATAACTCCTTAAATTTTTACTATTTTATACCCATTACACTTCCCAATTGTCATAACATGATATATTAAAATCACCATATCAATTTGGACCACATAGAAATCCAAAATCATGATGGATTTGGGTTTTTGATTAAGGTAATGGGCCTGCCCGTAGGCCCATTTCCTGCTTTAAATATTATTTTTAAAATTTTCATATCTCATTAATTTTATACTATTTTCTCATGATTCTACCTCCCTCTCAAATCCAATATCCCTATGATCACCACCATTATAGTTTTCGAAATTTTGGAGCTCAGGTGAACCTATAATTAGGGAGACCTTTCATACTCTTTCTCAAATCGACCAGATTTGATGAGGTAAAATGAATATTTTATAAATCCTTCAATTTTCATCCTTTTCCCCCCATTTCAGTCCCCACATGACCTAATATGACCCCTTAGAACCTCCATATCAGTTTGGGGTACTTGGATATTCATATTTTGGTGGATTGGGTCCAATTTCTTCAAGATATTTCAAGTAAGGGAATTCCTTCTTGGTTCCTTCCACCCTATTTTAGTTTTATTTCCTCTTTCTTGAAGTTCCTCATGTCCAGAAGTTGGGTTTAGATCCTAAGGTATGATTTGGTATCTTTTGGGTCAATTTTTGGTGGTCTAGGTATGGATTTATATTCCTTGTGGTGCGGCGGTGGTGCGCTTAAGGTTTCACACCAAGTTTTGAGGGTTTTGACTCAAAAGGTTGGTGATTCCATGTGTAGCCATTTTATGATGAGTTAGCTTGCTTGGTTTATTAATTTATAATGTTTATAATCTTATTTTTGTGCTGTGAAAACTGTTTTTGATGGATTTGGTTAAACATTTAATTTTTAGTTGCATTTTAGCTTGAAATTGGGTACTTTTCATGTGTGACTCTTGGGGTAATGTCTGGGTTTAGTTTATAACATATGAAAGTGATTTATTAGTCTCGAAAGGGGATGAAAATTCTGGTTTGTTAATTCATTATTTTCAAATGGTCCTTTAAAGGAGGTTTTTTAATGAGTTTAAGGTGTAAAACCGTGTTGTACTTCTTGAAGGTGATTTGTGAAAACGTGTGTTTTTCATGTGTATCTTTGTGGTATTATTTGATGTATTTTTATAACACTTGGGGGTGGTTTAATAATTGTTTTAGGGCTGAAAATTCTATTTTGGATTGGTATTGGTATTATTTTGGTCTTGAATAAGGGTTTTGAAATGGCTTTAGTGTGGAAACAATGGTTATACCTCTTGGGTTTGTTTTATAAAAATTGCAAATGTTTTATTTGGTTAAACAAAGTTGGAAAAGGGTGTATATGTACTGTTTGGGTGAGTTTGTTCACCTAATGTGGGTTTTTTAACGGTAAAGTGGTTATTTGAGATGTCAATTTTTTTTTTTGAATGTTTTATAAATTGTTGAAATGTTTTACTAAATTGTGTTTTGTGTGCGAAACACAGGTGTGGGATGTTTCGAGTTAGTTTATTGATAAAATGAATTTTGAAGGTGAGAAGGGTATTATGTGACATGTGTGTGGGATTTTATGTGAGTTTAATATCTTGTAATAGTTTTATAAATTTTTTTAAAGGATTTGTGGAAGTGTTAAAGAAATGTGAAAATTGTTGTGGGCAACTTTGGTGTGAGCATGATTTCAAAATGCATTTGAACGAAAAAGTGAATTTTGTGACTTGTGTGATGTACGTGTGGAATGTTTAATGAATGTGTGATGTGGAAGTGATATTTTCATGTGAAAATTATATTTCTTTCCTTGTATAACTTGTTTGAGCACAAGAGGGAAACCTGGGTATCTAGGTGGGTGGACGTGTACTAGTATGCTAGTGATCCCGTGGGGTTTGGCCTCAGTTTCACTTAGCAAGATTGACACTTAAAAATCTAACTAAACTATGATGATGATGATTATTGGGTACCACTAGGTTATGGGTATGTTCCCTACTAGTGGATCGTGCACGAGAACTGATATTTGTGACGGTTACTTTCACCGAGATACGAGGTACCTGGGACCCACAACGAGCTAGTAACTAGGGGTTATTTCCCATTGCTTGTTCTCATTAGATCCTTTGTACTTACCGTCAGTATACAGTATTTTTGGCTGGGAAATTTATTAGCTTTGTTATTTATTTTAAAATTTTTGGTCCTTTAAAATTTTCCCACATGAAAACTGTTTTCATTTATTATTTCATCCTTTAGAAGATTGTAACAAGCATTTCTTATTTACAAAACTTGCAATGATTTTTGTCATGAAATGTTTATCACATGGAATCTCTTAGTGGTGGTATCCTACTGGGCTTTCTCTCACACCCTACTTACACCTTTTGGGTGTAAGTAGACTTTCTTATTTTATGTCACAGGTTTGGGTACAGGTTTTATGCCTTTGGTTTAGGTTTTTAGCAGTCCATCATGATGTAGTGTCGTGGAGATGGCTTAAGGGTGGTGCCTCTTTCCATGTGGAGGTTCTTGGGCTGTAATTTCATGAGTTTTTATCTTTGTAATGGTCTTCAAACATTGTTTAAAATTGTGTAATTCAGTTCTGAATTTTAGTAAAAGATGTTTTGGTTTGAAAAATACAGATTTGATTTCTTGGATTCATTTGTTGTTTTAAGTATACAAACTCAGGTAAATCGTTCCCAATTTTCAGTTTTTGATACCCAGGAACTTGTGCCAGCCCATGGGGATCGGGAAAGCCCTTTGGGACTTGCCACGGGTCGGGTCGGGTGCCGGTTTTGGCGGAAACCAGATTTAGTTCGTGACAACCTTAGCCTGTAGGGAACTCAGAAAACTTGGTTCAGTGCTGGTCCTCCCTGGACTCCATCAAAAGGCCGCTCGTCTGCACAAGACACAACTCGTTTGGGCAAAGCCCGTGTAAGGGTGAGTATAAAAATACTCAGCAGAGGACCCCAAAAACCACAAAGTAATATACAAAGTAAAGGTGTAGTCCACACTACACATTATATGTCTACTAAACATATAAAAAGAGAAACACAATCCAGATATACTCAAAACTGATACCCGTAGTCTAGAGACAAGTTGCACAAATACATACCCCGATAAGGATTCAGTTCGAAGGTTTCACGAAGCACTCATCTGGGAGAACTCACTCCATGAGTCTGACAGCTCTGATAATGTCCGTCCAAGAAGTATCATTCATCAGGAAAGGTCACGAGAGATAGATACACTCATTCCAGGAGAACACACTCCTGAGTGGGGAAAGATCACAATACATAGATGAGGATCATGACCAGGTCCTTGGAAGATACCGCGACTCATACAGATTCACCTGATAAGTAGAGGATCAATGTATTGTAGGAATAATCACGTTGATACCTGACTCTACCTAGGGTCAATAATGGATAAAGGATCTCGCTCTAGGCCTCTCGGAGGGATACCTGACTCTATCCCGGAAAAACCTACTGAAGGGATTATACTCCTCTGGATGGAAACGATACCTGACCTTTAGGGGAATGAGTAAAAGGGGAACAAACCCAAGCAAAACTTGTCCAAGGAATGGTGGAAAAGAGGATCAAACCATGTTCTAGGATATACACGATGTGCAGAAGGGGTCACACGTTGTGTTTCAAGACTCCGGATGCTGCTCGTGTGTAACGACCTGAGTTAGAGGGAACATGCCATGCAGAAATGTAAGTACACAATGTGTAGTACGGACCACACACTGTGTCTGAGTAACTGGGGTTCCCTCCGTGTATGTGGCCGTGTGCCCGTACATGGTTTCAACCCGTGTGTGCCATCCCATGTAACCGGTACACGGGTTAGCCCATGAAGCCAGCCTGGTCTGACCATGTGGTGGAGTACACAACCGTGTACCCACCCCATGTCCATGTATCTTCTGAACATGCCGAGTCCATATAAGTACCCACACACCGCATGAAAATGGTCACACGCCATGTTATTGCTTCCCGTCGCCCAAAACTCCAGCCGCCGCTAGGTGGGGCCCACACGTCATGTCTCTCCGGAGGCACACCATGTTCTTCATCGCGTCTAGCATGCAAACCCTAGCCTCCACTGCTGGTACCACACAACATGTTATTCGGGATACACGTCGTGTGTTATGGAAATTTCTAGAAACATTAACCTGCTCCACTGCACCTCAGTGATGCTCCGATCTTTGATCCGACGATCCGTTTGCCACAAAACTCGAAAGTTAAGGTTTCCACAATGTCCCAAAGTCGTCTCAATTGTTTTCAGGCCTTGTATTGGCCCCAAAAATGTGTATCGATCCACCCTTATGAAGAACACTTGAATAACGGTCTCTCTTGATATGAGTTGATTTTTCGTCCGCCATTGTCATCATGCCTCTGCTAGGTCACCACGACGTCAGATCTCTAATTTGGGATCGTTGCATTGCGAAACAGACGCACAATGATCCATTGTTCATCGCCCTATGAAGAATGTGAAGAACGCGAGGAAAAGAGGAAGAAATACAATAAACCAATTTGAGGAACGAACCTCCTCCATCATTCGTCACAACATTGATCCACTCCAGTTAGAAGGATTAAATAGGGAGAATCAAATGATAATCCAACAATTATCACAAATCATATTCCCGAATCAAAACCCAAAGAAACAGAAAATAGTAAACCTCCCACAAGAAAGCACGATCTGCAGATCAAACTATTCGTGGGTTGATCCGCTTTTGTCGTTTAATCAAAGAACGGGGAAATAAAACAAATCAACACAACCCCTACCTTGATTCGGTTGAAGAACGGTCGCCGCGTTGCGTTCGTTGTCGAGAGTTCTCTCCAAGGCTCCAATAATTCTCCAGAGTTCCTCTCAATTTTTAGTCAATGAACAAAATTCAATTAACCCATTAAAAGGAGGGAATGTGTTTCAACATTCCATCATGATGTAGCACTAATGATCTAGCGTTTCTATTTCTGAGTCATTATGGCGTGGCATTAATTATCAAAACAACTGCCCTGTCATTACGCTGTAGTGAATGTTTCAAAATAAAATAAAATAAACTTTTTGAATTATTTTATTTTATTTTACTAAAAACTTCCAAAAATTAACTTTTTCCATTGACTCGCACTGGTCGAGGTTAGGCCCGTTCTTAGGTAAAGTCGTCGTCCTGGATGCAATGGTGCCCTTAGATTTTTAATCCAAGCATCTGTTTGGAAACTACCTCTCACGAACCAAATCTGGTCATCACTGAAACCAGCACCAAACCCAGCCCATGACAAGGCCTGAAGGGCGTTCTTGATATCCATAGGCTGGCACAAGTTCTCAGGTATCATAAAATGATAATTGGGAACAATTTACCTGAGTTTATAAACTCAAAACAACAAATGAATCCAATAAAACGAATCTGGATTTTTCAAACCAAACAATCTTTTACAAAAATTAAGAACTGAATTACATAGTTTAAAACAACTAAACAAGACTATAAAAAAGGTACAAAACCAAAAATAAACATCCCAAGAATCCTCATGGCAAGGGGAACCACCCTTAAGCCATCTGCACAAGACTTCACCACCAAGGACCTGTGAGAAACCCGAACCACTGGCACTAAAAAATGTACCCAACCTATGACAACAAAAATAACCAAGTCTACTTACATACAAGGGTGTAACTAGGTTGTGATCCAATTACCAATAGGATACCACCACTAAGATATTCCATGTGATAAACATTCAAAGACGAAAAGCTTATAAGTTTTCATAAACAGGAAATGCTAGTTACAATTTCTAAAAGATGCAACTTAAAAATTAAAAACAGTTTTCATGTGGGATATAATTAAGAATCAACACTTTTAAAAATAATGTCAACACTACTGAATTTTCCAGACAACCATACCATATGGCGATGGTAATCAAAAAGTAACTAATGAGCACAATCAATAGGAAATAACCCCTAGGAACTAGCTCACTGTGGGTCCCAGGTACCTTGTATCTTAGTGAGAGTAACCATCCCAATATTCATTCTCCTGAATGAGACACTAGTAGGGAACATACCCATAACCTAGTGCTCTAAAATCATCATCATCATAGTTTAGTTAGTGATGTAAGCGTCAATATTTCTACGTGAAACTGAGGCCAAACCTCACAGATTCACTAGCATACTAGTACACATCCACCCACCTAGATACCCGAGTTTTCCTCATGTGCTCAAACAAGTTAAAAAAGACAAGAAATATAATTTTCACATGAAAATATCACTTCCACATCAAATATCCACCAATAATCCCACATGTACATCACACAAGTCACAAAATCCACTTTTTCATTCAAATTGATTTTGAAATCAAACTCACACCAAAATAGCCCACAACACATTTTGCACATCTTTAATAATTCAACAAATCCTTTTAAATTTTATAAAATCTTTCCTAAGATGCTAAATATCACATAACAGCATACTCACATGTTACATAATATGATTTTCATAAACAAAGTCCATTTTTCACATCACACTCACACAAAACAGCCCGAAAACATGTTTCACACCCACATCACAATTTCATAAATCACCTTGACAAATTACAAATCATTACCAAAACGTTTGACATAAAAACTAACCAATTTATCTTTAAAAAACTCATTTTAAGAACATACTACCCCCAAAACAGTACATAAGCAACCATTTCACACTTTGTGTAACTCATTAAATCATTTACAATTTTAATAAAAACAACCCAAGGGGTATAACTATATTTTTTCCCACAAAACCCAATTCCAAATCCTCTTTCAAAGCCAAAATCACACATATACCAATCCAAATCCGAATTGGAAGCCCTAGAAATATTTATTTAACCACTATCAAGTATTATAAAATCACCTCAAATAATACCACAAAAGATTCACATGAAAAACACACATTTTCATAAAATTCTTCCAAGAGTCATTACATGGTTTCACACATAAAACCCATTAAAAGACCATCCTTTATACCCAAAGGCACACCAAGACCCTACCAAAGAAGAATTGGCATCCCAACAAGATTTATTATACAAATTTCATATGTTATAAAACACACCCAAACAATACCCCAAGGGTTACACATGAAAAACACCCAATTTCAAACTAAAATGAAACTATAAAATTAAATGCTTAACCAAATCCATCATAAATAGTTTTCTCACCACAAAAAACATACAAGGAACATGAAAAATAATTAATTCAAGCAAAATAACTCATCTAGAAATGATTACAAATGGAATCACTTACCGAAAGTGTCGAAACCCTCAAATATTGGTACGAAACATCAACCACACCACCACCGCACCTCAAGGAAGTGAAAAGAAACCTAAAACCTCAATATTTCACCAAAAAGATAGGAAGTTAGACTCTAGTCACAAACCCTAACTTTTAGAAATTTTAGAACTCAAGAAAGGGTGAAACAAAACCCTAAGGAAAGAGAATAAATCGAAGAGAGAAAGACTTACTTGTAGAAATATTGAAGAAATCGCCCTAAATTCACCAAAATATGAATCTCCAAGTAACCAAAACTGGTATGGAGGCTCAAAAGAGTCATAGTAAGTCATGTGAGGACTGAAATGGGGTAAAAAGGTGAAAATTTAAGGAGTTATGAAAGAATCATTTTACCTCTTCAAATCTGGTCGATTTGAGAAAAATTAAGAAATATCACCCTAATCCGTGGAGGAGATGAGCTCCAAAGAGAAAAAATCTCTAATGGGGGTGAGACTAATGTGTTTGGATTCGAGTAGGAGGTGGAATCACAAAAAAAAGTAAAAAATGAATGATATATTAAAATTTTATTAAAATAATTTAAAGTAGAAAATGGGCTTACGGGCAGGCCCAATACCTCAATAAAAAACCCAAGTCCATTGTGATTATGGATTTATATGTGGTCCAAATGGATATGGTGATTTTAATATACTAGGTTATGCCAATTGGGAAGTGGAATGGGTGTAAAATGTTGAAAAATGAAGGAGTTATAAAAGAAACAAAAATTATTTTTAAATCTAAAAATGGGTTGTCGGTTTGGACCAAATTTTGAAAACCCACCATTTCCACCAAAATTAATAGGAAACCCAAAAAAAACTAAGAATGGAAATTAAATGAAAAATTCCTTCTAAAGAAGTCATGGATGTGACAATTCTCCCCACTATAAAACTTTCTGCCCCCAAAAAGCCACAAAAAGGCCAAAAGTAAAAACCAAATCCAAATGCTAGACCAGAAATGTAATCCTTTCACCAAGTTCGGTCTGCTCCCGAAAGGCCAAAACACCTCTAGTGATCAATTAAGGAAGGAATACTCTCACAAAACAAAACTTACATCAATTTAATGAAATGATCAAGAACATTCAGACTTTATCCCCAAAAGGAAACCCCTAAAACACTATATGAACAAGACTCAAGTTATCTACGGAGACGAACAACAACAATAAACACAATTACACATACTTTGCTTTAACTAAACTGTTGGGCACTCTCCAATCCCAACGTTTTCCCCTGGAAGATGATGGTAGTTAGATAGCTCCGAATGAGACTACCTCCAACCAGGCCAAGACCAAGGACCAATCTGAGTTACTAGTATGGGGAGACATAAATGGGCTCCCCACCATAAGATACAACTTAAATTTTCCCAAGACAGATTCATGACACTAACAGGGGGAGGCCTGAATAGACTCCCCAGTTCAAGGGGTATACTTCCATCAGACCTTTACAAAATAACTTATATAATACTCATAGTGGGTCTCCCCACCATAAGAACCAACCATCTTAATTGACCAGCATGATCTGGTATAGAAAGACCCCAAAATTTAAAGAGTTGGGATGGCCGCACGGTTAGTTCGCATGGTTTGGGAAATTGTGTGCTAACCCTGGGGATCCTTTTATCTACATGGTTTTCTAGGGCATGGTTACTACTAACCATGTGAAAACTGTGTGCTCAACCTGTCTAACCAAACTTCAAACCTTTCTCTAAATACCCAGTCGAAACCAAAGGGAGAAAGTATGAACTCAGGATACAACATGGAAACGAGGTCCTCCCACCTCTACCACCAAACGGGAACAACTAGAACAAGATGATGACACCAAATGTTTAAACTCTTATTATCATTAATACTGAGGATATGACTTTGTACAAGGGTTTGAACGACCTTGGGATTTCCTCTGACTACGTGCTAGCTTCTCTCCGGGACCTATGTCTAGTGCTCAAAAGATTGAAGCATCTTCGGCCTCGTAGTTAGGATTTGGAAACCACCTGAACATAACTTCTTCTGCTAGTGATACAAACAACTACACCACAATCCCTGATAAGTTTACCAAGAACTAACACATTCAAAACTCACTTTACCCTAACCCAACATTTCATTGAAACAAGGTCTTAGAATATGCACACACATCACAACTTGTTTCTTTAGGTGTTGAAACAACAGAAGGAAAGAAAGCATATAAACACCTTCCTATGAAATAGAGGATTTTGAAGTTTTTCCAAGGGAGACATTCTCCCAACATAACAGAGACTCTTAGATGATTTCACAATCTTCACCTTTACAGTCAAACAAGCACATGACATCACAAGGCATCACCAAACATGACCATTGTGACTGATATAAACAATACATGGAACGGTACCTTATTCCAAGTCCCTAAACAACAAACAAGTCCAAAAAGTGGCAACAATAGCCTCTCATGAACAGATTCCCAAAACTGGTGGTTTAACATGAATTAATAATTCAAATAAACTATGAAGAACCCATAGGCCCTCTTAGACACCATCGAGACACTCATCCACACTAACAACCCCAGACCACTTCCATCTTCGACGAATTAGGAAACTTAAGAAACTAAGGTCTCTTTCAACCTTCCATGAGAACTCTACTACTACAAGAGGATCCATAAATCAAAGAAAGGAAATGGTTAAAACTCAATCTCCAAATCTTGAGAAAAATATTCCTTATATTGATCAACTGGAGGATTTTTCAATGGAGAAACAATCCGGGTTGCACTTCAGTCATGCACTAACCATTAATGGGGGCGTACCTTATCCAACAAGAGAACCCAAGGACCCAAAAAAGCTGGTACATTGGTCAAAACATGCCACAAACCAGATAAAAATACATTAAGGTAACCACCATAAAGGTTTCCTAAAAAATATCTCAGAAGAGACTACTAACTGGTCCTTCTACCCAACTTACTGACCAAATAAAAACCCAAAACACAGTTCAAACAGGAGGGGTTCTTGGACTCAAAACATCCCACAACATCAAAATTTTCCAAAAACACATAATATACACCATCCCAAACAATTCATCAAGACATCATGTTTTTCTTTAAAAACATTTCTTTGAAAAAAACGGTTCAGCGGTTAGCGTATCCACCAATGGTACCCCATGGGCCTCACACATGCATGTTTCTGTGCCACACCGGGCACCCTCCTCATATCCATCCCAAAACTCATCCAGTAGTGCCATAAACCATCCATCATCCCATATAACTCCATGAATGTGGTCGTTCATGGAAATACCGAAGGTTAAAACAAAAATTCTTTCCACTTTTCAAAACCAAAATGGTCAACCAACACATCCTTTTTCTCAAAACTGCTAATCATGAGATCAAAATCCCAATTCACATCTTACAAAAATTTTCAGAAAGACACAACCATTTAGATAAGAACTAACTTTCAAGTTATTCACATCAATTTCAAAACATCTCATCCCATTAAAAAACCCTTTTATTGTTTAAAAAAACTCTATTAGAAACACTTTTTCAAAACCAACTTCAATATAGTTCCTGCTTTCAAAAGAGGTTTAAGCACACCATTTTCCATTTCAAAAAATTTCAGAAAATTCAGTTCCACCATTTCATAAATCAAACCATTACCACTTTATTTTAAAATCATTTCACAAAAACTTTGCACTTCTTAAAACCAAGTCACTTTAAAACCAAATTTCCAAGATTTCAAAACTAAAGAACACAAGACAATGCGATAGGAAACTAGTTTCAGTGGGTGAATTGGACATATGGTTGGTGGCCATATTCCAATCACTTCACTATCACAGGGAGTGTTCTAGGGAATATCCCCAACTCCACATGGCTTTCCAGGCCCTGTGAGCTCACTGAGACCATTAACCCAACTCTCTTTTCATTTCCCCTAATCATCATCAAACTAAGAAAACCAAAGGACTTAGATAAATCCCAACTTCCCCTGGCAACTTGAATCCCATCATGAGGTGTGGTGATTAGGAACACTACCCATAATTAGAATACCAAGTCCTGAAAATCCTAACTCCAGACTATCCCGACTCTTCCCCAAATAACATGACCCAAAGAGTTAACCTGAACCTCCTCTGATACCATTTTGTCACGAACCAAATCTAGTCACCACCGAAACCGGCACCAAACTTGGCCCATGACAAGTCCTGAAGGGCGTTCCCAATCCCCATGGGATGGAACAAGTTCCAAGGTATCATAAAATAATAATTGGGAATGATTTACCCGAGTTTATAAACTTAAAGCAACAAATGAATCCAATAAAATGAATATGGATTTTTCAAACCAAACGATATTTTACAAAAATTAAGAACCGAATTACATAGTTTAAAACAAATCATCAAGACTATAAAAAAGGTACAAAACCAAAAGTAAATAGACCAAGAACCCTCATGTCAAGGGGCACTGCCCTCAATCCATCTCCACAAGACTTCACCACCAAGGACCTATGAGAAACCCGAACTAATGGCACTAAAAACTATACCCAAACCATAACAAAAAAAACCAATTCTACCTAAACCCAAAGTTGTAAGTAGGGTGTTATCCAATTCCCAGTAGGATACCACTAATAAGAGATTTCGTGAGATAAAATTCAATGAATAAAATATTATAAGTTTTCATAAACAGGAAATGCTAGTTACAATTTCTAAAAGATGAAACTTAAAAATTAAAACAGTTTTCAAGTGGGATATCATTAAGAATCAACACTTTTAAAAATAATGTCAACACTACTAAATTTTATATCCAACCATACCATATACCTATGGTAATAAAAAAGTAACTAATGAGCACAAGTAATAGGAAATAACCCCTAGGCACTAGATCATTGTGGGTCCCAGGTACCTCATATCTCGGTGAGAGTAACCATCACAATATTCGTTCTCTTGCGCAAGCCACTAGTAGGGAAAATACCAATAACCTAGTGGTCCCCAATCATCACCATTATAGTTTAGTTTGTGTTGTAAGCGTCAATATTTCTATGTGAAATCGAGGCCAAACCCCATGGATTCACTAGCATACTAGTACACATCCACCCACCTAGATACCCAGGTTTCCCTCTTGTGATCAAACAAGTTAAACAAGACAAGAAATATAATTTACACATGAAAATATAACTTCTATATCAAACATTCACAAAAAATCCCACATGTACATCACACAAGTCACAAAATCCACTTTTTCATTCAAATTGATTTTGAAATCAAACTCACACCAAAATAGCCCACAACACATTTTTCACATCTTTCACAATTCAAAAAATACTTTAACAATTTTATAAAATCTTTCCCAAGATGATAAACATCACATAACATCCCACTCACATGTTACATAATACACTTTTCATAAACAAAGTCCATTTTTCACATCACACTCACACAAAACAACCCGAAAACATGTTTCGTACCCACATCACAATTTCATAAATCACCTCGACAAATTACAAAACATTACCAAAATGTTTGACATAAAAACTGAGCACTTTATCTTTCAAAAACTAATTTTAAGAACATACTACCATTAAAACAGTACATAAACAACCATTTCACACTTTATGTAACTCATTAAATCATTTTCAATTTTCATAAAACCAACCCAAGGGGTATAACTATGTTTTTCCCACAAAACCCAACTCCAAATCCTCTTTAAAAGACAAAATCACACCA
This sequence comes from Viscum album, assembly GCA_963277665.1. Taxonomy (NCBI): domain Eukaryota; kingdom Viridiplantae; phylum Streptophyta; class Magnoliopsida; order Santalales; family Viscaceae; genus Viscum; species Viscum album. The sequence continues at coordinate 547,995,444 of OY728140.1, forward strand.
ATACCAATTCAAATAATAATTGGAATCCCTAAAAATATTTATTTAACCACTCTCAAGTATTATAAAATCACCTCAAATAATACCACAAAAGATGCACATGAAAAACACACATTTTCATAAAACACTTTCAAGAGGCATTACATGATTTCACACATAAAACCCATTAAAAGACCCTATTTTAAACCCAAAGGCACACCAAGACCCTACCAAAGAAGAATTGGTAGACCAAAAAGATTTATTATACTAATTTCATATGTTATAAAACACACCCAAACAATACCCCAAGGGTTACACATGAAAAACACCCAATTTCAAACTAAAATGCAACTATAAAATTAAATTCTTAACCAAATCCATAATAAATAGTTTTCACACCACAAAAAGCATATGAGTAACATGAAAAATAAGTAATTTAAGCAAACTAACTCATATAGAAATGATTACACATGGAATCACCTACCGAAAGTGTCGAAACCCTCAAATATTGGTGCGAAACATCAACCGCACCACTTCCGCACCTCAAGGAAGTGAAAAGAAACCTAAAACCTCAATATTTCACCCAAAAGATATGAAGTTAGACCCTAGACACTAACCCTAACTTCTATACATTTTATAACTCAATAAAGGGTGAAAGAAACCCTACGGAAAGAGAAGAAATCAAAGAGAGAAAGACTCACTTGCAGAAATTTTGAGGAAATCGCTCTAAATCCACCAAAATATGAATGTCCAAGAAACCAAAACTGGTATAGAGTCTCAAAATATTCATATTAGGTCATATGGGGACTAAAATAGGGGAAAAAGTGAAAATTTAAGGAGTTATGAAAGAATCATTTTACCTCTTCAAATCTGGTCGATTTGAGAAAGGTTAAGAAATATCACCCTAATCCGTGGAGGATATGAGCTCCAAAGAGGAAAACTATCTAATGGGGGTGATCCTCATGTGTTTGGCTTCAATTAGAAGGTGTAATCACCAAAAAAAAGTAAAACATGAATGAGATATTGAAAAATTTAAAAAATAATTTAAATCAGGAAATGGGCTTACGAGCATGCTCAATACCTTAATAAAAAACCCAATTCCATCATGATTATGGATTTATATGTAGTCCAAATGGATATGGTTATTTTAATATACCAGGTTATACCAATTGAGAAGTGGAATGAGTGTAAAATTTTGAAAAACGAAGGAGTTATAAAAGAAACAAAAATTATTTTTAAATTTGGAAACGGGCTCCCGGTTTGGCCCAAATTTTGAAAACCTACAATTTCCACCAAAATTAATAGGAACCCCCCCCCCAAAAAAAAGAAAGAATGGAAATTAAATGAAAAATTCCTTCTAAATAATTCATGGATGTGAAACTTCCACAACTGCACACGTCCTCCAACTCACTTAACTTAAAAAAAGTTCAAACCACCATTCTAGTCTCACTGGGCCTTGGAATGACGTGTCGTCTCTACCCGTGGTCTTGTAATAATTCCATATAATATTTCAAAATAATACATGGAAAAAATACGAGATATTACATTCTCCCCACCTTGGGGATTTTCATCCCTGAAAATCCAAAACAAGGCTACTCAAAAAGATGTGGGTACTGCACACGAATACGAGCCTCCTGCTCCCATGTGCTCTCTTGAAGATTCTCGTGCTGCCACTGGATGCGCACCAAGGGAATAAATCACCCACGAATGATCCTCTACTTCCAATACTCGATCTCTACCGGGTACTCTGCAAAGGTCTCTCCATCCTCAATTTCTAGCTTGCCCCAGTCGATGACATGTGATGGGTCATGCACGTACCTCCTCAACTGCGACACGCAGAATACATCATGTACCTGGTGCATCTGCAATAGTAGAGCTAAGCAGTACGCCACCTTGAAAACTCTGTGAAGTATCTGGAAAGGTCCGATTAACCTCAAAGATAGCTTGCCGCCCTAGCCAAATCTCCATAATTCTCATCGAGGTGAGACCCGAAGGAAGTCATGGTCTCCCTCCTTGAACTCTAGGGGTCCCCGTTGCCTATCAGCATAAGAATTATGCTAGATTTGTGTAGTATTCATCCACTCTTGGATGATTTGAACCTTCTCAGTGGTAGCTCGTACCAACTCTGGACCCATGAGTGCTGACTCTCCGAGGTCGGTCCAGCAAAGTAGTGACCAGAAGGGTTGCCCATATAAGGCCTCAAACGGTGCCATGCCAATGGTGGAGTGGTATTTGTTATTGTACAAAAACTCCACAAGTGGTAAGTGGTCCTCCCAACTATGACCAAAGTCCAAGATACAGGTCCACAACATATCCTCTAAAAACTGAATGGTCCTCTCCATCTGACCATCTGTCTGGGGATGGAACATTGTTCTCAAGCGTAGATGAGTCCAAAAAGCCTCTTGCAATCCCTTACACAAGCAGGATATGAAGCAGGCATCTCGATTCAAGACTATTGTTAAAGGGATTCCATGAAGACAAACTATCTCCTACATGTAGAGGCGTCCCATGCTCTCTACAGAAATCTGCTCCCTGATATCTAGGAAGTGGGCTGATTTGGTGAGATGATCAATGATCACCCATATGAAATCATGTACCTTATATGTTTGTGGAAAGCCTATCATGAAGACCATCGATATTCCATCCCACTTCCAATCTGGCACTTCCAGGGGGTGAGATAATCCTGTTTGAACCTGGTGCTCAGCCTTCACCTACTGGCATGTAAGGCATCGAGAAACAAACTCTACTACTGCCTTCTTCATGCCTGACCTCCAGAACTGCCATTGGAGATCCTGGTACATCTTCTCCATGTTAGGGTGTACCACCAAGGGAGATGTATGAAACTCCCTTAGGACCTCCTCCCACAATGCCACTGGTACAACAGTGCATCCTCTAAAAAGAACTATGTGCTCCTCACCTTGTGAATATCCATCAGGAGAATGTCCTGTGGATAACTAATCACGTAAAGCCTCGCAGTCGACATCCCCTAGCTGTGCCTCCCTAACTCGCTGTAAGAGTGGAGGGGTGACAACCATCGACTGAAGGTAATCTCTATCCTCTTTGTCTATGAAGGATAGCTGTAACGAGGCTAACTGTTCCATCACCTCACTCAATAGCTGTGAGCTTGATCTTATACTAAGGGCATCTTCCACCTTGTTCCCCTTCCCAGGAGTATAAATGATCTCAAAATCATAGTCCTGGAGGATCTCTAGCCAACGCCTCTATCTTAGATTCAGGTACTTCTATGAGAATATGTATTTGAGGATCTTGTGGTCAGAGTATATGATAAACCTCTCACCCATAAGGTAGTGTTTCCACATTTTCAACACGAAGACTATCGCCACCAACTCAAGATCATGGGTCACATAGTTCTTCTCGTGCGGTCTTAGCTGGCACGAACCATAAGCAATCACCGTCTGTCCCTGCATTAGTACACAACCAAGCCCAGTCCCTGATGCATCACAGAAAACTATGTACTTGACACCCTCCTCCGATAATCTCAAGATCAGGGCACCCATCAAACTCTGTTTCAACTACTCGAAATCCTACCGACACTTCTCGGTCCACATGAAGGGTTTCCCCTTCCCAGTCAAGGCTGTCATTGGTACTAATGTCCAGAATAAATCAGGAATGAATCTATGGTAATATCCTACCAACCCAAGGAAGCTCTGTACCTACGTCACGCTCCAAGGTGGCTCCCATGCTAACACTACCTCCACCTTGGCTGGGTCCACAGATACTCCATCTGCTGAGACGACATGCCCTAGAAAGTGGACCTCTAGAATCCAAAACTGGCACTTCAAAATATTCCCATAAATCTGGTGGTCTCGTAGTATGTCTAGAACCATCCGCAGGTGTCTCACGTGCTCCTCCTCTGATGCCGAGTACACAAGGATGTTGTCGATGATGACCACTATGAACCGGTATAAGTACGCCTGGAAGATTTGGTTCATAAGTATCATGAACAATGTGGGGGAATTCGTCACACTGAGAGGCATCACCAAGTACTCATAGTGACTATAGCGGCATCTGAATTCCATCTTTGGTATATCCTCATCTCTTACTTGTAACTGGTGGTAACCTGATCGAAGTTCAACCTTCAAGAACCATTGTGCCCCTCTTAGTTGATCGAAGAGGTCATTGATCCTCGAGAGTGGATACTTGTTCTTCAATATCACTTGGTTCAGGCGCCGGTAATCCACGCACAACCGCAAACTCCCATATTCCTTCTTGGAAAAGAAAACTGGGGTCACCCATGGTGAAATGCTGGGTCTCACGAACCCCTTCCTCTACAAATCCTAAAACCGCACCCTCATCTTGTGAAGCTCTGTGGAAGACATCTGATATGCTGTTGAGGATATCAGTTCCTCATCAAGGTGTAAGTCGATACAGAAGTCGATCTCCCGACGGGGAGGTAGTCCTAGAATATCTTCGATAAAGATGTCTTCATACTCTGCCACTACTGCTGGGAACTAGAAGCTCACAAAATCTACTACTCAAAGGGTAAGGCTAGCCAACTCATGAGTGATCGACTGCACCCTCCTATGAATGATCCCATTTTTTGCTGCCTAGGTCTCCCTTTCACCGAAAAAGGAAAACCTAGTCCTATCATTGTGGACACACCTCACTCTTCACCTAAATCAGTCAATCTGGGTATAGACCGAAGATAACCAATCCACACTGAGAATGACATCATAAGGCATAGATGCTGCCACTAAGAGGTTCCAAACAAAACTCCTGCCTCTAAGGGTGATATCACACTATCTGTAAAGGTGCGTGATCATCGAGTCTCCTCCTGTAGGTGTCTTTAAGCGTAAGGTTCAAGTCAACGACTCTATCGTAATCTCAAGGTCTTTCACAAGACATGTGGTGAGGAAGGAATGACTGGAACCTGTGTTTATAAGTACGGAAGCTAAGGTATAGAAGACACATATCGTACCTCAGATCATCCCTAGAGTCCCTGGGTCTTACGCGTCGACCGCATGCAGCTGTCCCTGCCCCTACCCCCCAGCTCCCTGAGCCTGGTGTGGACCTCTTGGGGGTGGGGGTGGAAGTAGATCGAAGCATCTAACACCACCTATAGCTCTCCCTTCTCCTCTGACACATCCTCCTCATGGAAGATTTTTATACTCCACTCTCTACCTTTTCCTCGGTGGTCAATCCACCACCTCCCTATCAGCAGCTCAACAGGTCAGACAATCTCTAGAGAGATATCCCCTATCATCGCATGAGTAGCATCCCCTCTCCCTAGGCTGACTAGATCCAGCCTGAGATCCCTAGATTGTTGATCCCATGTTCTGGGTCCTCCTGTGATTTCTCCCACATATTGATCTCTATGACCGACATCATATCCCTATTGCCGAGGTCTCCACACCTGTCTACCTTTTGCTGACTTCTGTTGGCTATCTCTGCTCTTCCAAGAAGCTCTCGACCACCAAGGCCCGCTCTAGCACTCTAACATAAGTTGAAATGCATAGAGGCACAACACTAGCTTAGATGTACCATCGTAAACCTCGCTCGAAGGTCTGAGCTCTGAAGTACCGATCACTGACCATATCTATCGAGTACCTGGAAAGGTTGGTGAACCTCAATGAATAGTCAGACACCGTCAAACTGCCCTGCTGGAGCTGAAGAAGCTCCTGGATGCGCACTGGTCTCAGCATAACCAGAGATAACTACTCCTTAAAGAGTCTCTCAAACTTTGTACATGAAAGATTCTCCCCGTCACGAGTCTATGTGGTCAGACTCCACCATTGTCCCACTGAACCCTGAAGAAGGATTGCTCCTAGGATCACCATCTGGTCTGCTGGTGTTCTCACTAGACGGAAAACTCTAGTCACCGCCTCAAGACAGTCCTCAGCCGCTTGAGGCTTGATATCACCTCAGAACCTGAGGGGTCTCTGTCTTTGGAACTCATGGTGCACGCTCATCCTATTCCCCTCGTCTGTCGGTACTGAAGGTACCACGGGCTGCTCCACTAGTGGGGGTATAGTAGGTGCTCCACCTAGAGGTAATTCATGGGGAACTAGTCCCTATATTGAAGATTCGTCACTGAGGGGGTTATCCTTGTGATCGAGCTGCTGAATCCTAGAGGGTATGCGTCATAGAGGAATCTTGTAAGAAAACAAGGTGTACCATGGTCAATGAGTATATCTGGATAGCTTACATTAAAGGACATGGAAAACACAACCCATTAATATATGATGCATGTGATATTCTTTTATTTCCCCACAACTAGTGTTTTTATGTACCGAGTCAAAAATTAGGTTATCAGAGTCCTGGTGTAGGGACACATCGGCCACCCACACCAACACTAGAATCTCTGGCCTGAAATCTGAGCTCGGAACACTTAAAATTGTTGCCCCAAACCAATACCACAGACTCTTGGTCCTAAGGTAGAACTGACCACCCTATGATACTACTCTATCATGACCCGTCCCAGTGGGGCCCATGCAAAGACTCCCCAAGCCCACCTCTAATAGGCCATGGGCTGGTGAATAGCACCGAGTAGGCATATCACTAACATGGGAGGCATTTCCTAAGTACTTTTACACACGCACACATCTCCAAGACCACAATTGCTGAAATGTAAAAAAACCACTAAGGAACAAAATGCATGCATATAACTAAACCCAACCAACAGAGTACAATGGAAAGTAAAGTACTGAAAGTAAACTGGTCCAGAATACAAGCCCACCAAAAATAAGAGTCTGCAAACTACAAAGTCCAACCTATAAGCACAAAGTGGTACTGGGACTACTTCTTGTAGCCGTAGGAACACATATGCCTATAGGGAACTTAGAAAGCTCGGTCCGATACTGGTCCGCCCTGGAATCCATCAAAAGGCCTCTCGTATGTAGAAGTCACGAGATGTGCGGGCAAAGACCGTGCAGGGGTGAGTATAAAAATACTCAATAGAGGACCCTAAAAACCACAAAGTAATACAGAAAGTAAAGGTGCAGTAATCACTACATTGTATATGTCTACTGAACATATATCAAGAGAAACACAATCTAGATATACTCAAAACTCAGACCCATAGTCTAGAGAAAATTTACACAACCGCATACCCTACTAAGGATTCAGTTTGAAGGTTCCATGAAGCACTCATCCGGGAGAACTCACTCCACAAGTCTGACAACTCTAATAACATCCGTCTGAGAAGTACTGTTCATTTGGAAAGGTTACAAGAGATAGATACACTCATTCCAGGAGAACACACTCCTAAGTGAGGAAAGATCATGATACATAGATGAGGATCACTGCCAGGGCCTTGGAAGATACCGCGACTCATCCAGATTCACCTAAGAAGTAGAGGATCAGCGTCCTATAGGAATAGTCATGTCGATACCTAACTCTACCTAGGGTCAAGAATGGATAGTGGATCTCACTCCGGGGCTCTCAGAGGGATACCTGACTCTATATCAGAAAGTCCTATTGAAGGGATCATACTCCTGTGGATGGAAATGATACTTGACCTTCAGGGGAATGAGTAAAATGGGAACGAAAACAAGAAAAACTTGTCCAAGGAATGATGGACAAGAGGATCAAACCATGTTCTAGGATATACATGGTGTGTAGAAGGGGTCACACACCTTATCTCGAGACTCCGGGTGCTGGCCATGTGTAATGGCTCGAGTCAGAGGGAACATGCCATGTAGTAAGGTAAGTGCACGACGTGTAGTATGGACCACACACCATTTCTGAGTAACTGGGGTTTCCTCCGTGTATGCGGCCGTGTGCCCGTACACAGTTTCAACCCGTGTGTGCCATCCCGTGTAATTGGTACATGGGTTATCCTATGCAGTTGGCCTGGTCTGACTGTGTGGTGGAGTACATGACCCTGTTCCCACCCCGTGTCTGTATATCATATGAGATACATGCTGAGTCCGTATAAGGACCCACACGATGTGTGACAGTGGTCACACGCCATGTTAGTGCTTCCCATCGCCCAGAAATCTAGCTGCCGCTGGGTGGGACCCACACACTGTGTCTCCCCAGAGGCATGCTGTGTTCTTCATCGCGTGTAGCACACAAACCCTAGCTATCGCCACTAGTACCACACAATGTGTTCTTTGGGATATACGCCGTGTGTTTTATAAATTTCCAAAAACGTGAACCTGCTCCGCCGCGCCTTGGTGATGATCCAATCTTCAATCCGACAATTCGTTTTCCACGCAACTCAAAAGTTAAGGTTTCCTCGATGTCCTAAATTCATCTCTGTTGTTTTCGGGCCTCCTATTGGCCCTATAATGCGTATAGATCCACATGTTCGAAGAACGCTCAAAGAATGGTCTCTCCTGATCCAAGCCGATTCGTCATCCGCAATCATCGTTGCACCTCCGATAGGTCATCGTGATATCAGATCTCCAATTTGGGATCATTGTGTTGCAAAACAGATGCGCAACGATCCATTGTTCATTGCCCCATGAAGAACGCGAAGAACATGAGGAAAAGAGGAAGAAATACAATAAACCTATTTGAGGAATGAACCTCTGCCATTGTTCGTCATAACGTTTATCTGGTCTCGTTAGAAGGATTAAATAGGGAGAATGAAATGATAATCCAACAATTATCACAAATCATATTCCTGAATCAAACTCTAAATAAACGAAAAATAGAAACCCTCCCACAAGAACACATGATACACGGATCAACCAGTTTGTGGGTTGATCCACGTTCGTCGTTTAATCAAAGAACGAAAAAAAACAAAGCAACAAAACCCCTACCTCAATACAATTAAAGAACAATTGCCGTGTCGTGTTCATTGTCGAGAGTTCTCTCCAAGGCTCCAAGAATTATCCAGAGTTCCTCTCAATTTTCTGCCAATGACCAACATTCGATTAACCCATTAAAATGAAGGAACACGTTTTAGCATTCCATCACACTACGACATTAATGAGTCAAAATTGTTGTTTCTGAGTCATTATGGTGTGACATTAATTATCAAAACAGCTGTCCCGTCATTCCGCTGAAGCAAATGTTTCCAAATAAAATAAAATAAACCATTTTCATTATTTTATTTTATTTTACTAAAAACTTTAGAAAATTAAAATTTTCCCTCGACCCGCGCCGGTCGATGTTAGGCTCATTCTTAGGTAAAGTCGTCGTCCCGAATGCAACGATGCCTTCAGATTTTTAATCCAGGCATCTGTTTGAAAAATACCACAACCACGCACACCTTCCAACTCACTTAACTTAAAAAAAGTTCAAACCACCATTCTAAGATCACTGGGCCTCAGAATGACGTGTCGTCTCCGCGATTGGTCTCGTAATAATTCTATATAATATTTCAAAATAATACATGAAAAAATCCGAGACATTACAACACTTCTATCTGGTTTAAGTTTATGCCACCATAGGGGGATCGATCTAACAGAGGCAAAAACTGACTCAAAGATCCTTCATAATTCCTTTCATGACATTGGTTCCACTCCTTGGTTGATTTAACACCTCATTAGAAAGTTAAGGGGAAATATTAACAACCACATCAATGTCATTCATGCTTGGAGTGAGCTAAATCAAGTTGCAGGACACCTTTATTCACTTTATGTCCCTATTTTGGAGCCCATCTGCTTGTATAATGCACACAACTTGAATCTCGAGGGGGTCAATCTGATTAGAGGGGATTCCCTTGGCCTTCACTATTTCATGCCTCCCTAGGTCTTCTTTTTCGGTCCCCTGTAGACTCTATGCCTTTGTGTACCTTCCTTTTTCCCTGAATAAAAATTTAACTGATGATGATGATGTTTGAAATACACAAAACAAAAACTGATTTCTATGATCAATTCCAAATTTTTAAGAAGAAAAATAAGTGAAGAAGTTGAAAAAACCAGGAATTAAAATTCCTCAAGCATGAATGTTTATCCAAGATTCATATCAAGCTCCAGAATTCGAAATAAAATCTCAAAACAGTTACAATTGAAAAGAAATTATAAATGAAGGATAAAGAAATCTCCCTTTGATCTTACTGTAATCAGTGCTGCAAAAAGCTCTGAACTCCTCACTCTCCTTTGGAGGTCTTGGTCTCGGTCTTTGAATGTCCAAGTCTGCCTACCTCTTAATTTTAAAAACTCTCTATCTCTATCGTCCAATTATGAAATTATTCTCTGTTATCTAGAGTTTCATCACTGATGGTGAGCACTGACTTAGGTTGTCCTCAACTTCCAGTTTTTCCATGTGTCACTCATCCTGGAAAAAATGATAATCAACAGGTGACATGAGCTGAACCCAATTAACAGTCGCAACAACAGTTTGTTGAAATGTATCTAGATGCAACTCTGCCCAGATTCTGCACAAATAATAACAAAAGATAATTAATAAATTATCAATATTTTAATTTAATAAAAAATATAAATTTTATAATTATAAATAATATTATTATCATTATTATAAAAATTAACAAATATATTTAATTATAAATATATTATTATTGCAATTATTATTAATATAATTATATATTTTAATATATATATATATATTATCACTTTTATTATTATTATTATTAGATTTAAGTATAATTATTTAATTATGTTTATTCATTTAAATTTATTATTATTATTATTATATTTATTATATTTATTATTTTTATTATAATAATTTTTCTTTCTTCTTGTTCCCTTGCCAGCCGCCTATGGGTTATCTTCTCCAAGGTGGGGGAGGGTCTCAGTTTCAATAGGGAGTCATCTTCAATCGATGACTGATGGATTCCAAGCTCAAGCTTGGCCAACCTCAGTGTGGCAGCATCTCACTGCAGGGTAGCGTGCAAGGTCTTCAGTCCTCAAAGGTCATCACCCCCTTTAGTGGTGACAAATGGGTTCAGTGACATCAGGTTCATCTACATCAATGAAAAACTCTTGTCGATGGTGGTTACAAGCTCAATGACAATAGCATATTCTTTCCTGGTATACTGACTCAGATCTCACATATTCTATCATCTTTTTTGTTTAAACACCTGAATACCGATATAGTATCGAGATCTTCATATGGTGGCTTAGATTTTTTAGAAAAATTTTCTTTGGTCTCAATGTCATATGGCCATGATGGCGATAGAAAGAGTGTTATATTAGGATAATGATACTGGTGGTAGTTCCAGTAAGGAGTACCGGTAGATCAGCTGCAGGTGGAATGGGCTTCAGATCAGTTCGCTTCTGGTCAGCAGTTGTAGATGAGGAATGGTTGATGTTGGAGCAGCAATGGATCAAAGCAGCGAAAATAGTGGTAGGTAAGCATCGATCAAAGGAGAATGATGGATCAGGATACCAACAATAGATATGATTTTATAGGGTGGTGGTGGATGTTCTACCCATCGGTAGATCAATCTATTAGTGGGTGATTCTGTTGGCGGTAGATAAGACAGGGGGCAGTGGATGATCTTGGTTGGCAGTACATCAGCTTCCCCAATGGTAGATCCCCCTACTCTGACAGCAGAATTGCAATGGTGCTAATGACTGAATAGAAGATAAGAGATGGTGGTAGATCTTTGTCTAACGTTAGATGAGGTTAGGACCGATAGATCTAGGACCGGTAGATCTATGAAAAAACATTTTAAAAATTAATAAATAATGTTAAAAATAAATATTAAAAAATCAAAATTAAAAATATTAAAATTTAAAAACACAAATAATTAATTATTTAAATGATACTAAAATTAAAATTGAATTAACAAAAAGTTTATTCTTATGAATAATTAATCAAATTAAAAAACTTTTAATTAATAATTAAAAACTAAATATTAACTAAAACACTAAAATTAAAATGAAAAAAATTAGAATTCAGAAATAAAAATTAAATTATAAAAAAGTTACAAATATTATTAAAATAATGATAAATTATTTAATTATAAAAAGAGTCAACAATAGAAAATACACACTTAAAATAACTATTTTAAAAGAAAAGTATAAATAAAATGATAAGAGAATAAAGTCATAAAAAATTAATTAATTAAGAGAAAAAAATTCAAAACAAAACATAAAAAGTGATAAATTTATTATTTAAACAATAAAAATACTTAAGAAAATTTATTTAACAAATAAGTGTCAATTAATTAATTAAATCAATTGAATTTTAATAAAAATGATGTGGTAAAGAAACTCAATTAAAGGTCACATCAAATTCCCCCATACTCAATCATTTCTTTTTCTCAAGTAATTACTAATCAATTTCAATGGAAAATAATAAATTTTAAAATCTAAAAATTATAATACCACAAAAAATTAATTAAGAAAAAATGATTTTCCCCTATGAGTAATTTTAAATATAACTTATGTATTCCCTCTTAAAAAAAGTGGTAGCAGTGCAATATTTGATTACTGTTATAAAAAATGATTACTTTTGATTTTTTTTGAATTTAATTAAACAAACACCAACTTTCATTTAGCTAGGACTTCCAAACTTCTCTTTACCTCTGGCTAAAAAGATACACAAAAATTATCACTCAAATAATTAGACACAACCGAATGGATGAGTAGGTCTAATAATTGCATGGAGAAATAAATAAACCATCCAATAGTTTTATCTTAAATAATAAAATAATGAATATAATGAGATCAACCCAAATTAGGATTTTTATTTCATATCTAATGTAAATTCATGTATTATAATATTGATTCAATAAAAAAGTTCAAATTTAATGATAGTTGTATAACATTATCTTAAAATCTGACCATGAATAAATGATTTCAAGAGGGTAGGAAATTATTTAATTAAATAAATTCATGGGGTTATTAAGATATAACCTCTTTAAAGTGGCTCCACAACTTTCAAAATTAACAAAAAATTTGACCCACTAAAAATGTAAATAAAATCTTAAGAAAATCACAAATTTTAAAAAATTTAAAGGGATTTTATGGGTTTAAATTTGAATTACATATCAACCCAAATTAAGAAGACCCTTTCCCCCACACCTAAAACCTAAATTTTTCCTCAAAGTTGAATTCAAAGGTGGATGAACAATAATTAAGCATGTTGGTTCAAAATGATTTTCAATTCAATAGTTTAATGACATGTTAAAGGGTTTCAATGTAGTTCAAAAAATAAGTTTACCATAATAAATATTTTACAATAGATTGAAAAGGTACATGAATTAACATTAAGGAACAACAAAAATATTTTCAATAAAGTGAAAAAATTATCATGTTAAATATTGAGTAAATAATGAAGAAGTTATTATCAAGTTTGGAAATCTGTTTCAAGCAGATATTCAATAGAACAAAAATAATATTCTAATCACCCAACAAAGTCAAGTACATTCACTTAATAATAATAAGTTAGGGGTATAACTCCCCCACACTTAATTTCACATAGTGAGTTGATTTGAAAAAAATTAAATCTCAATTTAAGCTAACAATAAATATGTTGCAGCCTATCAATAATGAAGGAGAGAAAAATATAAATACAAAAATTTAAACAAGCACTTCCCTGATTTTTAGAAGCTTTCATCAAATGAAGTTCATTAAAAAGGCCCTCTATTTATTTTTGAATGTCATTCATATGGTTATTAAACTCTTAGTACTAGAGGTTGAATTTAGGAGAGTTTATCTATCTTGCTCTAGAAAATTACTTATCCTTGTGAATTCAAAGTAAATTTAGTTACTCTGTTTCTCTATTAACAACACAACAACATTATTTATGAAAAATGATTAGTAATATCAAGAACTTAAATCTAATGGGAAATATAGAAAAAAATACAAAGCAACAACAACACTTTATTATTATTAAATAAAAGGTAAAAATAAGAAAAGATCACAGTTTGGCTCCCATGAAGCACTGAATTTAAAGTCTCCAGTTAAAATATCTTAGAGACTAACCGTAATCATTAGGTGGATGTGGTTTCTCATCAATTAAACACTACATCCTTTTACCATTTATATTTGGATGAAAAGAAATTTTTATGGGTACTCAGAATTCTAAAGAAACTCCCCACTCTATTAGTTGAAAATTTCCCTAGAAAACACCCTTTATCACCAAGGGACTGCTCGAAGATGTCTTTAAGAATTGTAGAAAATTAATCACCCAAGCCCTAACTCTTAGTGTTTTTAAGGCATTCAGACTCAGGTGAAAAATTAGGAACTCCCTTAAGCTCTACCAAGAATCTTTTAAACTTACTAATAGAAAATAAATCAACAGAATGACTTTTGGCAGGTATGCAATCCACTTATGAAATTAACTCAGTTTTGAAAAAATTAGAATTTTCATGAAGGGGAATCCATGAAATAGGTGCTTATAGAGGCATGAAATTATCCTCATATCTTATTTTCTCTCTTATGAACTCTAAAATATACAAAAATAGGAGTGAAAGGGGCTAAGTTTTCACAAACACGTTTTGGAATAGGTTTTTCAATTTCACTTTGAAATGATTTTTGAATATTTGAAATAAACTTATAATTCTCTTCCAATATTATCTCAGATTCAAAATGAAATTCAGAAATCAAAGGGGTGTATGATAAATAATTAAAGGTATACATTTAAAACTCCATCAAAAAAAATTCCAAAAACAAAATATCACAAAAACCAGTTTCCACAATTATTTGTGCGAGTGCTTCAACCTTAAAGAAATCAGGATGAAAATCAGGGATATGAATAGAGTGACCAAACTCCCTTAATTATATTTTCATGAATTCAATTTCTATAATATTTTCCTGTGAAAGTGAAATAATTTAATCTCTATCAAAATTGGTCAAAAGGTCACTATTCTCAATTTTTTGTTTTTACTCAGCATCCCAAGAATCTATCCACTAAATATTCTCTTGAACCACCTTTTCAAACTGATTTTAGATTAAAACCACTTGTTCATAGAGGAACCTTATAAAAACTATTAAACCATAACCCTCCTTTTCACAAGTTTGAAGTAAAATATTTAAAAATGATTTTTTTTCCATTAAAGTAAAAGTAGAATTTTTTGTTAAAGTTGTTTTTTTTAAATATTATTTTTTTGATGTTTTCAAAATTGGTCACATGAAGCTCTTCCCCAAAAATGATGCCAAAAACTCAACATGTTCATCGTTAAAATGTGATAAATTTAATTATTTTTAAACTCCTACTTACTACACTATAGTGGTTTTTAGGTTATCGAACCCATGGGGAAGGTAATATGATCATGTATACCAAAATTTAAAAACAAAGCACCAAAAACAGTGGTCAAAATATTTTTTACTTTTAATTTTTATGAATAAAGACAACGAATAATGTAATAGGTATATTATTATAGAATTATATAAATCATGAAATATGATGAGGTAGTGATAACATAAAATGAGTAAAATAATCAATAAAGTTTCAAGGGGTATATTAATACTATTGATTTAAAATTGATTTCTTCATTCAATTTTTTTATTGAAACTGTATCCTAAAAAATTGATCGATTAATCTTACTCTCTAAGATATTAAACATGCAATTTAATGAATCTTGGAGTTTTCCACTTCAAGAAATATTAATTAGAAATGGATTTTGGATAAAAGTCATCAGAAACAATATCACCAATTATTTTTAAAGATTTGAAATGAAGTTTGAGAGGGAAAAAACAATTTTTAGAACCAGAACTGATCTCTTCGATCAATTAAAAAATTTGAAAAACAAAAATAAGTGAATAATTTGAAGTATAAAATCAACAATTAAAATTATACAAGCATGAAAGTTTATCCAAGAGTCATATCAAGTTCAATAATTTAGAATAAAATCTAAAAAAAATTACAATTGAAAAGAAATTATAAATTAAGGAGAAGGAAATCTCCCTCTGAACTTGCTATAATTAGTGCTGAAAAAAGTTCTGAACTTATTATCCATTCTTTGGAGTTTCATCACTGATGACGAGCACCAAATTAGGTCAGCCTCAACTTTCAGTCTGTGCACGTGTCACTTGTCCCAAAAAAATGGTCACCAATGGGTGACATGAGCTGGACCCAATTAACAACCACAATAATGGTTTATTGAAATGTATCTGTATGTAACTCTTTCCAGATTCTGCACAAATAATAACAAATGATAATTAATAAATTATCATTATTATCATTTAATATAAAAATATAACTTTTATAATTATAAATAATAATATTATCATTATTATAAAAACTAACAAATATATTTAATTATAAAATTATTATTGTAATTATTATTAATATAATTATATATTTTAATATATATTATCACTTTTATTATTATTATTATTATATTTAACTATAAATTATTTAATTATGTTTATTTATTTAAATTTAATAATAATAATAATTATTTTATTTATTTATTTTATTATTCTATTATTATACTTTTTATTTCTTCTTGTTCCCTTTACAGCTGCCCACGAGTTCTCTTCTCCATGGTGGGGGTCTTGGTTTCAACAGGGACCCATCTTCAATCGATGGTCAATGACTTCTAGGCTCAAGCTCGGTTGACCTAGATGTAGTGACATCTTGCTGTAGGGCAGTGCAAAAGGTCTTTAATCCATATATGTCAGCATCCCCTTTAATGGGTTTGGATAGGTTAAAAAATATTAGATTCATCTACATCAGCGACTACCTCCCATCGACAGTGGTTCTAGGCTCAGTGGAGACAACATAATCTTACTTGGTATGTCGACTCAGATCTCACCTATTCTATCATCTTCTTCATTTGAACACTCAAGTACCCCCGCCGTATTAAGATCTTTATATGGTTTCTTGGAATTTTCAGCAAGATTTTATTTGGTCTCAATTTCATCTTTCCATAACGACGGTAGAAAGAGCGGTGGATTAGGATGATGATAATGGTGGTGTATCCAATGAGGAGCACTAGTAGATTAGCTGTAGGTGGAACATGGTTCAGATCGGTCCACTTCTAGTTGGAGGTGGTAGATGAGGAAGGGTAGATGCTTGAGCGGTGATTGATGATAACAGTGACAGTGGCGATAGATAAGATTCAGTCAAAGGGGAACGGTGGATCGGGATCCCAACAATAGACCTGAGGATGCAGGATGGTGGTGGATTCTTTTCCCACTGGTAGATCAATCTACTAGTGGGTAATTATGCTGGCAGTAGATGGCAGAGACATGGGAAGGTGGTGGATCTCAGGTGGTGATAGATTAGCTGCCCTAACAGTATATCCCCTTGCTCTGATGGTGGATCTACAATGGTGCTGATGGCAGAGCGGGAGATGAGAGATGGCAGTAGATCTTTGTTTGACGGTAGATGAGGTTAGGACCGGTAGATCCATGACCGATATATTTGAGTAGAAACATTTTAAAAATTAACAAATAACATTAAAAATAAACAAATAACATTAAAAATAAACATTAAAACATTAAAATTAAAAATATTAAAATTTAAAAACTCATTCAATTGATTATTTAAATGATACTCAAATAAAAAATTAAATTAATAAAAAGTTTAACCTTATGAATAATTAATTAAATTCAAAAACTGTTAATTAAGAATTAAGAACTAAATATTAAATAAAAAATTAAAATAAAAATAAAAACCATTAGAATTTAGAATGAAAAATTCAATTAAAAAAAGTTCCAAATATTATTAAAAATAATGTTAAATTATT
Organism: Viscum album; assembly: GCA_963277665.1. NCBI lineage: Eukaryota > Viridiplantae > Streptophyta > Magnoliopsida > Santalales > Viscaceae > Viscum > Viscum album. The sequence continues at coordinate 548,012,941 of OY728140.1, forward strand.
TAATTACAAAAAGAGTAAAAAAAAACACACACTTAAAATAAATATTTTAAAATAAAATTAGAAATAAAATAAGAAGAAAATTAGGGTAGACATAATTGATTAATTAAGCACCAAAAGTATAAAACAAAACATAAAAAATGATAAATTAATTATTAAAAAAAACTACTTAAGTACATTTATTTAAAAATTAAGGGTCAATTAATTAATTAAATCAACAAAATATTAATAAAAATGATGTAAAAAAAAAAACTCAATTAAAGGCCACATCAGCATTCAGAGATGGAACTTGGCCTATTGGAATTAAAATAAAAACCTAGATAGGTTAGGGCTTATGGTTGGATGACCAAAGAGACTTATTAGGGATGAACAGTGTTATGGTGGGGAGATTGTATTACCCAATGTTTAGAAGACTTATGAAATTCAAGTGGAGTTTAAATTTTTTTCTTTGGTGGATAATCAGTTTTGAGAACCAAAACTGAAAATGATATTCCAAGAGTTTTAGCATCTTAAAAGGGTGTTTTGGATGAGGATTCATGGGAGAATGTTGGAGCAGAGTTTGTGTAACACCCTAATATTTTTAAAGGAGGAACATCATGTTCAATAGAATGTATAAAATCTAACACCAAGATTTGAAGAGAATATAACACCCTAGTAATTTACAATATTTTTATTTTTAATTAAATCTCTTTGATAACTTTCAATGCACGCAACACTAAGTTTGAACGAAATGCGATACTCTAATAAAATATTAATATCTAAACATGACAATTATAACACAATATTTAAGATGATGAGTATGAATAGTAATTACAACATTATAAAAATTATATGGTTTACACATGTATAAAATAAATTAATGGTTTATTATTTACTATAAATAATTTATGAACCATTTGAAAGAAAAAGAAATGTTTTTTGAAAAACTGTATTTTTTAAAAGGTGGAATAGTCACGTTTTGCGCACATAATTTAAATAAATTTATAAAACTTTTAAAGAATTTATTTAATAAAATTAAATTAAATTTTGAAATAATTATATCAAAATTATATTAGGGTGAATTTATGGGATTTTTCTGAAAGATTTTGTTTTTTGATGAATAGTGAAAAATGTTGAATTTTAATTAAAAACTACAATTTCATTTAAATTATTTATAAATTTAAATTATATTTTAAATTGGTTTTAAAGTAAAATTGGTTTAATTATATTAAAATTTAACTAATTTAGGTTATTATAATCATTTTTATTTTTAATTTTGATATAAAAACACTGTAAACTTTTGAACATTTTCTCTTTAAAAACCCGCTTTCTCATTGTGTTTGCGAGATTAATTTTAAATTTTATTTTGAAAATTAAGTGAATTTAATTTAAAAAAATGGATTAAATATTTTTAATCATCATAATTTATATTATTTAATAATTCTAACTTAAGTTTTTACCGTAATGAATAGTATAAATAGTAAAAATTATTTTCTACGGTTAAGGTAAAAATGGGTTTATCAGGGGGTTAAACTAAGAAGATAAGGTTTAAAAATGAAAAAAACATGTATAAATCATATTATATGGCCATATTTCCATATATAATTCTCAATTTCTAATCTAGGGTCATTTTAAGTCTTTTGGCATGTGAATAACTTTATCATTTTGGATTTTTTTGGGAAATTTCCAAGTAATTTCCAAGAAGATCCCCTTTCCCCACTTATAAAAGGGCATTTCCTACCCTCAATTACTCACAAATATAAAGAACCTTGGATTTAAAAAACCCTACCAAATTCTCTCCCCAAAATTATTATATAAATTCTAGATCTACTGGTCCTCCCAAAAGACCATCCCTAGGTTCTTAAGAGGAGATCCAAAGGTGGTTTCTCTTAGAGAAAGTAATTATCTTAACAAATATCTTTCATTTTATTTTTTATTTTTCCACATTAAATTATGAATTAACAATTAAAATATGACCAAAAAATTATCTACCATATACTGAGATGTTATCATGTTTATGGAATAATATTTATCCATCTCCAATTCCATCAAATGGGAAACAAAATAAGCGATCGTGTGTATGACAGACAATCGCCTCGCGAACAGATGTAGTTCATTTTCTTTCACCACATTTAAAGGATGGATATAATGATGGATTTAACACATTTATATGATATTTATGATATTATTATACTTATTTAATTTTAATACCATATATACCTTTTTACCTTCCATTCCGTTTCAAATATGATAATGTCACTCATGTGTACGACGGACTATCGCCTCACAAAGCGATGCGATTCATTTTTACTAATGATTTATATGGAATGAAACAAGTATAAAGTTAATAAATATGTGTGATACATATTAGATGATATTTATTCTGTAAAATTAATAAATCACCCTATTTATCTACCTTTCACTCACTAAGGGAATGATATCATCGTTCGTGTGTACGTATGACCCACCATCTCCAGGAAGTGATGCGATTCATTTTCCATGTTAAAATTTCATAAATGGTTCTAAAAATGTATCTAATGAGTAAATATGATATTTATAACATTATAATAATTCTGGATACGATATATATATATATATATATATATATATATCCTATGCACAATAAATAGAACTTTCGTGATAAAATGCTTATGAGAAAACAAGGCAATTAACACCCGAAATAATGAAAATATTGAAATATTATTAACAAAGGGGTGGTAAAATTTTATAAGAGGATAATATATGATATTATAAATATCATTATGGTTCTGATATAAATTAATAACATGATTAAAACCATTATACATGAGGTAAAAACACGTATAAAGGAAATCAGGTACGAGGTAAGGGTTTCTCATCACACTTTTACTTTTGTGTGACATATGTTATATTAAAAACTTATTTCCTTTGTGTGGGGTATGTAATGAAACTTTGATATGTTATATCATGAATCTATTTATCTTCATGTTATTTAAAGTTTCATTTTATGTCATTTCTTTTATGGGTCTTATGATTCCGAAGTTACCAAAGTTGTAAGAGTTTATTTCACAATCTCATTATTATTCAGGATTGTTTATGTTTACATATCCATTAGGGTAATTATTTGATATTTCTATCTTAAAATAAACACATTTTATTAAAAAATTCTTTTACATGAACATTTTCAATTAATAGTACAATTTTTATACTCTTTGGTACTTAAAATGATTGATAAAATGTTTTTACAAAAATATGAATTTATTTCTCTCTTAGATTGGAAATACTTTTTCATAATAACCCATGTTTTCTAAAAATATTTAAAAAATGTTTTTAAAAGTTTCAAAATGATTTATTAAATAAATTTTTACCCATTTTTACTTTTTATAAATTTTTTGAAAGAAATCATCATGTCATTTGCAAATAATTTCAGTTTAGCTTTCAACAAAAATATGAATGGAATCTTTGTTTTAATGTGTATTACATGAACATAATTTTACAACATTATGATAAATAAATATTGTAATGATAATTTTACAAGATTTAAATGGTTATTTTCAATGAAAATTATTTTAAAATTATTTTATGAACTTTTTTTTAAAATGTGATTTTCAAAATGCATAGGTTATTTTTCTTAAAAATGTTTTACGAATTTTTTCATGGTACTTCTATTTGTCAATAGAATAAAACCTATATTTTACTTATGATACACTGAGGATATATTGTATTGATACTATCCTTATTATTTCTCTGGTTGGTTTATGATTAGTTTGACCGGGGATGTATAATTTTATTACCACTCACCATTTTACTCTAGATGGTTTATGATTATGTTTATCGATTGGGGTAAGTATTACAATTTCATATGTTAGTATTTCAATAAGAATGTTTATATTTATTATGTTTCACCCCTTTCATATGAGGAATACATTGGAATTAGTAAGTGACGGGAAAATCTACCTATAGCCCCTCAATACATCGATGGATCTCATTAGAAAAACTAGATTAGGTTTTGGATGAGTCCTTACCCATTTATTTAGAAGTGTTGGAACAAAGACTAGATGGTATGTTTTATATGTTTATGAATTCCATAATTAAGAATTATATTATTGATATTCCATGTGATTATTCTATTAGTTATAATATCTATGGTTAAGTTTTCAAGCTTATGTGATTATTTATATGACATTATTTGATCATCATTTATTCCTGCCATATTATGCTCAACTTATTGATTAAATAACATGTGTCTCTATTATTTACCTTTCCATATTTATTATTCCTTATTTATTTATATATTACATTGTATGATTACCCTTATTGATCATTTTATATCACCCCTTTCTTATGTTTTATTTTCCCCAGGATACCAAGAATTGTTTTATGATTAATATGTAGGAATATGCTAAGGGGAATAATGATGTTTTCAAAGAAAATAATTTGTGTATTTTATGTTTTAAAATGTAATGTGAATTAAATTATGTATATAGTTTACCAAGACTATTAAACTATTTGGTCCTTTAGGATGTAATTAATTGTATATTATGATAATGTAATAAAGTAGACATTGACTTTGGGTTACTGGGGCCAAGGTCACTACAATTGGTATCAAAGGAAGTTTAGTAGAAACATTGGAAACTAGATTTAGGAAAAAATAGATTAGGAAACATAAACATATGATAAACTTTGAGTATATGTATAGAAGAACAGCCTAATGTTTTGGTAAGGAAGATATTATATAATTTTTTTGAGAAAATACATCCCTATCTGGATACTACAAGTGAACATGGTTTTGGAAAAGATACACCTAGGGGTAAACATTGTGTGTGACCTGATTATTACCTGGTGCATGAAAACAGGCCTTACTAAGAATCTATTTTGACACTCCTGATGGATATTCTTAGAATAATTCATATTCTCTTTAAAAACCATTATAAAGGAATAGAAATCGTATCAATTCATGTAATCCAAATAGTAAGAATGATTGTTTCTTTTATAGGATTAAGCTAATCTTTAAAAGGTAACTAGTCTCCCAAATATTCTCATCATATAAAGATATTGTATCATATGATATCAATTCAGAGAAATAATTCTCTAAGTATTATGGTTTTGAAGGGAATCCAGAGAATAAGGGGATGATATAACAAAAAATGGACAAAGGGGAATAAGGAAAATAAGAATTTTCCCACATGTGATAATTATGGAAAGAAACACCCTAATACTTTATTAAGGGTAGTGTGAGTTGGATTCAATTGTAGAGAAAAATACCACCATAATCATGATTGAAATATCAATAAAGAATATTCCAATGTGCAATGCTTCTACTATAGGGAGATAGGGTACTACGCAAATGAATTCCCCAATCATCAAGGGAATACACTTATGAAGAAGCTAAGGGATCAAGGTCAAGCTTATGCTATTATGATAGATTAAGTGGAATGATTAGTTTTCTTGTGTTTGGATTCAATAATTATGTTATAGGAGTATTTTATCAATGATATTGTGGTTATGAGAATCATGAAATATATAAGGATTGTACAACAATACTATTTCTTAAAGGATTTGAGAGCATATGTTGAATGGTACCGATGCCCAAGAAAAGTGAATTAGTGACAAGTTTAACTTATTGTAAAACACATGATTGAGGTAAGATAACCATTTATATAGGCTCTATGTTGAGATAATAATAATAATGATATTTTTATGGGATAATATTGGAAACCATGATTTTTTAGTGAGTTGATGGTTTATGTCGCCTTTATTGGAGTTTACTACAAGTATTGATTTATAGAATATATTTGAAAACCTGATATTTTATATTTGGAAGTATATATATTTTTATTAAGGTTTTATGGTTATCAAGGTATTTATATATTTGGAATGTGGCATTAAGAGATATTTTATATTGTTTAGGGAAAATAGTGTTGATTTAGTGACCTTCCTTCTAAATTTAGCCAGAAATATTTTTGATGAGATTTAAGGTTAGCTATTTATGGAATTGAATAATTTGAACTTTGGGTGTTATTGGATAACTTTTTCTAACCATTTTAGTTTTAGTTAAAACAATAGGAATAGCTAGTTACTCATTTATGGATCTTACAATCCGTTAAAAGGTAATTTTAGTGGTTTAGGAATAAAAAAATTCATCTCAGATATTCATTTATTGTAGTAATAAATAAAGTGGAAAATGATCAAAGCACGACCAAAATATGAAATTATGCCTATGAAATAAAAATATATCAAGTAAGTATATTTTCATATATTATCTGTCTAGACGAAAAATAAATTCCTTAACGCTAAGAAAAGGATATTGAAACAAAATTTTATCCCAATAACTTCATTTATTTTGAACCCAAATTTATGTTTTTGAGGTCCTTAAGTTTCTATTGATAATTAAATTTCTCATGATCAATGAACTCTATCACTCTCTATAAGTATTTATAATTTTATTCCATGTACATATCTTCACTACTTCTGAAAATTACTTTTTTTATTATCCAAACACTTTTGAGACAAAAAGTGAGAAACCACAGAGACAGTTTGAACAAAGCAGAGGAGTAAAAAGGATAAAAAACAACCAAGCAAACCACCAGACCTACCCCACCCCAGCAGATAATCCTGCAGAAAAGCCTCACCAATGTATGACCTTTTAGAAAATAGCCCCGTGCAGAAGTGCACGGGCATGGTACTGATGGCAAAGCCATACCCTATCAGCATCCCACTCCAAAAGGTCTGCATCGGTGAAGGATTCATGCTCTGGTCCCCCTCTGGTGCAGGTCCAAGTAGCAAGCTGGAAAAAACACCAAATAACCAAAAAAAGACACACAAACAGAGCCCAAGGGTTGCACCACAACCAACCCTCTCGAAAACCTGTCCAAATCCACCCTTAACCAGGATCATTAAATAGGAACTTAATATTACTTGAATCTCTCTCCCTGAAAAGTTTCCAGGATAGGGATGGAACATGTAGATCAGCCACCTCCAAAATCATTTTCTCTAATGTAGAAGCAAGTCGACCCCATGTATGAATGTACTCTTCAATGCTGATTATCCCTCTGTTGAAACCCCCAACCAGAATGGAGTTCTGTCTGTCAATACATGTATATTGTTCTTCATTAAGAGACACCTCCAACGACCTCCCCATCATCCTGGCTGCCTCCTCCTCTGATGCATTGAGCATCATGGTCTGCTCCATCACTTCTTCTTTAGATCTTAAAAGGAGAACCATGTCTTGATCACCCTGTTCATACAAAGGCTCCTTTTCCTTCTTTTTGTCATTCATCTTCTTCACAGATCGAGTCTCAAGAGGCGGAGGCAAGGAGGAGTAGTCCTTCTTCCCCTTCTTCTTTCCAAAACCCTTATTACTCTTTGTAGGCGACTCCTCATCTGCAATTTGACCATGCTCAATCCCCTTGGATACCTCTACTCCTACCCCATCTCCTCCAGCGGTGGAGATAGGGACAACATCCACATCGGCCTCTATAAGGCCTTCAAACCTATTACACAAGGGAATCAAGGTCTGGTTCAGGGTCAGTTCCCCTCCCTCCTTTACCATATGAGAAGTCCCTCTAGTCCTATCCTCATTATCGCCTAAAAAAGTGTTCTCCATACTCAAAATAGCCCCCCCATCCGTCGTCAACATACTAGGATTCTCGGCCTGGCTGGGTTGAATTAAACCACGCCCCATGAACTGTGGTTGTGTGCAAAAGTCTTCAAGAACCACACTCTGCATAGCACAATTAGTCTGTATTCCAGTGCACTCCACATTGATACCAGGAATGAAGCCACCTGCGAGTTGATCTTGGTCATTCCTGGCCACTGCATTGCCATTACGCCCTGTGACAGGTCTGCTCCCGTCGCTGAGGTCACCTATCAGTTTTCTAAACACCTCTTTAACTTTCGGATTAGCAGGAAAATTCTCAGATTTCTCCTTCCTCGCTTGGTTGGAACCAGAATAAAGCCCCGTTTTAATAGCATTTGAGCTAGTCCCTGCATCACCTTTGTCCAGGACTGCAAACTGAGCCACCGTAGCGGCACTCAGTGGACCACTTCCCACATTAAGCCTACTGCATCCAACCCCATCAGTTCCTTCGGCTATAACACCCTCCATCACGCCGTTCATAGGAGTGCCACGATTACCATTGTGCACATCCTGCGGACATTTAGAAATCTTAGCTTCCTGCCTGAAACTCTCTAAAGAGTGACCCAACTGGTTGAAAACCATACAGAACTGAAACCATGAATCATATACTACAGGTTTCTTACACCGGAATTCTTCCCTAACGGTAATCTAGACGAAGTCTAATGGAGCCTTTGATGCATCCACCTCCACACACACACAAGGATTAATCAGGTGGGATACCACATTGGTCCGGCTATCTGAACACAAATATCTACCTAGAAGATTCCCAAGGGTTTTAACAATCGATGGATTCTAAAATGGAAGCGGAAGATTCAGAAAACTTACCCAAACCACCACTGATGGAGAATCACACTTCATGTGAAATTCATATGACCACCGGGACAAGAAGAATCGCGATCCGTTGCAGATGCGGGGAGCCCTCGACCATGCTTTTATTAGATCTTACTCTGAAACAAAACGTATCAAGATGGTCTAGTTTTCCAGCAAACCTATGGTTTCCCTTTCCTGAAAATCCCAAGAACCAAACAAAAATATGTCAAATAGATCAACCGAGGGTCTTCTCTTCAAGAATCGAGCGATCAAAGACAATCTATAAAGGACCGATGCTTCGTTAAACTCAGTGATTGAAATCAGAATATTGGGATGCCCATCGTGTAACTCTTGGACTTTAGGGCTCAGAAAACATGGTGGAAACTGAGGAAGGAAGTCCGGGTTCGAAAATGGGAGAAAAGGTTCCGCTCGTGTGAAAGACGGCGGAGGTCCCTCCCCCAAAGGGGGGGGGGGAACCTGCTCGGAGGCCGCCGCCGTCACTGGTCGAGCACCGAACCCTCGCCGTCACTGGTCGCAGAAAACCTGTGGTCTACAAATACATTACATATCTTCACTTTCAACCAATGTTCTTGTAACACCCCGAGATTTTAGGAAAAATATTCTTTTTAATTTCATTAATGTCTTGTATTGTACGCTACACCAAAAGGAGCTTACACAACACGCATCCTTGACTTGCCTTTCATTACACGCAATCACGACCTTCCTTGATAGCGTGTGTAGTACGCAATACCGAGTTTTACTAAACAACGATATGCTATTAAAATATTATTAAAACTAGCCGTTATTAATAGTAATAACCACTTTTTGAAATTTTGTAAATTCTATTTTTCAAAATGGACTTCATTTTTGGATTCGGAATATCGAAATTATCTTAGGGTGAAATTTTGGTACTTTTCGGATAACTTTCATATTCTGATGAATAGTGAAAATTACTAAATTTTAATTAAAAACAACTTTTTTAATAGAAATAATTAATAGTGATAAATCATTAATTTTAGTGGTTTTCAAGTATATTTAGAATATATTTTTACAATTTAATACAATGTTGGTCATTGGATGTAATTTCACATTTAAACCAGTTATAAACAAGTGTCAATCTTTTGATAGTTATTATCTCTTAAAAACACGCTATTTGTTTTGACGATGAGAATTAATTTTTAAATTAGTTAAAGCAACTGATATGTTTTGAATTTGGTAAAATAGATATCATTTTTGAGTTCATAATATCAAATATAACTTAGGCCTAATTTTTGGTATTTTTCTGAAAACTTTTAATTTTTGATGAATAGTGAAACCACTAAGTGGTAGTTAAAAAAACTGAATTGTTCATAAAACTTAATTTTACCACTTCTGTGAGTGGAATTTCGAAAATATGAGAGACATGGTTAATATCAAGGACTAAAATGTGGTTCAATGAGATGAAAATAATTTTTGGTGAATAGTAACTTTTTACTTTTTTTTACCACGGTTAAAAGTAAATAGGGTAATTAAGGGTAAAGATGATATTATTATTACCCTAACACATGTACTAATTCTATTGGATAAGTGTAATTCGACCAAAAACAAACTTAAGAATAAAATATGACCATTTAGGCCCACTTGGATTAGATTAGGACATTTATTATTAATTTATTTAAAGAAGGGTTAAAAGAGTTAAAATCAATGTTTATTTACTAAAACATTTTTAATATGGGGTTATACATAATATAAATTCGACTATAAATATTCATTAGAAATATAAAAATATTTCCTACATAATGGTATTTTATTTGTAATTTTTAGACATTAAATAATTTAATTTATTTATGACACAACGATGATGCAGTAATTATCTTATTAATGAAATATTGACATAATTGATGTTATAAATACCCAAATAAATATAATTTGAGACTTTTTATGATTTACAATAATTTTCTAGGTTAATATGACATGTTAGTATTGATTTAATTAACTTTTTTCGAATTTATCATTCTGTTATGATTTTCACAAAAATCAATTACTAAATAGTGTCAAAATTGACATAAAATAGTTTTTAAAACAAATATTATATTATTAATTGTTATTTTATTCCTAAAAATCTAAGGTTCGGCCAAATGACTTAGATAAGGTTATATATATTAATAATAAACAACTTGGGGTTCTTTTGACTTCTTATAGTAAGTTTATTAACCTTATAGTGTAAGAACACAAGAAGACACGGTAAAAGTAAAATTATTTAACTTAATGTTAAATCTAAATGATAAGGTTAAAATAGGAACCTAAACTTGTATAAATTCTATTGGATGAGAGGATTTCGACCCATACCCACCTTATCCTCTAAATAAATCAATTTGGAGCTATTTAAAACTGAACTTGACTTTATAATAAAATAATATTTTTAGTTATTCCAAAGGTGCCCCTCTCCTCCCTTATAAAAGGACACCTCCTCCCTCTCTTCCTCACACAACTTTGAGCCTTCAAGCTCGGCCAAACCCTGCCAAAATATCTTCTCCACTTCCCTAGTATCATCCTAGAGGTCCTGGTCTTCTTCAAAGACCAATCTTAGTTCCCTAAGTGGAGGATTCAAAGAGGCGTTTCAAAGAAGAGGTAATATCCATTACCGATCTTTTCAATTTCTTTCTTCTTCAACTTCTTCTTCTTTAGTTGTTTCATGATAAAGTAATAACATCAGTATTACTTACATACTGATATGTTATTATAAATATGAAACAACCCTAATTCACCTTCTATCCATCCCACGGAAAAAGGAAATCACCGCGCGTGCGTACGTACGGAATACCGTCTCCACGCCGTGGTGTAATCTATTTTCCGCCACCACCTTAATTGGATGGGTATAATGGTGTAATGAGTTACTATATATGATTATTATAAAGTTATATTGATACTGAAATAGTATACATACACTTCAACACAATTCCACGACCATGGGAACGATATCATCGCTCGTGCGTATGTACGGAATACCGTCTCCACGACGCGATGAGATTCATTCTCAATGATTAACCATTCATGAATGATTATAAAGTATATATAATAAGTACTAATGAAATATATGACATAATAATGATACTGGATTTATGTAAATTTATATGTATGTCATCTACTTAATTCCATTCACTTCAATAAGGAAACGAAAACAGCGTTCATGCGTACGTACGGACTACCGTCTCCATGAACGGTGTATTTCATTCCATTTATCGATATTATATATATATATATATATATATTCTAAATATATATTATATATAAATCATGTTTTACATTCTGGATATAAGTAATCATGATCCAAATAATCATATTAATAATTACAAGTTAAAAACACGAACGACAAATGAGACGATTTTACCCAAAACGCTACTTTAACATGAATTTACAAAAGAACGGGTAATATAAAGTCATAAGTGGACCATATATGATATAATAACAATGAATATGATTCTGGAATAAGTCAATAACATTATTTAAATCATTATACAGGAGGTTCGGACACTTACAAAGCAAGTCGGACCTAAGGTAAGGGAAATATCACAATCTCATTTTTATCCGAGATTGTTTATTCTTTGGTATTTACTGGGGTGTATTTTATCATCCATATCCATGTTTCTTCAATATGTAATATTATTTCCATCCTTCTACAATAGTTTATATCCAATTTTACCCTTCGGTAAGTTTTTTGTAAAAGATATGAAAAGAATCTTTTGTCGTTTTTCGTACGAGGTACTTTTTGACTTTTCCGACAAAAGTACGAAGAATGTTTTTTTAACTTATACGGAACGAATGGATTTTTACGGTTTTATAAAGCCTTATTTTCATGAAGCTACCTCCAAAAGATTTCATGACTATTTTCAATAAAATATCTTTCTTTTAAAATTGCATGACGTTTTGTGAAAAGAAATTGATTTTGAAGAAGAAAGGATATTTTCCTCAAGAATTCATTTCAAGTGTTTTATCAAAATTATTTTCCATCTAAGATAACATAGGGTTCTGTTTATATCCCTATTATTACATTGATTTGGTTATGTTGTGATGGAATTATTTTTATGAATTCCTTTATCTTATATGAATTGTTTTATGATGTCATGATGTTTACAAATCCCATTTTTATTACATGGGTTATGCTATGATGTATGGTTTATGATTTTGTGGCACACATAAGAATGGTATCATTATGAGATGGGTGGGACCTATATCTCCCTCCAATGAATTGGGTAAAGATTTTATATCTCATGAGATAGACATGGCGGGAATGGTAGGTTATACCAGTTCAGTGAAACCGGACTGAAACGAGGGTTACTCGATTCATAAAGGGACTTTGTCCACTAAGATAGTCTTGGCAATGAGTCTTGACTAACAAGAAATGATTCTCTATGATTATGTGTGTATGCCACAAAGTTTCATGTTTTAAGTTATGATTATTGTGATTACATTTCACTGCCATGATTTATCCCATGTTATGAAATTATGATCTCTTTTGCAGGATAAGAATTCCAAAAGTTATGTGCTTATGTATAGGATGTGATTGATATTTCTTTTGTTTACCCTTACTGAGCATTTGATCTCACCCTTTTATGTTTTATTTTCCCTAGGATATAAAGAAAGATTTTAGGTATAAAAAAAAGAATATCTTTATGGGAGATGTTGAAGATCTTTCACTTGGAATTAGAAGATTATATTCCGAGTTTCCAAAGACACTAAACTATTACGATCCTTGTGTGTGTGTTTTTGTAATGTACTAAGTATTCCACAAAAGTAATGTAATGTCCATGTATGTCAGGCTTCGGGTCTCTACAGTTGGTATCAGAGGAAAGGTTTAGTCAACCTTTGGAAACTAGGATGCGAGAACTTTAGTGAGATCCCTAGAGATATTTCTAAGTTATGTCTAGGGATGTCTCTAAGGTTAAGTATACGTATAGGTTATAGTACTAGAATTACGCTAACGATAATAGAATTAAACCTAAGATGTTAGATATTGAAGGTACTCCCCCTTTATTATGTTGTTTTCCCGTAGCATGATTTTTGCCTCTCACACTATTCTTTTTGGGTTTTAGAAAATGGATGGAAACAAGATGATTCACGATAATGGAGAATATGATGGACAATGGAATGATATTCTTCATAATGAAATGGGATTTGGAAGTCCAAACATCATTATTATGCCGAATCAGCAATCTCATAATATGATCAATAAAGTAAAATTTGGTAAGTTTCCTGACTCGGCTAATAAGAGAAAGATGGAGTTTCATGATGATCATAGAGGAAAGAAAGTTCAATTTCCCCTATGTAAATCATGTGGGAATAGGCATCAAGGAGAATGTTTCAAAGGAACTGGAAGATGCTTTGGGTGTGGAAAAGAAGGACACAAAGCAAGTAAGTGAAAAGGAAAAGGTTCAGTTAACACCATGGATGAGGATAATGGTATTGCTACGACATCAACAATGGTTAAATGTTTTAAATGTGGAATGTACGGGCATTATGCAAACCAATGCCCTAAGGGAAAGTCTCATGAAGAGAATCAGTATGGTCGTATGGGAAGTATTTATGTTGATGATGATGAAGAGACTACAAATGATATGTGAGATGAAAGAATTGTTGAAGCTCGGTCAATGGTTTAAGAAGGTAGTGGAATGATTACATGTTTATCAAGTGTAATGTTGTATAAGTAATCTCATGGTACTATGGAATAAAGAGACATCTAAGGATTGTTACACTATTGTATTTCCTAAGTTTTTAAAGTGTATGATTAATGGTACTAGTAACCATGAAATGTTATTCAGATATTTTTTGGAAAGTAGATGATATGCGCATAATGAAGGAATAATAAGATAATGAGGTATTTGATTGTATTCATGAGCTCATGACTGATATAAGGAGAAGGTTATATCATGGTTTGAGTATATAGAATTTTTAGATTTTGGTATGTGGAAAGAGTTAACTTTTGACTGCATTCATGTTTTCACTAAGGTTCAATGGGTATTCAAGAGAATACGTGATTAAGGCCTTTGAATGTTTGGAATGTGACCAACAAGACATATCTTCTGATATATGGGGATCAACGATAGTATTAAATCTCTGGTAATCGTTTTCACTATATTATGAGAGTGGAATGAAGTATTATGGATAAGCCTAAAGATTGGAATGGATTATGTTGGACATAAGTTAGTATTGTTTAAGGATAGAATTTGTTTTCGATATTATTGATGAGATGTTATAGTAGTATAGTTTTAGAAAACGGACAACCTGCAGGACGGGCGACAACCCATCGCTTCGGACAAGGCTGTGGGAATCGAACCCATAACCGAAATGCGACTGGCCTTTATTGCCTACCACTGGCCTACAGGAAGTCCCTATTTAGTAGAAACTAGTTTTATTTTATTAAGCGGTATGATATATGAAGTATAAGTTCATTTTTGGAACCATATGCGATTAATCTAACCATAATATGAACTTATAACTTTTCTAACCTTTTGTTTGAGACAGATGGAATGACCCATCATTCTATTACATGATCTGCTAACACATCACGAATGACAAATTCAACTTCATTTCTTTAAGAGATGAAGTGGACATTGTCCAAAGAACGACCAACGGTGAGACTATACCGAAATCACGAAAGTATTTCTTCTAATTCCAATTTCATCAACTTTAGGGAAATGATCTTGAAAACCAAAAATGTTGTCCTAGTGCTCTTATATCTGATGAATCAGATGGTACCTTAGATCATCACAAATTTATGGCTTTGTGATTGCTGGCTTTTCCATAGCCATGTTCTCTACCACTCTCCACCAGAACATGATGGTTAGATTTCTCTTCCATATCCATATTTTAACCTATCTGGAAACCCAGTGATTAGTTTATTTGGGTAACCGTTACGTTTCATACTTTTGTTTTTAAAGATTGGTTTTGGTATTCCTTTTTACGATGTGGGTTTCTATTAAAGAAACTTTCGAATAGTAAACCATTTATAACCCCAATGAATTTCGAGGGCGAAATTCATTTTAAGGGGGGTAGAATGTAACACCCCGAGATTTTATGAAAAATATTATTTTTAATTTCATTAATGTCTTGTGTTGTACGCTACACCAAAAGGAGCTTGCACAACACGCATCCTTGACTTGCCTTTCATTACACGTAATCGCGACCTTCCTTGATAGCGTGTGTAGTACGCAATACCGAGTTTTACTAAACAACGATATGCTATTAAAATATTATTAAAACTAGCCGTTATGAATAGTAATAACCACTTTTTGAAATTTTGTAAATTCTATTTTTCAAAATGGACTTCATTTTTGGATTCGGAATATCGAAATTAGCTTAGGGTGAAATTTTGGTACTTTTCGGATAACTTTCATATTCTGATGAATAGGGAAAATTACTAAATTTTAATTAAAAACAACTTTTTTAATAGAAATAATTAATAGTGATAAATCATTAATTTGAGTGGTTTTCAAGTATATTTAGAATATATTTTTACAATTTAATACAATGTTGGTCATTGGATGTAATTTCACATTTAAACCAGTTATAAACAAGTGTCAATCTTTTGATAGTTATTATCTCTTAAAAACACGCTATTTGTTTTGACGACGAGAATTAATTTTTAAATTAGTTAAAGCAACTGATATGTTTTGAATTTGGTAAAATAGACATCATTTTTGAGTTCATAATATCAAATATAGCTTAGGCCTAATTTTTGGTACTTTTCAGAAAACTTTTAATTTTTGATGAATAGTGAAACCACTAAGTGGTAGTTAAAAAAACTGAATTGTTCATAAAACTTAATTTTACCGCTTCTGTGAGTGGAATTTCGAAAATCCGAGAGACACGGTTAATATCAAGGACTAAAATGTGGTTCAATAAGATGAAAATAATTTTTGGTGAATAGTAACTTTTTACTTTTTTTTACCACGGTTAAAAGTAAATAGGGTAATTAAAGGTAAAGATGATATTATTATTACCCTAACACATGTACTAATTCTATTGGATAAGTGTAATTCGACCAAAAACAAACTTAGGAATAAAATATGACAATTTAGGCCCACTTGGATTAGATTAGGACATTTATTATTAATTTATTTAAAGAAGGGTTAAAAGAGTTAAAATCAATATTTATTTACTAAAACATTTTTAATATGGGGTTATACATAATATAAATTCGACTATAAATATTCATTAGAAAGATAAAAAGATTTCCTACATAATTGTATTTTATTTTTAATTTTTAGACATTAAATAATTTAATTTATTTATGACACAACGATGATGCAGTAATTATCTTATTAATGAAATATTGACATAATTGATGTTATAAATACCCAAATAAATATAATTTGAGACTTTTTATGATTTACAATAATTTTATAGGTTAATATGACATGTTATTATTGATTTAATTAACTTTTTTTGAACTTATCATTCTGTTATGATTTTCACAAAAATCAATTACTAAATAGTGTCAAAATTGACATAAAATAGTTTTTAAAACAAATATTATATTATTAATTGTTATTTTATTCCTAAAAATCTAATTTTCGGCCAAATTACTTATATAAGGTTATATATATTAATAATAAACAACGTGGGGTTCGTTTGGCTTCTTATAGCAAGTTTATTAACCTTATAGTGTAAGAACACAAGAAGACACGGTAAAAGTAAAATTATTTAACTTAATGTTAAATCTAAATGATAAGGTTAAAATAGGAACCTAAACTTGTTTAAATTCTATTGGATGAGAGGATTTAGACCCATACCCACCTTATCCTAGAAATAAATCAATTTGGAGCTATTTAAAACCCAACTTGACTTTATAATAAAATAATATTTTTAGTTATTTCAAAGGTGCCCCTCTCCTCCCTTATAAAAGGACACCTCCTCCCTCTCTTCCTCACACAACTTTGAGCCTTCAAGCTCGGCCAACCCATGCCAAAATCTCTTCTCCACTTCCCTAGTATCATCCTAGAGGTCCTGGTATTCTTCAAAGACCAATCTTAGTTCCCTAAGTGGAGGATTCAAAGAGGCGTTTCAAAGAAGAGGTAATATCCATTACCGATCTTTTCAATTTCTTTCTTCTTCAACTTCTTCTTCTTTAGTTGTTTCATGATAAAGTAATAACATCAGTATTACTTACATACTTATATGTTATTATAAATATGAAACAACCCTAATTCACCTTCTATCCATCCTACGGAAAAAGGAAATCACCGCGCGTGCGTACGTACGGAATACCGTCTCCACGCCGTGGTGTAATCTATTTTCCGCCACCACCTTAATTGGATGGGTATAATGGTGTAATGAGTAACTATATATGATTATTATAAAGTGATATTGATACTGAAATAGTATACATACACTTCAACACAATTCCACGACCATGGGAATGATATCATCGCTCGTGCGTACGTACGGAATACCGTCTCCACGACGCGATGAGATTCATTCTCAATGATTAACCATTCATGAATGATTATAAAGTATATATAATAAGTACTAATGAAATATATGACATAATAATGATACTGGATTTATGTAAATTTATATGTATCTCATATACTTAATTCCATTCACTTCAATAAGGAAACGAAAACAGCGTTCATGCGTACGTACGGACTACCGTCTCCATGAATGGTGTATTTCATTCCATTTATCGATATTATATATATATATATATATATATATATATATATTCTGAATATATATTATATATAAATCATGTTTTACATTCTGGATATAAGTAATCATGATCCAAGTAATCATATTAATAATTACAAGTTAAAAACACGAACGACAAATGAGACGATTTTACCCAAAATGCTACTTTAACATGAATTTACAAAAGAACGGGTAATATAAAGTCATAAGTGGACCATATATGATATAATAACAATGAATATGATTCTAGAATAAGTCAATAACATGATTTAAATTATTATACAGGAGGTTCGGACACTTACAAAGCAAGTCGGACCTAAGGTAAGGGAAATATCACAATCTCATTTTTATCCGAGATTGTTTATTCTTTGGTGTTTACTGGGGTGTATTTTATCATCCATATCCATGTTTCTTCAACATGTAATATTATTTCTATCCTTCTACAATAGTTTATATCCAATTTTACCCTTTGGTAAGTTTTTTGTAAAAGATATGAAAGGAATCTTTTGTCGTTTTTCGTATGAGGTACTTTTTGACTTTTCCGAAAAAAGTACGAAGAATGTTTTTTTAACTTATACGGCACGAACATATTTTTACGGTTTTATAAAGCCTTATTTTCATGAAGCTTCCTCTAAAAGATTTCATTACTATTTTCAATAAATATCTTTCTTTTAAAATTGCATGACGTTTTGTGAAAAGAAATTTATTTTGAATAAGAAAGGCTATTTTCCTCAAGAATTCATTTCAAGTGTTTTATCAAAATTATTTTCCATCTAAGATAACATAGGGTTCTGTTTATATCTCTATTATTACATTGATTTGGTTATGTTGTGATGGAATTATTTTTATGAATTCCTTTATCTTATATGAATTGTTTTATGATGTCACGATGTTTACAAATCCCATTTTTATTACATGGGTTATGCTATGATGTATGGTTTATGATTTTGTGGCACACATAAGAATGGTATAATTATGAGATGGGTGGGACCTATATCTCCCTCCAATGCATTGGGTAAAGATTTTTTATCTCATGAGATAGACATGGCTGGAATGGTAGGTTATACCGGTTCAGTGAAACAGGACTGAAACGAGGGTTACTCGATTCAGAAAGGGACTTTGTCCACTAAGATAGTCTTGGAAATGAGTCTTGACTAACAAGAAATGATTCTCTATGATTATGTGTGTATGACACAAAGTTTCATGTTTTAAGTTATGATTATTGTGATTACATTTCACTGCCATGATTTATCCCATGTTATGAAATTATGATCTCTTTTGCAGGATAAGAATTACAAAAGTTATGTGCTTATGTATAGGATGTGATTGATATTTCTTTTGTTTACCCTTACTGAGCATTTGAGCTCACCCTTTTATGTTTTCTTTTCCCCAGGATATAAAGAAAGGTTTTAGGTATAAAAAAGAATAATATCTTTATAAGAGATGTTGAAGATCTTTCACCAGGAATTAGAAGATTATATTCCGAGTTTCCAAATACACTAAACTATTACGATCCTTGTGTGTGTGTTTTTGTAATGTACTAAGTATTCCACAAAAGTAATGTAATGTCCATGTACGTCAGGCTTCGGGTCTCTACAGTTCCCCTACTTAGAAACCTAATTATGTGTTATTATATATGAAATTTTTACTCCCATTTATCTCTTATTAAGAGTATTTTTTGTTAACCATTTTTATGATGTGGTTTTTCAATGAAGGTATTTTCAAATCTAAAACCCTTTATTATTAAGATCAAGATTAAATTGTGAGGACACAATTTATTTAAGGGGGAATGTATCACCCCAAGATTTTTAAAAGAGGAGCATCATGTTTGATAACATGTTCAACACACAACACCAATATTAGAAGAGAATATAACAACCTGATACTTTATGATATATTATTTTTTAATTAAATCACTTAAATATCTTGTAATGAACACAACATTGGGTTTGAACGAAACATGATACTCTATTAAAATATTATTATTTAAACATGACCATTATAACCTCACTGTTAAAATGAAGAGTATGAATAGTAATAATGAAATTATGAAAATTATATGGTTTAAACATGTATAAAATAAATTCAACAATTTTATATTTATTATAAAAAAAATAAGAACCATTTGAAAGAAAAAGAAATGTTTTCTGAAAAACTGTATTTTTCTGAAAGGCGGAATAGTTGTGCTTTGCACACATAATTTAAAATTATTTTTTGATAATTTTAGAAAAATTATTCAATAAAATTAAATTAATTTTTTAAATAATCATATCCAAATTATCTTAGGGTTAATTTTTGTGTTTTTTCTAAAAAGTTTCATTTTTTGATGAATAGTAAAAAATATAGAATTTTAATTGAAAACTACCTTTTAGTTAAAATTATTTATAAAGTCAAATTATATTTTAAATTGTTTTTAGAGTAAAATTAGTTCGATTATATTAAAATTTAACTAATTTAGGTCATTTAAATAATTTTCATATTGAATTTTGATATAAAAACTTTGTAAATTTTTGAACATTTTCTCTCTAAAAACTTGCTTTCTCATTACGTCTGTGAGATTAATTTTAAATTATATTTTTCCAAATATATGAATTAAAATTTTAAAAATAGATTCAATATTTTTAATCCTAGTAATTTATATTATCTAATAAGGTCAACTTAATTTTTAACCATAATGAATAGTAAAAGCAGTAAAAATTATTTATCAATATTAAGGTAAAAATGGGTTTACCAGGGGTTAAACTGGGAAGATAAGGGTTTAAAATGAGCCAAAACATATATAAATCCTATTTTATGGACATATTTACATCTTATACTTTCCAATTTAGAATATAGGATTATTTAGAATCTTTTTTCATGTGAATGGGTTTATCATTTTTAATTTTTTTGGGAAATTTCCAAGTAATTTCCAAGAAGGTACCCTTTCCACACTTATAAATGGAAACTCCCTCCCATCACTTATTAAAAAATATAAAGACCTTTGGATGAATGAAACCATGACAAATTATATCCTTAACATCCTTAGACACATTCTAGAGCTGTTGTTCCTCCCAAAAGACTATCCCTAGTATCCTTAAGAGGAGATCCAATGGAGGTTTCTCTTAGAGAAGGTAATTATCTTAACAAAGAACTTTCATTTTATTTATTATTTTTCAAAATTAAATTATATTTTAACATATATAATATAATAACATCAATATATCCCATATTATGAGATTTTATTATTTTTATTGCATAATATTTATCCATCTTCACTTCCACCAAATGAGAAACCAAATCATCGATCATGTGTATGGAGGACTACCACCTCACGAAATGATGTAGTTCATTTTCCATCACCACATTTCAAGGTGATATGAGACCATATTGGGTGTGTGTTATTAAATTGATAAAATGAAAAAACACAAGGGTTGAAATTGTTTTAAATGGAAATTAAATAGATACAATGGAAATTAAAGGGGAAGGGGGGTGATCAATTAGAACCCCAAAGAGACTTTCTCCTTAAAATCCTAATTATAAAGTGACACAAAGGTTGATAAATTATTTTATAATCCTTAATTAAATTCATCCAACAACACAATAAACACAAGAATAATAATTATTTAAAACACTCAAATTCTTAATTAACCTCCAAGGGGTACAAGGATGTGTCTATTTATAGCCAAATGGGAGATATACATGTCAAACACCCAGCCCAAAAAAGTATAAAACCTAATTTTTTTTTTGAATTTGTTTACACATTTCCATGGATTTAGGGGAAAATATATCCACCAAGAATACTTTTTGGAACCACCCTAAATAATTTAAATATTCCCACCATGACTTTGGAGACAAGGGTACCATCATTTTGACTTTGGATATTTCCTTCATGCAAGTGGATTTAAATTCATGGGATCAATTGGGTGGGCCATTTAAGTTCACTTTTTGGCTCTAAAAAAAGTCATTAAAGGACCATTTTCTCCTCCCATGCATATATATTGAGCATCCAATTGTAGTTTTAATGTAAATACATGTAAATACTCTTTCATTATCCTCATTCTTCCTCTTGTATTTGGGACACAAATCCCATGAAATGAGTATTTTCCATTTATGAACCTTACAACCTCTATGTCACGATCACTCTAAAATCCTCAACGCATGTGTGCACCATAATTCTACTCATTCCCTCCCTCTTCAAAAGGATTCATCCTGGAATCTACATATTCAAATGGAGAGAGATCAATACCATTAAAGATAACACTCACATTTCTATACCTATTGGGTAAGCTAGTCTTGTAGAAATTATAATTGATCCTATGTAAAACATAGAAATGACTATCTCTTTTATGAAAGGTATTTGAATTTATTTTGATCAAAAATATTTATTTTAGAAGGTATTTCTATACCAAACCACCTGTATCAAATGGAACTTATTTCCAACACTTCCTTGATCGATCACATATTCCTATAATAAACACACAACAGAAGAGGGAAAATAATGATGAATTTTGTTTGTTACAAGATAAGTATCCATACAAATGAGTAAGAGAAATTTCTTTCTCAATAAATCTCTTTTCACCTTACTTTTTATGAAAATAAAACCCACCTTCTACAAAACAATCTTGTTTTCAACT
The DNA here is from genome assembly GCA_963277665.1 of Viscum album. Taxonomy (NCBI): domain Eukaryota; kingdom Viridiplantae; phylum Streptophyta; class Magnoliopsida; order Santalales; family Viscaceae; genus Viscum; species Viscum album. Next base: position 548,035,627 of record OY728140.1, read on the forward strand.
CTATGATTTCCATCATTTATTTTCATGTTACACATCTCTCCTTTTTTACTATTAGTTTTTTCACTTTTTCATTTGCTCTTTTTTTTCTCTCTATTATTTTTCCCTCAACTAATCACACTATTTTTTATCACCCACATTTTTATTTTTCCCACATTCTTTTTAATTTATTTCATTTTTCATTTTTCATTATTTCAATATCCTCACTTGGTCTTCATATGATTGTATGAGAATTAGTGGAGTCAAAAAAATCTTTTTACAACTAAATACATAGGAGAAATAGTTAACATGTCCATCGTATATAATCCTATTATCAAACTACCATGTCCTCCCAAGAAGAAAATATCTCTATTTCATTGGAGAAACATCACAAATCACCCCATATTGATATTTTCTAATGGAAAAAGAAACTATGGTTTGTTTTGTGACTCTAACTTCTTAATTATCATTAAAAAAACTCAACCTATGAAATCTAGGATGATTTAGAGTAGACAAACTCAACTTTTCCACCAACAAGGTACTAGTCACATTTGTATAACTTTCACTATAAATGATTATAATACATACCTTCTCCTTGATGTTACATCTTGTATGAAAAATGTGTGCACAATTATCCTCAATGTGATCATATTTTTATTGAATGTTTAAATATCTTATTTCCACTAATGCATCTCCATGTACGGGTTTTTTAACTTTAACATCCAAACACTCATCCAAAGGTGTAATTTCAACCACACTAGATCTATCACTAAGGATGTATCCATTATATTTTGAATTAATATGTAAGAACTTGGTTTTTCACTCTTATCTTTGTTTTGAAACAAATTTTTAATTTTCTGGTTTTGTTTCATTCCACTTAGAGGTTGATTTAGTCTCTTTCTGGTTATCATTACAAAATTTTTAGAACTTACTTGTCTCCTTTGAGAATGTAGTTGATTTTCTACCTTCATTGACTTATGTATAAACTCCTACATGTCAATGTAGTTTCAAATTTACACCACATATCAAATCTTCTGATTCAATCCATTGATGAACCTTGCCATTGTAGCTTTTTTATCCTCCTCCAAATTGGCTTGAATCATCGATATATCCATTTTCTTGTAGTATTCCTCCACAAACATAGAACCTTGAAAAAGTTTTTATAAGTTGAAATGAAAATATAAATATAAATGACTAAAAATGAACCTTTTACACATTAATTTATTCACTTCTTCACAAGTTAGAATTTTACTTTATCCATTATGTCGCCGAATCACTTGTAATTAGTCCAACCAAACACTTGTTTAGTCATTGAACTCAAGCACTACAAAATTTAAATTCTTCTCCTCTGAGTAGTTGTGAAGCTCAAACACATGTTAAACTTATGATACCACTCTAAATAAAGTTTTGGATCATTCTTCCCTTGAAAGGATTGAAGTTTCATTTTGATTCTTCCCAAGCCACTTTCTCTTCTAGCACCATTTTCCTTCACCAAGGAAATGATACTTCAAAATAAAAGCACACATACTCAACTTCATCAAATTATTTCCTTCATGGTTCCCTCAAAGTCGATGAATTTTTCAAATCATTAAACCCAATATTAAACCTTGTACATTGGTCGGTAAAAGATTTCATGAATAACTTGATGTCAATCTATTTTTTTCACCCTCACTTGCCATTTTTTTAACTCCTAACACACTCTTTATATATTTTTTAATATCACAAAAGTTTACTCACATTTTATTTCACAAAAACTTGGTTCCTATAAGTGTTCTTAAATATAATCCACAATACATCTATTAAGAAGTAATAAATTCATGTCAATATTTAAAAATCATAAATTTCAAAAGGTTTTTAATCAATGGAGTCTAAGAAAAATGGGAGGTAAAGATAATGGGAGAAATGAATATGTTTGAAGGAAATAAGATAGTGTATAAGAAAATGAAATCAAATTTGAGACTAAATGAGTGAATAAAACATTTCAAATGAGTATTTTTTGTATTTTTTTTGTATTTTTTGTATTTTTTTTCTAATCTTTTTTTTCAAGTATAATAAACAATAAATGAGATAAAAATAGTGAATTTTTGGTGCACAAAGTAAAAAATGATGAAAACTATCAAAATACACTAATCTGATTGCAATGATATAATTTGGTGAGATAACATGAGCTTCAAACTCTATTGGAATACATTTTGGAGATAGTTAGATTTCACAAGAGTAAATCTGTAGTATGAATTTATTCGGCTATATCTCCAAATATATGTGTCAGATTTCACTGTTTCCAAGTCAATAAGAAATATAAGCTTATGAAATACAAAAATGATATATTATACATAAAAAAACTCAAAGAAAAAGTGTCTGAAATGGATGAATAAAGTTGAATCCGAAATTAGTGATGGACGAAAATGGAATTAGGAGAAGAAAATGATGGGAGAAATATAGAAAAAAAGAATTAACCTGGTTTCTATTTCCTAGATATGATACCAAATGATATGATACCATATTGGGTGTGCAATATTCATTTGAGAAAATATTAAAACACAAGAGAAAAAAGTGGGATAAATGGAAATTAAATAGATTTAATGGAAATTAAAGGGGAAGGGGGATGATCAATTAAGATCCCAATGAAAATTTTCCCTTAAAACCCTAATTAAAAAGTCCCACAAAGGTTGATTACTCATTTGATAATCCTTAATTGAATTCATTCAAGAATACGAGAAACACAAGTATAATATTTCTAGAAAACACTCAAATATATAATTAACCTTCAAGGGTGTTGACGCTCCTTTCGTCACAGAATCTAAAGATCGGAAAAGGGAATATACGAGCTCAAAGTGATTCATCCTTTGAAGAAAACGTCAAAAATCAACAAAGGCAGGAAGAAAGGATCAACAGAAACTTCACCGCGCAAGTTATCTAACTGTCACGCAAGTGTACTTGCGCGGCTACCTTGGTCGCGCAAGTGACTTGCGTGACCTAAATGGTAACCGCCCGGGGTCTTCTCCTGCCTATAAATAGACCCTGTGGGCCCCCCATTCGAAAAGATCTTTTTTCAGAAACTCGAATTGAAGCTCCCGACGCCCAAGTCTCTTCTCAAAGCTTCCGGAACACTTCTAAGGTAATTTCTTACCTAGAACGGAAGATTTAAAGAGAAGAAGGAAGGCCTAAGTGTTGAAACTCATCAACACTTGCGCGCCGCCTTATTCCTTCAATAATACTTGCGCGTCCCTTTTTTGGATGAACCTCAAGAGGATTCTAAAGGGATTTATAAAGAGTCGCTCAAATATTCTAATGGTATTTGAGAATCGCGCAAGTACCCCTCATGTCGCGCAAGTATACTTGCACGACCAATACTTGCGCGCCGCCGCAATACTTGCGCGCCTTTCAAGACTTGCGTGCCCCTACCTTTTTGGGTGCCTATCTTGCCCATTTTACCCCTCTTAAGCCATCACACCTTTCCCTTTCAAGATTCAGTCTTCAAGACACTCTTCAAAGCCATTTATGGCATGATTTCTTGATTTGAATTCCTTATCTGAAAGGAATTCTGTGGAATATCTCTCAAAGTCTAGTGATTTAAATATTCTTATGTCACTAAATATGGAGAGTTCATTCATTCAACCTCATCCTTTAAGATGAGAGATTCCTAACCTGGGTCTCCTTTTCAGGAATAATCCCCAGTTATAAATCCTAATCTGGGCATCTTCCTCAGGAGTAAGCCCCAATCTCAAATCTGGGCATCCTCTTTAGGAGTAAGCCCCAATCTCAAACATGGGCATCCTTCTTAGGAGTAAGCCCCAATCTCAAATGTGGGCATCCTCCTCAGGAGTAAGCCCCAAACCTTAATCCCTAACCTGGGTCTCCTTTTCAGGAATAAGACTCAGTCATAATCTTGGGCTTCCTTTTCAGGAGTAAGCCCCAAGTCCCCTAACCTGGGTCTCCTTTTCAGGAATAAGACTCAGTCATAATCTTGGGCTTCCTTTTCAGGAGTAAGCCCCAAGCCCCCCTTAAAATTTCTCTTAACCAGTCATAATTTACCCTTGATTTGGGTTTCTTTTTTTCAGGAGTAAAACCCAATCATAAGTCTCCTCCTAATTTGGGAATCCTCCTTAGGAGTAAGCCCCAAGATTAGAGTATTCAAATCTCCATAAAGCACATATACCTTTATGGACCCTGTTCCTGGATTTTCTCCCTAAAAGTAAATCCTAAACCTTCATCTATTTTAGGCAGTCATACATACATAAGCCCCAAACAATTTCTTATGATTGCATCTTTCATAGCACAATTGTCTAATTTTTACCAATACCTCTTGTTTCTCACACCGAGCATGACTCACGTGAGCTTAGAGTGTAAAAGTAATGATGAAATTCTTCTTTGAGCCATCAATCATAAACATCATACTCCATTTCTCGAACTACGTGGGTTCTGATTACTTTTCCAAAATAAAGGATACGTAGGTAGCCCATTTATGGGTTTGATCCCAACTTTGAAATAATCCATGTCCTTTTGAATGACGATAAACTTCAAGTGCCTCACTGAGTGGCTTTAAAACCAGCCCGGTCATCATAATGACCAAGAGACTTTTATAAATGTTTCGAAGGATACCATTGACCAAGAATCTCTAAATAGATACAGATGATTCTCTATTGATGAAGAACCTCGAATACATATAAAAGATTCTCTAAATTTCTTGAATATTTAATCATTGATTGTTAAAACTTAAGGAAAGCTCATTTTATACTTGGTAATGTAATAAGGATTCACGAACATAACTTAAATCTATAAAGAGAGTCCCGGAGTAGACAATAATTCCCCTAAAAAAGGTGTGATGAGTCCGACCTCCCATCCTCTCGACCAATGCAAATTCCTAAGCCTCATTAGTCCATAAACTAATGAGCGCCTACCTTTGGAAAGTAGGTCCAAACGGATGTGGAATCATTGGATGTTTCCGGTTCTACGAACAAACCCGTTAGAAACCGATCAGAACGTTTGAATCTCCCGTCCAGGAAGTCATCCCCGAAATCCGTGCGAAACAAAAATGGTGAACCCGACGTGAATCCTTAACCAAGTTAAAATGATGTTTTTCTTATTTGTTAGGCCCCTTGGGCCAACAAATCAATCATTGACATGTGCTCATCCAAAAAATGCAGTGGCCAGATTCATCTTGATTATGTCTGTTATATGGAATAGGCACTCTTTTCTCAAGATCTTCTGAAAAATGGCTTTCCTTAAATTCACCCCTGTGAATACTGCTGCTGTGAACACCTCTACTGTGAGGTCTGCTGCTGTGAAAACCAATGCTGCTACTCCTGCTGGAACATCGTCCACTCTGAGGATGACATCACCAACTCAGCGTCTTCAATGCTGGGTTTCTAATGCACTGGTTAAGGAGTACCGTTGCAACGGTACTATCCCAACTCTGGAGGCCGCTCGTCAAGCCATCCAAGTTAAAAACTCTACCTGGTCGTCCGGACAACGACGACCAGCGATCAAGAAGCAGGTGGTGCTGACTACCGTCTCCAACCGTTTCGGGTCGTTATCCCCGGAACGCAATTCCCATTCATTACCTTACTCTGAGGAAGTGAATGAGCAGGTCCCGCAGGGCCTTAATTCAAAAACACAGGAGTCCTTCTCGAGGGATCCCATCAACAATCGCCGCCAGACTCGTGCGGTAGTGCGCCCTCAACATGATGAGGGTACCGACTCCAGGCATTCAGCTCAGGTTCCTCGAACCCGAGTAGGAAAGATGAACCTCCAGAGATGGAATCTGGTTAACAATAGGCAGGTTGTCATCCCTGCCATCTCCGGAGAAGTCCACCAACCTAACTTGGTGGAAAATAACGATCAGGCACAATCACTTGTCCGTTTTAATTCCGCTGTCCAGCAGACTCGTCTGGCAGCATCACGCCAATCCCGCCAGGCAATTCCGGCAGAGTACTATAGGCAGGAACATGCACCTGCTTATACATCACCAGTTATTCAGAAGGCTCGTCTGACTACATATGATGGATCTCGTCAACCGTGTTTGGCGAAGTGTAATCAGCAGGCACATACACCTGCTAATACTAATCAAGCCTACCAACAGTCTCGCTTGGTAGCACACGGAGAAGTCAGTCGGAAAGTCCCGACGACAAACAGGAGGCAGACTCAACTCTCGGCCTCCACACTTGAGTACTGTCAGGATTCACTGACAGGAAAAGGAGGACAGGAGCAGGCACATACACCTACTCCAAGCCTGGAATGGACGTATATCCCCGTTCCGGCGGCTGAAGTCACCAAACATATTTTGTCAATGGTGAAAGAGCAGAAGCAAATTCCTGCTCATATTCTGGATGCTTGCCAGGATATCATAACAGCTTCAGCATCATCACAGGGACAGACACATAAATCTATCCCTAGCAGTGGAGTGACACATCAACGATTCACTCCGGAACAGACACACATATCTGTTCCAGTCCAAGAGGGTTATGGGGCATACTCCCCCATATCATACGGACAACCAAGTCAGGCACATACACCTGATTTGAGTGGAGATCGTCAGCCTAACCTGACCATCTTTCCTGATTAGGCACATACACCTGCTCAGAGCAATCACTTTCATCATCAAGTGGTTTCTAAAGCGAGTAAGAAGGCATCTAAGAAAAAGATCCGCCCAGCACAGTCAGGAGATCAAAGGCCAATCTGTAACCAAGCCTTGCTCGATGCTGGAGTTCTTGAAGCCCTCAGACATTTATCTGTCGGAATTCAAGATTCTACTCCCTCAGTTCCCAATAACGGGAACATTAATTCTGAAGGTCTTCAACAGACACTTCCTCATGAAGACTTACTTCATGAAAGTTCGGTCAATCTTGAAGTTTCTTCTTCAGATGAGAGCCACAGGAACCCTCTGTGTGGTCAGAAGACCAAGGAGCAAGAGATTTCATCTTTTGCTATAACCCATCATGACGGTCCTCCTCATGGTGATGAACTTCGCTGCGAAAGTCCTCTCCGCAGTAGTGATTCACGTTGTCTCGAAAATTCTTCAGAAGGCAATGTAGTGACGAGAAATCCCTCCTATCTCGAGGCACTTGAAAACGTAAAACCAGTCATGTCTGATGCTTTACTATCGGCAGGTGAAACTCTTTCTCCATCAGAAGATAGCCTGGGGTTCAGGTTATTCTCCGAACCATCCCTGGGTTATTCATCTTCTAGCATGAATAGTGATCTCTCTACCAATCTTGTTGAATCCGATGAAGCAACAAGGAAACACCAACTCTGGTCCAAACAGGTAGAAGAATCTTCATTTAATGATAAAGAAGAAATGCTGAACATGAGGAAAAAACTGGAAAAAGGTGAAGTACCAGTCATGTTTTGGCCTTTGGCTGACTCCCAGTACGACATTCCAAAGATGTTGATGGATGATGGAATCCATGATATTCGTCTCAACATATGGAAGACTCTTTGTCAATTGAAGAAGAAAGTATTATCTTATGGTGATTATGAAAATCATATTAAGATAATAGAAGGGTTACAACGCCAGATTGATTTGGCATCTCTATCAGTCTCTCGGTATCCGAAGGCTGAAAAGCAACAGAGAACCCTTCAATGTTCATGCCTCGGCGCACTAAGAAAATTGCGTCAGTTAATTGCCAATGCTCCATATGATGTTCATATAAGAGGATGGGGTGTTCATGGAGCACTACATTTCACAGTGCTTTCCGGTCAGCAAAGCCCGCCGAAAATGGTCTCATGCAATGTTATTGCCCATGGCCGGCCACAGTCAATGGGCTTTGTTCATAATCAAAAGCTTGCTCAAGAACAGGCTTCAACTAGTTCCTCTCAAAATCAAGTATATAGAGAACAAGTTGTTGAATTGCTCCTACATCAAGCAGGCGAGAATATTGCACAAGCCTCTCGTCTGGAGCAAACACGTCATCAAATGACAGAAGTTTCGGAAATCATCCAATGGTCTGTTGAACTAGGTGATAAAAGTGGATATAGGTTAATGCATCCAGCTAATTTCCGAACTAAGATTCGCAAGATCAAGAGAGATTTTAAGAAGATCTCAGACATAGCATGTCAAGAGACACCCCAGCTTGTCAGACTGGGGACTTCTCTAACCCAACCCTCAGAGTCAAAAAATGGGATTCGAGGAGTTGAGCGAAAGCAGCAGGAACATCCCTAGTCCACCGGACTGGGGACTTTTTCAAATCCTCAATCCCTCCCTCAGAGAAAGTCAGTATTCTCTCGATTAGGGAATAAGCCTCAAGAGGAACGAAGAGCCAAGCTATCAGGAGATTCTCTCCAAGTGATGGTTCTCCAAGAAGTTCCTGAGGGATCAAGTCAACGGAATGCCATGTCTCATCATGGACATGGAAGAAGACAATATCACAGAAATGCTGATAGAAAGGATTCCATGCAATATGCATCCATTAATGTCATCAATGCCGTTGCTGCTGATTCACCAGATGAGGCTCAATCAGAGGGATCAGACGAAGAGGTTCCTGCTCAAGAAGTTGCGCACACAGACCTAAATGAAGAAGGTGTGCACACACGTAATCAAAGGCTTACCCAAAATCTGGGTATTCCTTCAAGTAACCCACTTCCCCCTCTCCGAAAAGGATCCAATAAGGGGAAAGGAAAGAATCAGGTCACTTCTCACCCTTCCTCTGAAGGAGGTAAATCGCTGTCATTAGAGAAAAGGTTTGCACAATAGGAGGAAGAAATGAAAGAATTAAGAAGATTGAATGTAGAACTACTTCAGAGTAGTCTTCTTCTTAAGAATGCTGAAGTCCGACAGCCAAAGGAATTTGTTGTAACTACTGAAATAGATTAGGAATATCCTCCTTTATCAGTACACCCTCAGAGGTCTAATCCTACGGGTCAAACGCAACAATGGTTGGCAGTACTACCATCAGTTGCAGCACCAACCACCATGTCTGTCCAAGCTCCATTCATTGCACCTACCCAAAACCAAGTTCAACCTGATGTTTCTCAAAAGTTAATAACTAATATTGAGTCATTAACATCTCGGTTAGAAACTATGGAAGGGAAATGGGCGCAAGTTCAACCTGAAAAGAAAGTTTACCCTGAATGGGTAGATTCAATTTCTCCTCCATCCAGTTTTGGAAACCCTGTTTTCCCTACTTTCAATGGATCAGGCGACCCTGAACAACATTTGACGCATTACGTGTCTTGTTGTGATCCTATGATGGGAACTCTAGAGCAGCAAGAAGCAGTGAAACTCAGATGCTTCGTGCGAACCTTGCAAGGACCAGCTTTTGTCTGGTATACAAGCTTGCAATCCCGATCATTCATCGGATGGGAGGATCTTCGTCAAAAATTCCTTCTTCAGTTTAGCTCAACTTTGCCAAAAACGACAGTTTTCGATCTTACAAACTGCAAGCAAAGGGAGAATGAAAGAGTCTCTGATTTCATTTCTCGTTGGAAGGGATTAACGTATTCCTTGAGTTTAGCACTCCCTCAGGAGGAATTGTTGCCAATCTGTGTGGCAAATTTGCGTGACAAATTACGCACGCCATTGATCCCTGTGAAATACACAGGAGGGTTTCGAGACCTTACTTTAATCGCTCAACAAATTGAAGATTCCCTTATACAGGCTAAGGTTAAATCTCGTATAATTCCATCAGCTCCAAGAAGAAGAATGGGTAAAGCAGAAACTGCTACAGTTATGCTTAAACAAGCACCTGTACCTATATCTACTTCAAAACCTTCATCTTCTCGAAGGACTCCACCTCCTGAACGCCAACAAAAAAGGCCGTTTCGTCTAAATGATCAAAGAGATCAACGACGAAAACAATTTGAGGATATGAAGAGTAAAACACACTCTTTCCGAAATGAGCAAGTTCCTGGTTACTTCATTGCAGCTCTGGAAAATAATTTGGTTCAATTACCAGTGCCCAAGAGGCCAAACAAGGAAGGAGATGAAGACCGTCCCAATTATTGTCCTTTTCATCAAATGTTGGGGCATCCCATCCAGGAGTGTTTTGTCTTTAAAGACCTCCTGCAAAAGATTTTCGACTTGGGACAAGTCAAATTGAAGGGTTCTTTAGCTCATGTAGCGTGTATTACCACTACAGATCTAGAGGAAGGAGGTGAGTGGCAGGAAGTCAAAAGCAAAACTGCGAAAAAATATGATGATTGGATGGTCAGAAAGACAATCAATCGGACCCATTCCATTTTGCGAACACAATTGAAGAATCCAATTGTGTCTCCTACAAAAGCTGCAGTAAAGCCTCCATCAAAAGACAAATCCTCAAAAGGGCAGCGCAATTCAAAGAAGAAAGAGGATTCAGGAGAAGATGAGTATGTAGCAAAGCCTAAATTGTCTTTGACTCTGGAAGATTTTATGCCATCTACTTCAAAGCCACGAGCACCGCCCCCTCAAACGGCACAACCTAAACAGGCTAATCAGGCAGAGTCTTTATCAGACGAAGAGTTAATCTTTGGTTCTGTTTAATCTCAATGGATGGAGAACACATCACGAATCCAACTAATGCCAGATTTCTGAAGAAGTATTTTGTATAAACACAAAATATTGTTCCCAGATCCAAAACAATCACATTGGTTCATGGTATTTTGTCCGAGATGACATTAAACTATATTTTGTCCGAGATGACATTAAACTATATTTTGTCCGAAATGACATTAAACTATATTATGTCCTATCTACATGACATTAAACTGTACAGAAGTTCCTTATTTTGTCCGAGATGACATTAAACTATATTTTGTCCGAAATGACATTAAACTATATTATGTCCTATCTACATGACATTAAACTGTACAGAAATTCCTTATTTGTCCGATATGACATTAAACTATATTTTGTCCGAGATGACATTAAACTATATTATGTCCTATCTACATGACATTAAACTGTGTGGCACTTCCAACGTCCAGCATGATGATAAACTGTAAAAAAGTCCCCAGAACTGATATCCTCGTATTGGTTCACCTTAGTCCTAGCTACATGACTTTAAACTATATAGCACCAGTTCGTCCTTGCTATATGACGTTAAAACTATACAGAAATGGTCCAGTATGACTTTAAACTGCAAACTTCGTGCCACATGACATTAAACTGTGAAAAAGTTTCATGAACCTTCCAGCATGACCTTAAACTGCATCATCCCTGGTCCATGTATATGACCACAAACTATTTGCAAATCCCTTATGTCCAGCAAGACGTTAAACTGTGACGTCCTAAACTACATGACGCTAAACTGTATAAAAGTCCCTCACGTCCAAAAAGACGTTAAACTATATAATCATCAAAGGTACAGCATGACATTAAACCACACCATCCACGGTCAATGAATATGACCTTAAACTATTCGCACTTTCGTCCAATATGACGTTAAACTGTATTGTCCCCATCGTCCTAACTACATGACGCTAAACTGTACAGAAAGTCCTTAATATGTCCTACATGACATTAAACTGTTATTTTGTCCCTGCTACATGACACTAAACTGTGCAGCACCAATAGTCCTAACTGCAAGACTTTAAATTGCATAGTCCCTTTTTTATGTCCTACATGACATTAAACTATGCATCGTTAAGGTTGTTATTACCTCTTGTTTCTCACACCGAGTATGACTCACATGAGCTTAGAGCAAACCTCAACCATAACACTCTCTTTGGGCCCCTAACCATGTGTAAGTCCCAACAACATTTTAATTATATCGTTGTCCCCAAGAACAACTTGATCATTAATTCATTCTTTAATTGAACTACACGGACTTTGATCCTTGCCCTCCAGGCTGGGTATGTAGGCAACCTCCCAGGGTTCAAGCCCAAAAACAATCTCTTCACATCGGTTCACCACCATCTCATATGATGTTGATTCGTGAAACCGCCCCTGGAATCAATATCTTTACATTGATTCACTTTCGTCCTTGTTATATGACGTTAAACTATACAACAATTTTGTCCGGTACGACAATAAACTACAATATTCTTTGATTTCCTCATTTGAGAAGGAACCATTATTGACATTGTTTTTTTCAATCATGTTTCATTTCAAAAGACTACGTGCATACATGGCAATGCCTAAACTTTTTATCTTAGGTTAAATCATCATTGCACTAAAGTCCCCTTTCACCCTTCACATATCCGAACCAAATTTGTACAAAGGGTAGTTCTAGAACTACGTGGACTTGATTCCCATCCTTATGGGATACGTAGGAACATTCGAGTGTCCCTCGAATCCAGTCCCAAGTCTTTTGGGCCTAACCCCAAATTTCACTTTCAGTCCCTTGGCTGAAAAGTCCTCGTGAAAACACACACTGTGTATTCATTATTATGGTCCGAATTCTATGACCCTAAACTAAGATTTCTCATACTTTCGTCCTGTACGACGTTAAACTGCATTTCAAGAACTACGTATGGCTTGATTCTCATTCTTATGAGATATGTAGTGAAGTCCAAAATTTCAATTCAGGACCCAGCCACAACATGATTATGGTTTTCATTGACCTATGTATCTCTATATACATTGGACAATACCCATCTTTATGTGTTATAATCCTAACCTTAAATATTTTCAGATCTTCATAACCCTTTTCATGACTTCTAATCACAAAAATGTCAAACTTCTGAGAATTCTTTTGCCTGACTATGCAGCACGTGCCCATAGGTGGCCTTGCATAAACAGTCCACATAACAGACTTGTCAGCCGAAAGATGCTATTTATTTGACCATGCAGCCAATGCCCTTAGGTGGCCCTGCATATTTCAACCCCCTAACGGGTTTTGTTAAATAATAGTAACTTCATTCTTGGGAAGAATGCCTCTTTTGTCCTTATTTGTCTTAAACGACAGTATGTAGGGATCCGCAAAAAATAGCCATCCTTAACATATTTGTCCCATATCCTTTTTCATGATCTGAAAGTATTCAAGTCTATGGTTTATTCTTCTTCCCTACGTTTGGGTCAGACCTTCGTAGGAGTGATGTTCATCCAGTTCTTCGATATTCTTGTTCGAAAATATCTTTTCCATATTCAAGTACCTCTTTCCATACAACAAACTCTATACTTTAGAAAATTTGAATCTCCATAAACTTTCACTGGCTTTTAGCACTAGGAAAGTAAATTTCTGGGAGTTCTTTTGCCTGACTATGCAGCACGTTCCCATAGGTGGCCTTGCATAAACAGTCCACATAACAGACTTGTCAGCCAAAAGATGCTATTTATTTAACCATGCAGCCAATGCCCTTAGGTGGCCCTGCATATTTCAACCCCCTAACGGGTTTTGTTAAATAATAGTAACTTCATTCTTGGAAACTACTTCTTCTAATGCCTTTTTAGCTCTTTTTCATATCATTCCTCAGATTCAAATATTCTTAAGCCATGGTTTACATTTTTTCTCTCATACTTGAGTATGGTAATATGTTTTCAGATAAATTGTCAAAGAATTGAATCAATTTTAATCCATTTTGGTCAAATCTATTTCGACCTTAAACATTAGCCCCTTTATGTCCAGCATGCATGACTTTAAACTGCCCACAAAAGACAAAGGAACTCTGAATAAAAGTCAAGTTCCAGCTCACTAAATATACATTTTTTTTGTATGATTTAGGTAATATTGAGCAATTAAGAGATTAAAAGTTTGTAGGATTATTTGTAATAATCCTAGTAAAAATCAAACTATGCTTACTAGGCCCATTGGCTTATTTAAATTTGAAGCAGGTAATGAAAGAATGCAGGTACAAATGATTGAAGACAAAAGTGTTTTTCATTGATACACAGGAGATAGAAAGACATCCACAGACTGGAGTCTGTTCTCTTTTTCAAGAATTACAGAATATTGTCAACATAAGTCTTCATTTGATGTATAGCATCCTGAGCCTTATCAGCAGTTACTTGAAGCTCGTGCACTTGACCAGCTTCACTCTTTTCAGCTTGCTGAAGTTCCTTCTTAGCATCTGCGATGGCTTTCATGCCATTCATATGAGTTTCATCAAATGATTTATTAAGCTGATCAAGTTCCCTAGTAACAGCATCTAACTGTTGCTGGAGTTGCACCTGCTGGACAACCTTTTCTTTGATTTTTTGCTTCAGATCCTTCATCTTGGCAGCATAATCAGCTTCAGCTTGGGATATCGCAGCCTCAAATTTGCCTATGTTGACTGATAATTTCACTCTGGTCAAATCTTCGCGACTTGTCTGCACTTGCTCCCTCCTGAAAATGATCTGTTTCACCGCAGCATGGATCTTTTCATACCCAAAACCACCAAGTCCCAATATAACAAATTGGGATGACAATCGAGAAATTTTTGATGGTATCTCTTCTAAAGGCACCCCAGATATGATGTTCCATATGTTGTTCCATGCCTTACTTCGTGAAAAGATAAATGCTTTAAGCATCTCTGGATCTGATTCAATATCATCGTCAGAAGGGGGTATGTAATCTGGAATTAGCGCGCTTAAGGAAGTTCCTTGTCCTGCTCTTTCCCCCTGACTTGTGCTTCTTCACTTTCAATTCCCGTTGGGGAAGAGGCTGAGGCCTCAACTCCGAATCTAGTCATTGCAGTTGATGGTCCTGCATGATTAATTGAAAGGTTTAGTCAGCTTCAAAGGATAACAAAAGAATATATTGTCTTGCGAATAAAGTACAATCACAAATATTGTTATCCCTTACCCAAGGATGGTTCAACAACCTGAGAAGACTTTTCCCCATCTTTCCCGGTTTCAACAGGATTTTCAAGATGGGTCTCAGGAGGGTTTATTGGATTTAGCTCTACTTGAGTTAATGTTTCTGCAATGATAGGGTTGACATCAGTGTCCACACCCTCTTCGGGCATTGGAAGTTCAGCAGCTTCTACGGAAGAAACTGCATATTATTTTCCATCATGGTTAGAAGTATATTTTTTAAAGAAAAATTTGGGCAAAGGGTAGCACTCACGCCCAAGGTCTTCTAAATCACATGATAACTTAGCATGATCATAAAATTCTTCAAAAGTCATTCCTTTATTCATCATTTCATCCAATGATACTTCAGAATCTTGATTAGTCTCACCAGAGGGAGAATTTGCTACATCTTCTTGCCGACTTATGTCCTGCAACCCATGACCCTAGACAGCATCTTCAATAGTAGGAGGGATACTGGGAATGGATTCTAGCTCTTCTCCAGGAGAAACCAAGTCAGCTTGGGTCTGTTATTGTTCTATAGCACCCTCCAAGGCCTTTGAAGAAGGATCAGTCCCTTCCCTCAAGGGAGAAATTGAAGAAGCCCCTGCAATCCTTAGAAATATGAGTAACCATATGATTATGGGTATAAACTCATGATTGTTCGAAGGACTTACCACTGCTAATGAAACGTTTAGCTATGGATTTCCTCCTTCGTTGCCTTTGCTTATTTTGTTTTTTTGGAGTATCAGTGGTCTCCCTTATAGGCACTTGGATTGGAGAATGGAAGGCTGTGTCCAGTGCCTCATTCATGGCCTGCTAGCCTGGAGATATCTTACCTGGTTCGCGAGGAGAATCAGCAGCAGCCCCGATAGCAGTACCACCAGGGCTATACTGTGGCGAAGGAACCCCAGTTCCTTTCTTTGCAAGCTGCGAGATGAAGAAAATAACTTCCTTAAGTAATAAAGCTTCAACTGAAATCAAGTTTCAAAGAAAATAAGGAAAGAAAACTTACATCTTCAGGAGCCACGTACTCTTGCCATTCCTCATCTCCAGAACCACCAGCCCCCTCAGTGGCGCCACAATCAATCATTTCCTTCACCCGCCTGGTGATAGGAACCGAGTCATCAGTGGCATATATGAGCATTTCCAGCTCTCTGATGTAAGCTCGCACTTCATTGGGGTTATCTTCGTATTGAAGATTTTTAGAAGCTACAAGATTTCCTATTACAGGAAGTTGTAGGCCCTCACACAAATCCAGCCAGGCGGTCTCAGTACCACAGTATAAGCTCTGCCATAGCTGAACAGCCTCTGGTCTTAGATATAAAGGCTGTGAGGAAGGTCCTACAATTTTTGATTTTAATTTCTTCCCAGCTCCTGCAACTACAGATAGAGAATAAGAAAGTAAGACTTATTACTTTATAAAGTAGCAGTGATTGAAATTACTACAATGAAATAACTCACCAGGATTTGATGGAGTGGGTCTTTTAATTCTGGCCGGAGGATTATATCGGGCACGAAACCGCTTTGCTGCCGGTTGTGCCTCATCGTGATAATCCGATGAATCAGTTCTAGAAGAGGAGTCTGTTGAACCTATTTCAGGTGGAGAAGCGTCACCTTCATGAGGAAGGGTTTCTTTCTCTACAGTCCTCTTCCTCTTTCCCAATTGATATACTGGGTGATTCAATATCCCTTTGGGGTATGATGCTATCCAGTGTTCGGCATAAAATGTAGTCAGATTATGTGCCACTTTTTCAACTGGTAGATCAAATACTACCCCAGTCTTCTCTCTTGATGTCAGCAACCATAGTTGTCGAGCAACCATCGGATGTTGCTCTAACCTGAGATGTACCGGAGGGGATACAACAATCTGTTGCAAACATTTGAATTGGCGTGCAAATCTATATGGAGCATAGGCCTCACATATGATTTCTCCATCAATCCTGGCTACTAACACGCCATCCCTGCAAGCTAGCATGTATGCCCTCAAATCCAAATGGGCTGTCCCATCATCAACAAACCGCCCGGATGGCAGACTTCCATAAGGAAAGAAGTTGAATTCCTTAAACATGCTCAGTCTTACTTTCATGTCATAACCATTAACATCTAATGGAGAAATTCCAGAGAATTCTTGCACTGACGGTCGGAAAGAGCTTCCTGGAATTTGTAATCCATTCTGTACATTGTAAGTCCTGAAGTGAGTGGCGATCCATCCCCACAAAACCTGGAATGGACCCACTATTCTTAAAGGATATTTACCCTGGAAGACGTGAAGTAAACTCCTGTGAATCTTTGATAAAATGGGGGTAGCTAACCCAACCATTTTTCCCTCAGCCAACTTTGCCGCAACGACGAAGGTCCCTGGCCTAACGCCTCCCTTCGAATCCCTGACCGGCAAGAGATAAACACTGAGCCACATTGCCAAGAAACCCGCCAGGCGAGTTTTCTTTGGAATTCTTTGATTCACTTCATATCCCCACTTTTCAAACTCTCCTGCTTCTAGAGTTGGCCAGAATGTGCCAGGAGCTCCTCTCTTCTCAGGTTTTGGACAAGTGGTAGGACGTCTGGGCCTGGTATCCTTGGATTTCTTTTTCTTGGATCCTTTTTCTTTTGGCTCCATCCTTTTCTTCTTCTCAGTAAGAAACACATTCATCCATTCTTCCGGATGAATATCTTTTCTAAAATGAGTTAATGAGGTCTCTGAGCTCTTGAGCCTGTGAAAGATTTTAAATAATTCTCGAACTAAAGCAGGAGTCTTCTCTGAATCATTCCAAGTCACCTTGGGAGGAATGAATTCATCATACATATCTCCCAAGATTGGAGCTCCTGAAATCTTGTGGACATCCCACAAACTGATACCTACTTCTCCATGAGTCAAATGGAAAGAATTAGTCGCTGGGCTCCAGTGGCTGAGTATCTCTGGCACGAAGTTATCATGTCTGTAAACATATGTTTGCCCAACCCAAACAGCCTCATATATTGCAACTCTCTTCAGGTCCTCGATAAACTCTACGCAAGTCTGTCGCACCCAGTATGCCCACATCCAAGTTGGCTTCACACCTCCCCCAGGATGGAAATCCCAACTTTTCTTCCAACCTTTGGATTGATCCATCTGAGCATTTCAGAAGATTGAAGGATGACAATGTGGTTGAATCTCAGGTGTATGTTTTTTCATATCTGGTGTGCAAGGGCTATGATGCATCACATAATCCTTCTCCACTGTTCCAGCAGTTAGAAATACTCCTCCACCTGAGATATTTGCTGAAGAAAAATTGGTATTATTCTGAAACCACGAAAATGGAAGATAATTCTTTACTTCTGGAATAATGACTTCTTGTAGATGACCATAGCCATACAAAGGTAGATAAGTGCAGTGAGGAAAGTTGCGATGATATTTCTTCAGATACTTAGCCAAATCTGGAAGAGTACTATCTTTGACAGTATAGTAATCAGGGCCAATGATGTCCATCATATCATCTATCCGCTTGCTAGCCAGTTCATCAATTAATCCAGGTCTAAGAGCCATTGAATCTGCACAGGAGTTGAATAAAATAAACTCTTAAATGGGTTTATTTTTTCATAAAATTTGTGAAAGAATTTGGAAAAAATGGCTAAGGCATTAAGGCACGCAAGTATGGAGATGTTGCGCAAGTGATACATGTGCCGTGCAAGTTTTTGTCGCGCAAGTATTACCGCGCAAGCCCTATTACCTTGAGAGTAGCGCGGCAGCGAGGAAACAGTGGAAAAAGAGACTTGCGCGGCGAGGAAGACTTGCGCGGCGAGAGCTCGAGAACTTCGGGGTCAGGTGTCATCCACGGCCAAAAGCGGTGTATTTATAGGCCAGGAGGCCTATCTGCGCGCCGTACTCAGAGCGCTAAAAGCCTGCATGACAAAAACTTGCGCGCCGCCCCCTGCGCGACAAAAACTTGCGCGCCGCCCTTTTCCTTTGAAGGGATTCGATTTCCTCAGAGTCCAATACTCTTTTTCTCTCCGGATCCAACTATGAGGGGGGACTTTTGTTGACGCTCCTTTCGTCACAGAATCTAAAGATCAGAAAAGGGAATATCCGAGCTCAAAGTGATTCATCCTTTGAAGAAAACGTCAAAAATCAACAAAGGCAGGAAGAAAGGATCAACAGAAACTTCACCGCGCAAGTTATCTAACTGTCGTGCAAGTGTACTTGCGCGGCTACCTTGGTCGCGCAAGTGACTTGCGCGACCTAAATGGTAACCGCCCGGTAACTGCCCAGGGTCTTCTCCTGCCTATAAATAGACCCTGTGGGCCCCCCATTCGAAAAGATCTTTTTTCAGAAACTCGAATTGAAGCTCCCGACGCCCAAGTCTCTTCTCAAAGCTTCCGGAACACTTCTAAGGTAATTTCTTACCTAGAACGGAAGATTTAAAGAGAAGAAGGAAGGCCTAAGTGTTGAAAATCATCAACACTTGCACGCCGCCTTATTCATTCAATAATACTTGCGCGTCCCTTTTTTGGATGAACCTCAAAAGGATTCTAAAGGGATTTATAAAGAGTCGCTCAAATATTCTAATGGTATTTGAGAATCGCGCAAGTACCCCTCATGTCGCGCAAGTATACTTGCGCGACCAATACTTGCGCGCCGCCGCAATACTTGCGCGCCTTTCAAGACTTGCGCGCCCCTACCTTTTTGGGTGCCTATCTTGCCCATTTTACCCCTCTTAAGCCATTACACCTTTCCTTTTCAAGATTCAGTCTTCAAGAGACTCTTCAAAGCCATTTATGGCATGATTTCTTGATTTGACTTCCTTATCTGAAAGGAATTATATGGAATATCTCTCAAAGTCTAGTGATTTAAATATTCTTATGTCACTAAATATGGAGAGTTCATTCATTCAACCTCATCCTTTAAGATGAGAGATTCCTAACCTGGGTCTCCTTTTCAGGAATAATCCCCAGTTATAAATCCTAATCTGGGCATCTTCCTCAGGAGTAAGCCCCAATCTCAAATCTGGGCATCATCTTTAGGAGTAAGCCCCAATCTCAAACATGGGCATCCTTCTTAGGAGTAAGCCCCAATCTCAAATGTGGGCATCCTCCTCAGGAGTAAGCCCCAAACCTTAATCCCTAACCTGGGTCTCCTTTTCAGGAATAAGACTCAGTCATAATCTTGGGCTTCTTTTTCAGGAGTAAGCCCCAAGTCCCCTAACCTGGGTCTCCTTTTCAGGAATAAGACTCAGTCATAATCTTGGGCTTCCTTTTCAGGAGTAAGCCCCAAGCCCCCCTTAAAATTTCTCTTAACCAGTCATAATTTACCCTTGATTTGGGTTTCTTTTTTTCAGGAGTAAAACCCAATCATAAGTCTCCTCCTAATTTGGGCATCCTCCTTAGGAGTAAGCCCCAAGATTAGAGTATTCAAATCTCCATAAAGCACATATACCTTTATGGACCCTGT
Source organism: Viscum album (assembly GCA_963277665.1). NCBI lineage: Eukaryota > Viridiplantae > Streptophyta > Magnoliopsida > Santalales > Viscaceae > Viscum > Viscum album. Next base: position 548,055,657 of record OY728140.1, read on the forward strand.
TCCTGGATTTTCTCCCTAAAAGTAAATCCTAAACCTTCATCTATTTTGGGCAGTCATACATACATAAGCCCCAAACAATTTCTTATGATTGCATCTTTCATGGCACAATTGTCTAATTTTTACCAATACCTCTTGTTTCTCACACCGAGCATGACTCACGTGAGCTTAGAGTGTAAAAGTAATGATGACATTCTTCTTTGATCCATCAATCATAAACATCATACTCCATTTCTCGAACTACGTGGGTTCTGATTCCTTTTCCAAAATAAAGGATACGTAGGTAGCCCATTTATGGGTTCGATCCCAACTTTGAAATAATCCATGTCCTTCTGAATGACGATAAACTTCAAGTGCCTCACTGAGTGGCTTTAAAACCAGCCCGGTCATCATAATGACCAAGATACTTTTATAAATGTTTCGAAGGATACCATTGACCAAGAACCTATAAATAGATACAGATGATTCTCTATTGATGAAGAACCTCGAATACATATAAAAGATTCTCTAAATTTCTTGCATATTTAATCATTGATTGTTAAAACTTAAGGAAAGATCATTTTATACTTGGTAATGTAATAAGGATTCACGAACATAACTTAAATCTATAAAGAGAGTCCCGGAGTAGACAATAATTCCCCTCAAAAAGGTGTGATGAGTCCGACCTCCCATCCTCTCGACCAATGAAAATTTCTAAGCCTCATTAGTCCATAAACTAATGAGCGCCTACCTTTGGAAAGTAGGTCCAAACGGATGTGGAATCATTGGATGTTTCCGGTTCTATGAACAAACCCGTTAGAAACCGATCAGAACGTTTGAATCTCCCGTCCAGGAGGTCATCCCCGAAATCCGTGCGAAACAAAGGGGTACATGGAGGTGGATATTTATAGCCAAATGGTAGAGATACATGTCAAAAACCTATACCAAAAAATATAAAGTCTAAAAAAAACGATTTTTGACTTTGTTTACACATGTTTATGGATTTAGGGGATAAGATATCCACCAAGAAGAATTTTTTGAACCACCCCAAAGACTTTGAAGATTACCACCATAAATTCGTAGACAAGGGGACCATAAATTTTGAATTTGGAGATTTCTTTCATGCAAGTGTATTGGAATTCTTGGGATCAATAGGGTGGGCCATTTAAGTTCACTTTTGGGCTTTAATAAAATTCATTAAAGTCCCATTTTCTCCTCCCATAAATGCATGCTGGATATCCAATTGTAGTTTTAAAGTAAGTCCATGTAAATAATCTTTAATTATCCTAATTATCCCTCTTATAATTGGGCCACCAATCCCATGAAAAGGGTCTTGGCCATTTATGCGCCTTCCAACCTCCATGTCACGATCGCTCTCAAATCTTCGATGCATATGCGCGCCATGATTCTCATTACAAGGATAGATATAATGATATATTTACCACACACACACACAAACATATGATATTTATGATATTATTATACTTATATAATTTTAATATCACATATACCTTTTTAAATTCCATTCTATTTCAAATACAATAACATTGCTCATGTGTATGAAGGACTTCCGCCTCACGAAGCGATGTGAATAATTTTTCACTTACGATTTCCTTGTAATATAATAAAGATAAAATTAAAGAATATATGTGATATATATGATATGATATTGATTCTTTAAAATTAATATATAACCCACTTCCTTAACCTTTCACTCTTTAAAGGAATGATATCGTTGCTCATGCGTATGTACGACCTACCATCTCCACGAAGTGATGCAATTCATTTTCCTTGTTCAACTATTATAAATGGTTCTAAAATTGTATCTAATGAGTAAATATGATTTTTATAACATTATTATAATTCTGGAGATTATATATATATATATATATATACACTATGCACAAGAACCAAAACTTTCATGAAAAATCGTGCATGAGAAAACAAGGAAATTAACACTCAAAAAAATAAAAATAATGAAATATTAGTAACAAACGGGTGGTAGAATGTTATAATAGGATCATATATGATATTATAAATATTATTATGGTTATTTTATAAATTAATAACATAATTTAAACCATTATACAATAGGTACATATACATACAAGGGAAATCATAATTGAGGTAACATTAGTGGAAATCCCACCTATACCAACACAATGTTCCCAATGGTTTAAAAAAACCATTGGGAGAAGGCTACTATACCAATGGTTATCTAGAACCATTGGTATATTCTTATGGATTTTTCTCCCAATGGTTTAAGAAAACCGTTGGGTATAATATGGTTAAGAGTTTTTATCCAACGGTTTAAACAAACCGTTGGGTATAGTGTTGTTAAGAGTTTTTTTACCAACAATTTACAACCGTTGGATAACATTAATTTCCCAACGGTTTTTAAAAACTATTGGGAAAGAAAATCCCTAAATGTGGAAGCCTCCATGGATCTCGAACTCTAGGGATCTCGAAAGTTTTTCCCTAAACGGGATCTCAACGCACCATCTTGAATATTTTTCCCTAAAGCTTGACCATCTCAAAGATTTTTCCCTAAATCTCGACGCTAACCCTACTTCCCAGCATGACAGGTCTAGTTTACCAATGATTTGTTCTTCCACTTTAAATCGGTATGTGTGAGTTCATTTATTTTAGATTTTGTCATTCCATTTCGCTACAATGTAGTGTGTATTATGATCCCCTTACGAACACAAGGCATATATCATTTTAGGTTGCGGTTCGAACCCTACTTCCCAACCCGATCTCAAGGGTGCTAACTCTATTTTCCAACCGGGAATCTATCTTTGATTCAAGTAATTTTTGTTCTTCCATTTTAAATTGGTACATGTGCCTTCATTTATTTTATATTTTTTTGCTCCATTTCCCTGGAATGTATTGTGTATTATGATCCCGTTATGAACACAAGAAATATATCATTTTAGGTTGCGGTTTTATTGTGATTTATCTATATAGAATAATTTTTATTGATATTGAAGAGGTAAATATGATCCTGAGTTATTTTATCCTTGGTTTATTTTAAATTTAAGGTCTATTGATATGATTTCGTTGGTTAGACATAAATACAGTTATAGAATTTTTTATCCTAAGAGGAACGATAAGATACTCATGCATTATGAATGTACCCCTAAATGTTGTCTTTGAAATATCACACTATAACTTTAAGATGATGACACCCTCACTATAAGTTATTCAATGAAGTGGCGCTTCCACCTGAACCACTAGGGTGGGTTTGGGGTCATTTTCATGTGTGAATGATGATAAAACCAAAATTTACTCTATTACATGATCATTTATTCCTACTCTATCAAGCGGTTCGGTCATACACTTGTAATATTTTTTGAAATTAAAAATGAGTGTTAGGAATTCATGTCACAATTTTCTTAGGTAGTTATAAAGCATTATTAAGGTATTTATATTATTTTCTATCCTAGGAAGGCACCCATAATAAAGGAGTATAGCCATAATAGAACTCACCAATGCTATTTATGCCTACTCATTATTTACTCTCTGACATATATCTTACAAAACAAAAATAGCATGGTCATGTGCACGTAATTATTCACTGCTAGTTGATAGTATTTGAAGTTTGTAGAGGTGCACCTGAGGTGTTGTTGTGAAATTCATTGGATTCTATTGTTTTTTTTATTTTGGGAATTAGGAATCAATATTAGAGTGTTTTATTTTTCTTAATATTTGTGAATAACTATATGGTGATAGGTTTGTGTTGGAAAGGTGAGTCACAAACCCATCTCCAGTGGTAATTATAGGTTAACAGGGTTATGAAATTGCGCTTCTTGATTATCAATGGTACAGTTGAGATATTTACTCAAGTTTGATGTACTGATTTGATATTGTAATTTGTGGTTTTGGAACTTGGACCATACAGGAAAGAGGATTGTGTATATTCATTATATGTGGCTTGTAGGATTCACATGACATTTATATTCTTATGTGTGACAGAATTTTCTAATGAAATAGGGTTTAGTTGTATAAGGTGTCTATAATGAGTTTTATATGGTTTTACAATATAACCTGTTAGTGGAATTATCAATATGATTAATTATGATTGTTCCTCAGTGGATAATGTTTTAGTAGTTGAGTATAAATTCGATAAAGCCTCAAATGAAATGGCTGTATGAAACATATGAGGGTAATATGTTACTTTTCCACATAACACTTTGTTTTCTGAGACTTATTACCACAAGTGTACATGATCTTTTACATTCATGTATAGTTCTTCAAAGATATTTTGTTATAAATATAGTATTTGTTGTCTTTTATATTATGATTCTCATATAGAGTAGTGTGTCAGTTATGGTTTCATATAAAGTGAACAATTCTCGTTTAATTAAATATATTTTTGAAGAAACTTCAATATTATTGAATTGTTTTTGATGAAATGACTTATAATTTTTTTACAGAATGGATAAAAGTTGGATGTATAAAACCAATCAGATCTTAAGCAATTTTCAAAACAATTTGGAGAGCTTTTTAGATTTTTCATTTCACAATGATTCAGATAGTAGTCACATACACTACCCATGTTATAATTTTGTTGGAAGACCTTGGTTGATCCATGAAGAAGTCAGCTACCACATAACCAAATATGATTTTAAAGAAAAATACTATGTGTAGTATCACAGTAGGGAGAAAATGAAATCTCAAATTGTTGATGATCCAAATGAGAGGACTGGATTTGAGAATTTGTTATATGATCAGTTTCTGTTTATTCATCATCATGAAAAAGAAAGGATTCTGACCCAATATGAGCACACATGATCCATCTAATGAAAATGATGATGTTTTTAGGGTGAAAAAATTGAATGATGCTTCCTCGACTACAATATATCGACAATGCGGTAAAATGAAAAAGTTGTAATTTTTAATCGGATTGTTTCATGGGAAAACTATGTATGGGATTTCTAATATTGCCATTGATTACATTATTACCTTCTTGAAGGAATTACTTCCATATGATGCAGATATTCCCTAAAACCACTATATGGTATGGATGTTAGTTGAGGAACTTGGATTTTCAAGAAACAAAATTCATGCTTGCCAGAAAGATTGCAGTTTATTCTGGGAGGAAACTACTGAAAGAAATGATTGTATAAAATGTGGCACATCCCACTGGAAGCCGAAAGCTGATGGAACACCATCTTGTGTTCCACATAAAGTAATGTGGCACTTTCCATTGATCCCCAGACTCCAAAATATTTTTATGTCTGATGAAATATCAATAAAAATGTGATGGGATGATACTGAGAGAAAGAAGACTAATGATGAGTTGGTTCACCCTGTAGATGGATTTTTATGGAAGATATTTGATGCTCGATATCCTTATTTTGTAGTTGATGTGTGTAATATGAGGCTGTGTCTTTCATGTGATGGTTTTAATCCGTTTGGGCATATTCTTACTTCGCACAGTACATGACCAGTTTTTATACACATTTATAACCTTCCCCCATGGTTGTGTATGAAAAAACCTTTTACTTTTATGAGTATACTCATATCTGTCCCTTCTGATCCCAGAAATGATATAGATGTATACATGCAACCTTTAATAAAATATTTTAAACTTCTTTGGGATGTTGGTGTGACCATATACAATGTATGTTCAAAAGATATATTTCAGATGCATGATGCACTTATGTGGATGATCAATGATTTTCCTGCTTATGTAGTGATGTATGGATGAAGTACGAAGGGAAAACTATCATGTCCTATTTGTATAAAGAATACACAATCCAGAAGACTGAAACATCACCGTAGTTTCAGTTTTATGAGACATCGACGATTCTTTCCAATGGACCATCCATATATAAATAATCATCGAATATTTGACAATACCATGGAGGCTGATTATCCACCTTAGCGTATGTCTGGAACAGATGTGCTTAATGAATCGAAATATTTCAGTTTTTCATTCGGGAAGGGTCAAATGAAATCTGGAAAGATAAAGAATGTTTCCACTGAAACCTGTTACAATTGGAAGAAGAGAAGTATCTTATTTGATTTTCCTTATTGGTCAAACAATTTTTTACGTCATTTCTTAGACATAATTCAAATTGAAAAAATATGTGAAATGTTGCTTTTGATTCTTTTAAATGTTAAGGGAAAGACAAAAGATGGTTTATGGTCTCAGCGTGACTTGGTGGATTAAGGCATCAGACCAGAATTTCATCCTGTGCGTATCAGTGAAAATAAATGGAAAGTTCTATGTGCTTCTTATGTGTTGAAACCTACAAAAAAATGCAATTTCTATAAGTACTAGAGACTATTGAAGTTCCTAATGGATATTCAAGCAAAATATCTAACTGGGCCAACAGAAGAGAGTTGAAGATAAAATCTTTGAAGACTCATGATTATCATATCCTTTTGCATGAGTTGATTCCAAGAGAAATCCATCATCTTTTGTACAATAATGTAAGGGTGGCTGTTATTCGGTTGTGCCATTTTTTTAGATATCTTTGTGCTAAGAATTTTTCCAAGTCATTCTTACAAAATGTTTTGGCAGGTGTCCCATTAATTTTGTGCGAGTTAGAGAAAATATTTCCTCCATCATTTTTCACATGCATGTTGCATCTGACTATCTATATTCCAACTGAAATACTCTTCGGAGGACCTATTTATTTTCATTAGATGTATCCAGCTGAAAGAAATATGTACACATTAAAGTCTTATGTCCAAAACAAGAATCATCACGAAGGTTTTATCATGAACAATTACTTAGCTCAAGAATGTTTGGATTTCTACTCTATGTATTTGTCTTATCTTACTACAAGAAGGAACAGACCAACGAGAAATGAATAAGAATAGTATGAGAAAATTGAACCTAATTTTCCATCACCTCTACAAACAGGAGGAATTCCTCGATCATATACATTGATGATATTAAGCCTAAAAGAGTGGGAGATGGAACACCCCATTGGAAAGAACCCCTAACCCCCCGGACAACCCCCATGGATAGCCACCCAACCCACTCGATAGCCCCTCACCCCTAGGACACCCCCACCCTGGACAACCCCCACCCCTGGACACCCCGACTCCTTGGACAGACACCCCAACCCCTGGACATCCCCCATCCCCTCGACACCCCACCCCCTAGACACCCCCTACCCCCTTGGACAACCACCCCAACCCCCTGGATAGCCCCCAACCCCCTGGACACCCCCAACCCCCTTGGACAGCCACCCCAACACCTGGACAGCCCCAACCCCCTAGACACCCCACCCCCCGGACACCCTTACCCCCATGGATAACCCCCCAACCCCCTGGATAGCCCCCACCCCCGAGACACCACCTCACCCCCCAGACACCCCCCACCCCTTAGACAGCCCCAACCCCTGGACAACCCCCCTCCACCCCTAGACACCACCCCACCACCTGGACACCCCACCCCCTGAACACCCCTACCCCCTTGGACAACACCCCCAACCCCTTTGACAACACCCACCCCCCTGGACAGCCCCTAAACCCTGGAAATCCCCCCACCCCCTAGACACCCCCACCCTGGACAGCCCCCCCCACCCTGGACACCCCACCCCAGGACACCCCCTACCCCCATGGACAACCACCCCAACCCCCTAGACATCCCCCACCCCCCTGGACAGACCCCCACCCCCTAGACACCCCCTACCCCCTTGGACATCCACCCCAACCCCCTAGAAACCCCACCCCTAGACACCCCCACACCCTGGACACCCCCTACTCCTTGGATAGCCCCCAACCCCCTAGAAAGGCCCCCACCCCCTGGATACCCCCAGCCCCCCGGACACCCCCACCTTGCTGGACCCCCTACCCCCTTAGACAGCCCCAACCCCCTGGAAATCCCCCACCCCCTGGACACCCCCACCCCCATGGACAGCCCCACCCCCTTGGACAGCCCCACCCCCTAGACATCCCCACCTCCTGAACACCCCCTACCCCCTGGACTGCCCCCAACCCCTGGAAATCCCCCCACCCCCTGGACACCACCCTACCTCCTGGACACCCCCACCCCCTACCCCCTTGGACAGCACCTCAACCCCATGGACACCCCACCCTGGATATCCCCCTACCCCCTGGACACCCCACCCCCTTGGACACCCCCTGCCCCCTTTGATAGCCACCCCAACCCCTTGGACATCCCCCACCCCCCTGGACAGCCCCCACCCCCTGGACACCCCCACCCTAGATATCCCCCCACCCCTGGACACCCCCACCCCCTGGACACCCACTACCCCCTTGGACAACCACCCCAACCCCCTAGACAGCCCCCGCCCCCTGGACACCCCCACCCCCTGGACACCACCTACCCCCTTGGACAACCCCCCTAGACACCCCAACCCCCTGGACTCCCCCACCCCACTGGACACCCCCTACCCCCTTAGACAACCCTAACCCCTAGACATCCCCCTCCCCTTGGACACCCCTACCCCCTTGGACAACCCCCAACCCCCTGGAAAACCCCCACCCCTTGGACACCACCCCACCCCCTAGACACCCCTACCCCTTGGACAGTCCGCAACCCCCTGGATAGCCCCCACCCCCTGGACACCACCCCACCCAATGGACACCCCCACCCCCTTGGACACCCCTACCCCCTTGGAGAGCACCCCCAACCCCCTAGACACCCTCACCCTAGACAACCCCCACCCTCCTGAACACCCCCACCCCTAGACACCCCCTAGCCCCTTGGACAACCACCCTACCCCTTGGACATTCCCCACCCCCCTAGACATCCCCCACCCCCTAGACACCCCCACCCTGGACAACCCCCACCCCCTGGACACCCCACCCCCTGGACACCCCCTACCTCCTTGGACAACCACCCCAACCCCCTGGATAGCCCCACCCCCTGAACACCTCCACCCCCTGGACACCCCTACCCCCTTGGACAACCCCCCAACCCCCTAGACAGGCCCACACCCCCTGGACACCCCCATCCCTACGGACACCCCCACCCCATTGGACACCCCTACCCCCTTGGACAACCCCCAACCCCCTGGACAACCCCCACCCCTGGACACCCCCACCCCCATGGACAGCCCCCAACCCCTTGGATAGCCCCCACCCCCTGGACCCCACCCCTAGACACCCCCTACCCCCTTAGACAGCCCCCAACCCCATGGATAGTCCCCACCCCCTGGACACCACCCACCCCCCTGGACACCCCATACCCCCTTAGACAACACCCCAACCCCTGGACATCCCCCACCCCTGGACATACCCACCCCCTAGACACCCTCACCCCCATGGACAACCTTCACACCCCTTGGACACCACCCCACCCCCTTGGACACCCCAACCTCTGGATATCCCCCCACCCCCTGGACACCACCCCACCACCTGGAAACCCCCCTGCAGACACCACCACCCCCATGGATAGCCCCTCCACCCCTGGACTCCCCACCCCCTGGACAGCCCGCCCACCCCATAGACAATCCCCCACTACCTGGACACCACCCCACCCCCCTGGACAGCCCCAAAACCCTAGACATACTCCACCCCTAGACACCACCCCACCACCTGGACACCCCCACCCCATTGATATCCCCCCCTGGATAGCCCCCACCCCCTGGACACCCCCACCCCTAGACATCCCCTACCCCCTTGGATAGCACCCCCAACCCCTGGACATCCCCCTACCCCCCTTGAAATCAATATCTTATTTCACTCCTCAACACTATATCATGCCCGAATCATTCATAAAAAATACAATCCAATCAATAGGAACATCAATTTACCCCTTTTTATTTGTTTTACAATACCAAAAAAAAACTCTTATACCAATATGTTTTTATATTTTTACAAATTATTGATAATAAATACAAAGGATATCTTGGGATCTTATAATTTAATTTAACTTCTCTAAAAGATACCATCTTATACCTATTTTACTCATAATTACATCCTGCATCACCTTTTTAGAGAATGAAAGTTTCACTGACAACTTACCTAAGAGACTTTGGTTAATCTACTTTATGTCTATATGGGATAACTCAGTATAGAAAATAAGAGTGAATTAACCAAGACATAAAGATTGTACATTAATAAAATCAACATGTAATACCATTTTGAAATAACTAAAATTAGGGGTTGTATAACAGATCCCTTATAAAGATATAGTCTACAGTCAAATCAACACACAAATTATAAAATTCAAGCATAAGACATAATATGATATTTTAGGGTTTTTAATGGGGGAGATCATTATAAACCTAAAGTGCATTTATAGACCAGTGGTATATAATTATAGGTATTATGTATTCTAAATTCTATGTTATTTTGCAGGTAAATACACAGAGGGAAGCTTCTTTCTTCTAGACATGGTGAATTGCAGGATCTATACCAGTAGTTTCCAAAATCGTTGGTATAGAATTGAAAAACCCACTCTTTAACAACAGTTTACAACCATTGGTAAATTCATGTTATTCTCAATCTTTACCAATGATTTTAAGAAACTGTTGGTAAAATCCTGTTAGTCTCAATCTTTACCAACGATTTTAGAAAACATTGGTAAAGGCCTATTATTCTCAATCTTTACCAACGGTTATCACAAAACATTGGTAAATATCTATTGCAATGGTTTCTAAACCATTGGGAGGTATAATATGACTTATGGTGGCTTATCCCAATGGTTATTTCATAACCTTTGGTATAAGCTTATCCCCATGGATTTCTTGAAAAAATTTGGCTAAACTATTGGTATAAGTTTTACCAATGATTATACAACCTTTACCAATGGTTTAAAACCGTTAGTATATACTAAATTTCCAATAGTGTAAGGCTTTATCATATCAATTTTACTTTTATGAGACATATGAAACTTGTTTCCTTTATATGGTGTATATAATGCCCCTTTTATATGTTATATCACGAATCTAGTTATCTTCATGGTATTTAAATTTTCATTTGATTTCATTCCTTTTATGGGGATTATGATTCAGAAGTTACCAAAGTGGTAAGAGTTTATTTCACAATCTCATAATTATTTAGGATTGTTTATGTTTACATCTACCTTGGGAGAATTATTTTATATTTCTATCTTAAAATCAATCTATTTTATTAAACTTCAGTTATATGTGAACTTTTTCAAGTAATAGTACCATATTACTACTCTTTGGTTCTTAAAGTGATTGAGAATTTTTTTAAGAAAATACTACTTTTTTATCTCTTCTATTGGAAATAATTTTTCAATAAAACCCATGTTTTCTAAAAAAATTTTCAAAAAAGTTTTTAAAATTTTCAAAATTATTTATTAAAGACATTTTTACCCATTTTAATTTTTAAAAAATGTTTTAAAGGAATCTTCATGTTGTTTTCAAAACAATGGTCGTTTGGATTTTACCAAAAATGTGAAAAGAATCTTTATTTTAACATGTACGACATGAATGGAACTTTCCAACATCAATAACAATCAATGTTTTAATTCTTATTTTTTAAGTTTTAAAAGTTTATTTTCAATGAAAAGTATTTTGAATTTTTTTTAAACTTTTTTTAAAAGTTGATTTTCAAAATGCAATGGTTATTTTTCTCAAAAATGTTTTAAGGTAATTTTCATGGTATTTATATTAATTAACAACATAAAACCTATATTTTACTTATGATCCACTAAGTATATGTTTTATTAATACCATCCTTATTATTTATCTAGATGGTTTATGATCATTTTGACTGGGGATGTACAATTTTTTTACCATTCACCATTTTACTCTGAATGGTTTATGATTATGTTTATTTATTGGGGTAAGTATTAACATTTTTCATGTTAGTTTTTCAATAGGAATGGTTATGTTGATTATGTTTCACCCCTTTTATATGAGGAATTAATTGGACTTAGTAAGTGATGAGTGGGGCCAACTATAGCCCATCGATGCATCGGTAGATCTCACGAGACAAACTATGTTGGGTTTTGGGTGAGGCCTTACCCATATATTTAAATGTCTTAGCACAAGTCCTCAACAATATGTTTTATATTTCTAGGATTATGCACTCCATAATTAAGAATTTAGTTATTGATATTTGATGTGATTATTTGATTAGTTAAAATATCCATAGTTAACTTTTCAATATCATGTTATTATTTATATGGAATTATTTGATCATAATTTATTCTTACCATATTATGCTCAAGTTATTTATTAAATGGAATGTGTTTCAGTTATTTACCTTTTTATAATAATTATGCCTTATTTATTCATATCTTACACTAATGATTACCCTTACTGAGCTTCTGAGCTAACCTGTTTCCTATGTTTTATTTTCCACAAGATATTAGGAAGTGTTTTATGATTGATATGAAAAAATATGATAAGGTGAATATTGGTGTTATCCAAAAAAATAATTCATGTATTTTATGTTTTAAAATAAAATGTGAATTCAAGTATTAATATAGTTTACCAATAATACTAGACTATTTGGTCCTTTAGGATGATGTTCCTTATATTTTATGCTAATTTAATAAAGTAGATACTATCTTCGGGCTACTGGGGTTGGGGTAACTGCAGTCTGAGGTGGTTGGGCCGTTGCAACAACTACCATCTAGCTAGTGGTTTGGAAAGCAGCCTAGTAGGCTTCCTAGCCTCACCAGAATGTTAATGAACCAAAAAATCACATGTGAGACCCAACTAATCACCGATGGGTTTGGTTTGGATTTTTTATTGAGGGCTATTTAGTATTTTTGGTATCATTACCCCCTGAGATTTACCTGGTAGGGGAGACCTGGGGAGAGCCATTCAATTGGCTGCCCCTCTCCTCCCTCCATTTTCCCCCTAACATGGGGGTGATTTCAGGTGTGTTTATGTGGAAGATTCAAGGTATGATATCTATTTATATTATGTTATTGATCCTTCCCTCACAAACCTTGAATTTTGGGTGATTTCATTTAAGAATTTGGTGACAATTTCACCTAATCATGGTGAAATCATCCAAGATTGATAAAGCTTTCACCTGAATTATGTAAAGGATGTACCGAGATTATGTATACATGTCGATGCAAGAAATTTCATTTAAGGGATGAAAGTGTATTGGGAACCTTATGAGTTTATTTGGTTTAAGTTTCAGTGAAGAAAGATTACCCGATTCGGGGATAAACTGGGAGTGGACTATACCCTGTGTCTTGTGGTTCTAGCGAGTGGTTACGAATTGGGTCTTGTGATGATAGAAAATGGTCGGTCAGTCATGTTCAAGTATTTTCAAGGATGTCTAAGTGATAAATTAAATAAGGAAAAGGCTTAAAATGAGGTAGGTTGTCCCTATAAATCACCCTATGGTATGTATAGTTTTATTTATGAATTCAATATGGAATATGATATGCGGTTTTTCCACCGATGAAAAATGACCTTATTCAATTAAACAAATGGTTTAATAAATATTAAATGAATTATTTATATTTTAAACATAATATATATTAATGATATGAGTAAGTTGTGAGGGACCCTGATAGACCCTTGAACACTGAATGGGCATCCCCACCACTGATGGTCAATAATATAATTATAATTGTGTACTTTGTGATACGTGAACCCCATGAGAGGTTCTTAATAAATAATTATGTGAATGTAGTGGACCTAATAGGTTTCCATAGACCCATTGGGTAGGGATGAGTTATGAATTGGGATAATTATACCTAGTTGGCTTTATGGAATTGTGATATTCCTTAGAGACTTTGGGATAGATTAGATGAGCATGGTATTAATGAACATAGTGTACCTAAATATATGCCTTAGTATTTTCCTTAGGCTGGGAGTGATGAAAAACTATTTAGGGTTATCCTTGGGTGTCATCTTAAACCCAAGGATTTAATCGGGTGAGACTTTGGAGGCTAGAGCGACCACATTATGTTTAAGTTGAGACAAAAGAATTTATTACCCTTGATTGATGGGATTTTCCCCTAAAAAGGTGTTGGTTAGTGATTAAATTATTTTTTTGATGATGATGTAGAAATATATTAAGATTTGAGACATGATTTAAATGTTTAAGTCTTAATTAATTAAATTGGATAAGTGTGTGATTATTTATATATGGTTGGAGAACCATGAACATAGTTTCATGGATCTGGTGTTCCAATTATTTATATATGTTTGGGGGACCATGTATGTAGTTCTATAGATCTGGTGTACCAATTATTTTTATATGGTTGGGGGACCATAGATATAGTTCAATAGATTTGGTGTGCCCATTTTTTATATATGGTCAGGGGACTATGGAAGTAGTTCCATGGATCTAGTGTGCCCATTATTTATATATATAATTGGGGGTCCATGTATGTAGTCCCATGGATCTGGTGTGCCCATTATATATGGTCTGGGGGACTTGGATGTAGTTCCTTAGATATGGTGTTCCCGTTATTTTATATCTATGGATGTGTGATTCCTTGAACATGGTTTTAGGATCTTGGGTGCACATATGCATAGATATTAATAGTTGACTTGATCACCTTGGAAAAAATCATTGGGATAATGGGTAGGGGATGCACCCCCAATATTTATAGTTGACTTTTATCACCTTGGACATGTTCGTTTGGATTGTAGGTAGGGTATACGACCCCCATAGAGTTTGGGATGTCATGGGATTTATCCCTAGAGTCATGAGGATAATATTTGGGGTTACTATGGATTTAGATCTTATATTATACTATTTGGGATGTCATGTGTTTTATCCATAGAGTCATGAGTATTCACATTTGGGGATTCCATGGATTTTGAGCCTGAATTATTTGGGTTGTCATGGTCATGTGACATGCTCGAAGACATCTGACATTGGTTGAATCAGGTAGGGTTGATCCCAAGTGTCACATTAGACTCCAAGGATAAATAGTTTTATTCATTTATGTTTCCATAGTTATTTATTTATTTTGTTTATAATGTCACATGCACATATCACCACATTTACTGGTTATGTATAGGTCCACATTGGTGGTGCCCTACTGAGTTATGTCCTCGTACCATGCTTGGGTGGCCATTTCACTTGTGTGCCCATGAAACCTTTACTATTTTCTATTTCAGATTGGAAAGATGTATGGGATTGGATCATTTAGCTAGATATCTTGGTCATGATTGGAGGATGGGATGATATTAGGCTAGAGAATGTAGTAGAACCCCAGTCTATTTAATTTATTTCATTTATCTTGAATATATATGACCGAAACAGTGGGAGACCAATTGATTTATTTATCTGTATGAATACATCCATTTATTATTGACGGTTTCTATTTATTTATTCTATATAATATATTTATGTTTATTATTATAGATGATATTTGGTTTACTTCCACTATTATTTCTACTATGATAATAGGGTATAGTCTCCTCACTATCACATCTTAGACCCTCACTGTTAGTTGGTAGCCTCAGATGAATAGGGAGGTGCACCTGAGGCCATGTGGAAACCATATCTAGTTACTATAGAGTGAACTAGGGTGGGGATGTTAAAATTTTTTCCTTTAGAAGTACATGTTCATTAAATTTCACATTTCTACTTCCGATTAATTGCCTTTTATCCCCATCCCAATGTTTAAATTTGATATTTTTATCTCCATTTCCCATGATGAAACATGCATGATACTTTTTATCTAGATTATATCTATCTTTATCATCCATGTGTACATATTATAAACTTAAAAAGACCTTAAGTTGAGATAAATATGATGTCTTATTGGATTATAGTGCTTCCGAACACTCTTATCCCATTGGTTCCAATTGAATTAAGGTGATAAATTATGTTGTTGTGTGCACTAATTTCGCCCAAAATTCCTTTGGCATTCTAGAGTGCAGTGAAATGCTCCGAACTCTTTACATAAACATATAATTAATCCTTTTAGCTATTAAATTTTTTCCAAGCACCCCTAGTATAGTATTTTCATTCTTGATACCCATGTGATTGCAAAATTTTCTAAAACTTATTTCGGTAAACTCACCACCACTGTCTGATATCAAACTATTCAACTTACTTTTAGTTTCACTTTCAACCATATATTTCCACTTAAAAAAGACTCTAAATACCTATTATTTATGTTTAAGTAAGTACATCCATACTTTACTTGTGGATTCATTAATGGAATTCAAAAAAAATTATAAACCTCTGTGAGATTTGACCGGGGAAGGTCCCTAGATATCCACATATACAAGATCCAACTTCCAAAATTTCAATGTTCTAGAAAAGTTGAAAGATACTTTATTTGACTGAGAAGTTCATGATGTAGAGGTATCTCATCACATTGTTACTTATAGTTTTTGGGATGGTCATGACATTGAGATGTATTATCATGTCATGGACCTTTATTTTTTCAACCAAGTATAAATCTGGCAGTTCCCTTGATTTATTTTATACCCCTTCATTTTCTCTCAAACCTTTGATTACCTATGGTGTGTTTTTAGAGACTCTTGACCCCCCTTCGTTAAATTTTGATCTCAGGCCTCACAATATTGAGAATTCTTCCATTTGAGGTGAGTCCCCCCTCTTTTATTTTTTTCCTATCCATCCTTTGTATATAGAAGGTTTTAACAGTGTTTTCATGATATTGGGTCGTGGTTTTAATGGGGATTGTAATTTTCTAGTTTGATGAGGTTCCCTTACATGATTTGGTCCTTGAGATTATCTCTTCTTCTATCTGTTATTACACAATAATCATCGAGCCACTGATTGATGTGGGTGATTAGAAACCTCTCTTATTTTATATGTAAAATGTGAAAGTTTCATGCTTCTATTTTCTTTGGATGGATAGTACATATTTCTTAATAAAGATAACAAACCAAACTTAGGGAAAATTTATGGGTATAGAGTGATTCACTTGTGTTTACCCACTCTCTTAATTTTTCCCTATTATTTGATACTTTTTTTTATATTGTTGAAAATCATTGATGTTTTTGAGACTTATTCATTAATAATATGCTTTTTTTGACAAAAAAACCATTTAAAAAAGGATAATACATAAATATGACAATGAACCGGTGTTGTGAAAAAAAGGAATTGACATAAATTCATGTTTTGAATAAGGAATAATAGAAAGTGTTTGATGTTGAAATATGTTATTATGCATTTTTTAATTTCTTATTATTGTGACTATGATTACTTAGTTAATTTGGGGGATGTTATTCAGTGGTTTCTGTGGATGTGTTTGGATGTGTTGGGAAGTATGATGTATTGGTTGGCATGTGTTGGGTAGTAGGGTTGCGATTGGTTATCATGGGATGTGTTGTGGGCTAGTTTTGCAGTGATCAGTTGATGTTGGATGGGATGTTAGTGTGTGTTTTTAGTGGGATTATGACTATCTTTCCACATTTGTCAAGGTAGAATATGAATATTGTTGTGGGATGATGACATGATGGTTGTTGTGTTTTTTTTGTATTTTCTCGATAATAGCATAATATAACTGATAATGATGAAGTGGTAAATGGGTGTGTATGGAATTGAATTGAATCATGGCTATAAATGAAATAATTATACATGAAATGGTAATAGGTAATGGATGTAATTAATGAGGGAAGTGTCTAAGAATGAGTTGTCATTGAATAAAAAACTGAATAGCATAATAAATGTAAATTTATTGGTAAATGGTAATTTTGAAAATGATGTAATGGAATGATTAAATAGGAACTTGTGAATGATTATTGTGTTTTTTTAGTGTGGGAAAGTGGGTTAGTTTTTGGTGATGCAGTTGGTAGCTGTGGTGGTGTATAACGATGACAATGTGGAAATGGTTTTTAGTCATGACAATGTCGTGTTGGTGTGAACCTACTAGGTTAGGCTTGTGTGTATTTATAATATATAATTGTACATCTCATGATTTATTTATACACCCACCCAAGTTGAATGAATGTACTGACACCTAAATGCTGTGGAATATAGGTGTTTTCCCCAACATCCAAGTTGTCACGGGAACATATGGTTGGATACTCCCTATTCTCTACTATCTCTTATAGGTGTGGTATAGCGGAATGGTTATGTGTATGTGGCAATGATGATTTATGTGGTTAATGCATGTTATAAAGAGGTCATGAGTTTGATTTTATTCTTATTTCTGATACCCTGCTGAGATAGATATGTGATGAGGTTGTGATATGTAGTGGAGATGTGTATATGTAGTTGCGGTTGTGGTTATGATATGGATGGACTGATTCCAACATGATATGTTAGACCCTATGGAAATTTTGGATAGGTAAGGTAATGTTCTAACCCACATCAGTTGTGATGGGATTGGTAAGGAGTGTTGTGGAATAACTATATAAGGTATTAGTAGAACAAGATGTTTAATGTTGGGGCATGAGAGTGAAAAACCAATGGTGAAGTATTTGTAGGGTAATTTTATTATATCTTTCCTTGATACTTTTTTATTATATTGGATGTGTGATTATGTGAGAGATCCTTGGTGAGGTTGGATGATATTTGACTTAATAGGTTCTTATTGGTTTTTCTATTTATTCACTGAAGCATTTGTATGATTTTCCAAGTTTTCATGAGAGGTATCAACTATGATCCTACTAAGAATACTTATTATGTTTAAACCTATATATATAAACTATTTTTAGGTTTCCATGGTGAGTTTGGTGACTGAGCTAAACCATACTATGTTGGATCTTGGGATTGGCTGTAGAGTTGCCACTAAGGAATTTATTTTGTTTTTATTTTCATTTGGAGATGCGTATTTGTCTAACATATCATGTATTGTGAATTTTGGATTATTTTATATTATAGTGTTGATTAGTGGATTTATTTTTATATTCCTGATATATATGAGGGTAATACCTCCCATTTTCATGTATATACCCTCAATGCTAGTCACCAACTAAGGGCCTATTGGAGACAAGGCTTGGGGGCTACTCTTATCTTTACTGCAGGCTTGGGAGGGGTTCTTGGTGGGGGTGGGTAATGAAAAAGTGGTATAAAAGATTTGGTAAAGAGTTAGGATGTATTTTTGAGTTAGGAATCAGTGAGTATTACATGGGATATTAGGGAAAAAACATTAGTTGAACTTATTCTATGACATAATCAAGGGAGACTAGCCAGAACACAGAATTTTTAGGTCGTTGTGATTCGAAACAAAGACCTTAATCTCATTGAATGTTCTAAGATAAGTGATTCTAATTGAAATTTAGAGACCTAGGATAGGTCTATACATTATTTTTGTTCGATATTATGTTTTAATTGGGGTGATTTTGGGAAAAATTAAAATGAACCAAATTAAATATTTTTTAATTAAAGAATTCCATGCTACTAAGATTAGGCATTTTCTTACTTGTTTACAGAGATACCTAATGGTCATATTATATGTGTGGTTTAGGTTGTTTAGGTTTAGTAGGTTGAACTATCTAACCGTATGAGTGTCAACCTCACCAATGAGGATGATATTTGGAGGAAGATGTTGGGTTAGTTCCAATGTTAGGGCAATATGAAGTACAAGGGGTGCACCTCCGATTTAGAGACAAAGAACTAGATGGAGGATTTTTTGATTGATTTCACCTTGATTTGTGATAGGGTTTTGTATCAGGTCCCACTATACATCATTTATATGTGGAGAGAAGTGCGAAAATGGTGGATCTTGTATCTTAGGGAGTGGAATGAGGTTGATGTTCTATGTGATGATTTCCAGAGCTAGTTTTACATTGAGTTTCTGTCTTTAATAATGAGGGAGGTAAAGAGGTAGGAGTTTATTTACCATCATCAAAGGATCCTGAGTTTATAGGATCTTGATATTAGGTTTAAGGACCTCCTTTGCTTCACCCCTGATATTTTTTCTGATGGGGAATCAAGAGTGCGACATTTAGAGGAGGTGATTCTTCCCACCATTCATTATGTAGTCACCCCATTGATGTTTCCTACACATTTAGAGGTGTAAAATAAGGATTAGGTCATAGATAGGGTGAATGATCAGCTAGGGTCATATTGATAGGGGAGTCGTTAAGTCTCTTCGAGGAGTAGAGTTGTTATTGTAGGATCTTAGATATCTGGATAGTCATAGTTCTGGACGACTGGGATTCAACCTTAATAGATTTCTTCCTATCATTTCTTCAAGACTAGAAGATTCCATGCAACCTTTAGGAGCTTTGTGTTAGTGTTCTTTACCTATAGAGGAAATGTTCATTGGAAATATCAGTGCCTGATCATTCTTATAGATCAGACTAGTATGGGAGGCAAGATCCCTTATCATCTATAATAGTAGTTGTTGCCTTAGAGGCCGTATCAGTAGTAGGGGAAACAAGATTTTGTTATACTGAGTAGAGATGGAGTTGGTATAGGACAATATCATGATATCCCCTGCCCTCAAGGACATAGGGTTGAGCATAACTATAGAGGTGGTCATCAGCAGTGAGTCAGAGGATCTATATGAGGAAAAATTCATGTTATGGATGTGCTAGTACCAACTAAATTAGAGATCATCTAAGGTACTATTCATTTATCTTCCACCTTGGATTATACTTTGTTTGATTATGGAGTGTCACACTCTTTTATTATATCCACCTTAGTTTATACCATGAGACTCAATGTGGAGAGGCTTCTAGTGACCTTGGTGTTGACAACACTAGTTGGAGGTCAGGTGAGTCTATTTTATGTGTGTTAGGGTTGTGAGATGATGATGGAGAAACATCAATCATCTGGGGATTTTTTATACTTTGAATATAGTCATATGGTGTTATTATTAGCATCATATAGTGTATTATATGAACATATTTATTGATTAGTTTGAGAGGAGAGTCTAGTTTTGTGATGAGGAAATCCAACATGAAATATTAATTAGATAGATAGATCATCAGATAGTTTATAGATGCTCATAGCCGGTAGTATCTCATCTAGTAGTCTTATCACTAGATTCAATGGAGGTGAAAGCAGTGGAGTTTCCTAGAGTCATGAAGGAGTTTCCAAATTTTTTCCCAATGAGGATGTAACCATACCCCCTAAAAATGATATCTATTTATGGATAAATTTATATCCCTGTGACTCTTCAACTTTGATGGATCTTATTGGAAGGAACCCTCTAATTTGTAGGAGCTACATATTAAGATCAATGATTTAATGCACAAAGGTTTTATCCAAATCAATGTATCACAATGGGGTGCTATGGTTTTATTCACCAATAAGGAGTATGGTGGTTTGAGGTTGTTTATTGACTATCGTAGGATGAACTTGGTGACAGTTAAGAACTATTAACCTCTCTCGAAGATAGATAATATATTCGATCAGTTAAAGAGATCCAATTTTTTTTGAAGATTGATATGATGTATAGATATCACTAAATGAGGAAGTGGGAGGAGGATACCCCAAATACTGATTTCATATGGCTCTAAAGGAACTTCAAGTTTGTAATTATGTTTTTTGGTGTCATGAATTCCCTAGTTTTTTTTTCATTTGACTGATGAAATCTGTATTCCATGAGTTCCAAGTCTAATTTTTAATAGTGTTCAATGATGTCATACTCATATAATCGGGGTCATATGAGGATCATTTTGAACGTCTTAGGGTTGTTTTATAAGTTCTTAAACACCATAATCTTTTTTATATGATGTAAAATTGTAAGTTTTGGGTGTGGGAGGTTCATATTATTAGACATGTGGTGTCTTAGTAGGGATTATAGGTCGATCCTTCCATGACTGAGGTAGTTGTTTCTTGGGAACCCCCCATGAACATTGAATAGGACCATAGTTTCCTTGGTCTTTTGGGATATTATCAGAGGTTCATGTTCAAATTCTCTTAGTTCATGAATCTATTGAAGCCTTTGGCTAGGAATGACTAGGATTTATTATGGATTGATTAGTGTTAGACAACTTTTGACTATCTGTAAGAGAGGTTGACCAGTGCTCTCATCCTTCATATTATCAAGGAGGGAGTGATGTTTGAGGTGTTTGATGAAACCTACCATCTCATTTTGGGTTGTATCTTAATGCAGAAAAGAGTAGTGATATTATATGGGTCTTGGAAGTTATATCCCCATGAGAGTAACTATGTCACCCATGATCTTGAGTAAAAATTTGTAATTTTCACTTTAAATATATGATGATATTACTTCATTAGAGAACACCTTATGGTCTTCATATATCACAAGATCCCAATTCATGTTTTATATCAATGATATTTGAATTTGCGATAGTGCCGGTGGGTGGAGTTCTTATAGGAATAAAAATTTTAGATCTTCTATACCCTAATTAAGAGGAATGTAGTTTTTTATGCATTGAGTAGAAATCACAAGGAGATGTTTTCTGAGAGTATGGATGCTTGGAGAGTGATGGAGGAGATTACATTAATGCATCTTGATACTAAATAGGCCAGTGGTAGAGGTTTCCTATTAAAGATGATAGTGTAGAACTACTTTATGTAGTGGGTGGGTAAATTTCAGCAGGGATACTCAGAGGTAGAGGTGATGTGGGACTATTTTCTTCATGGTGGGGATTTAGAGTGATGGTTAGAGGATGAGAAACATTTTATGTTGTTTTAAGGGAGATTTTTTGTTCTGTTAGTGGTGTATGGTGAGGTTATTCATGTGTTACATGGATCAGTAGAAAAAATCCATCTTGATGTATCCAAGATGTACCATGATTTAAGGGGCTAGCTCTAGTGGTCTGAGATGAAGCTTTCAGTAGTGGAGTTCATGTCACAATTCCTAATCTTCCAATAGGTGAAGATGAATCATCGTGTTCCAAATAGTTTTTTACAGACATTGGATAACCTCAAGTTTAAATGGGAGGAAATATTAATGGATTTTTTCACTAGATTAACACAATCCCAAAGAGGATATGATTCTATTTGGGTGATCAGGGATTAGTTGATGAATTTAGCTCACTTATTTTCGATCAGGGAGTTGAGTGTTGTGGGAGTTTTGGTGAGGTGATATGTGGATGAGGTGGTGTAGTTTCAAGGGTTAAAAAGGACCACTATTTATGATTGGGGTGCTTATTTTACCTTGTGAGTTTGGGGAGGCATCTAGTATGATTTTGGTTTTCAGTTTCATCTCAGTACAACTTTCCATAATGGATGGGAAGAGAGACCAGACCATTCAGATATTAGAGGATATATTGTGGTTTTACATCTTAGATTTTGGATGATCTAGGGCGTGACACTTTCCCCTGGTTGAGTTTTTATAACAAAATCCTCCACTCTTACATTGGAATAACTGTGTTTAAGGAGTTGTATGAATGACCATGTCGATCTTCATTATGTTGGATCAGGGTTGGGGAGTTAGTAGTTCTTAGCATAGATGTGGTGCATAACACTACAGAGAATACTTAAATGGTTTGAGAGAAAATGAAGGAAACATAATACTATTTCATTGTGAGATTTAGGTTTTAGAGGTTTCAAGAGGAGTGAGGAGGAGTAGAGGTGTCGTTGGATTTGATATTTCAGCTAGGAACATGTAGTTTCTCAATATGGTGATTGATGTCATGAATTCATTTGTCTTTGATTTTATAAGATTTAGAATTTTTATTGAGAAAAGTATGAGGGATATTTTATGGGAATCAAAACATGCATTTTAGGGGATAAGTTTGACTAAAAAGGTCATGATGTAGATGTATCTCATTATGCTATGACTCAGAGTTTTTGGGATGGTCGCGGTGTGGCGATATCTTACTATGTTGTGACTGTGTGTTTTTCCTACCATGTAAAAAATGGTAGTTCCATCAATTTATTTTAGATCCATTTATTTTATCTTGAATTAATGATGATATATGGTGTTTTTTTGGATACTCTTTATCCCACTTCGATAGATTTTGATCCTTGGCTTCATGAGATTGTGAATTATTCCATCTGAGGTGAGTTCTACCTCTTTTATTATTTTTTTATTCTCTGTCCTTCATCTAGAAAAGTATGTGGTGGTGTTTTAGTGATATTGATTCATGGTTTTTATGGGTATTGACATGTTCTAGGTTTTTGAGATTCCCTTGCATGATTTGGGACTTAAGATCTTCTCTTCTCCTATTTATGCTTGCGTATCGATCATCGAAGCATTACTTGACACAGAGGATTCAAGAACTCTCATTTTTTATGTGTATATTATATAATTTTCATGATTTTTTTATTTGGGTGGATATTATGGATATAATTAACAAATATAATGAACCAGACTTAATGGAAATTTATGGGGAGGGAGTGATTTGCATTTATTGACCAACTCTCATGATTTTCCCTCATATTTGATACTTGTTAATACTATTGCTAAAAATAATTGATGTTTTCAAGATTTTTGAATTAATATTATGATTTTTTGATGGAATCAAATTCCAAAAAGGCTATTAATTAAAGAAGATAATGAATAAGATGTGCGGGAAAAAAGGAATTGACAGGAAAGCATGTTTTAAATAAAGAATAATCGAAAGTTCTTGATGTTGAAATTTATTGTTGTGTATTGTTGAATTGATTATTATTGTGGATACTATTTTGTGGTTAATTAGGTGGATTTTATGTGGTGATTTATATGGATGGTTTTAGATTTGTTGGTTGGCATATTTTGTGAAGAAGGTTTTCATTGGTTGGCATGTGTTGGGAAATGGGGCTGTGTTGGTTGGCATGTGTTGGGTAGAAAAGTTATGATTGGTTAACATGTGAAGAATTGTGGGATGGTTTTACGATGATTGGTTGGTGTTATATGAGTTGTTATCATGGGTTTCATAGTAGGGCTACAATTTTATTTTCACAATTGACAATAAGGAATGTAGATATTACCGTTGGATGATGACATGTATGGTTGATGTGGTATGTTTTGTAGTTTCCTAGTAGCAACAAAATATAACTGGTAATAATAAAGTGTTAAATGGATATGGATGGAATTAAATTGAACCATGGGTGTAAATGAAATAATAATGCATAAATTGGTAATGGGTAATAGATGTAATTAATGTGGTATATGACTAAGAATGGGTTATGATTAAATATGGAAATGAATGTCCTAATAAATATAAATTTATTGGTAAATGATAAATCTGGAAATAGTGTAATGACATGACTACACATGAACTTGTGAATGCCTTTTGAGGCTGTTTAGTATATAAAAGTGGTTTGGTTTGTGGTGATGTATTTGGAAGTGGTGGTGGTGTGTGGTGATGGTTGTGGTACATGATGGTGTCATGTTGTTGTGAACATACTAGGTTGGACTTCTGTGTTCTTGTATTATATGATTATATTTATAGTGATTTATTTACACAATTTTCCTGAGTTATATAACCTTACCTATGCCCAAATTTTTTGGGTTTCAAGTGTTTTCTCTAATATCCAGGCCAGCAAGGGAACATATGGATGACTAATATTTCTTCACCACTCTCTCTTCTAGGTGTGGTACAATGGAATATTTATATATACATGGTGGTGATACTTGTTGGGGGGTCATGCATGGTAGGAGGAGGGTGTGAGGTTGATTTAATTCCTATTCATAATACCCTGTTGAGATGGACATGTAATAAGATTGTGGTGTGTGGTGGAGATGTGGATACGTAGATGTAATTGTGGTTATGATATGGATGGACTAATTCCAACATGAGATATTGCACCCTGTGGTGGTGGGGTGGGGGGATAGGTAGAGCTATGGTCTAACCCACATCAAATGTGATGAGATTGGTATGGTGTGATAAAATATGACTCCAAAAGGGATTAATAGCATAATAAATTTTACGTTAGGGTGTGTGATTAAAAAATTGGTGGGGAAATGACCTTTGGGAGCATTGAATATATATTTCATTAATATTATTTTATTATATTTGTTTCATGATTGGGAAATTGAGAATTGGTGAGATTGGGTGATAGTTGACCAGATAGGTGCTTGTTGGTTCTGTTGTTTATCCACTGAAGCATTAGTACAATTATTTTTTGTTTTCATGAGAGGTATCAAGTATGATCCTATTGAATATAACTATTATTATTAACCATATATATATATATATATAAACTATTTTTCAGGTTTCTTGGGATATTTTGATGACCAAGATAGATATTACTGGCTTAGATCTTGGGATTGGATGTGAAGTTTCCTCTTAAGACTTTCTTTCAGAATTTTTTATTTGGAGATGTGTATTTTTATAACACATCACACATTGTGAGTTTTGGATTATTTTATATTATGGTGTTAACAAGTGTATTTCCTATTATATTCTAGGTACATATAGGGGAAATTCCACTCATTTTATTACCATATACCCTCAGTGCTATTCGCTAACTTGAGGCTTATTGGAGGTGAGCCTCTAAGGTCACTCTTATCTTCACTGTAGGCCCAGGAGGGGTTTCTAGTGGGGGTGGTTCATGACATATGAAATTAAAATTTTCTCAAGGATAGAAATTTATGCTAAAAAGGAAAGTATTACAATATCTTGTTAGAAGTATTACGAGGTAAGAAAGTCTTATGAGAATAATTTACGTCAAAAAAGAATCTTATAAGTATTATGAATCTGGAGAATTATTATGATATAAAGAAGTCTTATGAAGTATTAGACTTTTACGAAGAAAAGGTGTTATAAACATACAGATTTGAAACTAAAATATTTTTTCAATGGATCATTACCATTGATGACTTATAGGATTAGATTACTCCCACTTTAATTTTATCAAAGTTTGATATGTTTGAAGAAGAGATGACTGAGTTGTTTGATGTTATTGATTCTAAACTACTGATTTCAAGGAATACCTATTGCTCTTACATTCAAATTATTATTGATTTTTGAGGAGAGTATTATGATTTGTATGTACTAAGTCTAATTTTTCTCTGATTTTTATATTTAATTTATTTATAAATGAGTAAAAAAAGAACTTAGAAGGACACAAATATGAGAACTAATAGATAAAGAAAAACATAAGGGCCTATATAGATTTTTATAAATATACACTCTGTTTATAATGGAAGTTGGATCAAAACTATTAAAAGAAGTTTTCCTATTTCTATGTGATTTTAGTGATATATATATAGTAAAAAAATTCACATTAGAGTTTCCTTGAAAGTTTACTCTTTCTCTGAAGGAAGTTTGATCATCTTTCAGTTGTAGGAATCTGTAATTGTGCACTGATCTAGAATAACTTTTTTATATATTTTATTTTATATTATAAGTGATAACTACATATACTGAGTGTGGGATAAATATTATATATAAGTATTATATAGTGATATACTAGGAATATCCCTTGGATCCTTTGTACCAAGTACCGGCTACATACACTTATTTGTGTAGTCCCTAATAAAAGGAGTGGAATAAAAATCACCAAGCTCGCATTGAGTGTTGGTGGAGTGGACTTGTGGGTTCTTGAATCCCCTAACCACTATAAAAAGTTCATGTGTCCTATTATCTTTATTTATTTATTTTTTCTGCATTACTAGACTAAAAAAAGATGGGCATATTCGAAAAGTTTTAAGTGGTAATTTTTTTAATTAGTGTAAATCCTTGGAACTCAATTCACCTTCCTATTGAGTTATTATAAAACAATATTGGTAAAACACTGGTATCATAGAAAGGAATTTTGAGTTATTAAATTTTACCAGTTTAATTTCAAATATAAATTTTTAGTTGCAATAATGACCAATATAAGAGAAGAAATTACCATGGTGAGAGATCCTTATTTAAATTGATAGAATTATGGATAACAAAAATATAGAATGGTAATATATATCAAGAATATTATTTTAAAATTATATATTAATGTTGTTAAACCTTACAATATTCCTGTTGAAGAACCATATCTATAGAGGTATTAAAAAGATACCGAATACGATCTAAATTCTAAATCCATGAATTCTATCATTTATTGTTTGGGTCTTGATGAGTTTAATAGAGTCTCAAAATTTGTTATATCTCATGATCTCTGTGAGACCATATTTTTTCTTATGAAGGAATAAATTATGCTACACAAATCAAGTATAACATTTAAAAACTTAAATTTGACATCTTCAAGATGCTTGATAGTGAAATAATCACTTATATGAATAAAAGGCTCACTGAGATTGTAAATAATGTATTTTATTTGGGAAATTATATTTATGAACCAAATCAAGCTCTAAATTTCTTAGAGTAATACCTTAAAAATGGAACCTAATTTTAGAAAATATTATGCTATCCACTCATATCAAGGATTTAAAAACGAAAGGACTAATTAGAGCCCTTATGATGTATGGGGAAGAAATGAAATCATAAGTAGATGATCATAAGATGGAAAAACACTAAATGCTGCTATTAAAAATTCCACTTTGACAGATGAAAATAAATCTAAAGATATTTTATTATAAGACTCATCTAATAAAGGATATTCTAGCAGTTCTAATTCAAGTTATGTACTTGCTCAACTGGATAAGAAGTTTAATAAGTTGTATAGTAAAATAAGAGGATTAAAAAAATATTTTAATAAGTACAAGAAGTTTTATGGTAATGCAAAGAAAGTCAGATGTTATGAATGTAAGAAGCTTGTACATGTCAAACCTGATTGTCCAGAGCTTAGAGAAAATAAGAAATTTGGGAAAAAAATTGAAAGAAAATAATATCTCAAAAAGAAGGGAAAATTTTATAGGAAAGTCACATGGAGTGTATCTAATGACTTTGATAAAGATTTATTCAAATAAAAAAGATAATAAGTTTTTTATATCTCAAACAGAGGAGGTTCACTCTTTTTACTCTTCTATTCATGAATCTAAATCTAAAAAATTCTCTTTTGAGGAAATAAATGTATATTTTTTCATATTATAAGACAAACATTATCCACTTAATAAAAACATAAAACTCTTAAAAAATATTATGATTCTATTATTTGTGAAGAATAAATTTTATCTAATCAAATTTTAGAATTAAAATATGAACTAGATAAATCTATTCCAACTTTTTCTATACATGATAACAAAATTAAAGAATCATTAGCTAAGAATGAATCCCTAGAAAATATTCCAAGTTTTTTTACTAAGGGGTTGGATTACCACAATAAAATACTTGGAAAAATTAAATAAAACAAAGGGAAACTTGGTATAGATAATAATGGAGAAAAACCAAAACTTTATAGAAATTACTTTGTGTCTCGTGCTAAAGGAAAAATAATGTCAATTTCACATGTTTTCAATGAGGAATTAATAGACACTATGCTAATAAATTTTAATGAATCAAATTTCCATGTATTATTTGTGGATATTATATGGAATATTTTTGAGACCAGGCACTGAGATGACATGTGATTCCGGGGCTCGATGTTACCATAATAAATGTTTGAATATATTAAATATATTAATAAAATGTGCACACATTTTTCCTAAAAAAGAGTAATAAGTCCTAAAAAAGGGACCATATCAGAAATATGAGGTCACTTTTGAGTTTATAACATGATCTTTACCCTAGGTACAACATAACTTTTTTTGGTGCAGGGTGTTTGTGTAAAAGTCATTGGTGGTGTAAATAAATAAAATTAATTAATTAATTAATTTGTTTTATTTATTTTTGATACAGAAACCAAATTATCTTATAAGTGTATAGTTATAAGGATTTATTCAGGGCTGTCTTCTCAAACCCTAGAGATCTAGACAACTGTTGGAGAATTTTCTTGGCGAACAATGATGGATTGAGAGTAGAACATGGATCATTTCACCAACAGAGTTCACAGATCTCATCAATAATGAAAAATAAAAACCGTTATTTTTCAATGATTGATCCAAACTCTAGGTAGGATATTGATTAGTGTTTTCAATCCCGTTTCTTAATCCCAGATGAATACAAATAAATTAAATGGAAAAAATTGATATGTTCATAATTTGTAGATTTAATTTGATGGAATTATTATCTATTCGTTATGTTTATTCCTCTTCATTAATCTTCTTATATGATAAAAAATTAAGGCTGAATGAACAAGGGCCTAGGTTCATTCCTCACTTTTCATGGCTTATGGATTTCTAACCTGTTTCTTCATTTGATCATCATTGGTATTTACTTTGTCCAATTTTTTGACCAATACCCAATATTCAATCATTTCAAAATCATTATTTAATGAAACGAATCGATACTACGGTTACAAATAATGATGGAGGATGCATTTTAGGAATCAACGATGATGGTGGATGGATTGAGAGAGAATGAGACTGAATTAGAAGTTCTTTGTTATTCCCGAGTGATGTACGGTACATCAAAGAATGGCTCGATGGAGGATTTTTATGAAAAGACATGAACAAATATCCCAAATAGTGATGAAAGCAGGGCTCAAATGACCCTAGAATAAGCATGTCTCATAGAGTAGACTCTCTCGAAACAAGAATTGCTTCGAGAAAAATCCTATGGTTAACATTTGGTTGTGGCCTCCTGGTGGCGCAATGTCCTTACTGAGTATATATAGGTGTTTTATTTTATACATTGATTATATCTTGTATTGAGTTGACTATACTTGGTGCTTTATGTTTAGTGTTTTCGAGGTGTCCTACTGGGTATTATTATAATCATGCCTGCATGGACTCTGCCTACATGTGTCATGTCTTATGCAGATGATGTCCCTTTTGACGGCGTTTCAGGAGGATATGGATCAAGTGGATCATATCTTGATATTTAATGACTGAGGTATTTTTCAGGTACTTTCATTTTATTGCAGTCCTCGCCCTTGGAGTTGGTTGTACTCTTTATAGTTTTTTATTGGGCTTTTATTTGACCCATTTTCCACTTTCAGTACTTTAGTATTGTACTCTGTTGTGGGATATGAGATGCATGAAAGCATTGGTTTAAGCTGTTTTATATTTCATCATTGTGTGGGTTTGGATATGTGTACTTGTGTACATGTAATTTAGGATAATTCCTCCCATTTATGGTATATGTCTACTCAGTGCTATTCTCCATCCCTTGGCCTATTGAAGGTAGGCTTAGGGTAGTCCTGGGTTAGACCTCGGTGGGTCAGGTGATGAAAGGGTGGTATCAGAGTAGTCAGTTCTACCTTAGTAACAGAGTCGGTGAGTTTGGTTTAGGGAAATAATGTTTAGTGTTTTGAGTTCTTATTTCACACCAGGGACTCCAGTGTTGGTGCAGTGGATGATGTATCCATACAACAAGACTCTGATCACCTACCTTTTGACTTGGTACATGTAAACATTGGTAGTAGGTAAAACTTTGGTACCTACATCATATAGGAATGGGTTGTGTTTTCCATGTACTTCTTATGTCAGCTCCCCAGATATAATATTTTGACCATGGCATATCTTGTTTTATTTCAGGATGCCTCCATATAGGCATCCAGATAGGATTCCACTATGTGATCATGAGAATGATCCACCTAGTTATGAGGCTTCAGTATAAGGGCTTTTACCAAGGATAGTACCTCCAGGTGGTTTTCCAACTATAACACCACCTTTTGAGAAACAACTAGATCTAGTAGTGCCCACTGAGGATGCACTCAGGCCAAGTGCACTGCATGAGTTTCATAGGAAGTTAACTCCCATGTTTTAGGGTGATCTAGATCCCTATGTGGCTGAGGACTATATAAATGTAGTCACTCACATTTTCACATTGTGAGGATTTTTGTAGATCAGATGGAAATATTCATGGTGAGTCTTCTTCAAGGATCTTACGGGCGATAGTGGAGCTTAGTGAATTAATCACATGATGAGACAATTCTCTCATGGTTATAATTTTATTATATCTTCAGGGTGGAGTTTTATCCAGACACATTGTGATTGGTATACATATAGGAGCTTCTGTATCTAAAGTAGGGTAGTTTAAATCAGCGAGGTTTATTTATATCTCACGTTACTCCATAGATATGGTTTTAGATCTGTTTTCAAAGTATGAGCCTTTGATAAGGTCTTACGCTAAGATATCATGGATTAAGTGGTATACCTTTTCATTCCCACCTATGATGGGGTACTCAAGTGTGCCTTGGTGGTGGAGAGTTTTTTGGTAGAGCAGACACTGATAGTGGGTGCTGGTAGTGGGCACCTAGGAGCTGAGACCTCAGAAACAGGTAGTCGATGATAGCTATAGGGATCCAAGCATGTTAGATTCTTCAAGAGGAGATCCTAGTATATGAGGTCAGTAGTGCAGGGCTCTCAGGATGGGTTGAATTATTATAGGGAGAGGTGGTGTTTCTCTTATGATGGTTATGGACATTTGGTTCGAGATTTTCCGACCCACTGTACAATTGATCGAGAGATGATCGATGGATAACTGAGATAGAGGAAGTGGTAGGACTAAGATGGTTCATAGATCAAAAGACGTGGATGATGATTCAGAAGGTCATCTATATTTTATTGAAAGTTTGACCTATTACCACTACCACTCCCATGTGGTCCATGCCAAGCTCAGAGAACTAGTGGTTAGAGACGAGGCCAGCTGCAGGCTATAGAGGCCTATAAACCCAAGGCTCTATGGATAATACGAGGTATGATATATGTATTTTATACTTTAGATATAATATTTATAGACATAGTTGTGAGTCATTCATTTCTTACCACTTCTTTATTTTGAGAATTTGAGATCCCGATTGAGCCATTGACTTGACCCTTGCGGTTGGCGACTCCAAAAGGCGGTTACTCAGTGATTGATCACTTGTGATGAGAGTATGATATGACACTTATAGGAAAGAGTTTTATATGGGATCTATATGTATCAGTTAAGAGTTATCATTATTTCATCTTAGGCATGGACTGGTTATCTACAATTCATGCCCAAATTGACTGTTTTAGGTGTAGGATTCAGTGTGTCTGTAGTAACGGGATGAGGTTTTACTTTATGGGTGAAATGGAAACCTTGGTGGATAAAGATGATCTCAAGAATAGGAGCGTGTAGATGATTACTCACCAGTTGGATAGCATGAATCTTGGAGTAGTGGATGCTTTGGGCTATCACTTTCCTATGGTGGTGGCGGAGTATGAGTACATATTTCTTGAAGATGTATCAGGTTTAACTCCCCACAGAGATCTAGACTTATACATTTAATTTCATCTTGGGATGACCCCGATATACGCACAAGCATATCGGATGGCTCCCATAGATCTTCGTGAGCTGAGGGTTCAGTTAGAGGACTTACAGGATAAGGGCTTTGTGAGACCAAGCGTTTCCCCTGGGCAGCCCCAGTGTTATTCTCCAAGAAGGCGGATGAGAGATTGAGGTTGTGTATGGACTATCAGTGCTTGAATCAAGTGACCATGAAGAATATATATCAACTAATTAGGATCGATGGAATCTTTGATTAGTTTATAAGGGAATGATGGTTCTCGAAGATTGACCTCAGATCAGTCTATCACCAGCTATGAGTACAAGATGAGGATATACCAAAGATGGCCTTCATATGTCTCTATGATCACTATGAGTACTTGGTGATTAAATTTGTCATAATTAATTCCTCAACAATGTTCATAAGACTCATGAACTAGACCTTTTATCTTTTCTTTGACCATTTCATGGCGGTCTTCATCGATGACATCTTAGTGCACTCGACATCCTAGGAGGATCACATGAGACACTTGAGGATGAACCTGAACATACTCTGAGAGCACCATATTTATGAAAATATCTCTAAGTGTCAATTTTAGATTTGAGAGGTCTATTTTCTAGGAAACATCATCTCAAAGGCTGGAGTAGCAGTGGACCTAGCAAAGGTTGAGGCAGTGCTTGCTTGGGATCTCCCCAAGATCTTTACCAAGGTGTGGAGTTTACTTGGGTTGGTAGGGTACTATCAGAGGTTTTTACCCAATTTATCAATAGTGGAATCACCCTTGACAACTTTAACCTAGAAGGGGAATCCTTTTGCGTGGAATAAAATGTACCAATAGTTCTTTAATGAGTTAAGGAAGAGATTGATGAGCACTCCCATCTCGGGATTTCTAGAGGAGGGTGTCAAGTACATAATGTTCTGTGAGGTATAAAGGACCAGACTTGGTTTTATTATGATTTAGAGGTAGGAAGTTATTTCCTTTGGTTTATGTGAGTTGATACCACATGAGTAGAACTACACAACCTATGATCTTGAGTTAGCAATGGTGGTCTTCTCACTGAGGATGTGGTAACCTTACCTTATGGGCGAGCAATTTATTGTTTACTCTGACCACAAGAGTTTCAAGTACATATTCTCTAATAAGGATATTAACTTGAGAGAGAGGTGGTGGCTAAAGTTACTCTAGGAATATGACTTTGACATTGTCTGTAATCCTGGGAAGGGGAACGTGGTGGAAGATGCTCTCAGTAGAAGATCATGTTCTCAGTTGTTGGCCAAGGAATCAAAGCAGTTAGCCTCGTTATAGTTGTCCTTAGTGGACAAGGATGGAGATTCATAACTAAAGTTGATGATTGTTACCCAACTTTATTTATAATATGTCAGAGATTATTAGTGTAGAGATACCAACTGTTAGATATTATGTACTCATATATCCACTGGATGTTATCCTGAGGGATATTCTAAAGGTGGGGAGTATACTATCCTTTTCAGAAGATAGATGATGGTACCTTTGACTTTGTGGTAGGAGGTGATGTGGGAGTTTTATATGTCCCCTATGGTGGTAAAACCAGGTGTGATGAAGATGTACAAGGACCTTAGATGTGATTTTTTGTGGCTGTGAATGAAGAAGGGAGTTGTAGAGTTTGTCTCTTGATGCCTCAGTTGTCAGCAAGTGAAGGCTGAACACCCAGTTTCAGCGGGCTTAGATAAACCCCTTGAGGTGCCAGAGTGGAAGTGGGATGAGATATCCATGAGATTCGTGATGGGGTTACCATGTATGTCCATAGGACACAATTCCATCTGAGTGATATTAGACCGACTCACCATGTCAACCCACTTTCTATCTATTTGAGAGAAGAGTTCGGTAGAGAGCTTGAGATGACTCTATGTACAAGAGATAGTATGACTACATGGAGTTCCCTTGACAATAATTTTAGATCATGACACTCATTTTACATCATGATTATAGAGATAATTACAGGAGGCCTTCAGGACTCAGTTATTCTTGAGCACAATGTTTTACCCCCAGACTGAAATATAAATAGAGTGGACAATCCAAGTCTTGGTGGAAATGATGCAGGCTTTTATGTTAGAATTTGGCCATATTTGGGAGGATCATATACCCTTAATGTAGTTTTCATACAACAAAACCACCATTCCACTATTATTATGACACTATTCGAGGCTTTTTATGGGTGACCCTGTAGGTCACCACTTTGTTGGACTGATGCAGGAAAGTTAGCACTAATGGGATCAGAGTTGGTGTGATCTACTATAATGAAGGTTCATATCATCCAAGGTCAGATGAGGACCGTATAAATGCATTAGAATTATTTTTTTTACTAATGAAGGAGGCCTCTGGAGTTTGATGATGGAGACCATGTGTTCCCAAGGGTCTCTCCTTGACATGGATTGTGAAGATTTGGTTGGGGTGGAAAGTTATCTCTGAGATTCATTGTTCACTTCTAGATATTCTGTAGAGTTGGTGAGGTGTAATACCACTTAGCTCTACCATGGTAGTTAGAACATGTACATGAAATATTCCAAATGTATAACCCTAGGATATAATTTCATGATACATCTCATGTTATCGACTAGGGAAAGTTGGACATTGAGGATGGATCAACATTTGTAGAATACTTAGTGGAGATTGAGGATCAACATGAGAGGATCCTTTGTGGGTGATCAATTCCCCTAGTGTATGTCCAATGGTAGTAAAATAATCTTCAAGAGATCACTAGGGAGTGGGAGACCCAGATGAGATCCTAGTACCCTCATCTTTTTTAGTAGGGTTTTCTATTTTTATGAAAAAAATCCCTAAGGTGGGGAGAATATAATGGCTCAGATTTTCTATGTATTATTTTTAGATATTATATGGATTATTTTCAAGACCAAATGCTAAGCCAATGTGTGATTCTGATGTCCATTGTGTTCAGAATAAATGTTTGAAACATATTAAATATATTAAATAACATATGTGTATAGTTTTCCAAAAAAAGTAGAATAAATCCCGAACGAGGTCCTGAATTAGAAATTCAAGGGAACTGTTGAGTTTAGAATGCATGTTTTACCCTAGTCATGATATAAAATTTGTTGGTGAGGGGTGTTTGTTGAAAAGTCATCATTGGTGTAAATGAATAAAATAAATAAATAAATAAATAAATAAATTTGTTTTATTTATTTTTGATGCAACAACCAAATTCTCCTATAAGTGTATGGTTATGAATATTTTTTCAGGGTTTTCCTCTAAATACTTGGAGATCTAGACAACCATTGGAGATATTTCTCGGCGAATGATGATGAATTGAGACAAGATCATGGATTTTTACACCAATAGAGTTTGTGGATCTCATCAATGATAACCACACAAAACTTTTCTTCATCAATGATCTATCCAAACACCAGGTAGGATGTTGATTTTTGTTTTCCATCACATTTCTTAATCTCAGACGAACATGGATCAATTCAATGAATAGAATTGATACACACATCATTGATAGATTTAATTTGATGGAATTATTATATGTTCATTGTGTTTATTCCTCTTTGTTCATATTTTTCGAC
The DNA here is from genome assembly GCA_963277665.1 of Viscum album. NCBI lineage: Eukaryota > Viridiplantae > Streptophyta > Magnoliopsida > Santalales > Viscaceae > Viscum > Viscum album. The sequence goes on from OY728140.1 coordinate 548,092,035, forward strand.
GACAAAAAACTGCGGATGAATGAAAAAAGGTCAAGGTTAGTTCCTCACTTTTCATGGCTTATGGATTTATACCCCGTTTCTTCATTCGAGAATCATTGGTATTTCCTTTGACTAATATCTTTAACAATACCCAGTATTCAGTCGTTGCACGACCATTCTTCTACGTAACAGATCAATGTTGTGGGTACAACTCACGATGGAGGTTGCATTTTGGGAATCGATAAAGACAATGGATAGAATGAGAGAGAATGATAGTAAATCATGTGTTCTTCATTATTCTTGAGTGATGCACGTTGTGATGAAGGATGGTTCAACAAAGGTGTTTTCTAAGTAGATCTAAACCTGGATCCTAGCTAGTGATGATGAAAGGGATCGAATGACCCTAGATCTATGATTTTCGGTGAGGATGGTGATTACAGAGGCATGGAGAGAAACATAGAGGATAAGACACTGAATCTAGAAAATCTTAGGTTCGGTGTGTAATCTAGCCTTACACACTATGTGGGACCCCCTGGCTATAATAATAGGGTTTCAATTAGAGTTAAGTGTCACACGTTGTGTGACATGGTCACATGTCGTGTGAGCATCCCCTAACGGCTTGGTGTGTACTTCGGAAAGTACACATACATGACCAGAAGTACATAACCAGCGACACACCATGTAACTAGATGTAACAACCCAGACTCGAACATCCACCTGAACAGTGCTAAACGAGTCGGGTGTTACTACCTTAGGCACACCTCCCCGAACACTAAAGGCTTCCGACTAGCAGCAAGGGTCTTATAAGTATAATGGGGAGGCTATACCCTCTTGGAGGATAATTATAACGGTACTGGTCCAAGTATAATAATAAAGATGCAGTGGAATAAATGACTCAGCAGACTCGAACCAGACCCACAGAGCAGAAGCACAATCAATATCAATAAACAACGGAAGTAATAAATATAAACAACAATAGTGGAAATAAACACAACAGCATGCTGACCACTTGTAACTAATACTAAACAATAAAAAATGCATCCAAAGAAGGTCATACATATTTGAATATAAAAAGGGTGCCAATGGCTAACCAACAGTAGCTACAAAACAAGCATGCTGATACAGGAATGTAAGGAAAACAAAATTACTCCAGCTAGGCAAGACTTCAAGGTCCATACCATCTCCATGCAACAGCTAATGCAGCCCAGCTCCTAAAGCAGGTCTCTTTCCTGCACGTAAATCCATAAAGTCTGCACGCATCCTGAAGGGCCCATGCAGGGTGTGAGATAAATCTCAGTAGGATACGACCCAACGGTGTATACCTAATATGAGTGTTTAAGCAGTCATGCATTTATAAGGAAAGTAATAAACAGAACGATGCACAAATAAACCCAAACTCCACTGGTGATCATCATCCACCATGGAGTGTCACCTGCTTCGGCCAATGCCAGAATCTCTGTCATATAACCCTGCACCATGTGACCCCTAACACCGTGTGTCTCAAGTACCGACGTCCTGAAGACACGCCTGAGAAATAGTGACCTAGATGAACAGCGATGCCTACCCTCAAGTAACTAGAGGGACAACGATGTTTGCCCTGAAATAACGGCGAGCCTCTTCCCCCAACCCGATATCCTAAATGCTATCCCCTAAAGGCTCCTCACCTTCCATGCGGCTTCCTATGGAAATCACCCCCAAACTGATAGTACCTAAACCTCAACTAACGAGGGCCTCTACCTACATGAGTGGTCAAAACCACCTCATCACAGAGTCTCTCTATGTCCACACTACTCATAGTTCCAGGTGAGTGGTAATCACCAAAATAATACCCAAGCCACAACATCTCTGACACCTCGTGTCCCTACGACCATGTCGCTCAAGTCTGATGGCAACACCATCCTAGTAACCCGGGCCATGCCCAACATGACAGTCATCCTACCTCAAACTGCCATCCATGACGCCGAATCTCGTGGTCAGAACCACCCAACGTAACCCAGGACAAGCCCAACCTATGTTCAATATCACTCAAGAATATCTGGGCCACACCCAACACAACCAAAAGGGTTCCAGCATATATAATTCAGCAATTACATATATACACATTTAAACAAAACACTATAACAGGAAAAACAATGAAACAATTGAATTCCACTAGCAAGGTGCTGTCCCATACCAGTACTGAGGTATTGAAATCCTCTAACAAGTCATATCAAGGTTTAATAAACTAAACTCAGCAGTTTTAATCAACATAACTAATTATATCCATTTTGGCATTCTCCGGCCAAAATGACCCGATGAGCAACGACCACTCGCCCGACCCTGCTCAAGAAAAATAGGTAATAGGGCATACCCAAGGGTATCCCATAGGTCAATAAATAATGTAATATGCAATATCAGATAAAAATGGGTCCCGCTCAAAATACCCGAAAAACCCACCAAAGGCTGTGCCACCCAAATGACCACGAAAACACAAAAAGAGGTATGAACCACCTACCTGGAACTCGTACAATGCTACTACTCTGATAACAACCTCCAATTAGTTCTAAAACATGGTATATCTACAAAAGAATCAAAACTGATCAAACCCCTATAACTCGTTCTAGAACAGAAATCAAGAAGAACAGCTCAAGAGGAATCAAGGCCTTATCGAGGGGGTTCCAACGGATCAATCGGTTCTTGAATCCAACTTTGGACTAAGGAATGGGAAGAGATTGAAGTCCCAGCTGGCTATTCGCATTTTCCAAAAAAAAAACCGCTGCACCCTACCTCAAAATAAGGCTACTTCCCGTTTTAACAAAAAAATAAGCTACACGACATGTAATTTATGACTACGCATTGTTTATATAATTTAACTGTTTATATGGCGGTTGGAATTCTGCCGACTTACTTTCCAGAACCTGCCGACATGAGTACAATACATGTACTAGGCCGAACATGGCGTGTACTTGGTTTTTCTTCTCTTCCTCGCTGACTTACCCACACACCATGTATATCCCTCATACATGGCCAAAATACACAGTGTGTCTAAGGGGAACACAGTGTGTACTTGGTTTAAACAATTATACCCGGCCAAAAGGCCCACACGCCACGTATGGTCTCCACATGATCAAGGGTACACGGCGTGTCCATAACTACACGCCGTGTAGTAAGAAATTTCTACATGGTCAGGAAACAACATGTACTTAGCGAGAAAACGGCCGATACTCACCTTACATATACATAGCATGTACTTAAAAGTACATGTCATGTAGTCTGGAAATTTTTAGAAACTTACCAGTTTCTCCAGTTTCCTCACAAACCAGTCAAATATTCAAACAGGGTCGGTATTTTGACCCATTCTAAAAACCCGAGTTCTTACAATCTCCCCACCTTAACATAGCTCATCCTCGAGCTATCAAACGAAACCCAGATATGGCACTGAACATACCAACTCGATAAAAGTAACCCAGATTTTCCCAGTCTCAAAGGTCCTAGTGAAATTTCTCAAGGGGCTCCCCACCTTAGGAATTGCCTAACTCGGTCTCAACCTGAAAAAACTCAAAACAAAAAAAGGTTCACTAACCTATTTTCTGGATGCATAGTCCTTCCGTGACGCATCATCACTCCTGCGCCTCATTGGTGCTCTTATGTCATTCCTGACACCCAACGTATCTCACACTGCATCGGTGTCCGCCTCCACGAGGTCCTGCATCCCATGGATGCTCAAAAACTAACCTGGTGCCTAACACCTCAAGTAACCTGCATCCTCAATGCCCTGATGCCCATGGCACCTCAAGTAACCCGCATCCTCAATGATTCTAATGCTACACATCTCATATATATATATATATATAAATATATAACGCACCCGATATGGTGACAATCCCACTGACTAGCATCTAGTCAGTCCACATAGATCCTGTGCATCACATGCACTCAAAACAGACATACCTCTACAAGTAATTCCAGAAAAGAACATGGAAAATCACCGCCACACCTGTAGTGTACCTCTAACCATCGTTGGCTCACTGGCTGTCTTAGCCTCTAGCAGCTCCACAGCGTGCACCTGACCTGAAGCACGATTGCCTGATGCCTGACCTCCCTACGGTGCTGCTCCAACCACAGGCCACTAACCCCTCAGTTGGATCCCGCTGTCTCTGTCATGTCCTCTGCGTGCAGATGAACCTCAGCTACCCTCTCCTAGTACCGAACCTGAAACAACTCTAGATGCCACTGTTTGTCCTGGTCCCTGCCTGCCGGCTGCCTAAGAATGCTGCCTGTAGAACCTCTAAAGATGCCCAACCTATCCACATGCCCGATACTCCTTTGGGGGACCACCGTACTGAGTCCCAACATGTCCTGGCAGTCCACACTGAAAGCAAACCACTGAATAACTACTACGAGGTGGTCTAGATGACTCCTTGGCCTGACTGACCTGTTGGAACTCATCCCATCCTTGCTTCTGAAGTTCCCAGTCAGGATCCAAGTATCACTGAGAGGGGGAGGGTGTGAATCAGTTATATATTTTTCTTTTTATATTTCCTATTTTTGAAAAGACCTTCGCCTCCTGTTAAAGAGTTTCTTCCCTGATGAACACACACAACCATAGGAACATAAGATTTACAAGGTTCACTACTCTACAAGAGTAGCTATGTCCTTGGTATGGTATAGAAACAATCCAGTAACACAAAATCCACTAGAAAAAAAAATCCTTTTATGTGGAATACAACGAGTAGGATATACCCTTACACTTGTGTAGCACTTTGAAAACAATACAATAGTGCGTGTTCTCCATCTTAGCACAAATAGGGTAATGTAATGATTCTGTGATTCTTAATTAACTTTCAAAAATCAAATCATTCAAAAAAATTCTTCACTTTCTTACCCAGAAGCTGGTAAGAACCTCCTGGTGTAGACAGCTTGCGCGCCACTCCCTACTTGCGCACCTCCCTACTTGCACGCCACCTGCTTGCTTGCCTCACTGCTTGCACGCCACCTGCTTGCGCGCCTACTCACTACTTGCGCACCACCATTGAGCACAAATCACAACTTTCACGCCACCTTTGGCTTATACACAACCCACTTCTTGAAATCACCTCCCTACTTGCGTGCCTCTGGAAACTTGCGTGACAAAACTTGCACGACACCCTACTTGCGTGCCTTATAAATAACCCTCATCTTGAGCGCCAATTCAGCTTGCGCACCACCCTATGCTACTTGTGTGATTAGAGAACCCTCTAATTCTTGCACAATCAGAGCTCTAATTTTCTCTTAAGTGATGAGCATCAAAAAATGAGGAGGCTATTCTTCTATTTATAGGCATTTTGGTGACTTGCGCGCCGTTCCTACTTGCGCGCCGCTCCATCACTTGCGTACCGCTCCATCACTTGCGCGCCCTTCCATAACTAGCATGACACTTTCTTTCCGTTTTCATATTTTGATATGATGATGTTGGAATATGACTTGCACACAACATACATTTGCGCTCCACTTATACTTGCGCGCCACACTTGCACGCCACTTTTTGACTTGCGCGCCAATCTTTAACTTACACGCCATTTTATTTCCTTTGTCAAATTTTGATGTGATGATCTTGAAATATGACTTGCGCACCACATATACTTGCGTGCCACACTTGTGTTCCACTTTTGAATTGCGCGACACTTTCTTTCCTTTTCCAAAAACACTTCTTTACTCCCTCTATCCTTTATAAGGCTAGCATCACAAGTTCTCCAAACTTATGATATTTGTGAAATAAAAAGCAGAAAAGCATCGTCATAGTTTACAAGTCCTTTACAAAGTAAATTTATTTAGCTTATTTGACAACAAAAAACAATACTCTGTAACAACAAACTTTTCTTACTTCCTTATCTATCCAACTTGGTCCCAACAACTTCCTGCTATCCGAACCATCACCTGAAACTATTCCCCGGCCAACCTGGGGACTATCCCTCTGGTTTCCCTATGCTATGAGCACCTGGTTCACCACCTCTGATAATGAACCCAGCCTAAATATATTAACATGGATCCGAATGGAGTGTCGCAAGCCATCCTCGAAGCACCTCACCCTTGCCATGTCATAACTTACCATACTAGGTGCAAAGTGAGACAACTCAATGAAAGTAGCTGCATAGTCCATGATGGACATGTCTCCCTCCTGAAGACTCAAGAACTCCCAAGCTCTTTCTGCTCTCAGTGTCTCTGGGTAAAAGTGCTCAAAGAACCTATCCTTTAAGTCCTTCCATGCCAGTCCCTCATGTCTGCGAGCCTAAACCTGCACATCCCACCAACGCTTCGTTGGTCCTCGCAGAATGTATGTCGCCAGCTTGACCCTCTGCTTTGGAGGCATCTCGAGCTACTCAAAGATCATCTACATGCTCTCTATCTAGTTCTCAGCCACCTACAGACCACCCTCACCCTAAAAAAGTGGTGGGTGCTGTGACTGGAACTCACGCGTTAGATATTCCATAGATGGATCTGTACCCTGCGCGCCTCTGTCGATCCCCTGCAAGACACGTACTAGGCTAGCTCGAAGCTTCTCATAGAACCATGGCCCGAACGCTGCCAAACCCAGATGTTGTCCTGCCTGTATTGGATCCTGAACCTGATCCTGTCCGCGAGCCTGTACTTGCGGCTTCTGCTCTGCCTACACTGGATCCTGAACCTGATCCTATGACATTATATCATTTCCCGTCTGATGCTCCATCGATTCATACAAAAAGGAACCCACTGAATACTATAAATGGTCAGAAAAACCACATACATAACAATTTATACATATATAACACAAAAAAAGATAGTAGTAAAAGGCAGTGCATAACTACTACCCTTACTCTCCCCCACCGCAAACCATGCCCCATGGAATCCCAGCCTCGTGGCCTCCTTAACCGCCCTTAACAGATCCAAGTATCAAAAGTACATCGGGCCATGCCCATCCTGACAACTAACATTGCCTCAAACCGACAATCGAGTCACCCAATCCTGGTGATCAAAATCACCTCAACCAATAGTACCTGCCTGCTCTCATAAGATCTAGACCCAAAAAAACCCCCCGCCACATGCAATTCTACAAATATATAAAGCATGGCACAACACATTGCAATAAACCAGCAATTATATTAGGAATTTCACCTATTCACATTTCAAGAATACGAAGCATGGAAATTTGATATTATTCAAATGGCATTATCACTTCACAAAGCATACGTACTGTTATGAAATTTAAATACCCTAAAAATGTGACTATCAAAAGCGAAACAACCAAGCCTTTCCATACCAGGTCAAGGTCCAATTCTCCCTTACCGCACCGGCTCAAGGGTTACACATCACAATCAATAACATCACACACCAAGTGAGCCACCGAGGTGGAAATAATATAAACTATAATCTGAGCAAAAAGGCAACAAAAATTCCCACCCATGGAAACTTGGTCCATCCCTCGTACCTGGGGCTATAGGCACCCAAGAAAAATATAGAAACCTAGTTCCAGTAACAACCTATCTTTAGTCTACCATATTCAAAATAGTAAAACTAGAAGAAATAAAAATAGAAGCCCCAATATCATTATTAGCCAGTAAAATGCTGCTTCTAAATCCCCGTCAAGAACTCCTATGATAACACTTTGTAATGACCCAGACCCGAACAACCACTCGAACAGTACTAAACTGGTCGGGTGTTACTAACTTAGGCACACCTCTCCGAATGCCAAAGGCTATCGACTAGCAGCGAGGGTCTTATAGGTATAGTGGGGAGGATATACCCTCTCGGAGGATAATTATAACGATACTGGTCAAAGTATAATAATAAAGATGCAGTGGAATAAATGACTCAACAGACTCGAACCAGAACCGCAGAGCGGAAGCACAATCAATATCAATAAACAGCGAAAGCAATACATATAAACAAAAACAGCAAAAATAAACACAACAACATCCTGACCACTTGTAACTACTACTGAAAAATAAAACATGCATCCAAATCAGGTCATACATATTTGAATATAAAAAGGGCGCCAATGGATAACCAATAGTAGATACAAAACAAGCATGCTGATACAAGAAAGTAAGCAAAACAGAATTACTCCAGCTAGGCAAGACCTCAAGGTCCATACCATCTCCATGAAATAGCTAATGCAGCCCAACTCCTAAAGCTGGTCTCTTTCCTGAACATAAATCCATAAAGTCTGCACGCGACCCGAAGTGTCCGTGAAGGGTGTGAGACGAATCTCAGTAGGATACCACCCAACGATGCATACCTGATATGAGTGTTTAAGTTGTCATGCATTTATAAGGAAATTAGATAACAGAACAATGCACAAATAAACCCAAACTCCACTGGTGCTCATCAGACACCATGGAGTGTCACCTACTTCAGCCAACTCCAGAATCTCTGTCATATAACCCGAAACCATGTGCCCCCTGACACTGTGTGTCTCAAGTACTGACATCCCGAAGGCACACCCGAGAAACAGTGACCCGAAGGAACATTGATGCCTGTCCTCAATAAGTAACCGAAGGGATAGTGATGTCTTCCCTCAAATAATAGTGAGCCTCTGCCCCAACCCAATTGCCTAAATGCTTTCCCCTGAAGGGTCCTCACCTTCCATGTGGCTTCCTATGACAAGAATCGCCAAACTGATAGTACCTAAACTGAAACTAACGGGGGCCTATACCCACACGATTGGTCAAAACCACCTCATCACAGTGTCTCTCTATGTACACACTACTCATAGTTCTGGGTGAGTGGTAATCACAAAAATAGTACCCAAGCCACAACATCTCTGACACCTCGTGTCCCTATGACCATGCCGCTCAAGTCTGATGGCAATGACATCCCAGTAACCCGGGCCATGCCCAACCTGATAGTTATCCTGGCTCAAACCAACATCCATGACGCCCAATCCTGTGGTCAGAACCACCCAACATAACCCGGGCCAAGCCCAACCTATGATCAACATCTCTTAAGAATATCTGGGCCACACCCAACACAACCAAAAGGGTTCCGACATATGCAATTCAGAAATTACATATATACACACTTAAACAAAACACAGTAACAGGAAAAACAACAAAACAGTTGAATTCCACTAGTAAGGTGTTGTCCCATACCAACACTAAGGCCTTGAAAGCCTCTAACAAGTCATATCAAGGTTTAATAAAATAAAATTACCAGTTTTAATCAAAAAAACTAATTATATCCATTTTGGCATTCCCCGGCCAAAATGCCCCGATGAGAAATGACCACTCACCCGACCCCGCTCAAGAAAAACAGGCAACAGGGCATACCCAAGGGTATCCCATAGTCCAATAAACAATGTAATATGCAATATCAGATAAAACTAGGTACCGCTCAAAATACATAAAAAATGCGCTGAAGGCCGTGCCACCTAAATGACCACAAAAACACAAAAAGAGGTATGCACCACCTACCTGGAACTCGTATGATGCTACTCCTCTAATAACAACCTCCAATTAGTTCTAAAATACGGTAGATCTATAAAAGAATAAAAACCTCTCAAACCCCTATAACTCATTCTAGAACAGAAATCAAGAATAACGACTCAAGAGGAATCAAGTCCTTACCTAGGGGGTTCCAACGGATCAATAGGTGCTTGAATCTGACTTCAGACGAAGGAAAATGAAGAGATTGAAGTCCTGGCCGGCTATTCATGTTTTCTAAATGAGAACCGCTGCACCCTACCTCAGAACGAGGCTACTGCCCGTTTTAACGAAAAAAAGAAACTACACGGCATGTACTTTAGGACTACATGCCATGTATATCATTTAACTATTCATATGGTGGATGGAATTCTGCCGACTTACTTTCCAAAACCTGCCGACATGAGTACACACCATGTACTAGGCTGAACACGGCATGTACTTGGTTTTCCTTCTCTTCCTCGCTGACTTACCCACATTCCATGTATATCCCTCATACACGGCTAGACTACACGGTGTGTCTAAGGGGAACACGACGTGTACTTGGTTTAAACGATTCTACCCGGCCAACAGGCCCACATGCCTTGTATGGCCTCCACACGGTCAAGGGTACACGACGTGTCCATAACTACATGTTGTGTAGTAAGAAATTTCTACACGGTTAGGACACGACATGTACTCGGCGAGCACACAGCCGGTACTCGCCCAACATATACACGACATGTACTTAAAAGTACATGGCGTGGAGTTTGGAAATTTCCAAAAACTTCCCAGTTTCTCCAATTTCCTTAGAAACCAGTCAAAAATTCAAACAGGGTCAGGATTTTGACCCGTTCTAAAAACCCGGGTTCTTACACAAGACATAGACAAAAATAGGTGTACATGGGAATGGCCAGGTGTACATGAGTTGGTACATGGGAATGACCAGCGGGACATAGAGACAACCATACGACATGGGTAGGGTGTTATGTGATTTCTATACACTGTGTACTGTTCTTAAACACCATGTATGTGGAGACTTACATACAATGTATAAGGATACTTACATACCGTGTGAGGCTTTACCACATGGGAAAACCTGGGGATAGATGGATACACTGTGTACCCATAATACACATAGTGTACCACCTTCAAGGGTGTTTGTATCCCTTAATTTCTTTAGTTTTTACCATTCTTGTTTGAGTGTGTTCCCTTGGTACATTCCCTCAAGGTTATAGTGCAACATTACATCCGCACCACAAGAGTGATCGCCATTGGAGGATAAGCCTCAAATAGAGTTTGTGGTGTCCCTCTATGAGACTGGAGTGTAATCCTCTATCATATTTATACCCTAGGTGGGGTTTGTGGAATCTATGTGATCTCCCTATGTAGGTAATTGATCCTCCATATAATAGGCTATATTGGTAGGGTTTTTGGTATCATTGGTATACAGTCCACTACGTAGTGTTTTGATCCAGATTGGGTTCGTGGTGTCCCCCAGCAGTTCTGGGCGTGACCCTCGATCTAAGTATCAGGGTATTCTAGACCAGTGAGCTTTCTTGGGCAGGACCCCAATGATCTTTTCCTGTTTATTGAGTGTCTCTGGAGATATCATGGCTCATGGAGTGGGCTTGCTTGGAGCGAGCATTGCTTCGAGAAGAATCCTATGGCTAGTAGTTGGTTGTGACCACTAGGTGGTGCGGTGCCATCCTAAGTATATCTGGGTGTTTTCAATTATAAATTGATTTTTATATCTTGTATTGAGATGACTATACTTGGTGCTTCATGTTTAGTTTTTTTGGGAATATCCTACTAGATATTGTTATACTTACCCATGTATGGGCTCTTCCCACACACACCATGTCTTATGCAAATGAAGATCCATTTGACGTTGTCCCAGGAGGATGCAGGGTAGGTGGATCATAGTTTGAGATTGACTAAACAAGGTGTTTTACAGGTGCTTGCATTTGATTATAGTCCTCAACCTTGGAGTAGGTTGGACTCTTTATAGTTTTTGGTTGGGATTGAATTTTCTCCCTTTTCCACTTTCAGTACTTTACTATCATACTCTGTTGTGGGATCTTATATGTATACAAGAATTGGTTTCAATTGTTTTACTTTTCATCATTGTGTGGGTTTGGAGATTTTCCTATCTGTATAGGTACTTTAGGCTAATGACTCCCATTTGTGGGATATTACTACTCGATGCTAGTCACCATCCCCTAGCCTATTAGAGGTAGGCTGGGGGCATTCATTAGTAAGACCCCGGCGGGTTGGGTCATGACCTGACTGTTTCTTAAAAAATGTTCAATTTTATCGAATTAAGAATGATCATATTTCTAAAACCTTATCTAAATTCAAGCCTAAAATTTTTACTCCTTATAGACAGATTTGGATACCTAAATCATTTATTTCTAACATAGTTATACCCAATTGCATATGGGTACCAAAACATGTTCTTGTTTAATTTATTTTTTAGGGAAGAATCCATAGGGATAAAAACACAAAACAATGCATGGATAATGGATTTACAAGAAATATGAGTGGGGATTTTTCAAATTTACATTAATTTTCAAAGATTTATGGAGGATATGTTTCCTTTTATGGTAATGAAAAAGAGAAGATCATTATATTTGGATCTATTAGAGATCCAAATTCAATCCTCATCAATAATTATATTTGGACCTATTAGAGATCCAAATTCTACCCTCATCAATAAATTTACTTATATGGAAGGCTTGAAGAATAATATGATAAGTATCTCTAAAATTTGTGATGATAGTTATTCATTATATTTTTTCAATAATGCATGTTTTATTTTTAAGGATATATTGCTCAAATTTAAGGCATCTAGAGCTAATAATGTCTATACTTTCGACCTTAATTCTTTGTGTAGAAAAAATGTAAACTATTTGTATACTAAAATTAATGAATCTTGGATTTTGAATAGAATACCTAGAAATTTAAATATTTATTTTTTAATAAATTTATTTAATAAGAACTTGGTTTCTAATTTTCCTCAACATAATCTTAATAAAAAGAAGCTATGTGGTGCATACCAAATGGGAAAGCGACAAATTTTTTTGTTCGATTAATTCAAATAGGTTTCTAATTCTAGAACCATGGAAATTATCCACATGTATTTATTTGGACTACCTAGAATATCAAGCCTTTTGGTAAATATTTTTTTTGTATTGGTTAATGATTTTTCTAGATTTACATTGGTTTAATTTTTAAGGCTTAATCATGAAGCTCATATTATTTTTATAAAGTCCTGAAAAATGATTCAGAATGTAAAATATTCTAAATTATTTCTTTGACAAGTGACCATGGAGTAGAGTTTGAAAATAATGAATTTAATTCATTTTGTTCACAACATGGTATTATACACACATTGTTTTCCCCTAGGGAACCTAGACCGAATGGTGTTATTAATAGGAGGAATATGAATTTGTAAGAAATTTATAGAATAATGTTATGTGAATATAACATGCCTAATAATTTTTGGGTGGAAGCTATTTACATAACATTATATGTCATAAAAAAAGTTTTAATAAGACTTATATCAAAGAAGACACCCTCTAAGTTGTGAAATAATAGAAAACCAAAAGTTGGATACCTCAAAGTTTTTTGGATAAAAAGTTTATATCTTGAACACTAAGGATAATCTTAGAAAGTTCAATAAAAAGGCTAGTGAATGAATATTTCTTGAACATTATAATACTTCTAATTATTATATAGTTTTTAATAAAAGGTCAAGGATAGTTAAATAATCAACTCATGTGAAATTCAATTAAAGTGATACTTTTGATCATAAGAGAACTAAAATTGATGATATTAGTGATTATTTGTATAACTTAAGACTTGATAATATTTAAATAAAATAAAATGATGAATATTTAGAACATGATCAAGAATAAACTAGTCCTAAAATATTAGAAACAGATGAACCTGAAAGTGTACTACCTAGATAGCCTTGAACCTTAAAGATCCACCATTTAGAAATTGTTATAGGAAGTCTTGATGAAGGATTTATGACTAGAATGAGTATTGGAAACATTTATAAATTATTTTTCTTCTTGTATCATCTTTAACCTAAAACTATAGAATAATCCTTGAGTGATGAGAGCTCAGTATTAGCTATGTAAGAGGAATTAAACTAGTTCAAGAGGAACAAGTTTTAAGAATTAGTAGATAATCCCTCAAATTATCCTATTATATGAAATAAATTAATCTTTAGGAATAATAGTGATGATAATGGTTTAATAATTATAAATAAGTACAAATTAGGGGATAAGGGATATAATCACGAAGAAGGAATAAAATATGAAGTAATATTTACTCCCGTAGCTAGATTAGAAGCCATCAGGATTTTTCTAGATGATGCATCACATGCAAATTTTAATTTTTTTTAAATGGATGTAAAATATGATTTTCAAAATGGTTTCCTTATGGATTAAGTTTATGTTGAACAACCTATAGGTTTTTAAAACACACTCTTTAAAAAAATATATTTTTAAACTTACTAAATATTTATATTTTATTAAACAAGCACCAAGATTTTAGTATAAAAGGCTAAGTTCATTTATTTTATCAAATGATTTTTGGTAGGGTTGTCAGACCCTACTTTGTTTAATAAAACTTAATCTTTTGATATTTTAATTGTTCAAATTTATGTTGATGATGTTATTTTTGATTCAACTAACCAGAAAATGTGTAATGAATTTTTAAAACTCATGAAAAAATAACTTTAGATGAGTATGATGGGTGATATAAATTTCATTTTTGGTTTTCAAATTTTTTGAAAAGACTTCAGGAATATAATGAATCAAAGTAAATACATAATTTAATTTACTAATAGATTTGGACTTAAAAATGTTAAGGTTTATGCTACTTCTATGAGTTTTAATATTAAACTTGATTTGGATAAATCTTGGAAACCAGTTGACAATAAGTTCTATAGAGGAATAATTAATAGTTTTTTTGTATCTAACTACTAGTAAAATTTACATCATTTTTTGTATATATTTTTTCTACATTTCAATAAAATCTTAGGAATCCAATTAGAAATATTCCAAAATAATTTTAATATATCTAAAAGGAACTATTTCTACTTCTATAAATTTTCCCAAAACCTCTCGTTTTGAATTAAATTCATATTATGATGCTGGTTTGGGGGGGGGGGGGTGTAGACTTAATATTAAAAGAAACTCAGGAACCTACCACTTATTAATAAAACCATTAGTTTCTTGGTCTAGTTAGAAGAAAAAATTTATTACATTATCAACTATCAAAGTTGAATATATAACTACTCATAGTTGTTGTGCATAGGTGTCGTAGACGAAGCACACACTAATAGACTTTGGATTAAGTTTTAATCAGGAGCTAATTAAATGTGATAACACAAGTTCTATCAATATTTCAAAGATTCTGATAATCCATTTGATAACTAGGAATATAGATTTAAGACATCACTTATTGATAGATCACATTAAAAAAGGCTATATCTCTCTTGAATTAATTAATATTGAAAACTAGTTGGTAGATAAATTTATTAATCCCCTTCTAGATGAAAGGCTTGATTTTATATAGAGTGAATTGGGGTTATTTTAATTTAAATGACTTTTCATTTTATTTTACATTGATTTTTTATGAATATTTGTTTATTTTTTAGTCTATTTTAATATCTACTATTGTATATTTAATCCATTTACCTATAATAAATATATATTTAAAACTTATGTAAGTATTTTATTAAATATTTCCTTTAATTCATTTAAATTTTATTTCATGTGCTATTTTAGATTCCTCCTATTTTTTTGTGCTATTAGATCGAATAAATTCCTTTAATTGAGATACCTTCAGAGTTTATTCTCTTTTTCTCATGATACCAAAATTCTCAACATTTCAAACCCTAAACCTCTAACCTTTGAATTCTTTGTCTGTTATGGAAATGTCAAAGAGGTTAGATGCTGGATATTCTGGTAGTCCAAATAAATACAAGACTTATAGATCTTATAACCAGGTCTTACTTGTCAAGTCTCTTGACTTAGTTTGGCTGAATAAGATGAATCCAATACTGAAGAAAGTATTGAGTTTTCAAGGGTTGGAATTTGTTTTTTATGAGCTAAAGATAAATTTTTTTGTTTGAAAAATAGATTTTTGAGTTCTATAATAATTCCCAGTTTAGATTAGATCATTATGAAGATTTGGTTGTTTCAAAGGTAAATTTATTTTTATATTTATTCTATAGAAATGTTTGAAAATTTCCACTATACTTACAAAGGAAGGTTTATATTCAGTCAATATTTAGTTTCTGAGAATGATGCTAGTCCTGCTGACATTATGAATTCCACATTCAACTCAATTATAATTGAGAATAAATTCCAAAAGGACCTAGAACCTGAGTAGATAGTCTATCCAAATTCATTTAGACTATAATTTCTCAGAGATTGGGTGAGTTTGATAACATCCTCTTTCAAGATATCTGCTTGCTATAGTTATTTATAAATGAGGAGAAGGTCTACATACCTAGATACATGATTTAATAAAAGTATAATTATGTTCATAAGAAAAAAAATATAACATTTTATCCTTATGGGAGGATGTTAACATTTATTTTTGAAAATAAGGAAGTTGATCTCAAAGAGATTAAGGAAATTAAATTCCAAAGAGATCGCATTTTAACAGCTGGGATTCTAAAGAACATGGAGTTGTATTTGAGTGCTTCTCAAAATAAGTTATTTGTAAAAAGTGAAGGGGATAAAGATACTAAAGTATATGGTGAAGGATAAGAGGTCTTTGTAGATGCTCCTATGGAGAAGTCTAAAGATCCTACTATAGTTACCATACCACCTTCTTTTGAGGTGGATAGAACTACTCTACCAAATAATTATTTTAGAACTACTGAAGTGGAAGAGTATGCTCTTGAGGAATAAACTACTGATTTTGATGATGAGATTTAGGCTCCTATAGTTATAGCTACTTATGTTTACAAGTTAGAAGGTGAGGAGATAATAGATGGTCAGTTTCATCTAGAGACTAGTATTTTGTTATTTAAGGTGCTAGAGATGCATAGGTTGTGGTTCAAGTAGAAGGAGTTATTGATGTGTATATTCAAGTTGTTTCTACTATAAAAAATTTAAGAGAAGATATTGAGGATTATAAGGATAGAGTTGATGAGATTTCTTTGATAAAAAATAATAGAACAGTCTTGTATGAAAACATTTCCTCTCTTATTGGTGATGATAAAGAAGAAGATACACCTTCAATCAATAGAAATGAAGGTAGCTTAGATACCAATGAACGTGTTTAGAGCTTTTCATATGCTATTTTTTTTGAATTCAATGTTATGAATGAATAAATACATGGTTTTAAATCAAATCTTAAATATTTAAGGGATATATTTCAATATTTTAAATAAAGTTAAATATCAAAATATGATTTTGAGGATATGAAAGTGAAAATGGTTTCAAAATTAAATTTTGATGAGTTTAAAGAATTAATGAGTTGGTTGAAACCTGTTCACATATGTGCTATAATTTGAGAACATGAATCTATTAAAAATGTCATAAAATACTTTTTATCATATTTGGACCTGATAAATGAATGATTATATTCTCTATAGTGTGATTTTGTCTCTATAAAATCTTTTCAATATTTAAAAAGGGACTTGATTTCTAAATTTTTCAATTTATAGCATAATGGAAGGAATGATATTTAAGGGATTTATAGGTCTTTGCTTGATATTGTCTCTTTCATCAAAGAGGCTTTTTCATTTAAAAATTATACTTTAATAGAGAATCTCAAAGAACTAAAAAGCTATTAAAGAGATGATAAGTTCACATGGATACTAATTTCAAGCTTACACTTAGAGGACTAGAGCATATTTTGGTAGATCTTCATGAATTTATTTCAAAATATGGATTATATTTTTAAGAGTCTGAAAGTGAGAAAGATAATCCCTAGAAAGCTCTTACCAAATGGAAAGAAATTATTGACTATAAAGAAAAATAATTTGAACCTGTTTCCATTGCTTCTCCTGCCTTTTTTTAGAATTAATTGGAAACATTTAAGTCTTTCTAAACGATTATGTGAAGCAAAAATACGCATGATAAAATATTTCTATGGATATTTCCATGGGAATAGATGTACAGTCCTATTAGATCTCTATTAGGATGAAATTTTAACAAGGTCAGATTTGTGTGGGAAATATCTTTTTGAAATGAGAATCCCAAGAACCCTTGTTCTTAATACTCCAACTAGATATAATTATGTAGGAGGGAAATTAAGAGATTTTTTTTACAAATCTAAGATTGATTAATGAGTTGAAAGTGGAATATTATGAAGCTTCTAGTAGAGTATCTACCTCCGCACTACATTCTCAAGTTAAATTTATTTTTACTCTTATAGTAAATTTTTATAAAAATTGATCCACACAAGTGAAATATAATATCTTATCTATTCCATCTCAATCTAGAAGAGACAAGGTAGCCCTTGAAGCATTAGGAGATAAACCTCATCTATCTATACCAAAACCTATAGTCTTTAAAAGAGGACCTACTTCACCTCCTTCTGCACCCTTTGTAGACCCTAATCACTAACCTTTCAACAACAGTAATAGAGCCATAATATTTCTTGTTTTTTTTCTATATATTTCACTATTTTATTTTTTTAGACCGACTCATTGTATTTTTTATGTTAATAATTTAATATGAGTCATTGGTAATGTTCATAGTCATTTAAAAAATGTATTCTCACAATTTTTCATTTGAGTGTGTTATATTGATGTATTATATATAATTCTTTAAATTTCCTTTTGATATCATAAAAAGCGGTGAAGATATTGGAAAACAGAAATTTTATTCTTGAGTGAAGATTACAAATATTCTTATTTTTATATGAAAACTATCTATATTCTACTTAAATATGTCTAAATATATAAAGTTTTATGTTTAAATATTATAAGTTATATGATTATCAAAAGGTGGATATTATTGGACATACTAATTTTGATCTAAAATATCTAAATCTAAACTAATATTTGATGCTCACAAAAACACTTATTTGTTTTAGTAATTAATTTTATTAAAGTTTGTATAAAAGTTTTATAAAGTTATAAGTATTTTTATTATAAGTTTATTATATTTTGGTTAGAGAAATTTTTGTAAGGGATAAGTCTTATACTGGATATGAAGTATTAGGAAGGACCAAATATATATTACAGTGGAAATATAGTCTTATGAAATTCCAGTTTTCGGAATTTTCTTTAAGTATAAAGTCTTATGGTAAGTAAAGTAAAGCCTTAAGTTGAAAGGATAAAGTCTTAAAAAATTTTAGTTTTTGGAATTTTAATTAAGTCAAGAGTCTTATAAAGAGTGAAATTATTTTGATCAGTATAAGTAAAGTCTTACAAAATCAAAAAGTCTTATGAAATGTAAATTCACTCAAGGATAAGTCCTTACACAAAAACGGAAATTCTTATGACATCCTAGATGAAGTCATATGAAGTAAGTTTTATGAATTAAGAAAGACCTATAAGAATCATTTAAGTCTCATTAGAATCATATAATTATTATGAATTTGGATAAGTCTCATTAACTTAAGATGTATTATGAAGTATTAGACTTTATGAAGTAAAAGTATTATAAAAATATAGATTTGAAACTTAAATATTTTTTCAAAGTCTTATTACCGTTGATGATTTATGGGTGAAGATTACCCCCACTTTAATTTTATCTAAGTATAAGATATTTTAAGAATAGATGAAGGAGTTTTTTAAAGATGTTGATTCCAAGGAATCTACTAATTCTAAGGAAGTCCAACTGATCCAATGTTCAAATAGTTACTGATTTATGAGGATAGTATTGTGGGTTGTCTACATCGAGTTTAGTTTTTTTGAGTGTTATATTCAGTTTCATATCAACTGAGTAAAAAACATAACTTACAAGGAAACAAATATAAACATTGATAGACAAATAAAAATTCAAGCGCCTGTATAAATTTTCATAACCACGCACTCTGTTTTTACTAAAAGTTACATCACAATTGTAAAAATAAGTTTTTTGGTTACTATGTTCTTTTAAATATATATCTATAATAAATGAATTTACTTTAGGGATGCCTTAAAAGTATACCCTTTCTATAAACAAATTTGATTATCTGTTAGTTATATAAATTTGAAACTATTCATTAATCAAGAATCACTTTTCTATATATTTTATTTTCTATTATAATTGCACACTCCTTGTACTAAGTGTTAAAGAAAGACTATGTATAAGTCTTATAAAAGGAGATCCTAAGGAAATATATTATATCCTTTATACTGAGTAGCATCTAAATACACTCATATGTGCAGTTCCAAGGAAAAGGACTAGATTAAAAATCACTAACCTCGCATTGAGTGTTGGTGGAGTGGACCGGGGGAGGTTCTTGGATCCCCAAACCACTTTAAAAATTTCATTTATCCTCATCTCTTTATTTATTTATTTTTCACTGCATTACTTGAGTAAAAAGTTAGGGTAAAATTCAAGTATTTTTAATAGGGAAGTTTTTTAATTGATGTAAATTCTTAAAACTCATTTCACCCCCCTTTTGAGTTATTGTGCCACAGTTATAAAAACCCATACATATCCAACCCATAAATATGATTTTAATATAAAATATTTTTAACATTATTAGATTAACATGAGATTTTAGGTTTATAGTTTTAGATAATTATGAAAACCCATACATTCACATGGGAAAAACTTTCACATAATGTACATTTTTTCACAAAAATGGGTTCTCATGTTTACATTCCTATTTTCATCCTTAACACACTTACTTCATTCAAGAAAAGTCTTAATCACTATAAGTTCAAAATATATATAGTTACTATACATCCTCAACCTTCATGAAAAACATTTTAAAATGTGGGATGAAAAAAATCTTATAAAGGGATGTAATAAGAAATTAAACCCATTATTCCTTTATAAAAACATGAAAACCCATATGAAATTTTTCCTTTTCACACAATTAACTTTGAGCTCAAAATAATCACTTCCTTAATCTTGGAAAAAACTTATTTTCCCAAAGATTTTCATAAAACATTTCATAAGAAAGTATAAAGGGAAAAATAAGCTTGAAGGTTACATGGGATGTCATAATAATGTCATTCTTTATATCACCCTTACAATGGAATAACTCACCTGGTTAATTCCAAAGTCTTCATAGGAGTAAATTATAAATAGTTAACTTCATCTACTTTATAGGAGTAACATATAAATAGTTTAATCCATCCACTCCATAGGAGTAACTTATAATCATTTAACTATATACACTTAATAGGAGTAACTTATAAATAGTTAACTTTGTCCACTTCATAGGAGTAAATTATAAATAGTTAACTTCATCCACTTTAGAGGATTAACTTATAACCAGTTAACTCAATCCACATTACCCAATGAATTAGAGGGATATAATAGACCCAAATGTCATCATAAACAATGTCAAATAACCATAACACGAATCAAACACATAAAATATTTCATTTACATCACAACACTCATAATAATTGTCATTTGATCCCATATGTAAAAGAACTTTTATTTATCTCATAAAAATGATAAAAAGTATCATTTTCTTTTGAAAACATTTTAAAAACTAAAAATTCATAGAATAATAGAAATAAGATATTATTTGAAAAACCATAGATAATTATAGAGGAAACTTTATAATGAACAACTATTATGATTATAGGAAAAGGTGGTTATGTGTTAAACATTAAAAAACATTATTTTTTCACTTTTGTAAATAAAGTATAAAATAAACGGTACTAAAAATGTTGATTTTTTTAATTTTTTTTAAAGAAAGTAAAAGATAGTTAAAAATGAATTTAATCATTCATTTGAGTATAAATAAGAAATTTTTTGAAACATTTTAAAGAACATGAATATGGAGGAAAATGATTTTGAAAGAATACTTCAAAACATTTAAAACAAGGTTTTAAAGAAAAACCCCTTAGAGCTTTATTAACTTTTAAATAAAAAGAGTATTAAAGGAGGTAACTTGAAAAATATTTGAAAATTAATTTAATTTTATAAAAATAATAATAAAATACATCCATATGTAATTTTATACACCACATAAAATAAAACTTGTGGTGAAAATGACATAAGTCTCAAAGAAAGGAATTTGAGATGAGAAATCCCTTACCTTGTGTCCCAAATCACCACATAAATCTTTTTAATTTCCTAAATAATAATATAATATTAATTATTTAAATGATTAATAACCTTTTTATTATTCATTAAATTATCATTATTCCTTTTACTTCATTTATTATCATTTTCTATTTAGTTACCAAATATGTTAAGTTCACTTCAGATATTTTTGGGTCATTCGGTCCAAAATAAATTTGGTGTGTTGACTGTGGTCAAAGGGTCTATGGTTCCATCATCTAAATAATCCTAAACATGTTATAATTATTATTTTTTTACATTAAATTTAATTTTAAAACCATTTATTTAAGAAATTGATTGAAAATTTGATACATAATATCTGAAGTGAACTTAACATATTTGGTAACTAAATAGAAAATGATAATTTTAAAACCATTTTTTACATAATGACTTGGCTCTTCAATGTGACTCCTCACCAGGGGAAGTGAAGGTTTGGTCATAGTATTAAGCCTTGTCTTTGGTTTTTTGTGCCTTTAAAGGCATTGGATTGTGTTGGAATCATGGAATATCAAATATAACTCTCCCACAAATGAGTTGGATGAATGATTTATTTCATTTATCATAGCTCCACTATTACCTTCATGATGATTCCTATGTCATTTATTGGGGTGATATCGACATTGATGATGACACAACCTTCAAGGAGTGGCATATGTAGATCCAAGACCACCAGGAGAAGGTGTTGTGTAGACATGATATTACCTTGGTTCATGTCTTATAGAATCATAGTTTCATAGGGGAGAGTACCTGGGAACATGATTCATAGATACAGACTCAGTACCCCAAGTTGTTTTTTAGATCTTCTCTTGTAGTATTGATCATTTTTTGGATGTTGACCTTTTATAGTTTTTGAGATGGTTTAATATTGTTTATTAGTTAGTAACCTTACTCTTGTTTGATAGGTATCTCACCCAGGATAGTGTTTAGGAGTTGGTTGTTGGTGTTTCATAGTTTTTCACCTTTTTACTCTAAGTGAGGTAGTTGATCTCCTGTGTTAGTGAGATTCCTGAGAGGTATATCGCTTGGTGGTTGTTTGGACAAACCTTTATCTTTATTTATCTATGGGTTTGGTTTTGGATACTTGCATATGTGAATGGTTTGAGAGGTATATGATGCAAGGGACTAGATCTTGGTTTCCCTTTTTCATTGTGATTTTTGGGTGTTGGAGGCACCCATAAGAGGTTCCAATGTGTTTGGAGTAATGATATGGGAGTTAGGCTATAAAATATTAGATGCATAGGATTCTATGCTATGGAGTCTTAGGCTATTCCATAATCCTGTTCATTGTAGTGTAGTGTGGTTAGCTACAACTTAGGGTCCTGGTAAGGGGAGTTTGTGATCCATTGTAATTTTTGGAATGAATACACCATATAGGTAGGTTGTGGCATATCCCAGTTAGGTAGTTGTTCAGTGGAGTGAGGCTTCTATATAGTCCTTTGAGTGGTTGCAGTGTAGAGTGGAAAACTACAGTACAATGTCCTTGAGGTGGAATTTGGTCAGTTCTAGAAATTCATAAAACCCTATGGAATAGAATCAGGTATGACACAGTCTCATTTCAGGATTGAGGGGTTTTGTGAAATGTTGGTATCAACTATGTCATAGACCCTCCTTGGGTAAATAAGATCTACTCTATCTAAGGCACCGTGTTCCTCATAAGTTCCTTTGATTGGGTAGGATGTGGCATGGTCCCTAGTTTTATTCCATAGCATGTCCTATGTCAATCCATCCCATGGTGTGGTGTAGGGGACTGTGGTGTGGTGTGGTGTTTTGTAGGGTGTCTATAAATAAAAAAAACGCATCTGAACCCAATTTCTCACACTCATTCCTCTTGACCTCTAGACACCCAAGAGAGTTTTTCAAAGTCTTTGAAGCCCCTTTCATTAGGGATTAATCCATGACTTCATGTGTTCAATCCATTGTGATCTGAGGTGAGTTCTTGATCATTTCTTGCACTTTATTCTCATTTAATTTCCATTTAATCCAGTTTATTATTTACATGTTATTGTGTTTGATCTCAATCATTCTAATGGATTTTATTTTTTCTTTTGGTGTGGTTGTGGCATGGAATCCTTGGATGGATACAGTTTCCTTGTGGGAGAGGTGATCAAAGATTAGTGCGTTGTTTCCATTCTTGTGTGAATAACATTCATGTCTTAAGGTAGGGGATTAGTTTCTTCTCTTTTATATTACATGTAATCATAAATCGATTATTATTTATCCCTTTGGATGGAAGTGGAATTAAACTAATTAAAAATTAAAAATAATTATTGAAAGAATCGGTTTATATTTAGAGATATCATGTTGTTGTATTCAACCATGATAATGACTTGGCTCTTGATTTACTAGATAGTGTGCTATCTATGTATGATTTTTAGAATGTTGGTAATGTTTGGTTTAACATGTATAATTTGATTAAATTGGTTAAATAATGTAAAGGTGGTAATAATTTAGTTGGATAAAGAGTTAAATATAAAGAGGCATGTATAATGAATCTTTAGATTATTTTAATTTAATGGAAATAAAATTGATGCTTAATTCATATTTTAATTGAAGTTATTATTCCATGTGCCAATGGAATTGAATAATGAATATAAATCTATAATTATTTTTTTGGATAATAATAAATGGAATGTTAAATGGGAATTATTCTTCTATCAGTTTGATAAAATTGGAATTAATACCAGTAATCATGTTTAAATGATTTAATATCTTATAATAGATGATTCCCTAGGTTACCCATATTCATAACCAGTAATAAATGAATCAGTTAATTCGAGATGGAATAAAACCAGTTGTTTAATAAAGATAATGTTTGGGGATGAGTGAGTCTATTTGCTTATGAAGGTTAAATACCTTATGTTTGGGGCTGAGTGAGCCTATTTTCATGTCAAGGATAAATGAATTATTTTTAGGGCTTAGTTTCCCTATTGGACTTGTTGGTTATTTGTTTCCTTCTATGTGGATTTGGACATGATCCTTGCTATGCGATGTGATAAGATCCTAATATTGATGATGAGATATGGGAAGGGAGGCTTGGGTTTGTGGTAGCAGTTGATGTATGTGATGGTGAGATTCATGGTGATATTCATGAGGGTGTTAGGTATGGAACTGGTGTTGATGGAATGGGTTAAAGATGGATTTATCGTTGTTGTGCTTAGGCTAGATTATTTCTTAATGAATATTTTTAGTTTATGGATGGCCAAGTTTCTTTATTATCTCCATTCCTTTCCCCACTGCATGAGGTAGCTGGAATTGATTTTTATGTATCTATTTGTTGGTATATTAGGTTGTTTCCTAGAGTACCTAGAATTATGGAATGGTAATAATGATTAATAAAATATCTTAACCCATGGGGTTTTTGATTACTGGAATGAAATGTTTTTACTATTGAGAAATCATGGGCTTGGTTTGGATTATGACTGGAGGGCATGGAATTCACTCTGATGGTTAATATAATGTAATCTAGAATAATTTTAATTAATGATTAATGAATTAATTAATATGCACTGTAATATTTAAAATGAAAGAAATAATTTATTGTAGGCTTTTTAAATGCCTGTGTTCTTATAGGATATCTTGTCCCTAGAAGTGACAACCAGGTGGCTGGGTGAAGATATCTACAGTTGAGATTAGGACTAAGTTATTTCCTATAGTGTGGTCATGAGCTATATTATATCCTTTATGTTTTCTGATTTTATATTCTACACCAACCATGTCAGTAGGGTGATCAATACCTAGAGTAATCTAGGAGGGTGTTTTCCTTAACATCATGGTGGTGACGATGGATGGATGACTACCCCCTTTGGCCCTACTCTCTTCTCTTGGTAGTATTATGTGATGGTATGCATGGAGGTTAGATTTCCCCATATATGTGTGTAGATGGATTTAATGACTTGTGGTTATTTCACACACATGTATCTTGAGATATAGTATCTAAAGGACTACTATAGGCTTGAAATGTATGGTTTGTGATGGATTCAATTATATTACATGGTGTTTGGGCTGTGATGTCTTGAGGTATAATACCTGATATATAATACATTCCATATGACATGTGGTGGTTCTTGAAAAATAATTGGTTGCTGTATGGATATATGGATGGGGTGATGATATGATGTGATGAATGATATGTATGTTGTGATACATGAGCCCATGTGTCTTCGATATGAATTTTTTTTATAGAGATATGACTTAGGTTGTACGAAATTAGAGAAAAGTGGAAAATAGTGGGGAAGTGGATCGGGGTACCATTTTTTATTAGTATAATATATGATCCCTTTTATGTATTACTTGGTGAGAGTTAGCCATGGTGAGGCTGAGAACTTAGTATACCTATTTAGGAGACAATTTAGTTTCACTTGTTGTTCACTAGGATTTTGTATGATCTCTTTATCTTTTTCAAAATAGGATCTAGGGAGGATCCTAATAAGAATAACTGATATGCTCAACCTATGTATATACAATCTTTTTTTAGGTCAGGACAAATAAGTTGGAGATCGGGCTGGATTTTACTAGATCATGGTTTTGTAGGAGCTGTTTGGGCTTTATGGTCACTACCGAGTTTACCATCTCTTAGGTAATTATAGTTTACTTTATAGTTTAATTAGTATTGTATGATATTACATGCATGTACTTGATTTTTATTTTACTATATATGATTAGTAGTTGATTAGTGTTCTGTCTTATCTCTCTCTTCAAAATGTTTTTCTTCGAGGGAAATGCTTCCCATTTTTTTATATGATATAACCTCAGTGATTTTCACTAAACCATGTCCTATTAGAGGAGGGATTTAGGTGGTCACTATCTCCCACCCATCATCATCAGTCTAGGAGGGGTACTATGTGGGGAGGGGGTCATGAAATGATCAATGTGTGTGAATAAGTGAGGAGATAATATGACCTTTTATAAGTGAGAGGAGTGGTACCCCTATTAATATTAAGAACTTTAAAATATATTAAATGAATTTGGATTGAAAATTGGTTCTAGTTTAGTACAATTTTGAATATATGATAAGGTAAGGTTTAAATAAACTCAAAAAATCAAATTTATACATGTTTTAGAGATATTTGAATCCATATCGTTTAGATCAACCCCCTATTTAACCCTTTTAACCATTATTGTGATGAGAAAGTTTTACCATGAAAACTATTCATTATGAATAAAATGAAAATTTCCTCATTAAAAAATTAGAACAAGATGATACCAAATATGTAATCCATTTTATAATATTTAATTTATAGATGTGGTAAAAATAAATTTTAATATAAGTTCGCAAAACATAATGAAAAATGATTTTTAGAATAATTCCCTTTTTAATCGTAAAAATATTTTTACACCAAAATAAAGTATAATTATGATTAATAAGGAATTAATTAGATAATTTTTAATAAAATTATAATATTTTGAATTTAAAACCATAAAAAAACTAAAATTAACCTTTTGAATACTTGATCAAAAGAGAAGAACTAAAAATATTTTTTATTTGAATAATAATATTACATAGATTTTCAAAATTTCAAATATAGATTTATAAGTTTAAATTTATATATTTAATTACATTATATTACTCCTTAAATATATATTAGTTCTATAAAAAAGGTTTCATAAACTTCCAATTAATTCTCATATCATTATAATGTCATAAAAGTGATAGTATTTGTAAAATCGTTATTTTTCACATTTCCCCAAAAAATCGACCTTTTTAGAAAAATCCCAAAAATTCACCCTAAGATAATTTTGAAATTATTAATTAAAAAATGAAGTTCATTTTATCAAATTAGAATTTTAAAATTCATAATTTCATATTTTAAATGAAATTAAAAAATATAAAGAAAACCCACTTTTAAAGAAAAATAACCCTTTTAAACTTTAAGTGTTCTTAACCTTATTTTATATCATTTACCAATGATTGTTAATTTTTTTCCATATTATATATTCATAATTTAATGATGTTTAAATTATATTTTAATAAATTATTATTTACTTTAGATAGATGTTTCATGTAATATAAAATATCTAATATAGTATTATTTAAAATAAAAAGAAATTTAAAATATCAGGGTGTTACAATAGTGCTGGGACAACACTTGGTATTAGAGTAGTGATTTTTGAGTTCTTAAATTTTACCAGTTAAAGTTAAATGATCAATTTATAGTTGTTAAAATGGATTATATGAGAGAAGGAATGTCCATTGTGAGATATCATTATTTCAATGGAGATAATTATGGATGATGGAAATACATAATGGTAATATATCTAACGAATATTAGTTTAAAATTATATAAGATGGTTGTATTTATTAAAAGATTCATATTGGAGAACTAGAGCTATAACGTGTTGAATAAGAGGCTGAAAACGATCTAAATTCTAAATCCATGAATTCTACCATTTTTGGTTTAAGTATTAATGAGTTTAAGAGAGTTTCATAATCTGATACAACTCATCATATGCGAGAGACCATATACATTGCTTGTGAAGGAAAAAATTATATGAGACATCTCATGTATAACACGACCAAACTTAAAATTTACACCTTCAAGATGCTTGATGGTGAAAGTATTACTCATATGAATGAAAGGATCACAAAGATTGTAAATAAGATTCTGTTTCTAAAAAACATGTGGATCCATGAATGATCAATGATTTATAAAATAAGAGTAAAAGAGATAACAAACAAGAAGAAAAAGATCACAAGATAGGGAGGTTTACACGGTTTGGGAAATGATCCCTATGTCCACAGAGAGGCATAAATTTCATTATGTTCATGAGTATAATTTCAGTGTGAATACCGAAGCTTCACACACAGACACATGGAACCCTAGCTCAAATGAGCTCATAAATCAATATAGTACTATAGTAACCCATATTTCTATAGTTCCACCAACCACATAGTAAGTCCACTATGTTATAGTAAGTAGTGGCTGGAATTCCATAGAGCTATAGTGACCTATCATTGTTTCTAGTCACATAATGCTATAGTACCATGTTAAAGACCACACCGATATAGTGACCCATTGGTGTATCCAGTTAGTAATGCTATATTGGGTTGGAATTTCTACAGATCCTAAAAAATTGGGCTAGGGGAATTTCCCCCTAGACCCTTGAGTAGGGGCACACTACCCTATTTAACCCATATCGTCATGAACTAAATAGGGTTTCTATCCAATCTATTCCCAACCTAGTCCGTGCATGGCCTAAAGGGTGTTCCTGATCCCCACATGCTGACACAAGTGATTGGGTATTAAAATAAAAGTTTGGAATGATTTACCCGAATAAATAAATATAAAACAACTAGCAAAATAAACTAAACCCAAACTAGAAGTCGCAACCAAACAATCCTTTAACCAAAATAGAAAGTGAGTTACACATGTAAACAAAAAATCCAAACGACTACCACTAGGTAGAGTGACCAAAAACCAACACAAAAATTGCCACATGGCAAGAGGAAACCACCCTCAAGCCACCTCCACAATGCCGCGACAAGAAGACATCTAGAAACCCGAACCACCACTTCCAAAAACTTTACCTTTACCTTTATCAGATATAACCAAGTCTACTTATACCCAAAGGTGTAAGTAGGGTGTGAGATAACACCAAATAGGATGCCACCAAGAAAATATTCTACACATAAATGTTAAATGAAAAAAAGTTTCAAGTTTATTAGATGGAAATAAAAAAATGATTAAACAATTTTAAAGAAAACAATTTTAAGGATAACTACTTTAAAGAAAACAACTTAAATTAAAACACACACACACACACACTTGCTTTTATGGTAATCCCAATGTCACACCATGTGCCGACGGTGAGTGAAAAGTAAAGGAGCACAAAACATGGGAGAGGCCCTGAAGATACGAGTGAGAAGTGTGACCCTAGAACATCACGTCTTAGTGAAAAGTGGGGTAGGAACTGCAAAAAAATTCATTCTCATCCATGAACCACTAGTAGGGAACAATCCCATAACCTAGTGGTCTCCAATCACCATCCAAAAGTTCAGTTAGTTTTGTAGTTGTCAATCTAGCTAAGTGAAACTGGGACGATGCCACTTCCGTGTCATTAGCGCACTAGTCCTAGTTTTCCCACATAGTACCCAGGTTTCCCATTTGTGCTCAATAGGTTCCAAGTCCATGTCACATGTCGAATTTAAATAAACAAAACAAAAAAGGCACTACCTCTACCCACACCACACTCGCACACCCAATTTACTTTTGAAATAGTATGCACACCAAAAACCTTTACACAATTCAATTAATTTTTTTCTTCCTTAATAATTATTTAATAAAACATTTAAAATTTTCATAAACAAAATTTAAATATAATGACACAACTTTAAACACAAAACCAACCCAACCTTATTTTATAACCAAATGCACATAACGCCACAAAAAAAACACAATCTGCACCACTTATACAATTTAATAAGCTAACTGCATAATTTAATAAAACACTATCACTTGACTAGATATAATGTTTTCAGAAGAAACACATTCACACATAATAAAATACTACAAAAAAAAATCAAATGGAAATTAAATTATTTAAAAACTAATTTCACACCAAATATATTAATTAAGGAACATGAAAATATCATTAAACATGAAAACGAACTCATCAATTAAAAATTATGCACGGAACCACCTACCTCGGTGTAGGAAAACCCCAGATCTCAAAGCAAAGCTCCAATTGCGCACCAAGTGCACCACAATCAACTCAAATAAACCCCAACATCAAAACATCGAGCCAATTACACCAAGATTGAACCAATATCAACTAAAACCCTAACACCACAACCTCCAAAATGGAAGAAACAATCGATCAAAGGGAAACACACCTATAACGAGGGTACGAAAGGCTGGATGGAGCTTGAAGGAGGCTGTCAGAGGTATGTTGTGTTGGAAAATATAGCAGTAAGGGAGTGGCAGTGAGGGTCCAGGTGGTGCAAGGAAGGGGGGCTAGCACGAGTTCAATGCGAGGTGGATAAAGCGGTGCGTCGCGACTCACTGGATGAGGAGAGGGAGTCAGTAGATTGTCTTGCTGGAGGGAAGCAAGGGAGGGAGAACTGGAGGTTCGGACGAATAGGGGGCGACATATGACTAAGGGGAGCGGTGCGAGGAGTAGGGGTGGTGCATGAGGGAGGGTCACTAAACGAAGGGAGGGCGCCGATCAGCAGTGTCGCTGGAGGGCAGTAGGGGTGCTGGTCTAGGGTTCAGAGAAGGGGGTACGATGCAAACTAGGGGGAAAGGGGGGAGCTGTTGCATGACAAAATAGAGGGGGAGGAAGAAAAAAAAAGAAATAAAATAAATCCTAAAAAAACTTAAATTCAATAATAATAATAATAATAAGATTAGTAATATTATTGGTAAGAAAATAAGTGTTAAAAATTTTATAACAATAACTTAATAATAATTATAATCTAATTAAAATCTTAAAAAATTAATAGTAATAATAATTATAATGTTAATAATAACATGTTAATAATTTTATAACCATGAAAATAACTTAATATTATCAACATAAATAAAATATTAACTAAAATAATAATAACAATAATAATAATAATAATAATAATAATAATAATAATAATATTCCAAATATTATTATTATTATTTTTATTATTAAAAAAACTCTTAAATTATTTTATTTTGTGCTTGCTTAACTTGTTAATTTGGTTAATTAGCTAACCACACACCGGGTAGGCCGTAAGTTGATATGGCGAAGCCACAAAACTTCGTTCATTCCCTACCTGCACACTGGACATTGGGAATCCAAAATAATCATTTATCAGTGAAAATGAAAAAAATCAAGTTGGGATCAGCCCGCACCTCAATTTTTTTTAAACTCAGATAAAATTATAAGATAAAAATAAAATTAAGAATCCTTACCGAAGTGAAAAGTCCAGGTGTGAAAATTCTCCCCAACATGAGAACTTTCAGACCTCAGAAATCCAACTCAAAGCCTGATCAGAGAATAAAAATGAGTACTCCTTATAAACCCAAGACTTATGCTCCCAAGCCTCATGCTAATTATTCCCATGATGCCAAAGGATATGAACCAATATAATGGACTTACCATGAATCACCTTCTCTTGGGAATCCACTATCCGCACTGGCTGCTCGAACACTAATAAATCGAGTTCTATCTCTAACTCTTCCCAGTTCAACACATGAGATGGGTCTATATTATACTTTTTCAATTGGGATACATGAAATACATCATGAATCGATGTCAAATGAGAAGATAAATCTAACCTGTATGCCACATTTCTAATCCACTCAGTGATCTCAAAAGTCCTGATATATGTCGGTGTTAGCTTTCCCTACTTTCCCAAGCAATGATGACCCAAGTGAGGATCCACCTTCAAGAACACCCGATCACCCATAGAAAAATCAAGGCCCCGATGCCTCTGATCAGAATAATATTTGTGGTGACTCTGAGCTGTCAATAACAACTGCCCGATCAAATTGAATTTCTCAAATGTCTCTTGCACAAGACTTGGTCCCAAAAACGAGGTCTCACCTACCTCATCCCAACATAAAGGAGACCTACATGGCTGACCATAGAGTGAATCAAAGGGTTCTATTATGATATGGGATTGATAACAATTATTATAAGTGAACTCAACCAATCCCAAATGGCTATCCCATGATCCTATGAAATCCAACACACATGTGTGAAGAATGTCCTCTAGAATCTGATTTTCCTGCTTCATATAGATATCAATTTGGGTATGATATGCCATACTCATTTTGATATGTGTTCCCAAAGACCTTTTTATACCTTCCCAAAACTGAGAGGTAAAGTGGGGATCTTGGTCCGAAACAATTTCTAACAAAAAACCATGAAGTTTGACCACCTTCTGAATATATAATCGGCCCAACACATCCAACTTAGCTATATCTATGATCGAGATAAAGTGAACTGATTTGGTCAAATGGTCAATCACTACCCAATAGCTTTCCTTCCCCAAGGTGTATGAGGAAATCCAATAATGAAGTCTATGAAAACCTCATCCCACTTTTAGGTAGGAATAGGTAATGGATAAAGAAAACTAGATGGTATCTAATGCTCTGCTTTCACTTGTTGATAAGTATAACATCTCTATATGAAGTTAGCTACATCCCATCTCATACTTGGCCACCAGAAACTGTGATGAATATTGTAATACATCTTGGTAGCACCTGGATGGATGACCCAATAAGACTGGTGGGTATCCTGCATCACCACATTTTGCAGAGAGAACGACAACATTGTGTGGCCCTTAAAGCCCAAGATCCCCTCAGAAGTCAAAAACCACTAAGAAGAAGTGTCCCCACCATGAAGAAACTGTATAGACTGCTGAAATAGCTCATCACCAGGCTTCTCATGCTGAATCAATTCCAAGATAGAGGGAGTCAACTGAATACATTCCATGAATGTACCTTTGTTTTTCTCCTTGGTCTCTAAGTGCATCTAGGAAAAGAGCCCCATAAAAGTCTACTCATCACTGGACTTCCTCAAAGCCTGCACTGGTACTTTCCTGATCAAGGTGTCAGCCACCACATTACCCTTACCCAGGGTATAGATGATGTCAAATTCAAACCCCTAAAGATACTCAATCCAATGGCGCTGCATCAAATTGTGATCCTTTTGTGAGAAGATATAGTCTAGGATCTTATGGTCATAATAGACCACAAATTTCTACCTAAAGAGGTAGTGACGCCAAGTCTTCAGGGCATGCATCACCATTGCCGATTCAAAGTCATGAGTCAGGTAATTCTTCTCATGCGGTCGAAGTTGGTGAGAACCGTAATCCAAAACATGATTATCCTATATAAGTACACACCTGAGGCTCATACCTAAAGAATAAAAATAGACCATGCATCCCTTCCCAGACTCAGTAAAAATAAATAAAAGTATGTTAGTAAACCACCAATTCAACTTCTCAAAGGATTCCTGGAACTGTGGTCTCCATTCAAACTTCACCCCTTTTCGAGTGAGTGTGGTCAAATAAGAAGAAATTTGTAAGAAATCCTGAACAAAACGCTTGTAATAACCTACCTGTCCAATAAAACTTCTGATATCAAAAAAATTCCTTAGTTGTTCCCATGAAATGATTGCACTGATCTTCTCAGGATCCACTGAAACCCCTTTCTCCAAAATAACATGACCTAGAAACTTCACCTCCCTGATCCAGAATGTGAACTTGGAAATTTTTTCATAAAGTCAATGATCCCAAAAAGTGCCCAAAATGATCCTCAAATGATGCTCATGATATTACTTGGATCCAGAGTAAACCAAGATGTCATCTACAAATACCATGACAAAGGAGTCGAGATACTGGTAGAACACCCTATTCATGATCACTATAAAAACCATTGTAGAATTTTTCAATCTGAAAGGTATGAACTAATACTCAAAGTGTCCATAACTACTTTGGAAATCCATCTTCAGAATTTCCACTTCTATCACCTTGAATTGGTGGTAACCCAAACACAAGTCTATTTTGGAGAACCACTTTTCCCCCTTTAGCTGGTCGAACAAATCATCAATTTGGGAAAATGGTATTTATTTTTGATGATTACCTTATTTAACTTCTGGTAATCGATGAAAAAATAAATATATCTATTAGCCTTCTTCATGAATAAGACTGGGGTAACCGAAGGAGAGATGCTCAGGAAAATGAATCCTTTGGATTCCAAATCATCGAGCTATATCATTAATTCCCTCAATTCGATGAGGGCTATGTGGTATGAGGGAAGAGATATAGGTTGTAATCCTGACACTAATTAAATCAAGAACTCCATGTACCTCTCTTAGGTTAAGCTTGAAAAACAATCTAGAAGTAATTCTGGAAACTCATCCACTACGGGAGGTAATCCACCCTAAGAAGCACCATCACCACCCTCCAGTACGAGCAACGATAAATGATAAGAAAGATTTCCCAACTTTGGAAGTGAAGGTCCCGCACGACCCAAACGAGGATCCCATTCCCCAAGAAATATATAAGGACTCCCATAATGTGCTATAAAAATGACTCATCACCAATAACAATCAATATGCACTTGAAAGCACACTAGCCAGTCCACGTCGAGGATCACATCAAATAGGTTCATTTCCAGGACCAAGAAATCCTAGTCCATCTCAACTCTTGATATAGAAAGTGAAAATGACAGACACCTAAGGCCTTTCTACTTCTTCTTCCCCAATGGTGTTACCAACTCCATTGAAAAATATAACATCTCAGTTGGTAGGTTCAGCAGATTCACAAGACGGACAGATATAAAAGAGTCAAACACATCGATATCAAATAAAACTACAACTATAGAATATGCAATCGAAATGGTACCTTGAACCATCGAAGGTCCTGCATAAGACCTTGTTGGTTCCTGATCCATAACATGCAGATGTCCAGTCCATACCTGAGAATGACTGATCGCCTGTGGCTCCACCCTAATATGGATCTGCCCAGAAGACGATCTGGTCTTATCGCCATGACCACCAAACCAAGATTCTATCATTCTGGTCAGCTCTGACTAAACTGAAACTCCCCTAGAAGCCACAGATCCTGCACCACTCTGATAAGGTAGTGTCACCATACAAAAGTGCTACACGTGTCCCATAACTCCACATCGATAATAAGGCATGGGAGGAAAGGGAAATGTAGGTCAGATGTGCCTTGCCTTACCACACTGATGGAACACCACATACCCTACACAAGAAGCCACAGATGAAGTCCACCTAGAAGGATGACCTAAGCTGCCACCACCCTCCTTCCCTTGCTCATCATGCTTCCTCTTATTGTTATATGAACTGCCACTTACAAACTTTAAAATAGCTCCAAAGGAACCAGACCTAACCTTGCGGTCAATCTCCACTATACAAGCTCAGTCAGCCACCTCAGTATAATTCTTCAGCTTGAACATGAATACCTGAGAGTAGATCTTTGGTCACAAACCCTTTTCAAACCTCTAAGCCTCCATCTATTTTTTGGAGATTATTTCAGGTGCATATCAAACTAGCTCGGTGAAGCAGTTGGCATACTCCATCACTGAATGGCCCCCCAGACAAGATCGATGAATTCCCAAGATCTAGCATATGCCAATACTTTAGGGTAGTATTGGTCGTTGAAGTCTACCTTGAAATTTTTCTAGCTCATCTACTCATGCTTCCCAGCTTGGACCACTGAGTCCTACCACCTTTGACTGAGACCTTCTAGCAGGAACTAAGTACATTTAACTCTGACCACTTCAAGAGTGTCCAGGAACTCAAACATGCACTCTATCTTCTCAATCCATTTTTCTCTTCCTACAGATTTGTGCTACCTTAGAATAAAGGGGGTTTTTTCTAGAGAAATTACTAGGAGTTTTACTTTTTTAGACCACATTACTCTTCTTTAACTATAGTAAGATGAGGAGCAGGAGTTTCTCCTTATCCTAGAGCCTGAATAGCTTGAACTATAGTTTCCACCAACCTCTGATCAAGTAGTGAGGGAGAAATATCTCCAGACCCTTCCCTCGGGTGAAAGGGATATCTCCGGGGAGGCATGATACTACAAGAAGCAACAATCAAAAAAATAACATTATTAATACATCAGGTATGAAGAAAAATAAAATTTTAGTAAAAAAAATAAACATAAATAAACCAAACGCATAGAAGAAACACCATGACCAAACCACTTCTACCCCACCTGATGTCCACGTACAGTCTGCAACCTGCATGTCCCACCTAGAGGAGAATTGAAAAAAGTATCCCGACATCCCATGGAGACTAGAGATCTGTCACGAGGTGTACTAGCTAGACACCCTACTCACAACCAAAACTCAGAGTCCCAACAGTCCTATATCCTTTCTAACTGGACTCATACCAAATAAAATGACTCCAAGGGATTAACCAATTCCTCTGATACCATTTTTTCACAAACAAAATCATGTCTCCATCCAACAGACACCCGACCCGGTCCACGTCAAGTACCAAAGGGCGTTCCCGATCCTCACGGGTTGGAAAAAGTGCCTGGGTATTGAAATAAAATTTGGGAATGATTTACTTGAATAAATAAATTTAAAAAAACCATCAAAATAAGCCAAACCCAAACTAGAAGTCACAAAAAAATCAAGCCTTTAACCAAAAAAATAAAGCGAGTAACATATGTAAACAAAAAATCTAAACAATGACCACAACTAGGTAGAGTGACTAAAAACCAACACAAAAACCACCACTTGGAAAGAGGACACCACCCTCAAGCCATCTTCATAATGCCGTTCCAAGAATCTATCTAGCAACATGAACCACTACATAAAAAACATTACCTTTACCTGTATCAGATATAACCAAGGATACTTACACCCAAAGGTGTAAGTAGGGTGCGAGATAACTCCAAATAGGATTCCACCAAAAAAGATTCCATGCATAAATGTTAAATGACAAAAATAGTTGCAAGTTGATCATATGGAAAGAAAGAAATGCTTAAATAATTCTAAATAAAATAGTTTTAAAGATAATTACTTTAAAGAAAAAAATTTAAATTAAAACACACTCACACTTGCTTTTATGGTAATCCCAATGTCACACCATGTGTCGACGGTGAGTGAAAATTAAATAAGGAGCACAAAACATGGGATATGCCCTAAAGATACTAGAAATAAGTGGGGCCCTAGAACATCACACACTACTATAATAAACCCCAATAGCGACCGCCAAAAGCGGTCGCTAAAGGTCTTTAGCGACCGCCTTGCGACCGCTTTTGGCGGTCGCAATTGCTTCGTCGGTAAAAACCAATAGCGACCGCCAATGGCAGTCTCTAAAGGTCCTTTTAAAAAAATCGGGTTTCATGTGCGCGGGATAGTAGGTGGGTGCGACACCGGACACGCGGGGGCGCGAGGAGGAACCAGACCTCGAGTTGTCGGCCATGGCAGATCTACGGCGGCGGGGGGAGGGGCGGGTGTGACGGCATGTGAAGGAGGGGTGGACGGAGGGTGGTAGGGTGATGGCGTGTGAGAGAGGGGTGACCGGAGCCGAAGAGAGATGGTGATGGCGGTGACTGAGGGAGGTATCGCGACGGCGGGGTGCAACATCAGGCATCACCGACGGCAACAGAGATTTTGAGGAAGACAACAATGATGGGGCGGGAAAAATCCCGCCCATTTATTTCAGTATTAGCGACCGCCTTTGGCGGTCGCTAATACTTTCAATAGCGACTGCCAATGGCGGTCTCCCGTACCCAGAGGCGCAAAAGACAATTTTTCTAGTAGTGACGTCTCTGTGAAAAGTTGTATAGGAACCATAACAACCTGTATTCTCATGCATGATCCACTAGTAGGGAACATGCCCATAACCTAGTGGTCTCCAATTATCATTCAGAAGTTTAGTTAGTGTTGTAGTCTTCAATCCAGCTAAGTGAAACTCAGCCAATGCCACTTCCACGTCACTAGCGCACTAGTCCTAGTCCGCCCACCTAGTACCCAAGCTTCCCATTTGTGTTCAACAGGTTCCAAGTCCATGTCACATGTCAAATTTAAATAAAAAAAATAAACTAGTCACTACCTCTACCCACACCACACTCGCACACCCAATTTCCATTTGAAATAACACACACACAAAAAAACTTTACACAATCCAATTAAAACAATTTTTCATCCTTAACAATTATTTAATAAAACATTTAAAATTTTCATAAACAAATTTTAAAGAGCATGAAAAAGATTTACACACAAAACCAACCCAACCTTCTTTTATAACCAAATGCATACAACGCCACAACAAAAAAAAATGCACCATTTACACAATTTAATAAGCTAACTACATAATTTAACAAAAAACTATCACTTGACCAGATATAATGTTTTTAGCATAAACACATTCACACATAATAAAATGCTACCAAACAAATCAAAAATAAATTAAATTATTTAAAAACTAATTTCAAATCAAATATATTAATTAAGGAACATGAAAAAATCATTAAACATGAAAACTAACTCATAAATTAACAATTATGCATGGAACCACCTACCTAGGTGTAGGAAAACCCCAAATCTCAAAGCAAAGCTCCAATCGTGTGCCAAGATCACCAAAATTAACTTAGAGAAACCCTAACATCAAAACATCAATATAATTACAAAAAAACTGAACCAATCGCAACCTAAAACCCTAATCCTACAAACTTTAAAATGGAAGATTCATCCAGTCGAAGGAGAAATCACCTACCGTGAGGGTGTGGGAGGCTGGCCGGAGCTTGAAGGAGGCTGCCAGAGGCACATCACACTGGAAACTTTGATCAGAAGAGAGAGACGACATGAGTCTGGGAGGTGCGAGGTAGTGAGGGCGGTGTGGGTTCAGTGTGAGGCAGATAAGGTGGTTCATCGTAGCTTTCCAGATGAGGAGAGGGGCGTCAAATAATTTTCTTGTCGAAGGGAAGCAAGGGAGGGAGCACCAGAGGTTTGGCCGAATAGGGGGTGGCACACGACTAAGGGTAGTGGCGCAAGGAGTAGGGGCGGCACGTGCGGGAGGGTCTTCAGAAAAAGGGAGGGTGCCAGTTAGCAGTGTTACCGAAGGGAAGTATGGGATCTGGGCTAGGGTTCATAGAGAGGGGACTGGCGCACACTAGGGAGAAAGGTGGGAGTTTCTGTGCAACGGAAGAAAGAGAGGGGGAGGAAGAAGAGAGGAAAAAATAAAAATAAAAAAAGAAAAATAAAAAGAAAAAGAAATAAATAAAACCTAAAAAATCTTAAATTCAATAATAATAATAATAAGATTAGTAATATTAGTGGAAAAAAATAAATGTTAAAAATTTTATAATAATAACTTAATAATAATTATAACCTAATTAAAATCTTAACAAAATTAATAATAATAATAATGATAATGTTAACAATAACATGTTAATAATTTTATAACCATGACAATAATTTAATATTATCAACCTAATTAAAATATTAACTGAAATAATAATAATAATAATAATAATACAAATATTATTATTATTATTATTAAAACAACTCTTGAATTATTTTATTTCTCTCTTTTTTATCTTGTTCATTTGGTTAATTAACTAACTGCACATCGGGCAGGACACCTGTTGATCTGGCGAAGCCACACAACTTTGTTCGTGCCCTACCCACGCACTGGAAATTGGGAAGCCAAAATGCTAATTTATAAGTGAAAACAGAAAAATCAAGTCATGCATCACCCGCACCTCAAAAAAAAAATTTAAGTCAGATAAAATTATAATATAAAAATAAAATTAAAAATCATTACCGAAGTGCGAATTCTAGGTGTGAGGCATAGTGACTGCACCTCAAATGTAAAACTGTGAGAGTTTCAGCCTGGGATATAGTTTGGGCTGCTAGAGGTTGGACCAAATTCATCTAAATGACTGGGATACACCATTCCAACATATTTTTTCTTTAGAAACTAGTGTTCATAAACTAGATCATGTATTAAAAGTTCTTAGATTCCTACCTTGAAAATGAAATATAATTTCAAAAATTGTTAGGAAGTCTACCCATGTTAAGTATTTTGAAATGAAAGATCTAATTTGAATCCTTATGTTATATGAGGCTGAAATAAAATTTGAAGTTGATGATCTCATACATATCAAAAAAGAGAATGTTTCTCTTAATGTATATACTTCAAAATATGAAAAATAAATCTAGAGGGATTTTATTATCAGACTCATATAATGAAGAAGATTTTATTAGTTCTAATTCAAGTGATAAACTTACTCACTTGGATAGGAATTTTAATAATATGTATCATAAAATTATTGGTTTCAAGAAGTCTTTTAATAAGTACAATAATTTTGATTATGATGAAAATGAATTCAGATGTTATAAATGTAAAATTTTTGGGCAATAAAACCTAATTATTCATAGTTTAAAGAAAAGAATAAATATATTTTTTTAAAGAAAATAGGATTTCAATAAAAAGGGAAAACATGTTATGAAATCCACATGTATTTAATATAAATACTCAAGTAATGATTCATATTTTGATTTATAATCTGAACATTCAAATTATAAATCTAATACGCGCTTTATATCTCAAATGGAGGAGGTTAACTCATTCTTCCCTTATGGTTATGAATCTAAATATAAAAACTGTTCCTTTTAGGAACTAAATGAATATCATTCCATGTTAAAATATAGATATGAGTCACTTAAGAAAATCATAAAACTCTTAAAAAATATTATGATTCTACTATTTGTGAAAAATATATTTTATCTAATCAACTTTTAGAATTAAAATCTAAATTGGATAAATCTGTTTCAACTTGTTCTATACATGATAAAAAAATTAAGATATTATTAGATGAGGTTGAATCCCTAAAAATTATGAAATTATTTTTAATAATGGGGAAGATTACCTTAATCAAATAATTGGAAAAAATAAATCAAATAAAGGGAAACCTCAGATAGGTAGTAATGAAGAAAATCAAAAACTGTAGAGAAATTTATTTATGATTAACATTAAAGGAAAAATCATGTCCATTATCACCTATTTTCATTATGGAATTAGTTGAAACTATACTAATGAAAATTTCTTAAAAAACAATTTTTTTCGGAAATAATAGTTATTATATTTTTAAAACTAATCTAAAGTCAAGTCTGGAAATTTTTATCATCATAGATTGATTTAGATACCCAAATATTTTATTTCTAACATAGTTGGACCTAAGATAAAATAGGTACCAAAACATCATCTTATTTAATTTAATTTTTTATAGAAGAATCCATAGGGAAAAAAATTCCAAATAGTACATGGATAATGGATTTTTAGGACATTTGAGTGGGGACTTTTCAAATTTCCCCTCATTGTAAAAGATTGGCAGAGGATATGTTACCTTTTGTAAAAATGAAAAAGGGAAGATCAGTGAATTTGGAACTGTTGGTCATCCTAATTTTTTCATCATCAATAAAGTTTTTTATGTTGAATACTTGAAGAATAATTTGATAAGTATCTCTGAACTTTGTGATGATAGTTATTCTATATATTTTTCTAATAATTCATGTTCTGTTTTAAGGATAAATTGCTTAAATTTAAGGCACCTATTACTGATAATGTATATAATTTAGACTATAATTATTTGTGTATAGAAAATATAAAATAATTTAATGTTGAGATAAATTAATCATGAATTTGGAATAGAAGACTTGGAAATTGTAATATTTATTCTTTGAGAAAATCATTTAAGAAGAACTCGATTTCTGATTTGCCTCAATTTAAGAACAAAAAAAGAAGTTATGTGATGCTTTCCAAATGGGAAAGTAATAAAAATATTATTTTAAGTTAATAAAATAGGTTTCTACTTATATACCCTTGGAACTTATCATATGTATTTATTTGGACCATCAAGAATAACACACCTTGGTGGAAAATATTTTATTTTTGTGTTGTTTAATGATTTTTAGTAGATTTACATGGGTTTACTTTTTAAGGATTAAGAGTAAAGCTCATTCTTTTTTTATAAAGTTATAAAAACTGGTTCAAAATGAAAAAGTTACCAACATTGTTTCTTTTATAAGTTTCCATGAGGGATATTTTAAAAATAATGAATTTAATTTTTTTTTCACAATATGGTATTAAACACACATTCTATACCCTTAGGAAACCTCAACTTAATGGTGTTATTGAAAGTAGTAATATGACTTTGCATGAAATTTATAGAAAAATTTTATATGAATATATAATGCCTAATTATTTTTTGGATGAAGCAATTAAAACAACATGATATGTCATAAATAGACTTTTAATGTGAACTATCTTGAAGAAAACAACCTATGAGTTTTGGAATAATAGAAAACCAAATGTTGTATAGTTTAAAGTTTTTGGATAAAAAGTTTATATCTTGAACACTAATAATGGTATTGGTAAGTTCAATACAAAGGCTAATGATGGAATATTTATTTGATATTCTACCACTTCTAAATATTATAGAGTTTTTGAAAAACGTTCAAGCATAATTTAGGAATAAACTCATGTGAAATTTGATGAAAGTTATCCTTTTGATCATAAGAAAACTAAAATTGGTGATCTTAGTGATTATTTAGATATCTTTCAACTTCATCCACTTTTTAAAACACAAAA
The DNA here is from genome assembly GCA_963277665.1 of Viscum album. Classification (NCBI taxonomy): domain Eukaryota; kingdom Viridiplantae; phylum Streptophyta; class Magnoliopsida; order Santalales; family Viscaceae; genus Viscum; species Viscum album. Next base: position 548,134,690 of record OY728140.1, read on the forward strand.
TAATGAAAATTTAAAACTTGATTAAGAACATACCAATACCAAAAGGTTGGAAAATTATTAAAATGAGAGTTTTCTACCTAGAAAGCCTATAACTTTAAAAAACCACCCTTTATAAATTTTTATAGGAATACTTGATGAAGGAGTTTAGAATAGAAGGAGTGTTTGAAACCTTTTTGAATTTTTTCATTCTTGTCTCAACATGAACATAAAAATAAAGAATAATTCTTGAGTGATGAGAGTTTGGTATTAGCTATGAAAGAATAATTAAACTAGTTCAAGAGGAATAAGGTTTGATAATTTATTGATAGGCCCTTAGATTATCCTATTATAGGAACTAAATGGATCTTTAGGAATAAAAAAAATTATCACGGCATAATAATTATAAATAAATATGGATTAGTGGCTAATAGATATAATCAAGAAGATGGAATAAATTATGAAGAAACATTTTCTCCCATAGTTAGATTATAATCCATTAGTATTCTTCTAGATTATGCATCACAAATGAATTTTAAACCTTTTAAAATTGATGTAAAATTTAATATTCTAAATGTTTTTCCTATGGAGGAATTTTATATTGAAAAAACTCTAGGTTTTGAAAATCCACACTTTCCAAATTCTAAATTTAAACTTACCAAATCTTTATATGGTCTTAAATAGGAACCTAGGGCTTGGTATGAATGGATAAGTTCATTTATTTTATCAAATGTTTTTCTATTGGTTTGAGTTACCCATTTTATAAGAAAAATTCATATTCTGATATTTTACTACTTTAAATTTATCTTTATGATGTTATTTTTGGTTTAAATAATGAGGAAATCTGTAATGAAGTTTTAAAACTCATGAAAAATGAATTTGAGATGAGCATGATGGATGAATAAAATTTCTTTCATGGTTTTAAATTTTTCAAAAATAATTTGGGAATTTATGAATCAGATTAAATACATACATTAATTTATTGAGAGGTTTTCAATTGAAATCATGAAATTTTATAATGATCCTATGAGTTATAATATCAAACTCAATTTGGATAAAGTTGGGGAACCAGTTGACACCAAGTTGTATATAGTACTAATTGGGAGTTTTATGCTTCCAATTTCTAGTAGACCACACATAATGTTCATTGTATGTCTTCGTGATAGATTTAAATCCAATCCTAAGGAATCCCATTAGATAGTTTCTGAAAGGATTTTAAGATATCTAAAAGGTACTATTTTTCCTTCCTTAATTTTCCCAAAAAACTTTGGTTTTGATTTAACTTCATATTCTAATGATGATTTTGGGAGGTATATACTTGATAGGAAAAGTACTCCAGGAACCTTCCACTTCTTAGTAAAATCATCAGTTTCTTATCCTAGTAATAAGAAACATCCTATTTCATTATAAACTACTAAAGATGAATATATAGCTACTGGTAGTTATTTTTCATAGATGTTTTGGATGAAACACACCCTAATAGACTTTGAATTCAATTTTAATCATGTTCCAATTAAAAGTGATAACATAATTACTATCAACATTTCAAATAATTTGGCAATCCATTATATAACTGAGCATACATATTTAAGGCATCACTTCTTGTGATATAACACTCAAAAAGGTGATATCTTTCTTGAATTCATTAATACTGAAAATTATATGGATGATATATTTATTAATCTCCTTTTATTTTAAATATTTTATTTCATTAAGAGTAAGTTTGGGTTATTTTAATTTAAATGAGTTTTAATTTTGTTTTATTTCTATTTTATTTTATGAGTATTTGTTCATTTTTTTAGTATGTTTTAGAAGAAACCCTTGGATATTCAACCCATTTACCTACAAGTAATATTTTTTAAAATTGTTTAATACCTTTCTTAACTGTTTCTTTTAATTCATTTACCTATCAATCCATGAATCACTTGAGTTTCCTCTATTATTATGATGTTTTTTCTACTGTATCAAACAAAACCCTTGGATTGAGAGACATTTAGAGTTGATTCTATTTCTCTCCCGATTCTAAATCCCTCAATATTTTGAGACCTAAAACTCAAAACTTATAGTCATTAAGATATTATGGTAAAGTCTAGGAGTCTAGATGTTGGAGATTCCAATATTTCAAACAATGATATTTCTTATAGATATGAGTATTGAGTCTTACATGGTAAGATTGTTGACTTAGTTTGGCTAAATAATATGAATCTAGTAATGAGAAAATTATTGAGTTTTCAAGGTTGGGGATTTGTTTTTGATGAGCTAATGTAATTTTTTTAGAAATGAGATTTGTGAGTTATTTAAGAATTCATAGTTCATATTTTATTAACATTAATATTTGGTCATTTCAAAGGTAAATGGAAAGGAAATTTCTTATTCTTCTATATAAATAGCCAAGTCTTTCCACTATCCTCACAAAGGAAGGTTTATATTTAGTATATTTTTAGTTGGTGATGATGATGTTAGTTTAGTTGACATTATGACTTCCTTATTTGGATCAATTATTATTGAGAAGAAATTCTAAAATGACCTAGAACCCGAGCATAAGGTTCTATCAAAATTTATTTAGATATGATCTTTTTTAGTTGGTGAGTTTGAGAAAGTTTTCTTTCAAGATATCTATCTATTGTACCTATTTATAAATGAGAATAAGGTTAAAATACCTAGATACATGATATAATTAATATATAATTACAATCATAAAAAGAAAAATATAACCTTTTATCCATATGGGTGGATGTTAACCATGATTTTTGAAATGAAGAAAGCCAATCTCAATGAGATCAAGGTAATTAAATTTCAAATACATCACACTTTATCAGCTGAGATTCTAAGAAACATGGAGTTGTATTGGATTAATTATAAAAATAAGTTATTTATAAAAAGGAAATTGGAGAAGGATTCCAAATCATCTAATAAAGGAGAAGAGTTCCTTGCATATGCTTAGGGAGAAAAGTCTAGAGGGGCTGTTGTAGTGCATATCCAACCTGTTATTGAGGTGGATAGACCCAATATACCTAATAATATTATTAAAATTCCAGAAGAGGAAGAATTTTCTCATGAGGAGAAATCTCCTTATGTTGATACAAATATTAAATCTTATTATGTAGTAGCTGATAATGTCTAGAGGTCATTAGGTGAGGAGATAATGAATAGATAAATCTCATCAGGAGATAATGAATGAGTCTATTGAAGATTCTAGAAATACAGTTTTTGTGGTTTAAGTAGAAGGAGTTTTTGATTTTCATAGTCTAATTTATGGTCCCATATAAAATTTATGATAAGATATCACAAATTCTAAGTTTGGAGTTTATGATCTTCCCTTGATAAGAAGGAACAAAATATTCATGGATAAAAATATTCCATCTCTTATTTGTAATGATAGAGAATAATATATACCTTAAATCAATAGAAATGATGCTTGTTCAGATACCAATAAACATTTTAAAATCTTATATCTAATCTATTTTTGAAATTCAATATTATAAATTAAGAAACAAATGGTTCAAAATTAGACCTTAAATATTCAAGGGTGTAATTTTAAGCTTTAAAAAAAATTCAATTTCAAAAACTAATTTTGAGGATATGAAAGCTCAAATTTTTTATAAATCATATTTTTATGATATTAATGAATTAATGATGAGGTTGAAACCTGTTAACATTAGTTCTATAATTTTAGAACCATAATTTATTAAAAATGACCTAAAATCCATTTCATCAAATTTGACCTTTCTAAATGAAAGAGTATCTTCTTTGTAGTGTGATGCCATCTCTATAGAATATTTTCAATATCCAAAAAGAGACTTGATTTTTTAAATTTACAATATAAATTCTGATGAAAATAAAATTATCCAAGGACTTGATAGGTCTTTGCTTGATATTTTATATTTTATTGAAAATGGTTATACATTTATAAAGGAAACTTTAATGGAGAATCTTGGAGAATCTAAAATCACTTTAAAACTATTAAAGAGATGGGAATTCCCCTGGGATACTAATTCTAAGCTTACACGTAGATGAAAAGAACATATTTTGGTAGATCTTCATGAATTTATTTCAAAATATGTATCGTCTTCTATAGAGTTTTAAAGTGATAAAGTTTATTCTTACAAAGTATCTACCAAAGGGAAAGAGTCTGTTGTTTTCAAATAAAAATAGGATGAACCTATTGCTGTTTCTTCTCTTGTATTTTCTGAGAATTAGTTAAAAAATTTGAATTCTTTTCTAAAATATTGTGTGAATAAAAAAATAATAATTGGGATGTAGGATTTATATGGATATACCCTTAAGAAAGGGTATATAATCCTAATATATTTTTTAAAGGATAAAATTTTAACAAGGTTAGAGATTTTTTTCTATCATTTTGACCGTTCCACATACGTTTTAGTGTTTTAAAACACTAAAAATTCATTTATGACCATATTGGGAAAAGCATAATTTGGAATGACATTATATAAAGTGATATAATTGAAAATTCAATCTATGATCACTATCTCCTGATTTTTGAGAAATTCAATATCATTTTCCTAATTTTGACCCCCTGACACTTGTTTTTAAAGGCTTTTGTACCTTTAAGAAGTGTTTACCAAGTAATTCTAACCCCAATGCACTTCAAATTGATGTTTTTCTATGAGTACACATAAAAATAAATAATTTATGGTTTTACCACGATTTCACATAAATTTTAGTTTTTTTCTATCATTTTTACCATTCCACACATGATTTAGGGTTTTAAAACACTAAAAAAGTGTTTACAACCATCCCAGGCAAAATGTAATTCAGAATGACATGGAAGAAATGAATATGTTTTAAGAGAATGGAATAAATGAATATGTTTGAAGGAAAGAATATGGTGGATAATAAAATTCAATCAAATTTAAGAGAAATGAGTGAACTCAACATTTCAAATGAGCATATTTTTTTGTATTTATTTATATTTATTTTATTTTTTTGATTATCTTTTTTTTTAAAGTATAAAAATCAAGAAATGAGATATAAATATTGAATTTATGGTGTTCAAAGTAAAAAAATATAAAAAATATCACAATACACTAATATTATTATAATTATGTAGTAGGGTTATACAATATGAGCTTCAAATTCTATTGGAATCCATTTGGCGATAGTTAGATTTCACAAGATTAAATCTGTAGAACAAATTGATTCAGATATATCTCCAAACATATGTGTCATATTTAACTATTTACAAATCAAGAAGAGATATTAGATTATGAACTACAAAAATGACATATTATACGTCTAGAAACTCAAAGAAAAAGTGGATGAAATGGTAGAATAAAATTACATCCAAAATTGGTGATGACCCAAAATAGAAGAAGGAGAAAAATGATAAGATAAATAAGAAAAAAAATAATGAACTTGGTTTCTATTTTCGATCTATGATACCAAATGTTATGATACCATATTAGGTGTGAGGTATTATTTGGAGAAAATATAGAAAAACAAGGGATGAAAGTGGGAGAAATAGAAATTAAATAGATGTGATGAAAATTAAAGGGGAATGGGGTTGATAAATTAAGGCCCAAGTAGAATTTCACCTTAAATACCTAATTATAATGTTCCATAGAAGGTTCATTTTTCCATGATATTTTAAAATATATATCTTTTTTTGAGGAATTATGTCTTCGGGAAGAGTTTAGAGATGTATTGTCCAGCTTCATGATGGTGGTGGAAATCATGTCAGTCCCTACCCCACTGGAGGTGGAGGGACCTTCATCATCCTTCAAGGGAGTGGAGTCCTCCTTATCCCCCTTCTCCAAACCCAAGATTCTTCAACCATTACCGCAATTATCCCTACACCCTAAGGTCCCTGATTTGTATAAAGGATGCCCTAATCTTCCGTTTACAATCATGGAGTTTTATGAAGCTTTGAAGTTTCTCAATCGAACTCTGATTTCTCAATTGTCCTAGATAATTCCATCAGTGGACACCTTCAGTAGATTCATATTCAGTTTGTGGGATCTACAGGATAGTTATACTTTTGGTTTTATCAATAATAAGAACTTCATGATCTGTTTCGCATAGGAGGATGACCTGATCAAGTCTTGGTTGTGCATGCCTTGCACCTGAAAAGGGTCTAGATTCTACCTCCATAGATGGAAATACAACTATCAAATGACGTGGGACTCCCCTTCGGTGGAGATTTGGGTGATTTTCCCTAATATTACCCTTCCATTTTAGATCTCTTCGATTATTAGGATACTTGGAAATCTCATTGGTAGGTTCTTATTCTTTGATAGCCATACCAATTTAGTGTGTCATCCAGTTAATCCCAGAGTGTGTGTCAAAGTAGATGTTTCACGAAAGCCTTATGATTTCATTTTTATTACAATTGGAGGGGAATACCATTGTAGGAAATAGGTGGTGTATGAATATTGGGTGTAATTTTGTTCTGTATGCAAGTGATTAGGTCATTTTTTGGTGGTCTGTAGATGTAGGTCGAGACAGTACAGGTCTGGGACCAGTTGTGTGGATGGGTCCTCTGGACAGGGACAAGTGGGTGTGCCTATTAATGAGGCGGTTCATGGTGAAGCACGGTTTGGGTGGATTCCTTTATATAATTTGAATGTGGCATTGTGAGGCAAGGGTAAGGGCTATGAAAACGGAGATATGCCTAGTCTAGATTCATGTACGAAGGAACCTAGTAAAGGAGGTTTTATCTCCAAGTGAGGTATTCCACTGGAGTTTATCCATTTGGATTCATAGGAGGGCAGGGGATTGGTAGGCCCTGGGTTGACTGCTGATACAGTTGCTGGACTACCAATTACTAAATATGCTATCCCAAGGAGTTTAACATTAGAGGATCCTAATGAGGTTGAAATGGAAGTGGTAAATGATAAGGAAGATATTGAGAATATGCAGGATGTAGATGACAAAAATTCAAGGGCATCTGCACACAGTGAAGACAATGTGGGCTGGGTGAAAGCAATAGGTAGCATTAGACTAAAAATATCAAGTACAAATGTTAGAGTTTGAAATTGTTTTAATTGTCTTGAGTTTGACGACCTGAGACATGATTTAGAGATGGGAAATATCTCAGGATTTTGCTACTAAGGAGGTCTCTATCACACAACAAACTTTTCCAGACCACCTTGCTGGTATCCAGGTAGTTGAGGTGAATGAGGTTCATGATGATCATGTTGATGGTGAGGCCACTATTATGGGGGAACCATAGGATGATGGCCTAAAATTGTATTTTAAACATGCTAATGATCATAAAGAGACTAAGGATATGGTTCAGGAATCAGAAGGTGCTTTGTTCAGGCCCTCCATGGAAGGGCGGAAGGGCATTCGTAAGGAGAGTAAGGATTACTAATACTTGCATCTTCCTATGGAGACATAGTCAATGAAGAAGTTTAAATCCAAGAATATGGAAAACTAGTGTAAGTCAGGTGTTTCACTTGAACAATCCTTGGAATTTCTTATGAACTTGGAAGAAGAAATGGTTGAATAGGTTTTGTATCTCAATGCCACCGAAGAAGAAGCTACTAAAATGATGGGGAGATCATTAAGAATGACTCTCAGTGAGGATAAATATGTATAGATTTACAATAAGGACTTGATATTATTTGGGGGCTTAAATAATAGGAAGATCAATATGGAAGAGTATATCCAGCCTTGGGGAAAGATGACCTTACAGTTCGAAGATCTTATTACGAATGAACCAGACACTTAGGTTAGAAATATCTCTTGGAAATTATTTAGGGAGACTAATTATGGTAGGATTAAATTTATCTTTAATGACTCTACTATTTCATTTTGTGTTTGAAATCATGGTTTCTCACTTTTTCATTAAAATTGTTTAAAAAATAAAAATTTAATTTTCAGTCAAGTGCCACAAAGGTTGATCACTCCTTTGATAAGCCTTACTTGTATTCATCCAAGAATACATGAAACACAAGAATAATAATGCTATAAAACACTCAAATTCGTAATTAACCTCTAATTGGTACAAGGAAGTGGCTATTTATATCTAAATGGGAGAGATACATGTCAAACACCCAACCCACAAAAATATAAATCCTAAAAAAATGATTTTTGACTTTGTTTACACATTTCTATGGATTTAAGGGAGAAGATATCCACCAAGAAGACTTTTTTGGCACCAACCCAAAGAATTTGAATATTCCCAACATGAATTTATATATAAGGGGACCACCACTTTTTAATTTGGATATTTCCTCTATACAAGTGGATTTAAATTAATGGGATCAATTGGGTATGCCATTTATGTTCACTTTTGGGCTCTAATAAAAGTCATTAAAGTCCCATTTTTCCTCCAATCCATGCATGTTGGTTCTCCACTTTTAGTTTTATTTTAAGGCCATGTAAATAATATTTCATTGACCTCATTTTTCCTATTTTAATTGGTTCACAAATCCCACACAAATTATTTTTTATATTTATGCACCTTCGAACCTCCATGTCACGATCGCTCTTGAATCCTCGATGCATATGCCTGCCATGATTCTCATCACAAGGATAGATATAATGATATATTTACCAAATATACATGATAATTATAATATTATTATACTTTGGTAATTTTAATATCACATATACCTTTTTAAGTTTCATTCTATTTCAAATACGATAACAATACTCATGTGTACGGTAGACTAGTGCCTCACGAAGCGATGCGATTCATTTTTCACTTACAATTTACATAGAATGTAATAAATATAAAATTAATGAATATATATGATATTTATTCTATAAAATTAATATATAACCCAATTATTTAACCTTTCACTTGTTAAAGTAATGATATCGTCGCTCCTGCGTATGTACGACCTACCGTCTCCACAAAGAGACGCAATTCAGTTTCCTTCTTCAAATTTCATAAATGGTTCTAAAAATTTATCTACTGAGTAAATATGATATTTATAAAATTATTATCATTATTTTAATGATATATATATATATATCCTATTCACAAGAACCATAAATTTCATGGAAAAAATGCATGAGAAAACAAGGAAATTAACACCCGAAATAATGAAAATAATGAAATATTATTAACAAATAGGTAGTAAAATGTTATAATAGAATAATATATGATATTATAAATATTATTATGATTATTTTATAAATTAATAACATGATTTAAACCAACCTACAAGAGTTATGAACACATAAAAAGGGAATCAATCATGAGGTAAGGGTTTGTCGTCTCACTTTTACTTTCATGAGAAATATGCCACTAATTTCCTTTGTGTGGTGTATATAATTCCCATTTTATATTTTATATAATTAATCTATTTATCTTCATGGTATTTAAATTATCATTTTATTTCATTTATTTTATGGGTCTTACGAGTTAGAAGTTACCAAAGTGTAAGAATTTATTTTACAATCTCATCATTATTCAGGATTGTTTATGTTTATATCTCCCTTGGGAGAATTATTTGATATTTATATCTTAAAATTAGTATATTTTATTCACAATAATTTATCCTTGAACCTTTTCAAGTATTAGTACCATTTTAACTCTCTTTGGTTCTTAAAGTGATTGAGAACATGTTTTTAATAAAATCTTACTTTATTTATCTCTTCTGTTGGAAATCCTTTTTCATCAAAACCCATTTTTTCTAAATTTTTCTTCAAAAATGTTTTTAAAATTTTAAAAATTATTTATTAAATAAATATTTATGAATTTTTACTTTTTAAAAAATGTTTTTAAATGAATCTTCATTTTTTTCAAAATAATGGTCATTTGGCTTTTACCAAAAACATGAAAGGAATAATTTGTTTTAACGTGTTTGAAATGAATGTAAATTTCAAATGTTAAGAGAAATAAATGTTGTAATGATTATTTTACAAGTTTTAGAAGGTTATTTTAAATTAAAGTTATTTTTAAAATGGTTTGTGAACCTTTTGTTTTAAAAGGTTATTTTCAAAATGTGATGGTTATTTTTCTCAAAAATGTTTTTAAGGAAATTTTCATGGTATGTATATTAATCAACAACATAAAACCTCCATTTTACTTATGATCCACTGAGTATATGTTGTATTTATATCATTTTTATTATTTATCGAGATGGTTTATGAGCAGTTTGACTAGGGATTTACAATTTTATTACCATTCACCATTTTACTCTGAATGGTTTAGGATTATGTTTATTGATTGGGGTAAGTATTAATATTTTGTATGTTATTTTTTGAATTATAATGTTTATGTTGGTTATGTTTCATCCCTTTCATATGAGGAATGAATTGGACTTAGTAAGTGATGGGTGGGGCCCGCTATATCCCCTTGATGTATTGGTAGGTCTCATGAGACATACTAAATTGGGCTTTGGGTGAGGCCTTACCCATTTATTTAAATTTATTGGCACAAGACCTTGAAAGTATGTTTTAGATGTATGTAATTATTCATTCCATCATTAAGAATTCAGTTATTGATATTTGATATGATTATTTGATTATTTAGAATATCCATGGTTAAGTTTTCAATCACACATTATTATTTATATAGAATTATTAGATCATCATTAATTACTATTATATTATGCTCATGTTATTTATTAAATGACATGAGTTTTAGTTATTTACCTTTACATATTTATTGTGCCTTATTTATTCATAGATTCCACTATATGATTACCCTTACTGAGCATCTGAGATCACCCCTTTATTATGTTTTATTTTCCCCAGGATATTAATAAGTGTTTTATGATTGATATGAAGAAATATTCAAAGGGGAATATTGGTGTTCTCCAAAAAAATACTTTGTGCATTTTATGTTTAAAAATATAATGCTAATTCAAGTATGCATATAGTTTATTAAGAATACTAAACTATTTGGTCCTTCAGGACTATATTAATTGTATCTTATTCCAATATAATAAAGTAGATACTGGATTTGGGCTACTGTGGTTGTGGTCACTACCGTCTGACGTGGTTGGGCCACAACAGCATCCACTAACTTGCTAGTGATCTGAGAAGTATCCTCAAAGTATTTCTGGCCTTACTGGAAGTTATTGATCCACCAAATCACCTGTGAGACCCAACTAATCACCAATGGGTTTGGTTGGAATTTTTTTAGTGAGGTAAATTTAGTTTTTTTGGTGTCATCCCCCCTTAGGATTTACTTGGTAGGGGAGACCTGGGGAGAACCATTCGGATGGGTCCCCCTCTCCTCCCTCCATTGTTTCCCATTGACCTAGGGGTGATTATAGGTGTGTTTTTGTGTAATATTAAAGGTATGATCTCTATTTCTATCTTGTTATTGATCCTTTATCTGTAACCCTTTAATTTTAGGTCATTTCATTTAAGAATTTGGTGAAACTTTCACTAGAGCATAGTGGAATCATCCCAAGATTGATGTAGATTTCACCTAGATTATGTAAAGTATTTCCCAAGATGATATATATATATATATGTCAATGCCCACAATTTCATTAAATGACCTAAGGTATGTTGGGAACCTTCTGACTGTATTTTTTCTTAGTTTTAGTGAAGAAAGAGTACCAAATTTAGGGATGCATTGGGAGTGGACTGCACCCCGTGTCTTGAGGTTTCAACGTGAGGTTACAAATTAGGTATCATGATGATGGAAAATGGTTGGGTGGTCTTGGTTGAGTCTTGTAAAGGATGGTCGAGTGACAAATTAAAGAAGGAAAAGGCTTCAAATGAGGTAGGTGGTCCCTATGAATTACCCTATGGTATGTATAGTTTTATTTATGCATTCAATATGGAATGTGATATGTGGTTTTTTCACCAATGAAAAATGACCTTCTTCAATTAAAAAATGGTTTAATAAATATTAAATGAATTATTTTATTTCAAAAAAATAATTCTTTTTAATTATATGAGTAATATGTTAGGGACCCTTATAAACCCTTGAACACTGACTGGACATCCCGACCACTGATTGTCAAGAATATAATTATAATTGTGTATATTGTGATATGTGAGCCCCATGAGAGGTGTTGAATAAATATTTATGTGAATTTAGTGGACCTTATAGGTTTCCATAAACCCATTGGGAAGGGATGAGTTATGAATTGGGATAATTGGCCCCAATTGGCCTTATGGAATTATGAGATGCCTTAGAGCCTTTGGGATAGATGAGATGAGCATTGGATGAATGAACATAGTGGAACTAAATATATGACTTAGGATTTTCCTTGTGTTGTGAGTGATGAATAACGAGTTAGGGTAAGCCTTGGGTGTCACCTTAAACTCAAGTATTTAACCAAGTGAGCCTTGGGAGGCCGGAGTGGCCTCATTATGTTTAAGTTTAGACCAATGAATGTATTACCCTCGAGTGATGGGAGTTTCGTGAAGGAAAGGTGTTGGTTAGTGATTAATTTATTTTTTCAAGGATGCTTTAGATATATATTAATATCCAAGATATGAGTTAAATGTTGAAATCTTAATTAATGAAATTGGTGGAGTGTGTTATTATTTATATATTGTTGGGGTACCATGGAAATATTTTCAAGGATCTGTTGTGCCCATTATTTATATATGGTTGGGGGAACATGGATGTAGTTCTATAGATCTGATGTACCCATTATTTATATATGATTGGTGGACCATGGATGTAGTTACATGGATTTGGTGTGCCAATTATTTATATATGTTCATGGGACCATGGATGTAGTTCCATGGATCTGGTTTTCCCATTATTTATATATATGGTTGGGGGGCCATGGATTTAGTTCCATGGATCTGCTGTGCCTAGTATGTATGGTTAGGGGAACTTGGATGTAGTTCCTTAGATATGGAATTCCCTTATTATATATCTATGGCTATGTGTTGCCTTGGAAATGGTTCTAAGATCTTGGGTGCATATATGAATAGATATTGATATTTGACTTAATCTCTGTGGAAAAAATCATTAGGATTGTGGTTAGGGGATGCACACTAAATATTTATACCTGACTTTGATCACCTTGGACATGCTCATTTGGATTGTAGGTAGGGGATGCGACCCCCATAGAGTTTGGTATGTCATGGGATTTATCCCTGGATTCATGAGGATACATTTTGGTGTTACCATGGATTTAGATCTTATATTATACTACATGGGCTATCATGGGTTTTATCCTAAGAGTCTTGAGGATTCCCATTTGGGCCTTCCATGGATTTTGATCCTAAATTCTTTGGATTGGCATGGTCATGTGATGTTCTCAAAGACATATAGCATTGGATGAAGAAGGTAGGGTTGATCCCAGGTGTCACTTTATACTCCAAGGATCAATAGTTTTATTTATTTATTTTTCCATATTTATTTATTTATTTATTTTATAATTTCAAATGTACATGTCACTACATTTACTGGTTATGTATATCTCCATATTGGTGGTTCCCTACCGAGTTATGTACTCATACCCTTCTTGGGTGGCCATTGCACTTGGGTGCTTTTTTAACCTTTAATATTTTCTATTTTAGGCTAGATAAATGCCTCAGATTGGATTATTTAGCTAGATATCTTGGTCATTATTGGAGAATGGGGTGAGATGAGGGTAGAGTATGTAGTAGATCCTAAATCTATTTAACTTGTTTCATTTATCTTGAATATATATGACTAACCCAATGGGTGATCAATTGATTTGTTTGTCTATATGACTACATCCATTTTTATTGATGGTTTCTATTTATTTATTCTATATAATAATATTATTATTATTATGGATTATATTTGGTTTATTTCCTCTATTATTTCTAATTTGATAAGATTTTATAGTCTCCTCACTATCACATCTTAGACCCTCACTGTTAGTTGGAAGATTCAAGCCTACATGGAGGTACACCTGAGGCCATGTGAAAGCCAAATACAGTTACTATAGAGTGAACTAGGTTGGGTATGTTACATTTTTTTCCTTTCAAAGTACAAATTCATTAAAGTTCACATTTCTACTTCTTATTACTTTCCTTTTATCCCCATCCCAATGTTTAAATTTGATATTTTTATTTCCATTTCCCATGATGAAACATGCATGATAATTTTCATCTAGATTATCTATATAGTTTTCATCCATATATACATAGCCTAAACTTAAAAAGAACTTAATGTGAGATATAGTGCTTCTAACCACTCCTGTCGCATTGGTGCCAATGGAATTTAGTTGATAAATTATGTCGTTGTGTTCACTACTTTCTCCAAAAATCTATTTTTCATCCTAGAGTGTAGTGAAATGCTTCAAACTCTCTCCATAAACATGTAATTCATCCTTTTACCTATTAAATTTTTTCCAAGAACCCATATTAAATTATTTTCATTCTTGATACCCATGTGATTGAAAATTTTTCTGAAACTTATTCTAGTAAACTCACTACCATTATATGATATCAAAATATTCAACTTACTTTCAGTTTCCCTTTCAACCAAAGATTTCCACTAAAAAAAAACTCCAAATACCTATGGTTTATGTTTCAATAAGTACACCCATACTTTCCTTGTGTATTAATAAATGGAATTTTAAAAATTTTGTGAACCTTTGTGAGATTTGTCTAGGGAAGATCCCTATATATCCACATGTACAAGATCAAAATTCCTGAATTTTGATGTTCTTCTAGAAAAATTGAAAGATACCATTTATTTATTACTAAGTATGAAACTATTTAAACTTCTAAAGTTTTAATTTTCTAACTTCAACATGCCTTTTTCCACTAAAAAAATTAGTCTTCCCACCGAAGTGCCTAAGTTGATACTTCCACAAATATGAACATTTCCCAACAGGTTTAGGAGTCAGGTGAACCCAATCCCACCAAAAATTATTAATAGACATAAAGATTCATGAAATTAAAAAGGGGGTTTAAAAAGGCTTGTATGACATTCACCATGAGCATCCTCCTCAAAAACTAGTGATAAGAAGTATGATACAATAAATGACTCTTAAAATTGTATCCACAATGTCTCTTTTTGACAGAGCATCAATAAATTGGCTATCTTACCTATAAACATGTGTCACTTCAATAGATAATTGATTGATAAGTTTAATAAATTCAATCTAGGGTCACAACATTTTCCATGGAACATTACTGGACCTATTATTTATAATATCAATTGCTACAACCGAATCAGATTCCATACAAATCAAATTCCATCCAAAATGATAGCATATTTGAGGGCCTTAATCATGTACCGTAGTTCAGATTTAATGGAATATCCATTTCAGATGAAGTGATAAAATAAGCCTTTGATGAATCCCCAATGGGTATAAAAAACACCACCACAACCTGAGGGTCTAGGTGTACCTGAGGCCGCCCCATCAATATGAATTTTAAGATAATAAGGGATGGGATGGATCCACATAATCAGTTTCATCACTAAGGGTTTTTTAGTCCTGCCAGATACACCAAAATTTCTCATAATTATGAGTTCATTCATGTCATTCCTCATGCATCATGTTTGAATTTTAGAGGTAGTGGATACAACACTGTGAATAGTTTTTATCCTTGAAGGAAAATTGGGCGATTGATTCTCAGATATTAAATCATTTTATGACTTCCATACATACTGAACATTTGTAGAGGCTACCACATATAGCATTCCATGGACCTGATCACTACTTCTAGCAGTGATGATTGATTCTATGATCCCTTCAAAATTGTCTGTGTTTATCTTTCATCCCAACATTTCTTATAGGTAATTCCAAAGTCTACAAGTGAAATAACACATGAAAAAGATATGGTCAATTTTCTCCTCTGCCTTCAGAAAAAAATTGTAAGACGAAGAAAGCTATAATACTATTTTTTTAAGTATTCTCTGAATGGGAATTCCCATCTTCTAGACTCTCCATAAAAGTAAGAAAACTGAAGGATGAATACAAGCCTTCTAAATGATCATCATCCATTTGAGGGGAAGGGTTACTACCGTCAAACCTTTTCCTGTAACACTCCCTAGTACTAAGATTACCAATAGATTTTGGTTCCCAAATGAGGGTGTCTATGTTAATTAATTCATACCTCTATACTTCATTCAAAACATGATATGGAATAAATCCATAAGATTTAGTGTTAGAAGTCTAGATATGATCATGGAAACATGCTTCATGTGTTATGGAACATCAATAACCTCATAAAGAGGCCTAGTCAGCCAGGGTGTGCTCCAAGAATTCAAATCATAAAGTCTAAAAAACATCCATTTTGATCATTACATAATCTGTTTGTAATAAAATTTTATGGAAGTCTGAACAGAGGAGTATAGGTGGAAAGAGTAACTAGAATGCAACTTTGAAATGAATTTTCTTGATAGAAAGTCCACTGAACCAACATCAAGGGTAAGATGATTCCAAATGAATTTTTCTAAGAAGGGATTAATTAACCATTTTCAAATATTTAATACCTAATCCTCCGATGTTAATGGGATTTATTCACTTACTCTAGGAAATAGTAATGAGATTATTCTCATAAATAAATCCATTCCATATAAAATTTCTAATCAAACCCTAGATATATTTGATGAGTTACTTTGTCCATATATACACATAGAAGGAATACTAAAAATGGATGTGATAACAGAGTTGACAAGGAAGATTATTCCTACTTGAGACATAGATTTTCCTTTCCATGATGCCAACTGAACAATAATTATGGAGTATATACTTTCCATATAGTACTTTTAGATTCCACCAAAAAAGTAGAACTCCCAAGTAGTTAAAGTGAAAATAACTTCTTCTCACCCCAAGATATCAAGAAATTATAATTTACTTATTCATGAGAACACCATCCTTAAAGACAAAAAATGATTTGTTTTAACTGATAAATTTTCTAGAAACTTCTTCATAATGTCTAATGATGGATTTGATATAAGATAAAGTACCCCTGTTAGATTCCCAAAGATAATGATGTCATCAACATACAAGAGGTGTGAGGGAGCATAATGTCCTATTCTATCCTTGATCTACTTATATAATCTATATTAGAAAATATCTTTAAGGAATAAGCTCAAATAATCTTCAACCAGGGAAAATAGGAGGCTAGATAGGGGATCCCCTTGACTGACACCCCTAGAGCATTGAAAAAAGACCCTTGGAGATCCATTAATGAGGATGGATAACTTGGAACTTCTGAGAATGGTGTAAATCAAGTTTATGAATTTATTGGACAAGCCATTATTTTTAAGGATTTTAGGATAAATATCCATTTAAGGTGTCAAAGTCTTTAGAGATGTCAATTTTCAGGGTGAGATTTCCATCCCTAACCTTCTTCTTCATGAAATTGATGCACCCAGATGCTGTGATAATACACTTTGGAATATTTCTTCCATGGAAAAATATAAAATGGTTCAAGGTTATGGTGACGTTTGAGATATTCCCTAGCCTTTTAGTAATAATTTATCTGATAATTTTTTGGTATGGTGTTTCCAATTGAAACAGGTCTGAAGTCTCTAATGTCGACAACATTTTACTTTTTTGGGATGAGCACAATGAAGCTAGAGTTGACTCCATATGTAATTGAAGCATGGATGAAAAATTAACTCACCACATTGGTGACATAATATTGAAAAATTTCCCAATTGAACATAAATAATTTATTGGTAAAACCATCCAGCCCTACTACATTATTAATGTTTAATGATAACAGGGCCAACTTTTCTCCTTTATTCCAGGAGGTTTAACAAAATTTTTATTTTTCTGATAATCAACTTTAGGAGTAATATTGTAAATTACCATATGAGTATTGTCACCTCCCTTATCTAAATACATGTCTTCAAAGTATCTAATTGTGGAATTAGAGATATAATTTTTCATAATTGAGAAAACAATCATTGATGTTGAGGGTAGTGGCCTCTCTCCTTATCTTATTTTCTCTATGCAGGAGGTGAAAGAACTTTTAGTTTCTGTCCCCTTCCTTCATCCATCTTACATTGAAGTGATACTTAGTCATATTCTCTTTTAGATTGAGTATATCATCAAATTTATCAATATCCTTCATATCATCCATAGAGGGCATGTTTTGAGATTGGTTATTGTTTTGACAGTGCAAAAAGTTTCTTTCAGTAGCCTTGATGTCATCATCAATCTTTGAAAAAGAGGCTTTACTCTATTCCTTTAACATCTGTTTTTTGTTCTTCAGTTCGGAGGCTAAAATCTGAAGGGGGCTGCCAACACATTCAATTTTACTGGAATCCATGAGAGTCTCCCTATATCTAGGAGTAACAAACTAGGTATTATTAAATTTAAAAGGTAGAGGATCTGACCTTTTTTTACCAGATATAACTTAAATCAGTAGTGGGTTGTGATCAAATTGAGCCTTGGGAAGAATGAGAGAATATGAATTGAGGATGAAATCCCTAACATCAAATTGGACAAAACACCTATCTAACATGCTATCTTACCTGCCATTCAGAGTGTATCTACCCCATGTGAAATCAGATCCAACATTTCATACTTAAATCATCCCACATTTGTTAATGTAGTGAAAAAACTCATCAGCTTCTATCCTATTGAAATGAGATCCATTTTTTCCTTAGGCCTATGAAAAGTGTTGAAATCACCTAGTATGATCCAATTCTAAGGCATATGTGTGGAAATCAGTTCCAATTCCACCCATAGTTCTCTTATTTTGATATAAGAGTTGGAATCATAAATGAAGGATAGATAAAGAGGAATGTTCAGCATATCGATCGACACTGAAACAATTTTCTAGATCCAAATACAAGAGAGCAGATTGATACTTTCATGTTTGATCACCTAGAGACTATATGAACCATTTTCATGAAGGTTGTGTGAAACAAGGGAATATCCAATGGAGGAACATTTAAAGGCCTTCCAATTTTTAAATTTCAATTTTAACTCAGAAAGACCAATCATAATATATTTATTTGTCACAATAAGATGCCTAAGGGACGTGACTACGGGAGAATTCCTTAGTCCTTAGAAGTTCCAAAAGAGAATCTTCATTTTATGAGGGATGTTCTGGACCTAGTTTGAGGCCCCCTTTGTATTACATTTCTTACCCTGATTTATCTTCCCTTTTATTATATTTTTTTTATCACTATTCACATTTATATTTAAATGTTTAGATGTGATATCCTCAATATCAGAAAGATGAGAGGGTTGTGCTACCTCAACATCATCACCCAAAAACTATCCACTTTGAGGACTGAGTTTGTTGGGTGGATATTTGAAAACTAACATATTTCCATCATGCACCATTCTCTTTATATATTTATTAGAGAGCACTTGAGTGAAGGGAAGATAACTTTCTTGATGATGATTCCCAGTTTGGAAATTTTTTATATGGAGACCTTACTTCTTAGGAGGTACTTGTGTGGTGCCCTGTGATTCCTGAACTACCAAAATATCTAGGAGACATGATAAAACCACTTGAGAGTCATTTGAAAAAACACCATGTGTATCAAAATTCTAGTTGAAAGTTTTAATTAGACTATGAGAGTCAAATAGCTCCAGAGACAGTGGTTCATCAACCAAGGATTCATCACGAGGGATGTCCTGTGCATGAACCTTATGCTGAGAAAAATCCCCCAAAGGCTGAACAATAGTAAGTATTAAAGTTTGGGACCCACCATCCTTTTTGGGAGTTTTTTCAAAAATTTCTAGACTGTGTTAAGGATAAAGGGTGCATCTAGTTAACATCCTACTATTTTTAGGAATATGGGTATCCAAATTTCTAACAATATCATCCAGAGTATTACCTTATAACTCATCCATACTACTGTAAGAATCTCCCACACTAACTGAAGGAAAATTCTATCCATGTGGATTCATTTTTATGTTTTTAGTTGAGTCCAAACTTAGATCAAGGTATAAAGGAGGATCTACAACATCTTGGGGGAATTCTGAGAGGACATATTGAGTCTCAAAGTCCTTATTAAGTAAAACATGGATCATATTCAACCCAAAAAAGAGTGTCCATATGACGAGGAAGAAACTAATTATCTACCACTTCATCCTCCACAACCCAAACTAGGGAAACAATGTCATCATCCAGGACACATTCATCCACCTATTTTGATGAAACAACCTGATCCATGTGTCCAATATTCCTATCAGAATTCATGGGTGTTTTAAATACTTCAACCACATTATTTAGTGGTCCATTAGGTTCATATGAAGTGGAGGGTGCACTCCATTTATCACTTTAATTCATATTTTTTCAAATAGAAACATCATTCCCCTTGACCTTGCATATTCTGAAAAAATGGATCTATTACAATTTTCAGATAGGTGAAAAAATAAATTGAATTATTTACAAAACTTCAGTTTTATTTCATAAAAGATATTTAGAGAAATGATGTCATTCCTATTTGTGAGAAAAACTTATTCAACTAATGTGATTTCCATGTCAACCTCAATTAAGACTCTATAAAAATTACAAAATATTGGGTTGTGAGTTTTTTGATCCAATCTAATTAGATTGATGACAGAGGAGGAAATATCATATAATATCCTAGGGTTCCAATACAATCAGTTGAGTTTGTAGATGCAAATCCAAATCTATACATGAGTATTTATAACATTTAATGGGTTAAAATTTCGATCCCATTCTTAGATCCAAAGGATGTCAAACCTAAGGGAAATAGATCCAAAAATCCAGGACTTATTCTTGCATTCATCATTTGGAAAAAAATATGGAATAACCCCTTTCCATAGTTGTCATTTTCTAGTCTTCAAATCCCCACACTGCTACTATTATTTTGTCGAGGTCATGGAATTTCCACATCCTTTCCACTTTTGGGATTATAACACAGGAAATGATAGAGAACTTTCACAAGATCACTATTTCTTCAATAATATCTTAATTGAAAGTGATGTGAGAGATACTTCCTTTTCTGATAACCCTTCCAGGGGATAGGGATTCAAAGTCAGAAAAAGAGAGGTTTAAGGAAAATTTTACCACTTTCTCAAAGTTTTTATTCAACACATACAATTTTGGTTTCTCCACATCATTATAAGAGATTCTACTCCATGGTTCACATAGAGAAAAAATATCCTTAAGCTTGATCAATTCATTTTGATTCAGAACCATCTTTCAAATTATAAAATTGATTGAGGAAATCCCCTCCGTGTGAGACTTAGATTCACCTTATTCCCCCCTTAATCATCCATCCTCTCCCTAAATATGAAAATATGGTGGTATAAACTCCAAAAGTGACTCACCCTCTTCCCTTCCATTCAAATAAAGTGCGTTGTATTTTACACCTCTATACATGACTAGGGAACCTCGAGTGATTTTAAACACTCCATTTACAAAATTTATTCCATAACCAACCTCATTATATTACCCTACTGAAATCAGATTCTTCTAAAGAACTAGAATATGTTTGATTCCTTTCAACTCAAGGAAAATTACATTCTTTAACTAGATTTCACACCCCACTTTCCCACCATGTTAATGGATTCATCATCCGATAGATGCATTATTATAAATACCATGTAGATATAATTTGACATGTATCCTTTTTCAACTATGGACTGAAAATATGATCTATAATCTATGTTCCAAGATTCCAATGGATTTTTGACACTCAAGAGTAAGTTAGAACTAATCTCAGGTACTAGGTTCATAGAATTCAATTGTCTAAAAGTTAATTTTTTGCAATTTCCATTGCACTTGTAATAATTCTTCTTGAGGTGACCCCTTTTTACATATTGAAAATAGGTTAGCCTGGGTTTAGTATATTTACCTATAATCTTCTCTCCTAACTTACATTTCAATCTCCTTATAATTATTTAATGAGGTGATATCCATATTCTATTAGTATTAAATGAACCACTGGATGGTTCTTGAATCTCCCTCTTTCAAAGATCATCATTTAGAATCAAGTATTTGACATCCTTGAATAACAAGTTAGGTTTTTGACAATATTTTCTCAGTGATGTCACCATTTCATCCTTCAATTCGGGAAAAGATGATAATAATAGTATGACCTGTACATCATCCATGAAATTAACCTTCACAGACTCAAGAAAACTCCTAATAATCTTGAAATCATTCACATGATTTTTTTTCAGAAGTTACTTATGATATCCTCATAATAAATAATCATTTAATTAAGTACACCTTTTTGAGAGGTATATGATGTAATGACCTAGACTGAAATTCGTTGTCTCATTAGGTCATTCAAAAAGGAACGACTTATGTAATGTTAATGATTGTGGGGTTTCTTCCCATCTAGTTTGGTTTTGATTATCGAGGATGATATTTTTTTGGAGGAAACTGATGTAATAGACAAGACATTTATAGACTATTCCTTTGTAAGATTTAGGTGTTAGAGGTATCAGGAGGAGTTTGTAAGAGGATAGGTTCTATTAGAGTTTATATTTAAAATGGGAGAAGGTAGGTCATGACGGGACCATTGGTGTCAGGTCATGGTTTTTAGCTAGAAGGAATGGAAAATGATGTAGTCTGGTGGGTTGCACAATGTAAGGTTATTTCACTATGTGATGTTTTCAAGGAAAAAGTGATGTTTTTCCATGGATGAGCTTCACAATGTAACCATGGTTGATGTGGTGCATAGACTAGAGGTTGAGATTCAGTGGTTCTTCCTGTAGTAGTATTGTGACATAGTGCATGAGGTCGTGATGTGACCTATCTTCAGTCATTTAAAATTTTTATGATTAATCAAGATATGTATACGGAATATTTGAGGGAATTAATAATGTGGATATCAAGGGATCAGTTAAATTGAGAATTTCATGACACCGAGGTGTCTCATTGCACTACGACTTAGAGTTTTAGGGATGGTCAAGATATGTAGATGTATTGTCATGTGAGGACCCTTTATTTTTACAACCAAGTATAAATTTGTTAGTTACCTAGATTTATTTTAGATACCTTCATTTTTTATCAATCCTTAGATCCACTATGGTGTGTTTTTAGAGGATCTTGACCCCCCTTTGATAGCTTTTGATCCTTGGCCTCACAATATTGACAATTCTTCCATCTGAGGTGAGTTATACCTCTTTTATTCATGTTTTCCTCTCCATCCTTTGTATATAGAAGGTTTTAGTAGCTTTTTTGATATTGGGTCATGATTTTAATGGGTATCGGAATTTTATAAGTTAATGAGGTTCCCTTATGTGATTTGGTCATTGAGATCATCTCTTCTTCTGACTGCTCTTACACAATAATCATCGAAGCACTGATTGAGGTGGGAGATTCAAGAAATCTCTAATTTTCTGCATAAAATGTTAAAGTTTCATGCTTTTTTTTCTTTGGGTGGATAATACATATTGTATTAACAAATATAACAAACTAAACTTAAGTAAAATTGATGGGTAGAGAGTGATTCACATGTGTTTACCCATTCTCATGATTTTTACCTCATATTTGATACTTGTTTTTAATATTTCTGAAAACAATTGATTTTTTGAGACTTATTAATTAATAATATGATTTGTTTTGACAAAAACACCATTTAAAAAAGGCTAATACGTAAATATTACAATGAAACAGTGGTGTGGGAAAAAAGGAATTGACATGAATATATATTTTTAATAAGGAAGAATAGAAAGTATTGGATGTTTAAATATGTTATTATGTGTTTTTTAATTACTTATTGTTGTGACTATGATTCCTTACTTAATATGGGTGCTGTTATGTGGTGGTTTCTATGGCTGGGTTTGGATGTGTTGGTTTCTATGTGTCGGGCAGCGAGGCTGTATTGGTTGGTATGTGTTGGGTAGCAGTGCTACGATTGGTTAGTATAAGATGCATTGTGGGATAGTTTTACAGTGATCATTTGATGTTGGTTGGGATGTTAGTGTGTGTTTCATAGTGGGATTATGGCTGTGTTTCCATAGTTGGCAAGGGGGAATGAAAATATTGTTTTGAGATGATTTCAGGATGGTTGTTGTGTTTTTTTTGTATTTTATCGATAATAGCAGAATATAACTGATAATGATAAAGTGGTAAATGGGTGTGGATGTAATTTTATTAAATCATGGATATAAATGAAATAATGATGCATTAAATAGTAATAGGCAATAGATTGAATTAATGAGGGAAGTGTATAAGAATGAGTTTTCATTAAATATGAAATTGAAAATCATAATAAATGTAAATTTGTTGGTAAATTGTAAATTTTAAAAAGGTTTAATGGAATGATTAAATAGGAACTTGTGAATTCTTATTGTGGTTGTTTAGTGTGGTAAAGTGGGTTATTTTTTGGCGGTGTAGTTGGCAGCTATGGTGGTGTATAATGTTGATAATATGGAATTGGTTGTCACTCATGATATTTTCCTATTGGTGTGAACCTACTAATTTGGATTTTTGTTCATTTATAATATATTATTTTATATCTCCTGATTTATTTATGTTCCCACCTGAGTTGAATAACTATACTGAAACCCAATTTTTTTAGGTTCTTGGTGTTTTACCCAACATCCAAATTGGAAAGGGAACAAATGGTTGGATACTCCCTATTCCCTACTCTCTCTTCCAGGTGTGGTATAGTGGAATGGTTATGTGGATGTGGTGGTGATAATTTATGGGTTTCATGTATGATATAAAGTGGTCATGAGGTTTATGTCCTTCTTGTTCATAATACCCCATTGAGAAGGATATGTGATGAGGTTGTGATATGTAGTGGAGTTATGGATATGTAGTTGCAGTTTTGGTTATGGTATTTATGGAATAATTACAACATGATTTGATAGACCTTATGGTAGTTTGGGATAGGTAAGGTAGTGGTATGACCCATATTAGATGTGACAGTATTGGTATGGAGTGTTGTGGCATGACTACATAAGGTATTAAGAGCACAAAACATTTAATGTTGGGGCATGAGAGAAACAAACCAATGGGGAAGCAGTTTTTGGGTGATTTTATTATATCTTTACTTAATACTATTTTATTATATTTTATGTGCGATAGGTTGAGTGATCCTTGGTGAGTTTGGGTTATAGTTGACTTAATAGGTGCTTGTTCGTTCTATTATTTATTCACTGAAGCATTAGTATAATTCTTCCATGTTTTAATGAGCGGTCTTGACTATGATCCTACTAATAATACTTATTATGTTTAACCCTATATATATAAACTATTTTTAGGTTTCCATAGTGAGTTTGGTGACTGATCTAGATAGTACTATCTTGGAGCTTGGGATTGGCTGTAGAGTTTCGGCTAAGGAATTTCTTTTGGTTTTTTATTTGGAGATGCGTATTTTTCTAACATATAATGTATTGTGGGTTTTGGATTATTTTATAGTATTGTGTTGATTAGTGTATTTCTTGTTATATTTCTAAGATATATGAGGGTAATTCCTCCCATTTTATTGTATATACCCTCAATTCTAGTTTCCAACCTAGGGACTATTGGAGACAAGGCTCCAGGGATACTCTTATCTTTACTGTAGGCTTGGGAGGGGTTCTTAGTGAAGGTTGGTATTGAAAAACTGGTATCAAATCTTTGGAAAAGAGTGAGGATATATTTTGGAGTTAGGAACTAGTGGGTATTACATGGGATAGTAGGGAAACAACAATAGTTGAACTTAGTCTATGAAATAATCAATGGAGACTAGTGAGAAATCCGGATTTCAGGGCCCTTGTGATTCAAAAAAGAAAGACCTTAAGCTCACTAAATGTGCTAAGATAAGTGATTATACTTATAGGTTAGAGACCTAAGATATATCCATGCATCATTTTTGTTTTCTCTTGTGTTTTAATTGGGGTGATTTTGTGGAAAATTAAAATGAACCTATTTAATCATTTTTGATTTAAATAATTCCATGTTACTGTGATTAGGTTTTTTCTTCCTTGTTTATAGAGATACCTACTGGTCTTCTTCTTTGCATGGTTTAGTTTTTTTAGGTTTAGTAGGTGGAACTGGTTGACCATAGGAGTGTCTACTAACTCACTGATGAGGATGATATTTTAAAGAATATTTTGTGTGAGTTCCAATGTTAGGGTATGATGAAGTATGAGGGGCACACCTATGATTAAGAGACAAAGCACTAGCTGGAGGAGCTTTTGATTATTTTCACATTTATTTGTTCTAGTTATGAGTATCAGGTCCCACTAGCCATCATTTATATGTGAAGAGAAGTACTACAATGGTGGATCTTGTATCTCAGGGAGTAGAATGAGGTAGATGTTCTTTGTTATGATTTCCAGAGGTAGTTTCACATCGAGTTTCTATATTCAATGACGAGGAAGGTGAAGAGGTAGGAGTTTATTTCCCATCATTAAAAGAGAATATGCTTATAGTATATCAGGATTAGTTTTAAGGGCCTCCTTAACTTCAACCCTGGTATTTTCTTTGATGGGGAATTGAGAGCGTAACATTTGGAGGAGGTGATTCTTCCCACCATTAATTATGCAGCCACCCCATTGATGTTTCCTACATGTTTAGAGGCTTAAAATAAGGATGAGGCCATATAGAGGGTGCATTCTCATATAGGGTCATCTTGACAGGTGAGTCATCATGTCTCTCTAAGGAGTAGAGTTGTTAGTTGAGGATCTCAAATATCTGGATAGTCACAGTTCTAGCTAATTGGGATTTAGACTCAATAGCTTTCTTCCTCCCATTTCTTAGGGACTAGTAGCTTCCAGGAACCCTTCAAGAGATTTGTGATAGTGTTATTTACTTGTGGAGGTAACGGTCATTAGAAATATCAGTGCCAAACCATTATTAAGGCTCAGTTTGGTATGGGAGATAAGACCCCTTATCATCCCCAACAGTAGTTGTTGCCTTAGAATCCATATTAGTTGCAAGGGAAATAATAATTTGTTCAAATAAGTAGATATCAAGTTAGTATAGGATAGTATCATGATATACCCAAACCTATGGGATATAGGTTTGATCATGACTATGGAGGTATTCATTAGTAGCGAGTCAGAGGTACCAGATGCGAAAAACTTCATTATATGGATGTGCTAGAACCAACTGAATCAGATATCGTCTAAGGTACTATCCATTTATCATACACCTTGGATTATAATTTTTTTGTTTATGGAGTGTTACACTATTTTATTTCATCCACCTTAGTTTGTTCCATGAGAATCAAGGTGGGGTGGCTTCCAGTGACCCTGGAGTTGACAACACCAGTTGGAGGTCAGGAGAGTCTGTTTGATGTGTGTTAGGGTTGTGGGATGATGATGAGGATACATCAATATTCTAGGGATTTATTTATACTTTGATTATAGTCATATGGTGTTATTATTAGATTAATATAGTGTATTATTTGTACATAGTTATTGATTAGTTTGTTAGGAGTGTATAGTTCTGTGATGAGGAAGACCAGTGTGTGATATTCATTAGAGAGAGATCATCAGATGGGTTGTAAATACTGAGAGCCGATACAATATCTGCTAGTAGTTTTATCACTATAATCAGTAGAGGTGAAATTAGTGAAGTTTCCTAGAGTCATGAAGGAGTTTCTATATTTTTTCCCAAGGAGGATATCACCATACCCCCTTGAAATAATATCTATTTATAGATAAATGTGTATCATAGTGCCTCTTAAACATTGATGGATACCTATTGTATGAAACCCTCTAAGTTGTGGGAGATGCATACTCAGTTCAATGATTTACTGCAAAAAGTTTTTATCCAACTCAATGGATCACCATGGGTTGATCTGGTTTTATTCACCAAGGAGTATGATGGTTTGAGGTTGTGCATTGACTACTAGAGGATGAACTAGGTGATAATTAAGGACCGTTAACCTATATCAAGGATAGATAATATATTCGACAAGTTAAAGATATCTAACAGGTTTTTGAAGATTAATCTAAAGTCTAGATATCACCAAATGAGGACGGGGGAAAAGGATACCCCAAATATTACTTTCCAATGACTCTATGGGTACTTAAAGTTTTTAATTATATTTTTTTGGTGTCATGAATACCCCAGTTTTTTTCATGGGACTCATGAACTCTGTATTTCATGAGTTCCAAGTTTAGTTTTTTATAGTGTTCAATGAAATTATACTCATATAATAAGGGTCATAATAGGATCATTTCAAACATCTTAGGGTTGTTTTAAAAGTTCTTCAAACCCATAATATTTTTGAGAATATGTACAATTTCATGTTTTGGGTGAGTGAGGTGCATTTTATTGGACATGTGGTGTCTCATACAGGAGTGGAGGTTGATCTTTTCATGACTGAGGTAGTTGTTTCATTGGAATCCCCCATGAGCATTGTGGAGGCCCATAGTTTCCTTGGTCTTGTGGGTTATTATCAGAGGTTCATGTCTGACTTCTCTCAGGTCAAGAATCTATTGAATCCTTTTTCTTGGAAGGGACAAGATTTCTTATGGATTTATTAGTGTCAGAAAACTTTCAACTAACTATAATAGATTTTGACTAGTGATATAATCCTTGAAATTCTCAAGGGGGGAGTGATGTTTGAGGTGTTTTATGATTCCTACCATATCATTTTGGGTTGTAACTTAATGAATTAAATAGTAGTGACATTATATGGGTCAAGATAGTTATGTCCCCATGAGTATAACTATGTCACCCATGATCTTGAGCTGGAAAATGCAGTTTTTACTCTAAATATATGACAACATGAACTCATTATAGAACAATTTATAGTCTTCATATATCATAAGAGACCAATGTATGTTTTCTCCCAATGGAATCTAAATTTAAATTAGTTACCATGGGTGGAGTTATTTTAGGAATATGAATTTGAGATCTCCTATACCTTGAATAAGGGGAATGTAGTTGTTGATGCATTAAGTATAAAGTCACAGAGAGATATTTTTTGCGAGTATAGATGATGGAGAGTGATAGAAGAGATTGCAATGATGCATCTTGATACTAAATATTTAAGTGGTATATGTTTCCTATTATAGATGATAGTGTAGTCCTCCTTGATGTAGTGGGTGGGTGAATTTCAGTGGGGATACTTAGAGGTAGAGGTGATGTGGGACCATTTTCTTCATAGTGAGGCTTTATAGGGATGGTCAAAGGATGAGAAACATTGAATATTGTTTTGAGGGAGATTTTTTTTGTTAGTTGTGAATGGGGAGGTTCTTCATGTGTTACGTGGATCAATAATGACAATTTATCCTAATGTATCCAAGATGTACCATGATTTAAGGGGATAGCTTTAGTGTTCTAATATTAAGCTTTTAGTAGTGGATTTATTGTCGCAATGCCTATTCTTCCAATAGGTGAAGGCGAATCATCATGTTCCAAATAGTTTGTTAGAGCCATTGGATACCATCAAGTGTAAATGTGAGGACATATTAATGAATTTTTTCACTGGATTACCGAAATCCCAAGAATGATATGATTCTATTTGGGTGATCGTGTATTAGTTGATGAATTAAACTTAATTATTATCAATCAGAGAGTCAAGTGTTGTTGGGTTTTGGTGAGGCGATATATGGATGAGGTGGTGTAGTTTCAAGGGGTACCAAGGAACACTATTTATAATTGGGGTCCTTATTTTACCTCATGAGTTTAGGGAGGCATATAGAATTATTTTTGTTCTCACCTACATCTCAGTAAAACTTTCCATCCTCAAATAGATGGTAAGAGAGAGCAAACCATTCAGATATTAGAGGATATGTTATAGTTTTACATATTATATTTTTGGATGATCTTGGGTGTGACACTTTCCCTTGGTTGAGTTTTCTTATAACAAAATATTCTAGTCCAACATTAGAATAACCACATTCAAGGAATTTTATGAATGACCTTGTCGATCTTCATTGTTCTAGATTAGGGTTGGGGAGTTATTAGTTTTTAGGCTAGATGTAGTGTATAACACTACAGAGAATATTCAAATGGTTTGAGAGAAAATGAAGGAAAAATAATACTTTCAAAATTCTTATATGGATTAGAGGATGAGGTCACCAGAGTTAAAGGTTAGTGACCTTGTGGTTTTAGGGTTTCCCCTCATTATGGTAAAAAGATGTTTTTTTTCAGGAGAGTAACCTCTCTCCCTGGGTAATTGTCCTTTAAAGTTGTTTCAACATATTAGAGAGTTTACATATAAGTTTTCTCTTCCTCTATAGTTAGATAGGGTTCATGGAGTGTTTCATGTATTTCAATTTCATTGAAATCTTCAAGATGAATCTCATGTCATTAACTAGTGAGAGTTAGATGTAGAGGATGATGTGACACTCATAGAGAAAATAGTTAAGATTCATGATCACTAGGAAAAATGTTGTGTGGGAAATTTATTCCTCTGGTACGTGTCATGTGGGGGCATGGTGGAATAGAGGAGTGTACATGAGAATGTGAGTAACTGATGTGTGCTCAGTACCTTGAGTTGTTTTTATTTTGTTTTTTTATTATTTAGATGTTTGATTTTGGTATTAGATTGAATGAAGTGAATATTTATGGATTTTTATTGAGTTATTTCTCATGGTGATTCATATTTTTGTGGTATAATCATTTTGTTTGAGTGGTATCTCCCTGAGAATTATTTGATGGTGGCGTTTTTGGGATTTATTCCCATCTGGTTTGGTTTTGATTCTTGGGGATAATAATTTTTTGAGAGGTATCTGATGTAGTGGGATATGCCTTTGAATACTATTCATTTTTGAGATTCAGATTTTAGAGGTGTAAAGAGTAGTTAGGAGGAGGAGAGATGTTGTTTGATCTGAGATTTCAGCTAGGATTAGGTAGGTTGTGATGTGACTATTAGTTCTATAGTGTGGGTGATAACTAACTGGAATAGATAGTGATGTATTCTAGTGAGTTTCTCATGATGTGTAGTGTTATTTAATGGTATGGAATTTTCTACAAAGAGGTGGAGTTTTTCTATGTATGAACTTCATGGAACAACCATGCTCATTATGACGTGTTTCTTAAAGGTTGGGATTTAGTGGTTCTGCCTAAAGTAGTTTCTCAGTGTTATGCTTGAGGTCACAACACGACCAGTCTTAGATTTTATAAGATTTGGAAGGTTGATGGATATTTTAGGAAATTCAAAACATTGATTTTTGGGGATAATTTTGACAAAAAATATCATGGTGTAGAGTTATCTCATTGTACTTTGAATCAGAGTTTTTGAGATAGTCATGCTATGATGATATGTTATCATGATATGACCATGTGTTTTTCTTACCAAGTAAAAATATAGAAGTTACCTAAATTTATTTTAGATATCTTTATTTTCTCTTGAATTATTGATGAACTATGGTTTGTTTTCGGGGACACTTGATCCCCCTTCAATATATTTTGATCCTTGGCATCATGAGATTGTGAATTATTCCATTTGAGGAGATTTCTCCTTCTTTTCTTCTTGTTTTCATCTCTATCCTTCATATAAAAAATTATTGGTGGTGTTTTAGTGATCTTGGGACATATTTTCTGTAAGTATTGACATGTTATAGGTTTTTGAGGTTCCCTTTCATTATTTGGGCCTTAAGATCATCTCTTCTCCTATTTTTCTTGTGCTTCGATCATCAAAGCATTAGTTGACACAGAGGATTCAAGAACTCTCTTATTTTATTTTGTGTATATTGCTGAATTTTCTTGATTTTGTTTTCTTTGGGTGAATATTATGAATATAATTAACAAATATAATGAAACATTCTTAATTATAATTGATGGGGAGGGAGTTATTTTCATGTGTTTACCCACTCTCATGATTTTTCCCTCGTATTTGATACTTGTTAATGCTATTTCAAAAAATCATTGATGTTTGCGAGACTTGTGCATTAATATTATAATTTTTTATGGAATAAAATTCCAAAAAGGCTAATAATAAAAGATGGTAATTAATTAGTTGTGTGGGAAAAAATAAATTGATATGAAAGCATTATTTAAATAGAGAAGAATAGAAAGTGCCTGATGCGGAAATTTATTATTGTGCATTGTTTAATTGATTATTGTTGTGGCTATGATTATATGGTTAATGAGGGGGATGTTATGTATTGATTTATATGGATGATTTTAGTTGTTTTGGTTGGCATGTGTTGGGAAATGGGGCTATGTTGGTTGGAATTTTTTTGGAAGAATAGTTATTATTGGTTAACATGGAAGTTGTTGTGGGATGGTATTTTTATGATTGGTCGATGTTAGGTGAGCTTTTAGTGTGGGTTTCATAGAAGGGATACAATTTTCTTTCCACAACTAACAATAAGGAATGCAGAGATTACTCTAGGATGATGGAATGGGTGTTTGATATGGTATGTTTTGTAGTTTCCCAATAGAAGCAAAATATAACCGATAATAATGAAGTGTTAAATGGGTGTGGATGGAATTGAATTGAATCATGGATGTAAATCAAATAATAATGAATAAAATATTAATGGGTAATAGATTTAATTATTTTGGTATATGAATAATAATGGGATATCATTAAATATAAAACTTAATGGAATAATAACTGTAAATTTATTGGTAAATGGTGAATATGGAAACAGTATAATGATTTGACTACAAATGAACCCCTGAATTCCTTTTGAGGCCGTTTAGTATATGGAAGTGTGTTGGTTTATGGGGATGTGTCTGAAAGTGGTGGCATTGTGTGGTGATGGTTATGGTCCATGATGGTGTCATTCTGGTGTGAAACTTCTAGGTTGAACTTCTATGTGCTTGTATTATATGATTTTATTTATTGTGATTTCTTTTCACAATTCACTTGTATTAGATAACCTTAATGATGCCCAAATATTTTGGGTACCAAGTGTTTTACCTAATATCCAGGTTAGTAAGGGAATATATGGATGACTACTCTCTCTTCCCAACTCTCTCTTCCAGGTGTGGTATAATGGACTAGTTATGCAGACATGGTGGTGATACTTGGTGGGGGTCATGAATGGAAGGAGGAGGGTGCAAGGTTGATTTCCTTCATGTCCATAATACCCTATTGAGATGGACATGTGATGATATTTTGATGTGTGGTGGAGATGTGGATATGAAGATTTAGTTTTGGTTATGATATGGAAGGACTAATGCCAACATGAGATGTTGGACCCTATGGTGGTGGGGTGATGGGATAGGTAGAGGTATGGTATAACCCACATCAAATGTGATGAGATTGGTATGGTGTGTTACAATATGACCTAATAAGGGATTAGTAGCATAAGAAATTTGACATTCGGGTGTGATAGAAAAAAAAGTGGGGAAATGACCATAGCGAGTATTGATTATATCTTTTATTAATACTATTTTATTATATTGGTTTCATGATTGGGTGAGTGATACTTAGTGAGCTTGGGTGATAGTTGACATGATAGGTCCTTGTTTGTTCTATTGTTTATTCACTGAAGTGTTAGTGTACTTATTTTATGTTTTCATGATAGGTCTCAAGTATGATCCAATTGAATATAACTATTATGATTAACCATATATATATAAAATGTTTTTCAGGTTTCCTGGCCAATTTTTGTGACCAAGCTATATATTACTAGCTTGGAGCTTGGGATTGGATGTAGATTTGCCACTTCAAACTTTCTTTTGGAATTTTTCATTTGGAGATGTGTATTTTTATAACATATAACAAATTATGGGTTTTGGATTATTTTTTTATTATGGTGTTTACTGGTGTATTTCCTATTATATTTTAGGTACATATGACTCATTATCTTACTATATACCCTCGATGCTATTTTCTAACCTAAGGCCTATTGAAGGTGGGATATAATGGTCACTCTTGTCTTCACTGTAGTCCCTGGAGGGGTTTCTAGTGGGGTGGGTCATGACATATGAAATTTAAATTTTCTCGGGGATAGATATTTATGCTAAAAAGGAAAGTCTTACAATATCCTGTTAGAAGTATTATAAAGTAATAAATTCTTATGAAAATCATTTAAGTCACAAAATAATCGTATACATATTATGAATATAGATAATTCTTATGCTATAAAGAAGTCTTATGAAGTATTATAATTTTATGGAGAAAAATTATTATAAACCTACATATTTGAAATTTAAATATTTTTCAAAGGATTATAACCATTGATGAATTATAGGAGTAGATTAATCCCACTTTAATTTTATCAAAGTTTGATATGTTTGAAGAAGATATGAATGAGTTGTTTGATGTTATTGATTCCAAGCTGTTGATTTCAAGGAATAACCATTGCTATAACATTCAAATAGTTATTGATTTTTGAGGAGAGGATTATGAGTTGTATATACTAATTTTAATATTTATCTGAGTTTTATATTTAATTTCTTCACAAATAAGTAAAAAAAACTTACAAGGACATAAATATGAACACTAATAGAGAAGTAAAAACATAATGTCTTATATACATTTTTAGAAATATACTTTTTGTTTCTAATGGAAGTTAGATCAGAACTATTAGAATATGTTTTCCTATTTCTATGTGCCTTCATTGATATATATATATATATATATTAAAAAAAATCAACATTAGAGTTTCCTTAAAATCTTACTCTTTTTCTGAAGGAAGTTTGATCATATTTTAGTTGTATAAATCTGTAATTGTGCACTAATATAGAATATATTTTGTATATATTTTATTTTTTATTGTAAGTAAGAAATACCTATACTGAGTGTGGGATATATATTATATATAAGTCTTATAAAGGGAGAGACTATGAATAGCCCTTAGATTATTTATACCAAGTACCATCTATATACACTTAGTTGTGTAATCCCTAAGAAAAAGAGTGGAATAAAAATAACAAAGATTGCATTGAGTGTTGGTGGAGTGTACTTGGGGGTTTTTTGAATCCCCAAACAACTATAAAAAGTCAATGTGTCATACTATCT
The DNA here is from genome assembly GCA_963277665.1 of Viscum album. Classification (NCBI taxonomy): domain Eukaryota; kingdom Viridiplantae; phylum Streptophyta; class Magnoliopsida; order Santalales; family Viscaceae; genus Viscum; species Viscum album. The sequence goes on from OY728140.1 coordinate 548,169,263, forward strand.
TTACTTCTTTATTTTTTTTCTGCATTACCCAACTAAAAAAATAGGGTCATATTAGCATAGTTTTATGTGGGAAGTTTTTTAATTAGTGAAAATACTTGGAACTCAATTCACCTCCCTATTGAGTTATTGTGAAATAATGTTGGGACAACACTGGTATCATAGAAAGGAATTTTGATTTATTATATTTTACTAGTTGAGTTTTAAATATAAATTTGTAGTTGCTCTAATGAACACTATGAGAGAAGAAATTCCCATGGTGGGAGATCCTTATTTCATTGGAGATAATTATGGATACCAAAAAGATATAATGGTAATCTATCTTAAGAATATTAGTTTAAAATTATATATAAATGTTGTTAAAACTTACAAGATTCTTATTGGAGAACCATATCTATAGTGGTATTAATAAGATACTAAATATGATCTAAATTCTAAATCCATGAATGCTATCATTTGTTGTTTGGGTTATGATGAGTTTAATAGAGTCTAAAAAATTGTTATATATCATGATCTATGTGAGAGAATTGTGTTTCTTATGAAGGAATAAATTATGTTAGAAAACTCAAGTATAACATTTCCAAACTTAAATTTTACACCTTCAAGATGCTTGATAGTGAAATCATCACTTAGATGAATGAAAGGCTCACTGAGATTGTAAATAATGTTTTTTCTTTGTGAAATGTTGTTTCCAAACCAAATCAAGATCTAAATTTCTTAAATTTCCAACTTCAAAATGAAATGTAATTTTAGAAGATATTAGGATATCCAATCCTTTGAAGGATTTAAAAATAAAAGGACTAATTTGATCCCTTATGATATATGGGGAAGAAATGAAATCATAAGTATATGATCACAAGATAAAAAAAGGTTAATACTACTAGAAAAGTTTCCACTTTGAAAGATGAAAATAATGCTAAATATATTTTATTATCTAACTCATCTAATGAAGGAGATTCTAGCAGTTCTAATTCAAGTGATGCACTTTATCAACTGGATAAGAATTTTAATAGGCTTTATAGTAAAAGAATAGGGTTCAAGAAATATTTTAATAAGAACAAGAAGTTTTATGGTAGTTAAAAGGAAGTTATATGTTATTAATGTAAGAAGCTTGGATATATCAAACCTGATTGTACACAGCTTAAAGAAAAGATGAAATTTGAGAAAAAAATTCAAAGAAAATAATATCTCAATAAGAAGGGAAAAGGTTCTAGGAAAGTCACATGGAGTGCATATAATGACTATGATTATGATTTATATTCTGATTTAGAAGTTGAATATTCAAATCAAAAAGATAATATGTTTTTAATATCGTAAAGAGAAGAGGTTCACTCTTTTTACTCTTCCATTGATGAATTTAATTCTAAAAAATTCTCCTTTAAGGAATTAAATGTATATTTTTCCATATTAGAAGAAAAATATAATTCACTTAAGAAAAACATAAAAATATTAAAAAAATATTATGATTCTATTATTTGTGAAGAATAAATTTTATCTAATAAAATTTTAGAATTAAAATTTGAACTAGATAAATATATTCTATCTTTTTCTATACATGATAAAAAAATTAAAGAATCATTCTCTAAGGTTGAATCACAAAAAAAGGAACCAAGTGTTTTTACTAAGGGGTTGGATTACCTCAATGAAATACTTTGAAAAAATAAATCAAACAATAGGAAACTTCACATAAATAGTAATGAAGAAAAACCAAAGCTATATAGAAATTACTTTGTGTCTGGTGCTAAAGGAAAATGAATGTTCATTTTCACATGTTTTCAATGTGGAATAAATGGAATCTATGCTAATGTCTTGTTATGAATCATATTTTCCATGTATTATTTTTGGATATTATATGGATTATTTTCAAGACCAGGTGATGAGATGACATGTGATTCTGATCCTTGGTGTGCCCAAAATAAATGTTTGAAATATATTAAATATATAAAATAACACATGCACACATGTTTACTGAAAAAGTGTAATAAATCCTAAATAGTGGCCCAAATCAGAAATTTAAGGGCACTGTTGAGTTCAAAACATGATTTTTACCCTAGGTGTAACATAATTTTTTTCGGTGTAGGGATTTTTTGGAAAATTCATCCGAGGCGTAGATAAATAAAATTAATTAATTAATTTGTTTTATTTATTTTTGATATAGTGACTAGATTATTATATAAGTGTATAGTTATGAGGATTTATTTAGGGATGGATACTCAAACCCTAGAGATCTAGACAACCATTGGAGAGTTTTCTTGGTGGACAATGATGAATCAGGACCAGATTGTGGATTATTGTGCCTACAGAGTTCATAGATATTGTTAGAGACGACAATGAAGAAGCATTCTTTTTCAACAATTGATCCAAACACCAGGTAGGATATTGATTTGTGTTTTCCATCCCATCTCTTAATCCCAGACAAATGCAAACCAATTCAATGAAAAAAATTGATATGCGCATCATCGACATATTTAATTTGATGGAATTATTATATGTTTCTTGTGTTTATTCCTCTTCATTCATCTTCATCTACGACAATGAATCGAGGCCGAATAAATAAGGACCTAGGCTCATTCCTCATTTTTCAAGGATTATTGATTTCCCCCTATTTCTTAATTTGACCATCATTGGTATTTCCTTTAGAAAATATTCGGTCATTGCATGACTGTTCTTCAGTATAACAGATCGATTCCATGGGTACAACTCATGATAGAGGTTGCATTTTGGGAATTGATGATGATGGTGGATGGATTGAAAGAGAATAAGACCATATTGGACGTTATTCATTCTTCCTGATCAATGCACAATGAAATGATAAATGGATTGAAAAAGGTATTTTTAGAGTAGATATGAACCCAGATCCCAGTTAGCGATGATGGTAGGGCTCAACTAACCTCAGATCTATTATTTTTTGCGAGGGTGGTGGTTCTAGAGACACATAAAGTAGTGAATAGGAGAAGACATATAATCTGGAAATCCTAGGTTATACGGCATGTAATCTGACGTTATACACCATGTGGGACCCACTGAATGCAATGCTAGGGTTTCAGTTGGAGTTATGTATCACATGCCATGTGACATGTTCACACACTATGTGAACATCCCATGGAATCTCACCATGTACATAATAAAGTTAATGGGAACAACTATAAGTACATGGCCAGTGACATGCTGTGTACTCAGACATGGAGACAACCAAGCGTACACATGCACGACTAGGTGTACATGTGTTGGTACATGAGCTTGGCCAATGGTACACAAACAAAAACATGCGACATTGGTAGGGTTTCATGTGATCTCTACATGACGTGTATTATTACTATATTCCATGTATGTGGATACTTAAATAACATGTGGGGATTTACCACATGAGCATACCTAGGGATAGTTGGACATGCCGTGCACCCATAGTACATGCCATGTACCCCCTTCACGGGTGTTTGTATCCATATGTCTCCTAAGTTAGGACCAGTATTGGTTGAGTGTGTTCCCTTGATCCATTACCTAGAGGGTACAATGAGACATTAAATCCATATCATAGGAGTTTGATTCACTTTAGAGGATGATTCTCAGATAGAGTTCATGGTGTCCCTCTAGGAGACTGAGGTATGAACCTCTATCATCTTTATACCATTGGTGGTGTTTGTGGAATCAGTGTGATCTCCTTGAGTAGGTTTTTTATCCTCTATCTAGCATGTATCATTAGTTGGGTTCATGGTATTGTTGGTATATGATCCCCTGCGTAGTAGGTTGTTCCAGATTGGGTTTGTGGCATCCCCTAGAGACTCCAATGATGGTGCGGTGACTGATGTATCCATAATTCAGGACTATGATCACCTAGCTTTCGACTTGGTACATGTAAACATTGGTTACAAGGAAAACTTTTGTACATTCATCATATTGTAATGGTTTGTATTTTTTATGTCCTTCTTGAGTCAACTTCCCATATATACTCTTTTGACCATGGTACATCTTGTTTTATTTTAGGATGCCTCAATGTAGATAGCCAGCTAAGATTCCACTGCATGATCATGAAGATGATGCTTCTAGTGAAAAGGCTTCAGTACAAGGACCTTTACTGGAGATAGCACCTTCAGGTGGTTTACTAACTATAATAGCAACTATTGAGAAGCAACTAGCTCTGGTAGTGTGAGTTGAAAATGCACTCAGGTTTAGTGTACTCTATGAGTTTTAGAGGCAGTTAACACCTAGGTTTTAGGGTGAGCCAGACCCCTAGGTGTCTGAGAACTTTCTAGAGGCAATCACTTTCATTTTTCACCTTGTGTGGACGTTTGCAGATTAGATGAAGGTCCTCACAATGAATATTATTCAAGGGTTTTTTTGATGATGGTGGATCTTAGTGAATCAATCACATAATGAGATAGCTTTCTCTTGGTCATAATTTGATCATCTCTTCATAAAGAAGTTTTATCTGGACACATTGCAATTAATACACATATAAGATATTCTGCATCTAAAGTAGGCAAATTTGATCATGGCAGAGTACTCGATGAGGTTTACTGATCTCTTGTGTTACTCCATGGATATGGTCTGAGATATATTTTTTCAGAGTATGGACATTTGATTATGTATTACACTAGGACATTAGATCTTCAATGACATTCCTTTTCATTCCCACCTATACTGGGGTACTCAAGCAAGCCTTAGTGGTGAAGAGATTCCTAGAAGAGCAGACACCGATAGTAGGTTATGGTAGTGGGAACCTAGTAGATGAGACCTCAATAGAAGGTAGCCAAAAATAGTCACAGGGATCCAAGTATGTCATATGATTTAATAGGTGATCCCAGGACACAGGTTCAATAGTGTAGGGCTCTCAGTATGGCTCAAATCAGTCGAGGGAGAAGAGGTTTTTCTCTCATGATTGTTGTGGACATCTGGGTTGATATTGTCTAAACCGGTATACATATGATTGAGGGAAAATTAAGGGATCCCTAATATAGAGGAAGAGGCAGGATCAGGATGGTTCATAGGGTGGGGGACATGGAAGAGGGGCTATAAGGGAAATAAGAGGTGGTTGGTGGTTCAAACCATTACCACCACCACCCCTAGATGGTCCACACCAGACTCAGAGAGACAGTGGTTAGTAATGAGGCCAGTTTTAGGACATGAAGTCCAATAACCCTAAGGATCTAAGGATAATACGAGGTATGATTAGTGTCTTATTTTACTTTAGCTGTTGTATTGATATACACAAGTAAAATTCATTATTTTCTTACCACTTCTCTAGTTCAAGATTTAGAGATCCTGGTTGAGCCATTGACTTGACCATTACGGTTGGAGACTTTGATAGGTGGTGAATAAATGATTACACACTTTTGATGATAGTATGATTTGACACTTAGAGGTGAGGTTTTTGTATGGGATCTCTTTTTAGTAGGAATTAGGCCTTATGATTGCATCTTAGGTATGGACTGGTTATCTATAGTTCATGACAAAATTGACTGTTTTAGGTGTAGGATGTGGCATGTCTGCTGTGATGGGATGTGGGTGAAAAGGAAACCTTGTCCAAGAAGGATGATCTCAAGAATATGAGAGTGTATCCGATTACTCACCAGTTGTCTAGAATGACTCTTGGAGCAGTGGATGATTTGGGCTATCAATTTCCTTTGGTGGTGGAGGAGTATGAGTGCATCATTCCTAAGGATGTACTGACTTTAACTCCCTAATAAGAGCTATAATTATTTATTTAAATGAGTCTTAGGATGGTCCTGATATCTACACCATCATATCATATGTCTACCACTGAGATTTTTGGGATGGGGGTGCAGTTAGAGGGCTTGTTGATACCCATTGTTTCTCTATAGAAAGCTTTATTATTGTTTTCCAAGAAGGTGGATGAGAGCTTGAGGTTGTGTGTGTAATACTGGTGATTGAATTAGGTGAACATGAAGAATAAGTATCCACTACCAAGGATTGATAGCCTCTTTTATTATTTGAGAGGGACGTGATGGTTCTCAAAGATTGATCTCAGATCAGGCTCTCGCCAACTATGAGTATGAGATGAGGATATACCAAATATGAAATTCAAATGTCTCTAAAATCACTATTAGTACTTAGTGATGTTGTTTGGAATGAAGAATTCCCCAATTATGTTTATGGGACTCATGAACTAGATATTTCATCCTTTCTTCGACCAGTTCATTGTGGTATTCATTGATGATATCCTAGTGTACTTGGTATCTGAAGAGGAGCACACAAGACACTTGAGGATGGTCTTGAACACACCTTGAGAGCACCATCACTATGGGAAGCTCTCTAAGTGTAAATTTTGGATTAGAGAGGTCCTATTTATAGGAAACATCACCTTAGAGGTAGGAGTAGCAGTGGTCCTGATGAAGGTTGAGGTAGTGCTTGCTTGGGATCCACCCAAGAATGTTACCATGGTACAATGTTTCCTTATATTGGCAGACTACTATTGGAGGTTTGTATATGATTTATTGAGAGTGTAAGAACCCTTGATAGATTTTACCTAGAAGGGGTATCCTTTTGTGTGGACATAAAGGTTTCATTGGCTCTTTAAAGAGTTAAGATATAGATTTATGAGTGCTCTCATATTGATAATTCCATAGGAGGGTTTTTATTACATAGTGTTCTGTGATTCATCAGGGACCAAAATTGGTTGTATTATGATGTAGAGGCACATAGTTATTTCCTATGGTTCATTTCAGTTGATACCACATGAGAATAACTATGTGAGCCACAATATTTAGTTATTAGTGGTAGTCTTCTCATTAAGGATGTGGTGATACTACTTGATGGGTGAGAAATTTATCATTTACTCTGACCACAAGAGTCTCAAGTACATATTCTCTCAGAAGTATCTTAACTTGAGATTGAGGAGATGGATATAGTTCCTCCAAAACCATGAATTTGATATTGTATATACTAATGTTAAGGGGAATGTGATGGAAGACGTTCTTAATAAGAGATATTATTCTCAGTTGTTGGCTGAGGCGTTAGAGAAGTTTGCCTTATTATAGTTGTCCTTAGTGGAAAAGGATGATGCTTCATATCTACAGTCGATGATTGTTACCCCACATCTTTTATAGCATTTCATGGATGCTCAACATGGATATAACAATTATAAGACCTTATATACTCATATATCCACTAGATGTGATCCTAATGGATATTATGAAGGCAGGGATCATTCTATCATTTTAAGAAGATGGACGATGATACCATTGAAATTGTGGGAGGAAGTGATGCGTGAGTTTCATACGTCCCCTTTAGTGGTATACCCAAGTGTGGTGAAGATGCATGAGGACCTTCGAAGCCAGTTTTGGTGGCTAGGCATAAAAAGGGAGATGTAGAGTTTGTCTCTCAATGCCTCAATTGTCAACAAGTGAAGGATGAACATCAGGTTTTAGTGGGTTTAGCTCAACCCCTTGAGGTGATAGAGTGGAATTGGAATTGGATATCCATGGGATTCATGATATGGTAACCACATAATTCTAGGGGACATGATTCCATCTGGTTGATCTTATACCGACTCACCATGTCGGCCCACTTCCTAGCTATTTGAGAGCAGAGTTCGATAAGGATCTTGGGACGTCTCTATGTGCATAAGATAATCTGACTCCATGGAGTTCCCTTGATGATCATTTAAGATCATGATGCTCACTTCATGTCATGATTACGGAGAATATTACATGAGTATTTTGAGACTCAGTTATGTTTGAGCACAACATTTCACCCCTAGACTGATGGCTAGACAAAGTGGACCATCCAGGTCTTGGTGGACATGCTGAAGGATTTCATATTAAACTTTGGCCACAGTTTGGAGGATCATAAACCCTTGATGGATTTTTCATATAAAAAATCCACCATTCCACCATTGGAATGACACCATTTGAGGCTTTTTATGGGTGACCCTATATTTCACCACTTTGTTGGAATGATCAAGGCTAGTCCGCACTCATGGGCCTGAAGTTAGTGTGAGATACTATAGAGAAGGTGAAGATCATATAGAAGTGGATGAGGACTGCATTGAGCCATAAGGAGGCTTATATGGACCAATGATGGAGACCTCTGTAGTTTGAGGAGGGAGACAATGTGTTCTTAAGGTTTTCTCCTTGACATGGATTGTGGATATTTGGATGGGGTAGTAAGTTATCTCCAAGATTCATTGGTTCCTTCCATAAACTATGTAGAGTTGGAGAGGCAACATACCGCTTAACTCTACCACCACAGTTGGACCAAGTAGATGATGTATTCCACATGTATCAGTTGAGGAGATATTTTCACAGCTCATCGTATGTTATCAAATAGTAAAATATGGACATCAAGGATGAAGCTACCTTTATAGAGTACCAGGTGGAGATTGAAGATTGTAAGGAGAGGGTTCTAGTGTGTGATCGATTCCCCTAGTGCGTGTCTGGTGGTAGCATGATAATCTTTAGGAGACCACCTAGGAATGGGATACCCAAATGGGAGCCCAATACCATCATCTTTTTGGGTATTTTTTTTTCTGTTTTTTGGACAAAAATCCCTAAGTCTGGGAGAATATGATGACTTGAATTTTATGGGTATTTTTTAGATATTATATTGATTATTTTCGAGACTAGGTGTTGAGATGGGGTGTGATTCCAAGCCTCAGTGTGTTCGAAATAAATGTTTGAAATATATTAAATATATTAAATAACATGCGTGTGTAACTTTATTGAAAAAGTGGAATAAATCCTAAATGGGGCCCCAAATTAGAAATCCAAGGGCACCATTGAGTTTATAATGCATGTTTTACCCTAGTCATGACATCACCTTAATTAGTGCAGGCATTTGTGGACAATTCATCACAGGCATAAATGAATAAAATAAATAAATAAATAAATTTGTTTTATTTATTTTTGAGGAAATAACAAAATTATCTAATAAGTTTATGGTTATGAGGATTTATTCAGGGTTGGATGCTCAATACTAGAAAATATTGATAATCATTAGAGATATTTCTTGGATAACAACAACAGATTAGGACTGGATCATAGATCATTGTTCCAATAGAGTTTGTGGATCTCAATAATGATGAAAACACATAACCATTCTTCATTAACGATCGATCCACACTCTAGGTGTGATGTTTATTTGTGTGTTTTACATCCCGTTTCTTAATCAGAGAGAAATTTATATCAATTAAACAAATATAATTGATATTCACATCATCGATAAATTTAATTTGATGAAATTTTTATCTATTAGTTGTGTTTATTCATCTTCATTCATTTTATTCGATGATAACAAATCGAGGATGAATAAACAGAGGTCAAGGTTTATTCATCACTTTTCATAGATTATGGATATATCCCCATTTTCTTCATTCAATAATCATTGGTATTTATTTTGGACAATGGTTCGACCAATATCTAGTATTTTGTCATTGCATGACTGTTCTTCTACACAATATATTGATGTTGTGGGTATAACTCATGATAGAGGTTGAATTTTGGGAATTGATGACAATGGTGGATGGATAAAGATAGAATGAGACTAAATTGGGAGTTATTCATTCTTCCTAAATGAAATACGATGTGTTGAAGGATGGATTGAAAGAGGCATTTTATAAGTAAATCTGAACCTGGATCCCAGCTAGTGAGGACTGTAGGGCTCATCTGACCCTAGATCTATGATTTCAGGTAAGGGTGGTGGTTATGATGAAATGGAGTGAAATTTGGAGGAGAAGCCACAAAATATGGAAAATCCCAGGTTATATGGCATGTAACCCATTGTTAAATACTGTATGGGACCTCTGGCTGCAATGTTAGGGTTTCAGTTAAAGTTAAGTATCACACTCCTTGTGACATGGTCACATGCCATTTGAACCTCTTATAGTGGATCAGTGTGTAATTTGGAAAGTACAAAAACATGAACATAAGTACATGGCTATTGGTATTCCATGTACTTGTATGCAAACACAACCAGCTAGGTGTACATGGGTTGGTACATAGGGTCAACCAGCAGTACACTGACACGACCAGACAACACAGGAAAAGTGTTTTGTGATATCTATACACCATTTACTATTCCTAAAAGTTTTGTATGTGGATAATTATATTTTGTGTATGTGGATACTTAGATTCCATGCAATTATTTACCACACAGGCAGACCTGGGATAACTGGACACATTGTGTACTCATAATACATGCTGTGTACCCCCTTTAAGGGTGTTTTTAGCCTTTCATTTATTTAGTTTTGACCAGTCCTAGTTGAGTGTGTTCCCTTGGTCCATTCCATCTAGGGTAAAATGTGGAATTTCATCCACAACAAAGGAGTGTGACCCCCTTTGAAGGACGAGTATTAGATAGAGTTTGCGGTGTCCCTCCATGAGATTGGAGTGAGATCCTCTATCATATTTATACCCTAAGTGGGGTTTGTGGAATCGACATGACCTCCTAGAGTAGGAAATTAATCCACCATTTATTAGTTTGTATTGTTACGGTTAATGGTATAATTGTTATATAATCCACTATCTATCGAGTTGATCCAAATTAGGTTCATGGTGTCCCCCAACAGTTCTGGGAGTGAACCCTATCTAAGTATCAGGGTCTTATAGACTAGTGAGATTTCTTGGGTGGGTCCCCCCATGCTATTTACCTCTTGGTTCAGTGTCTATGATGATTTTATGGCTCATGGAGTGAGATTACTTAGAATGAGTGTTTCTTTAAGAAGAATCTTGTGGCTGATAGTTGGTTGTGACTGCCAGGTGGCACGGTGTCCTTCATGAGTATATCTGGGTGTTTTAAATTATAAATTGATTATTATATATTTTATTTACATAAATATAATTGGTTATTTATGTTTAGCATTTTCTGGGTCTCCTACATGGTATTGTTATACTCACCACTGCATGGGCTCTTCCCGTATGTGTTGTGTCTTATGAAAATGAAGACCCTTTTGATGGTGTCCTCGGTGGATATAGAGTAGGTGGAGTATAGCTTGATATTGAATGAATGAGTTGTTTTAGGTGATTTCATTTAATCATAGTCTTATACATTGTAGTAGGTTATACTATTTATAGTTTTTTGTTGGGATTTTATTTGGTCTCTTTTTCACTTCTAGTACTTTACTATCATACTCTGTTATGGGATCTTAGATGTATGCATGCCTTGGTTTCTATTGTTTTACATTTTATCATTGTGTGGGAATGAAGATTTGTTCATATGTACATGTACTTTAGTCTAATTATTTCCATTTTTGGGATATTCCTACTTGGATATGGTTGTTAGAACCTATAATATTGGAGCTAGGCTTGGGATAGTCACAGGTTGGACCTCGGTGGGTCAGGTCGTGACATGATTGTTTCTTAAAAAATGTTCAATTTTATGAAATTAAGAATACTCATCTTTCTAAAAAACTTACCTAAGTTTTGTCTTAAAATTATACTCATTATAGACAAATTTGGATACCTAAATCTTTGATTTCTAATATAGTTATACCCAATAACACATGGGTACCAAAACATCTTCTTTTTTAATTTATTTTTAGAGAAGAATACATCGGGATAAAAATTAAAAAATGGTGCATGAACAATGGGTATACAATACATATAATATGGGAATTTTAAAATTTCCATTAATTATCAAATATTTATGGATGATATGTTACCATTTATGATAATGAAAAAGAGAATATCATTATATTTGGATCTATTATAGATCCAAATTCTATCCTCATCAATACAGTTCTTTATATGGAAGTATTGAAGCATAATCTGATAAGTATCCCTAAACTTTGCAATGATAGTTATTTGGTATATTTTTTCAATAATGCATGTTCTATTTATAAGGATAGATTTTTTAAATTTAAGTAATCTAGAGATGATAATGTCTACAATTTCATCCTTAATTCTTTGTATAGAAAAAATATAAACTATTTGAATACTAACATTAATGAATCGTGGATTTTGAATAGAATAACTATATATTTTAATATTTATTCATCAATAAATTTATTTAATAATAACTTTGTTTCTGATTTTTCTCAACTTAATCTTGATAAAAAGGATCTATGTGATGCATACCAAATGGGAAATCAACAAAAATCTTTGTTCAATTCATTAAAATAGGTTGTTACTTCTAGAAAATTGGAAATTATCCACATAGATTTATTTGGACTACCTAGAATAGCAAGACTTGGTGGTAAATTTTTTTTGGTATTGGTTAATTATTTTTATAGATTTACATGGGTTTAATTTTTAAGGATTAATAGTGAATCTTGTGCTATTTTTATAAAGTCCTGAAAATGATTCAAAATGAAAAATATTACAAATTGTTTCTTTGATAAGTGACCATGGGGGAGAGTTTGAAAACAATGAATTTAATTAAGTTTTTTTCACAACATGGTATTAAACACACATTGTTTTTCCCTAGGACACCTCAACTAAATTCCATTGTTAAAAGGAGGAATAAGACTTCGTAAGAAATTTCTAGAATAATGTTATGTGAATATAACATGCCTAATAATTTTTGGGTGGAAGCTATTAACATAACATGATATGTCATAAAAAAGTTTTAATAATAATTATCCAAAATAAAGCACCCTATAAGTTGTGAAATAATAGAAAACTAAAAGTTAGATACTTCAAAGTTTTTGGATAAAAAGTTTATATCATGAACACCAAGGATAATCTTGAAAATTTCAATACAAATAAAAATTAATTAATCTTTCTTGGACATTCTACTACTTCTAAATATTATATAGTTTTCAATAAAAGATTAAGGATAGTTAAAGAATCAACTCATGTGGAATTCGATGAAAGTGATCATTTTGATCATAAGAGAACACAAATTGATGATATTAGTGATTATTTTTATAACTCAAGTATTGTTACTATTTTCATAAAATAAAAGGATTAATATTTGAAACATGATAAAGAATAAACTAATCCTGAAAGGTTAAAAAATTATGAACCTAATAGTGTTCTACCTAGATAGCCTTGAACCTTAAAGATCCAGCACTTAGAAATTGGTATAGGAAGTATTGATGAAGTATTTATGACTAGAAAGAGTGTTAGAAACATTTCTAAATTCGTTTTATTCTTTTGTAAACTTGAACCTAAAACTATAGAATAATCCTTGAGTGATGAGAGTTGGGTATTAGCTATGTAAGAGGAATTAAACTAGTTCTAGGGGATCAATTTTTAAGAATTAGTTTATAGACCCTCAAATTATTCTATTATAGGTACTAAATGAGTATTTAGGAATAATAAATATGATCATGGGTTAATAATTATAAATAATGAAAATTTAGTGGCTAAGGGATATAATCAAGAAGAAGGAATAGAATATAAAGTAATATTTACTCCTGTATCTAGATTAGAATCCATTTGGATTTTTCTTACTGATGCATCACATACAAATTTTAAATTTTTTCTGATGGATGTAAAATATTATTTTCAAAATGGTTTTCATATAGAGTAAGTTTATATTGAAAAACCTCTTGGTTTTGAAAAATCACTCTTTCCAAATTCTGTTTTAAGTTTACTAAAGCTTTATATTGTCTTAAATAAGCACCTATATTTTCATATAAAAGGATAACTTTATTTATTTTATCAAATAATTTTTGGAAGGATTTTCAAACCCTACTTTGTTTAAGAAAACTTCATCTTTTGATATTTTAATTTTTCAATTCTGTGTTGATGATGTTATTTTTGGTTCAACTAACTATAAAATGTGTAATGAATTTTTAAAAATCATGCAAAAATAATTTTAAATGTGTATTATGTGTGATCTAAATTTCTTTATTGGTTTTAAAATTTTTCAAAAATACTTCAGGAATATACCGAAACAAAGTAAATACATACTTGAATTTATTAATAGATTTGGACTTAAAAATGGTAAGGTTTATACTACTCCTATGAGTTTTAATATTAAAATTGATTTTTATAAATCTTGGAAACCAGTTGACAAAATATTTTAAAGATATTACAAAATAATTTTAAGATAATATTATGAATCAAATTTGAGAGCTTCCAAAATAATTTTATGATATCTAAAAGTAACTATTTATCCTTCCTTATGTTTTCCCCAAACCTTTGGTTTTGATTTAACTTCATATTATGATGCCGGTTTTGGGGGTGTAGAATTGATATTAAAATAAAATCTGGAACATACCACTTCTTAAGAAAATAATTAGTTTCATGGTCTAGTAAGAAGCAACACTTTATTACATTATCAAATGCCAAAGTTGAATATATAGCTACTAGTAGTTGTTGTGCGTAGGTGTTGTAGATTAAGAACACCCTAATAGACTTTGGATTCAATTTTAATCATGTGATAATTAAATTTGATAACATAGGTGGTATCAATATTTCAAATATTTCGATAATCCATTTGAGAACTAAGCATATAGATTTATGGCATCACTTATTTACAGGTCACACTCAAAAAGGTAATATATCTTTTGAATTAATTAATACTGAAAACCAGTTGGTAGATAAATTTATTATTCCTCTTCAAGATGAAAAATTTTATTTCATTTAGAGTTAGTTGGGATTTTTTTAAAATTAAATGAGTTTTCATTCTATTTTACTTAAATTTTGTCTAATGGATATTTTTTTTTAGTTTATTTTAATAGTGACTTCTAGATATTTAATTCATTTACATGTAAGAAATATATTTTTTAAAAATTATCTACGTATTTTATTAAATATTTATTTTAATTCATTCACATTTTAGTTCATGTGATATTTTAGTATCCACTTATTGTTATTATTTTTGTGTTATTGGATCGAACAAACCCCTTTAATTGAGAGACCCCCAGAGTTCATTCTATTTCTCTCATGATCCCAAAATTCTCAATATTTCAAACCCTAATCCTCTAAACTTTCAATTTTTTTTTTCTGTTATGGTAATGCTGAAGATTTTAGATGATAAATCATCTGGTAGTTCAAATAAATATGAAACTTCTATCTATTTTCATCAAGTCTTACCCAGTAAGGCTGTTTACTTAGTTTAGATGAATAATATGAATCTAGTATTGAATAAAGTCTTGATTTTTCAAGGTTGTGAATTCGTTTTTGATGAGATTAAGAAAAAAGTTTTGTTTGAAAACTAGATTTGTGAGTTCTATAGGAATTCCCAATTTAGATTATCTTAGTATGATGATTTGGTTGTTTCAAAGGTAAATTGAAAAAACATTTATATTTATTCTATAGATATTTATGAAACTTTCCACTATCCTTGTAAAGGAAGGTTTCTATTATGTAAATCTTTAGTTTGTGATGATGATGCTAGTCCTGCTGACATTATTAATTCCTTATTTAGCTCAACTCTAATTGAGAATAAATTCCAAAATAACCTAGAACCTGAGTAGATGGTTCCATACAAATTGATTTAGACTATAATTTCTCATAGAGTTGGTGAGTTTGAGAACATCCTCTTTCAAGATATCTTCTTTCTTTAGATCTTTCTAAATGAGGACAAGGTCTACCTATCTAGACACATGATTCAATAAAAGTATCATTGTGGTCACAGGAAAAAAATCTAACAGTTTATCCTTATTGGAGGATCTTAACCATGATGTTTGAAAATATGGAAGTTTATCTCAATGAGCCTGAGGCAATTAAATTCCAAAGAAATCACACTTTACTAGCTAGGATTCTAAATAACATGGAGTTCTATTGGAGTGTTTTTCAAAATAAGTTAGTTGTGAAAAAGAAATGGGAGAAAGTTACTAAAGTATATGGAGAAGGAGAAGAGGTCATTATAGATGCTTCGATGGAGGAGTATAGAGAGCCTATTGTAGTTCCCATACAACCTAATTTTGAGGTGGATAGAACTACTCTACCAAATACTTCTTCTATAACTACTGTAGTAGAAGAATCTATTCTTGAGGAAAAAACTGCTGATATTGATGCTGAGATTAAGGATCCTATTGTTTTAACTACCAATGTTAATATGTTATAAGGTGAGGATACAATGGATGGTTAGTCACATATAGAGACAAAGATTGTTTCTGTTGAAGATGCTAGAAATGCAGAGGCTGTGGTTCAAGTAGAAGGAGTATTTGATGTTCATAGTTGAGCTGTTTATCCTATAGAAAACTTAAGAGAAGATATTTAGGATTATAAGGATGTATTTGATGATATTACTTTGATAAGAAGGAATAGAATAGTCTTAGATAAAAATATTTCCTCTTTTTGGTGATGATAGAGAATAATATGCACCTTCAATAAATATAATAAAGGTAGTTCAGATATCAATGAACATGTTTAAATATTTTCCAATGCTATTTTTTCTAAATTAAATTCTTTGAATGAAGAAATAAATGGTTTGAAATCTAATATTAAATATTCAAGGGATGGATTTCATTCTTTGACATAAATTTAAATTTAAAAATCTATTTTTGAGGATATGAAAGCACAAATGGTTTCCAAATAATATTTTGATGAGTTTAAAGAATTAATGATTTGGTTGAAACCTGTTCACATATGTTCTCTAATTTGAGGACATGAATCTATTAAAATGACCTAAAATAATTTTTATGGGATTTAGATATGCTAAATGAAATATTATATTCTTTATACTGCGATTCACTATCAATAGAATTTTTTCAAGATTTAAAATGGGACTTGATTTCTAAAATTTTGAATTTATATCATAATAGAAAGAATAATATTTAAGAGATTGATATGTATTTTATTGATCTTTTATCTTTTTATCAAATAGGGTTTTTCATCTATAAAGGATACTTTAATAGAGAATACCAAATAAATCTAATGGTTTTGAAGAGATGATAGGTTCTTCTAGATACTAATTTCATGCTTACACTTAGAGGACTGGAGCATATTTTGTAAGATCTTCATGAATTTATTTCAAAATATGGATTATATTTTTAAGATTATAAAAGTGTGAAAGTTAATCCCTATAAAGATTTTACCAAATGGAAAAATATTATTTTCTATAGAGAAAAATCATTTGAACCTGTTTCCAGTGCTTCTCCTATCTTTTTTGAGAATCATTTGGAAACTTTGAAGTCTTTACCGAAAGATCATGTGAATAAAAAAGACATAGGTAGGATGAAATATTTATTTAGAAATTCCCTTGGGCATGGGTATGTAGTCCTATTAGATTTATATAAGGATTAAATTTTAATAAGTTTAGATATGTGTGGGAAATACCTTTTTAAAATGAGGGGCCTAAGAACCCTTGGTCATAATACTATAACTAGATATAATGATGTAAGAGGGAAATTAAGAGAAATTTTTACAAATCTAAGATTGATTATTGAGTTGGAAGTGAAAGATTATAAAGATTATAGTATAGTATCTACCTATGAAATATCTTATAAATTAAAATTTCCTTTTACTCCTATAGTTAATTCCTATAAAAATAGATCCACACAAGTTCAAAAAAAGATCTTATCCATTCCAGTTCATTCAAGAAGAGACAAGGCAACCCTTGAAGCCTTAGGAGATGAACC
Organism: Viscum album; assembly: GCA_963277665.1. Taxonomy (NCBI): domain Eukaryota; kingdom Viridiplantae; phylum Streptophyta; class Magnoliopsida; order Santalales; family Viscaceae; genus Viscum; species Viscum album. The sequence goes on from OY728140.1 coordinate 548,186,694, forward strand.
TCATCTATCTATACAAAAACCTATAGTTTTTAAAAGAGGACCTACTTCACCTCCTTATTCACCCTCTGTAGACCCTAATCCCTAACCTTCCTATAATACTAACTAGAGCCATAATATTTCTTATTTTTTCTCTATTTGTAAATATTTAATTTTTTAGTCTAACTCATTGTATTTTTGATGTTAATAATTTAATATGAGTCATTTTCAATATTCATATACATTTCAACAATGTCTTATCATTGTTTTTCTTTTCAATGTGATATGTATATGTATTATATCTAATTATTTAACTTTATTTTTGATATCATAAAAGGGGAGAGGATATTAGAAAACAAATTTTTTATTATTGAGTATAGATTACAAATATTTGGATTTTTATATGAAAAGTATCTATATTTTATCTAAATATGTCTAAATCTATAAAGTTTTTGTTCAAATATTATGAGTTTTGTTATCATAAAAAGGGGTATATTAATGGAAATACTAATTTTGATCTGACATAACCAAATCTAAACTATGATTTGATGCTAAAAAAACACTTATTTGTTTTATTAATGAATTTTATTAAAGTTTTTAATTTTTTTTATAAATTTATAAGTATTTTTATTATAATTTTATTCTATTTTGGTTGTATAAATTTTTCTAAGGGCTAAGTATTATACTATATATGAAGTATTATAATGGACTGAATAAGTATTACAGTTGAAATATAATCATATGAAATTCCAGTTTTTGGAATTTTTTTTAAGTCTATTATCTTAGGGTAAGTAAAGTAAATATTTTCACTGAAAGGAAAAAGTATTAATTTTTTTTTGTTCTTATAATTTTAATTATTTATAGAGTCTTACAAATAGTGAAATTATTACAATCAGTAGAAGGAAAGTCTTACGAATTCAAAAAATTCATTGTAAATTCACTCAAGGATAATATCTTACACCATAAAAGAAAATTCTTATGAAATCCTATTGGAAGTATTATAAATTAAGTAAGTTTTATCAATTGATAAAGTCTTACGAGAATAATTCAAGTCTCATGAGAATAATAGAATTATTATGAATCTAGATATGTCTCAGGAGCTTAATAATTATTATAATGTATTAGACTTTAAGAAGTAATCCTGCGAAAATGTAGATTTAAAACTTAAATACTTTTTCAAAGGATTATTACCGTTGATGATTTATGGGTGTATATTACTCCTAATTTAATTTTATTTAGGTCTAATATGTTTAAAGAAGATATGAATGAGTTTTTTAAAGATGTTAATTCCAAGGAAGCTAATGATTCTGTGGAAGGCAAACTACTCCAATGTTTGAATAGTTATTGATTTATGAGGAGAGTATTGTGGGATGTCTACATTGAGTTTAGTTTTTTTGAGTGATATATTTATTTTCTTATAAACTAAGTAAAAAATATAACTTTCAAGAACACAAATATGAATATTGATAGAGAAAGAAAAATTAAAGTGCTTGTATACATTTTCATAACCACACACTCTGTTTTTACTAGAATTTATATCACAATTGTAAAAATAAGTTTTCTAGTTTATTTGTTCTTTTAAATATATATCTACAGTAATTTAATTCAATTTAGACATACCTTAAAATTCTAATATTTCTCTAAAGTAACTTTGATCATTAGTTAGTTACATAAATTTACTACTATTCACTAATCAAGAATTCCTTTTCTAAATATTTTATTTTCTACTATAATTTCCCAATACTTATACTAAGTTTAGAATAAATACTATATATAAGTCTTATAAAGGGAGATCCTAATGAAATATATTAGATCCTTTATACCAAGTAGCAGCTACATTAACTCATCTGTATAGTTCCAAGGAAATAGACTAGATTAAAAATCACTAACCTCAGATTGAGTATTGGTTAAGTAGACCAAGGGAGGTTCTTGGATCCCCAAACCACTTTTAAAATTTCCTTTATCCTTCTATATTTATTTATTTATTTTTCACTACATTACTTAACTAAAAAGTAAATTAAAATTTTAATTATTTTTAATAGGGATGTTTTTTAATTGGTGTAAATTCTTGGAACTCAATTCACCCCCCTTTTGATTTATTGTCCAACATTTATAACAACCCGTATATAACCATCCCATATTATGAGTTTAATATAAAATATTTTTAACCTTATTACATTACCATAAACTTTAAGGTTTATATTTTTAGAGAATTAGGAAAACCCATACATTCACATTGGGAACACTATCACATAATGGATTTTTTTTCACAAAAATGGGTTCTTATGTTTACATTCCTATTTTCATCCTTAACACACTTACTTATTTCAAGACAAGTATTAATAATTATAAGTTCAACATTTGTATATTTCCTATAAATCCTCAATATCCATGAAAAACATTTGAAAATATGGAATGGAAAAACAAATCTCATCATGGGATATAAAAATAAATTTAACCCATAATTCATTTTAAAAAAAAACATAAAATCCCATATGAAACTTTTCCTATTTACATAATTAAATTTGAGCTCAAAATAACCGCTTTCTTACTTTTTAAATAAACTTATTTTACAAAATATTTTCATAAAACATTTCATAAGAAATCATAAAAAGAAAAATAATCTTTAATGTTACTTGGGATTTCATAATCATGTCATTCTTTCAATCACCCTTATAACTGAATAATTTACTTGGTTAATTACAAATTCTTTATAGGAGTAACGTATAAATAGTTTACTCCATGTACTTAATAGGAGTAACTTATAAACAGTTAACTCCATCCACTTTATAGGAGTAAATTAGAATCATTTAACTCCATCCACTTCAAAAGAGTAAGTTATAAATAGTTAAATCTATCTACTTCATAGGATTAAATTTTAAATAGTTAACTCTATCCATTTCATAGGATTAAATTATTACTAGTTAACTTTTTCCACATTACCCAATGTATTGAAGGGCTATAACAGATACAAAGTTCATCATAAATATTGTACAAGAACCATAATATGAATGAAATGAATAAAATATTGCATTTACATCATAAAACTCATAAGAATTTTCATTTAATCCAATAAGTAAAAGAACTTTTATTTATCTTATAAAAATGAGAAAAAATATCCTTTTCTTTTGAAAACATTTTAAAAACTAAAAATTCATAGAATAATAGAAGTGAGATATTATTTGAAAACCATATACACTTTTTGAGGAGACTTGATAATGAATAAATACTATGATAGTAGGAAAATGTTGTCATGTGGTAAACATTAAAAAACATTATTTTTTCACTTTTGTAAAGAAAGTAAAAAATAACTCGTATTGAAAAATGTGAAAATATTTCTTTTAATTTCTTTTAAATAAAGTAAAGTATAGATAAAAATGTCTTTAAAAATTCATTTGTTTATAAATAATATAAATTTTTAAACATTTTAAATAACATTAATATGGAGGAAAATGTTTTTTAAAGGAATACTTTAAAACATTTAAAACACGCTTTTAAATAAAAATACCTTACAACTTTAGTAAATTTTGAATCAAAAGAATATTGAAGGAGATAAATGGAAAAATATTAGAAAACCACCTCAATTTTAGTAAAATAATGATAAAATACATCCATATGTAAGTTTATACACCATATAAAATAGAACATATCATGAAAATGACATAAGTCTCAATGAAAGTAATTTGAGATGAGAAATCCCTTACCTTGAGTCCCAACTCACACCAAATTTTTTTACTTTCTTGAATATTAAAATCATATTAGTGATTTAATTTCTTAATAAATTTTTTATTATTCATTAAATTATGCATTAAATTATCATTATTTAGTTACCAAATCTGTTAAGTTCACTTCAGATGTTTTGGGGTCGTTCGGTCCAAAATAACTTTGGAATGTTGACTGTGGTCAAAGGCATCATGGTTCTATCAAATAAAAAATATTAAAAATTTTATAATTATAATTTTTATATATTAAATTTACTTTTAAAACCATTTATGCAAGGAAGTTATAGAAAATTTCATACATCATTTATGGAGGTTGTATTTCACATGTATGCATGAGAGACATTTTAATTTTTCTAATGGATGAAAATGAAATAAATTAAATGTAGGTTTATCATTAAATAATAATAATTATATTATAAATATCATATTTATTCATTAAATTTATATTTATTACAAACCATGTGAGAGAGTAATGATAAACGAATTGTATTGTTTATGAAGGCGGTAGTCCGTACGTACTCACGTGCGACATTTCCATTTTTCAATAGATGGAAGGGAAATAAAATGGATCAAATTATATATTTACATAATCATAATTATATAATTAATATCATAAATATATTTCAAATCCATATATATTACCATCCATGTGAGGAGGTGATGAAAAACGAATTACATCACTTCTTGGATACGGTAGTCCGCAAATACTCACAAAAAAATTTCCATTTTATGTAGGATATCAAAGAGGTAGAAAATTGTTGTTACATAAAAATAATAACATTTTAGTATAGTAAATATACCTATGTAATTATATTATAATGGTTATAATGGTTTGAAGGAGGTATATGAAGAAATAAACTTGAAAGAATTTGTTTAATACTTATACCTCCTACCTGGATATATTTCTTTATTTTACACATTAATCCTTCTAGGGTTGATATTTTTCTGAGAATATGATCTATAAGATGTGGGGAGGATATTTGAAGAGGTATTTAGGCAGATCTTGGTCTATCTAATGTAAGGTCCCAAATACCGGTGTCCCTTTATTTTGTATGTTTTTGGTGTTGGAGGAACTCAGAGGAGGTTCCATGGTGTTTGGAGGGAAGGTAGGGGAGTTTGGATATAAACTATCAACTATAGAGGGTTCTATTACATATAACATTAGGTTTCACCATCAACCTAGTTTACATGGGATAGTCAGGTTGACTGCTTCATAGGGTCCTAAGAAGGGTAGTTTTGGAGCCACTTCCATTTTTGGCATGGCTGCATCGTGGAGGTAGGCTGTAACATAACCCAAATAGGTTTCTATGTTTTGGAGTGAGGTTATAGAGAAGGCATTTGAGTGGATGTAGTGTGGAGAAGAAGACTATGTCATAAGGTCCTCAGGGTGGAAGTTTTTCAATTCTACTAATTTCTATACCCCTACAGTGTAGAGATCGACCGTGACGTAGCCTCCTTTCAGGATTTTAGGGTTCTGTAGTGTGGTGGTATTGGATATTCCACAACCCCTCCTAGGGTAAAAAGAATTTTCACCATGTAAGGATCTATTTTCCTCGGTCATTCCTTTGGCTGGACAATTTGTGTAATGGTTCCTTATCATATGCTATAGTATGCCCCGTGTCATCCCATCATGTGGTATGGTGCAGGTGGATACATCACAATGTAGTGTTTTGAAGGGTGTATATAAATACCAAAACACCCATTCAAAACCATTTTACCCACTAATTACACTTTACCCATATCTACCCAAGATATTTTTTTGAAGTCTTTGAATCCCATTTTGAGAGGGATTAATTCCTGACTTTGTACGTTCAATCCATTGTGATCCAAGGTGAGTTCTTACTCATTTCTTGTAGTTTCTTCCCCTTTCAATCTCATTTAATCTTATTTCTTCTTTATATGTTATGATATTTGATCTATATAATTTTAATGGAGTTTATTTTTATTTTTTGGTGAAGTTTGTCATAACATCCTTAGAGGTATACTGTTTCCTTATAGAAGATGTGATTAGAGATACACATGTTGTTTCCATTCTAATGTAAAGAACATTGATGTATTGAGGTAGGGGATTCATTGATTCTATTTTATACTACATGTAATCATAAATTGATCATTCATTATCCTTTTTGATGATGGCATAATTATCAATATAAAGATTAAACTGGATTAATTAAAGAATCATTTTATATTTATCGATTGCATGTTGTTGTCTTCCACCATGATAAAAATTTTCCTCTTGATTTTATAGATATAATTTTATCTATTTATTATTTATTTAGAATGTTGGTAATTCTTGGTTTAGATTTTTTAATTTTATGAAATTAGTTAAAGAACATAAATACGGTAATAATTTGGTTAGATAAATAGTTAAATGTAAAGAGGCATGTATAGTGAATCTTCAAATTCTTATAATTATATAGAAATCAAATTTTTTCTTAATTAATGTTCTAATTTATTTTTTTTCTTCTATATTCCAATGGAATTATCTAAATAATTTAAATATATAATGTTTTTTTGGATATTAATAAAATCCATGTTAAATGATAATTATTATTCTCTTTGTTTGATGAAACTATAATTAATACAAGGAAGAATGATAAAATGATTTAATAGCTTGCAATACCTAATTACTCAGGTTACCTATAGGCATAACCTGTAATAAATAAATTGATTAATTCAAGATGGAATGAAACTATTTTTTTGATAAATATAATGTTTGGGGATGAGTGATACCATTTTATTATAAAGGTTAAATACTTTTTTTGGGTTTGAGTGAGCTTGTTTTCATGTGAAGGCTAAATGCATTATTTTTAGTGACTAGTTTCCCTATTGACCTTATTGGTTTTTTTTATTCCTTTCGTATTGCTTTGGATGTGGGGATTGATATACGATGTGATTGGAGCATAGGATGGATGATGAGATATGGGTGGGGAGGCTTGGGATTGTGGTTACAGTTGATGCCTTTGACGACGAGATGTATGGTGATATGCATGAGGGTTTCAGGGATGGTACCCGAGTTAATGGAACAGGTTGAAGATAGACTTAACCATTTTTGTGCTTAAGATGGATACTTTTTTGATGAATTTTTTTAATGGTTGGATGAATGAGTTTCTTGTTTATATTCATTCTTTTCCCCACCACTTGAGGTAGTTGGAAGTGATTGGTTGTGAATCTCTTTAATGGTAGATTATGATGTTTCTCAGAGTACCTAGAATTATGGAATGGTAATAATGATTAATTAATTGTCTTAATCCATGGGGTTGGTGTTTGTTGGAATGCAATGTTATTACTCTTTAAAAACCAATGACTCAGATTGGATTATGCCTAGAGGCCATGGAATTTACTCTGATGGTTAATGTAATGTAATTTATAATAATATTAATTAATCATAAATTAATTAATTAACATACACCGTAATATTAAAAATGAAATAAGTAATTTATTATAGGTTTCTTCAATGATTGTTTTCTTATAGGATATCAAGTCCCTAGTAGTGGGAATAGGGTGTTCGAGTGGCGATAACTGCAGTTGAGCTTTGGACTAATTTATTTCCCATAGTATGGTTGTGATCTATATTATATCTTATATGTTTTTTGATTTCATACGCTACCCCACCCATGTCAATAGGGTGACCTACACCTAGATGAATATGGGAGGGTGTTTTCCCCAATGTCTTGGTGGTGTGTATGGATGGATAACTACCCTATTTGGCCCAAATCTCTTCTCTTGATATTATAATACACTAGTATGCATGAAGGTTATATTTACCCACATATTTTTGTTTAGGGATGTAATGGATTGTGTTTATTTCACACACATGTATCTCTAGATATAGTATCCAAAGGACTAATTTAGTTATTAAATGTATGACTGTGATGGCTATAGGTCTATTACATGAAGTATGGGCTGTGATGGATTGGGGTATAATACCTGATGTATAATCCATTCCATACGTGATGTGGTGTCTCCCAGAAACTACTTTTTACTATATAGAGATTTGTAAGGGATGATGAGATGATGTGATGCATGAGATGCATGTTATGATACTTGATCCCAGGTGTCTTTGAGCTAACTTCTTTGGGAGAGAGGTAGCTCAAGACGTACGTTATTAGGGAAGGGTGGAAAATTAGTGGGGTACTAATAGTGGGGTACCCTTGTTTTATTACGTTAATATATGATCCCTTGCATGAATTACTTGCTGAGAGTTATCTATGGTGAGGCTGGGAACTTAGTATACCTATTTAGGTGATGAGTTAGTTTAACTTATTGGTCACTGGGATTTACTGTTCTTTCTTTATCTTTTTCATGAGAGGATCTAGGGAGGATCCTACTGAGTATACCTATTATTATAACCCTATATATATAAACTATTTTTAGTTCAATAAGAGTAGGTTAGAGATCAGGTTGGATTTTTCTAGCTTGTTATTTTGTAGGAGTTGTTTGGGTTTGATAGTCGCTGCTGAGTTTACCTTCTTTTGGGTACTTTTAGTTTTCCTTTCCAATTTATTTAGTTTTGTATGATATTACATGTATGTTCTTGGATTTTCATTTACAATATCTAAGTAAGAGTTGGTTGGTGTTCTATCATATCTCTCTTCCTCATATTTCTCTTAGACAACAATTCTTCCCATTTGTTTGTATAATATACCATTGGTACTTGTCACCAAACCTTGGCCTATTCGAGGAGGGATTCAAGTGTTCACCATCTCCCTCCTCTCATCATTATCCCAAGAGGGGTACTCTTTGGGGGGGGGGGGGAGGGAGGGAGTCATGATAGAGTGTTATTAAAGGTTCAGGTTAAGGAATATAATGAAGTTTGGGGTTAGGCATAGGTGAGGACTATATGGGTTTATAGGTAAAGAATGTAATCTAAATTTAGTAATAAATATAAACAAGGGAGACTAGATGATAGATGAGTATTTAGTCCCCTATGTGATCTGATTCATGAACCTTTAAGTTTACCAATCCTACTAAACAAAGTGATATTATTTTAAGGTTAGAGACTTAGGAAAGGATCGTGCATCATTATTCTTTGTGCCCCCTTGTTTGAAATGGATATACATTAGGATTAAGAAAACCTTAAATAAGTAAAGTAAATTATAAATAAATCTTAAATTTTCAATATTCCAGGTTTAGGAGAATCTAAACATTTTTAATTTTGTAGGTATGGGTCCAGGTCAATGTCCCCATCAAGTTCACATTGAGGATGTTCAACAAGATGTTCCAGTAGATTGATATAGATTAAAGGGTGATGAAAAAAACACTTATAGGAAGAAACTCCAAGATTTTTAATGATAGAGTCTACATAATCATGAGGGATCTGTTTTGGACCCAGCAACAGAAGTATCATTAAAGGTAAATGATATGGATTTCAGTTCAATCCATGCATGAAATGAGAAATGAGTTTCATTGGCTGTGATAATTCTGCGTGTAGTAGTGAGGTAGTGGTGGATCTTATTATTTTGGGATTGTGAGGATTTGGAGGTCTCATGGGAGAAATTTAGAGACTAGTTTCAAGCGGAGTTTCTTTCCTTAACTAAAAAGTCTATAAATCACCCAGAGTTTCTTACCCTTCAATAGGGGAGTTATAATGTGTGGAGTTTGGGGCCCATTTTATGACCCTTATTTGATATTATTCAGATCTATTACTAGATTTAGAGTCCATGGTGAGACATTTTGATGAGGATTTACATCCACAGATCCATCTCTAGGTCACCCCATTCATGTTATCGACATACCTCAAGGTACTGGTAAGATAAGAGTTTATTGAGAGGAAACTGGATAAAAATAGGACGTCATAAGAGGATATTTGGGAATATTCTTCACAAAGTAGAGATATGGTATGGGGTTCCTAGTTTACAGGATATAAGAAATTTTATCCAGCTGGGGGTAGGTCTCAACCATCATCTTCTTGTTTCTCAAGGGGTGGAATCTATCTAGCCTATACTAAGGGATCGTATGTATGTTTTTATCATGGAGGCCGAGGTCATCAATAGATAGGGTACCCGAACTTTCTGAGTTGGAAGTGTGTTCCAGGTGTTCCACTTTATGTTCATATGATGAGGAAGTTTCAACTATGGTGGAAGAATCAGGATACATTAGCTCAGGATCAGTAGAGAGGAGACATGGAAAGCAGAGGATAAGAACAAGATGCTTCTCATCCCCAGAGTGCATTACGCAGCCATGGAGGTGATCATCATCTGGGTTAGAGAGGCTATGGAGTAGTACTTGTTTTTCTTCATGCCCTGTTGTTTCCAGTGTCTAAAAATCCATACATCGTTCGAGGTAACCTTTGCTTATTTTCTACTTGGGTGCATGCTTTGTATGATTAGAGCGAGAAACAATCATTCATATCACCTGACCTAGTCCATGATTTGTAACTTGAGGTAGAGAGTCTTCCTGTTCCATTATCATTGACTATTCTAGTTGGTGGACAAGATTATCTGTATGAAGAATGTAGAGATTGTGATCTAGTGGCAGGGAACACTTCTCTTTGGTAGAATTACTATGTTTATAGACATATACCTATGATATCATCATCATCATGGGTAGAATGTATCCAGTGTAGGATATTTTGGATTTCTTAAGGATTTCGGTTATGTTCTATAATGGTTAATGAGATCTAGTAGTGTTATTTAGTGAGTAGGAACCACAGATGGTTCAGAGGTGAGTTTCTTCTTTATCTTCATTGATTGAAAAAATAATGCAGAGTTCATTGGAGGCTCAACCATTGTTGTTTCCCAAGGTTTTGGAAGAGTAACTTGATGGGTTTTCTAAGTCGGTTGGGACACTACCCCTTAATGAGATATCGAGTTTAGGATAGATATATAACTGAGTGATTCTTTGATCTCGATGTCTCCATATAGTATGATGACTTGTGAGTTGCGATAGATATGAGTACTGCTCGATGATCTGTTGTAGTAGGGTTTTATTCAGATTAGTTTTCACCTTGGGATGAACCCATTTTGTATATAAAGAAGGCTGATGATAGTTTTTATCTCTATATTTATTATCATCACTTGATCCAAGTGAAAGTGAAGAATGGTTATCCTCTTCTATAGATTAAATATTTATTTGATCAGTTGAAAAGAGAAAGTCAGTTCTTGAAGATCGATATGTGGATAGAGTATCATTAGATGTGGGTAAAGGATGAGGATATTTTGAAGACCTATTTCCGATGTTGTCCTGGGAATTACAAGTTTATTATGACTTCATTTTTTGTGATGAATTATCTATCCAAGTTAATGGGATTTGATGATAGTAGTGTTCAGGGAGATCTTGGATCAGTTCATGGTGGGTTTTATTGATGAAATCCTTATGTAATCCAAATATGAGAAAGAGCACACAACATATATGCATTCCATTTTGAGAGTTCTTATTAATCATCAGCTATTTAGGAAGTTTTTGAATTGTGAGTTATGGGTTTGTGACATTCATTTATTAGGGCATTCCTTGTACCAACAAGGAGTAGATATAGATCCTTCAATGATCGAAGTAGTCATTTCTTAGGAAGACCCCAAGACTATTATAGAGGTGTATAGTTTATTTTGTATTGGATGCTATTATAGGATTTTTATAGATGATTTCTCTTGATTTATGAATCCTCTGATATCCTTGACTAGAAATGATCAACCGTTCTTGTATACTGATAAGTGTAAGGTGTATTTCAATTATTTTAAAGAGAATTTGGACAACACTCCAATACTTTGTTTTCCAACAAAGAGAGTTCAGTTCAAGGTTACTGTTAGCTTCACATCTTGGGTTAGGATGTAATCTATTATAGTAGAGATCTGTTGTTTCTTATAGGTATTGGTAGTTACTTACCCATGAAAATAATTATTCCACCCACTATCTTCAGTTAAAGGTAGTTGTGTTTTACTTGAAGTTGTGGTTAAATTACCTCATAGATATAAATTTTTTTGTTTTTACCAATCATAATTCCATAAGATATGTCTTATCATAACATGAATTGAACTTGGGATAGTGGAGGTGGATGAAATTTTTATAAGTTTACTACTTTGAGATTTCATATACACTAGTAAAGGGTAATTTTGTAGTGGATGTGCTAAGAAGGAAGTAACATAATGATGTCGTTCATGAATATGAAGATTCTTGGAGAGTGATGAAATATCTCTTAGTAATGAATATTAACATGGGAGAGGTTGGAGGTAGTGTTTGTCTTTTTAGATGATAGTACAATCATATTTGGTGTAGAATGTGGAGGAATATCATCCAAGGGGTTTGAAGTTGGAGGTTTGGAGAGACCAGGTTTTATTTGGTGATGCTTCTGATGGTTGATCTAAGGATGAGTATCATTGGGTGTTGTTTCAAGGAAGGCCTTTTAACCCTTTGGTGACATGAGATATGGTTCTTTGATAGTTCCATAACTCACCCTTAGTGGTATATCCTGGAATGAAAAGAATGTATCCAGCTCTAAGAGGGAAATTTTTCTAGCTTGGGTTGAGGCATATAGTTGTAGAGTTTATGTCTTTATGTTTTTTCTACTAGAAGATGAATGTTGAGCACCGTGTTCCTAGTGGTTTAATCTAGCTATTATATGTTCCTTAGTGAAAGTGGGATGACATCTCAATGTACTTCTTTACTGATTTTCCTTCATCTCCAGTAGGATTTGATTCTATATGGGTGATAATGGAACATTTTATGAAATCATCCCACTTAATAGTGGTTAAGGAGTCGAGATTAGTGGAGGGTTTTTCAAGGTAGTACCTGAAGGAGGTGGTGAGGCTCCATGGAGTATCGAGGATGATTATCTATGAATATGACCCTCTTTTTACCTTCAAGGTATGGAGAGGTCTCCAATGTGATTTTTTATCTTATTCATGCCTTAAAACTACTTCTCATCCACATAAAAATGGTCATAATGAGCAGATTATCCAGACTCATGAAGACATGTTGCATTCTTATATCCTAGATTTTGAGGGTTATTGGATGAGGCACCTATTTTTGGTTGAATTTTCTTATAATAATAGTTTTCACTCCACTATTGGTATGAAACCGTTTGAATATTTTTATATCTGAACTTTCTATTCTCTATTATGTTTGAATGGGGTCAGAGAGTTAGTAATTATAAGGACATAGTGAAAAACACGAAAGAGATGGTGAAAGTAATTTATGAGAAGATGAAGGAATCATAGGATCATTATAATACCTATGTAGATTATATGAGGAGACCTATGGAATTTGATATTGGAGATCATGTGTTCTTGAAGGTTAATCCTAATCATGGGAAGTGAATCTTTGGTCACAGGATTAAGCTTTCTCTATAGTTTTTTGTGCCTTTAAAGGTGTTGGATTATATTGGAGTCATTGCATATCAAATAGAACTTCCCCCACAGATGATATAGATGCATATTTATTTCATTTAACTTATCTCTACTATTACCTTCATGATAATTCTTCTGTCATTGATTATAGTGAGATTAACATTGATGATGATGCGACCTTCAAGGAGTATCTTGCGGAGATCTAGAACCACCTGGGGAAAGTGTTTTGTGGACATGATGTTACCTTAGTTAATATCTTATAGAAACATGGTGGAATAGAGGTGAGTTCCTGGGAATGTGATTCATAGATACACACTTAATACCCTAAGCTATTTTATCTCTTCACTTGTTTTATTTATTTTTTTGTGGATGTTTAACTTTTCTTGTTTATGAGATGGTTTCCTCTTGTTTATTATTCAGTAAACTTACTATTGTTTGATAGGTATCTCCCCTAGGAGAGTGTTTAGGAGTTGTTTATTAGTATTTTATGGTTTTTCACCTTTTTTCCTCTGAGTGAGGTAGTTTATCTCCTATTTTGGTGAGACTCCTAAGAGGTATCTTGCTTGGTGGTTGTTTAGAAAACCCTTTATATTTCTTTATCTTTAGGGTTGGTTTTGGATTATTACAAATGATAATGGTTTAAGAGGAATATGATACAAGGGACCATATCTTTGTATCCCTTTTATTTGTGAGTTTTAGATGTTGGAGGTACCCATAGGAGGTTCCAAGGTGTTTGGAGGGAAGACATGGGAGTTATTCTATAAAATCTCAACTGTATATGATTCTATACTGTGGATCCTTAGGCTGTGCCATTATCCTGGTCACAGTAGTGCAGTGTGTTTAGGTACAAATTAGGGTCCTGGGAATGGGATTTTGGATTAATTTTCATTTTTGGAATGGATATACCATTGAGGTAAGCTGTGGTATATCCCAGTTAGTTATTTTATTCCATGGAGTGAGGCCATCATGTAGGCCTTTGAGTGACTGCAGCATGGAGTGGAAGATTGCAGTACAAGGGCCTTGAGGTTAAATTTGGTTGGTTATTCCAATCCCTAAAACCCTGTGGAATGGAATTGACTATGACATAGTCTCATTTCAGGATTGAAGGGTTCTGTGACATGGTGGCATTAGCTACATCGTATACCATCCTTAAGTAAATAAGATCTACTCCATGTAAGGAATTGTGTTCCTCAGAAGAACCATTGATTGGGTAGGATATGGTATGGTACCTAGTAATATGACATAGTATGTCCTTTTTCAAGCCATCCTATGGTGCGGTGTAGGGGGCTGCACCATGGTGTGGTGATTTTCAGGGTGTATATAAATACACAAACACGCATCCAAACCAAATTTTCTCCCACTCCTTCCTATTGACCCCTAGGCACCCAAGAGAGTTTTTCAAAGGATTTGAATCCCCTTTCGTAAGGGATTAATCCCTAAATTCTTGTGTTCAATCTATTCTGATCTGAGATGAGTTCTTACTCATTTCTTTTTGTTTCTTTTCCTTTCTTTCTCATTTCCTCATATATATTCTTTCCATGTTATTGTGTTTGATATCCATTATTCTATTGGAGTTTCTTTTGTTGTTGTTGGTGTGATTGTTGCATAACATCCTTGGAGGGATACATTTTTCTTGTGGGAGAGGTGATCTAATATTAGAGTGTTGTTTCCATTCTTATGTGAATAACGTTGATGTCTTGAGATAGGGGGTTAATTTATTCTCATTTATTTTACATGAAATCATAAATCAATTATGCATTATCCCTTTGGATGGTAGTGGAATTAACCTAATTAAAAATTAAATTAGATTAATAAAAGAATTAGTTTATATTTATAGATATCATGTTGTTGTCTTCCACCATGATAATGATTTGGCTCTTGATTTACTTGATAATGTATTATCTATGTATGATTTTTAGCATGTTGGTAATGTTTGGTATAACATGTATAATTTTATGAAATTGGTTAAATATAATAAAGGTGGCAATAATTTATTTAGATAAAGAGTTAAATGTAAAGAGAAATGTATAATGAATCTTTAGACCCTGTTAATTTAATGGAAATAAAATTGATTCTTAATGCATGTTTTAATTTAATTTTTTCTTCCATGTTCCAATGGAATTGGCTAAGGAATATAAATCTGTATTTATTTTAGTGGATAATAATAAATGACATGTTTAATGAGAATTATTCTTCTCTCAGTTTGATGAAACTATAATCGATATTAGGAAGTACGTTTAAATGATTTAATATCTTGTAATAACAGATTCCCTAGGTTACCCATATTTGTAACCAGTAATAAATGAATTATTTAATTCAATATTGAATAAAACTAGTTATTTAATAAAGATAAAGTTTGGGACTGAGTGATCCTGTATGATTATGAAGGTTAAATACCTTGTGTTTGGGGTCAAGTGATCCTATTTTCATGTGAAGGCTAAATGACTTATTTTTAGGGCCTAGTTTCCCTATTGACCTTGTTGTTTGTTTTTTGACTTTTATATTTATCTGGATGTGAGCCTTGCTATGTGATGTGATAAGAGCCGAAGATGGATGATGAGATATGTGAGGGGAGGCTTGGTTTTGTGGTATTAGTTGATGCCTGTGACAGTGAGATTCATGGTGATATTTACAAGGGTTTTAGGGATGGAACTAGTGTTGATGGAATGGGTTGAAGTTGGGTTATTCATTATTGTGATTAAGATGGATTCTTAGTTGATGAATCTATTTAGTGTAGGGATGTACGAGTTTCTTGCGTATCTTCATTCATTTCCCCACTGCTTGAGAAAGATGGAAGTGCTTTGTTATGAATCTTTTTGATGACATATTTGGATGTTTCGTAGAGTACCTAGAATTATGGAATAATAATAATGATTAATTAAATATCTTAACTCATGGGGTTAGTGTTTACTGAAATGCAATATCGTTACTATTGAGAAACTGTGGGCTCAGTTTAGAATATGCCTGGAGGGAATGGACTTCACTCTGATGGTTAATGTAACATAATTCAGAATAATGTTAATTAATGGTTAATGAATTAATTAACATGAACTATAATGTTAAAAAATGAAATAATTAATTTAATGCAATCTTCATAAATGCTCGTGTGCTTATAGGATATCAAGTCCCTAACAGTGGAAACTAGGTGTCTGAGTGAAGATAACTACAGTTGATCTTAGGAATAAGTTATTTCCTATAGTGTGGTTATGAGCTATATTATACCCTGTATGTTTTCTGATTTCATATGCTACACCACCCATGTTGGTTGGGAGACCGACACCCAGAGGAATCTGGGAGGGAGTTTTCCCTAACATCATGGTGGTGAGGATAGATGGTTGACTGCCCCCTTTGACCACACTCTCTTCTCTTGGTAGTATTATGTGATGGTATTCATGGTGGTTAGCTTTCCCAATATATGTTTGTAGAGGTATGTAATGGATTGTGGTTATTTCACACACATGAATCTTCATATATAGTATCCAAAGGACTGCTATTGGTATGACATGTATGGTTCATGATGGATTGAGTTATATTACATGGTGTATGGGTTGAGATGGATTAAGGTATGATACCCAATATATAATACACACCATAGGACATGTGGTGGATCCAAAAAACTAATTTGTTTCTATATGTATATATGGATTGAATGATGAGATGATGTGATTAATGATATGTATATTGTGATACTTGAACCCATGTGTCTTTGGGATGGATTTTTTTATAAAGAGATAGATCAAGTTGTACGACATTAGGGAAAAGTGGTATACCAGTGGGGAAGTGGTGCTGGGGTACCCTTGTTTTTTTATTATAATATATTATCCCTTTTATGTATTACTTGGTGAGATTTATCCATGGTGATGCTGAGAACTTAGTATAATATTTAGGGTACATGTTAGTTTCAGTTGTTGTTCACTAGGATTTAGTATGCTTTCTTTATATTTTTCACAAAAGTATTCTAGGAGAATCCATCTGAGTATACCTATTATTCTTACGTGATGTATATATATATATATTTAGGTCATCAAAATCAAGTTATAGATTAGGCTAGATTTTACTAGATCGTGTTTTTATAGGATCTGTTTGGGATTTGTGGTCACTACTGAGTTTACCTTATTTTGGGTAATTGTAGTTTCTTTTAAAGTATCTTTAGTCTTATAAGAAATTACATGCATGTACTTGAGTTTTAATTTACTATATCTGAGTCAGAGTTTATTTTTTTTCTGTCTTATCTCTCTCTTCAACATGTTTCTCTTTGAGGGTAATGCCTCACATTTGTTTATATGATATAACATCAATGATTTTCGCCAACCCATGGCCTATTGGAGGAGACATTCACCATGTCCCAAATCTCCTAACCAGTCTAGGAGGGGTAATATAGGGGTAGGGGGTCATAAAGATATCAATTTTTGTGAATAAGTGAGAAGAGAACTTTCCCTTTTATAAGCATGAGGAGTGGCACCCTTATAAATATTAAGAGCTTTAAAATATATCAAATGACTTTCACATGGAAATTGGTTCCAATTTAGTAAAATTTTGAATATATGACAAGTTAAGGTTGAAATAAATTCAAAAATAAAATTTATACATGTTTTATAAATATTTGAAGCCATATCTTTTAGATCAACCCCCTATTTAACCCTTTTAACCTTTACTGTGATGACAAACTTTTACTGTAACAACTATTAATTATGAATAAAAATAAAAATTAACTCATAAAGAAATTAAAACATGATGATAAAAAATATGGAATCCATTTTCTAATATTAAACTTATATCATTGGTAAAAATTATTTTTAATATAAGTTCTTAAAACACAATGAAAACCTATTTTTAGAATAATGCCCTTTTTAAGCATAAAAATGATTTTACACAAAAATAAAGTATAATGTTGATTCATATAAAATTAATTTGATTATTTTTAATAAAAGGATACTTATTTTAATTTAAAACCATACCAAAAATTAAGGTAACCTTGTGAATAATTGATTAAAAGAGAAGAACTAAAAATAGTTTTTATTTGAATAATAACATTACATAAATTTCTAAAATGTCAAAAATAGATTTATAAGTTTAAATTTATATATTTAATTACATTATATTACTTATTAAATATATATTAGGTCTATAAATAAGTTTTTATAAAATTTCAATTCATTTGTTTATCATTATAATTTCATAAAAGTGACAGTATTTGTAAAATCGTTATTTTTCACTTTTCACCAAAAAATCATCCTTTTTAGAAAAATACCAAAAATTCACCCTAATTTAATTTCGACATGATTAATTAAAAAATTAATCTCACTTCATCAAATTAAAATTCACAAATTCATAAATTTATCTTTTAAATGAAATTATAAAATATAAAGAAAACTCACTTTTATAGAAAAATGTTGCTTTTAAACATTAAGTGTTCTTGAACTTATTTTATATTATTTACCAATGAGTGTTAATTTCTTTCACACTGTATATTCATAATGTAATGATTTTTACCTTATATTTTAATAATTTATTATTTACTTTAGTTATATTTTTCATGTAATATATTCTATCAAATATAGTATTATTTAAAATAAGATAAAATTTAAAATATTAGGGTGTTATAGTTGTGTTGGGACAATACTTTGTATTAGAGTAGTGATTTTATAGTTCTTAAATTTTACCAGTTGAAGTTAAAATATCAATTTATTGTTGTAACAATGGATGATATGAGAGAAGGAATGTCCATGGTTAGATCACGTTATTTCAATGGAGAGAATTATGGATGATGGAAACCCATAATGGTAATCTATTCAAGAATCTCAGTTTAAAAGTCTATATAATGGTTGTTAATCCTTAAGAGATTCATACTATATAAATAGAGCTATATAGTGTCTAAAAAGATGATGAATATGATCTAAATTCTAAATCCATGAATGGTACATTTTTTGTTTAAGTATTAATGAGTTTTAATAGAGTTTCACAATGTTATACAATGCATGATATGTGGGAGACCATATATGTTGCTTATGAAGGAACAAATTATATCATACAAATCATGTATAAAACAACCAAACTTAAACTTTACCCCTTCAAGATGATTAATGGTGAAATTATTACTCATATGAATTAAAGTCTCACAAAGATTTTAAATATCATTGTGTTTTGAAAAAAAACATGGAGAAATGAATGATCAATTATTTTTAGAAGAAGATTAAAAGGGAGAAAACATGGGAAGAAAAAGATCACAAGATAGGGAAATTTACTTGGTTTGGTAAATGATCCCTACATCCATGAAGAGGAATAAATTTCATTATGTTCAGGATCATAATTGCAGGGTGAATATCAGAGTTTCACACACACACACATGGAATACTAGCTTGAACGTGCTTATAAATAAATATAGTTATATAGTAACCTATATTGCTATAGTTCCACTAACCACATAGTATGTCCACTATGCTATAGTAACTAGTGGATGGATGTCTGTGGATATATAGTGACCCATTAGTTTTTCCAGTCACATGCTTCTATGATACCATGTCAAAGTCCACACCACTATAGTGACCCATTTGTGTCTCCAATCAGTAATACTACAGTGAGTTGAAATTTATAAAAATCCCAAAAAATTTGGGCCAGGGGCCTTTCCCCCTGGACCCCTAAGTAAGGGAATGCTGCCCTATTTAACCCATAGTGACTGCACCTCAATGGTCAAATCATGAGAGTTGTGGTCTGGTATATAGTCTGGTCCACTAGTGGTTGTACAAACTTCATATAAATTATTGGGCTACACTATTCCAACTCATTATTTCTTTGGGAACTGGTGTCACCGAACTAAATCATTCATAAAAAGTTCGTAGATTCCTACCTTAAAAATGGAATATAATTTCAGAAACTATTAGTAAGTCCAATCATGTAATGGATTTTGAAATGAAATATCTAATTAGAATCCTTATATTATATGAGGCTGAAATAAAATTTGAATATGAAGATGACATGTAGGTAAAAAATAGAATGTTTCTATTAAATATTCTAATTCAAAATATGAAAACTAAATCTAAAGATATTTTATTTCCAGACTCATCTATTGAAAAAGATTCTAGTAGTTTTAATTCAAGTGATAAACTTGATCAGATAAATAGGAAGTTTAATAATATGTATAAGAAAATAAGTTTCAAGATGTATTTTAATAAGTACAAAATTCTTGAGGGTGATGAAAAAGAATGTAGATGTTATAAATGTAATTTTTTTAGCATTTCAATCCAGATTGTTCATAGTTTAATGAATAAAATAAATCTAATATTTTTTAAAGAAAATTGGATTTCAAGAATAAGGGTGAAAATTATATGAAATCCACATGGATTTCATCTAAAGACTCAATTACCTATTCATATTTTGATTTCAAATATGAACATTCAAATTAGAAATCTAATATGTACTTTATATCTCAAATGGAGGAGGTTCAATCATTTTACCCTTCTTGTTATGAATTTTAATGAAAAACTTTTACTTTTAAGAACTAAATGAATATCATTCCATGTTAGAAGATAAATATGATTCACTTAATAAAAATCATAAAACACTTAAAAAGTATTATGATTATACTATTTGTGAAAAATCAGTTTTATCTAATCAACTTTTAGAATTAAAATATGAATTAGATAAATCCATTTCAACTTGTTATATACATGATACAAAAAATTAAGAAATTATTACTGGATGTGGAATCCCTAAAAATTATAATAGTATTTTTAATAAGGGGTAAGATTACCTTAATAAAATAATTGGAAAAATAATAAAACAATGGTAAACTTAGGATATGTAGTAATGGAGAAAAACAATTGTAGAGAAATTTCTTTGTGATTAATGTTATATAAAAAAGTATTTCCACTATGACCTATTTTCATTATGGAATTAATTTATACTATACTAATGATAGTTTCTTAAAAGAACTCAATTTTTTGGAAATAATAATGCTTATATTTATAAAAACTAATCTTACATCAAGGCTGGAAATGTTTCTCATCGTAGATTGATTTAGATACCGAAATATTTGATTACTAACATAACTGGTCCCAAGAGAATATGGGTACCAAAACATCATATTATTTAATTTATTTTTTTATGGATGAATACATTGAGACAACTATCATGACCCATCCCTCAGGGCTCGTGTCTTGACTACTCTAAGCCCGCCTTCCATAGGCAAGGGGCCGACGACTAGCACCGAAAAGGCGTATCCCTATAACAGGAAGGCATTGAATTTAAACCTGTACAAACACACGATCCAAGAACACAACAAGAAGAAACAATGATTTAAAATGATTTAGTGAAAAGTGTACTGAAAGTAAAGGGGCCAGAATACAAGCCCAACTGAAAAGTACGAGTACAACTAAAAAGAGAAAACAACTCCTGGATCATCCACGGAGGATCCTACCTAAAGGGTAGGTACATCTCTCGATCAGTAATCACTGCATCCCATCATGTAAAATCATCCACCTTTGAGCACCGTCCAGTCCTGGCTCCCTCAGCCTCGATCAAAATTTTCCATCATCTGCACAAGACATAGCAAGGTGCGGGCGTAGCCCATGCAAGGGTGAGTATAACGATACTCAGTAGGGACCCCGAGACCCCCAAAGGTCTTACAGAGTTACACAAAGGAAAAAACACAAATCAATACCTCAATCACAAAGCATGAAGTAGTCATCAAATATACTTAGTTATATTCCCATACATATACCTAATTTATCAAAATATACTCGTCTCATTCATCAGGAAAACTTAAGGCTCCAAATTTTAAGCTATTTTCACAACTGATACACAAAAGAAGAATAACACAAAGGTTACACCATGATGGTAACACCAAAAAAGTAAAAGTACGACAAAGGTAACACCAAGAAGGGAACACCATGAAGGTAAAAGTACCACAAAGGTAACACCACGAAGGCAACGCCACGAAGGTGAAAGTATCACAAAGGAAACACCATGAAGGTAGCACCACAAAGGTGAAAGTACCACAAAGGTAACACCATGAACGTAGAACCATGAAGGTGAATTTACCACAAAGGTAAAACCAAGAAGGTAACACCATTAAGGTGAAATTACCACAAAGGTAAATACTCAGCTTACACTAGGTATAAGTAAAACACAGAAGTATAGATGATTATTCGAGAAGCTAGATCATCTTATTCTGTCAAGAGGCACTTCTACTATCCATATAGAGTATAAACCACACACGATCGATAGTTACTAACCCCCACTAACCCACATAGGATTTAACCCACACAAGATCAGTATGCGCTGACCCACACCGGATCACTGAGAGCTAACCCACGTAGGATCTGACCCACACAGGATCGGTAAGTGTTGACCCACACAAGATCGCTCGGTACTAAACTCCGTATGATCTATCTAGAACCTTATCCTCACTGCTAGACACTGGATTCCCACTCAAATCATTCTTGATCCTGGTAGGATCTACTCCTCAAGCCATCGGTCGTACCTCAACCACCACAAATCTCCAAGAATAAGTATCCCAAAGGACAGCCATGTCATAAGGGTTCCAACGCAATAAACGACGCATCAATCAGATGCCTGATCTGTGACTTATAATCATTTTAGTTCTGATGTAACACCCCAAGCATTCATGGTACGTTTCCTTTTGAATAATGCAATAGCTTGCATTGTACGCAACTTCGAGATTCTAACACACTGCGACCAATCAAAGTAGCCGTTATGAATAGTAATACCCAAATTTTGAAATTTTATAAATTTTATCTCTCAAAATGGACTTCATTTTTGGATTCTGAATATCAAAAATAGCATAAGGTGAAATTTTGGTACTTTTCGGATAACTTTTATATTTTGATGAATAGTGAAAATTACTAAATTTTAATTTAAAAAAACTTTTTTAATCGAAATAATTAATAGTGATAAATAATGAATTTGAGTGGTTTTAAAGTATATTTAGAATATATTTTTACAATTTAATACAATTTTGGTCATTAGACATAATATCACATTTAAACCGGACATAAACAAGTGTCAATCTTTTGATAGTTATTATCTCTTAAAAACACGCTTCTTGTTTTAACAACGAGAATTAATTTTAAATTAATTTCTACCACTTATGTGTTTTGAATTTATAAAAATGGATTCCATATTTTGAATCAGGAGGTCCAAATTGTGTAAATAGGTAACTTTTATTTTTAGACATTTTGAATAATTACTTCGGTAAATATTTTATTTACCATGGTTAAAGGGTAAATCCGGTAAATAAGGGTAAACAAATAATATTATAATAATATTAATTTACCCTAAAACGTGTCCTAACCCTATTGGTTGATACATGGCTGACCATGGGCATCTTTGGGTCGATTTTGGGACCCCATGGAGCCACTTGTAGGTGATAAGGACACTTTATATTAATTAAGTTAAAGTAAATACAAAAATGACATAAGCATATATCTTTTAGAGAAACAATTTTTACATAGGGTTATATATGTTATCTTTTAGAATATAAAAATTCAACAGAAATATAAAAATATTTCCTACATAGTGGTATTTTATTTATAATTTTTAGACATTAAATAATTAAATTTATTTATGACACAATAATGATGCAATATTTTCCTTATTAATGAAAGAATCAAACAATTGGTATTATAAATGTTAAAATAAATATAATTTGAAGTCTTGATGACATAAAAGAATTTTATTGGTTACTATGAAATGTTTTGATTTCTTAAATGAATTTGGTTCGAATTAATGAAGTTGTTAAGACATTAAAAAAAATCATTTATTAAATATTTTCAAAATTGACATAAATGAGTTTTCAAAACAAGTATTATATTATTAATTGATATTCTATTTCTAAAAATATAAGGTTTGAACAAATGAATTATATAATTATAGTTTTATCATTAATGGACCATTTGGGGGTCACTTGGATGTATATAGTAAGTATATTAACTATATAATATAAAAATACAAAGTGACATGGTAAATGTCAATCTAATTAACTAAGAGTTAAAACTAGAAGATAAGGTTAATATAATGGCCCAAAACTGTCTACAATAAATTGGTTGAAAGTATTTCGACCCATCCCAACCTTATACTTTTAATAATACACTTTTAAGCCATTATAAACCGAATATGAATTTATTATAAATTAATACTTTAAGTTTTTTCTAAAGAGCCCCTCCTCCCCCTTATAAAAGGATACAACTTCTAACCAATTCTTTACACCTTCAAAGCCTTTTGGTTCGGCCAAACCCTACCCAAATACTCTCTCAAATTCCCTCACTTCAACCTAGAGGCCTTAGTTTGATCATAAAGCCAACCTAAGGAGCCCTTTTGATCAAATCAAAAGGAAGAACCCGAAGAAGTGGTAATGATTTCACCACTATCTTTCAAGTTCCTTTCTTCTTCCACTTCTTATTTCTTTGTTATTTCCATTATAAAATAATAACTCCAGTATATTATATATAATATGATGTTATTATTAATATGTAACAACCAAATTCATTATTCTATCCACTCTTTGAATGACATGTCACCATACGTGCGTATGTACGGCTTACCGTCCCCACGTCGTGGTGTAATTGTTATTCAATACATTAATTATTTATATGGGTATAATAATGATATGTATTTGATGTAAATAATAAATATAAAATGATAATAATTCTGTATATATGATATACCATCCAATTATATATTATTTTAATATCAAAATAATGATATTGTCGCTTGTACGTACGTACGGACTACCATCTCCACGAACGCGATGAGATTCATTCCCCATCTTATCCATTCAAGTCTAATTCTAATTTAATGATTAAAAATAATGTTTAAGGACTTGATATAATTCTGTATATGAATAATATACAACCTATCCATAAGAAACATGACTTATGTAACAAAACATATAAAAGAAAACGAGTGAGTTAACACCCGAAACAATGACAATACTAAGATATTATTAACAAAGCAATATTAAAAGATCATATATGATATCATATTAATGTATATGATTCTTTTATAATTTAATAACAATAATTTAACCATTATACATGAGGTTAACCTACCCTCGACAAAGGAAAAGTACAAGGTAAGGGTTTATTTCACAATCTCTTCATTATCCGAGGTTGTTTATACGTAATTATCTACTGGGACCTCTTTATCATTCACATCCATGATTCTTAAAAATATATTTCAAATCATTCTTAATATTTTAAAGACTATTGGTTAAGGTCACTTATACCCTTGTTTGACTTTTTATAAAATGGTTTTAAAGGAATCTTTCTGTCGTTTTCCAAACAAGGCCCTTTTTATCCTTTTCGACAAAATTAAGGTAAGATTGTCTTTTTTTGAAATTATACAGCGGGTGCGGCTATTTTCTGCCGTTATTAAATTGTCAATGCTTCCATTACAAACTTATAAAAATATTTTCAAAGTAAATGTTTTCTTTTATAATTATGCGAATCTTAAATGATTTCAAAAAAAGATATATTTATCTCAAATAGTTTTGATTTCATCTATGTCAACATCATTTTAAATGTTTTAAAGATTTATTATTCTAAACCATTCATCATTAATGTCCATGTTTTCAAAATGGTTTTAAGGATTTATTTAAAGGGACATGAATGTTTTAAAATGTTAATTAATTTAAAATGTTTCAAAGTGGTATGGGACACTTTAATTCAAAAATGTCTTTAAATCTCTTCCTTTATAAATTGTGTGACTTTTAAATGTTTTCATGAAAAGGGATATTTTAGTCAAAGAGTTTTACAAATCATTTCCATATATGTCAAATCCTTTAATGGATTTTAAATTTTTTTTGAAGTTGATTTATAATGATACAAAACTTCCATATTGTATTGAAGGTTTTGTGATATGTTTGACTATGGATGTGTTATTTTCATACCATTCATGTTTTATGGTTAAAGTATTGACATTTTGTATCCTAGTTCTTATACGAATGTTTATGTTATGTTTCAACCTTTTCATATGAGGAATGTATTGGACATAGTAAGTGACAGGTGGAGCCCTTTATAGCTCCTCGTTGCATCGGTAGGTCTCATGAGACAACTAGATGTGGAATTGGCTGAGGCCCTTTCCCAATTTGATATATGGTTTTGGCCGAGGCCTTAATCATTTTTAGATGTCTTGGATGAGGCCTTGGAAAAATGTTTTAGAATGTCTGGCATTATACATTCCCTCATTATGGAAATAATATTGATGGTTCTTGTGGTCATTCGACTGGTAGAATACCCATGATTATGTTTTATTATGGTATTATTTACTCAACTCATATTCTTGCCATAAAAGTATTCATGTTTATTATTGGTAAAGGAATGTGGTTTCAATTATTCACCGTGCTTAATATTTATGTCATTTTATGCTGTATTTCTTACCCTTACTGAGCTTTTGAGCTCACCCCTTTCTATGTTTTATTTTCCCCAAGATTCCAAGAAGTGTATTATGATTGATATGTAGGGTTAAGCTAAAGGGAATAATGGTATTCTCAAAGAACTATTTATGCTCTATTTTATGTTTGAAATTGTAATGTAATGTTAATATATGTAATCTATTTTCTAAGACTGCTAAACCGATCGGTCCTTCGGGACTTGATTCCTTGTAATCATGCCAATGTATTAAAATAATGCACTGACTCTGGGTAACTGGGGTCGGACGTTACAGTTGGTATCATAGGATGTTTAGCAATAACCTTAGAAGCTTGATTTAGATAAACTCTGATTAGAGCACATAGCCCTAAGATATACTTTGAGGATTAATAGAGAAGAACTTCCTAGAATTTTGATATTGTAGAGATTTTGTGAGTTTTCTGAGCAATACATCACTATCTGGATACGAGCAGGTAGAGGCGGCTCTGGCACAGATGTACCTAGGGGTAAAACTGGAAAACAATGCTTTGAGCTAGACTCGAACGGGAACTGGTGCACGAAAACGGGCCTTGCTGCACTCTTGGTTATGACACTCCCAGGGGATATGCTTAGGATAATTCTCATTTTCTTTACAAACCATTATGAAGGGTTTATGAGTATATACTTCCTCAAAGAATACATTTTTATGATTATGGATTATATCCATAAACTGTTTAATTTATGTTAAGTGTTTTACAAGTTTGGGATTAGGTATTTCTATTCATAAACTAATCTAGTGTATTCTATTGTATAGAAATGGTTCCTAGTAGAAGGAATGAGAACTCCAACAATACGCATGATCCAAATAGTAAGAAAGATCATATATTTCATGGTCTTAAGCCATAATTTAGAAGGGAAATAGTGTCCCATGTATTATCATAATATGAAGAAATAGTATAATGTGTTGATAAGATAAGTAAATAATTCTTGGAGTCCTATGGCTTTGAAGGGAAGCCAAAGAAGGAAAGGATGGTAGAGAGAAGGACAAATAAAGGGAATAAGGTAAAGAAGGATTTTCCCATATACGATAACTGGGGAAAGAATCACCTTGGAAAATGATTGAAGGGAATGGGAATATGTTATAAGTGTAGAGAAAAAGGACACCAAGTACGTGATTGTGAGAGTAAGGAAAAGGTTTCAAATGTACAATGCTTCATCTGCAAGGAGTAGGGACACTACACGAATCAATGTCCAAATCATTAGAGTATGCCCCAAATGATGATATTGGATAATAATAAAGTTATGATACTACCATAGATGAAGAGGAATGACTAGTGTTCTTATGTTGTCGTTAAAGAATTATTTCATTTGAGTGTTGTATCAACGATGTAATGGTTATATGAATTATGGAGATAAATAAGGATTGTACTGCAATACTATTTCATTGAGGATTTGAGATTATATGGTACTATGAAAAGTGACTCAACAGCAAGTTAAACTTTTTTTTGAAAATACATGGTTGAATGAAAGGTAATCCTTAATATGTTGTTGATACTGAGGTAGTAATTTTGGAATAAGAGATGGTTGATTTGGATAAATTATATTGGATATTCTTAACTACCTTGGCACTGATTAATGGTTTGCTTATTTCATCATTGTTGGAATATTCAAAGTTTTTGGATATAAGGAATATATCTAGTATTATATAAGTAATAAGGGAGCATGAATGTAATAAATATGGTTTTATGTTAATTTAGGATGTTTCAGTGTTATAAAAGAATACTTGATGAAGGTATTCACATGCTATTACACGGAAAAAAGGATTTTCATTGTGTTTACCTTCCTTATAATTTTTGGACTGTGAGTTTGGACAGAAGTATTTTGGATAATTATAGTTTGAGATTATTTTTGTATTGCCATAAAAGGACAACCTGAAGGTCAGGAAGCAACCCATCGTGTCCGGAAAGGCCGCAAGACTTGAACCCACAACCGAAGGGCGACAAGGGTGTATCACCTACCACTGACCCACGTGATATCCTGGATTGAATAATGTAGTTTTTTAAAGGGTATGATATGTGAATTATAAATTCATTATTTTTGGAACCCTAAACGAATAGGATAAATATATATATATATATATTGAAATCTTTTAGAGTGAAAGATGAGTTTGTGGTAGGATGAAACTCGTTTTGTCAAGTAGACACACACACACACACATATTTCCCTATTATTTTATGGATAAATAAAATATTAAACTTTATGGAAGGGATCTTAAAACCAAAAATGTTTTATCCTAATACCTTACGTTTTGTTGAACCGGTGGTATTTTAAATCATCATAGATTGGTGGCTTTGAGGCCCACAATTCAACAATTGTTTGTGATTGATGAACTCAATCACTCCGTATAAATATTTACGTTTTCCTCCAATTATGTGTCTCTAATTTCCACCAATGTTCCCTTAATTGAGATCACAATTTGGTGGTGACTTTTTCATCCCCTTTTCCTCTTATTAAGACTAAATTTTATTAACCCAATTTTCGATGTGGGTTTTCCCACAAAGATATTTTCTATTTTCAACCTTTTATTTTAAAAGAACAATTTCAAATTGCGAGGACACAATTTATTGAAGTAGGGGAGAATGTAACACCCCAAGATTCCATGGTACGTTTCCCTTTGAATAATGAAATAGCTTGCATTGTACGCAACTTCGAGATTCTAACACATCACGACCAATCAAAGTAGCCATTATGAATAGTAATACCCAATTTTTGAAATTTTATAAATTTTATCTCTCAAAATTGACTTCATTTTTGGATTCGGAATATCGAAATTAGCCTAAGGTAAAATTTTGGTACTTTTCGGGTAACTTTTATATTTTGATGAATATTGAAAATTACTAAATTTTAATTAAAAACAACTTTTTTAATCAAAATATTTAATAGTGATAAATAATTAATTTTAGTGGTTTTAAAGTATATTTAAAATATATTTTTACAATTTAATACAATTTTGGTCATTAGAAATAATTTCACATTTAAACCGGACATAAACAAGTGTCAATCTTTTGATAGTTATTATCTCTTAAAAACACGCTTTTTTGTTTTAACAACGGGAATAAATTTTAAATTAATTTCTACCACTTCTATGTTTTAAATTTAGAAAAATGGATTCCATATTTCGAATCTGGAGGTCCAAATTGTGTAAATAGGTAACTTTTATTTTTATACATTTTGAATAATTACTTCGGTGAATATTTTATTTACCATGGTTAAAGGGTAAATCCGGTAAATAAGGGGAAAAAAATAATATTATAATAATATTAATTTACCATAAAACGTGTCCAAACCCTATTGTTTGATACATGAACGACCATGGTCATATTTGGGTCGATTTTGGGACCCCATGGAGCCACTTGTAGGTGATAAGAACACTTTATATTAATTAAGTTAAAGTAAATACAAAAATGACATAAGCATATATCTTTTAGCGAAACAATTTTTGCATAGGGTTATATATGTTATATTTTTGACTATAAATATTAATCAGAAATATAAAAATATTTCTTACATAATGGTATTTTATTTATAATTTTTATACATTTAATAATTAAATTTATTTATGACACAATAATGATGCAGTATTTTTCTTATTAATGAAAGAATCAAACAATTGGTATTATAAATGTTAAAATAAATATAATTTGAAAGTTTTGATGACATCCACGAATTTTATTGGTTACTATGAAATATTAGGATTTCTTAAATGAATATTTTTAGAATTAATAAATTTTTTAAGACTTTAACAAAAATCATTTATTAAATATTGTCAAAATTGACATAAATGAGTTTTTAAAACAAGTATTATATTATTAATTGATATTCTATTCCTAAAAATCTAAGGTCCAGCCAAAGTACTTAATATCATGATAGGTGTATCATTAATGGACAATTTGGGGGTCACTTGGATGTATATAGTAAGTATATTAACTATATAATATAAAAATACAAAGCGACATGGTAAATGTCAATCTAATTAACAAAGAGTTAAAACTAAATAATAAGGTTAATATAATGACCCAAACCTGTCTAAAATCTATTGGTTGAAATTATTTCTACCCATACCAACCTCACACTTTGAATAATCTACTTTTGTGCCATTAGAAACTGAATATGAATTTATTATAAATTAATACTTTAAGTTTTTCCTAAAGAGCCCCTCCTCCCCCTTATAAAAGGACACAACTTCTAACCAATTCTTCACACCTTCAAAGCCTTTTAGTTCTGCCAAAACCTACCCAAATACTCTCTCAAATTCCCTCAATTCAACATAGAGGCATTATTTTGATCATAAATCCAACCTAAGGCGCCCTTTTGACCAAATCAAAAGGAAGAACCCGAAGAAGAGGTAATGATTTCACCACCCTCTTTCAAGTTCCTTTCTTCTTACACTTATTCTTTCTTTGTTATTTACATTATAAAATAATAACCCCAGTATATTATTTATACTGTGATGTTATTATAAATATGTTACAACCAAATTAATTATTCTATCCACCCTTTTAATGACATGTCAGTATACGTGCGTACGTACGACTTACCGTCTCCACGTCGTGGTGTAATTGTTATTCAATACATCAATTATTTAGATGGGTATAATAATGATGTGTATTTAATGTAAATAATAAATATAACATGACAAGGATTCTGTATATATGATATAATATCATTATATATTATTTTAATATCAAAAGAATGATATTGTCGCTCGTGCGTACGTACGGACTACCGTCTCCACGAACGTGATGAGATTCATTCACCATCGTATCCATTCAAGTATAATTATCATTTGATGATTAAAAATAATGTTTAAGGACTTGATATCATTCTGGATATGAATAGTATAAAACCTATCCATAAAAAACATGGCTTATGTAACAAAACATATAAAAGAAAATGAGTGAGTTAACACCCGAAACGATGATAATACTAAGATATTATTAACAAAGAAATGTTAAAAGATCATATATGATATCATATTAATGTATATGATTCTTTTATAATTTAATAACAATCATTTCACCATTATACAGGAGGTTAACCTACCCTCTACAAAGTAAAGGTACAAGTTAAGGGTTTATTTCACAATCTCTTCATTATCCGAGGTTGTTTATACGTAATTATCTACTGGGACCTATTTATCATTCACATCCATGATTATTAAAAATGTATTTCAAATCAATCTTACTATTTTAAAGACTATTGGTTAAGGTCAATTATACCCTTGTTTGACTTTTTATAAAATGGTTTGAAAGTAATCTTTTGCGTAGTTTTCCAAACAAGGTCCTTTTTAACCTTTTCGACAAAATTAAGGTAAGAATATCTTTTTTTTAAATTATACGGCGGGTGTGGCTATTTTCTTCCATTTTAAAATTGTAAAAGATTCCCTTACAAGCTTATAAGAATATTTTTAAAGTAAATGTTTTCTTTTATAATTATGTGAATCTTAAATGATTTAAAAAAAAGAGATATTTCTCTCAAATAGTTTTGATTTCATCTATGTCAACATCATTTTAAATGTTTTAAAGATTTATTATTCTAAACCATTCTCACTAATGTCCATGTTTGCAAAATCGGTTTAAGGATTTATTTAAAGGGACATGAATGTTTTAAAATGTTAATTACTTTAAAATGTTTCAAAGTGGTATGGGACACTTTGATTCAAAAATTTCTTTAAATGTCTTCCTTTCTAAATTGTGTGACTTTTAAATGTTTTCATGAAAAGGTATATTTCAATAAAAGAGTTTTACAAATCATTTACATATATTTAAAATCCTTTAATGGATTTTAAAATTGTTTTGAAGTTTATTTATTGTGATACAAAACTTCCATACTGTATTGAAGGTTTTGTGATATGTTTGACTATGGATGTGTTAATTTTATACCATTAATGGTTTATGGTTAAAGTATTGAAATTTAATATCCTAGTTCTTAAACAAATGTTTATGTAATGTTTCAAACTTTTCATATGAGGAATTTATTGGACATAGTAAGTCACGGGTGGAGCCCGCTATAGCTCCTCGATGCATCGGTAGGTCTCATGAGACAACTAGACGTGGAATTGGCCGAGGCCCTTTCCCAATTTGATATATGGTTTTGGCCAAGGCCTTAATCATTTTTAGACGTCTTGGATGAGGCCTTGACAAAATGTTTTAGAATGTATGGAATTATACATTCCCTCATTATGGAAATAATATTAATAGTTCATGTGGTCATTCGACTAGAAGAATAACCATGATTATGTTTTATTATGGCATTATTTACTCAACTCATATTCTTGCCAAAAAGTATTCATGTTTATTATTCGTAAAGGCATGTGGTTTCAATTATTCACCATGCTTAATATTTATGTCATTTTCTGCTGTATTGCTTACCCTTACTGGGAATTTGAGCTCACCCCTTTCTATGTTTTATTTTTCCCAGGATTCCAAGAAGTGTATTATGATTGATATGAAGGGTTAAGCTAAAGGGAATAATGGCGTCATCAAAGAACTATTTACGCTGTGTTTTATGTTTGAAATTGTAATGTAATTTTAATATATGTAATCTATTTTCCAATACTGATAAACCATTCGGTCCTTCGGGACTTGATTCCTTGTAATCATGCCAATGTATTAAAATAATGCACCGACTCTGGGTAACTGGGGTCGGGGCGTTACATATGAGGGCCCAATCAGATTTGGGTTCGATCCAACCCGGATGTACTCTAACTTTCTTCAAAATTCAAGTGGAGTATACTAAAATGACCGTCTATCTCCAAGGGTCTCTGCGCCATAGACAATTCATCAAACGGACGCCCAGATTTCAAGTTATTTCTACTTTAGAGAAACTGGGTCTGGAAGGGTCTGGGTCTGGTCCGACCCGGTCTAGGCCGACCTGTCCCAGTTCGGGTCAACCCAGCACGCTGGGATGGCATGGCCCGACCAACAGAGGGGCACGACCCGCTAAGTTCACGTGGTCCGTCCCGCGAAGGGGTGTGGCTCGCTGGAGGCACGACTCGATGGGGCTTGCGCGGCCCAACCCGAGAAGGGGCACGATCTACTGGAGGTGCGGCCCACTGGAGTGGGGTCTGCCCGAGCTGGAATAGTGGGAGCAGTCTCCCCCATTCGGAAGGTGGAGTGGCAGTGCCTCTTGGTGCTGCCAGGTCGCCTGTGGGACCCACTGTGGGTCCCGGTCCACCGCCGCGGCTTCCGATCCATGGCCATCCTCAGTGTTGTGCGATGGAACGCCACCTACCTTCGTCCATGGATGGCCGGTGCTGGCTACCGTTGTCTGCCGCGATGATATATTGTGGCCCCTTATCTAGCGGCCCATGATGGCGCACCACCCCTTCCTTCACGTCCGGCTTTTGCCGGCTACAACCATCACCCATTGCGGCTACAGCCGTGACCTTCTTCACTGGTGGCACACCACCATCTCCTACACGACTGGCCTTTTCTATCCACCACTGTCACCCAATGTTCCGGGTTTCATTCAACCCGAATATAATGCTCGTGAAGAAATCTCCAAATTCCAACAAAAAGGGTGGTGGGTATGGGCCTTGTTCGTTTGGCCCATGCCCTCTACATTATCTTGATAGCAAGATGGTAGAATAATGATACATCAACTCTTGAATTTAGACAAGAAATAAACCCTACCTCAAGATCATTGGAGAACGTCATGTTCAAGGAGGGGTCGATTTTCGTCGATCGGTGGCACCCGTCACCACTCGCTGGTACCGGTCCCGTCCTCAAAGTGGTTGGCGTCACGAAACTTTATCATAACTTCGTTTCTTGGTGAATCCATACCAATTCTCCTCCCCAAGATCCATATAAATAGGAGAGGGGGAGGGTGAGTAACACATGTGGAATTAATGGGGTTTAATTAAATAAGGAACCTTCTTAATTCCAACGTTGTTGTTACATAAAATTTGAGGAGTCAAGCCATTTAATAGTCTGACACACCGTTGGTCCCACCACTTCTACTAGTCCGTTAGAGAAAAAAGAATAAGAAAAAGAAAATAACAAAGTTATTTTATTATTGTCTTAAATTTCCAAAATCTAACTTTTTCTCCCAACCTACTGCGATCGAAGTGAAGCCTTCCATATGAAAATCCCAGCGCTGTGGATTCAATGATGCCCTAATATTTTTAATCTGATCACTGATTCAAAAGATAGAAAATTTCATCCATGTGCTCACTAAACACACCTTAAAAAAAGTTCAGAAATTCATTTCGGGCACACTGGGCTGTAGAATCACGCACCTTCAATTTTTTCAGACTTATAATAATTCCATATAATTAAAGTAAATGAAAAAATACAGGTATTTACAACAACAATTCTAAATGATATGTGGATAGCAGTTTTTTAAGACATATGAGTGGGTACTTTTTAAAATTTCCACTAATTTTCAATGATTGGTGGAGGATTTGTTACCTTTTGTGATAATAAAAAAGAGAAGATCATCAGAGTTGGAACTGTTGGAGATCCTGATTTCTTTCTCATCAATAAATTTTTTTATACTAAAGTCTTGAAGAATAATTTTTTAATTATATTTTAAATTTTGTGATGATATTTATTCTCTAGATTTTTGTAATAATTCATGTTCTTTTTTAAGAATATATTGCTTAAATTTAAGGCACATTAAACTAAAAATTTATATATTTAGACCATATTTATTTGTGTAGAAAAACTTTAAAATAATTTGAATGGTGAGATAAATAAATCATGGATTTGGAATAGAACAATTTTACATTGAAATATTTATTCTTTGAGAAAGTCATCTAAGAAGAACTTGATTTCTTATTTTCGTCAATTTAAGTAGAAAAAAAGAATTTATGTGATGCTTTCCAAATGGGAAAGTAATAAAAATATTCTTTTAATTTAATCAAAGAGGTTTCTACTTATATATATTTTTGGAACTTATCCATATGTATTAAGTTATACCATAAAGAATAAAAAACCTTGGTGGAAATTATTTTATTTTTGTATTGGTTAATGATTTTTGTAGATTTACATGATTTTACTTTTTAAGGCTTAAGAGTAAATCTTGTTCTTTTTTTATAAAGTTCTAAAAACTAGTTCAAAATGAAAAAGTTACCAATTTTTTTTCTTTGAGTAGTGGAAATGAGGGAAATTTTAAAAATAATTAATTTAATTAATTTTTTTCACAAAATGCTATTAAACACACATTTTTTTCCCCTAGGACACCTCAACCGAATGGTAATTTCAAAAAGAGGAATATGAATTTTCAAGAAATTTAAAGAAAAATTTTATGTGAATATAGCATGCCTAATATTTTTTGGGATAAATATATTAACACAACATACTATGTCATAAATAGAGTTTTAATAGGACCTATCTTGAAGAAAACACCCCATTTGTTGTGGAATAATAGAAAACCAAATGTTGGATACTTTAATGTTTTTGGATACAATTTTAAATATTGAACACTAAAAATGGTGTTTGTAAGTTCAATCCAAAGGATAATGAAGAAATATTTCGTTGATATTCTACTAATTCTAAATATTATATAGATTTCAAAAAATGTTCATGCATATTTGAGGACTAAACTCATGTGAAATTTTATGAAATGATGCTTTTGATCACAAGAAAACTCTAATTGGTGATCTTAGTTATTATTTTGATATCTTGAAATTTGATCTAATTTTTAACACTCAAAATGATGATTATTTGAAACTTTATTAAGAATAGACCAATCCCAAAAGGTTGTAAAATGATGAACATGACAGTTTTCTACCTATAAAGCCTAGAACTTTAAATAACCACCCTTTATAAATTATTATAGGAAGCCTTGATGAAGGAGAATGAACTAGGAGTGTTGGAAACCTTCTTGGTTTTTTTCCTTCTTTTTTCAACTTGAACATAAAAATATAGAAGAATCATTAAGTAATGAGAGTTGGATATTAGCCGTGAAAGATGAATTAAACTAGTTTAGGAGGAATAAGGGTTTAGAATTAGTTGATATATCCTCGAATTATCCTATTATGGGAACTAAATGGATCTTTAGGAATAAACAAGATGACAATAGAATAATAATTATAAATAAGTATAGATTAGTGGATATGGGATATAATCAAGAGTAAGGAATAAATTATGATGAAACATTTTCTACCATAGTTAGATTAGAATCCATTAAGATTATTCTATCTTATTCATCACAAATCAATTTTAAACCTTTTCAGATTGATGTAAAATTTACTTTTAAAAATGGTTGTCCTATGGATGAATTTTATATTAAAAACCTCTAGGTTTTCAAAATACACACTTTCCAAATTATGATATCAAACTTACCAAATATTTATACGGTTTAAAAGAAAAACCTAGAGCTTAGTATTAATGGATAAATTCATTTATTTTATCAAATGTTTTTCTATAGTTTTGGAATACCATAATTTGTTTAATAAAACATCATATACTGATATTTTACTAGTTTATATTTATATTGATGATGTTATTTTTGGTTCAAATAACAAGAAAATGTTTAATTAATTTTCAAAAATCATTAAAGAATAATTTTAAATGATCATGATGGATAAATTAAATTTCATTTTTGGTTTTAAAAATTTTCAAAAACACTTTGGGAATGTGCAAAATCAAAGTAAATGCATATATGAAGTTATTAAGAGGTTTTTAGTTGAAATAATTAAGGTTTATATTGATCCTATGAGTTATAATATCAAACTTAATTTGGATAAAGTTGGGGAACTAGTTGACAACAAGTTGTATAGAGGAATAATTCGGAGTTGGATGCTTCTAGTTGCTAGTAGATCACACATCATGTTTGTTTTATATCTTTGTTCTAGATTTCAAGCCAATACCAAGGAATCCCATTTGATAGTTTTTAAAATTATTTTAATATATCTAAAAGGTACTATTTTTATTTCCTTACTTTTAATAAAAACCTTTGGTACTGATTTAACTTCATATTATAAAGCTGATTTTAGGTGGTATAGACTTGATAGGAAAAGTAACCAAGGAACCTTACACTTATTTTGAAATTAATTGGTTTCCTATCCTAACAATAATAAACAACCTATTTAATTATCAAATACTAAATCTGAATATATAGATATTGGTAGTTATTGTGCATAGGTTTTTTTGGATAAAACACACCCTAATGGACTTTGGATTCAATTTTAATCATGTTCCAATTAAATGTGATAACATAATTGCTATAAATATTTCAAATAAATTTAAAATCCATTACAGAACCGATAATATAGATTTAAGGCATCACTTATTAAGATATAACACTCAAAATGGTGATATCTTTCTTTAATTCATTAATATTGAAAATTTATTGGCTGATATTTTTATTAATCTCCTTTCACTTGAAAGATTTTATTTTTTGAAGAATGAGTTGGGGTTATTTGAATTTAGTTGATTTTTAATAATGTTTTATTTATATTTTATTTTATGACTATTTATTTATTTTGTTTAGTATGTTTTAGCAGTTCTTCTTGGATATTTAACCCAATTACCTGCAAGTAATATTTTTTCTAAAATTGTTCAAGTCTTTTCTTAAATTTTTATTTTAATTCATCTACCTATCATTTCATGAATCATTTGAATTTACTCTATTATTATGATGTTTTCTCTATTGGATTAAACAAACCCCTTCTATTAAGAGACATTTAGTGTTAATTTTATTTCTCCCCCAATTATAAATCCTTCAATTTTTTGAAACCTAAATCCCAAACCTTATAGTCGTTCAGATATTATGGGAATGTCTAAGAGGCCAGATGTTTGAGCTTCCAAAAGTTCAAATATTTCTATGTCTTATAGTTATGAATATCGAGTCTTACATCATAAGGTTGTTTTATTAGTCTATCTAAATAATATAAATATAGTAATAAGAAAATTATTGAGTTTTAAAGGTTGGGGATTTGTTTTTGATGAGATAAAGTCATGATTTTTGTTTGAAAATTAGGTCTATGTTTTCTTCAAGAATTCCTAGTTCATATTTTCTCAGAATTAATATTTGGTCATTTCAAAGGTAAATGGAAAGAATATTTCTAATTATTTTCCATATAATAGACAAATATTTCCACTATCCTCACAAAGGAAGGTTTATATCAAACCTATCTTCAGTTGGTGATGATGATGTTAGTCCACGTGAAATTATGAATTCCTTATTTGGGTCAATGATTATTGAGAAGAAATTTCAAAAGGACCTAGAACCTGAGAAAAAGGT
This sequence comes from Viscum album, assembly GCA_963277665.1. NCBI lineage: Eukaryota > Viridiplantae > Streptophyta > Magnoliopsida > Santalales > Viscaceae > Viscum > Viscum album. The sequence goes on from OY728140.1 coordinate 548,225,295, forward strand.
TATATTTAAATTCATTGAGATATAAATTTCTTTGAGATTTGGTGAGTTTGATAAAGTTATATTTCAATATATCTATCTCTTATACCTATTTTTGAATGAGAAGAAGGTTAAACTACCAAGATAAATTCTATAATTCATATATCATTATAGTTATAAAAAGAAAAAGATAACCTTTTATCCATATGGGTGGCTGATAACCATGATTTTTGAAATGAAGGAAGTCAATATCAATGATATCAAGAAAATTAAATTCAAAATACATCACAATTTATCAGCTAAGATTCTAATGAACATGGAGTTTTATTGGAGACATTCTCAAAATAAGTTAGTTATGAAAAGGAAAGGGGAGAAAGACCTAATTTACCTAATAATACTATTAGAATAGCTGATGAATAAAAATATTCTCATGAGGATCAAGTTCTTGATATTGATTTTGAGATCCAAGATCCTTCAGTTATAAATAATAATGTTCAGAGGTCATAAGGTGAGGAGACAATGGATGGCCAGTCTCATCAAGAGATCATGAATGAGTATATTGAAGACAATAGAAATACATAGGTTGAGGTTAAATTATAAGGAACTGTTGATGTTCAAAGTCAAATTTATGGTATCAAATAAAATTAAAGATAAGATATTAAGGATTATAAGTTTTGGAGTTTATGATATTCCTTTGATAATAAGGAATAAAATATTCATGGATGAAAATATTACCACTCTTATTATTGATGATAGAGAAGAATATGTACCTTAAACCAATAGAAATGATGCTTCTTTAGATACCAATGAACATGTTCAAAGTTTGTATCTACTATGTTTTTGAAATTAAATCGTATAAAGGGAGAAAAAATGGTTCAAAATCATAACATAAAGATTCATGGGTGGAATTTCATGATTTGAAAGAAAATTCAATTTCAAAATCTGATTTTGAGGATATGAAAGCTGAAATTTTTTCCAAATTGGATTTTGATGAGTTTAATGAATTAACTAGGAGGTTTAAACTTGTTCACATAAGTTCTATAATTTTAGAATTATAATTTATTAAAAATGAAATAAAATCCATTTCATCAAATCTGGCCTTTCTAAATGAAAGAGTAGATTCTCTTTAGTGTGATGTAGTCTCCACATAATCTTTTTAATATTTAAAAAGAGACTTGCTTTTTAAATTTTACAATTTAAATTCTGATGAAAATAATACTATTCAATAACTTAATAGGATTTTTATTGATCTTGTATATTTAATTGAATTGGGTTTTAAATATCTGAAGGAGACTCAAATAGAGATTCTAAAATCACTTTAAAACTATTAAAGAGATGTGAATTCCCCTTGGATGCTAATTCTAAGCTTTTACTTAGAGGAATCGACTATATTTTGGTATATCTTTATGAATTTATTTCAAAATATGTATCATCTTCTAAAGGGTTTTAATGTGAGAAAGTTGATGATAAAAAGGCTTACACTAAATGGAAGTAGACTGTTGTTTTAAAATAAAAATAGGAACCTATTATTGTTTCTTCTCCTGTATTTTCTGAGAATTTGTTAGAAACATTGAATTATTTTATAAAATATTGTGTGAAGAAAACAAACATAATTTTGATGCGATATTTCTATGGATATCACATTAGAAAATGGTATATAATCCAAATATATTTTTGACAGGATGAAATTGTAATGAGGTTAGAGATTTGTGGGAAAGATATTTTTGAAATGAGGGGCCAAAGAACCCTTGGTCCTAATCATCCTGCCAGATATACTGATGTAAGGGGGAAATAAAGAGATATTTTATGACCTCCAAGATATATTAATGAGAATTTAGTAAAATATTATTAATATTACAGAATATATGTCACCACTAGACCACCTTATTAAGTTAAATATACATTTGTTCATACAGTGAAGTTTGATAAAAAAGATTTTCACAAGTGTAACATAATATCTTGGCTATTCTAACTCGATTTGGAAGAGACATGATAACCCTTAGAGGCTCAAGAGATGAACCTCATCCATATGTACCTAGAAATACTATCCTAAAAGTGAATATATTTCTCCTTATGCTACATGCTCTACAGAACCTAATCACGAACCTTCCAACAATCCAAACTAGAACTATAGGATTGCTTTTTTTTTTCTCTTCCTTTATCTGTTTTATTTTTTAGACAGAATCATTTTATTTCTAATTTTAATCATTTAATACAATTCACAACCAATATTAATAGTCATTTTATCAATTATTTCTCAAAAAATTTCATTTTAGTGTGATATATTGATGTGTTATATCCAATTCTTTAACTTTCTTTTTGATATCACAAAAAGGGGGAGGTGATAATAGAAAAAATAATTTTTTTTCCAATGTAAAGATTATAAATATTTTGATTATTTATATATAAACCATCTATATTCTAACAAAATATTTTTAAATCTATTCAATTTTATGTTTAAATTTTATGGGTTATATGATCATAAAAAATGAGGATATTGTTGGACACACTAATGTTGATTAAATATATTCAAATATTTACTAATATTTGATGATTATAAGAACCCTTATTTGTTTTACTAACGAATTATATTGAAGAATGAAATTGTTCTTCATAAAGTTCTAAGTATTTTTATTATATGTTTATTTTTTTCTGTTTGGGTAAATATTTATAAGGACTAAGTCTTCTATTGGATATGAATTCTTACAAATGGATAAAGAAGTCTTATGGTGGATTTTTTTTGAAATTCTAGTTTTTTGAAATTTCATTAAGTATAAATTCTAACTATAAGAAAAGTAAAGTCTTACACTAAATGGATAAAGTCTTATATAATTAAATTTTTTTGAATCTTCATCATGTTTTAAGTCTTATGAAGAGTGAATTACTTGCGCTTATAAGAAGTAGAGTCTTACTAGATGAAAAGTTTTTCAAGGATAGAGTCTTACACCAAGAAGAAAAGTATTTCAACATCCTATTAGAAGTATTATGAAGTAATAAATTATTACTATAAAAATTTAATTATTATGAGAATATTATATTTATTATGAATTCAAAGAATTATTGAGATATGAAGAAGTATTAATAATTTTTATACTCTTACAAAGAAAAAGTATTATGAACCAGTAGATTCAAAACATAATATTTTTTCATATATTTATTACTGTTGTTGATTTATGGAAGTAGATTACTATCAATTTATTTTCAATAATGATTGAGATGTTTGAATAAGATAATACCAGGTTGTTTAAAGTTACTGATTATAACGAAGTTGTTTATTTTGAGGAAGATCAGCTACTCTAATGTTCAAATAGTTACTTATTTATGATGAGAGGATTTTTAGATGTTTTCACCAATTATAATTTTATACGAGTTTTATATGTAGTTTCTTATAATTCGATTAACAAATAAAACTTATAAGGAGAGAAATATAAACACTGATAGAGAAAAAAAACAAGGGCCTACATACATTTTTAGAACTTCACACTTTGTTTCAACTATAATTTGCATCACAACTATGAATATAAATTTTCTTGCTACTGTGTACTTTCCAATATATATATATATATAGAAAATTAATTAAATTCAAAGATGATGTCAATGTTTACTATTTATATGAAGGAATCTTAGTCATTTTTCAATTCTATAATTCTGAAACTATACACTATTCTCGAATCTCTTATATATATATATATATAATATTTTACACTGTAAGTGTACACTCCCTATACTAAGTGTGGAAGAAATATTTTATATAAGTCTTGTAAATGGAAATACTGTAAAAATATCTTGGATCCTTTGCACCAAGTAGTAGTTACATGCGCTTAGATATGTAGTCTCAAGGAAAAGGACTGGAATAAAAATCACCAAGATCACATTGAGTGTTAATATAGAAGATAAGGGGAGGATATTAGATCCCTAAACCCCTATAAAAATTTCATGTTCCCTTCTCTATCTATTTATTTATTTTCTATCATATTAATCAAATAAAAAGTGAAAGATAAATTTGAGTTTTTTAAGAGGGTATTTTTCTAATTGGTGTAAATTATTAAAACTCAATTTACCCCCTCTTAAGTTATTATGAAATAGTGTTTGGATAATGTTTTTTTATCTTCAATGATCTGCTAATTCACCATTGGAAGTCATATCATCTCCACTTATATAAAATTAATGTTCTCCAACCACCACTAATCTAATGAGTAAAACCACTTGAACCTTGGGTTCCACACATATATAATTCATCCAATAACACCTTACAACATCAAAGTAGTAAGACTAAATAAGATCACCTTCTGTTAGATATCCAATCATATTCTAATCTAAAATATTTATTTTTGAGGTTATTATTATTGAAAAACTAAAGTGAAAAACATAAAAAATAAGTAAGGTGAATTGTATACTCTTTGATTGAGAAATCAACCTAGTTCAAATCAATAAAACCATCTACATCAAGACTATGTTAAAGGACCAAAAAATTTAATAAAATTTATGAAAGTACATGGTGTTCAAAGTGTTGTTTTTTCTTATCAACCCATGAGACATGTTTATCGAAATGTGAATATTTGTGATTAAGGTAGGTTGATTATCTATTGAACGGATCATTAAGTGATTTGAGGTGTATGAAATGTTTTTAGAACATAAAAAGGGTGTTTGGATGTCTTTAAATTAGTTAATGTTAGAGAAAACCACTAGTTACCTGGTGGTATTGAAGTAGGATCTCGAAGGGCTAAATAGTGAGAAACATACAAAGTATTTCTCTCACTATATACCTAATTGTTATCAATAAGAACTTGGTGGATATATAACTAATTTACACACCTCATAGGGTACCAGATGGTGGTTTAAGAGATGTGTTTTCTTAGTGGTTATTCCTAATGAGATCCCATGGTTCCAAGTGGGTAACTAATCGGGTTTTGATAGAAAACATTATATTTTAGTGTTTTGATGGAATGAATTTGGTTTTTCTAAAAACTATACCTCATAATTGACCCAATATATGTCCATGAAACTTATCAATGGTAATATGAAGTTTTTGGAAAATTAAAGGAACAAATTTGAAGTTGGTAAAAGTTTAATTGACTGAAGTTAGAAGGAATTTGAACTTTAAAGAGAGGGAAGTGCGTTGAAGGGTATTGTGAGAGGATTCATGACTTGAGAACTCTAATGTGAGTAAAAAATAGAAGATAGGGTATTTAAACCTAATAAAATAGATAATTGATGAAGGAAAATCATTGGTTTATTTCCTTTAGTGTGATTACTTGGTTTTTAATATTGAACTATTATATTGAAGATGTCAAAGGCTTCCATGGTTAGAGTAGTTAGTATCTGAGTTTGTTATCGATTTTTTAAGATCAAATATATAATGAATCATAACTCGTAAACATATTATTACAAAATTTTACATATAAAAATCATATAATACCACAAACCTAGAATCTAATAGGTTTAATGTATTTGAGAGTTTTAATAGATTAACTATATAATACAACATTTTTAAAACATAACTATATAATAATTTGTATACATATTCATAGTAAATGATTAGATAATAAATTAGGGGAAGTGTAATTATATTCTCACCCATTTCATTATGATACATCATGTATATTCATGAAATATAGAAAATAAACCATAAACAATAATAAACATGAAATAACCATGAAAAAAAATTGGTTACACAATAATATCATAAAGAATAAAATAAATAATAAAAATGTAGGTACAAAAAATAAGAAGGGAATGAATCACATTGGATGGTAAAATTTTAGGATTAATAATGAATAAAATAGTATAGACCATGAGAATAAGAATTCAGGTGAAGGAAACATCATAAGCGAAATATAAGAGAATTTTTGAAAATAAAGACTTTAAAAAAATATTAAGAAGTAGAAATAAATTATTATAAAGGAAATAAAAGCCTATAAATATCTCAAAATATATATTATAAAGAATACATTGTATTTTAAATTAAGTATAAATAGAATAAAATAAAATATGAATTAGAAAAGTGATACGTGAAATAAATATTTTTGAAATAGTTTTACTTACATATTCTGCATGGTTTGACATAAAAGAAATTATTGGAAAGATAATAGAAATGAATATCCCTAAAGAGTAAAGGAAAAATAAAATAAAATGAAATATGATAGGATATATATAATTCATTAAATTAGTATATATTAAAGAGAGAGAGAGAAAGAAAGTATGTGCTAAAAGGAAAAGAAAAGTGCACGAGAGTCCCCTTCCTTCAAGCCCTGACTCGATAAGGATGATCCCCTAAAATCACAAATAAAAAAATTAAATAAATTATTTATATATTTAATAAATTTATTAATGTTAATTTAATTTATTATCATTCATTTATTATCCATATTTTTATTTTAACAAAGTTCTTCATGATCGCTCAGAAATGTTAGTTCCATAGTTCCCGTGTTGCATCAGTGTAATAGTAATAGTAACAGTTTTTCAATGGTTTTGTAAGCTAAAAATATTTAATGACATTGAGTTCATTTAATCATAGTAGCATAAAATTTAAATATTTCAAAGGATACTCTATAATGTGTACAAATTATGAAATGTTTCTCGGAAATCTTGTTTTAGGTGGCTAAACTGACCATCATGATTTATTTTTAATATTATAAATAGAATGACTATTTTATCATTATATAATTTTAAACATGACTTAAATTAATTATCAATATGAAAGTTATGCATAAAAACCATTCATATTACTATCCATGAAAAATGGTAATGAAAACATCATTTTCCAAAGGTGGTATAAACCTACATTCGTGTGAGCTATATTTATAAGAATAATAAAATTGAAAGGAAGAATAATAAATATTTTGTTATTATAAATACATTTTATATTTAATTATATAATCAGGTTCCAATGTTACATTATGAAACTTGTTATTTCTCCATGGAACTTTTATAATGCAATTTTACTTGTTTCATAATAGTTTATCACTATGATCCAAGATATTTAATGGTTACTCCTTATAAGAGAGATCTTGATCCAACAACACCACCTTTAGATTTAGTACATGTTAGGGATATGGTATGTACTTCCTTAAGATAGATAGTTGGAACACATTATATAATGAACGATGTCCTTATTTCCTCAATTATGGCGTCATTAAGGTTTTAAGTGGGAAATTTGGATAGTTAAATAATGAGATTGTTTGAATTCTTGATTTTGTATGATGGATCATTTTCCATTTTGAGATTTGGATTTGATATTAGGTGTTTAAGGATGAATAATTATGCGTTTTTAGATGATATATAAGGTTTATTTTAGAATTTAGAGTCAGGAGTACTTATTAAGTGGTTCTACATGCAGTTTAAAATTGCAAGTGACACTGGGTACCTGGTGGAAGGAAACCAGGTTCCTACTAGACTGGATGGAGTCCAGGGTGGATTGGTGGTTCCACTAAGTAGCCGATTGGCCTTTACTTGGTGTTATTACCACTTTGTGATATACTCAAAAATTTGGGAAGGGGGATTTGATCATTTTTTATTCCATTTTATATCAATTAATCCTTTTATCACATTTACCTATTTTACCAGTTATGATCTTGATTCTTGTATTCTCTTATCTCACCACCATTCTTTATCACACACACAAAGTGGAAATGAAATTTACATGGTTAAAATTTCAATAAGAAAGGATAGTCCTTGGTGTAATTCGGAAACAATCCTTAACCGCACAACCAAATAGAAACATTTATCAAGTTACAAATTGGTAGGGCATATCCTTGAAACCTGTATTGAACTATAGTGTCTTCAATAGTGATTCACCACCTCTTTGTACGTAGATTCCTCTTTCACCTAATGATGATTATCGGTGTGTTACATGTTCTTTCTCCTTACACTCTTAAGTGCACAATCATATGAAAGAAACACTTATTATTTTTTTATATGAACATTAGTGCCACACTCTTCACATCAGAAATTTTGAGTGATTCTCCTTTATTCTATTATTTATATGAAAATCAAACTACAAAAAATTATTCTTATTTTTAACTTCATCTTGACCAATTATTATTATTTTTATTATTATTCTTTTGTAATATAACTTTACAATGCTCTTACCCTTTTCCTCTCTTATTATTCTTCTTTATTTTACAGTGCAAAAAAATATGGAAAAAACTCCCTTATTCTTCTCTATTATTCTCCATTTTATTCTCATTTTACACTTTAATGAATATGATCTGCACTCATTGTCTTCTTCATAGTTTTGACTCACAACATGTATGAAAATTTAAATTGAGTTAGACCTTCTTCTTCTTGACACCAAAATATCATTTCTTTAATCACAATGTCATACTTCTCTCTTATTCTTCTTCTGTTTCTCTCTCGTTTTTTATGAGTGATGCAAGTCATAGAATAAAAAAATTATTTTCCTCTTTTTATAGACATTCTAAAATTGTTTAAGAGGGATTCTAAAAAGGTTTTCCCACTTCAGGAAATTTTTAGATTCTTTAATCTTCCAAAAATATCAGATCTGTCTTTGACTTCTTCAATATATTTCTGAATCTTCAAATCTCCTTGATTTTTGAATTAATCTTTAAATTTTTCCATGATTCAGACTTTATAAAAAATCTTTAGTTTGAATTTAATTCTTGATTTTGATTTCTTATTATGATTAATTCATTACGATAAAGGCGTTTTATCACACTGATTTTCTTAACCAACTTACAAACATATCAGAACTAAATATATTTCATTATGTTTCTCTGCACCACCTAAAAGACAATCTACCCATTCTAATTTCCTTATTATAACAAAATCATATATTCAACAATAGTTTTTTCATTGTGTTTCTCTTCACCAAATTTAATAAGGAAAACATATTTCTTATCTTTAAAAAAATTGAAACCAACTCTCATTATGATTTATTCATTATGATGGAGACAATAGATTCTTTCAAACTTCTTCAACTGCTTATACTTCTTATTTTTTGAATATGATACCAAAGCTCCTTCAACACTCAAATTATTTTTCTTTTCTGATTACAATACTCATCAAATTAATTCTCCAAATATTTAAATTTTTGGGATTTGGGTTTGGCTAAAAAATAGAACCTTTGGTTTCTCTCATTACGATCAAGAAAAACTTCCCAACCTTCAAACAAATTTGAATCCAATGATAAGAGACTAAAAATATTTTACATTCACAACTTTCTTCTTTCAAAAAATTTTTCTTGTAAGCATGACTTCCTTCATGACTTTTATTATGTTGAAAATAAACTTTAACATCATCTGACTTTGATTGGGAAGTAGTTTAAGTTCCCATTCCTTCCAACAACTTATTTCTTTTTAACCAAACCAGAATACGATTGGCCAGAATACAATTGACATTAATCCCCTTTATTTCATCAAGATATCACCACAAGTTTTTAGATAACTTATTATTTTTGAGAATTAAAAAATTGAAAAGCGTCATTAGATTAACACCATATTTATGAAGAATCTGATTATCTTCCTTATTATGATCATAAACTCATTTTGGACCCAAGGTGAGTCTAATGATACTTTTATTCCTAAAAAATCTTCCCAATCTGATGGAATTTCTTAATAATTGTGAGTTTGAAATCATAAATACAATGGTTAGTACAATCTCCATGCCGATGGTTATAGATCCGATTCTGGGAATTATACACAACTTTCCTCAATCCTTATTTTCATTAATTTTTCTCAACATACTCTTTTTATTTAACCTAATAAAATTATTGATCCATTGAAAATAAAATAAAAACAAAACACAACTTTGTCCAAAAAATCTACCCCTTTGTGTTTTATGTCAATACCTACTTTAATACTAAATCAATGACTTCTAATAAATACCAATTGAAGTTTTCTTGTCTCAATTTTTATTTTTAGTATTCCTTTTTTGATCCCTATATTTCTTATCTCTCCCCCTTTTCTTTATCTCCGCCTTATTGACAATCAAATTCAAAGGGTCCATCATGATAAGTTTCCCCCTTATTGAAAAATGATCTCATTTCTAAGGGTTGAAACTTCTCATCTCAGAATATTGAAATTCTTCTTTTAGAGAAGATAAGTATCACATGAGTTTCTTAATAAAGATACTTAACTAGAAAATTATCAGTCTATGTGGGAAAACCTGGTGTAAAAAAAAGAGTGGGTAATCAAGGTTATCAATGTTTTCTATTAAAAACATTTCATGTAATACGTTTTAATGTCTCTTTTAATATTCTCATGACTGGAATAATCTTTGAAAGAATTTGTTTAAGATAAAAGTATCCTACAACCATATTAATAGACATATTAGAAAGCTCGGTTGTATAAAAATAGAACTTTTCAAAAACTCATATTTTTTGTAACCTCATTACTTTATTTTAAAATAATAGTAAGAGACTCATCAACACTAGCTTTATTATTTTGAATCCTTAAATTCCTTATAAGTTAGAACAAGTATATAAAATTTTTGGGAATAAAGAGTAACCTTAGTTGTTTCTCAAAAGCAATAATCAGATAGAGAACCCTCCCTTAGTCTTAACTTTTTCTTATTTTTATTGGATTTTACATTGGATGTGTTTTCTTCCATCTGTTCATACTTCTTAGATTTAGTAACAACTTTGTTCTTATCTATAGATTTTTTTTGATAAGGATGTTGAATATTATTCAACTTTATCAACATCTTGGTTACAATTATTTTGTAACACCCTCTTAATGTATTCTTATTGGGATAGAAAGATAGTCAAACAACTTTTGGTAACATGGCTAGATTTCTCACATCTCTTGCATCTTTTATGATTCTTAAAATTGAAATCTGTTGATAACTTTATATCAATTTTTTATCATTTTTAAAACCTTTTTCTTCCCCATTTATTCAACTAATTTTTGTTATTCTTCTAACTTTCTATCCATTTTTTACTTATTCTCTCCAAATAAATAAGCACTCTCTATTTTCAAACTCAGTATGTTTATTTTTATCAGGTTTCAAAATAACTTTATTATATTTCTTCCTTTGAGAGTATTAAATATACCTCAAACATTGAATTATATAACTCATGGAATAGTTTTAATGTTGTTGGTTGAATCAACACATATTAGTCGTGTGTCCAAATCCACCATAATTCCTACAGTACCCATAGAAGGAATACATTCTTCTATAATTTCCATACTATTTGGAATTATTGACATTTTTCTCAGAAACATTTTTTACCTTTCTTAATAGAAATTTGTTGACCACCAAACTTTATGTTATCAACCAAATTTTCCTTTTTAGCTTAGTTTTCTTTTTATCCTTATCAGAACCATAATTAATAGAAACCTTTTCAGACTCAAGATTTTTAGAAAATGATAACTTCCCAACCTTTTTTATCTTGTACACATAAATTTTCCATATTTCTTCATCTCAAAATTTGAAGGTAACTTTTTTTGGTCCTTCTAGAGTTCTTCCTTACCATAACATTCACCAACTTCAGAGATAGAGTTATTAAAACTTATATCCCTCTGTTAATATTTGGAAAGTTGTTGTTGAATAAGTTTCAACTCTTATTCTTTTTTACTTAAAATTTACTTAAATATGTTCATTATGGTTTTTTTCTTTCCCTTGATATCTGTTCAAATAATCAATCTATTCCAATAGATTTAATTTATTATTAAGAAAACATTATTGATTGATAGTTGAAGAGTCTTCACTTTTCAACTTCCTGATTTCTTTCTCAATCCTCCCAATATTACTCATACTTTATTTCATTTCTTATTTAATATGAAAGTCTAATTGAGTTTCATATTCTCTTTCTGAACTACTGCTTCCAAATTCTTCATTTTCAAGTGTGGTAATGAAATAACTCTCACTAATATTCTCAGTGGATTTTTTGAATTCATATTTACTATATTACTTTTTAGAAAAACTACTAGCATAAAATTCTTCATTGAATATTACAATAAATGTATTTTCTTTAACACCATTTGTAACCTATTCACCATCATCATCCTTAGACAAAAATCTTCTACATTTGGATTTAGAGAACTTCTTATCTTCATTCTTGGAAAAGAATTTTTATTTATCACCCTGTTTCTTCAAAGATCTTATTGATCATCTTTATTATTCATCACTTTCTTCTTTATCAACTCTTTAAGGAAAATTAGCAGCAAAGTGTCCAATGGATACTCATCCAAAAAATTTTATGGGAAGTTTCCCTTTATACTTTTCTGTACCTATTTTCACATTTTTAGAAAAAAAGGATAAAATTTCATCAAGATTTTTACATACCTCATTTTCCGAATTATGGTCAGTAACATATTCTTCCTCAAAAATATTCTTATACTTTTCCTTCTTGGAAGCCTTGAAAGACATTTCATGATCAGCTTTTGTTTTTCCTTTCATAACTTTCTCCACTCTCGTCTTATAAGTGATAAGATTAATATGAAAATAATCTAAAGATAATTTATCAGGATCTCAATCTTTCAATGAGGAAACTTTTGCATAAAAATTATTATGAATAATTCTCAATATCTTTTCAATAATTATAGAATATTCTAACATTTCACCAAGACATATGATAGTGAAAACAATGTCATTCAATCTGGTAAAGAATTTACCAATGGATTCATACTCACCCATATTCAGATCTTCATACTTCAATATATAGATTTATAACTTTTTATTCTTCACTTTTTATTGCCTTCAAAAATGTTGTTCATCTTATCCAAGATACCTTTGGGATTGGAAACTCCTTTGACTATTAGAAAATCACTTTCATAAATTGATGAGAGTAAGGAATTATCAACTCTTCCATCATTCTTAAGGTTTTGCTTATCAGTATTTTAAAGATGATCATTCTTAATATGAGGGGAAAAAATATGTATTAGATTTTGAAAAATAATATCCAAGGGACATAAGATATGGAATCATTATACCATTACAAATATGATAATTCATATAATTTAAGATCAGAATCCCCTTACTATTTACACAATTCATATTCTCCATCACAACTTCTCTTTAAAAACTTCATCAAAGAGTAAATGAAGGTAACCTATGCTCTAATACCACTTGTAAGTGTCCAGGCTGGATCCAAGTATCACTGAGAGGGGGAGGGGTGAATATGTGATATCCTTTTATTTTAAGATTACTTAATAATGAAAAAAACTTAACCTCCTATTTAATGTTTCATTTTCTACTGAAGAAAAATCAAACACACATCCCCATGGAAAAACAATTTACAAGGTTAACTAATTAACAAGAGTAGCTACATATATGGTATGGTTTGGAAACAATACAATACCACAAAATCCAATAGAAAATAATCCTTTTGTGAGGAATACAATGAGTAGGGTATTCCCTTACAATAATGTAGCACTATGAAAATAATCCAATAGTGCATGTGATTATTCTATAAAAAAACATGTAATACAATTTTTTTGTAACAAACATGTTACGATGCTTATTGATCAACTTTCATAAATATGATATTTAAGAACAATTCATCACTTTCTTACCCAGAAGCTTGTAAGAACTTATTTGACTTTTTAATGATACTCAGTCAGATTTCCCAATCCAATTCCCAAGTCTGATTGATCAATATGGAATTAATAGTCTATTAGAATACCACTAAAACAATCTTGAACTTATTCTTCCTCAGTCCAAAAATCATTGTCCAATTTCTTAGTCTGATTTTGGAAACTTTGATTAAGATCTTGTCTATTATTATTTCTTTCAACTATCTAAAAATATTCTTAATGAAAATACAATCTATAAACTACTTCCTGAAAATAAAATCTTGAAGCTTCTTCTTCCTTGAATTGCAGAGCTTCTCTCTCATTTTTTGCAAGTGATACAAGTAACAGAATAAAAATGTATTCTCCTCATTTTATAGACATTCCAAAATGATTTAAGTGGGATTCTAAAAATATTTTCCCACTTCACCAAATTTATTGAATCTTTAATCTTTCTTAAATCCTGGTTCTCTTTTACTTCTTCAACACCTTTTTGAATCTTCAAAGCTCCATTATTTTCGGATCTCTCTTTGAATTCTTCAAGGCTTAAGACTTCATAAAAATATTTAGTCTGAATTTGATTCTAGATTCTAATTTCCCATTTCAATTTATTCATTATGACAAATAAATTTGGTCACATCGATTTTATTGACCAACTTACAAACAAATAAGAACTAAAGATATTTCATTACATTGCTCTGCACCACCTAGAAGACTATCTACCCGTTTCAATTTCCTCATTACCATGGAAGCATATGTTCAACAACAATTTTTTCATTATATTGCACTTCACCAAATGTAAGAAGGAAAAAATATGTCTTCTTATTATGATTCTCATAACCAAATCTCATTCCAATTTCTTCATTATGATGGAGACAACATAATCTTTCAAACTTCTTCAACTGATTCTACTTCTTATTTTTTAGAATATGATACCAAATATCATTAAACACTCTACTTATTTCTATTTTCAAATTATGATACTCATCAACTTTATTCATTGATGATTTAAATATTTTGGACTTTGGTCTGACTGAAAAATATAACCTTTGGTTTATCTTATTATGATCAAACAAACTTCCAATCCTTCAAACAAATATAAATTTGATGATCTGAGACTAGAAAGATTTTAATTCAGTAATGGCATTTTTTTACAAACTTTTTCTTGTAAGAATGACTTCCTTTATGACTTTTATTACATTAAATATCAACTTAAACATCATCTGAATTTGATCATAAAATATTGTAACTTCCATTTCATTTCAAAAACTTATCTATTTCCAAACAAGCCTGAATACAATTAGATTGAATAAAATTGGAATAACTCCCCCTTTCATCAAGCTATAAACATATATTTTCAAACAAATTATGATTTGTTAGAATTACAAAATAAAAAATCTTCATTAGATTTACATCAGATCCATAAAAAATCTGATTCTATTACTTATTACAATCAGAACCTCATTCTGTATACACGATGTGTCCGATGATCCTTCTATTATAGAAAAAATCTTCCCAATACGATGGAATTTATTAAGAATTGTGAGTCCAAAATCTTGAATACGATGGTCAGTTAGATCTTCATGCTGATGGTTCTGGATCTTATTCTCATCTTTACACAAAAATTTCCTTAATCCATATTTTCATTACTTTTCTCAACATACTCTTTTTCTTCAACATAATCAACATATTTATCTATTGAAAAAAATACAACCAAAAAATAACTCAGGACTAACAAAGATAAAAACTTATGATATATGTTTCCTTTCAATCATAGTACATCTAGAATCACCTAATTCAATAATTCATGATACAAATTACTTTTTGAATTCTTTCTTTATTATTAAATTTTTATTCTAGAATCATTAGGAGAATCATCATGATATTTGATACAATAAATCTTTGAATCACCTAAATAAAATCGCTTCACAAAACAAATCTTTAATGTATCCCTCTATTCATCTTCATCTTCATATGATATCATCTTAGTAGTAGGATACATCAATCACTAATCTTCATATAGATTCCTAAACTTCATTTTATACCTTATTCTTCCTTTTACTCATCCAAAAACCATATTATGATAGTTTGAGATAGGATGAACTTCCTATGTTATTTTCTTATACATTATAGAATCTACACAGTTGGATTGAATACTCTGACGTGGTTCACATTGGCTACATCATAAAATTATTTTACATCATCTTGATTCCAATCCATAATTCATTCCCATATGCAGAAATTTGTATATGTGAATCTACATGAATTTACTTATAATGATCAATTCACATACACAATAGGACATTTGGGTACACAAATTTTCTTATATAACCAATTCGTATATGCAACAGGGTATTCAGGTATTCAGATTCACCTATGTAGGGAAAACCCATATGTGGATATTTCCTCATGTGGAGCATGTGTTAATATTTACATATGTGATTCCATGCTTCTTTAAACAACTTCCCAAAATTAATATTTTCCCTATTCTACACTTCTTTCTTCTTTCACTCTTCATCCAAGAAACTATTTGCAAGAATAAAGATAACCACTATCATGATATTTTATCTTTATAAGAATACCTTACTTTTCATCAAATAAATTTTCTATCTCCTACCATTTCATCCACTGCTACTACCATGTGTGTCCACAATCACTTGACCTACCATACATCCACACTTCCTCATGTGGTAGGTGCATATTCCTCAATGAATTAGGTTATATTTTATTTATGTGGTAGGCATTATAAAAAATTTATCATCAATAGTTTTTTCATGGACTAGAGATGGTTTAAACTACCACCTAATAATATAGTGGTGGTTATTAAAACTACCCCGTATTGCAAAATCACTATTAATTTAGCAGATATTTCAATAATTTCATAGGGATTTTGTTATGTGTCATTTTTGGAGTATTTATCGGCAATTTATTATTTATTTAGTGAAATTGTTTTATAAAAAAATATCAGAGGGGAATATAAATAAAACAAAACTAACCACCACTAAACATATTAAAGGTAGTTTGTTTTAGAAGAAGTTAAGAATAACCAACACTAAAAATATTTTAATTAATATATTTAGCGATAGTTACTAAAACCACTACTAAATCATATTTTTTTAAATATTTAATATAAAAATATAAATATAAATAAACTTTCATGAAATAAACTAAAAAATGAATATATGATAAACCCATCATACATACATCCTATATCCACAGTCCTATATACAAACATCCATAGTCATCAAAACCTCAGTCTTGGTGAACCCATACATCTGTGAAATAATACATCATTCATTAATATATTCATATAAAATATGTAAAAAAACAAACCATGCCCAATATATGTCCATGTCATGACCTCCACTGCATATGTCTACCTCCACATCATCTCATCAACTAAAACCGACCATGTCATCTCATAAATTATAACAAAAAAGAAAACAAAAATTAAAACTGAACATAATAAATCATAATTACTGTAGAATAATTGATTTTTTTGAACATACAACAAAAAATAAGAACCATCATAAATACCTTATAAATAATTTTATGGATCGAAATAGTCAACCTCCTGCCTACTAAATACATCTTCCACCTATAGTGAAAACAAAAAATAATTAAGAAAATAAATGTGAAAGAGAATAGATACAAAATATATTTATAATGATACACATATAATTTTTTATTTTTTTAATAAAATAAAAGAAAATTTAATATAAAAAAATAATATATAATAAAATACACTTTTAAAACATAAACATACCTATTTAAGATATGATTCAACACTTGAAACTGAAAAGGGATAAGTAAATATTCTAAATATTTTTTAAATAGATGTGAAGTGTGTTTGAAATTTACGTAATAAACAAATTTTAATGACTTTGATATCACATCATGTCCTATATTTCAAAAACAACTCAGTGATGGTTTTCCTATAATTCCATGTTAATGTAAGGTCATTTTTTATAGTTTTAACCATTACACACATGTTTTAGTGTTTTAAAACACTAAAAATTCATTTAAAACTATCCTAGGAAAACCTCAATTCAGAATAAATTTCCATGAGTTCCTATATTTCAAAATTCAATCTATGGTCCTTGTCCCACGATTTTAGGGCAATCTGACATCATTTTCCATCTTTTGACACCTTTATACCTATTTTTAAAGGCTTTTGTACCTTTAAGAAGTGTTTAACAAGTAATTAAGACCACACTGCACATAGGATTGACATATTTTCTATGAGTACATGTAAAGAGTAAGTCAACGGTGGTTTTATTATGATTTTACATCAATCCAAGGGTTTTTTTCTATGCTTTTGACTATTCTACGCATGTTTTAGTGTTTTAAAACACTGAAAACATGTTAGTAGTCATCATGAGAAAACCATAATTCAGAATGACATGTTTTTGGTTCCTAAATTTCTCAATTTAATCTATAGTCATTATATTCTAATATCAAGGAAATCTGACATAGTTTTCTTAGGTTTGATGCCCAACGCATGTTTTTAAAGGATTTTTACCTTTAAGAAGTATTTACCAAGTCATTATAACCATAACACACGTCGTATTGATGTTTTCCATGATTAAATGTCAAAAACAACTAAATGGTGGTTTCACACGATTTAACATCAATATGAGGTAGTTTTCTATCAATTTTACCATTTGACGCACATTTTAGTGTTTTAAAACACTAAAAATCAATTTACAGCCATCTTGGGAAAACCATAATTCATAATGATGTGTCCTTGTTTACTATATTTTAAAATTAAATCTACGATCATTTCCCCCTAATTTTAGGGCAAACTGACTTCATTTTCTAGGTTTTGACCCCCCCTAACACTTGTTTTTGAAGGCTTTTGTACCTTTAAGAAGTGTTTTTGAGTAATTCCGACCACACTACACATCAGATTGATGTGTTTTCAATGCATACACATAAAAAATAACTCATCGGTGGGTTTAAAATGATATTAAATCAACATGATGTTGTTTTCTATCATTTTTACCATTCCATGCAAATTTTAGTGTTGTAAAACACTAAAAACACATTTATGACCATCCCGGGAAAACCATAATTCAGAATGACGTGCTGTAAAATCATACATTCCAAAATTAAATCTATGATTGTGGTATCATAATTTTAGGACAATACAACATCATTTTTCTAGTTTTGACCCCATATACTTGTTTTAAAGGCTTTTATACCTTTAAGAAGTGTTTACTGAGTCATTCCTACCACAACGCATGTCGAATTGACATCTTGTTTGTGTTTACATGTCAAAAATAACTCAGCGGTGGTTTTCCCATATTTCTATGTCAATCTGAGTTCATTTTTTATGGATTTTACCATTCTATACACATTTTAGTGTTTTAAAACACTAAAAATGCATTTACAACCATCTCAGGAAAACCATAATTTGAAATGAAATTCCACCACTTTATACATTTAAAAATTCAATATACAGTCATTTTCCTCTGATTTCAAAGTAATATGACATTGTTTGACTTATTTTTACCCCCAACACCTATTTTTAAAGGCTTTTATACCTTTAAGAAGTGGTTATCGAGTCATTTTGACCACACCATACATCAGATTGATGATTTGTTTTCACATACACAAAAACAATAACTCATAGTTGGCTATATAATGATTTCACATTAATATTAGGTTGTCTTCTATTGTTTTTACTGTTATGCACACGTTTTAGTGTTTTAAAACACTAAAAACGAGTTTATGACCATCTCAAGAGAACCATAATTAGGAATAAAATTACATTGATTCCTACATTTTATAATTCAATCTATGATCAATTTATCCTAATTTTAATGAAATACAACATTGTTTTCTTGATTTTGACCCCATGACACTTGTTTTAAAGGCTTTTGTACCTTTAAGAAGTGTCTACCAAGTCATTATGACCACACGACACGTTGGATTAATGTTTTTTATGTATACACATAAAAAATAAATCATCATTGGTTTTCCCATGATTTCACATTAATTTTAGTTCATTTTATATCATTTTTACCATTCCACGCATGTTTTAGTGTTTTAAAAAAATAAAAATAATTTTACATCCATCTAGAGAAAACCGTAATTCGGAATGACGTGCATTTTATTCCTATATTTTACAATACAATCTACAGTCATTTCCCCTAATTTTAGGGTAACCCAACATTGTTTTCCTAGTTTTGACCCCCCCAAAACTTTTTTAAAGGATTTAATACCTTTAATAAGTATTTACAAAGTCATTCCGACCACACCACAAGTCAGATTGACATGTTCTCAACATGTACATGTCAAAAAAACCCATAGGTGGGTTTACAATGATTTAAATTTATTCTAAGACTATTTTCAATTTTTTTACTATTCCACACATATTTTAGTGTTTTAAAACAATAAAAACACATTTACAGCTATCTCGAGAAAACCATAATTTTGAATGATGTGATGTTAGTTCCTACATTTAAAAATTTAATCGATGTTCATTGTCCCATGATTTTAGGATAATAAGACTTCTTTTTACTATTTTGACCCTCAAAACTTGTTTTTAGAGAATTTTATATCATTAGAAGTGTTTATCGAGTCATTATGACCACACGACATGTCAGATTGACATGTTTTCTATGTGTACATGACAAAAATAACTCACAGGTTATTGTACCATGATTTCATTTCAATATGAGGTCTTTTTTTGTTTTTACCATTCCATGCATGTTTTAATGTTTTAAAACACTAAAATCACATTTACAACCATCTCGAGAAAACTATAATTCGGAATGACATGTCATCACTTCCTATATTTCAAAATTCAATATACATTCATTTTCCACTAATTTTAGGGAAATATAGTATCATTTTCCTAGTTTTGACCTTCGAAACATGTTTTTAAAGGCTTTTATACCTTTAAGAAGTTGTTACTCAGTTATTCTGACCACAACACACATAGAATTGATATTTTGTGTGAACGTACACATCAAAAAATAGCTCAGAGGTAGTTGCACCATGATTTCGCATTAATATAAGGTCTTTTTTCTATGATTTTTACCATTCCATGATCGTTTTATCATTTTAAGACACTAAAAAGGCATTTACAACCATCTCAGGCAAACTATAATTTGGAATTACATGCCGTCAGTTATTACTATTCATAATTCAATCTATATTCATTTTTTGTCTGATTTCAGGGCAATACAAAATTGTTTGTATGGTTTTAAACCCCAAAAACTTATTTTTAAAGGCTTTAGTACCTTTAAGAAGTGTTTAATGAGTAATTATGACCACAATTCATGTCGTATTAACATGTTGTAAATGTATACGTGTCAAAAATAACTGAGTAGTGGTTTCCCCATGATTTTAAGCGAATCTAAGGCCATTTTCTATGGATACATCCCTAAATAGTGTATTGGTCCACCAAGTTTAGCTTATTCAACCAAAATAATAGTCAAATGAATCATGAATATGAAAAATGAGTGGGGAAATAACATCTTCAAATGAAAAAGTGTCAAAAAAAATTATTTCTTGAAGTTTATCAAGCTCTGTTGGATTTAGAGTTTATCCACAAAGCTCTCTGAAAATGGTTTTAAAATCTCGTAGAACCAGAGTTACATTTTCAAGTAACATATTACGCAATTCCAACAGAAATAAATACTCCATAAAAATATGTGATTCATGAATTTTAATCCATGTAACTTTCATGTTTTAAGTCAATGCACTTTGATATGTTACCTAAATATCCATCTAACACTTTGAAAATTTTTAATGTTCAAAAGAATATTTACTTACCATGATTTTTTAATGTTAAAATAGTTGAAGGATAATTTCCACTCTTATTTTCCCACAAAACATGCTTTGTATTCATTTACTCCAAAACCTTATGAGCATTAGGGAGATCCTTTGATTTACCCTACTCATTAAGCAACTTAAAAATTACATTATCACAAATGTTATTCTCAATATTCATTATTTCAAGATTATGATGTATCAAATTAAACTACCAATAATGAAGTTTGAAAAATATAATCTTTTATTACATTTTTGTGTTCTAGCTGCTTTGGATATTGTACCTCATACCCTTTTCCCCTTCTTTAAATTGATGACATTTCCCAAATTCTTCAGTGACATTCATTAATTTTTCTAAGATTTCTAAACTAGATAACACCTTCAATGACTTTATCATTTAAATATATCCATTGAATCATGTATTGTTAAACTTGAATTTATGATAAACATCAATAAACTGATTATGACACATAAAACACCATTTCATACTATGAGGTAATCATTGAGGTTTCAAGTCAAAATTACAAAATGGACAATCCAAACTTGTATGAGTGTTCCAATCAAATAAATTTCATAGTTTTGTAAAGTTACTAATTTTCTAAATTAAAGAAAAAGTCATTTTGAATTGTTTCCTTATTGAATAATTATATGTTACCATGACATCATCCCATAATTCTCACAATTATTTGATTAGATGTTGAACGTTTACATCAATGTCATTTCAAGGAATTTTCTTTCCAGGAATAATAATCGAAATAATGAAAGAAGTATTCTTCATACACATCCATGGAGGCAAATTATAGGGGATAAAAACAACTATCCAAATGCTATAATTAGTACTTAAAGTACCAAAAGGGTTAAAACCATCAGAAGCCAATCCCAAATGTATATTCCTAGGATCTGGAGTAAAATATGGATATAGCGAATAAAAAAGCTTCCATGATGTTGAATATTTTGGATGTCTCATCAAGGAATTGTTACTATCTTAAGCATGAAACATCATGTCATATGAATTATTAGATGACATGAATAATATTTACAAGTGTGGTTTTAGATTAAGGTAAAACAATACCTATATAGGAGTTTTCTTCTTCTATTTATTCTTGGGGTTGCATTGATTTATACTATCATTTCTACTCATTGAATTACATCTACTTGTATGAAAGCATATGTATTATTATTTATTATAATCTTCTCCCCTGTAAGGCATTCAATCATTAAGGAATTTATGTATCTTTGTACAATCAATTAAATGTTTTTTATGACTTTATTCATCTCATAGAATGATGCAGGGATCTTAGCTTCATTAAATTCATCATGAAGAAACTCTAAAATAATGGGCATGAATTTGTTAGTAATTCCACATAGGCACTTGATATGATACATCTTAAGTATAAAAGACAACTTTGAATACTTGGTACACCCTTCATATAGTTCTTGTTTCCCATCTTCAAATAATTTATAAAACTCATTTTTTTGGCCACAGATGTTATAAGAAAGATTAACCAGCTTATGATCAACTAAAGGTTTTATTGATATATTAAAATCTTGGACATTGTATTCTAAAAAACCAAATGCTTTATTTAACAAATTCCAAACTGAATTTTCCTCTGTTGGGTCACTTTGTGTTTTTTTGACATTATTGTCATTGTTTTGACTTTCCATAACATTTGATTCACCATGTCAAATCTAACATACATATCGCGTAGGAAACTATTTCAAAAATCAAATTCTCATATACTTTTTTTCAATTCAACCATTTATTGAATTTATAATTCAGATACAAACATTTTATATAACCATCCACTGATCAGTTTTTAATTTCATAATCCAAAAAGTTCTTCAAAACCCTTGGTATACCAAGGTGTGTTTCGAGGTAAATTAATGAAAATTTTATCCATAGGTTTTGTATTTTCACTTTTCTCTACATATATTTAGATATAAAGATACAAATGGTTAATAAAATAAGAATATCACACTTAAATCTCACCCAAATTCATCATTGACCAGGGTAGGGTCTTGATTCGATATAGTAAAAATTCAACATAAGAATGATTCAATTCAACATTAGATCTATAACTTTTTGGATTTTTATATTATCATTTTTTATTTTATATTTAAGAATCATGATTTGCTTTATATCTATCTCTTTATTTGATAATTATGAAAATCAATATTTGTTGTATCTCAAAATAAGAACTTTACACCGTGATATCTTGTGACATGGTCTCTTTTATTATAGCTTGAAAATTATTAAACTCATAAAATATAAAATATATTCATGGTAAATGTAAATTCATTTAAAAATAAAGGATAAAATCCATAGAATAACTAAGATAATTATAATTCCATTGATAAAAAAATCAATTATAAAAACGAAAACATCTCACTAATCAAGAACCACTAAATAAAGTTCATCTAATCTAGGCTCAGGATGAAAAAGACTCAAAAATGATAACCATAACTTTTTTAAAATGAAACTATACATAGATAGAAAAAATAATCACCCTATGGACTATCCTAAAATAATAACTTTTATCCTTTTCCAAAAGAACTTTCTGGGGAGAAAAATCAAAATAATAAGAAACATAGTCTCAAAGAATAAATACTCCATGACTCAAATCAAATGAATACCAATTAAACTAAGAAACATGACTAAAAATAGAACCCACCACATTCAAAACACCATTAAAAAACTTCCCATTTCCCCTTAAAATAAAAAAACTTCAAATAATGGTCTGAAAATATATTTCATAAATGTAAATATACTATAAAAATGTTTTCCCCGTTTTAAACATAAAATATTTTATGTCTCATTTAGAAAACTATAAAAAATTAATTTCTAAAACTCCACTTACCCTTTAAAATAACACCAAAATATCATTACAAATAAAATATGGTTATTTTAAAATATCTTCAAAAATCATTCACATGAAAAACCTTTTTCAAAACCTTTTTTAAGCCTAAGAAGAAACCACTTTTGATACTTAAAACACCAAACTTCAAAACCATTAATGTTTTAAAAATAATTAAGGGAAATCAAATAGAATTCAATATAAAAATTCCCAATTTTTTTAAAACATTTAACATAACACCAAATATATTTTTTAAAATGATTGAAGTACTAACAAAAGTTTTTATCAAAACTAAATTTCATTTTGGATCTATCACATACAAAATAACACTAAAGGAACTATTAATTAAATGAAAGTCTTAGTATTAATGCATTATTATAATATATTTTAATCCATAATTACTAATTATAAAATAAAATATGCAATTAAATATTAAATATGAAACTTATTTATATTTTTAATAATTATAAAATTATATGAATATTTATAATAATCAAACATGTTACTTAATAATATTCTTATTTATGAAACATTATTCTAATTATTAAACATTCAATTTTATTATAAATTTAATTTAATATTCTTAACTAATATTAAACATGAGATTTATTAATATTACATATAATTAAGCATGAAATTTATTGATATTTATAATAATTAAACTAACAATATAAATAATAAATCAACTCAAAACCCTATAGGAACCAAAATCTCAAAAATATGGAAAATTTACCACAATGAACAATTTAACAGGTGTGGTGATGGCTTGAGTAGAGGTTATTAGGTCTCAGTCAAGGGCGGTTGCAAGGGGGAAAGTGAACGGTAGTGAGTGCTTCAAGGTATAAAGGGAGAGTTTGGGCACAGGGATCAGGGAGCAGTGGTGAGAGGGAAAGGGGAGTTGCAGTGAGGTATAGAGGGAGAGTGGGCATGCTTGGGGGAGAAGGGGGAGCAACCAACGGTGAGTGGGGGAGACATAAGGGGGGAGTGGCAAGTTATTGAGGGAGAGGGGGTGCTAATGGGAAAAGGGGGAGCGTTCGATTAACATTCATTCACAAAGTATAATTAATATTTTGGGTAAAAATTTGATTATTCTTCAAAAATAACTTTCAATTAAATTAATTTTAAATAAACTTATTCTCCTTTGAGTTAAGGTTTTTTATTTTATCTTTCAAGGATGCAATATTTTTAAATACATACCTTTTCAATGACACTCTTTCAAGAAAATTCTAAAATAGTTCAAATTTATATGAAATATAATATATGGATGATTCTTCTTCATTATAGACACTTTAACCAATATTAATCATGGAGAGTCACTTCAAGTAATAGTTCATTTGATGTTACAAGTGAGGAATACACAAAAAATGGATTTTTTCTTATATAAGGATGATATCTTTTTCACTTTTCTATCATGTGTTGACATCAACCAATTCCTTCAACTTTATCAAATATAATATAATAATAATATTTTTTGGAATACTAATCAAGGAATAAATCTTGAATGGTGAATCCTCTATAGTTTTTCAGTATTGACATCATTTCACCTTTTCAGGTTCTTTCCCTAAAAACATACTTTACCTTTAATTCCCTGTATTGTAAGAACAAATAAAACAAAAAAAGATAAGGGAATAAGGTAGATCTCCTTGATCATTAAATGTAAAAAACAGGGTTGATAATATTTTCTCAACCATGTTGGTCTACTCTTTATTACTTCAAATATATTTTTTAAAACTTATTTAACAATTGGAACCATTTATCTCACCACCTTTTTAATTTCTCTATGTGTGAATTTCTATTTTCAAGAGTATTTTTGGAACTTTTATCACATAGTATAACTTTTATCTTCTTTAGGAACTATTATTATGTTGGAATTATTATATATAAATCCTTAGGAGTGTGTACAACCATGTTACATATCACATGTAGTACATCTTTATCACAAGAGTTTTATTTTGTTGGAAGTTTTTCATGAAATTTAGAATCATCAAGTGGACTCTTCTCTTTATTTTTAGCACTAAATTTTGCTTGTGACTCTTCTAATTTATTATATTTTAATAAATATTCTAAAAAAATTACTAGAAAATCATTATGAATAATGGTATAATTCATAGAGTCTCCTCATGGAAAATTATGAGTGTCCTTATTCACATCAAACCTTTTTGATGTGACACTTATCCTCATCTTCTTGGACTTGTTTTAAATCTAATTTTCATTCAGCTTGTTGTACAAGGGCCTATTACCAACTTTTTGGGGGTATTATGATTTGAAACTTTAGCTTTGTTTTATTCCTTTCCCAAGGATACATCATCTTTATTCACCAACTTTTGTGATCTTATTTTGTCATTGAAATTTAATATATGATTATTTGAGGTGATCACAACTATTGCATACATCAAAAATATTTTCAAGTATTCCAATTCTATTTTAACTATATATATTTTTATTAATATATGGATATTGATTCCTAATATTTTTATTTCTCCCCCTTGGAATGGGATTCCTTTGTGCTCTATCATTTAGAGGATTATACCTAAAACTCAATACATAATTTCCAAATCTACTAAAACACCAAAAAGACCCTAAAAATCATGATCTTTTCACTTCAATGACTTGTTTTCCAGATTTTAGATCAAGAAATTTTTGGATTTCTTTTATCATTAGTTGTATTAAACTTGTAGAAACAACTTCCACACTCCTTATATCCACCATGTACATGGTGGTAGGCTTCTCACCACTTATCTTCACCCATACTTATGTTGATTTTGTTTATGATCTTGTATTATGCAAAAGGATACATTTAGAATAATTATTATAGATAAGCATAAATGGTTACTCTTTCACCACAACTACTTGTGTGAGATCATCAAATTATGTCATAATTTATTATGTCATAATTTGGAGGTATTTTATTATTATATTCCTCCATAGAGTATTGGGTGAAAAAAAAATTATCCTTCCTTTTTGGTTATAGAAACTCATTATGTGTATTATCTAGATTGATTAGTTTCATTTCAAATTCTAGATATCTCATAATAAGAATATTCTTATGATCTATAACCAATAGCTTTCTCTCTTAACAAATATTCATCTTTTAAATCACTTCTTCATGTATTATGATATTTTCTTATAGAAAGGTGTGATAATCATTAATTTTATTTTATTTTACCTCCACCTGATCATCCTTGACATCAATGTTATCTTTAAGTTTTTCTTCAAGTGCATAGATCTTTTCTTCAAGAGTCTTTTTGACATATTCCTTCTCTTTTACTTTTTTTAGCCATTTGATTTCAAAATTTTAAGAGATTATATCAATATCTATGTTTCTTGTTACTATGGATCCAAAATTCTTGGTGAGATTTATACATTCAAGAAAATTTCTTGTAAACAATTCTCCATATTCTTAGATTCATCTTTAAGCTGGGTGTTTTCTTCATGTATTCTTTCAAAAACTCCATACACATGGGAAACTGTCTCTTTGGGAATTAGATTCAAGCTATATTTCAATCCACTAACTGATATTTCTTGATAAATTTTAGATATATATTCAACACCAATTACTCTTGATTCTTATTTTAAAGGAAAGTTTGTGTAACAATTTCACATACCTCATGATTATTTGAATCCTTTGAGGTGGAAGGGCTGCCTATCTCTTTGGTGTAAATTTGAACCACCTATTCTTCAATTTCCAAACTAGATATTATCTCACCTATACTTTTTAGCACAAAAAAATGGATAGAATATTCACATGGTTCTCCTTTTAATAAGAATGTCTAGTCCTTAGTGTAATCAAGAAACAATCATCAACCACATAACCCATTATAAATTGTTAGTGAGTTATAAATAGTTGGAGTATATCCTTTAAACCTATGTTTAACTATAGTATCTTTGTTAGTTATTCAATGAACATTTTCACATAGGTTCCTACTAAACCTAATGAAAATTATTGGTCTGTGCCCTGGGGATTCTCCTTCCACTCTTATTTGAACAACATTATATAAGTAACACATATTATTCTTTCATATGCACAATAGTGCACACACACTTCATAGAAACATGACTGAGTGGTACTCCTTCATCTTTTTATTTCAATGAAAAAAAT
Source organism: Viscum album (assembly GCA_963277665.1). Classification (NCBI taxonomy): domain Eukaryota; kingdom Viridiplantae; phylum Streptophyta; class Magnoliopsida; order Santalales; family Viscaceae; genus Viscum; species Viscum album. The sequence goes on from OY728140.1 coordinate 548,253,479, forward strand.
ATATCAAAACCTTCATCTTCTTGTGAAATTATAACCAAACTTGACCAAATATTATTATTCTTCTTCTTATGCAATATAACTGCACAAAACTCTTCTAATTATACTATATTATTATTCTTCTTATTCCTATGAAAATAGATATGCATATCACTCTATTATTATTCTCTCTTATTCAAATTTTCTTTATTTTCTTATAATTTAGTGCATATGATTTTTATTAGTTCTATTCTTCTTAGATTATTCTCAAAACATGTATGAAGATTGTAATTAAGTTGGATATTCTTCTTCTTGACACCAAAATATTATTTCTTTAATCACAATGTCATACATTTCACTCTCATTCTTCCTATTATTATCACTATTCTATTTATACAATACTACATGAACAAATGATTTTAATTACCAAGTATTATATTAATTAAAATCCTCTTGGATCTTCAGTAACTACTTTTGGCTAGATCCAAGTTGATCAGTCTTTCTATATTTTCCCAATCTTTGATATTATTTAAACTTTCCCAGAATACATTTCTAAAGATTTTGTTCTTTGTTATTCTTTTATTTATATGATATATGGAAATACCACACACTCATCACTCCAAAAAATATACACATTTAAACTGTATTCATGTATACATATTTAAATATGAATTAGTTTTAGTCATGACTCCATTTTTTCCTGGAACACAACTTACGGTTCATTATTCATCTTCCTAATTTAAAAATCCTATATCACAATAGCACAACTCATGATATATGTTTCATTTCAAGAATAGTAAATCTGGAATAACATGATTTTATAATTCATAATGCAAATCAATTTATGAATTCATATTTTATTCTTTAATTTTTATGCTATAATCATGATGAGAATAATCATGATATTTGATACACTTAAGATCGACATACCTGGAATCACTTGAATTAAATAATTTAATATAAAAAATATTTGATAGAACCTTCTACTATTCTTTCTCTTCATATGATATCATCCTAGTAGACAACTACATTGATCACAACCCTTCATAAAAATTTTCCAACTCTATTCTCTTATCTGTTCTTCCTTTTACTCATCCAATAAAAACAATTGTTTTGATCATGATAGGTTGAACTACCTATGTTATTTTCTTATAAATCATAGAATTTTTTTATGTGGATTGAATAATCCTATGTATTTCACATTGGAAACATTATGAAATTTTACTACATTGGATTGATTCACATATGTAACTCATTCCCATATGTATCAATTAATACACATGCATCTGCATGAATTTACATACATCAATAAATTCATATACACAATAGGATATTTAAGTATGTCGATTTGATTACATAATCAATTTGTATACTCAAAAGGGTATTAAGGTATGAATATTATCCTATACGGGGAAAACCCATATATGTATATTTACTTATGAAGAGAACTTATATAAATACACAAATGTGATTTTTCACTTCTTTAAACAACTTCCTAAACTTTATCTTTTCCCTATTCTACACTTCTTCTTTATTTTACTCTTAATATAGAAAAACATTTCAAGAACCATGATAACCATTATTATGATATTTTATCTTTATAAGGGAACCATACTTTGTATTGATTGAATTATTTATCTCCTACCATTTTATCCACTACTCCTACTATGTGTGTCAATGTTCAGTTGACCAATTGCGTGTCTGAATTTATTTATTTGGTAGGTTCACATTCCTTCATGTAGTATGATATCTTTTATTTATGTATCATGATCTATTTTATTAATGAAATATGTTCTCATTATTTCATGTGCTAGGTTCTATTTTATTTATACAAAACTTTTTACATTTATTTATATGGCAGGTACATGGTTCTTCATGCATTCACTTGAATCACCCTTCATGCGATAGGTATCGGTTCTTCATGTCGTCACTTGAATCACTCTTCATGTGGTAGGTACCCATTATTCATGTGTTCAATTGAATCATCATTTATGAAGTCACTTGAGTGACTATGAGACCACCATTCACAAACTCTTTATCAACCTTCACAAAATTCATCCCCTTCATCATAGAAATATATAAAATTCTTCATTAAAAAGATCATTCTATATGGAACTCAGACACTTCAAACAACTTTTGGACTTAATTATATTTCCAAAACAACCATGCTAATAACTCTTAAGAAATTTTTTCAAAAATATTCTTCCAAGATATTAGATAATCATGAAACAAATTCTTGGGATCACTTTTTCTTTAAAAATATTCTTCTTCAAAACATATTGACATTTCTTGATGATCATTCATTGAAAAAAAAAATACAAATCACAAAAATTTGGATCAACACTTGGTTTTTCTAAATGGGAAAATTTGGTTAATTTATCCTTAAATCATTTTAACCCCATATTATTTCCCCTTAAAATTCAATCCCCTCTAGATGCCCGAGATTACCTCCTAAGGATATCCTAGGTCGTCTCATTCCTCCCTTTGTTGCCTCTTGTTTAAAGGTGAATTCCTAGGAGTTTTTCATTCATAATCCAAAGATAAGTCTCATACCCCCTATCCTATTTCTTTTATTTTTATTTTTTAACCCATATTTTTAGTAGGTATTTTGGGATTAATTCCACTAGGGAAAGGTGGGATTTATCTAAGATCTTGGGGTTTCCCCTTACCTTACTTCAAGGAGGCTCATGTGGGTCTTCCACTTTACATTAATAATTAATTTTATAGAAGGATATAAAATATATGTGGGGTCATAGGGTTTCTCATATTTTAATGTGGAAACTAAGGATGATTTCTTGTAATTATTTGGGTTATTAGGTTTTTGTATTTTTGGGATAATTTTAGGAGTTGATCAAATTAGATTTTCCTTGCATTTTTTATTTATCTATTATATAGATTTTATTATTGGGTTAATTTAGTCCTGGATTTTTGTTTAATGGAAATTAGTTTCTAAATATGATCATGATAATTATTAATTCTCACAAATGTTATTTTTAGATGGTCTTGGACCTCTGAGTAATTATCAGGTTATGCTTGTAACATGCGTGCCTCTTCTTTTCCTTAAAAATATTAATGATTCTTATTACATGGTTTGATAATTTTAATGAATGGATTTAAAATATTTATTTTGGTATAACATGAAAGTATTTTCAATGAAGTCACATACAATATTAAGTTGGGTTATTTACCCTTTCTTTTTCTTATATGGACATTTTTATCCTTAGTTATCTATGGTTAATTCCTTAAAAGTATCACCTCTATTATTAAAATTAAATTGAATTATGAATTAGGTGATACATGTTGGGTTATTTCATGTGATAAATTACGAGAAAAAGTTTCTTACACCATATTTTTCTATTAAAAGAAGTTTAAATGGAAACCTTAAGTATGTCCTTATATCAAACCATGTTGAGAAAAACTTGTAAACATAGAGTGTGTCTTTAGAGTAAAACCTCTTAAATTGTTTTAATATCGATAAAATGTATCCTCTTGAATATGAATAGTGTTCTAGAAAAAACACTTCTTATCACTTAATACTGGATGATTCACAAATCAACAACTCACACTTAACTCTTGGTTAAGAGATTGATTCAGTGATGATGTCTTGGATGGGTCAATTAATTTATAGGAAGTAAGTTAACATAAAAATATTAATGTTTTAGATTTAATTTAAATTTATATGATAATAAAAATGGTTTCTATAATAGTAAAGGTGGGTAGTGTTTTATATAAAATATTTTTTTAATAAATGGATCTTTTTTCTAAATCTCTTTCCGGATTTATCCTGTTTCTCCGTTTAGATGTTTTGTCTAAACATGTTTTCAATGGCACTCACCACATTTTTTTTAAATTTATTTCTTTTAAAGTAGTGATTTATAAATATGTATTTCAAAAACATTAATAAAATGTATAAATAAGAATTGAACTTCCAATCTTACCCTTTTAATGGGTTTTCAAGGGTTAATAAAAACTTTACTTATGTATTTAATATGATGTGGTTTTTTCCTAGAAAACCATGTATTAAATCAAATTTTGTGATGGTTTCAAATCCTTCAATAAGGATTGACCTTTAAGATATACCTTAGATAAACTCAATTATCATATATGGTCTTTTAGTAACTTATAACTATAATTAATGGTTGTTTCATGTCCACTTTATTCTGAGTGATACTTGTTGGAGGCTACAATTAGTGCCTTATTTGGGTTGTTTATACCATGTCTATAACTGTATAAGATTCCTATGAACTTTCCTCATGTGGTATCCTCCTAGGTTTTCTTAAGAGTAAATATAATATACCCATGATTGATTTGGATTGTAACCATTATTCTTGATGACCACATAGTGGTATTGACTTATGAATAGCCTCATTAGTGTTTCCATGGAAACATATCATGCTAATTTCTTTCATGGTAGTATAGTACTATGATAAAATATACTGAGTTTATGTATTATGATTCACTATAAATCATTCCCATTACTTGACATATAATATATCCTCTACAATATTATAAAACATGTTTATTACTTCTTTATATAACATGATTGTGACCTTAATATTGAGCACATTTATTGACATGATCTGAAGCATGTCTTTTTCATGGATATAGTATGATGTTGTTATAAGAGTCTTGAGTATATATGATGACCAATTATGTATAGTTTAAGCTTATGATATTAGTTATTATACCATAATCGTGTATATAAGTTGATGGTTTTGGATAGGATCATAACACCCCGATAGGTTATACCCATTCCCCTTTCCTTAAGGATAGGCTACAAGATTTCCCTAATTTGTTATGAATGATTCCATTTCCCCCTGGGATGGGTCACTAGGACCTTGAATTATTAGATACACACACACACACATATAAATATAAATATATATATATATATATGTGTGTGTGTGTGTGTGTGTGTTTGTGTGTGTGTGTGTGCTCGTGTGAGGGTATATATGCACATAAGTGCATTATACATAGATACAAATGACACTTACTATAGTATAAAATGCTAGTACATAATCTTAGATTCTTAGTCGTGGCTTGCAGTAAGTGGTATAAGTATGAATCCTCCCAGTATAGGGGGTTATTTGTTGTTATAGATGTTAGTCTATAGTTTTATCCACTTTGGATCTATTTCCACACTTTTTTATTGATATCCAATACTATTTTTCTATATGAATATGTAAATGTTTAGACGTGTTCATGAATACAACTATTATATCAATATGTGAGTTGAGACACCTTTGTAAGTGTCCTAATAATTATTTATGCTAACATGTTCCATGGACACCTTAGTGGGAATGAAGTATCATATGAAATTTCATGTACATACTTGCACAATAGTAGCTGATGAGTCTCCTTGGATGGTTGATCATGTTTTTCATAGAAGAAGGATTAGCTCACACTTTAAAGTTGGGAATATTAGGATATGGTTAAAGGTAATTTTTAGATAATAAACTATTATTGATCCACTCTCTCCCATATTAGGCCTTTTTTGGATTGATATATTTTATGGTATGTTTATACATTGTATTCTCCTTATAGATTTGGACCTGTATGAATACATATAGAGTGTTATGGTATGTTAATAACTTTTATTATTCTGTTAGATGTCTAATTTGGAATTGGATATTATTTATGGAACATCCAACTTATAGATGAGAATTAATAGATTTTGGGTAGAATCTAGCCATGATGTAAAATCACAAACTTTTATAGAGATGTCTCAGTCTTATTTACAGGTAATATTTTGCCTTTTATTGAATAAATTTTGTTTGGGTTTTACCTTGGGGGTGCGTTTGGGTGAATTTTGAGAAAAAGAGATGAAAAAATGACTGTGCATGATTGGTGCACGGTTAGAGAAAACCGCATATCCCATCCTAGAAAACCATGCAACTTTGGAAAGTGGGGGTTCACACGGCTGGCACACAGTTTTTCAAACCCTTTTCCCTAAAGAGAGAAACCATGTACCCTAAAAATTATAGGCACACAGTTAAGGTGGATGGTTAGGGAAAACCATGCACCCCTTCCCAAGAATCTATGCGTGATTTTAAAAGTTTCCCTAAAATTAGTTTTTAAATACTCCAAACCCCCCAAACACAACCTATTCCTCCCAAACATGGACCAACTTAGTTTTTCATGATTTTATAGATTTCGAAGGGGATTTCAAGGCCATCCGGCCTCTTCTATTCATGATTTGAAGATCAGAATGTAGAGTTTCACCTCTCTCAGTAATTAGTTCATATCCCATTAGTTTCCATTCATCCTCCTTCTCTTATTCTTTTGGTGGGAAGTTAGTTTCCATTTTTCTAGATCCAAACCTAGATTTGGTGAATCTAGATCTAGGATTGTGGATATAGATTTAAAATTAATTTATATTTTTTTGGTTAATCTTGATTTAGGGGTTTAGATCCGGATCTCGATCTACATCGTTGTGTTTCTCAATTTTCGGGTTTTCTGTTATGCGACCGTTCGATAAAGAAATGAGGTCGGTGGTCTAATGATCAAATACCATTGTCGTGATCTTTATTTCGTATATTCAATTTGTAAAATTGCTATATTTTTTAACAATTGAAATTCCTAAATTGATTTAATCAATGCGGTAGAATAATTAATTAAGGTAATTTTGAAATTATGATATTTAAGGATTTTTGAATTAGATAATTAATTGTGGAATTAATTATGAGATATTAGGATTTAATTAGATAATTAATTATTTAATTAGTTATGGGATACTACGTTTGGGGATACCAATTACTTAATTAGTGAATTAATTAATGGTTTTTGTGTGTTTAATTAATTGGAGAATTAATTAAGTAGATTGATGTGATAAACTAATTGTTAAATTAGTAATGGGATTTATTTAGAAAAATTAATTGGGGAATTAATTAGGGGTATTAAATTGTTTGAGATAGAAATATTAATCGAGGAATTAATTAGGGAGTTAAGTGATTATATATTTATTGAATTAAGAGGACTTATTAATTAATAAATTATTTAGTGGGAGTTATGTGATTATTTAATTGTTGAATTAAATAAAGGGATTAACTGATTGATGAATTAATTAATGGGATCTATATGATTAGATAATTATTTATTTTCCAAAATGAATTATTTTGACTAATTAATTGTGGAATTAATTGATGTTATTGATATGATTTGTTAATTTTTTATTTAACAAAACGAATTGTTCTGACTAATTAATTATTGAATTATTTAATGTGTTTTATGTGATTAGTTAATTATTGAATTAACTAAATGAATTGTTTTGATTAATTAATTACTGAATTAATTAATGTTATTTAAGTGATTAGTTAACTTTTGAATTAACTAAATGAATTATTGTGATTAATTAATTTTTGAATTAATTAATGTTATTGATGTGATTATTTTATTTTAAAATTAACTAAAAGAATTTTGTGATTAATTAATTATTGAATTAATTAATGTTATTGATTTAGTTAGTTAAGTTTTGAGTTAATTAAAGGAATTTTTGAGATTAATTAATTGTATAATTAGTTAATGTTATTTATGGAATTGGTTAATTTTTTAGTTTACTAGTGGAATTGTCGTGTTTAACTAATTGTTGAATCAGTAATGGCATTGGTGTGGATAATTAATTATTGAATTAATTATGTGTTAATGAAAGGGAACATGTTCATTCTCTTGTGTGTAAATAATGGAGACATGGTCATTATAATTTGTGATGTATGAATGATAACATGGTCATTCAAGTATGAATTAAAGTATGGGAACATGGTCATTCTAATATATGTTAAGAATAGTAACATGGTCATTATCTTGTGTGTAAATAATGGGAACTTGGTCATTCTAATATGTGATTATTAATGGTAACATGGTCATTAAAGTATGAATTAGATAATTGGAACATGGTGATTCTAATGTGTGATTTATGGATGGAAACTTGAGATTTCAAGTATAAATTAAAGAATGGTAACAAAGGTACTTCGAGATATAAACTCACTTGGGAATACTTCTGGTTCCGATATAAGAGAAAGGAATTGATATATGATATCACCTTTGAATACTTTGGGCTCTGACATGAGTCGAAGATGGTATTAAGATATGATATTACTTAGTAACACTTTGGGATCCAACATGAGCTGATGTTGGCATTGAGGTACGAGTGTCCTTAGGATCCCAGGAGTTAATATGGTTAAGTAAAGAATAAATGATAATGTGATAACTATTTACTTCTGTATTATACTTATTTATTTATAAAACTATATACACTATTATCTAATTGGATATTGTTTTAGATATTGTTGGTGGTTTCCTACTAATTTATACTCACACCATACCCGGGCTGCCTGATCGGTACCTGAATAGAATTTATATTTTTTGGATAGGTTACGGAAAAAGACCTATTTTAGATGGCTGAGTTGGGGTAGAACATGGATGAGGAAACCAAAAATTATTTGAGGCTCACATTAGTGTCTTCGGTGTCTTTAATTTTGAGTTTTTATATTGATACTTGTCACATATATAAGAACGAAACATTTATTATTCAGTTTTGACATTGTACATCATGCTTTGGTTATTATGATATATTGGTATTACTTATGGTTATATATGTTTCCACTATTGTTTATTATTTCTGATGGTGTGTTACTCTAATAAAAAAGGGTTTAGTCTCCCAATGAAAGACTTATCAGACCCTTGCAGCTAGTTTGAAGCCTCTGGCATATGGGGAGGTGCACTTGAAGTCATGTGATTGAACGGATCGGGATATTGGTGTGTGGCACTTAGTTCAGGATGTTACAAAGTGGTATCAAAGGCAGTTTAATTTTTTTTTCTTTTTTTTTTCTTACTGTTTGGGAAAGGTAGGTAAGAGACTAGGAAGTGTTGGGCCTTGGTTTTGAGCTTTTTCATGGGAGTAACTAATCTATGTACAAGGGAGAACCCAAGTACCTAGGGTGGTATTGTTGTTGTTGTTTTTTCTATTATAGTTGAATATTATTTCACCTTGGGTGACACACTTATGGTGTGATGTGGTTACTATTTCAAATATTTGTTGAGACTTTCCATATTTTGACTCATATTCTAATAAGGCATGAGGTTTTTTTTTGCATGCATCATTATAAGAACTCATGATTATTTTATGATATGCATCATTTTAGGCACACACAGGAAAATAGGTTATGGGTAATTTGTTGAACTTGAACTATTTTTATTTTCTTGTGAAATTGGACTGAGAAAGTGGATAATGTGAAATTGATCATTTTAAAATGATGCAAGATGAGAATAAATGAGTGTTTAAATGAGAAACTTGAATAATGATAATTTTTTTACCCTTGTTAACCAGAACCTAGTTATAAGATGGTTAAGAGTAGAGATAGTGCCTCAGTTTTGACCGTGTGGTGGGAAAAGGGGGAAATACTTGATGGTTTTGTATAAACACATCTTGTTAACTATGTTAATGTTTTGAATTAATAATCCCTTATTTTATTTATTTGTAACTTGATGTAGGTAGTTTGGGTAGTGAGAACGAACTATTTTGAGAACTCAGTTGTGAGTTATATGAGGGATCATCTGGTTTTGGATCAGGGTGGTGAGATGTTTGGTGGGAAGGGAATCCCAAGACTTTTGACAAGTTAACATGTTTTCATAATGGTAGGTAACATTGGTGATGGAGGATTTATGGTGGTATTAATCCAAAAATTCTTATCATACTTTTAATTAGTGATGTTCATGTATTATACCTTGACATAATACTGGATATGATGAGAAATATCTAGAATTACACCTAGATACCTAATTTTTTTTGTTGGATATGGGGACCCTTGGAGGTTGCGATTATGAAGTGGTATATGTGAAGTTGGATGGCGGAAGTTACACTATTGATAGTTTATGGATGAGGTTCTCAAGATGTAACGAAGGTCGATGAATACCATGGTGGCTAAGTTTCTTAACAAAGTGATGTTAATGAAGCTCATAAGGTGGGCCGTGATGTGGCAGTAGTAAGTTCATGAAGAAAGACTGGTTTGGAAGTGGTGGAATCAGAATTCCAATGAGGAAATTTGTTAGGTATTTTGAAGATGTTGAGCTTAAGAGGGATGCATACTTTAAGAAGTATATGATATGTGTTTTGGATCATAGTGAGAAATTGTTGTAGGGAAAGAACATATTGATAGTTCGTGTGTTATGGAAACATGGATGGGTTCAAGAGGAACCTTGGGAGAGAGAAGTGGATAATAGGGCTCAATGGGATGATCTTTTTGACTCGGAATCTTAAAGATGCTTTGGAGTAGAGCTCAAGGAAGATCTGTTATAAGGTGGGAAAATGGTAAGAAATTTAACTTTTATGAATATGTCTTGGGATCATTTATAGGTACTATTTTCCTGGTATTTAGTACCTTTAGTTTGAGTTTTACCTTAGGGTGAATTTGGGTGAATATTGATAAACATTGAAGGAAAAATAACTGTGCATGATTGGCGCACGGTTAGAGAAAACCGTGCACCCTAACCCAACAAACTGTGCAACACTGGATAGTGGGGGTTTTCATAGTTGATGCATATTTTTTCAAACTATGAACCCTAAAAGGAGGAACCATGCACTCTAAAAATGATAGTTTCATGGTTAAGGTGCACTGTTAGAGAAAACCATGCACCCCTACCCTGAAAATCATATGTGTTTTTTAAAGTGTCCTGAAAATTAGTTTTTAAATCCCTTGAACCAACAAAACTCACCGTATTGGACCCAAACTTAGACCAAATCATTTTTTCATGGTTTCAGAGCTTTTATAAGGTATTAAAAGGATTTACAACCTCTGTTATTCATGATTCAAATCCTAAATAGTAGATCCACACCTCTCCCAGTAAGTGGATCCTATCCAATTTCTTTCTGTTCATAATATTTCCTTCTTCTGTTCTTTTGGTGGGAAGTTATCTTCTATTTTTCTTGATCTAGATATAGATTTGGTGAATCTAGATCAAGGCTTATGGATATAGATCTATAATTTAGAGATCTTGTTTTGGTTGATCTGGATTTAGGGTTTTAGATTCGGATCCCGATCCACATCATTGTGCTGATCAATTTTATGGGTTTCCATTGGGCGAACATTCGTTAAAGAATCATGGCAGGTGGTCTAAAGATCAAATCCCATAGTCAGGATATTGATTTTTTATATTAAAGCCATATAATTTCTAAATTTATTTAGCAATTGAAATTCCTAAATTGATATAATTAATGTGGTAGATTAATTGATTGAGGTAACTGTGAAATTATAATATTTAGGTATTTTTGAATTAGATAATTAATTGAGTAATTAATTATGAAATATTGGGATTGAATTAGATAATTAATTTTTGAATTAATTATAGGATATTATGATTTTGGATACTGATTAATTAATTGATGAATTAATTAATGGGTTTGGTATGCTCATTAATTGGGGAATTAATTAAAGAGATTGATGTGATAGACTAATTGTTAAATTAGTAATGAGATTTATTTTAAATAATTAATTGGGGATATTAAATTGATTGAGATAGAACAGTTAATTAAGGAATTAATTGGGGAGTTATGTGATTATTTAATTCTTGTATTAAATAAAGGGATTAATTAATTAATAAATTAATTAATTGGAGTTATGTGATTATTTAATTTTTTAATTAAATTAAAGGATTAATTGATTGATGAATTAATTAATGGGTGTGATGTTATTATTTAATTATGGAATTAAATAAATGGATTAATTAATTTATGAATTAATTAACGGAATTTAAGTTATTATTTAATTGTTGTATTAAATAATGGATTAATTAATTGATGAATTAATTAATGGGAGTTATGTGATTATTTAGTTGTTTATTTAAACAAAGGGATTAATTAAACGATGAATTAATTAATGGGGATTCTATAATTATTTAATTTTTGAATTAAATAATGTGTTGGAATGGGGCTTCATTAATAGAGTTCTCGGGAAGATGGGCCTATCGAACTGGGCATGTGATCTTATTTTCAGGTGGATCTGCTCGCTATGGATGGTGGTGTCATTTATGGGGAAATCACAGGGGTTCTTTAAAACCATTCGTGGTCTTTGGCAAGGTGATCCGCTATCCCCAAGTTTATTTATTATCATGAAAAACACTCCGAGTAGGATGATCATCAAAGGCATTCATGAAGGAGCCATAGGGCCATTCCGGAGGAAGCTCAGTCTCCCCCCTGTGTCACATTTGATGTTTTCGGACGATTCTATAGTGTTCATGAATGCCGGGTGGAGGTCCCTTCGGGCGCTGAATCAGATCCTCGTGGATTACTGTAAGTGGAGTAGACAACTCATTAACAGGGAGAAGAGAAAATTATATGTTCCAGCCTCTTGCAATCCAAGGAGGGTAGCCAGGATGGAGATCATGCTGGGTATGGGGAGAGGTTCATTTCCCATGGATTATCTTGGCGTCCCTGTCTCGGCAGGTCGGGTGCGTATCAGAGATTTCGACAAAGTGGTGAACAGAATTACGGATCGCATCCTCAACTGAAAAATCACTTTCTCTCCTTTGTAGGATGAATCACCTTGGTGAATAGTGTGGTTTCTGCAATCCTGGTGCATGCCATGGCTTACACGAGTGTGTCGAAGTGGGTCATAAGGTCTATCGACATGATACTTGCGCGCTTCATCTGGGACACGTCAGGTGAGGGGAAGAGACAGTGGGTGTCGTGGGGAAAGTTGGCATGGCCCGTTTATGAAGGGGGGATCAATGTTAGGATCTTGGTGGAGACAACTCACTTCTTACAAGCGAAGCTTGCATGGGAGTCCATTGAAGCTGGTACCTTGTGGGGGAAACATTAGTCCTAGAAATACAAGGATGATACGGTTTTCGGGTCAGCTAGGGGGTCGTCGCTATGGTCCTCGATGTTTAACATCATTCCGACTCTCATCCCACTCTCCCGATGGATTGTTGGGGAAGGGAGTATCTTGTTCTGGCAACAAAACTGGGCTGGGGAAGTCCTTGGATACCCGGGTTTCCCGTCCCACTTAATCTCCTTCAGGGAGGCAATCTTGTATCCCCTGTTTCATAGATCGGTCCTGGATGCCTTCCAGCAAGTTGTTTTCGACTCTGTGGTTTTGAGCCCCGAGCAGGACAACTACGTCTTTACGCCTTCCATTTCAGGGAGGTTCAATGCCAAAGACTTCCGAAGAACGAAGAGTATCTAGGGGGAAAAGTGATAGGTGTAATAGCATGGCATGGTGCCACAAGTTCCGGGTGAAACTCAATTTCCATTCCTGGAGGATATGTAATAAAGCTATCCCCTCAGATGATCATATTAAACACCTTGGAATCAGTCTTGCATCTTGTTGCCAATGCTGCGATAACAAAAGTGAAGAAACCATGGATCACATCTTTTTTGAAGGAGAATGGGATTGACATGTGTGGAGGTTTTTTGGTGACTATTCAGGATACCATGCTCTTGGGGGTAATGTGGAGTTGGTTATGGAGAGCTCGTTCCAGGAAGCAAGTGTGTCAGCAGAGGAGTCCAAGGTACGAGCCGCCATCTTCAATGAGATCTACTGGAGCCTATGGCAAGCCAGAAATAGGGCCAAATATGAGGGGAAAAGCTCCACTGGTCGGTCTATGGTGGAAAGTACCAGGTGCATGCTGATCTACTTGATTGGCACTGTGGGCATCAAAAGAGAGAGGTCATCAGAGGGTACGCTGCAGGGTCCTCTAAGGAGTGTTACCCAGACTAGTGGGGTGGAATAGGGCAGATGGATCCATTGCATTCCCCCCAATCGAAGGCCTCAAGCTCAACATTGATGGTTCCTGTGTCTTGGGCGACATGAGAGGATGTGGAGTTCTCCGAGACTCCAAAGGGAGTCTAGTGCTGGCCTTATCAGCTCACTATGGAAGTGGTTCTTTAATACGGGCGGAAGCAATGACGTCTCTTATAGGCCTATCTTTATGCAGACTCAGGGGTATCCTTATTACCCAAATGAAAACGGACTCTATGTTGATCCATGATGCCCTTCTCGGCAGAGGCTCCACTCCTTGGTCCATCATCTACATGATTAGATGGTGTAAGTCACTCCTAAATGACAGAGTTAGCATTACGCACACATGGAGTGAGGGGAACAAATTGGCCGACTATATGGCTTCTATTGCAGTTCCGGGTATGCGGGTGACGTGTCTTACTAATATGTCCAGCATGAAACCGTAGGGGGTTAACCTTGTACGGGGCGATGCCCTTGGGCTCTATTTTTTCCTACCTCCTTGATACGCATTGTTTTTTCGATTGGCCTTCATGGCCCTTTGCCTCTTCCCTTTATAAATAAAAATGTTAATGATGGATAGAGTTGGGATTGATTAATTGATGAAATAATTAATGGGTATATATGATTATTTAAGTGTAGAATTAAATAATAGATTTTATGGGATTAATTAATTAGTGAATTAATTAATGGAGTAATGTGATTATTTAATTGATGAATTAAATAATGGGATTGAAGAGATTAATAAATTGATGAAATAATTTAAGTTATTGAACATGATTAATTAATTGTGAATTAATTAATGAAATTTGACATTGAAAATTAATTGGTGAATTAATTGATGGATGTAATGTTATGATTATTTATTGAGATAATTAATTGTAGAATTAATTATAAGACATTGAGTTTGTTGACCGAGATAATTAATTGATGAATTAATTATAAGATATTGAGATTGAGAATTGAGAAAATTAATTATTTAATTAATTATGGGATGTGATTAATTAATGTTATTGATGTTTTTAGTTAATCATTGAATTAAATAAAGGAATTATGTGATTAATTAATTATTGAATTAATTAATATTATTGATTTGATTAGTTAATTATTGATTTAACTAAATAAATTGTTATGAATAATTAATTGTTGAATTAATTAAAGTTATTGATGTTATTAGTTAACTATTTATTTAACTAAATGAACTGTAGTGATTAATTAGTTATGGAATTAGATAATGTTATTGATGTGATTAGTTAATTATTTAATTAACTAAATGAATTGTTGTGACTAATTCAATATTGAATTAATTTATGTTATTGATGTGATTATTTAATTTTTTAATTAACTAAATGAATTGCTGTGATTAATTAATTATTGAATTAATTAATGTAATTGAAGTGATTAGTTAATTATTTAATTTACTAAATTAATTGTTGTGATTAATTAATTTTTGAATTAGTTAATGTCATTTATATGATTAGCTAATTATTTAATTAACTAAAGGAATTGTGTGATTAATTAATTTTTGAATTCATTAATGTTGTTGATGTAGTTAGTTAAATTTTGTGATTAATTAATTTTACAATTAATCAATATTGTTGATGTGATTAGTTAATTGTTGAGTTAACTAGTGTAAATGTGGTGTTTAACTAATTGTTTAATTAGTAATAGCATTGGTGTGGATAATTAATTGTTGATTTCTTTATGTGTCAATGAATGGGAACATGGTCATTCTCTTGTGTGTAAAGAATGGGAAAATGGTCATTATAATGTGTGATGTATGAATGGTAACATGGTCATTCAAGTATGAATGAAATTATGAGAACATGGTCACTCTATTGCATGTTAAAAATGGTGACATGGGCATTACCTTGTGTGTAAATAATGGAAACATGGTCATTATAATGTGTGTTTATGAATGGAAACATAGTCATTAAAGTATAAATTTGAGAGTGAGAACATGGTAATTATGATGCGTGATGTATGGATGGTAACATAGGCATTCATGCATGAATTAATGATTGGTAACAAAGGTACTGTGAGATTTGGACTCACTTGGGAATACTTCGGGATCTGGTATGAGATGAAACAGGTATTGAGATATGATATAACCTTTGAATACTTCATATTACAACATGAGACAAAGTAGGTATTAATATATGATATTACCTAGGAACAGTTCAGACTCCACCGTGAGTATAAGATGACATTGAGGTAAAGGTGTCCCTAGGAACCCAAGAGTTAATGTGGTTAATTAAATAATAAATGATAATGTCATAACTGTTTACTTATGCATTCGACATATTTATTTATACAACTACATAAAGTATTATCTAATTGGATATTTCTTTAAACACTGTTTGTGGTGGCGTAATGAGTTTTACTCACACCCCACTCGGCCTACCTGATCGTTACTCGAATAGACTTTTTGTTTTTTGGATAGTTTAAGGGAAAAGGCCTTCTATTAGATGGCTTAGTTGGGGTGGAACATGGAAATGGGAACCAGATGTGGTTCTGAACCCACTTGGGTGTCATCAGTGTATTTACTTTTGAGTTTTCATATTGACACTTGGCACACATATAATCATGGCATAATTTTTATTCAATTTTTCATTGTACTTCATTCCTTGGTTGTCATGAGATATTGGTATTTATTATGGTTATATATGATTCTGCTATTTTTTATTATTTATACTTATGTATTACTCTAATATAAGATGGTATAGTCTCCCCATGAATGACTTAAGAGACCGCCGTTGCTAGTCAGAAGCCTCTGGAATATGGGGAGGCGCGTTTGACATCATGTGACCGACCGACTTGGGGAACCATTGTGTGACACCCGGGTCGGGATGTTACACATGGTCTTTATTTATAATCAAAGGTAAATTGTTCCCAAAATTCTATAATAAGACCTACTATTCTAGTTACTGGCCCTTGGGGATTAGGTAACTCCCTTAGGTATAATGGAATCCAAAATCAAGTAATGTTTGGGTTTCTGGGTTAGGGTTTGTAATGAACAAACCCCATTCAACCTAATATGTCACTTTGACTAGCTCTCTAGAGGGCCAGAGGTGTGTTCCAGATCACTATAGGTTGCCAAAAAGCACTAGGGTATCACAAGTGAATGTGTGGGTATGATTTCTCCCTTAGTAAAAAATAGGATCAACAATTGTTTCCAATCAGGAACATGACATGAGGTCTCTATGCATTGGAAAACCATGCCAAATTAGATAAGATGTTTTAAAATAAGTACATCCAAACAAATAATAATAAAAATAAATGATACCAAAATATTTTTAAAATTTTTTTATCACATAAATGAAAACATTTTTATACAAATATTTTAAAAACAAAAACAATGGAAAAATATAAAATAAAAGTAAAAGTTTGGAGAGGCCGATACGCCACATGAACCAAACTAATTGAACAAACTTGGGCGACAAACCCCACCATCTCCATGTGACTCTCAAGTCAACACTATAACCCAAATATCACCCACTTTACAATAGAGAGTGGTAGTAAACCAACTTGAAATCCATAACCTGAGAACTAGTAGAAAACATGAAGACTACATACCCACCAATGTGAGTATATAGGGTGTGAGACAAACGCTAGTAGTATACCACCATGAGTCCATTATATTAATTTTATAAAGAATCCAAGTCCCCTATTTTGAAAGTAATAGAAAAATAAATTTTCATTTCCTTTATAAAAAATATAAATAAACATTCAATAACTTATATTATTTTTTAAAACACATAATTTATAAAACATTCATCAAGGAAGACTTACCATGGTAATTGCATTTAAAAAAAACCACCACCTTTTGAAAAAAACTTTCATTAAAAAATGGAATAATTTAAACCTTCTATTTTAATTTAAATCACCCCTTTTGAAAAAACCAACAAATTGTTTAAAATAAATTTCAATGAATCATTTCACAAGGCTTTCATTTAAACCAACCACCTATTTTAAATTTTTTAAAACATTAACACACACACACATACACACTCAATATGATTATAATACAAAGGAAAAAAAATAAAATGAAAATACATGAAGAGTTATAATAATGATAATAAAAATATAAGGTAATCCTTATAATAGTAGCTCTGAAACATAAATAACTGATTCATCAAAATAGTCTCAAAACAAGGAATTAGAAACTTGCATGCCAATAAAAATAAGTAGGTATAACATAAAATATATATCATGAGGAAAGGTCAAGAGCCCTGAAATTCCACATCATAAGAAGTTCGTATGTTTTACTTTCAGAGTTTACCAAACCATGGGGTGACCATGTGGTCACCACTGTACAAACTTCCTAGGTTTCATGTTTTTCCAAACTATGTTCCTAAGTTTTGAAACCCTATAGAAGTATAAAAAACTACAAAGTTTCACCCCACAATATCCTAAAATCAAGGGTAAAATTAACTACAGAAACATAAAAAATGGTATTTTGAGGTGTCATAATTATCCACACTATTCCAATTTATGCCCTACAAAAGTCATAAAAAACATAGGTTAAAGGAAAATTCCAAGTGTAAATCACAAAAATAAAAGACCCAACCAGAAGGCCTACTTCCTGGAATTGAAACCAATAACACGAGATATAAGAAACCCTCTCCTAGGGAAAACCTCTCAAAACTGTTGAGTTTTACAAACCATCAAGGTATTATCAATTTCTAAAATATTATTTCCTCACAAATAGATACATTAAGAAAAATGCTCATCTGATTTGATTCAAATTTGGGAACTACAATAACCACACATGCTCAAACTCACAACAATTTTTCGAGTCTCGATCCAAACCATGGAGAAAAACAAAACCCACACCTTCAGAATAGTGAGGTCTTTGAGGACAGAATTTAAAAACCATCCCAAACAACAAAAAACCTTAAATAAAACACCCACATGCATGAATAATCCACATAGAGACTT
The DNA here is from genome assembly GCA_963277665.1 of Viscum album. Taxonomy (NCBI): domain Eukaryota; kingdom Viridiplantae; phylum Streptophyta; class Magnoliopsida; order Santalales; family Viscaceae; genus Viscum; species Viscum album. The sequence goes on from OY728140.1 coordinate 548,272,126, forward strand.
TCCATAGGTCTCCAAACAATTTATAATTTTAATAAAATATAAAAACACCACATAAACATGCCCAAAAGTATGATCATTGCTAAAGTAGACACACTTCCACTACTCACTAGTGGAAGTAACAAGATCCTACCAACCCTAAACAACTAACTCAAAACACCACAAGAGAGAAAATACTCGATAATCACCTAAAAAGGTTACTAGAAAAGATCACCATGATAACATACTCCACAAAATAAGAGAAACACACTAAACACGAACATGCCTCAATAAGAAATGACATGGTTTTGACTTCGGGTCACAAGGATACATGAAGGGTAACCCAAGGAAAAACTCACGGAATAGCTCCTCTTGATGACCCCAAAAGGAAATTACAACCCATTAGCTCTCACATTATAACCATCAACCAAAATATTATTTCCTTTAACCTATACCATACCCAATCCATCCTAATATCACGCATATAAAGAACCTAAAACCATGGTCCACATCTTGAAAAATGATAACAAGCATCAAAAGCAATTAGGAATGAACATAAATAAGGAAAACAATTCCAAAGGATTAATAAAATGATCCAAAAAGATATATCATTAATTACAATAAAATATATCAGGTGTATTAAAGATACCGAACAAGGTCAAACAAAAGAAAAATTACAAAAGTTCACACCCCCAAAAACACAAAACAACTTTTGAATCTCCCATGAAAGCAATATTGAACCCACTATGTAAATAAATGTAATGTATAATAATTTTTATTATAATGTCCATTCATCTTACAAAACTTATGAATGTTACCAGGATGGACATAACAATGGTAGGTATTTAGGGATATCAGACAAGAGGATATAACATGCCTGAAATTTAAATATTGTAATCACATAACTAAATTATGCTTTCCTCTAGAAAGATCTCCTTTAATAACATCAGGCGAGGTTGAAGGATCTCCTACCATAAGTTTCCATATTGAAAAATACTATATCATTATGAAATTATACATCACTTTCACAAAGTTATTCAGGATATATTGAAACACCACTGAGCAGATATCCTGATGAAGGCCTCCAGAAAAGAACCAAGCCTTATTTGAATCATCTGCAGCCAAATTAAGAGATAAATTGCCCAATACATTGAAATGTTAAACATAGTCATTCACTTATTGATCTCCCTAATGGACACTCAATAATTCCATCACCTTTTAAATTCTCACTTCCACAGGATAAAACCACTAGATGAAGGAAACCTTGAAATATACCCAATACAACACCTCAAATAGTTGAGCGTTGATTGTGTGCTTCCATTAATCTAAGACAAATCCTTTGACCAAAGGTGTGGTGAACCTCATCCTAGAGTATTATAGGGTTCCTAGAGACTCTAAGGTCTCTTCGACCTTATCTAAACACTTAGTTGCCTCATTTTTTCCTTGATCACCACAAAAAAACTTGAGTCTGGGTAGATTCATAGATCGGGAAGACAACAACTAGATCACTAGAATGACTACCTGATTGATTCACTTATTGAATTGTTGATTCCTTTTTGGGGGCCAATTTTTAAAAAATGATCATAAAAAACATCACATTCAGTCAAACTATCCCAATCCCAAAAAAGGTATACAAAAGAAAAAATCACACAAATCTGTTTAAAAAATCACCATTTATAATCCCATTTAAAAACACAAAAGGGGTTTATAAAAAGAACTTTCAAAGATCAATTTAAAAAATGTTAACACATCTAAATACCAATAATAAAAATGATCCCACTTAAAAATAAATTTACCCTTTGAACTACACACACTAAAATCATTTATGTTCACATAAGGAAATTCCCTCTTTCGAAATGAACATGACCCAAAAACTATTTCAAGAATTATACCAAGCTTAAAACACATGAAATAATTTCCTTAAAAACCATTACAACCCAAAATAATTTCAACTACTTAACTAATTTTTTTTTCTAAATTTTAAAAAAATTCACAAAATAAACCTTTAACACCCAAAACATGGTTTAAAAAAAACTCAATTACCAAATCATAATACATTTCTATAAAATTAAAATCAAACAAGATATAAAAACTCTAAAAGATTCACTTGATCAATCAAAACAAAAATCATCAATAATAAGATGGGTTTACATAAAAAAATGAGAGATAATAGAAAAAATTACAAACCTTTCCCACTATGCATGGTTTGGCCACACAATTTTTCAGACTATACAACAATAATACAAGTACCACTAGAATCTATCCAGAATGGTCTACATATCCAACACATAGTTTGACAGACTATGAACCTTACCCATGCATCCCTAGATTGCCACCAGTTTCACTCTAAAAATAGGATTTTCATGAGATGTCTCCCAAGGTCATCCTATAACATAGAGTAACAACAATAGATGTAACACCCCAAGCTTCCACTGTACGTTTCCCTTCGAATAATGCAATAGCGTGTGTTGTACGCAACCTCGAGCTCTAACACACACCACAACTAACTAAACTAGCCGTTGTGAATAGTAATAACTACTTTTTGAAATTTTATAAATTTTATTTATCAAAATGGACTTCATTTTTGGATTCGGAATATTGAAATTAGCCTATGTTGAATTTTTGGTATTTTTCTGAGAACTTCTAAATTTTTATGAATAGTGAAAAATACTTAAAAACAAATTTTTTAATCAAAATAATTTATAGTGATAAATTATAATATTTAGTGGTTTTAAAGTATAATTAGAATATATTTTTACCATTTTATCCAATGGTGGTCATTAGAATTAATTTAACATTGAAATTGGACATAAACAATTGCCAATCTTTTGATATAAATTGTTTCTTAAAAACACGCTATTTGTTGTAACAGCGGGAATTAATTATAAAATTAATTAATAAAACTTATATGTTTGGAATTTTGTAAAATAGACATCATTTTTGAATTAGGAATATCAATTATATCTTAGGGTGAAATTTTGGCCTTATTCTGAAAAACTACAATTTTTGATGAATAGTGAAACCACTAAGTGGTTATTAAAAACTGATTTTTCGTTAAAATGAAATATTACCACTTCTGTGATTTGATTTTCAAAAATAAGACATACATGGTTGTCATTAAGAAGTAAAATGTGGTTCAATGAGATTAAAATAATTTTTTGGTGAATAGTAACTTTTAAGTTCTTAATCGCGATCAGAGGTGATTAGTGTAGTTTAAGGTAAAAATAATGTTTTAATAATATGAGATGAGCTCGACACTTGTCCTACTCCTATTGGATGAGTCATGGCCGACCAAGACAACCCATGGGTCAACTTGGGGACCCCATGGATCCACTTTAGTTGGAAAATGACATTAATATATATTTATTTAATGTTAAAATTAAATTGACACAAACATGAGTTGTTTTACTAAAACAGTTTTTAAGTGGGGTTACACAGATCCAAATATTGACTATAAATATTCATTAGAAAGATAAAACGATTTCCTACATCATAGTATTTTTTTTATAATTTTTAGAAATTAAATAAATTAAATTATTTATGACATCATTATGATGCAGCGATGACCTCATTATTTAACGATTTAAATAAAATGAGAAGATAATGAAAACTCCAAGGCTTACACTTGTCCAAAGACTATTATATGAGGAAATTTCGAACCCTTATCACATTATCCACGAATTATATAAGTTTGGGACCTTTAGAATCCGAAAAGCATTGTGTAATAATGTAACATTTCAATCTTTCCAAAAGAGCCCCTCCCCTCCTCTTATAAAAGGCCCCCACCTCTACCACCTTATTCACACTTCCAAGCCTTTTGGTTCGGCCAAACTCTGCCCAAATACTCTCCCAACTTCTCTCCCTTCATCCTAGAAGCTTTACTTTAGTCAGAAATCCATCCTAAGGAGTCCTTTTGATCAAATCAAAAGGAAGAACCCGAAGAAGAGGTAACATTTTCATCACCCTCTTTCAAGTTTCTTTCTTCTTCCACTCCCTCTTTGTTTATTATTTCAATTATAAAATTATAACTCCAGTATCTTCTATATACTGTGATGTTATTATAAATATGGAACAACTATATTCAGTATTCTACCCATCATTTGAATGACATGTCACCATACGTGCGTACGTACGACTTACCGTCTCCACGTCGTGGTGTAATTGTTATTCAATATATTATTATTTAGATGGGTATAATAATGATATGAAATTCATGTAAATAATAAATATAAAATGATAATGATTCTGTATATATGATATAATATCCAATTATATATTATTTTAATATCAAAATAATGATATTGTCGCTCGTGCGTACGTACGGACTACCGTCTCCACGAACGCGATGAGATTCATTCTCCGTCGTATCCACTCAAGTATAATTACCATTTTATGATTTAAAAATAATGTTTAAGGACATGATATAATTCTGGATATGAATAAGATACAACCTATCCATGAAAAACACGACTTACGTAACAAAACATATAAAAGAAAACGAGTAAGTTAACACCCGAAACAACGATAAATCTAAGATATTGTTAACAAAGCAATGTTAAAAGATCATATATGATATCATATGAATATATATGATTCTTGTATAATTTAATAACAATTATTTCACCATTATACATGAGGTTAACCTACCTCAACCAAGGAAAATTACAAGGTAAAGGTTTACTTCACAACCTCTTCATTATCCAAGGTTGTTTATACATAATTATCTACTGGGACCTCGTTATCATCCACATCCATGTTTCTTAAAAATGTCTTTCAAAACATTTTTACTATTAAATGGAAAATGTGTTAAAGTAATTTACACCCTTATACATTTTTGAAAGGAATCTTACCGTCATTTTCCAAACAATGTACTTTTTGACCTCTTTGACAAATTTAAGGTAAGAATGTTTTTTTTAACTTATACGGCGGGTGTGGCTATTTTCCGCCATTATAACTTCATTGAAGCTTCCCTAACAACCTTATAAGAATATCTTCAAAGTAAATTTATTATTTTATAATTATGGGACTTTTAAATGATTTCAAAAAGGAGAGATATTACTCTCAAATAGCTTTGATTTCATCCATGTCAACATCCTTCGATGGGTTTTAAGTTTAATTGAAATTGATTTATGATACAAAACTTCCATTGAACATTTTGTGAAATATTTGACTGTGGATGTGTTATTTTTATACCATCCATAGCTTATGGAGAAATTGTTGACATTTCGTATGCTAGTTTTAATACGAATATTTATGTTATGTTTAAACCTATTCATATGAGGAATGTATTGGACTTAATATGTGACGGGTGGAGCCCGCTATAGCTCCTTGATGCATCGGTAGGTCTCATGAGACAAATAGACGTGGAATTGGCCGAGGCCCTTTCCCAATTTGATTTATGGTTTTGGCCGAGGCCTTAATCATTTTAGACGTCTTGGCCGAGGCCTTGACAAAGTGTTTCAGAATGTCTGGCATTATACATTCCCTCATTATGAAAGTGGTTATTGATATTGCATGTGATTATTCGACTAGTAGAATATCCATGAGAGTAAGTAATGGAATTATTTTATTTTACTTTTTCCATATTATGTTGAAGTTCAAGTTCAATAAGGCTTTTTTTTAGTTATACATTGCCTCAAATGCTTATGTTTTCTTATTAAAGCTTCCGCAATATTGTTATCCTTACTGAGCATCTGAGCTCACCCCTTTCAATGTTTTAATATTTTCCAGGATGTGAAGAAGTGTATTATGAATGACTTGCAAGAATAGTCAGTGAGGATATGCGTGTGTACTATGAAGACCATGTTATTGTAGTTTGTTTACTTTTGATGTAATGAAATAATTATGAATGTATCTAGTGTTTCCAAGGCTACTAAACTAATCGGTCTTTCGAGACTTGATCTTTTGTGATCATGCCAATGTTACGAAGTAATGCACCGACTCTGGGTATCTGGGGTCGGGGCGTTACAATAGACATCAAAATATCTTAATAATAAACCACAATAAATCCAAAACTCAAAAGAAAACTGTCAACCACCCATGGAAACTCAAGATCTATAATAAGGAATATTTATCGAAGAACTTGTTTTCACCCACTACTCAAGCTTATATAGTCTCGACTCTTCTCTAAAACTATCCCTCAAATAACAAGGACTTGAATAAAATTTTGTAATGAACCAACACTATTCAACCTGACACATCCCTCTGGTCAGCTCGTTATAGGGCCCAAAGTGAATTTCTGATCATCTCAACTTGGAAAAAAGTGCCACAATATCACAATTAAAAATGTGGGAATGATTTAACCCTCAGAAAAACTAGGATCAACAATAGGTTCCAACCAGGAACCTAATATAGGGTCTCCATGCATTGAAAAAACATGAAAAAGTAAATAATTAGTTATAAAATAAGAACATATAAACATGGAATAATAAGAATAAACAACACCAAAATATTTTTCAAAACATTTTTTTCACATAAAATCAATTATTTTTATAAAAATATTTAAAAAACAACATAAAATGGTAAAATAAAAGTAGGAGGCTAGAGATGTCGATATAGAACACAAACCAAATTGGTTTAACCAACTTAGGAGATAAACCCCACCATATCCACGTGACTATAAATTCATCACTATAATCTAAATATCACCTAATTCCCAATAGAGAGTGGTAGAAAAACAACCTGTAAGACATAACCTGAGAACCCTTATAAAACATTAAGACTACATACCCATCAATATGGGTATATAGGGTGTGATCCAAAGGCTGTAATAATACCAACATGATTCTATTACATTAATTTTATAAAGAAACCATGATTACTTTGAAAGTTATAGAAAAAATAAACTTATCATATCCTTGTTGTAACACCCCGAGCTTCCAAGATACGCTTCTCATTCAATAATGCAATAGCTTGCATTGTACGCAACTTCGAGTTCTAAAACACCACGACTAATCAAAGTAGCCGTTATGAATAGTAATAACCACTTTTTAAAATTATATAAATTTTATATTTTAAAATGGACTTCATTTTTGTATTCGTAATATCGAAATTATCCAAAGTTGAATTTTTTGTAATTTTCTGAGAACTTCCAATTTTTCTATGAATAGTGAAAATTACTTAAAAACAACTTTTTTAATCAAAATAATTTATAGTGATAAATTATACTATTTAGTGGTTTTAAAGTATAATTAGAATATATTTTTACCATTTTATCCAATGGTGGTCATTAGAATTAATTTAACATTGAAATTGGACATAAACAATTACCAATCTTTTGATATAAATTATTTCTTAAAAACATGTTATTTGTTGTAACAGCGGGAATTAATTATAAAATTAATTAATGAAACTTATATATTTGTAATTTTTTAAAATAGACATCATTTTTGAATTCGGAATATCAATTATAGCTTAGGGTGAAATTTTGGCCTTGTTCTGAAAAACTTCAATTTTTGATGAATAGTGAAACCACTAAGTGGTAGTTAAATAACTGATTTTTCATTTAAATGAAATATTACCACTTCTGTGATTTGATTTTCAAAAATCCGGCATACATGGTTGTCATTAAGAAGTAAAATGTGGTTCAATGAGATTAAAATAATTTTTGGTGAATAGTAACTTTTAAGTTCTTAATCGCGATTAGAGGTGATTAGTGTAGTTTAAGGTAAAAATAATGTTTTAATAATATTAGATGAGCTTGACACTTGTCCTACTCCTATTGGATGAGTCATGGACGACCAAGACAACCCATGGGTCAACTTGGGGACCCCATGGAGCCACTTTAGTTGGAAAATGACATTAATATATATTTATTTAATGTTAAAATTAAATTGACACAAACATGAGTTGTTTTACTAAAACAGTTTTTAAGTGGGGTTACACAAGTCCAAATTTTGACTATAAATATTCATTAGAAAGATAAAAAGATTTCCTACATCATAGTATTTTTTTTATAATTTTTAGACATTAAATAAATTAAATTATTTATGACATCATTATGATGCAGCGATTACCTCATTATTTAACGATTTAAATAAAATGAGACGATAATGCAAAATCCAAGGCTTACACTTGTCCAAAGACTATTGTATGAGGATATTTCGAACCCTTATCACATTATACACTAATTATATAAGTGTGGGACCTTTAGAATCCGAAAATCATTGTATAATAATGTAACATTTCAATCTTTCCAAAAGAGCCCCTCCTCTCCTCTTATAAAATGCCCCCACCTCTCCCACCTTATTCACACCTTCAAGCCATTTGGCTCGGCCAACCTCTGCCCCAATACTCTCCCAAATTCCCCCTCTTAATCCTAGAAGCCTCACTTTTGGCAGAACTCTTCTCAAAGAAGCCTTTGGCTCAAATCAAAAAGAGTTACCCGATTTTGAGGTAATGTCTTCTCTAATGTTGTTTTGTTTTATTTTTATTCTCCAACCCCATAAACTCTTTTTATTCATTTCTTTTGTAACAACACCAGTATCCTCAATATACTAGGATGTTTTTATATGAAGTATTCGAGCTACACTTACACACACCTACATCTAATGGTTAAAGAACATACGGTTTCTGTGGATGGCGAATTTCTGCCTCACGAAACGATGATTGTTCAACACTCATATAACACCTTCAAAGGTGTCCATTAAGATGTCAATATATTTATATATGATATATAATGTGTTTATGTTTTACTTATGCTTCTGTATTTCTCATTTATGGAATACTTTATGATTTCCATTATGGGTAAAACGCGATAATTTCATTTTAGGAAGTGCGGACTACCGCCCCCTCAAAGTGATTTGAATCGTTAATGCCATATGTGGGATGTATAAAGGATGGAGTAAATGGTATTATACAATATATTATACTGGAATTATATTATACATTTATATCATTATGATTTCGTTCCATTAAATATGAAATTTAAATGAAAGTAGCGTTCATGCGTACGTACGGCTTACCGTCTCCATGAACGGTGCATTTCATTTCTTACCTCTAAATGTTACGTAATATTATAAATGAATGTATATACTGGATATATAAGATATATATGACATCTAAATCATGAATATAATTCTGGAGATAATGGATATTCTACCACATAAACAACTTGTAATTATGAGAAGTTTATTGTTGACTCAAGTACCAAAGATCGACAAAACGACCGTTATTAACTTAAATAATTACATAATGTTCATATCATTGTAATAAGTGATATAATAAGGATAATGAAATTGAAAATGGTTGTTAATAAGGTATATATTAACTCTAGTTTATTATTCAGGAGGTTAAAGAACGGTTGAGTCAAGTCGGACACGAGGTAAGGGAACTTCCTAACCCAACTTCCATTCTTTGGGTTAATCTCCTAATTTCAAATTATGTCATGATATTATTATGTCTTATTTTGTATTTTTACTTTCTTTATGTGTACCTATAGTGAATACACATAATAGATCTATTTTATTTTTAAAAATGATCTTTTTAAGGACTTCGTCTCAATCCCCTTTCATTGAGGAATATTTGGTTTTATACACAACTTTCTTATATACGGTGTACAAACCCCTTTGACTTTTACGTTTATTCAAAAGGAATCTTTTTTATACGAAGCGTTTTGCTAAACGACAAAAGGGAATGTTTTTCTTTCAATACTTATGCAGCGACAACGACTTCTCCGCCGCCGTGACCATTATTTGAGTTTCGGCTTCCTCTACAAGCCATCATTTTTTTAATGAAAAATAAATACAAAGTTTTAACTTTCTTTTATTTTGGTATTGAAAATGGTTTTGAAAGCATTTTTATTATATCAATGTGTTGTATTGATATCTTGTGATTGAAATGTGGAAATGTTATGTTTCCTTTATGCATGTTTTATGTGATACGATTATGTTATGGTTTATGATATGTTTAAACCTATTCATATGAGGAATGTATTGGACTTAATAAGTGACGGGTGGAGCCCGCTATAGCTCCTCGATGCATCGGTAGGTCTCATGAGACAACTAGACGTGGAATTGGCCGAGGCCCTTTCCCATTTTGATTTATGGTTTTGGCCGAGGCCTTAATCATTTTAGACGTCTTGGCCGAGGCCTTGACAAAGTGTTTCAGAATGTCTGGCATTATACATTCCCTCATTATGAAAGTGGTTATTGATATTGCATGTGATTATTCGACTAGTAGAATATCCATGTGAGTAAGTAAATGGCATTATCTAATTTTATTTTTTCCATATTATGTTGAAGTTCATGTTTAAAAGGCTTTTGTTTTAGGTATACATTGCCTTAAATGTTAATGTTTATTTATGAAAGCTTCCGCATTATTGTTATCCTTACTGACCATCTGAGCTCACCCCTTTCAATGTTTTAATATTTTCCAGGATGTGAAGAAGTATTTTATGAATGACCTACAGGGATAGTCAGAAGAGGATATGAGTGTGGACTATGGAGACTTTGTTATTGTAGTTTTTCACTTTATGATGTAATGTAACGTTTACGAATGTATCTAGTGTTTCTAAGGCTACTAAACTAATCGGTCTTTTGAGACTTGATCTTTTGTGATCATGCCAATGTTACGAAGTAATGCACCGACTCTGGGTAGCTGGGGTCGGGGCGTTACAGTTGGTATCAGAGGCAGTTTAGTACTAACCTTGGAAGCTAGATTTAGATAAACTCTGATTAGAGCACATAGCCCGAAGATAGACTTTGAGGATTAGTATAGAATAACTTCCTAGAATTTTGGTATTGTAGAGATGTTGTGAGTTTTCCGAGCAATACATCCCTGTCTGGATACGAGCAGGTAGTGGCAGCTCTAGCACAGATGTACCTAGGGGTAAAACCCAAAAACACTGCTTTGAGCTAGACTCAAACGGGAACTGGTGCACGACAACGGGCCTTGCTTCACTCTTGGTTACGACACTCCCGGGGGATTTTCTTAGGATAATTCTCATTTTCTTTACAAACCATTATGTAGGGTTTATGAGTATATACTTCTTCAAAGAAAAAATTCTTATGATTATGGATTATATCCATAAACCGTTCAATTTACATTAATTATTTTAAAAGTTTGGAATTATTCATTATAATTCATAAACTAACCTAGTTTATGTCATTGTATAGAAATGGCGCCCAGTAGAAGGAATGTGAACTCCAGCAATACGTATGATCCAAAGAGTAAGAAGGATCGTATCTTTCACGGTATTAAGCCAACATTTCGAAGGGAAATAGTCTCCCATGTGTTCTCAACATATGAAGAAATAGTATCATGTGTTAATAAAATAAGTAAAGAATTATCTGAGTCCTATGGCTTTGAAGCGAAGCAAGAGACGAAAGGGATGGAAGAGAGAATGATGGATAAAGGGATGAGGGGAAAGAAGAATTTTCCAATATGTGGTAATTGTGGGAAGAAACATCATGGAACTTTCCTAAAGGGAATGGGAGTTTGTTATAAGTGTAGAGAAAAAGGACACAAAGTGCGTGACTGCAAGGGTAAGAAAATGGTTTCAAATGTACAATGCTTCTTCTGCAAGGATTGGGGACACTACGCAAAACAATGTCCAAATCATCAGAGTATGCCCCAAATGATGTTATTGGATAATAATCAAGTTATGATACTACCACAGATGAGGAGTAATGATTAGAGTTCTTATGTTGTTATTAAAGAATTTTGTAATTTGAGTGTTGTATCAATGATGTAGTGGTTATAATAATTATGGAGTATATAAGGATTGTACTGCAGTACTATTTCCTCAAGGACTTGAGATTGTGTGGAACCAAGAAAAGTGACTCCACAGTAGGTTAAATTTTTGGAAAATATATGGCTGAGAGAAAGATAAACCATAATATGGTTCTGATACCGAGATAGTGATTTTGGAATAAGATGTGATTGATTTGGATAAATTATATTGGATATTCTTAACTTCCTTGAAACTGATTGATGATTTGTATACATTTTTGGATAGAAGGAGTATATCTAGTATTCTATAAGGAATAAGGGATCATGGTAATTCAATATGTTTAAAAAGAATACATGATTAAGGTGTTCACATGTTGTTACATGGAAAAAAGGATCTTCATTATGTTTACCTTCCTTATAAAATTTGGACTGTGAGTTGGACAGAAGTATTTTGGATAACTATAAAGGTTGGAATGGATTAAGTTGATCTTTGGATAGTATTGTTTAAGGTTAAAAAATTTATGCAGATTATTTTTGGAATATTATAATACTATAGTTTTAGGAAAAGGACAACCTGCAGGGTGGGACATAACCTGACGCGTCGGACAAAGCTGCAGGAATCGAACCCACAACCATAGTGCGACAGGCCTTTATTTCCTACCACTAGCCTACAGGAAGTTCCTGGTTATTACAAAATAATTTTACTAATCTAAATGGTATGTGTTAACATTTGGAACCTTATACAATTAGGATAAGTATAATATTTTTGGGTTCTATTATCTTTTTGAGTGAAAGGTGAGTTGAAGGTTGAAACTCTAATTATCAAGCATAAATATATATATATACCTATCTATTATTCAAGGAATAAATTAATTCTTAAACTTTATTAAAAGGATATTAAAACAAAAAAATGTGTTACCCTAATACCTTATGTCTTGTTGAACTGATGATATTTTAAATCAACATAGATTGAAGGCTTTGAGGCCCTCAATTTGACAGTTGATTGTGATTGATGACCTCAATCACTCCCTACAAATATTTAAGTTTTTCCTCCAACTATATGTCTCTAATTTCCACCAATGTTCTCCTTATCGAGATCATAATTTGGTGGTGACTTTCTTATTTCCATTTCCCTCTTATTAAGGCTAAATTTTATTAACCTTATTTCCGATGTGGGTTTTCCACAAAGGTATTTTCTATTTTCAACCTTTTATTTTCAAATAAAAATTTCAAATTGCGAGGACGCAATTTATTGAAGGAGGGGAGAATGTAACACCCCGAGCTTCCACGATACGCTTCTCATTCAATAATGCAATAGCTTGCATTGTACGCAACTTCGAGTTCTAAAACACCGCGACTAATCAAAGTAGCCGTTATGAATAGTAATGACCACTTTTTAAAATTATAGAAATTTTATATTTTAAAATGGACTTCATTTTTGTATTCGTAATATCGAAATTATCCAAAGTTGAATTTTTTGTAATTTTCTGAGAACTTCCAATTTTTCTATGAATAGTGAAAATTCCTTAAAAACAACTTTTTTAATCAAAATAATTTATAGTGATAAATTATACTATTTAGTGGTTTTAAAGTATAATTAGAATATATTTTTACCATTTTATCCAATGGTGGTCATTAGAATTAATTTAACATTGAAATTGGACATAAACAATTGCCAATCTTTTGATATAAATTGTTTCTTAAAAGCATGTTATTTGTTGTAACAGCGGGAATTAATTATAAAATTAATAAATGAAACTTATATGTTTGGAATTTTGTAAAATAGACATCATTTTTGAATTCGGAATATCAATTATAGCTTAGGGTGAAATTTTGGCCTTGTTCTGAAAAACTTCAATTTTTGATGAATAGTGAAACCACTAAGTGGTAGTTAAATAACTGATTTTTCATTTAAATGAAATATTACCACTTCTGTGATTTGATTTTCAAAAATCCGACATACATGGTTGTAATTAAGAAGTATAATGTGGTTCAATGAGATTAAAATAATTTTTGGTGAATAGTAACTTTTAAGTTCTTAATCGCGATTAGAGGTAATTAGTGTAGTTTAAGGTAAAAATAATGTTTTAATAATATGAGATGAGCTTGACACTTGTCCTAATCCTATTGTATGAGTCATGGCCGACCAAGACAACCCATGGGTCAACTTGGGGACCCCATGGAGCCACTTTAGTTGGAAAATGACATTAATATATATTTATTTAATGTTAAAATTAAATTGACACAAACATGAGTTGTTTTACTAAAACAGTTTTTAAGTGGGGTTACACAAGTCCAAATTTTGACTATAAATATTAATTAGAAAGATAAAAAGAGTTCCTACATCATAGTATTTTTTTTATAATTTTTAGACATTAAATAAATTAAATTATTTATGACATCATTATGATGCAGCGATGACCTCATTATTTAACGATTTAAATAAAATGAGAAGATAATGAAAAATCCAAGGCTTACACTTGTCCAAAGCCTATTGGATGAGGATATTTCGAACCCTTATCACCTTAGCCACGAATTATATAAGTGTGGGACCTTTAGAATCCGAAAAGCATTGTATAATAATGTAACATTTCAATCTTTCCAAAAGAGCCCCTCCTCTCCTCTTATAAAAGGCCCCCACCTCTCCCACCTTATTCACACCTTCAAGCCATTTGGCTCGGCCAAACTCTGCCCAAATACTCTCCCAACTTCCCCCTATTACTCCTAGAAGCCTCACTTTGGGCAGAACTATTCTCAAAGAAGCCTTTGGCTCAAATCAAAAAGAGTTACCCGATTTTGAGGTATTGTCTTCTCTAATGTTGTTTTGTTTTATTTTTATTCTCCAACCCCCTAAACTCTTATTATTCATTTCTTTTGTAACAACAACAGTATCCTCAATATACTAGGATGTTGTTATAGGAAGGATTCGAGCTACAATTACACACACCTACATCTAATGGTTAAAGAACATACGGTTTCTGTGGATGGCGAATTTCTGCCTCACGAAACGATGATTGTTCAACACTCATATAACACCTTCAAAGGTGGCCATTAAGATGTAAATATATTTATATATGATATATAATGTGTTTATGTTTTACTTATGCTTCTGTATTTCTCATTTATGGCATACTTTATGATTTCCATTATGGGTAAAACGTGATAATTTCATTTTAGGAAGTGCGGACTACCGCCCCCTCAAAGTGATTTGAATCGTTAATGCCATATGTGGGATGTATAAAGGATGGAGTAAATGGTATTATACACTATATTATACTGGAATTATATTATACATTTATATCATTATGATTTCGTTCCATTAAATATGAAATTTAAATGAAAGTAGCGTTCATAAGTACGTACGGCTTACCGTCTCCATGAACGGTGCATTTCATTTCTTACCTCTAAATGTTACGTAATATTATAAATGAATGTATATACTGGATATATAAGATATATATGACATCTAAATCATGAATATAATTCTGGATATAATGGATATTCTACCACATAAACAACTGGTAATTATGAGAAGTTTATTATTGACTCAAGTACCAAAGATCGACAAAACGACCGTTATTAACTTAAATAATTACATAATGTTCATATCATTGTAATAAGTGATATAATAAGGATAATGAAATTGAAAATGGTTCTTAATAAGGTATATATTAACTCTAGTTTATTATTCAGGAGGTTAAAGAACGGTTGAGTCAAGTCGGACACGAGGTAAGGGAACTTCCTAACCCAACTTCCATTCTTTGGGTTAATCTCCTAATTTCAAATTATGTCATGATATTATTATGTCTTATTTTGTATTTTTACTTTCTTTATGTGTACCTATAGTGAATACACATAATAGATCTATTTTATTTTTAAAAATGATCTTTTTAAGGACTTCGTCTCAATCCCCTTTCATTGAGGCATATTTGGTTTTATACACAACTTTCTTATATACGGTGTACAAACCCCTTTGACTTTGATGTTTATTCAAAAGGAATATTTTTTATACGAAGCGTTTTGCTAAACGACAAAAGGGAATGTTTTTCTTTCCATACTTATGCGGCGACAAAGTCTTCTCCGCCGCCGTGACCATTATTTGAGTTTCGGATTCCTCTACAAGCCATCATTTTTTTAATGAAAAATAAATACAAAGTTTTAACTTTCTTTTATTTTGGTATTGAAAATGGTTTTGAAAGCATTTTTATTATATCAATGTGTTGTATTGATATCTTGTGATTGAAATGTGGAAATGTTATGTTTCCTTTATGCATGTTTTATGTGATACGATTATGTTATGGTTTATGATATGTTTAAACCTATTCATATGAGGAATGTATTGGACTTAATAAGTGACGGGTGGAGCCCGCTATAGCTCCTCGATGCATCGGTAGGTCTCATGAGACAACTAGACGTGGAATTGGCCGAGGCCCTTTCCCATTTTGATTTATGGTTTTGGCCGGGGCCTTAATCCTTTTAGACGTCTTGGCCGAGGCCTTGACAAAGTGTTTCAGAATGTCTGGCATTATACATTCCCTCATTATGAAAGTGGTTATTGATATTGCATGTGATTATTCGACTAGTAAAATATCCATGTGAGTAAGTAAATGGCATTATCTAATTTTATTTTTGCCATTTTATTTTGAAGTTCATGTTTAAAAGGATTTTGTTTTAGGTATACATTGCCTTAAATGTTAATGTTTATTTATGAAAGCTTCCACATTATTGTTATCCTTACTGAGCATCTGAGCTCACCCCTTTCAATGTTTTAATATTTTCCAGGATGTGAAGAAGTATTTTATGAATGACCTACAGGGATAGTCAGAAGAGGATATGAGTGTGGACTATGGAGACTTTGTTATTGTAGTTTTTCACTTTATGATGTAATGTAACGTTTACGAATGTATCTAGTGTTTCCAAGGCTACTAAACTAATCGGTCTTTTGAGACTTGATCTTTTGTGATCATGCCAATGTTACGAAGTAATGCACCGACTCTGGGTAGCTGGGGTTGGGGCGTTACACTTGTATACAAAATAGAAATAAATATTCAACACCTTATATAATTTCTTAAAACACATCATTTATAAAACATGACTTAAAGATGACTTAAAAAGGTAATTTCATTTCAAAAACCAACTATCAACTTTTAAAAACAACTTGTATTATAAAATAAAACAAGTTAAACATTATCTTTTCATTTAAAATATCCCTTTTGAAAACAAACCATCAAATAGTTTAAAATAAATTTCAAAGAATCATTTAAAAAATATTGCATTTAAAATAACCACCACTTTCCCATTTTTTAAAAACATTAACAAACACACACACATACACAATCAATATGAGTACAAGACAAGGTAAAACACAATAAAATGAAAAACCATGAAGATTCGTAAGAATGACAATAGAAAAATAAGGTAATCTTTATAATTGTGATGCTGAAACATAAATAATAGGTACATCAAAATAGGATCAAAACAAGGAATAAAAAAATTGCATTCCAATACACAATAAAGATTCATAAAATATGATACATATCATGAGTAAACACGTTGATGTTTAATTACAAAAATACTAAAAATGAAAAAGTGGAACCAACTTCCAAAAGGTTAATGGTTGAAAAACCTATCACCTGAATCACTTTCACTATTATCATCGGTGAAAACCCCCTTTACTAGTAATAAAATTAAACAAGGGGTCACTATTCAGTGTGTAAATCTCAAATATCATGGCTATCATCCCTTGAAATCTAAATTAGTATCCTATGGATCTTGATTTCATAGTTAACAGAGGTGGGACATAATTAAGATAATGTTAATCTCATGACAAACAAAAATACCAAAGGTAATATCTCATGATAATCATATTCATTCCACCTAAAACACACACCAATAAAATAAAAACCCTAACAAAAACCACAAAAACATGAATCAAAATTCATATAACTAACAACACATTCACTCAAGAATAGAAAATAGGTAATAACAGGGATCAACTAGGGTGTGAAACATAAATCAGTTAAATGGAATCACACAAGGTGACAACCAAACCTTGCCTTTTTATATAGAATTTATATGATTAGAAAATCCCATTTAAAAACTATTTAGAACCCAAAAAAAGTTCCGAGGTAAACCAAACAGAACACCAAAGTATAATAAAAGTAACAAAATTGGAAATTGTAATGACCCAAACTTTTATGAATAAAATTACCTTTAAAATTTAGTTAAATGTCTTATTATGTATTATGGTTATTGAAAACACATGAAATTATTTGGTTTTATTATATACTATCATATTTAAAAGACTGTTAAGCATTATATCCACTAATAATATAGCCATTTACCAATGATCACATGATTAATATAAATATAGGGTTTTAACAAATCCAATTGACATAGAAAAAGGAAGTGATGA
This sequence comes from Viscum album, assembly GCA_963277665.1. Lineage (NCBI taxonomy): Eukaryota > Viridiplantae > Streptophyta > Magnoliopsida > Santalales > Viscaceae > Viscum > Viscum album. Next base: position 548,290,187 of record OY728140.1, read on the forward strand.
CCTCAACCAGTAGGATCATACCCTATAATTACCATTTATCATAGATTATGGGGGATATATTATCTATGGGTTTTCCCTTGACAAAGATCATAATGATATCCAACAACTTAATCTTGAGAAAAACTGTTTACAGGATAAGTTCAATCTCATCGAGATCACGACCCAAACCATGAACGTTGAACCACCCAATGAAAGTTTATCCATCACACATCTTAATATTATTGTGTTTACTAGTGTATTAAAGGGATATGTATCAAAAACCTAAAAAAATGTTTATATAAATTATTTTTTATATAATAATAAATTTAATTTCATCCTATTATTGTTACATTATAAATCATTTCGATTTTGATACAATAAAACAAAAATTATATTTTTGGGTAATATTTAAATTCAATTAAAGAATTTATTTTGATGAGTTAATGGATTTTTGAAATTAATATTATTTTAATAAAATATTATCAAATATAAATGATCATATAATTTCCATGATGTCCAATATAATTTTTATAATTGTTAAAAAACAGTTATTGTAAAAAAGACCCAACACTTCTCAATAAATTATGATTCTGATTTTAAAAGTGAAAATACACATTTTTAAAAAATTATTTTGATAAAATGAATATTATTTTTGGAATCAAAATGTCAAAATTATCCAATGGTTATTTTTTCATAATATTCAGAGACAATCAAATTTTCAGGTAGAAATTATATACGATATAAATAGACGGTGTGTATTATGACATCATAATGACCCAAAAGTGATGTAATAAATACTATAAAATGAATAAAAGACCAAATATATGTTTTCCCTTTATTTTTATTTGGTTAATTTTATAAATCATGTATGAATCCTTTAAAACCATTAATATATTTTAAGATTTTAAAATCATTTCTTTAAGAGTATGAATCAACTCCACATAATTAAGAGTATTATTTAATTAAGTTAAGACTTTTTACTTATAAAATAATTAAACACACTCCCATTTGGAAGAAACATGGTAAAAAATCATGGGAAGGTTTTTGGTTTTGGTTATTTTATTATATAAAGACCAAAACCCAAGTTTGAGAAATAATAAAGAAATACCTACTCTTTTCCTATATAGTCCCACCAAATATCTCATTTATATTCACTAAAAATAATTTTAGAAATTAATTAATCCTCCCTATACTCTATATATTCCTCCCAAGGTAGAAAAAATCTCTCAAGAAGACCCTTCCAAGCATTTTGAGTCACACACTCAAGTAAGTGATCCTTTCCTTCTCTTCTTTATTCATGTTTACTTATTATCTTATACCTTCTATTTCAAATTCCTAATTTTGTGGTATGTATTTCAATGTCCCTATTATTTTAAATTTTATGTAAAAATGTTTATATACCTCTTTATCTCTCATAAACACATTTTATGAATTTTCAAGCGACGTTGTTATGCTGCCAAAATTTCACCGCCATTTTCCATACCAAAACAATTCTGTAATGAATACCATAACCATTTTCTATCAAGGGTGTTCAAATTTATACACCTATAATTATTTGACTTGGTACTTAGATTTATTTATTCCACAAAAATTTATCATTTAATAAAATATCTTGATGAATGAATCCATGTTGTATGATCTATGTGGCACACTTAAGCATGAGAATGAAATAAAAGTGACGGGTGCACCCGAAATTCTATAGCACTCTAATGCATTGGGTAATGTTTAGTATCATAAGACTTTATATTGGGATAGGGAGTGAACATAATACTTTTTGAAATTTTATTGATCATGATTTATTGTAAGTAATCCTTGACCTATGTTTATGATGTAGTGTTTTAAGATGCTGCCACATTTCCCATGTTATCATGCTATTTCAGGTCTTATTTTTCATATTTATGATTCTAAACTCTTTTATTCTCTATTTATATTCCTATTTTATAACATGAATTTTTCTATTCATGTTATTACATGTTTATTTACCTTAACATTATTTATAGCTCACCCCTTTATTATACATGTCCACAGGTTATCCCATGCAGTTTTTAGTGTGAGCATGTTAAGGAAGCTTTCAATAAATATTTTTTTCTTGTTTGAAATTAGTATGCAATGTAACTAATTAAAAAATACACTATTATTATTGATCTTATAGGATGTATGAAGTGTGATCTTATATAATAAATCATTTATTAATGTGTAATATAGATCAAGGTTTCTATAGTTGGTATGAGAGGAAATTTTAGTTATTTTTGGGATTAGGATTAGAAAAATCTAGTGAAAGCCTTGGGGATAAGATTAAGTATAATAAAACATCCCTAAATTTTGGTAATTATAGAGTAAGTAGTTTATTAAAAAAATACATCTATATCTGGATATTATAAGTGGATGTGGATCTCACACAGAAGTACATTGGGGTAAAAACCGAAAACACCGCGTTGAGCTAGACTTCACCAGGAATTGGTGCACCACAATGTGCCTTACTGCACACCTAATATGAAACTCCTAGGAGATATTATTAGGTAAATTCATAATCACATTATGAACCATTATTAAGGTAATAAAATAATTCCCCTAAGGATATATTTCAGGAAATAAATCATGAATAACATAGATTGAAGCCTAGAAATTCATTAGTTATGGAAACACATGTAATTTTATAAGTTATTTCTATAATATAATTGGAATACCCCTTTATGTATTTAATGGTTTAAAAATAATCATCCCTAATTTTCCTTTTATTCTATCCAATGGTCAGAAATAAGAGGAATTTGGTAAATAATCAATGCGATAAGCAATGTGATGACTACCCCAATGAGATGCCCAACCAGATAGGAGAAGGAATTGTGAAATTTATGATGATACTCTCTTAGCTGACTCATCTTCAGAATAGAAAGATGGATTAGGAGGATCATCCAAATCCCCTAAATAATGAACAAGTTTCAATTGAGTTATTTATATAAAAAAGTCCCCTAACTTTAAATAGATCATCTGATCGCTTAATTGTGGAACTACAGCTCAAATCCATTGAGAAGATCTTTTCCATCCTTAAATTTTATTAGTAAGAGAAGGTTACACTAGCTGTTTATTGTATGGAGGGATAAAATGATCACTAGTGGACATTTATAAAGAATACAAAGCCTGAAGAAGATATTAAAGTGGTGGGGAGGAAGGAAATTTGGAAAAATGTTTTTCAATAAATATTTTCCTTACAATCTATAACATAAAATGGAAATGTATTTCCTTGTACTCAAGTAAAGATATGAAAAATCTGTTAATGTGTATGAGAAAAACTTCACATGACTTCCACAATACACCTACAATATTGTTGTGACCTATGAATTAAAGGTTGACCTATTCTTTAGTTAGCTAAAACCTAGTCTACAAAATCCCATGCGATCCAAGACTTTGATAACTATGAGGAACTTTTACGATGTTCCCTAAAAGGTAAACTAGATATCAAAAAATTTCAAGGGTATCACAAGGATAATAAGAAGAAATTATAGTTTAATTATAGAAATATAATAGAGAAATCTAATGGTTCCATAAAATTTCATTATACCACTTGTCAAAGGTGTGGAAAGAAGAACCCTGAAAATTGCCTAAGGGGAATGAAGAAATGATTTAGTTGCGGGAAGGAAGGGAACCTAGCTAGAAATTTTTGACAGGAGAAACTCACCAATGCGATGGAGGTAAGGAATTATCCAATAAACCCTTAGTGTATTGTTCATTTCTTCAATCACATGGAACCAGTGAACTTTTAAAATCAATTCACTAAGACAAGGGTTTTTGTAGATAACCAACAACCTTTAAGGAAGTAAGGGAGAGATGTTTTCCATCATAACCACTAAGGTGGATCCCAACAATGAAGTGGTGATAGGTACACTAGTTATTCATTCAAGAATATCTAATATACATTTCAATTATGGTTTGATTAATTCCTTAATTACATGAAATTTTAGTAGAAATATTCAAACACCACCAAAAATCATTGAAATAGAGTTATCAGAGAAAACAAAAAATAGGGTAATTATTTCATCCCAAGTATATAACTCCTCCCCTATCACAATTCTTGGAATGAAATTCCCCGAATACCTTTTCATACTCCCTTTGGTGTAATTTGATGCAATTATGGATATGGATTGAATTTCCTTATATAGATCTAACATAAATTTCCATGAGAAAGACATCACTCTCTGTATTGTGAATCATCCTTCAATTCAGTACAATTTCAAGGAAGAGGATGTATATTGTTTAGTAAAAACATCTCAAGCATGGATATTATTATACCATGAGAAAACATATCTAGTTCAAATGATTGAGTCTAAGGAAATAATCATGCTTGAAAACATTACCATTGTGAGGGAATATGCTGATGTGTTTACTGAAGAATTTCCTAGTCATCCTCCTAGTTGAGAGGTTGAATTTTTAATTGAGCTTATACCTAGGGTGTTGCAATTATCAAAGAATATATATTGGATGGATGTTGTGGAACTTGAGGATATGAAGAAACAAATAAATTAGAATCTGAATAAAGGGTTCATACTCCCAAGTGCTTCACCATGTGGTGCCCCGGTCCTCTTTGTCAAAAATAAGGATGGGTTAAAGCGCCTTTTCATTGATTATCATGAGCTCTAAAAGATCACAATAAAGATAATGTATTCTCTACCACAAATTGATAAATTTTTGATCAGCTACGTGGAGAACAATACTTCACCATGTTGGATCAGTAGTTGGGATATTACCAAGTTTGGGGGAAGAAGGAGGATATCCCCAAGATTGATTTTCCTATAAGGCTTGATCATTATGAGTTCATAGTAATGCTATTAAGACTCACTAATTATCTAGAAATATTCATGGAACTGATGAATAGAGTTTTTAGGGATTACCTCATCATATTTGTGGTAGAATTTATAAATGATATTATGATATACTTTAAATGAAAGGAGGAGCATGAGGAGCATCTGAGTATTGTGATAAAGTCCTTATAAAAGGATAAGATTTATTAAAAGTATATAAAATGTGAGGTCTAGTTGAAGAAAGTATCATTATTTGGGAATATCATCACAAGAAATGGTATATAAATGTAACATTAAAAAACTTAAGCAATTTAAGGATGGATGAGGCCAACATCTATTACATATATCTGTAGTTTCTTTAGATTAGCTGGGTACTATCGTTGATTTGTGAGAAATTTCTCATTATTGTCAAACCCTCTAACAAAGATAAATTGGAAGGGAGTCAATGTTTCTAGGAATGATGAATGTTAATTGAGGTTCATGGAATTAAAAAGGAGGCTTATCACTACACCTGTGCTCACACTACCCAAAAGTGGAGAAATTTTGATGGTATTCAGTGATGGTTTAAAGAATGTCTTGGGCTATGTGTTATTGTAGAATGAAAAAGTCATAGAATATTCTTCCATGAAGTTGAAAGTTCATGAACAGAACTACCCAACATATGATATGGATTTGGCTTTAGTGATCTTCACTTTGAAAATATGGTGGCATTTTCTCTTTGGTGAGAAATGTGAAACATATACAGATAAAAAAAAATCCTCAAGTATATACTCACACAAAAAGAGATGAATATGCACCAATGAAGATGGTTAGAGCTGATAAAGGACTATGGCTACTCAAACCACTAACATCATAGGAAAGAAAATAAAGTGGAAGACACTCTAAGTAGAAAGGATCTAAAAATTATGTCATTAATGTGAATTAAGTGGGATCTTATCTTCTTAGGCTTAAAAAGGATGGACATGAGAATAATAAAGGAAGGAAAATCATCAATCCTTTCAAAAACGATTTCCCAACTATCCTTTTTTAAGAGGATAAAGGATGATCATATAAATAATGTGGGAATTCAGATGAAAGTGGGAACTATAAGAAAAGGGAAATACAAGGAGTTCAATGTTAATGAATAAGGAGTTGAAAATTTTTGGTCACAACTATGTGTACCATCTAATCAATATATAAAGAGAGAGATTCTGAATGACACACATACCTCAACCTTCTATTTCTAATCAGGATCAGAAAGATGTATCAAGATCTAAGATAGAACTATTGATGGAAAAAAATGAAGAAGGAGATTACTGAATATACATCAAATTTTCTGGTATGTCATTAGGTTAAGGTTGAAAGGAAAAAATATAAGGGGATGATGCAACCATTTCCCATACCCAATGGAAATGGGGAAAAATCACCATGGACATTGTCACCAGACTTCCAAAGACATCTAGAGGAAATAATGATATATGGGTTGTTGATGATCATATTACAAAAAAAATTACTTTATTTCAATTCTAGAAGATTTCTCATTCAAGAAACATGCTTGGATATACATAAAAGATATTGTGAGGCTTGATGAAGTACCACTATAAAGATTATTTAATCAAGATATGATATTTATCTCTATGTTTGAGAAAAGTCTCTAACATGATCTAGAAACTGAGTTAAACTTAAGTATGACCTATCACCCTCAAAATGATGGCTAGTCTAAGCGGACTATTCATACATTAGAAAAAATGTTGAGAGCATTCTAAATTGGCTTCAAAGGAGGATGGAATAATGTCTTCCTCTGGCCGAGTACTCGTACAATAACAGTTTCCACTCAAGCATCCTAACGGATCCCTATAAATCCCTTTATGGGAAGAGGTGTAGAACACCTACATGTTTTGATGAAGTTGGGGAATGAAAACTTCTAGGTCTTGAAATGGTTGATAAAATGGTGGAAAAGGTTAAGACCATTCAATAGAACATAAAGGATTCTTAGAGTCTACAGAAGTGTTATGATAAAAATTGTTGAGAAGAAATAGAGTTTGATGTTGGAGACATGCTATTCCACCACATATCTCCATGGAACAAAGTGATGAGATTTATGAATAAGGGAATGATTATTCCAAGACACAACAAACCATTTGAGTTCCTAGATCTCATTGGAGTGGTGTCCTATTGACTACCACCCCCACTAAACCTATATCAAATACATGTTGTATTCCTTGTATCCCTATTGAAGAAGTACATACCAGAACCCTCAGATATACTCTATTCGGAGGTGGTTTTGTTGGAAAATTATATCTCATATGAGGAGTAGTCAGTGAAGATCTTAGATCACAGAGAAAAAGTTCTACGAAATAAGACAATGCACGTAGTCATGGTTCTGTGGAGAAACCAGAAGCTTGAAGAATCAATGAAGGAACTAGAGTTGGTGATGAAATAGAATCAACATCATCTATTTTAGTGAGGGAAAAGAAAATTTTTAGGGAGAAATTTCTTAAGGGGGGAATATTGTAACGAATCGAACTTTTATAAATAAATACCCCTTATAACTTAATTAAATTTATTATTATGTATTATGGTTATAAAAAACACATGAAATTATTTGGTTTTATTATATACTCTCAAATCTAAAAGATTGTTAAGAATCATAACCATTGATATTACCACCATTGAACATTGATCACATGATTAATATAAATATAGGGTTTTAAAAAATCCAATTGACATAAACAAAGGAAGTGATGGAATAAACCAGTAGGATGATATGCTATAAATCCCATTTATCAGTGCTTCTAAGGGAGATATCATCTTTGGGATTTTCCCTTGGCCAATCCTAGGCTGAGATCCAACAACTTAAGCATGATAAAAACCTTTTATGGGAGAAGTTAAACCTCACCGAGATCACAACCCAAACCATGTATGTCGAACCACCCCATGAAAGTTTCAGCATCACACAACTTACTCTTAGGAAGACTTCTAGAGAATTAAATGGATATGTATCAAGACCCTATAAAAATGAATATGTATATTATTTTATATATAAAAATGAATATATTTTCATACTATTATTGATAGATTATAAATGATTTTGATTTTGATACAATAAAACAAAAATTGTATTTTTGGGTAATATTAAAATTTAATTAAGGAAATTATTTTGATGAATTAATGGATTTTTGAAATAAATAAAATTTTAATAAAATATTATCAAATATAAATTATCATATAATTTCTATGATTTTAAATGTAATTTTTATAAGGGTTCAAAAACTGTTATTTAAAAAAAACCCAGTATTTCTCAATAAATGTTGATTCTAATTTTAAAAGTGAAAATACACATGTTTAGAAAATTATTTTGATAAAATGAATATTATTTTTGTAATAACAACATTAAAATTATCCAATGATTATTTTTTTCATGATTATCAGAGATAGTTAAATTTTCTAGGAAAAAAATAAATTCAGTATAAAAATACTATGTGTATTATGACATCATAATGACCCAAAAGTGATGTAATAAATATTATAAAATGAATCCAAGACCAAATATATATTTATCATTTAAAATAATACGATTTTACGTTTTTTTTTAATTTTATAAATCCTTTATGAATCCTCCAAAAACATTAATATATTTTAAGGTTTTAAAATCATTTCTTTAAAAGTATGACTCACTTACACATAAGCAGGGGTATTATTTTACTATGTTCAGAACTTAGAATTATAAAATATTAAAAACCACTACTATTTGATAGAAAAAATGGGAAAAATCCAGGGTAAGTGTTGTATTTTTTGTTATTTTTTTATAGAGTCCAAAACCTATTTTTGAGAAATAATAAATAAATCCTCACTCTTTTCCTATATAAACCAACCCAAGACCCCATTTTTCTTCACTAAAAATCATTTTTGAACATCCTTAATATTACCTCCCCTCTCTAGTTTCTTCCCAAGGCTCCCCCAATCTGTCAATTATCCTCTCCCAATCATTTGGAGTCACACACTCAAGTGAGGGATCCTTTCCTTCACTTATTTATTCAAGTTTTCTTATTATCATATGCCTTATATTTCTCCTTCCTAATGTTGGGATATGTATTTACTTGTCCCTATAACTTCCCATTTTATGTAAAAATATGAGATACCCATTTCTCTCTCATAAACATATTTTATAAATTTTCAAGTGACGCCGTTATGCAGCTGAAATTTCACCATGATTTTCCATGCCCAAACCATTGTGTAGTGAATACCATACCCATTTCTTATCAAGGATTTTCAACATTATACACTTATACTTATTTGAATTGGGACATACATGTACTTATTCCACACTCCTTTATCATGGAATAAAATATTTTTATGAATGAATCCATGTTGTATGATCTATATGGCACACTTAAGCATGAGAATGAAATCAAATTGACGGGTGTTCCAGGAATTATATAGCGCTCCAATGTATTAGGTAATGTTTAGTCTCATGATATGTCATGTTGGCACAGGGAGTGAACCTGAGTCCTTTATGTTTAATTTATTGTCATGATTTCTTAGTAGGTATAATTGTATAATGTTTATAATGCAATGTTTAAATATGTTGCCACAATTTCCATGTTATCATGCTATATCATGTCTTATTTTTCATGTTTATGATTCTAAACCCTTTTATGATCAATTGATATACCTATTGTCTAATATGTTTTTTATCTTCATTTTATGCCATGTTTATTTCCCTTAATGGGATTTATAGATAACCCCTTTCTTATGTATGTCCCCAGGTTATCAAATACAGTTTTAAGTTTGAGATTTTTTAGGAAGTTTTAAATAAAGATATTGTTTTTATTATTTTAAATTGTTATTTAATGTAGCTAATTCCCAAAGAAACTATACTTCTCGATCTCTTGGATTATGCTAAGTTTAGTCCTGTATAATAAATAATGTATTAAAGTTTAATGAATAGAAGGGTTGTTATAGAAATACTCTTTCAAAATTGCCTTAAAAAACAAGGTAAATTCTAAAAAACACACAAAAACTATCAAATCATCAATATGACCAATCAAAAAAATGACTCATCCAAAACAACCAAATCAATAGGTCACACACACACACACACCCACTTTTTAAAAACATGGAGGGCCTTTAAAGTAGGAAACCCTACTTTATAAATCTAAATCGGACCAAATATCAATAAGAAAATCAATTTTATTAAAGAAACCCATCAATCAAATTTTAGAAAGCACCAAGAATGCATAAAACACTGTTTGAAAAAATTTCCATTAAACTAAGAAAATTACCTCTTTTCCAAAGGAAAAATAAAAAAAACTAGGATAACCTTTGATAACACAAAACCATAAACCATATATATCATTATTATAGTTCAAAAAAATTTTAAATACCTAGAATCAAAATAACTCTGTCATAAAAGGAATCAGAATGTAATCAAATAACTTCAACCGCACAACCATGACAAATTTGATAAAAACTTTTAGAAAAGGCCTCAAGAGTTGGGTCAAAACCTTAAAAACTATAAACCCTAGTATAACACTCATAGAAAAAAATATTATCCACCCATAGACACTAGTGTTTCAGAGGAATGAAGAAAATGAAATAAAATTGATAGATATGGAATGAGGAGTCTATACCCTTGAGTCTGGATGAGATCCCACAATGAAATAATTATAAATGCACCATATAGAGGCTTGTGAAGAGAAGAGAATCCCATTGGAGGTGCCTATATTAGGGTAGTTATAATAGGGTGGCTTATGGGCAAGGCTTGGAATAAAAGTAATGAGAAAATACCAAAATTACCAAAATCGAGTAGTTCACATGGTTTACTCACATGGTATAACAAACAGTGCAGTCTCCACTATCTAAACTACCTAGGTGACATGGTTTCCAGTATATGATTTACAAAACAGTTCACCTAAGCCATTTACCCCTAGAAAAGTCTAAAAAACTCCAAACTTTCACCCCAGGACACCCTAAACTTAGGGGAGAAATTGTACATATAAACATAATAAAGAAAATGGAATTTTAGGGTGTCATAGGGTTAATAAAAGTGGTATTATAGAAATAATTGGACTAACAAGATTCCTATTTCTCTTATTTTAGATCTAAGATATCTATAATTTGGAAATAACCTTAAGAAAGGAATCATGAACCCTTTTATGACATAAGATCAAGTTACCAGGTACATCTGAGGACTTGGTAGGTATGATAGGTTTGAGTGAGGATTTCATTTCCTTATCATGATAATAGTGGGATGAAACTCAAGAATTGTGTATAGATCTTAACTATGATCCAACCTTTGTTTTGGGTTTATGCATCACATTAGTCATAGATAGATAGACATACTGTGGATTCCATACCATCTTGCATTCTTACTTATGTTTTTATTATGGTTGGAATTAATTAGAGGTGTATTAACTGAAATGTCCATAATATATAAATGGTGTTTTCTTATTTATATATTAGTGATGAATAGGCTAATATAAATTAACAATTGATTACTTTGACTATAATAACTTTTGTTATTCTCCTTGATAACTAGGTATTCATTTTTAGTTTTATCTATAAATCATGATATCATTTTTCTATATATTGATATATACTGAGGATTTTTCTTTTTTTTGATTACATTATATTACCGAGAATTTATCTTGTTTTGTTTCTATTTAGTATACTAACATTGATTACGTTTTTAAACCCCCCTAATTACTGATGAATTATTTGAATTATATTGAAAATAAATCACTCAAGGATGATAGTTATGTTGTTGTTAGTTATGTTAAAATGGATTCTGTGTAACCCAATGTAAGTAATCATGGGGAGTTTGTTAGTATTTTAATGAAAATGAAATCATTTTATAATTTTAGGTTTAAATAAGTTAAATAAATTACTTTATCTAAATGTAATACTTTATGTTTTTGAAATAATAATGGTTAAGTATCCTTAAATTTTATTTTTATATCGTTTATTTTTTTTAGGAAACTTGGATTTATTGAAATGTAATCTTAGTTTTGTGTCTTGAACTGGAAAAGGTTCTGGTGTAAGACTATTTTTTAATTTACATTTTGAAAGGGGATAAGTCTTATATTAGGTAAATTGGGATGTGTTTTCTTTGAAAAACGTTTTTAATGTATTTATTTAGTAAAATGTGGTAATCTTAGAAATTAATTGATATGATGTTTTTGAAAGATGAACGTTTTTATGAAAATGGTTTTAAGAAGTAAACATTTTTTACAAACTTAAATTTAATGAAATATCAGACATAGGGTGGCCCTAGTAGAATCCTATGATAGATAGTTCTTTGACTTTCATCTGGAGGATTATAAGGATGGTTTTATATACTTTAGTATTGAAATATTAGGGTATTTTAGTGGTTTATTATTATTTTAATAGTTGTGCAATGGAATTATGGTGTGCTATTGGAGTATGCTTTAGTGTGATAGTTGTGGGTGTTATAAATTTATGGTTTTGGTGATTTAGATTAAATTTAGAGAGTGTTTTTAAGGTCTGGGGAACAAATTTTTTTTATTAGGTTCTTTCCCAATGATGGGTTTTCATTAAATCCGATGAATAAATCATAAAAACATGAAAATGAATGAAATTTCTCATGATTATATTTGAAGTTCCATAATGAAATAACCCCAGAACAAAAAGAGATATAATCTTTCTCATTAAGTTTATAATTAATTTAATTACAAGAAGTTACCTAAATATTGAGTACTTTATTTGATACATGTGTTGATATATTTAACCTCTCAACTGATGTACCTTTATTACCTCACGAGGATCCAAATTTGAATCCTGATAGTGGTGATCTACACATGCACCTTGATCTCTAAACATCACCTCTAGAATATTGAGTGCTAGCATGGATGATCTGATTATCTTTCATTGTTCAACTTGATCATAACACAATCACTCAGGCTTGAGGATTGTCTCTCTTGTCTCTCATTCTTGAGAAGAGGTAGGAGGTGTAAGAGATTATCTCAAGCTCGAGAGAAAACTTATTATTGTTCTTCATTGGGAGAATACTCTTGGAAGAGAATTACTTATACCCAATGAATGATTCTCAATCCATGGTTATTATAGAAATAATATTTCTAGGTATATATATGGCTAGGTCAAAGAATTGATAATTACTCATAGGCCCTTTGCAAATATATTAATCTATATAGAAATCAATGTCTGATAATAATAATAATATTATTAATTACTTGACGTGTTCATGTCTCATAGATAATATAAATATCAATACATAAATTAATATTTATTTAAATAAAATTTAGTATATCATTTCCATTATCGGGTACCAAAGTCAGCCTGCCCACCTTCATTGGAATTTACTAAACCTCAAATAATATATATTTTTCAATAAATAAATAAGTAAATAAATATTATATTTACAGTCTTTTGAATAAATATTATTTTAAAATTCTCTAAACTAACAAAATATTTATTTAATAAATTGTATTTATCACCTTTTAAATAAATAAGAGATAAATAAATATTCTATTTGATGGTCTTTCAAATAAATATTTATTTAAATATTTAACTAACATATAAAAGGTGACTAGATAAATTGAATCAATATTACAAATATTAAATACAAATAATATTCAAATAAGATCGATGGGTACACTTAGTTTGTGACCCTCTAAAGATCTTCCCTAATATAATTATATGGGCTTGCCTAAAGAATAATATCAGTGTATAGAAATATGTAAAGGTACCCATATAGGAAGAAGTTAATTTTTCAATGATTACAACAACATAAGAACACTCACTATGTAATATAAACCCATTGTCTCAATATCTCATCAAGAAGGTTTCATATTCATTATATCAATCTATATGCTCATTTTTTCTTTCTTTGACTATCTGAAACAAACCCATCAATACACCATGACCATGGATTTTAGTTTGAATGTTAAATTCCAATAAAAGGGCCTAGATATCATATTATATAATTATGGAAGGGGAAAAATCCTCAATTGAATTATTCATTATAAAATATCATCCATGATAGACCCAATGTACCCCACTTCCTAAGAACATATTTCATCATGGATTTGGTCAGTACATCAAAGTATATAAGTCATGATATGTAATAATAATTATATTAAAGTTTAAGGATCGATATAAAAATTTGTAGACAAGAATATCTAATGGCACATAAACATATGGAATTCCTACTTATGGGTCTATCCTCATAATCCCCTATGTTGAGAATTACTAAGTGTGAACTTCATGAGATGAATCCTCATCTACTTATGAGAATCTAATACCTAATAGTCTTCATTATCTGTATATCATTATATGGAATCATACAACCATAGGATTTAAGTTTATGAATATCTCTATAGCACTTCAAGGTTATCATCATAGTTTGGAACTGCTATGACCTTTTTCTATAAGACATATACTCCAAGAAATTTTCAAATAAATGTTAAATAGAATAATAATCAGTATGTGATAATATGTTTATTAACATTAAATTCAATGAATATATATAAAATCTAAGGTATAAAGTATTTGATTATATGAAACTGACTCTAATAAACTATCACTTGGACTAGATCCATCTACTAATGAATTTTATTTTGTTAGCTCTCATATGATATTCATGGTTCTCTTGAGGAAAGTTATTTAGTTAACCTACCTAACACATTCTCCTTTATTGAACCTCTATTTACTACAAACTTACTACCTTAATATAATACCTCAATTATTAATATCTAAAAGTATCTATTTCATGTTAAATTTTCATAAATTAGACATATTGGATAATAATATAGTTAAATCTTATCATAATAATGATAATGCTTACATTATTTTGGTATAAACCTAAATTGAATAAACTATTTCTAAATTGATTCTTAAGATGCATCAGAATCCACAATGCACTTGGTTATTATAGATATGGAAACCACTAGCTGTAATAAGTTTGTCTTGAATATTATATTTTCCTCATTATGATATTAGATCAAAATGATCTGAAGGAAAACTACTATTATATCCCCTTAAACACTATCATTATTATTTCTCCCTTTACCATGAACTCATCCAATTCTAATTTCTCAAGTACTTTTAAATAGTTTTAACTATAAGTCTATGAATTTCTATTGGTTTTGTTTGATATTTTCACTCCATACAATATACATAAGTAATATAAAACATAAATATATATCATGTAATATTAGATAGTTTCCTCTCACTTAATCTTGTGAAATAATTATTCATAATCTCCTCATGTGACCACACATGTTATCCAGGAAGGGGTGAATTTCTGGGTACTATAGCAGTACTATAGTAGGGCACTATAGTAGTACTATAGCAGCAACGACACTACAGCGGCGAAGAGACTATAACAGCGAGGGTACTGTAGCAGTACTATTCACCGAGGGGTCCTTTGAGCCAAAAAAATGGGCTTTCAAGCCTTGTATTTCGGCTACTTGGCCTTGGGCGTCCAGGATATGTAATGGGTCTCCCTCTACCCAGTCTAAAGATGTCTTTAATTTAATAATAAATTGAGGCTTTAGGACCAACCATTAAAAAAACTATCCACTTGTTGAAACATGGAACTTCTTCATTCCAAAACAATATTAAATGATCACTATACTTACTTCTATCTATAAATAGATATATGAAATTTACATATCTTATTGGTAGTCATTACTATCACTAACCAGTATGGTTGTGTCATATACACATGTTCTATTGGATCTCCATAAAGGAAATTTTCCTTGACATCTAACATCCCAATACAATGATCATAGAATGTTTTTATGATAAGAAGAATTCAAATATATTTTAACATGATGATTGGTGTAAAGGTTTTTTCATAGACAATGTATTTGACATAATTTAAACCTTTTAATAATCAATAGTGATTTATTAGTACTGGCTTGTACCAATATATATACAGTTTCACTTCAATACTCACTGGTTTTATCAATTCTAAAAACATAAAAAATAAATAACCTTAAGATTTTGGTTCATGGATTTCATTACTAAATTTAAACACACTTTTCAATCTTAGAATGTTTCCATATATTGATTTCTTATAGGATTCATTATTTATATCAAATAATGTGTCATTAGTCTTGGTCAATATAAACACTTATTTTGTTTTAATTTTCTTATGTAGTATTTGTGTTTTTGGAAACACCTCCCACTCAACTTAGTGGAGTTTTTTTCCCTTTTTTAACTTATGTGCATTGAGAGCCTAAAATTAATTAATTTTTAGTCTTATATGAAGTTTTCAAAAATATCTATGCTTCCCTCCTTTAGATATATAGTATACCAAGACTAATATGGTATGTTAATATCCTTAGTGGCTATAGGATAATTAAATAATATACACTAAATGTTTCATTGATGTTCAGTTTTAGCTAAATCCATATTTTAACCATATATTTTCATTAAACACCAGAAGATGTACCCATGGACTTATTATTATATTGTAACTAATATGATATATATTTGATAATATAACTATCATAAAGTTAGTTATTATATTTGAATTTGAGAAACATTCCTTAGAAAAAATCAAGAAAGTGCGGTAATACATATAAAACTCATAATTAATCAACCTTTTACTACCATAATATATTTAATGTGTATAAGGTAATGTGATTTTTGGAATACCTTCACTCTATATTTAAAATGATCAAGAGAAACTTGGTGAAGATATCCCTTGACAAGCCTGCCCATAGTATCTAATACCTTTTACCAAGTATATTCATTACTTAACTATGTATTCCTAAAATTTATTAAAAGAATATCATAAAGTTTATGAACATAACTTTATCCACCATTATAGTAGTTAATGTGGTATTTAGGAATTAATTCTAAGGATAGATAGAATACATTTTTTTTCTAAAGGGTTATTTATTTAAGACTTGAGAAGTAAGTTTTTTAGTATACATAACATTTTATCTCAAAATATATTAAACAATTTTGGATATAAACTTGTAAATTACTATCAATTTTAATTGAAAATTAATTATCTTAAAAAAAAATTATAATTTTGAGTCTTATATTTATCTTCATCATTAATTTAAACTTTTGGATATCTATGATTCCCAAATTACCAAACTATTAGTTAATTATGAAATTCCATAACAATATTCATTAAAAACATGAAATAATGCATCTTTGTGTCTAATTAGATACTAATATAAATGTTTTGGCAATAATTAATACTAAATAATAGTTTGACTTGAATCTATTGGGAAATCACGAAGTCATGAACTTCTATATAATGATCTTGGAATCACCCTTCTTTAGATTCTTTAAGAATTCACTAAACATCTATTTATATTTAGGAATTTTAATGATTCCTTTGTTTCAATAAGCATATGTAACCATATTTTTTTTTAATACCCAAGAAATAAGATAGAATAATTAAAATTATGAATATAATTGATGTAGTATCTTCTAATTTATTTCATTGTAGTTTTTCTTTCAAATTCCTTTCATTCTATATTAAAAAAAGATAATTTACTATTCCTTTAATTGACATTTGATCTTCTTCCTCTTAGTCATATATTTATAAGAAGCCTTAGAATTTGTGTGAGCCTTTGTACCTTTTTTATTTTCCTTTCCATTGTTCACTATAAGTATAGAATGATTTTCATGCTTCATGTCCTTTTCAACTTGGTGAAGCAGAATATGGAGATCTGGGAGAGACATCTCAATATTATTCATCATAAAATTCACAACAGATATAGTGAATATCTGAGGGATTGAATTAATTATTTGATTAGTGTATAATTATTATGATAGATTAAACCATTATAATCTATAGACACTCAATATAGACAATCATCTTGACTACATGAGGTTAATCCGACATACCTTCACAAAGTTTTCACATGGAAAGTTCCTTGGAGATTTAAAACCACTCCTATCTAGATATCTATTGATATAGATCATGTAGATTCTTGATCATGCTATATACATGTAATTTCTCATGATACTTTCGGAGTTTATCATAAAAAGATGATAACATCAAACATTGGACATTTGAAACATCATAAAAGTGTTTTAAGTAGATATAAATATCTACTTAACTCGCCTCCTTAATAGTAAGATAAAAAACTGAGGATTTTTGTATGTAAAATTTATATTCTTATCATGGTACAATGTACAAGCACCTGCACCACTCTTGGAATTTATTTCCAACAAGAATGTTTTCTTTATATAATATATATTATAGGGATATCATGTTCAATGTATTTTCCATTTTCGATAATTATATAAAATCAAATTTAAGTACCTTTTCTAGATTACCAAAATATGTGAGATGAGGTAGTTTTAATTATTTAATTAGTCTCCCACTATTTTATTAAGTCACAATATCCGTTAACTTTTGACTTAGAATATCATATCACATGAAAATTTGAGTGGAAAAGATCCATATTTCCTTTCTCATAACCCAGGCGAGGTCCTGATCAATTACCCAAAGGTATTTAGGTAGGGGGTATTACCAACTTATAGCTCACAACTCAATGATATATTAAGTGGATTCCCCAATCTTGAAATCCTGACTCAAATTTCCTCAATACTTGCCTCCATATAACATCAAGCTTAGTAAGGGATACTTATATTTATTCTTACTCGGTTAAGTCGACCCAAAACCTTTATAAGAACTCCCCGATAGTAGGATGTGTCCCAATGAGGACTAGACTAACTCTTTGTTCAATGGTTCCATCCTTAATAATGTTATGGAATTATTTTATGACTTAATATTTTCTTGAAGGATTTTTTTATTATATTTAAATTTTATTATCTTATCCTTTACATGACATTTTAATGTTATTTGGATTTTATATAATTAATTTTCCATGTTTTGATAAAATAATTTACATATAAAATAATTATTTTAATTTATCTTTTATGTCTATTAATTTCATTTAATTTATGCGATCTCATTCATTATAGTATAAACATGCATTACATAAAATAGATAACCATTCCCTTAAAAAATAAAATAAATAGAGACTTGATCATGGGGTTTCCAATGGTTGATTTATTGAGTGGAAAATAAATAAACCTACGACCCTATGAAAAAACTCACTGTGCTAAACTTGGACAGAGTTTCAAAATTCCACCATTGACCTCGATATCTACTTTGATGGTTTCACCTTTTCTTGGGTTATGAACCACCTCCTCTCCAAGGATCTTCATCCTTTGCATACTTTAATCACATGAAATTGAGTTTAACTTGGGGTATGAAATATATAAATAAAATATAGACATACATTACTTACATAATAAAGGTGGGAGGTATGACTTGTAGGAAACCATATTTAATTTAATAAAATTTTATGACTTATAAAACCCATAAAATATTTTTAAATAAAATTTAAACCCAATACATATATTGGTCGGTCAAAGATCATGATCATTCAAATACCTGACAAAACATCACATTCATACAAGTTCGTATTCATTTATAATCACTAAAATAATTAAGATAAAATTTCTCTTGAATTAATAATTAATAGCCTTATTAATTAATTAATCCTCTTAATTATTAACCCAATATATTCTCAAGATGCATAAGATAAACCATACACTATAATTTAAATAAATAATAAAAATTAACTCTGTTTTAAATCACATTAGAACATGTCGTGTACGTGGAGGCAACATGACATGTGCCCATTCAAACTACAAAGCATCTGGTTGTCATCATGTTCTATGCACCCACATGGAATATACCATACATGGTGTGTCACATAATTACATGGATAGTACTATCAATTTATTACACAAAAAGACATGTTAATTTCCAAGTGCGTACCACTTTTAATGAACACAGGGTACACAATGTGTAATTATGACCATAAAAAATATGTAGTTCTAGATTTAATGTGGAAACTAATCATGAATTTAATATTCTTTAAACCTAATCACATGGTGTGTAATATCAATTTATGATGCATAGAACATGTGTTAATCTGGTTAAAGTTAATTTTATTTCCACGTAAATTAATTTACATGGTGAACAACTTGAATTGGTGCGTACTCCATGTAAATGGTCATGATACCACATGTATATTAATTACAAATCAAGTTTATATTAATTAATTATACAAAACATGTGTATTAATTAATTACCCACCATGTGTGTGTTTATTACACACATCGTGTGTATTCATTACATATTGTGTGTGTATTAATTATGCATCATATGTGTATTAATTAATTATAAACCACCTATATATCAATTATACACCTTGTGGGTATTAATTAATTATACATCATGTGTGTATTAATTACACACCATATGTGTATTAATTACACATCATGTTTGTATTAATTATAAAATGTGTGTGCATTAGTTAATTACCTTCCATGGGTGTATTAATCGCACACCTTATGTGTAATAATTAGTTGCATATAGGATGTATTAATTACACACATTGTCTTTTGACCAAATGAACACCACATTATGTGTGGTTACAAGGCATGTAGGGGAGTTAACTATGTGTAACTATGAAACCTGTGTGCCACCTCTAGATGGTATCACCAAGTGTTATTCATTTGTTATTGGTTATAAGAAGGATAATAAAGTATATATCTCAACTTTTGGATTAAATATGAAAAACTAAAGTGAAAAACTAAAAAATAATTTCAAAATTGATCAATAAACAAATAAATAATTATAATTTTAAACACGACCTCTTTGTTACCGCTTGAAGGTTCTGGGTGAAATGAAAAATGGGTAGGTCAATGCTCAATAATGGATTTTCGTTGAATCCGATGTATAAATTATAAGAACATGTTTAAAAACAACCCTTCACATTATTATATCCTACTAAAAATAATTAAAAAATCCATGAACCAAGATAGAGGATCTTTAACGTTAAATTTATAACTTATTTAATTATAAGAAATTACATCGGTCTTGAGTACTTTATTTGATATAGCTATTGATCGATCAAACTTCTTTGGTGATTTACCGACATTATGATGATAGGATCCAAATTTGAATCCCTATAGAAGTGCTCCACATGTGAACCTCAACCTTAACCCGTTCATCATCCTCTATGTTTACCAAACCTTGAATAAAAAATATTATCTATTTGATAAATAAATTATAAATATTATATTTAGAGTCTAGAAAATAAATATTTAGTTAACATTAATTTGACTAAATAATTATTTATTACCTTGTGAATAAACAAGAGATAAATAAATATTCTATTCCATGTTCTTAAGAATGAATATTTATTTAAATATTTAATGCACATATACATGGAGACTGAATAAATATGATTAGTATTACAACTATAAAATAAAAATAGTATTTAACCAAGAACGATGGATACAATAAGTGTGTGACCCTATAGGACTCTTCCTCAGTGGAGTTATATTGGCTTGCCTAAATTCAAATATCAGAATCTAGTAACATGTAAAATCATCCATTGAGGAAGGAGTTAGTGTCACAATGATGATGATCACATTTTAATTCTCACTATGTAATATAAAACCATTATCTTGACATCTCATCAAGCATGTTTCATATTTGTGTCATCAACCTATATGCTCGATATGTATTTCTTTAACCATCTAAGATGAACCCTTATATAAAAAATGTCTATGAATTTTAGTTCAGTAGTTAAATTCCAATCAAAGGGATGAGATATTATCTTCCATAAAAATATAATTTATAAATCCTTTCTCTATTTATTAATTAATAATATATCATTTGTGACACATGCAACATAATATACTTCTTGAAAACATATTTCATCATAGTTTTGGACATTACATTATAGATCAAGATTCATGATATGAATTAATAATAATCCTAATGTCTAATTATATCAAACCAAAATAGGATTCCATCCAACCGAGAACCTAACCCAACCCATGAAATGGCTCAAACTATGCTCCTGATCCACAAAGGATGGAAACTAGTGTCTGGGTATTAAAAATACACTTTTGGAAATGATTTCACACATGATAATAAACTATAAAAAAATCTCAAAATGAATCATCACACCATGATCAATATCCATAACCAAAAAATGGATACAACAATTCAAGTTAAATATTATACAACTTTATCCAAAAACCAAAAATACCAAAATAGGGAGGGGAACCAAATAGACCATAACCCAAAACCTCCATACAATGATAGGGCCATCACCCTCAAGATACTTCAAAAAAAACTACAAAATAAGAACACTAGAAACCAAATTCACCTTCACTACTACAGAACATATTTCCCTTACCTAGGTCATACATAAAAAATTATACATACACCCAAGGGTGTATAAAGGGTTATAGCCAAATCCCATTAGGATTGCACCAAATAAATATTCCATGCCATAACATTAGAATAAAAATCACCATGCATGTTTTAATAAATAACTTGGAAACATTTTCTATAAAAACATTTTAAGGAAATCATTTTAAAAGAAGTATGATTTTAAAATTAACATAAGAGTATGGTCCACAATATACCGATGGTATGAACAACATCACAAGAGCACTATGGGTAATCACTAAAGGTACTAGCACTATTGGGACTCAAGGAACCTTGTATCTTAGTGAAACATGGTATAATAACCATAACCCAAATCATCCTCATGCATGATACACTAGAGGAACCCATCCAAAGTTTTAGTTGTTTCTAATCATCATCATCATATTTTAGTTAGTGTTGTACCATTAATCCAACTAGAAGAAACCAGGCCTCAGATATGCTAATCCGACTAATGTACTAGTCCAAGTCCACCCACCTAGTTACCTTGGATTCCCTTTGTACTCAATTTTCCATTTCACATGACACATAGATCACCATTTTCTCATAAACATATGAATCATCATGAATACACATGAGAAACCACCATTTCTTATAGAAAAAACCTATTTCAAATCCATATAAACACCAAAACCATTTTTAAACACACTTCACACCACTAGAACAATTTATAGAACATATTTAAGAATCACAATGAGGAAGAATACATGAAACACAATCAATTTATTTTATAAAATCATCTTCTAACCCATAAACACCTTGAAACCTTTTGAAATAACATTTCACAACACACACATCATCCATAAAACACATTCGAGAATCAAATCAAGCATACCAAAATCATATAATATTTCTAAAACATGGAATCACTAACCTCAATCTTGGGAACTTCTAGAATCCAGTAGTAAAACAAAACTACACCACAAAAGAACCCTATAAAGGAAGTATTTAACCATAAACATCATTATTATAATGAAACAACCATGATTAAACCCATTTTAGGCAACCAACCCATTGGAGAAAAGATAAATCAAAGAGGGAGGGAGAAGAACCCTTGAATAAGGAAGAAACCAAGAGATAAAAGGCTTACTTGATGATTATTTGAAGATACCACACCAAATCCACCAAAGGAAGGATGTGAAAGGGATCCAAGAGGGAGAGAGGGGTGTGACTAGGGCTGCAAAGCTCTAATGGAGTGAGAAAGGGTGGATTTGGGGTAAAATTTAAATATGTAAAAGGGTAAATTCCATATTTTTAATGACATATATTGGACGCATGGTTAGCCCACATGATTTTCAAAACTGTGTAGAAACCATGTGGTCTATTATGTCCAAGATGAAACTGGCTTCATGGTTTTCCTAGGGAGGGTGCACGGTTCCTTCTTGGTTGGCACATGACTTCCCCTGACTGTGCACATACCATGAATCACATGATCTACTATAAAAAAAACTCCATTTTTTAGAAAAAAATCCCAAGAAATCCAAGGGATAATCAAAAGACCAAAAATAAAGGAATAAATCAAAATAAAATCATGGTTTTGACAATTCTCCCTACCAGAGAAACATTCCACCCCTAGAAAGTCACTCCAAAGTATGATAAGAGAAAAAAATAGATACTATTCCTCAAACTAAGACTTTCAATACCATTTCTCATTCATATTATTATCATACTAACAAAGCACTTAGAAAAATTGTATTGAATTTCGTCAAATCCATTTCTCTTACGAATCTAGAATCCACAATAGCTGCCCAAAAATAGACACATTGGGTTCCAAATCCAACTCTTTCCAATTCAACACATGAGATGGATATAGAATATACTTTTCCAATTAAGATACATGGAACATTTCATGAATTGATGTCAACTGGGATGAAAAGGATAGCTAGTATTCGACCTTACCAATATTCTCAGTAATCTCAAAAGGCCCGATATACCTCATCATTTTCTTACCATTATTACCAAGATGGAGGTGACCCAAATGTGGATCGACCTTCTAAAAAAAATAATAACCTACCAAAAAATTCAAAGCTTGGTGCCTTTAGTCAGAATATGACTTATGAAAGCTCTATGCTGTCAACAATTACTTCCTGATTAAACATACCTTTTCAGATGTCTCCTAAATGAAACTTGAACCCAACAAAGAGGTATCCCCTACCTCAAAACAACCCAAAGGAGACTGCCCCAATCAACTATAGAGTGCCTCAAAGGGATACACCATTACCAAAGATTGGTAATTGTTGTTATATGAAAACTTGACTTACCCCAAAATGGGTATCCCATAACCTCTAAAATCCAACACACATTCTCAGAGTATGTCTTACAAAATTTGATTCTCCATCTCCATATGAACATCACTTTGAGGATGGTATGTCATACTCAACATGAACTGTGACCCATTTCCATTTTAAGGCCTTCCCAAAACTGAGAGGTGAAACAGGGGTCCCTATCTGAAAGGGTAGCTGATGAAACACCATGAATCCTAAAAATCCCTTAATCATACAACAAAACAAACTCATGTATATTTGAAAAATACTTGATTGGAATAAAATGGGATGAATGGGTCAGAACGGTTGATAACTACCCATATAGAATTTACCCCCCAGGGTGTACAAGGTAATCTAACCATGAAATCCATGGAGACCTTATCCCACTTTCAAGTAATAATGTGTAATGGATGGATAATACAAGAGGGTGTCTAGTACTCTACATTGATATGCTAATAGCTCTAACACTGAGATACAAAGTCAACTATATCTCATCTCATACCTGGCCACTATAATTGGAGACACAAATCATAAAACATATTGGTTTTACTATGATGAATAGACCACTGAGACTGGGGGCTATCCTACATCAACACCTTCACCAACAATATTAGAACCAAGAAGTGACCCTTAAAAATCAAAAATCCCTCAGGAGATAATGACCATTCACAAGGAACCTCCCCATGATTTAGGATCTACATAGAATAATGGCACATATCATCATCTATCTTATCTCAGTAAACCAACTATAGAAGAGAAGGTGTAAGATGAACACTAGCCAAGAACACACCTCTACTGTGTTCCTTGGTCTCTAGATGAATCTAGAAAAAAATCTTATCATGGTATAATCATCACTTGAATCCTTCAAAGCTTGCACAAAAAATTTTATAATTAAAGCATCAGCTACCACATTTCCTTTTCTTGGGTAGTAGATGATATCCAAATTGAAACCCTGAAGGTACTCAACCCAATGAAGCTACCTCAAATTCAGGTCCTTCTAGAAGAAAATGTAGGCTATGCCCTTTTGATCAAAATAGGCTAAAAAATTCTCCCCAAAAATATAATGACACCACATCTTCAAGGAATTAATTACCGTCGCTAATTCCAAATCATGAGTTGGGTAATTATTTTCATGTGGTCAGTGCCGGAGAGAACCACACACCACTACTTGTTCATATTGTAATAGCACACACCCAATACCCATACCCAAAGCATCAAAGTAGACCACATAAACCTTCCTAGATTTTGGAAATATCAAAATAGGGGTTGTGGTCAACTTCTACTTAATATCCTCAAAGGACGACTAACATTATGGTCTCCACTCAAACTTCACCCCTTTCTAGGTAATCAAAGTCATGAATGAAGCAATCCAAGAGAAATATAGAACAAACCACCTATTATACCCTACCAAGCCCATAAAACTGCTGATTTTGAAAACATTTTTTGGTTTCTCCCATGAAATCACTACACTGATCTTCTTGAGGTCCACAAAAACCCCTCATTTTGAGATCACATAACCTAGAAACTTTACCACCTTAATATAAATGGGAAACTCAGAGAACTTCATATAGAGGATATGGTCTTGAATAGTACCCAAAATGATCCTAAACTATTTCTCATACTCCTCTTAGATCCATAAATAGACCAGGATGTCATCCAAACATACCATGATGAAGGAATTGAGATACTGGTGGAACAACCAATTCATAAGAACCATAAAGACCAATGGAGAATTCATAAACATGAAATGCATGACCAGATACTCAAAGTGGTTGTACATACTTGGTAAATCCATCTTAGGAACATCCACCTCTATTACTCTAACTTAGTGATACCCAGAATGAAAATCAATCTTGGAAAACCACCTCCCCTCCTTGTGATGATTAAAAAGGTCATCAATATGGGGAAAAGTTTTATTATTATTAATATTTACCTTATTCAACTTTCAATAATCACTACAAATCCAGAGAGACCCATCAAACTTATTTGAAAAAAAGATAGGGGTGGTCCAAAGTGAGATGCTTGGGTTAACGAATCCTTTGGATTCTAAATAATATAGAGGTAACTTTAATTCCCTTAACTCGGTGGGGGCCATATGGTATGAGGGAATAAATATCATTTGTGTTCCCAGCATCAAAACAATAGTGAACTCCATATCCTGCTCTGAAGTTAAAGATGAGACTTCCTCTGGAAAAACCTTTGGGAACTCATCCACCAGATGAGGTAATACACGCTCAAGAATACCACCACCACCCTCTAGCTTGAGAAATGAAATCTAAAATATGATATTTCTCAACTCTGGAAGTGGAGGTCCAACACATCCTGACTGAGTATCCGACTCACCTTAAAGAACTTGAGATCCCCCATTAGGTTCAACAAAAAGAAATTTTCATCGTTAATAATCAATGTGTGCCCAAAATCACACCATCCAATCCATATCGAGGATCACATCAAAGAGACCCATTTCCAAAACCAGGAAATCCCATTCTAACTCGACCCCTAACCTAGTGAGTGCACAAGATGGAAACCTGAAACTTTGCTCTCACTTCCTACCAAACAGTGTCAACAATTCCATCGTATATGAAAAAGCTTAGTTGATAATTTCAACCCATCCATGAGACAAGAATAAAAAAAGGAAATAATGGCACCAGTATCAAAAAGGAAACAACTAATGATGATGCAATAAGAATGATACCTTGAACTGTGGTAGGTCCCACATCAAATTCCGCTAGTGCTTCATCCACAAAATGAAGACAACTCATATCTACCTGAGCTTGAGAATGGCCAATGAACTATGGTTCTACCTTAGGAATACTTGGTCCTAAAAAATATCCAAACCTACCACCATGACCACCAAACTGAGAACATGCTATCCCGATTGGATCTAAATAGGATGACATCCCTCTAATTTCTACTGAAGCTACACCACCCCAGTATAGACGTGTGGATCTGTAAAACTGCTACAAGTTCCCCATATTTCCACACTGATAGAAAGGTATGGGTGGATACGAACAAGCATACCTCACGTGTCCCACCTTCCCACACTGACAACATAAGACTGACCCAACATTAGAATCCATAAACAAAGATATTCAGGAAATTTATCCTAAACTACCACCTCCCTTCTTCTCTTACTCACCGGGTTCTAGCAAGGAAGATCCATGTGATTTCATAGTCTACCTTGATCACCTCAAGAATATATTCCCAAAGTGTTCTCCTTGATCCGGTGGAGGAGTATTGCTCACCGTTCTTTGGGGAATTCATGGATAAGGGATATCTCTATGATTGAGAGGATCCTCCAAGATTCATTGTGCATAACTGAATTCACTCTTTAAAAAATAACATAATTGGGTATTTATATTACTAGGGTTAAAATAAAATAATTTCAAAAGTGCCCTTAATTATTTATTTAATCCTAGAAAAATCCCATATAAAATAATAATAATAATAATATTATTATTTATAAACATGTATTTAACTTGAGAATTATAATTAAATGTTATTTAATTATATAATATTCAATATTTATTATTTCTCAACAGACCATCAAACTCTGTTCACCATTCATCTACAATATTAATCAAACCTTGAATAATGTATATTTATTTATTAAATAAATATAATTGCATTATTCACCAATAAATAAATAAATATTATATTCACTAAATAACAAACAAATATTAATTAAAAATTCCACTCACAATATATTCTCTCAAATAACTAGTGATGGAATGAATATGATCAAGTATTCATGAATAATTATTAAACCATATGTGGGAATAATATTTATTCAACCTACTAAATAATAAATAATAATATATTATCTAACTGATATTCTGGATACACTTAGTGTGTGATCCTCTAGGCCTCTTTCTCAGTGGCATTAGGTGAATTATCCTAAATTCCATGTTTAAAATCTAGAAACTTGCTAAGGCACCCATAGAGAAAGAAGTTAATACCGTAATAACATGTCACCTCATATAGAAGATTACCGTGTAATATAATACCTTTATCACAATATCTTAAATCAAGAAGGTTACATTCTAGTACTATAAACCTATGTGCTCGATTATCTCTTTCTTTGACTTTCCAAAAATAGAACTTTCCTATAGAACACCATGGCCAAGTATTTATTTATTCTATATCATTTCCATTAAAGGGACTGTGATATTAACTTCTGTTAAAGAATATAATGGATAAATCCTTTCTCTCATTATTCATTAATGAAATATTACTCATGACACACCCAACGTATCCTACCTCTCCATGAACATCTTTCATCATGGTTTTCCTCAATACATCTAAGTGTGTGACTAATAATACACATTAATAATAATCTTAAATTCTAAGGATCAATACACAAATCCGCAGATATGAACATCCATTGACACATAGAACTATGGATTTCTTACTGGTAGATCTTGTTATCATGATATCATACTGGATATTACCAATGGCGTACACCATGAGAAGGTTCCTCAAAGACCCATGAGTCTCCACCCATGATATCCTATATCATTTTTGTCCCTCAAATGATATCATCTAGCTATATAACATAAATTCCAGAATAGTTCCATAGGACTTCCAAGTTATCATCATATTGAGGAATTCTTATCACCTTTTAGTGTGAAAGATTCTCTTTGGACATTATCCCATACTATGTCATGCATAAGAACAATCATAATGTGATAAGTAGTATATTTATATTCAAAACCTTGAATAAAATTTATCATAACATACACAAAAGTCAGTTCTAGGGACTCGACTCTAACAGAATCCCACTTAGAGTTGAGGAAGGGACTTGGTTGTGTCCTTATACAGAATGATAAAATTATTTCCTATGAATTATGGAAGTTAAAGATTAATGAAAAAAACAATCTAACCCATGATTTTGAGTTGATAGTCATAATATTTTCTTTGAGGATATGGAGACCTTATCTCCATGGTGAAAGATGTGATACAAACATGTATCATAAGAGTCTGAAATACATATTTTCATTGACAGATCTCAACATGAGGCAAAGAAAACGACTTGGCCTAATACAAGATTATGTTTTCTCTATACACCCACTCATAGGGAAGTTAAATAAGGTATACAATTAATTAAGCAAGAAAGAACATAGATTTAGGACCATAATGAGGATCGATAATGAACCTATGTTCACAGATCAAATAAATATAAATATGGGAATTATCAAGGAAGATGAAACATCACTCATTATTTCAAATGATCTCTAAAATATATTTGTTTTAAAGGATAAAAATTTCTCATCATGATGATGAAAAATTTCAAAATAAATTAAAGCCATGAATGATGGAAAATATGTAGACTTCATTTTTGAAGATGGAATTATGAAATTTGGAATGATACTTTTTATTACATTTATACCCATGTTTATGATGGATTTTTTAGATGATTCTCATAGCATAAATTTCTCTATACACCTTTGTAACACTAATATGTATATATATTTTAAGGGAAATTTTTGGTGGGATAATAAGAAGTGGTCAATTTTTGATTATGTGACAAGTTTTTTGGTTTTCATTAGGTGAAGGATTAGAGACAACATCCTAGATGATTCATGCCACCACTACCTATTCCGATGTTGAAATGGGATGAAATTACTATGTAATTTTTCATTGTATTAACCAATACACCTTGAAAGAATGATTCAATATGGTCTATTATTGAGCACCTTACAAAATCATCACATTTCCATGCTTTAAGATAAGATTTACCTCTTAAGAACCTTGCATGACTCAATATTAATGAATTTTTAAGACTTCATGGTGAATCTATTTCAATTATATATAATCATTATCCATTATTTACATCAAAATTATGGAAAATTATTCATAATTATCTTGATATTGAGCTTCATTTGAGAACTTATCACCCTCAAACCGATTAAAATTATGAAAGGACTATTCAAACATGAGAATACATGTTGAGGTCATGATCTATTGACTTTCAAGGTATGTGGGATTGATATTTTTCTTTGGTAGAGTTATCATATAATAATAATTTCCATTCAAGTATTCAAATTGTACTGTATGAAGCATTATATAGAAATAAATATCATACTCCAAATTGTTGGGATGAAGTTAGTGAAAGGAATCTTTTATGCCCATAAATTTTGAAGGATACAATGACAAAGTTAATGACTATTCGAACCCAAATCAAAGAAGTAACCTGATAAAAATGGTATGTGTTGGGATCAAAACCAACCAGGGTTTTATTTTTTTACATTACGTATACCAATGGTTTGAAAACAACATTGGTATAGGTTTTTCATATGACATGTTCCAATGGTTTTACAAAACCATTGGTATAGGTCTAAAGCAACTAATTTCCCAAAATCATTGGTATAGGATATATTTATGGTTTGGAGACTTATAAAAATGGTTCCAAATAGTTGGTGTAATGTTTTTTTCTAGTAGTGATTGTAACTTCTAAAATGAAACCACTTCAAGAAAGTGATGTGATGTGTTTTTTATTTTTTATTTTTGATATGGAAGGTAATAAGTGTATATTTAATGATTATATATGATATAATAAATATTTTTTAAAGGTTAATGGTTATTTAACTTTATTTTGATCCATATGTTAAAAATATTGGAAGTAACATTCATGTGTACGTATGACCTACCATCTCCATGAACAATGTAATTCATTTTTCTGTCTCTATATTTTATGGATTACTGTAAATAAAAATATAATGAATATATATGATATTTATATCATGTTTATAATTTTTTATATGATGGAACCATGATCAATTTACAAGGACTAAAACTATCAAACCAAAATATATATGAAAAACAAAGAAATTGTTACTCGAAACGATAATTTTAACAAAAAATTATTAATAAAAGGGAGTAAATGATAATAATAAAATCATATATGGTATGATATATATGAGTATTATTTATTAATATATTTATAATAAATATTTATTTATTATATAATAGATTTGGATACATATGAATGAAGTCAAACCAAAGGTAAGGATTTATATCATAATCTCATCATTATTCCGAACTGTTTATGTTTTTTCCACAATTGGGGAAATTATTTTATCCTTATATCTTAAACCCAATATATTTTCTTATACTCTATTTATTTATATAAATTATAAGTTTTCCTTTCAATTTACTCTCTTTAAGTACACAAGATACCAAAATAATGTTTTCAAGGAAAACCTATATTGTTTCTATACTTGGATGGGAATCATTCACTTCCATGTCCATATTTTCCTTAAGAATTTAACATGATATTTTTATCATTATACATTGATTTTTTAAAATCATTTTACCCATTTTTTTACTTTTAAAAAATGGTTTAAAAGGAATCTTCTTATCATTTTCTGAATGACGTTCTTTTTTAACTTTATACAACAATGGGAAATGAATATTTTTTAAAGGCATGTATGGAATTACCCACCATCATGAATAATCATTTATTTGAAGATTATGTTCCAATTTTACATGGTTTTTTTTTCGAAGAAAATATTTTCCTTAATATTTGGGAAGTATTTTATACTTTAAATAAGTTATTTCCATTGGAGTTGGTACCAAAGAACAAAATTATGTGTACTTTATGATAAATTATATTCACAGTTTTGATTATCAATAAACTACTTATCACATCATGATTGTTATTCTATGTAACATAGTATTTGATAATCTCCTAAGAGTAGCTATTTAACTAAAAGTTCATAGCAGTTCCCTACTATGTCGAGTACCCGTAAGTGCTACGACACTATTCTTGAATATATGTTCTATAAATGGATGATATCATTTGAGGGACACAAATGATATAGGATATCAAGGGTGGAGACTCCAAGGTCTTTGAGGCACCTTCACATAGAGTAATCCCTTGGCAATATCCAGTAGGATATTATGAGAATGAGGCCCTCTAGTAGGAAATCAACATTTCTATGTGTCATTGGATGTTTCTATCTACAGACATGTGTATTGGTCCTTATACAGTAAGATTATTATTAATGAGTATTATGAGTCATGCACATATATTTATTAATAAAAACCATGATGACATATGTTCACGGTGAGTATTATAGGTTGGGTGCATCATAAGTAATATTGCATTAATAAATAATACGTGAAAGGATTAATCCCTTATGTTCTTTAACAAAATTTTATATTTCAGGCCCATTGATAGAAATGATATAACCTAAATAAATCCATGTACATGTTGTTCTATAGAAAAGTTCTATTTCTGAGAAGTCAAGGAAATATATAATCGAGCACATAGGTTGATGGCATTGGCATGAAACATGCTTGATTTGAGATATTGTGATAAAGGTATTGTATTACATGGTAAGCGTCCATATGAGGTGACATGTCGTTGCATCATTAACTTCTTTATCTATGGGCGCCTTGCATATTTCTAGATTCTAACCTTAGACTTTATATTGCTTCACCTAATTACGATGAGAAAGAGTCTTAGAGAGTCACACACTAATTGTAACCATAATCTCAGTAAAATAGTATATTATTATTTATTATTTAATAGGTTGAATAAATATTATTCCCACACGTGGTTTAATAATTATTCATGTATGATTGATTTCATTTATTCCCTCACTAGTTATTCGATAGAATATATTATGAGAAAATTATTTAATAAATATTTATCTATTGTTTAGTGAATGAAATAAATATTTATTTATCAGAGAATAATCGAGTGACATTTATTTAATAAATAAATGAACATTATTCAAGTCATGATAAATATTTTGGAGGAATGGAAGATCGAGTTTAATAGTCCAGTGAGGAATAATAAATATTGAATATAATTTATTTAAATAATATTTAATTATAATTTTAAATTTAAACTATTGTTGGGAAATAATAATTTCACTATTATTATTTGAAATGGGGTTTTTTAAGATTAAATAAATAATTAAGGGAACTTGTGAAATTATTTTATTTTAACCCTATAAATAAAAATACACCATTATGTTATTTTCTCAAGAGTGAATTCAGTTGTATACAATGAATCTTAGAATATCCTCTCAAGCCTAGGTAACTCCCTTCTCCCAGAACGCTCCCAAGAATGGTGAGCAACCATCCTCCACCGAATCAAGGAGAACGCTTTAGAAGCGATTCTTGAGGAAATCAATGTGAATGATGAAATTGCAAGGATCATCCATGATAGAACCTAGATACTCCTTAATTGATGTATGAAGATTATTTTAACATATGATGATCATCGCTAGAGGAAATCTATACTTGGTCTCTACAAGGAAACGACAGTGCACCGCAGATCTGTCACCAGATTAATCAACGAATAAATAATTCCTTAGAGGTAATTCTTTATTTAATTAAATTAATTATTAAAAATATGTGTTGATCTCCTCTCTATCGGTTTTGATATTATTATCCATTTTCTATTTCTTTAATTTAATTTTGTGTATCATGGAATTCATTATCACATAGACCTCAAATTGATAATCAATTATGAAAAAAAATCAAAGTTGGGCACCACCCATCACACACTTCCACTGTTCCTAGAACCTAAAAGTGGTATTAAAGGGGGAACATACTTATTTATAATTATTTAAAAATCATTGGTGATTTATGAATTTGAAATTTAGTTTCTATATTTAAGTTTAATTTCTCTTTTAATCCAAATTGTGGGATCTGCTTCTTCTTCATTCATTTCTTGTAGATCTAATCGAAATGATTAATTTTTTGATTAAAATAAAATCTAGGAACTCATCCAAAGGTAGTAAGGTTTTTGGATAGACAACATTGGACTACACTCTATGTAATCATAGTTACATGCCATGAAATCATGGTTAATTCATTAGGAATTAGTTTGGAAATTTATTTTATTCATATGTATTGAATACACACATTATATTTCACCACGTGTTGACCATAATTTAATAGAGCATGTTTAGCCAGACTATATGCTGTTTAGGACACATACATGGTGTATAGTCCCTTTGACTCATAGACGGATCGTGTATTCAATTCATGGCCTACCTAACTAGTGACTGTGTAACACGAAGTCAACAAGACATGTGTCCCATTGAAAATGTCATGTACTCAAAATTTTCTAAGGAATAAAATATACACTGAGTCCCTAAGCATGTGTATCGGATAGATAGTGAGAGGTGTACATGATACGTAGATCAAATCTAAGCATTGTATAGTTATACCAAGCTACACAGATTTAAAATTTATTTATTTTACTATGTAAACCTTGAGACTGTAATTGTGTGTGGTTGTAAAGATATGACACACCATGTGATAGGTTTTAATATAGATAAATAATAAATGTTTAATTAATATCTACATAATGTTCATACATGAATATCATGTATGAGTTATATTACAAGTTGTTACTCAATGTGAATTTAAGCACAACACGTGATTGAAAAATCATGTAATTCATGTAATAATCTATGAAGTACATGTTTTGAAAGTACTTGATAAGTTGTGTATCCCTTACGTCACAAGAGTAAAATAGTATATGTGTATAATACATGTTGGGAAGAATCATATGGGTATTCATCATGTTTCCTACAATGTAAATTTATGTACAAAGTTAATTTTAAATGAATTTATTTAATTTGTTTTTAATTATAATGGAATATAATATCAAGGAAATTCATATAATAAATAATATAAAAGGATTGATTAATTAAAGATAATAATTAATCGATTCGAGCATGATTTATCTTAAATAAATAACAATTAAGAATTGAATGGTAATTTTATTAAATGTGTAATTCATTACATGCATGTGGATGATCATGATCTAGACTAGAACTTCTGTATGTGATTGGTTTCATTTAATTTATTATTAAATTAAATTATTATCCTATGTGCCTACTCTACTTCCATTATGTAGGGCCTATATTCCCATGGTTTCTTTTTGTAAACCACTTTACCCATCACCTACGCGTGAGTGAAAGACATATGTAAAGAATGGAGCTCCAAAGATAGTAGAGGCGGTTCAAGTTTAGAGCCGAGGTGAAACCAATCCAAAGAGATACAAAGGTGGAATGGTGGAAATCTATAAACACAAACTTCAATTGGTTGAAAGTGGTTCTCCAATAGGTAAATGGTTAGTTTATCAACCACTAGATAAACTAACCATTAGTATAAGATCCTAATAATACCCTTTATTTTATTTCTATCAAGTTGCATGGTTATTTAGTTATGAATGTTTTGTCACGATCACATAATTAATGACATAACAAAATTGAAATGATGAATCTAAAATAAACTAGATTATGCATAAATATTATCTAAGATATAGTTAATCACTTAAATTATACCAATTAATATTAAAAATATTTTGATAAAGATAATAATTTAAAATTTACACATAAAAGGATATAATCCCTCAATAAAATATTAATTCAGTATAGCCTTACATTACTTCGATTAGAATCAAACCATAGTTCAAAGTGCTTGACCAACCAAATTTGGTTTGATTTCAATTACAGGGAAATTTTAACCTGAGGTTTTGGGTTTAGTTAACTTGGTTCACATCAAGGGTTGATTTCCAAAGTAGGAATTGGTGTAAATAGGAGGTAATGGTTGAGGAAATCAAAAATAATGATTTTAGGATTGGGGAGTCAACTCAGCTGATTAAGGAACTGTGCGTTAATGTAGTTGGAATTTATAATTCCTACCTAAAACCATTTGAGTTGCTTGAACAACCAAATTTGGGGTAATGAGAAGGGGAATATGGATCGTTTCCACTAGAATATCCAAGAAATATTATATTTCGAATCCAATAGTGAGGGATATTGGGTTTCTATAAAATAGTAAGAGAATAATAAATATAATATTTATTTATTTGTCTAAAAGTATTAGATAAAGTCCTTAAATTTCTACCCATATTATTTTGTATAAAAAACAATAAAATGAAATCAAATATATCATTGAGATCCATAATTGATAAGAAAAACCTTCTCACTAGCAAAAATTTACAAGAGTGGAAAAGACGCCTACGTGTCATTATTCACTATGAAAAGAAATTATATGTGATAGAAGAAGCTTTAACAGTTGCACCAAGTAATGAGGAAAGTGATGAAGAGATATATCTCTACGAGAAACATCTAAATTATGGTATATGTGTTCAGTGATTCTTTATAGAATCTATATCCCATGATATTTTAAAGAAATATGAGGATATGGATGACTATAGCATGATGTCTCACCTTCAGGATATCTATTAAGAGAATGCGAGACAAGAGATCTATGAGATCCCCAATTCTTTATTCACAACTAATATTGGAGAGTATGCACCATCTGGGAATCATGTAGTCAAGATCATTGGATACATTGAATGCATGAACATATTAGGGATTAAATTCCCAGATAAGTTGCGTACATATCTCATAATTTCATTGCTACCCAAGAACTTCTCTAGCTTCATTGTTAATTACAGTATGAGAAATAATGAGAATATTTTTTCATAATTTTTGAACTCGATTATCCAAGTGGCTGAGTACATGGGGTATGATAAACCCATGGTCCTTATGGTGAAAAGGAAATGGAAGAACAAGGAAAAGGGGAACAAGAACTATAAACAGTCTAAAGCTCCCGAGCTCCATCGTTATAAGAATGGGAAGATCTAGAAGTAGGTCATGGATAAAGAGGTTTCATGTTCTATATGTGGAAAGTCAGGCCACTGGAAGAGGAACTACACCCCAAAAAAAGGATAAGCTAAAGGTGTGTTTGTTATTGAGTG
This sequence comes from Viscum album, assembly GCA_963277665.1. NCBI lineage: Eukaryota > Viridiplantae > Streptophyta > Magnoliopsida > Santalales > Viscaceae > Viscum > Viscum album. Next base: position 548,327,225 of record OY728140.1, read on the forward strand.
AAATATTTCCATTTATATACATTGGGTATTATATATAGATCGTGGTTCCCACATCTGTATCCAAATTCAGGAACCAAGTAGATTTCAAAAGATTTCATGAGGAGAGGTTGATCTGAGAGTGGCCAATGGAGTGAGGCTAGAAGCCCTATCCATTGGTGAGTACCACCTTTCATTTCTAACAGGAATGATTTTGGTTTTATTATATTTTTATTTTGTACCTTCAGTTACCAAGAACATAATTTATGTGTCATGTTTATATATAGATGGATTTATTTTCAAATTCAAAAATAAAAGTTGTTTCTTTTGTATGGAAAACATATTTTATCGTATGAAACATTTAAATAATCATCTTTATGTATTAAATTATGAAAAAAAGTGTTTCCAATTGGTAACGAATCATATTCACACAACTCATATAACACCCAATTGTGGCATCATCATCTTGGTCATGTAAACAAGAATCATTTGACAAAGCTCTGTCAAAATGGTTATTTAGACTATTCTGATATAAATCCACTTGATATATTTCATGCTTGTTTTCAAGGGAAAATGAAAAAACCCCCATTTGGTGGACATATTGAAAAGGCCATAGAGGTTCTAGGATTTGTACACATTGATGTGTGTGGACCACTTCCATTAGAAGCTAGAGGTAGATATTTTTACTTTATAAATTTTACTAATGAATTGAGTAAATATGGATATTTTCACTTAATGAGGTATAAGTTTGAGTCCTTTGAGAATTTCAAGGAATTAAAGAATGAATTAGAGAATCATCTTGGTAAAAAGATAAAGAAGTTTCAATTGGATCAAGGTGGTTAATATCTTAACCAAGAGTTCATCAAATTTCTATAGGAGTTTGGGATTCTATCTCAACACACTCCACCATACACACCATAATGGAATGGTGTTAGTGAAAGGATGAACCATACCCTGTTAGACATGGTAAGGTCAATAATGATTCATGCAGATCTTCCATTGTCACTTTGGGGATATGAAACAAACTATGACATACACATTATACCGAGTACCAACTAAAGTGGTAAATGAAATTCCCTTTGAGTTATGTAGCATAAAGAAACAAATTTTATCACATACACATGTATGGGGTAGTGAGGCATTTGTTAAGTCCTTCTAAGTAATCAAACCATCACCCCAAGGAATGAGGTGTATCTTTATAGGGTATCCTAAGGAATCAAAGGGATACTACATATAAAACCCCTTAGATAAGAAAGTTATTTTTACTATACATGCCATCTTTCTTGAGAGGTAGAACATCCTAAAAAAGGATAGTGGGAGAAATATTGACTTCGGAGAAGTTTGTTCTCAAGATACAAAAGAGTTGACAGAATCCAGAGGTCCCTATATAAGCAGTTCCTGAAACACAAGTACTACATATGAGTATAATAGAGGTAAGAGAACCAGAGAGATATGGTTTTATAGTCACCAAGGATTGTGAATCATTATTGGTTGAATACGACGAACCTATATCCTACAAGGAGATAGTAGAGAGCCCAAAAGAAAAAAGATGGCTTGAAGCTATGAATTCTAAGATGGATTCCTTGTATCAAAACCAAGCTTGGGTTCTGGTTGATGCACCAGTTGATGCAAATCCTGTTGGTTTAAAATGGGTATTAAAGAGAAAACTGGACATGAAAGGTAATTTAAGAACCTATAAGGAGAGTCTAGTGGATAAAAGGGATAAAAAAGAATCAAGGAATTGAATATAATGAAAGCGTTTCACCAGTTTCCATGTTTAAATCCATTAGAATCATACTTGATATAGTAGATTACCATGAATATAAGATTTGGAAGATGGATATTAAAATTGAATTCCTTAATGGGAACATTAAAAAAGATGACTATACAACACAAACAGAAGGGTTTGTGACTCCAGGTGATGCCAAAATAATTTTCAAGTTAAAAATATCCATTTATGGATTAAATAAAGCATCAAGGTCATGGAACATTCAATTTGATGAATCCATAAAATAATTTGGTTTCATTAATAATGAATGCGAGACATGTGTTTACAAAAGTTTTAATGGGAATGAGGTCATTATCCTAGTAGTATATGTTGATGAAACATTACTTATTAGAAGCAACATACTAGTCTTACAATATTTTAAGGACTGGTTGAACAAGTGCTTCTCTAAAAAGGACTTAGGTAAAGCAACCTCTATTCTAAGGATCAAGATCATTCTTGATTGATCCAAAAGGCTACTTAGACTGAGTCAAAGTACATATATTGACTAGATACTAAAGAGATTTAGTATAGAACAATCCAAGAGGAGATTAGTTCCAATGTCACATGGTTTACATATTTCTAAGAAAAGGTGCCCCCATACAAAATAAGAGAAAGATATAATGAGTAAGATCTCATATAATTTAGCAATATGATCAATCATGTATGCCATGTTATGTACCAGACTTGATGTTGCATATTCATTGATCATGGTAGGAATATATCAAGTATATCTAGAAAGAACAACATTGGACTACTGTTAAGGCTATCCTTAAGTATCTAAGAAGAACTAAGTATATGTTCCTAATGTATGAAGGTGAAGAGGACCTGTTCATCAGGGGTTATACTAATGCTAGTTTTCAGACAGATCAAAATGATCTGAAGTTTCAATGAGGATATGTTTTATTTATCAACAGAGGAGTTGTGAGCTAGAAGAGTTCAAAGCTGCAAGTTGTCGCTGATTCTATAGTGGAGTATGAGTATATAACAACTTATGATGAATCCAATGTGTAGAGACCCGAATATTGACGTACATTGACATTACATTACATTTGCGGAATACTTAGTACATAACAAAAACACACACACAAGGACCGTAATAGTTTAGTGTCTTTGGAAACTCGGAATATAATACTCTAATCCTGGTGAAAGATCTTCAACATCTCCCATAAAGATCTTCCTTTTTATTATACCTAAAACCTTTCTTTATATCCTGGGGAAAAGAAAACATAAAAGGGTGAGCTCAAATGCTCAGTAAGGGTAAACAAAAGAAATATCAATCACATCATATACATAAGCACATAACTTTTGGAAATCTTAACCTGTAAAAGAGATCACAATTTCATAACCTGGAATAACTCATGGTAGTGAAATGTAATCACAGTAATCATAACTTAAAACATTAAACTTTGTGGCATGCACACATAATCATAGAGAATCATTTCTTGTTAGTCAAGACTCATTGCCAATACTATCTTAGTGGACAAAGTCCCTTTCTGAACCGAGTCACCCTCGTTTCAGTCCTGTTTCACTGAACCGGTATAACCTACCATTCCAGCCATTTCTATCTCATGAGATATAAAATCTTTACCCAATGCATTGGAGGGAGATATAGGTCCCACCCATCTCATAATGATACCATTCTTATGTGTGCCACAAAATCATAAATCATACATCATTTCATAACCCATGTAATAAAAATGGGATTCTTAAACAACATGACATCATAAAACAATTCATATAATATAAAGGAATTCATAAAAATACTTCCATCACAACATAATCAAATCAATGTAATAATAGGGATAAAAACAGAACCCTATATTATCTTATATGGAAAATAATTTTGATAAAACACTTGAAATGAATTCTTGAGGAAAATATCCTTTCTTCTTCAAAAACACTTTTCCTTTCTTAATATGTCATACAATTATAAACTAAAATAAGTTGATTAAAAATAAACATGAAAAATTTTAAAGGAAGATTCTTGGAAATAATGTTTTAAAAATCCATTCATGCCGCATAAGTTAAATAAAACATTCTTCGTACTTTTGTCGGAAAAGTCAAAAAGTACCTCGTACGAAAAACGACAAAAGATTCCTTTCATATCTTTTACAAAAAACTTACCGAAGGGTAAAATTGGATATAAACTATTGTAGAAGGATGGAAATAATATTACATATTGAGGGAACATGGATGTGGATGATAAAATACACCCCAGTATTTACCAAAGTAAAAACAATCTCGGATAAAAATGAGATTGTGATATTTCCCTTACCTTAGGTCCGATTTGCTTCGTAAGTGTCCGAACCTCCTGTATAATGATTTAAATAATTTCATTGACTTATTACAGAATCATATTCATTGTTATTATATCATATATGGTTCACTTATGACTTTATATTACCTGTTCTTTTGTAAATTCATGTTAAAGTAGCGTTTTGGGTAAAATCGTCTCGTTTGTCGTTCGTGTTTTTACTTGTAATTATTAATATGATTACTTAGATCATTATTAATTAATTATAGAATATAAAACATGATTTATATATAATATATATTCAGAATATACATATATATAATGGATCGATAAATGGAAAGAAATACAACGTTCATGGAGACGGTAGGCCGTACGTACGCATGAACGCTGTTTTCGTTTCCTTATTGAATTGAGTGGAATTAAGTAGATGACATACATATATATACACATAAATACAGTAGCTTTATAATGTCATATATTTCATTATTATTTCTTATATATACTTTATAATCATTCTTAAATGGTTAACATGGAGAATGAATCTCATCGCGTCGTGGAGACGGTAGTCCGTACATACGCACGAGTGATGATATCATTTCCATAATTATTGAATTGAATTGGAGTGGATGATAAAATATATCAGAATCATTATGATGTTATAATAACTATGTATAGTTATTCTTTACACCATAATACCCATCCATGTAAGGTGTTGGTGGAAAAACAGATTACACCACGGCGTGGAGACGATATTCCGTACGTACGCACGCGCGGTGATTTCCTTTTTCCATAGGATGGATAGAAGGTTAATTAGAGTTGTTTCATATTTATAATAACATATCAGTATATAAGAAATACTGATGTTATTACTTTATCATTAAACAACTAAAGAAGAAGAAGTTGAAGAAGAAAGAAATTGAAAAAGATCGGTAATGGATATTACCTCTTTTTGACGCGCCTTCACTTAACCTCCACTTAAAGAACTAAGGATAGTCTTTGAAGAAGACCAGGACCTCTAGGATGATACTAGGGAAGTGGAGAAGAGATTTTGGCCAGGTTTGGCCGAGCTTGAATGCTCAAATTGGTGTGAGGAGGAGAGGGAGGAGGTGCCCTTTTATAAGGGAGGAGAGGGGCATCTTAGGAAAATCTCAAAATATTATTTTATATTAAGGTCAAATTCGGTTTATAATGGTTCCAAATGGTCTTATTTCGAAGCTAAAGTGGGGATGGGTCTAAATACTCTCATCCAAATGGATTTAGACAAGTTTAGGTTATTATTTTAACCTTATCAATTAGATTTAACTCTAAGTTAAATAATTTAACTTTTACCGTGTCTTTTTGTTTTCTTACACTATATGGTTAATAAACTTACTATATGAAGCCAAACGAACCCCAAGTTGTTTATTATTAATATATATATACTTATCTAAGTCATTTGGACTAACCTTAGATTTTTAGGAATTAAATAACAATTTATAATATTTGTTTTAAAAACTAATTTATGTCAATTTTGACACTATTTGGTACATGATTTTTATGAAATTTCTAACAGAATTATAAGTTCGAAAAAAGTTACTTAAATCAACAATAACATGTCATAGTAACCTAGAAAATTATTTTAAGTCATAAAAAGTCTCAAATTACATTTATTTGGGCATTTATAACATCAATTATGTTAATATTTTCTTAAAAAGGTAATTACTGCATCATCGTTGTGTCATAAATAAATTAAATTATTTAAAGTATAAAAATTAAAAATAAACTACCATTATGTAGGAAATCGTTTTATCTTTCTAATGAATATTTATAGTCGAAATTATATTATGTATAACCCTATATTAAAAATGTTTTAGTAAATAAACTTTGATTTTAACTCTTTTAACTCTTCTTTGAATTAAATAATAATAAATGTCCTAATCTAATCCAAGTGGACCTAAATGATAATATTTTACACTTAAAGTTGTTTTTGGTCGAGATACACTTGTCCAATAGTATTAGGACATGTGTTAGGGTAATATTAATATCATTTTTACCCTTAATTACCCTATTTACTTTTAACCGTGGTAAATAAAAGTAAAAAGTTACTATTCACCAAAAATTATTTTCATCTCATTGAACCAAATTTTACTTAATTACATCAACCGTGTCTCTCGGATTTTTTAAATTCTATTCACAGAAGCGGTAAAATTAAGATTTATGAAAAAAAATAATTTTTTTAACTACCACTTAGTAGTTTCACTATTCATCAAAAATTGAAGTTTTTCAGAAAAATTCCAAAATTTCACCCTAAGCTATAATTGATATTCCGAATTCAAAAATGATTTCTATTTTACAAAATTCCCAACATATAAGTTGAATTAATTAATTTTATAATTAATTTCCGCTGTCACAACAAATAGCGTGTTTTTAAGAGATAATAACTATCAAAAGATTAACACTTGTTTATGTCTGGTGTAAATGTGAAATTACATCCAATGACCAACATTGTATTGAATTGTAAAAATATATTCTAAATATACTTTAAAACCAATCAAATTAATAATTTATCACTATTAATTATTTCGATTAAAAAAGTTGTTTTTAATTAAAATTTAGTAATTTTCACTATTCATCAGAATATGAAAGTTATCCGAAAAGTACCAAAATTTCACCTTAGGCTAAATTCGATACTCTGAATCCAAAAATAAAGTCCATTTTGAGAGATAAAATTTCTAAAATTTTAAAATATGGTTATTACTATTCATAACGGCTAGTTTTAATAATATTTTAATAGCATATCGTTGTTTAGTGAAACTCGATATTGCGTACTACACACGCTATCGAGGAAGGTCGCGATTGCGTGTAATACAAGGCAAGTCAAGGATGCGTGTTGTGCAAGCTCCTTTTGGTGTAGCGTACAACACAAGACATTAGTGAAATTAAAAAGAATATTTTTCATAAAATTTCGGGGTGTTACATTCTACCCCCCTTAAAATGAATTTCGCCCTCCAAATTCATCAAGGTTATAAATGGTTTACTACTCAAAAGTTTCTTTAATAGAAACCCACATCGTAAAAAGGAATACCAAAACCAATCTTTAAAAACAAAATTATGAAATGTAACGGTTACCCAAATAAACTAATCACTGGGTTTCCACATAGGTGAAAATATGGATATGGAAGAAAAATCTAACCATCATGTTCTGATGGAGAGTGGTAGAGAACATGGCTATGGAAAAGCCAACAATCAAAAATCCATAAATTTGTGACGATCTAAGGTACCATCTGATTAATCAGATATAAGAGAACTAGGACAACTTTTTTGGTTTTCAAGATCGTTTCCCTAAAGTTGAAGAATTTGAATTAGAATAAATACTTACTTTATTTTGGTACAATCTCACTGTTGTTCATGCCTTGAACAATTTCCACTTCATCTCTTAAATAAATGAAGTTGAATTTGTTATTCGTGAAATGTTAGCAGATCATGTGATAGAATGACGGGTCATTCCATCTGACTCAAACAAAAGGTTAGCAAAAGTTATTAAATATACATAATTCATTCTATAGTGAGATTAATCATATATGGTTCCTAAAATGGACTTATACTTCATATATCATACTGCTTAATATAATAAAACTAGTTTCTACTAAACAGGGACTTCCTGTAGGCCAGTGGTAGGCGATAAAGGCCAGTCGCACTTCAGTTGTGGGTTTGATTCCCACAGCCTGGTCCGACGCGATGGGCTGTCGCCCGTCCTGCAGGTTGTCCTTTTTCTAAAACTATATTACTATAACATCCCATCAATAATATCGAAAAAACTTCTATCCTTAAACAATACTAACTTATGTCCAACATAATCCATTCCAGTCTTTAGGCTTATCCATGATACTGCAGTCCACTCTGATTACCAGAGATTTAATACCATCGTTGATCCCCATATATCATAAGATATGTTTTGTTGGTCACATTCCAAACATTAAAAGGCCTTAATCATGTATTCTCTTGAATACACATTGATCCTTAGTGAAAACATGAGTGCTGTTAAAAGTTAACCCTTTCCACATACCAAAATCCTCAAAATTCTATATACTCAAACCATGATATCACTTAGTCCTTATATCAATCATGAGCTCATGAATACTGTTAAACATTTCATTTTCTCGTTTTCCCTTCATTATGCGCATATCATCTTATTTCCAAAAATATCTCAATCACTTTGAATACCACATTAGACCAATACATAAATATTCCAATACTCCATGATACAACATTATTTTGGAATATAAATACTTAATCATTCCACCACATCGTTTTCATATTCAACATCGCCAATAGTGATAGCATGTGACTTCCCTTTGTCCTTTTCCTTAAGTGGTTGCTCATGTCGATCATCACTAACCCTTGGATTAGGGCATTTATTAGCATAATGCCCCATTTCCTTGCACTTGAAGCATTGAAGTGTTGGTGGTGTGGTCTCTGAAGTCTTTTCTTTATTCCCATCATTAGAAGCCCTTTTTCCATTACTTCGACACTTAGCTGCTCGATGACCTTCTTTTCCACACTTAAAACATTTTCTAGTCCCTTTAAGACAATCTCCACCATGCTTCTTTCCACACTTTGTGCATAAGGAAACATTCATCTTCTTTTCACCATTATTCTGAGATTTCTCCTTGAACTCCATCTTTCGTTTCTTGTCAAAACCATGAGATGGATATGTAACACCAACTTCCATTTCTACCTTGATAGCACAACGCACAATTTCTTCTTAGCTATTGAAGTCTCTTATAGCTAATTCCCTTCGACGACTTGGTTTTAAGCCACTGAAAAATCGATCAACTTTACTTTCAGGTTGGATGATAATGCCAGATGCATACCTTGCATGTCTTGTAAAATTCTCTTCGTATATACCAACAGATTCATCATCCTTCTGCTTCAGCTCAAGAAACTCCTTTTCCATCTTTGTTCGAAGGATACGAGGGAAGTACTTACTGAAAAACAAGTTCTTGAACTCGTCCCATTCCATGGACTCAATTTCATCTCTTGGCCTCGTATTCTTGAAAAGATTCCACCATTGATCAGCTTCACCTTCCAAACGATATAATGCTAAGATGACTTTATCATGTTCAGAACATTGAAGAACTGAAAATATCTTTTCAGTGGTACTGATCCATTGTTCAGCAACAAGTGGATCAGAAGTCCCACTGAAAGAAGGTGGACGTTGCCTCATGAAGGACTCAATAGAATATTATTCCCTTCTCTTCTCATTTGGAAGTCCAGAATGATTTATAGCTTGTGTAAGTATAACAATAAGATTTTTCACTCCATCTCCCATAACATTTGTTTGTTCAGGAGGGCAATCATTTCATTTTCCATTTCATTGATCAACACGGTTCCTTCGGGTTCCATCCATCGTCTAAAACCCAAAAATAATAGTGTGAGAGGCAAAAATCATAATAAAGGGGGAGTAACTTCAATATCTAACTTCTTAGGTTAAATTCTATGATCGTTACTGTAGTTATAGGACTGTATCCTATACGTATACTTATCCTTAGGGACATCCCTAGACATACCTTATAAATATCTCTAGGGATCTCACTAACGTTTTCGCATCCTAGTTTCCAAAGGTTGACTAAACCTTTCCTCTGATACCAACTGTAGAGACCTGAAGATTGACGTACATTGAAATTACATTACATTTGTGGAATACTTAGTACATAACAAAAACACACACCCAAGGACTGTAATAGTTTAGTGTCTTTGGAAACTCGGAATATAATCCTCTAATCCTGGTGAAAGATCTTCAACATCTCCCATAAAGATCTTCTTTTTTATTATACCTAAAACCTTTCTTTATATCCTGGGGAAAAGAAAACATAAAAGGGTGAGCTCAAATGCTCAGTAAGGGTAAACAAAAGAAATATCAATCACATCATATACATAAGCACATAACTTTTGGAAATCTTAACCTGTAAAAGAGATCATAATTTCATAACCTGGAATAACTCATGGCAGTGAAATGTAATCATAGTAATCATAACTTAAAACATTAAACTTTGTGGCATGCACACATAATCATAGAGAATCATTTCTTGTTAGTCAAGACTCATTGCCAAGACTATCTTAGTGGACAAAGTCCCTTTCTGAACCGAGTCACCCTCGTTTCAATCCTGTTTCACTGAACCGGTATAACCTACCATTCCAGCCATGTCTATCTCATGAGATATAAAATCTTTACCCAATGCATTGGAGGGAGATATAGGTCCCACCCATCTCATAATGATACCGTTCTTATGTGTGCCACAAAATCATAAATCATACATCATTTCATAACCCATGTAATAAAAATGGGATTCTTAAACAACATGACATCATAAAACAATTCATATAAGATAAAGGAATTCATAAAAATACTTCCATCACAACATAATCAAATCAATGTAATAATAGGGATAAAAACAGAACCCTATATTATCTTATATGGAAAATAATTTTGATAAAACACTTGAAATGAATTCTTGAGGAAAATATCCTTTCTTCTTCAAAAACACTTTTCCTTTCTTAATATGTCATAAAATTATAAAATAAAAGAAGTTGATTAAAAATAAACTTGAAAACTTTTAAAGGAAGATTCTTGGAAATAATGTTTTAAAAATCCATTCAGGCCGTATAAGTTAAATAAAACATTCTTCGTACTTTTGTCGGAAAAGTCAAAAAGTACCTCGTACGAAAAACGACAAAATATTCCTTTCATATCTTTTACAAAAAACTTACCAAAGGGTAAAATTGGATATAAACTATTGTAGAATGATGGAAATAATATTACATATTGAGGTAACATGAATATGGATGATAAAATACACCCCAGTATTTACCAAAGTAAAAACAATCTCGGATAAAAATGAGATTGTGATATTTCCCTTACCTTAGGTATGATTTGCTTCGTAAGTGTCTGAACCTCCTGTATAATGATTTAAATAACGTCATTGACTTATTAAAGAATCATATTCATTGTTATTATATCGTATATGGTTCACTTATGACTTTATATTACCTGTTCTTTTGTAAATTCATGTTAAAGTAGTGTTTTGGGTAAAATCCTCTCATTTGTCATTCGTGTTTTAACTTGTAATTATTCATATGATTACATAGATCATTATTACTTAATTATATAATATAAAACATGATTTATATATAATATATATTCAGAATATACATATATATAATGGATCGATAAATGGAAAGAAATACACCGTTCATGGAGATGGTAGGCCGTACGTACGCATGAACGCTGTTTTCGTTTCCTTATTGAATTGAGTGGAATTAAGTAGATGAAATATATATATATACACATAAATACAGTAGCTTTATAATGTCATATATTTCATTATTATTGCTTATATATACTTTATAATCATTCTTAAATGGTTAACATGGAGAATGAATCTCATCGCGTCGTGGAGACGGTAGTCCGTACGTACGCATGAGCGATGATATCATTTCCATAATTATTGAATTGAATTGGAGTGGATGATACAATATATCAGAATCATTATGATGTTATAATAACTATGTATATTTATTCTTTACACCATAATACCCATCCATGTAAGGTGTTGGTGGAAAAACAGATTACACCACGACGTGGAGACGGTATTTCGTACGTACGCACGCGCGGTGATTTCCTTTTTCCGTAGGATGGATAGAAGGTTAATTAGAGTTGTTTCATATTTATAATAACATATCAGTATATAAGAAATACTGATGTTATTACTTTATCATGAAACAACTAAAGAAGAAGAAGTTGAAGAAGAAAGAAATTGAAAAAGATCGGTAATGGATATTACCTCTTTTTGACGCGCCTTCACTTAACCTCCACTTAAAGAACTAAGGATGGTCTTTGAAGAAGACCAAGACCTCTAGGATGATACTAGGGAAGTGGAGAAGAGATTTTGGCAGGGTTTGGATGAGCACGAATTCTCAAATTGGTGTGAGGAGGAGAGGGAGGAGGTGCCCTTTTATAAGGGAGGAGAGGGGCATCTTAGGAAAATCTCAAAATATTATTTTATATTAAGGTCAAATTCGGTTTATAATGGTTCAAAATGGTATTATTTCGAATCTAAAGTGGGGATGGGTCGCAATCCTCTCATCCAATAGGATTTAGACAAGTTTAGGTTATTATTTTAACCTTATCAATTAGATTTAACTCTAAGTTAAATAATTTAACTTTTACCGTGTCTTTTTGTTTTCTTACACTATATGGTTAATAAACTTAATATATGAAGCCAAACGAACCCCAAGTTGTTTATTATTAATATATATATCCTTACCTAAGGCATTTGGCCGAACCTTAGATTTTTAGGAATTAAATAACAATTTATAATATTTGTTTTAAAAACTAATTTATGTCAATTTTGACACTATTTGGTACATGATTTTTATGAAATTTCTAACAGAATGATAAGTTCTAACGAAGTTACTTAAATCAACAATAACATGTCATATTAACCTATAAAATTAGTGTAAGTCATAAAAAGTCTCAAATTACATTTATTTGGGCATTTATAACATCAATTATGTTAATATTTTCTTAAAAAGGTAATTACTGCATCATCGTTGTGTCATAAATAAATTAAATTATTTAAAGTATAAAAATTAAAAATAAAATACCATTCTGTAGGAAATCGTTTTAGCTTTCTAATGAATATTTATAGTTGAAATTATATTATGTATTACCCTATATTAAAAATGTTTTAGTAAATAAACATTGATTTTAACTCTTTTAACTCTTCTTTGAATTAAATAATAATAAATGTCCTAATCTAATCCAAGTGGGCCTAAATGATAATATTTTACACTTAAGGTTGTTTTTGGTCGAGATAAACTTGTCCAATAGGATTAGGACATGTGTTAGGGTACTATTAATATCATTTTTCCCTTAATTACCCTATTTACTTTTAACCGTGGTAAATAAAAGTAAAAAGTTACTATTCACCAAAAATTATTTTCATCTCATTGAACCACATTTTACTTACTGACATCAACCGTGTCTCTCGGATTTTTGAAATTCCATTCACAGAGGCGATAAAATTAAGATTTATGAAAAAAAATAATTTTTTTAACTACCACTTTGTAGTTTCACTATTCATCAAAAATTGAAGTTTTTCAGAAAAATTCCAAAATTTCACCCTAAGCTATAATTGATATTCCGAATTCAAAAATGATTTCTATTTTAAAAAATTCCCAAAATATAAGTTGCATTAAATAATTTTATAATTAATTTCCGCTGTCACAAGAAATAGCGTGTTTTTAAGAGATAATAACTATCAAAAGATTAACACTTGTTTATGTCTGGTGTAAATGTGAAATTACATCCAATGACCAACATTGTATTGAATTGTAAAAATATATTCTAAATATACTTTAAAACCACTCAAATTAATAATTTATCACTATTAATTATTTCGATTAAAAAGTTGATTTTAATTAAAATATAGTAATTTTCACTATTCATCAGAATATGAAAGTTATCCGAAAAGTACCAAAATTTCACCTTAGGCTAAATTCGATACTACAAATCCAAAAATGTAGTCCATATTGAGAGATAAAATTTCTAAAATTTTAAAAGGTGGTTATTACTATTCATAACGGCTAGTTTTAATAATATTTTAATAGCATATCGTTGTTTAGTGAAACTCGGTATTGCGTACTACACACGCTATCGAGGAAGGCCGTGATTGCGTGTAATACAAGGCAAGTCAAGGATGCGTGTTGTGCAAGCTCCTTTTGGTGTAGCGTACAACACAAGACATTAGTGAAATTAAAAAGAAAATTTTTCATAAAATTTCAGGGTGTTACACAAGGAAACCATTTAGATTCAGAAATTTTTCAAATATCTTGATGTCGTATCTAACAATAAATACCCCATCACATTTTACTGTGATAAAACTGTAGTGATGGATCTTTCAAAAGATCCAAGGTCACACTAATGGATAAAGAACATAATCATGAAGTATCAGCTCTTGATGGATTTTTATCAAAGGGGTGAAGTTGCAGTGAATGGAGTACCCAAAAAAGAGAATGTGGCAGACCCCTTGACTAAAGGCCTATCATAGAAGATGCATGAGTATCATGTGAGAGTTAGTGGACTGAGGGTTGATAGCAGTTGGCTCTAGTGAAAGTGGGATTCTGTTTGAGTTGGTTCCATAAAACAAAATTCTTTGTACTTTATGATAAATTTTATTCATGTTTTTGAATATAAATAAACTACTTATCACATTATGATTGTTCATATGCATGACATAGTTTGTGATAATGGCCTAAGAGTATCTTTCATACTAAAAGGTCATAGGAGTTCCCTAATATGATAAGAACCCAGAAGTTCTATGACACTATTCTTGAATATATGTTATATAGATGGATGATATCATTTGAGGGACACAAATGACATAGGATATCAAGGTTGGAGACTCATAGTACTTTGAGGAACCTTCTCATGGTGTACTCCCTTGGTAATATCTAGTATGATATCATGAGAATGAGACCTGCCAGTAGGAAATTCACAGTTCTATGTGTCAGTGGATATTCATATCTACAGACATGTGTATTGGTCCTTAGAATTTAATATTATTATTAATTAGTATTATGAGTCACACACTTAGATGTATTGATGAAAACTATGATGAAAGATGTTCATAGAGAGGTAAGATATATTGGGTGTGTCTTGAGTAATATTTCATTAATGAATAGTGAGAGAAATGATTTATCAATTATATTCCTTAAAAGAAGTTAATATATCAGGACCTTTAATGGAAATTATATAGACTAAATAAATCCATGGACATGGTGTTTTATAGGCAAGTTCTATTTCTAGAAATTCAAAGAAAGAGATAATCAAGCACATACATTTATGGCACTAGCATGCAACCTTCTCGATTTGAGATATTGTTATAAATGTATTATATTACATGGTAAGCATCTGTATGAGGTGACATTTCATTGCATCATTAATTTATTTCTCTATGAGTGACTTGGAATGCTGCTATATTCTAAACTTGGAATTTAGGCCGATTCACCTAATGCCACAGAGAAAGAGGCCTAGAGGGTCACGCTAAGTGTATCCTGAATCTCAAATAAATATTATATTATTATTTATTATTTAAGAGGTTAAATAAATATTTTTCCCATTTGTGGTTTAATAATTATTCATGTATACTTGGTCGTATTTATTATATGACTATTTATTCTAGAGAATAAATTGTGAGTAGAATATTTAATAAACATTTCTTTCTTTTTTTAGTGAATATAATATTTATTTATTTATTGTTGAGTAATGTAGTGATATTTATATAATAAATAAATAGACATTATTCAAGGCATGATAAATATTGTGGAGGAATGGTGGACTGAGTTTGATGGTCTGGTGAGAAATAATAAATATTGAATATTATTTAATTAAATAATATTTAATTATAATTTGCAAGTTAAGTACATATCGAGAATTAATAATATTATTATTATCTGATATGGGATTTTTTAGGATTAAATAAATAATTAAGGTCACTTGTGAAATTATTTTATTTTAACCATAGTAATATAAATACCCTATTATGTTATTTTCTCAAGAGTGAATTCAATTGTGCATAATGAATCTTCGAGGATTCTCTCAATCATAGAGATCTCCCTTATCTATGAACTCCCCAAAGAACGTTGAGAAATACTCCTACATGGGATCAAGGAGAACACTTTAGGAATCAATTCTCAAGGTTATCAAGGTATATGATGCATTCACAAGGAGCTTACGTGCTAGCACCTGACAACATTTGAAGATTATTGGAACATATGTGGATCACCACTAGAGAAAATCTACAGTTGTCTTCTATAGACCATTATTTTCAATATTTTTAGAAGATTCAAAATTAACCTGAAATTATTAGGTGAAATCTTTATTGATCTTTCTTAACTCACTTTGTGCTATTGGAAACATTGATTTAGTTTCAGAAACCACTTCTTCTTTCACACTAAATCTTTCTTTATGCTCATTTAAAATATCTATAAATTCAACTAAATTAATCCTATTATACTTATTTACACAACAAGTGTTGTTTATTCCATGTTAAGATTCTTATTTCTTGATTATTTTTCTTTATAGACTTTCAATTTCATTTTAATATCATCCTATATAATTTTTTGAACAGTAATTTCATTAAGGATTTTCACTTAATTTTTGATTCACTCACCATTCTCAAAAGTTATCTCCTCAACTTCATTATTCAACTTCATCCTTTCCTTCTTAGGTTTTTTATTTTTATTAAGTGATTCTTTCAAATTTTCTTTTAGAATACACTCAAGTTATGTTCTTTATTCTCAAACTTCATCACTACCTGATGAAGCACTTCCTATTCTAAGATGATATAAGAAGTTGAAATGATAATCAAATTCATTACTGAATAAAGAATCATCCTACTCTCTTCTGATGAAGAAACATTTATTCTATTTTTAGGAAACAATTTCTTATGTTTATTTTAATTAAATTTCAATGATTCTTTATCTTATTCATCTAAATCTGAATCATTGATCTTATTGTTAGAAACAATTATTGAAAAATGACAACTATCATTATAATTTTAGTATTTAAGAGATAGTTTTCCTTTTCATATATAAATTCCCTTATTGTATCTATTTAAAATAAGAGAAATGATTTTTTAATTCTTCATAAACCTCCTTAAAACATGAATCACTTAATTTTTATTCTATTCAACTCTATATAAACTTCCATTTTAAAAAATATTTGAAAACAATTTATTCCTTAACCTTCTTTATTGAAGACTTTTGATTTCCTCATTTCATGTGATACATTAATATTCAAAAATGAATTTTGAGATATATCCTATTGATCCTATAGAGTTGAGAAATTGACATAAAATATAGATTGAAAGCTTCTCAAAAGTTTCTTAGCAATGATATAATCTCACATCTTATCACTAAAACCCCTGATATTGCTAACAATTTCATTTAATCTAGTAAAGTACATGTCAATATCTTCATCATCAGTCATATTGAAATATTTAAATTTTCTTCTATATATTTGTATCTTAGATTTTTAAACTTTATCATTTTCTTCATATCTTATTCTCAACTTATACCATATTTTTTATCCATTAAACACTATATAATATTTGTATAAACATTATCTATGAGATCCATCAATATGGAATTATGAGATTTTTTATGAAATCAAAAAATTTATCTTATTATTATCTATCATAGTAACCTCATTAATGGGTGGAAAACCCACTATTGAACATCTATAACTTCTATTCCAAGAGATAGAATATAGGGTAACATTATTTTCTTACAAATGTGACAGTTCCTACCATTGAATATAAGAACACCATTTCTATTAATGGAATTCATAATATACATCCCCTGTAGATAGTTGTATATTTTAGAGGGAACCTATGATTTTATACTAATTGAAATTACTTAATCAATGTAGGATCACAGGGAAGGTTTGGTAAGGGGGGAGGTGAATAAATGATCAATTTATTTTATGAATTTTTTTACATAGAATTCAACCTATGAAACTTGTTAGAGTTATTATCCACTCAAATATATATCTCAAACTCACATAATATTTAGTAATATAAAGATATATATTAACACATAATATTTGAAAGGTTTGGTATAAAAATATACTCCTTTCTATATTGGTTATCTTCCAAAACATAGATTGTTTTACTAACTTCTTTTTGGATTACAAAGCCACATGAAAAACTGGTTCTACACCCTAGTAATATTTTATATAGTTTAATATAGTTATATACCTCAGAAATTAACTCTTATTCTACAGTTGGTTGTATCCCCAAATGTCCTTCTTGTATGCTCTTCCATCCCAACTGGTTATACATCCTAGCCACCAACCTTTTTAGCTACTGGTTATACACTATGGCTAAATGTATTCATTTTTCTTTTCAGATCCACTATAGAAAGATATTTTTTTATATATTTTATTTACTCACAAGAAATTTGGATCACCTTCACCTATGTACACTTTATTTAAGATACTAAACAACTCTCTTAAGAGTTTTTTGGTCTTGAAACTTCTTTCTGATCATAAAAAGACTTGGATATACTTAAAACTTCAACTTTACAGAACATTTTTTGAACAAATTACTTATAAAAATTTGATCTGGTATGATATTTCTAGTATCCTTTGTACACTAATTCTCATTCAGGTGTTCTTTATCTAATTCACCTCCATCCAATACTATTTAGTCCATTTATCTCTCTCTGATGCACTCTATATAGTAAACCTCTGTCTAATGATCCTATATCTAATACACTCAATTTAATGATCTCGTTTATCTAGTGCTCCATACATTGGTTATCTATGCAGATCTATTCCATTTGATACTCTCTTCCTCAACAAAGTAAGAACTCAGTCAGCAAATCACACACCACAATTTGTTTTGATGAAACTCAGCTTGATAAAACAAGGTCTAGTAAATCTTGGTCTAATGAAACTCGATCTAATAAAACACAGTCTAATGATAATATTTATCAACTAGGAGATTCCTTGGTTGGGTTGTTAGAACCCAAATCCTACACAAATTCCAATCCTTCATGCATATGTTCATTTCTCTTCGGTCATAATTTTTTCTATTCCTTAACTCATTTATGTAGGCACTCTTCCTCTGAATAACCAGAGGAAAGCATAAGATCTTAAATTTAAATATTGATTTTTTTTGCTCAACTAAAATTTGAATATCAAATCTTCCCTCTCAAATAAACTTCATTAGACAACCATCAATCATCCAGAAACATTAGATTCAATATTCATTATAAAAGTTTCCATTAAACTTGGCATAAAAAACTCTTAAAACTTCCTTAAATATCAGCTATATTTTAGTATTTGAAATAATATATCAACAACATCAAATTGAATTACTTTAGAATGTTTTATAAATAACTTCAAAACACATATTCAATGTATGAACAACTAGGTATCTCTATTTGATGAGTATTCATAGAAACTCTTTTATCTGATGAAATCTTTCAAGTACACCTTTAGATTTCTCTATCTAATGGAATAAAAAACTTTCTATGTCTCATTCCACTTTATTAAGAAACCTTTGTACAATAGATTTAGCATATATTTGTCTGAGGGCTTCAGTATTGTCTATCAAATGAAATCACATTCCTCTATGTCCAGTATGAATTACTATTTCTTCAGCGTGTTTTATTCTTCTAGATAACCTCTTCAAGAGTTTTTCCAACGAGACTCTTTTGTTCATGATCTCTCTCTATCTGATAGAATTCATAGTACTCTTTATCTAGTATAACTTAACTTCATCTCAAACATTGTTACTTTTTTTATATTTATAAACTCTTTATTTCTCCATACTCTAACAAAGAAATACTCTATATAATTTATATTTAATGTTTCTATTAGATAGACCTTAATATAACACTATTTCATAGATATATTTTTCCAATGATTCTGCATGGGTTTCCTCTATTTGATAGCACAACAAGTTATCCTATTTATAATACATCTTTCAACTATGTATCTTAACTTTGTATAGATTTCATAACATTAAACTTCAAAATATTTGAAACTTCATCACTTTATAATCTTGATCTTCATAAAAGTATTATCTATCTACTAAACATAGTTCGGTGCATCCGTACTGTGTAACTTAGCCTTTTTATAGCCTCTACATCATAGATCAATTTCTATACATCTATATCTTCAAACATTGTAACTCATACTTCATATAGCTTAATCCACATACTTTGTTACTCTGAATATATACAACTTAAACCATTAACATATTTCTCATCCATTCGATAACATTCTATAATTTCAACCCTTGTAAAAAATCAGCTTGGGTAATGAGAATCTTCTTGCTGTTTGGAACTTAAAGACCAAAAAAGCATCATATGAATTCATAATGGTGATCTGAACTAAGAAAAAACTCTTATCTAAAATGTATTGATGTTTCTTATGTAAATTTATTCTTCCAACACATATTAACATATTAATAATAAATTCAACCAAACACACTTTATACTTATAGTGTTCATTTCAATCTTCTGATAATCAATATAGAGATGCATTGATCTATATTTATTCTTAATAAAGAGGACAATTGAACTACATTGGAAAGCACAATAGAATATAAAACCCTTGTAAAAATTCTCATATGGGTTATTCTTCAATGATTTTTTTTTAATTGTGTCCATTTTATAGGGAATGTTTTACATGGTTAGAGATCAAGGTATAAGTTTTATTGAAAACTCAATCTCTTGATCATGTGAAAGAATATATAACTCTTCTAGGAATACATAAACATATTTCCTCACAAAAGGAATTTCATTAAGGATGATCATTTGCATCATATAAACCATTTAATCTTGGAATACTTACACATAAGGAAATAATACTTATACTTGTGAATGGGTTACCAAATGAAGTTTAAAATTCTCCTTTCATTCATAAAAAATTAGAAGATGGTTTGGGATATAGAATGAGATTTACCTTCCTTAACTATTGATATTATATCAACATAAGGACATCCAATCCATGATATGTATAACATAATATTACACCAAAGGGATAATAACTATTTTTATATGAGAATTATTCCCATAAAAGTTAATTTTGGATGATTTATATATATGAGATGCAATTATTTCACCACTTGGAACATTTGATTATAACTAAACCTCAAGGTTTGTTGTACATGATTCAATATTTATATCAAACTTGCATGATATTAAGGAATTACTTTAATTAGAATCAAATATGTATTTTTTAATTCTTGAATGAATAATTAGTGTAGTTGTCACTACATTGTTTTTATAATCCACTTTGGTGATAGTGATAATATAGGATTTTCCTTGTTCCATTGGATTTTGAGGTAATTGATGTTGGTTATCCTCAATGACCCTTCTCTTGGTGCATTGACATTAATAGTGTCCAAATTCCTTATAGTGGAAGAAAATAACAATCAACAGATAATTGAGTGGAACCTTATTTTCTTCCATCATATTAATAGGATTATTTATATCCCTTTAGAGATCCTGAGCTTTATTTTCCCATTTTACACACGTGAAAAATCTCTCTATTCCTTTCAGGAGTGTCTAGAGTTCTTCTTCTCATACTCTTGAAATGTGGGTAGTTGAATATTATTTCTACCATGACCATTTTTAGTCAATCCTCTAGAATGAAACTCCATTATCCTCATCCTATCACTAAAATCCCGAGACAATTGATAATCACCAATATCAATCCCTTCCTTAAGAACACATCAAAATATTTATCCATAGTCTTAAATGTATAGAATCACTAAATCCTTCCGAATACATAGTTTTAAGACACTAAATAAAATTAACCTTTATTTTAGGGTTGATACCAAATCCAAAGGTGTATCAAGAAATCCTTGTAAGGTTTTATTTAGAATAGCCAATTGATTCATCCTACTTTTACACAAGTCTAAGGAATTACCTCTCTATTTTAATATGGTGAGGGAAATAAAAATATTTGGAAAAGAATATTTTCTTGAATTACTACCATTCCATTAAGTCAATTTCATCCTTGGTATTTTTATTCTTGATCATTGTTCACAACCGACCCACTTCTCATTCTAATTAATAAATTAACATAGTTATTTTATCTTTCTTATAACATTTGAGAATAGAAAATATCATTTCAATGAAATTTATCTATTACTCCATGATTAATTGATACAAAGATCCACCAAAATAAGATAATAATTTTCGAATAAGTGATTCAACTTTAATTTTTCCCTTTGGAGATATTGGGTTATCTACATGATTCAAGTTATTATTCATAATAATAGTTAATTAATCTAGTATTTCTATAATATTTTCAACAACCACTCCCATTATATTTGGCATCTAATTTGGTTAATCATTTTATTTCTCATCACATTGGTTGTTTCCATATTTTCTTCTATTTCCATATATATATTGAATAAAATAAAATATAATGATAATAATACTTTAATTAATAAGAATACAAAAGGTAAGTTATTCACTTATAAGGAATCACTAACATACCCAAACATAAGACTTCCTATAATTCAACATAGTCTATTTATAGTAAATTTCATATTATTTTCACTAAGAAAACTTAAACAAACAACTAAACCTTTATTTGGTAAAAACTATAACAACCCATAACTCATAATTATATTATTAAAAAATTTATACACAAAAACTATATAATATCACACACCCAAAATCTAAGAAGTGTAATGACTTTGTGAGAGTAACAATATAATATGAAACTTGAAAACACAATTTCATAGTAATTTATTTCCATATTCATAACAAAATCATAGATATTATCACAACTTTATCACTATAAAAAATAAATTAGGGATATACATAAAATATACGGTGAGATAATATCCTTGTAAGGGGATAATTAGAATAAATATGAGTATGGGATATCATAGGTGTCAATTGGAATAACTAGGGATAATAAAATGAGGCAATAATAAGTCATCATCTAAAAAAATGGAATAAGAGAAATGATATCATTGGAACATGAAAATCATATTAATTTAAGAACTATAGTAATGTATCACAAGTATAAAACATGTCATTATAAATTAAATTCAATGACTAGTTCGAAGACATCATAACATAACGTGCAAGGTATAAGGCCCCAACCTTAAAACAATACATAATCTTGAATTAAATGAATAATTCACATTGAGGATCTTTTCAGGTTTAGAGTTGTAAGGAATTAGGACATAACTATTACATCTCAATGATTACAAAGTAGACACATCTACTCAGTTTCCATTTTTTTCACAAAATAAAAACTCTTGAACAAAAGAGTCATGTCTAGTTCCTTGTTTTAGATAGCATGACATTTACTTGATCTAATCCTTGATCCTATTCCACTTTATGTCCTGTGAAAAACATTTCAAAAACTTGGGATGAGCATAAAAATGTCAATATGGGATACACTAAGAATGAAAACATTAGATCATCAATATATACATAACATAATCTTTTTAACATACCTCATGAAATCATAATATTTTTGAAATACACATAGAAATCATAAATCATAAAATTAACTTAAGGCATACATAACATACTTACATTGTAGCTATCACAACTACATTGGGAGTCACATTTGGAATACCCATCACAGTATATTCTCTAAATATCTTAGGAGAAACATTAACGTTTACCTCCATCACATTACTTAATGCATTGGAGAGCTATCTTAGGATCACCCGCCATAGGTTTATCACAGAACCACCCGTATACGTAACAATGGCCAAGAACCATAACATAATCATAACATATAACTTAAGAATAAAGGAAATATAACATTCCCACATTGAAATACAATATAACATTTTATGATATTAAAATAATAAATCCATTAAAAAAACCATTTTCAATACCGAAATATGTAAAAAGAGTATATTTTATTTATTTTTCTTTTGAAAACATTACGGCTTGTTAAGGATGCCATAGATCAAATAATACTCATGGAGGTAGAAAAGGTTGTTGTCACCACTTACGTTAAAAAAATAAACATTCCTTTTTGATGTTTATTAAAACAATTTGTAGAGAAAATATTACCTTTAAATGAAATGAAAAGTCAAAAGGGTTTTATACACTTTATAGAATAAAGTCATGTATAAATCAAAATATTCCTTAATGAAAGGAGATTGAGGTGAAGTCCTGTACAAAGACGGTATCCTTAGATTAAGGATAAATCAATTACATAATTATGTGTGACAAATATAGATACACCTAATATAAGTGGATATTAAGTGTAAAAAAATCAGAGGTCATCCAAACATATTCATAGAAGGATATAATCATGATGGAGAGGTTTAACCCAACGAATTGAAATTGGGTTAAGAAGTTCCCTTACAGAAATTTGACAGCCTAACGACGTCATTTTAAAATTCAGAAAATGAGTTGATGATAGATAAAAATGGTATCTCATCACTTGGACATAAAATTTACAGAAATAAGGATATAAAATAACATATCCCAACATTAAGAAGATTTAAATTAAAAGACCTAACAAAAATAATTCTTTTAAAAATAGGAGAGTGATAGGTTCCCTTACCGATTTGGGTAACTTTCGAAACGTACACCCCATGAAAGAAGGACTATAAAATTTTGATTTAAATACCCATAAACGAAAGTATATTACAAAAATAGTAGAATAATGGGCAGTAAATACACCACTCAATGGAGATAGTGGCAAATATAGCATGAAACTCATGGGAATAAAAAGTGAGATAAAAACCCCTTACCTTGTTGTAATCAATCAAGTCGTATGACCAAAAGATAATAAGAACCAAATGAATCACAGAATACCATGAATATAAATATAATCATGATAATATATATCAAATTTCAGTACAAAATACACCACATGAAATAAATAATTGGCGAACAATGGAAACATCATGGAATTAAATGTGAGATAAGAAATCCCCTTACCTCGTGTCTGAGTTGACTCGCTTGTATGTTCCTTGTTCTTCCTGAATGATAAACTAAAATTAATTTATACTTTCTTAAGAATATATTTAATGTTTATTATTCCTTTTATATCACTTATTACCCTTATATAACAATTATTTAATTGTTTGAGTTCATAATGGACATTTTGTCGATGTTCGGAACTTGAGTCAAAAAATGGACTTCTTATAATTACATGATGTTCATGTGGTCCAAAGTTCATTAAATCCAGGATGATATTCATCATTTATATGTAATATATATAATATATATCCATTATATATATGTAATTATAATAGTACATAACATTTTGAGATAAGAAATGAAATGCACCGTTCATGGAGACGGTAAGCCGTACGTACGCATGAACACTAATTTCATTTCTATTTCATAATTTGATGGAATTAAAACATTATGATACATAGGTATATTATAATTACAGTATAATATATATGTTATAAATTTTACATAAGTTCATAAATTAAATTCTATATAAATTTCATGTTTGGGATGAACGAGTCACATCACTTGAGAGGGCGGTTGTCCACACTTCCCCATATGAAATTATCGCATTTGCACAACATGAAAAGCATAAAGGTATGTTTTAAATATAAATAAATAAGCATAGAGAGGAAATAAATATAATATATATCATATATAAATATAGTTCCATCATAATGTCCACCATTAGAGGTGGTAGGAGAATATTGAGCAATCATCGTTTCGTGAGGCAGTAATTCACCATCCACGGAAACAGTATGTTCTTTAACCAATAGATGGAGGTGTGTGTAAGTGTAGATAGAATCATTATCATAAAAATATCATAGTATATTGAAGATACTAGTGTTATTATGGGATCAAATAATAATAATATAGTGGTGAGTGAAGAAGGAAAATAAAAGAAAGAAACTTGAGAGAATTCATTACCTCTAAATTGGGTAACTTTTTTTTTGATTTGAGCGAAAGGCTTCCTTGGAAAGACTTCTGCATAAAGTAATGCTTCTAGGAGTAATATAGGGATGTGGAGAGATAATATGAGAAAAGGTTGGATGATAAAAGGGCTTTAGAGGTGTGGGTAAGGGGGTAGAGGTGGGGGACTTTTATAAGAGGGAGGAGGGTCACTTTTGGAAAGTCTTGAAATGTTACTTTAGTATAAATTGATTTTAGGATTTTAAAGGTCCCAAAATGATATATTTTGAGGATAAGGTGATAAGGGTTCTAAATACACCCATCCAATAGGTTTTTGACAAGTGTAAGTCTTATAATTTACCTTAACGTTTCATTGTATTTAAATTGTTCACTAATGAGGTAATCACTGCATCATCATGGTGTCATAAATAAATTTATTTATTTAATGTCTAAAAATTATAATACAAATACCATGATGTAGGAAATCTTTTTAGATTTAAAATGAATATTTATAGTATAAGATATAATTTATGTAAACAAAATTAAAATTGTTTTACTTAGGTGTTATATAGTTTGGTTATATCTTCCTTTCTTTAAAAATAATATGATAAAAGGTCACTATCACAAAAAAGTGATTCCATGGGGTCCCTAAGTTGGAACAAGGAATACCATGGTCGTCCATGACTTAAAAAATGGGATTTGGACACATGTTGGGGTCATTTTAAATTATTATGATATTATTTTATTACCCTTAACTACTCGATTACTAATTAATCATGATAATTAAAGATAATTTCTGTCATTACTATTCATAATGTCCAAAAAACAAGAGTCTTAATTACATAATTTGGACCTTATGATTCCAAATATGGAATAAATTTTACCAAATCCCAAACACAAAAAATGCAGTAATTAATTTAAAAATAATTCTCGTTGTTAAAACCAAAGACGAGTTTTTTTAAGAAGTAAACTTTATCAAAAGATTTACTAGTTTTTACATCCAATTGAAAAGTGAAATTACTTCCAATTAACAAAATTGTATGAAGTGATAAAAATATAATTAAATTTCACTTTAAAACCAATTAAATGTAAAATATAACTATATAATTAAATTAGATGAAAATGCAATTTTGAAGTAAAATGTAGTATTTTTCACTATTCATTAAAAATAAACACTTGTCAGAAAAATACCAAATTTTTATCCAAATTAAATTTGATATTCCAAATTCAAAAATGATGTCCATTTTATAAAATTCAAAACATAGAAGTTTAATTAATTAATTTTATAATTAATTCCCACTGTGAAAACAAATAGCATGTTTTTAAGAAACAATATCTATCAAAAGATTGACACTTGTTTATGTCCAATTTCAAAGTGAAATTAATTCCAATGACCACAATTGAATTAAATATTTAAAATATATTTTAATTAATCTTAAAAAACAATTAAAAAGATAATCTAAAAATATAAATAAATTATATTAAAAAGTGGTTTTCAATTAAAATACATCGTTTTTCACTATTCATAAAAAAATGAACTTTATCGGAAAAATAACAAAAATTTACACAAAGTAAATTTTGATGTCCCGATTTTGAAGAAGGATTATATTTTGTCAAATATAACATATAAAATTGTCAAAAGTGGATTTAAAAAGGGTTCAACATCAAAAGGCAGTTAATCAACCTTTTAAAGAATATTAGAATATTTATGCTTAAAATTGGATTCATTCACATTTTAATCCTCTAAAATTTATTGGATAAATGTAAAAACATTTAACAAACATATATAATCATTTTTTAGTTAGTTCTATTCATTCTTTCAATTACAACGGCTAGGCGTGAACTACCATTTAAAATAATATTATTATATTATTAGTGTGCAACGTAAGATTTCAAAGAAAATTGTTGTTGCGTATTGGGTACGCCATCAAACATATAATTTCCTTTAAAGTAATATTAAAATTTTATTAAAAAATATTAATAAATATGAAAATTTCATATTCTTTATTTACCTGGGATGTTATACAAGGCTCACTACCCATGAAAAATAATTTGTATCTCATGAGATATAATAATTACCCATTGATTAGGGGGGGTTTATAATTCCAAGAACAGTTTTCACATTATAATATGTCATTAATATATATTCAACTTACAAAATAAATTACTCATTAATCATAAATAAGAAAAACCCATGAGAAAAAAATGAGGTACATAATAATTGCATAAAAAATATATTGATGAATAAACATGTAAGTGTAAAAAAAGAAGGGAATAAATAATATTATACATTAAAAGGTTATGATGATCAATAAAAACAATATTGGTCCATGAGAAGATGAATAAAGGTGAAGGAAACAACATAAGTATAATATAAGATAAGTTTTGGAAATAAAGTCGTTACCAAAATCATAGAAAGTGGATAAGAATTAATATAAAGGAAATAATGACATGTAAATAATATAAAAACATTAGAATAAAAAGTTAATTATCTTTTTAAATAGTGAGGTATATAAATAATAAAATAAATTAAGCATGAGAGAATTGATATATGAAAGATAGAGATTCAGTAAAGGTGTATTTACATATTTCACATGGTTTGACATAACATGAATTATTGAAATGAAACCAAAAAGGAAATCATATCCACTAAAAAAGAATTTAAAATAAAATAAAATGAACTAATAATTGTTTTATATATAATATAGAATAATTAAATGTGAAAAAGATATGAAAATAGAGAATAATCTAAAAGGAAAGAAGAAAAGTGTGAGGGTCCGACGATCATGAACCAAAACCCTAACCGTCGGCTGTTTGTGCTCACCTAGTGGTCAACATAGTTAATGTTCCTAAAACAAATAATACATACCATAAAACATGTAATGTCAGAATCAAACTTTTCATAAATTTACCCAGTACAAAAATGGAAAAGATAGCTTGGCTGTTCAGGGAAAGCGTCAGTATGTTCACAAACAATCAGGTTATGACAGACAAACAAAACCTATCTTCCATAAGAAGGAAAAAACCAAAAAGATGATTGTGTTGAAGTTGCAATGGAAAAGTTGAAAACATGTATCCCAACATATTATAAATAGGTGAAAGTATTTTGAGATCGGTGGTGACAAGAAGGGAAAGGGGACTTCTATCTTATAAGCTTTGTATTAGCCAACTCTAGAACTGTATTTTTCTTTTTTGGATTTTAATATATTAATATATAGGAATGTAACCCTGATTTTATGTTTATGGTTTTCCATGAATCAAATTTGCTCCATCTTTTTTTTATGAAAAAGTAATTGCATGAAATAAAAAACAAAAAAAGTGTGAGAGACCCCTTATCTTTAGCCCCAACTCACTAAAGATGCTCCTCTAAACTCTTAAATAACCAAATCACATACAATAAATAAATAATATATAACTTTATTAATGATTATTAACTCATTAACCTTAATTTATTATCTATATTTTTATTTTAATAATGTTTTTTTGATCTCTAAGAAATATTGGTTCCCTAGTTTTCGTGATGCATTGATATGATAATAATGGTCAAAGGTCCATGTCTAATGGTTCCATAATCCTAAAAAGTGTAATGTTATTGGGTTTATTTAATTAAATTATAATAATAGTTCTATTGTTTAGTTTATACTATAAAATATGTATAACTCATGAAACAATTCTCGATAAGCTCATTTTAGGATGTTAAATCGACTATGATGGTTTATTTTTAATATTATTAATAAAACAATAATTTTATCCTTAAAAAATATTAAAAATGACATAAATTAATTATTATTATTATAACTATACAAAAAAATCTTTTTTATTATCAATCAAGAAAAGTGGTAATGAAAACATCAACGCTCATGTTGGTAGTATAAACCTACCTTGGTGTCAATGATGTTTTAAATAATGATTAAAAAGAAAGAAAAAATAATTAATATTTGATTTTCATAATTATATTAAATTATTACCATGAAATAGATTTCATATTATTGTAATGATAACTTAGATATAAAATAGGTAAGTAGAGAAGGAAAATGAAAGAGTTAAGATAATACATTTTTAAGTTTTCTTTTAGATGCCTCATTTGGTACACTACTTAAGGCTTTGAAGGATGGTTTTTTTCTTAGACTAGAAATTTATTAACATGGATAAGAGATTTTAATGGTTTGATTTTTAGGATATTTGGAAATGTAAGCTGATATTTCTTATGAGGATAAATGGGTGAAAGATATTGGTATTTATAAATGTGTTTTTGAATAAAATATTAAATAAATTATTATTTTTATTCAAAAATATGAATAGTTTTGATTATCGTAACTTTTTACAGAAAAATATTTATTTGATTATGTCCCAAGAATTTCTTACCTCATCCATACATCTTGGACGATGTTTTTTTCATGATTTTACCTTATTATAAAATACATCATTTTACCATTTAGATTTACATTTCACTATTAGTTAAAATTACTTAAATTACACTTCCATCTAAATTTGATGTGATGATTCTTAAAATAAAATATAATTTACAAATATAATTTTATTAATTAGGTAATTCCAATATTTAATTTTAATATAAAAATTAGGTTTTTTATTAAATAATGAAAAACATATTTTACAAAAAAAATGTATACTTATACTTATATAATATTACATAGGTTTTGTAATTATTGTATGGTATTTTCATAAATATATTTAATTATTTTAAAAATCACTTATAAATTTACTGAATTAGTTACCCTAAAAGTCATTTTATTATTCTAATAGTTAGGTTACTATTTTAACAATCATGTTAAAATTCTTATTATCATATTTCCAATGACCAATTCTTCGATTTTCAAAAATCATATTGAAAATTTACTTCCTATATATACCAATTATTCATTTAAATTTTAATTCACCAATTTTTTTATCTAGGTTTTAAAAATTAATATATTAATTTTTAGGTTTTTATTTCTTAGTTTAGTTACATTAACAACTGTGATATTTCTGGGAGACCATGAATCATCATATTTATAACTTATAGTTATTCTATTTTCTTATTTTTATTTTATCATTATACATGTATTAATGTAATAGAATATATTCAAACATTATTATAATGTTATTTTATGAAATAAAATGATGTATTTTTATTTATATAATATATATAATTTATTCATAGTGTACTATTTTACTCTATTTTATTACAAAAATAATTTTACCATGAAAAATATATTTTTAAGGATATATTTTTTATATAAATTCATGGGATGTTTCAAAATCCTATTATGTACATTTTTATAAATTAGTGGTTTAATAAAGAATATGTTTGGTTCTCATATCAGGTAAAGGTTTATTAAATTTAGTGGTTTTAGTGATTAATGAATAGGAGGAAGCTGAATTAATGAAGAAAAATTATTGATTCTTATATCTATAAAGAGATTGAGGGGTTTGGATGATTCTTCTATAGAGGTTACATATTCAATAAGGGGTGAATAATGTCCTCATTATTGTTTATTATTTTTCTCATTATTATTTTTATATGAGATCACATATCTTGTTGTGAGTATTCATTTAAAATGAGTGTAGGCATATTAATTTCTCATTGTATTCACCAGGTGATATTAATGGATTGTGTTATAATGAATAATTCCGTTTCATTACAAGTACATAACCACTCATTTTGTATGGTAAACCATATAAATTATTTTTTCCTTGTTGTTGGGTTTTCTCACTTCCAATCACACTAAAAAGTGAAAAACCATATTTAATTTGTCTAATTCATTACAAAAGGATGAATGGATGTTTATAAAAGATAAAAAAGTGTAAATATGTTCTCTGATTTGTCTCCCACTTAGTAAAAACATTACATAATCTTATACAATAGGTATGAAAGTATATTTAGGGCTAATTTTGAAAGCATTATAGTTTTTTTCATAATATTAAAGAAGGGTAGAGTTCTAAATTTGATATTTTCAACATATCATGTAAATTTTATAAATATCAAAAGAATTTCAATGTTTTATGGAAGGAATTACCATGTATGGAGAGATTTTATTATACCACCTTTTTTTCAATAATATTGGATTTTTTAACATTGTAACTAGTGAATAAAAAATATATTTCTATTATGTAAGGTATTGCAATGATGGATATTTATAAAAAAACAATAAGAATGATTTTCATGCAATTAATTACATATTAGAATCACTTTAGGAGAAGAAATTCACTAAATTTATTACAATTAAAATTGAAAAATGTACATGGAATTGTAAAGTCCCTCACCTTTATAGTTTATTATTCCTTTCAAATTCTAGTATTTCAATTGTTTTTTTAGATTAATATTTAGTTATAAGAGAGGTATAGGAACTTGGGAGAACATGGGAGGAGGAATAAAGTTGAAACTACAGTTTTGGGACAACACTGAGTACTCATTGGAATAGTATTGGGCACCATATGGAACCTAGTGGGTTGTAGTAACATTGTTAGCTCCATTGGGTACCCAATGGTCTGTACCAAGTACCCGATAGAGTTGAAGATTTTTTTTAATTATTAGGGTTTTTGTTTTCATTTATCCTAAAATATTATCCCCTAAAAACTCCCTTTCTTAGGATTTTAACACATTTCACCCATAAACCCACTCTTTTAGTGACCTCCTTCTCCTCCAACTCATCATATGAAATCCCACATTCAAATATTAGCTGCACGAACTCAAAATATTTGGGGCAGCTTATATTCAGTAAGGTAGTGGTGAAAACTCAACATAACCTTCTATTTTATTTCATTTCGTCATATAAGAAAATTTAATCCCCTATTCACCTAACCCAAGTCTTGTAAGGTTCATTAAATCCTTGATATATCTTTATATCTGGCTATGATAAGAGTTAAACCTTAGAAAAACTAAGGTATTTTTTTGGGTTTCCCCTTATAATTATATCTCTTATGTTGGAATAAATTAAAACCCTAAAAATACCCTATTTTAGGTTGGTCCAATTATTCTAGTAGTAGAATACTAGGCCCCTATGGACCTCAGAGTAAAATTATACACTATTTTTTCGGCATCCCTTTATTCCTCTTATATTCATAAAGTGTTGGACTAGAATTGGTATATGGATGAATGAAATTAAATAATTTTTTTTTAAACTATTGAAGTTTTTCATAAATCATTTTCTGAATTTTTAGAATTATTTTCATTAATTTTAAACTTGTTGATCACAATAACACGCCTTGATTGTCTTATAAATGTCTTATTTCAGACTTGATCATTTTTCTTTCATGTATTATATATTATCCTTGATTAATAATATTATAGAATGGATATAATAATTTGATAATATGATATTTATAATGATTTAAATTTAGGGTTCAAATTATAATAAATACATTTCTTATGTAATTTGGTGAACAATAATTTATTCGATCAAGTTGGCTGTTGTTTTTTGATTGTAAAATATGACTTGTGCTTTTAATCATATTATAAAGGGTATGCTATGTTATATAAAGAATGAGAAGGCACTCCTTCTCTTGAAGGATAGGTTGATGGAATGGTACGGTCTTGTAACACACTAAGATAGTATTCCCTCACTCCAATTCCTAATGGTATGGGTTGCGTGATTTCCATGACTTTTTATATATGATCACATTTCCCCCTGAGGATGGGTATTTCACCCTGATTTTTTTGTATTCACTCACCATTGATTATGAGCTTAGTATTAAAGTATGTAATAAGAATAAACCCTCCATACATTGGGGGTTACATGTTATACAATGTTTATAGACATATATATATATATAATAAATCTTGTGAATATTTGTTTTACTTATTCCTCTAACTTTTTCTTATTTCTTTATACACATTATTTTATGAAAAAAGGGTAGGGGTAGGGTGGTTAATACTTACTGGGTATATTATATTCACACCCTACACAAGTCTCAATTTAGGATTCATATAGTTCCTTTTGTATGTGATTAATGGAAATGTAAGACCATGGGAACTAATAACACATAGAGTATAGATTTTAGGTGGTTTCTTTGATATTTTAGAGGGATGAGCTATACTACAACTCAAGGGATGTACTAGTATATAAACATAGGATTTACCACACAAAGGATTTCAATTTTTTCTATTTTGGGAATGTATAGAATTCATAATATATTTATAAACTATATTTTTCTAGTTTAACTTTCCTTGTGAAGTTTATGAATGCTCTTGGACCCTTGGTTGTGTGTAGTTACATGTAAATATATTTTTTTTCATTTATTTTTTCCCAGTAACTAGAAAAATTGGCATCACATTGGATCTTAGATGTATTTTTTTCTTTATTTTTTACTTATGTAAATGGAAATAAAAAAAATTCACCCTGACTCTTATATTATTTATTATAGATTTACATAGGGAAAACCATCTCTCAGACATATGTAATTCATCCCTCCACATTTTCATCAGCCTCTAGTGATCAGGAGGTGTACCTGAGGTGTTGTTGTAGCCTAGTCTAATATCGTTAGGGAAATCGCATCACGACCATTATAGGGATAAGATAAAAATATTTATAAAGGTAATGGAAAGATAAAGGAGTAAGGATAAATATTTATTAAGAAACAACTAAATACATTTTTATGCTTAAGGATGAAATGGAAGAAGAATTATTTTCAACATTTAATAAAGTAGTAAGCTCCATAAGAGGATTTATAGAGACTCTAGAATATTCTATATTGAAAAAAATATGCTTCATATTTTATTAAACATATTTAATGCTAATTTTTTAGAACTTAAATACCATGAATTGAAATAATTTGCACTACATTATTTAAAAAAAATATTGAATGAATATGAGATAATGAAATGAAATACCTTTAATAATTAGGGAAATAATAAATTAAAAATTACCCTTAAATACTTTAAGCATGAATAGATTTGAAAGGAAATCAACGAAAGAGACAAAAAATTAGATGCAGATAAAGATATTGAAGTGATATTTGAGAATACTATGTGTGATTACCCGATCATAACATACATGAAAAATAAATTATTTCACATAATTTAATATTAAACCTCACAAATAAAACACACTATACCATAACCTAAAGTTTTAGTGTCTCCAGATAATAGCCATATAAATATATTATTACATATTATATATTCAACATCTTCCACAAAATTATCCACACGTGACTTGTACATTGATATATCCATGCATATAGTTTCTTGGGGAGATGTAAAACCCTAATAAGGTGTGATATCAAATGTGGATCATTGAAAAAACATACCAATGAGTCATATAATATTAGATCTTAATCATGTGAGAAAACATGATCACAGAATAAATACCAGAATAAAAAGAACATGGAATTAGAATTGTTATCCATAAGGTATGATAGAATAATATATAATATAGATTTAGGAAATTTAACATCAAAAGGATCACCAAGAAAGAATAACACACTCCATGGAAAATGAATGTAGAAATATGGGACAATAATCATGATATATATAACATAACATAGGCATGTGGCATAAAAATAACAAAGAAAATCATGAAATTGTGAACATAGGTAACTACATTCATGTTCACATATGAATTTGAAAACATTAATGAATATAATAAATTCACAATCATAAAGTTGTGAACATAGATAACCACAATCATGTCTATGCATAATTTTTTGAACATAGCTAATTGTATGAATGTCCACACATAATATCATCATATAATGAGATATAAATCATTAATTAGTGTATTGGAGGGAAATATTAGGCTCTACCATAACATAATGATAAAAAATATGAATATGTGCCACATGAAATCAATCATACAACATATCTTGAAAAAAATCATGAAAATAAAATGGGTTACATAGCATTTTCATAAGGTATCACATAAAACGAATTCAATATTTGGATTAGATGATACCAAAAATTGAATCAACAAGAAGAAACATATAAAAATAGAACTTTAGAGTGATAAATGAAATATAACTACATATTAGATATATATTTTTTATACATTGAGGAAAATTAAAGTGAAATAATAAAAATAATTTTCTTAAAGTTGTTGTAATGTTGTCTTGATAATGAAGTTATAAGTCATTGTATAAATCAACCTCCATAAAAGGGGTTTCAAGAAGACTTTAAAAAACATATATTTTAAATAATTACAAATTATATAACCTTGAAATTAAATAAATGAAAAGAATAATTAATGTGAATTGGAATATATGAACTTGAATAAAAATACCTTTTTAAACTTTTTAGGTAATTTTAAAGAAACACAAATCGATGAAAGAGTTATAAAATTTAATTTTGAACAGATTTAAATATCAATATAAAAGTTTTATAAGATAAAAAAAATTATCTTGAAAAACAATAAAATATAAAATTTTAGTTAAAAAATATGGACATGGAGGAAAAAGAACCAATAAAGAGGATGATGGTTATTCTTAATAATTTCATATTTTTATAAAGTAATATATTAATAAAATAATAAGACCTTGAAAACAAAATATAATTTACCAATCAAGGAAAATGAAATAAAATATTCTAAACTTAATGGATATGAAATATCAAACTTATAAGAATATTTTCAGGGGAATGATTATGACTTAAAGAAAGGAGTTTATGTTAAGAAAAACCATTTCCAACATCAAAAAATATGAATTAAGAATCATTTGAAATGAAAGTTATGAAAAAGAAATTTAAATGAATATAAAATAAATAGAAAATAAAATATAATAAAATATTAGGGTATAATAAAAAATACTTATAAGAATATAAAAAAACATTAAATTAAATGACTCAATGAAATAAGATTGAGTCAATAAAAACCCTCACATTGGATTCTAGTTTGGCTAGAGAGGCTCTAACACCCTGTATAATGCACATAGTTTTATTATTAATCTATATAAT
This sequence comes from Viscum album, assembly GCA_963277665.1. NCBI lineage: Eukaryota > Viridiplantae > Streptophyta > Magnoliopsida > Santalales > Viscaceae > Viscum > Viscum album. The sequence continues at coordinate 548,363,525 of OY728140.1, forward strand.
AACCTGTTTTTATTTATTTTACTTTACCTGATTAATTTATAATTTCTTATTACCCATTTATTAATCATTATTTGTTAAAAGTAATATTCAAGTGTTAATTTTCTTATTTGTTCTATGTTTTCTCAGACACGATTGCTTTGTTCCTTTGTGTTGTATTATATTTTAATCACCTATATAATTGCCTTTTAGATTAGATAAATGTGTTTTATATATTTATGAAGTATAATGATCATTTTATGGAAGTTATAGTGATGGTTTGTGAAGAGAGATTAAAATCACCTTTTTTATAAATTTCGATTCATTAAAATGATTTGATTTTATCAATGAATACAATTATATATATTAACATTTAATAATTATGATAACATTAAAAATTAATCATTATTACATAATATTAAAATTATTTAATATTTATTAATCATTCATGATGTAAATATTAGACCGTTGTTCATGTTTTTTGTAAAACTAACTCAAACCGGAACACATTATAATGAGTAAGAAAATAGGAACATGTTATTATATAGTTGTAATATAATTATTAAATAATATTAATGATTTTAAATTTTTTTTATTAAAGTGATAAATTATATTTTTCAATATTATTATGAATAATATAATGGAAAATGATTAGGGAGATATTAACACTTATGTTGAAGACTTGAATCTTCTTTTAAATAACCTCCTGGAAATGAAGGATTTAGAGTTCCTTATTATGAAAATAAGTTCCAAAAATGGTATATGATTATTTTATATATCATTTGAAAATATATTAAATATTAAAATGAATTAAAGGAGTGCTTTGATATGGGTAGAGGTGGGGTCTTTTTATAGGTGAGTTTGAGTGGCATTTTCCAAATTCCCATTCCTCAATATGTAAGGAATAAGATTTATCATAGAAATTAGATCCAAAGTGGAAAGATATAATTAATTAATACTATCATAAACCCAATTTAGAGATAATTTTAGGGATATTTTATTCTTTTACCACTTAATTTAACAAATTTACCTCATTTTACCTTTATTGTGGAAACTTACTTTTTACCTCGATAATATATTTTATGAAAAAATGAAATTGAAATAATTACATAATTTAGAAGTGATGGTTAAAAATATGAAATCTAATTTTATTAGATTTAATCTCTAAAAATGATATAAATTAAATTTAATATAAGAATTCAAAATGCATAAAAGTTTTTTTAGAAAAACTTTTTTTATTAATAATGAATTTATTCTTATTCCTTTAGAAGTAATAATAATTATATGAATTTTAATTTATATGTTTATATATATCATATATTTGATTAATTAAAATCAATATTTAGTAGTGATTAATTTTATTACATAAAAAATATATTATACATAAAAACATTCTTTTAAAAACCCCATTTTTAACATTAAATGATTTTATTCCAAATTCTTTAAAACTGATTATTTATTTAATGAAATTTAATTTAAATTTATTAATTCATTTTTATTAAAAGCATAATTTCTCATTTAATTAAATACATTGTTTAAAAATAAATTTTTTAAGAATTCTAAATATATAAATATAAACGTATTTTTTTAAAATATCATTAGTTACATTAATAATTACTTGTTCACATCATCCCAAATTATAATTAAAAACCCCATAAATACTACCATATAAGGCCTAAGGGTGATATAATCATTGTAGGAAATCACAGGTGGTGATTCAACTAACATTCATAGATATTTCTTCAAGCTTGAACTTCTCCCTTAGATGATTTCACCTGAGAAGTACTTGTTAAAGTTCAAATTGAGATTTCTATAAGGAAAATCTGTGTGATGTTACCTCCTTTAAAATATTATAAATTATATACTTATAAGGAAGACTTAAACTAATTTATTTTATTTCTTCTCCTTTTCTACAGTAATTCCATAATGTGGTTACTTCTATCTATACCCTCTAATTCAATGACTATGTTATAATTATCATATTGTAATAAAATAAACAAATAATGTATCCCATTAATTATTCATATTTCTAATTATGGTATCAATGACCATATAATCCTAATGGAAACATAATCCTAATGAACATATACACCCAAAACCTTGTAATCCCATTGACTATATATATAACAATCATATTACATTACTACATATAACCCCACACAAATTATCTAAATACTTCATCTCATTACCTCATTTCTTTTATAACTTTATTTATTATTATTATAATGTTATGTATTATTTCTATAGTTATCATTGGTTATATGACCCTGAAGGTAGATTAGGATGCATAATATTTTGATCTTATTACATTTTTATTTACTTCTGGTTTTATTACTTTTGTTATTATCCTTATTATATTTCATTTCATTATATTTTAATTTAATTTAATTTATATTTTAATGTTCAATGTTAATGAAAAAAGGAATTTATTATTTTATTTTGGTGTTTCATGTATCATAATAACACATGATTTATTTAAAGGTAAATTTATACTAAAAACCCAAGGAGCCACATTATGTCACTTATCTGAAAGAATTTATGAAAAATAAAAAGAAAGGTTCATATTATGTTACTATTAAAATGATTTAATTTAATAACTATTGATTATTTTATTATTAACTAAAATTTAAATGAAGATAAATGTGATGATTATAGTAGGTTATCAAAAATTAATTTCCTGGGGAAAAATCAAAATTTCAAAAAATCAATTTTTATTTCTTAAGGTAAATAAATAATTTAGAAAGTATGAAGAAAATAAATTATTATCCAATTTAGGTGAATAAAAAACCAATGAAAGTGATTGTGATGATGCAAAATTGAGTTATATAACTGATTTTTTGTGATTAAGTCAACGATAAAGAGTTCATTAGTGATGATGATACAATTAGAGATGGATAAGAAATATAGATTGATGTATAATTGATGTTTAAATATGAATTTAATGAATATGTATAAAATACATCAATATTTTATAAAGAGAATAAAAATTTGAATAAAGTTCCACAAAATTTAAATAATTTTTTTAAGGTTCCTATTGAAAATGAATCAATATTATTGAAATAAGTTGAATGTTTAAAATTATTACTTCAAGAGGATATGATAATAGAGGAATAAACATTAGAAAATTTTATATAAAATGAAAATGAACTTGAAATTACTTGGAATTGTTTGTTAGATGTTGAGATTTATAAAAAGAAATTTAGGTTCACATTTGAATGTTAGAAGAATAATGAATGTTTTATTAAAGCATCTAAATATACTAATGATTCAATAAAAAAAATAAAACAACTCATTTAATGGGTAAAATAAAACATTTATTTGTGAAAGATAAGTATAGAGATCAATAAAATTCAAAGTAAGTGAAATTTATGTCTTCCAAAGTATAATTAAAGGTATCCTTCACATCTAGAAACATAAAATTCAAGGTGAAGTATGGTACAAATGTAAAATATCAAAAATATGGGGAAAATGCCTATGTTTAATAGGGATAATTATATAATGTCCAATTTTTTTTCAAAAAAATCCAAGAATGAAGGTCAAAAAGGAAAAAAAAAATAGGTGTTACAAACTGGACAAGGGAAATTTTTCTCCACAATATTTTATTTTTATAGATATTTTTTAGAACGCCTTGGATCGGGATGCCACTTAATGTGCCTTGGGCCTGGTTTTCCACATGGAATCAAACACATCTCCCCAAATGACAGAGGCTTCTTACTAGAAACAAGGGACAAGGGTGTGTTTGTGGGGAGACTATTTTCTTATCACCAGAGTGTAGCACATAGAATATACAATAATATACAAGTAGAAAAAGTAGTAAATACACCAGACAATAGATGAATGATAAGAATAGATACAAATAAACATGACCAGAAATGAATCTCATATAAAAAATATGATGATACTTATCATGTATCTAAAAAACAAAATATGTATATAGGGAAGGTGTAAAATACATGTAAAAAATACCAAACAGAAAAAAAAACAATATATCTAGCATTATTATCCTTAGATCAGTCCCATTATCCCCTAATATTGATTAGAAATCAAGAACCCCTAGTATGTAACTTGCCCTTATCCATACCTTCAATCATATAGTCTGTTTGGGTACCCATTAGTGGCCTGAACATAGTTTGAGATACAATCCCTGTACAAAAACCACCGAAAGGTATAGTTCTATATAGTAAATAAATATATAATAGTAACAGTGTGTAGGAAATGATTGAATATGTAAAGGAATTATTTAATGTAAACAACCCATAAACGTCTGGGTTCCCATAGAAACCTATCCTCTACTACTTTCTTTGGCCTCAGTTGAAAAGTATAAGATTAAATAGTAATTCCTATATAAATTTATAATCATACTAATTTAATTAACTAATTTCACTTAATAAATGAGTCTCAAGACCTAGAATGATGCCATAGTCTCCCATACAAATATGTGATCAGAATATACCTAAAATGGCCATCAATAAGGTATAAGTCCAAGACTGAATCCAAGATTGTTCTTTGGATTCAAATATACATCATATAAATAATTTAATTAATTTTTCAAGAATGAACCTGAGCCTATACTTTGAATTCCTAATTTGGAATCTAGGTATCGCTCTAGAGGTATCATGAACCAACACCTTACAAGCCCATCCTAGGCATTCCTCATGGGAATCCTGGTATCAATCTATATGTGGTATAACCTCATTACCATTGAGTCTATCCTTAGAAGTCATCTAAGGGAACCCAAGTCTCATGCCTAGAATATATGATCAACTTCCCTCTAAGTACGTCCTTGGAAAACCATAAGGAGTCCAAGTGTTACTTGGGTGTAGGCAAGGTTGAATCCAAATGATCCCATACATGGAATTCATATATAAACTCATGTTTCACCCAAGGCATATAACAAAATTGAATTATATCAATATCATTTAATTTTTTCAAGGTCACCATTATGATAAATCAATACTCACCTCTTAAGGTAGATCTAGGCATGTATTAAGAATTCAATAAATTTCATTTAAACATTTCAATGAAACCTCACCTCATAAGGTGGATCAAGGAACATGAAAATCTTAGAAGGATTTTCCTCTAATTTAACTCATGTGGGCATTTCATTACATGAATAATCTCAAGCTAAACCAATCCATTACATGGAAAGATCCTAGTTTCATGGTCATTTCATCACCTCTCTTTATCCAATTCAATTCAAAATTTAATGATGGTTTCAATTCAACAATTAAAATCCCTTGGAAATGGGTAATGAAACACCTCAAAGGAAATTCATGTTTAATACACCCATGGTGGTCTAATTAGTGAACAACCCACCCAAGGGGTGGTTCAAATTCAATGTCCATGACCTTTAAACAATTATCAATGGTCTAATTAATGACATAGTTCTCACCTATTATTTTAAAAAAATGATTAAAATCTATTTCAAGGATATCACTCTAAAAATTAGTAATAAAAAACAACATCATATATATACACACTTCAAATTTGAAGTAAAATCATGAGACTACCCACTATAGGTTTGTAGTAGAGTGGTCGTCTAATATCAACTCCTGATTCAACATAGATAAGAAGAAAATCAAATAACAAAAGAATAAAATGAAATTAGATCATATTATCTTGCACTTAAATAGTGCATTCGATACCAAACCAAATGAGTAATGACTCAATAGGAATTGAGATTTTAATGAGATAGATCAGATTCTTTTGATAGATCATGATTCCAAACATCTATGGAGAAGATCTCCCAATTCCTAGTTTAGGTGTTAAGAGGATATCTAAAACCAAAGGTTCTATCTAAAGGAAGAAAAATAGAAATTAGGATTGAGTTAATAGATTTAATGGAGGAAAATATAATTTCTTAAAAATTCTTGGGTTGCACTTTTTGGAGACACGGTTGACCAAACCGTGCACTAAACTCGTGCCTGCTATTGTAGGAAGGGGGAACTTCGCACTGTTTTCTCACACGGTTTGACTAACCATACGTAAACTATGTCATATCCCACTGTCAAAAATTGCAGAAATTCGTACATGAAAATACACATCAAATTGAATGTTTTTTAAACCATTCAAGCTCATAGTTCTCTCTACCCAAGTCTTGTATGATTAATCAAACTGTGCGGTCTTCCCTACATGGTCTCTAATAACTCTATGAAGGGCCTTTTTCAAGGGCCCTGAAATCCCCCAATACTTACATAACCTCAAAGGAAATCTACATTAGGCCATCAATAAGTATTTAAACTAATAATTGATGGAAGGTAAAAGGTTATGTACCTCATGAAATAACTGGGTTCTTACAAACATCCCCCATTAAAGTAATTCATCCCCGAATTTCCCTTCCAAGGGTGGTGAAGCGTAATATGAAAAAATATCCAACCACTATTCTTGTACATCATCCTCCTACCACTAGGTATATTACTATACTTGTATGTTCTAAAATAACACCAGTACTAGATGAATTTACTGACCTTGAAGAACCTTTGTGTTATGATTTACAATACATATAAGATTCTTCTCAAAGGATTCATTTACCTACAACTCAACCTCCTCGGTCGAAAAATCATAAGATAAGCCTGAATGATAATAGTATAGATGAGATATATGGAAAAAATAATTCATGGCTTGGTACTTATGAGGTAACTTCAAACAATAGGCTATCGGTCTAACTCTCTCTAGAATCTCGAAAAAGCCGACACATCATAGTGAAAGTTTACACCATCTCTTAATCCTCCCGTGTCCTAGCCTTGATGAAACATGTAAAAATACTCGAATCCCAACCACTAACTCTAAATGATATCTATGGAGATTGACATAATATTTCTATTGAGACTGTGTAGTATCCATCCATTTCCAAATCAATAGAACGTGATCCGTAGTCTCCTATACTAGATGAGGTCTAACAATATCTACCACTCTCACCTCTAAACAATATAGGGGTGATCGGAATGTCCTATTATAAAAATCCTCACAAGGTTCACTTTGAATTGTATGATGGAAGTTATTTTTTAGGTGAAATTAACCATGGGTATATGCCTCTCCCAAGATCCCCCAGAATCTTGGATGCATGCTCACAATATGTCCTCAATCACATGTATCATGTGCTCTGATTTACTGTAGGTATGAGGGTGGTATGCTGTGCTCAGAAGCACTTGTGTACCTAACACCCTCTACAAACCTTTCCCAAATCATAATGTAAATTCAGCATCCCTCTCTTGAAAATAGTATGACAGGCCCCACAAAGTCATACTATCTCATAAATATACAACCTCCCAAGATCCTCTACTGCAAAGGTCTCCTTGATAGGTAGGAAATGAGAAACCTTTGTGAGACTTTAAAAAAACCCAAATAGAATCATTACCTCGAGGTGACCTCAGTAAACTTTTCATGAAGTCCATCATTACGTCATTCCTTTTCCAATCAAGAATGGGCAGCTACTGTAAAAATTTGTCTAGTCACCGGTGTTCTGCCTTCACATGATGAAAGGTGGAACATATCATGTCAAAACCATCTACATATCTTTTAAAACATGACCACTAGTATTGGTGATGTAAATCCCAAAACATCTTGGTGATGCTGGGGACAACTTCCCAATATGAATCATGGAAGTATCACATCATCTCCTCATGCATGTCTACAAAAACACATACATGACCATGGATATACAGAATTTCATCCTTTCCTACGGTCCAACCAGGTGGTGGCTCCTCACCTTCCACACTCTCCCACTAGACCAGGCCCTTAGAATCCAATAACTTCCTCATTATCACTCTATCCAGTATGGTAGATGTCACAACTAGTGAAGAAAGAAAAGTGTACCCCTAACTATTATGCAACTCCATGTGCAGCTTAGAGAGTAAATCCATAATATTCCACTCGCTACCAGACTTTTGGATTTGTTGTATCTATGTCCTCCTACTCTGTGTATTGACCACTACATTTCCCTTTTAAGTAATATATCTAATCTCAAAGTCAAAGGATTTTAGGTATTTAACCAACCTATGCTACCTTAGATTCAGATAATGCTGTGTAAATATATACTTAAGGCTTTTGTGGTCTATGAACACTAAGAAACACTCTCTATGTAATTAATGTCACCAATAACACAATGCATGAACAAATACAGATAATTTAAGATCATTCCTCAAGTAATTCTTCTTGTGTGGCCTCAACTGCTGAGACTCGTACACTATGACTCTATCTCCATCCATAAGAACTGATCCTAGCCTGATACCTAATGAATAATAGTAAATATTTTAAATCCTTCATAGATCTAGAAAAATCAATATTGACACTGAAGTCAATCACTCTTTTAGCTCTTGAAAGGTTCAATTGCATGCATTTGACCATATAATCCTCAAACCCTTCCTATTCAAGCCTATATGTGACACTGGTAGGTGTGAGAAGTCCTATATGAAATTGATATAATAAATGGCCATCCCAAAGAAACTTCACATAATAAAGTTGTTATTGGGTTTTCCTCGGATACTACAATTATCACCTTCTATGGGTCAAATGATACTCTTGTCTCTAAGATAATGTGACCAAGGAATTGAATCTTATCCATCCATAAGTGGCACTTTATGATCTTACTATATAATTGATTCTCTATCAGCGTATCTAATACAATCCCAAGATGTTTGGCACGGTCATTTCTATAATAATAAGAAACCAACATTTCATCGAATAAAACCCTTAAAAATGAGTACATATAAGGATGGAAGACTCAGTTAATGAATTTCATGAAGACTGATAGAACATTCATGAGACCAAACGACCTAATAAAATACTTTTATAGACTATAACTAATATAAAATGTTTTGAGATGTATGTATGATGGTCTAAAACCCACCTAATGATAACCCAATCCCAAATAAATTATTGAGAAGACCCAAGATCCTTAGAGCTAGTCAAAATGATCATCTGTCTGTAGAAAATGATACCAGTACTTAATCGTTAGTTGGTTCAATTTTTGGTAATACACACAGCGACAAAGATTTATGTTCAATTATTTTCTCAAAAAGGACTGGTGAACCTCAAGATGAAGTAATGGGTTGGAAAAAAACCTTTACCACTAAATCCTCTAGATCTCTCTTGATCTTCTGCATCTCAGAAGTAGAAGTTTTGTAAGGAGGAATGAATACCGATACAGCTCCTGGCATAATCTCGATAGAGAAATCAACCTCTCCCACTGGAGGTAATCCATAAAAGTCATCCAGGAAAATTTCACTAAAATGGTCAACCACTGGAGAGAAAATATCACGATGTGTTCCCTAATTGTCTAGATGTAAACTCACAATCTAGGATACCATCCCACCTTGCCCATGATGCTCGGGTACATCTCGACTCATCTGGACATCCCATTTACCCTTGTTAATAAAATATTTCCCCTTTGGTGATGTGAAGGTCACCATTTGGTGATAGAAATTTATAAAATCATGAAAGAGAACTAAGCAGTTCATCCCTAAAATGATGTCAAAACCTATCATCTTTAGGAAGAAGAGGTCCCATATGAAGTGACACCCACCAATCTCATGGGGGAACTCCCTGCACTAACATACATCCTATGTTGAAATCCCTAATAGAGTTTCATGCACCATACAACCATTAAATAACTAAACATTAAGCCCAAGCCTCTCCATAATAGGCACATATATAAATTTTTGAGAAGATTATATATTGAAAAGAGCATATTCTAATGTAGAGGATACTAGAATAGTACCTCTCATAGTATAAGGTCTAGGATCCGGATCCTTAGGTGTCAGTTGCACTGCATATATCTTTCTTGATCCAAGTCCCTGTGACACAGCTTGGCTACCCTAAGTAGATCTTCTATGTTGTCACTATAAATCTAAGGTATGACTACCATTTCCATAACCAGCACCGTAGCCTAATCAGCCAGCTATACTCCAGCTCCCCACTTGGCAAGAAGCTGCTAACCCTACTCCTACATGTGGAGTTAGTTAAGACCCTCTCCCATTGGCTTCTAGAGGATTTTTTTTTCAAAATCACTGTACATGAATCATTTTCTGTAGGATTGGCACTCGACTAGGTCTCTCGTACACATAGGTCATGTATGTTCTAGTCTACCGCACCGGTTTCACCTCACTTGGGTACATAAGTATTTTCTCTAGCTACTAATATCACCACATGGAATATATAGATGATGTTGGCTAAAAAAAGTTTATGTAGTACCATATATTACCATTTAACTATCCAAACTCACACCACCAACATATATCAGGTTACACTCTATGATATCACCTCATTCACTATTCTAGAAATGGTTATCATCTGAAATAAATTCAACTATGATTAGATATCATTCCTTAGACTATCATGGAATTGTCTAGATTTATATAACTCATTACCCATTAAAATAGGTTCAATGTGATGGATATTAGTAATACTGAATAAATAATCCATAATTGATAACACACCCTTCTCCAAGTACATGAATTCTTGGTGTCTATCGTCCCTCAACATCTCAGGATATAAGTAATCATATAAGTATATATTAAAATCCAAATAGTTTATCTCTTAATGACGATAATTTTGATTAATAACATCCCACCATTTCTTATCCAAATAATCTATCATATACATAGCGATATTTACCCTCATCTCTAGAGGGATCTCTAGATGCTCCAAGATAAATACCATGGCCTGTAGCCATAACTCTGCGTACTGTGGTCCACCGTACACAAAAAAATGTGGGTGGATGATGCTATTAGAACTCTCATATAAAATTTAGAATAGTTAGGGAAGGTCTCTATTCTCCCTGAACAATTTTCATGATGCACATAAAGACTTCATAGAACTTTGACTCAACACATGTGTCTGGTACAACTACTATTGACACAATTGACACTAAAGGAGGATCAAATGGTAGCCCATGGACCACCATCTTTTGAGTGTGGTATTCACCACCCTCCTGGTTCATGAATAGAGGTCATCGTGGTGATAAGTATCTAAAATTACAAACACACACCTCAGAGAAGGATATTATCAATGTTAATAGCTCAAAGTGCATATATAGAAAAAGGATAGGTACATGCCTTCCTATACAAGAAAACACCCCTTTTCCTAATCCTTTAGTTAGGTCTAGGAGATGTATAGATCATATAAAAGCAAGAGATACTACATACTACCCACTATTAGGGTTGGGTATGGGTCAAGATATCTTATGAACAATTCAAGTTCTAATTAATTCAACTTTATTTCCCATTTCAATTTCATCATATAACAATTCATTTTAAAAGGTTGAACTAGATAATTCACCAAATTTTGATCCATGAGGGACCATACTCCTCATCAAACAAAATATAGTGTCTACCTAATCCAAACCATAACACATTCCAGTCCATGAAACTCATAGTCCCCGAATCAGTGTCCCACAATTGGATACTATGGGTGTCTACTTTATCCTAATAAAGAAAACAATACTTGGGTTATGACAGGCACTCTGAGTACCAACCATTTTTTCCAATTCCCTACACAAAATATATATCACATAGTAGGTATATCAATAATGTCGTATATCACAATAGCATGAAAATAGGAAATGCATCCTATATTTCATGTCATAATATATGGAATGTGATTTCTAACAAGTGCCTAAAATGATGCAAGAGATGGAATAAACTCATATCATTGGGTAGAAACAAAATATAACTCACAATAATATCAATAATAATGTCACAATTCAAGTGAATCACCTAATGGTTGAATCAAATAAACTGTAATAGGACAAATCTAGAAACAATAGGTTATATTTGAGGCAATTTGGATTTTCCTATACATGGGTTAGCTACACTCAAGTAAAACTCATTACCAAATTACTATTCCTTCCAATACCTTTATATTATCTCAAAATAGTAAATCAAACTAGAAACTAGGCTCTGATACCACTGTGTAAAATACCTAACATTAATTTTATTGAAGGTTCCTCGAGCTTGGTTAGATACATGACCTCAAGCACATCTCCTCAAATGCTAGAGGTTGCTGACTAGAAGCACAAGCCCAGAGTGTGATTATAGGGAGAATATGAACTCATCACCAGAGTATAGAACATTAGATATAAAATAATAGATAAATAGAAGAATTACTAAATCCATCATACAATAGATGAACAATAGGAATAGATATAAATAAACAATACCATAAATGAATCTCATATACAAAAGATGATGATATATGTCATGTCTCTACAAAACAGCCAAAAAAGGTATACATGTAAGGTATAAAATACATGTAACAAAATTAAAAAAATACCAAAAACAATATAGATTGCATAAAAATCCTTAGATTAGTCCTATTCTCCCCTACTCTTGAGAAGTAATCAAGAACTTGAATTAGGGTGCTAGCCCTTATCCATACCTACAATCATATAGTCTTTTTAGTTACCCGTCGTTGGCCCAAACATGGTGTGAGATACAATACCAATAGGAAACAAACAAATGTTATAGTTATATCCAGTCAATAAATATGTAATAATAATAGTGTACATGTAGTAATGGAATATGTAAAGGAAATATTGAACGTTAACAACACATAAAGGTCTAGGTTCCCATGGACACTCGTCCTCTGCTATCGACTTTTTTCTTAGACCAAAAGTCTATAATTTAGTATTTATTCCTATATAATATTATAATCAAACTAATATAATTAATAATTTTCATTTAATAAATTATTCTTTAGATTTGGAATGATCCCAACATCCCTCGTATAGACATGTGATCAGAAGATGCCTAAACTAGCCATCAATAAGGTAAAAGACAAAGATAGAATCCGAATTTTTTCTTTGTCTTAGAAGATGAATCATATAAATCATTACATTAATTTGTAAAGAATGAACCTGAGCCCATAATTGGTATTCCTAATTTGGAATCCATGTATCACTCTAGGTGTATCATGATCCAACACCCTACAAGACCATCATAGGTATTCCTCAGGGGAATCCTCGTATCACTCTGGGTGTGGTATAACCTCATTTCCATTGAGTCCATACCTAGAGGTCCACTAAGAGAGACCAAGTATCACTCATGGGATATATGATGAATTTCCCTCTAATTATATCCTTATAAGCCCATTTTAACTCTAGGTGATACTTGGACATATAAAAGTCACCCCCCATGATTCCTTCCTTAGAAGTCCAGTAGGGAGACCAAGTGTCACTTGGGTATAAGTAAGGTAGAATCCAAATGAGTCCATACATGGAATTAATATATGAAACCTTGTGTCACCCAAGTAATATAATAAACATTCATTCCATAAATATCATTTAATTCTGTCATGGTTGTCACCATGATCAATCAATTAATCCTCACCTTATAAGGTGGATCAACTCATGTATTAAGAGTTCAATAAATACCATTTAAAAATTTCAATTAAACCTCGCCTTAGAAGGTGGATCAAGGTTTGGGATAAGATTAGAAGGCTTGGACTCTTAATTAACTCATGTGTGAATTTCATTATAAGAATCAACTCAAGATAAATCAAAGACATTATCTCGAAAGAGCCTAGGGTCTTGGTATTTCTGTCCCCTCTCTTTAATCAATTCAATTCACAATTCAATTATGATTGAAATTAAACAATTAACATACCTTAGAAAGGGGTATGACACGCCTCAATGTTAATTCAAATCAAGCCACCCATGGTCTTCTAATTAATTAGAAACCCTCCCAAGGGGTGGTTCTAATTCAAGATTTATGACTTTTAAACAATTATCAACGGTCTTATTAATTACATAGGTCTCACCTATTCATTTTAAGAAAGTATTAAAATCCAATTTAATGGTGTCACTATAAAAATTGGGCATACAGAACAATGAAATATATAAAAACACTTCTAATTTGAAGGAAAAGAATGGGAACACCTAAAGTAGGTATGTAGTGGAGTTCTCATCTATTATCAGCTTTTAATTTGATTCAGATTGGGAGAAAATAGAAGAATAGATGAAGAAAAAGGAATTAGAAAATATTAACTTGAAAATAAATAGTATAGTTATTACCAAACCAAATGAGGAACTACACAAAAGGAATTGATATATTATCAATATGAATATGATGATTTATATAGATCTTGATTCCAAGCTATAATATAGAATATCTCCCACTTCGTAGTTTAGGAATTAGGGGGAGCTCCAAACCAATGGTTCTGTCTAACAGATGAAAAGGAGAAGTTAGGTTTGAGTTAATATATTAAATGATGAAAAAAGGTTAATTTACACAGAATTACTTGTTTGCATTGTTTTTTATATGGTTATCCAGATCGTTTTCCAACCGTGCACCCATTTTTTTAGGAAGGGGGAACTTCACACAATTGTCTCACATGATTTGACTAACTATGTTCAAACCATGTCTTATCCCACTATCATAAACTTTATACATCCCTGCAAGTCTATGCGACTCAAATCATAAAATTTTTAAAACCATGTGAGCTCCTCCTACTCTCTTCCCAATCCTCGTATGGTTTGTCAGACCATCCAGACATCCCCGCATAGTTTTTACTAATCATGCAGTAGGCCTTTTTCACCCCAAAAGTTAGGTTCTAGGCTCTCAACAATCCCTATACCCCTTATATACTTCCATAAAATCTATGGGAATCCACTTTTGGCCATAAATAATCATTTAAAATAATAATTTATGGATGTTAAAATGTTTTGTAGCTCAATAAAGAACTGGGTTCTCACATTTTTGGTGTTATCGTGTCTTATATAATATAAAGAAGTTTTTCTAGTTTAATGTAGGAATTAAAATTTTTCTATATTATTTAGAAAATAGAAGTTTTACTGTATACTAACCACTCAAAGGACACAAGTTAATAATAAATTATAAATTTCACAAGTGAAGTTTGATAATAATTTTTTATTGTTGAATATTTTATGAAAAAATGTACAACTAACCAGATTATTATATTGTGAATTGTCTTACTATATTTTCATGTAAATTAAATATAAATATAAACACCTAAACTTTTATATATAATAATAAAGAAAATGATAATTCATTTTTCATGGAGGTCTTTATGGAAGCTTCATAAAGGGAATGACCTTGGATTTTTGGAGAGAAACTATTCATCTCAAATTAAATGTGATATGAAGTTTCTAAAATGGTTTGAAAACTGAAAATATATTTTTATTAAATTTAGATATATCTCTAAATGAAATCTATTTATTTAAACTAAACAGGATACAAATGTATTAAATATAATACTATGAATTTTTTAATAGCATAAAATATAATTTACTCAGCGCTTCCTAAATTTTTGATATTGGGAATTTGGTTATTTCAAAAAAGGATTAATGATTTGTGAATATATATTAAAAATTTTCATGTGATTAAATGATGAAAATAAGAAATATGCATATTTTTTCAATTCAATTAAGTTAAAAACTCAGGTTATTTGAGAGTGAAGGAAGGGAATGACTTATGGCATCAGAAACCAAGACACATTGAAAAAAAGGTTGTGAAATATTAAATTTTATACAATCTTTTAATGATGTTATAATGTATACAATAGGGAGAAATTGGATTTTTACAAAATTTAAAAATGGAAATATTATTAATTATTTACACAAGAATGTGTATATTTAAACATCACAACCATTATAGCTAATCCACTCTAACATATGAAGACCAATGAAGAATAAGTAAATAAATTTTTATAATTAGTTTATCTAATTAATTAATAAATAAATTATATCACCTATAACTTGTTTATAAAACATAATCTCAAGGTTCTAAAGTTTCTAAGAAGTTATAAAAATATTTTTAGAGAATGAATGTGTTAATTCAATGAAGTTATTCTGATTAGATAATAGATATGAGTACAAAAGTGGAAAAACTAAAAAATACTCATATAAACAAAAGTTTTAACATGAATATAGTAAATTTTACATGCATACCAAAATGGTGCTGCTGAAAAGAAGAATAAGATATTATTAAGGATCACTCAAACTCTATTCGTAGAGTATTAAATGTCACATTTATTTTGGAGACAAATTATTAACATTGAAATTCACAATTATAATTAGTGTTTATATCATTATAATGAAAACATGTTTCTTTATGAGATGTATTATAAGATAAAATAACGCTTGAAGAACTTTTAGGTGTTTAAAATCTTAATAATTATTAAAGTGAATGGTTCCATAATGAGAAAATTTGAGTAACATGAATTTGGAAATATATTTTTGGGATATTAACCAAATGGAAGAGGTTATCGATGTTATAACAAAAAAACATGGAAATATAGTCTATAAAAATTATTTATAGGTAATATAAAATTATATTTTTTAGTATTGATAAAGATGAATACCTCAATAAAATGTATAAGAAGATATATAATTTTTTAGAAAATAAGATAGGATTGAGTAAAATGTAGAATATTCATGTGATGAGAATGTTGAAGGTGATGATTTAGAAAATCTAAATTGATGAAAAAAAAATTAAATTTTAGTTCTTCTAATATTTATCAAGAAATTGGAATCTCAAAAAATTATAGGAGATCATTAATCATCAATTCAAACATGAATGAAATTGAGGATAACATCTCATACATCTTTGATATCTTAAATTGAAGAAATGAATATTGATGAATCATTGAAGCATTATGAATGAATTGATTTAATGAATTATGGGTTAAATATTGAGCATAATTATACTTGGGAGTTGGTTCCTAATAAAAAGGGAAAAAATTATCAAATTTTTTTTGTTGTTATGAAAAAAATTAAATGAGAAATAGTAAATGATAAGGAACAAGGAAAAGTTAGTGTTTGAAGTTTATTATTTTGTATAAGGAACTTATTTGAAGTGAAAATTTGATATCTTCATAATAATTCAAAATTTTGTTTCCCAATGCAGTTCTTGGGAAAGGGGTTTACATTGAATAACTTGATGATATTTTAATTAGAGATGATGAGAAATATATAAATAAACTTAATAAGGATTTATATAGGCCAATGTATGCCCAGAGGGAATGGTATTAAACGTTTTATTCTTTTTTAATGTTTTTGGAATTTAATAATGAAAGAGTAAACATTAACTTATAGATTAAGGAAATTTCAAAGTAATCATTCATTATAATTTTTTATATATATGCCATAATTTTTTTAGAAATGAAGTAATTGTTTAACAATTTTTTTACATAATAGAAGGAGATATTTTACATGTCAGTGTTGGATAAAAAAAATATTTCCAAGGTCTCTATATTTCTCAAGATAAGGATCCTATTTTATTTTATAAAGAGAAGTTTGCATGAGGATGTTTTGATAAATATTGGAATAGAGGATGGAAATGTATTTTTCTAATTTGGTTAATGCAAGAAATAAACTATTTAAGGATGATTATGATAAAGGATATAATAAAACCAATTTTATATTATTAATAAGGAGTTTACTTTACTTTACTACTTCAAGGTCATATATAATATATTTTATTTTGTTTTAAATTTGGTAATTTTGTTAAAATGGCCACTTAGGATTATAATACTTATCCCATGATGGTTGGAACATATTTACTATAGTTTGATAATCATCAACCCCTAATAATGATTCCTCATGGTACATGATATTCATCCCATACATTCAACCAATCAAGTGTAAATAAAATGAAGAAGATCTATATGAAATAATCTCACAATTATGATCTTATCATCACAATTTAGATGAGTTTATTCAGATATTACTTGATTATAGAATACTAAAAAATATAACCAACTAAGATCTTTCTTTACACCAATATACATGAAAAGAATTTATATAAACATTCAATATCATGTCCTTAAATTATTCTTCATGTCATTTCTATATGGATGTTCATATGATTATAAATGATTATATTTTTATCTTTTATAGTTATCTCTCCCCCTATATTCTAACTTATCTGATCTATATTTTTCAAATTATAAATTAAAAAAATATCAATATATATATATTTTATATTTATATCTCTCACCAATAGTTGAGGTTAAATCTTGAGTCCTTGATGGTATCATCTTGATCCATGTGTCAAGTCTTAATTATTTGAATATGTTACCAGAATATCTTCTATAAATCACTAAACATTTTAAAATTAAAAGGATATTTATATCTACAAATATTTAAATATATAAGAAAACCCCAACATTATCCTTTAAAAAAACATGGTTTACTTGGTCAAAATGAGTTCTAAAAATCATTGATAAATCTTTTCATCTTTACAAAATCTAAAAATCATTTATTTATATTTTTTCCTAGATTTTATAGGAACCATGAAATAGTTTCCTCTTTACCATGAAATGGGTTCTATTATGGAACTCATATATATTTCCCTAGAACTATGATAATAAATATGTGGGTGTTTTTTCCAAACTATGACGTGGTTATAAAAATTGTAACGTTTCCCTTATGTAGTGAAAAATGAATTCTACAAACTTCTCCAATAACTATGATCATAAATCATGGTCAATATTCTTCAAAATTTTGTCATTTTTTATTTTTACCATGACATTTTTGTTCCATTTAATTCCAATAATGATTAAAAATATTCCTTCAAACTATGTTTAATAAATATGAATATTTTAGTTGAACAATAACATGATTTAAAGTCCCACAAATGTTTTTCCCTATGTACACCAATAATCCATAGTATTTACCTCTAGGAACCTTTGTTATAATCATTATTATCTTCTAATTCTTATTATAAATCAATTTTTATTTCTCAATAAGTAACAATGAAATGTTTTGTTTTCCATAACAATTTTTCTTTTTTCATTTAAAATTATAATTTTTATTTCTAGGTCTTATTACCTTCTAATTTAATATCTATTATAAAAAAACATTCCATTATTCATCGTGATCCCTTTGGATAAGATCATATTCAACTTTTATTTGGATCCTAATTCATCTTCTATTATTTATCATCATCCATTGGGAACTTACATATGATAAAGTAATATTAGTCAAGTAAAGACACTAAAATGTGTTATCTTATGTACCAGCTAGACACAAACACAATATATATTTATATGATAAATATTAGTGTGTCAAGTGATACTTTCTATAGTAATAATCCATAACCAACTCTAATCATTTGTTCATTCCATAACACCATTATACTGAGTTGTTTGTTTGAGGAATCTATTCTCCTTAGTGAGAAAGTATTAATGTGCTCAAGGAAAAATAATTTAAGGTACATAAAGAGTAATAATATCCATCTTGATCTTCATAATCCATGGGTAACACCTCATACTTCAACATAGAGTCTTATTCTCTACAATATTTCAAAGTATATTCTCATATCCATTATTTCTCTTGATCTATATACAACCTAGAATCTTATTTCTTATAAATGTACCTAAATTATGATTCTAGATATTTCTTCATGTGTATCTAATGATCATATAAACATCTTATAAAGTATTCATACTCCTTTTTTCTCATCTAATAGAATTATACATTTTAATAATCTAATGACAATTCTCTCAAATCGCACTTTCTTACACGATTATCTCATCTTCCATTATTTGTTGTAATCCAAGATCTCTCCAATAATGTTGAAAAAAACCAAAAATTTATCAATATATATATATATATATATAGAAAACAAATCTAACATGAAGCCTTACATAGAATTCATGGGAATTAAAATTCTCATAAATCTCAAACAATCCCCTTTAAACACATGCAAGAGAACTATAATATATCCCTTTGTATTTGTTAGAAATCCATGTTCATAATAAATATTTATATTCTCTATGAATCATCATGAAAAAATTTAAATATAATTAGTAACAGAAATAACTTAATTAACCCTTTTTATAAATATTCAAAAATAAAATCCCTTTTAATCTATTAATGTCAACATCATACTAATATATCCTTTATCTCCCTTTGAAAACATATTCTAAATATAATAAATAAAGAAAAAGGGATTACGTTTTTTATAACATTATATTGACCTTTATGGGTTTGATTTTTTTCACTATAAATGAGTATGGATTATTATATTTCGATAGGATAAATGTTTCTCCCCCTCCCACCTTCCTCCTCCATAAAAGAATAATTTCTTACTTTTTGAAATATGAGAAAATAAACTTTTAAGGAAATATATTGAATTTAAATTCAAATTAGAGGAGATAATTTTCAAATAAATCATTATTATATATATGAACTAATTATAAAACCTTGTTGTGGTGGTTAAAACCGTGTCATAGTTTCTTATGGTATACATCATGATATAATTAAGGTCACTATATATTGATGGTTAAATTCTCATTTTTGGTATTGAAATTTTATTTTTATAAGTCTACCATGACATAGAAAAGTGGGAAAGCATCTTGGTCTTAGAAATGTAACTTTTGGATGGTCGATGCAAAATGAATTATCCTAAGGTAAAATAGTAATGTTTTTTTTCCATGGATAGTTTTTTCATCTCAGATAAACCATGATAGGGTTTACATGAGTCCAAATGGGGATTTAAACTATACCAAAAATATTTTAGTGGATGTGATCTAGGTTATATATATATAATGTATTTATAAATTAAAAATAAGGTTTATTATAAAAGGGTTTATATTAATTTATTAAGTATTCATAAATATTAATATGATATATTTAAATTATATTTATTATTTTGTAAATTTATTTAAACAATTCTAAAAAAGAGTTTCAGTAAATTGAATAATGGTTAAAATAAAGAAAAATATATTAAATTGTGTTTATATAAAGTATTTGTATAAAATATGAATTGTTTATATGATTATAGAGGTTTTATAAATATAACATATTTTTTAGAATATGAAAGGGTTCATATTAAATTCCTTGTAAATTGATAATATGAAAGAGTTCATATTAAAATAGATATGAAAATTTCATGTTTATTTATTTTATATAATGTTTAAAATATCATGTCTATATTATAAAGTGTTTATAATTTATTTTATTTATTAATTATTCCGAATTTTTTATCTCATGTCAAAATTTTAGAAATATTTATTTATTTAGTTATTCTCTTCTTTTTTATTCATGAATTATTTTTTTATATTTTAATGGATATACACTTTAGTTTAAACTTATAAACATTATATTTAGTTTCATTTAACCATTAAAATGATTTTATTGTGGGCTATGAACTTTAAAGAAAATTTTGTATACGATTTATATATATTAGGTGTTAGGATTGTATTGAAATTGAGTTATTTATTGAGAATCTATACACAGGTTGTAGGATTATGGGTCAAACTTATATTTTTCACAGTGACTTAGACTCTCTCTAGAAAATCATGGGTTTTCTACCATTACTCCTTAATTTCTCTTATGGAGAATTTAGGTTTATATGATTCTATACTTTTACATAAAATAATTTTATATAAATTATGCTTGGGAAAAATTAAGATATGTGTTAATATAATTGGATTTTATTTTTTTATATGTAACGAAAATAGTGAGTACTATAAGGAGTTATATATTAATTTGTTTTGGACATATTAATTTTTTTATGGTATATGATTCTAAAAATTAAATAATTTGAAGAATTAATCATTAAAGGTAAATACAAGAGAGAATATAATAAGATTTTAAATCCATTTAAAAATACTAAGTGTTATATTCCTTCTAAAGAAAACACTTATCAATACATGAATCATCAAATAGGTAGGTTTTTCCAAAGTATAGTGCTCTTGGATTATCACGTGTAAGGGTTTTTTCAAATAATAGTTCTCATGGATTATCTTATGTAATGAAACCAATTTATAAGTGACCCTAATA
This sequence comes from Viscum album, assembly GCA_963277665.1. Classification (NCBI taxonomy): domain Eukaryota; kingdom Viridiplantae; phylum Streptophyta; class Magnoliopsida; order Santalales; family Viscaceae; genus Viscum; species Viscum album. The sequence continues at coordinate 548,385,246 of OY728140.1, forward strand.
AGATTCGGTTCCCATATTTGGAATGATATTTGTGTTACACATTATTGGGAAAAATTTAATGTTAGGATACTAGAGGAATATATTTAAGATAATCAATAATATAGAATTAGGTAGGGAGTATTATGTTCAACTATAAAAGATTCATATATAGTTTTATTGAAATGATTGGTCAAATTAAACAGAAAAGTTATGGGATAAATTCAAAAACAAACTCATTTCTTAGTGAAAAATGGATCTTATACCACTAATGGATATAGAATAAAATATGTGAACACATTTCATAAATTTCCTCATAAAATTATTATAAAACATAATAATCATCTAAAAAATATATTCTTTTAGATAAAAAACATCATCCTCAACAAACTTTACTTTAAAACTAATACAAGAATAGGAGAAGTTTAATTGAATCCACTTCTTATACTATTATAGGAATTTAAGAATTATTCTTATGTAAAAGAAAATTCTATATGTTAAATAATCCAAAACATGAAGAATTGACTATTAAAGCTATTCAACAAAAAATTCTAAATGCTTATGTGAATCATATAATTGAATCACTATATGGTTTCAATGGAATTTTTTAGATGAAAAAAGTAACTTTAATCGTTTATCATATAATCAATGTGATTAGGTAAGTTAATTACTTGGAGAGGATATGGTTTCATTTAAGGATTCATTTAGTTATGGAATTTATTATATAATTATTGATATAAATATTAAGAAACTTTATTGAAAAATGAATTAAATAATGAGTTTTACTTAATCTCCTCAAAGTGTTGAGGATGGTTGAAATTAAAATAACATGTCCTAGTTCTTGTGCTATGTTAATAATACATATGGGTAAAAGTCTAATCTGAAATAATAATACTGGACAGTCTAATTTTCATCATGGGTTATAGAAACTTATAATGTTTCAATAATGAAGGAGAATATTTTCTTTCCTGAATTAAATTTGAAATTGAATTTCATGGAATACCAAAAAGGGTTTTGAAATAGAGGGTCTTAATTAGGTATTAATTTTATAGAATTTAATTCTTCTATTTTTAGGGATATATGATGAAAACTATACATTAAAAAAATTATTTTGGTATAATAGTTTAAAATTGATGAATATTTTTTAGATTGAGCTTGAAGTATTCATTCATATATTGAATTAAAGGGTTGAAAAATTGAAGAGGTAGATAAATTGGGCTAATTAAAAATTGAATATATTTAGAAATAATAAAGGATTTTTATTTTCAAATTGTTTCCTCTTATATATTAATAGAAATTATTTGTAAACAATGTTTTTTTGAATAAATGAGATGATGAATTTTGATGAACATGGTTATGATTTATCCAATTTAATAACTTGTATAAAACTTATATGTAGATAAAAAAGTTTATCCATGTTTTTTTAAAATATGTCTGATATAGTACCACTCCTTCAGTGAAATATTTTATATAATAAAATGTTACTTTGAGAGTGTTTCTCAAAACACATAGAATACTATATAGGTTATAGGTGTAAATAATTTATTAGATAAATAATCATTTAAAAGAAATAGGTGTAATTCACTAACATAAATGGGTTTGTGTATTAAAAATATAGTTTGGAGAAAATATAGTCTCTAAGATATTAATGGGAGTATACTTGAATATAGATAATTTTAACATATGTTTGATCTTAGATATATTATACGTATAACAATTAAAGGATTATATCAACCTAATTCATTGTTAATGTCATATAATATCCTAAAAGTGTTTAGGGAATGTTAGTAAAGAATGATCATAATATAAAGAGAAATATTTTATTTTGTTACCAAATATTCTATAAGGAAATGTTTGATTATGAAAAGTTCCAAGATGATAATGATAAAAATAGAATAAGTTCTAAGTAAACAATAGAAGTTACTTGCATCATAACATAAGTTTTTGTAATATAAAAAAGTTTGAATATTATGTTAAAAAAGTTAACATAAGGATTATAAATCCTTTTCTGAAAAATATTAAAATAGTATATTCTCATAGATGTTACCTATGAATAGAGTTGTGTGGTAGGATTAATTAGGCATTAATATTGAGATGTTTCGGGAATTAAATAGGGATTTAATTAGTTTAACAAAACCTTAATAACTATGTATACATAAGACCTCTCTAGTGAATTATCATATAGAATATAATTATATGGGAACTTATGTATGTTTTTTAATATTCTCAAAGGATTTAAGAATATAAAATGTATATTGTTATACAAAATATATATCCACTTTATCATTCATTCATGTGGGATAAAAATATGTTTCAAATTTGTAGAACACCAATAACTAAAAGTTAAACTATAGTAAGTGTCAAAAAATGGAAAAAATAAATGAAAAATAATTAGACCAAAATAATCCATCAACATTTGTGTACTATAACATAGGAAGTAAAGCCACACAAAAAATCTCCACACTGAGTTGACTACCCTCACACAGTCAAAACATAAACTCACAAAAACAAAACATTTAAGAAAAATTAAATCATATAAGAACTGAACACAAGAATATTTTTGTTTTGGATTAAGTTACTATATATATGGGAGAATGATTCACCACTTTTTAATTTATGAAAATTTATAATATTACAATAACTATTGAAAAATAATCCAATTAGATCACTAATCAAATTACTCACAATACACATGTACAAGTAATCCCACAACCATTATAGTGGGGCTCAACTAGTCAAATAGTTCCACTATTATTCTATATTCGCGGGGGACCAACTATTTTCCTTAGACACCTTCAATAGCCTGGAGGATCCTCTACTTTGATTTCTATGATCTGGTAGAAGTGAAAGTAATAAAAATGCATCATTTTTATGACCCTTATATATCATCCTTTTTTGAAAAACTGTTAAGTGAAAAATCATATGTAATATATAAAAAACACATATGTAATAAACCATAAATTTCATACATACATATTATATAAAGATGATAATCAATATACAAGGTTTTTGAACATCACTTTAGGACCACCTGCCTCCATAGATTTTCACTACCACTAGTCTGAACGTCAGGCCAAAACATATCTTATAGATATTATCCTTCCATTTGTATAAATTTTAAATTTAACAAGTCTTAACATTTCTTAATAATAACACACTTGAAAACTAATCTCAAGGTAACCATGAAAACCACCAACACTTAGGAAAAACCAATCTTCGAACCTCCATAAAAAAACAGTGTTTTCATAACCTTCTGGTAAAACTTGTCCCAATAAGGCACAATGTTACCTAAAATTTCCCTTGACTAAAACCTTAGTGAATATTTCATTTAGGTTATAACTCTTACCTATATTCTATGTCTCCATCACTCTATCCTATAGTACCTTCTAGATGAAATAACATTTCAAGTTATTGCTATTTGTTAGTGGGTGAAAAACCACATTATTTTCCAAATGAATTACACCCTAACTGTCACATTTGAGCACCTCACTATCTTAACCCATTCCATGCTCCACCAATAATTAATTTAACCATATCAATTATTTCCCTACATCTATGATGACCATAAATTCTTCTTCAGTTGTAGATAGTGCTACCATTGGTTATAACCTTAACATCTAACTTATTATTATACCTTTGAGATTAAACAAAAATATCTTATAGAACACTTTTTTGTATCTGTATTTACTTCAAAGTTCATACACACAAAACCCTAAAATGAGTTTTCCATTCAAAAATATAAGGCTACATCTACGAATCCATTGAGATACTGAATAATCCACTTCATATCATTCATGTTTTTCTTTCATTAGATTCTAAAAAACCAACTATAAAATCCCCCTAAAATTAAATTTCTATTTATGTGTACACTATAAAAAATATCAATCTATCCACCACTGATGAAAATGGAACTTTTCCCCAAATGTATCCCCATATACAATTTTTTGAGCTTTCCCTTTGGATAATTTGTTTTTTATAGCCCATAAGGTTGAAATAGTCTTACATTACATTATTCTAAATATCAAAATGACCTAGATATAATCCTTTTCAAAAAAACATACTTTTTTACCTATATTTTATCAATCTACATTCCCATGATTTTCTCTTCACTGAGATATTTCAGCTCAAATATTTTAAAAAACCATACTTGACCTATGGAATCCAATTTTTATCGAGACCTTATAGGAGTATGAAAACCAAGTATAATAGAAGGATAATAAATTTATCATCCTTGAACACATTTCAATAGTAATAGTGATTTGATTTTCTCAAGATGAACCCCTTATTATACACAAATTAATATAAATTATAGTTATATTTCCTTGAAGACTACTTTAATCCATAAATAATTCTTTTTATCTTATATACAATGTCCCTATTGTATTTTCCAAGAAACTATACAGTTTTTTCATTTTGATTTTCTCCTTCAAATGACCATGATAGAATGATGTTTTTTATATCTATCTATTTAGGATAAAATCTTATAGAAGTAAAAAAACATAGTACCATCTAGATAGTAGTATATTTGACAACCAGTGACAAAATTTTAGATGAATTCGCTCTTTTTTTCAGAAAACCTTTTATAACTATCCTAACTGTTCACTTATTCCTACTTATAGCTTCTTATTCCAAATGGAAGAACCACATTATATATATATATATATATTCCATTATTGTTGTTTTTTTAGTTTTAATGTTCCATTTTCATCTAATAAATCCACAACATCTTTGATAGACAACCTCCACTTTCCAAAATCATTGATATTAGCATCTTTTTATAAGATATCATACAATACTCTTTGAGTCAAATGAAATTAATGAAAAGTACTTTTGAAACCTCTAAAATAGTCATCTAAAATTGGTAGATCTTTTCAATTCAAACCAATAATCTACTATTTTCATAACTGTAACTTCCAAAACTTCACTTTTTGGAATTCTAACATGATTATCTGCACTCCTTGAAAATTATAGAACATATTCCAGTAGTTTAATTTAAACCTCGAGACTTTCCACCCAAGCTAAAATTTCATGGTCTCTATTCCTTTTGAAACTTATATTCATATCAAATAGGATATTGTCAGCTAATTCTTTGATGTCAACTTGATTTTCCACAATATTATGATCTTTCCACAAGTCCTTCCCATTATAGAGAACATCATGAATTATGATTATCTACCTATTATCATCCTTTAAAATATAGAGACCAAAGTTTTCATCACCATATTTCACAAAGAAACATTCATGGGACTTAGCTTTAGGTTTTTCCTAATCATTGGTTTAAACATGTACTTAGGGTAAAATTTTAAAAGAATTGAGGTGAGTAACTTATTCTAGTATACGAGTGAAAAGCTACTAGAAAATATTTTAACCCAGTAGTGTCTAAGGGATCTTGTTAATATGGTATAATACATAATTTACTTCTTCTGGCCAAATCACCAAGGAAATTCTAGAATGTATCCTTATGATCCATTAATTTTTAGTTAATATCTAATTAATCTTCTCTACCTGACCATTATGATTTGATATTCTAGGTAATATTTTTTCAATCTTGATTCCATTATTTTTATATAAATTCTAGAAACCTTTTCCACTATATTTTTTATGATTATTAGACCTTAAATATTTCATCTTATTCAATCTCCATTTCCACCATTGATCTCTATCGAAAAAACACTCTGAAGACCTCATATATTTTTGGGTTGGAAGAAAACCCATAAATTTATTTTTGAATCATTGATAAATGTCACAAATTATATTTACCCACTTTTTGAATAGAGTAGTGAAGACCCACAAACATCCATGTTCACATGCTCTAACATCTAAAACATTGGAGTCTTTTTATTCAAATTTAATGATATATTTCTCTTCTTTCTAAGTGTACAATAATATCAACTTTTTAAATCCGTGAGATTGACCTTTAGTATACAATTTTCCAATAGAAATCACATGTTTTTATCATTAAGGTTTCCATGATGATAGTTCCCCAACCTATAACTTTAAAAGGTTATATTCTGAAAATTATTTCTCCATATTAACATCCTGTCATATAAAATGTCCCATTTTTTTCAACTCTAGACACAACCATGGATCCCTAAGTAATTTTGTGCACTTTATTCATAAATCTAGTCATGAATCATACTTCATCCACTAGAATAATGGAAATTAGGTTCTTCTATAAACCTCATATGATAAGAAATCCCCATAAGATCAAGTATTTTTTTTGACACCCATACATTAACATATCCCTTCACTATGATCTATATTGTTTTATCATTATCTAGGTTAACCATTATGAACCTTATGGGTAAATATTTTTCTATGCATCCCCTCTCTAATTTAGAGTGGAATTAATCCCTAACATTAATGATCCATGATTAAAATGTAATGTTTCAACTCAATAATAAAATGATACTACCTTTAGCTATAGAATTCACAGAACTTGAACTTCTAGAATCAGTTCTTATAGAATTAACCATGAAATCCCTATAATTTTCTTAGGGTTACCCTTCATCCCACAATGCTAATATATGGGTTGGGCCCAATAGATCTTCCTTTAAATCTCCCCCTTTTCTATATTCTAATTTCTTATGACCTATTTTATAGGGATAATATCCTCTACCTTAATCATTTAATTATTTTTGGGAAGGTCCCTATATTTATATACATTTGAGCTCTTCATTCAGAATAAGATTTCTATCATCCTCAAACACTAGGCCAACCTTCCCACAAGCGTCACTTATGGAAGTTACCATCCTTTATCATGACTCTGGTAGTGATGTAAATAATATCAATTCCCAAAAATCTTCCAAAAATTTACATTAATTGATTCAAGTAGATTCTGAATCACATTAAAATCATTCACATGGTCAGAAGATAATATTCCTTATAAAATTTACATGACTAATAACTTCCACATCATGAACACTTCGTAAACCACTATTGCATTTTCATTCCTATCTTTTAGATCATCAATTAGATCTACAGTGGTCTTCATATCCTATATTTTAAAAGAAACATTATCTGATAATGAAATACCAATCAATCCAAGTGCCTTTCTATCCAACCTTTCCTATTCTACTTTATCTATTTTATCTAGTTTGACCCCTTTCAATGGAACCTCAAGGTCATTATAAATCAACCATTCTTCCATCTACATCATCTAGAAGTTAAATTCTACCTCATTGAACTTTTATATCTAGACCTTTCCTTATTTAGACATCACACCTTCTAAAATAGTGACTCCCTCAGAATCGAATTATATAATGAAAATAATTTTATATGAGTTTTTTTTCTGAGTGTGTTTAGACACATGAAAAATTAAATAATCTGATATAAGTTTTTGGGAGTTTTTAGAACCCCGATCACTAATGATAAAACACCAAAAGATTCAACATATGGAATAGAGATCTAGAAAATCCCCATATCAGAAGAACCCATTGATGTCAATGTAACAAAACATAGGAATTCATGTCATTCCTTAAATAACTTCACATTGTAAACACCCCTAACACCCTTAAGAAAACCATGAAAACCAAATATTCATGAAAACTTAAAGCATACAAGAAATGAACACAAGGATTTATATAGATCCAAAGAGAAGTCCTTCATCCATGGGAGAACACTACTGAAATTTATTATTTATAAAAAATTACAATATTATATTCATTATTGACAAATAATCCAATTATATCACCAATAACATTACAGACTAGACACATGTACAAGTTGTCTTACCCCATCATTATAGTTAAGACTAGATGGTCAACTTATTCTTATATCCTTCTATATTTTCCAGGGAACCAATATTTTCCTTTTCCATATTGGATATGTCATAGTAACCACTACCTTGAGTGATAACATTTGGTAGAAGTGAAAGTTACTCTTATGTACAAATATGATGACCCTTATGTGTCATCCATTACCACAAAATCTCTAAGGGATAAAATTTACCACATCATTTAGAAAAAAATATACATAATAAACAATAACTTCCATATACCTAGCTTCTAGACCTACACCATTAGTATACTGAATTTTGGAACATAGATTATAGACCGGCCACCTCAATTGTATTTTTACTACCATTATTCTAAACATATGGTTGAAACATGTCTTCGAGAGTTTCTTATTATGATCATCGAAATAGGAACTTGAAAGTCACTCCACATTTCCAAACAATATATTTATTAACTGAAATGATAGTTTTTATTTCAAATTATGCCTTTGATTTATCCCTAATTGATGGTCATCATGGATTATTATAGGCTATCAAGACATGTGAAGATTAGTGTGTGTTGGGTTTTGTATAGGGATACAAAAATTTTATCACGAGTCACAAAAAGAGTTTTGTACATTAGATAAAAGAAATATATATAACACATGGAATGTCATACACAATGTCTTTGATATTCTTGGGGGGAATGTTTCATATTTAATCACTATATTAGAGGTTACAAAGAAAACTTATACTGAACCATGATTTTCATACATATAAATATTACATATTAATACAAATACATGCCCAAGGACCATATATGTTTAGTGTATTTTGAGACTAGATAGACAATATTCTTATTTCTTAAAATATCTTTAACATCACCCATAAATATCTTACCATATAGTACACTTTATAGACATACCCTACTTAAAACCTCTCTTCATAACATATGGAAAGGAAGCGTAAGACAGGATGAACTCAGATTCTCAGTAAGGCTAAACATGGGGGATATTAATATAACAAGGGAATAAGGGAATGGATACATGAGAATAACATTTGAAAACCATACCCTACATGAATAAATCATAAATCAAATCATGTCATACATCTTGGAAATTCATAAGACATACATAATAAAGGAATGAAAGAACACGATCTATGATAATATAACATTGGAATAATACATAGATTTTTGGCATAAACATAATCATAGAAAAACTTAGGTTAATTCTACCCACCAATACATTTATAACATGTTAGTCTTGGGATATCCACCCATGTACCTAATTCAACATTGGGATATACTCCTATGTACACTTATTTTCAGGATTCATATAACCTCCCATGTACCCTCTAAGATCATAGATAATTAATAATTACCCAATGAATTTTAGAGAGATATAGGTCCCACCATCACATAATCCACACATCTATTTTTCAAAATATCATAAAAATTTCATCATACTATAACCTATATAAAGAAAATGGGTTTCATAATCATTTCATCAATTCATTACAGAATAATGTTGGGAAAAGGAATGGGTTTCAAAAACATATATTAATAATAATCTTAACCATAAACCATCCAAAGGAAGAATAAGGATGATATAATTGGATCATAACCTCATTAAATCTTAAGTAACATCAAAGTATTTCATCTTATATTGAAAATTATTTCCAAATATTACTTGGAAAATTTCTTTATAAAAATAACCTTTCCACTTTGAAAACACATATTTAGAATCTAATAATTTCACAAATATTAAATAAAAAAATATTATTTGAAAAAAACTTTTAATCTTGTAAATAAATATTTAAATTATTTAATATTTATGATAATGGACAATACCCTTCATTTTATACACATTAAAACAAATATTATTTTCACATTTTCAATAAAAATTCAAAAGCACATCATTTTAGAAAATATCAAGAAGAATAATTTTGAACCATTTTTTTAAAATTTAATAAAGGGTAAAAAAGAATTTAAACCATCATTGGATAATATTAAAATATTTTTTATTTTTTTTAGAAAATATATATATGGAAGAGAAAAAGTTTTTGATCAAAGATAAATACATCCGGTTTTCCAAAAAACAATTATTTTAGATACTTAAGTACATAAAAAGGATAAAATTAAGGGAAAAATGTATTTTCATGAAATAAAAATATGATAAGAAAATATATGATTTTTTGGAGATATTTATCATAATATTTCATCATCATAAGCATAATCATAAGCAATCTTAATAAATGAAGCGATTGTAATATAAAACATTTACCACTTTAGTAATGTATGAATCATAAGCCCTATAAAAGAAATAAACTTAGATGGATATTTAAATACACACAATTTCCATAATAACCATTATAAAATAAATTCTAGGGCATAATATACACTACACAAAAGAAACAAGTGGTGAAGATGATATGTGTCCCATAAAAATAAATGTGTGACCAATACACCTATACCTTAAGTCTCAAATTTCTTCGTGTGCATTAGAACCTCATATATAATAAGTATTAGTCTATTATAAATAATTTAAAAAAACCTAATTATATATATCACACCATATAATATCTACTTATAACATTTTACCACCTGTTTGTTAACAATTCATTGTTATAATCACGTTTTGGGTAATAATTACCTCATTTTTCATTTGTGTTTTGGATTGGTAATTTTGGTCCTTTTACATTGATCATGTTTAAATCATATCAATAATGGTAAAAATGATATAAATATCCTATATATTAATTATTTATATTTTATATTAATCCATAAAATATATATATAAAAAATGATTTATACAGTTTAGGAAGACGGTTGGTCGTACGTACACATGAACATTGTTTCCATTTTCTTAACTGATAGAATGAAAGAAAAGTAAATATTATTTCACTTTCCATAATAGTTATTATGTCATATATGTAATTTATATTAATAAAATCTATCCTTGTTACCATCCATGTAAAAATAAAATGGAAAATGTTTCACATCACATCATGGAGGTGGTAGTCCACACTTATACATGAATGACTCTATCGTTTTACAACAGATAATAATGTGAGAATTTAGATGTGAAATTTTAATTAAATCAGTATAAATATTTCATTAATATTATATATAAACATTAAATTCCTTAATATCTCCATCTATAAGAGGTGGTGATATAAAGAAATTACATCGGTTTTTAAGGCGGTAGTCCTAGTACACACAATTGGTGATTTCATTTCCCATTTGATGGAAGAGGAGATAAATGTGGGTTATGATATTAAAATAATAAAATATAATTATATTTTAGATAATTATGTTATTATATCATCATATTTGGATATTATTTGAATTTTTGAGAATAAAAATAAAATAAAAATGCTCATTTCATAATGATACCACTTATTTGGAAAACCTCTTTAGGTTAGAAAACAATCCTTCTTAAGAGGATTTCGCTAATCAAAAAATTGGAATATAGGATTTTGGTAGGTTTTTAAGTAATTTATTTAAGTAGGTATTGGATGAAACAAATTTTTTTGGATGTTTTTATAGGAGAGTATAGGGGGTGCTCTTTTATAAGTTGGGGAAATAATACACATGTAATTTTAAAAAAGAGAAAGGCATACCCATGTTTTAAACATGAAATAAGGATCTAAAATAGATAATTATAAAATTTTAGATCATATAAGTTATAAAATATTATTTATACAAGTTTATATGTTATTATACCCCTTAACATTTTATTTTAATCCCTGATAAACGCATTTTAACTTAACCATGGTAATTATTTTTTACATTTTTTTACTATTAAGTTTGACAAAAAATTAATTTAAACTTATTATATAATATTAATTATAATGATTAAAAATATGGAATCCATTTTTAAAAATTCTATTCATATAATTTCCAAAATTTAATTTAAAATTAAATCCACATATGAGATGAAAAAGTGGTCTTGAAGGAGAAAATTTTTATAAGAATAAAAAGTTTCAATATCAAAATTCAATATGAAATTGATTCCTATGAAATAAATTGGATTAATAAATATATAATTGAACTAATTTTAATGTTAAAACCATATTTAAATAAAATAAATCTTTTAAATTCATTTATATAAAATTCTATTTTGAATAAAAGTATTTATTTTTTTTCTATTAATTTATAAAAACTTTAGAGAAAATTCTTAAGAGTTCATTCAAAGAACATTTTGATATTTATTTTGCAAAAATGAAGTTTATTTTTTTAAATAAATTTTTAAAAAGTGTAATGAATTAATTTTCTTACTTTTTCAAAAAAATAAATATATACATTTTTTGAGAAAATAGTATTTTCCAAACATATAAATATTTTACTAAAAACTATGTAACTGTTTATCAAAATTATTTCTTTATATAAACAAATTATAATTCATTTTTAATTTTTATATTCCTATTAATTTATAAAAGTTTAAAGGGTACTTTATAATGATCATGTAGAAATTATAATATTAATCATATGTTGTGGTTTGTTAAAACATAGTATTGCACGTAACGCAAGATTTCGAAGAAATTAAATTTATTCGGAAGAATATATTTCATAAAAACTAGGGTTGTTACATTATAATCCCCTTAAATTGTATTTATCCCTCAAAATTAATCTCTATAATAAAAATAAATGAGGATACTTCTTCCCCATCATATTCTCAGGTTCCCAGATATCTTTTTCAAATTAGGGGTTTCCCCACAAAACTTTGACAAGGTGAGTGGTCTTATTTTGTAGCACTTTCTCCATATGATAAAAAATCTCCACCAGTTATTCTTAATAGGATAGATGATGTTCTAGTTGTATGAAATTTGAGTTCAATACATGTGTAAGATTAGGTTTGTCCTTCCTTAGGAGAGATACATGGAACACATTGTGGATTTGAGGGAGGTTTAATGGAAGCATTTATTGATAAGCTACCGTCCCAATGTGATAATGAATTTAAACGGGGCTTTCATAACTAGGGATTATTTTTCCCTTCTTTATGAATATAATTAACTTATTTTGTGGATTTTTTTATAGAAACCTTGTTAGAAACTTCAAATTCTTGATAATTTATTCTCTTTACAACATAAATTTTCTACCAACTTTGTGATGACCTTATGTGTTTTTGAATGGATCTAACCTTACCTATCATTTATTCTACTAGTTTAGGTCCCAATATATCTCTTTATCCAACTTCATACAAAAACATTGTAGTTTTAAACATATTTCTATAGATCTATTTATAAGGATCCATCTGAATGCTCAAGTGAAATCTATTATTGTATATAAAATCAACAAGTGGAAGGTTTTGATCCCAATTATATTTGAAATCTAGAGAAAAATATCTCAACATATCCTATAGGGTTTTAATTTTTTTATTAGACTAAATATATTTATAAGGATGATATATAGTGCTGAAACATATACATCTCTATATCTAGGGACTAATGAATACTTTTCAAGAACATCGAGTTAAACCTTAGATTCAAATTACATATAATAGAATTGGTAATCCATGCAACCCTTCCACTTTCTTAATGTATATTTTAGAAAGAATATCCAAATAGAAACATTATTAGATAGTGATGAAGTGTTTCAATTTTGTGAGGTGATTGACTACACCACATATAACATTATTCCCTTTAGAAATTTTGGGGAGTGTGATAAATAAAATCCTTGGTGAATTTTTCCATTGTATTTCTCGTATGGGTAATGGTTTTAACATCACCTTAGTATTTTGTTTCTCTACCATAAATTTCTGAAATACCAAGCACTAAGATACAAACTCTATGATATATATCTATATTCCAACCCACCATAATTACTCTTTCAAATCTCTATACATCTTTCCAATTCTAGGATGAACTGAGAATAAAGAACTATGAGCCTCTTCTAAAAAATCCTTCTTCAAATCTGATATGGATGGAACACATATATGGTTCCTAAACCTTATCATTCCATCACAATCAAGGTTAAACTCGGGAACATTTATCACCTTTTTTTGTTGCTCTATATCATCCTTTTTTGTCTCTTTTATCATAACATGTATATATGGTTGAACAATTATTTTATAAAGATATTGTTTCTCCAATTCCTTTAAGATTTAAATATCCATCCTTTGAAAATTTATAAATATTAGATCTTTTGGGATCCTCATTATGGATTATCTAGCATGATTATTTTGACTCAAAGCATCATTCACCTTGTTCTATTTGACAAGATGATAATGTATTGAGTATTCATAATTTTTAACCATATACAACCAAATTCTATGGTTCATGTTCAACTTTTTATATGTGAATATATAATTTAAACTCTAATGACTAGTATATATATCACACCTTTCTCTATAAAGATAATTCTTTTATATCTTTAGTGAAACAATTACCATTGATAACTCTAAATCATGAGTTGGGTACTTTTCTCATTAACCTTCAATTTTCATGAGGCATAATCTATCACTATGTCATTCATCATAAGTATACATCCCAATCCCTTATTTTATCCAATATTATATATTAATAATCCTTCTCAACTATAGGGTAATGTAATCATAGGTTCAATAACTAATCTTCTATTTAGTCCCTTGAAATTTTTCTCATATTTATCTATCTAGAGGAAATTTTATCCCTTCTAAGTTAATATAGTGATTGGATTAGATAGCTGTGATAAATTATTCAAAAACTATTTAAAATATCTATCCAAACATAGAAAACTATATATCTGAATGACAATGGTTTTTCTAGGCCAATGTTCAATAGCCTCCATATTTTATGGTGTTTTGTCCTCAACAAATACATGGGGTTTGAATATAATTTTTTGGTGGTGGTGGAATGAAATTTAATATAAGAAACATATTTCCAAATGTTTTTGTGTGGTTTCCAATAGATTTTATTCATTGAGATGGAAACACCCAAAAAATCCCTTACTTAAGATATTTCATGAACTATCTTTCCAAATACATATGGTCATTAGGAAATGGATCCAATAAATCTTAGGGATTCACATTAGTCGATAGGATGGGGGTCGGGATCATCACACCTTTTTGAGGAAAATTAGTAGTTAATTCAAGAATCTCTTATAGAATTAAGATGTATTCGTGAATCCTTTATTAAATACCAAATATAACACACGTCTCCCTTAAGTTAATAATAAATTTTTAACTTTTATTGGCTTTATAATCATCTATATATATCCATAATTATTTATCTATGGAGAAATATATATGTATCCAAGGTTCTCTATTAATGATACCCTTTTTTGTATTGATTAGTGATTATTATGTCATTTATTATCATGCTGCTAGTTTTAATCCATACAGTGGGGCACTCTGGAGTTTATAATCATCTAGGAAGATGAGATTTGTTTTGATGTCAGGATTGGTACCATAATATGGGATTCCTAAGTGTCCTTGTAAATGGAATCAGAACCCACATAGTTCAATTCCACTTATTTGGACACATCATACCTTTTAAGTTCATGTGGCAAGGATCAAAACATGTTGTTTAACACCACCCAATGAGGAATTTTTTGGAAAAAAGTGCCTAGTCAAGGATGGTGTGAGACTTATGCTAATGTAGGCCAGGAGACTTGGAAGGGATTCATCCTCCTAGATTATATATGACCCTATTGAAAATATATCCTAGAGAATATTAGGATAATTTTTTGGTGCTAGGTGTGGACCTTTGGGAGGATTCCTAAATACCCCAATTGGACGGGAATCAAATCCTATGTAGTTTCAAATGGTTGGGGCATACAACTATGGAGGAGGCCCAAGGGGAGACTATAGGAAGATCTAGAAAAGTATTCCTCTATAAAGAATTATATTTAATCATGTGTATATCCTAATAATCATTAACCTCTAATCCCATGTGAGTAATTATCGGTGTGAGAAACATGAGAAAGTGAAAGATCTAGAAAACCACACTATATCTTTCACCTGTTTGTGGATGAGATTGAGTCTATAGAAGAGATGAGGCTTAGATGTGCACATTATCACTCTTTTTTAGATATCATAAGAAATACTAGGGAATAATCTAAGATGGATTCCCTGGGGTGAAATTTACTCCTAAAAAACTGGTAGAAAAGGTTAGAGTATTGGTGGGGGAGTTTGGGAGAGAGAAAGGGCTTTCATGTGCCCATCTCCCCTATTGTTTTCAAGCCCTTGGGTCTGGACTTATTCACCCATATGGATATGATCTGACCCTCTTCATATTTCAGTCCACATATTTAGCTTCCCATCCTAAAGAACCTAATCTCACCATACCTAAGGCAAGGACCCCCATTACCATAGGAATGTATGATTGGAAACATTTTGAGGATCTGCCTTATTAATTAGGTTAAAAATATGACCTTATTTTCCATGAGAATGTGTGATTGAGAGGATATGATTATGTTCCCTATGTTCTAATCATACATATCTAAAGGCTTCACTGGATGAAATTTTGATGTAGTTTGTGAAGGGGCCCTTGTGCGTCCTAGTTCTTCATGGGTGATGTTGATAGAGAGAGTTATTTGATACATTGTGGAGGGGACAAGGTAAGGTTGAACACTATTCAAAAGAAGGGTATAAAAACTGGAAGGTTCCATCTCACGTACTATATGCTATATGGGATAGAGGTCAACAAAGACTCCATATCATATACTATTTTCTCTAAGGGATGGTGGTTCACAAAGGTTGTAGACCACAAAGGGTTAACTACATGAATGAGTTATTATGAGTGAGGCCACCCTTTTTGGGTGGTTAGGTGAATTACCATCATTAATTTATAATACATGGTAAGTGATTACCTAATTATATTTCTTTCTCATGATTTTTTATCTCTATCCTCTCATCCGTCCCTGTATGGGGATTTTATAGGGGTATGAATGTATCCATATTCTTGGGATGGCCAGTAATCTTTATAGTGATAGAAATCTCCACCCAAAGGGAATTGTTGTTTATGAGAAACTTGAATATATTATTCTCCATAAAAATTAAAAGGTTGATTGTGGGGGGCCTAAAGATGACATCTTACCCAAAAAAATGAAAAGGTCATTTTTAGGGGGTAATAGAGAGTGAAAACCCACATAACAGTCATGATAAATGGAAAAGAGTATTTTTTTAGCTCCAAATCATTTAATCATTTAATATTTATGAAATGGTTCACTTGATTTATTTTAGACTCTCAAAATTCATAAAATCCTTCAAATATTCCATGATATCATTTCCGAACCAAAAAATGCCCCTTATCAGAATGGGGTTTGATCAACCCAAAGAGGAGTCGATATTGTAGAAGATATTAGTCCGATTGAATGCTTTTCGGGGTGCATTTCAACCTAGAGGAGGGCCCACAAATATAATAAGTTTTCAGTTAACTTGAATATTTTTTTACCTAGTGAATAGGTGATTTGGAACATATTCCAAGCATGATGCTTCTGAATTTCCTTTCATAGCAGTTTCCTTTGTAGAAAAACTTTCTACATACTGTAGGATGACCACCCTTAAACTAGTATTTTCACGAATTATCCATCTTCCTTTGAAATCCATTTGTTCCCACATGGAAATTTAGTTTTCTATGTGGTGGATTAAGTGCACCGTGGCCCCTATATCATTTTATGGAGTTCATGAGACATTATTATATAGGATATTTATGCTTTTTGGAACTTGTTTGTATCAAAAACTTACTTTTTTAGTTTTTCAAAAGACAAAAATGTATCATACACAAGATGATTTTTTCACTAATGAAAGGAGGATCTCCATGGTTTAAATAATTGAAAAAAATATAAATTATATATTGTCCCACATCATTACTTTTAGTTGGACTCTTGGGTGATGACCTTCAAGAGTATCCTATCTCAAATATGATGCCTCTTTATAGATTTGGGTTTCTATCATGCCTGAATGGCCCAAAGGCCTTCATTTTTATTGATTTTTTTGACAACCCCCCTTTCAAGGGATGAGGGGTAACCCTTACAAGGCTTGTAGGCTCAGAGATTACATGGCCTGTAGGTTTAGGATATTACATGAACTGAAGGTATTATAGAATTTAACCAGACTATCTACAAGGAACTGCCCCTCCCCAGCATCTGCATCTTCATCGTAGCTCTCCACCTTTTCATGACCGTCTGTCAAGGCTTCCCGTGCAAGCACAAGCTGGTACCGATGGAATAGCAATACCCTCTTATTCTGACAATCCATTTGGCTATCTTCTCTGGTGATTACACCTATTCTGAATCCTCTTCTAGGGTTTCTCCTTTTTTGTAGTGTGTCTGGGGCCTACATTCATGTGTCCCGAAGGCCTTGGGGTTGCCGTAAGGCCTTAATGTGGTCCGAAGGCCTTGAGAATCAACTGGCCTGAAGGCCTTGGGTGGCCCGAAAGCCTTGCAGGACCTGAGGACCAAACCGGTGGCCCGGAGGCCCAGATGGATGAATAGTTCCGGATGCTACAGTACCAAACAATGCATACTACAATGTATGATACAATGCCTTCTGTAGTACTACTACAGTACTTCTATAGTACCCGGAAATATGCCTCCACCCAGATTTGATCTCGCGTCTCTTGGATGCACCTAGCGAGTCCTCACCAACTAGGCTGAGGCTCTGGTGCTGGTTTGCTATCAGATGTCCCTATCCTAACACAGTATTGGGGAAATGGACCATTTCCCTAGATAATCAAGTGTAGTAACACACCTCGGGTTAATATCTCACCGAAGGGGTGTTTTATTTAGGAGACCTACTTCAAGGGGTTTGTTTTCGGTTACTCCTCCTTTTCATTGCAGGAAATTGCATGAGCACCAAAATTATAATTACATTTTTATCACACCATTTTATGGAAATCCATATTCAAGAATAAATTAGGGCGTTCATAGAAATGAGATCTTTTCCCCATGAGTTCATTTGGTCTAGACTAGGGATGACCTTTCTGGTTTTGTCAATGTTGTGAGGAGTTCAAGGCCGAGTTGAAGGTCATGGGATTATATGAGTCTGTTTTTGGAATCAAGGACCTTTTCACATTGGAATCAATCCATTATTCCTCATCTTACCAGTTTATTAAGCCTAGATACTAATAAATTCCACTTAGTGAGTGGGGAAGTTGGTATCAGCCTATGGGATTTTCAGACGATCTTAGGGGAGCCAATTATGGGGGACATACATGAAGAATTCATGCCTCCCTCCTCAGTTTGGGATAACAATGAGAGGACCCTCTTATTATAAAGAAAAATTTTCAAAAATAAAAGGATATTATGAATTTAGAACATCATCCAAAGCTAGATGTTACCTTATCTAATTGGATTCAAGCTTCTGTTACACCAAGCAGTTGTGAAATCTATTCAAGAAGGATAAGAAATTTTCCAACCCTTAACACTAAGAGACCTATTTGTGATTACTGGTCAATGCTTGAGGAGGGTCAATTAAATCAATAGGGATGGTAATTTTTCCTCTATGTTGACCTATTGGTTTAATTAGATGAATGTCATACCATTTTTCTAAGTGGTTGGTAACTCCTAATGAGCGAATCTGGCACCGAAGGTAGAGTTATGACCTTTGTGACGGTATCATAGTTGTCCATTGGGTGGTGCATTAATATTTTAGCCCTGATACAATAATGGATATATCATTTGATGGGATATATAAGTAGGGGATTCACATTACCAACTTGTGGGCCCATTTCATGTTCTTTGGGGAGGAAAGGTGCCCACATAGGAGGATATAAATTCATCAATGACCAACTAATCCCATATTCTCAATTTCCACCTTACTTATAATGTATAATTTGGGTGAACCCATTAGCCTTGGGGGAACATGATGTAATGGACTAGCTCAACCATCATGGGAACTTTTTTAGGCTCTTTACTCCTCCCCTACTGGTACATTGGTGAATGAATCATATGGAAATCATGAAAAGCACGAGTATCTCATCTCATTGAGAGAGGGTGTCTTGGTTACTAGAATTGATATAAAATTTATATTTGATGGGTATTCACGCTATAGGTTTGGGAATAAATTCCACTGTGTTTAGAAGAGGTGTGTCTCATCCATCAATAGTGCATGTAAGAAAAATAATTTGATTATTTATTAGAAAATATGGATGATTTTTACTCTGTAAGATACACATTGTCTAATTGAGCTCCCACCTTCTGACATTAAGCATGGTCATGACAGATCTTATGTAGAATCTTGGATTTGATCAAACCCGAATGGTCAACTAGTGAAACTAGTCCCTATTATTATAGGTCCACTCATGTCTGAATATTGAGTGGAGGGAAGATTATACAAATAAGTTTTCTAGGCCTAAGAAGGTTCCAATAAAGTCTCTTGTTTCTAGGATTCTCAAGAAGATGCTAAAAATTTGGGGTTTGATCTTCCAAACCACTAGATTTTCTCTTTAGTCTGAATTTTATGAAGAAAAACTATTTTCACACTCTATGGTTACCTATATGATGGCCTAGAGATAGTGGGATTCTTGGAGAAACTCCATTCCCATCATGGGAATATGGCTCTTTCTCCAGGGGAAAGAAGTTCCTTCGAGAAGTTATGAATATATATTAGCACCTGAAAATATTTCATATACTGACGATCTTGAGATAGTGAAAGCTTTATATTTAAGACCCACTTCAATCCATGGTCAAAAACTCTATTCAAGGAGAGTAATCAAAATATTGAGGCATTGTTCAAGTGAAAATGAGGAATTAGATAGTATCCATGCTGTCGAGGAGGCTGATAAGGAAAACTCACCTATTGCAACTAGGCTTCGAGTTATTCCTCTTTCTTTTCTATTGGGTCCTCATAAGAACATAGAACTAAGGGTTTATATAGAACCTAATATATTGAGGAAGAAGGTTCAACAAATTGATCCCAACCCATATCCAATGCTGGCTTCTTTAGCTTTATTCATTCCTATTACTGCATCTTTCCCAAAGTCTTAGAGAGAGTGATATGATTGGAGGAAGAATGTATCCACCGAAGATGTATGGGGGGCGCTTCAGGATGAGGAAATTGATCTTCCTAGATTTGGCTTCATCAATACTCTAGAGAAATTTTATTTCAAATTGAACCCTGATGAGGTTGGTTCATACCTTGAAGATATAGACACTTTGAATTATTCCTTCAAAGGTAAAATTATTTTCTCAGATTGAGTGTGAGATATAGTCAAAAAAATGGAAAAAGAGGTTGATTCTGTTAAAGAGGTAATACGATTCTTTATATCAATTATTATTTAAATTATTTCAATGATCATGAATCCTCACTTATTATATTTTTAAGAGTTCATAGGGAATCCGTCACCTCTTCCTTCCTCGGAATATACTGAAGGGGGAACTGTTGTTGAGATGGACATTCCATTGGGTTAGGGGATTATTGAATAAGGTCATTCTGGGGAAGTTGATCAAATACATATAGTTCATTCAAATTTTATAGAATAATTTACACCCCTTACACTACCCATTCTTCTCCCTACAATAATATAAACATGTGAAATCATGAAGAATCTCCATGTAAGGAAGATGAGGATATGCATTCAATTAAATAAAATAGGTGGTAATTGGATATCCTAAACTAACTCTCATGTTTTTTGTTTCCATGTGCTGTTGAATTAACTTTCACAATGTTTGGCATCAATCCCTTAAGTCATGAGGTTCCAACTATTTGAGATCCTATGTCCCCTTTTCCTATATAACCAGATGGATTAGAAATGATGATTCCAAGGTAGTATGAACTAAATGAAAATCTGGGATTTATAGGTGTCATTTATAGAGTTGAGGGTTCAAGAAAATTTTTTTTTCATGATATAATGGACTCCAACTCACCATGAGAGCATCTTGAGTGAGATAATGCTCTATCATTGGAGTCGAATGAACTCCTTCCCCTAGATAGTGCAACCGTGGGGGAAATTATGATCCCGGTCCCGAGATGGTTAGTTCTAATTACCACCAAGGATCCATTAATCCCCATACCTAAAGGATTGATTTCCATGAGTGACCTCTTGGAAGTTACTAGAATTTATTAACTAGAACATTTCACTCATATTTCCTTGGGGGATGTCAGTTATTCATGAATTTTGAAATTTCACTATGCATTTCTTGATAGTGGTTTATGATTAAACTATGGTTATATTTTGAATTCAACCATCTATCTAAAAGTTCACGACCTACAATGTTTTTCAATGAGGATATAACAATTTAAAAGGTTGTTGTTGCGACTAGTGAAGGTGAGCATCACTACATTATGAACATTTCATCTTAATCTTTTTCTAATATTGGTTATCATGAATATTAAATTTAGGAGAATCGACACAAGTATATAAAATTAATTACATTCCCAACCCTAGTATACTAATTCCATTAAGAATTAAACCACCATAGATATTTCCTAACCTGAAAGTTTTAAGGATGGACCTCATTTATTTGACGAGGTTCTAGACTATGTTCTTCCCTCAAAAAGTGACTTTGAAATGGACCAGGAATCTCTCAGAAATCTATGGATCACCCAAATTGAGGGATATATAGATGTTAATTCCTCAAAACCCCTATCATATTTTCTAAGAAAATTTCATCATCTACACCTCATGTTTTACTCCCTTGGGTATGTGTGGGTTGATTACATTGTTTTACATGCTAAGGTAAAGGATGTGGTTGTGGCTTGATAGAGGAACACCATGATTTGATCCCAAATTTCTATTTCATAGACTACAACATACTTTATCATGACCATAAAAATCCTACTTAATGAGGCTTCTAAATAATTTGGAGTGGATGTGAAGCAAACAAACCAAATTAAAGATCAAATATCCTTAATATAATAATTTCAAAAAGTGTCAGATATATTTTTACAATAATTGAATCATATTTGTAAAAAATTACCTAGTTTTGATATAATTATTAAAGAGGATAATTGAATAGTCTAAGAATAATATCGAGATGGTCAGGTTACCACTATGAAGGAAGAGGTATTACAGGTCAACATAGAAATAGAGATTGTGACATTTTATGGACTATGAAGAGATGTCAAAGACTCTGATCAAACACTGAAATAACTCTAGAAATCAGAAATCAAATCTTTTTATAACATTTATTTAAATTTTTGGAGAGACCATGAGTTGTAGATACTCCTCTATATCCTTAAAATACGAAATGAAAAGTGATTTGTTTTCAATCACATTTCTCTTTGTTCCAGCTTTCTTTTACAATTTTAACAGAATTGACGATGTTGTCTTTCTTGTCATAATTTTGAAGTATTAGTATGTTTAATTTGATAATATGGGAATAGTAAAATGATTAAAATTTTTCTTATATTATATGAACTGGATATTTGAGACTTGAATTTTTTCTAGGTCACACTCTATGGATTTTAAACCTGATCAGTGTTACATCACTTTTCATTGGTAGTTTAGAGTCTTGCAAGTTCGACCAATGAAATTAATGTTTTAGGTCGAAAAAATTTGACCAATAGTTGTGAGTGTAATAATCACAAATGAGGCATGTGGACCACGAATATAAAACTCACTATATAGATATGACTCATGTGAATGGAGGGAGTCATTTTATTCATAGCATTTGTCAATAAACCAAAGTAAATGTTTCAAAATATTATGTGAAGTCCGAACTTATACTAATTAAATGGGGTATTAATATAATATAATATAGATGTTTTGTGTTATAAATACCTCTACATGAATTGAGATATCATATAGGGATGAAATATTCCATAATAAATGGGCCACCCGAGCAGTTTTCAGTCATGTTAGGTAGACTTAAACCTCTCATTTTACGGTCAGGATGTGGGGGATAAGTTTCTTGTGCTTGAATAAAAAGAATAGAACTAAATTTTTCTAATCAAAGTGACTCTCCATGCCCACAATGCTCACATGAGTCATGATCAGTGTGAGAAATAGTAAGAAACTTAGGAAATCATTTAAATCCACATAGGAGTTCACAATAGGGAACATGTAGTGGTATGTTATCCTTAATCAGATTTCATGGAGGGACATGATTAAAGTAAATGGAAACTCATGGTTATGCCTAATATCCGTGATCAACTAATTCTTAAGAAAGGATGAAACCCCCTATATAGATTGATTTCTATCATATTGGAAGGGAATTTTCATATTTCATCCTGGTATGGGATTGTAATAATGTGAGTCTCCAAATCATATACCCAAGATAATAGACCTAAGTTTCATTAGAAATAGATTATTTAACCAAAATTTTAATATGTAGATAAGGATAATATACCAGGTACCTTTTCATGGATATATCTCTCAAGTAGATAATGGGTCATATAAAATTGATAGTGTGTCACACAGTTTAATTTAATGATACAAGAACTCAAATTTTATATAGTTTAGGGTTATCCGATGAGTACCTTAGCTCATAGTTTAATGTTGTATAGATTGGATGAGGGCCATATAGGTTAATATAATTGTGTTAAGGATTTATTATAAACATTTTAACATCATGTTATGAGGATGTATGATTGTTGTAGTTTAAGGGGACATGCATTTGACCAAGGTTATGAAAATGATTAACCACAGGGGCCTACCAGGATAAATATATCCCAACATATTTCATGTGTCTATATGGAAATTGTAATCCATGACCCTAGAGACTTCTCAGATAAATGGAATTGATATTGGAAAAGAATTCCAAGAATTTCTATGAAACATGTTCAAAAATCAGATTCAGTTACCACATTTTTAGAGCTTACAAAGATATAAGGAACTCCTCATGAAGATGAAGGAACCTCTCGCATATGGGATATTTTTGGGAACACATTATATAGATCTAATTTGATGGGTATTGTACATATTCCAAACAAAGGTTTCCTTTAAGGATAATAAATCCTATCATTGATAGAAAAAATTGAAATATTTCAAGGATTCATGTTCTACAGGATGATGGGTATTATGTATAGAGGGTATATTATCAAGTATAAAGGAAATGTTTGGACTAGAATTGGTAAAAATGTCTAGCTCACTACATGTATCTAGCACATATATAAGAGGGAGAATTTCCTTTGTTTTACATCTGGACCCATGATAGAGGTTCGAGTATTACTATGTATCCTGTCAAAGTGGGCATCAATCCATACATAGTTCTTGAAGGTTGGTGGTATTCTAGGATACCAACACTGATATTGGGGACCTCTCAGGTGAGGAACAATGTTTTATGTAATTTTATATCATAAAATAGGGACATAAACCATGAAGTTCTATATCATGTGGAAAATGCGTTAGGCTATATATTTTAAAGAAATATATCTTGTACTATGGGTTACGCACTTTCATATTCACGTGTCTTGAAACTCCTTTAATAGTCGTATCAGAGCATGATGTAATGAAACATAGAAACATTCTTGATCCCTTTAAACATAGGAAAATTAATAGATTGAACCATGTCTTCAAATGTTTGGATCAGGATGAGAGATTTGTGGGGCCAGGATATCCATTACCACAATCAGTTTGCGAAAATCACATAGGGTTTAGGTGGGCATCTCCTTCTTGGACCAAAATGTAAACTAGGGAATATTTCCTAATCTTAGTGAAAAACAATGATATTCACCATCACTAACTATTAGGGTCCCTTTATATCAATCAAACCTTACTACTAAAATTTTGACATGAAATAGAACCAAGATGATTAATCGACTCAAGAAACTTTGATCATTCATCCATAACAAGTGGTGAAGTAGGTTGGGTGGATGAAGGGGTGTTTAAAAGGTTTTTGGAAAATTATATGGTAATAACATTAAGATCTAAAACACACTATATTGGTAGTAGGAATAAACTATTACTGAATGGAAGGTTTATTTAAAACTCACAAATAGTGGAACTATAACTCAATATATGTCGGGTCATTATGATTATTGGTTGAAATTATTTGAGAGTAACCTATTCAAATGGATTATGGTCATACGAGATTGATTATGACTCCCACAGTTTAAGGGTCATGTGGCTAGGAATAAATGTTGTGCAGTTTAATGTCATATGATGAGGATAAATAATCCCTATGATTTAGCGTCACATAGCTTTAGCCATTGGTGAGGGTGAGATATATATTTCTAGCCACTCATAACAAACCTGGCATGAAAAAGGCCCTTAAGGGATGAATGATAGAGAAGAAATTCTCACTTATAAGGAAAAACATATGGTTGGGCCTGGGATTGAAGTTTCAGGAATAACTACGTATCTCATGAAATTGGAATCAAGACACACATAGTTCTTAAGATAGTTCCCCACATTAATCAGGTTTTGATGTGGGGAAAGGGGTGTTTTTTGAACAAGATTATGAATGGGTACAAAACCACTGCTAGATTTCCGCAAGAAATTTTTTATAATACATGAGAGAGTTAGGTATTTTCTGGATGGTTGGGCCTAGTTTGGAGAGTCTAGGCATCAATACATATCTCTTTTAAGTGAGAATCAAGACGAAAATAGTTTTATAGTTTTCTTATAATGTAATATCTTATCTCTAAGATGATTCAATGAAACCGTGACGTGGATAGGGTCAAGAAATATTGTATTTCACAACAATATTCAAAGAGATATTTTACCCCCATTAGGTTGTGATGTTCATACCATATTCATTAACCATGTAAGAAGGTCCAATAAAATATTCCTAAAACCATGGAGTCATGATTCGTGTGGGAAATAGGGAATGAAAAGGGTTCCTTCATTTCATGGAAATAGATATAAGAAAATAGATAAGATGAAAGAAAATCACATACTGGTTTGGAATTTGTGGCTTGGTCTAGGTTAAATAATCTAAGAATCACTACATATCATATATAAATATGAATCAATCCACACATAGTTATTGTATGAAATATTCCCTGTGCAAGTCTAACCCATACACTAGGAGTGGGGACACATTTTTTTAACATGGATGGACACAATATTTTGGATCTAGGTGTAACTATATATCCTATATGGATAAGAATCAATCCATACGTAGTTATGAAGGATAATAGATTGGTGAAATAGTGAGGTACTGACACCATGAATGAGAGCCTATCAATTGAGGACTAAAGTGTTATTTAGTTTTATATCTTGAAATAGGGATGCAGACCGTGAAATTTTATATCATGCAACAAGGATTCTAGGCTCTTTAGTTTAAATTATTACTTCTCAGACTATGGTTTCTTAACGTTTTAGGCCATACAGCTAGGACTGTGGGTTGTGCCTTTTATGGTCTTGCATCCATGACCAAATTTCAAGGGATTTATCAATTTATGGAAAGGAATAAAGGAATATTATATTTATAGGTTATACTATTAATACAATAAATATGAAAAAATGAGAGATATAGGTCTTACTAGTCCAGGGATGTTACGACACACTTCATATTTGAAGATGGAAAGAGTAAACCAAGATCTTGTGGGTTCTCGAATTAGGATAAGTGATGTGGGACAAGTATAAAATGATTTATCACAAACTATGATCCAAAAGCGGCTTCCAAAATTATTTTTTCATGTCTTAAAGAGATAAAATAGTTTTCTCCTAGGGAAGAAGGTGGCTCTAGTTGATAGACCTTTTGAGTGAGACTTATGCCAAGCTAGATTGGGGTGTATCAATGCATATTCAAACAATATAGTCTTATGAAATCATAAATTCTATTATTGATGGATGAGGAAAGATTATATATATCTGGATTTTCTAGTAAAAAGAGTATTATTCATGGAAGGGATGTTTCCCATCATAAGTATTTATACCGACATTGGTTGTGGAGTGTGAAATTCAGGTGACACCCTGAGTTTTTATGAATTATTATTTTTGAATAAATTAAAATTATTTGATTGATTTACTTTCAGGATATTTCATGTTATTATTTCAATACACCCAACACTATGTTTTTCTAGTGTTACACACAATAACAAGTCCTTTGACAGCTTGTGTTACATATAAGATCAAGTCTTACCGAACTACATTATATTGTTAATAATATTATCAAAATATTACTATAGATATAACGTAGCCATTGGAATGGAAGTAATGAATAATATTAGTTAAATTATAAAAACATGGTTTAAAAATATATATAAAAAAATTATTTGGTTTCCAATTAATTAGAAATAAGAGTAAGAACTATTTGAAAGTAAAGAAATTTTTTTTCTAAAAAACTATTTTTTATGCATAATTTTTTATATCAATAAATTAAACGTATCAATTTTGATGAATGATTTTAATGAAATGAATATATTATATATTCAATAAACTACTTAAAATACATTATATATGTTTTCAATATAAGATATAATAAAAATCTAATTTTAGGCATAAAAATATATATGTTTTTAAAGGGAGTTTTACCACCTTTTAACAGTGCAATTATTTAAAAAAAATTACACTTGAATAAATTTTATTTTAAAAAATAAAATTCATTTACGAAATCATAATGTTAAAATTATTAAAAGTGTATTTTTTGTATTTTTTTTGAGAAGTATCAATTTTTAATGGAAAGTGAAAATATATAATTTTATTAGAAAACTCAATTTTCATTTAAATAATTTATAATGTTAAATTATATTATTATTTTTTAGTATAAAATTAGTTAATTATTAAATCTATTAATACAATTTAGTTCATTAGAATCAATTTCACATTGAAATTGGATATAAAAACATTTCAAACCATTGCACCTTTTCACTTTAAAAAACATGTTGTCTCATCATGTGTGCAAGATTAATTCTAAATTAATTTATGCCACTTATGTGATTGGAATTTGGAAAAATGGATTCCATATTTGGAATAATATTAATTTATAATTTATATGAATTTCAACTTATTTTTTTCAGAATTATTTGTGAAAGTTATTAAAATTAATTACAGAGATTAAGCTAAAAACGAGTTTACGTAGTAGTTAAACAAAAAACATAAGGGATAAAATGAGCTAGAAACATATAAAAAACTTATTGGATGGAAATATTTCTAAAATATCCCATATTTTATTTAATTTAGTTTGTTATAGGAGAAAAATTATGCAAGGTAGACCTCCCAATAGTGTTTACCTTCTCGGTATTTATAAGAATGCCACTCCTCCTCCACTATAAAGGGAACTCACCCTCTCACTTATTCAAAAATATAAAAACATTTTACTCATCCAAAACCTACCCAAATAAAATAAAAACATCCATCACATAATTCTATAATAATTAATTTATGAATAAATCCAGCCAAGGAATTCCTTTAATGCAAACCCAAAGAAGATACCCATAGAAGAGGTTACATTCATCAACATACATTTTTTTTAAATTTCTTCTTCAAAAAACCTAAAATTATTTTTATATTATGATTGCATAATAAACATAGTATATTAAATATACTAATATTTTTTTATTTTAACATTATAACCTTCAAATTCACACACTTCAGTCAAATTCAATACACAATCAATGTTCATGTGTACGACAAACAACCGCCCTACGAACTGATGCCATTTATTCTTACATTACTGTCTCTTAAGGTTGGGAATAATGATGGAATTGATTTTTATATATGATATATTTTGTATTTTTTTTATTTATTATTTAATTATTATATAATAGATACCTTCATGATTTCCATTTTGTGAAATTACGATAAAATCGTTCCTGTGTACGGCGGACTACCGCCTCACACAGTCATGTGATTCATTCATGATTTACATGGATAATATTAAAAAAAATTAATATAAATAAGTGATATATATGAAATAATAATTTTAATATAATGATAATATATATATCATATATTTTTATTTCTTTCTTTCAATACGATAAGAAAATTGAAACATCATTCATGCATACATATGACCTACCATCTTCCTGAATGGGTTGTTTCATTTCCTATTTTAATATTTTTTATAATTTTATAAATATATATATAATAATTATATATGATATTTTATCATGTTTTGAATTATTAAAATTAGTAAATAAAGATTAAATTATGAGGAAAAAAATAACAAGTCAAAACATCTATGAAAAACAAAGTGGTTATTACTCAAAATGTATCTTCAACATGAAATTATTAATAAAAAGGTAATATAAAGTCATAATTAAATCATATATGGTATTATATAAATTAACATGGTTCTGTGAAAGATTTATAATAAACTTATATTTATTATACAGTAGGTTTGAACAAGTATGATAAGAGTCAAGACTTATGTTGAGGGGATTTATAGTCTCACTTTTATTTCTACAAGACTTATCCAATATTCACCAGTAATTTCTTTGGTGTGGTATATATAATGACCCGTTACATTTTATATTATGAATTTTATATATTTATTGATTTTAAAAGTTTCGAATGATTTCATTATTTCACTAATATCTTGATTCAAAAGTTACTCAAGAAGTAAGGGATTTTCATCTCAATTTTTACTTTTATGAAACACATGCTATATTCACCACCTCTTTCTTCTATGTAGTGTATATACTGACCATGAATAAACATTATGATTATTATAATTAAAAATTTTGTTATTTATATAACCATTTTAGTATCTCTCTTTCATGGGGTTTGGGTCTCAAAGTTATCAAAGCAGTAATGGATTTTTTTCTCAACTTTTATTCATTAAGACATGTCTTATGATATGCACCTATATTATTTTATGTAGTGAATATACTACCCCTCTGATATTTTATGTAATGTATATCTATATTTTCATAATATTTTTTGATTCATGTAATTTTATTCTTTAATTTGGATTATGATTCAATGTTATAAAAGTGGTAAGAGTATATTTCTACAATCTCATCATATATGGGGGTTATTTATGATTATGATTCTATTGAGGAAATATTATGATAAATCTCTCATGAATTGTCATAAATTTTATTATACTCTGGTTATTCATTATATATTCATCTAATGGTTCCATTTTTTCAATATTTGGTACATAAGATAACTGATAAAGTGTTTTTATGAAAATTTTATCTTATTTATCTCATCAATCGCATATATATGTTACTCGAAAACCATGTTTTCAAAAATGTTTTCAATTTTTTATAAATGAGATTTTAATCTCAATTCGGAGGAAAATGATATTTAATTTTTTATATGTTTTAATGTATTTAAAATGTATTTCAAAGATTATTTTATATGTTTTCAAGTTTATTTTCAAAGAAAAAGGTTTTCAGAATGTTTTATGTTTTAATGAGAATTTTCAAATAATAAAATATATTTTCCTTAAGAAATGTTTTTAATGATTTTAAAATCTTACTTTATAATTTTTGAAAGTGGTTTTCAAATAAAATTATTTTGACCATGATTTATGTTTTAAAAATTTATTTTCTATGAAAGGTTATTTTTCTTATGAAATTCTCCAAGTGATCTTTCAAAGTCCTTCTCCATATAAGATGCCATTATTTTGTATAGTTTATTTTTACTATGGATAAGATCCATGTAAACCATTATTATTCTTTTTTTGGATTATTCTTTTGAAAACATGTTTTTTATAAAACCTATTTCTCTTCCAAGGGTTATAACATGATTAAACCTACTTCCTTTCATTGGTTATGCAACAATGAAATGATTATTAAAACAGTCTATTTTATACATATTTTGATATTTTGTAATGTTTGTAATACCAAATTTTATTTCATGGGATATGATATTATAAATGTTTTTTTGGTATTGTAGCATGCATAAATATCGATTTAATTATTCGATGGGTGGGACCTATATCACCCTCCAATACATTGGGTAAATATTTTTATATATCATGAGATATACATGTCTATAATGATGAGTGAACTTGATTTAGTAATATATTGATGGAATGAGAAGTGAACCTAGTTTAATAATAGAGGGGTGGAAGAAGAAGTTAACCTGGTTTAGTAATACAGGGTTAGGATGGGGAGTGAACCCGATTCAAAAAAGGCTGTTTTCCATTATGATTGTCTTGAAAGTGAGACTTGAATAATATGGAAATTATTTTTATATGATTATGTATATTCCAAAAGATCTATGCCTTATTATAATGTTAATATTTCATGGCTTATGATATTTATTCCCTTTTTATTCATATCTTATGATCTGCCCATTTTTATGACATGACCATTATATATGATCTTTGATATGCTGGGTATGATCTTAAAATTTTTTGTTCATGTTATCATACCCTTATGTTAATGTTATGTCTTCTTATCTTCATTGTTTACCATTATTAAGAATCTATGATAAAACTTTCTTAGGTTTCTTTTCCCCAAGTTATAAATAATGGTTTTTTGTAGGATTACTAAAGGGGAATATCTTTATAGGAGATATTGAAGATCATTCACCAAAATAGAAGAATGTGTTAAAATATCCCAAAGGAACTGAACTATTATGGATCTCTGGAATGTGTTTTTGTGATATAATTAATATTCATCTAAAAATATGAAATATCTATTTATGAAAAGCCTTGGTTCGCTAAATTTGATATCAAATGAAATTTTTAGTTAAAATATGGAAATAAAGATGAAAAAAATTAATGATATCCTTAGGCATATTTCTAAGGATATTCCTAGGGATGTCTCTAACGATAAGTATAAGGATGAATTAATGTATATGAAAATGTCATAGGATTTTTGGTGAAGGATTGAGAGATTGGTTTCAAAGGAATTACATTACTAAATGGATACTACAGGTGGATGTAGCTATGAAAAAAATGTATATAGCGGTAACAACCTTGAAAAAACTATATTGAGATAGACTCAATCAGGAATTAGTGTGCCACAATGGGCCTTATTACACACCTGGTTTCACACTCTTGAGGGATATTCTTTTGGAATTCATAAACTCTTTATGAACCATCATGAAGGATTTAGATGGACAATTATTTTGAATGACGTAGGATAAACCTAAGTTGCCGTTGATTAGAAAGTAGGTGTTATAATTTAGATGCACTATAACTAATTTTTCATACTTATGTGGTTTTCTACTCTGATTCTCATTTCTCACAATATTGTTTTTCATTTTAGTCAATGTATTGAACCAGAAGAAACCACATTAATGAGGAATGAAATGGAAAATTTAGTGATTGTACTCTTGAGAAACCGAATGTTATGGGAGCCGAAATGAAAATCATTGTTTCTATGCACGCACAAATTTCTCAATAAATGAATCTTGGTGAACATCCAAATGTGAAAAGGAGATAACAACACTCAGTTTTTTACATTATGAGGAAGTTCCCACATCATTTCAATGGTTTCATTTATCTATTATTTGTGGAGAAATGGATCGGTGCCACTGCAAAGATATTTTCCATTCTCCAATGTTTATAGCATGATAAGGTCACTTTGTCTTTCTACCATCAGTAAAGTGAGGAAGATCAATGGTAAAATATTATCAA
Source organism: Viscum album (assembly GCA_963277665.1). Taxonomy (NCBI): domain Eukaryota; kingdom Viridiplantae; phylum Streptophyta; class Magnoliopsida; order Santalales; family Viscaceae; genus Viscum; species Viscum album. Next base: position 548,418,233 of record OY728140.1, read on the forward strand.
AAATACAAGGTGATAAGTTGAAATTAAGTACATAGATTTGTGTGAGTTCATGAACTTATTTATCAATATGTACTTTACCAAGATTAATGAATATGGGGAAGGGATTTCTAGAGCTTAAGAAGAAGGATGATGAATCTATTAGTGCCTATGAAGTAAATTTTATAAGGCTTATGAGGTACTCTTTGGGAATTATCAATCAACTTAAAAGTAAGGTTGATTGATTATTTGGTGGCTTAAAACCATGTCTCGGAATATAATTATCCATAAGATCCTTCTGTAGCTATGGGGAAATTATTTAATGTTATATCAAGGTAGAATTAGATGTTGGAGTTACATATCAATCTCATGGTTTTTAAAATTAAAAGTAGACGAATTTCATAGTAAAATATAAATATGACAGGGAGCAAAAACGATCTTTAATTTATTCTAAAAGTGTGGGAAGAATCATGAAGGAAATTGAATTAAGGGGAGATATAAATGATTTATTTAGGTAAGGGAAGGTCATCAGACAGCCAATTTCCAAATTTATGGGAAGTAATTATCTATTGATGAAAGTAGAGATAAATCTACACAAAATGCGCATACCACAATCCATTGTTTCAAGTATAGAGAGTTTGATAATTATACGAATCAATGGACCAATCTAAGGGGGAATGTGGATGGTATCAACAATAACCTATAAAGAAAAAGGACAAAGGGAAAACTAATGTAATCAAAATGGATGAATTGAATGATGATGACTAGTTTATAGTTATCCTCCCTTATTTTTTTTTGAGAATATCCTGTGTGATTTTTATGAATGATCTCTATGATAATCAAATTGTAAAATTTCATGTGATTATATACCATAATATGGATTCCGGATTAATAAAATCATATTTGATAATCTATCAATACAAGGATGAAGCAAAGATTACAATGAAAATATTTTGATATAAGAGAAGATCCTATTTAAGGAGTAAAAGTTCAATTATATGTTGAAAGGGTTATAAGTTTAATCATTTACTGAATGTTTTACTTGAACTTTGGATGATTTAATGGATATTAACATATTACATCACCATATGAAGATTTATTCATATTGGAAAACATTTTCTCACTGTTTTTATTTGATGATAATGAAATATAGCTGGATTAATTATTATTATATCTATGGATCTTATGGTCCATTAGTGCTTTAAGAAAAAAAATTCACATACATTTTTAGAGTAAGAGATGAAGATGAAATTGGTCAAGGCACAACAAAACTATGATATTTTTCATCTGAAATGGAATGAAATCAAGTAAGTATATCTCCTTTTGAATGTTCTTCAACTTTATGAAAAGGATCTTGAAATATAATTTTGCACTGTTATCATCATTTTTGATGATATAAATGAATTTTTTCAATCATTTTTTAATTATGGATTTGTGTTTATTAGATTTCCCTTTACCATGTTCTTTATTACTCTCCACCAGTAATTGGGTTTTGGTTTTCTCTTACATGTCCATGTTATTAATTCCCAATTATGTTCCCCTATGTGAAAACCTAGTTATCAATTAATTTGGGTAAAAATCATGTTTCCAATTTTTTATTTTTAAAGTAAGTTTAGATTATATTTTTATGATGTGGGTTTCTATGAAAGTAACTTTCAATGATTAAAACTTTGATGACCCAGATGAATTTTCATGGTGAAATTCATTTTAAGGGGGTAAAATGTAACATCTTGAGTTTTTATGATTATTTTTCAAATAAATTAAAATTATTTTAGGACTTTAATTTCACTATACACCAAGTTAAGCTGTAATTACATGAAAAAATAAGTTTTTATTGTGTTATATACAATACCAAGTTCTTTGATAGCTTTTGTTACAATTAAGATCGAATATTATTGAACTAAGATATACTATTAATAATATTATTAAATATTATTATAATTACCACCTAGATATTGGAATGGAAGTTATGAATAATATTAACTAAATTATGAATTTTTTTACACATTTATATGAATATAATTATTTTTACCTATTAATTAGGAATTAGAGTAAGAACTATTTAAAAATAAATAAATTCCTTTTGTAAAAATCTATTTTTCTATTCACAAACTTGTTTTATCTCAATAAATTAATGAAACCAATTTTGATGAATTTTCTTAATGTAATTTACATATTATATATTCAATAAAATATTTAACATTAATATTATTTTTTTCTAGATAATAGATAAGAATAAATCCAATTTACGTATAAAAAGATGTATTTTTCTAAAAGGCAATTTACCACCTTTTAATGGTGCACTTATTTTGAAATTAAAATTTAACAATTAAATAAATTATATGTGAGAAAATTATTTTTTATAAATAAAAATGTAAAATTTATCTTAGTGTAAATTTTTGGAGATTTTATCAGATGTTTCATTTTTTGATGAATAGTGAAAAAGACTAAATTTTAATTAAAAACTGAATTTTCAATTAAATTATTTATATTGTTAAATTATATTTTGAATTGGTTTTAATGAAAAATTAGTAAATTTTTAAATATAATAATAAAATTTATATCATTTGAATCAGTTACACATCAAAATTTAATATAAAAACATTTCAAAGTTTTGAATATTTTCACATTAAAAAACCCTTTGTCTCATCCCATCTACCAGATTAATTTTAAATTAATATCATACAATAATGTGATTTTAAATTAGAAAAATATATTCCATATTTTTAATAATAATAATTTATAATTTATATTAATGTAATCTTAGTTTTTTCCCAAAAATATTTGTGAGAGTAATTGAAATTAATTATAGTGATTACGGTAAAAACGAGTTTACTTAGTGGTTAAACATCAATCATAAGGAGATAAATGAACTAAAAACTTGTAAAAAACCTGTTTTATTGAAATATATCGACCATAACCCATATTAGATCAAATTTTTTCATTATTTTTGGAACATGATGTAAGGCAGACCTCCCAATAGTGTTTACCTTTTTGGTATTTACAAGAATTCTACTCCTCCTCCACTATAAAAGGGAACTCAACCCCTCACTTATGAACACCTATAAATTCATTTAGATATTAAAAAAGCTTCAAAAATCAACTCCAAAATTACCTACCTTAATTATATAATCCCACTTATCTTCAAAATCTATCCAAGTAAGTCCTTTGGAGAAAACCAAAATGAGATACCCGAAGAAGTGGTAATGTTCATCAATGAACGTTTTTGTTTTATTTCTTTATAAAATCCTTCAATAATTTTTATATAATTATTATATAATAACCTCATAATATTAAATATAATTATATTTTTTTATGTTAAGGGTATGCCCTTTAACTTCATTAACTTTCATCAAATGGGATACACAATCATCATTTGTGTGTACAGTGGAATACGGCCTCACGAACAGATGGCGTTCTTTCTTACATTACCAACTATTAATGTTGGGAATACTGATTTGAATGAAATTTATATATGATATATATTTTATTTTTGATTTATTTATTATTATTCAATTATTATATAACACATACCATTATGATTTTTATTTTTTGAAAATATGATAACATCGTTCGTGTGTACAATAGACTACCGCCTCAGGAAGCGATGTGATTCGTTCACGGTTTGTATGGAATGTATTAAGGATGAGTTTAATATAAATATGTGATATATAAGAAATATTAATTCTAATTTAATGATAATATATATATCATTTAATTTTCTTTCTTTCTTTCAGTAAGATGCGAAAATGGAAACAATATTCATGTGTACCTACGACTTACCGTCTCCATGAAGGATATATTTATTTCATATTTATAAATTTTATAGGCTATTATAAGTACATATGCATTGAATATATATGTTATTTATATCATGAATTAAATTCTTGTAATGAGGAAATCATGATCAAAGTAATATGACCAAAAATAACATGTCAAAATATATATGAAAAACAAAGCGGTTATTACCTAAAATTTAACTTTAACCTAAAATTGTTAATAAATTAGAAATATAAAGTCATAATAAAATCATATATCATATTATATAAAATACAAAAAAATAGCATATTAGAAGGTGTTATTTATAGGTGGTTATGTACAACCCCCTCTAAATTCATTTTCTGTATAATTAGAGGGTGTTCGACACAACCACCTCTAATCGTCAACATTAGAGGGGGTTATGAACCCATTCTAAATTCATTTTCTATAAATATTATAGGGGGGTTGTCTAAAACCCTCACTAGTCATCGAATTTAGAGGGGGTTATAGACCCCATCTAAAATTTTTAGCATTATTTTTTAATATCTAGTTGGATTTTAGAGGGGGTTCAAAATCCCTTTTAATGTCTAAAATTAGAGCGGATTCAAAACCCCCTTTAATTTCATAAATTATAGGGTGTCAAAAACATCTTATAATGTATTTAAATTAGAGGGGGTTCAAAACCCCTCTAATTTAAAATATTAAACGACGTTGTGAACCCCCCACTGTTTAGAAAAAACTTCTATAATATATATATATATATAATTAAAACGAAATATATAAATGTATTTAAATACATTATATTAACATATTATATAAAATGTTTATATGATTTTATTTAACTGAATTTATATGTATACATAAATATAATTGTATAATATTATGAAAATTAATATATATTTATTTTTATAAATTGTTTTTCATATAATATTAATTATTTATAATATAAAATGATAAACATATTATATAAATACATACATAAATATAATTTATTTAAAAAATATATCATATAAAAATCCAAGATTGTAGTTTTTATAAATTATATAATAATAATAATCAATATATATTTTTAAAATTGGTTTATAAATTTATATTATATATAATTAATATTATATGAAATAGAATTTATACAAATAAATATATATTAATGTGAAAAATATTATAGAATTAAATTCATTAAAAGACATATATATTTTTTAATGTACATAATAATAAATATATGTATTGAAATACATTATATGAATATTTTTATAAATTGTATTTCATATAATATTTATTGTATATAATATAAATTTGTATTATATATAATATTAAGTATATTTTTGTATAAATTTAATTTCATATAATATTTATTATATATAATATACATATTAAATATATATAATATAAAATTTTATTTCATATAACTTTATATAAATATTTTTACAAATCGTATTTCAAATAATATTAATTATAGATAGTATTTATATTTATATAAATTGTATTTTATATAATAATAATTATTATATAAAACTTTTATAAAATATTATATAGTTTATAAGTATATGTATATATTTTAATATAAATAATAATAAATATATGTATTGAAAGACATTATATAAATATATTTTTAACGACCCTATATAAATATATTATGTAAATACATATAAATATATATATATTCTTTAAATAAATAAATAAATATGTATAATATATAAATATGTATTTAGGTATATAAATAATTTACATAGATATATAATATAAATGTATTTAATATAATATATGTTTGATATAAATCCTAAAATAAATGTATAGTATTTTTAAAACCAACATATACTTTTTAAATATTAAAAAATAGATGTAATAAAAATAAAAATAATTAATAATATTATTTTATCATAGACACACACACACACAAATATATATATAAGTGCAATATATATATATATACTTGTGTAATATATTTGGGTCATATATAAATATATAATTGTATATACATATGAATACAATAAATAATATATATTATTATTTAAATGTATTTAAATATATTATGCTAATAATATTTATTAAAATAAATAGATAAATATATACAAATAAAATCATGTGTAATTTACTAATCAAAATTAAATTGCCATAATGGTAAGTAGGCATGGTTTTGGCGGTATTTCTGCATAGTGGTTCATGGTTCGAATCCCACTGGCTGACATTATTCTTTTATATTGGCAGTAGGTGTTGAAAAGTGTTTGATAGTGGGGATTTGCGGCGTGGGGTGGGAGGGGAGTTTCGGTGGGGGCAGTGTGGGATTGGAAAGTGGGGATTGTAGGGGGAACTAGAGGGTGAGAGGGGAGTTTCTGTGGGGGAAAGGCAAGACAGGATTGGGGGTGGATTGGAGGGGGTAAGTAGAGGGATAGGGAGGTGGTGGGGGTGGGAGCATAAACCGGAGATAGGGGTGACTGGTCAAGCAGGGGACTGGAGGGGTAATTAGAGGGATAGGGAGGTGGCGGGGGTGGGAGCACAGACTAGAGAAAGAGTTGGGCCCGGTGAACTTGATGGGTAGGATTAATACATAAAAAATCTAAAAAAACATATTTTAGGGGAATTTTTTTAAATTGCTCCTAAATTTGTGTCTTTAAAAAGATTTGGGGTAGTTTTGATCAGCCCTAAATTTAATATATTAATTAGAGTGTGTTTTAACCCCCTCTAAAATTTATTTTTTCAGAAAATTAAAGAAACATTAGAGGGGTTAAAACCCCTATACTATAACCACTAATAATTCTCACCAGGTTATGGTAGAGCTTCCTAGGAACCACCCCTACCCACACTGGTCGGCCACTTTTGTGGTGGTTCACCATAACCACCACTAAAGCCTTTAGAGGGGGTTATAACCCTTTCTAAATTAAAAAATAACCCATTATAATCAACCTATTTTTTTGTAGGGATATGAATATGGTTCTTAGATATAATTATAAAAAAGTTATATTTATTATACAGGAGGTTTGAACAAGTATGACAAGAGTCAAGATTTAAGGTACGAGGATATCTAGTTTCACATTTATTTTTGTGAGACTTATGCCATATTCACCACTCGTTTATTTTTTTGGTGAATATATTACCTTATGAAATTTTATATCGTGAATTTATATTATTTAATTATTTAAAGTTTCAATTTATTTTATTCTTTAACAGATCTCATGATTCAAAAGTTACTCAAGAAGTAAGGGATTTTCGTCTCACTTTTTATTCTTGTGAGACACATGCTATATTCAACACCTCTTTCATACATGTTGCGTACATACTACCCATGAATGTAATTTATGACTATTATATTTAAATGTTTTTCTATTTACATAAACTTTTAAGTATCCCTCTTTCATTGGGTTACGGTATCAATGTTACCAAAGCTGTATGGAAATTTTGTCTCAATTTATCTTCTTTGAGACACAAGTTATGGTATGCACCTATATTATTTTATGAGGTTTTTATACTACCCCTTTGACATATTATATCAGGAATCTCCTTATTTTCATGATATTATAAGATTCATTTATTGTTATTATTTTATGGGGATTATGATTCAAAGTTACCAAAGTGGTAATTTGTTTTTGCTACAATCTCATCATATAATGGGATTATTTATGATTTTTATTCCATTATGAAATTATTATGATCTATAAATCAATAATTCTCATTAATTTTCTTATCCTCTTGTTAATCATGATATCTTCATGTAGTAGAAACATTTTTCCACTCTTTGGTACTTAAGATAATTAAGAAAGTGTTTTTATTAAAGTACAATATTATTTATTTCTTCAGTCGGAAATATGTGTTATTCAAAAACTTATTTTTATAAATTTTTATAAATTATATTTCAATCTCATTTTAAAATAAAATTATTTTGAAAATATTTTAGGTTTTATAAAGTGTTTAATATGGTTTTAAAATCTCCATTTATAAGTTTTAATGTTTGTTTTCAAAGAAAAAGGTTTTTAAATGGTTTTATGTTTTAAAGTGTGTTTTTCAAAGAAGAAAGTATATTTTCTTCAATAAATGTTTTTAAATGATTTTAAATCATACTTTATATGTTTTGAAAGTGGTTTTCAATGAAAGGGATTTTAAAAATGGTTTATGTTTTAAAAATCAATTTTTAAAGAAGGGTTATTTTCTTTAAGAAATTCCCTAATTGATATTTCAAAATCCTCCTCCCTATAAGATGACAGCCTTTGATATAGTTTTTGTTTACCAGGTATTGGATCCAACAACATCATTTTTATTCTTGATTTTAATGGTTTATTCTCAAGATAATAAATTGTTTGTGAAACCCATTTCTCATCCATGGGTTATACAGTGATGAAACCCACTTCTTTTCATGGGTTATTCTATGATTAAATGATTACGAAACCTATCTATTTTACACATGTTATGTTTTTTAAATTTTTATATTAACCATTTAATTTCATGGTTTATGATATGAGGAATGTTTTATGGTTTTTCGGAATACATAAATATATTTTTCATTATCTGATGAGTGGGACATATATCTCCCTCCAATGAGTTGGGTAAATATTTATATATCTCATGAGATATACATTATTGGAATGAGGAGTGAACTCGGTTTAGTAATAACGTGATAGAAAAAGAAGTGAACCCTATTCAGTAATACAAGGCTGTAATGGGAAGTAACTTGGTTCATTAATACAGGGCTGGAATGGGGATTTTACCCAATTTATTAAAGGAATTATTTCGTTATGATAGTATTGACAGTGTTCCTTAACTAATATGGAAATGAATTTTCTATGATTATGTGCATAAAAAAATATTCTATGTCTTATTCCAATGTTATGATTTTATGGATTATTCTCTTTATTACCTTATAATTCACATCTAATGATTTCCCATATTTATGAAATGACTCCTATATATGATCTTTGATATGTAGGTTATGATATTTAAATATTATGTTCATGTTCTCATACCCATATGTTCTTATTATGTTTAAATATATCTTAGTGTTACCTTTACTGAGCATCTAAGATCATCGTTTATTATGTTTCCTTTCCCCAGGTTATAAATAAAGGTTTTATCATGGATTATTAAAGGGGAATATCTTCATGGGAGATGTTAAAGATCATTAAATGAATTGGAAGAATGTGTTCCAAGTTTCCAAATTCACTAAAATATTATGGTCCCCTGTCCTGTGTTGCTATAATGTAATTAATATTCATCTAGAAAGATGTAATATCCATGTATGACAAGCCCTAGGTCACTAAAATTACTTATATAGATCTATATCATATGTAAGGAAGGATATTTTTTTTTCTGTGATGGAACCTAAATGAGGGAAACCAAATTAAGTTCTCCTTCATGGATTGTGGTCGTATGCTGAATTAAAGGAACATGTTCCTTTTTAGCTATATATGGGATTGGGATGAGGAACCTAGGTGTTACTGTATATCTTATGTGGAAATAAATCAAGACACACAAAGTTATAAATCTTTAAGATATTCATAAAAGTGAATGGAAACATTTTTGTGTCTCCTATAGAGATCATTGTTTGTATGCAGGAGAGGGGTAATTTTATTACTTCACAGCAAGGGCCAATACATAAGGTATAAGAATAAATATATATTCCATTGAGATGAGAATCAAGACAGATGTAGTATAGATGGAGGTGTAGTTGGAGACCAGCAACAAGGATTATGATCTACTTAAGCATGGACCAAAATGTTATGCAATTTTATATAATGAAAAAAGGATGTGAACCATGAACTTTTAAGTCATGTAGTAAGGACTTTGTCACAATGTTTACCGTCTTATGACTAGGATGTTAGACAATGTAGTTTACAGTATTACAACCTATAATATAGTGTTTTATAGTTTTAGTTTATATGACTAGGACCATGGTATGTTCCTTTTATAGTGTTGCATCTAGGACCAAATGTCAATAATATTTTCATTGTGAGATGAGGATGAATGGAATATTTATCACATCAAGTTTTTCTTGAGAGATATCTCATTATTAGGAAGCGTAGTGTGTTCCCAATTTATTGTGATTAACGAGTAAACTCCATTAGGATATAATTTCTTTTTGATGTAAGTTACTTCAAAATTTTGTTCCATATTTGGGGGTTTTTTCCTAGGTATCATTGTAGCCTTTAAAAGAAAAATGAGATATCATTGAAAGAATGAATAGAGATGACTTTTCATGTTGAAGACTTCTACTATCTATTTTTGATATATTTCCAAATGATGCAGGGTATACAATATTTCCTCGTCGAGTTTACATAACTCATCAAACCAAATATATGATTGTTTATTATCTAATATTTTCCATAGATAGAAATTCAAAGTGATGGAAATTGGACCTAAATGGGTAGCAGTACCTCTATTCCATAAACTAGCGAATACGGGGTTTCCTAGGTAACAGTGTGGGTTGTGGTCCTATAAGACCACAAGGAGTACAAGTACTTGTCAGTCCAATATTTATTTTATCTATCCACCATTTTCTGGATAATTTTAGATATAATTTTATTGATAGCCTCAATATTCCCATTTTCCACCACATGGTTTCCTGTGGAATAGTTGGATTCAATGTTGTAATACTAGTATGACTTCTTTAATTTAGAAGACTAGTAGTTGATGTTGTTGTCCACTAGTATTGTGTGAGGGACACCAAATATGCAGATTTTATCTTAATTCATGAAATTTATGATACTATTTTTCCCATCTTCTATGAGAGGTATCTTTTTAGCCCATTAAGAGAAGTAGTTGGTAGAAGTAAGGATTCATTTTAACTGCTTGGTCATAGCTAGAGGATATGTCCCTATAAATATAAGGACCCATCCTTAAAACATTACTTAATCTCAAAATTAAATTAATAATTCACTTTGAGGATCTTTTCAGGTTTAGAGTTTTTGAGAATTAGGACATAAATATTACATCTCAAAAGATTACAAATTAGACACTACTACTATAACTAAATTTTCACAACAACAAAAAAAATCCTTAAATAAATCAAGAGTCATTTTCTTGATATAAATCTCCTTGAATACTTCCTTTCTCTCACCCTTCCTTATAACCTATGAAATTTTTTTCAAAAACTTGGGATGAGCATAAAAATCTCAGTAAGGGTTATAACATAATGAAAGGAAACATTAGCCCACCAAAAAATACAAATCAATGAAACTATAACTTTCAGTCATAACATACCTTTTGAAATCATAATATTTATGTATAACTCATAGAAATCATAATACATAAAGGTATCTTGAGGCATTCATAACATTATAACGTAGGGAGTAACCCTCATTGTTACGTTTGGAATACCCATCATAGTATATCCCCTACATCTCTTTAGAGAAACCTTAGTGTTTAACTCCTTCGCATTACCCAATGCATTGGAGAGCTATCTCGGTGTCACCCGCCCTTAGTTTATCACGGAACCACCTGATTTCATAAACATTTCCCAAGAACCATAACATAATCATAACACTTAAAACATGTATAAAATAAACATAAAATTTCCACATTTAAATCACAAGAGATCACATCATGATATTATCATAAATAAAAAAATCTAATAAAATCATTAAAACTCTATGAGAGAAAAATCCCTTTATACTTTTAAAATATTAAAAGAAGTCATTTAAAAGAGATTTTAGAATCAAAGTGTCCCATACCACTTGAAAACTTTTTAAAGGGTTTTAAAAAATTCATTTACATATAAATAAATCCTTAAAACCATTTTTAAAACATGGACATGGATTATAAATGTTTAAAATAATAATTCTTTAAAACCATTTAAAACAATGTTTTAATAAAAGAGTCCTTTTCCATTTTGAACATTTAAATTATAAGCCACATGAAATTATACCATTTTAAAAACATTTAAATGACTTTAGTATAGACATAATGTGGATATGGAAAGTAAAAGGGGCTATATATACACTTTATAAAAGAATAAAAGTGCATATCCTTAAGAAATGTCTCAATGAGAATAAATTGAGATGTAATCCCAATCAAGGATCATGCCATTAGAGCAAGGATAAAGAAATCACACAATTATGTGTGAAAAATATAAATACACCAAGTATAAGTGGATATTCAGCGTAAAACAATCATATGTCATCCACACATAGTCATATCATGACATAATCAATAAGTACATGTTTAACCCAAAGAATTGAAATTGAGTTAAGAAGTTCCCTTGCAAAAATTTGGCAGCCTAACGACGTCACATTAAAATTCAGAAAAAGAGTTGATGAGAGAGGAAATGGTATCCCATCACTTGGACATAAAATTTACATCAATAAGGATATAGAATAAATTATCCCAACATAATAATATGTAAATTAAAATACATACCAAAATAATACTTTTAAAAAGAGGAGGGTGAAAGGTTCCCTTACCGATTTGGGTAATTTTCAAAACATACACTCCATGAAAGAAGGGTCATAAAATAAAGATGTAAATACACATAAATGAAATTATATCACACAAATAATACAATAATGGTCATTAAATACACCACAAAAAAGGAAATAGTGGCAAATATGGCATGAATTATCATGGGAATAAATGTGAGATGGAAAATCGCTTACGAAAACTCAGCAGACTAACGACGCCACTTGAAACGTCCAAAAAATGGATTGATGAAATAAAATAGGTTATATCATCATATTAACATAAACATTAAAGTACTAAGAATATAAAATAATATCCCCCAACATAATAAAGAGGAGCTTTAAAGAAAGGGCATAAAAATGAGTACTTAAAAAAGAAAGAGAGAGGTAGGATCCCTTACCTCGTGTCCAACTTGAATCGATCGTTATTTAATATCCAGAATAATAAACTAGAGTTAATTTATACTTTCTTAAGAACTTTTTTCAAGTTCATTATTCCTTTTATATCACTTATTACCATGTTATGAACATTATGTAATTATTTATGTTAATAACGGTCGTTTTTTCGATCATTGGTACTTGGGTCAAAAATAAACTTCTTATAATTACAAGTTGTTCATGTGGTAAAATATTCATTATATCCAGAATTATATTAATGATGTTGATATCATATATATCATATATATATAGTATATACTTGCATTTATAATTTTACATAACATTTAGAGGTAAGAAATGAAATGCACCGTTGATGGAGACGGTAAGCCGTACGTACGCATGAACGATACTTTCATTTCTATTTCTTATTTAATGGAATGAAATCATAATGATATAAAGGTATATTATAATTCTAGTATAATTTCATATATAATATCACTAACTCCATCCTTTATACATCCCACATATGGAATTAACGAATCAAATCACTTTGAGGGGGCAGTAGTCCGCACTTCCTAAAATAAAGATGTTGCGTTTACCCATAATGGAAACCATAAAGGTATGACATAAATGAAAAATACAGAAGCATATGTAAAACATAAAAATATTATATATAATATATAAATATAGTGACATATTAATGGCCAACATGAATGGTGTTAGAAGAGTATTGAACAATCATCGTTTCGTGAGGTAGAAATTCACCATCCACAGAAACAATATGTTCTTTAACCATTAGACAGAGGTGTGTGTAAGTGTAGCTAGAATAAATCTCATAAAAACATTCTAGTATATTTAATATACTGGTGTTTTTACAAAATAAAGGGATAAAAATAGTTTAGGGGGTTGGAGAAGCAAAATAAAACAAAAGAACATAATAGAGGACATTACCTTTAAATCGGGTAACTCCCTTTGGTTTGAACCAAAAGGGTTTCTTGAAGATCTTTATGACTAAGGTAAGGATTCTAGGATTAAGAGAGGGATGTGGAGAGATACAATTAGAAGACTTTGGCCGATCCAGTGGCTTGAGAGGTGTGAGTAAGGTGTTAGAGGTGGGGGCCTTTTATAAGAGGGAGGAGGGGCACTCTTAGAATGTCATGAAATGTTACTTTATTTTAAAATGTGTTTCGGATTTAAAAGGTCCCACAAAGAAATATTTCTAGGATAAGGTGATAAGGGTTATAAATCCACCCACCCAATAGGTCTTTTACAAGTTTAAGTTTTAGATTTTACATTATATTTTCATTTTATTTAAATGGTTCATTAATGAGGTAATCACTGCATCATCATGGTGTCATAAATAAATTTATTTATTTAATTTCTAAAAATTAAATAAAAAATACCATGATGTAGGATATAAATTTATATTTCCAATTACTAGTTATAGTCTAAGATATAATTTATTTAGACAAAATTAAATTTTTTTTACTTAGGTGTTACATACATTGGTTACATTTTCCCTTCTTTAAAAAAAATATGATAAAAGGTCACTATCACACTAAAGTGATTCCATGGGGTCCCAAGGGTGTCACAAGACATCCCATGGTCGGACATTACACCAAAAATAGAATTAGGACACATTTTGGGGTCATTTTATATTTTTATGATATTATTTTATTACCCATAACTACCCGGTTACTAATTAAACATGATAATTAAAGATAATTACCGTCGTTACTATTCATAATGTAAAAAAACAAAAGAGTCTTAATTACATAATCTAAACCTTTTGATTCCAAAAATGAAATCCATTTTTTCAGATTCCAAACATAGAAATTTCAGTAACTAATTTAAAATAATTCCCGTCGTCAGAACCAAAGACGGGTTTTTAAGAAGTAAAATCTATCAAAAGATTGATTTGTTTTTACATTCAATTTAAAAGTGAAATTACATAAAATGACCGAAATAGTATTAAATTATAAAAACATAATTAAATTATACCTTAAAACAAATTAAAATGACAATCTATCTATATAAATAAATTGGATGAAAAAGCAACTTTGAATTAAAATGCAGAATTTTTCACAATTCATTGAAAATGAACATTTGTCAGAAAAATACCAAAAATTCACCCTAAGCTATATTTGATATTAAAAATTCAAAAAGGATATCAATTTTACCAAATTAAAATCATAGAATTTGCATTAATTAATTTTATAATCAATTCCCGCTGTCAAAACAAATAGCGTGTTTGTAAGAAACAATATCTATTAAAAGATTGACACTTCTTTATGTCCAATTTCAAAGTGAAATTAATTCCAATGACCACCATTGGATTAAATGATAAAAATATATTATAATTAAACTTTAAAACCACTTAAAAAGATAATCTAACAATATAAATAAATTATATTAAAATGAGGTTTTGAATTAAAATACCACATTTTTCACTATTCATTAAAAATGAACTTTATCAGAAAAATAACAAAACTTTACACAAAATAAATTTTGATGTCCCAAATCTAAATATGGATTTTATTTTTTCAAATATAACATATAAAATTGACAAAAAGTGGATTTAAAAAGGGTTCTCCATTAAAAGGCGATTAATCGACCTTTTAAAGATGATTAGAATATTTATGCTTAAAATTGGATTCATTCGTATTTTAAGCCTCTGTCATTTATTGGGTAATTGTTATCATTTTTTGTTAGTTATTTTCATTCCCACCATTACATCATCTAGGCATTAACTATAATTTAAAAATATATTATTATATTATTAGTGTGCAACGTAAGATTTCAAAGAAACATGTTCTTGTGTATTGGGTACGCCATCGAATATAGCAACCCCATTAAAGTAAAATTAATATTTAATTCAATAATATTAATAAATATTAAAATTTATTATTCTTTATTTACCTAGGATGTTACAATAACACCCATTAACCATAAAATGAATGAACAAGAGTATTTAGATATATCTAGAATCTCTAGGGGTTTATTCTTGAAGTTAGAATGTACTTGGTTTGAATAGAAATTTATTAAAATTCAGGTGAAATCCTACATCATCGAAGGTTAGAAATACCTAAGCCTCTAGATTTGGTGAGAGAGATTGGTTCCTAGATAATGGGAACCATAAGGGGTAGAAATAAATTTTTCTATGGAGGAAGTCATCTTCTATCCATAAATTCATATGAGGATAATTCCATCAAAGTTTCACTTATAAAGAATATTCTGATGGCTCGAGGTATCATAATGGTTGAATTTGACAACCTATCATCAGACATGTTCTTCTACATCTCTTTCTGACTTAAGGGACCAATTTTATATGTATTATAGGATGAGAATAATCCACCTATTTTTAGTATTATATGTTACATGGGTATAATTAATCTCATTGATCTCTTCCATTTCACTTTGCACAAATGACGATACTATTCTATGATGGGTGATTCTGACAAATGTTTCATCCCAATCTAAATCATCCAAGGTCATAACAGAATTTGATAATTCATCTTACTGAGTGTTCTATGAATGTGGGATATTAATTAGTGTTATCTCTTAGGATAATTATTACATCAAACATTAAACATTATTAAGCATGGGTGTCATCTCTTATTTCATAATTACAAAATCCCTATCGATCTTCTTAATTACTAGCTCAGAACCACCATTGATTCTAAGGGAGAAATAATTGTATTTGAAAATGAAACTTCAAGCCGATGTCTTAGTATTATTCCTTTTTACTAGTGTGTACTTATGATAGAATAATGGAATAAGGTAGAACTACGTACATGGAGGAATTATAATGATTCCCATCCTAATTTTTTTAAGCTTAGGATATTCCATTCTCTTTCCGGTTGAGATTCTAGATGCACCCTCAAAGTAAATTTCCCAAAATTGAGTAGAATACTATATAGAGAATATTTCCTTGTCTTGAATCTTGGTGCTTATAAAAAATTCATCCATAAAGGGATGTTCATCCAAGAAATTTGATAAGTCCTAGCCTTTTATTTTCATATATGGTATGAACTAGATGTCAAATTATTTTATAATGACCTCCCATCGTACTAAACTTCTAGTCAACATGGGAAAATTGAGGATATATTTGAGAAGGTAATTTTGATCGATCAAATGGACCTCATAGTGCTTTTGATAATTCCTTTATTTCTAAATTGAAAAAATAAATTCCAAACAAATCTTCTCAATATTTAAATACTGAGTAACAGGGTCAAGCATGGTGTGATTGGGGTAATAAAGGATGTTTTCACTACCAGTGTCATTTTCTGTGTGACATAGTAACCCATCGAGCATTCCAAGGCCATCATGTAGAGGATAAGAGACTTTACTTTAACTGGTATCATCAACACTGGTGAAATGAAGAGATATTTCATGAGGTTGTCAAATTCTTATTGGAAGATGTTAATCCACTAGTACAAGACCACTTTCATTATCATCCTGGGGAAGGGTAAACACTTTCTTGTGGGATTTTTTATGAATTTTTGGATCTAGGAAAGGTTTACCTATAGTCCCATCAAATATTTAAGGTTTTAATGAGGTGACATACCAAGGATTTCCTTGGTCTTATTATGGTTGACATTGACGTCATGATGGCATACGACAGAGCTGAGAAATTTTCTTAAGGTAATACCAAAAACCCATTTTAGTTGATTCATATTTAGACTATGTTTTCATTATTTTTTGAAAATAATTTCCATATTGTAAAGGTTTTTGAAACATTTCTATCATTTTCCAACCAAATATTCAATGTAAAAATCGACTGAATTTCTTGGGAATGGGTTGAAATTGCGATGCATGGAATTCTGATACATAGTGCAAACATTATTTAAGATAAAGGGAACTACCTTATAGCAGAATATTCCCTGGGGGCCCTAATGGTATTTTATTCTTCATATTCCAGGGCCATTAATATTTTATTATAACCTGAATATCCATCCATAAAAGAGAGGGATTGATATCCAACCATTGCATCGATAATAAGTTCTATAATTGGAACCAAGAATTCATCCTTTGAATAGTCCTTGTTGAGGTCTCAAAAATTAATGGAAAACCTGATACTTCCATTCTTTTTCTTGAAATAGAAATTTTTTTGAGCCATTTAAGCTACTGGACTTCTTGAATGAAATTATATTTATGATTTTTTCAATTTCAACTTGAAATTTAGAAACATGTGTCAGATATATCCTTCTATATGATGTCTTGTAATTACAGTGGTCTCTTAGAAATCATAATTTATGGGTAGACACATTAGGAACACGACCTAAAATCTCTTTACAAATCCAAGAAAACACAACCTAGTGCTATTTTAGAAAAGAGGTGTAAATTTACTTATCATTGAGGGGCTTAGATACACTGATCAACATTTATCACAAATCCTACTTTATAACAAGATTTATATATCAGAGTTCATCGATAGTGGTGGAGACTCCTTCCTTGAATATTAGAGGAGCATCCTTGAGGTTGTTTTATTCTTTTTCCCCCTTTTACTCTTCCCCTTCCTCTATATCCATTCAGAGATGGATGGTAGATAATAATAATCATTAAGTTTAGGGTAAAGGGTAGTGTCCCTAGAGGTAGCTTACAATGGTTATATCATGACTTTTTTAAGTTTAGAGGATAAAGTGGTGTCCTAATGAAGTTATGAGGATAAGGGTTGATCATTTCCTTTTAAGGTATCACTACTAATGGAGGAATCAAATATTTCTTGAACACCCTTCGATTCAATTCATGAG